>CM062350.1:40434947-42989858 GCA_031216105.1 Dalbergia cultrata
CGTGCGTCTAGCGGCCGGGTAGAGATGCGTCCGTGCCAAGAGCTCATGCCCGGCCCGGCCGCGTGTTCCCTTCCCACTCCACTGGCCGACTCAGGAGGAGATTGAGCAGTTCGTGGGCTACATACCCCCATCGCTCGAGCGTCCCCGTCTTCACTAGATTCTGGTGGAGAGCCTTACGAGTACCCGAGCCTTCGTGAAGATCTTCCCTTCGGCAGTACCTTTTGGGAAGGATTGTAGATTGTACTCATAGCTTCGTAGGAGGGTAGTATTTTGGGTTTATCTTCTTGTCGTACCATGTACCTTGTATTTTCTTATTTCTGTTATAGTTTATTTCTGCTGTATTACAAGCTCTGCCCTTCTCCATGAGGGTATGACTACTTATGTACTCTAATTAAGTTATTAATGAAATGCTTCCTTTGTTATCATGATTGTTGTTCTTTGGTTATATGCTTTACTTTATGATTTTTAATGATTGATATGCGTGCTTTACATTTCTGTTGTTCGATTAGTTAAGCTCGCGGCTCTCACTTTGTTTTATGTTTTCAAAAAGAAAAATTTACCCGTAATTTCCGCTAAGTATTTTAATAAAATGATGAGACTAAGAAGTAATAACCTAATGATTAGCCTAATATGTTCTAGAGTATTGGGTTAAAAATTAGGGTGTTACACGTACAGTCATAATCCTTTAACAGCTCAAGCCATCTGCATTGTCTTAAATTCAGATCCTTCTGTTGAAATATGTCAGTGAAAATCTCACAAGTCTCTCCGTACAGGTAGTGTCTCCAAATATTCAAGGCAAAAATCACTGCCACTATCTCCAAATCATGTGTAGGGTAATTTTGCTCATGTTTCTTAAGTTTCCGTGAAGCATACGCTATAACTTGGCCATGTTGCATAAGGACACAGCTAAGTCCAACTCTAGAAGCATCACAGAATACTAAAAAACCACCTGTCCCTAACAGTAGTACTAAAATTGGCACCGTGGTCAAGCATGTTTTGAGCCTCTAAAAGCTCTCTTTACACTCTTTTTGTCCACTGAAACTTGACATTCTTCTGTGTCAATTTGTTCAAGGGTGCTACAATCCTCAAGAAATCCTGAATGAACCGCCTGTAATATCTCGCTAAGCCTAAGAAACTATGGATTTCTGAAATTGTTGTAGGCCCAGGCCATTTCTACACTGCTTCCTCCTTCTTTGGATCTACTAGAATGCCATCCTTTGACACTACATGTCCAAGGAATGCCACCTAACCTAGCCAAAATTCACACTTGGAGAGCTTGGCATACAACCAATTCTCCCTCAAGGTCTGTAAAACTATTCTTAGGTATTGCTCATGTTCCTCCTTACTTCTGGAATACACTAAGATATCATCGATGAAGACAATCATAGAGTGATCCAAAAATGATTTAAACACCATATTCATTAAATCCATGAATGCTGCTGGGGCATTGGTCAACCTAAAGGAATTACTAAGAACTCATAATGTCCATAGTGAGTTCTAAAAGCCGTCTTAGGTATATCTTCATTCTTAATCTTGAGCTGATGGTAACCAGATTGAAAGTCGATCTTGGAAGAACATGTTCCCCCTTGAAGCTGGTCAAAAAGATCATTTATGCGGGGCAAAGGGTATCGATTCTTAATCATCACTTTGTTTAGCTGCCTGTAATCTATACACATCCTTATCAAATTGTCTTTCTTCTTAACGAACAACACTGGAGCACACCATCGAGAGGTACTTGGCCATATAAACCTCTTGTCCAATAACTCTTGTAATTGCTCTTTCAATTCTTTTAACTCTACTAAAGCCATGCGATACAAGGGTATAGAGATGGGGCTAACTTCTGGATCAAGATCTAACCTAAACTCCATTTCTCTCTCTGGTGGCATACCTGGCAAATCATCTGGAAACTTATTAGCCACTGGAACCTTGTCCAAACTTGGTCTCTCTGCCTCTACATCGCTAACTACAGCTAAAAACCCATAATTACCTTTATCCATCAATTGTAGCGCATTCATAGTTGATATTAAGCTTGTTGATGTCGAGCATCTTGTGCCAAGAAACTCTCTTAGCTCATCACCTAGGGCCTCGAATCTCACCACCTTTCTATAATAATCTATCATGGCATGGCATGGGGATAACCAATCTATGGCTATAATAACATCAAAGTCAGACATGTCCAACACTTTCAAATCTGCTAGTGCTTCCATGTCACCAACTTTGAATTCGCATGATCTATACACTGTTTGAACAAGGATAGGCTTTCCCGAAGGTACCCCAATTAAAAATGGATAGTAAAGATCCTCAGGGGATCTTCCAAACCTTGCAGGAAAAAATGAGGGCACATAAGAGTGGGTGGACCCCGAGTCGAATAACATCATAGCATCGAAGGAACATGCGGTCGTCATACCTGTTATTACTTCATTTGAAGCCTGCGCATCCTGATGGGTTATCGCAAATAGACGAGGTTGTCCTCTACTACCCTGGCTTCTACCGCATACTCCTTTTCCTCCTATACCTCTACCAACAGAGCCCTTACCCCCAGCCCCATGGCCTACCGATGCGATGACATCGCCCTGTGCTGTTGACTGAAGAGACTAAATTGACGTGGAGGGGTTAGTTGACCCCTAGCTAGGAGCTCTTTGAAACATCAGGCACTCTCCGCACTTATGGCCTGGTTGGCCACATCCATAACATATTGAAAAGCCAAACAAGCATTGACCCTTATGTCTCTTCTTAGCAAGTCAGGCACACTGGATATGATTGCCATGAACCCTATCCACTATGCTGACTACCCTCTCTACTCAAAGTATGTGGTGCAATTAGGCATGCCGGAATGGGCTCTGAGAAGGTGGCCCAACTTGACTGACCCCGTTGTTGTCCCCACTAATGGTGAACCTTGCTCAAACCTGCTCTGCTCGAGAAAGAAGCATGAACCCTAGCCTTCTTGTTGGCCTCTGACATCACCTTACGTTTTGCTAGACCATTCTCGAGACCAATCACTGTGTCTACTACCTGAGCATAGTCCATGATCCCAACATAAGGCTGCAAACTGAGCAACACATCTCTGGGCAAATCCTAAACAAAACGTCTCACCCTAGCTGTATCTGTCGGTATTATGCTAGAAGCTGCCTGTGCCAAATAAGTGAAACGCTCATCATACTCTGTAACTGTCATTCTTGGAGTTAAGCCGAGCTTCAAAAACTCCTTAATCATTTGTGCTTGCTCTCTGATATGAACCTTCACATGAAGGCTTCCTCAAATAGTTCCCAAGAGGGAGAGCTAACAGTCTCGTGCCTTTATCAGAACTCTTAATACCATAACTCTGCTTGGTCTCCCAACTAGAAGCAAGCTAACTCCACCGCTCTCTCTAAAGAACAATGGATGACACCAACTATCTTCTCTACCTGCCTAAGGAATTCATGGGGATCCTCACTCATTAATCACCCATTGAAAGTGGGCGGGTCCATCCTCTTGAAACGCTCCAAGGCGGAATCATCTGTATATCTAACTGGAGGCGGGTGTGTAGTCGCCTCTAGCTATCTGGTCATCATATTTGTTAAGTTTGTTACCATCTGTTCAAAAGCTCTAAGGCGGGTACTATCATCGGATACGTCACTCCTACAGCGCGAAGGTGTGAAAAGTGTACAGATATCATGGTCACACTGTGAAATTGAGGACATATGACAAGATCATGAGTGCCAAGAAAAGACAAACTCTTATTGAACCTAGACAAGACTGACTTTTTCCTAAAGGCTTCATATAGCACCACATCAATGCAAATAGGCGCACTTCCATTTACATAGATGCCATGTTATTTGTGGACACTTGCTCCAATAATATGTAAGGAAACCTATTTCTCTTATACCACTTTGTCACGACCCACCTATTGAGCGTGACCAGCACGTAAGGAATTGGGTCCCCACAGAAGCCTCTTGTCACATGATTGACTAATATGCATAAATAATTCCAATATATTCAAAATCTCTCAATTTCAAATAAAACTCCGTAGTCTGAAAATATTCGCCAAACATAAATTCTGAACATAAAACTGCATAAAATCCATAATCTGGGTCAAAGCCAAGCATAACTGAAATTCTGAAAGTAGTCAAAATAATAAAATGCATGTCCAGGATCCTGCCTACACGATTATTGGGGCACTACTAAACTGGCATAATTGAAAATAAGCTCCACTCCAAAGCGAAACTCACCAAAGAAGCTATAACACTACAGCGGATGATCCTGTGGTACAGTTGAACCTATAGCTATATCTGTATGGGAAGGAAAAGAGAGGGGATAGTTCATCAAAACTCAGTGAGTGGGTCTCCACTCACAATGCACATGGGACAACAATAAAAGTACATAACATATGCATACAATTAATGTAAAACATTTATATATAATTACATATAATTATACTGAAAATAATAAATTAACTGATTCCATGTCAATAACTAGTAAAGAAACAGTAATGGTTCTGTACATAAATATCCGAGCTAAATAGCTGAATTTGAGTCATTGGCTAATCTGATAGGCATTTAACTAGTTCTCATAAATGCACACCTCACTAGGTTGCTTACTGTGGATGAGCTAGTTCTCTAGTGGACCACTTGGTACCAAGGTTAATGATCAATCTTGCAGCCATTAACTCTTTGTTCTGTTTCTCACTAATTAATATAAAATAACTTGTACATAAACCAAATAAATCAAAAACTCTAAATTTATATAATTCTAACAATTTGACTGTAGCATAATTAATGTTTTAAAATCATGCCCAAGGGATCACCAGCTTGTAGACATAATGATTTCAAAAACCAACAGAGTACGTATTTGACAATTGTTATTAATCATACTTTGTTCAATACTTTCAATAAGTCATATTTGTTATTCTAAAATCTTCATAGGGAATCCAAAGTCTGAAAACATGATAATTAATATTTCTATTGTAAACATTAAACTGAGGTCTCATAATTTCATAAAATGGGAAAAAGATATTCTATAACATGCAAACTATCAATTATGGTCCCATGAGTTTTCAAAAAAAAGGTTTTCATGATAACTGTGAAAAACAATAATTTTTCTAAAATTGACATAATCCGTAAAAGCATGTATTTGGTATAAGTTATTGTAGAATTTCACAAACAATTTATATAATACTAGAAAAATACTAATAATGACCAAAAGTATGGTCATGAGTTTAAACCCACTCACAGTTGGCAGCCAGAAGTGTACTTCCACTAACAACTTGAATGTGAGGAGCTGAAATGGAATTGGTAACAGAAGAGGCTAATCGAAGAAAATTGAGAGAACCACGTTTTTCTCTCTAGGGAAAATTTCTTCGATGGCCAGGGTTCTTGAAAAAATATTTGGGAGTATTATGATGTGCTAAGAATATACTAGTAGTATAAAAGATAAACAAAACCGAAACTGTAAAGCAGAGCAAAATGTGCACGAGGCCTTCGTTACTTATGTATATATATAGGTGTATATACAATAAAAAACTAAACTCGAGTACCACACTTTCTAATAATAATAATAATAATAATAATAATAATAATAGTTAAAAGGAATATGTGGTTCTCGTTATGTAATTATAATATATATATATATATAATCTAACTATGGATGCAACATGGTTGCATCATTTATCAGTGAAACACTAATAATAATAATAATAATAATAATAATAATAATAACATCTCAGATACTAACAAATTCTATATTTGGGGCATTACAACAGCCCCCTCCCCTACCCCGACAAAGAAAGATCAGAGAAAGAAGAGTGAAATTAAGGATTCCTAGAAAAAAAAGTAACTTTAGAATATCTCTAAAGTAAGTTTGTAATACCTAGTATACACATGTTAGTAGACAAGTTTTGTTTGGCCTCAAAGTTCCCTAGGACCCATCCATGCTGTCGGCTCCATGATTTTGCTAAGTCTGAAGCCCTACACCTCATTGGAGGGCTATATGTTAGAGCCACTTTATTGGGATCAAAAGTCCCGATAATGGCTCTCCAAAGGGAAATGAATTGAAGAGTGATTTTTAACGAATTTTTTAAAGCCTTTAGATGTTTTGTTTTTAGCCCCAAAGTTTAGAAAATCGCCAAAATTCCGGAATTTGAACTTGAACCCAAAAATTAGATTTTGATTGGTTGGAGTTTTGAATTTTTAGATATTTTATTTGAATCCAAATGAGGGGTATTTCCTTATTTACATTTATATTTTAAAGTTAATGGAGAGTAATAATTATAAATGTAAATAAGTGAGTATAGAGGTAACCAATATGCCATGATAGAAAAAATGTTGCAGATTTGAGTTTACTGTCACCGCTATAGCAGTCTAGTGGTCACAACAGTGACTGCAGCATGGTGTGGCCCCCTAGAGACCGCTATAGCAGTCCAGGACTGCTACAGCGGTCCCCCAAAAGCCCAGACAGTACAAAAACGACGCTGTTTCATTTCTTGGCCTTTAAAAGGCTATCAGTCTCCTTCCTCGCCCATTTTTTTCCCGAACCAGAAACCCTCCCCATCCCATTTCTCTCTTTTTCTCAAATCCCACTCAAGTCTTGCTCCCCCAAATCATCAAGGTATGTTTTTGTTAATAGATTTTGGTCTCTTTGTCTCATTCCTTTCATATTCTATGATTTGGGTTGTTGTTTTCTCTCATTGTTGTCAAGTGGGGGTGCTCCCCCAATGTTATTAGAATTAGTTTATGAAAATCTAGAGCTACCTACAGATCGTTAATGAGTTTTATGGCTATAACAGTTGACGTTGGTGTCCTCCCGGCTCCTTGGAGCTCAGTTGGAGTCGACGCCACCTCTCCCTCCCTCTCCAGGTGAGTGAGTTTAAACTCGTACCCTTATTTTTTGCCATTACAAATATGTTTTATGCATGATAGTTATTAAATATGAAGCTAGGGACAAGATAAAGTGTATATTATGATTTTATATGCTTATGAAAGCTAGAGAAAATTATGATTTATGATAATAGCATGAAAATGAACTTTAGAAAACCATGGAACCATGATTGCTATGACGTATGTGATGAAAATGTTATATATATTTATGAAGGGATTTATTGCAAAAATATATACTTTAATAAGTTGTTATTTTATTAAACATGTTTTGAGAGTTTATAATATCTTATTATTTCAAGACTTTAGATTTCAAAATAAGATTTTAGAATATTCAATTAATGTAGTCTTATATGTTAGAGAACTATGAACAAGAGTGTGATTAGCTTTATGAATAAATACATCAAATGATTTCCAAGTTTATGATTTTGAGCCCTAGTGTTTAAAATATAATATTAGAGATTTTAAGTATATGAAAATATATTAGCACAAGATATGAATTTAGAACTTTAGTTTTATGGTACCAAGAGGTACGAAATTTCGTATGACTCTTAGCAACTGTTAGATACATATTATGTGGGCTTGAAATTGGAATGCCTACAAGTGGTGAACCCTTGGGCTCAATTTTCGCAGCCACAGTTATGCTAAAGTTAGATTGTTAGAGTTATTTGAATCCAAAACTCTTAAAGTACTAAGAATTTAAGGGCTCTTATTCGCTAGGGATTGAGCACCCACCCTTCAGACTTAAATGATTTTATAAGTATCTAAATATTTTATGATTTCAAGAGTAGAGTAATTATATAAAGTTTTAAACCCAGAGAAGAGCCAAAGAAGAGTTTTAGAGAAAATTATTAGTTTTATGATTTAAAGATTTGACAGTAGCTATAGAGAAATAAACAATGAGTTAACGGCTAGGAAAAATGATTGTTAACCTTGGTACCAAGTTGTCCTTAGAGGCAATCTCATATAGTAGAAATGGAACCTAGTTAGGTGTCCGATTCGGATCCTTGAGGGATCCTAGAGATCAAAAAAATTTGCTATGTCATGGTTAACATGCATAGCTAAAGAATATATCATTATGCAATGCATAACTAGAGATCCATGTTTCTCTATTAGCATATAGTCATTTATGTTATCAAAGGTTATTTATGATTTTAGAGAATATTTGATTTAAGAGTTATTACATATATGTATGGAAAAATGATTTATTGTTAAAGTAAGAACTCAGATATGATGTGTTCCTATGAATTTGTAAATGCAGAGTAAACTTTTATATAGTTATGCTAATAAATATCAAATGGTTTGTGATTGCTGCATGTATCTTATTTATTGTATATTCTTGGATATCCCATGTGGGTGATGGGTGAGAACTCACTCAATGAGTCCATTGACTCACCCCTTTCCCTTCCTCTCATAGTTGCAGGTACATATGTCGTTCAGCCACCGGTCCAGTAGCCACAGTTATCCTTTGGTGAGCCTTATCTTGATGTAAGGCCTAGATTAGGTTTCTGTTAGTTTAGAGGGCTCCAGTAGTTTTGCAGGTAGGATCTGAGCCACGCATGTATTTTGAGATGTTATAGATAAATTTCAGAGATTATGTATTTCCCTATATGTTTTAGAGCTCAAGAATGTATTTTGAAATATAGACTATGCTTAGAGATTTATGTGAGTGCGAATGATAATGAATTTATGATTCCGTCTTCAAATTTTAACTAAATTTCAGAGCATGACAAAAATATTTTAGATTTATATATGTGAATACTCCAGTTTTTATGGATTTGAATATCATGTTTCAATTAGAGAAAATGATAAGGATTTGCAAGAAAATTGTATTTTAAGTATGATATTATTCTATTTTATGCATTTAGAGAGGTACATCACCTAGAAAGCTTACGTGGGGAAGGGATTTTTCATGTGCCGGTCACGCTCCCAAGTCGGGTAATGAAAAAGTTAAAAAGGGATAAACAAAAAAATAGTATCAACATAGATGAAAAGAAACAGAGAGGTATGATTGGTTTATTTGTGTACTTATATCATCCCCTAGACTTGATATATCCTTAAATGTTAGTTTACACTCAAGATTTCAATGAAGTCCTAAATATTCTCATTTGAGAACAATCAAGAGAATCTTTAGATGTTTGCTTGAAACTAAAATACTAGGACTATTGTAACCTATGACAGATGTGTTTGAACTGATTGGATTTTGTAATGCAGATTAAGCATTTGATAGAAATTATAAAAGAAATTAAACACTAGTGAATATTTTAGTTATCTCCTAGACACTCTTTGGTGCCATGGACTGGTAAGAAGCAAAGCATGGTTGCATCATCCCCTAGTAAAGTAGAATACATAGATGCATTGTAGTTCTCAATTTCTTTGTATGAAATATAAAATGGAAGATTATAATCTATTCTATATAATCACATTCCTTTACTTTCTCATAACATGAGAGTTATAAATTTAACCAAATATCCTATATGCTCTAGAACCAAATGCATAGAGATAAGACATCTTATTTGAGAAAATGTTCAAAAGGGAAACATTAAATATGTTATGATTTCTGAAAAATAGATTGCTGATATTTTAACCAAACTTTAGGCTTTTTTATGCAAATAAATTAAAAAAAAAACACTATATACATGCTTGACACATTTTGAACTTTAAGTTCGTATATGCATTGTTTATATATGTATACAATATTGGTTGTGTCACTAGATCAGATTTCAAAAAATGAAAACACGCTGAAATCAGTTACTACCAAATAGATTTCAATATTTTCTTCTTCTTTTTTTTGTGCAAAAATCAGTCAACCATCAGAAGATTTCTGTGCATCTAACATGTGTTCAAAATCGGTCAACTATCAACCAATTTCTGTGTCAGATACACTGAAATCCTGTTGTGTTCATCTTGGAATCTTGGTTTCAGATACATTGAAATCCTCTTATCCTTTGATCTGCATCCCGATGCAACTAACTACACATGGCCTGACCCTAACTAACGTGATGATGAATTCCACTACTTTCTTTCATAGAAAAACTTTGCCAAGATGGACAAAACATGGGGAATCCTTACTTTGTGTGTATGCAGAGGCTATTATAGATTCACCCACAGAAATGTCCAAGGGTGCTTGGCCACAAAGCAAGTGCAAAGATTTGATGAAGATCCAAGTGTCTTCGAAATCACAAACAGAGGGCATAGCACACGCACGGTGGCATCCTCTTCCAATGTGGTTCCTGCAACAAGTCCAAAAGAGAACCAAGATTCCAATATGAACATGAGGATTTCAGTGTAGCTAACACAAAAATTAGTTGATAGTTGACCGATTTCTGACACATGTCAAATGCATAGAAATTTTCTGATGGTTAACTGATTTCTGCATGGAAAAAAATATTGAAATCTATTTGGTGGTAACTGATTTCAATGCGTTTTCTTTTTTTTGAAATCTGACGACACTTGATTGATTTCCTATAAATATATAAACAATGCATACACGTACTTAAAGTTCAAAAATGTATCAAACACGTATATAATTTTTTTTTTAATTCATTTGCATGAAAAAGCCCCAAACTTTATTTTGGTTGAAAAAGGTTGTGTATTTTAAAAAGAAAACATGGGATGATTAGCTCAATGAAGTAGGATTAAGTGTTGTATGGAAATTGATTGGATAATAGTATGAAAAAAAAAATTATCCTGTTAATAAGTCAAAATTAAATTCTATTTATATATAGCCCACAACATGTAGTTGCATGGCAATAAATTCAATCCTAAATCTATATATATATATTCAAAATCTGTTATATTTTCTCAAATCTCTGATCTCTTTTATTTAGGTCTTTTCCCCATTAGAAATTAGGTGTCAAATATAACACATATGTCTCACTTTATAGATAGCTAGAAGCACTATAGAATATAATGCCCTATCTAGCTTTCATTAGTTTGTCATTAGGGTGGAAAGTACTTGACTGTCGATCCTTATCCATTAAGTTATCGAGTATTTACATGTGATTAATATTTAACCCACCGAAAGAATTAAATTGGTAACGATAAGTTAATTGATCTATATGGCAATCCACTTGGACAGGAAATCATTTAACTTAGATTATATTTTTTTCATCATAACTAAAGAACATCGTGCTAGTCATTAATCACTAAGTGCTACTGAAGTCTAAGAAAATAGGACAATTACGTGGATACAACGCCTTCTTTAACTAGCATTAGAAACCCAACAACACCTAATCATGGGATTCCTGAATAAATTAATAAGAATTATGACTGTTTCCCATGAATAACGACTTTATGCTCATTTGGTCGTTAAAACTGCATATATGAACCACTTTTGTCTTTAAAATTTAAAATTAGATTAATTAATCTTTCACTTTATATAAGTATAAATCATGTTAATCTTAAAAAGCATAAATCATTCATATCAATTCATTAAACATGTATCATTATATTAATTAAATCAAATTCATTTGAGAACCTAAAAATAATAACTTTAACTCAAATTAATCTAATAATTTATCAGGATTTGTTCAATAATTAATTTGAGTCATGATTATAAAGTCAGAGACTAACTGGTTAGATATTAAATTTCAATTACTAACGTGACTCAGCACAACAGGCACTAAAATAAGTATTAAGTTAATTAAACAAAAACACACACGAGGAAGATCAATTAAAACTCAAATATTGACATATAAATCAAATAATCAAATTAAAATCATGTGATTCAAACTTCATTCTTAAACCAAAAGGAAAGATCTGGTCTAGCAAGCCTAAAGAAATATAAATTCAACCAGTTCAAACATAAGCTTAGAGAATTATATTAAGGGATAGAACGATAAAATAGTTAGTGATGATGTCCTGAAACTCTTGCATCTCCCGCTTGTATCCTATTCACAACTTCCAAAAGGAGGTTGTGTTCTCAAACCTCTCTCTCGTAGTGTCTTTCCATGGCTTTCCGGAGTTATGATTCAAATTAATGAGCTTGTTTTCATAAACTTTTAGGAGAGAAAATCTACCTTTTAAATTTTTTTTAAAAAAAGTTACTTCTAAAATTTGATTTTTTTTTTTTTTTGGTTACCCAAAATGTTCACTGCTAACAGCAATAAACAATCTCTTTGAGGTGGGAGCTCTTTTAAAGGGTAAATTTGATCTCTAGTCATAAAACTTTCTAGAATTTGATTACATATTTGTTTATGCTCATTAAGAAAAAGAAGAAGTGAAAAATAATCAATTTTTTTACTTTTTATTTTAGAAGCAAGTACGAAGTTGATTAATTTTTTCCAGGATCAGAAATAGTAAAAGAGAGAGTGTTGCATATAGATATGCTAATTATGTTTCAGAAAATATCATTGACTTTTTTTTCCATAAATTATGATAAAAGATATCCTCGTCTTTATTTTAATATCAAAAACTACAAAATGTAAGATATCCCGATGATAATAACAAATAATAATAATATACTCTTTTTCCAAAAAAGCCAAAGACATCTAATTCAAATAGTTTTAAATTAAAAACAATCTTTTAACAAATGTTTGTTAGTATAAAAGTATTTTTCGATCTAAATTGATAATTGAACCTCTCTGTCCTCGATCCTAATCTTATAAGAAAAAGGTAATTAAATCTTTGTCATATCCAAGCAACTAAATAACTTCTAATTGTTATAAAAAATTATTTTGCAATAATATCCAAACGTAAAATAAATTTCTGCTTCTACATTTAATTTACTTTTAAAGAAGCACTTCTCTTAGAAATCATTTAAACAAACGGAGAAATATTCCCTTTTGGGTTTGGTTATGCTTAACTTATATTTCGACATATTCATCATAATAATACTGATTAGTAAATTTATAAATAAGTGTATCTTAAATAAAGTTTATTAAATTTAATAAAATTTACTTATATATATATAACACCGTCTATGCATGCAAGAATATATTTTTTCAGATTTGTAACTACAAATTTTTCCAATCCAATATGATAAAATGGAGAGTGATTCCCTACCTAAAAAAGGAAAAAAAATGGACAGTGACTGGAACCAGCCCCTTCCTTTTCTGCTTCTTACTTTTGTATTTCTATAATTATGTTTACCCTTGAGAGTCTTCCAATGGTTATAATAGCTCTTCAGTCTCAGAGAGGAATCCGTACCTAAAATGGAGCCTAGTAGGAGGGAAGGCGCTAAATATTGTTGGAAAGAAAAGATTGATAATGTACAAAAGTGAGAGAGAGATTAATCATCCTTGAATTAATAGCTTTCATCATGTGTGCATCATGTTAGGATCCCACTAAATGATCCAAACTCCTCACTTTTTGCACTTTACCAACGTCGTATATTTAGAGTCAAATCCTATAATATTATAGGCGAATTAAGTTGCGTTGGTCTTGCGAAGTCTAATTTATAAATTAGAGTCGTCAAATTATAAATTGTATCTCATCAAATTTGACAAATGAAACATCAAACATTTGATAAATTAGCAACTCATCAGATTTGCATGCCTGCCAGGCAGCCCCATTGCCTCACCAGCAGCAATATATGCTGAAAAGTACTCCGCTTTTAGTCATCAACAGTTGAGGTCATGTTGAGCTCCAAGGGTCATATACATTGAAGGATTCGGACAATTTCGACAATGGGACACTGTATAAAAATAAGTGCATATTATAGGAAAAAAAATAAGTGTACAAATATAAGGGCATTTTATAGTTTGAAAATAAGTGTATATAATAGGCCCCCACAACAATTTTAATATTTATAAAAAGACAATATAGATAGGGTATATTCTGTGTTTAGGCTATTTCTCGAACTTGTCCGGCCCTTCTTATTGCTGCTCTGGCTTATATAATCTAAATCTCGTAACGGTCATGATGGGCTAAGGAGCCGTTGGAATTATTTGGCTCTAAAATCTCGAGAAGATCATTAATGTTATTAATGGAATATAATTAACTCCACACCTGGAATCGTAGTTGGTCAAGCCGCGAGACAAGTTTGAGCGGGATTTAGGGGTGGGTTGGGTTTAGCCACTTGCCTGATAAGTCTAGATTAGCTTATCGAATCACATACTCTTCAGTTTTGTTTGAACAGACGACGAGGTTAAGTTAAAGGTCGGTGACTAATTCAACTATATTAGATACATATGATTTTTATTAAAAATAAAATAAAATAAAAACTACTCTGTTAAAGTGATCAACATGGACACTATCCTCACCGATTTAAAAGGAGGAAAAACAAAATTGGTTTTCTGTTACTACTATATTATTTTTTTTTTTCTTTTCGTTTGAAAGACAAAGATTGTGCGGTGGACTAATACATCAGATAACTAGGTTTATTGGGGAATCTCCTATTTCTGTTAAGAACCTTGGTTTGGGCACATAGCTTTGTGATTTAAAATGTGTTTGGGCTCACAACTTTTATTTAACTATTTTTTAAACTTGTATGAACTTAAATAATGAATGTAAGAATCAAATAACCTTGCTGATAAAATAATATATGATAAAATAAGAGTACAAAAATTAAAAATTAAATCATTAATTAAAAAAAAAACAAACACACACACAGAGAGACACACCCAAAGAAGATAAATACCATCTACTGACTACTAAAGGTGTAGGGTTCCTGCTACTACATGCACATGGAGCTAGAGTGCAAAACAGCCTCTGCTCTATGCTACAAGGAATTCGAATGAAGTATCATTCGAAAACATAAACATAATTCTGGTTATATTATTCTTGCTATATAACATTGCTCATTCATAAATTATATTTGGTACGTCCTCTGGGGAAGGTATATATGAACGATAAGCGCAACAAATAGAAATTCCATTTGGATCCAATTGCCTCACCATTCAAGTTCAGCCAATCAATGTGACAGAATTTGGATAACAAGCACTAGGTATCTTATGAATTTCCTTATTAAGAAATTTATCTGTAATAAGTGGAAGAAAAATTGTCATCGTCATTCTGTTGTCCAGATATTGTGAGCAAATATCTCTTATCATCACCAATTATGCGGGACAAGAAATGTTGGTGGTTGTGCTGTACATTCACCTATAAAACACAACTTTGTTCCCAAGGGTACAAGAAACCAATTAATGTGTAGGGACCAAAGATTATACAAACAATATTGCGGTAGTGGAATGCACGCAATACCACCATTTTATGGCCAGATTAACGCCTCTCTCAAATAAAAAATATAGTTTTGCTTTGAGAAAATATTAATGTTGCTATTGTGGCTGAATATTTAACACCAGTCCAATATATACTTTAATTTATCAACGTGCTTGAAGAACAAATTAAAGCGAAAGGCAACATTGGTGTTAGTGACTTCTGCATATGCATGCCATTCCAAACCAAAAGCATGCATATGATGTGATAGGAACGTTGCTTGAGACCGCAAACAAAACCAATAATCAAAGTAAACTATCTAAATTTCTGTGATTATTAAAAACAAGGAATAGAAAAGGAACTGCTGCTAGAAAATTTGATTAAAAATAACAATAAAATGGAAATAAAAATTATTATTCACAAGAACACAAATAATTAATTAAAATGAATGGCGCAAATAAAATAATTTTCAGTTTTTATTAGTATGGTTGAAGGCATGCTTTGCCATATTACTAGTTGATTAATTGTTGCAGATGGTGTTCATCCTAGGGTATAACAACTATTTTTCACTAACTCTTCACTTAAACTAATAAATCTATACAAACAACTTTTTTGAATTGCTCAAAAGAACCAAATAATTTTTTGGTTTCCCAGAGTATCCACTGTCAAACGCAATGACCAATCCCTCCATGTACTGTAAATCCATTTAAGGGGTTGACATTTGCCATAAGTTTTAAAGCTGGTTTATTTCCATTGCAAGAATTGAATCATCGACATTTGGTTAAGAAATGAGAAAACCCTTATTATATCACCTTGGTCCACCAGTTAAAGGAACCAAATAATGGATCGAAGAAAATATTTTTACTTGAAAACGTGAACGCTTCAAATTGTAGTTTTACAAGATGCCAAACACATATCTCACTAATTTTTCCCTTAACATTTAGCTATAATTTATAATAGTAAAAGAATGTCTGTTGTCTGATCCTACAAATTCTAACATTCGAAAAGATTATCATTAGAAGTTCATTAAATTTTACTTGTCATAACAGTCCAATAAATTGAAAAACGTATAAGATTTGGTCTTAACAGATAGTTTGTCTTCAATCCTTCCTAAAAGTGTAGGGTATTGAATATTGACAGTTTTTTGGTAAGTGTCAAGGGAATAGTGTTCAAATTTTAGAGAATTGGTGGTCATAGGATGGAGATAAAAAATTATTCCTCTTCAACTTTTCCTTTCTCTAAAATCTACAAAAGAAAATTCTCGAAAGACGGAATGATGATTAAAATTTAAGTTGTTATAACAGAAATTTATATTCAAGTATTGTCACAACGTCCCCAAGTAATAAAAAAATTTATTCCTACAAAAAATAAATGGAGTCGCCACCAATTTTAATTCTGGCTAAAATTGTAAAACTTTTTTATTTGTAAAACTGGTCTTTTAAAAAGATTTGAGTCCGAGAGTCTAATTATGATTAGAGAAGGGTGAAAACTTAATCTCACTATACCCCCAATATATCCGTATAAATACGGTTACCTCAGAGCTTATTGTGCAAATTAATTTGTAACTTAATAACACTTATTTTTCCCTTCCAAAGTCACTATTGTATACAAAAATTAAATTAAATTAATTTAAAGAAGAGAAAATTAAATTAAAAGAGAATAATTTAAAAAAAAAATAATTTTGGCTTGATAGTTGTTGACTACGCCAACTTATCCTCTGGTGCAATGAGGAATTCAAAACCACGTCATTCTTGTAAAAAATTAATGTGTGTTAACGGATTTAAGAAACAAAAATAAAAATGTGTTGATTGATTTTATTTGTGAAAAAGAATTTTAATTGATAAATTATTTTTAAAAAAAGAAATAAAATAAAACTATAACAAAAAGAAGACCACATTTACTTGATCACTGTAACGGGGGAATAAGGAATAAACAAAACCATGAGGAAACAATGGCATAGTGGTAGTGCTAAGGATGATTACTGCAATAGCGGTGGCTTTGTGGAGATGGTGGTTGCAACAGTTCTGAAGGCTATGCAAAGTTGATAATGATTGTGGCTATGATAAAAAAAATAAGATCAAAGATGAGGATGGTGATAGCAATGGAGTTTATTGATGATGATGGCTTATGATTGGTGATGAAAGGGTTGTGGTTTGGTGAGAGGGTTGTGATGATAATAATTGTGATGAGCTATGGTTTGGTTCTTTTAGGGAAGAGGCTATGACAGTGGTGATGGATTCAATGGAAGAGAATAATGAATTAGTGGCTGGTGGCCCTTTTTCTTCTCTGTGGTTAATTATTATATAGAAAGCAGAGCAGAGAGATTTTGGGGTTAGTTAGGGTTAAGCCAGTTAGAATTTTAATTGATTTATTTTGTTGACCTAGTTAAGATTTTGATTTGATTTTGATTTTTTTTTGTAAGCTGAAAATAAATTTAAATTTAAATACATACAAAACAAAAAATAACAATAATAATAATAACAATAAATTGAAAACAAAAAATATAATGTTCACAGTTGCCCCTCTTTACTTGTTTCTTACTCAGATAATATAAAAACGATAGTTTTTTATATTTTCATTGTAAGAAACTAGTAAAGATATGAACACATATTTTTGTTTCAACCTAAAGTTAAATGCATGTGGAAAGTGAAGGTGTGTGAAAAGTGAATGCATAAAAGTAAGTGAAAATCAAATGCATGACAGTACTAAAAGTATATGAAAGTAAATTGAAAATGTTGAAAGTATGTGAAATTAAATTGACAGTGCTGAAAATATGTGAAAGTAAATTGATGGTAGTGAAAGTAAGTGAAATTAAAAGCTGAAAAGTGCCGAAAGTATGTGAAAGTAAATTAAAAGTGCTGAAAGTATGTGAAAGTAAATTGATAATGCTGAAAATATGTGAAATTAAATGTTTGACAGTGCTGAAAATATGTGAAATTAAATACTTAATAGTGTTAAAAATATGTGAAAGTAAAAACTTTGTTGAAACTATGTGAAAGTAAATGATTGAGAGTGCTGAAAATATGTGAAAGTAAAGACTTGGTAATGCTGAAAATATGTGAAAGTAAAAGGACTTGACAGTGCTGAAAGTATGTAAAATTAAATATCTAATAGTGTTAAAAGTATGTGAAAGTAAATTGACAGTGCTGAAAGTATGTTAAAGTAAAATTAATAGTGCTGAAAGTATGTGAAAGTAAATGATTGACAGCTGTGAACACCCGATTTCGTCCAGCCCATAAATATAAAAATTAAAACAAAATTGACGTATTTTCATAGTTAAGACCATTTATTAACCCAAATTTAGTTTATATCATGATTATAGGTTCATTTTAATTTATTTAGTCAAACTCACATTTTAGCCCATAGCAGCCCATCCCTTTAAAGTGAACCCTTTTTTTTTAAAAAAAAAAAAGAAAAAATATAATAGTAATAATAATAATAAAAAGGAGATAGAAGCCGTGTCCTCCATCCTTTGACTCTTCCTACACGTGAAACACTAGTACAATAGGGATGAGGGAAAGTATGAAAAAAAAAAAAAAACAAGTGGTAGACATTATGATGGTGTCTTTTCCACTTTGCACAAGAAAATAATTGCTCTTTCATTTATTCCTTTTTATTATTAACAGAGGACAACATTCCTTTTGAGCTGGCTCTCCATTCTTCACAAGAGGATGGAAATTCTTTGGGCCACTGAGAGGATATGAGCTGGGGATAGATATTAACCAACCGAAGAAAAACAGAGCTGAACATCATAGAAAGGGGGATATAAAAGAATTTCATCAGTAACCAAAAAGGGGGGAACGAGTTTTCATTTTTTTGACAGAGTTTTTTTTTCATTTTTCTTAAGAGGAGAACGGGTTAGCAAGTATACACAGAGACATTCGGAAAACCAAGGTGGAGCCACAAATTGCATTGTTCGTATCATTGTTTTGGGGTATTACATCCATTAAATTCTTTTATTTTCTGCATTTTCTCCAGTCATCTTACATGAGCATATCTAGGTTTACATCCTCTGCACACACATTCACCCATTTAATCATTAATATCACCATCACAACTATCTCACCTCACAAAACTTTCATTATCCAAGTAACTTTTTGAAAAAAGAAAAATTTCATCACAGTCTTGCAATCTCAATCATTATCATCTCCCTTTTAACATAGTCCCATATTACAAACCATCATCCAAAATCCACTTCAGATACAAAACAAAAAAAAAAAAATAGAATGGAAAGCAATGAAACCTTGCTCCTCCATCATCACCGCGACCATCGATGCCCGACCAACTGCGATCGGCTCCTTCCTCCTCTGCGGCCAGAGCCACCGGGCCGCTTCTTCCTCTCACGCATTCTCCATGGAGTCGTGAATCCTGCTCCACACGCACCGGCGATCGCGATCGCAGTTTCCAGCTCCCTCCTCCGTGGACATCTCGACCAAGAACGGCCCTCCTTCACTGCCATTTCACACGCGTGACTCAAGCTCACAGACCCACCGTCGACGAGACTGGCTCTGCATCTCCGCGATGTTGTCCTCCCTTGAGTTGCTCTTCTCCAATCAGCCTCTTCTCTTGTGCCATTCCTTCCTTTGCTCTCTCCGTTTCTCTCTCTCTCTAACCCATACCGTCAGGACTTTACGACCTAGCAAGAAATAAAACTTCTAACCCAATGACAAGTCCCGTGTGATGACAATGTTCATTCTTGGTTCCTTATTTTTTATTTCATTTGTTTTCTTTCCTTTGACTAATTTGGGCTCCAACGCATTTGGACCGTTTTGTGTTTAAAAGTAGCCCATGTTCTGATCTGGGTTGGGCAAAATTTTTAAATGAATCTGTTTGTTTTCAATGGGCATGTTTAGTTTTTTTTTTTTTTATATACTTTCTTTGGTTTATGTATTTTCCAGGTTCTCAATTCCTTTTTTTGGTATTTGTCTATGTATTCAATAATGAGTTTAAATTTTATCCTCAAATGTTAGTTCTTTGGGTTCTTTTATATATATTTTATTTATTTATTTATTTATTTATTTCTTAACAAAATTAATCTTTTTTTTATGGAGTTATCTGAGCTGCGACAACTTATTAACTCTTTATCTTTCAAAATATTTCAACTGTGACAGCTTGATATTTGAAAGCCCTCTTTTAAAAATAAATCAATTAACTCACAAATATTTTTCAAAAGAACTACGTAACTTTGAATTCCTCATAGCACTAGAGGATACGTAGGAGCAGGTGATTCCTGTCAAGTCAAAATTGGATTTTATTAGGTTATTTTATGTTATTTCATTTTTTATTTGTAAATATTTATTATTATTTTTGTTTATTTATAAATACTTATTGTCTTTTATTGTTATGTATTATTTTAATTTCAACTAATAATCAGATTATTTTAAATGAGGATGTTAATTTAGCCGTGACGGCTTGTTAACTCAGTTAAACATCACATGTGTGACATGATGTTTTAAATTTTCAAACAAAAATTAGATTTTTATAATTTGTATTACATGTAAATATTTTCTTTAATACCTTTTTATTCTTTAAGTTTTAAATTAATTAATTTGTTAAATATTTTATTTTGAATAAAAGTTAATTTAAATAGACGGCTTTGTTAACTGAATATTTTGGACATCTAAGCTGTGACAGCTTGATATTTCAAACTTTCAAGCTAAAGTTAAATTTTATGACATTATTTTATTCTGTTTTGCATGTAAATATTTTTGTTTATTATTATTATTATTATTATTGTAAATATTTATTTAGTATTTATTTATGATATTGTTTTATTCTGTTTTACATGTAAATATTTTTGTTCATTATTATTTATTATTGTAAATATTTGTTTATTTATTTATTTATTTATTATTATTATTATTATTTTTATTATTATTATTATTATTACCCTCCTCTTTCTTCATTGAAATGTATATATTTTATTTCAAATAAATATGTTAATTTAGCCGTGACGGCTTGTTAACTCAATATTACGGATACCTAAGCTGTGACAGTTTGGTACTCCGAAATTTTCTTATTCTAAAAAGATTTTCTTTTATAATTTTCGTAAAATAAAAGTGTAAATAAACATTTTGAAAGGTTATTAATAATTTGCACAATTAATTACAGTAGTCTAAAGAATTGTATTAGAGTGTGCAGATTAAGTCCCTACCCTTCCCTAAGCATAACTGACTCCCGAGCTTAGATCTGGTTTCAAAGATCATTTTCTTTAAACAAAATGGTTTTTCCATGTTCTTACCAATTAAATAAAACTTGGTGGCGACTCCATTTTAATCAAAAATCAATTTTTCTTGCCGTCCATGTCGCGATCCCTCATGACGGATGGCGACTTAATTGGGATGTAGTGAGAGTCAGGCCTATAATAATTGATTGTGCGTATTATTATAACCTCATATTCTTGTTTTGTTTTGTTTTTTTATTTTTTGTTTTATTGTTAGTCTTCTATTATTCCCTTTCTTTTAAATTTTGTTACCATCGAATTTGTATATATTTTCATATTTAATTCTTTATGACCATCCTAGGATTGAAGATTTTGATCTGTCTATATATATTTATTTATATTTAATCCTTTGTGACTACTCTAGTATAGAAGACTTTGTTCTGTCTGTATATATTTATTTTGGTTTCTTTGCACTCTAGGATAGAAGACTTTTGTTCTATATTGTCTATTTTGCAGGTGTTGTCGTGGGTAGTTTTAGGATTCCAGGTTTGTATGCTCTCTTCACACACAACACTCACACTTTAATCACACACGAGTGGGGCCCTATACCCGGGTCTGAGTGCAACTTGAGATAGGTAAGAGATTGTGTAGTGGTATCCATTTTGGATGTTCATCCTGTTTGGTTATTGCGAAAATCTCGTCTAGAGTGTGACTCTTTTGTGAATATTCCAGACCTAGTGGTTTACTTTGCATTGTGGATAATATTCCGAAATGAGCCTTAACTCTAGAGGTCAGTAGAATCCACAGTATATAGATCCACCTGCTGTAAGTGTTCACACAGTAGAATAACCATAGAACTATAGATTGACCTCCAGAGCTCAACTTAAATAGGACACAAAGAGAGCATACTCTTTCTTTAATTTATTTCTTTGTACATAAATTCTTTAACATGATCAAAGAATTTGTTATTTCCTTTTCCGTTTAAATGAAAAAATCATTACATATTTTTTCCGGTTTACCAGGTTTGTTAGAGAATCATATCAAAGTCTTGTTGTGAGTATCTTTGGAAAATGGAAACAAACATGAGATCAAACAATCATGAAGGGAAAAATTGAAAAGACGTTACATCTTAAAGCTAAGAAACCCCGACATAGAAGGTCCGAGATCCCTAGGTCATTGGAGCATGCCGCAACGTCTTTCTCTAGCAAGGAAGTATGGAAAGTTTGAATCTATTAGAGGTGGAAGAACGGTAGAGGCAATCACATGATTGGCACAAGTACTATGATCCTCCTTTCCGATGTTTTACTTTTCAAGTCTTCCGATTGGCACCAACTCTTGAAGAATTTGAGCGAATCTTGGGGTTACCACTAGAAGGGAAAAACCTTATCACTACCAAGGCCATTATCCTTCCACATACAGTAGGCATGTCTTTAAAGAATCAATGTAAAGGATTTGCATGAAGCACAAAGGTGTAGAAATGGGACCAATGGATTCCCAAAGGATTATTTGGAGAAGCATATGCATGGCTTAGCTGGAGCTAAAGATTGGGACACTTTATTGGATGTATTAGCTCTCACTGTTATGGTATTGTTCGCTTTCCAAATATTGAAGGCTTTGTGGACTTATGGCTATTGATGTATTTCTGCTAAAATTTCATGGTCATAATCCTGTTCCAGCCTCTTGGCGGATGTTTATTGTACCTTAGATTTTTGCTATGAGAGGAACGCAAAAGAATTTTATCTTGTGCCAATGTTGTATGTATGGGCCACTGCACATGTATTCCGGAAGAAGTTACAAGGCGCCTGTCCGATTGAAGATCTAAAAATGCATCATATTAAGAAGAAAAGCGGACAAGAATGAGCTCAAGACACGGCCAAATTAAATGAAAGATGATCCGAGTGGTACCTTGGTGGGAGGATAGCGGAGACTTTGATCTATCAGTGTGGAAGCTTCTCAAATGTTCCCCTCATGGGCACTTGAGGATGCATAAATTACAATCGGTATTGGTATTGCCAACTTGGTTACCCCATGATGGGACCATCTTTCGAAGCTGCAATCATTCCATTTGCCTTATATTACTTGGACTCTGATGATCTTTGCCTACTACGAGAAAGTTCGACCGCTGGAACAATGTGGTCGAAAAGGAAAAGAGTTGGGAGTTAGAAGTCGCGTGCGATGAAGGAAAGCTACATCAATGGGTGAAAACAGGGCTCAAGAGGTTGCGCCATTCAGAGTTTTGATAATCACTCTCCCAACAAAGAATCGTCCCTCATATTCGTGAAAATAAAGGATCGAGAGAAATGAAGGAAATGCTAGACAAGATCAGGCAAGAAAAGACGCAAATTGAGGTCGAATTGAAAGGTGTTCACCACAATTATGCAGTTCTAAAACGAGAAAGTGCCGAAAGAGATCAAATTTTGGAAGGAACAAGTAAGAAGTTGAAAATTGGGCACGACCACATGATGAAGACCAAGGAATGCCTCCAAGCTGCTAATAAAGAGCTAGGCCTTCGAAGGCAAGAGCGTGATCAAGCATTAGCTGAAAGCCAACAATTAAAGAAGCTGCTTCATAATGCCAAAATCGCTGAGGAAGCCGCACTAGCAGGAGGGGAACAAATGAAACAGGAAATAAGAGAGATAAGCAAGGAATACCAGAGGAAGATTGGGGAACTAAAACAACACATGAAAAATGAGACCATGAAATTTCAGGCTGCCTTAGGAGAAGAAAAGAAAAGAGTTACAGATTTGGAATTTGAGATGCAACACCAAAGTCATGTCATTCATGAGTTGAAGATTCGTTTTTCAAAGCTGGCAGGGCTAGCTAACACAGCAATAGAAGACATTCCAAGATACCTGGAAATAGCTAAGCAAGAAATTATCCCTTTCAAGACCCCAACTGGACTTCGCAACTTTGTCAACTACTGCAAAGATTTGGTTGGAAGGATAAAACAAATAATTGCCGAAAAAAGTTGAAGAGGCATTATCTTTTAGTGATGATATTTTTAGAGATCGATATCTGGCTTTATGATGTACTTCTTTTGTCATTTCTCGAAATGGATGTAAAATAAATGATGATTGTAATATACTACTATGATGAATGAATGATTGTTTCATTGTTTGGTCTTATGGCAATATCCATTAAAGATAACTTAGTACCTTTGAACGAGACGTTCTGGGGAAAAGTTATAACCAAAGATACTCACATCAAGACTCAGCACGATTGACAATCTCTAACAAATTGCAATATTTTTATCTTTTTACTTAATTTTTTTTTTAACACAGGTGAAACATCGCAACCATTGGGCGCCCAAGGAAAGAAAATACCGATCTAACTCGTGTTCATAACACCAGAGCTCGGACCAAGATGGCAGGTGGTAATGGTGGATCAGGAACAATCATCCCAAGAAGAACAAGCTCGAATCCTGGAAAAGAAATTTGGGCTTAGAAGTTGATGCAGTGAGGGGAAAGTTGAATGAAATGTCAGTCAACCAACTAAAATTGGAGGAGATGATAAGAGCCATGAAGGAGTCGATTGACTTATTGGGAGCTAATCAAAGCTGAGAGCTGGTGAATGCATCAGTCGATGTATAACCAGACGCTGCAATACTAACTATACCTAGGGCATCAAATGCGGCTATAAATGTCACTCAAGGGATGAATGACGGGGACGGGATTCCGAATAACTCTCATGGGCAACCACCACCTACAATGCCATTAGTAATCCCTATTGGAGAAGGCTATCGTCCCATTAGAGAATGTTCATCTTGATGGACATGGGCACGCTACTCCCTATTTGGGAGCCACCTCGTGTTGTCATCCAAAAGCAACAGCTTGTCCTCGGAGAATAGCCGTCGAAGCGAGAAAAGGACAAGTTCAAAGAAGAATGGATGAAGAAGATTCAGGATCAAATTAAAGCCATCCAAGGGCCTAACACTTATGGCTATATGGAAATTGAGCAATGCCCTCCTATCGATGCGGTGGTTCCAAAAGACTTCAAGATTCCGACTTCTCAAAGTATGATGGAGCAGGTAACCCTTTGTTCCATTTGAAGAGTTATTGTACCAAGATGTCAATCGGTCTAAAGATGAAAAGTTTCTCATTAGCTTTTTCCATGAAAGTTTAGCAGGACGGCTCTAGAATGGTATATTCAAATAGACCATTCAAAGATTTCTAATTTGGAGAGAACTGTCGACCAATTCATGAATCAATACAAGTTTAACATGGAAATAGCACCAACTAGAACAGCTTGAGCACGAAAAAAGAATGATGAATCTTTTAAGCAATATGCTCAAAGATGGAGAGCTTTGGCTGCTCAAGTGCAAACCGCCACTTATCCTATCCGAAATGTGCTCGCATTTTTTAGGAACCTTGGGATCTCCTTATATCTGAGCCATGGCGGAGCAAAGACATACAAAGATTTCTCTGAGTTGATCCTTCTTTGGAGAAAGAATTGAGAATTTAGCCAAAAGCAATTAAACTTCCCATGGACAATGAAGACACAAGGAAAAGTTTCCCACCTAGGAAGAAGGAGACTGATGTAAACTATGTGCGAGTCAGCAACCCTTTAACCCAAGACACCCCAATGCACCTAAGACCCCAAACACCACCATACTCAAGCCTCAACCACTCCTTACCCATTTTACCAAACCACACAAACCACAAATACCATCCCATATTCCCCACCGCAAGTCAATAACATTCACATACGACCATACCAACCATTTCGACCAACATCGCCTATAACTCAATAGTGCATCCTCGTAACTTCTCAAACACCACACCACCACGACCAAATGCTCAAAATCAAAGCCGTCGATTCGAATTTGCCACCTTTCCTAAACTATCCATTTCAAACGCTGATCTCTTTCAACGATTAGTTGATGCCCACTTGATCTCGGCTTATCCTCACCCATTAGAACCACTATATCCAGCTTTGGTACAACTTGAACCTTACTTGCAAATACCATATGGACATAGCAGGCATTCAATTGAAGATTGCGAAGGCTTCAAGGCAAGATAAAAAAAGCGATTGCTTGTGGTAGACTAGACTTTCAAGAGGAGTCAAAACCAGATATTGTCCATAATCCAATGCCAAATCATGAAAGAGGAGGTCGGGTAAATGTTGTAGAGAAAGAAGAACCCCTGATAAAGAAGGTTTTAAATCTCAAAAAACCCATGGAGAGAATTTTTGTTGGCCTGAATGAGTCTGGTTACAACATCACGGCATCTGATCCGACAATAAAGGAGAATGAGAAATATGACATGAATTCAAGCTGCCTATATCACTGTGGGGCCCCTGGCCATGACATCGAAAAATTGCTGGATTTCAAGGCTCTGCAGGGATTACTCAACTTAGGAGTAATACAAGCAAAGAATGGGCTAAATATACCTGATGAGGTGAATGTAATTGAACCTTTTGTTGTTCGAGTGCCACCACTTAATGTAGCTCCCAAGCCAGAAAAAGTGGTCATTACTATCAAGAAACCTACACCATTTGAGTACAAGAGTACACATGTTGTGCCTTGAAATTATGAGACTCAGGTCAAGACAAGTGGAGACATAAGGGAAACCTCGAAGGCCCGAGAAAATGAAGAAGTGACCGGTGTCATGGAGGTGAAAGGAATAACAAGAAGTGGAAGAGTTTATGGGCCCGGAGAGCTAGAAAAAGGGAAGTTTGCCAATGAGGGGTATGCTGGAAAAAGTTCAGATTCAGAAAGAAAGGAAAAAGAAGATAAGGAGGAAGAATTCCTAAAGATAATGAAACAAAGTGAGTATGATATTCTTGAGCAATTAAAGAAAACCCCAGCTAGAATATCTCTTTTATCATTGATCATGTCGTCTGAACCTCATCGAAGGCGATGATTGAAAGTCTTGAAGGAAGCTTATGTCAAGCCTGATGTCTCATCGGAAAATGTGGTGAATATGGTGGATCCAGTGAAACGTGTTAACATGATCACATTTTCAAATGAAGAAGTTGTTTCACAGGTCAACCCACGACCACTGTACATAACCCTCAAATGTAGAGGATACATAGTGCCCAGAGTTCTCATTGATGGAGGGTCGGGATTGAATGTCTTACCTATGTCGACTTTAAGCTATTTGTCGATGAGTAAGGATGATATACTACCACAAATGATGGTAGTGAAAGCTTTTGATGGAGCAAAGAAAAGCATCCTAGGGGAGATGGTGTTGTTACTGGAGATCGGACCGAGCAAATTTGAAGTGTTATTCCAGGTAATGGAAATTGAATCAGACTACAATATGCTGCTCGGAAGACCATGGATAAATGGTGTTGGTGATGTCCCTTCAACTTTGCATCAGAAGGTCAAATACATTGAAAATGGTTCAGTCATCACAACTCCACTGAGAAAGGAGATCCCTGGCATCCAAACGTTGACATTGCCATATGTTGAAAATGTGGAGCTAGTGGAGAGCAGTTCATGGCATAACCTGGAGGCAGTAGGGCTGAGACAAGAGCAAAATAAGGCATTAATGCAAAATCAGGTAGTGGCTCACATCATGGCTAAGAATGGATATCTGGAAGGAAAAGGACTAGGACCACAACTGCAAGGCTCCCAAACTCCCATATCGGTGCCAGAGAAGGCTAACCGATTTGGTCTAGGATGAGACCTCCCCTGGATGACAAGATAAGTGCCTTGGCTCTGGAACAGAATAAACAGAAAAGGAAAATAAAGCTGATTCCTCACTTGAAAGAGACATTCCCTGGTCCACTAAGTGATTATGGTTAGGTGAAGTTCGCTCCCCTCGTTATTTCTCCACCATCAACACTTTGGATCTTTGAAACAATCTTGAAGAAAATAACAAAGTCCATGTTGCTAGCAATGATGAGATCTTGATGAACTGACGGACAATGAACCAATGCTTGATGTTATTGCTTTGAAAAGTAATTTGTTAGGTTGTATTATTCAAGAATTATTTATGCTTTTTTTATGCTACTCGGTGACATCATTTGAATGAATTTGCATGATTTTCAATAATCTTTCTATATGTTTTCCATTTGCCTGCTTTCTGCTTTCTATTCCTTTGCTTTCTCCTTTTATTCGTTTTCCCTTACCACTCGACTTGTTAATTTGCATTTTCCATGCTGCTTTATAATCCACCATTTGGTTTAGCATTCCAATCCACCACAATTACTTTCCGTGAATTTGAATGTCATAGAAATTTTGCCACATGAAAAGGAATTTGAGAGCTTATCAATTGATTCTCTTGCTACACTTGATGCGATAACCATGAGTTCGAGGATGATGAAGAAGCTATTGAACAATTTTCAAACCTCCCTGGATTATTCGGAAAAAGGATTTGACTTAGACAATGAGGTGGTCGAGGTGATTAACATGGGCACCAAGAAGACAAGAAGGAGTCAAAGTAGTGGAAAATCCTAACGCCGCGAAATGGTTGCATTGTTCAAAGAATTCCTGGATGTGTTTGCATGGTCCTATCATGATATGCCAGGGATTAGACCTGCAGATTGCTTCACACAAGATCCTTTGTATCCCGGTGAGCGAAGAAGCAAAAGTTGAGAAGAATGCGACCTGACATGTCATTAAAAATTAAAGAGGAAGTGACTAAACAGCTGGAGGCTGGATTTTTAGAGGTATCAAGACACACTGATTGGGTGGCCAACATTGTGCCTGTACCTAAAAAGGATGGAAAAGTTAGAATGTGTGTAGACTATCGGGATTTGAATAAAGCTAGCCCGAAAGATGATTTTCCTCTACCCCACATTGATGTCCTTGTTGATACATCTTTGCTGGAAATCACCGATTTTCCTTTATGGACGGATATTCTGGGTATAACCAAATTCCCATGGATATTCATGACAAAGGAAAAACTACTTTCATAACTCCGTGGGGAACATTTTACTATACAGTCATGCCGTTTGGATTGAAGAATGCCGGTGCCACCTACCAACGGGCTATGGTCGCGTTATTTCATGATATGATGCATAAAGAGATTGAGGTGTATGTAGATGATATGGTCGCCAAATCTAAAGAGGGAGAAAGTCATGTGACCGATTCTGCGAAAATTTGTTTGAAAGGCTCGAAAATACAAGTTGCGGTTGAATCCGAATAAATGCATTTTTGGAGCTTCTACGAAGTTTACTCGGGTTCATTGTCGAGAGAAGGGATAAAAGTAGATCAGGACAAGGTGAAGGCAATACAAGAAATGTCTGCTCCCAGGCCCCGAGCGAAGTGAGAAGTTTTCTTGGAAGGCTCAACTATATTGCTAGATTTATTGCCAATTTGACTAGCACTTGCGAGCCTATATTCAAGCTTCTGCGGAAACATCAACCTGGGGAGTGGAATGAAGAATACCAAGAAGCTTTTGATAAAATAAAAGCTTATTTGATGAAACCTCCAATTTTAGCCCCACCTATACCAGTCAGTCCTTTTAATATTGTAATTACATGTTGCCTACATCACTTGGAGCAATGTTGGGACAATATGATGAGTCTGGGAAAGAAAGAACATGCAATTTATTATCGAGCAAGAAGTTTAATGATCGAATCACATTTATCTGGCGATTGAAAAGACTTGTTGTGCGTTAGTGTGGTCATCCAAGAGGTTAAGGCAGTACATGTTATACTACACTACCTGGTTAATCTCTCGAATGGATCCATTGAAATACATATTTGATAGTCCTCATGTTTCATTGAGAATGTCAAAATGGCAAGTGATCTTGCTGAATTTGATATCAAATATGTGACTCGAAGTCCATCAAGGGAAGTGCAATTCTGATCATCTAGTGAAAATCCTCTTGAGGATATCTGACCTATCATGCCTAAATTCCCGATGGTGAGGTGTTACTTGAAAGGAAAAAGATGAGAAAGAAGAAGAGAATGTATGGAAAATGTACTTCGATGGGGCCGCCAATATGAATGGGTGTGGAATAGGAGCTATAGTAGTGTCACCAGTTGGAAAACAATACCCAGTTTCCATCAAGTTAGATTTTGAATGCACCAACAACATCGCAGAATATGAAGCCTGTGCGAATGGTTTGCAAGCTGCAATTGACCTAGGGATTAAAGAATTAAAGGTGTTTGGAGATTCTGCGCTCATAATCTATCAAGTTAATGGAGAATGACGTACGAAGGATCCGAAATTGGTGCCTTATCAGAATTATTTGTCTCGATTAATTGAAGAATTTGATGATGTGTCGTTCTCTCACTTAATTCGAGACCATAACCAATTTGCGGATGCATTGGCAACCCTGGCTGCAATAACAAAATTGAAAGTCCATACCAATGTCCAACCCATTCACGTAGAGGTGCAAAGTGAACCGATATACTGTGACAATGTAGAGGTTGAGCCAGATGGACAACCATGGTATTATGACATCAAGCAATACATTCAAAAAGGAGAATATCCGACTGGAGCAAATGAAGTGCAAAGAAAAACAATTCGACGATTGGCCATGGCCTTTTTCTTGAATGGTGAAGTCCTTTACAAGAGAAATCTTGACACCACTCTCCTCCGATGTGTGGATGCTCATGAAGCTCAAATGATCATGACGGAGATCCATGAAGGAATTTGTGGAACCCATGCTAATGGACACATGATGGCACGCAAAATCCTAAGAAGCGGTTATTACTGGTCCACCATGGAGAATGATTGCATCAATTATGTTCGAAAGTATCATAAATGTCAAATATATGCAGACCGAGTCAATGCTCCTCCAGCATTGCACAATATGGTATCTCGTTGGCCTTTCTCAATGTGGGGCATGGATGTCATTGGCCCAATTAATCCCAAAGCCTCAAATGGTCATCGTTTTATTTTGGTGGCGATAGACTATTTTACAAAGTGGGTGGAAACTACTTCATACGCTAACATCACACAGAAAGTGTTTCTCAGATTCATCAAAAGAGATATCATCTGCAGATATGGGATTCAGAGAAAAGAATTATCACAGATAATGCTCCTAACCTCAATGGTGCCGAAGTTCAAAAATTCTTTGAGACTTTCAAGATCAAGCATCACAACTCAGCTCCTTATAGGCCTCAAATGAATGGTGCGGTTGAAGCAGCAAATAAGAATATCAAGAAAATCATCGCCAAGATGGTGGTGAATTACAAAGACTGACATGATATGCTACCTTATGCTTTGCACGCATATCGTACCAACATACGATCAAGCACTGGAACAACTCCTTTCTCATTGGTATATGGAATGGAAGTTGTTTCTCCTATAGTAGTGGAAATCCCATCATTAAGGGTTCTGATGGAGTCTGAGTTAGAAGAATCTGAATGGGTGAAGACCCGATATGAACAGCTGAACATGATCGAAGAGAAAAGACTGGCAGCTATTTGTCATGGCCAATTGAACCAAAGCAGAATGGCTAAGGCTTTTAACAAGAAAGTCCGTCCTAGAGATTTTCATCCAGGAGATTTGGTTTTGAAGAAAATTCTCCCTAATCAAGAAGATGCACGGGGAAAATGGGCCCCGAGCTATGAAGGTCCTTACATTGTTAAGCAACCGTTCTCAGGTGGAGCATTGATTTTGCAAAACATGGATAGACAGGAATTGCCCAAACCAATTAACACTAATGCAGTCAAAAGGTTTTATGCTTGAAAAGATGTTGAAAAAGCCCGTTAGGTTGAAAACTCGAAAGAGCGACCTAAGCAAAAGTTAGGGTAATATGAAAAGAAAAGAAAAAGAAAAATAAAAAAAAAAGAAAGAGCTCGTTAGGTTGAAAACTCGAAAGAGCAACCTAGGCAAAAATTAGAGCAAAAAGATAAGCATCATCTCAAGTAACCTATACTGGGGCAATTTTTGAGTGTTGAATTTGTCCAGTGAATCAGTTTCCACTGAGATTGGCGGGGCAATTTTTGAAAGAAAAGGTTTGAAGACATCATTAAGGATCATGGCTATAGTGTTCAACTTGCTGCGAAATCGATTGATTAAGTCACAAAGAACAAAGCTAGGGCAAAATTCCATGTCTTTCACAAGCTTGTCTTCGGTTTGTGTTGTAATCTCTTTTTCAAACATCTTGTCATCCAATACACCAAGCAATGAAGATGCCTATTCAGCCAATCTTTTGTTTCCTCTTTAAATGCATATTTATTTATGATGTCTCGAGTAAGCATAAATTTAAGTTTAGTTATACAACCTAATAATTTACAAAGAATACATCCATGACTAACATCACACTAAGAGAATTCTGAAGTTTCAGTCAAACTCGGCAGAAAAGCAAGCATCATCCTAAAAAAGGGGAAAAAGGAAAATGGGAAAGAAGTGAGCAAAGGTCCAAAAGTAAAGAAAGTTTATGTCAGAAAGTCCAATAAGATGAATTACGAGTTGGATCGGTTATAGTCTTCCTTGAGGCGTGCTTGATTTGGTTACGGTTAATTTTTCTGAAATAAATTGAAAATTGATAACTTGTGTATATAACCTAAAAAAAAAAAAAAAGATATTGTGAAAATCTTTGTTTTCCATTATTGCCAATTTACCTTCATGTCGGCCTCAGATTGCCAATTTACTTTCTATCGACTCGGGATTAATTTACATTTCATGTCGGCCTCAGATTGCCAATCAGATTGCCAATTTACTTTCTTGTCGGCCTTAGATTGCCAATTTACTTTCATGTCGACCTCAGATTGCCAATTTACTTTCCTGTCGGCCTCAGATTGCCAATTTACATTTCATGTCGGCCTCAGATTGCCAATTTACTTTCTTGTCGGCCTCAGATTGCCAATTTACTTTCATGTTGGCCTCAGATTGCCTATTTACTTTCCTGTCGGTCTCAGATTGCCAATTTACATTCCAGTCGGCCTCAGATTGCCAATTTACTTTCATGTCGGCCTCAGATTGCCAATTTACTTTCCTGTCGGCCTCAGATTGCCAATTTACATTTCCAGTCGGCCTCCAGTTGCCAATTTACTTTCATGTCGGCCTCAGTTGCCAATTTACATTTCGATCGGCCTCAGATTGCTAATTTACTTTCATGTCGGCCTCAGATTGCCAATTTACTTTCCTGTCGGCCTCAGTTTGCCAATTTACTTTCATGTCGGCCTCAGATTGCCAATTTACTTTCCCGTCGGCCTCAGTTTGCCAATTTACTTTCATGTCGGCCTCAGATTGCCAATTTACATTTCGATCGACCTCGGTTTACCAATTTACTTTCATGTCGGCCTCGGGACACAATTTACATTTCCGGCCTCAGCTTGCCAATTTACTTTCGGCCTCAGTTACATTAATTTACTTACATGTCACCCTCAGATTGCCATTTTATTTTTCCCTCCTCCCTAGATTATTCTTTTATATGTACAGATTGTCTCAAAGTGCCATTTTTCTGATTAGTCTTTTAACATTTCTTGTAAGTTGTGAATTTGGGTCAAATTGGTTAGACATTGTTCTTTGAGTAATTCACGCATATTTGATTTCTAAACCGCATCGTCTCATGTGACTTTACTTGAAAGTTTATGTCATTTTTGCTTCGGATTTAGATTTCATTGCATTGCATGCATTGCCGAGCAAAATCGATGTTCGTGTCTTTACTCATTCCTTATAAAGACAATATTTAAAGTTCAAATTTTTCATATTTTTCTTATAAGGAATGAATAAAGAGGGGCAACTGTGAACACCCGATTTAAATCCCGGCCCATAAATATAAAAATAAAAAAAATTGACGTATTTTCATAGTTAAGACCATTTATTAACCCAAATTTAGTTTATATCATGATTATAGGTTCATTTTAATTTATTTAGTCAAACTCACATTTTAGCCCATAGCAGCCCATCCCTTTAAAGTGAACCCATTTTTTTTTTTTAAAAAAAAGAAAAAATATAATAGTAATAATAATAATAAAAAGGAGATGGTTGTCCTCCATCCTTTGACTCTTCCTACACGTGAAACACTAGTACAATAGGGATGAGGGAAAGTATGAAAAAAAAAAAAAACAAGTGGTAGACATTATGATGGTGTCTTTTCCACTTTGCACAAGAAAATAATTGCTCTTTCATTTATTCCTTTTATTATTATGAGGACAACATTCCTTTTGAGCTGGCTCTCCATTCTTCACAAGAGGATGGAAATTCTTTGGAGCCATGAGAGGATATGGTGGGGATAGATATTAACCAATCAAGAAAACAGAAATGAACATCATAGAAAGGGGGATATAAAAGAATTTCATCAGAACCAAAAAGGGAACGAGTTTTCATTTTTACTGGACAGAGAGTTTTTTCATTTTTCTTAAGAGGGAGAACGGGTTAGCAAGTATACACAGAGACATTCAGAAAACAGTTGAGCCACAAATTGCATTGTTCGTGTATCATTGTTTTGGGGTATTACATCCATTAAATTCTTTTTATTTTCTTACGATTTTCTCCAGGTCATCTTACATGAGCATATCTAGTTTACATCCTACTGCACACACATTCACCCATTTAATCATTAATATCACCATCACAACTATCTCACCTCACAAAACTTTCATTATCCCTGTTAACTTTTTTTCGAAAAAAAGAAAAATTTCATCACAGTCTTGCAATCTCAATCATTATCATCTCCCTTTTAACATAGTCCCATATTACAAACCATCATCCAAAATCCACTTCAGATACAAAACAAAAAAAAAAATAGAATGGAAAGCAATGAAACCTTACTCCTCCATCATCACCGCCGGCCACATCGATGCCCCAATGCATGCGATCCGCCTCCTTCCTCCCTAGCCAAAGACTTTCCCCTCTCACGCCTTCTCCATGGAGTCGCGAATCTAGCCTCCACAAGTAGCGGCTATCGCAGATCGCGCCGCTGCCCAGCTCCCCTCCTCCGTGGACATCTCGACATAGCGGCCCCTCCTTCCTTGCTTTGCCACGTGGCGTGACTCAAGCTCATTTGCCACAGACCCACCGTCGACGATCGGCTCTGCATCTCCGCGATGTTGTCCTCCCTTGAGTTGCTCTTCTCCAATCAGCCTCTTCTCTTGTGCCATTACTTCCTTTGCTCTCTCTCCCTTTCTCTCTCTCTAACCCACACTCGTCATCCTGGACTTTCAGCCTAGAAAGAAATAAAACTTCTAACCCAATGACAAGTCCCGTGTGATGACAATGTTCATTCTTGGTTCCTTATTTTTTATTTCATTTGTTTTCTTTCCTTTGACTAATTTGGGCTCCAATGCATTTGGACCATTTTGTGTTTAGAAGTAGCCCATGTTCTGATCTGGGTTGGGCAAAATTTTTAAATGAATCTGTTTGTTTTCAATGGGCATGTTTAGTTTTTTATTTTTATATACTTTCTTTGGTTTATGTATTTTCCAGGTTCTCAATTCCTTTTTTGGTATTTGTCTATGTATTCAATAATGAGTTTAAATTTTATCCTCAAATGTTAGTTCTTTGGGTTCTTTTATATATATTTTATTTATTTATTTATTTATTTATTTATTTATTTCTTAACAAAATTAATCTTTTTTTTATGGAGTTATCTAAGCTGCGACAGCTTGTTAACTCTTTATCTTTCAAAATATTTCAGCTGTGACAGCTTGATATTTGAAAGCCCTCTTTTAAAAATAAATCAATTAACTCACAAATATTTTTCAAAAGAACTACGTGACTTTGAATTCCTCATCGTACCAGAGGATACATAGGAGCAGGTGATTCCTGTCAAGTCAAAATTAGATTTTATTAGGTTATTTTATGTTATTTCATTTTTGATTTGTAAATATTTATTATTATTTTTGTTTATTTATAAATACTTATTGTCTTTTATTGTTATGTATTATTTTAATTTCAACTAATAATCAGATTATTTTAAATGAGGATGTTAATTTAATGACTTTGTTAACTCGCTTAAACATCCATGTGATGACTTGATGTTTTAAATTTTCAAACAAAAATTAGATTTTTATAATTTGTATTACATGTAAATATTTTCTTTAATACCTTTTTATTCTTTAAGTTTTAAATTAATTAATTTGTTAAATATTTTATTTTGAATAAAAAGTTAATTTAGTCGAGACACTTGTTAATCAATATTTTGGACATCTAGTTGTGATGACTTGATGTTTCAAACTTTCAAGCTAAAGTTAAATTTTATGACATTATTTTATTCTGTTTTGCATGTAAATATTTTTGTTTATTATTATTATTATTATTATTGTAAATATTTATTTAGTATTTATTTATGATATTGTTTTATTCTGTTTTACATGTAAATATTTTTGTTCATTATTATTTATTATTGTAAATATTTTTTTATTTATTTATTTATTTATTATTATTATTATTATTATTTTTATTATTATTATTATTATTACCCTCCTCTTTCTTCATTGAAATGTATATATTTTATTTCAAATAAATATGTTAATTTAGTCAGTAATGACTTGTTACTTGATACTGATTTGTGACAGTTTGGTACTCCGAAATTTTCTTATTCTAAAAAGATTTTCTTTTATAATTTTCGTAAAATAAAAGTGTAAATAAACATTTTGAAAGGTTATTAATAATTTGCACAATTAATTAAGGTACCGTCTAAAGACGGGTGTATTAGGGGTGCTGTAGGATTAAGTCCCTACCCTTCCCTAAGCATAACCGACTCCTGAGCTTATATCTGGTTTCAAAGATCATTTTCTTTAAACAAAATGGTTTTTCCATGTTTTTACCAATTAAATAAAACTTGGTGGCGACTCCATTTTAATCAAAAATCAATTTTCTTGCCCACGTCCATGATCCTTTGCATAACAAAGGTTTAAAAGTAAATGGTTGGGATTAAGACTGAAAATAAATGATCGGGATCGAGATTGGAAAGTAAATGATTTGGATTGTGACAAAAAAAAGTAAATAATTGAGATCGAGACAAGAAAGTAAATTATTGAGACTAAAAAATATGCAAAATTAAATAACTATTGTGATTAAAGTATGTGAGAATAAATGTCGTGCAGTGTTGAGTGAAGAAAATGACTTGTAGAGATTGTAGAAAATGTCATGATTTGATGAAATGAATGATCTATACATGATGAGATATGAGATGTCTCTTTAAGGTACGTGATACTTACAAAAAGTGCAATGATTTATGATGTAGAAAATTAAATACCTAGGGATAGTTGAATAATAGTGTGATGAACAATGTAATGACTATGATAACTATGCGTAGGTGATTTAATAGTGTAAATGATGAATGCCCTAAAATGATGAAACAACTCCACACAGAGATTTTTTTTTTGGGCCCCAGTTTAGGGTATGAAAATGATGAATATCCTAGGTGATCTAGTGTAATATCCTAGGTTTACTGTTACTTAAGAAAGCATAGAACAACACACATGTCATTAGACAAATCCAAGCCCTGAATTTCACTAAGGTTGAGATCTTACATGTCATGGGTGGCTATGTTGTAGAACCACATTCTTGAGATGAAAAGTCCCAGCAATTTTTTCCAAGATGAAAATAAGTCAAATGATGATTTTTAATGAATTTTATGGAAGCTTTAAGTATTTCGTTTTTAGCTCCCAAGTTTGAAAAATCATTAGAATTCTCGGATTTAAACTAAAACCCAAAATTTTGATTTCTTGTTATTTTGATTTTTTAGATATTTTATTTGAATTCAAATGGGGGTATTTCCTTATTTACATTTATGTTTAAAAGTTAATAGGAAGTAAAGTAAATAAATAAGTGAGACCGCCCCAGTGGTCATATGATCGCCCAGGCAGTAAAAAGAGGATGAGGCGGTGCAACAGCATCAACAGGGACAGCCCGGATGGTCATTTACCATCCAGGTGGTCATCAGGACATTATAAACCCTTATTTTGGGGTCTAGAACCTTCATTCATCTAAAACACAACCTCACCCCCTAGAAAACACGAAAATTCTCATCTCCAACCTCTCTCTCACCTATTTTCATCAATCTAACATCAATTTTTCACTTCCTAGGCTTAAAGATAAGATATTTTACTAGTTTGGTTCCTATTTCCTCTATTCTTCCATTCTTCCTTGTTCTTGGGGTTAGATTTTGGGTCCTTCTTATTCTTAGGTCATAATGTTCTTCTACCAATTATGGGAGATAGAATAGAGTTCTTCTGAGATTGATTTAGAGTTTTATTGCTTTAGTGGCAGATAGTGATGTCATTCCTACTTCCCAAGGTCCTGCTGGTGTCAATCTTGTCTATTCCACCGCTCTAGGTGAGTGGGTCTAAACTTGTCACCTCTAAGTTTGACAATAGACTTATTTTAATCAAATATAATCCAAATGCATGATTTTAGAGGTTTCTAGAAAGAAATATGAGATTTCTGCCGATTGTAATTGATTTGAAATTATGGTTTGAAATAGCATGAACTATATGATTTATGAAAACCATGGGACTACCATTATTGAAATATAAAGATTTAAATTGTGATTTTAAACATTTAGAAACTGTTGTACTGGCTATATGATTTCTAAGCTGGAACATTGTTATATGAAGGAGTTTTGAACCCTAAGCTAGAAGACTTTGTGTAATGTTGTAAAAAGATTGTTTTGGAATTAAGAACTACGGAGAGAAACAGAGCTGTAAGTTAACGGCAGCTATACCGTTAACCTTGGTAGACCAAGGCCTGCCAGGGGCAAGCTTATTAGTAGCTAGATCAGTCCGCTAGGGACGCAGTTCGCCAGGGACCGTTAAGATCTCAGTTATGAGCTCGTGTTCGCTAGGGATTGAGCACCACCTTACAGTTCAGGGATAGTCTATTATCTTTTGTAGTGTCTTGAAGATTATCATAATTTTGTTTTGAGTTTCTCGTAAACATTATAGTTTTATACCTATTATATAAAATGAATATAAATGTTTACAACTGTGCATTATGAATTCTTTTCTTTTATCCCATGAAGGGGGTTTCAGGTGAGGATTCACTCACTGAATTTTTCATAAAACTCATCCCTCTCATTTCCTCCTATTTACAAATACAGCAGCTGCTACAGGTCCCTCCTAGCCACTTCATTCCCAGTAGTAATAGAGATTTTAGTGGTGAGCTTCACTTAGTGAAGCATTCTCAGTTTGTTAGAGTGCTCTAGTGTCATTGTAGGCAGGAGTCCTAAATCATAAAGAGATCATTTTGCATTTTGCATAATTGATCGTATTATGGTTTGTATTTGAAAGACTTAAATATTTCTGAACAAGATAGATAAGAGTAGTTTGGTATATACTTATATTTTGTGTATGGATGATACTATGATCTCAGACTTTAGGTATTGATTATGAGACTTCAGTTATAAATATCTTGATTTCAAAAAAATAGGTGATTTGTATGTAGAAAATGAAATCTTGTTTAATTGGATTTTCCTATTTAAATATGCATATAGAGCATTGCACAGGTCATAAGGCTTACGTAAGGAAGGGATTGCTCGCATGGCGGTTACGTGCCTAAATCGGGTTGTGAAATCTAGTAATTGAAAATGTGAATGCCCTAATGTTATAGATCAATCCACAAAGAGAGAAGCAAAAATTGCCCCGATTTAGGGTATGAAAATATTGATGGTATGAGAATAATGAATCTCCTAGATAATTTGATGATTGAAAACTTTGCATATGATGAATGATGAAACCTAGATGATCTAACATGATGAATGATATGATGATGATGAAACTTAGATGGTTTAATGATGCAAAAATTTCCCAAAGAGAGAATGACAAAGAGAGAGTATGAGAAAGAGAAAGCAAATTGCCCCATTGTATTCTTTTTCTTTTTTTTTTAATTAATGATGATGACATGCTTTAGGAAGGAGAAAAATAATTGCCCCAGTTTGCAATATCCAAACATCACTTTTCTTGTAAAACCTTAGTATGATTCCAAATAAGCCATTTTGTTTAAAGAGCATTGCGATTGACTTTATCTTTCTTTTTCAGACTACTCATGGATTTTATTTTCAACTCTTGCCCCTGTCTTGTGTTGGAATCTGACTTGTTTTTGCTCTAACTTTTGCCTAGTTCAACGTTTCTAGTCTTCGATCTAGCGAGCTTTTTCTTTTTTTTGGCCCTAACTTTTGCCTAGGCCTCCTTTTTTAGGTTTTCGATCTAGCAGGCTTCATTTTTGCTCTCTCTATTTTTTATTTTATTTTTACTTTTAATGCCTATTGACTTTGTATGATTATGTGTGATTCTAGAAAAGGATGTTGAAAGCAAAATACATTCCTTGAAAGAACATACTTTTTTAATGAAAAGGGAGGAGATGGGTAAGAGTGAGGTATGAAAGATTGGAAAAAGTGTAGATCTAATCAATAAACCCATTTCATTGGTAACCTGGTTACGTTGAGCTTAAAGTCATGACCAAGATTGCAGCCCTTTGCTACGCGACCAACAAGTTTATATGTGAAAGTTGTCTCCTTTTCTTCTGTCGAATGCTTTTTCATCAATCATTCATTGCCAAAACAAATTGCCCCAGTTTGAGCCCCTTTTTCCGAAGTCTTTGTTGGTAGACTTTCCCAGCTGATGCATTTATAGGCCGCCCTTTTGGGTTTTCAACCTAATGGGTACTTCTTGCTCTAACTCTTGCCTAAATTGTCATTTCTTTTTTGAGACTTCAATTTACCTAGCTTTTTCTCCTTATCTACTTTTTTTTTAACTCTAACTTTTTCCTGGATTATTTTTATTTTTCTCAATTTCCAATCCAGTGAGCCTTTTCTTTATTTTCTCACAATGTGCACCTTGACTAAGTGTCTTGCACAAATATTTGTCTGGGTTGTCTACTTGGTATGACACTTCAAGACTAAGTCATTTGAGGTCATACTGAATGATTCCCTTAATTGTTGGTGACATTTTGATTTGTCATTTTTTTCAAAACAAGATTCAACACCTAAACAAATCACTTGCATAGTATGGGATCTTCATCATGATCATGATCATTCAATCTCATTGTAACACAAGAATTAGTTAATAGGTCTTCTCGGTCTTAAAGAAATAAAAGAAAAAGCGAATAAGGTGAAAGAACAACAGTGATAAGAAAGGAAACAAATGATATAATGACTGAAAAAGAACTACACATAATCATAAACAAGTTTCAAGACATAAGCAAACTCAAAAACAAGACTAATAAAACTGCAACTATATTCAACAACATATTCAGGCACCACCACTGCTAATCTGATCCTTTTCTTTCCTTACCCCTAGCATTTCAATAGTCTTTGCATCAAGTAGATGCCATACAACATCTTTAAAATCATTGCAATAGTTGATTGAGTGCCCACAGGTATTGGAATGATATTCACACACATGATTTGAATTGTACCAGTTGGGATATGGTGGTACCACAACCTTTGTAGGGGAAGGATTGGGGAGGTTTGCTTCACACAAGCTTCTAAACAATTCAAAGTTGCTCATTTTGAAGTCAGGAAAAGGTTGTTTGCTTGTTGATGGCCTGGGGTTGGCAGTGTTGAAAAGGATTGCTTGGTGATTTGGAAGCATAGTCTAGAGAGGCTTAGGTAAGAAAGATGCATACAACTAAGGAGTGGAGATGTGATTGACTTGATATGGCTGAGGTGGGTAATGTGTAGGGGATGGATAAGATATGAAAGGTGGATAATGTGGGTGTTAGTAGGATGGATAGTGATTTGGACGGAAAATAGGCTTGTAGGGTTGGGATGGATGTTGTGATTGTATGAAGTTCACAGTATCTTCTTTTCTCTTATACAACGACTCTTGCTTAGGTTGTGGCTTGCCTAACTCATCTTCTATTAATTCCACCTTCCCCTCTTGGATATTGGCTTCAATTCTTTCTCCAATTTCCACCAAGTCCACGAACTCCTTGACATGAGTCCCAAACATATTCGTGAAGAATGGATCCTCTAGTGTGTGAATAAAGTAAGAACACATCTCTTGTTCAAGCATTGGTGAAACAACTTTAGCAGCCATAGTCCTCAACCTTTCGGCACACTATTTGAACATCTCATTTTCTTTCTTTTTCTGCCCTTTTAGTTGATACGTGGTGGGTACAACATTCAAATTGAACTTGTATTGATTAGCAAAAGCTTGAGCCAAGTCCTCCCAATATCTAATTTGTGTTCAATCCATCTACATGTACTATTCCCATGCAGCCCCATCCAAACTCTCAAGGAAAAAGCTTATTAGGAAATTCTCATCTTTGGACCATATTCCCATTTTGGTGCAATACATCCTAAGGTGCATGATAAGATTGGTGCTACCATCAAATTTGATTAATTCAAGCATCTTGAAATCCTTGGGAATGATGACATTTGGAGTCAGGCATAAGTCATTGATGCTCATTGAGCCATAAGGGTTAGGCCCTCGCAACATTAGGAACTATTTTTGCATAATTTCTTCCAATTCTTCCTTAATCTTCAATCACTCTAACTCTATTATGATCTCAGATCCGTTCCCTTCCTCATTGTGCAAGATTGCATGACTATTGTTTGCATCATCATTGTTATTTCCAGCACCTTCATTTGATTTCTTTATAATCTCGAAAGCTTCTTTGAACATAACCCTCTATTCAAACATCATGGTATTCAAATTGTCAATCTCCTGACTCAGATTTCTTCCTTCAGTAGCCATGATCCTTTTTTTTTTTTTTTTGTAAAGATCAGACAAAGTTTTCTGGGAAAAACCAATGCTTGGAGATAGCAAACCTTTGAATTGTATTTAGGAAAGAAAATAAATTAACGACAAAAATAAAAAGAGAAAATGCCATGTCATGAGTGTTTGAAAAATGCATGCCAAATATTTAAAAAAAGAAAATGCATGTCAATTGGAATTTTTTTTTTTTACTTACGGATATATGTTATGTCATAAATGTATGGGATGAATGATTTAAGACAAGAGATATCCTTTTTCTTTTCTTTTTTATGTATAATGTTCTGTGATGAGAATGCATACTATACATGTTGCAATCTAGGGAATGATGGATGAGAAATGAGAATGCTTGTTTAGTGTCTTCCTTTTTTTTTGTTGCTATTATGAGCAAAAAATGAATGATATGAATGCATGAATTTTTTCTATAAATGTGGGCTATACATGAGAGAAAGTGTATGAATGAATACATGCTATATTTTCTGAATGCATTAAAATATATGTATTTTTTTTTCATATGGATGTGATAAATGAATGAATTAGTAATAAGGATGAACTATGCATAATATGTTGACAAAAGAGAATTTTTTTTTTTTAAATGAATGTGTACTATGCATAAATGCATGCCATTTTTTATAAATAAATGAAAATGAATGTCAAATGACTTTTTTTTTTATATGGATGATATCAATGTGAGTATGCATGAATAAGTGATGTATGAATGCATGTTATATTTTTTGAATGCATGTGTTTTTTTTTTTTTTTTTTTTTTTGCATATGGATGCAATCAATGCATGAATCAGTAATAAAGATGAACTGTGCATGACATTTAAAAAATATTTTTTATGAACGTGCACTATGCATGAATGCATGGTAAATGAATTTTTTTTTTTTGCATGCAATGAATGAATAATATAAGATGAAGAAAAGAAAAATGATGTTCCTTTGCATCCTAAAATGGTTAATCCTAGAAGACGAATTTTCAAGCCACTAGGTTCATTCTATTAGTACTTTGGGATGGGTCTAGACTTCTAAAAGCCATGATTCCCATATTACCCCTACCCATAAGATAAAGACCTAACTCATAAAAGGATCACAAGGAGGGATGAACTAATTCATGATAAAGACCCCTCTCAATATGACCAATTCATAATACTATTAATAATCTGAGTGGTGTCCCACCAAATGCCAAGTGGGCATGAAGTCCCTCAATGACAATGTTAGGTCGCAACTTAATCCTATGGTTGCACCAGCTTGGGTATGGAGCCAAAAATATGAGTGAGATGGTGATAGTGCAATGTGTGTGAGAAGCAAATCTATTACTACAAAATAAAAGCTCAAACAATATGTACAAAAAAAAAATCTTCTACCCTAGAGTTTGAATAATAAGTAATTACAAATTAGTTATTAAAAAAGGACATTTATTTACAACAAAATAAGAAATAAAAAATAATGTGGAAGGGGAAAAATAAATATTATAAGAGTTATAATTATTTGCATATTTTACTCTGATAGGCTTGACTCTCTAAATATCCCCAGTGGAGTTGTCAGATTGTCACAACGTCCCCTGAGGGTGCCATAACAAAATGACAACAACAAAATTTATTCCTAAAATAAATAAATGGAGTTGCCACCAATTTTAATTCTAGCTAAAATTGGAAAACCTTTTAATTTGTAAAACCGGTCTTTTAAAAAGATTTGAGTCCGAGAGTCTAATTATGATTGGAGAAGGGTGAAAACTTAATCCCACTACACCCTTAATACATCCATATAAATATGGTTACCTTAGAACTTATTGTGCAAATTAATTTATAACTTAATATTACTTATTTTTCCCTTCAAAAGTCACTATTGTATACAAAAATTAAATTAAATTAAATTGAAGAAGATAAAATTAAATTAAAAGAGAACAATTTTTTTTAACAAAAATAATTTTGGCTTGATAGTTGTTGACTACGCTAATGTATCTTCTGGTGCAATGAGGAATTCAAAGTCACGTCGTTCTTGTAGAAAATTAGTTGTGTTAACGGATTTTAATTAAGAAACAAAAATAAAAAATGTGTTGATTGATTTTATTTGTGAAAAGAATTTTAATTAACAAATTATTTTTTAAAAAAAGAAATAAAGGAAATAAAGGAAAACTAAAACAAAAAGAAGACCACACCTACTTGATAACTGTAACAGAGGAATAAGAAAGAAACAAAACCATAAGGAAATAGTGGCACAATGGTGGCACTAAGGATGATTACTGTGATAGCGGTGGCTTTGTGGAGATGGTGGTTGCAACCGTTCTGAAGGCTATGCAAAGTTGATAATGATTTTGGCTATGATAAAAAAATAAAATCTAAGATGAGGATGGTGATAACAATGGAGTTTATTGATGATGATGGCTTATGATTGATGATGAAAAGGTTGTGGTTTGGTGAAAGAGTTGTGATGATAATAATGGTGATGAGCTATGGTTTGGTTCTTTCAGAGAGGAGGCTATAATAGTGGTGATAGATTCAATGGAAAAAAATGATCAATTAATGGCTGGTAACTCTTTTTCTTCTTTGTGGTTAATTATTATATAGAAAACAGAGCAGATAGATTTTATGGTTAGTTAAGATTAAGCCAATTAGGATTTTAATTGATTTATTTTGTTGACCTAATTAAGATTTTAATTTTTTTTTTGTAAGTTGAAATTAAATTTAAATTCAAAGACACACAAAACAAAAAATAACAACAATAATAATAATAATAACAATAAATTGAAAACAAAAAATATGGTGCTGAGAAGTATATATTTGAATACACAGTATCTTCTGAGTTGAAAATTCACACTTTTGAATTAAAAATCTAAGTTTTAGACATGAATTTCGAACACTATGTTCAAGCATGTATTTGAATCCATAGTGAATTTTGAGTTGACAATTACCACTTTTGAAATAAAATTCCTCTAAATTTTATAGATGAATTCCCACTTAGCTTCATCAATGGTATGATAGAAAAATGGAAAAAATAGGTTTTTTTTATCCCTTATCTTTATTCAACTTTTCATTTTGATCTCTTACCTTTTATATTTCTCAATTTGGAGAGAACAACTAGAAGTTTGAGAGAACGATTTTGTCTCCATTACATAACCAAAAATTCCCTGTAGTTGATCCCCGTGGTACCATTTACCAATAAAATCCAAATAAAAATAAAAATAAAATCCAAACTAACTGTTCTAAAACTTTATGTTGGACAAATTAGTTACTCTAAGAAAATAAAAAGAAAAAAAAAAACCCAAGTTGATACCTGTCAATTAAAAACGTAGAACAAATTGATTCCCCCATTAAGGCTCCTGCATGTGTTAGCTCTGACAGAGATGATTAACATATATACTGATTCACCCTTCCAGTATGGACATTCAAAACGGCACCCTCACCGGGAACATACACTCACATTTAAATGGGTTATTTCACATCAATTAAGATGAAATAATTAACAACAATTAAGTTGATATAATTCAGAATCATGAAATTCAATTACTAAATCTGTAATTTGAATAAACAATTAAGTTGGTGTAATTCATATAAAAAAAATCTAATTGCTTAATCTGTAATTTGAATAAACACAAGTTGGTGTAATTCATATCAAGCAAGCTAAGTGGACAAGAATAAACGCATAAGGAGGCTCCATTACTTCAACCAAAATCACAATAACTTGGTTGGCAATCTTTGCTCAAAAATGTAAACTCAATCAAGATAAACCTTGACATCAATCCCATTATCAATAAGTGATTGAACTACAGCTCTGATTTTCCCTTCAAACTTGTCCCTGTCCCTTGGAGTATAGGAAGCAGTATAAACATCAGCTTCTCTTGCTCTTTCAGCTAAAATCCGACCAATGGCTATGCACGCTGGTATGTCAGAACGAGATTTAAGAACAGCTTTTATGTCCTTGGAGTTGGTACCAGCAACTGCAACCTGTTTGCTTGTCACCCTATGAGTGAGTGACGCTGATACAAAACGTTTCGAGATAAACACATCAAGTGTAAAAGGTTCCATGTAGGCAATTGTTCTTTGTTTAAATGATACATGCTTATCTGGATTCTTAGACTTCTTCCCTTTCTGGTAAGTGTAAGGTCGACTGTTGTCATCATCAAGGAAATCCTCTACCCCAAAAAAGCTTCTAGCTGCCAAATGTGCCTGCATAGAAACAAATGCATTAAAAAAGTGTTAATACTTGAAAAACTGTTACACTGTCATTAATGTTTCACATGCACATGGTAAGCCAGCAAACGAAGGAAATTATCAAGGAAAAGTGGTCTCAATCTGAACAAGATTTAGTTATCCACAATTAACAATTCTCCAGGAGAAAGTACAAGTGATAACATAGGTGAGTCCTGTACTTAAATAATACAAAACTTGTGGAAGATGGATTAGATATCTTGTTCCACCAGATTGCATGCTCAAAGTTCATGTCTGTATATAGAAGGAAGGACCATAGTACTAAGTGGGAAGCCATTTAATTTCAGAGTTCATACTACTGATAGGAGCAATATGACAAATACTTCCACACCACATTTGGCCAAGTGAAATGAAGGAATTAAGGAAAGCTGCATATCAGTTCAAAAGGAAGAAATTATTTAATTTTATTAACAGCCCCGCTGTTTTCGAAAACTCATAAAAGTGCATTTTTTTTTTAAAAAAAAAAACCTAAAACATCAGAACCTACGATACTTGCCTGAAAGTACAGAAATGTTTCTATGTTACAACCGATGTTGAAAATCCATTATTGCGTAAAAGCAGGAAGTGCTCCAATAAAAGCAATAGCAAAAGAGAGACAGGAAAAATACGACAGCTTAGCAGAAAACTAACATTTCACAGCAAGTAGAAACAAGTAAGAATTCTTCCCATGTTATTAAATTCCATAAAGTAGAAACTACATCTAATTTCAGTAATGATGCCCCTATGGATCAATTGCATAATTCATAGAATAGATTATAGAACACTGACACAAGGATATTCAAATATAATGCATCACTAGCATAAAATAAGGAGTTCTATCTGAAATCCTTTTCCACACTAAAATAACATGTGCAGAACATTGAATTGTGATATGAAAAAATCACAAGGCGTTCAAAAGCCTACAACACTATTATAATTGTAAGAATTCAACAGGCCAATATGCCAACTTAACCCTTTCAAACTTTATTAACTTCTGGATTTCATATGTGCAACATCAATACCAACCACAACATATAAATTGCAAACCAAAAAGGACAAGAAAAGAATAACAAAAAAGATAATCCATTCTCAAAATGAAACCAAAAAATCAACTAAATCCTGTGTGAATAAATCATGCAACAAAGCATGTCAGTCCCTTTGCGTGTCAGATAAAAAAACACCGTTAGACATACTTGTCTAAGTGTCCATCTCAAATAAAGTCAAAAGTTGAAAAGGAAGTATTAATCACCATTTGTTATCAACGCCTTACATTTGAATCACTCACCTCCCACCATATGTTTCACTCAAAAGTATTTAAGTAAAAGAAGAATGTTGCACTCCACATCAGTGAAAAAATCTGTATTCAGCCAATTTCAGTTACTCTTTTAAATAGAGCAGTAAGTAGATACATAAGAAATTCAAGTAACAATAACATCCAAAAACTATAAATTGAGCTTTGATAGACAGAATGGGAACTTTACTTGTCCACTGTGGAAATAGCATGAAGGAACATAAGTCCAACGCAAAACTCTGTTTCCTTCCCCACCATAAACACCGGTTCTGCAAATTCTGCCAATTGCTTGCTTCAACATATTTCTCAGACACCCAATAATAACTCCTTCCAATTAGCAAATCTAACTTCAACCTATGGAGTACAGGATTGACTGCAAACAATTTGAAATTAGGAACAAAACAATAATAATGTAGTTGCATAATCCTCAACAAGTTAATCCCAGAAGAGTGAAAAACTAGCTCTTACCTCTTCAGCAGCAACAGCATACAGAGCAATGCCCGCAGAGAATCAGAGGAGTGCCAAGCAGAGCAGGCGGCAGGCTCAGAGGAGCAGCGTGTAACAAGTACGAGATGACCTAAGTAGTCCAATTAGGAGAATTATATTAGTTAATAGTAAGTATTACAAATTGGAACTTTAGGTGATGTAATGGGTAACCAATATGTGAAACGAGATGTGATTCCTCTCTCTGATATTCTCTCTATCAGATATTCTCTCTAATTCTCCCGATCTCTCTCTATCCAATTTCTTATTCATTACAATGGCGCTTTCATTAGCGAGCTCATCCTCAACCCTGGTGCAAATCGGTAAAGTTGATGAGTATTATCACGATTTCATCTCTCACTCTCAACAAAAATTCACGTCACCCATCCTGCAACACTAGTTTATATTTCATTGATGGATGAAACTCAGATTCGCAGAGGAGTATTTCTCGAAAGCCCTCAATCCTTTTCATGTGCTGTTTACTGGGCAAAATATTATTAATCAAGGATGGAAGATCAGGAACAAGAACTCAACAACATTTCAGCAATTGCAGTTCATAATCAATATCCCGATCCAGAAAATCAAAAATCGCACAAAGGTTCAACACAATTTCATCAACAATAACTCAAACAGCATTTCAGCCATTACAAATCAACAACCACCATCAAGGATTCAATTTCAGATCCAACATCAACATTTCAGAAATCTAGATCAAAGATTGTGATCAACCACAAAGTTCATAACAGAAACACTCACAAATGCAAATCCAACAGAAGGAGAGGGAAGCTGCGACGGAAGCACTATAGTCGTAGACAGCGATCGGAGCTCCGACAGCGGTGTTCCGACCAGAGGCTTCAACGATCTGAGCCCGCGCACGGTGGTGGCAACCTCATCGAACCCGCTTGCGGTGGAGGTATCGTCGAGCAGTGGAGACGAGGCGGCGGAGAAGGCGATTCCAACGGCGACAAAGCTTTATTCGAAGGAGGCAGATCGGACGACGGAAGACGATTATGACCTGCCGGCGGTCGGTGTGGCCATCTTCTCTTCAGCAGCGGAGAGGAGAAACCGACGGCGGCGGTGCTCCCTCAGGTTCGTGTGAACGAGCTTCAGCAGGGGAAGGAAGCCGGCGGAGCGGCGGCGGTCCCCACGGAGCAGATGGTTCCTGTCGACTTCCTGGGATGGGGTGCAGTGGAAGGTAGGCTGAAGCGGCGGAGCGTCGATCTGTTGGTTGTCCTCAGCGGCGGTGCGGGTTGCTTGAAGGAGATGCAACAGAATGCCCTCAACACTCAGCACCCAAGGTGCGTTCTGCTAATGGGCCAAGCCCATGACACTAATGGGGAAATAATTTGGTTTTGGTACAAGTTAAGGTATGGGACAAATTCAATCCAGCAAGGGAAGCTCTTTAAATCTGAAGAACTCAAATGTGGGCTAAGTGAGGAGCCTCATTTTGAAGTAAAAGGCCCACCAGATTCATCTTCTAGACAACGGGACCCTGGAGGAGGTTTATTTTCACTGCATATATATATATACATATATATATATATATAATATTTTTAGAATTAATTATTGTTTTTGTTGTAGCTAGGATTTGAAGTGTATTTTCCTTTCCTACCAACCTTGAGGGCAAGGTTGTCTTTTAAGGAAAAGGTAATGTAACAAGTATGAGATGAGCCTAAGTAGCACAATTAGAATAATTATCTTAGTTAATAATGAGTAGTATAAATAGGAACTTTAGGCGATGTAATGGGTAACCAATATGCGAAATGAAATGTAATATCCTCCCTCTATAATACTCTCTCTCTCTCTCTCTCTCTATATATATATATATATATATATATATATATATATATCATCTCCCTGATTTCATAATTCTTCTATATCCAATTTCTTACTCATTACACTATGGTGATGATTGACGTAACCATGTAGAGATAAGGAGAGATGAGAAGAGCTAGGGCATGGTTCGAAATTGAAATGAGAAAATTAAACCCCCCCCCTTTCTTCTTCTTCTTCTTTTTTTGTTCTTTTTTTGGTCGAGAATTGGGTTGGGCTTAAGTTTGGTGTATAAATGCTGAGAAAAAAATGCAAAAATATAATAAGGCAATTCCATGGTTGTGACCACGCTTTTTTGTTTGGACCCATATGTGTGCATGTTGGACACTTGTCGTGCTGGTGTCTATGAGCGTCCATGTTGGACATGCCATGCTTGCTTATGATGGTTGTTGCTTTCATATTTTAATTGCTAGTATTCCATTACACATTATGTTGTAATTAGCTTTTGTTTTACTGGGACCAAAGTGTGAAAGGTTAATAGTTGTAAGTAATGTTAATAAGGGAAGTTACACTTACATCACCAGAGATTTGATAAAATGCAACATACACCCCTTCTATTTTCAAACTTTGCACATCAGGCCCCTGAGCTTTGAAAAAGCCTACACCAGCCTCCCCTACTAATAGTGGTCCATCGGTGTTGTTAAGGGGATAATGAGTATGTGCACATAACATGAGTTTTAATGGCATAGATGTAAATATTGAAGACTATTATAACTGCAAAATGACCATAAATAAAAAAGCATTGGGACATGAAAATGGAGACATAATGAAGAAGGAATGTTGAAGATTAAAAAATAACTTACATATGTGGAAGAAGCTTCTTGTCTGCCACTACATTCTGTTGCGATGAGTTAGAGTTTTCTTGCCCCTTTGCTTTTTTGAAACAGTCAACAAGGCTTATTTGTAGTGAGTTAGTGCTAGAAAGAAATGGTAAATGGAGGGTAAGTGAAGGTTGAATGAATGGAGAAGATGAACAGAGGTGACTATTGGTGGCAAGGTTGTCATCATTGAAGCACTCAAGAAGGTCCAGATGAAATCAAGAAAGAAAGAGAGTGTAATATCTCAGGTTCATATGTCTCTAGACAAGTCTAGTACAGCCTTCGGGTCCCCTATGTCACGACCCGATTTGGCCTGACCGGCACATGGAAATCATGTTCCCACATAAGTCTCGTGACTTGTGTACTCTTTTATATGCATATTGAAATATAAAATTTGTATAAAACATAAATCTCATTTTCTACAGACAAATCACCTATTTTCAACATTAGTCACTTGCTCTATAAAATCATAATAATTAAACTGAAATTCTCAAATCCATTTCTAAAGGTGAAATTCATAACGTTATCCAAGGCATATAGAGTCCATCATATACAAATAACCATGAGAAATGAAGTTATACAAATACAATCCAAATTAATAGTTCAGTATACAAAAACAATGCAAAACATGATCATGCTCTACAGTTTGAGATCCTGCCTAGACGTACACATTGGAGCACTCTATACAAAATGGCAACAAGACTTACCAATTGAAATCTAATGCTGTTAGGAGGAAGATGGTTGAGAACTACTCTCAGCAGCTATAGTATCTGTAATGTATGAGAAGGAGTAGATGCAATGCCCCCAATTTTAAATAAAGGGTTAGAAAAATTTTTCGGACTAAAATTGTGTCAGTTATCCTTATCAGTAATTACGAGTCCTAAGTTTTTCCAAGTCTGGACTCTACATGCCTTTGGAGGGGCCATATGATAGAGTCATATTCTTAGGACCAAAAGTCTCGGTAATTGTTCCCTAGAGAAAAATAAGTTAAAAAGTGAATTTTAGTAAATTTTTCGAGACCTTTAAACACCCCGTTTCTAGTGTACAAGTTTATAAAATCGTGAGAATTTCCGAATTTGAACTAAAACCCAAAATTTGGATTTTGAATTGTTGGGATTTTGATTTTTGTAATATTTTATTTAAATCCAAATAGAGGGTATTCCCTTATTTACATTTATGTTTTAAAGTTAATGGAGATATTAACTTTGTAAATAAGTAAGACCATCCCAGCATTCAACAGAGAGTAAGGCGGTGCTACAGCAGGGTTGAGGACCGCCTCAGTGGTCATTCACCGAACAGGCGATCAAAAGCACATTAAAAACCCTCATTTCAGGTTTTGCAGAACACTCTCGGCATTTTATCATCCCCAAACTCCTCTCAATCATGAAAAACATCTCTGCCAACCTAGTTTCACTCATAAAACTCCATTTCTTTTCATTTTTCTCAATTCTAACTTCAATCTTTCATCCCTAAGGCTTTAAGGCATGTTGTTCTCTTGGTTTTGCTATCCTTTTCTCCATTTCCTTCTTGTTACTAGGGTGATTCTCTATGCTTCTCAAGGGAAAGAAGTTTCTAATATTATTAGCGAGGAATTTTGAGTATTTAGTGATTTTAGAGGTTGATTTAGAGTTCTATTACTTCTAAATCAGATACTGCTGTCAATTATGCTTCCTATTGTGCTATTGGTGTTAGTTCTGCACTGTTCATCCCTCCAAGTGAGTGGGTTCACATCTGTCATCTCTATGTTCTGCATTAGATGTTATTTTCATGAAAATATGTTCTATTATTTGATTTTAGAGAAATATTGTACAAGGATTTCAAGTTTACTGTTGGATTATATGTTTTGAACTATTGATTTTAGAGCATAAAACTTGTTTTTGAGAAAACTCATGGGACCATGGTTGTTATACTGATTTTTTTTTTTTTGTAGAATTGATGATTTATGTAATTGCTAGAGACTTCTATGATTGTTTCAATGGATTCTGGAACTAATTTATGTGTATGATTTAGTTTTATAATTAGATATGAAGTTTAGAGGAATGATTAGATTTATGGTTTTAACCTATTTATTTCAAAGCATGTTGTTGAGCTTTCTAAACTATGAAAAGATTGGTAATTTGAATTATGTTTTAGAGAATAAATCAAAAGGTTTTAGAGCTTGAATCTTCAAGAGATTCAGAATAGTTGGCGGATACATATTCTATGAGCTTGTGAAATCACAAATGTCTGTAAAGGGTGATCCCTTGGACATGATTTCATAGCTACAGTTATGCTAAGGTCAGACTGTTAGAATCAAATAGATTTAGAACTCACAGAGAATTAAAAAGGTTTAAAGGTTTCTAGTTTTAAATGGATTTATTTAGTTAGTTTAGAAGGTAGCTATAGAGAAACAGGCTGTGTGTTAACGGCAGTAAATCCGTTAACCTTGGTACCAAGTCGCCCGGGCCAGAGATAACAAAGAATTTATTATCACACTAGGGACAACGATACATAATGCCCAAATATGACTAGAGATTTATATTCAGAATTTTGTTACATCACAAACATTATGCGTAACCAGAGCAGAGATTACTATTTCTCTAAGAGCTACTATGTTGTGTGCTTGTATGATTTCAGGTATGAAAGTAAATTGAGAAAATTGTTTTGAGTTATATCATGATGATTATGAAGGACTTTTAGAAATATACGTATATTTGATTATGTGAGGTTTTTTTTAGTATTATTAATATCATTATGACCTTTATGCATGGTTTCTTGATGTCCCATGAAAGGGGTTTCAGGTGAGGACTCACTCACTGAGTTTTGGTAACAAAACTCACTCCTTTGCTTTCCTCTCTATTGCAGATATTGTAGTTGTTGTAGGTTCTCCTCCTAGCCATCAGTGTCTCGGCAGCGGTAGAGTGTAGCCGATAAGCTTTATTTAAGTGAAGTATTCTCATTCTTTTTAGGGTGCTCCAATACATTGCAGGTAGGATCCCAGACCTTAGACCATGTCTTGCATTTGTATATTATGATAGCATATTTAGATTTTGTATTTAATCATTTAATTGTATTAGTTTATGGACATTTTTAAACAGAGAAACTTACATTTGTATATTATACTATGACTTCAAACCTTAGATACAAATTATGGGATTTTAATCCTGATTTTATGAATTAACAATAGGTGATTTATATGCAGAAAATGAAAATGTATTTTAAACAAGCTATAAATATAATGTTTACAGAGCATCCCAAGTCACGAGACTTACGTGGGAATAAGATTTTTCATATGCCGATCACGTGCCCGGGTCGAGTCGTGACAGTAGATGGATAAGTTTTGTAGGCAAAACTCAGTGAGTGATTCCTCACTTGGAACCCCTCTTCATGGGACACTAAAAGAAGATACACCACCATAATAATAATGACAGAAATAAAGTACTAAATTATTTCAAAATTGTAAGAGAAAATTACACTAACCTCCCCTGAGATTTAGTGAAATTATACACACCACCCCTCTAGTTTGCAAGTCTTACAATGACCTCCCCTGAACTGTATTATCTTTTACAGTAAGCACCCCTAAAGTTAACATTCCGTTAACATTGCAAACAAGAGTTAGATCATGTGCCATGCACATGATTTTTAATGGTAGAGTTGTAATTAATTAGAAGATTTTAACATATAAAAAGATTCAAACACCCTTATTAACATATAAAATTCACTAATTGTGACAAAATAACCAAAACTCTTCAACAGCTTTCCACTCCATAAAAGCATTAACAACTAAAGCCAAAACCCTTAAAGGTGGTAAAAATAAAAATGCACATCCAAAATACAACGCATGAAGAGCAAGTTGAAGCTTGATCTACTTCCCAGCAACGCCAATCCTGTTTAATGCACAAAGAGCAGTTTTTGCAGCTCGTACATCATAAAACTCTATAAACTTGTGCTGATTCATTTCAGGATATTCATAGATCTGCAATTAAAGACATGATATTTAGGGAAGCATGTACCATCATAAAACATAACCAATGAAAACTGGTTAATGGACATCTTACAGGCTGTATAAATGATTATAATATCTCCATATTGCTGCAAAAAAAAAAACATAATAGTCCAATTACATTTTATGATTACTTTTATGAAATGCTTCATGAGAATTCTAATGTTACATCTAACATGAAAGAAAAATGAAGGCACATCTCAAAGAGAGCTTTTAGCTCAGAGGTTTCTGCATTACTATTAATGTTTCTAACAAAGAGTGTTCTAAACGGTTGTTTGACAAAAGGAAACTTTCCTTTAGAACCTCGAAAGAAACCTAAATCTCCATCCAAACCACTAGCTCTTATTCCTAAACTCACATGTTCATCTCCTTCCAGCTCCATGCCTCCACCACTACTAAATAAATCAAAATCTTCCAAGTAATCATTTGTTTTGGCATAGGTACTGTATCCTAGCTCATCATCAACACTAGAAAATAGATAATCTTCATCAAGAAGGAGGTTGCCTATAGTTTCTGCCTCCATTTCTTCAAGAGATTTATAAGGCTCTTCCTCTGGAAGGGAACCAACAACAATGGGCTTATGAGATAGTACATTGTTTCTTGGCTACCAAACATATTCCAAACACAACAAAAATAACAAACCAAATAGCTGAAGCCAATTTAACTCCATAATTTTTGCTTGTCTAGTTTACTTAGTTTCCAAACACAAGAAAAACCTAACTAGAGATTCCAAAGCAAATATAACTCACCATGTTTTTTATTTTTATTTTTTGGCCTCTCACTAACTCAGCCACCAAACAAACTCTAACCACAAGAAATCTGACTGTAGATTCCAAATATGGTAAACACAGCAAACAAAAATGAAACAGGGTATTCACAACCCTTCCTTCCTGATGACCTTCCCAAGCTAAATAGTAAATGAATCAGTGTGATAATGGAGGATAGCAAATGAATCAGGGTGCACCATGGTGATTGTCGTGCCGCCACCATGTGATGGGTTAGATCGTGGGTGTTCATCATGCCTTGGGAGTGAGGTGGTTGGATGGTGGACCTACCTCACAGATCTGGTTGCCCTCCGCCACAGGTCTGGTGGCATTGCCTCGTAGATCTAGTCTCATTGCAGCACCGGTCTGGTCTTGCTTTGCTGCTGATCTGGTCGCTCCACCGCAGGTCTGGCACACTGCATTGAAAATGTGGTTGAGGTCCACCATGGATTTGGTCGCGTAGCCTAGCGGATATGGTCACGCAGCACTGCCGATTTGGTCACTCAGCTACCTAGCAAAGGTCGTGTCCGGTCTTGTTGCCACTGCAAGTGTAGGTCGTGTCCGGTTGCCACCGCTGATCTGGCCGCTGCAAGTGGTCTCCTTGGGACTTTTCACCATTGCAATTTAGGGTGGGTAAGTTTGGGTGGTGATATAAGAATGTGTGAAGGATTTGCTGGTGCAATGGAGGGGCTAGTGGTGTGAGGGTATTTTGGACAATAGACTTTTATTACTAACGGTGTTAAGTTGGATTTGATAGAAGGGAAGTCATTGTCTGGTAGACAACTAGAGGGGTGGTGTGTGTAATTTTGTTGAACCTAAGGGGAGGTTAGTATAATTTTCTCTAATTATAATCAAGTTATCAAAATTTTAACTTTCTATAAATCGATCTAATAGTACCCTAATAGAGAAACAGTAATCTCTACTCTGGTTATGCACATTGTATGTGACAGAACAAAACTCTGGATATAAATCTTTGGTCACATGTGAGCATTACGTATTGTCATCCCTAGTATGACAATAAATTCTTTGTTATCTCTGGCCTTGGGCTACTTGGTACCAAGATTGACAGATTAACTATTGTTAACGCACAACCTATTTATCTATAGCTACTGCTAGCTCAACCAAAAATCTCAATCTTTTCTCTACATTGGATAAAAGTCTTCTACCCTAAGGTTCAAGCCTTTTTCCATGTAATGGTATACAATACCAGAATCATATAATCATGAAATAAACTCTAAACAATTAATTTTATAGTCCAGCTCTACATAAACTTAGTTTGAACAACCCAGGTCCCATGGTCTTGAAGAAAACATGTCTTCATGCTAAAACCAATAATTCATAACATAGTATACAACAAAAATCTCAGTAGTTCAAAAAATAAAGTCTAAAATCATATATATTTTCATATTTTAAGTGAAAATAGCTATAGTGATTGACATAGAGGTTGCAGATGTGAATCCACTCACCTAGAGTAGCAGAAGTTGAAGGTTCAACTCTAACAAGATTTCTTGGAGCAGAAATGGCACCTGTATCTACCATAGAAGTAACAGAACACTAAATCAACTCCTAAGATCTCTAAATAACTCAACTTTATCTCTAACATGAAGGAAGAACTCTCTACTCTTGATAGTCATGGAAACCATCCAAAACAAGGGAAAACAATTGGAGGAAAGGAAGTAAAATCAATAGAACAACATACCTTAAAGCCTTAGAAATGAAAGATTGATGTTAAAATTGAGAAAAAGTGAAATAAATCGAGTTTGGAGATGGAGAACTCCTATTTTGGGGGAGAACTTGTGTTTTGGGGGGTATAGGTGTTTTTGGATGGTTTAGAACCCAAAAATGGGGTTTTTATTGAAATTTTGAGCACTACAGCACTTATTTAGCACTACAACACTCACCACAGGGCATGATTTTTCCCAGTTACACCGCCTTACTATTCATGATCGTTGTAGCCCTTATTTTAATGACCGCTGTAGCGCTCATTTTAGTGCTATAGCGCTCTCCAGAATTGTTTTTCCTCATATCATTGAGCAATAATTCAAGTAAGACCTACCTACAACATAAACAGGTCCCAAGGAACGCTATGGCAGTCCTGAATTTGCCTAGGGACAAGTGTACTACTCTAAACTCTCCTAGAAAATGGTATACCTAGAGTATTCTATCCTAGGACCCACCTGTGTTGACTGGGAAGGGCCCAGATGCTTTAAAGACCCTTAGCATACAAAGCAGGTATTTCTAACATTGCTATAGCGGTCCTATAGACGGAAAGGATGCCGTTCTTGCCAAGTAGGTGACCGCTATATTGGTTAGGTGCATAGTTTTCATGATGTTAAGCATGCGGTCAACCACTATAGTTGTACCCCTTGTACTCGGAACAGTATTGAAACGACATAGTTTCGTTTATTGAAACCTTTACCTTATAAATACCCGCTTCATGCGTTTTTGAGATAGAAATCGAAATCCCTAGCCCCCAATCTCTCTTCCCCCTTCTCCACTCTCAACCCCACTCAATCTTACATCTTTCAAGCTTTAAGATAAGAGATTTATGCTAGTTTATGCTCCCTTTCCCTCCTCCCTTCCATGTTCTTGAGCTAGAGTGTTTATATTCTTAGTTGTTATCAAGTAGGGGTGCACCCCCAATGTTATTAGAGTTGGTTTAGAGTTGTTCTTGTCACAACTCGATTTGGGCACATGGCCAGCATGCGAGAAATCCGATTCTCACACAAGCCTTGTGACCTGGGTTTCTCTATATGTATAGTTAATTATAAGTTTACTTAAAACAAAACATCTTTTTCTACATACAAATTACCTGTTCCTCAAATTCAAAATAATCAAATGATCAGAATAACCTAATATAAAATTTCATAATCTATTTCTAAGGTCTGAAATCATGATACAAATATAAATTTAAATTGCTTTATTTCAAAAACATTCTTGAAACTAATACAATTAAGTTATTAAACATAAAACCTGAGCATAATATCATAGTATGCAAAATGCAAAACATGATCTAAGGTCTGGGATTCTGCCTGCAGTGTACTGGAGCACTCTAAATGGAATGGGAATGCTTCACTCAAGTGAAGCTTACTGGCTATAATCTACGGCTGTTGGGACACTGGTGGCAAGGAGAAAAATCTACAACAGATACAATATCTGCAATAGAAAGGAAAGCAGATGGGTGAGTTTTGAAATCAAAATTCAGTGAGTGAGCCCTCACCTAAAACCCCCTTTCATGGGACACCAAGAAACCCTGCATAAAATCATAACAACATTTATAATACTTAAAAGTCTTTCATAATCAAATATGCACACACACACACACAAACACACACACATATATATTCAAATCATCATGTCACAACATAACTACTTCTACAATTTATGTTCATACCGGAAATCATATACAATTTAAGTTCAAGGCATATGTGGCTTAGAGAGGGAAGGTAAAAATAAGAACTTCCCATGAAATGTTATGAGTCGGTAGATATATTGGCTAGGAAATAGAACTGTGTGTGATTCGAAAATAGAAAAAAAATGAAGTCAGATGATCATAAATAGGAATGAGCTCATGTCATAGCAGTCTATGGTCCTTTGCGAAGTCATCCACTATAGATATTACTTGATATGAAACTAAGCCTTCCCTATGTTAATAAAAAGAAACAACTGCACTAAGTTGAATTCCACGCGATATAAGAGAAATATATACGATTATTACAAGTTTGCATTTAATTTTCCTTGACTCATGTACACTAATATTGATATATATGATCTAGCATGATGCTTGTTATCTAAATGAATATACTGATTATATTCTGTTCACATGTGAGGGATTACCCTACTGAGAATTTTATAATATTCTTACCCCTATTTGTGTATATGTTGTATTGTGCTCAGACTCTACAGATGCTGTTACTAGTATTCTTCCTTGATTTGCCACAATAGGTGTGGCATTATGATCCGGTGCTCGACTCTCTTTATGCAGCAACTTATTCCCAAATTCGTGCATATGTGTTATTTGGTCGTTCCTTTAGTGTGTCTGTCTTCACCGCTGATTTCGATCCAGTTTTCCCTACGATGGTGTGCCTCTTCATATGGCGCACCAAGTTATATTTGATATTCCTCTAGCACCACTAGCACCTCCCTCAGCGGATGCTCCCTCCTCATCCTCGTCGTTCGATTCGGACCCACCAAAGGGTCCTAACGCCCCTGGCAGAGGTGAGGCCATCATATCGATGGCCAACAGTTTCGCCTAGGAGAACATGAGACCTACGGGGACTCTTGACTTGTATATAGTGTAGTATAGTACTAGGAACTTACCAGCTTGCAGACTAATTGCTGTTAAATGTCTTAGGTCCATTTCTGTGTATATATGATTTTTGCTGGACCTTGATATTTGAGTAGGCTAGGTTTTAGATAATTGATATGTCTTTTGACAGGAGTCCTTGAGTTCTATTATAAGTGAAGTAACTTAACTTCAAGTACAGTATGTATTACGGAAAGTTGTATGTGAAGTATAAACATATGTATATTCTGTAGTAGTTTTCTTTACAACTTAAGAGTTTGATTTACCTTATTTTCATTTCATTCGACTAGTAGGTATTATAGAAAGGAAGTGATACTGTTCTAATTACATTATTAATGCTCAAGTAATACATGGTAGTTAGGAGGGTGTTACAATTTGTGATTTTATAAAGCTCACAAACTATGTAACCGCCAACTGTTCTGAATCCCACGAAGATTCAAGATCTAAAATCTTTTGATTTATTCTCTAAAATATAATTCAAACCATTAAGCTTTTCATAATGAGAAAACTCAACATCATATCTTTCAAACAGCAAGGTTTGCAATCACAATTCCATTCTTTTCTCTAAATTGAACATATGGTATAAAACTACCTCATATACATAAACCAGTTCCAGAATCCATTGAAATCATCACAAAAGTCTCTAATCATTACACATATCATCAATTCTTCATAAAATCAGTATAACAGACATGGTCCCATGAGTTTTATCAAAAACATGTTTCATGCTCTAACTTTAAAATATAAATATAAATAAGGAAATACCCCCCATTTGGACTCAAATAACATATTGAAAAAATAAAAATCCCAACAATTAAAAATCCAAATTTTTTGTTTTAGTTCAAATTAGGGAATTCTTACGATTTTATAAACTTGGGAGCTAAAAACAAAATGTTTAAAGATTTCATAAAATTCATTAAAAATCAATCTTTAACTTATTTTTTTCTGAGAAATAATTACCTGGACTTTTGGTCCCAAGAATATAGCTTTATCATATAACCCTCCAAGGATGTATAGGGTCCAGACTTAGTAAAACTCCGAACCCTAAATGACAGGTAAGGGTAACTGATACCCTTTTAAGTTCGAAAAAAATTTGCTAACCCTTTTATTTAAAACTGGGGTATTATAGTTCTAGAGTTGTTAGAGATTATTCATGTGTCCATGTTACCCTATGGCAGTTGTTGGTGCCATTCCAAGTTTTCAAGGTCAAGTTGGTGGTATCGACATACTTCGGGCCCCAAATGATAAGTGATTTTGATCTCATAGCCTTAGTTTCATCATTATAAGTTTGTTTCTTGCATGATGATTGTTAAACATGAAATTAGATATGAAAATATGATATAGATATGAATTTGCAAGTGATGGCAAAACTAGCAAAAACTATGATTTATGAATCTTTTGAACATAGCATGAAAATATGTTTCAGAAAACCATGGCACCATGATTGCTATATTGTATGCAATGGGAATGTATGATATGCTCAATAAAAGATTTATCGCGAAATATATTTTATCAAGATATCAAGCTGTTAAATATATTTTATGAATATATGACATCACTATGTTATCAAGTTTTCAGATTTCAGACTATGTTTTAGAATATTCAATTAAGGTATATATATTGGAAAAATGTGAACAAGAGGATAACTTAGCAGCAAGAATAGAGATGTTATCATGATTTCAGAGTTTCTATGATTATGAATCCTATTCTTTTGAAGCATGATATTAGAGTTATTAAGATTATGAAAATTATGTTAGCTTGGGATATGATTTATAATTTCAGCCGTATAAAATTAAGAGCACGAATCTCCATATGATTCATAGCAGTTGGCGGCTACACACTCTGCGGCCTGTGAAATCACAATGTCAAAAAGCAGGGGATCCCTTGGACATGATTTCCTAGCTGCAATTATGCTAAGGTCAAACAGTTAAAGTTACGTGAATCCAAAGCTCTCAGAGTATTAAGAGTTTTTAGATTTATTTATTTTATGTACAAAGTAGCTTATACAATAGATATAAAGAAACATATGTGAGTTAATGACAGTTAGATCAGTAACCTTGATATACCAAGTACCTAATAAGGGCAAATTATTCTTATTTAGATCAGTCTGCTAGGACGTGGTTTGCTAGGGATCGTTAAAATCTCAGAAAGGTGCTCTTATTCACTAGGGACTGAGCACCACCTTCCAGTTGACAGAGAAATTCAAAGATAGCTATTATTGTTATGTATATATTTATCTTGTTCAACATATTATTATGAATTATGAATTAGAGATGATGTCTATGAACCTATGGAATGAAAAGCTTTTTCCTAACTTGCTATGTATGTAAAGATCAAATGGTTTATGGTTGTGGCATATATATTGCATTATGTAAACCCTAAACCCTAACTAGCTATGTACGTAAAAATCAAATGGTTTATGCATGCGGCACATATATTGTATTATGTATATTCCTTGGTTGTTCCATGTGGGTGATAGGTGAGAATCCACTTATTGAGTCCGCTAACTCACCCATCTCCCTTTCTTCTCACAGTTGCAGGTACAGATATAGTTTAGTCATTATTCCAATAGACACAGTTATGCCTAGTGTCGAGCCTTGCTTTGAAGTAAGGCTTAGTTTAAATCCAAGTTAGTATTAGACATTGGCTTAAAAATAAACAAGTAAAAGCAAAATAACTTACAAGCATTTATAGAAAATTGAAATAGAGGTTTATATATAATAATTCAAACCTCAAACAATAACTTGGCTGCAACCTAAACAAAATTAGCTAATCACTTGTTACAAACCAAGACACGTCAATAACACATACCCAAACTTTTCTTTTCCCACACAAGTAGAAAACCCCTAAAAAAACTTATTATTTTATTTGAAAAATAAATTAAGAAACCTAAACTCAAATAAAAATTGCATTCAATTTGCTTACAAAAAGAGGTAGTGGTCAATTGAAAGGTTGTTGGGAAGATATTGGGAAAGCAAAAAGACTACTGCCACAAATTAAGAAGGGGCACCACAATGATTGTGAAAGGAAAAGTGGTGTTGCAGGGGTAAGAAGGTCAGTTGTGAAAGAGATAGGCAATAAAGTAAGCGTGTAGTTGTCACAACCCAATTTAGGAAGGTGATTGGCATGTGAGGAACCAACCTCATGGAAGCCTTTCCAATAACATGTCATGTATAAAACATAATTTTAATTTCAAAACATGATCCAAATATAATTTAAATATACATTTCTTGTGCTCCAACATAATTCCATAATCATAAATTCTATAAAATACGACTTTAAGTTCATTCAAAATGTAATTACATAGCTCATCTAGAAACATGTTAATGAAAATAATGCAAGGTTTGATATCTTGTCAGCACAAAATACTGGAGCACTCTACTAAACATAAACTATAAATTACTTCACTTCAAGATGAAGCTCACCAAAGAATTGCCAATAGCTAGTAAAGAGAAGCCTAGAAGGTACTTAGGACTGCAATTGTATTTGAAGGGAAGAGAAGAGAGGGGGCGAGCCGTCAAACTCAGTGGGTGAATTTTTATCCACAACAAACATGTGACAACCAAGAAAATATATACATATTAATGCAATAAGAAGAAATCATTTTCATACATATTACATAATAATAGCAAAACATATAATCCTTGTGAGGAAACATAACATAAACCATTCTAAGGAAATTATGCTGGAACTAGGATTTCTAAGCATAAAAGAAAACGATACTTAGTCCTTCATGAACAAGACCATCTAATTGATAACAAATAGCCACTTGCGAATTGTGTCCTTTGTGGACAAGCTAAGGTCACCTAACTAGGTCCCTAATATGTAATTTAGAAAAATGTATAATTTTTTCACCAGGAACTGAGCACCACCCCACAGTGTATAGAATAACCTATTTTCTTTTGTAATTCTTTGAGAAATAATATGATTTTTTTAATGTTTCCAATAACCTATGATTTCATAGCTATTATGTAATATAAATGGAATGATTTACGGATGTTGCATTATTATTTATTTATATTTCTTCTTATCCCATGTATGGTTATGGGTGATGATTAGTGCATTGAGTTTTATGATAAAACTCACCCTTCTTTTCCCTTTTTCCTCACAGATATAGTTGTAGTATCAGATCCTCCACTTCCTCCTCCTCAGTAGCATTAGTATTCCAGTTGGGGTGAGCATCATGTTGCCATGAAATGTTTTGTCAGTCGGTAGAGTGTTCTAGTGGTTTGCGGGTAGGGTCTCGGGCTTTCATGCATTTATATTGTACTGTCATGGCCCGATTTAGGTATGTGACCAGCACGTGAGAAATCCTATTGTCACGACCAAATTTGGATCATGATTGGCACGTGAGGAATCCTATCTCCATGTAAGCTTCATGATCGCTGCATTGTACAATATGTATATTTTATTCGTAAAACCTATTCTAAATTTTCCATATAATCTTGCAAATCTCTAACATGATAATGCTAATAATTCCTAAATAACTCATTTCATATATCATCAACGAAACTATAGTTGAAATACAAAGTATGCTAAATTGCTTTTTTATAAAAGAATCAGGAAACTATAAAATTTAAATACAAATCAATATCATCATTTATCAAAAACAAAATCATGCATGTATGTAGTTCGGGACCCTGCCCACAATACCACTAGAGCACCCTATATAAAAAAGACATACCACTTCATGGCAACGTGAAACTCACCCAAACTAAAGATAACTACTGCTGAGGAGGAAAGGTAGAGGATATGAAGTTGCACTTTATCTATGAGGAAAAGGAAAGAAAGGGATAAATTTTATCATAAAACTTAGTGAGTGGTCTTCACACACAACCATAACAGGGACAAGAAGGGAAGATACATAAATACTAATAATGCAGTAGTCATAAATCATCTATATTTATTTTATATAATAACTATAAACTCATAAGTTTGCTGGAATCATAAAATCATCTTTATTTTCATCAATAATTACTAAAAGAACAGACTATCTATAGCTGAAAGGTGGGTGCCCAATCCCTCAGGAACAAGAGCCCCTAACTGAGATCTTAATTTCGCCTTACGAACTGCATCCCTCGTGGACTGATTTAATATGTCAATGAAGTCCCCTCGCGGGCCTTGGTACAAGGTTAACGATTTAACTATCGTTAACTTACAGCTATATTCCTCTTAGTAATTCCCTATCTAAAATCACACTAAAATCTGAAAAGGGTATTCTAAACATTCTAAGTTTAACCATTCCAGTTTCTCATAAAATAATACATAACATTTCCTCCTTAACCAAAACTAATTTCTTCTCATAATAAATCAAGTCCCAACCAAAGCTTAAATCATATAGTAACAATTACATATTCAATATGGCCCCATGTATGTTTTAAAAGCATATATTTTTATGCTAAGCTTATAAACATATTCCCTAATCCTTGCAAAAATACATATAATTTTCAGTTCATGTCAAATTTCAGGTATAATTTCTCCAAACATTTCATAATACTATAAATTAATTATAAGATGACTGAAATAAGGTCATGAGATTAAACCCACTCACCTGGAGGGGTGAAATGTGAAGGACCAACTCCGTGAGAGTTCTGGGAGTGGGGATGGCACCAATGTCTGTTATAACAACCACAAAACTCATAAATAATCTATGTAAATCTAGATTACTCTAATACAACCCTAACAAAATTGGGGGAACACCCCTAGAGAAATAACAAAGCCCAACCCATGATCATGAAATAATGGAGAGAATGAAACATAATCTAACAACATATACTCACCTTAAAGCTTGGAGGATGAAGATTGGGGTTGGGTTAAGAGAAAGAATGAGGAGAATATATTGGGGGAGGGTTTCTACTTTTGTGAGAAAGGGGAGCTCAAACTGGGGTTTTAAAAGGGAGTGAGGTGCCACTTGGCAAAACTGTGTCGTTTTCATAAGTAGGGTTCTTTGTACCCTTTTTGTTCATTTCTATTTTTTTTCTTCATATTTTACTTGTTGAAATTTGATATTTTCTAGTTCTAATATATGATTACACATAGATATAGATGTTTTAAATTGGTGGAGTGTTGGGATAATGTTAGAAAATCCTTTTTGGCAAAATAAGTTTTAACCTAGGTTGCTGGAATTTTTAGATTAAGAAGACAGCTCAATTTGTATGATTTTATTCACATAGCTGGAGACTTTATTTTGAGCCAAAATTTTTTTGGTGATGAAGCTAACATATGCAGGTGTCTCCAGCAATTTTTTCGATCTTTGAAAAGCACTTTTTCTATGTTTGAAAATTCAAAAACCAAGAGGGTTAGGTTTTTTGCCCAAATAGTAAATGCTGGAGCACTGAATTTGTCTAATTTTGTTACTGTATCAAATAATCGAATTTTGACTTAAAACTTTTACATGATGTTGAGGACATGTCAAAGTACAACCCTAAACTTTTGTAACAATTTAGACGTTCATTTGATATGGTAATAAAATTGGGAAATCTAGCTGTTAGCTATAATCAAGGGGTTTCTAACCTCCGAATTTGTACAATTTTGTTAATATAGCTAGAGAACTTATTTTACCCTGAAATTTTTACAGGACCTTGGAGGCATATTGAAGTGTCATGGAAAATTTTTGTAGCCCTTAATTTGATTGTTTGGTATGCACACTAATTTTAGCTACATAGGTTTGAAATCTATCAAAGTGTCAGAATTGTACCAATACTTTGGATTGGTGATATAATGACATTTGGTTCTAGTATGACATGAATACATGATTGTGAATATTTGAGCGTGTGACTTGTGATATATAAATTCATGGTAGATGTAATACCCTAGATGTAAAAAAAAAAAATTCTCTGGAGACCGCCCAGGCGGTCATCAGGAAAAATAAGTCGGTGCGAGAACTCTCTGGAAACCGCCCAGGCTGTCATATAACAACCCAGGCGGTCATCAGAGCACTTAAAATATCCCATTTTGGGTCCAGAGCCTTCCCATACCCATTTTTCACACTCAAGCTCGAGCTCTCACTCCCATACTCGATTCCTCCACCATTTCTCACATTCTAAGCTCCATTTCTCTCAATTCCAACTTCAATCTTTGATTCATAAGGCTTCTAGGTATGTTATCCTCTTAGTATTGCTCTCATTTCACCCTTTTCTCTGGGTTCTTGGGGTAATCTTCTAAGCTCCTCAAGGGGGGAGAGGTTTTGTACCTTATTAGAGATGGATTCATGAGTATTCAAAGGTTTTAGACAGTGATTTAGAGTTCTATGGTTTCTATATCAGAATCTGCTGTCAGTCATGCTTCCTAGTGTGCTGTGATATTAGTTTTGCTCTGTTCACCCCTCCAGGTGAGTGGGTTCACATATGCTATTCTTATGTTCTGCATTAGAGCTAATTTCATGAGAAATATGATTTACTGCTTGATTTTACAGATTACTGTAGAGGATTTGAAGTTTACTGTTGATTATATGTTTTGGAAGGAAAGCATGAAACCTGTTTTTCCTAAAACTCATGGGACCATTATTGTTGAACTGGTTTTGGATAAAAGTGATGATATATATGTATTGTTAAAACTTTTATGATTGGTTGAATGGATTTTGGAATTAATTTATGCGTGTGATAGAGTTACATGTTTACAAATGCTATTTAGGAAAGAGAATGGAATTGTGAATGTGAACTTGGTTGATTTGAAACGTGATATTGAGATGTCTAGACTATGAAAAGTTTGATGATTTGAGATATGTTTTAGAGAATTAGACAAAAACAGTTTTAGAGCTTGAATCTTCATGAGATCCAGAACAGTTGACGGATACATATTCTGAGGGTATATGAAATCATCAATGTTTGCAAAAAGGGTAACCCCTTAGGCATGATTTCATAGTCATGGTTATGCTAAAGTCAGATTGTTAGAGTTGTGAACTCATAACAACTGCCAGCTACATATTCTATGGCTTGAAATCACAATGCCTTTAACTTGGTGATCCTTTAAACATGATTTCATAACCACAGTTATGCTATGGTCAGACTGTTAGAGTCAAATAGATTCAGAGCTCACAAGAGAAAATGACCCACGAGGGGCAAATTTACGCAGAGAAACGATCAAACAATAAGAAACCATAAAACTTAGCCCACAAAGGGCAATTCAGAGATTTAGTCCACGAGGGGCAACATATTCAGAGAAACTACGAAACTACATGAAACTATTAAACTTAGTCCATGAGGGACTTGACTCACGAGAAACTGAACACTCACGAAAAAGAGCAGAGATAGAGAACGAGAATGAAACAGAAATAGAGAGTAAGAGGAACGGAGATAATGATTATTGTTCTTTTAGTGGTTATTATATGATAAATCAAGATGGGTTTGGAGATGAAAAGTGATTTGAGGAAATTGGTTTTGAGGTTGGAAGATGATGACTATACCTATATTTTATTTGGTATTGTTAATGTTATTATGATTTCATGCATTAGTTCCTTGGTGTCCCATGATAGGGGGTTTTAGGTGAGGGCTCACTCACTGAGTTTTGGATTACAAAACTCACCCCTCTATTCTTCTTCTATTTTTACAGATACCATAATTGCTGATGGCATTTCTAGCAGTGTTAGATTTAAGAGGTAAGCATGATGTTCATGGATTAGTGTGCTCCAGTGTAGATGCAGGCAGGATCCCGGACCTAGAGCATGTTGTAATTTGCATTTGGTATATTATAGTCACATTTGTTTTGTATATAAGGACTTGGACAATCAGATAAGTGTATGTTGATTTATATAGATAAATGATTTCAAGAGCTAAACTTTAGATATTTGTTACAAGATTTCAGAGGTAATTATTTTGGTTTTAGAGAATATGTGATTGATTTGCAGAAAATATAATAATTTAAATAGACTTTATGAACAAAGCATGCATTTACAGACAGTCAGCAGGTCCCAAGGCTTATGTGGGAATGGAATTTCTCACGTGCCGGTCACGTGTCCAAGTCGGGTCGTGACACTAGAGGAAGTAAAGATTGGTTTATTGTCACGACCCGACCTGGGCACGTGACCGGTACGTGAGAAGTTCCGTTCCTACGTAAGCCTTGGGACCTGCTGATTGTCTCTAAATGCATGCTGTTCATAAAGTCTTTTCAAATTATCATATTCTCTGCCAATCAGTCACATATTCTCTAAAATCAGAATAATTACATCTGAAATCTTATAACAAGTCTTTCAAGTTTAACTCTTGAAATCATTTATCTATATAAGTCAACATACACTTGTCTGATTGTCCAAGTCCTTATATACAAAACAAATATGACCATAATATACCAAATGCAAATTACAACATGCTCTAGGTTCGGAATCCTGCCTGCTTCTACACTGGAGCACACTAACCCGTGAACATCATGCTAACCTCTTGAATCTAATACTGCTAGAAATGCCCTCAGTAACTACGATATCTATAAAAATAGGAGAAAAATAGAGGGGTGAGTTTTGTAATCCAAAACTTAGTGACTAAGCCCTCACCTGAAACCCCCAATCATGGGAAACCAAGGAAATATTGCATGAAATCATAATAACATTAATAGTACTGTAATACACATATACATAAATAAGTACTAGTCGTCATTTTCCAAACTCAAAACAATTTCCTCAAATCACTTTGCACATCTGAAACCATATTCGCTTATCATATAGTAACTACAAAGAACAATAATCTCTAATTCTATTCTGTTTCGTGAGTGCTCAGTTTCTCATGAATCCAGTCCCTCGTGGACCAATGTTTAAAGGTTTCTCATAGTTTATCGATTTCTCTGAATAAATTGTCCCTCGTGGACTAAGTTTCATAATTGCCCCTCATGGGCTAAGTTTCATGGTTTCTGGTTGTTTGATGGTTTCTCATTGTTTGATGGTTTCTCTGTGTAGATTTGCCCCTCGTGGGCCATTTTCTATTGTGAGCTCTGAATCTGTCTGATTCTGACAGTCTGACCTTAGCATAACTACGGCTATGACATCATGTCTAAGCGATCACCAACTTAAAGGCACTGTGATTTCAAGCCATAGAATATGTAGCTGGCAGTTGTTATGAGTTCGCAACTCTATCAATCTGACTTTAGCATAACCATGGCTATGAAATTATGCCTAAGAGGTTACCCTTTTTGTAGACATTCATGATTTCATATATCCTCAAAATATGTATCCGTCAATTGTTCTGAATCTCGTGAAGATTCAAGCTCTATAATTGTTTTTGTTTAATTCTCTAAACATATCTCAAATCATCAAACGTTCCATAGTCTAGACATCTCAATATCACATTTCAAACAACCAAGTTCATAATCACAATTCCATCTTCTTCTCTAAATATCTCTTCTAGGTTTATAACTATATCATATACATAAACTAATTCAAGAATCAAACCAAACAATCATAAAAGTCTTTAACAATACATACATACATATATATATATATATCATCACTTTTATCTAAAACTAGCTCAACAATAATGGTCCCATGAGTTTTATGAAAAACAGGTTTCATGTTTTCAAATCAACAGTTCCAGAACATATAATCCAACAAAAATTTCAAATCCTTATATAATATTCCTCTATAAACACACACTAACTCGTATTTTTATAAAAATAGCTTTAATGCAGAACATAAGGATAGCAGATGTGAACCCACTCACCTGGAGGGGCAAATAATGCAGAACTAACACCAACAGTACCCTAGGAAATAGAACTGATAGCAGAATCTTATACAGAAGCTATAGAACTCGAAATCACTATATAAAACCTCTGAATACTCAAGAATCCATCTCTAACAATGTAGAAAATCTTTCCCCCTTGAGAAGCTTAGAGAATCACCCCAATAACTTAGAGAAAAATGAGAAAGGAGAGTAAAATTAAGAGAATAACGTACCTTAAAGCCTTAGAACGAGAGATTGGAGTTAGACTGCTGAAAATGGAGCTTGGAAGGCGCCAAAATGGTGGAGAACCAAGTTTGGGAGTGAGAGCTCGAGTTGGAGGGAATGAAAATGGAGTGGGAAGGTTCTGGACTCGAAATGGGGTATTTTTAACTCTCTGATGACCGCTTGGGCGGTTTCATGTGCGGTGCCGCACCGACTTATTTACTGATGACCGCTTAGGTGGTCCCCCAAATTTCTTTTTTTTTTTTTACATCTAGGGTATTCCATACTCCCCCCTCTAAAAAATTTGGTCCCCAAATCTAAACTGTTGTAATGGAAAGTATAATGAGGTGAAATACTTTGTGAGTTTCACAGTACTCTAGGTGTATTAATTGTTACTGTGGGAGACATGTCTGAAAATCACATATGACTAAAACTGACCCTAAATTTAGCTCTGCTCTATCAAATTCAAAGCCTTAAAAGAATAACTATGATGGTACTTGATATGACTGTGTTGGGCGCTACCGCGTCTTGACATGTCATAGCAAAAGATGGGACTGTCCCCTACTGCTCTGGCCTATGCCATTCTGACCTCTATCTCCAGCTTCCCTTAATGTGGAAAGATTTGCTGACTCTTGGCTGGAAAATTCCCCAAGCAAAGGACAATCTCTCTTGAAATGGCCTTGCTGGCCACAAACATAACATGTTGTTGATCCTCACATGCATTGACCTAGGTGTCTTTTTCCACATATAAAGCAGTTTGGATAAGGGTGTTCTGAACTCTGAACTGATGCTTGGCCAGAATATTGACCAATTCCTTTACTCTGACCAGAAACTATAGGTCATACTAGAGTGGGGTTTGAAAAAATAATCCTACTTGATTGCGCCCGATGTTGGCCCTGCTGACCATATTCTCTACTAATACTAGCTCCTCCCAAAAACACACTATAAGTGCTAACTTTCTTGCTGAACTTAGAAGCAGCTCTTCTCTCTGCTAAACCTATTTCTAACCCGATGGCCGTGTCAACCATTTGTGCATAATCCATAGTAGCCACATGAGGTTGGAGGCTAAGGAACATATCGTTAGGCAGTCCCTGAATGAACTGCCTAACTTTCTCTTTCTCTGATGGCAGCAAGCTTGTAGCTTCCTGTGCTAAATATGTAAATTTCTCATCATATTCAGCTACAGTCATCCTGGGGGTCATATAGAGTCGCAAAAACTCCTCTACCATCTGAGCCTGCCATTTTTCTAGCAAAAATCTACGTAGAAAAGCCGCTCTAAATTCCTCCCAAACAGGTGGGTCTGAATCACTATACCTCTGTAAGAACTCAACGTACCAAATCCCTGCCTGACCTATTAACTGGAAGCCAGCTAACTCTGTTGCTCTCTCAGAAGAATAATGGATCACTCTGGTAATCTTTTCTATCTCTAGCAGGAACGCTTGAGGATCCTCTATAGTCAAATGCCCCTGGAAAGTGGGCGGATCCATTCTACGGAAAAGCTCTAAGGCTGAATCATCATAGTCTCTAACTGAAGGTTATACTGGGGGTGATTGTAATCCAGTGTTTGTCTGTCTGGCTATCACCTCAGAAAGTGTGGCCAGAACTTGTTCCAAAGCTCTAAGGCGGTCATTAGAACTGGAAGAACCACTACTACGGTGGCGACGTGAGGCAAAATGATGAAAAGGGGGCATATTGAATCCAACTGAAATACATGAGCACATAAGGTAAGAAGTACTAATCATAACATAAGATAGGACTCTATCTCTGGACCTAGACATAACTGACCATCCTAAAGGCCTCAAGCAGTGCTTCGTTAATGTAAATAGGTGCACTTCTATTTACATAAACGATGCACCACCTGTGGACACTTGCTCCAGTGATATGCAGGAGAACCTAATGCTTTGATACCACTCTGTCACGACCCGACCTGGGCACGTGACCGGCACGTGAGAAGTTTCGTTCCCACATAAGCCTTGGGACCTGCTGATTGTCTCTAAATGCATGTTTTGTTCATAAAGTCTTTTCAAATTATCATATTCTCTAAAATCAGGATAATTACATATGAAATCTTATAACAAGTCTTTCAAGTTTAACTCTTGAAATCATTTATTTATATAAGTCAACATACACTTGTCTGATTGTCCAAGTCAATATATACAAAACAAATATGACCATAATATCCCAAATGCAAATTACAACATGCTTTAGGTCGAGGATCTTGCCTGCATCTACACTGGAGCGCACTAACCCATGAACATCATGCTCACCTCTTGAATCTAATACTGCTAGAAATGCCCTTAGCAACTACGGTATCTGTAAAAATAGGAGAAGAATAGAGGGGTGAGTTTTGTAATCCAAAACTCAGTGACTGAGCCCTTACCCTCACCTGAAACCGCCAATCATGGGACACCAAGGAAATATTGCATGAAATCATAATAACATTAATAGTACTCTAATACACATATACATAAATAAGTACTAGTCGTCATTTTCCAAACTTAACACAATTTCCTCAAATCACTTTGCACATCTAAAACCATATTGGCTTATCATATAGTAACTACAAAGAACAATAATCTCTAATTCTATTCTGTTTCGTGAGTACTTAGTTTTTCGTGAATCCAGTCCCTCGTGGACCAATGTTTAAAGGTTTCTCATAGTTTATTGATTTCTCTGAATAAATTGTCCCTCGTGGACTAAGTTTCATAATTGCCCCTCGTGGGCTAAGTTTCATGGTTTCTCGTTGTTTGATGGTTTCTCTGTGTAGATTTGCCCCTCGTGGGCCATTTTCTATTGTGAGCTCTAAATTTGTCTAATTCTAACAGTTTGACTTTAGCATAACTGCGGCTATGACATTATGTCTAAGCGATCACCAACTTAAAGGTACTATGATTTCAAGCCATAGAATATATAGCTGGCAGTTGTTATGAGTTCGCAACTCTAACAATCTGACTTTAGCATAACCATGGCTATGAAATTATGCCTAAGGGGTTACCCTTTTTGTAGACATTCATGATTTCATATATCTTTAGAGTATGTATTTGTCAACTGTTCTGAATCTCATGAAGATTCAAGCTCTATAACTGTTTTTGTTTAATTCTCAAAACATATCTCAAATCATCAAACTTTCCATAGTCTAGACATCTCAATATCATATTTCAAACAACCAAGTTCATAATCACAATTCCATCTTCTTCTCTAAATATCTCTTCTAGGTTTATAACTATATCATATACATAAACTAATTTTAGAATCAACCCAAACAATCATAAAAGTCTTTAACAATACATACATACATACATACATACATACATACATATATATATATATATATATATATATATATATATATATATATATATATATATATATATATATACATACATATATATATATCATCACTTTTATCTAAAACCAACTCAACAATAATGGTCCCATGAGTTTTATGAAAAACAAGTTTCATACTTTCAAATCAACAGTTCCAGAACATATAATCCAACAGAAATTTCAAATCCTTGTATAATATTCGTCTATAATCACACACTAACTCATATTTTTATGAAAATAGCTCTAATGTAGAACATAAGGATAGCATATGTGAACCCACTCACCTGGAAGGGCAAATAATGCAGAACTAACACCAACAGCACCCTAGGAAGCAAAACTGACAGCAGAATCTGATACAGAAGCTATAGAACTCGAAATCACTGTCTAAAACCTCTGAATACTCAAGAATCCATCTCTAACAAGGTAGAAAACCTCTCCCCCTTGAGAAGCTTAGAGAATCACCCCAATAACGCAGAGAAAAGGGAGAAAGAAGAGTAAAACTAAGAGAATAACGTACCTTAAAGCCTTATAAATGAGAGATTGGAGTTAGACTGTTGAAAATGGAGCTTAGAAGACGCCAAAATGGTAGAGAACCAAGTTTGGGAGTGAGAGCTCGAGTTGGAGGGGATGAAAATGGAGTGGGAAGGTTCTGGACCTGAAATGGGGTATTTTTAACTCTTTGATGACCGCCTAGGCAGTCACAATGATCGCCTGGGTGGTTTCCAGTGCGGTGCCGCACCGACTTACTTACTGATGACTGCCTGGGCAATCTCCCAAATTTTTTTTTATTACATCTTGGGTATTACATTTATGAAGCATGATTGAAATTACATTATAAATGAATGCCCATATGTGCTTTATGCACGTGTTTGGAAAAAGAAAAGTGAATGATGCATATATATGGTAAAGAAGAATGTATGAACTTCAATCGTGTATGTTCTGACATATGGACAAAACATAAACAAGACTTATATTGAATGAGGGGAAGGAAAAACAAGGAACTTCCCTAGTAATATAATGAGTCGGTAGACATATCGGCTAGGAATAGATCTGTGTGTGATTTGGAGAGAAAAAATGAAGTCTAATGATCACGTATGGGAATGAGCTTAGTCTTTATAAGTAGCATATTACCCATGTGTGATGTTATCCACTACAAATACTATTTGGTATAAACTAAGTCTTTCCTATGTCGATGAAAAGAAAAAAAATGCATGGAATTGAGTTATATGACTATAAGTAAAACCGGAACCCCTTTGATATGTCAAGGGCACTTGAAGATAATTTCACTACAATTATCATATGCGTATTCATATCATATCGAGTTATTTGTTTTGGATAATTTATTATGTGGTTAAGCCTTATGATATATGTGCATTAAATGAGTGAATGCTAAAAGAAACCCACTTCGGAAGGATGATTTTGGAAAGTTAAAAATAAATCTTTGGTATGTAATACATGATCACATTTTTCTAATAAACCTAAGTCACTAGGACGATGATGATGACATAGATTTTAACTACAAAAAAAAATTGGATTTGTAGTAGTTCAATGGCTGAGGCTTGTATCAATTATACTTAGTTGTCTATATAGGTCTATAAATATAATAGAGAACAGATGTATTTTAGAGCTCATAAGGGACCTTTATCTTGTACTAGCTGCTTAACACCCATTGTCATGCCTGGTAAGTCGTATTTTTATTTTTTGGGTATTACTGTAATTAAATAAGCATGTAGATATTCAATTTTGTATTGTGTCGATATTGATTGTGTAACACCTATTAGAAATTTATGCATTGTCATGCATGTCAAGTCATATTTATTTTTTTTAGGTTTTAATATAATGAATTTTTCCAAACTTTTTTTGGACAGTTCACATCATTCTATTAGTAAAATGATGATTTTTTATATTAATAACTAAAAATTAAAAAAAAATACCCAAATGATGAGAGAAAGATCAGAGATGAAGCCTATGTAATGGTGATTGTGAGCTTCGTTGGCGATGGAAACAGGCATTAAAATGAGTGAATGCGTGAAATGTAGATCCATTCAATTTAAAAGAGTTGACATAGTAAATCGGTAGGTCCTCGACCAAAAAATAAAATAAAAAAAATGGCATGTCTTTTAATACCCAAATGATGAGAGAAAGATCAGAGACGAAGCCTCTACAATGGTCGGTGTAAGCATTGTTGGCAATGGAAATAGGCATTTAAATGAGTGAATGATCACAAATATTGAAAGAAGAAAAAGCGAAGGAGATTGAAAAAGACTGAAAGAAGGACGAAAGAAGTTTAAAAACTGCCGTAGAAAGTGGACACCAAACAAAGGCAATTGGTTGTATATATGTTACTGGATGTCTACAAAATATCGATTTAAATATATGCGCTAACAACATATTTAACTTTCCTATTCAATAATAGTGTTATTGACTCTATTTTTGGAAAACAATATTCAATCTACAAAGTTGAATAATGAAAAGCTTAATTAGTGAAGTTACTTACGACAAACATCCCAGACAATCTAATGAAGCACACACTCATGTAAACACTAGTATAATTCTTCATGTACATATGTTGTTATCCATTACTGTTTTCAAGATAGAATATTATAATGGAGGATGAAAAGAATTAATGAATAGGAAGCCCTTAACAAAACAATGGAGGATGGGAAAAAGATTATAGAGTAAGAAAATGGGAAGATTGTGGAGTGAAAATGGATAATAAGGATGGAAAAAAGAAACTGACTTAGTAAATCCATGTGATATGAAGTTAAGAAACTAATTTAGTAAACTGCAAGTATAAGGAACAAGCAGTTAATAGAAAGGTGATAGTATAAAATTCTTTTACACTATCATTCAATCAAATCTATTTTTTGGTATGACTTTTCAAATAATGAGGTGAAAAAATAATCATATTTGCTCATGTGTCATTACATGATTGGATGAATATGTAAAGCTCTTTTCCAGTGTCAATATATTCCAATTAAATCCTTAATAGAATAAGTGCTATTTGCAATGTCAATTACATTTTCAACCCCAAAATAAATTATTAAAGTAATTATTTGTAAGGATAAAAATGTCAGAAAAAGTTGGATGCAAAAAACAGGGAATTTCCTTTATATATGTAATAGATTTGAAAGTGTATTTAATAAATACTTGTTTCTTGTTATATATTTTAACAGAATTACGAATTAGTTATTGTATGAATCAATCGAATTGCTATAGATATTTAAGAAATGCCCACTAATTTATATGTAACAACTCCTAAGTCTAATATGATGATGTTATACTTGGGAGGGTATTACAATCGTACCTCTTTGACCGTTGTAGTGCTCATTTAGCGCTGGAGTGCTCTCCATAGTGATTTTTCCCAAAAGTTTTGGTTATAAAATGAGTGGGACCTTCCAACAACACAAGTGGGTCTCAGGGGACCCCAAAGTCACACTAGATCTGCCTATGGACTTGCGTATGCAAGGTGTTACATGTACTTACCATGATTCTTTTGTAATTAAATGATATAGTTTTCGTGGTCATTTTGTATAGAGAGCAACTCACCATATTTTGTGTTACAGCTATAGTTTCATATTTAATCTATGAAAAAGGGCTTTTTATGATCATCATGAGTTGAGTATGCCAATTTATTTATGAATATAAATGAATTTTATGATTTAAAATAAGCATATAATATGATTTAGTGATCACGAGGCTTATGTAAGGACGAAATTTCTCATGCTGGTCACAATCCAAATCGGGTTGAGACACTAGACTAACAATACAATAGTATATAAGTGTTCATTATGATAAGGTTACATGTGATCTCTCACCCTTATTTCTTTTGGTTCACATACATTGTCTGCGTCAGACTTTTAGAATTGGTAGTGACAAATTACACATGACAATACCATATAAAATTTTGATGCGGGAGAATCTATTTATTTTTACTTTGAGGTAACGAGAGAGGATTCATTCCTATCACTTAACATATGCATCTTTGTTAGTTTCAACTTATGATAATCAACGTGTGTGTACGTCTGATTATTACAATTACAATAACGGGGACTAAAATAGTAGATTTTTTAATGTCAGAAGTATAGAAAGCACATACCGAATATTCTAATTTTCACCCGATTTCTCAAAAATCCCTTCTTCTTTTTTTCATTTCCCAAAAATTCAAAAGCGTCCAAATGTCTGCCCTCCATGCATCTCAGCGCCAACCTTTGTTATTGGCGGTGGAACAGAAAAACTCTCCCTCTCACTCTCTCCATATATTATTATTATTTATTTTTAGTTAATATAGTGTATATAAACCATCAACCGTCACCCTCCTATTAACAACAGCAAAACAACGCGATCTTTGTGCTGGCTCCTTCCCCTTCACCGCCACCCTCTTCGGCAGCCACCTCCCTCGCGCTTCTCTTCCTAGTCATCCGTTCATTTCCCGAGATTTTTTGCACGTCCTGGATTCCCCACCGATTTTACCTGCTCTTCTGGTTGGCGGCATTTCTCTTTCTTATTCTTATTCTCTTTTCATTCATTCACCGCGAGAGTTTCTCTGTTCTTGTGGCGTTTTCTTTGTCTTTTTTTTTTTCTTCTTCCTTCTGTGAAGTCAATAAGGTTTTATTCTTGCTCTGGCTCGCAAGGAAACTGTTTAATCGAAAGAAAAGTGGTTTCGACGCATCGAAGGTTGTAATGCTATTACGGTTATGTTAGTTAATTTTATTTTTTTGATTGTGTTTGAATAATTGAACAACCAATGTGGTTAGGAGGAGGGTGTTTTGTTTTGCTACCTTGTTAATGGAATTAGGGAAATGATGCAGCCTTATGTTCGATTGGGAATTGTTATTGCGTGCTGAAAAGTTCAGTTTGAAAGAAATTATTATTATTATTATTATTATTTTAAAATTTTAGTTCATTCGTCTCTGGCAAATTTCCCACGCTCAACGTAACCAAATGCATGAAACCGCTAGTTTTGCTGTTTGGGATTTGTTTGGAGGAATTGGTTGGAAAGGTGTGTTCCTTATGGGGTTATTGAGATTTGTCTGATTTCATATTGTTTCAGTTTTGTAACGATGATGGTTGGTGTGTTGATTGTGTGTCCTTTTGTAATCCAACTCTCATATTCAATATTCAAAACTTCCTCCTTTTCAAATTATATTTCTTTTTTTTGTTTTTAAAGAATGGCATGTGTTGTGTATAGGCCGTTCTTTTTTCTTTAAAGGCGCCTTTTTGCAAACAGAAAATAAAGGAAATGGTAGCTTCTTGATCACCAATTTCAATGCTGAATATTATTTGGATTTTGTTGTTTATATTGGTCATAGTAACTGCCTTATTCCTTCCATCCTCTCTCAAATGTATTCTTTTACTTCTGGGAGGAGGGAGAGGGACATCACTGCACACCATGTTATTTTGGAATTTGGATATCATTTTCTTGGGTTGAATGATTCTGAATTTACCTTTTTTATTTGTCTGGTGTATTGTCCTTCTATTTCCAGGATTTGAAGTTATAAATAAAGGAAACTTGATATTTTCAATAAATCCTTGCGCTGCTTGGAGTTTTTTGGGCCTTTCACTATGGGTGAAGCTGAAGATCTTGTAAAGAACGTGGCTGGTGCTGCAGAAAATCCTGTAAACCACAGTGCAGGTGCTACGGAAAATCCTGTAAATGACAGCGCCAGTTTGGCAGAAAATGCCATAAACAAAGAAGATGCTGATGCAGAAAATCCTGTTAGTGACCAATCAGTGAGTTTGGAAAATCCTGCAAATGAAAAATCAGATGGCGCTTTAAATCCTGTAAATGCCCATGCAAGTGGTGCAGAAAATCCTGCTAGTGACCTATCAGTTAATTCCAAAAATCCTGCAAATGATGAGTCAGATGGAGCCATAAATCCTGTTGAAGGCAGTGCAGAAATTTCTGTGAATGACCAAACAGATGGTGCAGAAAATCCTGGAAACCACCAACCTGGTTGTGCAGGGAATCCATCTAATGACCTATCAGATGATGCAGTAAATCCTGTAAACAACCAAGCAGGTGTTGCAGAAAATCCACCAAAGGACCAAGCTGGTGGTGCAGAAAATCCTGTGAAGGACCAAGCAGCTGATGCAGAAAATCCTGTGAAGGACCAAGCAACTGATGCAGAAAATCCTGTAAAGGGCGAAGCAGGTGGTGTAGAGCATCTTTCAAAAGACCAAATAGGTGGTGGAGGAAATCCTGTAAACCATAAAGCAGGTGATGCAGAAAATCTTGTGACCAGCGAAGTAGGTAGCTCAGAAAAACCTGTAACTGACACAGGTGATATAGAAATTTCTGCTCATGATGAAGCAGGTGCTGCAAAAAATGCTGTGATTGACAAAGCATCTGGCATAGAAAACCTTGTAAATGACCAAGCAGGTGGTGTAGAAAATCCTTTAAAAAAACAAGCAGATGCTGCAGAAAATCCTTTAAACATACAAGCTGACATTGCCGAAAATCCTGTAAATGTCAAACAAGATGCTGCTAAAATCCTTGAAGACAAAGCACATGCTGTTGAAAACCCTGTAAACAAGGCAGATTGTCTTCCACAAGAAGCCAAGGAGATATTGAAATCACTAGCAAGTAAATGGGAGGATGTACTTGATGCAAATGCGTTGCTGGTTATCCCTCTCAAGGGGGCCATGACAAATAAGGTATACCAGATAAAGTGGCCAACAACAGCAGGGGAAACCTCACGAAAGGTTATAGTTAGAATCTATGGTGAGGGTCTCAACATTTTCTTTGATAGGCGTGATGAGATCCGGACATTTGAATTCATGTCAAAACATGGGCAGGGACCTCGTCTATTAGGACGGTTTGCAAATGGCCGAGTTGAAGAATTTATCCGTGCTCGGGTAATTTGATCTTTACTTCTGATACTACTCAATCTATCTCACAGAAAATTGTTATTGTCCGGTTCATAAATGTTACTATAGAATTAATGTGTTTTCTAACTTACGTTATTTGAACTGCCTTCAGTTGTCATTATTCATCCTGCTATATAAATGATTTGAAAAATTTAGGCATTACTTTTTATTGATTGAGCACTATCCAATGTAAAACTTGAGCTCATACTTTTCACTGTCATTTATCAGACGTTATCAGCATCTGATCTACGTGATCCATCTATTTCTGCTCTTATAGCAGCCAAAATGAAGGAGTTCCACGAACTAGACATGCCTGGTGAAAAGAAAGTCTTCCTTTGGGATAGATTGCGGTATGTTCTCTCTGAACAACCATCCCAGCTCCACCCTTGATCCCAGCTCCATCCTCGAAAATGTGAAAGATAATTTATTTATCTGAAAAATAATATTTCTTGCTTGTATTAAGTTTATTCAAATAAATTTGTTTCAATACTTCATATTTTAAGCATGCTTTAATCATTTCTCATATATTATTATTTCAATGTCTTAGAAATTGGCTCGGTGAGGCCAAACGTTTGTCATCCCCTAAAGAAGTTGAAGCCTTTTATTTGGACACAATTGACAAGGAAATCTCTCTTTTGGAAAAGGAACTATCAGGTGCACACCAACTGATAGGATTTTGTCACAATGATTTGCAATATGGCAACATAATGCTTGATGAAGAGACGAATGCTGTGACCATAATAGTGAGTTCTTTTTATGCTATTTAGTGCAATCATGGTTTTGTTGCTATAACACCTTTGTGGGGAAAATAAACTGATATTCAATTTTCTGTTGGAATAATTAGTTATACTGGTATTATAATAGAGTTTTCAGTGATATTGTTGAAAGTAGTAAACACATCTGAGCTTTTTTCTTGCATATTGATATACTGATTTTTCCGTAGTAGTAGGAACTTCCATTGCATTATTAAATTTGTTGTGGACCGTGTTTCCCTGTTGAAGTTAAATTTAATTGTGCCAAATTTTATGGAATTATATTTGTAAAGGGCCTGTCACAGAAGTCTCCGGGCAATGGTCCAACAGGTATTAAAGTTATCAGGAGCTACAACTGCAACCACCATCCTGCCTCGCCCCCCAACTCTCTGACTTACAACCTTGACACAAAAATGAGGATAGTCATTGTTAATGAATAAACTTTGTTTTTTATGTGGTTTTAAGACTTTTGAGTTCTCTCAATTACAGCTTGATGAACTTTGTTGGCTCTTTTCTTGTTGAGGCTTTCTTCTACAATTTTAGGTCAAATTAAAATTTTAAAAACAGCAGAGAAATCTTAGGAGTCAGGAGTCAAGGGAAGCTACTATTTCATGACAGATGGCTTTAATTGATATAAAATGAGATTGTGAATATGATGTGTATCTTGCATATGATCACCCTTCAGTTGGCTTTCTTTCCTTTTTTAGACATGACTAAAAGTAAGATAAAACTGGTGTCCTTGTCATCTTGGATAGCATTCTTTACTTGTCATCTATCAAAAATTCTAGTCTCAAGGTATCAGTGGGTCATAGCCTGCAAGTAAGATTTTAATGCCTCCCTTTGTAACAGGATTATGAATATGCAAGTTACAATCCTGCAGCATATGACATAGCAAACCACTTCTGTGAGATGGCTGCTAACTATCACACAGAAACACCTCATATTCTTGACTACAGCAAATATCCTGGTATTTGCCATTTTGAACTTATTCTTATTCATTGATTCTGTTATGTTCAGCAAAACATGACTTTTATTTGGCTGATTCTCTTGATAGATGTTGAGGAGCGTAGAAGATTTTTGCAGGCATATTTGAGTTCCTCAGGTTGTTGATTTCTTTGAATCTTTCTATCTTGTTTTCTGTTAACATAGGTTCATCTTCTAGTGCAAAACTTTCTATACAGGAATTGGTGTTTGCTTTCAATTTACTGACATTGATTTTCTATTTCATAATTGGAACAACCAAGTTGCGTGTCTAAATTAAACAAAAAGTAAATATCAACAATTCAATGCACCCTTGTATTTCATTATTTGTATAATAACGTATTAACTTGAGCACTTGAATTATCATGCGGTGTTTCTGATATTATTGGACTTGAGCACAGGTGAGCAGCCTAGAGATAGTGAAGTGGAGCAGCTACTTCAAGAAATTGAGAAGTATACACTTGCAAATCATCTTTTCTGGGGCATTTGGGGAATAATTTCGGTATCTTCACTTCCTTACTTTAGTTTTTCATTTTGTCACTCTAAGATAGATGTGGCTGATTCCTTGGAGAGGGAGCAGTTATTCAATGAAGTACACCTGTTCTGAGCATATTAGACTGCTAAATAACAGTTATGCTGAATTCCACTAATGGTTTCTGTAGAACTACCGATGAAAACTGGAGTTTTTAAGTGTGCTGCATATTGTAGTCAGTTTATTTTTTCCCCTTTATCATATTGCAGCTGTTTAAATTAAAGGCAAGCGTATGTGCTATTCAAGAATGGTTTTGTAGGAAAGTAGTTTGTGATGAATAGTATTACCGTACCATATATATCAAAGATCTAGTGTTCTTTGTAAGGCTGACCCTCAGGAGGCCGCTTGTTGGTGTTTTCACCCTCATTTTTCTGTGTTTTAATTTAAATATATTTATGATTTTTTTTTTTAATATACCCTTTGAATCTTCAACTTTTGTCTTTATTTTGGTACATTATTGGCATAATGCTTTCCTTTGTCTTCTGATTGTTGATTTCCTTGTACACCTGTTAATAATTGTTTCAAGAGTGTCATTAAATAAAGTGCAAATTACGCTTAACGTCTCTTGAAGTTTGGCAAAATTCATCCCTGCTCCTCTCCATTTATCTGGATAACATTGACCTCCCCTGGTGTACTGCTTTTATGACCAATAGCATACAGCCATGTATAATAATTTCTCCATGCTGACTATTGGAAGTTGTAGATATAGTAACATACTATACCCAGTGGTAATGGGTGTAGGAATTTTATTCTGTTTGCCTAATCGTCTTATTAAATTTGGCCAGGCTCAAGTGAACAAAATTGACTTTGACTTCAAGGAGTATGCAAAGCAGAGGTTCCAAGAGTATTGGGCAAGGAAACCTTATCTTTTAAGCTACGATGCACAATCTCCCTATAATATGCCTGAGGGTACAGGTATTTGATTTGAGCTTTGTATTTCTGAACCGTTAATAGAATCAATAGAATGCTATTGTAGAACCGTAAGATTTCTTGGTGTTCATCAACTTTGTTGTGTGGTTGTAAATATATGTAGAAGAGAAGTTCGAGGTTTTGAATTAGAAAATTGTTTGCTGATGTGAATAGGAGAGCTTAAGCCTTTTTTTGTTTTTTTGGTTTGCCCTGGCTATTTGAGGGTTTTAGGAGGGAAAACTTTGGGTGGAAAATCTCTTGCGTATTTTTTGGTAGAGAAGTTTCCCTCCCATTCTGTATGATGGAAATTTTATACCTATTATTTTGAAGGATTCATATATTTTTCCTCTTCTACTATATAAAAGGAAATTCTTAATTTTTTAATATTTTCAAATTTTTGTCGTATATTCATTTTAGAGCACTTTTAAACATTTTATCCAACACTTGGTTTTTTGTTGTTTATCTTACCTGCAATTTTATTGTTTATCTTAGTTTTTCATTGTTTATCTTACCTGAAATTATAATTATGCTTTAAAATTTTAATGAACTAAAAATGCGCCAAACTATTAGCTTGGATATTCAATTGATATTTTAAAGTTATATTTTTATTCCACTCTTTAGTTTTTTTTCAAATTAATTCAATTGGGAATTAATCATGTTGTTTGGTATCCGAATTGTGAGGAGGCCATAAATTTACTAAGATTTTGTTGATTCAACCACGAAATGTTATTGAGTATTCTGGAAAAAAAAGAGTCTATTTATAATTTTGTGTTTTATTTTCTATTATTGATCATGTTTTGAAACAAGTATTTGATCATTTTTTGTAATTGTGTTTTGTTGAATGACGGTGGACATTTTTAAAAATTGTATCAAATTTTTATTTTATTGAGTTGATATTTAAGTAAATTTATTATACAAATTTGATTTTATTTTTATTTTTTGCTCTTTTAAGTAATTTACTTGCAATATAATTTTTCTTATAGGTTGGTTTATTCGAGTAAAAGTAGCGAATGTAAATGACATTAATAATTTGTTAGATAGTCTATATTATGTTACTTTTGAATATTTAATGTCAATATTTAATCTCAATATTATGATAAGCTAATGTCTTTTAAAAATAACAATTTCACTTGAATAACATTGAGTTATATTAGTAATTAATATATTAGCAAATGGATGAAGAATATTGAATAATAAATTGTTATATATTAATTCATTTACTTAAAAATTTATAAAATCTTAGTATTATTAAAAGATAAAGTTTAATTTCTATGCACTATCAGTATAAAATTTATTTATTATATTATCGAATCAAATTATTTTATTTACATAACTTCTCAAGTAGTAAATAAAAAACTTAACTATTTCTGATAATATATAATTGGATAATATTATAAACAAATTTTACAATAAGATTCAGCCCTATACATTTTCGTTTGTAGAATATTCTATTTTTCATGATTAGGTTGGTTGTTTTATTACTTTCGTTTACCTTACGTTTTTTTCCCGCAACCTGGCAGGTAACAATTTAGTTAATTTCTTTCTTTCTTTTATTTTTATCAGTCTTTGCTTTTTCTTTTTTTTTCCTTTCTCGAACATAATGCATGTTTTATGACGTCAGGACGTGATACGTGTTAGCATTGTGCACTGAATTAATGCAGTATATATATAATGTGTCCAAAATTTTATACATTATGTTGTGTGCCATTAGAGTAATAGATTTTTCTTATCCAGATATATTAAATAGAATTTATAAATAAATCTTGTTTGCTTCCTTGTAGTTTTGTATTTGTGAATCTTTTATACTTATAAAAAGGCAAAGGTCAATAAAGCAGAATTTTGTCTGAATAAGTAGGATATATGATTTTATCTTATTTAACTTTTTTTTAAAAAAATTCTGAAAAACATTTAGGCAATTTTGACCCTTTTTCATGTAAAAAAAGAGTATAGTTGAAAGCAATTGTATTCGCAAGATATGGAATCAGTTTTACCTAAAATTTCAAAAAATAAAATAAAATAAAATAAGGTACATCTTTCTTGATTTTATTCCTTTTAAGAAGTCCGAATCATCACTATCATGTTTCCTTTGTATTTTTTATTGCCATTATTTAATTCATTAAACCAGACAGGGCATTAGAGCATTGGAAAGTAGAAATTACCATTTAAATGGATAGTAATCATCAATTCTCAAATCATATCTCATTTTATGTCTCAATTATTTGTTGTCATTTGGAAGATAAATAATATATTTTTGGTAATTGATTGAAGTTTTAGATTATCTTCCATGTGGGGCTATAAAGAAAAATATTAGGTGTTCAATATTTTTTCATGACAGGTTTATACCTCTATTCAAAATAAGTGTGGACTCCAACAAAGTTATTCTCTTTTCATGTGCCCTTTATATCATGAAGAGTAGAATTATTATAAAGAAACATTATATACTTAATATTTCTCAGCTATAAATGATTAACTGGACATAAAAGAGACAAAATCTAGGGGCATTTGTGTTCCATTCCCATTTAAATAACCATTCACTTGAATACCAAGCTAGGGTGTCGTATCTAATGCACATTTTGGTAGCTAGTCTGATTAAATCTTTGCAGGAGAGCTTGCAACGACATCATCCACCAGCACCACTAAAGCAGCATCAACGAAACAATCAAGTATCTTCCGAAAGATTAAGAGAATTTTCGGTCTCAGCATGTTCAGATCGAAGAGATAGAGAAAGACTCCTGCAACATATTTCTTGAACTTTTTCCCTTTACATGAAAGGGAATGAGAGGTCATAAAAAAATAAGAGGAATATTTTGTATTAAAAGGTTATTTCATATTAACATATTTTTCAATTAAAATTGGATATTATATTATATTTTTAAATTTGCTTCTTTTTTTAATTGTAAAATGTTAATCTTTCATGGATTTTTCCGGTACTGTATAGAATTTATGGGTACCGATATCTTCTAAATAATGGTAGCTAAAAATTTACCACGTGTCTCATTCACTAAATTTATTAGCATTTTAAATATTCATGATTAAATCACAACTCTTGGATTTAAAAGTGTATCAATATCCTTATAGTACCATAAAAAAATTCTAATGCCAAAAGTTCAAATAACACTAGGAATGAATGTAAAATTGGAAAAATTTGCTAATGAAATGAAAAATGAGAGTGAAATTTTGTTTTGAAAATCGTTTAACTTTCACTTTAGGTGAAAAAAAAAACAACAACAGCGTAGTCACTGTCTCTAGAAATATTCAAACCAAAGATAGTAAAATAATAGCATTCAATCTCTAAACGCATTAGCATGCCACCAGCTCAGGTTCCTCGTAACAGAGGTGGTTCATACTTCGAAGGAGGAGAAATAGATGTTGTCTTTGAAGGATAATGCAGTGGTAGGGAACAAGTGGCAGGTTCAACCACATACAAGGGTTAACCTATTGTTTTTGGGTGAGGGTTTAAGATTGCTATGGGGCTTGGAGAGTTCACAGACATAGAAGGAGGGAACAGGAAGAAGAAGAAGGAAGGCTCAGCTCCTATTTTTCGTCTCCCCTTTTTCCTTTTCTCTATCATTTATATAGAGAAGGCTATAGAAGCAAGTAGGAGGGCAAAGTGCTTTTGTGCAAAGGAAGCTTCCCCTTCTCTTTTTATGTCACATTAGGGGTGATCTATTATCTGTCGGGTAATAGCATATTTATTTATGGTATAACGGGATAAAGCTAGTACCCAGGGTGTCTTAAGGCCACATATTTTCTATTACTATATTTCATACCAAAACATTAGGCCTTGCTCAACTAAGAGGTGTTGCTCTTTGTTAAGCATGCTTCGATTCTTTGCATATTCCTGAATTGTTTTATTTTTATTGCGTAATTCATATCAATGGAATGTTATCTCGAGTGTGGTAAAGTGTAGGCTTTCTACCTCCACATGTGCACTTGAGGGGAAGTTTTCCCCAAGCTAGGGTACGTCATCCTACTTGGGTTACTTACTTGGACGGGCTTTGCTTAGCCCTCAACCGCAATTCGCCCAATTTGGTATGTCGCAGTCCGCTTAGGAATCTTTTGCCTAGCACCATAAGAATAGGAGTAGGCATGTCTAACATTTGCTTAATTTTCTCGACATAAAACTATGCATGTGCCTTAATGCTTCCCCGTTTAAAAATTGTAATCTTTATGTGTATGTATGTATGCATGCTTGTATTTTTATTTTCATGTCATGACTCGATTTCTCATCCCCACGTTAGCCTCATGATCACTGCATCGTATTATATGCATACTTTATTTGTAAAATCTATTTTAAATAATCCAAACTATCTTGCAATTTCCCAATCATGATAATACTAATAATTCTTGAATGACTCATTCCATATATCATCAAAGAAACTGTAATTGGAATACAAATATGCTAAGTTGCTCTTTTACAAAAGAATTATGAATCTATAAACTTTTAAATACAAATCAATATCATGATTTATCAAAAAGAAAAATCATGTATGTATGTAGTCAGGTATCCTGCCCGCAACATCACTGGAACACTCTATCAAAATAAATCACTTCATGGCAATGTGAAGCATACCCAAAGATAAAAGTTATTGTTGAGGAGGAGGTGGTGGAGGATCCAAAGCTACACTTGTATTTGTGAGGAAAATGGGAGGAAAGGGTGAGCTTTATTACAAAACTCAATGAGTGGGTTCTCACCCACAACCGTGCATGGGACAAAAAAGATATACATACATAATATTGCAATACTCATACATCATTTCTATTTAAATAGAATAATAGCTTTTAAATTCATAAATTTGCAGTGAACATAAAAAATCATCTTTATTTTCTCAATGATTACTAAAAAAACAGACTATCCATAATTGAAGGGTAGTGCTATGTCTCTCGCAAATCACATCCCTTGGGGTTTGATCTATCCTGTGGATAAATGCCCCTCGTAGGCCTTGGTATATCAAGGTTAACGGAATAATTGCCATTAATTCACAGCTCTATTTCTCTCAATGATTCCTTATTCTAAATCCATACTAAGTCATAAAAAATGGAGCTCTATGATTCTAAGTTCAACATTTCGCATTCCTCATAAGTAAACATAAAGTTTTGTATTTCATGCAATCAACCATAACAAAATCTCATTTTTGTTTTCATAATCAACTCGAAGTCATAAATTAAATCATTAAGGAGATCATATTTCAAATATGGTCCCATGCATTCATTGTAACAACGATTTCATGAGAGCTTGTAAATACATTTTCCATTTGTCGTAAAAAGCACATACAAATTAGTGTTATGCCAAAGCTCAAGAACAAATCCTTAAAACATATCATAGTACTAAGAAAATAACTATGTAATGCATTGACACCAAAAGAGCCCCGAGGAGGAAGGATGACACCAATGTCTGCCATCACAACCACGATTAAATCACAACCCTTGGATTCAAAGGTGTCACGACCCTACTTGGGAATATGATCAGCACGTGAGGAATCTCATCCCCACGTAAGCCTTCTAAGTGACATGGCTCTCTGAATGTATAATTTATCACAATATAATATTTAAAATATGATCTCTTTGAAATCTTTAGCATGTTTCTCTAATTAAAATATAACACTTAATTTCATAGACTGAAAGTATTCAATAATTTAATCTCTGAAAATATCTTGGCCAATCCACTGACCATGAAATCATAACTATCTTAACACCTAATATAATCTTAAGTATGAAAATCCACTTAACAATTGAAAAGTAAATTATAAATACTTCTCTAGTTCATCACATGAATCTCTAATCACAATTACATTTCAACTACATACTTAATATATGAAAACACTATAATATATTATACTGCAAGCTTGGATAAGATCCTACCTGAACATCTATTGGATCACTTTACTCTAACAAAACTCTAAACTAAGCCTTACTCTAAAGTAAGACTTAACACTGAGAATAACTATGTTTATGAAACAAGAGTCTGAATCATCTCTAGATCTAAAACTATAAGAGGAAGGGAAAGGGATAAGTCAACAGATTCAGTGAGTGAGCTCTCACCCATCACCCACATTGTAACGCCCCAATTTTCTGCTAGAGTGAAAATGACCAAAATACCCCTGAGGTCATTTTTGGCCCGGAATTCGAGGAGAGCCGGTCCGGCAGTACTCGAAAGGAAAACTCAATGTTGGAAGGGGATTAGATTACTTGTGTATCTGTCCAGGATCAAAAATCTCATTTTTCGAGTTTTCGGGTCAAAATGACCAAAACACCCCTGCGGTGTTTTACCCGTTTGCAAGTGCCGGATAAACCCGAAACTTCTCCAGATTTTTTTAAAAGGCATTTTTATATAGGCTATGACTTTAGTTTTGGTCCCGGAGGTCCCGGGCAAAATTAGTGCGAAATTACAGTTTTGCCCCTGGTTTCGTGTTTTTACGCTTAATCACACGATTAAGCAAACCTAAGCAATATTAGGCTCTAATTTAATTAACCTTAAGTCAAAATAATTTATTAAAGTTGATTAGAACCTAAAAGTGCTTAATTTCAACCTGAAATTCTATTTTAAATTCAAGACTCCTAGTCATGGAATCTTGAATAGTGTTTTCTCTTTCCAATTCCTTAAATCATGGAATTGTGTTACACATTGTTTATTCACAAATGAGTTTTTAATTCTCTAATGATGTATGAGCACTCCTAATCTTGTCATAAAATCCTTAAATCACATTCTTAGTCACCTAAACTTAAGCTTAATTATTCCTAACCTTGTACCTAAAATTATACACACTTAATCCTATCATTAGCACCCAATTACATGACAGATTTTTCTTCTCTCCTTGCTGTCCCAATCTGGCCGAAACTCCATGCCTCCATATCCATCACATGTGTGAATTTTTCTCACTCAAAGAACCATGCTTTGACCTTACACAAACCATACTTTGAGTCATATAAACCATGCTCTCATCCATGCTTCCAAGGACAACATCTAGAAGCCTTTTCTTCCCCATTTTTCTGGTCAGTTTCACTCCAGCCTTCTCCCCCATTTTCATGAATTATTTCATTTCAAAACTTGAAGGAAAATCACCTCAAATCACCATACTTGTCATACCTTGTCACAATTTCAATCAAGCTTGCTTTTCCTAATGAATAACCAAGTGAAATAAATTAATTCCTCCATTTATTTGTGGCTGAAAAACTTCCAGCCATGTCTAGGTTCTAGAAGATTTATTTCATTCAAAATTTGAAAGAAAACTCACTCAAAAACCCATGCTTGAAACCATGCTTTGAGTCATTAGCTCCATACCTCCAACCATGCTTGTATGACACAATCCAAGAGATATTTTTCTTCCTTTTTCCCCCCATAGCTACGGTTCCTTTCCCCCTCCAATGAGACTTCAATTGTTTTCATTTTCTATAAATACCTAAGCTTTAGGACTTGTGAGAACCTTTAGCTCATTTGCACACTTTTAGTTTTATAAGCTTTCTTTGTATTCTCTCTTTTCTCTCTAAAGTTTCAAGAGAGTTTCCTCTTGTTCTTCATCTTCATCTTCATCCTCTCTTTGTAACGCCCCGATTTTTCTGCTAGAGTAAAAATGACCAAAATGCCCCTGAGGTCATTTTCATCCTGACTGAGGAAAGCCGATCCGGCAGTACTCGAAAGGCAAACTCAATATTGGAAGGGGATTAGATGACTTGTGTATCTTCCCGGGATCGAAAATCTCGTTTTTCGAGTTTTCGGGTCAAAATGACCAAAACGCCCCTGCGGTGTTTTACCCATTTGCAAATGCCGAATGAACCCGAAACTTCTCCAGATGATTTTAAAAGGCGTTTTTATATAGACTATGACTTTAGTTTTGGTCCCGGAGGTCCCATAAATTGAGTGTGTAAATTACGATTTTACCCCTAGTTTAGAAATGTTTTTAATCAATCGTGATTAAGAAAACCTAAGAAATATTAGGCTCTAATTGAAGGTTAATTAATTTCCATATTTAATCTTGAGTCAAAATAATTTATTAAAGTTGATTAGAACCTAAAAGTGCTTAATTACAACTTAAAATCATATTTTAATTTCAAGACTCCTAGTCATGGAATCTTGAATAGTGTTTTCTCTTTCCAATTCCTTAAATCATGGAATTGTGTTACATATTGTTTATTCATAAATGAGTTTTAAATTCTTTAATGATGTATGAGCACTCCTAACCTTGTCATAAAATCCTTAAAATACATTCTTAGTTACCTAAACTTAAGCTTAATTATTCCTAACCTTGTACCTAAGCTAATACACATTTAAACCTACCATTAACACCCAATTAGATGATCAAACCTCACCTCCCCCTTGTTATACTAGACCTGGCCGTGCACTCCCTCCTCCCATATGCATCACATGTTCAATTTTTCAATACTCCAAGGCCATACCTCAAGTCACATACACTATACCTTGTCATAACTTTCAATCAAGCTTGAATTTCCACATGAATAAATAATTAAAACAACTCATTTTTCCCATTTATTTGTGGCTGGAAAATTTCCAGCCATGTCAAGTTTCTATAAGCCTAATTTCATCAAAAATTGATAGGAAATTAACTCATATCAAGCCATACTTTGTAGCATAGCTTCCATACTTCAACCATGCTTGAATGACCTTGCGTAAGAGATATTTTTCTCTCCCTTTTTCCTCTCAAAAGCCACGGCCACATCTCCCCTTGGTGAGCCCCATGGTTTTGTTTTTCTATAAATAGGATGCTATGATAGCTTAGCGTTGCGCACTTTGAAGCATTTGCTAAGTTTAGAATTCTAGAGTTGTCTTGCTAGTTCTTTTCTTTTCTCTCAAAATTCCAAGAGAGTTCTTCCTTTCTTTTCATCTTAACCTTCATCCTCTCTTCATCTCATCATCATCTCTCAACCTTGAAACACCACCCCATAGCCTTGAAACATCATCAAACCTCTCAAACACCACACCTCAAACACAACCTCACTTGAAACACAACTCCAACCTTCTTATCCTCCCTTGGCCGAAGCTATCTTGCCTCTTGGAGGAGCTCATCATCTTGTTTTTCTTTTCAAAAGTTCAAGCTTTGTGTCTTCACTCTAGGTAGGAGTGTTTTTCTAACTTTGTTTTTTGAAAAATGAGTTTCTCTAGCTTTCTCTTGGATTTCTTTTGAAACTTTTCCTTGGTTCTTTGTTTTCCTTTCATTTCAGCCATGAGACCTTGATTATGAGCATGATAACTTGATGATGAGAGTTTCTTCATCTCAAAGAAACCTCTAAAGCTTGAGTTTTCCTTTTCTTATAACTTTATCTATATGATATCTAGCTCACATGGTTTTTTCAACCCAAGAAAATTAATCTAAGGATTTCTAAAAGCCCAAGCCTACCCTTGTCAACCTTAAAGTTGGCAAAGATGTTCTAGAGATTTTTCTAGATAGGGCTGGGTATTTAATAAAGAACTTGACTTAGTTTCACTTTCTTTTTCTTTTGTAAGACTTTCGGTTTTGGTATTTTGATCTTTGAGATATTGTATTGGGTTGTTATTTTGTTAAAGTGTTGGATGAGCTCTAGCTAACCATAAAATGAACCTTGCATCATGTTTACTATTATGCTATGCACATCATGTCTACTTTCCTTGCTATCACTAAGTATCAAGATAATAAGTGAACCTTGCATTATCATGTTTATATTTCAAGCTATGCATTATCATGTTTATATTTCAAGTTCTCTCTTAATACCAAGATAATAATGAGTTGCATTCATATTTATTTTGTGCTATCACTTTACTTTCTAATGGAACCTAAAATAAGTGCATGAGCATGTTTATTTTTATGTCATCACTTAAATGAACCTAGAGCTCAAAGACTTGCCCATTGTTGTCTCAAACAAAGGTCTAAAATATATTCATTTCCCTTGGTTCATATTTCAGCCCTAAGGGGGTCTTGATGTTTCTAAGTATTGAAAGCTATGTTTTATAATTTTTCCAAGCTTTTATGAGTTTAAGGAAGGCATAGAACTAAGTTTTATGAATTTAGAACCTCTTGAGACAAGTTTGATTTAGCTACTGCCCTCATAAATATTTTGATGATTTTAGATGTTAAAAATATTTATAAATGAGTTTTGAAAGTTTTAAAAAGGTTCCAAGAGAAACTAGTATTTTATGTGCTTTAGAAAATGTGTTTGATGCCTTTAAATGCAGATGTTTGTTTCGGTTCTGCCTTGCTATGTTTTGCCACTGTATGAGCTGTTTTAATGGTGATAATATGCTTATGTTTAAGTATAATTAATGTTAAGACTCATATGTGAAAGATAAGAGAAGTTAGAAACTAGAAAAGAATTAATTTGAGAGTTCTAGATCCTTTAATGTTTGAATTTTCTGGATTCTGTCTGGCAATGTTTGGTAATGCTAATCATGGATTTAAATTAGTTTAAATGTGTAGGAATGACTCATAAATGGTTTAGGACTTGAACTTGATGCCTTAGGAGCAAACCGAACTTAGAAAGGGTCATTGTTGTGACTCCTAGGTACCCGTAAAGTTAGGAATATGAATTCTGCACTCTTGAGGTTTAGAGATGTTCTTGATCATAGTGTGAGGTGAGAAATACTTAGTTAAGACCTTATAAGTTCCCGAGAGATTAGGTTTGATGATTTATAACTTAGAATGTGAGTTAGGAACCTTAAGGGTCAATGCATAAAACACTAAAAAGTTGTTAATGCAATGATATGATGAGATGTGCTTGATGCATGAGAAAATGATTGATGAAATGTTAAAGTTTATCATAGCATGAGATTTCATGAGAATATGATGTGTGGATTAGCTTGTGGCAGTTTGAAGGAACGGTCATCAGCCTTTTATCTTTGTCGCCAATTTCACTGCCAAAACTTAAAGGGTTGAAAGAAATGATTTATGAGTACCATATGAGTTGAAAAACCAGGTGACACCGTTGTCACTGAGCACCCCCAGGAGATTTTTATGTGACAAAGCACTGAGACGCGCTTCCCCCGAGGAGGTGCCGGTTCGGCCGAGTACCCTCGGGAGGAGCAAATCCATGAGGGTATGAGTAGATGCAGCCTACCAAAGCGGACAAATTGCAAGGCCATGCGTGGCTAGCAAAACGTTTCAAAGAGGGTAATCCCAGAGAGAGATGATCCCTACCCCTACCGTGATTTGCGAAGCTCCAGATTATTATTTATGTTTCGCTTATTCAAAATAATAAGCAAGAGCTAGTGACGACTAGTTAAGGTATGAGCTCATAACCTAGTTATTATTTTTAGGGTGGCCTATACGCTAAAGTACCATGATTGATGTCATGAAGTTGAGGAATGATTCACTAGGAAGTTATATGCCCTTATGCCACATGGATATTGTTTACGTGCTTTGATGTGTTATCTTATATGCTCAAGTATTACCATGCATCCATGATATAACATGTTGCATTCATAACATCAAGATGCATGCTAAAAGGAATGGACCTTGGATAATTAGTTTGAGAAACCCTAAATTGAACCTTATATGCATGATCACTATTTTATAATTAAACCCAAGGTTCATGAGGATGTGTACGATGTAACCCTAGCGTAGGAGACTCCTACTGAGATTTCTTTAGCAAGATTTCTCACTCCTCTCTCTTCTTTCTTTCGTCACATATTCAGAGAGCGATGGCGACATTCGTGGTCTTCGTTGATACGCCAGTATGGGATATACACTTCTACCCAGACCACCATTCATATCACTTTAAGGGTCGATGTGCCGTTCGTGTTTTTGTGTACATGGGACGACCTTTTGCTTATCCAGTTTCAGGCTACGAGTTCCACTCCCTCACCAACTCTTCCGGGTAGTGATGACATGATCTTCAAGCGCACTCGTCCGCGTGAGGAGCAATTGCGACGTGCCCGTACCTCTGCCTCTGCCGTCCGAGATTTCCGAGCACGCACTGCCTCGAGGAGATCCGGGAACTCCACCCATCCGAGGATTGGCCGACGATGTTCCTTCTGGAGGGAGCCCAGCCCTTTCCCCAATCCCGGACGTATGGGGAGTGAGGAAATCGGTGTTACAAATATCAGGCCAAGAGAAGAGCCGAGATGCGTCCACATCAAGGAGCCCACGTTTAGCCACCTCGTGTGCCTTTCACGTTGCATTGGCCCACACAGGAGGAGATAGAGCGTTTCCCTAAGCACTCCGCCTCCATCACCCGAGGACCCCCGACGTCACTAGTTCCCGAGGGAGAGCCTTGCGAGTACTCGAGCTTTTATGAGGATCTTCCCTTCGGCCGTACCTTTTGGGAGGGGATGTAGTCTAGTGCTCGTAGCATAGTAGGAGGGTAGTATTTTGGGTTTTTATCCTTACGTTGTACCATGTACTTTGCTATTTGTTGTATTTCCTTTTTCCGTTGTATTCCAAGCTCTGCCCGTTTCTATAAGGGTATGACTAGTTATGTACTTTAGCTACTTTATTATTAATGAAATGTTTTTGTCATCTTCATGATCTATGTCCTTCCGATGTATGATTTATTTTGCATGGTTGTTTATGATCGTTACGCGTGCTTTACGTTTCTATCATTCGATTAGTTAAGCTCGCGGCTCTCACTTTGTTTTATGTTTTCAAAAAGAAAATTTTTCCTGTAATTTCCGCTAAGTATTTTAATGAAAGAATGAGACTATGAAGTAATAGCCTAATGTTTAACCTAATGTGTTCTAGAAAGTTCGGTTAAAAATTAGGGTGTTACACTCTTCATCTCATAACCATCACATAACCTTGAAACACCATCTCACCACCTTAGATCATCATACAAACACCTAAACTTCTATTCTCAAACACAAGCTCACTAAGAACACATTTCCTTTCTTTTTCTCTCCACAAGGCCGAAACCATCAAGCCCCAAGGAGAAACTCATCATCTTGTTTTCCTTTTCAAAATTTCAAGCTTTGTGTCTTCACTCTAGGTATGAGTGTTTTCTAAACTTTGTTTTCTTGAAAATGAGTTCTTTCTAACTTTCTCTTGGGTTTTCTTTTTGAAACTTTCTTTGCTTTTCTTTCTTGAAGCTTTTGGCCATGAGGCCTTTATGAGCACATGATGGCTCAATGATGAGGACTCCTAGATGATGACTATATGTTCATCTCAAAGGAACCTCTAGAGTTTGGGTTTTCATTATCTCTAAGTTTCATCTTGACTTACTAACTCAAAATGATTTTTACTCAAGGACACCTTTACTTTCCTTGCTATTTTGGTTTCGGTTTTCTTGCTCCCTTTCCTTTAATATTTCGGTTTTGATTCCTTGATCTTTGAGGTCTTGTTTGTTTAGAAAGTTTTGTTTTCTTAGCTTGATGATGATGTTCAAGAACCTCATAGTTCCTTGGAAAACTTGGTTCAAGAACTCCAAAGCTCTCTTTGTGATGAGATAAGTGTTGGGTTATGTCTCTAAAGTATTGTAAGAGCTCTAGATGAGACTAAAATAAATATTGCATCCATGTTTACTCTTATGCTTTGCACATCATATTTATTTTCCTTGCTATCACTAAGTATCAAGATAATGAATGAACTTGCATTATCATATTTATATTTCAAGCTATGCATTATCATGTTTATATTTCAAGTTCTCACTTAATATCAAGATAATAATGAGTTGCATCTTATGTTTATTTTATGCTATCACTTTACTTTCTAATGGAACCTAAAATGAGGGCATGAGCATGTTTATTTTTATGTCATCACTTAAATGAACCTAGAGCTCAAAGACTTGCCCATTGTGGTCTCAAACAAAGGCTTGAAAATGTGTATTTTCCTTAGCTTATGTTTCGGCCTCTTTGAGTTTATTTGTTTCCAAGTATTAAAAACTATGTTTCATAATTTTTCTAAGCTTATATGAGTTAAAGAAATGCATAGAACTAAGTTTTATGAATTTAGAACCTCTTGAGACAAATTTGATTTAACTACTGCCCTCTTAAATTATTTTTATGATTTTAGATGATAAAAATGTTTATAAATGAGTTTTTGAAAGTTTTAAAAAGGTTCCAAGAGAAACTAGTATTTTATGTGTTTTAGAAATTGTGTTGATGCCTTTAAATGGAGATGTTGATATCGGTTCTGCCTTGCTTGGTATGATCACTGTATGAACTGTTTTAATGATGGGAATATGCCTATGTTTAAGTATAATTAATGGTAAAACTCATATGTGAAAGATAAGAGAAGTTAGGAACTAGAAAAGAATTAATTTGAGAGTTTTAAATCCCTTAATGTTTGAATTTTCTGGATTCTATCCAGCAAGGTTTAGTAATGATAATCATGGTTTTAAATTAGTTTAAATGTGTAGGAATGACTCATAAATGGTTTAGGACTTGATCTTGATGCCTTAGGAACAAACTAAACTTAAAAAGGGTCATTGTTGTGACTGCTAGGTACCCGTAAAGTTAGGATTATGAATTCTGCATCCTTGAGGTTTAGAGATGTTCTTGACCATAGTGTGAGGTGGGAAATACTTAGTTATAACCTCATAGGTTCCTGAGAGATTAGGCTTCAATGATTCATAACTTAGAATGTGAGTTAAGGACCTTAAGGGTCAATGCATAAAACATAATAAAAAGTGTTAATGATATGATGTTGATATGATGCCATGAAATGATGAGATGTGTCTGATGCATGAGATAATGATTGATGAATTTATTATGAGCATGAGATTTTATGAGAACCTGGTTTTGTAAAATAGCTTGTGGCGGTTTGAAAGAAATTCGGTTTAACAGCTGTTATGCTGCCGAATTTCCGTCAAACCTATAAGGATGGTTTTTGGGAAAAAGGAATTCATTGACATACTGGGGACGGCGATACGTAGCGCCCAGATGTGAACAGAGCTATTGAGATATCTCCGAGATTTATTACCATGCTAGGGACGGTGATAAGTAATGCCCAGACATGAGTGGACATTTGTATATCGAGATTCAGTACCTTATGCCACAAGATTTATGTTTATATGAATTGATGTGTTGAATTATATGCTCAAGTGTTGTCATACATCCATGATATAACCTGTTGCATTCATAGCATCAAGATGCATGATAAAAGGAATGAACCTTGGCTTAAGTAGTCTTGAAAACCCTAAATTGAACCTTATATGCATGCTCCCTATTTTATAAATAAACCCAAAGTTCCTGAGGATGTGTACGATGTAACCCTAGGATAGGAGATTTCTACTGAGATTTCTTTAGCAAGAATTCTCACTCCTCTCTCTCTTTTCTTCTGTCACATCTTTAGAAAGCGATGGTGACGTTTGTGGTCTTCGTCGACACACCGACCTGGGAGATCCACTATGATCCGGATCACGGATCATACCATTTTGAGGGGCAGTGCACGGTTCGAGTGTTCATGTTCATGGGACGCCCCTTCGCACATCCTGTACAGAGCTACCGTTTCTCCCCGATGTCACCTTACGATGACGAGATGGTTTTCAAGCGTGCTCAGACGCGAGATGAGAGGCTGCTGCGGACGTACACTGGTGGTTCGATGCCTCGAGACTTCCAGGACTACATACCCCGATCCCCGAGTTCGGAGGACGACCCTTCTGAGGACTCGCCGACACATATGTATAGCGAGAGCTCTGCTCCGACACCTCAGTTCGTGCGCGGCGTGAGCGAGGAGACGGTTACACAGCCGAGGCTGGCGAGGCGAGGCGAGTGGCGCCCTTATCGAGGAGGTCACACTTCTTCTTCTCGTGTGCCCACTCTTGATGCTTTATGCCCATGGATCGGTTACACTCTACCTGTCCCCGGGTTTCAGTAGCTGATGTCGTAGGGGAGGTCTAGTGCACACACCCACTTGTAGAGAGGATAAACCTTCTTTTATTTTGAGGTTATCCAACCTAGGTGCACTCGGGTAGTTATGGCTTATTTATGTTTATTTGCTTTCTGTTGTATTTTCCTTCCTGCTATATTACAAGCTCTGCCCGATCTTATGAGGGTAAGACTACCTATGTACTCTAACTATGCTATTAATGGAATGTTTCTGTTATCATGAGGATCTCTGCCCTTCTGTTATATGTTTTATCTTTATATGACTGCTTATGACTACTATGCGTGCTTTACGTTTCTGTTGCTCGAATAGTTAAGCTCGCGGCTCTCACTTTGTTTTATGTTTTCAAAAAGAAAAATTTACCCATAATTTCCGCTAAGTATTTTAAGAAAAGGATGAGACTATGAAGTAATAGCCTAATGTTTAACCTAATGTGTTCTAGAAAGTTGGGTTAAAAATTAGGGTGTTACACACATGGGACAGCCAAGGAATATAATACGATATACATGCAATAATCATAAACCATTTGATATTTACAAACATAGCTAGCTAGGAAAACACATTTCATTCTATAAATTCCAAACAACCATTTTTAATCGTAATCAAACATAAAATCATTTTAACTAGAGGTGCGGTAGAGCATCGAGAAATAGTACGCTGAATATAATAAATACATATATAATAATAAAAGCTGTAAACTCATAACTGTAAGATGGTTGTTCAGTTCTTCGTGAACAAGAGCACCTATTGAAAATCATACTAGTCCCTCGCGGATAAACTATGAGACCTAACTAGGTCCCATTTTCTGTAACTACTGGGGATGAAACTATCCTCTAACGGACAACTTGGTACCAAGGTTAACGATATCTTCATAGCCATTAACTAACTGTCTGTTTCCTTATCTCTACCGGCTAAACTAGTTTATCAAAAACCAAAATTGAAGGGTGGGTACTCCATCCCTCGCGAATGCGAGCCCTTAAATCTTAGTACTTGGAGAGTTCTGGACTCATATAATCTGACTTTAGCATAAATGTGACTATTGAAAATCGAGCCCAAGGGTTCACCACTTGTAGGCATTCCGATTTCAAGTCCACAGAATATATATCTGGTAATTGCTAGGAATCATATTGAATTCCGTACCTCTTGGTACCATAAAACTGAAGTTCTAAATTCTCATATCAAGCTAACATATTTCCCATATACTTGATAATTCTAAAATCATAGTTCAAACATTGGGGTTTATAATCATAATATCTCAAAAATCAAATAACATATTTATTCAAAAGCTAAATCATCCTCTATTATATATCTATTTATAGTAATTAAACTTGATATTCTGAAAATTTTCATAAATATAGCAACATTGTAAAACCATCAAAATGCATTTGAAAATTTTAATAAACTTGCTAAATCATATGTTCTTCAATAAATATCTTAAACTTTAGTGCATAAAGCATTTTCATAACATACAATCTATCAATCATGGTCCCATAGTTTTCTAAATTTCATTTTCATGCTATATATTCAAAGTCATAGCTTGCAAAATCATATATATTCATATTTTCATCTCTAATACCATATTTAACAATTATCATCCATAAAACATAATTATAATGATGAAACTAAGGTCATGAGTTTGAACACACTCACCGTTTGGAGTCAGGAGTAAATGGGCACCACCAACTTGACCTTGAGAGCTTGGAATGACACCAATAACTGTCATAGAGCAACATTGACTCTAGATTAAACTCTAATCACCTCTAGATAATGGTAAAACAATTCTAACAACATTGGGGAAATAGCCCCCACTTGCCAACAATGAGAGAAATAACAATACCCATACCAAGAATGTGAAAGAATGAGAAGAATTGAGACAGAATCTATCAACATCAACATACCTTAATTATTTGGGGGAGCTAGATTGGAATGGGACTGAAGAAAAAGAGAGAAAATGGTGTGGGGAGGGTTTCTGGTTCACAAAATGGGAGGTGGGGAAGAGTTTTATAAAGATTGGAGGGTATCAACAACTGAAAGGTCATCGTTTCACACTGTTTGGGTTTCTAGGGGACTGCTATAGCAGTGTATAAGCGTTATAGTGGTCATGAATCATCACACGTCCCCAACCATTTCACTTACAACTGCTATAGCAGTCCTAAGAACACCCAGAGCGTGAAAAATCATTCTTGTGACAGCTATAGCGGGCCTAGACCGCTATGGCTATGACAGCAAAATCCAATTGGTGCATTTTACCGTCATCAGGCACTTGGGTTCCCTCATTTATTTTGCTCTCCATTAAATTTAAAACATAAATATAAATAAGGAAATACCCTTATTTGGATTCAAATAAAATATCTAAAACATCAAAATCTCAACCAATCAAAATCCAATTTTTGAGTTCTAGTTCAAATTATGAAATTCTCATGATTTTCTAAACTTGTGGGCTAAAAATGAAAGGTCTAGAGGTTTCCTAAGATTTGTTAAAAATCCCTCTTCAGTTTGTTTTCTTTTGAAGAGAAATTACTAGGACTTTTGATCCCAAGAAAGTGACTCTAACATATAGCCCTCCAAAGAGGTGTAGGGTCTAGATTTAGCCAAATCCAAGACCCAACAAAATGGGTAGGTCCCGAGAGACCCTAAGGTTGTACTAGACTTGTCTACTGACTCGTGTACACCAGGTATTACAAAAGGGTATCGATATCCTTATAGTACCATAACAAAAATATAATCTTAATTAGGCCAAAAGTTCAAATAACACACTAGGAATGATTGTAAAATTGGAAACATTTGCTTACAAAATGAAAAATGATAGTGAAATTTTGTTTTGAAAATCGTTTAATTTTCACTTTAGGTAAAAAAAAAAGTAGTCATTGTCTCTAGAAATATTTAAACCAAAGATAGTAAAATAATAGCATTCAATCCCATTCAAAATAAACATTTTTGCTATTAGACATTTAGATTCAAAATAATTTATTCATAAGTTTACGTGGGTGCTTAAAAGTTATTTATCCAAACAAGCTGTGATCCTGTCATGACCTGACTTGGGAACGTGACCGGCACGTGAGAAATCCCATCCACACGTAAGTCTACTGAGTGATGTGGCTCTCTGGATGCATATAATATAATAAAACTGAAAACATTTTTAATATTCAAGCTCTCAAAACCCCTTTAATCAATACTACTAATCTGAAATCATGAACTAGTTCATCAACTGATATTAACCTTATATTTGAAAGCCTATTTAACCCTTGAAAACTAAATTATAACTTCATTGCTGATGAAATCATAATCTAACCAAAATAAGTAGATGAAATCCAAACTTAAGCTCTGGAAACATATATAGTGAAATACATAAATTTTGAAAATAACTACAATATTTCAAAATACATGCGTGGCTCGGATCCTGCCTACAAAACTACCGGAGCCCTCTAAACTAACAAAAACCTAGTCTAAGCCTTACATCAAACAAGGCCCACCACTGGGAGCAACTGCGTCTACAGGGCTGGAGGAGGAAGGACACATGTACCTGCAACTATGAGAGGAAGGGAGAGGGGTGAGTCAACGGACTCAGTGAATGAGCTCTCACCCATCACCCACATGGGACGACCAAGAATATACACCATATAATATACATGCAGCAATCATAAATCATTTCATATTTAAACACATAGCTAGCTCTAGGAAACACTTTTCATTCCAAGTATTTATAAATAAACATTTCTAACTCAAAATCAAGCATGGAATCAATTTAACTGGGGTGCGGCAAAGCGTCGAGAAACAGTATATTGAATACAATAATTATATCATAATAATAAAAGCTATAGAATTTTAAACCGTCAAGTGAGACTCTGTCCTTGGAAAATCAGAGCTCCTGCTGAATCTATAATAGTCCCTCTTGGACAAGCTATGGGCACCTAACTAGGTCTCGTTTTCTGTAACTGCTGGGGGTGAAACTGTCCTTTAACGGACAACTTTGTACAAAGGTTAACGATCTCTTCACAGCTGTTAACTAATTGTCTGTTTCCTTATCTTTACCTACTAAAATAGTTTAACAAAAGGAAAACTATAGCTGAAAAGTGGGTACTCTGTCCCTAGCGACGCAGAGCCCCTAAATTCTTAGTACTCTAAGAGTTCTAAACTCATATAACTCTAACAATTTGACTTTAGCATAACTGTGGCTATGAAAATCGAGCCCAAGGGTTCACCACTTGTTGGCATTTCGATTTCAAGCCCACAGAATATGTATCTAGCAGTTGCTAACAATCATACTGAATTCTGTATCTCTTGGTACCATGAAACTAAAGTTTTAAATTCATCTCTTAACTAACATATTTTCATAAGTTAATAACTTTGTTATTATACTTCAAAATAAAAGAGTTCATAATCACAAAACCTCCAAAACCAAAATATACATTTCTATTCATCAAATTAAATTATACTCTATCAAACATTCTTCCAATATATATACATATGTCAACTGAATACTCTAAAATCATATATATAAATCTCAAGGTTTGAATCAATAGCATATCATAAACTCTTAAAACATATCTAATAAAATAAGAACTTATTAAAGCATATATTCTTGCAATAAATCTCTTCATAAACATATAAAACATTTTCATCACACACGTCATAGCAATTATGGTCCCTTGGTTTTTTAAATTTCATTTTCATGCTATTATCATAAATCATAATTTCCTCTAGCTTGCATAAGCATATAAAATCATAACATATACTTTATCTTGTCTCTAGCTTTATATTTAATAACTATCATGCGTAAAACATACTTGTAATGGCAAAAAAATAAGGCTATGAGTTTAAACCCACTCAACTGGAGGGGGAGGAAGAGGTGGCATCAACACCAACTGAGCTCCGGGGAGCCGGGAGGACACCAATGTCAACTATTATAACCATAAAACTTATTAACGATCTATGGGTAGCTCTAGATTACCATAAACTAACTCTCACAACATTGGGGGAGCACTCCCCTTTGACAACAATGAGGAGAAACACAACTCAAACCATGGAATATGAAAGGAATGAGACAAAGGAAACATAAACAATAACAAAACTAACCTTGAAGCTTGGAGGAAGAAGATTTAATGGAGGATGAGAGTGGAGGGAGTGGAAGAGAGAAAATGGTGGTGAAGGAGGGTCTTGGACCGCTATAGCAGTCTCCAGAGGCTAAATACTGTGCTGCATACTTCCTGTGATTGCTATAGCAGTCCTGGACCGCTATAGCGGTGACAACAAACTCCAGACTCAGAATTTTGCTGTCACAGGCATATGGCTTACCTCCATACTCACTTCCTACTAACTTTAAAACATAAATGTAAATAAGAAAATACCTCCCATTTGGATTCAAATAAAATATCAAAAAAATCAAAATCCCAACCAATCAAAATCTCATTTTTGAGTTCTAATTCAAATTTTGAAATTCTGGCGATTTTCTAAACTTGGGGGCTAAAAACAAAATATTTAGAGGGTTTTAAAAATTCGTTAAAAATCACTCTTCAATTCATTTTCCTTTGGAGAGTAATTACCGGGACTTTTGATCCCAAGAATATAACTCTAACATATAGCCCTTCAAGGAGGTGTAGGGCTCCAGACTTAGTGAAGACCCGGACCCGGCAACAGTAGTGGGTCCCAGGGGATCTTGAGGTCATGCGAAACTCGTCTACTAACACGTGTACCCTTGATATTATAATCTTCCCCCCTTAAAAGATTTGGTCCCCAAATCTAAACAATGGTAGTTGAAAGTTCAAGGAGTTGGGATACTTAACCCACGTATGGTTTCAAGAATGGGCCTGAATGCCCGAAACACTCTGACATGATACTTTGGCTATATTAGCTGATACTCTAGGAGACAATGCCATCTTATAGGCCATTGCTCCACTATTCTAGCTGAGGATGCCAATTGTCACCCCTAGGGCGGCTCCGCCTCCAAAGGTAGCCCTTTCCCATCAAGGTAACAAAGGCTCCTATCATGACGCTTACACCGGGCGGCTCCACCTCTATGGGTAGCCCTTTCCATAGTGCCAGTTCTAGGGGAAAAAATGCACTCCGCTACCTCGTGTAAGCGAGAGCTATCAAGGATTAGGGGGCTAAACGTCACTCGTGTCCTTGGTCTGGTTCCTTTTCTTTCATGTCTGATATCAACTAATACTATAGGACTCTCGGTCCTCGATTTCTTGAACTTTCTCACTCTCTAAACGTGTGTAATGCATGAAAATTAACTATTCTATCTGTTCACATAGAAAAACTGCAAAACAAACATGGTATTCATACACCAATCCCTCGATCATCACATTTTTATAATTAAAGGTTGTTATGCAATCAAATATCCATAACTCTAGTATCCACAATTACTACATATCACACGGATAACACAAATCAACCAAGGACAACATGACTTTCTTTACTAAGCCCATTAATTTCTTATTATTGCGTTACAAAGCCGTAACTTAAACTTGACAATTTCATTTCAAATTCTTTCATCTAGCTTACATGCATGGGTCTAAGGAAAAGAACATGCACCCTACATATAAGATTTCCTTAAATTACTCTAATCATGCCTCCACGATGCCAATTCAAGTAAAACTTTCATACATGCATATAGTACTCTAATTCATGTCACATAACCTTAAGGTAATATCATTTTTTTGCACACATAACATAAAAAAGGAAACATTCCAATTATAACATGTTTCTAAATTCCTCCATTCCATTTTTAAGAGCTAGTCACGATGGGGGTGATACTATTGAAACTTCTTTGAGAAAAACTTCCCATTCAAAACCATGCAAACATTCACCAAGAGAAAAACTTAAGCATTCATAAACCTTTTTTTTTTTTGTTTCATCATGAATCAAATTATTCACCATGGGCATAAAACAACTAATCATATTAATGCAAGTTTACAAAGCTTCTTTAAGAAGAGAAAATCCTTTCCTCTAGAATTTATAAAACTTTGGCCAAGAGCCTCAAATATTTATAAAACTCCTTTCAAAGGTACTATCATAGTTTCCAAATCACATGCCAAACTTATAAAACATAACAACATGATGGTATTTAAGGAATTTGGATCTCACTAAACATGAACTCTCAATATCATGGAAAGCTACTCTACTTCTTATTCCAAAAAGGCATATTAGAAAGAGCGTGTATATGCATGAAACCAAATGCTTACCTAACATAAATATACCATTCGTGCACTTTAGTTCATGCATATGATTAAAAGAGAAGTCACAAGCAACAACCAAAGCAATCGATACAACTAATAAGAATAATAATTCGAATAAATACCCAAAACTATGCTAGCATTTCATACTATGTTGTTCAGATAATGGGCATGCATGCCATACTCATATCATGCAACATCACAATGGACATTCAAAACATGTATCTCATATCAGGCTAAAATCACAATCACAAACATAATCCATGAAGTCTTGCATCTTTAAAATGGGACATGCATGTGAGTCATGACATTGAAATCACTTAAGGCAATTTAACACATAAAATATCAACAATTAACCCTATTGGATGCCTACATGCACGATTTGCAGTTCAACGTGATTCTACCTGCTAGCTCTGAGTCACTTGCCTGGGAAACTCCATCAGCTGGGGCGGCTGTATCGCTCCCAATTGCAGGGTCGAAAGGCTGTATTGGGGCGCCAGACTGCTCTGGCCACTGACTAGCTGTTCCCCGAAACAGTGGGCAATCCCTTTTCAGGTGCCTTTCCTGACCACATCCATAGCATGCGGATGAGCCTCTTAGGCACTAGCCTTGGTGGCGTTTCCTACAAATCTGACAAGATGGGGGTGGCCAATTGGCCTGCACTGAACTCTGCCCCTCTGGCTGGTTGCTTTCATGATTCCATGGCTGGGTGATGCTAGGACACGTCAGAAAAGGCACTAAAGGGGTGGCCCTGACCAATGGTGCCCATTGTCAAACTCTGCTTGAGCCAGTCCTGCCCAGCTACGCTCCTTGCTCACTCGCTCCAGCTCTAATATGCTCACTGACCACCTCCGCTAGATTTAAAACAGCTCTTTCAATATGCTAGATGTTATTGGTGTTGACTGATCTAGTGCCATGGCGACGGTAACGACGATGGCGGTGACGATTCACAAGTGGCATAGCTCACCTAAGGAGAAGTGAAAACTTAGGATCGGATAAAGAGTTCCAAGAAATGACAAAGACTCTAACTGAACCTAGACATGACTGACTCTTCTTATAGGCCTCAAATAGCATCACGTTAGTGCAAATGGTCGCGGTTCCATTCGCATAAATGTCACGCTATTTGTGGACACTTGCTCCAGTACTATGCAGGGAAACCTAATGCTCTGATACCACTTTGTCATGATCTGACTTGGGACGTGATCGGCACATGAGGAATCCCATCCCCACGTAAGCCTACTGAGTGACGTGGCTCTCTGGATGCATATAATATAATAAAACTGAAAACATTTTTAATATTCAAGCTCTCAAAACCCTTTTTAATCAATACCACTAATCTGAAATCATGAACTAGTTCATCAACTGATATTAACCTTATATTTGAAAGCCTGTTTAACCCTTGAAAACTAAATCATAACTTCATAGCTGATGAAATCATAATCTAACCAAAATAAGTAGATGAAATCCAAACTTAAGCTTTGGAAACATATTTGGTGAAATACATAAATTCTGAAAATAACTACAATATTTCAAAATACATACGTGGCTCCGATCCTTCCTGCAAAACTACTAGAGCCCTCTAAACTAACAAAAACCTAGTCTAAGCCTTACATCAAACAAGGCTCACCTATAATACCCCAAATTTAAATAAAAGAGTTAGAACATTTTTCGGACTAAAAGGGTGTTAGTTACGGTTATCTGTCACTCCGGGTCCTGAAATTTTTCTAAGTCTGGACCCTACATACCCTTGGAGGGCCATATAATAGAGTCATATTTTTTGGACCAAAAGTCCCGGTAATGGTTCCCTAGAGAATAATAAGTCAAAGAGTTATTTTTAATGAACTTTATGGAACCTTTAAATACTTCATTTTGATCCAGAAGTTTATGAAACTGTGAAAATTTTCAGATTTGAACTAAAACCCAAAATTTAGATTTTGATTGGGTTGGAGTTTGATTTTTTAGACATTTTATTTGAATCCAAATAAGGGGTATTCCCTTATTTACATTTATGTTTAAAAGTTAAGACTTTTATTTCCTATTAACTTTAATTAAGAAATGTAATAAGTGAGTTTTAGGGAGTGAGGGACCATCCTGGAGAATGAGAGACACCATCCTGTAGAGGAAGAAACCATTGCAGTGAGCTTGCAAGAGTGCTCTTAGTGCAGGTGCTCTTAGCACTCTACGCTCATGAGCAGGTAAGGCGGTGTAAGAAATGCTCTCTGGTAAGCGCTGCAGCGGTCAACCGAGTTTATAAAAACCCTGGTTTTGGGTCCAGAACATTCCCACACAACCAAAAACACAATCCCCACCCTTTTTCTCAGCAGAAAATGCGACTCCTCCCCTCCACACTCCATTTTCTTCACATTTTCATTATTTAAACTCCATTTTTCTTCCTTCTAAGGATCTAAGGTATGTTATTCTCTTGATTTCCCTCTCTTTTTTCTAATTTTTCCTGGTTGTTGGGGTGATTCTTCATGCTTCTTGAAGAGAGGGGTCTTCTAGCATGTTAGACATGGGTTTTGAACATTTAGAGGTTGATTTAGAATCCTATGACTTTTGTATCAGATGTTATTGTCATTTCTACTTCCAAGAGCCCTATTGGTGTCTCTCCTGTTCATTCTACCACTCCAGGTGAGTGAGTTTTCATCTGTGACTTCTATGTTCTGCATTAGAGTTATTTTCACAAGGATATCATGTATTATTTGATTTTAGAGATTTATGTAAAAAGGATTGAGATTGTTGTTGAATATATGTTTTGGAATTGTTGATTTGAAGGCATGAAACCTGTATTTTGATAAAAACTCATGGGACCAATATTGATAAAATAATTCTGTTTAGAATTGGTTTTAATTGTGATTGTTAAAGATTTGTGATTGTTGAAATGCTTATTTTATGTTGAATATGAATTATGCAAATGATTGTTACAGAATCTTGAACTTTTGAGAAATGTTATGATGATTTGAGGATTTCAAGCTTATGAAGGAATGTTATTGAGAATTGATTTAGAAACTCAGATAAAAAAGACAGTTTTAGAGCTGGAATCTTCATGAGATTCATTACAGTTGGCGGCTACATATTCTGTGAGCTGTTGAAATCACAAATGTCTACAAAGGGTGATCCCTTGGGCATGATTTCATAGCCACGGTTATGCTAAGGTCAAACTGTTAGAATCAGACACATTCAGAGCTCTTAGAGAATTAAAAGGATTTAAAGGTTTTAGTTTTAATGGATTTATTTGATTAGTTTATAGGGTAGCTATAGAGAAAGCAATTTTGTGTGTTAGCAGTGATAAGCTTAGTACACCTTGGTACCAAGTAGCAGACTAGAGATATTGAGACTTATTATCACACTTGGGACGCGATATGTAACGCCTGGATGTGACCGAGAGACATTCAGAGATTCTTTGTCATACGGGAGACGTCATAGCCTTGAGATATGACTAGACATTTATATTCAGAGATTACTGTTTCTCTAGGAGCTACTATATTGTATTGTTTGTTTGATTTCAAGTCTTAAAATAAATTCAGAGAAATTGTTTTAAGTTATAACATGATGATTATAAAGAACTTTTAGAAATGTATTTATACTTGGTTATGTGAGATATTTTCTGATATTATTAATATTGTTATGATTTTTTGTGCATTATGTATTCTTTCTCTTGTCCCATGAAAGGGGGTTTCAGGTGAGGATTCACATACTGAGTTTTGGCTACAAAACTCACCCCTCTCTTCCGTCTCTTATTTTTTACAAATAGAGCAGCTGTTGTAAACCTCCCAGCAGTCATAGATTCCAGTCGGTGAGTCTATAGGTGAAGAATATAATGTTTGAGTTAGAGTGCTCCAGTACATTGCAGGCAAGGTCCCGGACCTAGAGCATGTTTGTTTTCGCATTGGCATATTTTGATTATATTATGATTTGTATATGATAATTTGGATATTTGAAAAAGTGTATTTTGATTTATATATATAAATGACTCATGATTTGATATCTGAAAAGTTATTACCAGATTATAAGTGTGATGATTTTGATTCTAGAGAATAAATGAATTATATGCCGAAAAAGAGAAATTTTCTATTATTCATGGATGTTAAAGCAGAGCATGCATGCAGAACTTGAAATCTAGGTTACAAGGCTTACGTGAAAATGGGATTTCTCATGTGCCGGTCGCGTGCCTAAATCGGGTCGTGACATCACCACTGGGAGCAACTACGTCTACAGGGCTAGAGGAGGAAGGACGCATGTACCTGCAATTATGAGAGGAAGGGAGAGGGGAGAGTCAACGGACTCAGTGAGTGAGCTCTCACCCATCACCCACATGGGATGACCAAGAATATACACCATATAATATACATACAGCAATCATAAATCATTTCATTTTTAAACACATAGCTAGCTCTAGGAAACACTTTTCATTCTAAGTATTTATAAATAAACATTTCTAACTCAAAATCAAGCATGAAATCAATTTAACTGGGGTGCGGCAAAGCGTCGGGAAACAGTATGTTGAATACAATAATTATACCATAATAATAAAAGCTATAGAATTTTAAACCGCCAAGTGAGACTCTGTCCCTAGCGAATCAAAGCTCCTACTGAATCTGTAATAGTCCCTTTTGGACAAGCTGTGGGCACTTAACTAGGTTCCGTTTTCTATAACTGTTGGGGGCGAAACTATCCTCTAACGGACAACTTGGTACCAAGGTTAACAATCTCTTCATAGCCATTAACTAACTGTCTGTTTCCTTATCTCTACCAGCTAAACTAGTTTGACAAAAGGAAAACTATAGCTGAAAAGTGGGTACTCTGTCCCTGGCGACGCAGAGCCCCTAAATTCTTAGTACTCTAAGAGTTCTGAACTCATATAACTCTAACAATCTAACTTTAGCATAACTGTGGCTATGAAAATCGAGCCCAAGGGTTCACCACTTGTAGGCATTCCGATTTCAAGCCCACAGAATATGTATCTGGCAGTTGCTAACAATCATACTGAATTTTATACCTCTTGGTACCATGAAACTAAAGTTTTAAATTCATTTCTTAACTAACATATTTTCATAACTTAATAACTTTGTTATTATACTTCAAAATAAAAGAGTTCATAATCACAAAACCTCTAAAACCAAAATATACATTTTGTAGCGAAGTAGTATGGTGGGAGGTTACCTGGGGGTGATACCACATCTGTTGTTGCTAAAAAATTGTCCTCGAATAAGTCTTCGCAATGGATGGTGGGTGCCTACAAGGACTCCACCTAGGGTATCAATAAGAGTAGCAGATGATATCAATCATATGGTAGAGTTCATACCTGAGAAGTCAGCCGATACCCTTTAAATAGGAAATGGGATTATCAGTTACCATGCTCCCTCTTATTTCGAGACATGGTTAACTGATTTGAGCGTGCCCAAGAAACAGTAAGTAGTGGGAGAGGGGGCTGAGATGGTGGGATAAATGGCCGAAGTCGGATGTTCCTTAGGGTATCAATGTCGGAAGACATATGAGATAGGTCTAGGTCGGAAAGGATACTTGAAGCCTTCCGTTCTCGGTTATTGGGCTTCCGTGTTCATGGTAATTGGGCTGTGAGCCCGTCATTTTGGGCTTCTAAGTATGGGGTCGTAACACATTTCTATTCATCAATTAAATCATACTCTATCAAACATTCTTCCAATATATATACATACGTCAACTGAATACTCTAAAATCATATATATAAATCTCAAGGCTTGAATCAATAGCATATCATAAACTCTTAAAACACATCTAATAAAATAAGAACTTATTAAAGCATATATTCTTGCAATAAATCTCTTCATAAACATATAAAATATTTTCATCACACACGTCATAGCAATTATGGTCCCATGGTTTTCTAAATTTCATTTTCATGCTATTATCATAAACCATAATTTTCTGTAGCTTGCATAAGCATATAAAATCATAATATATAATTTATCTTGTCTCTAGCTTCATATTTATAATTATCATGCAGAAAACATACTTGTAATGGCAAAAAAATAAGGCTATGAGTTTAAACCCACTCACCTGGAGGGGGAGGAAGAGGTGGCGTCAACACCAACTGAGCTCCAGGGAGCCGGGAGGACACCAACGTCAACTATTATAACCATAAAACTCATTAACGATCTATGGGTAGCTCTAGATTACCATGAACTACCTCTCACAACTTTAGGGGAGCACTCCCCTTTGACAACAATGAGGAAAAACACAACTCAAACCATGGAATATGAAAGGAATGAGACAAAGGAAACATAAACAATAACAAAACTAACCTTGAAGCTTGGAGGAAGAAAATCTAATGGAGGATGAGAGTGGAGAGAGTGAAAGAGAGAAAATGGTAGTGGGGAAGGGTCCTGGACCACTACAGCAGTCTCCAGAGGCTAAGTATTGTGCTGCATACTTCCTGTGACTGCTATAGCAGTCCTAGACCGCTATAGTGGTGACAGCAAACTCCAGATTCAGAATTTTGTTGTCAAAGACATGTGGCTTATCTCCATATTCACTCACTTATTCCCATTTCTTTATTCTAAGTTAAATCATTTATTAACTTCCTATTAACTTTAAAACATAAATGTAAATAAGAAAATACCCTCCCATTTGTATAGGGGTTTTGATACGAAGGGGTAATTTTGGCAAGCAAAGAAAATGGAAAAAAAAGTAGAAAACCACACTGCACATTTGGCGGTCCCTCTCCTTTTCCCTCTCGCAAAGTAGAAACCACCATAACCTAATGTCTCCGACGTTTAAACCCCTATTACTATCTAGTCTCTTTTAATCACATAAGCCATAAAAGCTTTCATTTTCCTGCATTAGTGCCCATGTTCTCTCCTCCTTACTCTGCTTTCTTAAGCTTTTGTTTCCCATTCCAATCGTTGACATTGTGAGTAAATTTAGCAAAGACTGTACTTGTTTCCCATTCCAATCGCTGCGAACAAAGTGAAACAGTCATCATTACAGTAACACCACTTCCACCATGGAATACCTCAAGTACACGTGCCAATGGACAAGCTTCGCATGGCATTACGGGGCCCCGGTGTCACGACCCGATCTGGGCATGTGACCAACACGTGGGAAGTCCCATCCCCACGTAAGCTTCGAGACCTGTGTAAAGCTTTACATGCATATTTAAATAGGAAAATCCATGTAAAACAAGATTGCATTTTCAACATACAAATTCCCTATTTTCTAAAATCAAGATATTGATAACTAAAATATCATCATCAACATCAAAAGTCTGAAATCATACATTATCCATACACAAAATACAAATATACATATCAAACTAGTTTTCTTTAGTTTGTCCATAAACAACCAGTTTCATTAAATATAAACCATAGTATGATCAATATGCAAAATGAGCTCTATATGAATCAGGACCTCTACCTGCAATAACACTGGAGTACTCTACAGAATAAAAAATGTTTCACTCAAGTGAAGCTCACCAATTGATCCTCTATTGCTACTGGGAAGTAGAAGGCTGGGAAGAACCCACAACAGCTGCTGTATCTATAAATAGGAGGAAAGGAGAGGGGTGAGTTTTTATACAAAAATTTAGTGAGTGAATCCCCACTTGCAACCCCCCTCATGGGACACCAGAAAACCATGCAATATATCATAGTGACAAGAATAGTATAAAGCTTTCAAACATTTCATATATATATATAATCATTCTTGGTCTTTACAAACAACAATAGTACCTAACTAGAGAAACAGAAATCTCTGCTCTATGGTTCTTCAAGAACCAAAATGCTCTACTCTATGATCCATTAGGGATCTAATACGGACACCTAAATAGGTTCCATTCTCTACTCTATGAGATTGTCCCTTAGGATAACTTGGTACCAAGGTTAACGATCATTCAGTCGTTAACTGTCCATTTCTCTACAACTACTGTTTAGTATCAACAGAAAATCTAGTACTCTCTCTATATTCCACAAGGGCTTCTACCCTAGGGTTCAAAGTTTTCTCATATAACAATATCCAGTATACCAAAAATCGTCAGATTAACATAATAACATTAAATATTCAAAATCATAATCAAATATTCATATTCTCATTTCAACAACAATGGTCCCATGGTTTTCATAAAAATCTATAGTTCATGACATTTGAAAATCATATCCTTATAAGCTTGAATAATCAACAAAAACCTCTAATCTCTTTATAGAATTCTCTAAGGCCATCATATAAAGTATATTTTTATGCAAATAGTTCTAATACACAACATAGAGATCACAGGTTTGAACCCACTCACCCGGAGTGGTAGAATGAATAGGAGGGACACCAATAGGAGCTTGGGAGGCAGGAACAGTACCACTATCTGTCAGTAAGCAATAAATCCTAGATCAATCTCAGAATAACTCCATTCTAACCCCCATCAATGGTGGAAGAACACTATAACCTCATAACAAAGAGGAACCCAAGTTCTAACCCCAAGAACAAGAAAAGAACAAAGGAAATAGGAAGCCAAACTAGTAGAATATCTTACCTTTAAACTTTAGAAGTGAAATATAGATGTTTGATTGATAAAACATGGAAGAAAGAGAGGTTAGAGATGAGAGTTTCGTGTTTTCTAGGTGGTGGGGTGTGTTTTGGTTGAGTGAAGCTTTTGGACCCCGAAATGAGGTTTTTAAGTGATATGTCAAGCGCTGCAGCACTCACCAAAGAGCGCATTTCACACCGACATACTGTTTTGTTGAGCGCTGCAGTGCTCACCAGAGAGCATAAAAATTCACTTCTTGTACCGACTTAATACTCTGCTTATCACTGCAGTGCTCGCCAGAATGGTTTCTCCCTCTACAAGATGGTTTCTCACTCTCCAGAATGGTATCTCACTCCCCATAACTCACTTATTTACATTTCTTTATTAAAGTTAAATTCCTATTAACTTTTAAACATAAATGTAAATAAGGAATTACCCCCATTTGGATTCAAATAAAATATCTAAAAATCAAAATCCCAAGCAATCAAAATCTAAATTTTGGGCTTTAGTTCAAATCCGAGAATTCTTACGACTTTTAAAACTTGGGGCTAGAAACGAAATATTTAAAGCTTTCGTAAAATTTGTTAAAAATCATCCCTTAACTTATTTTCCTCTTAGGAACCATTATCGGGATTTTTGATCCCAAAAATATGGCTCTATCATATAGCCCTCCAATGGCATGTAGGGTCTTAGACTTAGTAAAATTCAAAACCCGGATTTATCTAAAGACACATATGCTAATCTACACTTTTCTAGGTAACAATATATCTAGGGTATTTCATACTCCCCCTTAAAAGATTTGGTCCCTAAATCTTAAAACATACCTGAGGCAGGAAAAAGATGCAGATATTTGGTCCTCATGGCCTCTTCGACTTCCTAAGTAGCTTTCTCATCGAAGTGGCTCCTCCAAATGACCTTCACTGAGGCCACATCCTTGGAATGAAGTTTCTTGATCTGTCTATCCACAATGGCAATTGGCTCCTCCTCATATGACAAACTTTCATCAACCTGAACCGCTTGTGGTGTGAGCACATGAGACTGATCTGGCATGTATTTTCGAAGCATGCTAACATGAAAAACTAGGTGAATAGCTGATAAGTTGGGAGGCAATGCCAATCTATAGGCCACTGCTCCAACTCTCTCTAGAATCTCAAATGGTCCGATATAGCGAAGGCTTAGCTTTCCCCGTTTACCGAACCTGACTACTCCCTTCATGGGAGACACTCTCAGAAACACGTGATCACCCACAGCTAACTCTAACTCTCATCTCTGATTGTCAGCGTAAGCTTTCTGCTTGGACTAAGCTGCTAACAACTGTTCTCTGATTAGCTGAACTTTCTCTAGAGTCTCTTGGACTAGATCTGGGCCTAGGGTCTTAGCTTCCCCAAGCTCAAACCATCCAATAGGAGATCTACAAAGTCTCCTATACAATGCCTCAAATGGTGCCATCTGGATACTTGTTTGGTAGTTATTATTATATGAGATCTCTATCAGTGGTAAGTGGTCACACTAACTTCCATCGAAATGTAACACATACGCCTTGAGCATATCCTCTAGAGTCTGGATTGTTCTCTCTTATTGGCCATATGTCTGCAGATGAAAAACTGTGGTCAAGTCCACTCGAGTCCCGAGAGCTTCTTGAAATGCTCTCCAGAACCTTGAAGTGAACTGGGACCCTTTGTCAAATATAATAGACACTGGCACACCATGAAGTCTGACAATCTCATTTATATACAACTGGGCATATTGGGCTGCACTGAAAGTTGTTTTAACTGGTAAAAAGTGGGCTGACTTAGTCATTCTATCAACAATCACCCATATGGAGTCAAAGCCTTTAGTGGTCCGAGGTAACCCGACTACAAAGTCCATGGTTATCCTTTCCCACTTCTACTCCAGGATCTCTATCTGCTAAAGCAATCCTGCAGGTCTCTAGTGTTCAGCCTTACCTTGTTGGCACACTAAACATCGTGCCACAAAATCACCTATATCTCTTTTCATACCTTCCCACCAGTACAACTGCTGTAAATCAGGATACATCCTAGCTGATCCTGGGTGCACAGAGTATGCTGCACTATGAGACTCTTCCATTACCTTCCTCTTCAGTTCACCCACATCAGGTACACATAGTCTATCCCCAAAACGTAACACACCCTCTGAATCTACTGAAAACCCAAAATTTTCTCCTTTGTGCATATCCTCCATGATTTTAACTAATTTAGGATCCTTACCCTATTGTGCCTTAATCTATTCCACTAGGGTTGACTGAGCCCTGATGTGAGCTAGAAAGGTTCTTGAATCAGCTATGCCAAACTAGACTCCTTCCACCTCTAACTTATGAATATCTTCTATCAGAGGTTGCCTTACAGGCGCTATATGAGCCAAACTACCCATGGACTTCCTGCTTAAAGCATCTGCTACTACATTAGCCTTACCTGCATGGTAGGAGATCGTACAATCATAGTCCTTAAGGAATTCTAACCATCTACGTTGCCTAAGATTCAGATCCTTCTGCTAGAAAATATACTTCAAGCTTTTGTGATCTGTAAAGATTTCATAAGTTGCTCCATACAGATAATGCCTCCAAATCTTCAGGGCAAACACTACTGCTGCCATCTCTAGATCATGGGTAGGATAATTCTATTCATGTTTCTTGAGCTATCGTGAGGCATAAGCTATAACTTGACCATGTTGCATAAGGACACAACCAAGTCCCACTCTAGAAGCATCACAATACACAGAAAAACCCTCCATACCTGAAGGTAATACTAAGACTGGGGCTGTAGTCAAACAAGTCTTCAACTTCTGAAAACTCTCCTCACATGCATCTGACTACTAAAACTTCACATTCTTCTGTGTCAATTTAGTCAATGGTGCTGCAATCTTGGAGAAGTCCTTGACAAATCGCCTATAGTATCCTACTAAGCCCAAGAAGCTACGAATATCTGACACTATAAAGGGTCTAGGCCACTGCAATACTGCCTCAATCTTCTTTGGGTCTACTTTAATACCATCCTTAGACACTATATGTCCAAGGAATGTCACTTGCTCCAACCAAAACTCACACTTAGAGAACTTGGCATACAGCTAATATTCTCTAAGTGTCTACAGAACAATCCTAAGATGGTGCTCATGTTCCTCTATGCTCCTAGAGTACATCAGGTTGTCATCTATGAAGACAATCACAAAGTGATCTAAGAACAGCTTGAAAATCCTGTTCATCAAATCCATGAAGGCTGCAGGGGCATTGGTCAACCTAAAGGACATCACTAGGAACTCATAATGCCCATAGCGTGTCCTAAATGCTGTTTTAGGCACATCCTCATCCTTTATTTTCAACTAATGATACCCTGAACAAAGATTAATCTTAGAGGAACACTGGGCCCCCTAGAGTTGATCAAACAGGTCATCTATATGAGGCAAGGGGTACCGATTCTTAACTGTTACCTTATTCAGCTACCGGTAATCTATGCACATCCTCATGGACCCATCCTTCTTTTTCACAAATAATACTGGAGCACCCCAATGTGAAGTACTAGGCCGAATAAACCCCTTGTCAAGCAACTCTTGTAGCTGCTTCTTTAATTATGTCAGGGGTATACGGTATGGAGGAATAGCGATAGGCCTAACGTCAGGCTCAAGCTCTATCCCGAATCTTTCTCCCTTTCTGGTGGCGTCCCTGGTAATTCATCTGGGAAAACATATGGGAATTCACAAACCAAGAGAATAGACTCTATGCTCGGCACTGGTGCGTCAACATCTCTAACTGCTGCAAGAAAACCCTGACTTCCCCTATCTATAAGTCTTAAGGCACTCATGGCTGAGATCAAATTGGTTGGAACTGAACAACTGGTACCCTTAAACTCTTGGAGCTCGCCTCCTGGAATATCAAACTTCACTGACTTGCTATATCAATCCATAGCATGGCATGAAGCTAACCAATCTACACCTAGAATGACATCAAAATCTGACATATCTAACACATGTAAATCTGCAAGAGTCTCCATATCTCCTACCTTGACCCTCACTGTCACGACCCTCCTTGGGCACGTGACAGGCACGTGAGAGATCCCATTCCCACGTAAGCCTGGTGACCTATACTGTCTCTACTCATGCATTTCAATTAAGAAAATCCATAAAATAAATCGTTAATGTTACATGAAATCACCTGTTATTGAAAACCAAGTTTAGAAAAAAAACCAAAACTTATTTCCATCCCTTCCTAAAAGCAAATATGCAACGTCGCTAAATATGCCTATAGACCTTTACATACAAGGTGTTTATAAAAGTCATAGTTATACAATCCCAAAAAGTATATAAAATAGCAAAACTATGCACAATGTGATCATGCTCTACGGTCCTGGTCCCGCCTCGCATCACACCGGAGCACGCCTAGAGCACAATATCGACACCTCACCTAATCTGCTCAAGAATCTGAATCTAATGTTTCTTTGGGTAGAGGATGGTGTAGAGGTACCCTCAAAGACTACGGTATCTGTAAAATATGGAGGAAACAGATGGGTGAGTTTTGAATCCCAAAACTCAGTGAGTGAGCCCTCATCTGGAACCCCTCTTCATGGGACACCAAGGAAGGTACACAACACCAAAAATAATAATAATAATAATAACAGCACTAACATCAAGTAGTTCATAGTTATAATCAAGACCTCAATGTTAGTTCTTACAATCCGACCTAACAAAGAGTCTAATAGAGAAACAGTTATCTCTGAATACAAAGGTTTGGTCATATCTGGGCGTTACGTATCGCCGTCCCCAGTATGACACTAAGTCTCTGAGTATCTGTGGTCACATCTGGGCGTTACATATCGCCGTCCCCAGTGTGCCAATAAGTCTCTGAATATCTGATCCCACATCCCAGGGCGTTCGTATCCTTGTCCCAGTGTGACAATAAATCTCTGAATCTCGACCGGGCTACTTGGTACCAAGGTTAATCGGATTAACCACGTTAACATACTGGCTGTTCTCTCTGATTACTATCAGCTCAACTAAACTCATTCTCTCCTCTATCATTTTCCAAGTCCTCTATCCTAAGGTTCAAAATCTCTTTTATACAACAGTAAACAATATCAAGACCATATAATCATAAAACCAGCTTTAAATGATTAATTTTGCCACATAACTGTATAAAAACTCATCATTAATAATAGGTGTCCCATGGTTTTCAACAAAACACCTTCCTTTAGTAAACCAATAGTTCACAACATAACACTCCACAGAAAGCTCAAGATTTACAAAATAAGTTCTAAAATCATATATACTCTCAGGTTTTAGGTGAAGATCCATATGATGATTAAAGTAGAAGCTACAGATGTGAACCCACTCACCTGGAGTGGCAGTAGGCACAGGAATAGTACCAACAGAGTTGTGAGAGGTGAGAACAGCACCAGTATCTATCAATAAAGCAACAGAACCCTAGATTAACGGCTAAAACCTCTATATCACTCAAATATACTCTTAACACATTGAAAGAATTCTACCTCCTTGAGAGGTAGGAAAACTTTATGCCAACCCCCCCCCCCAAAACCAAAGAGAAATGGAGAGAATAGAAGAGAAATCACTAGAATAACATACCTTGAAGCCTTAGAAGTGAAGTATTGAAGTTGATTTTAAGAGAAAATGGAAGAAATGGAGTTAGGAGTGAATTTTTGGGAAGAGAGCAAAGTTTTCGTGGTTCTTTGGGGGAGAGAGCATATTTTTGGTGAGTGAAGGTTCGGACCGGAATGGGGTTTTTAACGCTCTCGGTGATCATTTGCGGCTAACAGTGACTGCAGCTCACCCGAGAGAATAACCTTCACTTTCAGCCACCGACTTACTTTCTGATGAGACAGAGAGATTTATTTTTTTTTTTAGCCTAAGATATTACATACTCCCCCCCTTTTTAAAAGATTTGGTCCCCAAATCTAAAGGCATACCTGGAGGAGGGAAGAGATATGGGTATTTCACCCTCATGGCATCTTCGGCTTCCCACGTGGCTTCCTCGCCTGAGTGGTTTCTCCAAATTACTTTTACCGAAGGTACCTCTTTTGAACGAAGCTTTTTAATTTGTCTGTCTACTATTGCAATTGGCTCCTCTTCAAAGGACAAATTTTCATCAAGCTGGACTGCTTGTGGGGTGAGCACATGGGATTGGTCCGGAATATACTTCCTAAGCATGCTGACATGAAAAACAGGATGGATGGTTGACAAGCTGGGAGGTAATGCTAATCTATAAGCTACTGCTCCCACTCTTTCTAGAATCTCAAATGGCCCGATATAACGAGGACTTAGCTTTCCCCGTTTACCGAACCTCACCACTCCCTTCATAGGAGATACTCGCAGAAATACATGATCACCCACAGTAAACTCTAACTCTCGTCTTCGGTTATCAGCATAAGCTTTCTGTCTGGACTGAGCTGCTATTAACCTTTCTTTGATTAACCGAACTTTCTCTAGGGTCTCTTGAACTAGGTCTGGGCCTAGGGTTTTAGCTTCCCCAAGCTCAAACCACCCAATGGGAGATCTGCATCGTCTACCGTACAAAGCTTCAAAGGGTGCCATATGAATACTTGCCTGGTAATCAAGTATTATAAGCAAACTCTATGAGTGGTAAGTGGTCACACCAACTCCCACCAAAGTCTAGCACACAGGCTCTAAGCATGTCTTCTAAGGTTTGAATAGTTCTCTCTGTCTGACCATCAGTCTGAGGATGGAAGGTCAGAGATAGGTCCACTCGGGTTCCTAGAGCTTCCTGAAACGCCCTCCAGAATCTCGATGTGAACTGAGCCCCTCTATCTGATATAATAGATACTGGCACTCCGTGAAGTCTAACAATCTCATTTATATATAGGCGAGCATATTGGGCCGCGGTGAAATTGGTCTTTACTGGCAAGAAATGAGCTGACTTGGTCATCCGATCTACAATTACCCAAATAGAATCAAAGCCTTTAGTAGTCCGAGGTAACCCAATTACAAAATCCATAGTTATCCTCTCCCACTTCCATTCTGGAATCTCTATCTGCTGGAGTAATCCTGCAGCCTCTGGTGTTCAGCCTTAACTTGCTGACACACTAAACACCGTGCCACAAATTCCCCTATATCTCTTTTCATTCCTTCCCACCAGTACAACTGCCGCAGATCATGATACATTTTAGCTGAACCAGGATGCCTGAGAATATCTTTGCACTATGGGACTCTTCCATTATTTGCTTCTTCAACTCATCCACATCCGGCACACACAACCTATTTCCAAGGCGTAACACACCTTCCTTATCCAGAGAAAACTCATGGCCCCCTTCTTTGTGTACATCCTCTATGATCCTAGCCAATTTGGGGTCCTCTTTCTGCTTTGCCTTAATCTGCTCCACTAGGGTTGATTGAGCTCTAATATGAGCTAGAAAGGCTCCTGAATCTCCTATACCAATCTGGATTCCCTCTGCCTCTAACTTATAAATATCTTCTATCAAAGGTTGTCTTAAAGGAGCTATATGAGCCAAACTGCCTGCTGACTTCCTACTCAAAGCATCAGCTACTACATTAGCCTTACCTGGGTGATAAGAGATCGTACAATCATAATCTTTTAACAATTCCATCCATCTGCGTTGTCTGAGATTCAGATCTTTCTGTTGGAAAATGTATTTTAAGCTCTTATGATCTGTAAAAATCTCACAAGTTGCTCCATACAGATAATGCCTCCAGATTTTCAAGGCAAAAACTACTGCTGCCATTTCTAAATCATGAGTAGGATAATTCTGTTCATGCTTCTTGAGTTGCCTGGAAGCCTAGGCTACAACTCGGCCATGTTGCATAAGGACACAGCCAAGTCCTACTCTAGAAGCATCACAATATACAGTAAAACCATCCGTACCTGAAGGTAGTACCAGTACTGGGGCGGTAGTCAAGCAGGTCTTCAGCTTTTGGAAGCTTTCCTCACAGGCATTTGACCACTGAAACTTAACATTCTTCTGGGTCAATCTAGTCAACGGTACTGCAATCTTGGAAAAATCCTTGACAAACCGCCTATAATAACCTGCCATCCCCAAAAAGCTGCGAACTTCTGACACTGTAGCAGGCCTTGGCCACTGCTGAACTGCCTCAACTTTCTTAGGATCTACCTTAATACCATCCTTGGATACTATATGTCCAAGAAACGCCACCTGCTCTAGCCAGAATTCACACTTAGAAAACTTAGCATATAGCTGATGTTCCCTCAATGTCTGTAAGACAATCCTAAGGTGGTGCTCATGCTCCTCTCTACTCCTTGAGTATACTAGAATATCGTCAATAAAGACAATCACAAAATGATCTAGGAACAGTCTGTAAACTACATTCATCGGATCCATAAAAGCGACAGGCGTTAGTCAACGAAGGACATCACTAGGAATTCATAATGTCCATAGCATGTCCTAAGGGTATATCTTCATCCTTGATTTTCAACTGATGATACCCGGATCGAAGATCAACCTTAGAAAAACATTGAGCCCCTTGAAGCTGATCAAACAAATCATCTATACGGGGCAAAGGATATTTATTTTTAACGATCACCTTATTCAGCTGCCAATAATCTATGTATATCCTCATTGATCCATCTTTCTTCTTTACAAATAAGACTGGAGCACTCCAAGGTGAGGTACTTGGTCGAATAAAACCTTTATCCAGCAACTCTTGCAACTGTTTCTTCAACTCCTGTAGCTCTGTCGGGGCCATACGATATGGGGGTATCGAAATAGGCCTAGTTCCTGGCTCCAATTCTATTCCAAACTCTACTTCCCTCTCTGGTGGTAACCCTGGCAAGTCCTCTGGAAACACATCAGGAAACTCACAAACTACAGGGACCGATTCTATGGTTGGCATTGGTACCTCTACATCCCGTACTGAAGCTAAAAGCCCATAAACTCCTTTATCCATAAGCTTCAAGGCACTCATGGATGAAATCAGACTAGTCAGAACATAGCAGCTGACACCCTTAAACTCTTGAAATCCAGCTTCAGAAATACTAAACTTGACAGACTTAGTATAGCAATCAACTGTAGCGTGACATGAAGCCAACCAATCCATACCCAGAATAACATCAAAATCCACCATATCTAACAGGTGTAAATTTGCATAAGTTTCCACATCACCAACCTTGATTTCACAGCCTCTGTACACTAACTGAACTAAAAGAGGTCCTCCTACCGGAACCCCTACTAAGAAGGGCTTGTCTAAACTAGAAACTGGCCTCTCAAATCGTGTAGCAAAGAATAAGGATACATATGAATAGGACGATCCAGGGTCAATCAAAGCAAATGCATCAAAAGTAAAGACACTGATAATACACCACGACATCTGTAGAGGCTGATGCATCCTGTCTGGTCAATGCATACAATCGGGGCTGTCCCCCGCTACTCTGACCTCTGCCAGCTGAACCTCTGCCACTGAAGCCTCTACCTCTAGGGCCTCGCTTTTGACACCCCTACCCACCGAGGTGGCAGAACCGCCCTGGGTTGCTGATTGGAAAGACTGGACCGAAGCAGTGGAGTTCGCAGACCCCTGACTGGAGGTCCCCTGCCAAAGTGGGCATTCTGCCCTCTTGTGACCATGTTGGCCACAACCATAGCATACAAGGGTGCCAATCAGGCACTGCCCCGAGTGTCGCCTACCACAAGTCTGACAAACAGGTAAACTCTGGACTGATGCCTGGCCAGAATACTGACTACCTTCTGCCTTACGACCACGAAGTCGCAAATCGTCTTAGGGTAGGATCTAAAAGGGTAACCTTACCGGGCTGAGCTCACTGCTGACTCTGTTGGCCAGATCCTCTACTAGTACCAGCTCCTCCAGAAAATGTACTATGAGTCCTAGCCCTCTTGCTAGACTCAGAAGCAACTCTCCTCTCTGCTAGTCCTGCATCCAATCCAATAGCGGTATCCACTACCTGGGCATAATCCATGGTACCAACATGCGGCTGAAGGCTGAGAAACATGTCTTTAGGCAGTCCCTGTATGAACCGCCTAACTTTCTCGATCTCTAAGCGCAACATTCTCGCATTGCTGAGCCAAGTATGTAAACCTCTCATCATACTCCGCCCTTTGTCATACCAGGGGTCATACGGAGTCTCAAGAACTCCTCCATCATCCGTGCTCTCCGGCTCTCTGACAAGAATCTACGAAGGAAAGCGGCCCTGAATTCCTCCCAGGAGGGCGGATCTAAATCGCCACGCCTGAGAAACTTCGTCATACCATGTTCCCGCCAAGCCGCCTAACTGAAAACCAGCTAACTCTGCTGCTCTCTCTGATGAACAATGAATGACTTTGATAATCTTCTCTATCTCCCTAAGGAATGCCTGAGGATCCTCTGTGGTCAGGCGTCCCTGGAAAGTGGGTGGATCCATCCTCCGAAAACGCTCTAGGGCTGAATCATCTGGGTCTCTACCTGGGGGCTGGACCGGGGGTGGCTGTGATCCAGCCTCTGCCTGTCTGGCTAGAACATCAGTAAGGGTGGCAGTGCTCCCGAGCTCTAAAGCGCCACTAGGACTAGAAGATGTGCTACTACGACGACGTCGAGAGGTAGAACGTCGGAGGGGAGGCATACTGGATCCAACTGAAAGGGAAGAACACACAAGATAAGGACTACCATTCATATAACAGGCCTAAACTCCATCTCTAAGTCTAGACTCAACTGATCATCCTAAAGGCCGCAAGTAATGCTTCGTTAATGCAAATAGGCGCGCTTCTATTGACATAACGAGGCACTACCTGTGGACACTTGCTCCAGTGATATGCAGGGAAACCTGTGGCTCTGATACCAACTTTGTCACGACCCTCCTTGGGCACGTGACCGGCACGTGAGAGATCCAATTCCCACGTAAGCCTGGTGACCTGTACTGTCTCTACTCATGCATTTCAATTAAGAAAATCCATAAAATAAATCCTTAATGTTACATGAAATCACCTGTTATTGAAAACCAAGTTTAGAAAAAAAACCAAAACTTATTTCCATCCCTTCCTAAAAGCAAATATGCAACGTCGCTAAATATGCCTATAGACCTTTACATACAAGGTGTTTATAAAAGTCATAGTTATACAATCCCAAAAAGTATATAAAATAGCAAAACTATGCACAATGTGATCATGCTCTACGGTCAGGTCTGCTGCATCACATCGAGCACGTCTAGAGCACAATATCGGACACCTCACCTAGCAGACTCGACAAGCTGAATCTAATCTTTCTTTGGGTAGAGGATGGTGTAGAGGTACCCTCAGCAGACTCACGGTATCTGTAAAATATGGAGGAAGCAGGATGGGTGAGTTTTGAATCCCAAAACTCAGTGAGTGAGCCCTCATCTGGAACCCCTCTTCATGGGACACTAAGGAAGGTACACAACACCAAAAATAATAATAATAATAATAACAGCACTACCATCAAGTAGTTCATAGTTATAATCAAGACCTCAATCTTAGTTCTTTACAGTCCGACCTAACAGTAGTCTAATAGAGAAACAGTGATCTCTGAATACAAAGGTTTGGTCATATCTGGGCGTTACGTATCGCCGTCCCCAGTATGACACTAAGTCTCTGAGTATCTGTGGTCACATCCCCAGGCGCACGTATCGCCGTCCCAGTGTGCCAATAAGTCTCACGAATATCTCTGATCACATCCCAGGCGTTACGTATCCTTAGTCCCAGGTGTGACAATAAGTCTCTGAATCTCTGACCGGGCTACTTGGTACCAAGGTTAACGGATTAACTGCCGTTAACATACAGCCTGTTTCTCTACAGTTACTATCAGCTCAACTAAACTCATTCTCTCCTCTATCATTTTCCAAGTCCTCTATCCTAAGGTTCAAAATCTCTTGTATACAACAGTAAACAATATCAAGACCATATAATCATAAAACTAGCTTTAAATGATTAATTTTGCCACATAACTGTATAAAAACTCATCATTAACAATAGGTGTCCCATGGTTTTCAACAAAACACCTTCCTTTAGTAAACCAATAGTTCACAACATAACACTCCACAGAAAGCTCAGCAGTTTACAAAATAAGTTCTAAAATCATATATACTCTCAGGTTTTAGGTGAAGATCCATATGATGATTAAAGTAGAAGCTACAGATGTGAACCCACTCACCTGGAGTGGCGGTAAAGAGTGAATAGTACCAACAGAGTTGTGAGAGGTGAGAAACGACACCGGTATCTATCAATAAAAGCAGAACCCTAGATTAATTGGCTAAAACCTCTATATCACTCAAATATACTCTTAACACATTGAAAGAATTCTACCTCCTTGAGAGGTAGGAAAACTTTATGCCAACCCCCCCCCCCCAAAAACCAAAGAGAAATGGAGAGAATAGAAGAGAAATCACTAGAATAACATACCTTGAAGCCTTAGAAGTGAAGTATTGAAGTTGATTTTAAGAGAAAATGAAAGAAATGGAGTTAGGAGTGAATTTTGGGAAGAGAGCAAAGTTTTCGTGGTTCTTTGGGGAGAGAGCATATTTTGGTGAGTGAAAGTTACGGACCGGAATGGGGTTTTTAATGCTCTGGTGACAGCGGCTCTAACATGCTGCAAATACTCACCGAGAGAGCATAATTTGCACCGACTTACTTTACATTGCTGAGCCCTCTTATATTCTGGCAGCTCACCGAGAGTTTAGAGCGCTGCAGCGCTCACCCGAGAGCATAAACTTCACTTTCAGCCACCGACTTACTTTCTGATGGCGCTGCAGCCTCTTAGCAAGACTCAATGAGAGAATTTTTTTTTTTTTAGCCTAAGATATTACACTCACACCCTTTTTAAACTAGCTGAACTAAGAGAGGTTCTCCAGTAGGTATTCCCATCCAGAAAGGCTTGTTTAAACTAGTAACCAGTCTCTCAAATCGCATAGCAAAGAAAGGAGATACATATGAATGTGAGGATCCAAAATCAAATAAAGCAAAGGCTTCAAAAGAGAAAATTCTGATAATATCTACTACCACCTCATTAGATGCTACTGCATTCTGCCATGTCAATGCATATAATCGGGGTTGTCCCTCGCTGCCATGGCTTCTACTTGCTGAGCCTCTACCACCTGAGCCTCTGCCTCTAGGACCTTTACCCCCAACACCTCTGCCAGCTAGAGCAGTATAACTACTCTGGGTCGCTGATTGAAAGGACTGTGCTGAAGATGTAGGGTTTTCCAACCCCTGACTAGAAGTCCCCTGCCGTAATAGACACTCTGACCTCTTGTAGCCTTGCTGGCCACAACCATAGCATGCAAAAGTGTCTATCATGCACTGCCCTGTGTGTCTCCCCCGCATGTCTGGCATACGGGGTAGGTCTGAACTAATACAGAACTTGAATGCCAGCTGCCTCCTCTGCTCTACCTTTGAGAAACAGCAGGCCGCATCGGTGTGGGCTCTGAAAAGGTGGCCTTACCCAACTGGGTCCGATGCTGGCCCTGCTAGCCAGGTCCTCGGCTACTACCTGCTCCCCCAAAAAATGAGCCATGAATTCTGGCCCTCTTACTAGCATCAGAAGCAGCCCTCCTCTCTGCTAATCCTGTCTCCAATCCAATAGCTATATCTACTACCTGAGCATAATCCATAGTGCCCACGTGTGGCTGAAGGCTGAGGAACATGTCCTTCAGCAACCCCTGGACAAATCGCCTAACTCTCTCCGTCTCATACTGCAACATACCTGCAGCTGCATGTGCCAAATATGTGAACCTCTAATCATACTCTGCCACTGTCATCCCGAGGGTCATACGGAGCCTCAAAAACTCCTCCACCATTTGAGCATGCCGACTCCCTGATAAGAACCTCCTCAGACATGCTGCCTTAAACTCTTCCCAAGTGGGTGGGTCGGAGTCACTGTAACCCTGTAAAAACTCATCATACTAGATGCGTGCCTGGCTTCCTAGCTGAAAGCTAGCCAACTCAGCTGCTCTCTTTGATGAATAGTGAATCACTCTCTTGATCTTCTCTATTTCTTTAAGAAAAGCTTGGGGCCTTCCTTGGTGAGACTCCCCTAGAAGGTGGGTGGATCCATCCCCCTAAAACATTCTAAAGTTGAATCATCGGGGTCTCTAACTAGAGGCTGGGCTGGAGCGGGCTGCAATCCCACCTCTGTCTGTCTAGCTAACACATCAGATGGTGTGGCCATGATCTGCTCTAGAACTCTGAAATGGACACTAGTACTAGAAGAATCGCTGCTACGACGGCGACATGAAGCTGAAGGGCATAGAGGAGGCATACTGGATCCAACTGAAAGGCATGAGCACACTTGATAAGAGATAATATTCATGAGGAAAGACAAAACTATATCTTTGAACCTAGACATGACAAACCTAGTATTCAGCTGTTAACTCGCTATCTGTTTCTCTACAGCTACTGTTTAGAATCAATAGAAAATCTAGTACTCTCTCTATATTCCACAAAGGCTTCTATACTAGGGTTCAAAGTTTCTTGTATAATAATATCCAGTATACTAGAAATCATCAGATCAACATAATAACATTAATTATTCAAAATCATAATCAAATATTCATATTCTAATTTCAACAACAATGGTCTCATGGTTTTCATAAAAATCTATAGTTCATGACATTTAAAAATCATATCCTTATTAGCTTGAATAATCAACAAAAACCTCTAATCTCTTTGTAGAATTCTCTAAAGCCATCATATAAAGTATATTTTTATGCAAATAGTTTTAATGCACAACACAGAGATCACAAGTTTAAACCCACTCACCTGGAGTGGTAGAATGAATAAGAGGGACACCAATAGGACCTTGGGAGGTAGGAATTATCTGCCAGTAAAGCAGTAAATCCTAGATCAATCATAGAATAACTCTATTCTAACCCCATCAATGGTGGAAGAACACTATAGCCTCATAACAAAGAGGAACCCAAGTTCTAACCCCAAGAACAAGAGAAGAACAGAGGAAACATGAAGCAAAACTAGTAGAATATCTTACCTTTAAGCCTTGGAAGTGAAAAATTGATGTTTGATTGATGAAAAATGGAAGAGAGAGAGGTTGGAGATGAAAGTTTCGTGTTTTCTAGGGGGTGGGGTGTGTTTTGGTTGAGTAAAGCTTTTAGACCCCGAAATGAGGTTTTTAAGTGATTTGTCGAGCACTGCAGCGCTCACCAAAGAGCATAAAATTCACTTCTTGCACTGACTTAATGCTCTGCTGACCGCTGCAGCATTAAGAGAGCTATAGCGCTCACCAAAATGGTTTCTCCCTCTACAAGATGGTCTCTCACTCTCCAGAACGGTCTCTCACTCCCCAGAACTCACTTATTTACATTTCTTTATTAAAGTTAAATCATTTACGACTTTTAAAATTTGGATTTAGAAACTTGGGGGCTAGAAACGAAATATTTAAAGCTTTCATAAAATTTGTTAAATATCATCCCTCGACTTATTTTCCTCTTAGGTACCATTACCGGGACTTTTGATCCTAAAAATATGGCTCTGTCATATAGCTCTCCAATGACGTGTAGGGTTTCAGACTTAGTAAAATTCAGGACTCGAATTTATCTAAGGACATGTGTGTTGCTCTACACTTTTCTAGGTAACAGTTTATCTAGGGTATTACACCCATGACCCACCCTTGCTGCCGAGTCCTCAATTTCACTAAGTCTAGATCTTCTCTGGTCTTTGAAAAGCTTGCTTCCATAGCCACTTGACATACCGCTTCCATAACAGCCAAGTATGCCAAGGTTAAAGTCTTATAAGATTGCTTCTATGGCCACTTAGTATACCACCTCATTTGCAACTACGTATACCAAGGTTAACATCTTACAAGACTACTTCCATGGCTGCTTAGTACACTGCCTCCATGGCAGCCAAGTATACCAAGGTTAACAACTTTTATTATACTATACTGATCTCAATATACATAAACTAACTGAATCAATAATAAATTCAAACATTACAACTTATTCCATATATTCTACTTGCTACTAATGAAATAATAATTTAGATATTAAGTATTACATCATAGAAACTGATTGTGCTGTACTGTCTACTAATCCACTTGCAAAATAATAGCAATACTAATAACAATAATAACAGTTTAACTGTGAGCCTTGAATTATTATTTACCTATTAATTACTATTCACCTATTTATTTATTACCAAGAAAGTATTGGGTTCTCTCATACTGTATAAATAAATTAATTTAGAAATTGATAATATTTAAATAATATATATAAAACTAAAGTTAATCTTGCTATATTGAATACTTCTTATACTTTAATAATTAATTCATAATTTAATCATAAAGACTGCAAAAGTTATTAATTAATTTCTATTAATTGACTGAGTTATGTAAAAAATAATTATCAAATAAAATTTTAACTATTACGTAGGCATTCTTATTATTCTAGATGTTATTCATATAATAAATTATAACAAGTATGTATTAATACATTTGTATAACTTAGTTGTTAACTACTTTTCATAAACTAGCTAAATCCTGTCATGCTAAACATTATCATTTCTTAATTTAATTGGGTACAGTACTAGTTGTTCAACTAAATTCTAATATTAGGTTGTGCTCTATATTTATAATTAAAATTTACACAACATCATATCTACTCTTGCTATTCTAACTGCTATTCATATGGTAGCTAGCTAGGTTATATTGTACTAAATAGATAACAATAATATTTTATAATATTCATATAAATTATCTTATGATGTCCAGCCCACTGTTCAGATCTGATAATTAAATAATACTTCCAGTTGTGAAATCATGTCAATTGTCAACCTATTTTCTGGTGATAATATTCTCAACATGCCAAATAAAATCAATATTTCTACAACATAATATAACTAGAACTAATGACTTCTTTTAACAATTATGCATTAAACAATGGTCCTATGAGTTTTCTAAAATATGATTTTCATGATAATAGCGATAATAATCAATTTATAAAATACTTTTAATGGCTAAAATATAGCTATGAGCAACTAACCACTCATCGTGGGTAGCCGACAGTGCACTTTCATTGATAACTTGATCATGGGGAGCAGAAATGGCACCAATAATTGTCAAACAATATAATGAAAATATAAACAATTCGATTCTATCACTCAAACTGAGTTTGGGTGGTAGGGAAGAAAAAAGTTGTGAGAAAACCATGCCTGGTCATGCCTTAACTCAAACTAGATAAAAAGACGAAGAAACTGGCTAAATTCCATGAAGATCACTCACCAGAAGAGATTAATAGGAGAAAGTTGAGAGAAATCTCATTCTTTTCTCTCTAGGGAAAAGTCTTTGTGCGACTATGGTTCTTATAAAAATATTTAGGAGTATTATGATGTGCCAAATATATACTAGTGGTATAAAATATAACCCCAAAACTAAGCAGTTTCGCATCAAGAATCCCACCGCGCAAGACAAATTCACCGTTTCAACGCTTCATAATTTTTAAAAGCTAAACATATTGCATACGAAAGGCAATGAGTGCTGTTATTTGGACGCACCACTTCGACTCATATGGTGCGACACATACAGTGGAAAGAGGAGATAGTTAATAACTCACACTTTGAAGGCACACGATCTTTTGGGTTGAATAAAGAGTAATAAAAAAACTAATAAAAGAAAGAGTTAAAAAATTAAAAAGGGATGCTTGTGAACTGTTTCTCTTGTAAACTCCAGAACCCTTCAGAAAAGTATGAGTTTTATTATTTTGAATGACAACAAAGCCAATTTAAAGAAAATGTTTTGAAGAACGACTAATGGATACCTTGAGTTTCTTGACTAAACTTAACAGGTAAATTCCAAAGTGCATTACACGGACTTGAGCAAGGGTAATTTCACTTTGCATGTGCAAACATGTTTTATCTCGTGAGAAAAGAATAAGCTTAAACAAAGAGAATATTATATTGTGTAAAGAATGTTCATATGCATTTAGGAATGAAGCAGATCAATACAAAAATAAAAAGCCCAAGAAAATTATCTTCAGAAAGTAGCACAGGACTTCAGAAAATGCACTAAAGAATGAGGAAATAATTCCAACTCTGAAACTAACGTGTTACTCAATTGATAATCATCACAATCACAAATAAATCAGCATCAAAGAGCCAAGATTGAAGACTGGAATATCGAAGAATGATCAAGAGATTGATTACGCGGGTCAGAAAGCTCACTTAACTATGGAGCACAGAACGTTATAGGAAATGGATGGAAATTTCAAATTCAAATTTTAAATCTCAAATCAAACCTAGTTTTATAATTGGTATGTCATCTCTTCTGCCTGATTGATCAACGATCCTAACTTCTAGAAAGGAGTTCAGAAACCGCGATCAGAAAGTAAAAAGAAAGAGGACATTAGAAACCTCTACAATACAATGGCTTCTGCAATCGATGTGACAAGTCTGTAAGCCTGCCTCTCTAGACAAACATTCCAAGATACAACTGATAATCTACACATGTCATTTGGAGATCTGATCAAGGGCAACAATCATGAAGAATGACCAGTATAAATGGAGATGCTATGCTTTAATGCCGATGAGAGAGTTGACTACATAAGAGTGAAAACTTTGGAAAAATCTCTGTGCACTTCTTGTGCTGTTCATCATAACATGTAATCAATATTCTTTGAAGTGTAAAAAAAAATGTCTATGTTTTGTAATGATTTGTATGCTCTTCTTAGGAAGAGATGTGAGAAAGAAGTCACTCATGTTTCTCATGTCTGTCTTATTGAATATTTGTAAGGAAACATGGGTGTAGGCTAGCTTGAGTGAGAATCCAAACACATAACCTTTGTAACCTTGATACATTAGAGCTCAGAGTGAGACATAGCTTGGAGAGGCTAACGTAAAACTACTTGCAATGCGATTGCAGAGACATCTGCTCATCACGGTTCAACTTAGAAAGGTTGTGAGTAAACTACTTGCAACTTGATGATGGAGACATTCTAATCATCATGGTTTAGCTTGGAGAGGCTGGAAAAAACTACTTGCAACGTGACAGTAGAAGTTGTCTGCAAGTCACCATTCAACATGGAGAGACTAGTTCAAGACTAATCGGTTCAGCTTGGAAAGACTGGTTCAAGGCTACTCACTTCAGGTTGGAGAGGCAAGTTCAGAACTACTTAGTTTGTGACAATTGGGGTTGTCCATCATTCACTGTGAGAGCTTGGGAAGGATATTGCAAAGACTATCCATTTTACTTTCTCAGGTTGAGAAAGTTATTGTTAATGAAATCTCAATATGTGTTGTATGCTAGATGTAGGCAGGTTAGCCAAATCAGTATAAAAATACTTATATCATTTCTTTCTTCCCTGATCTCTTATCTTTATGTTATGCGCTTAAGTTAATTAGTGCTTAAGTACCGTTAAAGTTGCATTATCAATTAACATGCTTTAGGGATCTACTTTCTGAGACATTTAGCCATAATTCTACTGCATTTCAAGCTTAGCGCTTGATGGTACTTTTGTTAAATGTTTAAGATTCGGAAGAAAGCTTCAAAGCACGATTCAACCCTTCCTTCTCATGCACTCTTTTACTAACATCTCTCTCATCCCAAACTCTCTCCCTCCAAACCTAATCTCTCTCAGACTCAATCACCTTGCCACCCTACAGCAAGCCATCATATGTGGCTCCACACCTGCAGAAGTTAAGCACCACCACCAAAACCTCCTTTGTAACCCTAGAGACAACCTTTATCTCAAACTCACTTTCACACTCACTCTTGCCCAACGGTGATTTCTCTCATATACCTCTCATTGGAGTTTTGCTAATCCTCCTTCGTCATGGATTTTCACCACCTTGACCATGTCTTTTCTCACTGGCAACCTTCTGAGCACGTTCCCTGCATGAATGCCAACCTTGTTTATTGTTCTCATTCCTAATTTCATTTTCAGTTTTTATTTTTGTTTCCTTTTTCTTTTTTATTATGCATTGTTGAACTGAAATAGTTTGATTTTGAGGTTTTCTTTTTTTTACTTTTTGGGGGGGAGGGGAGTCGTTATGTGTGTCTATTTAAATTCATGTGTACATTTTTGTAGTTGTTTTTATTTTTATCCTTTTTTGTGGTTTGGATTAAATTATTTTAGGATCAAAAGCTTACATATGCAGGTTTTAAATGATAAAAAACTTCTATATACCAAAATCAAGTCATCCAAAAGATGCCTTTTGATGTAGGGAAGTTGTGTTTGAATTGAATTTGAAGTGGCGTCTATCTAAGGGATACCAAGATATAGGGGAATTGGAATTGCCATAAAGTTAATATCATGGACGAATTTGGTATTGCCATAAAGTTAATATCATGAAGTAGATTATGAAGGCTTGGGTTAGTTGTAATTGTGGATATGGTTACAGGCAATGTGCTGACACTAAATGTAAACATGTGAAGCTTACAAAATGGATTATTAAAGGAGTGGTGGCTTTTTAGTTTGGGAGCTGTTGAAGGCTCTGTTTGTATGTTAAATTATTGTACAAAATGTTAGGTTGCTATAAAATTAGTAGAAAGGGTTGTTTTTGGGCTTAAGAAGGAGCTATATGTTGCCCATTTGACTTTTGATTCTGAGTTTTTATTATGTTGTGAATGTGATGAGGTCAAATTCATCTCCATGGATTATCTAGGGTTGTGGTGGTTTTTTCTCACTCTCTATCTGCTATTTTTTCCATCTCAATTAATCAATATCTTAAAAACTAAAAAGGCCAAGAGCTATAGGTTTAAGCTACTAAAATTATTGTTCAACTAGGTCAAATAGAATAAGTTGGACTAATATTGGAGAAAACTTCTACATTTGGCAGTTAAGGTCTGACAATTATGTATATAATCATGTAGATTTCAAGTGCTTTTACATATTCAAATGATTTTTCATGTTTTCAAACTCTACTTTGATTTTCATGTTTATAAAAAAGAAACAACATTATTAATTAATTGTCTAGGCATTCCCACTTACCTCCTATTAGAATTAGTTTAACTAAATTAATTGAACAAAACTCATAATATTGATTTAGTTTTGCAAACTTCATGATCTAAATTAGTTGCTAACTTTCCTATGTATGCTATAAATGGTATTGAGGATTTGGCAGGTCCAATCTTGTTTCAGGCTGACTTCAACTTAGATCTTGCATTTTCTTTGGTCAGCCTAGTTTGGCTATTTGACCAATGATCTATGCTCCAATGAGCTGCTATGAGGTTCTTTATCTCTGTGTCACTCATCCATAGAGACACACATTAGGATTTATTTATTAAGTTCGAGTAGTCAAAATGGACATGTTGAAGCTGTCATTTTCTTTCTTCACGAATAACAACCTTGGAGAGCAGTCATTGATAAATATCAATGTGTCACAAATCATGGATAGAGCAGATAGAGCCATTTGTTTTATCAATTGAAGTCGAGTAATATTTAAATGTATAGTAGTCAGCCCTACAAACCTTGTTGACTTGATATTCATCAATTTTGGAAAATGCTATAGCTCATCAATAGTTTTGGCATTCTTGTTTCCAGAATGAGTTAGTGTGTTGCTGAGTAGCTCACTATCTCATCTCACTTAGTTCCTAAAGGTGATAAAATTGTTAGCAACTTGAGATCCTTCCATTATCCTTGTGGAAAACATGGTGACCATGATTCATGAACTGTCAAAAAGGCCCATGGCCCTAAGGCTAGTCCCCACCCTCATAATTCAGCCCCCATGAAGAAGTGGCCCACAGCATTAGTGGGTTATATTGGCCCTAACCCACATAAGCCCCCAAAATGTGTGGGCTGGGGTGGGTTAACCCATGGGCCAGCCCCCATCTGTTAGTTTATATTTTTTTAGCCTCTTTCTTCTTCAAAAATAACATAACCTTTTAGCCTTTTTTTTTTAATTTGTGTATTTATTTGAATTTGATTAAAGACAAATATAAAATATATATATATATATAACAAGAAAACCGTCATTTATTGCAAAACCAAAAACCAAAACCCTCACACCACCGCCACTACCTTTCGCCGCATGCTGCACCTTCGCTCGTTGGCTCTTGACCATCGGCCATTTTAGCGGCCTCTGCCTCCCAGGGCTGCCACCACACAGAGGCACAAATAGTGCAATCTCTTTGCACCAAGTGCATTTTGCCACCGTGTTTCCTTTTCATGACAAACACCGCCGTCACTCACTGTCAGAGGCACAGGTGCACAACTGATAGCTCTATTTCTCATCGTCACAGCTCCATTGCTCCGATCTGCCACCTCACACTCAGATCTGCCACTACAAACTCAAAGCAAACCCTTTGTTACTTTCTTCAGCATCACAATAGTCAGCATTCCATTCAGATTTGGAACAATCATAGGTAACAGGGGATATGACCCAGCTAGTTTCTTTTTTTTCATATCATTGAAAAAAAAATAGATGTTTTATGCTTTTTTGAGGGGAAAAAAAAGATAATGGATTATGATGGTCCTACTTGTGGTTGTGGTTCTACATCTTCTGTCTCATAAATATTTTTTTTGTATATTGATCTGTTTTGTATCTATACTATGTCATTAAAAATAAAAAATAAAAAGCATTGATGTATTTTTTAAATTTGTATAAGTGGGCTAACCCTAACCACAAGACCCAGATGGGCTTTTAGCCGGGTGAACTTTTTGTAGTTGTGGACTTTTTCGCTAGGATCAAACAAGATTGAGTCTTAGGGGCTGCTTGGAAGTGTTTTTTTGTTTTTATTTTATAAAATTGTTTTATAAAACAAGTGTAAGTTCTATTCTTAAAAACAAAAAAAACAGAAAAATTTGTTTGAAAATTTAATTTCAAAAATAGTTTTTAAAAGCTAAAAAATAGAAAATCTGTTTGGATAATTTTTTAAAAAAACAAATTTTAAAACTAATAAAATAAAAAATTGTTTGGCAAATGACATTGCTATAAATGATAAATTTTAACTATTATATATGTTATAGATATTTTTCATATATACTTAATAAATAAAGGCTTAATACAACTTCCCATTTTAAAAATAATTTTAATACCACTTGATGTCAATTTACATTTATAAATCCATTTACAAGCTATGCATTATTTTCTTGAAACCACATTCAATTTGTAATTTGGTCACTATATCTTATCATTTCCCTTGCAGCTTATACAATTTTTCTAAAATACCATTCATAGTTTTAATGTCAAAATTTAACAATTTCAGCTAAAAAATTAACTAAATTATTAACTAGAAGTTGACAGTTTTTACTCCAAAACTAACTATTCTAATTTAAAATTAACAATTCTAACTCACAATTAACTATTTAAACTAAAATGTAACCATTTTTATATGAAAATTAACTATTTTAACCAAAAATTAACTATTTTAACTCAAAAATTAACTATTCAAACTAAAAGTTAACAATTTTAACTAAAAAATTATCAGTTTTAACTAAAAATTAACTATTTTAACAACAACAAAAAAACTTTAACAATTTTAACTCAAAGATTGATCTTAAACATATTACACTCAAAATTTTACTCAATTTATACATAAATACAATCCATCAGCAACCAAACAGCCCCATAGTTTTTCTTCTTTTAGTGTCAACCAAGAAGGGAATTAATAAAAAAATGGGAAAAAAAAAAGAAACAAAGAAGAAACAAGGAATAAATTGTACACTGAACAAGGTGACAGTTTTATAATTAACATTGAAAACAGAACATAGTATCTAAAATCGATAAGGATAGTTTTCAAATTTTGGTGCTATGTTCAAGATACTTCCAATGTCAACACCCTTCACAGGTGGGAAAAAAAGGAAAAGGAGGGTAATGAGGGCTGGGACTTAATTATTTGGACCAAAATTCAACAATAATTTGAGGGAGAAACCACAATGGAAAAGACAATCCATGTAAGAAGATTTTACAAAGAAACCTTTTTCTTTCAACCAGTACTCTTCCTTTATTTCAATCCTAATACAATTGAATTTGGCGAGTATTGCCACATGACTCAGAACCTACTTCTTCAAAAACAAGAAATCTAATCTTGCACAACTGTCCGAAGAGGCAAAGAACTTTCAACTTCTTTAGCACCATGAGAGTTCCTTTCTGCAACAACCTTGGACAAACCAAACATCTGAAAATGATCCAAAACCATACTTTATCAGCAGATGGTAGAGAAAGAAGATGACACAAGTAAGTTTATCTAGAAACTTTAGGCACGAACCTTCTCAACTGTTTTCTTAAAGCAAGTTTTGTGTTCATCCATTGAAGCATTGATAAACTCGTCAATGTGATCCTTCACATCCTGCAAGAAAGTGGCTTCTTCACTTTTCATCTTTCGACATGAAGTAACAAGTGGTGTAGTTGCAACTGAGGATGACTGCTTTTCAGATTCGCTTCTTTGAGTGTCCATGCTCTACAAGATTCCAATAGCTGTACCAAGTTATGCCATGAACTCAATGATAATAAAAGGAATTTCATTAAACATTACACACAGTACACGCTGCTGCAATAATCATTTTGAATTTTAACTTGTTATTGAGGCAGTGCTTTAAAGTAAATGGCAACAATACATATGAAATTATACACATAAAACACACTCCACAGAGAGACAGAGAGACAGAGAGAGAATGCTGCCTATAAACATTTTAGTACAACCACAAGCCATGCCCGACGCAAATGAAAAAGCCAGGTAAAACCAAGTATATTAACTTCAATGAACCAAGGACTTTCTCAAATAGTTTATTTAATGCCAAATCATATTAGCTCAAACGATGCATCAAAGGAGGCCTTGGTGGCTTCAACCTCGGGACTAAACCACTGAAAAGACAAAAAAGAACAATACCAATTAGATTAATCCTGACATACCCCAATGAATCGATGGCTTAGGAAGTGAAACAAAGTTCTTTAAATTGGTATCTTATACTATCAATCCCTACAGGCACTAAATTGAAGCACTCAAACAAAAGGATGTCACACCATCCATGTCTATATGCTTCCATAAACTGTACTAACAACTACTTTCATAGTTGCTCCAAAAATAATACCCAACACATTGAAAAAGTCACATAAGCTTCAGATGATTTAACCAGAAGGTCACACTAGCTAGATGAATAAGGAAACCATTTACATGATGCAACCAGCTACACCACACTAATTACAACATTTTAATATATCCATAGTTCTAGAGAAGCCTGACAATGTTACTCACAGAGGCAGAGCCTTGTTGCAGCCATGGGGAGCAATGGCCCTCCTCTGATTTTTTTAATTTCTTTATATAGTTTACATTTTAAAAAAAAAACTGGCCCCCTCTAAAAGATATTATTTCATTGATTTTTTTTTTTTTAATTTAACTAGATGTTTAAATATTTTAATAGATAATATGTATATATTGTATATATAAGTGTATGTGTTTTCTCTCTAATTTTGATTGTAAAACATTTATTTTTTATATATAAATATATTTCTTTAAATTTTCTAATAACAGAAAAAATTATATGACATGTATATTTTTTATGTAAAATTAATTATTAAATATTGGCCCCTTCTGAAAAAATTATCTAGCTCCGTCCCTATTTCTCACAAGCTTAACTAAACAACCAAACTGCGAGAGAAAAAAAAAACACAATTAAACAAGCAACTTCCACCCATCAAGCTGCAATAACTTCAGAAATGGGGAACAATATCAACAGAATAAGAAATCATCCCATGTTTAGGACACTAAGAATGACAGTAACTGTTTATAAGAAAATAGGGATTCTTCAAAAGCCATCTATCAAATTGATCTTTTCAAGAACAACAAACTCAGTCAGGCAATTTCATACAATTCATTTTTGCAGTAACAATTACAAAGAGATAGTGAAAGAAACTTTCCCACAATCAAGATCACCCACAATGTATCCTCAAAAAAAACTTATTTTCTCACCTACACATGGTTTTAAAAATTGCACCTCCTTGCCGAGCCTCTAGATCAGCTGCACTCCAAACCTTAAACATAGCACCCAACTCTTGAAATTTCGCTTTCCAAGAAACAAACACAGACTAGGTAGTCACAGTGTAACATGCTATAAAATACTCATTAATGGATAAAACCCATCTATTTTCTTGGCCCCTGTTTGATTCTTCAAATTTTATACCATAATTCCTATTGCAACAGGAAAACAATATACGGTACCTCATCACAACACCCCAACAAGCTCCACTCAAATACACTGAAACCCTGGACAGTTAAACCTTCAACAATGCACTGATATTAGCTCTAGAAATACAACCAAACATCCAATACATCACTTCAAACTCCTAAATCTTCAGAGTGGTATGCCTTGAAGAATCTTCTTATCACTGCTCTCAATCGTAATAAGATTCTAGTCATTCAAAGATGAGAATTAAAAAAAAAAAAATTTTCCCGTTCTTATTTGTGAGCCAAAGACCAAAGATTTGGAAATTGTAACCATCACCCATGCTTATCTATTCAATAATAGAATCTTGTACCTTATCGTAGAACTAGTTAATTCAGTCTTTGTACGCCTTTCTCAGTCAATCTAAGCATCTAAGAATTAGGGCTCTAAAGCAAGGTTTACAAATTCCGTTAGAGTAGAAACAAACAAACAATTGAAACAAACACACAAGAGGATATTGACGTTTACCTTGAGGCGCTGGAAAGGACGGTGATGAAGACTCTCACAGTGGGAGCTGCGGTTCCTCGACGGAAAGCTTCCTCAGAGAGAGAGAGAGAGCGGGGGGGTGGGGAGAGATTACAACTAGATGGTAATTGAGAAGAAAGATGATATTTATTTATCCCGTTGGCTGTGAAAGACTACGTTGACTCACCGAATATCAACCATGATTACAAGGTATGTAAACCCTAGATTTGCAATTCATCCAATGATAATTTGGATGAGTTAAAGTAATATCTCATTTATTATAAATATAAATAATATAACTCAATCCAAAAATACAACTCTATGTTTGTTGGGGGATAAACTTTTTAGTTTAACAATAATGTTATTGAGGATATTATTTTATTTGATTGGATATCATTGTGATACCTTAGGGACACACCTTGATAGATAAATTCGGTACAGACTTAGGGTTCCCTAGGTTGCCGAAAAGGCCCCAAAAGCATGAAAGACTTGTTTTTTTGCAAAACATGAGAACTGTCATCGCTATAGCGATCACAGTGTGAGGGCTGGGCGATTTTGGTAATTTGTAGACCACTATAGCGATCATGTGCTTATCCATGGGGGCTTGGGTTGCCCTAACACTATAGTGATGCCCCTGACTACATGAACAGTGCGGAACATCACCGTTTTACTTAAGTGACCCCTACCCTTTTTTGAACCCCCATTTCGGGCTCCCCTCCCCCAAAATTGAAACCTTCTTTTCCAAACCCCTTCCCACTCTTTTCCACCCAATCCAACTTTCAATCCTTCTTCTTCCAAGATCAAGGTAAGGATTTTTATCGGTTTTTGTTGTTTCCTTCTCCTCCATCTTAAATCCTAGTGTATGGGCTTTATTGTTTCTCTCATTTTTGTCAAGTGATGGTGCTCCCTAATGTTGTTAGAGTCAATCTAGAGCTAACTAGAGAGTATTAGAGTTTAAACTAGAGTTTATGGTTGTTATGGCAGATGTCGGTCTCATCCCTCCTCCTTGAAGCTTTGTTGGCATTGACATCATCCTTTCTTCCCCTCTAGGTGAGTAGGTTTTGATCTATGATCCTTATGTTAATCATTAGAATTATTTTCCTTAAATTATGGCATGATTGCATGATTTTATAAACCATTTCAAGATATTAGATATTATGGTTGATTTTACCAAGTTTATGAAAATGATGATTTTGCATCAGATCATGAAATACTTGTTTTAATGTAAACTCATGGGAGCATTTATTGCTTAAATGATTTTATAAGAACCGGAGTATGAATACAACTTTATTTAGATATTTTGTGAATTACCAAGATGATTTCAAGTGTAACACGAGAAAAATTATTTAAAAATTAATCTGAGATTTATTAGTGAAAATGTCAAAAATCTGACAGACGCAATAATAATGAAGATGGCCTAATGGGCAAGTTGGAAAAAAACAATTTCAAATCGGGCATGAATAGTGATCTTGTGGGCCCGTAGGGCCGATTAGGATATCCAAAATCCTAAAATTGGGGCCTGGAGATGCTCAAAACTGAGAAATTATAAAATTAATATTAGAAATTGTTAGGAATGAGAATTTTATAAATTTCAGGTAATGTTTGATTACTCGAGGTACAGTGTTACACCATTTCGATGTGTAATTTCTAACACCAAAAGATAAGTTAATCTTACAAAAGGATAATATTTATCCTTTAATGCTAAGTGTAAGGGCAAGATTTAATCTTGTTTTACAAGATTAAATCCTAGCCAACCTTTTTACTTTCTTTCTTTAAGAATTATGCATTTATATTAAACAATATCTAAATTTTATTACATGATAAATACAAAACTTTATTACATGAAAATACAAGACCAAACCTTATCACTCCATCAATGTTATTCTCGGGTAGCACAAGAAAAGCAAACAGCCACCATTGTTTCATCTTCAAAGAGCTTGAAACTTGATTCAAACATCCAAACACCTAACCTACACTTACTAAAGCTTCAAACTTCCTTTTACTAAACATACACCACTTAACATAACCTACAAAACTAACCGATTAAAAATCCAATTTTTCACCTTTTCTCACCTTAAGAGATCATTATCTACTGTATAAATAAGGTTTTGGTGTAGGTTAGAAGGCCTTGAAGTGAATAAGATCATTCTTGGATCATCCTTGGAGCCAAGATCTGTAAAGCTACCAAAGTGGGGTTTTCTTTAACCTCTTTTCTCAAAACTAATTCTGAAATTTATGTGAATGATTTAGCTTGAAATTTTTGGTTTTGTTGGCTGATTATACATAAATACTTATGTATTAATTTTGGTAAAGAGTTTTGATGAAGTTAGGAAATCCTTTTTGCTAAAACATGTTGGGATTCATGTTGCTGGATTTTTGGTTTTGTTATAGGCAGCTTCGCAAATTTTCTAATGTGTTTTTGGGTATTTTTATGAGCTATAAAAATTATATGTTGAAACTAATACCCTAAACTAGTTCCATGAATATTCTTGAGCTTTGTTTTGGACTTTACTGCTTTAAAAAAATCATGAATGCCTGTGCTGCCTGAATTGCTGGACTTGAAGCTGTGAATTTTACTAATTTTGTTACCATAGCAAATGATTGATTTTCTCTTTGAAATATTTACAGGGTATTGGAAATATCTTAAGGTTCAATCATGATTTTTATTTTGAATTGATTCAGTCATTTGCTAGGGTTAAAAATTATGGAATTCCAGCTTTGGGCTAATATTTGGTGGCCTCTGACAACCAAATTTGTAGAATTTTGTTAATATAGTTAAAATTGTTTCTTCCTCTGAAATTTTTACAAGACCTTATGGACACATTGAGGTGTTATGAAGAATTTTTATCCTTGAATTGGTTATTTGACATGAAAAATAAATTTTTCTACGTAAGTGAAAAATCTGCCAATGTGCTGGAATTATAATGATGTCTTGAATTAATGATATAATGACTTTGATTCAAGTATGATGTCTATGTGTCAGAACCCGATTTAGGCACGTGACTGGCATGTGAGAAATCTCATTCACACGTAAGACTTGTGACCTAGATTTCTCTATATGCACAATTAATTATAAATATATTCAAACACATTTTCATTTTTTACATATAAATCACCTGTTTACTAAATCATACTGGTCTATATTGAAATTTCATAGTTCAAACTCTATAGAGTGTAAATTATAGTACAAAATGTATGTGTATAAAGCTACTCTAACTTGAAATATTCACAAGTGTTAAACTATTTGATACAAACCAAAATAATATTATATTATGCATAAACATAAACATGCTCTATTGTGTGGGACCCTACTTGCAATAATACTAGAGCATTCTAGACAAAACTATAAACACTTCACCCAAGTGAAGCTCACTACTGAAGCTCCAGCACTGCTGGGACGAAGGTGGCTGGGAAAGACCTACAGCCGCTTCTGTATTTGTAAATAGAGGAAGGAAGAGAGGGGTGAGTTTTGTGGAAAAACTCAATGAGCGAATCCCCACCTGTAACCCCTCTTCATGGGACATCAAAGAAGTAATGCATGAAATCATATAAACTCATAATGTAATAGCCCATAGAGAAACAATAATGTCTTATTTGAATATCTTATAAATGAGTTCATTTAATCTAAGATTTGTTTGATCTGTGGGTTTCTTAAGAACCCGAATTGGGCACCTAACTAGGTCCCAGTCTATTTGTGAGACTACCCTTACAGCAACTTGGTACCAAAGTTAACGATCATTCAGCCGTTAACTCGCTGTCTGTTTTTCTATAGCTACTCTCTAAACTAATTAAATAAATCCATATACATATGAAAATCTTTAAAATCCTTTAATTCTCTATGAGCTCTGAATCTATCTTATTCTAACAATCTGACATTAACATAACTGCAGTTATGAAATCAAGTCCAAGGGATCACCAGTTTGAAGACATTGTGATTTCAAAAGCCATAGGATATGTAGCTAGCAATTGTTATGAGTATACAACTCTAATAATCTAACCTTAGCATAATCACGACTATGAAATCATGCCTAAAAGATTGCCCTTTTTAGACATTTATGATTTCAAATATCCTCAGAATATGTAGCCATCAACTACTCTGAATCTCACGAAGATTCAAGCTCTAAAATCTTTTTTATGTTTGAGTTTCTAAACCAATTCTCAACAACATTCTTTCATAAGCTTGAAAATTCTAAAATCATAATAACATTCCTCAAAAACTCAAAGCTTTATACTAATCACTTGCATAATCCATATTCAACATAAAACAAGCATTTTAACAATCATAAATATATGATAATTACAATTAAAATCAACTCTAAACAGAATCATATTACCAACAAAGGTGCCATGAGTTTTCTAAAATATAGTCCATGCTATTCAGAAAACCACAATTTCGTAAATCAACATAAATCTCAAATCCTTATACAGTAATCTCTAAAATCAAACAGTAAGTTGTATTTTCATGAAAATAACATCTAATGCATAACATAGAGATCACAAGTGCGAGCCCACTCACCTGGAGGGGTGAACAGTGAAAAGCTAACACCAATAGCACATTAGGAAGCAAAATTGATAGTAGGATCTGATATAGAAGCAATAAAACTCTAAATCAACCTCTAAGACCTCTAAATATCCAAGAATCTATATCTAACATATTAGAAGACTTCCATATCTTAAACCCTATGAGGAACCATCAAAATCACCCTAATAACAAGCAGGAAATGGAGAAAAGAGAGCAACACTAAGAGAATAACATACCTTAAAGCCTTATGAATGAAAGATTGGAGTTGGAATTGAGAGAAATGGAAGAAAATGGAGTTTGGAGAGTGAGGAGAGGTTGGGGACGAAGTTTCTAGTGTTTGGGGCTAAAGGGGCAGTGTTTGTGGTGTTTAAAACCCGAAATAGGTGCTTTTTAATAGCACTGTAGTGCTCACCAGAGAGCATAAAATTCATCTCCTGCACCACCTTACTATTCACCTGACCGCTGCAATGCTCACCAAAATAGTCTCTCACTCTCCAGAATAGTCTCTTACTCTCTAAAACTCACTTATTTACATTAACTTTAAAACATAAATGTAAATAAGGGAATGCCCCCTATTTGGATTTAATTAAAATATTAGAAAAATCAAAATCCTAACAAATCAAAATCCAAATTTTGGATTTTAGTTCAAATTCTGGAATTCTTATGATTTTATAAACTTGTGGATTAAAAACGAAATGTTTAAAGGTTTTATAAAATTCATTAAAAATAATCCTTTAGCTTATTTTTCTCTACGGAACAATTACTGAGACTTTTAATTCCAAGAAAGTGGTTCCATTATATAGCCCTCCAAGAGCGTGTAGGGTCTAGATTTTGTGAAATCCAGGACCCAGAATGACATGTAATAGTGATTGACACCCATTTTAGTTCGAAAAAATTTTCTAGTTCTTTTTATTTAAAACTAGGGTATTACACTATGAATGCATGCTATGGACTTCAAATTTTGTTTTATGAGGAATGAATGAATGATTTATATAGGTTTGGAACATTATGAATTAGAAATATTTGCATATCGGAATGTGAAGCCTGTATATGTGAGCTTGAGGATGATGTATGTGTTGAGTGAAGAATGAAATCCCCTTTAATATATTAAGGGCACAGAGAGATTCTCTTCAATATGTCAATGGCATAAAAAGATCCCCTTTAGTATGTAAAGGCGCCGAAAAAGATCCCTTTTAGGATATTAAGGGCACAGAAAGATCCTCTTTAGTATGTTAAGGGCACGGAAAGATCCCTTTTATTATGTCAAAGGCATGAAAAGATAAGGATGATGTTTATGAATCCCTCCGATGTGCTGAGGGTATGTATAGTTGAGAATGAATTTCCTATGAATTTGAGTAGTATGATATGTGTATATTAAGTGTTTGAATAATAAAAGAGAACCATTTCGGAAGAATGGTTTTTGAACTTTAAAATAAACCTTTGATATATGTTGCATGCTCACATTTTTCTAATAAACCGAAGTGGCTGGGGCGATAAGGATAACATCGATTTTTAGTACATGTTTTGGGGATGCCCTACTAAGAATTTTAGAATTCTTACCCCTATGTGTTTGTGTTCCCATGTCGTCTCTAGGTTGATCTAGAGAACAAGGAGGCCGCTGCATGAAAGCAATCGAATTTGCAGTAGTTTGGTAGTGGAGATTTGTATCTGATGTACTAAGTTATATATATATATAAGAGATAACAGATATACTGTAAAGCTCTTAAAAGAGCTTCCTTTTGTATTAAATAAATACTTTGTATCTTGTATATATTTCAATAGAATTATGATCTAGTTACTACTCGATTCACTCTAATTCATCATAGCTACTTAGGCAAGGTCTGCGAAATTTATAAGTAACAACTCTCGAATACGATGTCATGACTTAAGGATGATGTTGTACTTAGGAGGGTGTTACATCAAGAGTAGAGCATTTACATATAATAGAGTCTTAACTCCAAAGTAGAGCCTAATACAGAGCTTTAGAGGAAATGATAGTTTTTATGATTTAGAGACTAGACGGTAGCTATAAAAAAATAGACAATGATTTAATAGCTGAAAATCGATCATTAACATTGATACCAAGTTGTCCTAAGAGGACAATCTCACAGAGCAGAGAACAGAATCTAGTTAGGTGTCTAATTTGAATCCTCGAGGATCCCAGAGATTAGATAATTTGTTATGTCATGGTTGACATGCATAGTCAGAGAATTTATATATTGTTATGCAATGCATAAGTAGGAATCCATGTTTCTCTTGTAAAGCATTTTTCTTATGTTTTCCAAAGAATATCAGTTTTAGGGCCATTATATTTGTACATATGAACATGACTTCAGATTATTGTATTAACCAATTATGATGATTTTATATGTGTGTGTGTGTGTGTGTGTGTGTATCTTGTTGTTGTCCCATGAGACAATCATGAGTGAGGGCCTACTCACTGAGTTTTAGATGAAACTCACTCCTCTTTCCATTATAGATACGTTAGCTACTGTGGGTTCTTTTTAGCTTCCTCTGGCCTAGCAGTAGAGATATCCAATTGGTGAGTCTCACTTCGGAGTGAAATGCCTTTTTACTTTTTGTATAGAGATGGAGTGCTCCAATATTATTACGGGCAGGGTCCTAGACCATAGAGATAGATTAGCATTGATTTATCATGATTATTTTGTATTTACATTATTATAGATTTCATGGTTATTTTGTACAGAGAGTAACTTATATCTTTGGTACTACAGAGATAGATTTAGAGTTTAATTAGGGAATTCTTATTTATGGTGATTTGATTTCCAAAGAAAAATATTTGTGTTAGAGATGAATTTATATTTTGAAAATGGAATTTCATAATTTAATATGCATATAAAGAGATTCGGAGATCACGAGGTTTACATGAGAAAATAATTCCTCACGTGCCAGTTACATTCCCAAGTCAATTCGTGACAATCACAAATTGCACTTTAGATTATTGAGTTAATCTATATTACAACCTATCCATATGGGTGTCTATGTGGACATAATATTATTATTTTGAAAAAGCAATACTAACTATTAATTATATTAAAAAATCTTAACAATAATAATAATTAATAATTGTTATCATTTAAAGAATTAATCAATATTTTTTATTATTTTCAAAATAATTAATAATAATAATTTATTATTTAATATAATAAGTAATATTAACTATAATTATAATTAATATCAATAATTATTTTTATATAACAGCTAATATTATTATTGTTAATATATTCTGATAATGATTAATTAATAGTTAATAATAATTAGTATAATAACATTATTAAAAAATATATTACTTTTACAATATTTTTTATATACCAAAAAAGGTAACGTAGATTGCCAGTTAGATTTCTTGTATATACATACTGCATTATAACATTATTAATAATTTAAAAAGTAGTAATCTAAATACTAGCAATCTTATTAGACAATGTGTAAAATACCACCTAAGGTAATGTGGATTACCTTAGCAATGTCTTTCTTTTAATAACGACAAAACTATCAAATTTATCCCTCTAAAATTTCGCATCGATCAAATTGGTCCGTGTAAAAAATAAATTCTCAAATTGGTCCCTGTAAAATTGAATAGTTGACTAAATTAGTCCTTATAAATAAAATCTCTCAAATTAGTCCTTGTAAAAGTGAATTATTGGACAAGTTAGTCCTCCTTGTCTGACTTATCAAATGGACTATTTTGACCGATTCTTCAATTTTATAGGAACCAATTTGTCTTATTTGAAGTTCCACAGGGACCAATTTATCTAATTTTGTAAGGACCAATTTGAGAGTTTTGTTTTATAGGGATCAATTTGATTGATGTAAAATTTTAGAGGGATCAAAATTAATGTATTATTTTTAATAATTAGATAAATGCTCAAAACACCGGAACAAGTGAAGATAATAAATTACAGCAATACCATGCAAAAATAAAACATAAATAACTCGTATGAAACTACAGGACAAAAGGACAAAGCACAAAACACAAATAGAGAAGAGGACCACACTGAAGCAAGAGAACAACACCACATAAGAAGCTCAAATAAAAATCAGTGCTTCATTTGCCTTCCTTTCTAGCCACCAGCTCGACCATGCTTTGTCCCAATCTCCTTTTATAATGAAGGTAAACCAAATCGGCAATCACAACCAGCTCGATATCATGAACTCAAAGACGATAGGGCACGAAGCCCCTCAAACACAAACTCGAACACAAAATGACACTACACCATCATTGAACACGAACTTGAAACCAAAATTGAAAGAAAACGAACCAACGCGGAACAAAATCCAACATGAAAACGAGCATGATCTCTTTGGTCAAAAGCATGACAACAACAACCCATAACGGCAGCAAAATGCAAAAATAGCAAGAACCCCACAAGGTTGCAACACTTCTTCCTTATACATTGTAGAGTTGCTCTCCTCAGCACATCGAAGTCATTCACAAAAGAGCATGCTTGAGAACCCTTCATTCTCAAAATCACAAAAATGTAACACCTAACAACTTCCTTCCAACAAAAACACAAAAACAGAAGAGCAAAATCTTACAACGTTAAACATCACCAATCCGAAAATCGAGTAGAGCCTGCCAGCCTTGCCGGAGGCAACGACCCAAATCTGAGGCGATGGAAGTAGTGGTCACCCACCGAGGATGGAGTTGAGAAAGAGGCAGGCTTGAACGCTGGACCAGCGCCAACTTTGCCAGCACCACCAGTGCCAAAAACGAAGCTTGCACATGATCTGAAAGCAAGGAAGATGGATCCGATCAGCACCGCTGCATACTTGGCTATCTTGTTCACTACTTAAAATGTTGGATAAATAAAAGATTTTAATTGAGTACATTGTAAAGAGCGAATGCTGAAGTCAGTCCGTAAAATTATATGCGCACCTCATTTTTTTGTTCCATGAGATTTAAAAATTAATTTTTTAATTTTTGATATTATAAAATATTAATCAAGTTAATTCTTTACTCTATTTTATATTTTTTCCTTCATGTTTGGCTAATCCGTCATGTTAAATTACAGACAACTGATAAATTGATATTTTACTTGACAAGAGGAGTGATATAATTCAATAATAGGTTCAAATTTGTAGCATATTTAAAATATATTGACAATAATATTTATATGTTAAATTTATATTATAATCTTGACTTACACTTATCTTCATACAATTTGATTGGCACAGGCCAAATAAAATTTCATTTTATCAGTGACATGTCAATTAATGTGAAACACAGAGTAATAAAAGTTACAAAATAATCACAGAAATAGGATTAATAATTAATATGACTCACAGTAAAAAGTTAATTTTAAATCGGAGGTACCAAAATAACCGACGCATGCAATTTCATACACAACAAATTGTCCTCTATTCGTGATACTTTTGTGGCCAAGTAAAAGTGATCCATCCCAGATCTTTTTCTCTACAAAGAAACTATTGTCCCCAGATTTTTCCAAGTGTCCATATATGTGTGATATGTCCCACTCAACGGGTACCATGAAGCTCCACCACGAGACACCCATCCTCAACACACGCACAAACGAACACATCATCTGTTCACTTCCAACCACCGAAACCCGCAACCCCATTTCTCCCTCAAAAGCCCAGCCAACCAAAATCCTCACTGTCTCCTTGCAACCCTTTTCATAAGCTTTTCCTTTGATAAATTAATTGATACCAAATCTTCACTCGCTTCTTATTCATAACCAATAATGGCTTGTTCATTGCAAGCAACCTTAGCAGCCAACACCTGTGCCTTCTCTGCCACCAGGTTCTCCATGAAGCAGCAAAGAGCCACAAACAGAAGTTCCTATTCGTTCACTCTGAGAGCTTCTTCTGATGACGCTGACTGTAATGAAGAAGAGTGTGCCCCGGACAAGGAAGTGAGTTCATTAGTCTCTTGCCCATTTTTCTAGTTTGCGGTGTGCATTGTTATATTTGTTTTATTTTTTATATTTTCGGCATAATTTTATTGTCAAGACAGCTGTCATATGTAGAGTCTGAAAGGGAGTACATATCTATAAATTATTAAATGTCATTATATGCTGGTGTTAAGTTTTGCTTCAGATTGATATGGATTCTTCAGATACGATGACATCTTCAACTGCATTAATATTGTTATCTCTTTTTGTATGAATATAGATTCACACAAGTGGTTCATACGTAAATTGGAGGACTTTTATGTTGTTTGCTCACAGCAAGTTCTATGAATAGCTTGATTGTTATTTCGAAGATCCTGTGTTGCAAAAACTTTGTTTCCTGGGAAATTTCAGGAATTGAATGGCTTAGCTGAATTTGATTGTGCATAAGCATTTTTAATAACACAAAAGTTTTTTCTGATGGACAGTGTGCGAGTTTATGCTTTAGTTGAGCATTTGGGTGGAGCATTGTTGCTCCAGGATGGACAGTGGTTTTTTATTCTGATCAACTTCGACCTACGTATGCCCGGAGATGTATGCATTGATATTACAGAAAAAAATAGATGTTTGCTTTTAGTTCTTGGCCCTTGCTCTACAATACTCATTTGTTTGTTACCAAAGTTTGTTTCCTTTTAGTTTCATCTATTTTATTTACAAATGAACTCTATGACACCATTTGATCATATAGCCAACCCTACTTAGTGTTTGTTATCAGCTGCTGTTCAGTTAAATATATTTTCCAATGTGTTTCCAATCATTGTGCCGTCTTGTTGTTGGCCTGACTTTAATCAGTGTGACCTCTACACATACCACATTCATGGATAAACAAAGGCAAAAGCTCTATCTCCATTTGTGTAGTTTCTGCATTCATTTATAGAGAAATAAAGCTAATCCTCTTTTGATGGTGATTTAGGTTGGGAAGATCAGTGTAGAATGGTTAGCTGGGGAGAAGACTAAAGTATTGGGCACATATCCACCTCGTCGTAGGCAGGGTTGGACGGGCTATGTTGAGAAGGACACTGCTGGGCAGACCAACATATATTCAGTTGAGGTTCGTATTTTTCTTTTTCTGTCTAATTCGTCTGCATTGCTTTGCATTGTTCCTTTGGTCTTCTCTATATTTTTTAATTTTAATTTTTCCAGGTCTAACATTTATTTTGTGGAGCATCTAACATGTATGAAACCCTGCTAATGTAATCGGAGCACTACTTACATAATTGGAACTATCTTGTTAATGTGATAGAAGTCAATTTTGGGCCAAGTTGCTTAGATTGGCAGCTAGTGTTAAATTGATGAATAACCTTGCATCCCTTAACTGAAACCAATTAGCATGCATTTTTTATTTTTTATTTTTTAGGATTTTATAAAGGAAATAGTCCTTCATAGAGTATTGAAAACAGGAAACATTGAAAATGAAAACCGAAACCAAATAGGTCCTTATCTAATTTGATCATTTTATCAGCATTGAGAAGTTGTGATGAAGGGAATTGTTTTTAAGAGATTTCCTGTAAGTGATGGGGCAGGAAAATAATCAAAATGACACCTTCAGCCTGTAGATGCTAACATTTTCTGTGCCTAACACCTTATGACCTTTCCAGCCAGTAGTTTATGTGGCAGAAAGTGCAATAAGTTCAGGAAGCGCTGGTTCTTCATCTGATGGTGCTGAGAAGACAGCAGCAACTGTTGCAGGCCTTGCCCTGATCTCAATTGCTGCAGCATCATTAATATTACTTCAAGTGGGTAAGAATCCTCCGCAGATCCAGACAGCTGAATACTCCGGCCCGTCACTTAGTTACTACATCAACAAGTTCAAGCCAACGGTGGAAATTACCCCAGCGTCTGCGACTAGGGGGACTGAATCATCATCGTCTGTGCAACCTCAAACCTCTCCTCCTCCAGAAGCTTCACAAGGTCAAGTTGAATCTCAAATTCTGCTGGAGACCTCAAGTGTGAACAATATATCATAGAGGATTACATTATCTGATTAGTTTTGCTTTAAGAGCATGCAGAGAATTTTATTTTGTGTCAATAGTAATGGATGGAAATGTTTTTCCTAAACATCGTGCATGGTTTGCTACCAACCGAAAGTATGGTTATCTTTTTCAGGGTATAGAGAGATGATGTTGGTGACCACAACCTAATTAATGGTTAACCCCTGATTTGCTTCAATCTTATATAATATTCCAAATAATGACACCACATTTTAAAAGTTAATCATATTCTGTGGGTTTAAAGGATTTTTCGAAGCATGTTTAAGATCCCTATTGGCAATGGTCATCACTTCTCTGATGGATGCAAATATAAACTTCCAATAAAAAATGAATTGGAAAATGTGGTTAGAATTGGATCGAATTTCTCAGTCTGACTGTGTTTATGATTTATATTAAATATCTCTTGGTTCAATAACTTCTATAAAGTATTTTTGTTTAGATGAAAGAAAATTTTGATCATAAAAAAGTCTAATGGCACTTACAAATCAAAGAATATATTATAAATTTATAAAGTTAATTAGTTGAACTAATTGAACAATAACCCAAAGATGTCACTGGTTTAATTTGCGGTGTGGTTTTGAATTAGTTAATATGCCAATTGATTGTTGGACGGAAGAGTGGTTTTTATCACTTTATTTTATTAAACAATCACCATTTGGATGGAAGACTGATTTTTATTTATTTATCAAACAGTCATCATACTCCACTGAATTTTATTAAAATTTTAGCCCCTTTTTTTTATAGTTATGTGTTAGCATCAAATATGCTCAGAAGTTTGGTTTTTGGTTGAAGCTTAGTTGTTAACTAATTTTCAAAATAGCGAATCACGAAACTTAGCACAATTGCTTCCAGTGGAGGATAACTTGGTTCATTGAAAAAAATAATAATTTTCAAAATAGTCATTGCTGTGGGAAGGTTGAATGGTTATTTAGCTAATGTTGATTACAGTTGAGGATGAAAATTCATAACAAGATAGGTAGGGGGTAAAAACAATTTCTAAGTTTAACCCAATGTTTAACATAATTTTTCTCTTATTGTGGGATCAATCTAATAAAATAATAGGGATAAAAATATGTATAAAGATATACTTCTGTGGAAATTCTGAAATGTTGTTAAGGGCATATGCCCCCAACCTCCACCAAGTAGATCTATCTATGCCCTTGAAGCTTTATATATCAACTGTAAAAGAGTCCACTGGCTGCTTGTTAGCCAAGGCTGGCAAGGATGGAACTGGAAGAATTGTGTATTATCTTAGTTGATTATCAAATGATGTTGAATGTAGACGTACTCCAAGTAAAAAGTAATGGAGTTAAATCCAATCTTGGTCCCCATAAATATAGCGCTTATCGGACAAATTCAGTGATCAAAATCTATGGAGAACTATTGTGACGAGCGTTTGTATTTTTGGGACCACAAAAAGGTTCTAGACAAAAGTTAATTGTCACTACCCAATTTATGTCGTAACCAGCGCATAGGATATACCTTCCTTAGCAAGCCTTAAAACACCAAATTTTCTAGAAAAATGGATAGAGTTTCCTCTGTTTTTTGAACATTCCCCAAATAAAGTACAACCTACAACATTTACAGTTTAAATTCCAGCCAATGGACATCAAGCATTCTCATAATGCGCCCTTTCAGCATATAATATCTTAGCATATTCCAGATTTAATACCAAATTAGTTTTCCAATTCTATCAAACATAATGCATTATATATTTCAAACATAAACTAAATTAAGTTTACAAATCCTTTTCATTACATAATTTACATAGCTACGTAACAAAATTTCAGCAGAGACATAACATAGATCCAAGGACCCTGCCTGTGATATATGGAGCAACTAAAAACTAACAGGCTAAACAAAATATGAGAGAGACAACAAAAACGGACTTTACAAAAAGGCTCACCAACTTTGAAGTTACTAAAGTTGTGCTGGAGGAATACCAGATCCAGCACCAACACTTGTATCTGAAAAAAAATGGAAAGACAACGGGGTGAGTTTTGCAACTCAGTGAGAGATAGGATATCCATAGTTTACTAAACGCAATCATAAATCAAGATAAATATAATAACGTATATATAAACTGTGATATTCCAAATAAAGAAATTATAATTATTTTGAATTATTATTATTATTATTTATTATTATTATCAAGTCCACCTAACACTAATATTATTTAACATTATAATTACTAAGTGTGGTTAGCATTAATATTAGTTATTACTATTATTAAGTCTAGATATATGCCACTAATATTAATGATTATTATTATTACTAAGTGTAGCTAGCATTCTCATTATTATTATTAAGTATACCTAGCATTATTATTATTTAACATTATAATTACTAAGTGAAGTTAGCATTAATAATATTTATTATTATTATTAAGTGTAGACAAATAGCACAATATTATTCATGATTATTATATTTGTGTATAAATATATGAGTGTAGGAGTGTGTATGTGTAAGAAATGTTTAGTTTCATTTTGCTAAGTTTTGCTTGTACCTCCTCTAAGTCAAACCTCCTCTAAACCAAACCTCTTCTTGGCCGAACTCATCTCTTGTCAAGCTCATGATCTTCATGGCCGAGGTTTAGTGAGCCTAGCTAATCCTCTCTTGGGACGTTGTGACGCTCCTTTCTTTTAATCTGTGAGATTGGTTATTTATACCATTCCAATACTTCAGAGTAAAGTTATTAGTAGAAGCACACTCACGACTACCAACGGTGAGTGGGTTTAAGCTCATGATCATACTTTTGGTCATTATTAATATTTTTCCATATTATATAAATTATTTATGAAATTTTAGAATGATTTATGTCAAGAAAATATATTGTTATAATTATGCCTGTTTTAGAAATATTATTACTTTTACAGTATCATGAAAATTAATCATTTTAGCAAAACACATGGGACCATAATTGATACTTTGCGTGTTATAGAATATCTTTTTCCTAGTTTATGAAATTGTGAGACCTTAGTTTAATGTTTACAGTAGATATATTAATTATCATGTTTTCAGACTATGTATTTCCTATGAAGATTTTAGAATATTAGATATGATTTATTGAAAGTATTGAATAAAGTATAATTCATAACAATTGTCAGATACATATTCTATTGATTACTGAAATCATTATGTCTACAAGCTGGTAATCCCTTGGGCATGATTTTAGAATCTCAGTTATGCTACAGTCAAATTGTTAGAATTATATGAATTCAGAGCTTTTATAATTATTTGGTTTATGAACAAATTATTTTATATTAATTAGTGAGAAACAGATCAGCGAGTTAACAGTTGCAGGATTGATCATTAACCTTGGTACCAAGTGGTCCGCTAGAGGACTAGCTCACCCACAATAAGGAACCTAGTGAGGTGTCCATTTATGGGACCTAGTTAGGTGCCCATCAGATTAGCCATTAGGTCAGATTTAGCTATTCATTTCAGGATAATTATGTATAGAATAATTCATGTTTCTCTACTAGTTATTGCCATAGATTCAGTTAATTTATATGTAATTATATATTTAATATATTTCACATCAGTTGCATGTATATGTTATGTATTTTGTTATTGTCCCGTATGGGTTGTGAGTGGAGGTTCGCTCACTGAGTTTTGATGAACTCACCCCTCTCTTTTCCTTTCCCTACAGAATCTGACTCTGATTTAGGTTGTACCACAGGATCCTCGATAGTTGTGCTCGGCTTCCTTGGTGAGCTTCGCTTTGGAGTGGAGCTTATTGTCAATTATGTCTTCTAGTAGTGCTCCAATAAATTGTGTAGGCAGGATCCCTGACATGCATGATATATTTTAGAATTTACATAATTGTTTTGTTATGTTTGACTTTGGCCTAGAATATGGATTTTATGCAAATTTATGTTCAGAATTTATGTTTTGAGAACAATTTCATATTATTGAAGTTTTAGTTGAACTTGAGATATTTTGAATAAATTTGGATTATTTATGCATATTAGTCAGTTACGTTACCAAAGGCTTCCGTGGGGACCCAAATCCTCACGTGCTGGTCACACTCCATAAGTGGGTCGTGACAAAGTGGTATCAGAGAAATAGGTTTCCCTACATATTATTGGAGCAAGTGTCCACAAATAACATGGCATCTACGTAAATGGAAGCGCGCCCATTTGCATTGATGTGGTGCTATTTGAGGCCTTTAGGAAAGAGTCAATTTTGTCTAGGTTCAATAAGAGTCCTCCATTTCACAGTACAACCATGCTACCTGTACACTCATCACGCCTTCGCTGTCACCGTAGGAGCGACACATCCGGTAATAGTGCTCGCCTTAGAGCTTTTGAACAGATGGTAACAAATTTGACAGATGTGATGGCCAGACAGCTAGAAGCGACTACACAGCCGCCTCCAGTAAGAGATACAGATGACTCAGCCTTAGAGCGTTTTAAGGGAATGGACCCACCCACTTTCAACGGGCATCTGACGAGTGAGGATCCCCAGGAATTCCTTAGGCAGGTGGAGAAGATAGTTGGTGTCATCCATTGTTCTTCGGAAAGAGCAGTGGAGTTAGCTGGTTTCCAGCTCGGAGGCCAAGCAGAGTTATGGTATTAGGAGTTTCGACAGAGGTATGGAACTGCTAGCTCTCCATCTTGGGAACGATTCAAGGAAGCCTTCATGCGAAGATTCATATCAGAAAGCAGCCAAGCACAAATGATTGAGGAGTTTTTGAAGCTCCGTTTAACCTGCCAGCATAACAATTATCGAGTATGATGAGCATTTCACTTATCTTGCACAGCAAATTTCTAGCATGATAATCGGCAGAGACAGCTAGGGTGAGACGTTTCATGTGGTCCGCCAAGAGACTTATTCCTCAGCTTGCAGCCTCACGTCGGGACCATGGACTATGCTTAGGTAGTAGACACAGCAATTGGTCTTGAGAATGGTCTAGCAGAGCGAAAAGCGATGTCAGAGGCCAACAAAAAGGCCAAGGTTCATGCCTCTTTCTCGAGCGGAGCAGGTTCGAGCAAGGGTCACCATCATCAGGGACAACAGTGGAGTCAGTCGAGTAAGGCCACCTTCTCAGAGCCCATCCCGGTACGTTCAACTATATCACAGACTCTGAGTAGAGGGGGTAGTCAGTATAGTGGACAGGGTTCATGGCAGACATATCCAGTATGCCCGACTTGCGAAAAGAGACATCAGGGTCAATGTTCGTTTGGCTCTTCAATATGTTATGGATGTGGCCAGCCGGGTCATAAGCGCGCAGAATGCCCGATGTTTCAAAGAGCTCCTAGCCATAGGTCAACTAACCCCTCCACATCAATTCAATCTCTTCAGTCGACAACCCAGGGCGGTGTCATCGCAGCGGCAGGCCGTGGGGTCGTGAGTAGAGGTCCTGTTGGCAGAGGTACAGGCGGAAGAGGAGCAGGCAGTAGAAGCCAGGGTAATGGAGGATAACCCCGTCTATTTGCGATAACCTGTCAGGATGCGCAAGCTTCAAATGAAGTAGTAACAGGTATGACAACAATATGTTCCTTCGATGCTATGACGTTATTTGACTCGGGGTCTACCCACTCTTATGTATCCCCATTCTTTGCTGTACGGTTTGGAAGATCCCCTGAGGATCTTGACGAGCCGTTTTTAGTTGGGGTACCTTCAGGAAAGCCCATCCTTATTCAGAAAGTATATAGATCATGCGCAGTCAAAGTTGGTGACATGGAAGCGCTAGCAGATTTGAAAGTGCTAGACATGTCTGACTTTGACGTTATTCTAGGCATAGATTGGTTATCCCCATGTCATGCCTTGATAGATTGTTATAGAAAGGTAGTGAGATTCGAGGTCCCAGGTGATGAACCAAGAGAGTTTCTTAGCACAAGATGCTCGACACCAACGAGCTTCATATCAGCTATGAATGCGCTACGGTTGATAGATAGAGGTGGTTATGGGTTTGTAGATCGAGGATTTAAAGGCAGAGATACCAAGTTTGGAAACGATTCCGGTGGCTAATGAGTTTCCAGATGTATTTCCAGATGATTTGCCGAGTATGCCACCAGAGAGAGAAATAGAGTTTGGGATAGAGCTTGAACCAGAAGTTAGGCCCATCTCTATACCCCCGTATCGCATGGCTCTAGCAGAATTAAAAGAATTGAAAGAGCAATTACAGGAGTTGTTGGACAAGGGATTCATACGGCCAAGTACCTCTCCATGGGGTGCTCCAGTGTTGTTCGTTAAGAAGAAAGATAGTTCGATGAGAATGTGTATAGACTATAGGCAGCTAAATAAGGTGACGATTAAGAATCGATACCCTTTGCCCCGTATAGATGATCTTTTTGACCAGCTTCAAGGGGCAACATGTTTTTCCAAGATTGACCGTTGATCTGGTTACCATCAGCTAAAGATTAAGGATGAAGATATACCTAAGACGGCTTTCAGGACTAGCTATGGACATTATGAGTTCTCAGTGATGTCCTTTGGGTTGACCAATGCCCCAGCAGCCTTATGGATTTAATGAATAGGGTGTTTAAACCATTTCTGGATCACTTTGTGATTGTCTTCATCGATGACATCTTAGTGTATTCCAGAAGTAAGGAGGAACATGAACAACACCTGAGAATAGTTTTACAAACCTTGAGGGAGAATCGGTTGTATGCCAAATTCTCCAAGTGTGAATTTTGGCTAGATCAAGTGGCATTCCTTGGACACGTAGTGTCGAAGGATGGCATCATGGTAGATCCAAAGAAGGTGGAAGCAAGGCAAAGAATGGCCTAGACCTACAACAGTTTCAGAAGTTCATAGTTTCTTGGGCTTGCCAGGATATTACAGACGATTCGTTCAAGATTTCTCGAGGATTGCAGCATCTATGACCAAGTTGACACAGAAGAATATCAAGTTTCAATGGACAGAAGAGTGTGAGGAAAGTTTCTAGAGGCTCAAAACATGCTTGACCACGGCACCGGTTCTTGTACTACCTTCAAGTTCAGGAGGTTTTTCAGTATTCTGTGACGCTTCTAGAATTGGACTTGGCTGTGTCTTGATGCAGTATGGTCAGGTTATAGCATACGCCTCGTGGCAACTTAAGAAGCATGAGCAAAATTATCCTACCCATGATTTGGAGATGGCAGCAGTGATTTTTGCCTTGAAGATTTGGAGACATTACCTGTTCGGAAAGACTTGTGAGATTTTCACAGACCACAAGAGCTTGAAGTATATCTTTCAACAAAAGGATCTGAACTTGAGATAGCGTAGATGGCTTGAGTTGTTAAGAGATTATAATTGTACGATCTCGTACCACCCAAGGAAGGCAAATGTAGTGGCAGATGCTTTAAGCAGGAAGTCGGCAAGCAGTTTGGCCCACATAGCGCTAGTAAAACAACCGTTAGTAGAAGATATCCACAAGTTAGAAGCTGAAGGAGTTCAGTTCGGCCTTAGTGAATCAGGGGCTTTTCTAGCTCACATCAAGGCTCAGTCAACCTTGGTAGGACAGATCAAAGCACAGCAAGGTGAAGATCCGAAACTAGCTAAGTTAGTTGAGGATGTTCGTAAAGGTGAGAATACAGAGTTCTCAGTTGATACTGAGGGTGTATTACACCTTGGAAATCGATTATGCGTACCTGCTACAGATGAGTTGAGGAGAAAAGTAATGGAAGAAGCCCATGGTGCAGCATACTCAGTACACCCAGGATCAGCTAAGATGTATCAGGATCTAAAACAGTTATTCTGGTGGGATGGGATGAAGAGAGATATCGGTGACTTTGTGGCTAGATGCTTGGTATGCCAACAAGTCAAGGCTGAACACCAGAGGCCGGCAGGGTTACTTCAGCAGATAGATATTCCAGAATGGAAGTGGGAGAGGATAACCATGGACTTCGTAGTCGGGTTACCTCGAACCACCAAAGGGTTTGACTCCATATGGGTAATAGTAGATAGAATGACCAAGTCAGCACACTTTTTACCAGTAAAAACTACCTTTAGTGCAGCACAGTATGCTCAGTTATATATCGAAGAGATAGTCAGACTCCATGGTGTCCCAGTATCTATCATATCCGACAGAGGGTCCCAGTTCACTTCACCATTCTGGAGGGCATTTCAAGAGGCTCTTGGGACACGTGTGGATTTAACCACAGCTTTTCATCCCCAAACAGATGGTCAGTCAGAAAGGACAATACAAACCTTAGAAGATATGCTCAGAGCCTGCATACTAGATTTCGGAGGAAGCTGGTGTGATCACCTACCCTTGATAGAGTTTTCATACAACAATAGTTACCAGGCTAGTATCCAGATGGCACCATTTGAAGCCTTGTATGGGAGGCGGTGCAGGTCTCCCATTGGGTGGTTTGAACTTGGCGAATCTAAGTCTTTAGGCCCGGACCTAGTTCAGGAAACCTTAGAAAAGGTCCAATTGATTAGAGAACGTCTCCTAGCAGCACAATCCAGGCAGAAGTCATATGCAGATAATCGTCGACGTAACTTGGAGTTTGCGATTGGGGACCACGTGTTTTTGAGAATATCCCCCATGAAAGGAGTAGTGAGGTTTGGTAAGCAAGGAAAGTTAAGCCCTCGTTTTATTGGTCCGTTTGAAATCTTAGAAAGAGTTGGAGCGGTGGCTTATAAGTTGGCATTGCCTCCCAGATTATCAGCCATACACCCAGTGTTTCATGTTAATATGCTCAGAAAATATATGCCTGACCAATCTCATGTGCTCACTTCACAAATCGTCCAAATTGATGAGAACTTGTCATATGAAGAGGAACTAGTTGCCATCGTAGATAGACAGATTAAGAAACTTTGCTCAAAGGAGATAGCCTCAGTAAAAGTTATCTGGAGGAACCATTCCGGTGAAGAAGCAACTTGGGAAGCTGAGGAAGCAATGAAAATGAAATATCCCCATCTATTTCCATCTCAGGGTACGTTGTTTAGATTTGGGGACCAAATCTCTTTTAAGGGGGGTAGTATGTGATATCTCAAATAAAGAAATTATAATTATTTTGAATTATTATTATTATTATTATTTATTATTATTATCAAGTGCACCTAACACTAATATTATTTAACATTATAATTACTAAGTGTGGTTAGCATTAATATTAGTTATTACTATTATTAAGTCTAGATATATACCACTAATATTAATAATAATAATTATTACTAAGTATAGCTAGCATTATCATTATTATTATTAAATGTACCTAGCATTATTATTATTTAACATTATTATTACTAAGTGTAGCTAACATTATCATTATTATTATTAAGTGTACCTAGCATTATTATTATTTAACATTATTATTACTAAGTGTAGTTAGCATTATTATTATTTAACATTATAATTACTAAGTGAAGTTAACATTAATAATATTTATTATTATTATTAAGTGTAGACAAATAGCACTAATATTATTCATGATTATTATATTTGTGTATAAATATATGAGTGTAGGAGTGTGTATGTGTAAGAAATGTTTAGTTTCATTTTGCTAAGTTTTGCTTCCATCTCCTCTAAGTCAAACCTCCTCTAAACCAAACCTCTTCTTGGCCAAACTCATCTCTTATCAAGCTCATGATCTTCATGGCCGAGCTTCAGTGAGCCTAGCTAATCCTCTCTTGGGACGTTGTGACGCTCCTTTCTTTTAATCTGTGAGATTGGTTATTTGTACCATTCCAATACTTCAGAGTAAAGTTATTAGTAGAAGCACACTCACGACTACCAATAGTGAGTAGGTTTAAACTCATGATCATACTTTTGGTCATTATTAATATTTTTCCATATTATATAAATTATTTATGAAATTTTAGAATGATTTATGTCAAGAGAATATATTGTTATAATTATGCCTGTTTTAGAAATATTATTACTTTTACAGTTATCATGAAAATTAATCATTTTAGCAAAACACATGGAACCATAATTGATACCTTGCGTGTTATAGAATATCTTTTTCCTAGTTTATGAAATTATGAGACCTTAGTTTAATGTTTACAGTAGATATATAAATTATCATGTTTTCAGACTATGTATTTCCTATGAAGATTTTAGAATATTAGATATGATTTATTGAAAGTATTGAATAAAGTATAATTCATAACAATTGTCAGATACATATTCTATTGATTACTGAAATCACTATGTCTACAAGCTGGTGATCCCTTGGGCATGATTTTAGAATCTCAGTTATGCTACAGTCAAATTGTTAGAACTATATGAATTCAGAGCTTTTACATTTATTTGGTTTATGAACAAATTATTTTATATTAATTAGTGAGAAACAGATCAGCGAGTTAACGGCTGCAGGATTGATCGTTAACCTTGGTACTAAGTGGTCCACTAGAGGACTAGCTCACCCACAATAAGGAACCTAGTGAGGTGTCCATTTATGGGACCTAGTTAGGTGCCCATCAGACTAGCCATTGGCTCAGATTTAGCTATTCAGCTCAGATAATTATGTACAGAATAATTCATGTTTCTCTACTAGTTATTGTCATAGATTCAGTTCATTTATATGTAATTATATCTGTAATATATTTCACATCAGTTGCATGTATATGTTATGTATTTTGTTATTGTCCCGTGTGGGTTGTGAGTGGAGGCTCGCTCACTGAGTTTTGATGAACTCACCCCTCTCTTTTCCTTTCCCTAATCTGACATTTGGGCTTGTATCACAGGATCCTCAGTAGTTGTGCTACAACTTCCTTGGTGAGCTTCGCTTTGGAGTGGAGCTTATTGTCAATTATGTCAGTCTAGTAGTGCTCCAATAAATTGTGTAGGCAGGATCCCTGGACATGCATGATATATTTTCAGAATTTCTGTTAATTGTTTTGTTATGTTTGGCTTTGGTCTAGAATATGGATTTTATGCAAATTTATGTTCAGAATTTATGTTTTGAGAACAATTTCATATTATTGAAGTTTTAGTTGAACTTGAGATATTTTGAATAAATTTGGATTATTTATGCATATTAGTCAGTTACGTTACCAGAGGCTTCCGTGGGGACCCAAATCCTCACGTGCCGGTCACACTCCGTAGGTCGGTTTAGACATAAACTTATATGAATATGTTTTTACTCATGATTCCATATTTCTCAAACATATCTCTATAAAACATAATGGGGAGTTATCCGAAGCAGAAAAATAACAAGTCTAGACATGACCCAAAGTCATGTGCGGGTTAGCACCACACCTGCTAACTGGAATTAGCCCGTAGCCATACAAGTCCAAACATGACAAAAGTCATGTGCGGGTTAACACCTTACCTGCTAGCCAAATACAATTCCAGACATAGCTGCAGCTATGTGCGGGTTAGCACCTCACCTGCTAACTGGAGTTCCATGGTACACCAAGGCGAATGTCCCTGCCGTTAGCTACAGATTCTACTTTCGTTCACTCCCAAAACATTTTCAATCAATTTCAATCTTATAGTTTCATAATTTGTGTTCAATATCATAATTATTGACTTAACAATTCTCACAAATATATTTATTCATATTTCCAACACAACTCCAAATTCAGGATATTCTTACAATATAAAATTCATTCTCAAGTTATGAGACATATAAGATAAAATCAAATTTGATATTTTATATAAGATGTTCTAAAATTCAATATTTGTTACAATTTCACTAAAAATATTTAAATAAACATGACAGCCAAGTTCTAGTCTCCAATTGAAATTTTCTCATTTCAAACATAAAGCACACTTTTTGACAATTAAATTATTTTCTCATATATCAACATACTTTAAACTTCTCATATAAATCTAAATTTATAATCAATATTTATGATGTATAAAGTAACCTACAGATACACTATCCACTCACAAATATTGGTTCAAAGAACCGAAGAACAATTCCTTTGATGCCACCAACTCAAGTGTTGACGTCCAATTGCTCTACCACTCTAGGCACAAGACAATATTAATATTTGTGAGCTAACCATGCTATCAATTAACATCAATTAGTCACAATTCATAAGAAACCCCAAATTCATGGGGTTTAAGAACCCTAACAATATCTCAAAAAATTTAGAAACTGTAACAATTTAAATAGAGCAGTTTAGAAGCATAGTTACCACTTGGAGAGTAAAATTGATGAAGAAAATCACTCCCAAAGCTTCTAAAATCTTTAACTCTCTAATGGGGTTTAGAGAGAGAAAGTGGATTAGAGGAGAGGGAGAGAGAAAAAGGCGGTTAGGGGGTTGGAAGGGAAAAGGAGATGATAATGATGGAGGTGGTGGTGATATTTATTGAAGAAGAAAACAAAGAAGATCAGAAGATTAGAAGAAAGTAAGAGGGAAAGAAGGAAACGTGAGAGGAAGAGAGAAAGAAGTGAAGGGGAAGAAGCAAAGAACGTTTCTACCAAGGGAAGGAAGTGAAAATAAAAGAGGGAGGGGAAACTAGTGTGGTTCACACCACTTAAGGTGCATGTGCGCCTCACTCTTTTTTTTCTTTTCTAGTCGGTTACGATATTCTTCCCCCCTTAAGAAATCGGTCCCTGAATTTTCAAATAAACTTGGGTGTAAGATATATATCTCAAGAAGCAAACAGATGTGGATATCTAGCTCGCATAACCTCCTCCACTTCCCAAGTTGCTTCCTCTCTAGAATGGTTACTCCAAATCACCTTCACTAACACCACCTCCTTTGATCGAAGCTTTTTAACCTGGCGGTCCACAATGGCCACAGGTTCCTCCTCATAGGATAATTTCTCATCAAGTTGGATCACTTGAGGAGAGATTACATGAGACGGATCAGGAATGTATTTTCAAAGCATAATGACACGAAACACTGGATGAACCATGGATAACTCAGGGGGTAATGCTAGATGATATGCCACTGCACCAACCCTATCCAAAACTTCAAAAGGACCAATGTAGCGAGGATTGAGCTTTCCTCGCTTGCCAAATCTTATAACTCCTTTCATGGGGGAAACTCGAAGAAAGACATGTTCTCCCACAAAGAACACTAAGGCACGCCTTCTATGATCCGCATAGGATTTCTATCTACTCTGAGCAGTTAAGAGTCGTTCTCAGATAAAATGAACCTTATCAAGAGACTCTTACACAAGATCAGGACCGAGCATTTTAACTTCACCAACTTCAAACCAACCTATGGAAGATCTGCATTGTCTCCCATACAAAGCCTCAAAAGGTGCCATCTGAATGCTGGCTTGGTAACTGTTATTATATGAAAACTCTATAAGAGGTAGGTAACTACTCTAATTTCCACCAAAGTCTAATACGCATGACCTAAGCATATCTTCCATAATCTGGATGGTTCATTCGGATTGCCCATCCGTTTGAGGATGAAAAGCTGTACTAAGATCAAGCCGAGTTCCTAGAGCTGTTGGAAAGCTTTCCAGAAACGAGCTGTAAACTGAGCTCTATGATCAGATAGAAATTGGAATACCATGGAGTCTGACAATCTCATCAATGAACAATTGTGCATACTGATGAGCCTTATAGGTGCTTTTCACTGGAAGAAAATGAGCCAATTTGATCATACAATCCACTATGACCCACACAAAGTCAAACCACTTGATGGTGTGGGATAGCCCTGTTACAAAGTTCATAGTGATCCGTTCCCACTTCCATTCAGGTATTTCTATTTGTTGAAGCAAACCTACTGGTCTCTGATGTTCAATCTTAACTTACTGACACACCAAACAACGAGACACAAAATCACCAATATCTCTTTTCATACCTTCCTACCAATACAATTGCCGCAAATCTTGATACATCTTGGCTGAGCCTAGGTGTATAGAGTAACGAGAATTGTGAGTTTCCTCTAAAATGGTCTTTCTAAGATTTCCAGCATTGGGTACACATAGCCGGTTACCAAATCGAAGCATTCCTCCTTGATCTATCGTAAACTCAGTGGTTGCCCCACTTCTGACATCATCATGCAACTTAAGCAATCTAGGATCTTCATTTTGAAACGCTTTAATTTGCTCCATGAGGGATGACTGGGCTCTTACATGAGCCAAGAGTATCCCGGATTTCCCTAAGTCAAACTTAACACCACTAGCTTCAAGCTTGTGAACTTCCTCCACTGACGGCCTCCTTACTGGAGCAATATGAGCCAAACTACCCACAGATTTCCTGCTGAAGGCATCCGCTACAACGTTAGCCTTACCAGGATGATACAAGAGGTGCAATCATAATCCTTAACATCCACCTTTGTTGCCTTAGGTTCAAATCCTTTTGCTGGAATATGTATTTCAGACTCTTATGGTCAGTGTAAATCTCACAAGTCTCACCATAAAGATAATGCCTCCAAATCTTCAAAGCAAAAACTACTGCTGCCATCTCCAGATCATGAGTGGGATAGTTTTGTTCATGCTTCTTTAGTTGTCACGAAGCATAAGCAATGACTCGTGTTACATTAAAACACAACCAAGTCCTATCCGAGAAGCATCGCAGTAAACTGAGAAACCTCCAGAATCGAAAGGTAGGACAATGTAATAACGGTGTACACGTGTAATACCCGATATACACGTGTTAGTAGATAAGTTCCAGGTGATCCTAAGGTCCCTCGGGACCCACCCGTGTTACCGGGTTCGGGTTTTTGCTAAGTTTGGAACCCTGTACCTCAATGGAAGGCTATATATTAGAGTCACTTTCTTGGGATCAAAAGTCTCAGTAATTGCTCTCTAGATGGATATGATTTGAAGAGTGATTTTTAATGAATTTTAGGAAACCTCTAGATATTTCATTTCTAGCCCCCAAGTTTAGAAAATTACCGGAATTCCGGATTTTAAAGTACAACTTGAAAATGAGATTTTGATTGGTTGGGGTGTTGATTTTTTTGATATTTTATTTGAATCCAAATGGGGGTATTTCCTTATTTACATTTATGTTTTAAAGTTAATAGGAAATAAATAAATTATTTAACTTAAAGTAAATAATCATGACAGCAATATGTCTGCTGTTATATCAGCAAACTGTTGCTGATTTAAGCTCTTGCTGTCATGGTTGTTGTCCATGACTTTTACTGCTGTTGCTGTCCATGGCTAGCTTCGTAACGCCCCAATTTTTCTGATAGAGTGAAAATGACCAAAATGCCTCTGAGATCATTTTCGGCCCGGAACTCAAGGATAGCTAACCTGGCAATTCTTGAGGGGCTAACTCAATGTTTGAAGGGGATTAGTTGACTTGTGTACCTTTCCGGGATCGAAAATCTCATTTTTCGAGTTTTCGGGTCAAAATGACCAAAATACCCTGTGATATTTGACTCGGTTGCAAGTGCCGGATGAACCTGAAACTTCTCCAGATAGTTTTAAAAGACATGTTTATGTATTTTGTGACCTCAGTTTTAGTCCCGATGGTCCCGGGCAAAATTTGTACAAAATTATGATTTTGCCCCTAGTTTTGTGCTTTTAAGTTTAATCGTGTGATTAAGCAAACCTAAGCAATATTAGACTCTAATTGAAGGTTAATTAATTTCCATAATTAATCTAGAGTCAAAATAATTTATTAAAGTTAATTAGAACCTAAAATTGCTTAGATTAAACCTAAATCTCTCTTTATAAATCAAGATTCTTTTTCAAGGAATCTTGAATAGTACTTTCTCTTTCCAATTCCTTAAATCAAGGAATTGTGTCTACTATTGTTTATTCATAAAATGAATTTGTATTCTCTAATTTGTGTATGAGCACTACTTAATCATGTCATAGAATTTCCTAACCACATTATTAGTTACCTAAACACATACTTAGAGATTCCTAATCTTGCACTTAATCTAAGACACACCTAAACACATCTCTAAACCATCATTAAACAAAAGAAACCTCACCTCCTCTCTTCTAGAAGCTCATGGCCACTCCTCCTTCCATGCCTTCAATATTTGAAATTCAAATATAATTTCAAGTCCATGATAAGCCTTACCTAGCCCATACTTTGCACCATGCTTACCATGATTTCCTCCATACCTTGAATGAAAACCCAAAAGAGATATTTCTTCTCTCCAAGGCCACATGAACTCACAGCCAACACCTCCTCCTCTCATTCCTTGATGTTTCAAATTCCTATAAATACATGTGTTAGAAGAATTTGGTTCCATTTTACACATTTGCTAAGTCTTTGTCTTGAAAGCTTGTCTAGTTTCTTTTATTTTTCTCTCAAAGAACTCTTGAGTTCTTTGCATCTCATCTTCTTCATCTTCATCATCTTCTTTAAAGAACTACACCTCATAACCTCAAACCACCACATCACAACCTTAGATCATCATCAAAACCCTAAACACTCAACCTCAAACACAAGCTCACCAAGAACACATTTCCTTTCTTTTTCTCTCTACAAGGCCGAAGCACTATCATCACTTTAGGAGGAGTTTTTCCTTCCATTCTCACCTCAAAGATCAAGCCTTTATCTTCAAACTTGGTAGGAAGTTGCTTTCAAACTTTATTTTTACTCAAAATATGATTTTCTCAAGGTTTCTCTTGGTTTCTTTTTAAGCTTTTCCTTGTATTTCCTTTTCTTTTCATTTCAATCTCAAGGACTTGATTTTGAACATGATAGCTTGATGATGAGAGTTTCTAGATTTGTGTTCATCTCAAAGAAACCTCTAAAGCTTGAGTTTCATTCTTGATCTAGCAAAGTTTTGGTTTTTCTTTCCTTTTCTTCTCTTACATGGCTTCGGCCACTATATGTTTCCCTTCAAAGATTTTGTTAAAAATTATAGGGTGTCTCTATATTTATTTTGTATCAAGAAATAATGTTGTTTTGGTTCCTTTAGATCATTTCCTTTAAAGCTTGATGATGTTGTTCAAACCATGAGTCTCTTTGAAATCATGGGTTCATGAACACTAGAGCTTGCTTTACCTTGTTAAGATATGTTGGGATATGTTTGATCTTTTAAAGTCTTGTGAGAGCTCTAGCAAAGATTAAAATGAATCTTGCATCCATGTTTATGTTCATGCTTCGCACATCATGTTTACTTTCCTTGCTATCACTAAATGTCAAGAATAATAAATAAACTTGTATTATCATATTTATATTTCAAGTCTTGCATTATCATGTTTATATTTTCAAGTCCTCACCTAAATATTAAAGATAATAACAAGTTGCATCTCATGTTTATTTTATGCTCTCACTTTATTTTTTTAAGGAAAGATAAAATATGTGCATGAGCATGTTTAAGATTATATCATCACCTAAGAGAACCTAGAGCTCAAAGACTTGCCCATTATTATCTCAAACAAAGGCTCGAAAAATATATGTTTCCTTGTTCCTTTAGATTCGACCCTAGGAGGTTTGCCTTGTTTCAAATACTAAAACTTATGTTTTATAATTTTTCCTAAGTTTACATGGACTTAAGAAATGTTTGAACAAAGTTTTCTGATCTCAAACCTTTTCAAATTTCATTCGAAATGGCTACTTCCCTTGAAGGGATTTTAATGATTTCTAGGAGATAAAATGTTTACTAATGAGTTTTGAAAGTTTTAAAAAGGTTCCAAGAGAAACTAGCATTTTATGTGTTTTAGAAATCAAGTTTTATGCCTTGTTTGTTGGAGAAGAATTCGGTTCTGCCTTGCTATGAATGCTCACTGTTTGTGCTGTTTTGATTATGATAATATGAGTATGTTCATGTATTTTTTATGCTAAAATTAATATGTGAAAGTTAAGAGAAGATAGTAACTAGAGAAGAATTAATTTGAGACTTTTAGATCCCTTAGTAATGGATTTTTCTAGATTCTGTCCAGAAAGGTTTAGAATTGAAAATCATGGTTTATAATTAGTTTAAATGTGTAGAAACTACTCATAATTGGTTTAGGACTTGATCTTGATGCCTTAGGAGCAAACCGAACTTAGAAAGGGTCAAAGTTGTGATTCCTAGGTACCTGTAAAGTATGAATTATAGATTCTATACTCTTGAGGTTTAGAAATATTTATGATCATAGATTTGAGTGATGAATACTTAGATGTGAGCCTATAGGTACCCGAGAGCTGAAGTTTTGATGATATACAACTTAGAATTCAAGTTAAAGGACCCTAAGGATCAAAGCATAAGACATTAAAAGAATTTATTGCTTTGAGTTTGATAATGTAAATATGATATGTTGATATGCATGATGTGAATTCTTTTTATGATAATGCTATGATGATGTGTGAATGCATGTGCTAGGATGAAACTGTTTATATGACTTTAGAAATGGATTATGAAATGTGAAATTGAATGTGTAAGTACATGCATTCTGAGTTGATGTGGCATGCTATGATGAATTGCATGAATTGATGAGCATGAAATGCATATTGCATGGAGTTCCATAATGATAGTTGAGGGCATGTGTTTATGATGCATTCTTGCATGACACACCGAGATGCATTTCTCCTACCTCGGTAAGGAGATAACAAAACCATGAGGGTATGGTAGATGCAGCCTGCCAGAGTGGACAAATTTACTATGCACTAGATGCTGTATATGTGTTTTGAAGAAGGAAATAACCCTAACACGCACTCTGAGAGTCAGTGTATTAGGTGATCCTTAAGTCTCTAACCTACACTCTGGGAATCGATGTATTAGGTGACCCTTAAGCCCTTAGCCCGAACTCTAGTAGTCGGGATATCATTTGTTTTATTATCTGCTTATTCAGATAATAAGTTGGAAATTAGTGATGTGTTACCCCCTCTATTTTTCCCCATATTAAATCTAGTGACAACTAATTAGGATTGAGCTCATTCCTAGGCAATTAGGTGAGATGGATTTTGGGGCTATGATAAAAATCGCCAGGGCAGTATGTCGGATGGATTTAGGTGGATATGTTTAAGAGGGTGGTCTTTGACAAAAAGAACTTAAGAGTTCAAGTATGAGAAAAAGATATGATGTTTTTAAAGTCACACAGTTATGAGAAAAGAAAGAGTTTTATATGCCACTTATATATTAATGTTTATCCTGATGTTGTGTTCTACCGACTGTTTGCATAAAGTATTGTCATGCATTCATCCAATATCTGTTGCATTCATATGATTAAGACCCATACTAAAAGACACCAACTTCAGATAAATAGACTTGAGAAGTTTAAAAGTTAAACCTTATGCATGACCACCTTTTTATAATTAAAACCGAAGTCGCTAGGGACGATGACGATGACACGTGTGTTAGAGTCGAAAATCCATACTGAGAATCTTGAATGAGTTTCTCATCCCTCTCTCTTTTTTCTCCCGCGTCGTCTCTAGACGAAGATGATGGTGTATCTCGTGACCTTTACTAAGGCGTGGGCGTAGGGCATGCACTACGAATCGGATCAGTGGGATGCAACGGAACGGAGATGCCGCTTTAGATCTATATGCATATGGATGTGTATTTCTTTTAATGTGATAATAGGACTATGATAGTCATAAACTATGTATCTATGGTAAATGTAATAAACAACGTTTGTGTTTTGTGACCATGAATGATATGAGATCTCTTTTCTATATGTTAGTCTCGTTACATCATACGTGACTCTCACTTTGGTTTTATATTTCAAAAAAAAAAAAATTACCCATATTTCTGCTAAGCATTTTCATAAAAGAATGAGACTAAGAAGTAATAACCCAATGATTAACCTAATGTGTTCTAGAGTATTGGGTTAAAAATTAGGATGTTACAGGCTTGCTGTGCCACTGTCCACGACTGGTTTGCTATGCTGCTATCCACGGCTAGCTTGCTGTGTTGCTGTCCACAGCTGGCTTTGCTGTGTTACTGTCCATGGCTGACTGTTGGACCTTGCTGCCCACGGCTAGGAAATTTCATAGAAGTAGTATAAGTGTTAGTGAAGCTAAAATGATAGAAAAATGTTCAATGACAGCAAGAGTTACTATCATAAAAAGTTTCCACAGCTGGGAATGAATTCCCACAGCTGAGAATGAATTCCCACAGCTGAGAATGAGTTCTCACAGCTGAGAATGAGTTCCCACAGCTGAGAATGAGTTCTCACAACTGAGAATGAGTTCCCACAGCTGAGCATGAGCTTCCACAACTGGGAATGAGTTTCCCACAGCTGAGAATGTAATTCCATAGCTGGGAATGGGTTTCCACGGCTGGAAATGTAATTCCACAGCTGAGACAAGTTTGTCACAGCTGAGGCCATAAGTGCACAGTAACCCATAAGTGCATAGTACCCCCCACCCTAAAAATGCGAAACGAAGGGGTTAAAGCCCTTCCCCCTCATTTTCTTTCCATTTCCTTTGAACCAGAAACCCTCTCCTCTCCTTTTTCTCTCATTTTTCTTCAACCCTATTCCAACCTAACTCCCATAAATCATCAAGATGAGTATATGTTATAAGATCTTGTCTCCTTTGTCACCATTCTTGCACATTCTCGAAATCGGCATTTTTATTTCTCTCTTTTTGTCAAATGGGGGTGCTCCCTCCAATATTGTTAGGGCTAGATTAGAGTTATTTAAGTATTGATAAATTTTAATATTGAGTTTATTGATTATTTTAGTCAACGTGGTGTCTCCCCCTACTTTTCGGAGCTCAGTTAGACTTGACGTTAACTCTCCCTCCCCTTCAGGTGAGTGGGTTTAAACTCATAACCTTATTTTTTGCCATTACAAGTATGTTTTATGCATGATAGTTATTAAATATGAAGGTAGAGACAAGATAAATTGTATATTATGATTTTATATGCTTATGCAAGCTAGAGAAAATTTTGATTTATGATAATAGTATGAAAATGAAATTTAGAAAAACCATGGGACCATAATTGTTATGACATGTGTGATGAAAATGTTTTATATGTTTATGAAAAGACTTATTGCAAGAATATATGCTTTAATAAGTTGTTATTTTATTAAACATGTTTTGAGAGTTATGATATCTTATTATTTCAAGACTTAAGATTTATAAATACGGTTTTAGAGTACTCAGTTGATATATATATATATATATATATATATATATATATATATATATATATATATATATATATATGGAAGCTCATTCCCAGCTATGGAAGCTATATATATATATAGCTTGAAATAAATTATGTTATTTGATTTGAGAATATTATGGTTAAAAACCCCAACATTTGCACTATGATTTTAGTATTATCAAGTATATAGAGAAATATGTTAGTAAACATATGAATTTAGAAACTCAGTTTATGGTACCAGGAGGTACGAAATTTAGTATGATTCTTAACAACTGCCAGATACATATTCTGTGAGCTTGAAATCGGGACGCTTTCAAGCGGTGAACCTTTGGGCTTGTTTTTCACAGCCACAGTTATGCTAAAATCAGATTGTAGAGTTATATGAGTCCGGAACTCTCAGAGTACTAAGAATTTAGGGGCTCTTGTTCGTCAAGGATTGAGCACCCACCCTTCAGACAAATGATTTTATAAATATCTAAATATTTTATGATTTCAAGAGTAGAGTAATTATAAAAGTTTTAAATCCAGAGAAGAGCTAGAGCGGAGTTTTAGAGAAAATTATTAGTTTATGATTTAGAGATTTGATAGTAGCTATAGAGAAACAAACAGTGAGTTAACGGCTGGGAAAAATAATCGTTAACCTTAGTACCAAGTTGTCCTTAGAGGCAATCTCATAAAGCCGAAATGGAACCTACTTAGATGTCCGATTCGGATCGTTACGGATCCTAGAGATTAGAAAAATTTGCTATATCATGGTTGACATGCATAGCTAGAGAATATATCGTTATGCAATGCATAACTAGAGACCCATGTTTCTCTATTATCATATAGTTATTTATGTCATCAAAGGTTATTTATGATTTTAGAGATTATTTGATTTACAAGTTATTACATATATGTATGGAAAATGATTTATTGCTAAAGTAAGGACTCAGATATGTGTTCCTATGAATTTGTAAATGCAGAGAGAACTTTTATATAGTTATGCCTATACATATCAAATGGTTTGTGATTGCTGCATGTAAATTAATTATTGTATCTTCTTGGTTGTCCCATGTGAATGATGGGTGAAAGCTCACTCACTAAGTCCATTGACTCACCCCTTTCCTTTCCTTTCATAGTTGCAGGTACAGGTGTTCTTCCACCTCCAGCTTTGTAGACTCAGTTGCTCTCAGTGGTGAGCCTTATTTTGATGCAAGGTTTATTTAGGTTTCTGTCAGTTTAGAGAGCTACAGTAGTTTTGCAGGCAGGATCCAAGTCACACATGTATTTTGAGATGTTATAGATAAATTCAGAGACTATGTATTTCCCTATATGTTTTAGAGCTCAAGAATGTATTTTGAAATATAGACTATGCTTAGAGATTTATGTGAAAGCCAATGATAATGAATTTGTGATTCAATCTTCAAATCTTAACTAGATTTTAGAGCATGACAAAAATGTTTTAGATTTATATATGTGAATATTTCAGTTTTCATGGATTTGAATATTACGTTTTAATTAGAGAAAAAGATGCGAATTTGCAAGAAAATTGCAATTTAAGTATGATATTACACTATTTTATGCATTTAGAGAGATATGTCACCTAGAAGGCTTACGTGGGGATGAGACTCTTCACGTGCCGGTCACGCTCCCAAGTCGGGTCGTGACAGACAAGTACAAGTGCTAAGGTTAGGCTAGCCTTCAGCATTTGAAAACTTTCCTCATATGCATCTGACCATTGAAACTTCACATTCTTTTAAGTCAACTTAGTCAATGGCGCAGAAATTCTTGAGAAGTCCTTGACAAACCGATGATAGTAGCCTACCAATCCTAGAAAGCTACGAATCTTAGTAACTGAAGTAGGCTGTGGCCATTGTTGGATAGCTTCAATCTTTTTCGAATCCACCATAATCCCATCCTTAGATACAATATAACCAAGAAAAGCCACTTGATCAAACCAAAATTCACATTTAGAGAACTTGGCATAAAGCTTGTAATCCCTCAAAGTTTGCAATACAATCCTTAGATGACATTTATGCTCTTCCATACTCTTGGAATATACCAAGATATCATCGATGAAGACGATCACAAAATGATCCAGGAAGGGTTTGAACACACGATTCATCAAATCCATAAAAGCAGTTGGGGCATTTGTCAAGCCAAAAGACATCACCAAGAATTCATAATGCCCATAACGGGTACGGAAGGCAGTCTTAGGAATATCTTCACCTTTGATTTTTAATTGATGATAACCAAAATGGAGACCAATTTTAGAGAAACAAGAAGCTCCTTGAAGTTGATCGAACAGATCATCAATCCTTGGTAGCGGGTACTTATCACGAACAGTAAGTTTATTAAGTTGCCGGTAGTCCACACACAATCGCATCGAACCATCTTTCTTCTTTACAAAAAACAATGGAGCTCCCCACGGGGATGTGCTCGGATGTGCTCGGACGGATAAAACCTTTCTCTAGCATATCTTGTAACTGATCCTTCAACTCCCGCAATTCAGCAGGAGCCATGCAGTAAGGAGGGATGGATACAGGTTGAGCTTCTGGGGCCAAGTCTATGCTAAACTCTACCTCCCTCTCAGGAGGCAATCCTGGTAATTCATCTGGAAATACGTCTAGGAATTCTCTAACCACGGGGACTTGGTCAATGCTAGGCACTTCAGCCTCAACATCTCTGACCACCGCAAGGAAGGCTTGATTGCCTTTATTTATCAAGTGCAAAGCACTCATGGATGAGATTAAAGTAGCTGGGGTAAGATAACTATCCCCTTTAAACACAAAAGATAAACCACCTAGAACGTCAAACCTCACTACCTTGGCATAACAATCGACATTGGCATGACAAAGAGCTAACCAATCCATGCCTAAGATAACATCAAAATCAACCATCTCAAGAAGCTTCAGATCAGCTAAGGTGTCTACACCATTCACGCTGACAATACAAGACTTGAACACTAATTGGATCCACAAATATTCTCACATTGGAGTACTAACCCAAAATGGGTTTTCCAATAGCTCAGGTTGCTCGCCAAAGCGAGATGCAAAATACGGAGACACATATGAATGTGTTGAACCCGAATCAATTAATACTTGTGCATCAAAAGAGCAAACTTGGAGTGTACCTGCAACCACTTCATTGGATGCTTGAGCATCTTGTCTCATCATGGCAAATATCAGGGGTTGACCTCTGCCCCTATGGCCTGACCCTTTGCCACTGGGGCCTCTACCATCCACTACTCTACCACCAAGACTTGATCACAACTTGTCATCAACACAGCTACTATCAACACCTGATCCCATTTTATGAAGACAGCACCCTCAACCCCGATCCCGTCCTCTTACAAAAGCAAATATCACAGCCTTCCCTCATAACCAAAATAAAAAACACCATTCAAAAGCATAACCAAACATAGGCTCAGATTCTTCATCTTAACAAAAATAACGAATTAAGGAAAGGAAAGAAGGCGGCCAGCATTGACAACCACCGTGACCTCCACCACCGCCTTCACAAGCTTCCTCTCGCTCGACGCCGTCGCGAGTTCTACTCACAGAAGCCACCGCAAAGATCTCCGCCTCAGATCGCTGCGGAGCCACCTACACCGCTCGGGAGCACTATTGCGAATCCCCTCTGCCAATGAACAACCCCATCCTGTGGCTCCTTTCGCGAACCGTAATCGCCACGAAAGAAACGTTGTCTGCCACCCCCTTGGTGCGACCTCGCACAGCACCCCCCAGCACCCCTCCTGTGTGACAGCCCCCCACCGCCTCGCAGCCCAGAACCTCGCGAAGCCTCCCCTGCCCTCGCCTGGGCCCAAAGAACCCTCTCACTCATCCGGTAGTCTTCTTCATCGAACTCAAATTTATCCAAATAAACCAGTCGAGATCTCGCCTAGATCTTCACGCGGTCATTTGCTCAGCGCAATCGCCAAGGCTCCTCGGCCTCTGGCCGCCAAACTACGCCCCGGCCCAAGATCATATCGTCACCCCTCCTGCTGTGGAGCGCACCTTCACAAAGAATAAGTCAAGAAATGCATCGAACTGCATTACACTGCGTCGCTCTTCCTTGTGCGCAGCTTTGGTTGGTTTTGCTACCTCCTGTTTGCAATTTGAGAGTGAGGCAGTGAGTTAGGGATTTGGGGCTCCGGTTTTTTTTATTTTTCAAAAATGGCTGATGCATTTTTTTTATTTTTATTTTTTTTGGGGCGGGTCAATGTAGTGGGGTATGGAATAGCTTGGGTTAGGTGTGTCTGCGTGGGTGTGTTGCTTTTTTTTTTTGTTGAAATGGGCCTCCTTTTTTTGGTTTCCCAAAAAAGAAAAATTTTAAACAACTATAAGTTTTTAATCCGTGCAACATTTAGTAATTGTGACTGAGGAGTCGATGCTCCCTTCACGATTTTGAATCATAAGAGTTCACTGAGCAGTTAAATGTTGCCTTGAATCTCGTGCAAAAAAGCGGATTTCCTTTTAATCATTTTCAATTAAAAATCATTTTCAAAATCAAAATCAACCAAAATCAATTTCCAATTAAGAATCTTTCTAAAAAAAAAATTAAAATCAATCAACACAGTTTTTTGAGTTTTATCTTAATTAAAACCAATCAACACACAAGCATTTTCTACAGAACGACGTGGTTTTGAGTTCCTCATTGCACCAGAGGGTACGTCGGCGTAGCTTACAACTATCAAACCAAAATTAATTTTTCATTAAATTGTTTTCTTTTAATTTAATTTCTTTCTATTTTATTTTACTTTATATTTTACATAATCGCTAACTTTTAGGGAAAAATAAATATTTTAAAGTCCTAATTAATTTGCATAATAAGCTCTAGGGTAACCGTATTTATACGGATGTATTAGGGGTGCAGTGGGATTAAGTTTCCACCCTTCCCTAATCACAATCAGACTCCCGGACCTTAAATCTCATTTTAAAAGACCAGTTTGTAAATTAAAGGTTTTCCAATTTTTCCAGAATTAAAATTGGTGGCGACTCCCAAACATTTTCAAAAAACCAAACGATCGCCATCCGAGTCTCGGCGCCCCCCTCCGGGTACGTTGTGACAAAGATAAATATAATAACGTATATATAAACTTATATGAATATGTTTTTAGTCATGATTCCATATTTCTCAAATATATCTCTATAAAATCACATAAATCCCAAAACATAATGGGGAGTTATCCGAAGCAGAATAATAACAAGTCTAGACATGACCTGAAGTCATGTGCGGGTTAGCACCACACCTGCTAACTGGAGTTAGCCCGTAGCCATACAAGTCCAGACATGACAAAAGTCATGTGCGGATTAACACCTCACCTGCTAACTGGAGTTGGCCTATAGCCAAATACAATTCCAGACATAGCTGCAGCTATGTGCGGGTTAGCACCTCACCTGCTAATTGGAGTTTCATGGTGCACCAAGGCTAACGTCCCTGTCGTTAGCTACAGATTCTACTTTCGTTCACTCCCAAAACATTTTCAATCAATTTCAATCTTATAGTTTCATAATATGTGTTCAATATCATAATTATTGACTTAACAATTCTCACAAATATATTTATTCATATTTCCAACGCAACTCCAAATTCAGGATATTCTTACAATATAAAATTCATTCTCAAGTTATGAGACATATAAGATAAAATCAAATTTGATATTTTATATAAGATGTTCTAAAATTCAATATTCGTTACAATTTCACTAAAAATATTTAAATAAACATGATAGCCAAGTTCTAGTCTTTAATTGAAATTTTCTCATTTCAAACATAAAGCACACTTTTTGATAATTAAATTATTTTCTCATATATCAACATACTTTAAACTTCTCATATAATTCTAAATTTATAATCCATATTTATGATGTATAAAGTAACCTACAGATACACTATCCATTCACAAATATTGGTTCAAAGAACCGAAGAACAATTCCTTTGATGCCACCAACTCAAGTGTTGACGTCCGATTGCTCTACCGCTCTAGGCATAAGACAATATTAATATTTGTGAGCTAACTACGTTATCAATTAACATCAATTAGTCCCAATTCATAAGAAACCCCAAATTCATGGGTTTAAGAACCCTAACAATATCTCAAAAAATTTAGAAACTGTAACAATTTAAATAGAGCAGTTTAGAAGCATAGTTACCACTTGGAGAGTAAAATTGATGAAGAAAATCACTCCCAACGCTTCTAAAATCTTCAACTCTCTAATGGGGTTTAGAGAGAGAAAGTGGGTTAGAGGAGAGGGAGAGAGAAATGGGCAATTAGGGGGTTGGAAGGGAAGAGGAGATGATGATGATGGAGGTGGTGGTGATATTTGTTGAAGAAGAAAACAAAGAAGATGCAGAAGAATGGAAGAAAGTAAGAGGGAAAGAAGAAAACATGAGAGGAAGAGAGGAAGAAGTGAAGGGGAAGAAGCAGAGAACGTTTCTGTCAAGGGAAGGAAGTGAAAATAAAAGAAGGAGAGGAAACTAGTGTGGTTCACACCACTTAAGCTGCATGTGCACCTCACTCTCTTTTTTTTTCTAGTCGGTTATGACATTAATTGTCTTTACTAAGGGGGTGTTCGGCATAACGTATTAGGCATGATAGTATAAGTTAATACTATACGTCATGCCCTTATCCGTTGTTTGGTGCAGATAAGGTATTGTGTAATATTATATGCTATAACTCCCTTATATGTCAATATGCTGTATAACTGAATACAGCATGGGGAGGCCGTATTAGGCCTGATTAGCTTTTAACGTATAAGATCATTTTTTTAAATATATTATTAAAATAAAATAATTCTTAAATAAATAATAATAAAATAAAATTATTTTTTGTAAAATTTTTTATGATAAAATAAATATAAATAATATATAATATCATATTAGTTGTATATAATAAAAATAGAAATAAAAATAACCGATAAACAATAAATAATAAATAATATGTAATATATAAAAGTAAGAACCAGTAACTTAAATTTAAATAATTATGATTAAAAATATAAAATATTAAAATATATAAAATAGTATTTTTTATTTATATATATATGATTGAAATAAATAATAACATTTAATAAAAATTAAATTATAGTTAGTAAATATTTACATAAATATAATATTTGAAAATTATTATAATAAAAATTCCTATTTTATTATTATTTGATTTTATTTAATATTTACTAGAATTACTTATAAATTAATAGTATGATATTACTAAACATAAAATTGAATGTCTTATACAATGTTACACCAAACACTGTATAATATTAAAAGTTTATCAGACCTTATACTATCAGGTTTTATACTATTAGCCCTTATCCTATCATGCGTGCCAAACGGGCCCTAAATGCTTATACCATGATGGAGTATTATTTGTCTCTTGGTGAAATATAAGGGCCTGTTTTGTTTGCTGTTTGGTTTTAAAAATAAAACTTGTTTTAAATTGTTTTCTTCACATTAATTTTAAAAATGAAAAAAAAAAACTACGAGTTTTAAAAACAAAAGATGGAAAACAGTTTTAAGTTGTTTTCCAAAACAGATATGAGTTTTCTTTATCTTTTTCCATCCCTACGTTTACAAACCCATCCCCTTCATTCACTTTAACCAACCACCGCTGCAACCCAACTCTGTGAGCTCTGTGACCAAGCGTCAACGAGCTCTACGACCAAGCCCTGGAGAGCGAGCTCCACGACCTAGCCACCGCGTGCGACAAGCCTCGTCGAGTAAGCTCCACGAGACCTAGACCTGCCGTGACCTAAGCCAGCCTAACGGCTAAGCCCGGCCGTGCTCTGCGACCTTGCAACCAAGCCTCGCAAGCCCCACCGTGCTCCGCGCGCGACCCAGATCTCCCCTTCTTTCTCTTTCTCTGCTTCTCTCTCTGGTTCTCCCTTTGTTGTGGTTGCCGTGTTCATATTTACTGTTATTTGCAAATTGATACAGAGTTGTAAATTGTTCTCTTGTTCTTTGTTGATCTTTGTTGTGGTTGCTACTGTGTTGTTATGATCTTTGTTATGTTCTTTGTTGTGATTGTTGTTATGATTTTTGTTGTAGTTATCCAAACAAGTTTTTTTGTTTTGTTGTTTTTGAAAATTGTTTTGGAGAACAATTTAAAAAAAATAAAAAAAATAATTCCAAACAGGCCCTAAATATCCAAAATACTCTTAAAAATATGTTAATTTCAGGGATAAAAATGAGATGTAAATTTTCATGGATCATTTTATTTCCTACTCCTATCTAATTATTACATATGGAGCTCATTTTCTTTTGGTATGCCCTCAGGTAGTGTTTGAAATAATTAAAATTAGAAAATAAATTGATTTGATTTGACATGATTTGAATTAATTTAATTTTCAGGTTAAATCTTACATTTGAAATAATTAAAAAATTGGAAGTGAATTGATTTAGACATCTAGTTTTATGTCTAAAATATAATAATTTTTGTTGTGGCGATTAAAATATGAAATGAAATAATTTGATTTGTGTATTAGTTTTAAAATCAATTCAGTTTTATTCAAATTCTATAAAAATTTAAAAGATTTGAAAATAAAAGAATAAAATTTAATAGATTTATAAATTAATTTTTTTTAAATTCCAAACAAATGATTTGATAACTCAAAACCCTAACCCCAAATGATTTTTTTTTTTTGGGTGCGGAAGAGGATTTCATTTCTTTTTTTATTATATTAGATTAATTCCAAACACACTCTCAAGCCGTGTTGGTCCTATCTCTGTCAGGCATCTGTGAACCAAGCCGTCTGCTGCCACCGCCAGCTATCCTTCTGCTCACGGTCTGTCGCCGCCGGTGGCCCCTCTGCTTCAGTGCTTCCTTTGCCAGAAAGGTATTTTATTTTATTTTTTTTTTCCATCTGTTCTATTTCTATTTTTCTCGAGCATTCCATGCCTTCTCTTTCCAGTCGAAAACATTGTTTTTTGTGTTGACTGTTCTTTTCAATCCGTAGTCGCGGTTCCCGTTGTCGCTTCTTACTGTTATAATTCTTTGTCCGACGATTATTCTCTGCTGCCTGCTCCTCCATCACATACAGATACTGCTGCGTTTTTGCTTTTAGCGTTGAGTGGCCATTGGACTGCCCTTCCTTCAAAGCATGCCTATTCTTACCTCATCCAAGTTTCCCAAATGTGCCGTATTACTACTCCACAACCTCAACCTCAGCTTTGCTACCGCCAACCCTTCTCTTTCGCTTACGCTTATGGGTAATAAAACATCTCTCTTTCTCTCTCCCTCCTTTTCATTTCTTGTTCCATGTTTTAATTATTCTTTTATGACAATAGAATCATCTGAAGAAACTGAAGAACGCTTCGATTCATTACAGCTTCTTGTGCATTTAAATGTAACGGTACTCATCTATCGGGCAAGCGTGTTCAAAAGACGCCAGGCGCTGCTTATTCAGCCGTGCCAGGTGGCAACGCCGGCTTGTTGGAAGATGAGGAGCTCAGGAAATCAACGCTGGCGATGGACCTCGCCTCTCTTGTTGAGGAGTCCTCCAAAGTTTCGGAGAGAGAGCCCAGGAGCAGGATGGAGTTCAAGAGGTTTCTCGAACACCGAATAAAGAAGAGGGTCAAGGAGCAATGTGTGAATGGGAAATTCCGTGGCTTAATGGAGAACGTGATCTCCAATGCAGAAACACTTCGGGGCGCTTATAATTGCATTAGGATCAACTCGAATGTTGATGCGAACTCGAGCTATGATGGCTTGTTTTTAGATGACTTGGCAAAAGAGCTCCGAGAAGGGAGGTTTGATGTCAGTGCCAATACCTTCTCTATCTCAACAAGGAGATTGAGTAACAAACAAGTTTTGGTGCTTCCCAATTTGAAGTTGAAGGTAGTCCAGGAAGCTATCAGAATAGCTTTGGAAGTTGTTTACAAGCCGTATTTCTCGAAGATATCACATGGCTGCCGGAGTGGGAGGGGCCATGCTGCGGCCTTGAGGTATGTCTGCAAGGGGGTCTTGAATCCTGACTGGTGGTTCACGTTGCTTGTGAAAAAGAAGTTGGATGCTGCCGTCTTGGCTAAGCTGATTTCAGTAATGGAGGATAAGATAGAAGATCCTGGTTTATATGATTTCCTTCGGAGCATGTTTGATGCACAGGTGCTAAATCTCGAGTTTGGGGGTTTTCCAAAGGGACATGGTCTTCCACAAGAAGGGGTGTTGTCCCCTATTCTAATGAATATATACCTTGACCTCTTTGACAGTGAATTTTACAGGTTGTCAATGAAATATGAAGCTATACATGATGGAATGCATGATGATCAAGATATATCTTGCTCCAAGTTGCGTGGTTGGTTCAGGAGACAGTTGGATGGTAGTGATGTTAAGTGTGGGGATGAGAAGAATTCCGGCATCAAAGTTTACTCTTGTCGCTTTATGGATGAGATGTTTTTTGCAATTTCTGGCTCCAAAGATTCTGCTATTAATTTTAAGTCTGAGGTCCAAAGTTATTTTGAGAATTCTTTGTTGTTGGATGTTGGTCCAACTGATATATTGCCTTGTGAAGGGCCTCATGGTATACGCTTTTTGGGAACTTTGGTCAGAAGAAATGTTAGAGAGAGTCCTGCTGTCAAAGCTGTTCACAAGTTAAAAGAGAAAGTTGAGTTATTTACATTGCAAAGGCTAGAGGCTTGGAATTATGGGACAACTAGAATTGGGAAGAAATGGTTGGGTCATGGTTTGAAGAAAGTTAAGGAGTCAGAAATCAAGCATTTAGCTAATAGCAGTTCTCTACTGAATAGGGTTTCCTGTTACCGTAAGTCTGGAATGGAAACTGACCATTGGTATAAGCACTTATTGAAGATATGGATGCAAGATGTTCAAGCGAAAAATGCCAAGAGTGAAGAAAGCATTTTATCCAAGTGTGTCGCGGAACCAGCTCTTCCAAAAGAGCTGAAAGATTCCTTTTATGAATTTATAAAACAGGCAGAGCAGTATATAAATTTGGAGGCAGCTTCTATTCTTAAGCTTTTGCCAAATAATAACAGCTCGATGGAACATGTGATGAAAAAAACTGAGATTGTCACTCCTGTCTATGCAATAAAGAAGCGTCTCCTGAGATATGGATTGATCACATCTAACGGATTCCCCCGTTCTGCCAATGTGCTTATCATGCATGATGCAACTGAAATTATTGACTGGTTTTCAGGGATTGTTGTCCGCTGGCTGAAATGGTATGAAAGTTGTGCTAACTTTGATGAGATAAAGCTCTTGATATCAGATCAAGTTAGGAAATCTTGCATTCGTACATTAGCAACGAAGTATCGGGTACCTGAAACTGAGATAGAAAAGCAGTTTGATGTAGAACTTAGCAGGCTTCCATCTACACCGGACACAGAGAGGGATATGACAAATGAACCATTGGATGTTCAAGCTTTTGATAATGATGAGGCATTAATGTATGGAATTATGTACAGTGGTTTGTGTTTGTTTTCTCTTGCAAGAATTGTGAGCCAAGCAAGACCATGTAATTGTTTTGTAATAGGGTGCTCATCTTCAGCACCAAGAGTTTACACTCTTCATGTTATGGAAATGCAGAAGTCTCCAAGCTGGAAGACTGGGTTTTCGACTTGCATCCATCCAAGCTTAAACAAACGGCGAGTGGGGTTGTGTAAGCAGCATTTGAGGGATTTGTATCTTGGATATATATCACTTCAGTCCATTGATTTTGGTGCATGGAAGTGAGTGTCATCAATTATATCAGGATTGGATTTTGGTCATGTATTACTTCAGGCTATTGATGATGAAGGCACTGTTGAAGATATGTAAGTTCCATATGAATACCTCCAAATACAGTGAATTTTCTTAAAATATAGGGTGAATCCTGATCATTTAATTATGTAATTTTATTGAACAAATTTTATATTAACTAGTTTTAAAATATTTATATATGCAGGAGTGCATCAGAACATGAAAACAATTAACTTGGATATTTTGGTGTTGGCTTTTAGAAAGGCAACTGTGTTCCCTTGGAAGATCTTGCCGTAGCTTTCAAATTAAGGACACGAGTAATTTTTGGTGTGAACTGAGGGAATTACCTGGTCAGTTAAATAAATTTCTCATCTTACATCAGGTGACCATCTTTTTCATCTTTCTAGCATAGGTTTTACTACTGCATAACTTGATTTTTTTATTGTTGATGCTGTAACATCCCCATTTTTACCCTAAATGAAGGTTCACTCAATGATAACTCAAGTGAATGATTCCGCATAAGACAGTTGAACTTTCATCCAAAAAAGAGCAAGTCAACATAAAAGGTTAAATGTTGACCAATGGTCAACAAGAGTCAAGGTCAAAGTCAAAAGTCAAACCTCTAGGTCAAAATCAACCACGAAGACAATGTCAAACCAAAAAGTCAATAGTCAAGAAAGCTCATGTAATAGTCAACATTAAGACCATAAATGATCAAAGACCAATTAAATCAAGATCAAGTGGTTTAAGTAAGTTAATCAAGGTTTACATACCCTAATCATTAAAACAAATTAGGTAACATAGAATTCCATGAATAATAATAAAATAAGCTTAATTAGCAATTTACTATAAATGGTAATAATCTTAAAAGTGGATTATACATAAAACAGTCAAAGTAGACATGATTAATTGTTAATAAGGATGATTACCAGTCTAATAAGAGGTTAGAGTAATTAATTCATGGAAGATTCTTCATTAAGAATAAAATATGATTAAAACATGAATTAAACCATTTATGGTAAAAAGGACTTTGCCAAAAGTGGTAAAAACACTCTAATACCCTTAGAGAATGAGATCCTCCACATAGCAAACTCTCGAAACACATTGCACCGTTTCTAACCCCCTAATTTCGGCCAATATACAAAAGAAAACACTTGCACAATTTTCTTCAAGACAACTTAAGCTAAACCTAATTTAACTACAAGACAACACCAAGATTTCCATCAAAATGAAAAGCACAAGATTCTCACTTTTTCCCATATGCATGGCTGAAGCTATCTCCATCATTTAGTGTGTAAAAGTTGTGATTTGAACTTGGCTTGCATGTCTCAATGAAAGCTTGATAGGTGTCAAGTTGTCAATTCTGGGCTTGTAATCTCGCACTAGGTTAAGCATTCTTATGACATAAAAACTAACTAATAAACCTAAGTAAGTTCTAACTATCCATTGCCCTACTAAAAGGTCAACTTAATGAGCTAAATGGAGTATTAAACCCCCCCCCCCCCCCCCAAAAACAGCCCCCCAAGTCCCATGACCAAAAGGCCTATATAAGGAGCCAAGATGACTTCATTCTTGTTCTTTACAATCATTTAGTCATTCCTAAGTCCCTAGCTCTCCATTCTCTTGAGTTTTCCTCTCAAACCCTCTCTTTAAACACTTATATTCCCAGCCTTAAGCCTTTCATTCTACCTTACAAGAGTTGCAACTCTCAACTCTTGTAAAAATACTTTGACATACACACTAACTCTCACTTGTAATCAAGGTCTTCAAAGCTTGGACATTAGGAGCAAGAAGACTTTCTTTTATACTTTTTGTTTTCCCTATTTGTTCGCGTAACCGAAGGGAAGGGTTGAAGGACTCATTTTTTGCCTTTATATTACTTGGTAGGTGGTTTTTATCTTGAAGATGTGAAGGTTTTAAGTCTATAGCTCATTCTAGGGCTAAAGGCTCAAAACTTGTACATCTAGTTCCTCTAAATGTTGTGTTATTCCTTCCAAGATAAACATGCCTTATAATATGTACTCTGTACAAATGTCTCTGTATTGGGTGTATATGTGCTGGCCACGATGAGAAGTTAAGAATATATGGTTTTGAGTTAGAATAGACCAAAAATGCACACACTAGTGCTAGAATATGCTTTTGATTGAGTTAGGTGCACAAAACTTGTAACAATTGTGAAGCTTGTCGTTTCTGCCTCTAGGAAAAATATACTTGAAAGTTAACATTTTACGGAACATTCTCCAAAGGAAAATGTAGAAAAATTCATTTTCTAGAAAAAGATATAATTTTTTCAAAGTTCAGCCTTTTTCTTGAAGTTGCTGTTTGACCTCTTAAACACTCAATTCACCTTCTCTTTATCTACAAATATGCAAAATGTGTAAAATTGGTTTTGTTGGAAAGTTAAGACCTAAAGGAACACACCCATATAAATACACTCACTAAAAATAATCACATTGATTCATAATCATAAAACAAGCCTCGGGTAGAGTTTTTGAACACTGCTGGAAAAAAGTAACTTTGTAAGGGTGTAAAGGTAATTTCACTTGGAGTCTCTTTGCAAAAATACCCTTCAGAGAAAGATATATGGGTGAGGAGAATTTTAAGCATACCCTTGGTTTTTTCAAAATAATAAGTAGAGAAAAAGAAATTATTTTTCTTTGTAAACATGTCAAAACTGAAACTAAGCTGTAAAAATGGTGAATAAGTAATTTCCCATTTTATGAGGGTTAGAAACTTTGTTAAGACTTAATAATATTAATCTAAGAATGATAAATTATAATCCATGATTAAATCTAAATAAAGGATTGCCACTCATAAAGCAAAGAAAGAACTTAGCCTTACTTCATAAGCTTATAATTTAATTAAATATGACCTAGTGACCATGAGGTACAAATGATGGATGACTTTGACCTATGAGCTTGAATGTGTATCAAAGATATTGAATTATCATGAGTAACAAATGATTCATTATATGCATGAATGATTCAAGTATTGTATCTTACATGATGTAAATGTTATACATGATATGATCTGAGTAATGTGTTTCATGTAGTATGGACTGTACTGTATGATAATCAATGTCATGATAATTCACATGAGATATGTCAATGCTAAGAAGAATTTTGCATTATCATAAATAAAAAGTAATGGCCAAAGCTCACTACTTAACCCCTCATCCAATCTGTCAGGGTTTTCCCACAGAACACAATTTGTGGCGACAGCTACGGTATGAGCTCATTACCTCTAGGAGGTGGTTTAAGGCAACGGTGTTGGTGCACTCAGTGAGTGAAAGACTGAATCAAGTTAAACATGCATTCATTATTGAACTCATGCATTCATTATTGAACTCGTGCATTCAGTTATGTAGAACTTGCCATGATTATGATATCTATTTAGATTTATTAACTCTGCTAATGAAAGATCTTAAAAGACTTGTCACTTGGGAGTATAAACGTTTACGGAAACAAAGCATAATGAAATCTTTAAATGTCCATGTTTTCTTTAAAATAACCCAAAGTGGCTAGGGATGAACATGATGAAGCTTATGCTAAGATGAAAATTCCCTATTGGGAAATATGTGATTTCTTACACCTTTTGATCGTGTCGTCTCTAGACCCTAGTGTGTCCGATGATGGCATGCCAACTCAGTGATTCCGACTCAGATTGGACCCCAGGGAATAAGGCCACATTCTCGAGGAGTTCATTTCACATGGGTGGCCCCAACAGTAGGACTAGGGGCTGCTAGGGCTCGTACAATCACCCTCATGTCATTTCCGATTTCTCAGACCCAAACATGCAGATCTGGAAACTCCTCCACGTCAACTGCCGGTGATAGAGGTGTCTTCAAATTTCGAGGTCAAGGTTCTTGAGGAGCCATTGGATGTGGAGTCCCTCCTAATGATTCCCCCCGAGCATGCCCACTATGAAGTCGACGATGAGGAGGCCCCCATGGAAGTGGAGGAGGATGTGATGGGAGAGGATTTCAAGCACTAGCACAACGATTTCGGGGAGAACAGTGGTGGCACTGGGAGATGCCATCCAATGAGTCAAGTCCCGTTCCAGACGTGATATCTGTATCAGACTATGACCTGCACAGTCTTGCCACCAGCCACGCTACAGTTGTTGAAGTTCCCATGCACCTGCTCGCGTCTTGAGTCCTGTTGTCAAAAGCCTCTTCCACACTCATCACACTGTTTGAGAGTTGGAGCTGTCTGTTGCACTGATGCTAACTATCCCATTTTCCTAGCTAGTTGTTTATTTATGTTTAGTGTGATCCTTTTATGTTTCATGTACTTGTAAGTCCTTATTTGGAACCTTTATTTGTATTGAGTGTTGTATTGTGTATTATTACCCCTATTATTAGATGTATTTGAAAATGAGGATGCCCATCTATGAATCTATCATGTACTAATTTTATTATTAACATTATGTAATCCTATACTTAAGTAAATAGCGCAAGTTGTAACACCCTAGTAAAATCGGACCATGCTTAAGTCATATTCCATTCTTATTGGCTATTACCTTTAGCTTTTCGTTTCTTTTTAAAGTAATGTTACATGAAAATAACAAGAGTTTTTTTTTTTTTTTTTGGAAACCACATTAAAAAATTAAGTTTGTAGCGTAAAATGGAAATTATGCATAACGGTTGGAGCTATTCTTTTGGTTAAGTCTCTTTAGCGAAGTACTCGGATACATGATAACATTATACAAATGATAAACTTTAATATTAATTATAAACTTGATACATAATAGGTTCCCTTAGATGGGCATTCCCATCTTTAAGTACATATCGTAGCAGAGTAACAGTACATAATACAACATCCAATACAACAAGATTTCAAATAAAACTGGCACAGAAAATATAAAGAAACAACACTAAGCATGACTAAATATCTAGCCAGGGATATGGGATCAGCACCAGCCGTGCAACGGGTGGCTCCATCTCTCGGACAGTGTGGTGAGTGCTGAAAGGGCTTCTAATAACTGGGCACGGGGTGCGAGCGGGTGCTCCGACAACAACTGGGTGGCTAGAGGCATCACTGTGCAGGTCACAGTTTGATACGAAAATCACATCGGAACAAGACCTGACTCGTTAGAAGGCATTTCTCAGTGTTGCCAGCCATCTTCCTCAAATTCATCATGCCAGTGTTCAAAATACTCTACCATCGCACCCTCCTCCATCTCCATGGGGTCTTTCTTGTTATTGGCATCGTAGTGAGCATGCTCAGGAAGAATCATCTGGAGGGCTCCACATGATCTACATAATCAAATGCATGAATTCAATAACTAATGCATCTTTAACTAGATTTGGTCCTTCACCACCAACACCATTTTCTTAAACCACCACTTTGAGGTAATAAGCTCATACCATGGCTGTCGCCATTATTCTATGGGAAATCCCGATGGACTAGATGAAAGGCTAGGCAGTGAGCTTCGCCTATTTCATTTTATTCATAATCATGTACAAATCTTCTTAGCATTCAACAGTTCTCATGAATTATCATGGCAATGATTCTCATATCATACAGTCCATACTATGTGATCATCACTCAATCATGTCATGCATAGCATTTACATGAAGAACAGAAGCAGTCAGTCAGGGGAAGAGACCAACCATGGCAAACAGCAAGCTGAATTACGAGGATTTGACAGCAATTAGAGAGGACATTAGGAAACTAAATAAATGCAAATTATGTAACACCCTAAATTTTTATTCAAAAAATAATTGATACTTTAGTAATAAGAATATCAAAATTCTGATGTACACAAAAATGATGAGAACAATGTAAGGAACGTAAAAGGAAAAAAAAAAAGTGAATGCGGGCCCTGTAGGCCCGCCGGGATAGCTGAAACCCTAGAACTGGGCCCCGGAAATGTCCAAAATTGAGAAATTATAGGAATAGGTAGGAATAGAAATTTATGCTTAGAATTAATTTTCGAGCAATAGTTGATTACCCAAGTACTCTGTTTCACCCGTTTGATAAAATTTCGGTGTAAAACACATAAAAAATTCTTAGAATAATTTTGAAAGAGAAAGGCCAAAGAAAACCCTACTTTTGGAAGCTAATGTCTCTTTGTCTCTTATATACTCCAAGATAGATGTACCCTACCCCAAAGCTCTTGAAACACACTCAAATCCTCCTCTAACCAGAGATGAGTGATGTAATAAGGTGAGGTTTTTGGAGAATCCAATCGGTTATATTTGGAGAGTTTGAAGTGTAGAACAAGTTTACTTGAGGAGGTTTTTGATTTTGATAAGGTTTGGTCTAGGATTTTTGAGGTTGAAATCAAGTTTTGAGAGGAAGAAAATGGAGTTTCTGTGCTGCCTCCTTTGTTAGCCGAGGATGATGATGAAAATTATGGGGTTAGATGGTTTATAATTATCTAATAAGGTGAATTCTCATTGGTTGGCTCATAAAGCATCATTTTTTCATTAAAAGAATTTCATATCAATGGCTAGGATTTGATCTTTCATTCCAAGATGAAATCTTAGCCATTCATTGGTATTCAAATGGATAAATTTCATTATTAGTAGATATTAATTGGTTTTCGGTGTTTAAAAAACGCATTTTTCCATGCTTTCTTTTGGAGTGTTCTTTCAAGAGTCAGCTTTCATATATAATTTTTCCAAAGGCCCAAATAGCAAGGGTTGTAATTGTGACACGTTTTCATATTACTGGTTCAGTCAAAATAGATTTGACTGCATTATTTTATGTGGTACTTGTTCCACTTTAACTCAAAACATGTATCCTCACTAACTCCAGCATAGCCAACACGAAAATATATAAATATAGAGACAATGAACAATTTAAGACATACTTTAGAGCATGCATTTCAGAGAAGTAAAATAACACAGCCATTAGGGAAAAATAAATGTGCTAGCTTTAAGTCTATAGAACCAAAATGTGCCAAGACTTAAAACCTTTGCATTTTCAAGATAAAAACCACCTCCTAAGCAAGTGTAGAGGTTTTATGAGTCCTTCAAACCTCTAAGAGGTTAACGAACAAACAAAGAAAAAATAAGAATAGAGAAGAAATATTTGCTTCTTGGTCCAAGGTTGAGTGCTTTGTTGGAAATGGAGGCTAGTGTGTATGTTCAAGTGAATTTACAAAGGTCTAGAGTGTCAACCTTTGTGAGGCAGAATGGGGACCTAAGGTTAGAGATATGAGTGGATGAGAAAGAGTTTAGAGAGAAAGGACACAAGAAAACAAAGAGCTTGAATTTTAAGGGTGTTTAGAGAAATGTATGGAACCGAAAAATGAGGCCATCTTGCATCCTTTTATAGGCCTCTTGGCCATGGGTTTGGAGGACCTGTTTGGTGAGTTCTAAGTTTTTATTTAGTTCATTTAGTTTGTTGTTCAGTTAGTGTAATGAATATTTAGAGTTTGGTTAGGCTTACTCATTGGTTTTTATGCCATAAACTCACTTATCTATGACTAGTCTTTAAGCCTAATGACAAGTTATTACTATGACATCCATCACCTTTCACCAATGCCTCAAGCAAGCTTCATATCACTCTCAAATGGTGGCTGTGTTTGCGCAAAATGCAGAGAAAAATCAAGGGAAATCTTATGTTTTTAATTTAATGTAGAACTAGATGTTGTCTTGTAGTTAATTTAGTTGTAGTGTAAGTTGTTTTGAAGAAACTTATGTGAGTATTCTCTAGTATATGTTGACCGAAAATGTGAGGTTAGAAAGGGTCCATTGTATTTTTTAGAGTTGTTTTATAGAGAAGCACATTATCTGCTGGTTATTCAAGTGTTTTTACCAATTTTGGCTAAAGTGCTTTTTACCACAATTGGTTTAATCCATCTTTTATGTACATTTTATTTTTAATGGAGAATCTTTCATAAATTAATTATACTAAATCCTTATTAGGTTAGTAATTACTCCTATTAGTAGTTAATCATGTCTATTTTAGGTATAACTCATTTTTAAGATGGTTACCATTTATGGTAAATCACTAATTAAGCTTATTTTAATATTATTTAGGGAATCCTATGTTACTTACTTTATTGTAAATCATGATTAAAATATTAAACCTTTATTATCTTAATTTAAATCACTTAATCATATTTTTAATTGATTTCTGATTATTATTTGGTTTCTATGTTGATTTTTGCATGTTTTAGTTGACTTTTACATGATTTTGTTAACTTTTGTCAACTTTGACTTTTTATGGTTGATTTTGACTTCGTGGTTGACTTTTGGGCATGAGTTTTGATTTTTTGACTTTGACCTTGACTCTTGTTGACCCTTGGTCAACTCAACCCTATATGTTGACTTTCCCTTATTCGGGTAAAAGTTCAACTATTTCAAATGAAATCGTTCACTCGGATTACCACCGAGCGAATATCTTATGGTAAAACAGGATGTTACATCATACTCCTCGGCAGAGCCATCCCCTGCATCCTTCTCAGAATCTACTCTCTCATATGTCTCCACATCAGTCATGTGCTCAAGCTCTGGTTCCACAGGAGGAATGGGTGGAAACTGCTGGGGAGGAGCAGTTGCTTGGTGAGCTGCTCCATGCCCTGGATGCCTCTATAGAGAGAGGAGTATTGTTTGCTGGCTCAGTTTCGGTTTCTTGAGGTCCTTATCTTTCTACAAAGGGAAGAATACTTCTAGGCCTGCTCTATGCACTCCTTAGGATGACCAGATGAGAGAAAAAGAGACTGATTTTGCTTAGACCAGATGCAAAACCTTAATATCTGAAAAAGAACCTTGGATAAAATAATGGCAAAGTAGAGACAGGATTGTCGCTTTGATACCAAGTTAAAGAACAAGAAAGGTTAAGAATAATATGAAAGGAAACTTGTGTCTATTGATTTATATGTTTTCAGTACTACAACCGACCCAATATATACAACAAATAAATAAATAATATAACTGCCATATTAATGACACAGCCGACTAAATAATACAGCTTCACAATCACTTCAATCATTGCACGCACTGTCACTCAATATTTCTTGCATATCATCTCCACAATTCCTTCACCCAAAAGGCCAAAACTACACACTCACCCCTCACCTTCTTCTTCACCACCCCCCTTTCCCCCTCACCCAAAAAACCCTAGCCTGCAAAATCAATCGAAAAAGGAGGGGATTTGGCTGAAAATTGTTCAGGGTTTTGCTAGTATAGATTTGTTCTTCATCATCCATACCAGGTATTGCTATTAAACTCCTTTTTTGTTGCTCATTGTTAATGCAAGTTTTCTGCAATTTTCTCTCCCTCATCCTCTCTGTGTATGGTTCTTTTTGTGGACTTTGTGTGGAAAATTTTGAGCTCTGCTAATATGGCTTGCAAGTATAGTTTGGAGTGTTTTGCGCTGTTCTTTGTTTGAAATTTACGGACCTTGTTGCTGTTGTTTATGCATTACGCACTGCTGCTTCTTGTAATTTGCCATTGGATTTGCGGTTATTGTTCAGAGTTTTTAGGTATATCTAGGCTCAAAACATACTGCTTTTTTTTCTGTTACTTAGTGGGGAATTGATGATGGAATTGTGTTAGCATGTGGGGTAGAAATACTTGGGAGTAGGATGAATCTCTTTGGTTTGAGGTTAGCTCTGTCATACTGAACCTCTTTTTAAGACTGTCTTGCTGCTGCTGTTTGAATGCTACGTTTGATGCCCATGATACTTGCGTCTGAGTTAAACCTAGCCTTAGAAAGGATTCATGCCATGATTGGAGAAACCAAATTAAACCTTAAGCCTACCTTTTAACATTGGACATGCCTATTTTTCGTTTGATTGAACCTCGTTACAAGGCTGAAAATACCTTCTCTTTCTTACTCCTCTTGAACCTTAGATTACCCTCAAGACTGCAGCTTCTAGACTCATGAGAACAGGGTAATTCTAAACCATATTTCTTCTTGTTCCTTATTATATAACTGGGTAGAAAGTTCTCAAAACGGGAAAGAAGAAAAGAGTGAGGAATAAAAAGTTTGAGAAAAGAAAGACAATACAAGGAAGAAAAGTGGTTCTTTGGCCACTTAAGCCTGAGGTTTGGTCATAAAAAGGGAGAAATGAGGAGAGTGCATCAAACAATTACTTGAAGATAGTGAGTCTAGTGGTGAGGGTTTCTCACTTGTGAGCCTATATGTCTTTGCCATCATACCTATGCCCTTAGCCTTACATTACAAGCTAAGAGAAGACCTATTGATCTTTGGCTATGTGACATTCACGTAGATATAGAGAGAGAGGATTGTGGACTGTTTGATATTTTGTCTCCTTAGACATTACATTGGCATGAGTAAATCAATTCCGTTACTTTTCCTGCTCACACACTTGATTTATTCATTTGACAATGTGGATGCACAATTTGACGGTTAATGTTGTTCATGATTTAGATGTTTGGTGACTTTCAGTGATTTGTGAGGCAATGATGAGGGGTCTCATAGGCAACAACTTCTGGATGAGTTGATTTATATCTTTAATCTTTGGAGTCCTTGTTTTGTTTTGTCCTTTGACTCCTAGTTTTGTTTTAGTTCTTGCTTGGGGGGCAAGCAAGTTCTAAAGTCAAGGATTTTGATACGTGGAGTGAGTTATATTTGGTTTATTTTAGTTTGATTTAGGTTTTGATTGCTTCATTTTTAATTTATTTTGTTGCTCACTTTAGTTAATTATTTCATTTATGATGTTTCCAGTTAGTTATTAATTCTATGTTTTTGGTACTCATTTGATCTTTTATTGACTTACAATTAGATACAAGCAAGTGGGAACAGGAAAGGAACACAAAAAAGGGAACAATTTCAACTTTGCAGATGCGCTACAGCACATGTAGTGCATGCTGCTGTGCCAAAGAAGAGATTTTGGGAATCATGTTGCAGCACAAGTCATGAACGCTGCAGCGTGCTGCTGTTCCCCGCCCACGACGTTGAAGAATAATGCGTTGCAGCACATGCCAGTCATGCTGCAGCCTGATAGCGTCGCGTCAGAAGCTTATTTTGGGTCCAAATCAGTAACTTTGACCCAGTAACTATAGATAGGAACTAATAATGATCCCTAAACAACTTAGGCGTGATGTTTCAGAGCTCCAAGCACTCAGTGTGGCCAAGCAAGGATCAAGGATTCGAGAGGTCAATGCACACAGAGATCCTCGTTCAATCTCATTCCTCTGTCCAAATTTCTGATTCTTAATGATGCTTTTTTTTTTTCTCCCCTTCATCTTCTACTCTTTCTTTCGTCGTTTATTTTAATTTAGTATGAACTAAGTCTCTGTACTTAGGGCATTAATGGTTTCTGCTGTCTGACATTACTTTTATGGATTAATTTTATTTTTATTCTAATAACTGAGTGTTTATATTTATGCTTAATGCTTTTAATTGCCCGATGAACAATTGATTAAATTGAGGGTTTGTAATAATTAGACATAGGGTTTGTAAATGTTGCCTCTTAATATAAATACCGAGAGCTTATCCACAGATGGAGATTTTAAGCAGGTAGTGTAATCTACAATCAATGCTTCACGCTTGTAGTCTTCCTCAAAGTTCTTGAACTCTACGAACATGAAGTTTTTTTGTTGAATATGATGGTATTATGAATGAAGACATTTTGCAAATGATTGTTACAAATACGAGATGGATTTGCCAGTGATTCTGTCGACAATGAAGCGGAAGTTGAAATTCCAAGTGATATTCTCATAAAAAAAATCTTGATATTGGGTTTCATAACTTTGTTTCCCTGGACATTTTGCATAATTTATCAAGTGCAAATTATTTCAAGGAAATGTTTATTCTTGCTCCTACATTAGAGGTTATTACACATTTTAACGACTACATAATGTCTAGCCTTCCTCGAGAAGAAAAGATCTATTTAAGTTGCGATTCATTATGCATAGAAGAGAAAAATATGAAGTCTAAATTGGATGCTTTTCACTAGAAATATCAAATGGGATAAATTGTTTTGGACTTACTCCTGATAAATTGATTCTTGAAAAAGAAGAACTAATAATATTGTTAAGAAACATAGATTAATCAAATTGATTGTGCATTGGAACTAGGTTGGAAATAAGGAGAATGGAGAATAAGTGATTAAATGTATAACATTAACTGGGAACAAGGTTGGTGAAGTTGTTTTGATACCCATAATGAATATCATTTTGAACAATGACTTGATTCATATAAAATTTCAGAGAAGACAACTTCTAATCATAGTCTCCTTTGTTTTGACCACTAATAAATCTCAAGGCTAGATATTATTTATAGTTCAGATTACATATTGAGACTAATGTTTACTCATGGTCAATTATATGTGGCTCTTTCACGAGTAAAAATAAAAATAAAAAGACTTAAAATTTTCTTAGGGAATCATGATGGAATAATACATGGATGCGCAATTAATGTAATTTACATGAAAGTATTCGAAAAAATGTCTTGAAATGGCATGTGTTGTGTAATACAATTCATTTTGTATTTAACAGCTTTTTTATAATATACTCAATGTGCAAGTACAAATATTGATTTTATTATATTCTGCAGGTGTTTGTCAACAACAAAAGGATTCAAGAATCTTCTCAAACTGGTTTTCAAATAGCAAAATGATGAAGCATTAACATAGTGTACAACGTAATATGTTAAACAACTTGTGGGGCTGTACATGTCATGTCATATGAGACATTTCTATATTTTTCATGTCATCTAACTAATGGTGATCAAAGGGAATATATTTAATCTTTTTTTTAATCTGATTCTATCATGCATTATGATTTACACCAACGTATATTGTCCATTATGTTTGTGTTCAAAATAGTCTACTGCACACGGGCTATTACACTAGTTCAAACTACAAAGTAGATATAATCCCACGTCCAATGCACATGTTTGTTAACTTTTTTTGAAAAATAATAATAATAATGCTTTGAAAGAAATATATAATACTGAATAAAAATTAGGTACGATCAATACTATTGAATTTTAGTTGTTCTATACAATACTTTTAGTGCAGTGACATTCATAATTATTTTCAACTATCAGAATTTTCATCTCTTTTGGTGAGATCATTGTAGACAAATTATGTTTGATAATTTCAATTATAAATTACAAATTACAAATTTTTATTTTGGTGCTTGAGAATTTCAATTAAATATTTCTAATTTGTTATGTTTGTCTACTATGAATTTAGTTATCATTTATCAATAAATAAATAGCATATGAAAAATTTCTCCCAAAGGTATTATAGTACAAACTTTTTATGACAACTTCTAAGTTCTTATTTCATAAACTAACTATTATATCTAAAAAGACCTAGTAAAACTGGATGAATATATCTAAAAGAGTATAAATAAAATTGTAATACGTCTTCTAATTTTTTTAATCTATTCATGTAAGTTTATATTTTTCAGTTAAGTGTATATATTGAACAACTATACGAGGAGGGCGGATCGAAGGCCACTGGTCGCCCCCTCTCTCTCCATCCCAAATGCTGGAGGCTTATGTCCCCGCTGCAATTTTAAATTTTTGTTGAAGAGTATATAGGTATGTGTATATATATCCCAGACAGGATCGAAAAAATAATGGCAGTAGCATAGATGGAAGCATGATAAAATTTTTATAGTAATATATTGAAACATTTAAGCACAACTTAAACAATTTAATATTTTTTCCACACGCTATGAATTATTGTCTAAAAACAAAAACATCATATAATTGATCTAGTAAAATTTGATCCCCTGGAAAAAGGATGAATTTCAAATTCTTCAATAGTTTCTAACACTCTTTTTTGATTTTTTATCAATCCTTCTTGCAATTCTAAGTACATAAAAACGAATCATAAAAGCTAGATCAAAAGTTTGTAGAAGAGTTGAAACACTTACAAATATTGAAAAAATTCTCCAATATATATTGAAACAAGGCAGAGGATACAAAAGTATACTAGACTTTTGAAAGAGGAAATTTTACAATGATGAGTAAGCACTTCAAACTTTTAGCCAAACTCTCGATGATTCAATACTTCAGTCTTGCACCTACTTCAGTCTTTAATAAAGTAAGTATTATTTAGACTTTTTTTTTTATTAAAGTTGTCTGTCAGATATTATTAAAGTATATCTATAGGATCTTCTCTCTATGTCTGCACTAACTTGTAGTTGACATGTCAAAAGTATTTCTATTGATCCTTGATGTCGCCTTGTATTAGTTAGTAGAGCAAAGCATCTATCCAAAAGTGAACTGGATAGATTTGTTAGAATCTTGAATAGGATGAACCGCTTTCTTTTTGGTAGAAAAGTTATTCATTTTTTGATAGGTCAATTCCAACGCAATCATCTTCACCCAAAGGAGTGAAACTTCTTGAAGAGCCTATTTCGTCTTCTTCTTGTTTTACTGTTTGACCACTTTTATTCATGACTTCATTAAGTCTTTTGAGGAATTTTTGATGAGATCCAGCTGTAGCTAATTCAGCCATTGTTTGGGATTTTTCTATTAAGAACTGAGAGTCCTTTTCTTTTTTTTGAACAGTCTTCATATATTTTAGATTTCTGTGGAAGCAATCATGGAGCCTTTCTCTAGAAACATATTTTGGGTCATATTTTTCCCATAATTTGGATCGTACTAAATGGGACAACCACCTGAGCTTAAACTTATCACCTTCTTTTAGGACATAGGTATAGTCCCAAGAAATTATCCAACCTACTACAAAGCTTAATATAAATGAAAGATTTCTTGATCCTACTAGAAAAGTAGTGTGGTCCTTGAATTCTTGAATAGTAAGTACTAATACTTCTAGAAATATTTTTGGATAATGAACCATTTTGGGAATTTAAGAGGCATTTACCTTTCAAACTATAAGAACAATGGGAAAAGGGTATTAAATATAGTATATTGTACGAGGCTTCTATATAATCAAAGTAAAACTACTAGGTTCAAATGCTTTATTGGAAAATTCGTTTGGTTGATGAAGAAGATCTGTCCAGTCTGAAGGACATAAGATATTTTTAATTAGGATTTTTGAGTGAGAGATTTCGTCCTTTTCATAATAGTGAACAAGTTCTATTGACTCAATATCTACTAAAATATATTTATAGAAAATTCTATGTTTTTAGAGGATGAGTAGGTTGATATTCAAAGTCATGAAAGAATATCTTTTGAGCGGTTTGGCGAGGAGATTCAGACAACCATTCATTTTCTATAGGACAAACAGTTATAACATCAAGGTTTTCTACATATTTATACAAGTTGTATTGATGGGTTTTGGTGGTTATAGTGGTTGGTGCATTTGGCATTATTGAAAAAGACTTACATTTTGAACTAGAAGGTGTTGTGTTTATAGCTTTTTGGTAAGTCAATGGTCTAAACCTATTTGAACTGGGAAGAGCTGGAGATGGTCTTATAATGTTTAGAGGAGTATGAGGACTAATACTAGGCCTTATTGATCCTATTGGAGGGTATTGAACCATTAATTCTTGATTTGGAGATCTGTATTGAACAAGCTTTTTGGGTCCACTTGATGATCCGGTACTAGTAGGGGTTGATAGAGGCTGTCACCTACCTCCTCAAATTAAAAATTTATTTTAATGTTAAGTTGCACAAAAAATGTAGTAAAGGACACAACCTAGGTCATCTCTCAAGGAGGCTTCAACACTTAGTTAGGAAAATTGAGGGTTTTAAATAATTAAGATTAAAGCAATTTAAATTAAAAGATAATAGCAACAGTAAAGAAAGTACTAGTGTAAGGTATAACTAGAATTGAAATTAATTATCATTGACCAAATATTAAATCCATTTGTGGCTATTAGTAATTAATTACTAACAATTCTGCTAGTGGTCAATCAATCCCTGGAATTTGATCAATGCAAATAACCAATAAATGAGATCTCAATTTATTTAGAAATTACAGTGATTTAAGATGATAATTGCTATACCCTAACTACCAATTGGAAGACTAATTCTATTGTTTTCCCTCAAACATAAAATAACAAATCTATCAATTTATGCCCAAAAGGTTTCCCTAAACAACAATCATCAATTTGATTATTCCAATAAAAGTTATAGCAATCACCACAATAATTATAAGAATAAAAACTAAATAACAATGAGAAAACTAATGTATTCAATATAAACAAAGGGTCTCAAAAGTCATCTCAATCCATCCAGAAATCCCCACACTAGTAAAAAGATCTACTCCTCTATCTCTAGAGGATTACAACAATGAAGATAAAAAATAACCTAAAAATAATAGCAATAATCATTGCCACAATCTTTAAGACAAAGCACCTTCACAGATGGAATCCCTAAGAGAGAGAAGAATAGTGAAGAAGATTTAGAGAGATGTAGAGAGAGAATAATAGCAACCTAAAGTGTATAGCCTAAAGTGTATAGCCTAAAGTGAGTCCAAAGCTAGGGTAAAAGTTTGAACATTCCTATATATACAGCAATCTATAAATGGGCCAAAGTGAGGCCCAAAAACAGATTAATGAATTGTTAGTTCACTATTGTATGAGCACTGCAGCACTGAATAAGCATTGCAGCACTCAGTAACTCACTAGAAGGAAGAGCTATTTGGCAATGTAATTGTCCAAAGCTTAAATGATGTTACTTGTGCATATGTTATTGTATATATATATATATATATGCACAAATGCAACTGTGTTGCACAGGTTTGGTAATGAATATAGTGTTATTATTATTAATTGATTATACGTTTTAATAATATTATAATGTATTATGATTTTAATATTGTTAATGCGTTACACGAGTTATTGTTTTAATATTATTAAAACAATTCGTGTTACATGATTGTTAGTTTTATATTATTATTTCTATCCCTATATATATATATATAGAAAATGAAGCCACTAAGGACATGGGTTTTGGTTTTTATATGTACACATATGAACATAGTAGAGAGCCACTAAGTCCACGGGATGCGTTGCAGTTTTGTTTTTGATTTTATGTTGCCTCCTAGTGTATTTCAGGCACATCATAATACTCCCAAATATTTTCCTACAAACCGTAGCTGTCGAAGGAATTTTCTTAAAGAGAGAAACATAATTCCTCTCAACTACCTCTAATTATTCTCTTCCAGTAAATGATTTTCATGGAATTTAGCTAGTTCCTCCCCATTTTTATATAACTTGTGAGTTTGGGGTATTATTATGCATAGTTTTCTCTCAATATTCTTCTTCCCTATCATTCCAAACTTAATTTGGGTAATAAAGTCAAATTATTTATATTTTTATTATATTGTTTGGCAGCTATCGATGTCATTCCAGTTCCCTATAGCCAAGTTGTTAGTAGAAACATACTCCTGTCTATCAACAATGAGTGAGTTTAAACTCATGATCATACTTTTGGTCATTATTATTATTTTTCCAGATTATGTAAATTATTTATGATATTTTAGAATAATTTATGCCAACAAATTCACTTTTATGAATTATAGAAATTTTAGAAAGTTATTATTTTAAAAAACTCATGGGACCATAATTGTTGTATGGATGATTTGGATTTATTTTATCAATCAGAAAATTTCACGAATCCCAGTTTTGTATGAATAGTAAGAACAATGAATTTTGTTACTATTAGTTTTTAGCCAATAAATAGTGAGAAACATATCAGCCAGTTAATGACTACAGGATTGATCGTTAACTTTGATACCAAGTGGTCCACTAGAGGACTAGCTCATCCACAGAAGGAACCTAGTGTGGTGTTGTAATATCTGGTGTACATGTGTCAGTAGATAAGTTCTGAGTGATCCTAAGGTCCCCCAGGACCCACCTATGTTACTGGGTTCGAGTTTTTGCCAAGTTTGGAACCCTACACCTCAATGGAGGGCTATATGTTAGAGCCACTTTATTGGAATCAAAAGTCCCAGTAATTGCTCTCTAGATGGATATGAATTGAAGAGTGATTTTTAATGAATTTTAGGAAACCTCTAGATGTTTCATTTCTAGCCCTCAAGTTTAGAAAATCTCCGGAATTCCGGATTTTGAACTAAAACTCAAAAATGAGATTTTGATTGGTTGGGGTTTTGATTTTTTTGATATTTTATTTGAATCCAAATGAGGGATATTTCCTTCTTTACATTTATGTTTTAAAGTTAATAGGAAGTAAAGAAATGTAAATAACCATGACAACAACAGGTCTACTGATATATCAGTTACTGATATAAGCTAATACCATGACAACATTGTTTAGCTATCCACGATTTCTGTCCACGGTTGGTGTTGATGTTGCTGTCCACGACTGGAATTCCTTTGCTGTCCATGGCTAAGGATTCCATAGAGGTGGCAGTGTTGGATTTGTTGTCCACTGCTGGCTTTTTTTGCTAACCACGGCTAGAGAGTTTGTTGTCCATGGCTAGCTAGTTTGCTGTCCACGGCTGGATAGTTTGCTGTCCACGGCTAGAGAGTTGGCTATTCACGGCTAGGAATTTTAGAGAAGTAGTGCTAGTGCATGATGACAGCAAAATGATTGCTGTCATAGAGTTCTTTTCACAGTTAGGAAAGAGTTCCCACAGCTGGGAACGAGTTCCCACAGCTGAGCTTGAGCTTCCACAGCTGGGGATAAGTTTCCCAAAGCTGAGAATAAGTTTCCCATAGCTGAGGATAAATTTCCACAGCTGGGAATGGGTTTCCACGGCTGGGAATGTGATTCCATTGTCACAGTTGAGGCCATAAGTGCATAGTAACCCGTAAAGTGCACAGTACCCTATCCTAAAAACGTGAATGAAGGGTTAAAACCTTTTCCCCTCATTTTCCTTCCATTTTCCTTCAAACCAGAAACCATCCCCTCTCTTTTTCTCTCATTTTTGTTCAACCTCATTCCTACCTAGCTCCCATAAATCAAGGTGAGTATATATTATAATATCTTTTCTCCATTTTTGTCATTCTTGCACATTCTTGAAATGGGCATTTTTATTTCTCTCTTTTTGTCAAGTGGGGGTGCTCCCCCAATATTGTTAGGGCTAGATTAGAGTTATTTAGGTGTTGATAAATTTTAATACTGAGTTTATTAGTTATTTTAGTCGAGTGGTGCCTCCACTTGCTCCTTGGAGCTCAGTTAGAGTTGACATCACTTCTCCCTCCCCTCCAAGTGAGTGGGTTCAGATCCTATGACCCTTATATTGGTCATTAGAGCTAGTTTTTTTAAATCATAACATGATTTTCTTGATTTTAGATAATAATGTAAGAGATTTGAGATTATGATTAGTTATCAAAATTATTGGAAGAGCTTATTTTCAACATGAGCATGAAATATTTATTTTAATATAAACTCATGGGACCATTATTGATAAAAAATGATTTTATCAAAGAGCTAGAACATGAGTGTGACTTGATTTAGAGACTTTATAAATTTTCCCCATTAATGCTAAGATTTATTTAATTATATATTATAGAGTTTTATGCTTAGAGAAAAGCTTATAGCAGAGATTTATAGAAAATAACATATTTTATAAATTTGAAACCAGACGATAACTATAGAGAAATAGACAGTGAGTTAACGGCTGAGCCCGATCGTTAACCTTGGTACCAAGTTGTCCAAAAGGACAATCTCACAGAGCAAAGAATGGAACCTAGTTAGGTGTCCAATTTGGATCCCAGAGGGATCCTAGAGATTAGAGAAATTGTTATGTCATGGTTGACATGCATAACCAGAGAAATCATATTTTGTTATGCGAGGCATAACCAGAGATTTTTATTTCTCTAATAGATTTCTATTATTTATGCTTTACCAAAGAAATTCTACTTTTATTTCCTTTATGACGCCATGTATATGAAAATGATTAGAGTTAACGTATTAACCAGTTTTGATTATTTTTATGTGTATATTTATATTTATCCTTGATGTTGTCTCATGAGGGGGTTATGGGTGAGGACCTATTCACTGAGTTTTAGATTAAACTCACCCCTCTCCCTTTTTCATTTCAGATACATTAACTGCTGCAGGTCCTTCTCAGCCACCTCCTCTCCAGCAGTAGAGTTGTTAGTTGGTGAGCTTCACTTGGGGTGAAGTACCTTTTGTGTTTGTATATGATAGAGTGCTCCAGTGTATCTTGCGGACAGGGTCCCGAACCATAGAGATATTTGCATTGATTCATCATTATTATTATTTTTGTATTCACATGATTATGGTTCATGGATTTATTGTATAGAGAGCAACTCATTCATTTTGTGATACCGAGATATATTCAGAGTTTTAAATATAATATGTTATTGATGAAGAGCATGATTTCAAATGAGCTAATTAATTAGTAGAGATGAAACAATATTTTATAAATGGAATTTATTATCTAATTATGCATATAGAGAGACTCAGAGGTCATGGGCTTACATAGGGATGGGATTCCTCACGTACCGGTCACGTTCCCAAGTCGGGTCGTGACAGGTGTCCATTTATGGGACCTAGTCAGGTGTCCATCAGATTAGTCATTGGCTCAGATTCAGCTATTCAGCTCAGATATTTATGTATAGAATAATTCTTGTTTCTCTACTAGTTATTGACACAGATTCAATTAATTTATTGTTTTCAGTATAATTATATGTAATTATATATAAAATGTTTTACATTAATTACAAGTATATGTTAGGTATTTTTGTTGTTGTCCCATGTGGTTTGTGAGTGGAGGCTCACTCACCGAGTTTGGATGAACTTACCCCTCTCTTTTCCTTCCCCTACAGATACAACTACAGGCTCAGTTGTACCACAGGATCCTCCCCAATAGTGCTACAACTTCCTTGGTAAGCTTTGCTTTTGTCACGACCCGATTTGGGAATGTGATCAGCACGTGAGGAATCTCATCCCCACGTAAGCCTTCTGGGTGATGTGGTTTCTAAACGCATATAATATACTAATAATATCCTTAAATCTTGATTTTTTTAATTCTAATCCAACATTCCTTGATCTATTTAAAGCATAATATCTAATTTCATAAAATTGTAAACATTTTAATATTCAAGCTCTGAAAACCCTTTTTAATCAATACTACTAATATGAAATCATAAATTGGTTCATCACATGATATTAACCTTAAATTTGAAAACCTGTTTAACCCTTAAAAATTAAATCATAACTACATAACTGATGAATACATAATCTAATAAAAATAAGAAGATGAAATCCATACTTAAGCTCTGGGAACATATAGGGTGAAATACATAAATTCTGAAAATAACTACAGTACTTCAAAATTCATGTAGTGGCTCAAATCCTGCCTGCAAAACTACTGGAGCCCTCTAAACTAACAGAAACCTAAACTAAGCCTTACATCAAAATAAGGCTCACCACTGGGAGCAACTATGTCTACAGAGCTGGAGGCGGAATGACACCTATACCTGCAACTATGAGAGGAAGGGAGAGGGGTAGGTCAATGGACTTAGTGAGTGAGCTCTCATCCATCACTCACATGGGACAACCAAGGATTTTAATACAATATACATGCAACAATCATAAACCATTTGATATTCACATCCATAGCTATATAGAAAAGATATCTCTATATTTATAAATTCATAAAAAAAGCATCTCTAATTTCTTACTCTAACAAGAATTGTTTTCTATGCATATACATAATAACTCCTAAATCAATTATTCTCTGAAATCATAAATAATATTTGAAAACATACATAACGGTATTCTAATAGAGAAATGGGATTGTCCTCTATGCTTTACCAGTGCCAGACACGGGCCTCACTGGGGAACTCAAGGTTTTGTTCCAGTGGGTACCATACATGGGCCTCACCACACTGAATGCGTCTACTATACTCCACTAATGCCAGACACAGACCTTACTAGGGATCTAATATGAACACCTAACTAGGTTCCATTCTCTGCTCTATGAGATTGTCCTTTGGACAACTTAGTACCAAGGTTAACAATCATTTTTCCCAGCCGTTAACTCACTATTTATTTCTCTATAGCTACCGTCTAGTATTTAAATCATAAAAACTAATTATCTCTCTAAAACTCTATTCCGGCTCTTCTGTGGGTTTAAAACTCTATATAATTATTCTACTATTAAAATCATAAAATATTTGGATACATATGAAATCATTTAAATCTAAAAGGTGAGTGCTTAGTCCCTAGCAAATAAGAACCTCTAAATTCTTAGTACTCTGAGAGTTCTAAACTCATATAACTCAACAATCTAACTTTAGCATAATTGTAGCTATGAAAATCGAACCCAATGGATCACTGCTTGTAGGTGTTTCAATTTCAAGCTTACAGAATATGTATCTAGTAGTCGCTAGAAATCATACTGAATTTCGTACCCTTTGATATCATAAACTGAAGTTCTAAATTCATATCTTTATTGACATATTTTTACATATACTTAATAACTCTAAATCATAGTTCAAACACTGGGGCTTATAGCCATAAATCTTGGAAATCATTTAGCATATTTATTCGTGAAGCTAGGTTATACTCTTATTTCACATTTCTCTAACATATATAAATGTATTAACTGAATATTTAAAAAAAAAATAGCTTGAAATCTAAATCTTGAGAACATGATGATGTCATAAATCCATAAAAACATATTTATTTGTTTATTTTTCTCAATTTAACATCTTGCCAAATCATACATTTTGCAACAAATCTCTTTATGAATATATAAAACATTTTCATAGCATTCAATATATCAATCATGGTTCCATGATTTTCTAAAATACATTTATTTCATACTATCATCATAAATCATAATTTTTCCAACTTGACATAATTATCTAAAATCATTCCATATACTTTTTTTTATCTTAAAATTCATATTTAACAATTAAATTGCAAGAAAATATATTCATAATGATGACACTAAGGTTATGAAGTCAAACCCACTCACTTGGAGGGAAAGAAGAGATGGCGTCAACACTAACTGAGCTCCAGGCAGTTGGGAGGACACCAACGTCGACTATAACCATCATACAACTCAAGATCAGACTCTTTCAACCTCTAAATAACTCTAATCTATCTCTAACCACATTGAGGGATGCACCCCCACATGACAACAATAAGAGAAAACAAATACCCATACTAAGAACATGGAAGAATAGGAAGATTTAGGGGAGCTAAATTTGAGTAGGATTGGAAGAAAAGAGAGAAATGAGGTTTTGGGGAGGAGCTTTAGTCTCTTCTTTTGTTTTGTGGAGGAAGGCAGACCCCAAAATGGGTTTAAAAGGGCCAAAAATGAAACGCGTCGTTCTTGGTACTATTTGGTCTTTTGAGGGACTGCTATAGCGGTCAGGGCGTGTGCACGCAGGGGAGCTATCGCGAACGGGTCACCTATGATCGTTATAATGGTTCTCAAAATCCCAAACTGGTGCAAAATGACCCTGTGACCACTATAGCGGTGACAGTAACCCCAAATTTCTGCATTTTCCTGTCAAGTGGCACCTAGTTGACTTTATACTCACTTATTTACATTTCTTAATTTAAGTTAATGTCCATTAACTTTAAAACATAAATGTAAATAAGGAAATATCTCCTATTTGGACTCAAATAAAATATCTAAAAAGTCAAAACTCCAACCAATCAAAATCTAATTTTTGAGTTCTAGTTCAAATTCCAGAATTCCTACGATTTTCTAAACTTGTGGGCTAAAAATGAACCGTCTAGAGATTTCTTAAAATTCGTTAAAAATCATTTTTCAATTCATTTCCCTTTGGAGAGCCATTATCGGGACTTTTGATCCCAAGGAAGTGGCTCTAACATATAGTCCTTTAAGGAGGTGTAAGGCTCCAGACTTAGTGAAATCCCAGACCCGGCAACATAGGTGGGTCCCGGGAGACCTTGAGATCCATTGAACTTGTCTACTGACACGTGTACCTGGGTATCATAGCTTTGGAGCGGAGCTTATTGTTGGTTCTGTCAGTTTAGTAGTGCTCCAATAATTGTGTAGGCAGGATCACAAACATGCATTATATTGCTTTGATTATTTTCAGGTTTTCAGTTATTTATTTAATTATGTTTAGCTTTGGCCCAGATTATGGATTTTATGTAGTTTTATGTTCAAAATGTATATTTTGAGAACATTTTTCAGATTATGGAGTCTTAGTTGAACTTGAGATATTTTGAATATATTTTAATTTATTTATGCATATTAGTCAGTCACATTACCAGAGGCTTCCATGGGGACCCAATTCCTAACGTGCCAGTCACACTTTGTATGCAGGTCGTGACATGCATACTATGGATAAGAACATGTCTTTCTACCAATGGTAATTAGACATTGTTGGACAATGTAAATTCATTAATTGTTTGACAACTCTATTATATATTTTTACTGGGTCATCTATGAAGTGCTTCATTATTGCATAGATTAATGATGTTGTTGTGTTCTCCACTGGTGCTTTTGCTTTTGCACCAGGCTTAGTTTTTGTAGCGTTTAAAACATGTTGCCTTTCTGCTTTTGTTAAAAGGTTATCCCACCAAACTTTTAATTGTCCGGTGAATCCTGTTATGATTATCATAACTATTCTTTTATTTGAAATTCCTTTTATGGAGAAAGCTATGACAGCCATAGTCATTTGTTGCATGACATCTAGGATGAGTTGTTCACTCATTCCATCAATGTTCCATTCAACAATAGCTTCTCCAGTAAATGTGTTTTCAACCATTTGAGTTTTTGCTTCATATTGAAAATCGACTAGAGACGGTCTAGGATGCTGGGCTCCCACCAAGAGGGGTGGAACTAGTTCCATATCGATCGAGGAGGAGAACAAAATATGCCTTATAAAAGTGTGGACACCTCCCACATGTTGATGCGTTTTTTCAATGTAATAAATGCCTTGTTTTGAATAGAGATTGATTATACTAGTTCTACAAATTTCTTTATATTTTACCTTAGGTATGGACCAATTTTGAAGCTTATTTTCTATAGCCGCTATTATTAGCTCTTTACTTTGCTATTTGTCTTAATCTATAGTAAGAGCAGAGGTAGAGGTAGATGGAGGGTCATCTGCTATTACTATTGTTTTTCCATCAGAGCCAGGACAAAGACTAGGAATAGTTTATAATCCTGATACAGTTATCCTTGGAACTCATTTGTACTTAGAACACTAATCATTAATTGTTTTAGAATTAATAAGTTTTATAAAAATTTAAGTAGAAAATCCTAAGTTTATTCTGTGTTGGTAAGCTTAAGAATGGTGTTCCTAACAGGTGTTCCCACAGAATCAGGAGAAATCCTAGAAAAGAAATTCCATTAAAGTTTTTAGAATAACTCCTTAAGTCTTAATTAATTAAATGGCTAGTCTTCTAATGTGTGTGTGTGTGTGTCTATATATATATATGTCCCTATTATTTTATTATGTTTGACCCCACATAAAGATCAAAATCATGTAAAACTTTTTATTATGCTTGCGTATTATTTTTATCCCACCACTTAAATTTTTTGGATCCATAACTGCATATATAATTCTATGGCTTAATTATTCTCTTAATAAATCACTTTTCTCATTTGAGTCATCCACTGCCACTGCATGTACAGTTATATAGCTCAAGTTTGCTTCTCTTATTCCCTTAATAAACCACTCTTGCCATTTGTGCTATGATAAGCTAACATATTAATGTGATTATTTATCCTTTAACCTTACAAAATTCAAAGATAAAAATTTATATTCGCATGTGAAATTAAATAAAGTGTTATATGAAACTAACTTTTCTTGATAATATTAATCACTTTTTCATTTAAACTTAACTATTAACTAATTGAACAGTTAAAATTTGTCTACTTAAAAATATAATTTTAACAATTTTGAATTTTAGGTAAATTAAGTATGAAAATTAAAATCACAAAAAAGAGAGTTATCATGAGCTAATGTAGTAACATAAATATTTAAATTTTGTCATCATAACATTCAAAAATGAAAAATGAATATTATGTGTAGCTAAATTATAAAGTATTATGTGGAATCAATTTTTCTTGAGAATGATAAGATATAATCTTTTTTTAGGGAATGGCTATTGCCACACCCATTTGTCTCACTCCATATTAATTACATTCATTAGCACTATTACTGAAATATCCTTGAGATTATTATAATAGTTAGCTTTTTTTAAAGAAAAAAAGAAAATTAAATTAAGTAGCTTTTGGTGTTTTGTACGTTTTGTTTATTTATGTTCATGTAGATTATAATGTGCATTCATAGGAGTATTATTTTTTATTTAGATTTATTCGTTGACACCATTATAACAATCAACAAATAAACGTTACACTATTATAATCAATATCACAATAATTACACTAATTAATATTAAATATTAATAAATTATAATTAAACATAATATTTAATTTGAATTAAAAAATACAGTAAAATAAAATTCAAATAACCTACAAATCTAATCAAATATGAGATATACCTTTTTTCAAGTCTTACTTATGGAAGAAATAATACAATTTTTTTATATAATATTGCAATTCCATCCAAAAGAACATAATTCATCAAAAGTCTTTAAGCGATATTTTCCTGTGTGTCACGACCCGATTTGGGAACATGACTGGCACATGAGAAATTTGATTCTCACATAAGCCTTGTGACCTAAGTTTCTCTATATGCACAGTTATTATAAGTTCATTTAAAATAAAACATCTTTTTCTACATACTAAGCCCCTATTCCTCAAATTCAAAATAATCAAATGATCAAAATAACCCAATCTAAAGGTTCATAATCTGTCAATAAGGTCTAAAATCATAATCTAACATAAATTTAAATTACTCTGTTTAAAAAATGTTAATGAAACTAATACAATTAAGTCATTAAATATAAAACCTAAATATAATATCATAGTATGCAGTATACAAAACATGATCTAAGGTTCAGGATCCTATTTGCAGTGTACTGGAGCACTCTAAACAAGATAAGAATACTTCACTTAGGTGAAGCTTACCAACTGAACTCTACTACTGCTGGGAAGATGGTGTAGAAGGATCAATCACAGCTACAGTGTCTGTAATAGGCAGAAAAGCAGAAGGGTGAGTTTTGCAATCAAAACTTAGTGAGTGAGTCATCACCTAAAACCTCTTTCATGGGCCACCAAAGAATAATGCATAAAATCATAATAACATTGATAATATTCAAAGGACTTACATAATCAAGTTTATGTATATATATAGAGAGAGAGTGTGTGTGTGTGTGTGGAAATCTGTTTACTCTAGGAGTTAGTCTTGCACACTTACTCCATTCTATAACTCTTCATCCACATTAAATTTATTTAATCCAACCGTTGATTTATGTTATATTCTATTGATAATCAAGCATGCCAAATTTTAAAAAAATTGGACATTAATAGCCATATAATCTATTAATCGATATTTACTTGTATTTTCAAAAATATATTATCTGTCAAAATAAAATGAAATGATGAACTATCAAATCATATTCAAATTGTATGAAACTTTATATGTTTGATCTACTTGGTAGAAGCTTTAAATTCAACGGTTAGATTGATGCAATTTCATGCCTTAAAAAAATTATTAGATGGAGTAAGTATATCCAGACTTACTCTTGGAGTAAGTTGATCCCTCCTCACACACACACACACACACACACATATATAATTTTACAAACTCAAAACAATATTCTCAATTCACTTTCATACTTGAAATCATACGAAATCATAGGGTTACGCATAATGTTTGTGACGTAACAAAACTCTGAATATAAACCTTTAGTCACATAGGCGTTACATATCATCTCCCTAGTATGGTAATAAATTCTCTGTTATCTTTGACCCGGGCTACTTGGTACTAAGGTTAATGGATTAACTGCCATTAACACACAGCCTGTTTCTCTATAGCTACCTTCTAAACTAACTAATTAATTTCATTTAAAACAAAAAAACCTTTTAACACTTTGTGAACTTTGAATCTATCTGATTCTAATAGTCTAACCTTAGCATAACTATGGCTATGAAATCATGCTTGATGGATCACCTTTTGTAGACATTTGTGATTTTATAAGCTCATAGAATATGTAGCCCTCAACTATTCTGAATCTCATGAAGATTCGAGCTTTAAAACCTTTTGATTAACCATCTAAAACATAATTCAAACCATCAAGTTTTTCATAACTAGTAAACTCAATATCATATTTTCAAAATAACAAAGTTTGCAATCACAATTCCATTCTCTTCTCTAAATAGCGTTTTCAAGTATATAACTATGTCATATACATAAATCATATCTAGAATTCAATTTAACATTCATAAAAATTTTTGACAACCACATTTATCATCAAATACACTTGAAATCAGTTCAACAAACTGTAATACCCTAGTTTTTTTTTAAAAAAATATTAGAAAATTTTTTTCAAACTAGGAAAGGTGTTGGTTACCCTTATCTATCGTTTCAAGTCCCGAATTCTGCCAAATCTGGACCCTACACCTCCTTCGAGAGCAATATAATAGAACCATATTCTTGAAACCAAAAGTCCTAATAATTGTTTCCTAGAGAAAAAAAAAGTTAAAGAGGATTTTTTAATGAATTTTATGAAACCTTTAAACACTTCATTTTTAACCCATAAGTTTATAAAACTGTAAGAATTCCTGAGTTTGAACTAAAACCCAAAATTTGGATTATGATTTGTTGGGATTTTAATTTTTCTGATATTTTATTTGAATCCAAATGGCAGGTATTTCCTTATTTACATTTATGTTTCAAAGTTAATGGACCTTAACTTAAAATTAAGAAATGTAATAAGTGAGTTTTGGAGAGTGAGAGACCATTCTGGAGAGTGAAAAACTATTCTGGTGAGCACTGCAGCGGTTAGGGAAATAGTAAGGCGGTGCGGGGGATAATTTTATGCTCTTTGGTGAGCACTGCACTCAATAGTGTTATAAAAATCCCTGTTTTAGGGTCCAAAACATTCATACACCCAAAAGGACACTCTCACTCCCTCCAAATACAAAAATTTCACCTCCCAACCCCTTCCACCCTCTAAACTCCATTTTCTTCCAATTCTTTCAAGTTTAACTTGGAATCTTCCATCTTCCAAGCGTAAAGGTATGTTATTTTACTAGGGTTGCTTCATTTCCTTTAAGTTTTCCTTATTTAGAGGAGGTTCTCTATGCTACTCAAGGGAAAGAAACTTTCTACCTTGTTAGAGATGGATTCTTGGGTATTTAGAGGATGATTTAGAGTTATATTGCTTCTAGATCAGATACTGCTATCAATTATGCTTCTAAGCGTCCTGTTGGTGTTAGTTCATCACTTATTATCCCTCTAGGTGAGTGGGTTCACATCTATTATCTTTATATTCAGCATTAGAGTTATTTTCATAAAGATACCATTTATTATTGATGTTAGAGATTTCTGCAAAGATGTTTGAGGTTACTATTGGTTTATATGTCTTAGAACTTCTGGTTTTCGAGCATGAAACATGTTTTTGATAAAACTCATGGGACCATATTTGCTATATTGATTTTAGAAAAAATTAATGGCATATGTAACTGTTAGAAACTTTTATGAATGTTAAATTGAATTCTAGATATGATTTATGTATATGACGTAGTTATATACTTGAAGATGCTATTTAGAGAAAAGAATGGAATTGTGATAGCAAACTTCACTATTGGAAAATATGATATTCAGTTTTATAGTTATGAAGAGCTTGATGGGTTGGATTATGTTTTAAACAATTAAACAAAAAGGATTTTAGAGGTTAAATCTTCATGAGGTTCAAAAAAGTTGACGGCTACACATTCTGTGAGCTTTTGAAATCACAAATGTCTACAAAGGGTGATCCCTTTGGCATGATTTCATAACCACTGTTATGCTAAGGTCAGACTATTAGAATCGAACAGATTCAGAGCTCTCAAAGAATTAAAAAGGTTTAAAGGTTTTCAGTTTTAAATGAATTTATTTACTTAGTTTAGAAGGTAGCTACAGAGAAACAAGTTGTGTATTAACGACAATTAATCCGTCAACCTTGGTACCAAGTAGCCCGGGTCAGAGATAACAGAGAACTTATTATCACATTGGGGATGCGATATGTAACACCCACATGTGACTAGAGATTTATATTTAGAGTTTTGTTACGTCATAAACATTGTGTGTAACCAAAGTAGAGAATGTTGTTTCTCTAGGAGCTACTACCCTATGAACTTGTATGATTTCAGGTATGAAAGTGAATTGAGAATATTACTTTGAGTTTGTAAAATGATTATTTGAACATGTGTATAAATGTATATACGTAAACTTGATTATGTAAGATCTTGGAATATAGTTAATGTTATTATGATTTTATACATTGTTTCTTTGGTGTTCTATGAAAGGGGGTTTTAGGTGAGGATTTACTCACTAAGTTTTGATAACAAAACTCACCCCTCTACTTTTATCTCTATTGTCGATACTATAGCTGCTATACGTTCTTCTCCTAGCCATTAGTGCCTTAGCAGCAATAGAGTATAACCGATAAGCTTCGCTTGAGTGAAGCATTCTCATTCTGTTTAGAGTGCTCCAGTACATTGCAGGCAAGATCCCAGACCTTATATCATGTCTTGCATTTTATATATTATGATAGCATATTTAGATTTTGTATTTAATCAGTTAATTATATTATTTTATGGATATTTTGAAATAGAGAAACTTATATTTGTATGTTGTAGTATGACTTCAGATCTTATAGGCAGATTATGAGAGCTTTTAATACTGATTTTATTTGTTAACCATAGGTGATTTATATGTAGAAAATGAAACTGTATCTATAAATGGTATGTTTACAGAGCATCCCATGTCACTAGGCTTACGTGGAAATAGGATATCTCATGTGTCGGTCACGTGCTCAAGTCGGGTCGTGACACAGACATGGTCCCATGAGTTTTATCAAAAACATGTTTTATACTCTAAAATCAGGAGTTCTAAAACATATAAATCAATGGTAACTTCAATCCTTGTATAGTATTCTCTAAAATCAAATAATAAGTTGTATTTTTGTGAAAAAAAACATCTAATTCACAACATAGAGATTACAGATGCGAACTCACTCACTTAGAAGGGTGAATAGTGAAGGAATAATATCAACAAAACTTGAGGAAGTAGGAATAATCTTAAGTTTAGAAGGAAGAAAATGAAGTTTTTATGAAGAAAAGTGAAGAAATGGGGCTTGGGAGTGGGAGAATTGCACCTTCTAGAGAAAATAGGGTGAAAGGGGTGAGTTTTATGGTCTGGGTCCCGAATTAGGGTTTTTATAAAATTTTTGAGCGCTACAGTGCTCATTAGCACTATAGCGCCCACTAAAGAGCATGATTTTTCTAATTTGTATCGCCTTACTGTTCCAGGACTGTCGCATCACTAGTGTCACAGTGCTCTCCATAATGGTTTTTCTCTCAACTTTGAACTATAATTCAAGTTCTGGTATATATTGGACTGAGTTGTCTCAGTACGTATCTATATTTTTTAATATTAAGTTAATGTGTATTAATTTTAAAACATAAATGTAAATAAGGAAATATCCCCCATTTGAATTCAAATAAAATATCACAAAAATCAAAATCCCCACAAATCAAAATCCAAATTTTGGGTTCTAGTTCAAATTTGAGAATTCTCACGATTTTATAAACTTGTGGGGTTAAAAATGGAATATTTAAAGGTTTCATAAAATTCATTAAAAGTCACTCTTTAACTTATTTTTTCTAGGGAACAATTACCAGGACTTTTGATCTCAATAATGTGGTTCTTTCATGTAGCCCTCCAAGGAGGTATAAGGTCCAAACTTGATAGAATTTGGGACTCGAAATGACAAATAATGGTGACTAACACCCTTCCTGGTTCGCAAAAATTTTCTAATCTTTTTATTTAAAACTAGGGTATTACACTATGCAACACCCAAGACAATATAAAGAAAAGATAGTAAAAATCTTTATTAAATTAATTAGAAGACATACTAGACAATATCATATGTATTTACCTTAATAAATCCAATTTTAACTTACTTTTTGCAATTGTAGTTAATTTTTATGTGTAATATTAATTAATAAAATTATTAAATATAAATTTAAAATATCATAATAATAGTATATTAATTGTAAATATATTATAAATTTTTAATTAAGGACATTTAGAAATATCACAAATTAAAAAATAACAATTAAAATAACCTTAAGGACATTAGGAATAATGCTAATGAATGCAATTAATATGGAGTGACAATAGATAAATAGCCATTCCCATTTCTTTAAATTTGACTAAAGATAACATAAATTATTTATCTGCTTTAAAAATAAATTTAATTTTATAAATTATAAAATCAAAATAAATTACAATTAATGATAATTATAAATTATTATGAATTAAATCAAATTCAAAGATGATTTTATAATATTTTCATTTGCAACAATATGAAATGACATTATTTTTTAACTATTAAAATTTGAAAGATACAAGTTGTATTATTACTCTAAGGAAAATATTAGACAACTAGAAATTTATATAGAATTTTGTATCTAGAATAATGTGACATAAATATTAGCCTTTAAATAAATTGGTGGATCATACTATTTTATTTCATTCAACAAACATCATAATTTCTATCAAAGATTTTGTATATACATGTTTTTAGATATGTGACATTTCTCTTACTTGAATTGTATATTAAGTATAAATTAACATATATTTTAATTATAGAATATGATGAATCATCACTTATTTTGTTCCAAATCAATGTACCATTTCACAATCAACAAAAAATGCTGAGTTGACACAAAAAGGTGTTGGCATGCCACACACTTATATTTTATGTGAATTTTGTCATGTCAATATTTCTCATATGTTTTGTGATTGAACAATAATTTGGGCCCAATCGAAAACAATTTGAAATAAATAGAAAAAGTATCCAACTTAAAAAAAGAATAAATATCTAAGTTGGTCATTGACAATAAAATATTAGGGTTGAGGTCCTTCATAATTACAAAAAATAGGACACTATAAGCCCTTACCAATTTTATTGATGGATAAATTGACCCCTAACAAAAAATATTAGTGTGCTTTCATAATTATAAAGACAGGATATTATAGGTTCCTAATAATACCATTGATGGACAAATTGGTTCCTAAAAAAAAATCAGTGTTGGCATCTTTCATAATTACAAATGTAGAACATTATAAGCCCCTCACTCAGATGCAACCTACTAAATATTGAGGTGAACTTTAATCATTGATCTATGTGGTACCTACTAATCCCAATCACCATTAATTTACTACAATGCATCCTTTCATTTTTGCAATCCCTCCCTAAATGTTCTAAAATTTATTATAGCATCCCATACCAAACATAGTGGTATTGTGTTGTTTTATAAAAGACAATCACTATGCTCTAGCAGACAACTATTTTGGAGAAATGATTATAAATTTATGATATGGATACCATAGTGTCTCAAAATAAGGTGGTGATAAATCACTGGGAATTCAATTCCAAATCTCATTTGTTTCTTAGAATGATAAGCTTGGGGCCAAGAATTTCTTTCTTCACAATGGATTTGATGAAATATTAAAACATTTGAAAAGGAATTAAAAAATAAAAATAAAAAGATGTGTTTTAGTTAGTGTTGACGAGGATTAGTGGGTGTCATATAGATCAACAATTAAAGTCCACGTCAGCATTTAACATGTTGCAGGTGAGTTAGGGACTTATATATCATATTTTTACAATTGTGAGGGACATTATCACTAATTTTTTATTATCAAGGACCAATTTTTCCATTAATTGAATTATCAGGTACTTGTAATGTCATATTTTTTGTGATATCCCAAATAAAAAAATTATAATTATTATGAATTATTATTATTATTATTATTTATTATTATTATCAAGTGCACCTAATACTAATATTATTTAACATTATAATTACTAAGTATGGTTAGCATTAATATTAGTTATTACTATTATTAAGTCTAGATATATGCCACTAATATTAATAATAATTAATATTACTAAGTGTAGCTAGCATTAGCATTATTATTATTAAGTGTACCTAGCATTATTATTATTTAACATTATTATTACTAAGTGTAGCTAGCATTATCATTATTATTATTAAGTGTACCTAGCATTATTATTATTTAACATTATAATTACTAAGTGTAGTTAGCATTAATAATATTTATTATTATTATTAAGTGTAGACAAATATCACTAATATTATTCATGATTATTATATTTGTGTATAAATATGAGTGTAGGAGTGTGTATGTGTAAGAAATGTTTAGTTTCATTTTGCTAAGTTTTGCTTTCACCTCCTCTAAGTCAAACCTCCTCTAAACCAAACCTCTTCTTGGCTGAACTCATCTCTTGTCAAGCTCATGATCTTCATGGCCGAGCTTCAGTGAGCCTAGCTAATCCTCTCTTGGGACGTTGTGACGCTCCTTTCTTTTAATCTGTGAGATTGGTTATTTGTACCATTCCAATACTTCAGAGTAAAGTTATTAGTAGAAGCACACTCACGACTACCAACGGTGAGTGGGTTTAAGCTCATGATCATACTTTTGGTCATTATTAATATTTTTCCATGTTATATAAATTATTTATGAAATTTTTGAATGATTTATGTCAAGAGAATATATTGTTATAATTATGCCTGTTTTAGAAATATTATTACTTTTACAGTTATCATGAAAATTAATCATTTTAGCAAAACTCATGGGACCATAATTGATACCTTGTGTGTTATAGAATATCTTTTTCCTAGTTTATGAAATGGTGAGACCTTAGTTTAATGTTTACAGTAGAAATATTGATTATCATGTTTTTAGACTATGTATTTCCTATGAAGATTTTAGAATATTAGATATGATTTGTTGAAAGTATTGAATAAAGTATAATTCATAACAATTGTCAGATATATATTCTATTGATTACTAAAATCACTATGTCTATAAGCTGATGATCCCTTGGGCATGATTTTAGAATCTCAGTTATGCTACAGTCAAATTGTTAGAATTATATGAATTCAGAGCTTTTATATTTATTTGGTTTATGAACAAATTATTTTATATTAATTAGTGAGAAACAGATCAGCGAGTTAACGACTGCAGGATTGATCGTTAACCTTAGTACCAAGTGGTCCGCTAGAGGACTAGCTCACCCACAATAAGGAACCTAGTGAGGTGTCCATTTATGGGATCTAGTTAGGTGCCCATCAGATTAGCCATTGGCTTAGATTTAGCTATTCAGCTCAGATAATTATGTACAGAATAATTCATGTTTCTTTACTAGTTATTGCCATAGATTCAGTTAATTTATATGTAATTATATATGTAATATATTTCACATCAGTTGCATGTATATATTATGTATTTTGTTATTGTGCCGTGTGGGTTGTGAGTGGAAGCTTGCTCACTGAGTTTTGATGAACTCACCCCTCTCTTTTCCTTTCCCTACAGATACAGCTACAGTTTCATTTGTACCACATGATCCTCAGTAGTTGTGCTACAGCTTCCTTGGTGAGCTTTGCTTTGGAGTAGAGCTTATTGTCAATTATGTCAGTCTAGTAGTGCTCTAATAAATTGTGTAGGCAGGATCCCCGGACATGCATGATATATTTTTAGAATTTCTGTTAATTGTTTTGTTATGTTTGGCTTTGGCCTAGAATATGGATTTTATGCAAATTTATATTCAGAATTTATGTTTTGAGAACAATTTCATATTATTGAAGTTTTAGTTGAACTTGAGATATTTTGAATAAATTGGGATTATTTATGCACATTAGTTAGTTACGTTACCAGAGGTTTCCATGGGGACCCAAATCCTCACGTGCCGGTCACACTCCGTAGGTGGGTCGTGACAAAGTGGTATCAGAGCAATAGGTTTCCCTACATATTATTGGAGCAAGTGTCCACAAATAACATGGCATCTATGTAAATGGAAGCGCGCCCATTTGCATTGATGTGGTGCTATTTGAGGCCTTCAGAAAAGTGTCAGTTTTGTCTAGGTTCAATAAGAATTTGTCTTTTCTTGGCACTCATGATCTTGTCATATGTCCTCCATTTCACAGTATAACCATGCTACCTGTACACTCATCACGCCTTCGCCGTTGCCGTAGGAGCAACACATCTGGTAATAGTGCTCGCCTTAGAGCTTTTGAACAGATGGTAACAAATTTGACAGATGTGATGGCCAGACAGCTAGAAGCGACTACACGCCTCGAAGAGATACAGATGACTCAGCCTTAGAGCGTTTCAAGAGAATGGACCCACCCACTTTCAACGGGCGTTTGACGAGTGAGGATCCCCAGGAATTCCTTAGGCAGGTGGAGAAGATAGTTGGTGTCATCCATTGTTCTTCGGAAAGAGCGGTGGAGTTAGCTGGTTTCCAGCTCGAACGCCAAGCAGAGTTATGGTATCAGGAGTTCCAACAGAGGTATGGAACTGCTAGCTCTCCATCTTGGGAACGATTCAAGGAAGCCTTCATGCGAAGATTCATATCAGAAAGCCGTCAAGCACAAATGATTGAGGAGTTTTTGAAGCTCCATTTAACTCCATGCATGACAATTACTGGGTATGATGAGCGTTTCACTTATCTTGCACAAGCAGTCTCTAGCATGATACCGACAAAGACAGCTAGGGTGAGATGTTTCGTTCAGTGTCTGCCGAGAGACTTATTCCTCAGCTTGCAGCCTCACGTCGGGACCATGGACTATGCTCAGGTAGTAAACACAGCAATTGGTCTTGAAAATGGTCTAGCAGAGCGAAAAACGATGTCAAAAGCCAACAAGAAGGCCAAGGTTCAAGCTTCTTTCTCTAGCGGAGCAGGTTCGAGCAAGGGTTACCATCAGCAGGGACAACAGTGGAGTCAGTTGGGTAGGGCCACCTTCTCAGAGCCCATCCCGGCACGTTCAACTATATCACAGACTCTGAGTAGATGGGGTAGGCAGTATAGTGGACAGGGTTCATGGTAGTCATATCCAGTATGCCCGACTTGCGAAAAAAGACATCAGGGTCAATGTTGGTTTGGCTCTTCAGTATGTTATGGATGTGGCCAGTCGGGTCATAGGCGCGCAGAATGCCCGATGTTTCAAAGAGCTCCTAGCCAGAGGTCAACTAACCCTTCCACATCAATTCAATATCTTCAGTCGACAACCCAGGGCGGTGTCATCGCAGCGGCAGGCCGTGGGGTCGTGAGTAGAGGTCCTGTTGGCAGAGGTACAGGCGGAAGAGGATCAAGCAGTAGAAGCCAGGGTAGTGGAGGACAACCCCGTCTATTTGTGATAACCCGTCAAGATGTGCAGGCTTCAAATGAAGTAGTAATAGGTATGACAACAGTATGTTCCTTCGATGCTATGATGTTATTTGACTCGGGGTCTACCCACTCTTATGTATCCCCATTCTTTACTGTATTGTTTGGAAGATCCCCTGAGGATCTTGACGAGCTGTTTTTAGTTAGGGTACCTTCGAGAAAGCCCATCCTTATTTAGAAAGTATATAGATCATGTGTAGTCAAAGTTGGTGACATGGAAGCGCTAGCAGATTTGAAAGTGTTGGACATGTCTGACTTTGACATTAGTTTAGGCATAGATTGGTTATCCCCATGTCATGCCTTGATAGATTGTTATAAAAGGTAGTGAAATTCGAGGTCCCAGGTGATGAACCAAGAGAGTTTTTTGGCACAAGATGCTCGACACCAACGAGCTTAATATCAGCTATGAATGCGCTACGGTTGATAGATAGAGGTGGTTATGGGTTTTTAGCTGTAGTCAGGGATATAAAGGCAGAGATACCAAGTTTGGAAACGATTTTGGTGGCTAATGAGTTTCCAGATGTATTTCCAGATGATTTGCCGGGTATGCCACCAGAGAGAGAAATAGAGTTTGGGATAGAGCTTGAACCAGAAGTTAGGCCCATCTCTATACCCCCGTATCGCATGGCTCTAGCAGAATTAAAAGAATTGAAAGAGCAATTATAGGAGTTGTTGGACAAGGGATTCATACGGCCAAGCACCTTTCCATGGGGTGCTCTAGTGTTGTTCGTTAAGAAGAAAGACGGTTCGATGAGAATGTGTATAGACTATAGGTAGCTAAATAAGGTGACGATTAAAAATTGATACCCTTTGCCCCGTATAGATGATCTTTTTGACCAGCTTCAAGGGGCAACATGTTTTTCCAAAATTGACCTTCGATCTGGTTACCATCAGCTAAAGATTAAGGATGAAGATATACCTAAGACGGCTTTCAGGACTCGCTATGGATATTATGAGTTCGTAGTGATGTCCTTTGGGTTGACCAATGCCCCAGCAGCCTTCATGGATTTAATGAATAAGGTGTTTAAACCATTTCTGGATCACTTTGTGATTGTCTTCATCGATGACATCTTAGTGTATTCCAAAAGTAAGGAGGAACATGAACAACACCTGAGAATAGTTTTACAAACCTTGAGGGAGAATCGGTTGTATGCCAAGTTCTCCAAGTGTGAATTTTGGCTAGATCAAGTGGCATTCCTTGGACACGTAGTGTCGAAGGATGGCATCATGGTAAATCCAAAGAAGGTGGAAGCAGTGCAACAATGGCCTAGACCTACAACAGTTTCAGAAGTTCGTAGTTTCTTGGGCTTGGCAGGATATTACGATTTATCTGGCCCAAGATTTCTCGAGGATTGCAGCATCTATGACCAAGTTGACACAGAAGAATATCAAGTTTCAATGGACAGAAGAGTGTGAGGAAAGTTTCCACAGGCTCAAAACATGCTTGACCACGGCACTAGTTCTTGTACTACCTTCAGGTTCAGGAGGTTTTTCAGTATTCTGTGACGCTTCTAGAATTGGACTTGGTTGTGTCTTGATACAACATGGTCAGGTTATAGCGTACGCCTCGCGGCAACTTAAGAAGCATGAGCAAAATTATCCTACCCATGATTTGGAGATGGCAGCAGTGGTTTTTGCCTTAAAGATTTGGAGACATTACCTGTACGGAGAGACTTGTGAGATTTTCACAGACCACAAGAGCTTGAAGTATATCTTTCAACAGAAGGATCTGAACCTGAGACAGCGTAGATGGCTTGAGTTGTTAAAAGATTATGACTGTACGATCTCATACCACCCAGGGAAGGCGAATGTAGTGGCAGATGCTTTAAGCAGGAAGTCGGCAGGCAGTTTGACCCACATAGCGCTAGTAAAACAACCGTTAGTAGAAGATATCCACAAGTTAAAAGCTGAAGGAGTTCAGTTCGGCCTTAGTGAATCAGGGGCTTTTCTAGCTCACATCAAGGCTCAGTCAACCTTGGTAGAACAGATCAAAGCACAGCAAGGTGAAGATCCGAAACTAGCTAAGTTAGTTGAGGATGTTCGTAAAGGTGAGAATACAGAGTTCTCAGTTGATACTGAGGGTGTATTGCACCTTAGAAATATCTGCTACAGATGAGTTGAGGAGAAAAGTAATGGAAGAAGCCCATGGTGCAGCATACTCAGTACACCCAGGATCAGCTAAGATGTATCAGGATCTAAAACAGTTATTCTGGTGGGATAGGATGAAGAGAGATATCAGTGACTTTGTGGCTAGATGCTTGGTATGCCAACAAGTCAAGGCTGAACACCAGAGGCCGGCAAGGTTACTTCAGCAGATAGATATTCCAGAATGGAAGTGGAAAAGGATAACCATGGACTTCGTAGTCGGGTTACCTCGAACCACCAAAGGGTTTGACTCCATATCTGTAATAGTAGATAGAATGACCAAGTCAGCACACTTTTTACCAGTAAAAACTACCTTCAAAAGACAAGATGCTCAGTTATATATCGAAGAGATAGTCAGACTCCATGGTGTCCCAGTATCTATTATATCCAACAGAGGGTCCTAGTTCACTTCACAATTCTGGAGGGCATTTCAAGAGGCCCTTGGGACACGTGTGAATTGAACCACAGCTTTTCATCCCCAAACAGATGGTCAGTCAGAAAGGACAATACAAACCTTAGAAGATATGCTCAGAGCCTGCATACTAGATTTTGGAGGAAGCTGGTGTGATCACCTACCCTTGATAGAGTTTTCATACAACAATAGTTACCAGGCTTGTATCCAGATGGCACCATTTGAAGCCTTGTATGGGAGGCGGTGCAGGTCTCCCATTGGGTGGTTTGAATTTGGCGAAGCTAAGTCTTTAGGCCAAGACCTAGTTCAGGAAACCTTAAAGAAGGTCCAATTGATTAGAGAACGTCTCCTAGCAACACAATCCAGGCAGAAGTCATATGCAGATAATCGTCGACGTAACTTGGAGTTTGCGATTGGGGACCACGTGTTTTTGAGAATATCCCCCATGAAAGGAGTAGTGAGGTTCGGTAAGCAAGGAAAGTTAAGCCCTCGTTTTATTGGTCCGTTTGAAATCTTAGAAAGAGTTGGAGCGGTGGCTTATAAGTTGGCACTGCCTCCCAGATTATCAGCCGTACACCCAGTGTTTCATGTTAGTATGCTCAGAAAATATATGCCTGACCAATCTCATGTGCTCACTTCACAAATCGTCCAAATTGATGAGAACTTGTCATATGAAGAGGAACCAGTTGTCATCGTAGATAGATAGATTAAGAAACTTCACTCAAAGGAGATAGCCTCAGTAAAAGTTATCTGGAGGAACCATTCCGGTGAAGAAGCAACTTGGGAAGCTGAGGAAGCTATGAAAATCAAATATCCCTATCTATTTCCATCTCAGGGTACGTTGTTTAGATTTGGGGACCAAATCTCTTTTAAGGGGGGTAGTATGTGATATCCCAAATAAAGAAATTATAATTATTATGAATTATTATTATTATTATTATTATTATTTATTATTATCAAGTGCACCTAACACTAATATTATTTAACATTATAATTACTGAGTATGGTTAGCACTAATATTAGTTTACTATTATTAAGTCTAGATATATGCCACTAATATTAATAATAATAAATATTACTAAGTGTAGCTAGCATTAGCATTATTATTATTAAGTGTACCTAGCATTATTATTATTTAACATTATTATTACTAAGTGTAGCTAGCATTATCATTATTATTATTAAGTGTACCTAGCATTATTATTATTTAACATTATAATTACTAAGTGTAGTTAGCATTAATAATATTTAATATTATTATTAAGTGTAGACAAATAGCACTAATATTATTCATGATTATTATATTTGTGTATAAATATATAAGTGTAGGAGTGTGTATGTGTAAGAAATGTTTAGTTTCATTTTGCTAAGTTTTGCTTCCACCTTCTCTAAGTCAAACCTCCTCTAAACCAAACCTCTTCTTGGCCGAACTCATCTCTTGTCAAGCTCATGATCTTCATGGCCGAGCTTCGGTGAGCCTAGCTAATCCTCTCTTGGGACGTTGTGACACTCCTTTCTTTTAATATGTGAGATTGGTTATTTGTACCATTCCAATACTTCAGAGTAAAGTTATTAGTAGAAACACACTCACGACTACCAACGGTGAGTGGGTTTAAGCTCATAATCATACTTTTGGTTATTATTAATATTTTTCCATATTATATAAATTATTTATGAAATTTTAGAATGATTTATGTCAAGAGAATATATTGTTATAATTATGCCTGTTTTAGAAATATTATTACTTTTACAGTTATCATAAAAAATAATCATTTTAGCAAAACTCATGGGACCATAATTGATACCTTGCGTGTTATAAAATATCTTTTTCCTAGTTTATGAAATGGTGAGACCTTAGTTTAATGTTTACAGTAGAAATATTGATTATCATGTTTTCAGACTATGTATTTGCTATGAAGATTTTAGAATATTAGATATGATTTATTGAAAGTATTGAATAAAGTATAATTCATAACAATTGTCAGATACATATTCTATTGATTACTAAAATCACTATGTCTACAAGCTGGTGATCCCTTGGGCATGATTTTAGAATCTCAGTTATGCTACAGTTAAATTGTTAGAATTATATGAATTCAGAGCTTTTATATTTATGTGGTTTATGAACAAATTATTTTATATTAATTAGTGAGAAACAGATCAGCGAGTTTGCAGGATTGATCGTTAACCTTGGTACCAAGTGATCCGCTAGAGGACTAGCTCACCCACAATAAGGAACCTAGTGAGGTGTCCATTTATGGGACCTAGTTAGGTGCCCATCGACAGCCATTGGCTCGATTTAGCTATTCAAATTTCAGGATAATTATGTACAGAATAATTCATGTTTCTCTACTAGTTATTACCATAGATTTAGTTAATTTATATGTAATTATATATGTAATATATTTCACATTAGTTGCATGTATATATTATGTATTTTGTTATTGTCCCGTTTGGGTTGTGAGTGGAGGCTCGCTCACTGAGTTTTGATGAACTCACCCCTCTCTTTTCCTTTCCCTACAGATACAGCTACAGTTTCAGTTGTACCACAGGATCCTCAGTAGTTCTGCTACAGCTTCCTTGGTGAGCTTTGCTTTGGAGTGGAGTTTATTGTCAATTATGTCAGTCTAATAGTGCTCCAATAAATTGTGTAGGCAGGATTCCCGGACATGCATGATATATTTTCAGAATTTCTGTTAATGGTTTTGTTATGTTTGGCTTTGGCCTAGAATATGGATTTTATGCAAATTTATATTCAGAATTTATGTTTTGAGAACAATTTCATATTATTGAAGTTTTAGTTGAACTTGAGATATTTTGAATAAATTGGGATTATTTATGCATATTAGTCAGTTACGTTACCAAAGTCTTCTGTGGGGACCCAAATCCTCACGTGCCGGTCACACTCCGTAGGTGGGTTGTGACATTTTTGCAATTGTAAAGAACATAAATACTAATTTTTTTTATAGGGATTAATTTATCCTTCAATGAAATTATCAGGAACCAATTTAGGTGTTGACATGCCTCACACTTATATTTTATGTGGATTGTGTCATGTTAATATTTTGCGATGGAACAATAATTGGGGCCCAAATAAAAAATAATTTGAAATTAAAAAAGTGTCCAACTTAAAAAAATAATTTTGATACACGGTTAATATAAAAGATTTTTTCACCGTTATGTAATCAAATTTTTCTGTATGAATGATTTTGTAAATAGTATATATGGAAGTTGATTAATTTGACTAATGTAATAATATATAATTGAATAATTATATAAAATAATTTTACACCAATAATGTATAAAAATTAATTAAATCATTGGACAAAAAGGACAAGAAACCAAATTAAAAATCGAATATAGTGTGAGGGTATAAAAGAACCTATCTTTGCTCATTTGGCACATCTTTACCCAGCAGCTTCTGATTTGGCGCCAAAATGTTTTCACTTCGTTCCTGTTGACACACAGAGAGCGTCTTGCACTCTCTTCCAGATTCTTCCATGGCCAGCCCAAGGCTTCGTCCTCCTCAGTTCTCCGAGGTCACGTTTCTTCTACTTCCTTCCTTGCAATTCTCTTTTACCCATTTGCTTCCTTTAATCTACACGATGAAAAAAAAACGAAGAAAAAAACAAACTCGCTAAGTTAACTTATTTTTGCAATTCCTGATTTTCGATGTGATGTTGAATCTAAACGTGATAATTTTTTTAGTGCCAAAACTTAGCGAAGGTTGTTTTAATAATTTACTGGTATGTTAGTCTAAAATTATAATGTTGTTTTTGATAATAAATAAATATAAATAAGTAGATATGTTATCTATCCTCCAAAAACCACCAATTCAATTTTCTGTTTGTAATGTTGCATCAGCGATTGTTTTGATGATTGGGGTTTTTATATCTTCATTTTGGGAAGCTGTATAACGCATGAATATACTGCAGGATGTAGCTTGGCTTCCGTGTTGGCTTCAGAATCTTAGAACAGATGGCTCTAATGAATTTGTAAAGGATTCTCAAGCTCATTCCAACCAAGAAGTAAAGGTTGCAATTTTTCTTTTCAAGTTTTTATTTTTTTGTTTTTGTTTTAAATTTTTCAATCGTGCATTTTGGAGGGAACAGGTAAGGGTGATAAGTGGAGGATTGAAGCTCTGGGCTAGTTTGGATGAGCTTTTTTAAAAAGGATCTATTTTTAGTTGATCTTTTCACTTAAGATCTTCTGAAAAAGTAAAAACTGTTTTTTGTTTGGATGTAAAATCAATTTATATTTGGATGTAATTGTAAAAGATTTAATTTATGTCTGAACATTTTTTTATGTCGTAAAAAAAGATCTTTTCCATAAGATATAAATTACTATAGGTTTTGAAGAAAGATTTTTTCTTGTATGTTTTCTAGTAATTCTGCTTTTACTAAAAAGCTTTGCACATAAGATCTTTTTTTCTAATAAAAGATCCTGTTTTCATATTTTTAAATTCTCATATGCCTTAGTAAATACAGTTCTTACATGGATTTATCACATTCATGACAATGGATAGCTAATAGTTGGAGCATTTTTCTTTTGTAAGTTCATGATTGTGTCATGTTAATTTTATTTCGCCCCATTACATTTCAGTTTGTCGTTTAATGGGAATTTTAGAATGGCCAAATTCTTTGCTGATGCCTTCTTTTGTTTGATATGAGCTAGGATCCAGCATCTTCTCAAGAAAATGGTAGTGATGGCAAATACATTAATGTGCTATCAAGGGAAGACTGTGGATACAAAAGTTGCCATTTATTATTATCTGCAGAGGATAGTTCACCTATTAGTTTTGCTACTCCTGAAAATGTAAGTTTTGTTTATTGTATGGTTTCTCTCTGTCTTTTGCTTTTATTTTTTCAACTGACGTCATCTTGGTGCATCCTTCCAGTAAGTATCTTTCTAAAGTATAACCTTGTGACGTCTATGCTGATCCATAAATTTGAGTTGCCTTGACCAGTTTCATAGGATTCTCACAAATAATAGAAGTGGGAAGTTTCTTTGTTGTTGGATAACGTTAACACTGTTTATGCATTGGAGTTAATCTTAAAATTTCTTTTGTTTATCTTCTCACAGCACATATTTACCCATACAAATGATTTTTGTATTGTTTATTTGGAAGTAACAGCTGTTCTCTTTGATTTTTTAGAAGCTAAGGCTAACCGATTCATTGACGAATTGGTGCATATGGATTTGGCACTTTGTACAATTTTAAAGTAATTCCAAGATTTGAAACTGCTGAGAATTGAGATCAATCAAAATATTCTAATTACAGTTCCATTGTAATATGTATGAACATGAGAATATGAAAGAAGAACTAGCAATATCTATTTCTAGAAGCTTCTGTGCTATTAGTTAATTTCTCGTCAGGGTAGATCCGAAGATGTTTCTGTTTTCAATGACTTACCCTAGACACTTATTTGCCAAACTCTATCCCTGTGAAATGTGTTTAAATATATCATTTCCCTGCAACTAGGGAATTGCTAGTGCTGTTAAAACAATTTTCTAACGACATCTTTGTTTAATCTATTTTTGTTTTACCAATGCAGGTGTTTCACTTTAATCTGCACCTTTCTTCAGATGTTGATTCACTCATTTTCCCTACCCAAGATTTTAATGCATTTCATGATGTGGTTTCGCCAAGTAAAATCTGTTCATTGCAACCTGTTCAAGCTTCCATTGGTTTTGTAGAGAACATGAGTTCCATCGCAGATCATCATGCCTATGAACAAAATTTGTTGCCTGCTTTAGTCCCTGAAACTGTGAAAATGGAAGCATCAAAATCTCTGATTGATACAAATGATTCTATTAGCCAACAGGAAGAAAAATCCAGCAAATGCTTCACAAGTGATTGTATCAGTAATGCAATTGAGTTTTCTATTGCAGCATCAGAGGCATTGGCCATACATGATTTAGTAAAGATGGAGTCGGTTTCAGAAAAAATGCATACAGAAAATGTTCTTGAAGTTGCACTTTGTGTGAAGCAGGCAAGGCTTGAATGGTTGAACGATGGCATCCATTCCTCTAGTGAGGATTCTAGTTGTAGTGACTCTCTTTCTGATTTGAATGACTTAATCATGGAAGAAGCCTATGAAGATGTAGGCTTACTTTCTAGTGTGCCTAGTGCTGAAAATTATAGCAGATGCAATAAAAGGCAGAGTGATAAACAGCTTACATCTCAGCTACCCAATTTTCGCAAATCTGAAGAAAAGCAGTTAGAATTCAATATAGAGATGGAGATGCAGCAAAAAGCATACTCACCTCTTGATTCTTTATGTTGTGAGAGGGAGATGCATTTTGATGCTCCTGATTTGGGTACAAATACTCCCAACCATTTTGAAAATGGTCTTCCTATCTCTCATTTTGAAAATGCTCGTGATTTGGGTTTAACTACTCCCAAACATTTTGAAAATGCTCCTGATTCGGGTTCAAATACTCCCAAACTTTCTAGTGTGCCCAGAGCTGAAAATTATAGCACATGCAATAAAAAGCAGAGTGATATAGAGCTTACGTCTCAGCTAGCTAATTTTGGTAAATCTGAAGAAAAGCAGTTAGAATTCAATGTGGAGATGGAGATGCGGCAAAAAGCATACTCACCTCTTGATTCTTTATGTTATGAGAGGGAGATGCATTGTGATGCTCCTGATTTGGGTTCAAATTCTCCCAAACGTTTTGAAAATGGTCTTCCCATCCCTCATCATTTTGTGCAAAATAATTCCAATGCTTTAGTCTCCAACCAGGTAAATTAGATCCTTCAACTTTCCCTTTCTGTTCCTCTGTCCAGAATTTTTTTTTTTCCAGATTTGAACCTTTTAAATAAAATGAAAACAACTAAATTGACGATTAAAGAAAAAGCTATCTATCTCATTCTTCGATATTGTCTCTGTTTGTTATTTCTGATGAAGGTTAAGTATCTCACCAATATTACTGGGTTTATGATTGAATATAAAGAACAATTTTGCATGCTGAGATTTTTTGGAGATTATGGGGAATAGCTGGTATCTGTTGCCAGAGGGGCAATCTGTGGGCCTTTTCTAATCCTAAATAAATGACTTTGGGGATGTTCCTGGTGATTAATAGAGGTTTGCTATGGTTTATGGATTTTGATTGTAATTCCTACTTTGATGAATTGATTTGTTTTTCCCAGTTCGCCATCACCATTTGGATTCTTTTTCTTTTTTTGTTTTATTTTTAATTACTATTCTTATGATAAATAAAGAATCTAAGCATACTTATTTTTGTACATAATTCAATTACTATCTTTGTGTTGGTGGGATAAAAACATACTAAATGCATTTCAAGTTTCAAGAATGCCTTATATTACTTTGTTTCCTAGTCAATTGCATGTGGCTTTGTGGAAATGCCAAGGATGCATTTGGTTTTAGTTTTCAGTTTTCAAGTTTTCAGTATTTCCTTCACAAAGTTATGAAAACTGAAAACTGAATTAATATTATTATCAAATTTCTGCCAAATAATTTTCTTTCTTTTACTATAACTTTGTGCATTTGGTCCTTTTATTCTTGCTGTGCACCATCCTTGCTCTTGTCGCTTGATTTTGTTAACTTCTTTTTGCCTTTTTCGAATCAGCATCCCTTGTTTTTGGTTATTTGTGTTGCACCATATTTGCTGTCGTCAATTTTCAGCAATCTTGATATTCTCTTTTTGTTCTTAGTGGGCTTTGCCTTCTCTGCCTCCCTCTTGGAAGGAGTTAGATCCATCTTCATTGAATTGGAACAATGCAGACTGGATTCCAAAGTTCCACATCAGAGAGACAAGTTTTCTTACAGAATCTGTTGATGTTGTTCCAGATGAGAGTTCTTGTGTGCAGAAACATGATCCCAAGTGTGCAGTTGGTTCTCAGCTATGTATGCATTCTGAATCTGTCTGTTTACACAACAAACCTGATGAGGCCATATTGCATTCACAAGATGTGGTCAGATGTTCTAATCTATCATTAATTGATCCTCTTTGTTCTGTTGTTCCATGTAGTATCTCTTCAGAACATGGCATTTCCAATACTGATATTGAAAAAGAACATTATACTGAAAATTTTGTTTCATCCATATCTGAATTTGAGATGGACAATTTTCAAAAGATCTCAGATAAAAATGCTACATTTGACTGTAGAGATGAGCATATTGCTACTGTCCTAGATTCAAAAGATATTCCGGTCACTGCAACAAATATGGCTAAACAAATTCCTAAGAAGTTGCCTAGGGTTGAGCATATTGATCGGAAACAATTGGACTCTCTTAAGATTTATAGCACAATAATACCAAATCAAGCTCTCAACCTGAATGGTAGTTTGACTCCTCTTCTAACTAACCAGACTGTGGGTGGTGCTGCATCTTCAGACAGAAGGATTTATGAGAATCTCTCTGCATCCGAGTGTGAAGATGTAAACGAAAATGAAGAAAATCCTGGATATTCTGTTGATCACATGCCATTTCTGGGAATAACTGATAACAAGACTCATGATGGGTTAACAAAAACAGCGGATACAAGTGTTGTCTTAGAAGAACCAATACAAGAAAGGAGGCCACCTCTTACTCTGAATAATAGGATATGCCGCTGCTTGGTGGGACCTAAGACTGTTGTAAATGATGTCAGAGCTGATCTTCAGTATCGACCTAACAATAACTTTAATAAGCTACAAATTGAGTCCAATAAATGCCGTGGTGAAAAGGTTCATGTCAGAAAGAAAGTACGTTTCTCAGAAAAAGTAGAGGAGCTTCATCAGAAAAGGAAATTGCCCAATTTGGAAACTTCAAACAAAAGATGTAGGTCTTTAGTTCTAGTTTTGTAATGCAGCTTCGAGTATGAATATTAGTTTTTTTTGTATAAACTAACTGTTTTTTGCTCCAATAATGTAGATTCTTCTGTTAGGCCAAAAAAGCAACGAGTTTCGAAGTCATTGATGGTTTCTGAGCCTCATGTGAAACTTCCAGTGATGAATTATTGCAGAAAGGTTGTGAAAGAGTTTATATTCCGGGGTACAGAATTCTTACTCACTGGGCTATCCAGTCAAAAGGAAAAGGACATGGAAGCACTTATAAGGAATTCTGGTGGGGTGGTTCTTTTTGATATTCCCTCTCTGCCAAATTCAAGGTGCAAGAGAAGTTCAACCGTATCTCACCTGCAGCTTCCTATTATTCTATGTTTGAAAAAGGTTTGTTTCTTGTGATCAATAATCTTTTGTCCTTTTCCTACTACATATGTATCAATCTTCTACTAATTGGTTGTTCTTATGTTCATGGTTTTTACTTTTTGTTTTATCTTTCCTTAATCTTTTGCATCCCACTGCCAATGTGTGACTGGGGATTCATTTCAATCATCAAATTGCAATCCCCAATTTGCATGATAGCACTAGCATTGTATTCTCCAGAGTGCTAATATACACAGCTGCAATAAATAATTTCTCATTTGAAGTATTCAGATATTAGTTAAGCCAAAGTAAAAGGATTCACAAGAGTTAGACAGGTTTCTTTTCTAGAAGTTGCTTGCACAATCTTTGATATGTAAGAGAAATATTATTGAAATCCTTGGCCTCTGTCTTCAACGTGAAATCGAGGGACACAATTTATGGGAGGGTCTATGAGAGGAGAAATAAACAGAATAGGTAATAACTGTGAGGTAGTTAGAAGGAATGACAGCTGTATACAGTAGTTTAGGTGGGAAAAACAGTTGGATTAAGACGACAGGAGAATAAAAGAGAGGGAAAGGGAGTGAAAAGGGGTGTCTAATCATTTTGTATACTTTGCAAGAGCTAGAGGACTCATCCTTCCTCTGTGATTCTGTACCTATTCTAGAGTTTGCTAAGAATTCCTAAATTCAATAAGATACACTCATTCTTCCTCAAAGTTTCTGCTCCTATCACTGGTATCAGTAGTCTTGTACTCGCTGGGCCACAATTTCATGGAAGCTGCGAAGATGGAGAAGAAAATGGAAGCAATGGAGGTTATGTTGATGGCAATTCATAAATAGAAGAAGATTGTGCAAAGGATGCCAAATCGGTGGTGACGATCACAACCGGGCTTCATAGAGTGATGGTTGATTGGGGACATTGGGTTTGAAGTGTGGAGCACATGCTCATTTATGCTGTGTAGGAATTCAACTTTTTTATTTAAAAGGGAGTTGCAAGGATGGAATTCTATATCACTTGGTCCTTCTAATGCTGTGTCACAAACTAGCTATTCCAAAAGCTTAAACCATTAGGTAAAGGCACAAGACTGGTTTAATATATGTAACAATTTTAACTGAAATGATTGCTAGAATCTTTCTATAGCCTACTTTTATCTGGGAAAAGCATGGATATTTATAATCAATAAAAATGTCAATTAGTGGGTTTGAAAAAATGAAGGGAATTTAAAAAAAATAGTCACCCATTTAATATTAGTTATGTACCCTGGCAATTATAGATTGAGCCTTGGTTGTAATTAGTATGTGAGATGAGAGAGAATACAGGGCTTAATCTTGTATAACCAGCTGTTGAGTTGGAAAAAAGAAAGTGGAGGGAAGTGAGGTTTGTGTTGGATTATGTTAGAGGAGGGGTATTTGTAGGAGATGGGGAGTGAAAGCATTATTCAGGAAATGATTGGAAAAGGAACCGGGAGAGTTGTGGCCTCTCAAAGAGAATTGGTCTCTCAAAGTGCCATGTGTTTTTCTGCTTCTTGCTATTACTCTTCTTGTAATTCCATTCCTCCAAGCTGAATTTCACACTGATATCAGCCTTCTGTTAAGTTCAGAATATGCTTTTCTATAATTGTTCTATTCTAGTTCATTTCTTCTCTATGAGTACTAGGTACCTTACATAATTCAACTATATTATTGGTAATATTTATTTTTGAGGATGTGTTAAGGGGATATCTTGGTTCAAATAACTTGGCTAGGGAATATTGGTTTAGGGTTTAGGGTTTAGAGTTTCACACAATAGGCCAATCCAAAGAGCATTATTGCATCCATGTAGCTGCGACCTATAGTCAATACTAATTCTATTGAGAACGGTTAACTGATTAGTAAATCAATTTGCTCTCATAGTTTGTGTTTATTGATATTCATTTTAGATGTTTTGGATTGGAGGGTCTGATCATTTTATGCAGATCTGGTAGGTGGATTAATTGTGATATCTGCTTTTATCCTCCTAAAGAGGTTGATTGGATATGATAATGAAAAGAGCCTTAATGGTCAATTCTGTTGTTGAATTAGGTTGGATTCTTAAGTGATAAACTGTAAGAATTATTTTTCAATCCTCAAGCAGCTATGTGCATTCCCACTGGAACTGTGATTCATGGAGGGCTGAGACCATGAACATAGAAGCAAAAGAAACATCACTTGTTTTTGAACCTAAAATATAGGCACCCTTACATGTAAATCAACAGAAAGAGTAGATGTGCTTAGGAGTTCCCTTGCCACTTTATTCTAGCATTCATTACTAGCCAAAGACAACATAGAATAGGAAAAATTGCTGTAGAACCATAGCTTGTTTATGAATCCCAAAGCCTCTGAATTTAGCAAGGAGAAACTGAATATCACGTTAAATCCATTCCATTTTATCTGGCATTTCCTTCATCATTGTTATGATCATAATTATTGTGAAAATCCATAAGTTTCCTATTATACCCCAATAATAAATATTTCATATCTATTACTAAGGCTGCATGATAGCTTGAAACAGGCAAGGCTTTTGAGTCAACTCTGTTTGTTCCTTGAACTAATCTTCCCACATTATATGTCATGAGTTGCTAATTCGTACCCAAATGTCTGAGTATGCTACAAAAACTAAATGACTAAGTATGTAATGAATATGTAGCTTCCTGATCTGATACATTAATCTTCTACTTGTTGGCAATCTGGTCAGGCTTCACTTCAAGATTGTTTTATTTCTTTGAATTTCACTTTCGTAATTGATAAATAGAAAAAATAACGAACTGAATCACGTGGTGCTGAAGTTTAGAAACACATTCTTCTGTTTGTATGATAAACGATCTAGTTTTAAATTTGCTAAACATAGTGCTATTCTTTCTTTGAATTTTAGCTAAATAGTCATGCTTTACATTTTGAATGTCATTATTAGGTGTTTTGGTTGGAGACTGCAGGAGGCACAGTAAAAAGGACTAGAACCTTCGCTATAGTTATCGTCTGATCACATAAACATATCTCTAATTACATTATTTCTCACCTTTTCCTTTCCATGTGTCTTTGCCTCTCCACTCATGATAATTATTTACTTTGGATTTTTTTCTCATGGTTTTTACTATATATCTTATATTATTTATAATGAATTTTCCCACTTATTGAAATTTGAATACAATGATGTCTTAAAATTTCTTTTGTGGGTGAATCATAATTTCTAATAATGTCAAAGAACCACTTTTAGCTATAAGCTTAAGCTGTTAAGCAATGAGCATTATGCAAGTTCCCATCATGGTGTTTAACTGTTTATAACTTGCAGCAATAGCATGCTCCCTTGAATGAAAATTTAGGATTGAAAGGCATTCGCTATGTCTTTAGTTTGGACAGTGAGGGTTGAACCACAATGAGCTTTTCTAGGCTCAAAATCACTTTTTTCGCAAAAAAATTATTTTTTGTATATTTGGATAATATTTAGAAAATTAGAATATAAAAAAAAAATTAGTTTTTAGTTTTTTTAAGAAGCTAAAAGAAGTAGCTTATGAAAAAAAATCAGTTTTCAACTTTTTCAGTTATATATAAAATTTATCATAATCACTTTTTATAAAAATCTCAAATAAGCTCACCCTTAGTCAGCCAAGCTTAAATTCTTTGTCCAAAAAACATTTCTCTAGCTCAAGATCTCCTATAAGCCTCCAAGAACTACTTTTTTAAGGCTCAAATATGTATTTGATCCTGTAAATATAGGCAATTTTGGTTTTGGCCCATCTTTAATTTTTTGCTTTTGTTTTGTTCCCTTCTTTTTCAAAAGTTTTGATCTTGGTCCTTGTTAGATGAGATTCATTAACTAATGATTTATCAGAAAAATGATGCCATGTGTGAGGTGCATTTTCATCTGATACATCAAAAGTTAATGAATCTTATTTAATGGCAAGGACTAAAATCAAAACTTTTGAAAAGGGAAGGACTAAAACCAAAGAAATAACTAAAGAGGGACTATAACCAAAATTGTCTGTATTTACAAAGGCCAAAACATATTCAAGGATTTGTTTTTTAATAACTAAAAGACATTGTGCAGCACTGTTTATAATGTTTCCTGACATAATGACTGCACCATTTACGTATTTAATGACTGCACCGTTTACGTATGTGTAATGGAGTCTTTGTTGTTTGTCTCAGATGCAAACAACCAAATTCTTGTATGGCTGTGCTGTTGGTGCCTCAATACTAAAAGTTGATTGGCTTACTGATTGTCTTGCATCTGGAACTATTTTACAGCCTGAAAAGTAAGTTGTGTTCTTATTGAATAGACTTTTTCTTCTCTTAAATTTAATGTACCTTTGTTTTTAATATCACATAGTTATGGAACTGGGATCAATCCAGCCTTCATGTTAATTTGAATTGATTTTGATAGTCCTAACACCCGATGACATTCAGGTCATGTCACATTAATTACACACTTTGATATATATAGAACTTGAATGTTGCTTCCCTTCTGTTCTGGTGTTGGTATGCACTGTTTATTTATTTGCTTGTTTGACATGTTATGTATGATTCACTAGGAAAGAATAAGATTAGAGTTTGGGTGTAATGAAGAGAAACCTACAAGTCACTGAAACAGTTCTAGAAATACTCAACAGAGGAAAAATGATTCTGAAACCAACAGTGATCAAATGAACTGTAATGATGATCTTGGACATATATTCCTCTCATCTGTCAGGTTATCATTTTAGAAAGATTTATTCCGTTAAAGTTGCCTACAGAATTGACAAGTCGCTCTAGCAACTCAAAAAAATCCAAACCTTTCCTTATCAGCTGGAATTATTATCTGACCATTAGGAACGGCTTAAGGGTGTGGTCATGAGTGCTGAGAGAAAGGAAAGTAAAGTTATCAAAGGGAATGAATGGAAAGGGAAGGAAGGGTTTGAAAGGGTTTCAATCAATTTTGTTCATGAGTTTAAAATTGATAAGGGAAAGGAAATAGAGGGCTTATAATGTATTCTTACAATTTTATCCTTCATTAAATTAATTTAGTATAGTTAATATGCTTTATATAAGATATTAACACTGTTGTTAGTTATTAACGTTTAAAATGCTTTATAAAGAGATTTAAAAACATTAATAATATGCTTTATGTTCATGGAAGTTGATATGAAATCATGAAGAAAATAACAAGTTGATTTAAAATCTAAATAAATTGGTATAAATAGTGTTTTAATAGGAATAATATAGTAAATTAAATAATAATTGGTTTAACACCGCCAAATCAGGGAACTACAAAAAGGCTTAGCAACCTCAAATACCTTCTCCTCCTAAAAATAAAATTCATGAACACGTTCAAACCCCTATAAATCTTTCCCTTTCCTCCTTTTCCTTCTAAACCAAACTCGCAAACACAGCCTAAATGAAATTGTTCTTGTGAAGGAGTCAAAGGACCAGTGATTCTGTCAGAGTCTGATCCCTATGCCTGACCAAACTCCAAATCTATGCTGGAGAAGAGATATCCAAAGCATTGATATTAATACCAATACTCTGCATCCTTGAGTGCAGATGCCAGCTTTCTCAGACAGCATCGGTCAAACATGGTTTTTTGTATCACTAATCACTGATTATACACAAATCTAGAATTGCTCAAACAGGTAGGTCAGATGCTGTTGCTTTTTTGCTAATGGTATGGTAAGAAATTGTGTGACATGCAAATGTGCAATAAATCTATCTATTAAATAATTTCAAACAAATATGCTGTTGGGGTCATACAACTGACAGCAACAATTACAATATCGACCTTATGCGGTCAAGCTCTATTAAATACTAAACTTACAATAAAATTCATTTAGGGCAAGATCTTTTGTAATGGTTTCCCAGTTTCCCCAAAACATTTGTAGTACTGTATATGCCAATCTAGCTTGTGAAGGTAATGACTATGTTATGGTTTTAAATTTCAAAAACTGAATATTTGAAACAAAAAGCTCGATATGCAAATCATCTATGGGAAAACCTTTGCAAGTAGAACAAATTTGGTCAGTATTTCTCATGGAAGAGAAAACTGGACCGGACCGGCCGGTCCCACTGGTTCGACCGGAAACTGGTCATCTGGCCGGTTCGGTTAACCCCCCAGAATCGGAGGAAGTCAAAACCGGGGAAAATTGAGAAAACCGGCGAATTGGATCGGTCGAACCTGTTCGAAGCCTTTGAATTTTTTCTTTTTTGTTTCAAAGCTTAAATACTGATATCTTGTGGTAGTCACAGCAAAAATAAAGAAAATGGAACCAAAAAATAGCACTAACAACTATTGTTGGATTATCCTTCTCTCTCTGTCATTCGCAGGCTACTCACTAATAAATATTGTTTTTAAATACTTTTATGACCGTGTTGTGAGGCTAAGACTAGAAAAATTTTATATGGATTATATTTATTTTTATAAACCTACGAATATATATATATTTTTGTGTTGATTATGTTAATGTTAATCATTTAATATATTTTTTATATTCTAATTAATCATATATCTATATTTAAATATATATTTTATTATATTCCGGTTGAACCCCGGTTGAACCGGTCGGACCTCTAAACCTTTGAACCAGTACCTTGACCGATTCGATGTTCGGTCCGGTTTTTTCTTCCTTGGTATTTCTTGTTTTTTAACTCAGTCCTGAATAGTTCTCCTTTCTATTATATGATTTTACTCTGTTATAAAATGTCTTTGTGCATGAATTAGAGAGAAAATTGGTATAGTACCTATATTAGAAAAGGTGGTCGCAACTAGTGAGAGAGGATTTTCCTATAATTATAGGACTAGATCAAGGGTCAACTTTGAGTCCTTGTCTTTTTACTATGGTCTCGGATGCATTTACTAAGCATATTCAAGATCTGGTGCCATGGTGCATGCTTTTTGCAAATGATATAGTCCTAGTAGGAGAATCCAAAAACGAAATAGATGGGAAGTCAGAGCTGTGGAGACAGCTTTTGAAAGCACATGATTTTCATCCAAGTAGAAGTAAGAGTATATGGAATGTGAATGTAAGTTTAGTAAGCGGCGTACTAATTCTAGCATAGAAGTCAGAATTCGAGATGATACCATACCATGAGCCACAAAATTTGAGTATCTTGGATCCATTACTTAATTCAGGAATAAGATGGAGATGTAAACCATGTGATTCAAGTTGGATGGATGAAATAGAGAAGCAAGTGTTATTTGTGATAAAAGAGTACTCAAACTTAACGGAAAAATTTATAATAGAAGCACATACAAATAATAGAAGCAGAAAACCAAACAAAGATTGTATTTGTACTAGATTGACTGTGCAATCGCCGTCGTGCCTGTCGAGTCGCATTTTCTATTTGGTGTTGAATATTACATTTGTACTATAAGTAGTGCTAAATATCACATATGACAACTTTACTTCAATAAAATGAGTCATTGATCTGATACAAAAAATCAAAACAATATTTATCTGCTGTTTGTAAGAAAGACTTCATGTAATGAGTCATTGCTTTCAAGCTGTCTTTGATTTTAGCAACAAACAGATTACATGATAAAAGGGTTGCAGAGAGCAAGGCTAACCGAAATAACACCATTCCATCAGGATAAACAAAATAAACATAGAAAACAATCGAGGCAAACTGGTAACAAAACATGTACAAATGAATGTTGACACTAATTTGGCAGTAATCTTCCTGTATTAACCTTCATGAAGGACAAAGTCATTTAATGACAGTTATCCGTCGAGTAGAATTAGTTTAAATCATGGTAATGGATTATGATCTAGACTTATAGTACAAAAAAAGATATTATTTGTTTGCTAAGAAATTTGAAAAATAGTGGAAACATTGCCACAGTCATTATTATGCATAGACAATATTAAGGCTTCATGTCATTTGTAATACACTCTATTTACCAACTGATACAGAGCATAGGATTCCCTCTTCAAGCTTCCTTCTTTCAAAAACTATTCAGCTTCAAAATAGCTCCAAGGATTGAACTCTGTGAATAATAGCACCTATATCAGTAGGTGGCCAATGAAAATTAGTTTCCTTCATTCATCGGCAAATATGAATCTAATATGCTATTAAAGTGAGACTGATGTATTTGTATCAATGAGAAGGATGAAAGGAAGAATTAATAATTAAAGTGTAGTTTAAATTTACTTCTTGTACTACCATTGCTCAAAGGATGAAAAAACCAGTGCCAATAACCTATATACATCGAATTCTGTAACATAAGAATTATAACTAATTTTACTTATTACTTAAGAGAAAAACCAAATGCAGACATGCAGTCAATTACTTAATTTAGAAAGTGTTAATAATCTATAAGTAATCAATGCTGACATGTGACACATAGATGTGAAATAAATTAAAGTATCTAAAAGTAATTGCAATACCTCTATGGTTCAGATTATCAATCATATTATTTAAAAGAGCTCAATGAGATCTTTAAAGGACTGTAACAACAGTACTTGGATGAGCACCTTAATCCTTTTTTATTTTTGTATTACTACAGAATTCTATTCTTTGCTAAACCAGAATAAGGAGTAAGAAAACTTGTAATAGAAAGGACAGTAACAGTAGTCCTTCCTTGTACTGGAATCAACTAATATGAGGGGTAATGGATTATAAGGCAGTTGTAATCATGGTTTGTGAAATTGTGGTCATGATTTAAATTAAAAAGTGAGATATCAAAGCTTCACACATCTAATAAGTATGGAAAATGAACTGAACATTTGATATAGCATAAAAGGTATGCTATATGTTCATTATATACAACTAATACCTTCACCATGTGATAGTTGTCTTGGAGGACCAGAAGCAAGGTAGATTTACTTAGTCAAATTTATTATAACTAAATTCATGAGTACAGCACGACTCATAAGCATCATTGCTAGGAAATAATAGCTATAGTAGCATAAATGAGATTTCTATGAACAGAATCAAGTACTGTAATACTTATTTGAAGAGGCTATTATATATACAATAAGTAATGTAATACTTATAGTAGCAAGCTCGTTGAAAGAAACTAAACCATTTAATTGTTAAGGCTTACAATAAAATACTATTCCAAAAAAGTTCAAGCTAATTAGCACTACAATAGGTAGTATATCTTAGCTCCACATTGGTTAAACATGCTAGATATTTTATTAGATGCAAATTTTATATGAATTATAGGTAGTGGCATAAAAAAGATTGAGTGGCAATGCTTTAGGAATCTTATGCTATCTTGAAATTTAAATGGCTTCAAGAAAAAAAAAAAAAAAGCATTGGTAATGGAAAGGAATCCAGTAGTCAACATATTTTCTTATAGTTCAATCATTAGGTAGCAAGAGCACCACGTCCCGTCTTATATAGCATAACACAAATATACTCAAAATCTTAATTCAAGCTTACTGAAATACAACAACAGAGAATATAATTGTGGAAAAAGGCTACAGAGCCCATGCAGGTCAAAGTTGAATGTTCATATACAACATATTGTTAGATGAATTAAAACTCACCGAGAGACCCTGGTGAAAATTCTAGGGCTTTCTCTTTGTCGAATTTAAAGGTGGAATGAATCTCTAATACCTGTATCAAAGAAATCGCAACGAAAGTGAGACATCCCTCATTTCTAATTCTTATAAGTCCTTTCAAAAGCACCTATAAAGTAAATGACATACCCTCCCTAACAAAAAGGAAAACAAATTAAAAAAATGATTAATTAAATAGCATATCATCCTTACAAAAGATGCTATTTACGGAAAAAATAGGAATGGAACCAATGGAAATCAAACAAATGACAATGAACGCACAAACCTTTGCATAGATGAGGTCATTATCTATTTCAAACACCAAAAAACTGAAATCACGTTGTCTGGAGGAAAGCACACCACCAGAAATAAATAATAAACAACCTCTTTATTCCATAGGTAGTAGAGTAAACAACAGGTTGCAAACACTGACAAAAATATTTGTCGCATATACAGGCCTCAATTTGACAATCCATCACCCAACAAAATATGCAAACATGAAACCAAAATAAAAACAATGAACCATACCTTAGCGTATACTTCTGCATGTCCATACCTTCAGTGATGATGAACCATCTTCTCCATCTCCTTCAATACTGTTCCAATTTCTACTTTCTTTCTTCCAATGACCAAACTCATCCAACAAATACTTAGCGTTGATGCAATGGCATTCCCTTCGACACTTCCCAAAAAAGGACTTCCACAAATAGGACGGCTAGCTTTTCATTTTCTCTAGCAGCATCATCTGGAATAAATATATTAACATTAACCCATGGCTTCAACTTCAAAAAAAAAAAAAAAAAAGCAAAAAAAAAGAAAAACCAACAGTACCTTTTTGTCAATATCCGCAATAAACCACAGTTACAACTTCAAAAGAAAAATAATAAGTATCCACAATACCGTTTGATTTTACATAGCTTTCTAGAGATTTGAAAGGGGCACAATGCTCATACATCATACATCGCACAACTACACCGGCGGCACATCACGGCACAAAGCGTACAGGACGGCAACTTGCTTTCCAAGTGGGTTGGTGGTCGCGTGGCGCAAAGTTCGTGCAATTGTTCCCTGTGTGAGCGGGGCATGATGGTGGGTAAAGGCAAGTGGCAGTGACACAACGGCAAAGAAGAGGACGGCTAGCCATGGAGCTAGAAGTGGGATTTTTTCTTTGGAAAAGAAGATAACTGGAAATGAAAAGTGAATAGTGAGTTTGAAGAAATGGTGGTGGTTAGCATCTAAAGGAACGTGGGGGAAGTCGATGATTGTGGTTTGAATCTGAAGAAACGTGAGTAAAGTTGAGAAGTGAAAGCCACGGCGTCGAGAACGGTTTTTCTTTTTAAAAAATAAAAGAAACTGTCCGGACTTGAAGAGTATCATACGCTAACTTTGTGTGAATACTAAAGTCAATTTAATAAAAATTATATGCGGACTTCAAAGGAAATTTCAATTTATTTGAGAGACACCAAAAAACAGTTATTCAATTGAATCCCTTTTATATAATGGTATAGATTAACCAAGAAAGATAGAAAGATGAAATAGAAGCAATATAAAAGAGAGAGGCCTTGAGCACTATAGCAGCTCATACTTCCAGCCAATTCTAATAGAATTCTGTATCCAAATCTCTGACCCCAGAAGAATTATACTCTTTCTCCACTACAGCCACACGTGTCCCTCACCACACACTCCGTCCTCTTGAAACTGTTAGGCCTCAGATTCAGTAAAGGGCCCACACTATTCTTTTTCAATAGCAGAGTCTGCAAGCATTCCAATTCCTAAACTACCCTTGTGCTTCCTTCTTTTGTAAATTTTAATTGGTTAACAAATTTTTCTCTGACAACACCCTCTTCTTGAACTACCACCTTGTCCTCAAGGTGGAATTTAGGAAAATTCAATTTGATATCAGCTGCTACTTCCCAGCTACTTTAGAAATCTGGGAGGTCTTTCCAACGAATCAACACCTCTTCTCCTCCCTGTTCATTCATTCAGGTGGCTAACACAGCTTTTGGTTGAACCTTAAGCTCTCACCCTTCAGTGAGCGCTCTAGGCAAAGGTTGGCACCTTGCTTCAGATGCTAAACACTTCTTGAGCAAAGAGACATGAAAGATCGGATGTACCAACGAATTGGGGGGAAGCAACAATTTATAAGCTACCTTCCCCACTTGTTCTATTATCTCAAAAGGCCCATAATACCTAGGACTGAGTTTCTGGTTAACACGGTTGGCAAGAGTCTTCATTCGGTATGGTTGGATCTTCAGAAACACTTTCCCTTACTTCAAACTCCATTTCTATTCTCTTCCGGTCAAACTGGACTTTCATTCTAGCTTGAGATTTGTTTAGATACCATTTCAAATCCTCAATCATGGAGTTCCTTTTAGCTCGTAACTGGTTCACATCTTCTACTGTTGAGGGCAGCGAATCTCCTTTAATAAGAGTAGGGGGTTCCCTTCCATAGCGGATTTTAAATGGGGATGAATGAGCAGCAGGATGATAGGTAGTATTGAACCACAATTCAGCCCAAGCTAGCCATGTACTCCACTGTTTCGGTTTGGCACTAGCAAAGTACTTGACATGTCTCTAAACACCGGTTCACCACCTCTGTTTGTCCATCCATTTGAGGATGGTATGCTAAGCTGAATTTTGATTTTGTCCCTAGCTATTTAAACAATTATGACCAAAAATTACTCATGAAAATTCTGTCTCCGTCAGTCACAATAGATGAGGGAAATCCATGCAACTGGACCACTTCCTTGATAAAGAGCTCAGCCGCCATTTTAGCAGTATACGAATGGTTAAGCCCCAAAAAATGGATATACTTAGAAAGCTTGTCTACTACTACTAAAATTGTATCCATCCCTTGGGACTTTGGTAACCTGCGCAATGAAATTCATTAAAATGTCTTCCCACACCCTTGAAGGAAACGGTAAGGGTTGAAGGAGACCTGCTAGGGATAAAGTGAGGTATTTATTCCTGCTGCAAACCTCGCAACATTGAGTGTATCATTGGATTGTCTGTCTCATACCTTCCCACCAAACCAATCTAGAAATTCGCTTATAAGTTCTGAAAAAACCCGAATGCCCCCTAGAACTAAATCATGAAACTCCTGCAAGATTACCTGAATTCTAGGAGAGTTTTTGGGAATAACAATCCTTTCCTTATAATACAGTCTCCCCTTCTTCAGTTCATACCCCGCTGGTTCTTCTTTTCCCCTAGTCAACCCTTGGATAATCTTCTTCAAGCCCTCATCAACCTGTACCTCTTCCTCTAATCCTTCCCATTCCTGAAAAGTGACAGAGGGTATTGCTTCCAAATTGATGTGCTTGGAAAGAGTATATGCTGCTCCGTTTTCTTTCCCCTCTTTGTATCTTATCTCAAAATCAAAACCCAACAGCTTAGTTATCCACTTTTGTTGACCTTCCCCCATAAGTTGTTGGTTTACCAAGTGCTTTAAACTCTTTTGGTAAAAAATATAATGAATTTTCTGCCCAACAAATAATATCTCCATTTTTGAACCGCCATCACTATGGCCATGAGCTCCCTTTCATAAACTGATTTTTGTTGAGCCCTATTTGACAATTTTTGACTCATGTATGCAATTCGTTTCCCTTCTTGCATCAATACCGCCCCAATTCCCTCTCCAGGAGCATCTACTTCTACAACAAAACTTTTTTCAAAATTTGGGATAGCTAGGACAGGTAGTGTAGTCATCGCCTGCTTTAACTTTTCAAAGGCTAATTGAGCGTCCACTCCCTAATGGAAACTATCCTTCCTGAGTAATTGCGTTAGGGGCCAAGCAATTCTCCCATAATTCCTTACAAACCTGCAATAATAGGTTGTGATGCCCAGAAACCCTCTCAGTCCCTTTAAGTCCATAGGGACTGGCCATTCCATCATCGACTCAATTTTCTTTGGATCGGCCTTTACCCTTTCACCAGAGATTAGGTGCCCCAAATATTTAATTCTCCTCCGGCCAAACGAACATTTCTTGTGGTTGATGAAAAGGCTATCTTTCTGCAGCAATTCCAGCACCTGCTTTAAATGCTCCCAGTGCTCCTCCTCTTATTTGCTGTAGATGAGTATGTCATCAAAGAATATCAATACAATCCGCCTCAGGAAGGGCTTCAGAACTGTGTTCATGAGGGTTTGGAAGGTTGAAGGAGCATTCACGAGCCCAAATGGCATAACTAAAAATTCAGTGTCCCTTATGTGTCCTGAAAGCAGTCTTCTCCATGTCTGAATCCCTCATGCGGATCTGATGATACCTTGATTTCAGGTCCATTTTTGAAAAACTTCGGGTTCCCCTAGCTCATCCAGGAGTTCATCTATGACCAGTATTGGGAATTTGTCTGAAATGGTGACTTTTTTAAAGGCCCTATAATCAATGCAAAAGCACCACCCCATATCTTTCTTCCTTACTAAAATTACCGGGCTCGAATAAGAATTGATATTGGGCCTAATAATGCCCGAGAATAACATTTCTTCAACAATTTTCTCAATTTCATTTTTCTGAAATTAGGGGAACCTATATGGTTGTATGTTGGGGATAATAGCTCCTTCTTGCAGTGTGATGGAGTGGTCTTGGGGTCTCGGGGGAGGTAACCCTTCAGGGAGCTTGCAGATGTTCTTATATTGTGACAATAATTGCTGAAGTTTATTAGGTATTTTGGGGTTTGTGGTGGTCTCCTATTGCTTGCTTTCACTATCAGCCCACATGGTAGCCATGTAACGTTCTCCATCCGCTCTTAACGCCTTCAAAGTTGTGTGTCATGAGACCTGAGCCGTGCTCAAAGAGGGCTCCCCTTGAATGAGTTTCCATTCCTCCCCTACCCTCCGTTATATGTACTGTTTTTGGAAATTTGCTCTAATGTCCCCAAACTGGCTATTAACCCAAAACTACATTAGCACTTCCTAATCCGAGGAGAAAAAAATGATTGGGAGATGTGGTTACCTTGAATCTCCACCCGAAGATTCTCACAACCTTGAACCACGGTTAACTTCCCCCATGCCTACTTCCACCGTGAATGCTGTTGAAGGTGCTCGACAAGTGGTGCCGAGACAAAATTGGCATATGCTCTAGTGTCTATCAAAATAACTACCTTGGTCCCCTTCACTTTTCCTCGTACCTTGAATGATTTGTTCAAGGTCGTGAATCCACAAAGACTGTTAAACATTAGATGTAGGGATTTCATGGCTAAATTGGCCTCTTCCTCCTCTGGCTGTGCTTCATCTTCTTCGTGGAGCTCCTCGGTCTCTGATTCTTCCAACAACACTATTTTGTAGTGTTTCAACTTGCAAACATGTTCCCGATCCCATTGTTTCCCACATTTAAAGCATAATCCCCTTCGACTCCGATCTTGGAGTTCTTCTTGAAAAAGGCACCTCCCAACTTTGCCACTTGTCCCCTCAAAAGCACGCATGATCCCACCTGTACCAACATTTCTCCCTTCATCGCTTCTGGAAGGATGAGGATTAAGTTTATGGTTGATTGGGCCCTTAGCTAGTCCCCTTGTGCGTTTAGGAGGCCCAATACCCCCACCTCTCAATTCTTTATTTCACTCCTCCAATAACAAGACCCTTTCTTTAATTTTTGCTAGAGAGCCCAAATCTAGACTTTTCAACTCAGCCCATTTAAAAAAAATGCCTCAAAGAATCTCGCGATCCAAGTTGTGCATGGGGCCTGAAATGCGCTCGAACTCATGGATATAGTCCAATACCGAGCTCACTTGCCTTAAGCGTAAAGAGAGGCCCATATGGGTTTCTTACCCACCCTGGTTGGAAGCAGTGAGAAATGCCATCTTGGAAAGATTGCTATGATGGAAATTGAGTTTGCTCTTCCCACACCTGGTACTAGGACAGAGCTTTCGCTTCTAATGCCAGGACCACCGCCTTGAACTTCTCGTCCCCTTCAATACCATTAATCCAAAAATAGCACTCCATCTTCACTGGCCACCCTTTTACGTCATCGCTGTAGAATATCGGGAGCTCCATTTTCCGATCACGGTCGCGGTGCCGAGGAGGAGTGGCCAAGAAATGATGATGTAATCGATTGGGCCACCGTTGGCACTCTCAGTGGCGATGACCCTCAAGGGAGTGAGGGGAGCTCTGATTGTCTCGGTCACGTGACCTCGAGTCTCGGCACTCTCTTCGAGGAGAGGAGGGAGAGCGGTGCCCCCTTGAACTCCTCTAGAACCCCTATTCCAAAAGCCATCCGAGTCAACTTGGAATGACAACTGTAACGGCGGTGGTGATCGACCATGTGAATGATGTCAGCGGCCATCCTTCCTCTCTAGTAGATGCACTACCTGATCAATCCTTCTACTCAGTTCAGCAACCTGTTCCTCCATGTAGCAGCTTCAGCGAAATGAGTACCCCCACACCCAAAGATGAAAGGATTGATACCAATTAATAGAAGCACACACAGATAATTGAAGCAGAAAACAAAATGAAGATTGTATTTGTATTAATCGAGAAAGATAGAAAGATGAAATAGAAGCAACTTAAAAGAGAGAGAGGCCTTGAGCGCTCATATTTCCAACCAATTCTAACAGAATTCTGTACCCAAATCTTTGACCCCAGGAGAATTATACTCTTTCTCCACTATAGCCACACATGTCCCTCACCACACTCCCCACCCTCCGGAAACAGTTAGGCCTCAGATTTGGTAAAGGGCCCACATGATTTTTCTCAATAGCAGAGTCAGCAAGCATTCCAATTCCTAAACTACCGTTGTGCTTCCTTCTTTTGTAAACTTTAAATTGTTTAGGAAATTTTTCTCTAACAGTTTACTGCAAAACTATAGGACTAGATTAGCAATGTTGTATGATATGGAATGTTGGGCAGCAAAAAACTAACAAGAAAATATACTCAGCATTGCAGAGATGCGGATGTTGCATTGGATGAGTGGACACACTAGCCAGAAAAGGATTAGGAACAAATGCATTATCGACTTCAGGTAGAGTTTGTTGTGGAAAAAATGGTAGAATCTTGCTTTAGGTGGTTTGGACATGTGTTGAGAAGGCTTGTAGAAGCTCCAGTTAGGAGAGTAGATAAGATGGAGGGTAGTTCTATAACTAGAGGTAAAAGACGACCTAGAAAAATAATAGGTAAAACTATTAAAATGATCTCAATTGTAATGGGTTAAATGTAAACATGATCTTGGACTAAATACTATGGCATTGCCTAGTCCATGTAGCCTGCTCCATCCAATGGAACAAAGCTTAGCTGCTAATGGTTTGCAGGAAAAGGGAGATCAAGAAAAAATTATAGGCAAAACCAGTCAAAAGGATTTAGATTCTAATGGTTTGATTGTTGACATGGTATACGGTAGAATACTATTGCATTGTCCAATCCGTGTAGCTAGACCTCACCCAATAGGACAAGCTTGATTGTTGTTGTTGTTGTGTTAAAATAATTTTTATGATATCAGTTAGACACATTCATTGGTTGCATTTAACTGTTATATATAAATAAGCAACAATTAGCTACAATCTGAATTCAATCTCTGGAAACTTGCTTCTTTCCAATCATTATAATTTATTGTTGAAGTTAATTTTTTTATAATACTTCCTTTCTACCACAACTCTAGTATCATTTTACATTGCCTAAGATGATGCAAGGGATGGGTTTTTATTGATGCATAGGTTTTTTGTTTACCTTGTTTATTTAACCAGTGAAATGGTTAACATGATCATCAACTTAATGATGTGTCGTTGAGCGAATCTTCAAACCCCTTCTCCACTGTTTCATAGTTCTCGTTTCTTTGCTTTAGATACATGATTCTTCCAAATCGCGATGATATGAGGTGGACAAGAATTGGGACAGCAGTTCATCATAGAGACCGAAAGCATATTTTTGAAAGAGTAGGAATTATGCTTCATGGCAAGCATAGTTTTTGCAGCAAATTAGCAGTTATCATCAAGGTAAGGGTCCTTTTCTTTGTTTTATTCACAGATCTTGAATTGTCCTTTGAAATGTATTTATGGTGTTAAATTTATACTTACTGCTTTTTCTAGTTTGTCGTTTTTATTTTATTCATTATAAAGTCAGTTTTTGTTTTTCTTTCCTTTGGTTCAGTTTGTAATTTGTCACTGTTTTAAGGGTTCCATTGAATGTCATTTTAGTTTGCATGGCCTGAGTTTCTATATTATATTTATAGGTACTTCATGGTATTTGGCACGCATTTGATGCCTTCGAAACACATTCAAATCCTTGGCTGAGATATCTTCGTACTAATACATACAAAAATTGCTGCAAATATCAACTATCTTACATCCAATTCATCTCCTTGTATGCTAAATGTACAACTTGAACCTTAATGTAACTATGCAATGAGGGTGTGCATGCATGTTGGTTCAAATTATACTGATGGTACTTTGATGCAATATCCCTGCTTAATCTTTTTTTTATGTTTTCTCTCTTCCCCAATTTTGTGTGGCTCAGCACGGGGGTGGGCAGATGTTCAAAACTCTTCAAACGTTAGTGCGGAGCACTGATATAAAAAGGACCTTAGTGGCAGCTATTGTGGCTGAGGATACTACTACAATATCACGTCACCTGAAGCATTGTGCTTTGGAGGGGGGTGTTCCTATGATGGTAAGTAGGAAGTACAAATTTTAGTTTTCAGTATGCTTTAATGGTGCTCGTTATCTAGTATCTACACGAAGAGGAAAAATTTTGGGGTGGGTGGGTGTGTGTATGTCTTTTTCTCTCTCTCTCTCTATATATATATATATATAGAGAGAGTTTAATTTTGATGTATTGGTTGTATAAAAAACACAGAACTTACATTGTCATCATCATGCAATTAAATTTTGTTTGCACGATTTTTCAAGTATTGGATGTGAGAGCTAATCAAATATTCTCATATGAGAATTTAAGATTGAATGACAATATAGAGACCTTACAATATTAATATATCAAAATTAAATCCATAAATCATCATATATATAATGTTGTCAATCTAAAGTATTTTATTCTGTCAATCAATGGATAATGGGAGTTGATTCACTTGGTCGACTTTCTGCTCATACATCATTATGATTTTGGTTCGATTATTAAGTTTTTCTTGTTGGTAGGTTATTTGTAAATATCTCTATAGCCTAGAGACGTTGTGTCCTGAACTTGAGCGATCCTTTCTTTCGGTCTAAATTTTAACCCCATAATAAAATAATTATATATGTAAGCTTTAAGGTAGTTATGATAAGAGTATAAACAAATCGAAAGTCTATGAAAAGAATAAATGCATCAAAATAAAATCCTATATGTATGTGTATGTGTGTCCAAGTCTTAACTCTTTGTTTTCTTTTGTAGCCTTATAGCTGGATTGTTAAGAGTTTATATTCAGGAAAGCTACTTACTTTCACGGAAGTAGAGAATTCATCTCCATCGCCTTTTGAAAGAGTTCCAAAGTCTGTGAATGTGCGTGAAGAAATGTAACATGTTTTTCCGGCCGCTAATTATTAGGTAGTGACAGGGATTATTTATCCATGATCATCTTGTAACCATGATTCGATGCATGCTTACTGTGCATATCATGTATAATTGAACTGGTATCAGAATATATATATATTCTTTTGGTAGTAATCTCAGTTTTTTTTTTCTTTTTTTTTAACTATGATAATTCTGGTAATTAGAAAATGACTATTGCTAAGGCTCAAAAGATTCGTTTTCACACACTTTGTCTCGACATTTGCACAACCTGCAAGCTTGTTACTGGCAGTGGAGCTTGAAACTTTTTATAAAGGTGGCCAATACAAAATACTAGATTATATATTATATTAGAGAAACTAAGTGACTATAATAAATACATGAAAATTGAGGAGGTTGGGGGAGTCAGCCTATAGAGTCCCCCCTTGGCTTTACCCCTGCTTGTTACGACTTAGATTGAACAAGGTACGAGGTGTTTGAGTTACAACACATGGATGTAGCTCTAAACCACTCTTAAGGTGGATCAATTACTATCAATGAGGTTGCAGTACACCTCCACTGAGATTAGGAGTAAAAGCTTGCTTAGCCTGTAGCCCATTTTAAGAATGAATATCAACAAATACAAATGACACTAGTGCTAAAATGATTATAATTTCCTTTTGAATTAGACTAACAAATACTTGTAATTTTGCATGTTTCGCTAGTAACATATTTTTCATAGTGTTGGTAATTATTGTAAAATATTAGTAATCTTATAGATTTCTTCAAAAAAAATTTTGACACTCCCATAATTCGTACTCAACTTAATTGAATGCTTCCTTAGCCTGCAACCCCTTTTTTAGGATGAATTCCAACTAGTGCTAAAATAATTATAATTCGCTTTGAATTTGACTGATAGATCCTGGTAATTTTGAATGATTCGCTGGTAACTATTTTTCATAGCGCTGCTAATTATTGTAAAATGATAGTAATCTTACAGGTCTCGTCAAAATTTTTTTTACACTCTCATAAGTCTTACTCAACTTAATTAAATACTTCCTTAGCCTTAGCCCTTTTTAGGATGAATGCTAACAAACACAAAAAACATAAGTGCTAAAATAAATAGAATTCCCTTTGAATTGGACTGACAAATGCTAGTAATTTTGAATGCTTCGCTGATAACATCTTTTTTCATAGCGCTAGTAATTATTGCAAAACACTAGTAATCTTGTAGGTCTGTTTAAAAAAAAAAAAGTTTTACACTTCCATAAGTCTTGCTCAACTTAATTAAAGGCTTCCTTATCCTGTGGTACCCTTTTTTAGGATCAATACCAACAAATACAAATGACACTAGTGCTAAAATGATTAGAAGAGTATTGTCATAAACCGAAAATAGGTAGTAATTTGGCATTCCACGCAAGTAATTTCTTGTCTGTGTGTTGGTAATCGTGTAAGTTGTTCCAACCTTTTAATTATCTCCAATTCAATATATTTTATTTACGTTATTTTATTTCTTCCGAAGTCCCAAGCTAGTAATTTTTCAAACCAAGTCTTACGAAGTAAAATGACACCAGGGCAATTGAAATGCAACTTGAAATGGACCATGAGTAGCTAGTAATTTGGATTTTTATACAAATAAATCTTTTTTTCATCAATGAGCTGTTAATTTCTTCTAAGCGCTACTAACTGTATAAGTTTTTTCAACTTTTTAATTATTTCAAATTTGATATATTCTATTGGGGTTACTATAGGTTTTCCAAAGTCCTTAGCTCTATTTTTTGAACCAAACCTATTTTCTAATCATCTTGAACAAGTTTCACCTTGCTTTAATTTCCAAATAAAAAATATCTTAAAAAGGAAACAAAACCATCCCTGGTAATTCATATATAGCATAACATATAATTTTATTAAGTTTAATAAACACCACTTGTGTGCCACATGATACAGCTTTGAAATTATGTACATCTGAAAAGAGGATAAGATTATACTAGTATAATCTTCCATTTTCTTCTAGCTACACATGTATATGTATACACAAATATAATTATGTTAAATGAGCTTCCTTAGAAACCACCACCCACAGTGAGATGAACCAATCTAAGTATTATAGATTTATTAACAACAAAGGAGTCAAGAAGCTTGGCTAGGTGGGTATGAGTGCCAATATTTGATTCCTTATGATACCCATGCATTTCTGTATCTCTCCATATATTGGAAGATTCTTTGAACAAAATGGCAGCAGACAGACTGGTGATAGAAGAATCTAGTATATGAGCAACATCCGCTGGGAGGAATTGTCATTCTGTGCACTTCTGCATTATGTTTCATCAAAGATTGATCAAGTTGTAGGTTCAAAATCTTGAACATGATAGCTTATTGAACAATGCATTTCCTAATATTGACTTTTTCAAAATATTTAACCTCTTGACTACTAGCTCCACAATCAAAATATCTTTTTAGTAAGCAAACTGCTTTTATGAACAGGAAACTGACAAGCAAAAAAGGTTATTTTGTGAATTGAAAAAGGTAGCAAGCATGAAGTTTCAATAGATTAACAAGATAAAATAAAAGTTTAAAAATTAAAACAATCAACATAAGATATTAAACCGGTTTCAATGTTCCGAGGATAATTATACAACTGATAATATCTAACATACACTCGCTCAGATGAATAGGCAAAATATAATCAAATGGATTTAAAAGACATTTTCATATTTTCCTCAATCAAAATAGTGGTAGGCAATGAGGTAGATCGAGAGCTTGAAACCTGAAAGACCCTTACTCTTTTCGAGAGCTTGAGAGAGGGAGATGGAGAGCTTGAGTGGTGGACAGTGAAGCTCGAACTTAACCGCTCTTCAACGACCGAGAGCTGGAGAGAGGGAGATAGAGATCTCCAGTGACGGACAGTGGCGCTCGACTTTCACTGCTCTTCAGCGACCATGAGCTTGAAAGAGGGAGACCAAGAGCTTGCTCGATGGATAAGAGCTCAACCTTGATCGCTCTTTAGCGACCTTCAGAGAATGGGTTAAGGGAAGAGAGGTACTAGAGCTAGAGGGGGACATGGGTTTTCAGATAGCTTTAGAATGGGTTCAGGGAGTGCGGGTTTGACGAGCTTGAGAGCGGATTTGAGAGGGAGAAGCAAATGGGTTCAGGTGATTTTGAGAGGATCGGAGGCGCAACGATATTCTCAGAGGTTGGAGGGAAGCAGAGGATGGAGAGGAAATGAAGTAAAATGAAAATGAAATTGTGGGATTCACTATAGTGTTCTCCTTTTAATTTCTCCACATGTGCTCCCTTTGTCTCCCGCTACAGTGCTCTACGGTGTCTCTGTATAGACACCCCAACGGGGTGTTGAGATAGCATTTCTGATACATATTATAAAGAGAATTGTGATATTTTGATGTCCAATTTTTTTTCCACTTTTACCCACCCGATTACTGAAATGGAAATTAAATAGTTGAAGGCAGTTTTAGCATTCATTCTTCACTTCTAGGATTCTTGCACTGCTCCAAAGCTCTAATTTGTTTCTGTTCCATAGTTTGCTACGTTTCAAATCTTAGATTTTACTTCTTCTTTTTTATTTAATTGTCATGCACTGACAGTGTAAGATTTTTTTATACTGTCATTGAATTATATATTACCACATAAGTCATGATAGTTGACTTTTATATCCATTATTTAAAAATCATTTAAATAAAATGTTTTGAATGAACGATGGTGTAAAACAAAACAGTTTTACACAGTCAGTGTATTAAAATTAAACTATTTTTTTTCTTTCTACATATATATTATTTTAGAAATTAAAAAGGTTGCCTTTCTTTTGAAAAAAATTGAGCAGTTAGTGTAAGAAATCAGGAATTGCTTTCAGGGATGTTTTAAGACCCTTTGGATGCCTTCATTTTCCATTCTCCTCCTGTTTCTTTTTAAACAAATTATTGATTTGTAGAATTAGGAAATATTAGAGTCAATTTTATGTTTTAAAAAATTTGGTATTAAACTTCATATGACCTACAATTTACGAGAATATATTTTTTTCAAATGCAACTTGACGAACATGACAGTACTAGTTATGATAAAATGAGACACGGTAAAAATCGTGTCATTAATATCATTATACAAAAATATATAAATAATTATGTTGTGCAAAATATAGACAATGTGACAATAGCAATATCAATAATAATCATTAGTCAGTGTCCTAGGGCTTTTCGAAATAAGGTCACAATCAATTTATATAACAAACTCCCATTTTTTTCTCTTCCAAGCTAATTTTTTTTTGGGAGACCATATTTTCTTCCAATTAAATAGATTTTTTTTCCTGAACGTAAGACATCTACCTCGTTAATTCTCCCTTGATATTCTCCTATTATACGTGAAGTTGAGTTATTTTGACATCCAAAAAATAGATGTACATAAATGTCCGTTCAAATTTAAGGGTGAAAAAACAAGATGGAGGTTGTTAAAATAAAAGTTTTGTAAATTTTAAGGATGATAAAATGTGTGTCAACGCATAATATGATATAATAGTGTTGAATTAATATTTCTCTTTCATTTGGGGCCATGGCAATCTTATGGAGGAGGCTCGACAACATTCAAGAGGGATGAACACCGGGCAAAATAAGGGAGCCCGCAATTAACAGTTATCCCTTATAAAGCCTTTAAATCAAATCGGAGCGTCTATGAGGAGCGGTTTCCCATCCAACGGCCACAGTGCGCGCTCCCTCATGCCACGCCAACGTCTAATTTCTCCTCCCTCCCAACGGTCACATAGCTCTCAAAATACAAATCATTTCTCCTCACTCAATTACTCCCTCTCACGTTCCCTTTTTCTTCCCCAACCCAAGAATCACCCAAAGAAATCATCATCATCATCCCACAAAACAAAAACTCAGAAACCCAGAAGAACCAAATCAGATTCCAGAACCTTCACAATCATAATATATCATGAGCATTCTCCAGTACCCCGAAACCGCCACCACACAGCTCCAAGTGTGGAACAACGCCGCATTCGACGCTGAAGAACAACCGCGAGGCTTCTCGTTCCCGACGAAGGCTTCTTGGTCCAGTCTCCACTCATCCGAGTCCCTTCCCTCCTCCGATTGCAGCAAAGAGAACCTGAGCCCGGCCGCACTCAATTCCACCACTCCTGTCCCCTCAAGGCCCCTTCGTTCAACGGCCAAGAAGAAGACGAAGGGCTTCGGCGACGATCGAGAAGACGAGAAGAAGATCGACTACGAGATCCAAGAGATCGAGAATGAGATCAAGCGCCTGTCGTCAAGGCTGGAAGCGCTCCGGCTCCAGAAAGCGGCTGCGGCTGCCGCTGCGGAAAAGGCGGCGGAAAGGCGCGGAAGAATCGTGCCGGCGAAGTTCATGGAACAGAAACAAAGCTCCGCAGTGAAGGTAATTGAGGAGGCTACTCCGAAAGCGAAGGTTGGTGTGATGAGGAGAGGAGTGAGTTTGGGGCCGGCGGAGATTTCCGCCGGCGGAGGGAGGCTCTCCCGATGGCCGGGGAAGGCGACTGCCTTCAATGGGATGACCCCTGTTCCGGCGACGCAGAGTCGGCGGAAATCGTGTTTTTGGAAGCTTGAAGATGTGGATGAGATGAAGGGAGGAGTGAGTGAAAGGAAGAAGACTTTGAGCCTTAGCCCGAAATCAAAGAGAAATGTGCGCAGGGTTGAGTCTGTTCAGGGTGTGAAGCAAGCAGCAGCCACTGTTGCTGTGGTATCAAGGAAGAGTGTGAAGAAGGAGGATGCGGTTGTTGCATTGGTTCAGCCAAGGAAATTGTTTAAGGAAGGGGAGAAATCCGTGCCTAGTAAGAAGCCGGCAAAGGTGGGGAGGGTGGTGGCGAGCCGGTATAACCTGAGTGCTGGTGGTGGGAATAATAATAATTCTGTTGCAGATGCTGCTGATGCGAGGAAGAGGTCGTTGCCGGAGAATGACAAGGACGATGAAGGCGGTGATGGGGGTAAGAGGTGGGATAAGAGGCGCTCCTCGCTGCGGAGGAATGGTCAAGGAAGTGAGGTTAGGGTGAAGAAGAAGTGGGAAATTCCTGCACAGGTTGTGTTGTGCAAGAAGAGTGAGGAGGAGGGCGAGAAGAAGCCTTTGGTGTTGTTGCCGCCACCATCCACTGCAGATATGAGTGATGTGTTGCTTCCGAAGATTAGAACACTTAGGTATCCGAACGAGAGTCCTAGAGATTCTGGAGCTGCGAAAAGGGTGTCTGATTTGACAGGGAAGAGGTCTTATTTCTGTCCTGATGAGGATATGGAGGAGGCATCTGTTTGTCAGGCCCTCACTTTCGCAGAAGATGCTGCTGATGAGTGATGAAGGATGTTGATGATGGAATAGGGGGTTTTCATGCTATACAGATAGAACTTCCTAAGTTCTGCTTAACATAGCTCTTGTTACTGGCAGATAATAAGCAAAGGTTTCTCCTTTCTGTTGGTGAAACTCACTGGTTTATACTTGCTTTAATATGTTTTGAATTAGTAGACTGAAATATGTCTCATGCTTTTTCTAATTGTATATCATTTCTTCTTAATATGCATATCGGTGTGTGTATCTGATTGGAGAGTTAATGAAGCATCAATTGATAATGCAGCAAGGATTAATTATGGGTTGTAACGCATGATGAAATGGATAGAGAATTGGGATCCTTGTTACACAGATGATAACTTTTGATAAATCAGTAAAAAGAGATTTATATATTCACAGTTCCATTTGGATCTTCCATTTAATTCTGGTTGCGACACAATCTTCCTTACCGGCCACTCTACTTTCTGAAAATTGTAGCATCAATTGGTAATGCAGTGAGGATTAATTGTGACGCCCACTACTATCTTTCTCTCTGTTCCTCTCTTCATTTTCATGGTTCAAATTGTTTCCGTTGTTCCTTGCTCTTTCTTTGGTTGTTGGAATGGAAACTTACTTGCTCTTTCCATTGTGATGCCCCAATAGTATAGTGATTAGTGATGAACCCTCCTCATACGCTGTGCTAATTCCTTCCACCTGGTTTGGTTTGTGAGTCCATTCTCTATATTCTTCCTTCTTAAGCGCGTGTCAAATTAATGGCACAAAGGTAGTTTATGTGATGCGGTTTGAAGAATGGCAATGTCTTCTGCATGTTTTTGATGAATCTGATTGATTTGTTCCACAATACTTCTTTATCTAATATTTCTTGTTACACTACTCCCTATCCCTATTTAATTTGAGTTTGCATTGCTTATGTGATCTGTTGTTGTTGTTTGGGAGCATCTCTCTGAACTTATTTTGACATGTATGATATTGCTAAGAATAATCTGGAAAAGAAATATTTAGTTTTTCTTCCGAGTATAAAAATGTTTATCATCTCAACTGAATATAGATTCTGTTCTCCAAGTTTTTTTTCCTTTTTTTTTTTCTTTTTTTCAATTGAACTGCTCTACAAGTTGTTAGATGAAAAGGCTTCTGGGGTGTCTTGTGTTTCTGATTGATGGCTTTGATGTGTTCGGTTTGTTAGCTCGTCTCATCCAAAATATGACTAGTTGTCATCCATCAAATAAAGTTCTTGCTCAAATTGTTCCTTTTATATCTGGTGTATCTTTACAATTTGATAATAATACTTGTGCAGTTTGCCCTTTAGCTAAATTGAGAAGGTTGTCTTTCTAAGCTAATAATCATTTCTGCTAATTCCCTTTTGATATAATTCATTATGACATTTGGGGCCATATGGTGTTCCAGCCCATAATGGTAAGAAATATTTTTTAACCATTGTCAATGACCATGTAAGATTTACTTGAATATTGAATATATATGTTACAATACAAATCTGAAGCATATTCTTAGCTGGTTAGTTTTTGTGAAAATGTTGAAACTCATTTTCAAAAAGAGTAAAACAAATAATGTTAGACAATGCTGAAGAGCTCCATCTATAATTATCTTGGATCCAAAGGAATTCTTCATCAATTCTCTTGGGTAGAAAGACCCTAGCAAAACTCAGTTGTAGAAAGAAGCATCAACACCTATTGAATGTAGCTCGAGTCTTATTTTTTTAGTCAAAAGTTCTTATTACCTTTTGGGGAGAATGTGTGCTCACTGCCACCTTTTTTATCAATATGCTGCCATGATCAATATGCTGCCAAGTCTGACTTTAAAGGGTTAGTCACCTTTTTTGAGTTTCTCTGTCATGCTTCCACTTTTCTATCCAATAGAAACAAATTTAGTTCCAAGGCCATTGCTGTTGTATTGATGGGATATCCAGTTGGTTAGCTCCATGCCTAGTACACCAATTCGAAATCATTGATTCCTATCACACCAAACAAAAATATTGAGTTGATCAAGCTCAATACCAAACTAAGTGTGGCAGTAATCCACAACATTCACAATCAGCAATCACACACACACACACACACACATATATAATCATAATGCATGACAATTACTACAGAAGCATAGCCGGTTCAATCCTCAGGCTTATAGGATAGTCCGACTCTGATACCATAATGTAATACCCTCCTAGCTACCATGTTTTACTCAAGTGTTAACACAATAATTAGATAGGTATTACTTACATTCATAATTTATACTAGTCACAAGAAATGAATTAAAGTAATTTAGACACATATGTTGCAAAACTCGTATATACATATATGAACATCATTTTTAAGTTTGCAATATGTACATCATACTGGGAAATAAACTAATTAACTTCTAAGCTAGTTAGGAACTCAATTCAAAAAAGAAACACCTCCAATATCTATTCTAACTTGCTCAAAGTCAAGGCCCAACAAAATTTTATACAAATAGAGATGGACCTCAACAACATTTAATAAGATAAGCCTACAAGATGGTGGGTTTATAATACTAAACTACCTCTATATACACATCAAGAGTCCCTGAAGATCTCACGTCCTACTGGATGAAACCATTGGCCATTGGTATGATGGTCTCACCTCTGCCAGGGGTATCTGGACCCTCAGGTGGGTCTGAGTCTGAAGATGAGGATGAAGAGGGAGCATCTGCTGGAGGAGATACTGGTGGTGCGTTCGAAATATCAAATATCACTGGGTGTCCTATGTGGAGAGGCACACCATCATACTGAAAAGTAGGGTCAAAGTCAGCTATAAATACTTAAGCACTAAAGGATCAGCTGAAAAACACATAAACACGGACTTGCGAGTAACTGATTGCGTAAAGAAAGTTGAGAGCAAGATCATAATGCCACATCCATTGTGGCGAGTTAAGGTAAAACACTAAAGGATCAGCTGAAAAACACATAAACACAGACTTGCGAGTAATCGATTGCGTAAAGAAAGTTGAGAGCAAGATCATAATGCCACATCCATTGTGGCGAGTCAAGGTAAAACACTAAAGGATCAGCTGAAAAACACATAAACACAGACTTGCGAGTAACCGATTGCGTAAAGAAAGTTGAGAGCAAGATCATAATGCCACATCCATTGTGGCGAGTCAAGGTAAAACACTAGAGACGGCATGTGCTAGATCTGAATAATACAACTGTAGGGATGAGAATATTATAAAATTCTCAGTAGAATACTCCCTCAAATATGAACAGAATAAACTAGTAAGTTCATTCATATAGAAATCATCATGCTAAAATCATATGCATAAATACTAATATACATAATTCATGTAAAGTTAAATGCAGAATGGTAGTAATCATGTATTTTTCTCTTGTAATCCATGGAATTCAATTTAGTGTAGTTATCTTTTTGCATTAACATAGGGAAGACTTAAATCTATATCAAGCGGTATCTTCAATGGACAATTCCACTATGGGTAATAGACTGCTTATCAGGATATGAGATCATTCCTATACATGATCATCATACTTCATTTTATTCCATTTTTGAATCACACACAGTTCTATTCCTAGCTGATACATCTACTAACTCATGATACCTCTAGGGAAGTCCTTATTTTTGCCTTCCCTCCTTCAATCAACATAAGTTTTATTTCTATTCTCCCCTGTGTTAGAACATGCATAATTGAAATTTACATATTCTCTTTTCTCACATAATTGCATCATGCACTTCTCTTTTCTCAAAAGTATACATAGCCATATATAGGCACTCAATTACAATTAAATTATCATTAATCTCTCATAATTCAAACTTTAAAGTTCATAACATGCATTCATACCCATCATACTTGTGTTGAAAGTCATTTTACTTTCAATTAAAAAAATATTTCAGCTTACTTCCAACACCTTGATAGAATGTCCATTCAATTAACAAGATTTATTTGAACTATCAAATGGTCAATTCAAGGTCCCAAAAATTCTCTATGACACCTAATGTGTCTCTAAAGTCCTGTGAAATTTTCAATGCAGGAATCATTTTGTAACTAAGTTAACAAATTATACAATTTTGGTGATCAGATACCACTTATCCACAGCTCAGAATAGAATTCTTGTAATTTTTAAACTTAGCAAATGATGGAATTAACTCAAAATAAAAATCACGGTTACAGTTCAAGATGTTATCAACTGCTTGTAAAATTTCAAAGTAAGAATCGATCATTTGCTATGGTAACAAAATTAAACAATTTCATAGCTTCAATTTCAATAATCTAGAAAACATAAGTACTGTTTCGATCTCTGATTTTTTTTTTAAGACAGTATACTTTAAAATAAGCTCTCAAGAAAATTCATGTAGTTGTTTTAAGATGTTAGTTTCAACATATAATTTTTCCAGCTCATAACCATGGCCACAAATATGTCTAAAAATTCATGAAATTTCCATGTTTACAGCCAAACCGAAAATCCAGCATATGTAGTTCAACCCTTCTAAGCAAAAAGATTTTTCCACAACATCAAACTATCCTACACATGCAAGTATATCTATATATAGGTTTAATCTCAATGTAAAACTAGAAATCATCAAATTAGGACAATCTAAAATTTGCAAAAACAGAAAATTACGAAATAAAACACAAAAACCCTACTCTTGGAAGCTAGTGTGTCCTTGCCTCTAATATGCTCCAAAATGGACATTCTTCACTCCAAAGCTCTCAAAACACACTTAAAACCTTCTCTAATAAGTGATGTGTGAGGTAATAAGGTGAAGTTTGGAGATTTTAATCAGTTATACTTGTAGGTGTTGGGGTGTAGATCAAGTTTAGTGAAGGAAGTTAGTAGTTTTGACAATTCTAGGCTAGTGACTTTGGCATTTGAAGTGAGGTTTTGAGCTCTTGGACATGGAGTTTGTGTTTGTCTTCTCCTTGCAGCTGTTGGCCGAAATTTTGGCTTCTTGAAGAAACTTGGTTTGTGTTCATCTTATAAATATAAAGAATAAATATAATATTGTGTAATTAAATTATCTTTGACCTAAGAAAAAAATGGATGGCTAAGATTAAATCTTGTAATTCAAGATTGAATCTTAGCTATTCATTTAATATAAGTTGATAATTCTCCTTTATTTTGTGAAGATTAACTTAGTTTTCGGTGTTAAAATTTGCATACCAAAAGTTCGCGAATGGGTAAGTCACCGTACTCGGGTAATCAAATATTACCCGAAATTTAATTACAAGTATAAAATCTTTATTTCTACCTATTTCTAATCTTAATTCTATAATTTCTCAATTTCGGGTATCTTCGAGTTCCAATTCTAGGGTTTCGGTTGTCTGTTAGGTCCGAGAGGGGCCCATAAAATACTATTCACTTTTTTTTTCTGTTTTGCTCATATGTTGAATTGTTCTCATCATTTCCATGCCTATCAGAATCTTAAGATTCTCATTAATAAACTTCTAATTAATTTCTGAATAAAAATTAGTGTTTAACATATCTTGCCCATCTTTGTTGGACATTCCTTGCTTATGAAATCTAATTCCAGCCACGCCATTTTAGCACCCATTTCGACTATACGAAAGAATGGTTGTCCCATCACCTGTTATATATTAATTTGTGACATAGACATCATAGTTCAACCAAAATACTATAAAGTTAGTTTTAATTTAGAGTTTAACATTGATGCCTTTTATATTATCCAATTAAATCCATACAATTGGATAATGAACTATATATGTTTGGTTGGAAGATAAAAATAGAGGTAAATTTTTCATGATTGAGTTCTCATGGAAAATGTACCTTCATTTTCATTTCTAACCAAGCATTCCCTTAGAGATCAATTTTGATACACTACTACTATAATAACAACAACTACTACTACAACAACAATAACAACAACAATAGCAACAACTTCGTCATATCTCACTAAGTTACATGGATCAAGCAACGTTATAGGGTTCTGTCACATATCATATTTGTATTTATATTTATTTTGGTACACCATCAATGTAAAAGAGTTTTACACGATTAACCAATGAAATGCACAATATATAAGACGTCGGAGATAATCAGCGTAAGAATAAAACACTTCTAGTTAAATCATGATTTATTAAATTTTGAGTAAACAATCATTTTGGTTCTAACATTATCAATTTGGTATTAATTTGGTCCTAATAAAATTTTTTATATCAATTTAGTCATAACATTTTTAATTTTGACATCAATTTAATAATTTTATTAGATTTCAATTTTAAAATGATGACTAAATTGATGTCAAATAAAAAAAAATAGGACTAACATTGATGTCAAAATTAAAAATATTAGGATCAAATTGAACTAAAAAGTTCCATGAGAGCCTTGGTGGTGGTGTCCATATAGATACCTTGCTTTGTCAGGCCTCAAGTATTTAAGGAAGCTGGTACTACGTTCGAATCTGATACCAGATAGAATCCACTGTTGGCGTTTATTTCACTTCACAAGTATCAATTTTTGGACCTAATCATTTGTGCTCTGTGCTGTGCCAATAAGATAGAACAAGGGGCAGTAGTGAGGAGAAGGTGGTTACTGAATGGGATAGACCCACCACGCCCAACTCCCACTTCTCTACAGTACAGCTACACACACCACTTTCATTGCTGACCAGCTATCAATCACATGGTCAAATGAAAACTACAGTTTACTAATAATTAGAGGTTAGACATTGAACTGTTTGATGTCTCAATTATTGAACTACAATGTGGGACTAGACAACATGATTTTTTTCATTTTTGCTAGGAACGAGGTAGATTCGATTCTCACCCTATAAAACAATATCAATCCTCCACTGTGAAATCATGAGGGTTAAGTAACAAGTGATCAGGGCTTGATGCCCCGCTGTTAATTTGAAAAAAAAATATGAACAAGTAATCACTCCACAAAAATTACATCTTTAAGATTCAAACTTGTCACATAAAAAATTAAATAAAAAATATTAATTTGATTCCTCAAACTGAAAGACCTTTTATTTGAAAAGTACACGTAACATTAGCTTAGTCTTTTAATCTCTCAAAATTATGTGACTTTACTTTGGTTTTGAAAATTTGAATGATATCAAATAAATTCATAATTTATAACAAGGTTTAATTTTGGTGCGAAGGTAATATAAAAGTTTTTTATACTATCATTTAATCATATTCTCTTATCAATATCAAATAGTGGATGAGACTCGAGTGCCTTTGTTAATATCACAATGTATAACTAGATAAAAGTGTAGAAAAAAATTTGTACCATCATTGTGTGTAAATTAAACTCTCTATAAAAATACGAATCAAATAGATATTTTATTAGATTATATTTATGAGTTTGAATTTTAAATGAAAAAAAGAGCTTGTAGTGTAAGCTGGCAGTTTATATTTATGACCAGGATGGAGGTGGCGTGCCAAGCAATACACAGTAGCTGCAGGCTAAGTGGCAGCAACAATGCTCAAGGTTGAAGTCAACGTCAAGTTCGTGGTGTCGGTTCCCGGAGGTGAATGGTGATGAGTGGTGGTCGCTGTGGGGTTGCTATGATGGTTTTGACATTGATCTTGGCAGAGGTTTCAAGTTAATAAGGTGGATGATGGTGGTTGTTTTCGGCAGAGATGATGTTGGTGTTTGATGGTCGTGGTCGAGGTTGATGAATGGGGGTGGGTGTCACGACCCTACTTGGAAATGTGACCAGCACATGAGGAATCTCATCCCTATGTAATCTTCGTGACCTTTGAGTCTCTCTATATGCATAGTTTAATAATAAATTTCATTTATAAACTATCATTTTCATGTCTAATAAATCTTCAGCTCTTTTGAAATTATGCTACTCATTAATAACATATGATAATCAAACTCTAAATATGTCTCTGTGATACAAATATATGAGTTGCTCTCTATACAATAAATCTATAAAACCATATTCATATGAATAGAAAATAACCATGATAAATCAATGCAATTATCTCTATGGTCCAGGACTCTGCCCACAATGTATATTGGAGTACTATATCACTATACAAAATACAAAAGACACTTTACTCCGAAGTGAAACTCACCAACTGGAAACCTCTACTGCTGGGGAGGAGGTAGCTGATAGGGACTCGCAGCAACTAATGTATTTGTAATGGAAAAACTGAGAGGGGTGAGTTTCATCTAAAACTCAGTGAGTAGGCCTTCACCCATAACCCTCTTATGGGACAACAACAAAGATATATGTGCATATAAAATCATCAAAAGACTGATTAATGCAATCGCTCTGAAATCATATATATATAAAGAAAATAAAACTAGAAATCTATGGTAAAGTATAAATAACAGTAATCTACTAAAGAAACGAGAATCTCTGGTTATTCTTTGCATAACAAAATATAAATTCTCTAATTATGCATGTCAATCATGACATAACAATTTCTCTAAACTCTAAGGTCCCTCTGGGATACAATTTGGACACCTAACTAGGTTATATTCTCTACTCTATGAGATTATCCTCTCAGGATAACTTGGTACCAATGTTAACGATTAGGGTTCAGCCGTTAACTCACTGTCTACTTCTCTATAGATACCGTCTAGTCTCTAATTCATAAAATATGTCATTTTTTTTCTAAAACTCTGCCCTGGGCCTTTCTCTAGGCATAAAACTCCATAATATATAATTATATTACTCTTAGAATCACTGGAGAAATTTATAAAGTCTCTAAATCAAATTATAATTATACTCTAGCTTTTCAATAAAATCATTTTAACATTAACGGTCCTATGAGTTTATATTAAAACAACTATTTCATGCTCTTGTTGAAAATCATCTTTTTCAATAATTCGGTAAAAAAATCATAATCTCTAATCTCTTGAAATATTTTCTAAAATAATGTAATCATGCCATAATTTAAAGAAAATAGCTCTAATGACCAATATAAGGGTCATAGGTGTCACGACCCGCCTACGGAGCGTGACTAGCACGTGAGGATTTGGGTCCCCACGGAAGCCTCTGGTAACGTAACTGACTAATATGCATAAATAATCCAAATTTATTCAAAATATCTCAAGTTCAATTAAAAATCAATAATATGAAATTGTTCTCAAAACATAAATCTGCATAAAATCCATATTCTAGGTCAAAGCCAAACATAATAAAACAATTAACAGAAATTCTAAAAATAATATTATGCATGTCCGGGGATCCTGCCTACACAATTTATTGGAGCACTACTAGACTGACATAATTGCCAATAAGCTCCATTTCAAAGCGAAGCTTACCAAGGAAGTTGTAGCACAACTACTGAGGATCCTGTGGTACAACCAAATCAGTCAGTATCTGTAGGGAAAGGAAAAGAGAGGGGTGAGTTCATCAAAACTCAGTGAGTGAGTCTCCACTCATAATCCACATGGAACATCAACAAAAATACATACCATATACATGCAACTAATGTGAAACACATTATATATATAATCACATATGATTGTACTACAATAATAAATTAACTGAATCCATGGCAATAACTAGTAGAGAAATAGGAATAAATATATGAGCTGAATAGCTAATCTGAGCCAATGGCTAATCTGATGGGCATTTAACTAGTTCCCATAAATGGACACCTCACTAGGTTCCTTGCCGTGGGTGAGCTAGTTTTCTAGCGGACTACTTGGTACCAAGGTTAACGATCAATCCTGCAGCCGTTAACTCGCTGACCTATTTCTCACTATATATTGACTAAACACTAATAGTAACAAAATTCACTGTTCTTGTTGTTCATACAAAACTAAATTTAAAATATTTTCTTACTGATAAATAAATCTAAATTATACATATAGCAAGTATGGTCCCATGAGTTTTCTAAAATGATTAATTTTTCGTGATAACTTTAAAAATAATAATATTTCTAAAATGGCATAATTCATAACAACATGTTCTCTTGACATAAATCATTCTAAAATTTCATAAATAATTTATATGATATGGAAATATATTAATAATGACCAAAAGTATGATCATGAGCTTAAATCCACTCACCTTGGTAGCAAGGAGTATACTAACAACTTGACCTTTAAGGAGTTTGAATATTGCTGGTAACTATTTCCTCATTATTCTCTCTCTACTCTTATTCCACTTACGTTCTCTCTCCCCTCACCCACACTCTGCAGACACAACACACACACCCACACATATATATATATATATATATATATATATATATATATATATATATATATATATATATATATATATAATAATATAATAATAATCTAACCCGTGCAACACGGGCTCATAACTATCTATATAATAATAATAGTATATATAATATTACATATTAACTACCCCGTGCTACACGGGTTTCCCTATCATAATATATAATAATAATAATAATAATTACCTATGCATGCAATACACGGGTTGCATTCTTTAACATATAATAATAATCTATTAACTATACATGCAACACATGGATTGCATTCTATAATGCATATATATATAATCTAACTATGTATGCAACATGGTTGCTTCATTTATTAGTGAAACAATAATAATAACTCAAATACTGATAAATTCTATATTTGGGGTATTACAATAGGATTTGAACCCACTCACCTAGAGGGATAGATTGTGAAGTATCGACACCACGAGAACTCTAAGGAGGAGGGATGGCACCAATGTCTGCCATTGAAACAACAAAACTCATAAACAACGTATGAGAAGCTCTAGATGACTCTAAACATATACTAACAACATTGGAGGAACACTCCCACATGACAATAATGAGAGAAATAATAAGATACAACTTAAGATTATGAAAGAATGGAGAGAATGGAGACATAAATTAACAACATAAATATAGCTTGATAATTTATAGGAGCTAGATTGGAATGGGATTGAAGAAAAAAAGAGAAAATGGTGGTGAGGAGAGTTCTGGTTCGAAAAAATTAGGAAAAGAAGGAGGGGAGGAAGGGTTTTATAAAATGAGGGAGGTATCAGCAAGTGGAACAACACTGTTTCACATTATTCATGGTCCGGAGGGATTGCTATAGCAGTATATGACCACTATAGCGGTCAAGAGTCATATCATGCTCGAAACGGTCACTTATTTTAAGTTAATGTCTCATTTATTTTACTCTCCGTTAACTTTAAAAGGTAAGTGTAAATAAAGAAATGCCTCCCATTTGGATTCAAATAAAATATAAAAAAAATCAAAACCCCAACCAATCAAAATTCAATTGTTGACTTATAGTTCAAATTCGAGAATTCTTACAATTTTCTAAACTTGTGGGCTAAAAACGAAACGTCTAGAGGTTTCCTAAAATTCATTAAAAATCACTCTTCAATTTATTTTCCTTTGGAGAGCAATTATCAGGACTTTTGGTCCCAAGAATGTGGCTATATCATATAGCCCTCCAAGAAGTTATAGGTTTAGACTTTGCGCAATCCCAGACCCAGCAACATGGGTCGATCCCGGGGAACCTTGAGGCCATACAGAACTTGTCTACTGACAGATGTACACAGGTTATTATAGTGGGCAGAGATGATTATGGATGCTGATGTTGCTGTTGCAGAATGGGATTTAATAACTTGGTTCGAGATCACATAGTGATGATGTTGGTGGTGCCAACACCAGGATCTTCTGTTTTCTTCCAAGATGTGAGAGAACTAAATGGACCTATTACTAAATTGCCCTTGATCTTCATTCTTGGAAGTAAAGTGTCGTCTATAACGTCCCAATTTTTCCTGCTTTGCAAAAATGATCAAAATATTCATAGGTCATTTTTGTGTGAGAACTGAGACCAAAATGACCAAAAGTGACCTTAATATTAGGATAAGGTCATATGAGTATTATATAGCAATTTGTGCGAAAATCGCGATCCGATTTTTCCGTATAAAAATGACCAAAATGTCCCTGAGATCATTTTTGCTCGGAAATCGAGGACGACCGACCTAGGCTATCCTTAAGGGGTTAGTTTGATGTTTAAAGGGGATTAGATGTGTTAGAGATAATGATAAAGGTGAAAATCTCAACTCGGGTTTTTCCCGCAATGACCAAAATACCCTTGCGACAATTTAATGCGGGATTAAGGGCTGATTGGACCCGATCGCTACTCGGAGGTCAGAAATGTTGATTATGGAGGAGGTATGATGTCTGGAAAGGTCTGGGTGGCCCTCAGAATTTTTGGTGTAAAATTACCATTTCGCCCCTAGTTAGTGCAAAATAAGCTTAATTAAGTAATTAAGAAAACATAGGCAATATTATACTTGTGAACACCTGATTTTATCCGGTCAATTAAATAAGAAAATCTAAAAAATTGCATTTTTTTTATTCCAAAACTTTTATTTTGTTTTATTTTATTTCACATCTTTTCCATTTATTTCATTTGAACAAAAACAAAAACAAAAATAAAAAATAAAAAAGACTAGTTCATAAACCCATTTGCTTGTCAGCCCACTCTTTTTTATTAGTATAGTCCAATCCATTTTTCAGCCCATTCCTTTCTAAAAATAAAAAAAATACATAAATGTATAGAATAAAATATGTGTGTCATTGGCCCCGTCTTTTAAATCTTGTCTCAAGCTACTCGTGACACAAAAGAAACAAAACAAAATGAAGTCAAAAAATGAAGTCAAATAACAGCAGTGGCAACAATATGATGAGGTTCTTCCTCATTCCTTGCAAAAGGATGAATGATCATTCGGCTACAGCTAAGAAGGAATGGGTGGCGATCCCTACATCCAACCTGTAAAAATGAGATTATATGATTTTGGTCAAGGGATGAATAGCCATATATAGATCCACTGACAACAGGGAGAAGGAGGGGATCCAGAAAATAAAGCTCACAACTTTGATCCTATTCCACAACTTCACCTTTTCAACCATCATCATCACAGACCATCATCACCTTCCTCCTCGGCCTCCACTTTCATCATCATTTACTTCCTTAAGAAGGCCTCACGACTACCATCACACACCCCTATCACTACCTCCTCACCATAGCTTCCTTCCTCCACCAAGCTCACCTCACCTCACCTCCATAACCCTTTTCATTGTCCTCCTCCATCATCATCGCATAGGACTCCCATCAAACCACCTGCAACATTATCATCACCATTATCATAAAACCATTGTCACTATCCTCCATCTTCCAATAACCCAGTAAGCCTACACACACACAAACCAATTCCCCATTGTAACCCAAACAATATATCATAACATAAAATCCAACCCAAATCAGTCAGCAAACCAAACACAGATTCAAGCCTTTTAAAATAAAAAAAACAACAAAAATAAAAATAAAATAAAAAGGAACCACTGCCTTCCTCCGCCTGTACCGTCGGGAATAGCTTCGTCCGCCACAGCCTTGCACCGCCAGCCTCGCACCCTCAGCCACGGACACCTCACCGCCTCGCAATCTCTCTTCGCCAGCGTGTCTCCAAGCCAGGCACGTGACAGCACCACCACCACAACACCATTGTCCCGCACTGTTCACTGCTTCCGAAACCGAGACAGCACCTCCACCTTCCTGTTCGCCGTAGCGCCTCCGCCGCGCTACCCTGCCTCGGTTTCACCTCTGCCGTAGCGAGCTCCTCCCATCGCCACCATCCTGCCTTGTTGATCCCGTACAGTGCACCAGCCACGAACGCGACTCCGCCAGCTCCTTTACGCCGTGGCAGTGCTCGCGCCACAGCCGTGCGGGGGTTTCTTCCTCTGCGAAGTCTGCGACTTCCTCCTCCGTGCAACACCGCGGCCCCCTCCTTGACTTGCTCAGACACAGCCGCGGCTCCCTCCCCTTTGCATGGTCTCATTTTCCATCTAGCACCCACATATTCTCTCTCTCTCTCTCATTTCCCTCATAGAACCCACATCCAACCCATGTGCATGTTTTGTTTAAAGAAAGAGAATTTAAAGAAAGAGAAGGAATCAAGACTACTCTCTTTGAGTACTGGTCTCTTTTTTTTAAAATAAAAAATAATCAAGACAAATGTCCAAACTAAAGTCACTAATCCTTCACTCCATTGCAACGTGTTTTCCTTTTCTTACTGATGTACCTTTTTATTTTGTTTTTATTTTGCCTCTCATTTTGTTTCTGTAAATTGCATATATGTGGGTTTCATTTTTTTGCGAATTGATGTGGGCTTCTATTTTTGAAATAAAGTTGGGCCTGCGTTTTTTTAAAAAAAATATATACAATACTTCTTTTTTAAGTTTTTGAGTTGCATAGATATGGGTGCTATTTTTAGAATCTTGTCTTGGGCTTGTGTTTTAATTTTTATTTTTTAAACATGTTTTATTATCTTCTAAAAAAAACAGGGAGAGGAGAGTTTGTGATATGAGGTTTCAACAAGCATTTTAAATTATTTGATTTAAATTAAATAAATTAGTTCAAGCATTGATTTAGTAAAAAATTTTAGTGATTTAGAAAAAAAAAAGATGTCATGATTATTGATGTTTCTTTTAGTTATGATTATTTTAGTTTATTTGTGTTTGGCTCATGTTTGTTATTTACTAAACCCTATCAATTAAGGTTGAAATTGTTAGTGTTTGTCATGAAAAATATAAAAAAAAATGGTTTTCCTTCCAATAAATAATAAAAGCAATCTTTTTGAAAACTCTTTAATCCATGTAATGATCAATAATGATGATTGAGTAGTAGATGTTATCTTCACCATTATTTGAATCATAAGAATTCATTTAGTGGCCTAGTACTCACTTGAATTTTGTGCGATAACGGATTTTATATGCCTCATTACAAAATCTGTTCTTTATGATTAAAATCAGCCAACATACACTCATTTTCTACAGAACGAAGTGGCTTTGAGTTCCTCATTGCACCAGAGGATACGTCAGCGTAGCCAACAACTATCAAGCCAAAATTAATTTTTTATTAAATTATGTTCTCTTTTAATTTAATTTCTTTTCATTTATTTTATCTTATTTTTTTATATAATTGTTAATTCCTGGGGGAAAATAAATATTTTAAAGTCATAATTAATTTGTATAATAAGCTCTAGAGTAACCGTATTTATACGGACATGTTAAGGGTGCAGTGGGATTAAGTTTCCACCATTCCTTAATCGTAATCAGACTCCCGAATCTCAAAACTCTTAAAAGACCAGTTTTATAAATCCAAAGGTTTTCCAATTTTAACCAGAATTAAAATTGGTGGCGACTCTTGTTTATTTTCAAACCAATATTGTCATTTGTGTTATGGTGTCCTCCGAGTACATTGTGACAACTTGGCAACTCCACTGGGGACAGCTAGAGAGTCAAGCCCATTAGAGTTGATTATGTAACGCCTCGATTTTTCATGCTGTGTAAGATTACCAAAATGTCCCTAGGTAAATTTTACACGAGATTTGAGGATGAGAAATCTTTAATAAGGAATTTTAACATTAGAACAACATTATATGAGGCTTGAATAGCAATCTGTGCGAAAAATCACAAATCTCGATTTTTCTGTGTTCAAATGACCAAAATGCCCCTGAGGTCGTTTTGCCCCGAAAATCAAAGATAACCAATTCCGGTTATCCTCAAGGGGTTAATTTTATGTTTGAAAGGGATTATTTGTGTTATGTTGATGTCACGGTAAAAATCTCAAGTCCCGATTTTTACTGTACGTAAAATTACCAAATTACCCCTACGGTAATTTAGTGTGAAATTAAGCAATCATTGAACCCAATTATCACCCGAGAAGTTCAAAAATGTTTATTTCAAGTATGACTTGATATCTAGAAATGTTCAGGTAATTCTAGAAAGTTTTTATGTGAAATTACCTTTTTACCCCTAGTTGTGCTAAATAAGTTCACTTATGTAATTAAGGAAATGTTAAAGCTCTAATTGAACTCAGAATTGATTTCATTCATTAACCTTGAGTTAAAAATTAATTACCTAAGGTTAAAAATAATTACTTGAGGTTAAAAAATAATTACCTAGGATGATTAGAGTTTAAGAAAGTTTTAGGAGAGTTAATTTCCTTTCGTGATTTCTAGAGCTCATAAAAATTAGTGATGCTAAGATCAAAGTTAAAAATTACGGTTTAGGTAAAATTTAGTATAGAACTTATGTTACAAATTGATTTTTAACTCATTTGAAACTAACTTCATTTACTAGTGTATAATCATTCTTTTACTTCATTTTAATTTGTTCTAAACACTTAACCTTTTACCATTTTTACTAATCTATCAATTCCAAATCTTTTACCTAAGTAATTACACATCTAATACATGTAAAAGAACACCAAATCTGATCATGATGGACCAGAAACCACGGCCATAATGCTCCATGTGCACCATATTTTATTGCTTTTCCAACATAAAAACATATACAACAAAGACACCACACCTTAAGCTTTCTTTTGCATTGTTTTTGGTTATGTTTAATCAAAAGAAAAGCCATCCATTTCAGCCATGATATGAGCAGCCAAGATGTCTCCCACATGCATCATATTTTAGCATTTCCATCCATTATACATGTGCAAAATCATTACAATACCATATGATTTCTTTTTCTAAAGTTTCCTTTAACAAAAAAATGAAATAAAACCCTCCATTTCCAGCCCATATGCCACGGCCAAACAAGCTCCATGAGGCTATAAATACATGCTCTTTCATTACTAAAATGTTCACACAAACACTCTTGGCCTTAGCATTTTCTTACTTGATAGTTTTCTTACTCAAAGTGTGCTCAAAGTTCTCTAATTCTCTCAAGACTTCAAGCTTTCTTTTTCTTCCTCATTCTCACTTAAGAGACTTCATTTCCAACCTTTAACCAAGCTCTAAACCTCAAGCATACATATTCCAATCATAAACCAACTCCTAAACACTTAAACTTTCCATTTCCAAGCACTAGAACACAAGAAAATCCATCCTCCACTCCAACCTTCTTGGCCGAAATATCACAAGCATTAGGACCATATTTTTGGTTCTTGGTTGATCATAGAAGATCAAGCTTTCTTTAATAATCAAGAAATAACTTGGTAGGGACTTTATTTCATATTCTTTCTCATGTTCTTCTTCTTTAATTCTTTGAATTTTTATGATGACCATGGCTTGATAATAAATTTAAGAAATAAGGCTCTTGGAACCTTGGTAATAAAGGACTCTAATGCTTACTAATGTTTAAGATCTATTAGGGACAAGAATTTAATCTTGTGAAATTTTTGAGCTTTAAGTAAACAAGATATAAAATGGACTCGCACTCATGTTTAAATTTCAAGCTCTTGCATGTCATGTTTATGTTTCAATGTCTTGCATATCATATTTATTTTTAAGTCATCACCTTAAATCTAGAAGATTAATGAAGTGGATTTGCATTGTCATATTTAATTTTCAAGTCTTGCATATCATATTTATTTCAAGTCATCACTAAAGTTTAAAGATTTAATAATGAATTTGCATCTCATGTTTATATTTCAAGCCTTGCACCTCATATCTATATTTTCAAGTTATCACCTTATAATGTTAAAGATTAAAAATGAGGTTGCATAGCATGTTTACTTTTGGTCATCACTTAAGATCTTAAAGCTCAAAAACTTGTTCTTGGATCTTAAATAAAAATTTCAACCCATGGCCACCCCCACGGATATATATTTTCGGCCATGATATGATGGAGAGGTTAAGATAACTTTTATTTCATTTTATAGCTCAATCTTGTGTTATTGGAATTTTTGTGAGTTGTACTTTAGAAGTTTTACAAGTCTTGAAACTTAAAAGATAGTATAAATAGCATTTTTATGAGCAAAAAGATTTATTATTTAACCTTGTGATTTACTCTCTGTTTGGTATTAATATTTGGTCATGCTAAGTGGTAAAAACTATTTTAAGTGTTTCCCAAGTCTCAAATCAAGTAACAAGGAAAACTAGTATTTAGAATGAATCAAAAATTGTAATTTTAGAAAGCTTTAGAAAAATAATTTTCTAGTACTATTCATTACTGTTTCGGTATTGTTCATCACTGTAGGGTACTGTTCATAGGCATAATAATCATTAATAATTGTTGTAAAAATTATTTTTGGTGTCTTAGATGTATAAAAGAATAATTACAAGTGTTAGTTTGGGCCGTTTTGCAAAATATAGAAAGTTATGTTTTGAATTATCAATTCTGCCAAATTACTTTAATTCGAGTTAATAATGATGTTAAATGTGTCTATGTATTTAAAATACCATTTACAATGCTTAGAAAAAGTTTTAGAAGTTTCGATAATTGTTAAGAGTGAAAAATAAGTGATTTTGCACTTTGACCCCTAAAGTGTAGCAAAATTTGTTCTATGACCAAAGATGATTTTTATGATGAACTTAAGTGAATTATAAGTGTTATGAGTCTCAAAAGTATAGAGAAACTTTGATGATCATTTGCTTGAGGAGATGTGTTAAAAAGAAAAATTATGTTTTGACCCGTAACTTTGAGAAATTGCAATTTTGACCCTCTTTTGGGCTTAAGTGTAAATATTAATAACTTGAGGAGATTAGCATAGATCTATATCTTATGGAAGCCATATTCATGTGTTTTAGTTTATGACTTGTGATATTAGTGTTATGTTACTAATTAATGATTATGGATGCTTACTACTTGTTTTATGCAATTGGCGATCATTAATATATGGCATCTATCATGTTAAGTATGTTCACTTTCATGAGATATTCAATATTAGAATGCTTATATAAATGTATATATGCATACTTATATGATCAATTACTTGATGAATTGTAGCATGCTATGTGTATGATTGATTAATTTAGATGCATATTTAAGAGTTCTATAAGCATGATATATTAAAGGATAAGCTATGATTATATGTTCGTGCTTGCATCTATGAATAACATACTAAGATAAAAGGTGACATAAGACATATGGAAATGATCCTCTAGACTCCCCGAATTAAAGGTTATGAGAGGTGATCCAATGGGGTAATCCTCTAGACTCCCTAAATTAAAGGTTATAAGAGGAGATTCAATAAGGACCCTTTAGACTCCAGGAATTAATGGTTATGAAAGGTGTTCCTAAACCCCGTAACCCGCACTCTGGGAGTCGGGAATTAACTTATCGAGAGGATAAGTGTATACTAGTGACGACTAGTGAGGTATGAGCTCATAACCTAGAACTCTCAAGAGGAGAGAAATTATAGGGTGATTTCCCCAAGGAAAAAGATTGAGAAATTTAAGTCACCTAAAAAGCATATTAAGGAAAATTTATGTTAAAGGAATTTATGTTCTTTACGTATGATGCATTTATAGAATCTCTTATGTTATAATGTATATGGTATTGACATGCATACATAATAATAGTATGATGCATCCATGACATCAAGATTCATGCTAAAAGACACGGGCCTTGGCTAATGGTATTTGGAACTTAATGAATGAATCTTATATATGCCCACATTTTTCATAATGAAACCCGAGGTTCCTGGGGACGATGATGATGACACACATGTTAGGAGGCGATTACCCTACTGAGATTCTTTTATAAGATTCTCACTCCCTCTTTATTTCTTTCCATCTCGTCTTCAGAGGTAGATGGCGATGTTCGTGATTTAAGTTGATGCCATTCGTGTTCTACTTGTGAGATGTCTTGCTTCTCTTGATGAACCGACTCGTAGAATCCATTCTAGGCACTTCGAGTAGGAAATGTGGGAGAAAAGTCTTATACTAGTTTGTTAAGCTTTTATTTCATGATAATTTCTGTTGGATTAATGTATTTGCTTTGACTATAACAGTGGTGTGCTGTTTTGTTTCCTGTAAGTTTTAGATGTTCGATGAGGAACTATCATTATTTATAATGGTGTTATTATATTGATTGAGTGAGGTATTTCATAATTATTGGTGACCTGATATTATTCTTTTACTTTTATGAGTAAGATGGTTGATACAAATTAGTTAGTATGCGCGGCTCACGTTTTGTATTTAAAGAAAAAAAACATTTGCCCTATTTTTACTAAAGTATTTTCAAGGTTTAAGTTTAAGATTGGAACAAAAGAGTAATAACTAATAATTAACTTAAATGCGTCCTATGCGTGTTGAGTTAAATATTAGGGTGTTACAGATTATGCAAATAATTATAACTTTATTACATTTATTTTCCCCTCATAACACATTTGTTTCAGGTTTGTAAATATTTTTTTCTTAATCGTAATTAAACTCCCGAATCTCAAAACTCTTAAAAGACCAGTTTTATAAATCCAAAGGTTTTCCAATTTTAACCAGAATTAAAATTGGTGGGGATTCCCGTTTATTTTCAAACCAATGTTGTCATTTGTGTTACGACGTCCTCCGAGTACGTTGTGACATTACTCTAATTAAAGATAAATAAGTTTTAATTATTAATCTCGAGTCAAAATAATTAATTAAGGTTAATTAAGGCATAAGATTGCTTAAGGAAACTCAAATTCCATTCTTAATCAAAGAATCCTTAAGACATAAAGAAAGTTAAAAAAGGTAAATTGTATTTTCTCTCTCTTTTTTCTTAAAAATTAGGAGTTGTGTTCCCATTTGAATTTCAAATTAATCATGCTTAGTTCAACTAAAGATGCAAGACAACTCTTTAATCAAGTCTTGAAATTCCTAAATTCATAATTACTAACTCAAACACTTAATTACCAATCCATAAACCTTTGCCTAATTAAATTTACCTCTAATACACATCATAACCTACATAAAAGTGAAATATTTTCCCTCCCAAGCCAGCCAAGGTAGCGACCATTTCCCCCTCAATGTACCCTCATATTTATTTTTTCAACACACAAACACACATTTTCACCACTCATTTTTTTGGCAAAAACTTTGTGTCAAAAAAGTCTTCTTACAATCCTTTGCACTCAAGTTTTCTTTCTTCTCCTTCACCTCCAAGAACCACCACATGACCACCATAAACCACCTCTAAGACACATAATCATTCCATTCGAATACAAAAGGTCTCAAGAAAAACACTTCCACCCATTCTATCTCACCTTGGTCGAATCCTCTTAACCCTCCAAAGAGAAGATTTTTCTTCTCTTCCTTTTACAAGAACAAGAGCTTTTCATCTTGCAAGAAGGAAAAATTATCTTTGGTAAGGATTTGTTTTAAGATCTTTCCTTTTCTTTTTCGAATTTGATTGTTGAATGGATGAACAAGTTCTTTCTTTTTCTTTTCTCCTCATTTCGATTTTGACCTCTTTGTTTTCTCCATTTTTTCGGTTTTGAGGTTCTTTTTTCCTTCTTGTCTCGGTGTTGGTTGTGAATGGATGGTTGAAACCATGGCTTGATGATGAAAGATCTTAATGGTGGTCTTGATGCCACCATATTTATGACCTCTAAAGCCTAGGGTTTGGTTCTCTAGTTGTATTTCATTTCGATTTGGACTTCCTTTCCTTACTTGTTTTCAATTTTGATCTTCCTTTCCTTCTTGATTTCAATTTTGGGTTGTTCATAAATGGTTGAAACCATGGATTGATGATGAGGGTTCGTAGATGATGGATGCAAAACCACCATGTGTTAAACCTCTAGAGCTTGAGGTTCGGTTTTGGTTCTAAGGGAACATAAAGAAATAAAATGCTTGTTGGTTCTTTGATGGCTTTCTATTGAGCTTGATGGTGAGTCTAACAAGTAAGGTTCTTGGAACCATGGTTATTAAAGACTCTAAAGCTCACTTCCATTTTGCTAAGATTAAGTTAGGGTTGAGAGTCTTGCTCTTTAAAGTCTTATAATGAGCTCTAGCAAGATCTAAAAATAAACTTGCATTCATGTTTATGTTTCAAACTCTTACATCTCATGTTTATATTTCAATGTCTTGCATATCATGTTTACTTTCAAGTTATCACCTTAAATCTTGAAAACTAAATAAATGGACTTGCATTCTCATGTTTCAATTCAAGTTTTGTATTTCATATTTATATTTCAAGTTATCACCTAATCTTAAAGACTTAAAATGAGTTTACATCTCATGTTTATTTCAAGTCTTGCACCTCATATTTATATCTCTAAGCCATCGCCCTATAATGATAAAGACTAAAAATGAGGTTGCATAGCATGTTTATGATTCTTGCCATCACTTAAATCCCTAGAGCTCAAGACTTGCCCTTTTATCTCAAATGAAAGTTTGGATCATGGACATCATTTGAGGATGAAATTTTGGCCTCTTTATGATTATGGTTTTGGAATAAGTTTTATTTTATTTTAAGGTTCAAATCTTGTATCTTAGAATTTTTGTAAGTCTTGGAAACTCAAAGCATAGTAAAAATAGTATTTTTATGAACAAAAGATTTATTAATGGGGCTTTGGTTTTGGTTTCTGTTTTAGGTGTTAGTGTTTGAGTTTCAAGAGGATAAAATAGTTTCAAGTACTTCCTATGTCTTGAATTAATTATTGAGGAAAAACTAGTAACTAGAATGTATCAAAAATATGGTCTCAAATGCTTTTGGAAACCAAAATTTCAGCCACTGTTTTGAGTTAGATACTTCTGTAATGTGCTGTTTGGTTGTGTCTTAATGTGTAAAAATTGATATTAATTGTTGTAAAAACTATTTTTAGCATTCTAGGAAAAACTAGTAACTACAATAGATAAAAAATGCAATTTTCTAATGTTTCTAGGAAATGAAATTTTAGCTACTGCCTTGGTGATATAAATTCTGTGAGGGGATGTTTGGAAGTGGTTTAAGGTGTAAAAATCATTTTTAATCGATGTAAAAAAATTATTTCTAACATCCTCAGGAAAACTAGTAACTAGAAAGGATTAAAAATGTGAATTCTAGAACTCTTAGAAATCAAAATCATAGCTACTGTTTTGACATTATAAATTCTGCATAAATCTATTTGGAATGATTTAGAAGTGAGAAATTCCTGTTAGTTGTGGCAATAATTAATTTTAACATCTTAGGAAAAGTCAAAAACTAGAAATGGTAAAAAACGCAACTTCTTGAACTTAGAAATTAAATTTCTAAGACACTGCCCAAACTGTATAGCACTATTTAGTACTATTCATAAGGCCAAAAAAATTAGTGAAAATTATTATAAAAATTATTCTTGGTCTCTTAGGTGCATAAAACGATAATTACGAGTGTTAGGTCGACCTGATTAGCAAGATACGGAGAGTTGCGCCTTAAAAACTATCATTATGGAATTTTAGGTAAATGAGTTCAATTAGGCCTAATAACGATTTTAAGTGTGCTCCTATACCCAAAATAATACTTGTAATGTTAGGAATAAATTTTAGAAACACTGGTACTCACTAGGTGTTAGAAATGTGAAACTTAGTAATATTGACCTGTTGAGGGCTAAAGAGTAATTATTGATAACTTGAGGATGATAATGTGATTTATATCTCATGATAACTATGCATGCTTGACTCTTGAATTGTGCAAGTGATGATCTTTAGCACGCAGTATATATATCCTGTAAAGCATAATATGTGCATTAACTGAGTCAGGTCCTTTATTTATAGCGTACTGGGTAGGAGCATGTTTACTTTTCAATAAGATAATGATGATACGTGCTTATGGATATATGGAAAAGAGGCATGCCTATGTGATTAATTGTGGCATGTTATGATTATGGTTGGATGATTAAGATGCATGTTTGATATGATATATAACCTAAAACAGATCTGGGAAAACTCATCCTTAGTCGTCATGTTGCCGGATTTTTGCTAAATATGTAAACTTAGAAAAATTATGAAGTTTATGAGCATGAAATGTGAAAGGATAAATTATGATGATATCTACGATTATGTGCCCATGTTTGTATCTCAAATTAGTATGCTAAGATTAAAGGTGACATAAGACACATGGAAATGATCCTCTAGACTCCAAGAATTAATGGTTAAGATATATGATCCAATAAGGACCCTTTAGACTCCAGGAATTAATGGTTATAAAAGGTGTCCTTATACCCCCTATCTCGTACTCTAGGAGTCGGGAATTAGATTATCAAAGGATAAGTGTAGATTAGTGACGACTAGTTTAGGTATGAACTCATAACCTAGAACTCTAAAAAAGGGACAGTATTAGGGTGGCCCCCATAGAGGAAAGAATGATGAATTTAAGTCACCTGAGAGAATAAAAGAGGAAGTATTCATATGATGTGATTATGTTCTCTATGCTATCCATGCAATTACGTTCTTTATCCCATGTTTAGTCAATATAATTCTTGGGATATCTTACATGTAGTATTGGCATGCATTCATGATATGGTATAATGCATCCATGATATTAAGATTCATGCTAAAAGACACGAATCTTGGATAATGACATTTGGAACATAATAAATGAACTTTATATATGCTCACCATTTTCATAATAGAGCCCATGGTTCCTGAGGATGTAGATGATGACAAATATTAGGAGAAGAGTACCCTACTGAGATTCTTATATAAAATTCTCATCCCTTCTTCCTTTCTTTCTTCCCATCTCGTCTTCAGAGGCTGAATTGCTCGTGATCTTCATTGATGCTCCCACCTAGGAATTCCACTTTGATGTCACTTACCAGACGTATCACTTTGTGGATCAATGTACTATACACCTTTTTGTCTTCATGGAGCACCCATTTGCACACCCAGTCACTAGTTTAAGGTTCTCTCCTGCCACTTGATTCGCCAATGATCTCATTTTTTAGCACGCTTGTCCATGTAGGAAATAGATTCGTTGTACCCGTACCGCTGCCTCGGCTGTCCGAGACACTACAAGAAATAAGCTCAAAGGCAACGTTTCAAAAATGTTGCCTAAACACAAAAAAAGTTTTGCCTTTTATCAAAGGCAACACTTTTCGAGCAAAGACAACGTTTTCCCAAGGGTTACTTATACTGACGTTACCTTTTCTCTAAGGCAACGGTTCAAAGAGAAAAGGCAACGGTCTTTGAGAAAAAGCGTTGCCTTTAATGAATCAAAGGCAACACTTTTGTTTTACACCCTTTACACGTTGCATTTTATTCTGACCTAAGGCAACGCTTTATTTCTAGGGTTAAAGGCAACTCATAAAAAGTGTTGCCTTTTCTCAGGTTAAAGGCAACTTATAAAAAACGTTGCCTTTTATCTAGTTATAGGCAACAGTTTATCTAGTTGCTTTTTCTTATTGTTTAGACAACTTAGAAAAGGTTGCCTTTTCTATAATAACATGATGGTCAACAATAATTGAGCAAATAAACCAACATAAATTGGTCTAAAATAATTCAAACCCACTATAAAGGCTACCAATTTATACAAAATGTATTAATTCAAGTCCCATAATTGTTCTAAAATAAGAAATTATGACTCATTAAGGACATCCAAGACCAAGTCTTGCAAATATTCATGTTACATAGCAGCAACACTTAGAACATCTACCCCATTTATGCGATTCAACTGTTATGCTGCTAAGTAGTAATGAATGCATACCCTGAAACAGTTAAAAGATAATCAAAGATAGGATATGAAGAGAGAAGCATAAGCAGATTAAATGAAGAAAAGCAATGAGTATGTTTACCTAAAAAACATATTATTGAAACATCTCGTCCAACTTCTGACCAAGTTATGAAGTTATCAGTGCCTTGCAAAATTTTCACAAAAGAGGATTTGAAGAACTAATAATGGAACTCAATTTCAATATCACATCAGAGCATCAGTTCAAATATCAGATGATTTATTGATAATAATATATCAAAGACTTTCTTTTAGGATTGGTATTGCCTCTTTGGAATTCTTAAATGAATGGTGAAGCTTAAAATTTCTCTCAAACTGAAAGTTATAACCTGATATTACTATATAAGCAAACACTTATAATCAAGAATTAAGCTAGTAAACATGGAACTATAGCCACCAATAATGATATTCTTGTATTCAAATAGAGTAACACAGTAACAGTGAAGCTTTCTTAGTTCAATAATAAATACATTTATCAGTATCAATCATTACAATATATCACAGAAAGAAAACAAATATAATATCACAGACAAAACCATTTTGATGTTCTATTCTTAGTATTTCTGGTGTATTGCAGCTTTCCAGACAACTGATATCTAGAAATCAATATCAATTACAGCACAAAGCAGAAATGAATAGCAGCACTAAACTCTAGATTAAGATAGCATAAAGATGTCTTGACAAAAATTTCTCAATAAGCTTGAAGGAAATTAAGAGAGAAAAGTACTAGTACTATACAAGTATTAAATCAAAACTCCACCAAGAACAGAATCCATATATATCTAATAACAATAGTATGCTAATAGAGGTAACAGATTACTTTCCTTGAAACAAATTGCCAAGTCATGCAAAACTGTAACAACAATGTTGCTTAAACTTGCTAAAAAAACTTAGAGCCAACAATATTGATTAAAACTTAACGCAACCTTCTCTTTTTTGTGAATAGAGCAAACAATAAAGCAACCAAAAATACTCACTGAAAGAGGATAAACAACAACAAATCAACTTTCACTTTGTAGTACAATTTTTTTATTACAATAATAAAAGTACCAATAACTAAAAATATTCTATGCAAATTTTTTTTTCCAAATTATTCTTAGCAATATCATATATATCAAAATAAGTTCAAAAAGATGCTCCCAAACAACAGATCACAAAAGCAATGCACTCAATTTACACAGAGATAGGGAGTAGTGTACCAAGAAATATTAGATAAGAAATACTGTGCGACAAATCAATCAGATTCATCAAAAACATCCAGAAGCCATTTCATTCTTCTTAGTTCAAAAGAGAACCACAATAGAAGGCTACATATTAAAATTTCTCTCTGCAATTAAATGGAGCACAATAATTTATAAGAAACCTGGAATAATGATAAAGATGACAAAATCAGAAAATTTAGAGGTCCAACTAGAATAAGCTATGACAATTGTTTTTTACCAAAAAATGAAAAACGGTACAATGAAGTGAAAGCTAGCTCTGTATTTACTTTTTAGAATTTAACATTGGAATAACTATGAGAAAGTCATTAGAACCTTATGATATATAAAAGCATAAAAATGAAACAAAATGAGTCAATGTGCATTAAACCAAAAAATAATTCATAGCTCATTAAAAAAATTCTATGCGTGTTCACTAGTTATAGTCAATGTGCATTAAACCAAAAAAGAATTCATAGCTCCTTATAGTTACTGTAGGTTTTCAGATCAACCTTTCTAAGATAAGGGGCACACATCCATGCTGACCTTAACATAGAGACAACCAAATCATGGGTTCCCTTTAGCTTCATCATTGTTCTTTGTCAAATTAGAGGCCATCAAGTTCTTTATCAAATTGGTGGCCACCCCACAACCTGTGCCCTGTTGCAAAAATAAACAACTAAGCCACCATCAGTAATTTACTGCCACCGCCCCCCTCCAAAAATAAACAACTAAGCCAATACCATTGTCAGCTTTATTTAATTAAATAAAATTATAAAGAAAAATGAAAAATAATACAAATGAAGTTCTCAACTAAGTGACTAACTCCCTACTCAAGACCAAGTCTAATCACTTCTCTTCCCAAGGTCAACTTTGCTTTCATTTTTCCCCTAAAGTCCTTTTCCTTTATGGTTTCTACACTAGTTTTAGAGAGAACAAAAGGAAGAGCTCCAGACTTCATTTCAAACTACTTCCTTTTATTCATTTCTTAATGCATTCCTATAATCTGATAAATACTACTGCAAACAGCATAGCGGTAAAACTAGTCACTTCTAATAGAAATAAGTCCACAGAAACTGCCTAATAGTGAAGAGCATTCTCATATTATCAACAATCACAAAAGCAGCACACCTTTATCTACAAGAAGACTACTCTTAAAGTTTAGCAAGAAGAGAAGGCCGAAGAGGACTCTCAAAGTTTTTGTGAGTTTTCTGATTCTCTTTCTCTGGATATAGACATGAAAAACGGAAAAAAAAATGAAAAAAAAAGAAAGAAAATCTCATCATCATTTATTCACGTGAAGCATGCTTATTTAAGGGCAAAGAGAGTGAAAGGAAGAATGAGAATCAGAAAGTGAGAATTAGTAATTCTATTCCAGTGGCCCAAATAAGAATAAGAAATACATGCAAACCTTTGCAAGCAAAGTCTTCCCAGTTCCAGGTTCTCCATATAAGACGATCCCTTTAGGAGGCTTGATACCAATGTCTTCATAAAGTTCAGGATGCGTGAGGGGAAGCTCAACCGCTTCTTTAATTTCCTGTATCTGGGCATCTAAACCACCAATGTCAGCATACGACTCCAAAGGAGCCTTCTCAACCTTCATGACAGAGACCATTGGATCAATTTGAGGATTGAAGTATAATGTATAAAAGATTTGCACTATACTTTCAACCATTCCACATTTCTGTTATAAACCAAGCAAGCATAAAAGTTATTCCCATTCCAAATTTTCCACCAACTCAATGATCAAACCATCATTATGTAACCTTAATGCCTTAAACGCCCACAAATTAACTCCAAATCCACAATACCTATCACTTCACAACTCCAAAAAGACACTTACCAAACCAAACCCTAACCCCCAATATCACCCCCCAGAAACTTCCATCACTCAATCCTATACAATTAAATACAACAACGCACATACACATGAATTAAAATAAAAATAGTAAAACTCTACCTTGTTATGCATCAAAATTGAGCAACCAGGCTCAAGTTGGTCGTTATCAATGAAAGAAAAGATTCCAACATAGTACTCCGGCCCCACCAAAGACGAAACGATGGCATGATTCTTGTCAATGAGCTCCTCTAGTTTCCCGACGCTCATTGGCAAACTGCGAAGGTCATCGACCTTGGATCGGTCCTCTTCGGCCTTCTCTTCCTATCAAGAGAGACATCGATTGTTGTTGTTTTGTAAGAGTGGGAGTAAGAGTGAGAGTGGGAATGAGATGTGGACTCACCGCGAAGGAAGCTTCAGAGGGAAGTAGCAGTGGAGGAACTAGAGTACACCTGAAGAAGTCAGGCCTGAAGCTAAGGGCGAGGTAGCTGTCCTCGGCATGGCTGAGATGCGGATGAAAAGGTGTTCGAAGTTCTGGTGGCTGGAGAGCTTATGAAGGCCAAGGATGAAAGGGGCAAAAAAGGATCTAGGAATTTGATGAAAGGGATGAAGAATCTTGGGATGCCATTTTCGTTTGTTTTTGGTAGAGGTTTTAGGATAAAAAAGAGATTGATAAATTTGTAGTGGGAAAAAGAAATTGTTTTTGGGAAAATATATTTAGAGTGGTGACAATTAGTTTAGGCAAAGGTTTAATTGTGGTGGCTGATAGAAATTAAAATGCAACCCTTTGAAAATGTTAATAATTGATTAAAGAGCCGTTGCTTATCTGTGAAAGATACAACAACGGTTTTGATATGTTGCATTTCTCTTTTAAGACAACGTTTTTTAATCGTTGCCTTAAAACTCATTGCCATACCTTTGTACTTGGAAAAGCGTTACCTATGCTGACCAAAGGCAACAGTTTTGAAGCATTGTCTTTAAAAAGTGTTGCCATAGGCCTAAAATGTTGTAGTGAGATTATCCCGATTATATTCTCCGTTCACCTTCTCATCCAGCTGAGCCCATGATAGATCCATCAGAGGAGTCACTATCCCAGCGCTCGTCTGGTGGTTCTACCTTACTATTCCTATGGAGGTTGGAAAGGACAGCGATGGAGAGGCCATCGTCACACAGCCACTGAGGGGAGCTACGTCAGTTCATCAAGGAGCTATCCGTCCTTGTCAAGGTGCTCATGCTTGACCTGCCATGCGCCTTGCCCCACCCGATGAGTTGGCCCATTTCATTGGTTACCTTCCTCCTTCTTGGGATGGACACCCCTAGGAGCTAATGATGGACCTCATGGGAGTGATCGAGCATATATTATGGATAACCTTCTTTTGCTTTTGATTTGAGGTTATCTACCTAGCTAGGTGCACCCCCGGTAGGCGTAGTGGAGGAGAAAGGTCTTAGCTAGTTCGCATCTTTCTTTCATTTATGTATTTCCCCTATTTACTATGGATTACTGTACTAACCCAACCTCCATTGGTGGGTGTGATACTACTTATTATGTATGTTCATTTGGTGTGCAAGCCGGAACGATGATATTGATGCTATATGAATCTATGATGATTGTTGATGCTTGTGGTATTGTGATACTTGTATCTTGTGTACGCATATAACATGTTTTATTTACTCGCCATTTGTGCGCAAGACGAATGATGTAACTTATTTCGATATGCGCGGCTCATGTTTTTGTTTTAAGTTAAAAAAAAATTTACCCATATTTTAAGAACTAAAACAAAAAAGTAATAACTAATGATTAACTTAAATGCGTCCTAGACGTCTTGAGTTGAATATTAGGGTGTTACATCGCTGCGGTAATCAAAGCTTTCCTAGATAAGGTCCTCCTCGCTGTCTGCATCTTTCACAACAAGGTTTCCTGAATCCAAAATTTGTTTGTGCTCTGGTCCTTTTTTTTTCTCTTCTTTTTTTCATTTTTCATTTTTTAATTTGTTTGGGAAATGAAATGTTGTTCCTTTCCTTATAAATGAAGGAAGGACAAAATCTAGTAGTAATTTTTCCTAGTTACTCAAACAAATTTTGTCATTAAATGTAATCTTATTAGAAAGTATTGTAAAAAAAAATTATTAGAAAGGATTTTGTTTTATAAAGCTATTTATTACTTTAATAAATATTGTACAAATCAAATATATAAAATTTTTATTATGTTGAATTTTAATTCGAAGATATCTACCAAAAAAAGGAATGAATTTAAAATTATCTTAAATTTGATTTTGAAGATTACATTTTGAAAACAGACATACCAAACATATTTTCATTATTTTCACTTTTTTCAAAACAGAATCTATTTTTATAAACCAAACGCATTTTCAAAATTCTAAAAATTTGGAAACAAAAATCCTTTTCGGAAAACAAAAACAGGAAACATTTCTAGAAACTAAACACGCCTTAAGTTTTTCATTTCTCTTTCTTTTCTTCCAAAATTTAAATTCACAAACATACCTTTTACATACTAAATGATGGTACATGTATAATTCTTATAGTTTTCAAGAAATTATACCAAGCGTCTTACTTGGATTTCAATGTTTTTTTTCTATAGATCAAAAACCCCATTTTTGTTTTATGAAACTTTATCATCATATTAAAAAAAAATACTAATCTTTAAAAATTATAAAATTATTTCTAACTATATTTTTGTATAATTACTGTGTATCTCATCCTTTTCAAAGAACCAACATTTCTTCATTTACTTAGTTAAATCTCTTACATTAATTCAATCAAATCACAAGACTTTTTTTGTATATGGCATCTTTTACAACTCTCAAGCTCATATACATGTATCTTGGAATAAATTTCAGATTTCACAAACATAATTTCAAACATATCTAGAGAGTTTACATTAGCAAGAATAACCAAACAATCACAAGCAATAGATATAGATTTTTCATATCTTCCTCCAAGCATTTTGTTAATTCTTTCTCTATCTTTCCTTCCTTGATTAGAGTCTCTAAACCACTTTCCAGCCCTTATATATACTGCAGGTTGAATAGATTTGAAGAGGAAAAGAAGGTTTTGGCTTGATGTTGATATAGAGGAAGTATTGTTGAACTAATTTAAGTGTTTAACTAAGAATAGTCTCTAAGGTTTCGGTAATGTGATGCAATTTTGGAAGAGAAATGGAGATAGTGAATGAAGGGAAGAAAGCAACGTGAAAGCCGCTAGGAAAGGGAGAAAAAGGGGATTTTTATTTTTTATTTTTTTTGTTTATATAATAAAGCACTTACTTGGAGAAAAGGTAATCAGTAGATAATTATAATTGTTTTTGGATCAATTTATCTTGTATTTGTATTGGAAATATCTATATTTATTTAATTGTCCTAGGTAAAAATTATCTGAGATTCAATGATATCTATTAATTGGACCAATTTTGATGTTTTGATGTACCGATTATTATTATTTTTTGCACTCAATCAATACCTAAATAACTTTACCAAATTAAAATATCAATTTAACATTATCCTTATTTTTATCTATGTCCTTATACAATTCATAATGTCTCATCCTATATTCCCAATTAAAATATTATTATTTTAATTTTTTTAATAATATTTAATTAATTTTCATTTTTTGTTAATAAAAATCATTATATTGTTTTGATCATAACCGTGTCTATCAAAAATTTAAAATTTCCTATAATTCATTCATATTTAATAATTTTATTCTAAATAATATTATCAAAAGATGATCCTTACGGAAAAAGAAGAAGAAGAAGAAGTTATTCTTACTTTCCAAGTATGCTAGTAACAAATATCTTTAAACAAATGAAAACTTTGTTTTCATCCTTGATTTTTTTTTGCAATATTTTGATTCCATCTTAGCAAAAAAAAATTGTTTTAATTTTGTCCCTAACATATAAAAAAGTTTCAAAATTATCCATTTTGTCGATGCCATCAATTTTACTTGAGGAAACTGCTGACTTGGATTTGACCTATCCCCTTTCGTTTCATAAGTATTATCCATGTAAAAACTCTATTTTCATTTTTGATTAAATAAACTTTAGTTAAGAGTTGTTGGGCTAAATTCATTTCAATATGCACAGATGGACGAAAATAGAAATCACATGAGACTAAAATTGAGATAATAAATTCAGATCAACATTATCCAACTAAAAATAATAATGTCAACAGATATGGTAGCATTGAAACATCATAAAAAAGTCAAGGATAAAATGAGGGGAAAAAAATGGTAAGGACGAAATGGTAGCATCCAAATTTTAGGACAAAATTGAAATGTCCAAAGATCAAGAACAAAAATTGAGTTTTAAATTAAATAAATTCCTCATTCCAAAGTCTAACATGGCGAACTGTGTCTCCATTCCCACACACAGTTCTAGCTCTTTCACTCATTATTTCCGTTTAACGTAAAACTTACAATAATTTAAATTTTTATTAAAAATAAACTCAGTATACTAAACAATATTATGACTATCAGAATGGATCAAACATGTCGGACAAACCCAATTCTCCGCAAATAAAAAGGGAACTAGTTTTCAACCTGAACTCTCTAACACCGCGAGTTTAACTGACCAAAAATTAAATAAAAAGGGGGGAACCCAATTCAACTTCCTAATTCCCCTATTACTATATGCCAGATTCGTTACTCCGCCCCTAAAGTGGCCAGAATTTTTAATTTATACCAACTTACCCTTTATCTCCTTTCACTATACGATGCTGCTGTTGTTGCCGCCAAAATAATCATTTCATAACATGAAACATCTCGTCAGTTTCGATGACTAAAAAACAATTTCAAACCTGATGGAAAAAGTATTGACTACAAGTCAACGACTGCAAGGCAAAATACGGACCAGTTTGCCAGGAACCGTGAGATATGCCAAAACCTTGATCTATTATGTAAACTACAGGAACCTTGAGATGTGCCTGAACCTTGATCTCTATGTTAAATAACTTAAAAAACACTAATCTAATGAGAAAATGCATAAAGAATCTTCAAAATTGGACATGCTTATATCAGCCCTGCCATATAAACTAAATAACCTCCGCGAAAAGTCACCCTCCAATCTGATCCAACGACAAAACAAATTCCAGCAAGAGCAGCAAGAATTCAGACAAGCCTGCCTTCATCACCATGCATTCGAGTGTTAGTTCTGATACCAGCTAGCAAACATCATATGGTATTTAATCCATCTAAATCACTGGCCTTCAACTCTCTCATTTCTTTTCTTGGATATTGATTTACTGCCCTTATCTACTGATGCAATATTCTTACATCCATCATTTCCTTTAGACTTTTTGCGTTCTTCACTCCGCTTAGATTTGTTCTTTGTTTCAAAATTATCTGTTGAAGTTTCTTTGTTCCGAGAAGACTTTTTTCTTTTCAAAGGAGATCGTTCAACTTCTTCCCTATCTATGGTCTCGTTCACAGTTTGCTCCTTGCATGTTAGCGGATCAGCTCCTGGACGTATTTCTGCTTACATAATGAAAATATAAAAGTGAAAATAAAATTAATGAAACCACAACTCAAGACAAAAGGAAAGATAAATACAAGAAATAAAAGAAATTTATAAGCTTGGCTCAACATAATAAGGAAGGAGCATTTTATGCACAACCTAATATTGTCCTTGGCTCAACATAAACACCTTCTTTAACCTTGAACATTTGAACTAGTATTTCATGACTTAATTATACAGTAGAATTCCACTATTTTATTATGCAACTTTTGTGAGACATTGTGGAATATTATTAAGTCTATCTATGGAGTTGTTTTATGATTTAAAGCATTCAATCAATCTTAGTAGATCGACTACTTTACAAGTTCTGTGTGTATACATATGCGTGAGCATGTGTGCGCATGCACATGTGGAAATGATCAAATGAGAGGAGTAATTGTGAAAGTGGGAGGAGTAATTCTTAACTAATGGATCTTAGATAAATATTCAAGATTAGAACAATAAGTCATATGAATTTTTAAAGCGATCATGTGATATTTAAACAACTTTTAACTTGAACCATTCATGTATGATTATAAATCTAAAATTTGGTCTTATCACCTCATAAAAATACTCCTCTCATTTGATACGGCCCAATATATAAATTATATATATAGAGCTGTATCATGTGAGAGCTATTTTTAAATGAGATGAGGGAAAAATTAATGGATGGTCAACATTGAAAGTTATTTGAAGATTATATGAACATTTGAAAAAACCATGACTTTATATTGTTATCTTGACCATTTATGTGAGATATAATGTTAAAGACAAGTTTCCTAATGGGCTAAAGGTTTATCAGAGGAAAAGAATTAAGGGTAGTTCGGGGAAAGGATTATTAGCTGACTCAGCAATTGCAGCTGAGGATTGTGGGCCAAGGCCTTAACGGCTTTAGGGAGGTAGTGGGGGGAGTGACTTTTGCTGAGGCTCACTGAAACCATGAGCCACGTGAATTCTGTTAGGGGAAAGGGTTTATTTGGCTGTTAGTGGGGGAATATTTCTTTTCAAGCTATTTTGTCATTTTAGGCAAGGAGAGAAGAGCTGCTTAGTGCTCTGACATTGTACTCTCTGCTCTTGCTGCTATTGGTTGCTTTCTTCTACCAATTAATACACACTAGCATATTCTTGCTTCTGTATTTTCTGTTATTGGCTGTCTTAGTATCTGCAGGTTCTTATTATTTGGCATCAGAGAACCTCTTTCCTGGGTACTGGGTGCGCATCTCTTCGCGGAAGCTTCCAAATGGAAAACGGAGTGGATGAGTTGGAGAAAAAGCTGGACCAAGTAGTGCGATTGCTGAGGGAACCTTGTCATCATCGTTCTCACGGCCGTTCACCCCCACCGAGACGATCGCGTTTCCGGGTGGAGATGGAGGACCGATGGAATGGGGGTACCAGATGGGATCGAGGGTCTCACTACTCCCCTCCTCCCCATCGCTCAGAGGCTCGTTCTTCTCGGTCTCGCGACCGGGATGACTGGGCCTCCCCCCACTCCCATGGTGGCCCTCACCCGCACGGGGACCGTGACTCTTGGCACAGTCGGCCGCCAAACTGGAACCGAGACAGCCCTCCTCCGCATCAACTAGACCGGGACAGGAAAATGGAGCTTCCCTTGTTCTTGGGGGACAACGCTCTAGGGTGGCTTGTGAAGATTGAGAGATATTTTATGGTGAATGGGATCGGAGGCGAGCAACGCCTGGAGGTGGTTGTCTTGGCTATGGAGGGGCGAGCTCTCAACTGGTTTCAAGCTTGGGAAGACCAAACCTCTTTCCCGTCTTGGCGAGCATTCCGGGAAGGTCTCTTACGGAGATTTCAGCCGGGGGTTGCCAAAGACCCCTATGGGCCCTTATTGAGGTTGCGACAAACGGGCTCCGTTCTAGACTACATTGAGGAGTTTGAAAAGGTTTCAGGGCCCATGAAACATGTGGACCGTGAGATACTGAAGGGTGTGTTCCTTAATGGGCTGAAAGGTAGTCTGTGGGCTGAGTTAAAGAGCTTCAAATTGGGCTCCTTAGCTGAGATGAAGGACCGAGCCCTTATTTTGGAAGAAAGAAATAGGGAGTGGAAAATAGGCGGGGTGGGCCCAGTAGACAAACTTATGAATCATCCTAAAGCTCCAACCGCACGTACCACTCAACAATTCTCTACCCCTCATTTCTTTAAAGGGGGAACACACCCAGAAGGAGGGACAAGTGGAGGAAAGCAAGGTACAGCTGGGATAGGTGTCAGAAATGGAAGGCGATTGACACAAGAGGAGCTCCAAGAGAGAAGTAGAAAGGGATTGTGTTTCAAATGTGGAGACAGATGGGGACCTGATCATGCGTGCAAATTCAAGCATTTTCAGCTGGTTCTCTTGGAAGATCACGAGGAAGGAGGCTCAGCCGAAGAAGTGGAGACCCCATCGGAGGAAAATGAGGAAGCAGTGGCAACCATCATGCTCAAATCGCTTCGCCTCGCCCTCAACAGTCTTCAAGGTTTCACCACCATCAATAAATCCTTCAAGGTGCGTGGTAAAATCGAGGAGACTGAGGTGGAGATTTTGGTGGATACGAGCGCCGAAGGCAGTTTCATTTCAGACCTGATTGTAAAACGGTTGGCGTTGGAGGTAAGGGACTTTCCTTTCATCATGGAGGTGGGAACTGGGGAAACGCAACGTGGTTCGGGTGTTTGCGAAAATCTAGAGATTGAGGTACAAGGGACCCACATCACTCAATCTTTTTTCCAATTAGCTCTGGGAAGCGTTGATGTGGTGCTGGGTTATGATTGGATAGCGGGTCTAGGGGACATCAAAGCGAATTTTCAAAAGCAAAGGATTCAATGGAAGGATACCGAAGGGTGGCGATGTTTAGAAGGAGACCCCTCTTTGAGTAAAACCCGAGCCTCCTGGAGAACCACTCTAAAGGCTCTACGGGCAGATAGGGAGGGGTACTTTGTCACTCACTGTATGGAGGAAGCAAGCCTAGAATCAGGAGAATAGCCGTTTGAGAAGCCAGAAATGCCTAAGGACATCCAGGAGTTACTGAAGGAGTATGAAGATCTATGCCAACTCCCAGAAGGACTCCCACCCTCGCGAACTCATGACCACACAATTAACTTGAAGAAAGGGTCATCCATTCCCCATGTCAGGCCCTACATGTATCCTTATTTTCAAAAAAATGAGATAGAAAAGATTATTTCTGAAATGTTGGCTTCGGGCATTATAAGGCCTAGTATAAGTCCCTATTCGAGTCCGGTCATTCTGGTAAAAAAGAAGGATGGAGGGTGGAGGTTCTGTGTAGATTATAGGGCTCTGAATAAGTCAACCATTCCTAACAAGTTCCCCATACCAGTAATTGATGAGTTGCTAGATGAATTGGGTGGAGCCCAAATTTTTTCAAAGCTGGACCTCAAATCGGGATATCATCAAATTCGGATGAGAGATCAAGATATTGAGAAAACCGCATTTCGGACCCATGAAGGACATTATGAGTTCCTTGTGATGCCTTTCGGGTTAACCAACGCCCCTTCGACATTTCAAGCCTTGATGAATCAAGTTCTAAGACTGTTTTTAAGGAGGTTTGTCCTAGTCTTCTTTGATGATATTCTAATTTATAGCAGCATGATGGATGATCATGTGGGGCACTTGCAGCAGGTTCTGGCGTTACTCAGACAGCATCGTTTGTACATAAATAAATAAAAAGTGTTCCTTTGTGCAAACAGAAATTGAATACCTAGGCCATGTTATTTCGGGAAGGGGAGTATCAACAGACCCGAAGAAAATAGAAGCCATGTTAGCCTAGCCAGTTCCTACTGACCTAAAGGGGTTAAGAGGATTTTTAGGCATCACAGGGTATTATCGAAGGTTTGTTAAGGGGTATGGCAAGATCGCATGGCCTTTGACACAGCTCTTTAGGAAGGACAATTTCCATTGGGGGAGGGAGGCCCAGCTCGCATTTGAAAACCTGAAGAGAGTTATGACCTCCTTACCAGTTCTAGCAACTCCAGATTTTGAGAAAATGTTTGTGATTGAAACTGATGCATCAGGGAAAGGGTTGGGAGCTGTCCTCATGCGAGAAGGACGCCCGATAGCTTTCTTAAGCCAGAAGTTGTCTGAGAAAGCCCAACTTAAGTCAGTTTACAAACGGGAATTAATGGCCATTGTAATGGCTGTGCAGAAGTGGAGGCACTACTTGTTAGGAAGACGATTCCTTGTGCACACTGACCAGAAAAGTTTAAAATTTCTGGTGGATCAGCAAATCATGGGAGAAGGGCAGCAAAAATGGATTACTAAGTTGCTAGGTTTGGATTTTGAGATTAAATATATAGCTGGGAAGGAAAATGGATCTGCTGATGCACTCTCTAGACGAATTCATTTATCAAGGGAGGCTGGTTGTGCCCAAAGATTCCCCTAGAATTCCTATTATTTTATAGGAATTTCATGATTCAGCTATGGGGGGGGCATTCAGATTTTTTTCGCACTTACAAACGTATAGCAAGTCTGGTTTGATGGGAAGGCATGAGGAAAACGATTCAGAGGTACGTTCAGGCATGTGAAGTTTGCTGTAGGAACAAATATTCAACCTTATCACCAGCAGGATTACTTCAACCGCTGCCCATTCCTTCACGAGTATGGGAGGAGATTTCCATGGACTTTATAGGAGGACTTCCTAAGGCGCAAGGGATGGACACTATACTGGTAGTGGTTGACCGGCTCTCAAAATATGCCCATTTTATTGGGTTTAGTCATCCTTTCTCTGCTAAAGATGTGGCTGGGGTGTTCATTAAAGAAATAGTGAGGTTGCATGGATTCCCTCAAACTATTGTGACGGATCGAGACAAGATTTTCATGAGTACTTTTTGGGCTGAACTATTCAAGCAGGCTGGAACCAAGTTAAAATATAGTTCAGCCTATCATCTGCAAACTGATGGTCAAACGGAAGTGGTCAACCGCTGCCTAGAGACCTATTTAAGGTGCTTCACGAGTTCTAGGCCAAAGCAATGGATGAAGTGGCTGAGTTGGGCAGAGCTTTGGTTCAACACCACCTACCATGCTTCCATAAACACATGCCCCTTTAAGGCTTTGTATGGCTGTGACCCCCCTGTACTTGTTAGAGGAGATGTGTCACCTTCAGCAGTAGAAAAAGTGAATCAGATGTTGGCTGAACGGAACACCATGTTGGAAGAGCTTAAATGGCACCTTAATAAAGCCCAGGAAAGGATGAAGCATTACGCTGACAAAAAGAGAAGGGACGTGGATTATGAAGTGGGGGAATGGGTGTATCTAAAAATTCAGCCATATAGAATGAAGTCGCTAGCCAAACGGGTTAATCAGAAACTGAGTCCGAGATATTATGGACCTTTTGAAGTGCTGGAAAAGATAGGAAAGATAGCATACAGGTTGCAGCTTCCACAGGACTCGTTAGTACATCCGGTGTTCCATGCATCTTTGCTTAAAAAATGCCTGACACCTGAAATCAAGTGCCAACCTTTACCACCCGGACTCACAGAAGAATGGGAGTTGAAGCTTCACCCTGCTCAGGTGTTGGCTACTCGAGTCAATGCTCAAGGGAATGCTGAAATATTAATCCAGTGGCAGGATATGCCAGAGTTTGAGAATACTTGGGAGCTGGCAGCAGATACACAGTAAAGTTTTCCTCAGTTCCACCTTGAGGACAAGGTGGTTGTTCAACCGGGGGGTATTGTTAAAGACAAGTTTCCTAATGGGATAAAGGTTTATCCGAGGAAAAGAATTAAGGGTAGTTCGGGGAAAGGATTATTAGCTGACTCAGCAATTGCAGCTGAGGATTGTGGGCCAAGGCCTTAACGGCTTTAGGGAGGTAGTGGGGGGAGTGAGTTTTGCTGAGGCTCAGTGAAACCATGAGTCACGTGAATTCTGTTAGGGGAAAGGGTTTATTTGGCTGTTAGTGGGGGAATATTTCTTTTCAGGCTATTTTGTCATTTTAGGCAAGGAGAGAAGAGCTGCTTAGTGCTCTGACATTGTACTCTCTGCTCTTGCTGCTATTGGCTGCTTTCTTCTACCAATTAATACACACACTAGCATATTCTTGCTTCTGTATTTTCTGTTATTGGCTGTCTTAGTATCTGCAGGTTCTTATTATATAATGGTCAAGATATACTTTTATCACTCTCACAATTAACCAATTCTCTCACTGGATATGGAGCACATCAATTCCTACTTTCTCCATGTCCATACAGATTCAGGCAAGAGTAATAATGCAAGCCCATCAACTTCTTTTTTCTTGTCTTAGAAAATTTTGAACAATTCTTTTTCCCACCAGTAAATACCAAAAAGATTTAACTAATTCTTGCATTTAGCATAGCACCATAAAAACTACAAATATCAACATTATACACTAATTAAAAATCATAGTTACCATCTTCAGAACCTTTCACATTGCACCAATAAGCAAGTTTTTAAACAGTGTTATTGTTTCAAATATTCAACAACAAATCTATTTTAGCCCTATTGTTTCAAATATTCAACAACAAATCTATATTAGCCCTCTTACTAAATTCTACAGATGCTATTACAATGATAAACATTGAATTTTAACTTGATGAACAGTGAAATCTGTACCCACTAATCATTGTTTTTCATTCTCAACCTTTAGCTGTTCATCATATTAATGCTAAGGTATAACACTAGTGGATTACTCCAGGCATAAAGTACCAGTAACAACCCATGATCTTAAACGTATTCTTTCTTTCTCTACCCTTTTTTATGTAAAAATTCTACAGATGTTATTACAATGATAAACATTGAATTTTAACTTGATGAACAGTGAAATCTGTGCCCACTAATCATTGCTTCATTCTCTCTTCCTTTACCCTTTTTTCTGTAAAAATGAAGATCTTAAAATACCGTTAAGAAATCAGAAAGAAAAATACCAACCTTCAACAATGAAGCCGGAATCAAAAAGAACATGCATTAGATGCTGCTTAAGGAAAACCTGCAATAAATGAAAAAAAAAAATAAAAAAAGAAATGATTAGGGCTACAAGCATATTGAATTATTTTGAATAGAAGGCAGCTACAAACAATTCTAACAGCCATTGGGCACCCTAGCTAGTTCAAGACTTCAAGTTTAGAAAGGTTTCCATGACAAATCCATCTCAGTTTCTTCCCAACACATCTTTTCCATGGCCATTTAATCCTCACAACTCCTTCCATATAGGAATAACTCAAACAGAAAAAGCAGAGTGTTTGTCAGAAGATGTTTAATCATAATCAAGCTTACTGGGTTTCAAATCATAGGTTTTATAACAGGGTTTCTTCATCTGATATTTAAAGAAAATAGATAGGTTAAAATGGACAATTATCATCAAATCCTTTAGTTTCCACTGGTATACATATCCCAACATGAACAATATATAGCATACTGCAATGGACCAAAGAAATGGGTAAAAAGCGTACAGAAGAAAGAAGCTGCCTCGTCTTCGTATCCCAAAGTCGTAGATAGCTGTCCAGTCCTAGAAAAAGATCATGATATGAGGATTTGCGGAAAGGCATGGCAAACTAAGTTGATAACACTTTATGGAAAAACCCACAAAAGGAAAAAATTGATGACTGGAACTCTATATTTTTTAGAGTAAACAATTTTTTTTTCCTAACAATTTTTTACATCAATTTGATTCAACAAAATTGACATCAATTTAGTCATTCAATCAAAATGAAAATCTAACAATGACTAAATTGATGTCGAAATTAAATTTTTGGGACCAAATAAATATCAAATTGAAGATGTTAGGACCAAAAAAGTTATTTACTTTTTGTCATCGGACCAGGAAATGATGAATCAACTTTTAATCCAGAAGAAAAGTGAACTACGGCCTGTAAATATTGTTTATATTTCAGGAGCAATCACACAAGGTAAATAAGGCAACAGAAGATTAGAAATTGGTAGCTGAAAAGTAAAGAAACTACCAAAAAAAAAAAAAGAAACAGTGATCCAAAGACTGCACAAGATAAACCCCTTATAACTTAAAGAAAAGCCAATGTACAATAGGAAGCACACAGAAGAAACTGTATCTCTGTAAAATTGTACCTCCCCCGCATTTAGGTACAAGTTATTCTTCACAAATATGCAAAGTTAAGAACTGATGCTCACCACAAGATGCTACCACAGGAAGCTCAGGGTGCCTAACTATGGATCGTATGCTTCCAGAGCATTTTCCAGAAAAACAACCTAACAACTTTCCTGTAACAAAATTTTTGAGGAAATAATTACAAAACAAATGCATTCAGAAAGGTTAACAAAGACAACTGATGGAATACAAAAAATTTACACATGGAGTTCATAATAATTAGAAGATACAGCTTAATGCAATCACACAAGTTCACAATTAATAGCCAATAGAAAAAGTGCTAGAACAAGTGAAGCTTCTCATTTTAAATATACTATTAACATAAGAAATCATATTTTGAGGAAACTGTTAGTATGTAAATTCTAAAATTTTGAGACTTCCCCTACCTCTCAATCAGTGAACAAAAGAATACTAGAACTGTTCACAAGCAATACACAGAATCCATCTCCAAAGGTTTATTGATAAGTACATAGTCATGCTTAAGCTAAAAGAAGACAGCAATGGAAAGAGTTTCATGATTGGGTTGAGTGGGTGGCTTCACTAGCACAACTGCACAAGAAGAAAACCCTTTTCTTCAAGGTTTATTGATAAATACGTAGTCATGCTTAAGCTAAAAGAAGACAGCAATGGAAAGAGTTTCATGATTGGGTTGAGTGGGTGGCTTCACTAGCACAACTGCACAAGAAGAAAACCCTTTTCTTCAAGGTTTATTGATAAATACGTAGTCATGCTTAAGCTAAAAGAAGACAGCAATGGAAAGAGTTTGATGATTTGTTTTGAGTGGGTGGCTTCACTAGCACAAGAGCACAAGAAGAAAACCATTTCCTTGGGAGAAGTAACAGAAGCTTAATTAGGGAAGAAGCAACATTTACTGACACAGAAGTTCCATAAAAAGCATAAAAGTGACACTTTAGGAGCTAAATTGAAAATGAAAAAAGAGGGGAAAAAAAGGAAGTGAAAATGTCTAGGACATTCCCTTCACCTAAGTATGCGTTGCTGCAGCCAACTAGTGCAGAAAATCCCGAAGAATGCTCTAAATCGCAACAATGGATTTTCTAAACCCCCCTTAAAGAACATTTTCCTTTTCCATTCAACCACCACCTCCATGGCTAGAAACCAAAAAATTTTGCTAGGGATCCCTTGTACAGGAAGGTATATGTTAGGAGGAATAGGACAGCAAGAGGGCTAGATGTAGGGCCCACTAGAGATGTCCAGCTGGATAATTGACAGCTGGGAGGTGGGTAATTTTCGAGGGAAAGGTAGTTAGGGAGTTAGTTGAAGAATAAAAGAGGGACGAGTGAAGGTTGTAACGGGTCAAGTCATTTTTCAGATTGCTGTTACAGAGTTTGAGGACTCTTATTCTCCTCTACCCCTTGTATCCATTTCTAGGGTTCTTGAGTATTTGTCAAGTTCCCCAATTCAATAAAGAATCATTCATTCACTCATATACCAGCCCTAACATTTGGTATTAGTAGCTCTGTTTTTCCTGGGAATTGCTTCAATGCCTGCCAACATAGAGAAGAAATTGGAAACAATAAAGGCTTTGATGAGCGCTATGCAACCGCAGATGGAAGAAAACCGCAAAACAAGTGGTTCTTTGGTTGCAGTGATCGCGAACCTCACTGAATCCATGAAGAAGCTGGGTGACCGATTGGAATCCATGGAGAAAACTCCACATCACGAGCTTCCACCACTCCAAAACAAGAGGCACAATCCAAGATGATTGGGATCGTGTTGAGGTGACACATGAAGGTTCCCTGGGTGCGGGATTGCCCCACGAATGTCAACACGATGAAACCCACGGAGACGCTGGCAACGCTAAGGGCTTTTCGGCAAGGAATTAGCGGTGGCGTAGTACAGAACAATGAAGGAAGATTGATGTACCACTATTCAAGGAGACAAAGCGTATGCCAGGATTGATAGTATTGAAAGATATTTCTAGATTCACTAAGTTCCTCCATCCCAATGGCTTCATGTTGGCTAGATTAGCTATGGAAGGCAAGGCCATGATTTGGTTCCGTAGGTGGGAGGACACAGCATTGGATCCAGCATGAGAAGTGTTCACGAAGGCTGTGGCATAGCGCTTTCAACCTGAATTGGTTTAGATTCCCTTCAAGATGTTGGTAAGGATTAACCAACAGAACTTAGTAAGGGAATATAGGGAGCAATTCAAGCTCTTCTCTAGCCCCTTGAAGATTACGAACAAGCGATATCTGTTCGGGTTATTTCTCAACGAACTTAAGGATGAGGTAAGGGCTGAACTAAAAATCCATCGCTATTCCATGTTAGATGACATAATGAATTTGGCTGAACTGGTAGAAAGTAGAAATAAATTTTACAGAAGTGTGTTAATAAATCTTTCCCTAAATTGGGTACTAGTTGGGGAAACTCGAATAGAGGGGCTGTTAAGGGTGAATGCTAATTCTGGGATGATAATGGAGGAAAAAAGGGGGTTTGGGTCAGGGAAGAAGGGTTTCAAGCAGCCCTCTAATGAGTATAGGGAAAAGCGAACAAAAGGCTTGTGTTTCCATGCAATGAAAGATTCACACCCGATTAGGTTTGTAAACACACAAGTTTTAGGTCCATGTTGTGGGAAGAAGAACTTGAAGGTAACAGGTAAATAGTTTGGCATGATGAGGTTGAAGTGATAGGTGAGATTACTCCTTAACTATTCCTGGACAGCAAAAGTATGCTAGGAGGTAGAAATCAAAGATCAGTTAGGGCCGAGGGCTGGTTGCAGGGTGTAGGGTGAGAGTTTTAACCGATCCATGTGCCTCAGACAACTTCATCTGCCCCACATTAGTTTAGGAGGCCAATTTGCTAGCTAATGCCACAATTAATTTTGTAGTTACAGTGGCCAATGGGCAGCAATCCCCAGGAATAGGGAAGTGTGAAGGATTAACAATTAAATTCCCTAATTCTGAGGTGGTTGAGACTTTCGATGTGTTTCCATTGGATAACCCAGAACTGGCTTTGGGTTTGGCATGGTTGGGTAAGCTAGGGAAAACTCAGACTAACTTTGGGAAATTGAGGCTCACAATTGAGATTTTTTTTTTTTTTTTTTTTGAGAAGAAGGGACGGGGGTAAATAGGCGGACCTACAGGGGGATCCTGAATTGTGTTATGGAGGTGTTGCATTGGAAACAGGCATAAAAGAGATGCAAGGACAAGGGGAGGGATATGTGGTTCAACTGTAGCCTCTCTTTCTCCAAATGACAGCAGAAAATGTAATCCCAGAACAGGTACAACAGGTTCTGGACTCCAAGGCAGATATCTTTGAGCGCTTGACAAGGCTACCTCCATACTGTAGCCATGACCATGCCATCACGTTGAGGGACGGAGATGAGAATCCGAATCCTCATCCATACCGTTACCCCCCTTTATCAAAAGAATGAGATCGAAAAGTTAGTACAAGGGATGCTATCTACTGGGATTATCCATCCTAGTACAAGTCCTTTTGCGTGCCCTATCAGTTTGGTTAAGAAAAAAGATGGAAGCTAGAGGTTTTGCATCGACTGTAGGGCTCTAAATAGGAGTACTATCCCTGATAAGTTTCCTTTTCTAAGCTGGACCGTTAATCGTGCTATCACCAAATTTGTTTGGTGGATGAGGATATTGGTAAAACCACTTTTAGGATGCACAAAGGGCACTATGAATTCTTCTTCATGCCCTTCAGTCTTACTAATGCTCCTTCCACTTTCTAAGCCCTCATGAATGACATACTTTGACCCCATCTCTGGAGGTTTGCCCTTGTGTTTTTTTATGACATCTTGGTATATATCAAGGGCAACCACTCACATGCTGCCCACCTTTCCATAGTTTTTGACCTATTACTGCAGCTTAAATTGGTCCTCAACAGGAAAAAGTGTGATTTTCAGGTAAGAGAAGTAGAGTACCTTGGTCACATGGTGTCTGCTGACCCTCCCATAAAACAGAGGTTATGATGCAGTGGCCAATTCCGAAGGATTAGAAAGCTCTGAGAGGGATTTTGGCATTAACCGGTTATCATCGGTGAATTGTGCAAGGGAATGGGCCTAAACCCTTGACAGATTTAAATAAAAAGGATGGATTCCATTAGTCAGAGGAGGCTCAAAAAGAATTTGAATCCCTCAAGAATGCTATGGCAGCACTTCCCATATTGGCTGTTCCTGACTTTAATCAGCCATTTGTTTTATAAAGTCATGCTTCCCACCAAGGTTTAGGGGCTGTCCTATCTCAGCAGGGGTGCCCTATTACATTCTTAAGTCAAGCATTGTCCCCCAAGCACAACAAAAGTCTGCTTATGAACAAGAATTGATGGCAATTGTGCTGGCCGTGCAGAGATGGTGCCATTATCTATTGGGCAAACATTTTATCATCATGACAGATCCCTGTAGCCTCAAGTTTCTGACAGAACAGCATTTATGGGGTGAAGGTCAGTTGAAATGGACATCTAAACTGATGGGGTTTGACTTCAAAATTCAGTTTCTCCCGGGTTCGCATAACAAGGCTGCAGATGCGCTCTCTAGGAAAATGCTTTATCAATCAATTTCGGCAGTACAAGCAAATATGTGGGACACAATAGCTGCAGAAATGGAGACAGATCAGCAGCTACAGAAGGTTATTCAAGACTTGCAACAGGGGGGTTGTCCTTTTCCAGGGTATGGACTCAAGCAAGAGCAGTTATTCTACCAAGGATGAGTGGTATTTCTATTTCCTAAAACCACATCACAAATTCCCTTGTTCCTACCTGAATTTCATGATTCCCCAACTAGAGGACATTCTGGTTTCTTTCGTATGTATAAGAGATTATCCGCGGCTGTCTTTTGGAAAGGAATGAAGAAACAGGTCAAGGACTATGTAGCAGCATGCCAAATACGTCAGACCAGCAAATATGAGGCCCTATCCCCAGCCAGTTTGCTGCAGTCACTTAAAATTTCAAAGCAAGTCTGGTCTAAAATATCAATGGATTTCACTCTGCCTGCCCGAAATCCAAGGGCAAGGATGCTATTATGGCAGTGGTGGATCCTCTCACCAAATTTGCTTATTAATCCAAGGGCAAGGATGCTATTATGGTAGTGGTGGATCCTCTCACCAAATATGCTTATTTCTTACCCTTATCACACCCATATTCAGCTAAGGATGTGGCTCAGCTCTTTGTCAAAGAGGTGGTTCAGTTGCATGGATTTCCTACTGTCATCATTTCGGATAGAGATCCTCTCTTCCTCACCCATTTTTGGTCTGACTTATCCCATGCAGCTGGCACTAAGCTTAAATACAGCACCTCCTACCACCCACAAACCGATGGCCAAACGGAGGTTACTAACTGTTGCTTGGAGTCTTATCTCCACTGTTTTGTTAGTTCCAAACCTAAGCAATGGGCTGATTGGCTATCTTGAGCTGAATATTGGTTTAACACATCCTTTAATGTGTCAATCAACACTTCACCTTTCAGGCCTTTTATGATAGGCCACCTCCCATTCTGTTTAGGAGCACAACCTAACCCTCCAAGGTGCAAGAAATGCAGTCCCTAGTGCATACTAGGGACGAGGTATTAGCTAAGATAAAGTCACATTTGCAATTAGCTCAGAAGAAGATGAAGCATTATCAGTGTTATCAAATGGCGGCCATGGCGTGCCGGAAATGCAGGAAACCGCCATGGAAACCTGCATGGCGTGGCGGAATGGCGTGGCGGCCCGTGGTGGCCGCAATCCTCATGGCGCCATGGCGGAAGGAAGCCATTTTTCTGAGGAAATAAGAGCCATGGGGTTATTTTAGGGATTTTGTGGGTTTCTTAAAAGAAAACCCTAACCCATTAGGAGCCCATTTGCGCAGCTCCCCCCTGTTTCACGTGTTGGCCTCCATCTGCAAGGGCGATCCACCAGTTCGTAGGACAGCGACCGGCGGCGACCTCCGGCGACCCGCGGCGACCTCCGGCTACCCTCGGCGACCTCCATGACGCTGAAATGAAAGCACCAGGGCGGGCGGCCTCCTTGTTGCAAAGAACCAGGTTGGCCGCTTCCTCTTCTTTCTTTCTCTGGTTCGACCTTCTTCCTCTCTCGCCTTTGCTTCGCTTTTTCTTCTTCTTCCTCATGCTTCTTGCCTTGATTCATCTTCTTCCTAATCTCTTGCTACTGCTTTTTCCTTCTTCTTCCTGCTTCACTGCTTCGCTTTCCGCTTTCAGCCTTTTTGTCGAGCCTTTTTTTTTTTTTCTAGTTTCAATTTTTTAGTGAGCTACAATGGAAAGTCAAGGTCAAGCTTCACAAAGCACAAGGTCATCTAGAATGCACTCGGTTGGAAGTATTGTCATCCAATAGAAGAAAATAATACTAATGATGTTATGTGTAATTTCAGGCAAAAGTGATGAGAGGAGGAATTACAAGAGCAAAACAACACTTGATGGGAAAGAGTGGTAATGTCTCCAAGTGTCCTAAGTGTCCAAAAGAGGTTAAAGATGAATTATGGTCTCTTTATAAACAAAAAAAGCAGCAAGACAGTTGATGAAATGGCAGCAATGAAGGACCTTGATCTTGAGAATTTACTGCTTTGGATTATCTGAGGATGATGCTCAAGAGATTTTGGATACTCCTAATCCTAGGCAAAGAAGAGGTGCAAATTTGAAAGGCCCTATGGATTTATTTTTTACAGCAAAGGCAAAGAGGAAAAGGAGAGATTGAGGCAGCAAAATATAAGAGAGGCATGTGATAAGGAGGCAAGGGCTAGGGTTCATCAATACATAGCAAGATGGTGGTATCAAGTCTGGACTTTCATTTAATTGTATCGACAAAGAGTTTTCGTGATATGTTAGCAGCCATTGGGAACTTTGGTCCCAATTTGCCTCCTCCATCTTATCATGATATAAGGGTTCCACTTCTTAACAAAGAGTTAGAGTACACTAATAATTTGATGAAGGATCATAAGGAGCAATGGGACAAACATGGTTGTTCAATCATGTCAGATGCTTGGACCGATAGAAAGCAAAGGTGTTTGATTAACTTCTTGGTGAACTCTCCCGTTGGAACAATGTTTGTCAAGTCTATTCATGGTTCAAACTTTGTGAAGACTCAAGTAGAAGTTGTTTGAGTTACTTGATTCTCTTGTAGACGAGATTGGTGAGGAAAAAGTTGTGCAAGTTATAACTGACAATGGGAGTAATTATGTTTTGGCGGGGAAAATGTTGGAAGAGAAAAGGCCACACCTTTATTGGACTCCTTGTGCGGCTCACTGCTTGGATTTAATTCTAGAAGACATTGGAAAAATTCCATTGATAAAGAAGACTATTAAAAGGGGAATTTTTCTTGTTGGCTTCATTTATAGCCATTCTAGCACTTTGAGCACGTTGAGGCACTTCACAAATAAGAAGGAGTTGGTGAGGCATGCTGTTACAAGATTTGCCACCTCTTTTCTATCATTGGAAAGGCTTCAACAAGAGAAAGCAAATCTTCGAAGAATGTTTACTTCTGAGGAGTGGGTGGGTAACAAGTTGTCTAAAGATGCTAAGGGCAAGCAAGCAACGAAAATTGCAATTATGTCTTCCTTTTGGAACCATGTAGATTACACAATTAAAATCATGCGTCCTCTTGTTCGTGTACTTCGCCTTGTTGATGGCGAAAGAAAGCCCGCAATGGATTATATTTATGAGGCAATGGACAAGGCAAAAGAGGCCATCATGAAGTGCTTTAGTGATGAAAGCAAATACAAGGATGTGTTTGCATTTATTGACAAAAAGATGGAATTGTCAACTCCATCGGCCATTGCATGTAGCGGGACATTTTTTAAACCCACAATTCTATTATGGCAACCCCGATTTAGAGTATGATCTAGAAGTCACATGGGTTGTATGATTGTATCAAGAGATTGGTTCCAAGTAAGGATGTGCAACAAAAAATTTTACTTGAGCTGCCAATTTATAAGAGTGCTAGTGGTCTTTTTGGAGATGAATTTGCAATATCACAAAGAAAACTCCTTGCACCTGGTGAGAAGAATAGAATTTTTAGCTTTCAAATTTCTTTTGATTTTAAATTAGAGTAGTTTGCTTACATGATCTTTGGATTTGTAGCTCATTGGTGGCGAATGTATGGTCTTTCCACTCCAAATTTACAAAAATTGGCAATCAAGATTTTGAGCTTGACATGTAGCTCTTCGGGATGCGAACGAAACTGGAGTGTTTTTGAGCATGTAATTAACATTTTCCTATCACTCTACTTTTTTGTTATTTTTGGAATAACCAATAGTAATGCTTAGATTATATTGATTTGCAGATTCATTCTAAAAAGAGAAATAGGCTTGAGCATAAGAGGTTGGAAAACTTGGTTTTTGTGAAGTATAACCAAGCACTCAAGCAAAGATATGATATTAGGAATGAGATTGACCCTATCTCACTCAATGACATTGATGATTGTAATGAGTGGATGGTTGGAGAGCTAGAGGGTGAGGATCATGATGCTGGAGATGACTTGGTGTTTGCAGATGATAACACTTTGACTTGGGAAGCTGTATATAGGGCATCAGGGGTTGGAGAGCCTAGAACATATACTAGGCGACAAAGTAAAAAAAGAAAGGAACCCTCAAGTGGTGATGGACCATCAAGTGGTGCAACAGGAGTAGGTACTAGAGTTTCTAAAAAAGGAAAAGAGGTAATGGTGCCGGTGGCTGAAGAAGAACTTGAGTTTGATGACTCTGAGGAATCTGACGAAGAGGAAGAAGAAATCAATTTTGATGATTCAGAATCAGAAGGAGAAGAAGCGGAGGGATATGCCTCAGATGGACCCATTGGCACTGATTACCTTGGGGATGAGAATATGGACTAGAAACTAAAATAGTTGATTTTAGTTAGTCTTTTTGTTAATTTGTATTAGATTGTTGACTTGACTTGGACATGATTGTTTTATATCTTTTTCTTGATATTGTGGATTTGTGATGGATATTGTGGATTTATGTTGCATTTGATGAATTTATTTCTTGATATTGTGATCAAGTGGTGATGAATTTATTTCTTAATATTGTGATGCATTTGATGAATTTATTTTAAAGAATATATTTGTTCTTAATATATGTTGCTAGTTCTATTATTTGTCATATTTGGAATATTTTTTTTGTGTTTTTTTTATATGTATAAAAATATTTTTTAGTCCGCCATGGCGTCCGCCATATCCGCAACGCCATCCGCCATATTTCTATGGCGGATTTTTGGCTTGCCGCCATAAGCCGCCATCCGCCATTGATAACTATGAGCATTATGCAAGACAAAAATCAAAGGGAGGTTAATTATGAGGCTAGAGATTGGGTTTTCCTGAAAGTCCAGCCATATAGGATGAGATCCTTAGCCCGTAAACCAAATGAAAAGCTCTGCCCTCGCTTTTATGGGCCCTATCAAGTGACTCTGAAGATAGGTCCTGTGGCTTATCAGCTGGCCTTACCACCTACATGCAGCTTACAACCGGTATTCCATGTAAGTAAGCTGAAAAAAGGTCTTCCTCCCAGCACGCAACCAGCCAAATTACTAGCAAGGTTGATTGAAGAAGGGGTGATGCAAGATGCCCCTGAAGACCTTCTGTAGGTGAGATACACTGCAGACAGAGCAGCCGAAGTCCTAAGTGGAAAGGACTTTCAGACTATGATAACTATTGGGAAAGCTTTCAGAAGCTTCAGCACCAATTCCCAGACCTCAAGGTGGTTTTCGAGTGGGGGTAGTGTTAGGGACCCCTTGTATGGGAAGGTATATGTTAGGAGGAATAGCAGAGCAAGTGGGCGAAATGTAGGGTCCACTAGAGATGTCCAGCTGGATAATTGACAGCTGTGAGGCAGTTAATTTTGGAGGGAAAGGTAGTTAGGGAGTTAGCTGAAGAATAAAAGAGGAAAGAGTGAAGGTTGTAAGGTGTCTAGTCATTTTTCAGATTGCTGTTACAGAGTTTGAGGGCTCTTATTCTCCTCTACCCCTTGTGTCCATTTTTAGAGTTCTGGAGTAATTGTCAAGTTCCCCAATTCAATAAAGAATTATTCATTAACTCACATACCAACCCTAACAAATTTTCTCCAGATACTGTCATACTGACATGACTCAAAAATATCTTTTGACTAGCACTCAAATACTAATAACAAGGTGCCAAAGCAACATTGAATTTGTTGTCCACAAGGGTAACAACATAAGGATAAGTCATTATGTTTAGCTTAACCTAAACTGAAAATCATGCAAAATCTTAGCTAAAACTTGCCCACAGGAGGGGTATGAATATAAGATGGCTGGAATTTGATTTGTGCAGACAAACATGAAAATTTCAACATTTGTAGTTAACCAGTCTTTAAAGAAAATGTCAAGCTGTGAAAAATTAGCATACTAATATTTGGAAATTCTACCAAAAGTGTCATGAACCATCTCTCCTAAGAGCTTAAGCCAATGGACAGAGACACATAAATAATTTTATACCTAACATGCTTCCTCATGCGAATGCATTTTTTGGACTTAAAACATGGACAATTCATTAGAATGAGATATAGCAAAGATCGAACCTTAGACCACCTTGTCATGATGGCTCTAATACACTGTCAAATCATTTCTTCCAAAAGTGAGCCGATGAGTAGAGACATATAAATAATTTTATATCTATTAGTTTGTGCTTATAACAATGGCTACAAACGTGCAACTGACTCCCTCATGTGAAGTGCAAGATGCATTGTTGTAGGGACTGTATCCAACTATTGTTGGCAACAATTAGCTAATTTATAACATATTCTGGAAATTAATATATATTATTGAATCAATAAAAAGAAATTAGCAAAACTTCAATCAAGTAATAGCATCCAAGTTAAGCCACATATGAAAAACAAAAAGAATTGATAAAAAGATTTAACTTACATATGGAAGGAAGTTAAACGTTACTATATCACTATTACTAAATTCATGAGAAGCAGCCCATGACATTGGGGATACCTGTGCGTATATCAACAGAAGCCATGTCACCAGACCCATTCCCTACATAGATTGAATAGCCATCTATATCCTCTGCCAGCGCTTTAATAGCTGTCTCACGGAAGTCAAATGAGAGAACAGGCCTCCTCTGAGCAGATATGTCATAAAGACGAACCTGTTCAGAAGACCAAAGCAGGGTAATGAGAAATGTATAATTAAGTAGAGCATCCAGAACCACAGTTTTAAAAAGTTAAGGGCCTGTTTGCTTTAGGACTTCCAGTTTTCAGTTTTCAGTTTCCAATTTCCAGTTTTCAAATTTTATGAAGGAAAAACTGAAAAAACTGAACAGTTTTTCCTTCACAAAAACTGAAAACTAGAAACTAAAAACTGGAAACAACAAAGCAAACAGGCCCTAAAGCACCCATGAATTTTTCCCTTCAGAATTCAAAAGTTAGCAAAACATCACATGCAGTTTGAAGCTTATCAACCACTCCATGTTTGTTGAAAAACGGAAATAGAAATTATTTACCAAAAGGACATGCAGACCAATAAAAAAGAGGCAAAAAGTGAATGATAAGGAAAAAAAATAATGTAATTGAAGACATTGACAAGCAAGTTTCATATATACTTTGTGGAATCAAATAATGTCAATATATGCTTCCTGAAGTACTGGACTTGGAAAGTGGACACAGTAATAGACAAAATAAGAGTAGAGAGAAAATTCGAGCTTTAACAATTTTTAAAACTCAATTCATCACACTTTATTTTAAAACTTTTAAACCATTTTTATTAAATTATGTAACAGAATTGATTTGGAAATAATATTTTTGGAGCATTTTTGGGGAAAAAAAGAATATTGAAGTTTAAAAACTCATCATTAAAAATAGAAATGCCAAGGGCCACACTTAAAGAAACTTAATCACATATTCATAAAATATAATATTAGCAAAACTGCAACCCATTGCAGAACAGATTATCTACAATCCTAACAAAATATTCCTACACAAATATACTTTCTGGAAACATGCATTCTTCTTAATTCTTTAACAATATAATTTCTAATTCTCAAGAGCACATCACTAAAACTTCTTAAGAGCCTCTAGCACACATTGTTCCTGGATATCTGAAAAGAAGATTATTTTATAGAGCAAAAAATCTTTTTGGTCCAAATATTTTCAATTTTACATCAATTTGGTCCCAACATTTTAGAGAGCGAGCCTCGGCACAACGGAAAGGTTGCTGCCTTGTGACCCAAAGGTCATGGATTCAAATCCTAGAAACATCTTCATAAAGCAGGTATAAGGCTGTACATCTACCCTCCCCATATCCCACCAAATAGGAACCCCATTCATTGGGCCACCCATTTTTGTCCTAACAAAAATTTTGTCATCAATTTAGCCCTAACATTTTTAATTTCAATATTAATTTCGTCATTTTATTGGATTTCCTGCAATTCATTGACTAAATTGATGTTCAAATAAAAAGTGTTAGGATTGACTTGATGTCTAAACTAAAAATGTTACAACTAAATTGATAATGTTAGGACCAAAAATATTGTTTATTCTATTTTTTATGTTATTACTCATTAAACATCATAGTATGTTTATTCATTCATTTTAGATTTGAGAAGAATCAACGTATTAAAATTACCTGATGGCTGTTGGTGCCAGCAACAAATTTTCGATGGTCATCTTTCCTTAGAAACGTAGCAGATGTAAACCAGGTAGGTGTAAAGATACCAAGGCTGTCCTTAGGAGGCTGCATTGGTCAAAAGAATTTGTAAAATCAAGCATGGTGGAAAAAATAAATTTTGCTAATTTAACTGATGGACTGGGGAGAAGATAAATTAAAAATTAATACCAAAATTGAACAACTTCGAGATGAAGTAAAGACTTACAGATTTGGCATTCCAGATCTTTGTGTAGTTGTCGAGATCCCAGATATTAACTTCAACACCTCTCCTATAGATAAAGTACTTATTCATTATTTTTCTGGCTGGCCAAATTCTCTATGAAAGCAACTATATAGTTGGTGATGGCTTGTTTAGATTCACAAAAGGTATGAGATAAAGAGTGCCTGTTTCTATGTTGTCTGCATGGCTGTATCATGCTTGTAAGTGTTGATCTATCGATTCATTTTTTTGCAGTTAGGAAGGTCCAGTTTTCTTAATTTTTTTCTCTTTAGGAAACTTCTATAAACTATAATAGCAGGTGGCTTTGAACTTTCTTTTGCTTCCTTGAACTGATGACACAATCCATCTCCATAGAAAGTGAAATAAATGGATTCAGAATTAAATTAACAGTAAATTACACAAAGCGTCATGTACTTTCACCTTTTCTCAGTAAACCTCACCTCAAGTTGTTTTTTTGGCATCACTCCCCCCCGCCCCCCTTTTCTTCCTCTCTCTCACTCTCTTTTCACTTCAATCTTACTCCTAGTTGAAATGCCAACTTTAACACCAGTTCAAACCATTCTTAATCCCCCCCCCCCTCCCCCCCAAAAAAAACACCTTTTTTCCCTAGGTTCTATTTCTAAGGGTTTGGTGGGTTAAAAAAAAAGAAAAAAGAAAAACTGAGACATGGGTATGGATGCAACAATATAAATAAATAAAACTAGAGGGAGGATAATCCAAAAAGTGCAAGAGTACAGGATGGTAATGTGTAATTTAGCCTTGGGAGATAATTATCATACAATTTCATGCAAGTCATCCCTAAATGCTACTTGAAGTTAAAAGCATCCATCTAATTATCTAAAGTCACACTGTCAAAAAAATTTCACACACCTGACCAACTGAACTTAATTGCAATAGCACAAATAAATAGTAAGATAGTGGAGAACACATTATGATGTTTGAGAAGCTCCAAAGCAGATACTTATTTGGTATTACGTTTTGGTTGAGGAAAGTGTCATCTGTAAAGAGGAAGTAGTAAGAATCTTTCATAAGAATCAGGTTTGCCCATGCAGTAGGCAAGATTTTAGCAGACTTCTTACTGACGTCTTATTCACTTAAGCATAGGAACACAGACTATACACCTATATGGTTAGAGTCCAGTGACAGTATTCTCATGGAGTCTGTGTGATTGCTTCTATTGTAGTCAAGGGCAGTCTTTTAGAAAATAATTTCTCTGCTAATTATCGCTATAGGCTTTGATGATCTTCAAATCATAACACACCATATTTGAATGACATTTCCACTTTTCTGTTCTTCCCCTTTTTTTTCTTTTAACCATGTTGGGTGAAATGTCTTATTTGTTCCTCTCCTTTCATAAGTGCTCCTTCGCAAAAGTTTCAATGAAAAAGTTATATGAACAGTTCAGCACTCATCTGCATTCAACAAAACTTCCAAGTTTCATGCCATAATTATACAAGTTGCAAATACTTACCCTCCAAATAAAGCAAACTTCTCATTTCCGTCCACCTTGCAACACACGACATTACCACTATCACATACATTCCATGTTTTTGAAGAACCAACCCAGGAAGATTCAGCAGATGAATCAGTAACATCAATGGACCTTAGGCTTGCATTCCCTTTGCCTGTGCATGAAAGTAGAGTACAAGCCCTAAAAACAATCACCACAAAAACAAAAAATATCATGTAGTTGCTCACACACACAAATATACACATGTAAGAGCATAATGCAAGCAATTAATGCAACTCAAAAATCATAGCATGCATGTTGAACATGCTAACAACTCATTAGCCAGCACAATGCAAAGATTATGCTCTAAAATATCAGAAAAAAATATATGTTCATCAAGAATCAACAGGCATACTGCAGCAGCAACGTGAATGTATAAAAGACGTATGTTACAAGGCAATATACAGAATAACTGTACTGATGCACAGTAAGACTAGGGGTTTAATTATAATGTATCACATGTTGAGTTACTATTAAATCAACAATAGCGTGGTATTGCTCAATATATTTCTGCAAAGTATTGTCTATGCTACAGCAGCATGGACACTATTGCATCACCATTTATTAGGGCAAATTACAACAACCTCCCTTAAGGTAAGTTGATATTATAGTTGCCCCCTCCTAGATTTTAAAATTACATCTTGCTCACCGAAAACTAATATTGCTAATTTTTACTTAAGTAATTTTTAAAATTACTAAATTACCCTTCCTAAAAAAATGCTAACATCCCAACCTTCTTCTCCCTTCTTTGGCAGCCACCGTGTTCCCCCCTCCACACCATTCCATAATCTAACCCAAAAAGAAGATCATAAAATAAAAAAAATAATTAAAACAGTCAAGTGTAGTCAATCACGTGAAATAGTAGCAGAACATCGTGTCACAAAGGTTGGCCCCTCCAAGACTCCATTCGCATTGCACCTTCCTGTTGCAGTGAAAATCGCGGCAAGATCGTGGACAAAATCGCAGAATCACGGCTGCACTCTGCTTTCCTGAGAGAGAAAGTCAGAAACCCTATTTTTTACTTTCTTTGCTAGGGGAATTTCTGGTTTGCCCTCACTTAAACATGGAAAATTTCATTTTTGCCAGCACTTAATTTTTAAGCTCCTATTTTGCCCTTATGAAAACAAGCGAACTTTCCATCTTACCTCCCTTAGACTAACAAAATCTCCATTTCAACTTACTTAAACTAGGGAAATCTCTATTTTAACTCACTTCAAGTCTTCAACTCATTATCTTCAACGTCCCGACCCCGGTTACAGCAGCTCCTTCTTTCTTCCAAAAACAGAACACATCATACCTGTTGCACAAACCAATAACGCTATCCCGCTATAATGTTTTTTGGCTTGGCCACTCTGCGCTGCGATTCTAGATTGACTATCATGAAAGAAACATAAAAGTGAGATACACTAAGGGTGGGAGCAAGTTAAGGATTTTGCAAGGGCTATGGGGGGTTCAGAACGCATGAGACAAAAAGAGGGGGAAGGAGATGGTGAGGGTGGCGGACCAGTAGAGTGGTGGCTAAGGTGGCATGATAGTTGTCAGTGGCTTGTGGCACAACAACAATAAAGTTGTGCGATCTAGACAAAGATGAGGTAGAGCTCGCAGTGTAGTGGTTGTGGAGGACGCGACAATGACGGTGGATGACGGCGCGACACCTATACAATGACAACGAATGATGGCCAGAAGGTAGAGTGACAATCCAAGGTTTGCAGATCTGGAGGCAAATTGCAATTCTGCAGCAATGCTGGGTGGACATGGCGACAATGCAGTGGTTCCCACAATGGTTGCCTGAGGCTATTCGATTTCTTTTTTGTTTTTTGTTGGATTTGATTTTCATGATTTCTGTTATTGACTAATTATTGGATTCTAGGTGTCTTTTTTTTTTTCCCTTGGTTGGTGTTGGTCTCACATCTTACTATCATGCTTTTGTGTTGTTGCTATTATGTGCTACTTGGAGGTGTTGCTATTGGTTGCCTCATGCCCCCAACTTGTGTTGGCTGCAACTAGAGCCAGGTACATGGGTCGCAATCCGCGGACCAATCTGTTTAACCCGCAATCCGCACATAAATGGACCAGAAAATTTTTAGTTCGTCAATCCGCAGGCCTTTCCGATCTGCACAGCTTCTTAAGTCGTGGGCTAAACGGGCTAAGCCTGTGGGTAAGCGGACCAGCCCGCTAGCCCGCATAATTTTTAATTTTTTAAGGCCAAAATATTAGTTATGTAGTATACAAGAATACAACCTTACCTGATAAGTGAGAACCATATAACAACCCATTGGCTCAAGTTCCCAAACCCAACCCAAGTATTGTAGTTGAGCAGAAAAACAAAAATCCAAGCATTGCATAGCCAATGGTCCAACGCCGGCTTGATATTATTGAAGATGAAACAATGCACTGTTGGTAAAAATGGAAGATGTGAGATGTTGCAAAGTCAAAATAGCCTAACAACACTATTCGTATCGCTGTGCAAACGTACTCTTCGTACCATTGATCATTATCCAAAGGCCAAAGCGCAGAAACATAATCTTCTTTCCTCAACACTGTTCATCACCCACACTACTGCATCCCCTACCGTCAACGACCTAGTGACCACGACACCACATCATCCTCTTGTCCACCACCATCCACTGTTTCATTTCGCCTACAAGTGGAGACGCTACCACCATCGTGCCAATCTTCTTGTGTATGTTCATTTTTTTTTCCCCTTACATTGTGATTTTTGTTTTGTGACCTATGGCCTGTGAGTATTCAAATTTGAGGATGTTTAATTAATTGAGCTTTTGGTTTTGGTTTTTGTGATTTTGGTCTTGAGCCAATGAGATTCTCACTTCTAAGTTATGAGGTTTTTTTTTTTTTGGTGGTAAGTGTTCTGAGTGTTTTTTTGTCTGAGAGTTGTGATATTTATGCAGAGCGAACTGGACACAGACTAGTGTATATTGAAGTCCATTTATAAAATAGACTAGCCCGGTCCGGCCAGTTTAACTATAACCCGTCGCAGACCGGGCTAAAAGGACCGAGCTAGCCCGTATACCCAGCTCTAGCTACAGCTGAGTTTTGTTTTGTTATGAACTTATGATTTAGTGGAAGTAGTTGATTTGGTGTTGGCCACAGCAGGTTCATATGTATTTTGTTTTCTCATTTTTATTTTGGCTGTTTTTTTTTTTTTGGTTGGACCTTCTTCTATTGTATGTGTTGTTGATGAAGGTGATGGGAAATGGCAATCAATTAGAAATAAAGAACATTATTGCGGGCATAAAAGTCATCTTACATATTTTATATTTTTTTAAAATTAAAACTCATGTATAATTCATGGTCTCTTAATCATAAGGGAATTAAGTAAAATGTCACTTAAAAAAAATAAGGGAGGTCAGTGTAATTGTAAAAACAAAGAGGGAGCAAGTGTAATATCAATTGATCTCAGGGGAGGTAGCTGTAATTTCCCCTTTATTTTATTATTCTTTATTGTTCAAGTTATCTCATAGAACGAGGAACTGATTCAATTTAAGGGATAAGATTTGATTTAATTAGGGTTCCTATCTCATGTAGATATGCTTGGTTAAAATGTTTTTTAAAACAAAGGTTATTCATTATCTCCCCTCATAGCAAAACTATCATAAAACCCGCTCTGTTGAATTATGTCTCAAATCTCTACCACCCATTCATTGCCCTCCTATTATCTCTTGAGCAGTATAGGTTTTATCCTAGCTCTGTTGAACTTTGAATATTTTATGTTCTAGTTTTGCAATGTAATCATTCCAAACTTGTACATTGATGGATGGGCAGTACCAATTCCTCAGGTTGGCTATAAAAAATCCATATAGCATTTGTCAAGGCATGCAACAATATATATATAGGTTGTGACTTATAGTAAGGTAAAGAACAACAAAGCAGCAGAAAATGCCAAAAATATAGTAACAATAAATACATGATTGATAGATGTGATACTAATAACCCACTAACAGTAAGAGTAGTAACCTTAATGTTCCAACAACTACCAAGTTAAACGAGATATAAACCCACAAAGGAATCTACATAAAAGGCTCATCTATTGTCTGTTTCATTGCATCCATACAGTTTCATAGAACAAGGACAAGATGATTCCATATTTCCATTATTCATAAAGAAAATTCACTTTGGTTATTGCCCATTAACTATATTGAGCTTGAAACCAGAATACAATACAGGCAACAAAGAAAGACAAATTTAAACCGTCAAACATCAGTGGTTTATATACCTCATAGCCAACTCACTATTTGGTTTTCCAAATAAATGCAAACCAACAATGTTTTCAGACTGAAGATCTGAACCATTAGCATCTGAAATTATGGCCTGAAAATCTCCATTTACAGGACTTAAAACCTCAATCTGCACGATAAATGTATAGAGAGTAAAGTACTTCAATGTTTAATGACAAAGATTGAAAACCAAACCTGTTTGGAAACCATAAAAAATAGCATGAACTCACTTACCTGGCCATTTTTCCTTGCTACAGCTAGTAACTGCAACACCAGAATAAGAGAAAAATAATGAGAATCCTATGTTTCTGTTTCATGTCCTTATGAGAAAATGGGTACATAAGTGGGTCCTTTAAGTGCCAACAAAAGCGAAAAAATTGTGCAGTAAAGATAGAATACTGAAGTGCATGAGTTGACATACAAGCAAAGACAAGATTAGGGTTCAATCTAATCAAAAGAAAGCTGGGGTAGGACCATGATAGGCTCTGGTATTAAGAGAGAAGTGAAACAGAAACATTTATATTGAACATTTCAGCTGAATCCAAGGTGGAATCAGTCTCTGTATGACAAAGTGATGCACCACCCGAATGGTCCACCCAAAAGCAGGACCAAATCCTCCAAACTCTGGAATCTCCTTCCTCTTCCAATAACTCCAATCCCGCCTCCTCTCGTATTCCATTTCTGAGCTGGCCAATGCTCCCAAGATTGGGAGCTTGATAAGGAACCTGGTTTTCTAGCCCAAGAGTTGGAAGAAAACATCTATATATCACTGATATGAGACTGAATTCCAATAGGGAATCAACTTGGGAAACATGTATACGAGTAACCAAAACAGAAAAGAAAATGTTGTGGGCAATTTAAAGAGAGCTTAACCCTCCCCGATCCTTTCTAAATTTCTGCCTATCCTTCTCCACTCTCTCACTCCCCTTTACATAATACCCCTCCTAACATAATCCCGCAAAATCCTCTTCCCTCCCAAATTCTTTTGCCAGCTCGGCAAGTAGCTCACCAGTCACAACCCAATTCCCTCTTCTGCCTCTCACTAATATTTTCCTCACCATAAAGTATATCGGGGTGTCTAATAGATGCTCTTTAATTTACAAGATACGAAGGTGGCAGGTTGGCAGTGGCGCTGGGTTACTGCTCTACCCCAGACTATCCCACTGGTTATCACTCATCCTCCTCGAGTTTCACCTTCATTCACTCTTCCAAAAGATGCTATGGATGTGGCTTCTTCAATCTCACCTCCTTTATGAATCTTTCCTTCCACCAGTAGCCACTGCTCTCATATCTCTTCTCAGTCTATTCCTCTATATCCAGCACCACCCACCCTCACTTCCCCACCAATTCTGCCATGCCTAGTTTCTTAAATCCTTCCCCATGGAATAAGCTTAGAACGCACCTCATGCTCGATCTTCCTCCGCGGTTCTTCTTTGTAAGAGACCAAATATTTCATGGAGGGTCAAACTGTATAAAAAGAAAGATGGTTAGGGGCATTTTAGACAAAATTCAAGTTAAGCTAGGAATGCATCATTTGAACTCAATTCAGCAGCTTAACAAACTTGCTACGTCAGCAATTAGAGCCGCAGGGGATGCACATGGAGGGATGATTCTGTTATGCTGAGTATATTAGCCAAGGGTGGGGGTAGTTGGCCATTAGGCAAGGATTAGGACCTAGACTTGGAGAGACTCGGCTGCTTAGTGCCAAGAACCCTTTCTCTCTCCATTTGCTCGTTGTTATTCTGGTTTTTCTCTTCTTCCCTAAGCTAGGATCTCACTAGCTTTAGTCTAGGAGTGTTAATAGTACACATACCTCTATACTTTCTATCATTTCTATTGTGGTTTCTTACATTCTTCATTCATAATTTCCATCTTAATATCCATCCTTTTGGGACAATCTTCCCCACTATCTTGATCTTTGTCCTCCTTATCAATCTTCCCCTCTGGCTTTTTCATCCTCTACTCCGATCATTCTCCACCTTACACCTTGGCTTTTGGCAATGACGATATCAACCCCTAGTGTAGCCTCTGATGCCAACTCTTACCAGCCTCTAAATTTCTTTTAGCCTCCTCTCCAACCTCTCATTTCTGGCTTCTGCAGTAGTTTATGTAGTCACCATCCAAAGCTTCTAGGATCAAGAGCTCTAATATCAATTGATATGTTCTCCTATTAAGAGAGAAGAAATGAAACAGAAATACTTGTATATCGAAATATTTGAGCTGAATCCAACTTGGAATTAGTCTTTGTCAAATGATTTTACATGAAGCAGAAAAAGAAATAAGTTGGGTAATTCAAGGAAACCAATAGCCTCACAATTCCTCCAACAAATTTCATACCCTTCTCAATCTCACCCTCTCCCTACAAAAATCCCACCTTTTAGTATCCCACATAATCACCCCCTCGCTCATTCTCTCTTGCCTCCCTTAATAAAAAATTACAACTAGGGCCCAATCCTGATTCGCTTGGTACAGATTCTAAGAGTACTTTTTTTCAAACAAATGCACCTATTATCTCTCTGCACTTTGCAGCTCACTCGATTAGTTAACTTTCCCTCCCTGTGGAATATGGGCCAAGCCCACATTCTTTTACCTCCTTTCATACACCTTCCCGAACAGCTTGGGTTCCCTATCATATTATTAGGCACAATTAAATCGTAGCCCACAAAATGCTTCCACATCAATGCCAAGCCAATCAAACAATTTTCAAGAGAAACTTGAAGTAGAAAAACATTATGAATATTTCACTAAAGTAATGGGCATAGCAGCTGTATTGGCAAGTTCCACAATAATACTTGTCACGTTGCATCAGAGTGCACAATTATCTGTAGTCATTTTTGCAACCACTAAAAGATAGCTATGCTCTTAGAGAAGTTCACAGTCCAATAAAAATTAAAAAAAAAATGAAATATTTACCTGAATCCCACTTAACTATAAATCTTTACACAGGTTAGGCCACCTCACAAAGTCTAAAGAATACACCAGTGTTGGTCTAAACAAGAAAGGGCAATGTTCAAGACCCAAATACAAATTGAAAGAATTGTATGTTACCATTTTCCACAGTATCATTGAAATAATTATTTAACTTCAAGGTAATACTAAAATACTTAATCATTTACCCACCAAATGCAAAAAATATTCAACCAAGCTGCCCAAACTATGACAAAATGCCTATGCCTATGCCTAAGAATGAGAAATTAAACATAAAAAACTAGTCATGCTTTGCAAGTCTTTTGATTGTAATCTCTAAGGATATGTCTGTCTAGTTCAGCATTCGGAAAAAAAAAAGACAGCTGTGCTCTGCAAATAATGCTACCCAAAACAGCAAGGACATGAAAACATTTTTTTGTATAAAAGGATACCCATTTACAAAGACACAATTCATACCGGGTTTGACTTGCGGTTGATCATTGAAACAGCCATCACACATTTGGATGAGTCAGGCTCACCCCACCTCTCTACCACCCTGGGAACTCCTTGCTTGTCATGCGCCTCCAAAACTAACACCGCAAACCAAAGGGACCCCACAACCAAATCCAGAGAGAGAAACAAAGTTAAGCAAAGACATGACAATTATTAAAAAATGATAAACTAAAAAGGGTATGCAAAAATCTATCACCTTTGATGAGACCGAGTGTGTCAAAGGTTAGAGCCCGAAGAGGAGGGCAACCGGGACACTCCACAGTAGTCGTGCGAGGCATCTTTCAAAAGTGTCAAAATATTGATATCGTGTACTTCTATTGTATTCTTCTGCTGCCTGTGAAAAAGGAATAAATAAATCAATAAAATTACAGAAGGCTTCATAAAGAGCTTGTTCAGGAGTTAAACTCCCATTGATCCACATTTCAAGATTGAGTACCTCTTATTTGCCAGGAGCAACTGTTCATGGCTATTATAGGTGGAGACATTCTTATGAAGGAGATATATTAGTTACATTTATTTGCTTAAAATCGAGCTCTGGTGATATAACTCAAGGTCATCCAAAAGTTGAACAAGAAGTAGTAGCATAGTCATTAACCTCAACCGAGTGATTGACCCATACGAGACAATGGGTCACCATGTCACTAGTTCAACCAATTCCTAATTAAATAAATATAAAAAAAATTGTGTACAATGGCAGCAAAATTCAAATTAGTTTTGTCCAAAACAAAAGCAACTGACACAATTTAACAAGTCTAAAATATCAATAAAACATGCAGACGACATCTAGTGACAAAATAAAACAAAAATATACATCCGAATTAAACTATTAAAGTCAAGGACAGATTACAAACAATTCACAGCTTAAATTTGAAACATGTTATAGAACCACATAGCACACTTCCCTCTATCTTTGTCCAGTTCAACATCAAAAACGAAAAAAAATAATCAAGTCCACCATCATTGAATGGGTTGGTTTGAATGAGTTTGAGGGAAAAGGAGCTTACCAAATTTTAATTAGTTTGATTCAATTCGGATTAATCAAATATCTTTTGACCATTGGTTTGGTTCAAGTGATTGCATAACCTGCTTTTTTTTTATTTCTTTCAATTTCTCCCAAACAAACCCAATTTCAGGTTATTCTTTGAAAGACATCTGCCACTGTGAAGGAACAAATAACAAAGCAACATGCACATTAAGTATAAGAAGAAGGAGCAAAGAACATGGGAAGAAGAAACACACCAAAAAAAAAGAAAAAGGGAACAAGATTGCACTTTTATCTCCCCAAACTATAGACTATGTGCTCTCTAGCCTCTAAAATGTAAAAGCATGCAAATACCCTTGAAATTTCACAAATATGCATCTTAGTGAAAATAAGTGTACTATACCTCTAACTTTTGAAACATGTGCTAATTGACCACCAGCATTCTTAAATGTGCAATCAGATACTCCAAAATTTACAAAATGTTTTATACTTTTGTTAACTATTGATGGAAAGATTAACAGAATTACCAATATCCATATTCAAGAAAAATCAGGGGTCAAATTACAGGATGCGCATGATTTTATAGTTCATTGGCGTAAAGTGAAATTTTCCCAGAAAAAAAAGGGCAACACACTCAAAAATAAAAAAGCAGAAAATTAGGAACCTGGGAAATTTGCTTCTGCAACACACTCAAAGGGTATATATTGATTGGTGAACAGTAGCACTGCTCTTCTCCTTGGCGATAAGGGTCGATGGACGATGGTCAACAAGTGGACGTTGGCTTTGAGCGGTGGTTAGCGGTGCCGTGCAATACAGCGGATGTCAGCTTCAAGTGGTCAACGGCAGAGAAGGATGGGAGGTAGCCCAGTACAGCGACGTCGTCTTCATGCAGTGGTCGTGGGCTACCCTGAGTCAGCGACACAGCGAGGTTGGCGGTGGCCAGTGGGTGGGGCAGTACTGGCAGCGGCGATGGCAGCTTGGTTGAGTTTTTCTTCAAAAATCTTTACATATCATCATATTAGAGGTTAAAAGAAAACAGGGTACGACAGGAGGAGAAGGGGTGGAGAGGCCTAGGGTGACAACCAGCAATAGGGGTTTCAACAAGGAAGAGAAAACCGGACCGGACATCAAACCGGTGAGGGCACGGGTGCAAAGGTTCACAGGTCTAACCGGTCCAACTGGGGTTCAACCAGAATATAATAAAATATACATAAATATATACATATGATAAATTCAAAAGCAAAAACCTATATTAAGTCATCAGCATTAACATAACCAACACAAAATAACATTGTTCATAGGTCTATAGTAAACATTAGTACATAACCCACACATAAGTCAATTATCTCTAGTCTCATTGACTCAACTTCTAATGAAGTCCAAAACATTAACTCACATGATCACATCATCACAAGACAATATTCAGAAATAATATTGCATCAATATTAAACATATAGAAAGTAGATCATTCCCATTCCAGGAACACATCTTCATAATCCTGGACAATTGACATACAATTTATTAAACACCATTCTCATTCCAGGAACACTGACAGCAACACTACAAACTATAAGGTAAAAAATTTGGCAGTATACAACTTCGTCGATTTTGAACCTTGAACTGAGTCTCAAAAATTTACATGAAAGATATTTTATCTCAAAATTGGAAAGCAAGCAACGAAGAAAGATGCCCGTTTCATTCAAGCTGCTCTATGCATAAACAAGGACAAGCATCGGACTGCACTTGTTTTCTTTCCCTTTTGAAGCCAATACAAAGCAAGAAAGGTTCCCAATCACAAAAAATTATGACAACAGGAATGAAGATGTAACAACAAAGAGAAGAAGAGAAGCGGCAGTGAACCAGTGATTGAGAATCAGTGAACCACTCACCTGAGCTGGCGGCGAGGCGGCAGCGGCGAGGTGGCTCGGAGCAGCGCGCGGAGGAGCAGAGGAAGGGCGGAGCAGCGCCCGGCGCAACGCGAGGAGCAGAGGGAGGGCGGAGCGGCGTCAGCGGGCGGAGGCGCTGAGCAGAGGCGGCGGAGCAGTGCTGTCTTGTCGGTTTGAGCTTGGAGTGTTTGAGGCTTTGAGCTCTTGCTTTCCAAGTGAAGTAATAACGCTAAAGTACCAAGGTCCAAACGGCAGCGTATTGGCACATGGCAGTTTTCCCCCTTATTTTTTCAGGTAAAATAACCGAACCGAAACCTTTAAAAACCACACCGGTTCACGATTTTGGCCAGTTTTGACGGATTCTAACTCCCTCTAATTCCAAGTATTAAACCGGACCAGTCATGAGACCGGTTCCCTATTAATCTGGTGAGATCGGTTTATCCGATTCGAATCTCTCTTCTATAGTTTTTAATAAAGGTGATTTCTATGTTGATCCTATTATACTTTAGGACCATATGATGCTCCATTCCCTTCAAGAGTGATATGTTATTTAAAAGGTTAAATTTTAAATATATAATTATTTTTAGATTTTTGCTTTGACACTCAACAATATCAGTACTCCTTTGAATTTAAGGATTGTGATTTAATCATAAATATTTGAAATGTTAATAAATTTAGTTAGTAGCACGTGCAGCAATTATTTAATCATAAATTATCCAAAAAGTATTATATCGTTGAATTTTATAGGGTATAGGAAAATTTAAAACTTCAAGTTGAAGATGCTGCTCCTTCAAGTTTGTGTGGATGGTGAACCGTTACTTATATGGTTAGTACCTTGTATTGTCACGTGTGTTTTTTTTTTTTTTTGTTGGAGCGTTCTTGAATGCCTGAGTTCTAGCAGAATGAATTGTCTAGCAGTAACGTGTATTCCCTGGCATATGACATCTATATAAGTTGACTAAGCTCTTTGACTCGGTGGTGGATGTCTAGTTCGCTACTGCTTATGCTATCTTCGTTCAACCGCTTATTTTGTGTTTAAAATGCTGATATCTAATATAGTAATTTGCTACATTTTTTTAAAAATGACACTTGCTCAAACTGATATTCCTTACTGTTTCATTCGACCAAAAGTGGGTTTTCCGTTCCAAAAGCATTGTGAACGATCCAGTATTCCATTGTCTCAAGATCGATTACATGACGTCGCACGCGATTATTGTGGGTGCTTCTTGTTTCATCAACCACCTTAAACGTTGATGCTAGGCAAAGTCATCACCCCCAGCCTCATCGTCGTCGGAAATTTGTCCCTCAGCCGATGCTTTCCTTCAACATTTTTTTCTTGACCTCCAAACATAGCTAAAGCGATTACAGTTTTATGTCCTCCTGGCCGTAGATAGATGGAGCAATAGACTTGACAATCTGAAATTCCATGCGTATAGCACATTTGACAACAAATAATTAAATGATGAAGTAAAGTATACTAGGGGAAAATTCTAGAGAACAAACCCTCTCTCCTATTCTTGGATCTTTGCCCAAATTCTCAATCTCTTCTATGTCTTCCTGTGTAAGTTTGTAAGCAGGGAAGAAGTCTTGCTTCTTTGTGACATAATTTGCTTCAACAACAGTGGCAAGCACTGGAAAAACCACTCTTTGTGTTCAGGGAGAAGTTGAAGTTATTAATATAAATACTTGTGATCTCCTGAAACATTTCAACGGTATATATAAGAAAAATACACCTCAAGTTTGTCTTCACTGCTCAGTCTTCCTCCATTGACGACCATGGCTAACCATCGCACTGAAAAAGATTTTTCCCTAATTCCATTGACAGAGTAATTTGGGAAAAATCTTTTCTATCTCTAAAAGATAAATTGAGCTATCAAACCTTTCCATTTTTTTTTAATAATAGGGTCAGGTACGAAACCAACTACGATGAAAACAATTCCACCCATTGGCACGCGTCTATTCCTCAATATGCCACATGCTTATTTCACTATTCCTTAAATAAAGCTTGATGCATACTAGAACCACCTTTTTTGTTTTGTAAACAGGCAAAAAGGGCCGTTTTAACATAGTCCCTCACATGTTTTGGATCATATCATGGTCCTAAATTTTAATTGCAAAGTAATCCCTTCACCTTCACCACTTAAGTGACTACGAAGTCATACATTGCAATTGAGCCCTACTCCAAATTCCCTTCCGAAAGATTTGAGATTGCAATTCCCTTTTTCACAAAGATTTCACACGAAGGCCTTTTACATTTTTGTTAGAAAGGATGGGTAGTTCTTTGCTTGTTTAGCTCCTTGGTTTTTCATCGTCCTAGCACTGCACTTTTGCTTTCCCCTTATCCATGTTTGTTCCACATCAGCCATTGTTGTTCAATTCTTCTTTGTGCTGCTTGATTGCTTCCCCTTGTAGTACAAATTTCAGATCCCATCTCTGCTCACCCTTTGCCATTTTTATCTTTCTTTTAAATTTGTACCGCAGTTTTATGGCACCGATTTGATACAATTTTGTTCTGTTTCCATTTTTTAAGATGTTATTACATGATAAAACGTCAAAGATGACACAGTGATGAGATTACCTCTCGGGTTAAGTGTAGCAGACTTAGACCATCTTAGTGTGTGTGGTTGTGTTGTGTTTAATTTATTTTACATATTGAAGCTAATTTAATTAAATGGCACTAAATTGAGCAAGCCTTTACCAAAGAAAAGAAAAACTTGAGCGAGTAATATGAAAAAAAAAACCCATTGGAAACCCATTGTTCCCTCTGTGCCCGCCCATGTTGTTGACTTAGAATGTGCAGCTGTAACTTGGGCATAATATTACAGTTGTTAGTTATGAAACATCTAGCAAGTTGAAATTGTTGAACAAGTGGATTTGCATTACCACTGTTGAATATTCAAAGACACTCTCGTGAAGCTTCCATTGCCTGTGATAATGGATAACTAAGCAAGTAATTTTTGGAGGTTTTTGTTTGCGAATTGGTATTGTCAATACACACCCCAAACCTAGACCAACTGCCAGAGGCTACCCACCACCATTGAAAATGGACCTAAAAGCTGTGAAATGGGGGGTGGTTCTCTCTCTGCATCTTCGGCACCTCCCCCTCTCTCTGCCAAAACTGACCTCAACTCCTCCATTGTCATCCTCTCCGGGGTCCACCACTCCACCCTCACTTCTTACTCCCAACTTTCCCAAGCAGCTTCGTCCAGTGGGCCCAATGAAAAGGGGTCATCTTGCTCGGTGTTTGCTATGGCCTCTAGCTCCAGGTCGTTTTTGGAGGGCGTCAAAATAAATTTTTTGAAAATAGAATTGCATCTTGCAATTACATAAAATGGTGGAGCGGGGTTTACTTTGTCATTTTGGGTAGAACTTGTTACACCCTACGATCACACTTGAGCGTCATCCAATGGTGCTAAATGCCGGATCATGACATGGTCCAAAAGATGAGGTGGACTATGTTAAAACGACCCAGGCAAAAATACTTGTGTTGGTATGTTTTGTATGGTACTTCATGTATGAAGCATGGGTGATTACATTTTGTTTTAATTCATCAGTGATTATAAAATATGTAATTGATTTATGCTTTTGTCAATTGGTCAATACATTAGTGAATTTATTTATGATTGTGTGACTTACCGGTAAACTCATTTAATTAAATTTTTTTATTTTTTTTGCAAAAAAAATTATACTTTTCTCTCACTTCTTATGCATTTTATTTTATTTTATATAATTGTTAATCTTCATAAAATATAATACAAATTTGTTCAAATACTATAACATAAAATAGATATTTTATAGATATAATCATTTTAAAGACTTTTAATGTACGAAGTTAATCTCATCATAATAATTACATGTACATTACTTTAATTTAAATTTGAATTGAAGTATTATTTTATGCATCAAAATATAAATAATTATTTATAAAATACCTTTTTATTAATCCAATACATATATGATGTTTTTTTCATTTTGGTATATATGCAATAAAAATAGGGTAAAAATTTTTATAAATGAATTCTATGTTTAATCCTTTGATCTTTCCTTTTCACCCTTTAGTTCAAGTCACCATTTGCATAAAATGTCATATTGCCATTTTATGGTAGAAACTAATGATATTCAAAAAGAGACCAAATGAAAATAAAAATAAATCACCATTTTAATCCCTAAAAAAAAAATTTAGATGAACCTAAGATATCTATCGTCGAATAGTGACTAATCTCATCAAGACATAGAGTTCATAAACATGGATTTTGCCTCTAACTACAAGGTCCAGAATTTTTTTTTTAAGTCAATATAAAGTCCTTGCTTAATAATTGTCTCATTCAAATTAATCCTCCTCTCACTTTTCGCGGTCAGAATCAAACATATTTCTCCTACCCTTCCAAAACAACTTCCTTCCATCTCAACGTGAAATGAAGGAGCATCTCTCCCAAAACTGCTGCCTACCATCCTCTCAACTTGAATTGTTATCCCTATTTGCTTTCCATACCAAGGGCACACATGTTCCTGTTATTGTAATGCTTTGGTTAATGAAATAAAATAGAAAGTAGTACAGATTTTAACATTAGAATAATTGTTGCATAGGATGTTATTTCTAAGTAGTTATTACTTATTATTTTAACTTACTCGTTATATATCATGAAACCAATAAGAATACTAAGACGGTTTGGCTGCACAAGGAGGAAGAGGTGTCTTGAGCTGGAGAAGCTGACTTCGATTATTGACTTTTAGCATCGCTGCCCTTATGTTGCCATGGATTAGGAAGAAAGATAACCTCATTTATTTTGAGCAAGTTTAAGTTTAATGCATTGTAAGTCCAAAACATTTTTTTAATATTACCATCCAATCAAATCATTTCATTTGGATAACTTTCTTAAGTAATAGGTGTGTGATCCAATTTTCTTTAATCATGATTCAATATATGATTATATGATAGTATAAACAAGTTTTACACTTTAAAATTAAACTCGTAATATTTTATTTCCATTCATTACTTTGCTTATGACTCCACATCTGAGCGGAAGCAAAAAACAAATACAACCATATCAGTCCATTCAAGAGAGCACCAACAAATAGACTATGCCTTAGAGCTAAGCAGATCCTAGCATCATTCACGAAGACAAAAAAAAACAAGCAAGGAATTGGTAACGCCACCCCACCTAGAACTTAGGCCAAGCTCAGGAATGTAAAACCAAAAAGCAACTGATCCACATGTGCAGCACACTTGGTGAAGATCGAAAGTCTCAAAGTGGGCAGTATAGCTCCATCCAGAATAGTAGCAAACTCACAATACCAATACCAACAAGATGTACGAAAAAACAAAATACTCTAAAGGCCCATGCTCCTGGCAGACAGTGGGGAGCAACACAAAGGCCCCACCCTCAAATACAGCAGCAATTAAAGAAACACACCGCAGCTGGCAAAAAGCTAAGTCGCCACAAACCAAACAAAGGCCCAAGAAAACCAAACTCACAGCAACATGTCAACACGAATGGCAGCAAACAGCAACAGCAAAGGCAAAGTATGAACATACAGCAGCTAACGCACAAATGAACACGCTGCAACATGAGTAAATTGAAAAACAACACTAACATCAATGACATACCCTAGCACACGCACCACTCCCGACGCCCAGAAAGTAACATTACAACACGAAACAGGGCAGCAACTAGAGAAAAAAAATTCACTCCAACCAATTTTGGTACAACTATCAAGATTTTCACCGTTGTCACAACGTTCCGGAGGAGGGCGCTGCAACATGAAAAGATATTGTTTTTTAATTGAGTAAATAGAATCGCCACCAATTTTATTCAAAGAGAAATTGGAAAACCTTTCAATTTGATAAAATTGGTTAATGATGTAAATTTAATAAAGTATGAGAAATAGTTACAAAATTTAATAATAAACATTTATAAAAGATGTTACGGTATAAAAGAAATTGGGCCACGAATAAGGCCCATAATGCTATATTGGACTAAGTATAAGGCCCATAAGACCAAATACTCACTAATGTATTAGGTCGTAAAATGGAAAGATCCAACACTCTTCATCGACTTACGGGTTCCGAGATCTAGAGGGCATAAAGTCACATCTGACTTCCTCTAGCCTAAAGCCACGTAGTCCACAATGTCCCACTACCTTCCATGAAAAAATCCATAAACCACGTCCCAAGATATGCGAGAATGCTAATGGTACGCGGGCTTCCTATTTAAGGGGTAAACAAAAGTGAATAGTTAAGCATTCAAATCTAAGATACTATTGCCACTTCCTTGGTGGAGTGCTTGCAAGTACCCCACCATCCATTGTCAAAACTTGAGCCTAAAGACAAAGAAGGAATTAAGTGGCATCGTGGAACTTTGTAATCCCAGGTGACCTCTTTACATACCACTTCATTACATTGGCACCATTGTCGGGGCAATGATTGCTACTATTCCTTTCTCTCGTGTTTTACCAGGAAAAACCATGGTCACAACAAAAGCCACGGGTAAACTCGTCCCTCAGCAAGACTTTACCCATAACCTAGTACCCCAGGATGGTCGCACAACATCCTCTGAGTTTGTATTTTGAACCGATGGATGTGGCCCGTTGGTACAACAATGTGTGCGTTCCATTGTACAAAGACTAGAAATGCAAGTTGCAAAGAAACCACCACTACCACTACCACGGCTAGAGCTCCACCAGGATTCGCAGACACGGAACCAAGAAGTAAGCAGGGCCTCAAAGGCGTTGAGAGCAGTGGTACCTGCACCGGACCACACAATGATGGACTTTTTCCACATGATGCGCGATCAAGCAATTTGTGTGCAAGCCCTGGAGACTGAACTCCATAGGAGGAGAGACGAATATGATTGACTAGCTCGGGATTGTGAGCGATCCTGGAAGCAAAAGATCTTCTTCGACGCAAAAAAGATTGGGTAAGAAGATTGGAGGCATGCCTCAAAGCAATAAAGGAAGCCGAAAACCAACACAAGCCTAACCATATCGAAGAACGCGGCCACGGTGCATTGCCAACAGAACGGAGTAACCAACTCGGCGCGACGCTGAAAAGATAGCAAAAAATAGAATACAACCCCCAGAATAAATAAGAAAAGTTTGAGCAAGAAAGGAAGTACCCATGCTTGTGGAAGCAACTAAGGAATTTGGAAAGAGAGGCATGCGAGGATGGAAAACAAGAAAGATGATGATCTGGCATCCTCGTTTTCCAAAAGTATTATGAGGTACGCCTTCCCCTTTGAATTTAAGCCTCCTAATGACATCAAACTCTATGATGGGACCACTGATCACTAAAATCATCTGGACATTTTTTGTTCTTGGATGTACCTGGATGGAACACTGGATCCCGTACAATGTAGAACTTTCCCGGTTACCTTGAAAATGGCAACATTGAAATGGTTCAACCGCCTCCCACCACAATCAATTCACAAGTTTCCCGACCTAGTAGAAAAATTCTTGGCTCAATTCTCAGCCAGTCGTAGCCGGCCTAGGTCAGTAATTAGCCTTATGGGTTTCAAACAGGGCATGGGGGAGAGTCTCCGAGTTTATGTGGATAGATTCAACCCAGTCACCCTAGAGATAGCAACTCTTGAGCCACAAGCAGCTCTTGTGGCCTTCATGCAAGGTTTAAGGTCGGATGTATTCGCCCAATCACTATCTAAGATGGAGCCCAGAAGCATAGAAAAGTTGTAGAGAAGGGCTGAAAAATACATCAACATGAAAGAAGTCATGTTAGCAAAGTTGGAAGGCGAATGTGGCCAAAAAAGAAGGAGCAGCCCAAGGAGAAAAGAAAGGCCCTTAAGGAAAGAAGCTCAAATAAGGGGGAGATCTATTGATTACACCCCCCATTGAATGTGTCCCTGAGTGAGATATATCGGGAGATATAGAATACAAAGCACATCAAAAAATCGAGGTCTATTAGAGAAAGAGCCAACAAGAACAAGTCAGAATACTGTGATTTCCTTAGGAGTTATAGACACAAAATGGAGGATTGCAGTGACCTCCGAAATGCCATAGATGACCTTATCAAACTCAGAAAGTTGGCCAAATATGTAGCTGCATAGACAAGTCCTAGAAGAAGGAGGCGAAATTTAGCTGAGAGAAACAAGCATCGAAGCCTAACTCGGATGCATGGGGATGATGAGCCTTGAGAAGGCAATAAGGCCGACACAATAACTAAGACAATACACACCATAACTGAAGGCTTTATGGGTGGCAGATGTTCCAAATCATCTAGAAAAAGGGCCTTGAAAGAGGTAATGATGGTGGATGCTAGCCCGGGAAAGAGGCAAACCTAGAAAAAGCCATTTCCCAATCTAGTTTTCTCCAAAAAAGACAACTCGAGATCATCTTGGGTAATGACAACCCCATGGTGATATCTAGAGTAATGTTGAATGCAGAAGTAAAGAGAATTCTGGTGGATCAGGGAAGTTCAGTAGATTTTTTGTTTAAGCCAGCATTTTAAAAGCTAGGCTTAAAAGATTGCGATCTCTGATCTTATCCAGATGAGTTGTTTGGTTTTTCTGGCGCCATTGCTAAGTTGGAGGGGTTTGTCACACTACAAGTCATCGTCGGAGTTAGGGATGAAGTGAGAACCATACTCTGTTCATGAATTGTCCCGCAGTGTACAACGCAATTATTAGGCGACCCATCATTAATAAGGTCGGAGCAGATATATCAGTCCCCTGTTTAGTGATTCCCCTATGAGGAAAGGAAAGTGATCACAGTTGTGGGTAGTCAAATGGTGGCAAGTGTAACACCCTAATATTTAACTCAACATACCTATGATGTATTACAGTTAATTATTAGTTATTACTCTTTTTTTTCATCCTTTAACTTCTTTTTATCAAAATACTTAGTGGAAATTAGGGTAAAATTTTTTTTTTGAAAACATAAAACAAAATGTGAGCTGTGCGTACTATCATAAATCAAACGTTTAAACACAAACAAAATAAATAGAGTAAGCAGGTCATACATACACATATCTAGAAGCACTTTACACTTGAACATGAAACACAATTCATTATATAATATAGTTCATAGTACAACGGAAATAAAACAGATGGAGTCACACCCATACATAATGGGCTGAGCTTGCAATACATAGAGTCAACAAAAGAAAATACAGGAAAGCAGTAAATACAGGAAAATAGAAAGTACATGAGACGTCAAAATAAAAAGCCCGCTACTGCTCCCTCTCACTAGTCCTACAAGTGCTAAACTAAGATACCCCTAGCAAAAGGTACGAAAAAAAAGGGGATCCTCATGATAGCTCGGGCACTCGACCAGACCCTCCAACGAGATCTACTGGCGGTGTTGATCTTCTGGCGATGAGGGTATGTACCCAATGAACTGCGCAAGCTCCTCGGGCATATGTAGATGGAATGGAGGACAGACATGGCCTCCATGGCGTGGACGCATCTGCAGTCGCCGACCTAGATAGGGCTGGGTCACCGTCTCCTCGCTACCTCTACCTATGTCCATCAAAACCGTAAGAGCAGAGCCCTCCGAATAGATATAAGTGAGGGAGTCCTCAGACGGAGCGGTCTCAGATTATCTCGAGCGAGGAACATAATCGAGGTAATCGCAGACTACTAAAGCGGTCGGGCGAGGATGACGAGTCTGCTTATTGTAAGGGAGGGTGCGCTTGAAGATCAGATCATCGCCGTGGGGAGAAATGGGAGTGAATCTGAAGCTGGACATTGGGTAGGCAAACGGACGTCCCATGTACGCAAAAATGCGAACAACACATCGACTCTCGAAGTGGTAGGAACGATGGTCTAGGTCGTAGTGCACCTCCTAGATTGGAGTGTCAACAAAAATCACAAATGACGCCATCGGACTCTGAAGGTGTAACGGAAATAAAGAGATAGAGGGGTGAGAATCTTGATAAAGAATCTTAGTAGGGGAAATCTCCTATCCTAGTGTCATCGTCTATGTCCCCAGGAACCTTGGGTTTTATTAAATAAAAGGTGAGCATGCATAAAGTTCCTTTTTAGGTTTTCAAACATATTTATCCAAGGTCCATTCATTTTAGGATGAATCTTAATGTCATGAATGCAGTATATCATAGCATGAATGTATGGCAGAAACTATGCAATTATTACTTAAACAACAACATACAGAAGCATGCTCATGTACACGATATCAAAAAGGAAACAAACTTTCATATGAATGCATTTTGCTTATGTGTCATTACTTGCATCATTAGTTCTCTTTCATGGGGCCACCCTAAAAAGTTTTGAGCTCATACCTAACTAGTCGACACTAGTTCTCATCTTTTCCTCAGATAAGTATAAATATATCCCGACTCCCGGAGTGCGGGCTAGGGGGCTTAAGGATCACCTATCATAAATATATCCCGACTCTTGGAGTGCGGGTTAGGATTATCTCCTTTTTCGAAATGCATCTATTAGCATCTAGTGCACAATAAATTTATCCACTTTGGCAGGTTGCATATACCATACCCTCATGTTTTTGTTTTCTCTTCACCATAGCAGAAGAAATGTGTCTCAGCATGCTATGCAAGTATGCAACATAAGCACATGTTCTCAAATATCATCATGGTATTTCATTCAATATTTCATGCTCATCAAATCATGCAAATCATCATAGCATGCCACACTATACACAACACTTATATCTCAAGTTTATATATTCATATGCACATAACATCAGTACTTTAGCAAAATAATAAACATGCTCCTACCTATAATGCCAGAATAAGGGACCAGACTCAGCTAGTGCAAATGTTATGCATAACAAACCATATTAACAAGCAAATATACACTTTAAAACACTAATTCTCATTCCCTATCCTATCTTACAGTATTTTATGCTTTTGATCCTAACGGGTCTTAAACTTACGATCTAATTAACCTAGCATCCAAATTAGGTCTTTTATGCGCCTAAGGGATCATGACTAATGATTCTCACTAATTATTATGATTATGATCAATTCCAAATAGCATAGTGTAGAATGGGCAGAATTCCAACACTTCAAATTATGGGTGTCTAGAAGTCACAACTTTGACCCTTTCTAAGTTTCGGCTTTTCTTAAGGTACTAAAACTAAATGCTACCACTTTTAGGAGTTAAACCTACACTCCTAAACACTTCTAAAACAATATTATTTCAGATTCTACTTGTCCTAGGGCAGTAACCATATTTTTAGTTTCTAAGGGATCTAGAACTCACAACTTACATCCTTTCCACTTACTAGTTGTCTCTAACACTCACAAGATAATTTTTGCTTCACTCAAACATAATTTTTACACATTCTAACCCTTTAAAACAACAACATGTAGTAGCCAAAATAACAAGGCAGTGGCCGAAACATATATGTCATATAATCACATAAAATCACATTTCATGTGCATATAAGTTACTAGTTTCCCTTGGAATTATTTTAGAACCTCAAAACTCTTTTAGAAAGTAATTTATTTAATTAAAATCATAAAAATAAAGGCCAAGGCAGTAGTTATTTTAAACCACTCTCAAAAGAGTTTTAACCCATAAAAATCATACTCAAAGTATTCTTTGAGCTTTTCTATGCTTAAGAAAAATCTTAAAACATAGCTTGTTGGCCTTTGTGACAAGATGAAACTTATGCGAAGCTCATCCTCATCTCAAGGCTGAAAATAGTATTCATAGAATACTTCCATTTTCCAAACTTCACTTGAGATACAAAGGGCAAGTCTTTGAGCTCTGGGATCTTTAGGTGATAACAAAACTTAAACATGCTATGCACTTTATTTTAGTCTCCATTATAAAAGGAAAGTGAGAGCTTGAAATAAATATGAGATGCAAGTTCATTATTATCTTTAAAGTTTAGGTGATGACTTGAAATATAAACATGAAATGCAAAGCTTGAAATTTAAACATGAGAATGCAAGTTCATGTCTTTATTCTTGAGATGTTAGTGATGACAAGGAAAAGTAAACATGAGATGCAAAGCATAAACTTAAACATGGATACAAGTTCATTTATTCTTTAGTAGAGCTCATTCAAGACTTTAAAGGAGTATAAAGCTCAACCCAACACATATCTTAGCAAGACAAAGTGAGCTTTAGAGTTCTTTGTACCAAGGTTTCAAAGAAACCTTATGGTTTGAATATCATCATCAAGCTCAAGGAAAAGAACCAAGAGAACAAAACAAATAACATCATTTCTTGAGAACCAAAACCAAAGTAAGAACAAAGAAAAGGAAAAAGAAACCGAATCCATGCATAAAGGAAAAGAAGGAAACTGAAACCATAGTCAAGAAAAGGAAAGGAAAACCAAAAATGAGTTAGAATCAAAACCAAGTTTCAAGCTTTAAAGGTTCCTCAAACGATAACCACAAGACCATTATCTTGAAACCTCATCATCAAGCTAAATATTTCCTTTCAAAACCAAGCTTCATAACCAAAAATAAAAAGAGAGGAAAAGAGTTTAAACTAAGAGAAACTAGAACTTTTCATATCAAAATAACAATATAAAAGATAAAGCTTTTGAAAAGCAAAACCCTACCAAGTGGTGTTTTTCTTTGGAAGGAAAAAGAGCTTGATCTTGTAAAGGAATGAGAAGAAAAACTCTTCTCCAAAGGATGATGATGATTCGGCCAAGCAAGGGAAAAAGGGAGGAAATGTGTTTTGTGTGAGCTTTGTGTTTGAGAATGGAAACTTTGGTGTTTGGATGATGATCTATGGTGGTTGTATGGTGGTTTAAGGTTGCAAGAGGGTGGTCTTAGAAGAGGATGAAGAAGATGAGAGCAAAGAGTTTCTTTGAGAGAAAAAGGAAAAAAGCTTAGAGAAATTCTTATGACACAAACTTTAAAGTGAGCAAATGGAACCAAGTTCTCTTGAAATTGGAATTTATAGAAAAATGAAATGTGAATGAGTGAATTAGAGGGGGAGTGGCTGGCGGTCTTGAGGCTTTGTAGGGGGGAAAATATCTCTTTTAATTGGTCATTCAAAGGTAATGCTAGGTATGGTTTGAAGTATGGTGAAGTATGGTCTCAAGTATGGTCCAAGGTATGGCTCAAAGCATGGTCTTTGTGTGCAACATAATTCAACATGTGATGAATGTGGGGGGAATAAGTGGCCGGTTCCTATAGCCATAGAGAAGGAGATTTGTTTCATCTAATTATGGTTTAGTGATGTGTTTAGGTGTATCTTTGATTAAGCTTTTGGTCAGGAGTTTGTAAGTAAGTGTTTAGATAAAGTAATGGGTAATTAAGGGTATTGAGACATGATTAGGAGTGGTTTTGTATCATTAGTGAAATTAAAACTCATTTTATGATATGATGATGCACAAACATAATTCCTTAATTTAAGGAATTGGAGAGAGAAAACAATATTCAATATTCCATGACATGAAATCTTGATTTTTAAAAACAATTAAGGTGTATCTAAGCAATCTTAGGTTCTAATTAACCTTAATAAATTATTTTGACTCTAGATTAATTATCAAAATTAATTAATCTTCAATTAGAGCCTAATATTGCTTTGGTTCCCGTAATCACGTCATTAGGCCCGCAAAACACTATTCCATGGACAAAACGATAATTTTGCACAAACACTGTCTGGGACCACCCGAGCCAAAAAAAATCATAAACACATATAATTAACATTCCAAACCCTTTGGAGAAATTCCGGGCTCAAACGGCACTGATACCCGCGTAAAACGCTATAGAGGTATTTTGATTATTTTGAGCCGAAAGTTCGGAAAACAAGAATTTCATCTCTGTTATCAATCACAATATATATAATCCCCTTCAAACATTGAGTTGACCCTTCGAGGACTGCAGGGTCGACCATCCTCTAATTTCTGGGTAAAAATGATCTCAGATGCATTTTGGTCATTTTCACTCAAATAGAAAAATCGGGGCGTTACAGCAAGACAGTGCTACAATGCTAGCCTGAAACTCGGAGAACGAAAGAAGACAAAGGAAGAAAGATAGGCCCAAAATATAATGATGATATATCTGGATATGCACTCCCAGAAAGTGCATGGTAGATTAGAGCGAGGAGATGAACTCGAAGAAATCCAGATCGAAAAAGAACCAAGCAAGAAGACCAAGATAAATAGTTGCTTGGCGCTTTTCAAGAAAGAAGCATTGATCAAATTTCTCAAAGATAATGTAGATCTCGTTGCATGGTCAGCAACATATATACTAGAAATAAGTCCAAAAATCATGAAACATAATCTTCGGTTTACCCAGGCTCTAAGCTAGTGGGGCAAAAAAGAAGGCGGATATCAGAAGAAAAAGCAAAGGTAATAATGGAGCAGACATCCAAGCTCCTTAAAGTTGGCTTCATCAAGGAGGTTTTTTATCCCACATGGTTGTAAAATGTTGTATTAGTTCCAAAAGCCAGTGAAAAAATTTGCATGTGCATGGACTACACAGACCTGAACAAAGCTTGCCCAAAGGATCCGTACCTGCTCCCAAGTATAGACAACCTTGTCAATGTTGCTTCCAGCTTTCATTTTTTAAGCTTTATGGATGCATACTCCTAGTACAATCAAATACCCATGAACCCGAAAGATGAAGAGAAAATCGCTTTCATCACTCTAACGGCTAACTACTGTTATAGGGTTATGCCTTTTGGGCTCAAAAATGCGGGATCAACATAGTAAAGGCTGATGAATAGAGTATTTCAGGAGCATATTGTAACCAAGATGGAAATTTATATTGACGATATGCTAGTTAAGACTAAAGAACCGGGAAGCCTCATTAGTGACCTTTAGGCAATATTTTGTAGCTTCTGGGACCACCAAATGAGACTAAATCCCTTGAAGTTTGCCTTTTCGGTCGATGCAGGGAAGTTCCTCAGGTTCATGCTAACCCATAGAGGAATTGAAGCCAATTCAGAAAAAGGTAGGGCTATTTTAGAGATGAAGAGCCTTTCCTGTGTGAAAGAAGTCCAAAGTTGATGGGAAGATTGGGATCACTCTCAAGATTCCTCTCCTTATCATCTCAGAAGTCAGTGCCCCTGTTTGATCTGCTAAGAAAAAGAAATAACTTTGAGTGGACAGAAGAATGTGAACAAGCCTTCATTGGCTTCAAGGAGTATTCGGTGAGCCTGCTAACTTTACCAAAACTAGAAGATGAAGAAGTGGTGGTTTATGTGGGAGATGCTGTAGTTGAAGCAGCTTTAATCAGAGAAATAGACAGAGAACAGAAACAAGTATACTTCACTAGCAAACCCTTGCAAGGGTCTGAGCTCAGATACCAGAAGCTATAAAAAGTTGCTTTTGCCCTAATCTTTGTAGCTTGGAGACTACAACCATATTTTCAAGCTCATATTATTTTGGTTAGGACGGATTAGCTAATTTAGTAAATATTGCAAAAACCTGACCTAGCCGGAAAGATGATCACATGGTCTATTGAGCTCTCGGAATTTGACATTCGATTTCAGCCAAGAATGGCCATCAAAGCTCAGGTGTTAACAGACTTCATCACTAAATTTGTGGATGATGAGGAATAATGTCTCGGAGCATGGACCTTATACATAGACGGTTCCTCCAACCTCCGGGACAGTGGAGCTGAAGTAATGTTAGAGCGAAATGATGAAGTCCGAGTTGAAATGTCAGTAAATTTCGACATTGCCACTTCAAACAATCAAGCAGAGTATACAGTTATTATTGTCGGACTAAATTTGGCTAAGGATATGGGCAAAAACAAGCTAGTAGTTTGCAGTGATTCATAGATTATAACTTCTCAAATTGGAGGAGCATACATAGCTAAAGACCCAATGCTGAAGCTGTATTTAGAAAAGGTGAAGAACTTGTCATCCAATTTGATAAGGTCGGTGTAAAACATATACCCTGGGAAGAGAATATCAGAGATGATATCTTATTAAAGTTAGCAAGTACAAGCCCGGAGGAAATAATAAGAGTCTAATACAAGAAACACTGAAGTAGCCAAGTATAGCGCAATACAAAGAGGTTAGATAAGTGGAAACTGTTCCCGGTTGGGTAGTGGGGATCTTGGGCTATCTAAAACTCGGAACCTTTCCTAGTGACCCTAAAGAAGCAAGAAAGGTGACCCGCTAAGCCCCATACTATACAATCATTGACATTCAACTTTACAGAAAAAAGGCTTTCACAATCACTGCTAAAATGTCTAAACAAGGAACAAGCCGAGTATGTGCTACAAGAAGTTCACGAAGGAATTGCGAGCAATCACCCTGGAGGACGTACACTCCCGCTCAAGGTCCTCCGAGCAGGGTATTATTGGTCATCCTTGACTAGGGATGCTTTTGAGTTCGTCAAGTAATGCCAAAAGTGCCAAGAATACTCTCACTTCCTTATAGCCCCCGCAGAAGAAATGAAGACAATCACAGGCTCTTGGCTTTTTGAGAGATGGGGCATTGATCTCCTTGGACCTTTTCGGCTTGCTCCTAGATAAGTAAAGAACCTAATAGTTGTAGTAGATTACTTCACAAAGTGGATTGAGGTGGAAACCCTCTCCACCATAACTGCAGCACAATGTAGAAAGTTTGTTTGGAAAAACATCATCCCACCATTTGGTCTTCTGAGATCAATTGTCACGGACAACGAAAATCAGTTCACAGACTGGAAATTTATGAAGCTATTGAAAAACCTTAAGATTTCGCAGCATTTCACCTTAGTGGAATATTCTTAAGCTAATGGGCAGGCTGAGGCAGCCAACAAGGTCATCCTACAAGGAATTAAGAAGAGATTAGACAAAGTAAAAAGGGCTTAGGCTGATGAGCTCGGAAGTGTTCTCTGAGCTCATAGAACCACATCGTACATATCCACCCAGGAAATACCTTTTAGGTTAGTCTATGGTATTGACCCAGTCATCCCGATAGAAATTGGAGAGTCAAGCCCCCATGTTCTATCTTACTCAAAAATAAAAAATAGCCCCCAAAGAAAGGAAGAGCTTGATCTAATTGAAGGAGTTAGAGAAGAAGCCCACCTCTAGTAGATAGCGCTAAAAAGAAAAGTTACGAGAAGATTCAATGAAGATGTAATCCTAAGACATTTCAACCAAGGTGATCTTGTCCTTCGACGTATGAACATCAAACTTCCTGCACTTGGGCAAGGAATGCTAACAGGGATCTGAGAAGGCCTATATAGCGTAATTGAAGTGTTAGGCAAGGAAGCATACAAGCTTGTAACAATGCATGGCAGAACTATTCCAAGGTCGTGGAATGCCATTAACCTCCGAAGATTTTATGTATAAACATACAAATCACGTGGCAGCCTGGTACTCTTTTTCCTACAACGGGTTTTTCCCAGTAGGTTTTTTTGGGAGGTTTTAATGCCACTGGATAAAAAGCGAGTCTAGGTTGGACTAAATTCCACCTCAGTTCTCATTATTAATGGAAACTACTCATTCATTCAGATGATGAATTTATAATCGAGTACCAATAATCTAACGACGTAAGTCAGTTAATTATTTAAACTTGTTCAAATTAGAAAACCTTTGGAAATCTATCCAAGGTAGTTAAGCTGGGTTGATGTTATTGCAGACTGAAAGTCGTAACCTCATAGATAATTATAACTCGTTGCAATTGTTAAACCTTTGGCATTTGGAAATTTTGAGGTACAAATACCAAGTATAATTGTTTTACTTACAAATATACCTCAAAGGTCATAAGCAATCCTAGCTTGTTATAGTTCATCGGGTACAGATAAAACTTGCACAAATCAGATCAATGGCAAGAAAATCACATGCATAATTCAAACTCGTTACAAACACAAGCATATCTATAAATCAACTCATTGGTTCAAGTATCCCAAAACGGAATACAGCTAAAATTTACAGGTTACGACCTCACAAGGTTGGAAACAAAAAAGAAAAAAATTCAAAATGAAAAATGGTCATGCAAGACTAGTATCATCATCTAGAATATCCACAATCTTGCCATCTTTGACCATGTGAAAAATTCCAACCTCTGGAAAATTGGTTTCTAGGCAGACTACCTTGACCTGGACCAGGATATTGTCAAAAATCTCATTAGCATTCTTCTCCTAGTCAGATAGGGTCTTAGCGGCACTAGCTTTCAACTCGGAAATCTCTGCAGTAAGATCAGTCTTGTTTTTCTTAAGAACAGTTACAAATGAGGACAAAGAATCTTTCTCATTTTGAAGGCGGTAAACTTCAACTTTAGCTCATCCAACTCCTTTTCGGTGGACTTTGCATAGGAGAGAAGATCCTTGTTATCATTAATGTACTCATTCATGGACTCCTTAAGGTTCTCAAGATACTCTTTCTCTCCTTCGATCTCAGAACGCATCTCGTCCTTTACTTTTTCTGACTTCTCGAGATTAGAAGTAAGACCTTCACTTCGTCGAAGAAAGGACACAGTACAAAGAAAAGAGCACTAGCCCCATTGAAGCTAGTTTGAGAGAATCGAACTCTGAAGTTGGCGGCACGTACCTTTCTAGTAGAGGTGCTCATTAATAAATTCAGAGAAAGGAAAATCCTCCAAAAATAAAGCACCTCCCTTTTGTTTCTTGGGGTTGGCATTTCCTTCACCGCATCAAAATCAAGCCCCAAAGCTTCAACATCAAGAGAAGAAAACCCAAACCCAAGGGGCTTTTCCCTTTCTTGAGGGAAGTATTGACCACTAACTTCAGCTTTTTAAGAATAGGTTGGTCAGTTTTCATGGAAGAGGTAGAGCTCGACCCTTTTGGATTCTGGCTCTAAGCTAATGACTCTGCATCCCTCTTTAGCACCTGAGATCGGAGAGCCCTGACATTAGAATGCGAAGCCATGTCACCTGAAAACAAAAATGCAATGTTAGAAGACTATTTAAAATAAAAAGGGAAGGATAAAGATGGAAAACAAACCAAGATATGCCTTAACGGCTTTAGGAGTACTAATAAAAATCTTCTTCAAGCTAAGGGGTTTAGCCTCCAAGACTCTAAGAAAAACTCTATAATAACCTATTCGAGGGGGTTCAAGAAATTCTCAGTAAGCTTTAGACACCAGGGCACAATAGTCCAAAAATAAGGAAACCCGGATCACTTTGCCTGACCTACAAAGAAGGGCTGATGATGAGGAACTCCTTGAATTTTAAAATAAAACCCCTTGAAATGATGAAACGATTCCTCATAGGTCTCAAAAACCTTTTCATTCACTCGACCTCGGAAAAAGATCTGAGAGCCACTAGCTGGATTGGTAAATGCGAGCAAGTATAGGAAGATTTTGGGGTAAGTAAAAATCTTGAGATAATTGCACACTATCTCAAAACCCCAGATCATGGCCTGATAGGGTGGTATTAATTTCCTGGAGAATAGGAGTTTGAAAATTGGAAAAAGGTAAGCGGACACCCAATTTCTCAAATAGGACATCATACATCCACATGTATTCAAAGTCATCATCCCCTGGACGGTTACAAACTCTCTCATTTGAACTCGCCGCCTCGATGGAATACTTAGACTTTTCGTCGAGATCTGAGCATATTGTGGTGGTAGATTGAAAAACAGAGAGATAATCCTTGTTTGCCAAATTTGAAAAATAGTGAAGGTGATCTCCAGTGAACACCTTGGGAGGGCGGAGAACCTTGGAAACCTCAACCTCATGTTTTCCCATAACCTATAAAGGGGGAAGCCACCATAGTCTAAGATTGGAGTACATAATATTTTGAAATTAACAAAATGAAAATAGAAAATGTTGCCCTAAGGTGGTTTCCCATAAAACCCTAAATCTAGCTTATGGGTTGCATTTGTGCACCCATTTCCCATCCTAACTATGAATATGTTGCATTCGAATTGTACTTAATTCTTGGTCAAATTAGTGAATTTGCACTTTGTCCTCATTATGCATCATTCAATAAATTTGGAGTGATTAGCACCATTTTAGTGAATATTCATATTTTAAAAGTCCTTTGTGCTTTTAATCACTTTTTGGAGTGTTGCTTGGTAACACAAACTTCCAGGTTGGAGCACTAGAGCAAAAGAAAGGACTCAGCAACACTGATGATAGCCTAGGCGGTCAATGACCACCCAGGCAGTGAACATAGAGAAAGCAGAATTTTAGCAAATCATGCAAGACCACCCCAGTGGTCAAAAACCACCAAAGCTGTCATTAGTTAAGTGACCAGCGTTAGCGAAACACAATTTTTGCATACGGGGCCAATTTTTGAATGATATCTTATTAGGTCACGAAAAGAAAAAGGGGACGCACTCTCTGTCTCTCATACCCTCAGACTCCATTCTCTTTCTCTACATCTCTCTCTATCTTCTCTCTATCTCTCTTATTCTCTTTTCTCTCTAAGGTTTCCATTAGTGAAGGTACTTTGCCTTGGATATTGTAGCAATGATTGTTGCTATTATTTTTAGGTTCTTTTATCTTTATTGTTGTAATCCTCTAGAAATGGAGGAGAAGTCTTCTTTACTAGTGTAAGGGTTTTCGGATGGATTGGGATTATGTTTGAGACCTCTTTTGATATTAAATGCATTGGTTTTCTTAATGTTCTACAGTTTCTATTCCTATAATTATTGTGGTGATTGCTATAATCTTTATTGGAATAACTAAATTAGCGATCATCATTTAGGGAAATCCTTTGGGCATAAATTGATAGATCTATTGGTTTATGTTTGAGGGAGAACATTAGAATTAACTTTTTGATTGGCAGTTAGGCTACATCAATTGGTTCATTAAATTAATATAATTTCTAAATAAATAGACGATCGTCGTTTATTAGTTATTTGCATTGATCAAATTCTAGAGGTCGATCGATCACTAGCAGAATTGCTAGTAATTTATTACTAATAGCCATCAATGGGTTTAATACTTGGCTAATGATAATTAATTTTCAATTCTAGGAATACCTTGCACTAGTGCCTTTTTTACTGTTACTATTATCTCATTGTTATTATATTTTAGTTTCAATTTGTTTAAATTTCACTTTTCAAAACCCCAATTTTCCTAACTAAATATTGAATTCTCCTTGAGAGACGACCTAGGTTGTGCCATTTACTACATTTTTGTTGCAAGTTAGCATTTCATAAATTTTAATTTGTTTGTGAGTCCTGAAAAGTCGCATCAACTTTTGGCGTCGTTGCCGGGGAGGCATTAAAACTTAGTTGTTTATTTTACTATTTTTATTTTTTCCAATTTTTATTTATTTACTATTTATTTTATTTTTCCTTGTTATATTTATTTGCAAAAAGAAAAAGAAAAAAAATTTCTGGTTGTTCCCTTGTATGAGGCGTTCCCTGTCTACTGGAAATTTGATACCTCTTGACACTGAGATTGAGAGAACTTTAAGAAAAATCAGACAGGCAAAGCATTAACATGTGGAACCATCTGTGTATTCTGATCCTTTATTTAGTGTTTCAGGTGATATAGCAAACATAGGAGATAGGAACATGACATTTAGGTAGTTCATTGCTCCTGATTTTACCCAAGAACCCCTGGCAATTACATACCTCAGGCTTGACAATGATTTTGAGCTCAAGGGGTACATAGTTCATGCTTTGCCCAAGTTCCATGGGTTGTTTGAGAAGACCCCCACCAGCATTTAAAGAAGCTGCACATGGTGTGTTCTGGCATGAGATCCAATGGGGTGGAAGTGGATAATGTTAAGCTCAAAGCATTCCTCTTCTCCCTAGAGGGTGCTACAGGGCTAGATGAGATTGTAAGCAATTGGACAGGGATGAAGTGGCTTTTCTTGGAGAGATACTTTCCTGCCTCTAGAGTGGCTTCTATCAGAAAGGAGATCTCTGGAATCCGCTAATCAGATGAGACTCTAGATGAACATTGGGAGCGCTTCAAGCTCCTCTATGCAGGCTGCCCCAATCATCAGATTCTAGAGCAACTCTTCTTTCAGTACTTTTATAAGGGATTGGTACCTGTTGATAGATGTATGATAGATGCTGCTAGTGGAGGGGCACTATTGGATAAGACTCTGGCAGATACCCGAACTTTAATTGAGAATATGGTTACAAATTTTCAACAATTTGGTTCCAGGGTAGCCACAACTACCAGAGGCCTTCATGAAGTTAGCCACCCAGAAAATTTGTTGACGCAAACTTTACAGCAACTTTCTAGCCTTATGCAGCAATTAATGGTGAGCTAGGCAGCAACTTCAGTGGTTCCTAAGGCCTGTGGCATATGTACTTCAAATGACCATCATACTGATACGTGCCCAGCATTGTAAGATGATTCAACCACTGGGGTAGTAGCAACATACCCCTTCTAGAATCCACCTCAGAATCAAGCAGGCCAGTTCCCATTTGGGAACACATATAACTGCAGCTGGAAGAATAATCCAAATTTGAAGTAGGGAAATAATTCTCAATCATAGGGCTAACCTTCACAGAAAAAATACCTAGCACCTCATCAAAGGCAACCGGCCTTCCTTGCACCTCCATCTTCAAACCCCACTATGACTGAAATGATGAAGATGATGATGGCATAAATGCAGGAAATAAGAAAGGAGAATGCCTAGCTGAGAGAGGAGGTGACTCAAATGAAGCAAAATCAGAGTCATCAAGACTTAGCCTCCCAGTTACCTTCTCAGACCATGCCTAATCCAAAGGGAAATGTCTGTGCAATCACCTTGAGGTCTGGGACAAAAATTCCAGAGGTATCCAAGCCTGTAGAAGAAGAAGTAGGAGATCAACCTGGGTGAGAAAAGGATTTTGGAGAGCGCTACAATGCTAAATCACTACTACAGCACTCCACGGCACCTAAAAAAAATTCCAGACTTCACTCCCCCGCTCCATTTTCCTTAGAGAATTCAATCCAAGAAAGCAGCTACACCTGAATTGGATCCAAAAACTTGGGAAAATTTCAGAAAGGTGCATATGAACTGCAAAGTTTGTTTCATATTGGATCTGTGAAAGCTTTCATTACTAGGGCATCCCTTAGTTAGATTAGTGAATGCCAAATCCTTGTTCGCTAGCATGGCAGGGCCCAAGGCGTAACTATAACGTACACCAATGTGTTACAAGGCGGGACCTGAGATGTCGTTTAGCAACTGCAAGACTAAGTATTCACTAAGTTCTTATCCACTACTAGGCGGGGCCTGAGGTGTCATTTATTTATTTATCCATTTTACATTGTGCATATAGTATGCATAAAATATGAAAATTACAAAAATTTTCTACAATTTCTTTCATATTCACATATTGAGCACAAAATTTTCCATAAGTGCACATAAAGCCCAAACAACATAGGATTCCTACAAAAAAAAACCCTATTTTTTTTGTAATTATCATTGAAGCATCGAATCACACTAATATAATAAATTCATTGTCTTTATAATAAAATATGTTTAACTTAGTTTTTAATCATGTAATGATTTAATTTCAAGTATTCGTATAATATTTTCTTTACTAATTCTATAAGACTAAATACACCCAAAATTATTTCAAATTTATCTTTATAAAATATGTAGGTAAATTGCCTTTACTAATTCCATGCTCTTTTATTTGCTCTATGATTATATAAGGATATAATCATACAGTAAATAAAAGATCATGGAACCTTTCAAGAAGTATAAAAAGAAATAATCAAATTTATTCCCAAGCTTTAATAAATCACTTTAAGCAAGAAACTAGCTAGTTTACATGTCATGTTCCTAATGGGATCTTAACTTAAATCTTTGCAAATAATGTTTCTTAATATTAATAATATATATATCATATATATATATATATATATATATATATATATATATATATATATTCAAGTCAAATATTTATAGTCCAAGGTCCATAATTCAAGGTCCATAGTTCGAGTCCAAGTATGATGGTAATAAATTGTCTCCATTAAGTCCAAGTGAGTCTTAAAGACTCATAATAGTTCAGATAATTTCTATAAAGTCATAAGTCCATAACAAGGATCCTGATTAATATAAATAGAATTTAGTGTCTTTTTATATCTTATTAAATCTTAATGGTCCGAAGAGAAACATAACACATAAGCTAAGCTAAATATTACATGCTCAAAGGTTTAGAATCCATTCATTATAGTGAATTAAATAAATCACTTTTCATGAATGAAAAATGTTTCACAATCAAATACTTAATGAGATCAAAACCAAACTATATCACCTTAGAACTCTATAACTTATGGATGAAGCTTTATCAAACAAAAGTATACATGGTTTAACATATTAAAAAAACTTCATACAATATTCAAATATTTGAAGAAAGCATAATCAAAATTTAAAATGACCTTTAATCATAATTTTCAACCATATAAGTAGACAAATAAACATGCATCATATACACATAGATTAAGTGTTTTTATGTCGCCATCTTTAAATCATTCAAAGATATTAAAAACAATAAACATAAGCTTTGAGTATCGTATAGCACAAAATCATACAAGAAAATCATACATGAAGGTTATAAGTGAAAGAAAACCCCTACTTGTTCTTGGAGCCTTAGAAACTTAGTTGCATTAAGGATTGATTAGCTACTTCTTCAACTTATCTACGCCTTTTCTAAGGATTAAAATTCATATATAAAGGATGGGAAGTGTTGATGTTAGATGGTGATAAGAAGAGGTGATAATTTGGAGGTGTTTTGCTAAAAATTTGTAAGTGTTTTTCTGTGAAAATGGAGGAAACGAAGAGAAAAATAGTGACTACAAGTTTTGATAGGTTTTTGGCAGAAGAATAAAGTGTGGAGTTGTGTTTAGAGAGGTGCTATTTATAGGAAAATGCTAGGATTAAAGTATTGCTAATTTCATAATTTATTTGTCATATTTAGTTAGTTTCATTAGTTAAATATTAAAACTAATACTAAATAATTTAATAAATTCTCAATTATCTTTTAAAGACATACTAAAATGTTAATGATATTATTTAAAGACATTTAGTAAATTTCAATATATTTACATATAATTTAATAATTAATTATTCAAAATAAGGTAAATTTACTTAAACTAGTCAATCTTAATTAGTTAATTAATTAGCAAATGGAATAATTTTTTTAGACTATCTTCAGTAAATTATTAGAGGTATAATATACAGATTCACAAAATTTAAACAATTTTTTGTTTTTTATTTAGTATTTTACACTATTATTAGTTTTATTTGGAATTAATTAACTAATGATTTATTTAACTATTTTTAAATTATTATTATCTTTTCTTTGGTAGCCTCTAGATCTGAATCTTATCTCTAATCAAGTTATAGTGGATGACAAGTTGTCTTGAATGATTAATACATGAAAATGACAAAGTTTGTATATTCAAAATTTTATCTTAAAGTTACATATACTAGGTAATTAATAAAATATATATTAAAAAATTGTATTTCCTTAATCTATTAACAAGAACATGTTTCTACCTTATTCATATGTCATTTATAATTTTTTATGAATTTTTTATGAATTTTCTATAATTTTTAGTATTTGTAATATATTTTTACCTTAATTAGGTCTATTTTGAGTTAATTAAAATAATTAATTATATATAAATAAAATATATATTTTTATAGCAGCCCATGTCAATTTTGAGCTGTCCAACAAGATAAGGAGACAAGCTCATCATTGTTGAAATTTTTAGTTAAATTTGATGGGTTTTTTTAATAACTATGTGATGAAAGTTTGACAATTTATTTTCAATTTTCAAATATATATATATATATATAGATTTTTCATGTGGTTAATGTAGATGTCAATTAACAGATTTAATAGTATTAGTGAGATTAATCAAGGTTTAAAAAAATTATCTTAAAACTTAAGTGATTAATTAGGTAATTTAAGCTTTAATTAAATCAAAATTAATTAATTAAATATCAAAAATTATTTTTAACACTATCCATAGTCTAATGGAGAGGCCGATTTCATGGTTCTCCTTGTTCAATGTAATAACTTAGTTAAAAAAATTTCAATGTGATCTAGAGTTGTTTTCTATGATTTTTCGGTGTTTATTTTACACCCTAGGTTAGGTTATTTTTGTGTAATTATACTAATATTATACAAATTTACTTAATATTAATATTTATCATTAAAATTCTGTTTAAAGTGTATTTATAATTTTTATCATTTTTTTTAACAATTTAATGACATTCTCTAAGTTTTTCAATGGTTTATGTTAGCTAATTATGTTATAAGTTTATTTTCTATCATCTAGTGGCATTTTTGTAATTTTAATAAAATCCAAGGGAATAATTAAATATTTTACATTTTGGTGCTAAGTCTTGTATATATTAATTAGACATTTCGTTTAATGACTATCCCTAAATATTTCTTGCCTAAACAAAATCATCATACTTTCTAAATAAAAAGCTATAATAAAATAACACTATATTAAGGAAAATGAGGGATGTTACATTTCGCCCATCCTTCAAGAAATTTTGTTCTCCAAATTTTATTACCTTAATTAAAAATCTCGAGATAGTCTTTTTGAACATCCTTTTCCTTTTCCTATGTTTCCCCTTTGGGAGTCAATCCTTCCCACAGGACTTTCACCAAAGAAATAGTCTTACCACCTATGAGTTCCTTCAGGCTTTTATCCAAAATCTTAATAGGTTTAACCTCATAGGTTAAATCAACTCTTAATTGAACACAATCATTATGGAGTATACGTGAAGGATCAGTGGAATATTTCTTTAATGGAGACACATGGAAGATATCATGAAGGTTTGATAGGTTTGGGGGAAGAGCAAGGCAATAGGCAACGGAACCAATTCGGTTCAAAATTTGATATGGACTAAGAAAATGAGGACTTAGCTTCCTAGTTTTTAGTGCTCTACCTAGTCTTGTTGTAGAAGAAACCCTCATAAATGTGTTCATCCTCTTGGAATTCTAGAGGCTTCCTTCTTTTATCAACATAACTCTTTTGCCAACTTTGTGCAGTCTGCAATTTATCCTTGATAAGCTTAATTTGGTCCATGGTCCTTTGGACAATTGTGGGTCCTAGCATTTTTCTCTCACCAACTTCATAGAAACACAATGGGGATCTACACTTCTTACCATATAAAGCTTTATACGATGCCATTCGAATACTGGAATGGTAACTGTTGTTATATGAAAACTCTACTAATGGTAGGTGACTATTCTAATTTCCTTGTTGTTCCAAGATACAGGCTCTCAACATATCCTTTAAGGTCTATATGGTTCTCTCAGATTGCCCATCAGTCCGAGGGTGATAAGCAGTACTAAGACTTAACCTAGTACCAAAGGCTCTTCATAATGTTCCCCAAAACCTAGAGGTGAGCCTGGGATCTTTGTTAGAGACAATACTAATGGGCACGCCATAGAGTTTAACAATCTCATTAATGTACAATTGAGTTAGTTTATCTAGTGAATAGATAGCTCTAATGGCTAAGAAATGAGCAGATTTAGTTAATCTATCCACTCTAACCTAAATTCCATCATGTCCCAAAGATGTCTTAGTCAATCCCATCACAAAATCCATGGCTATGTTGTCCCACTTCCATTCAGGGATTTCTCAGGGTTGAAGCAAGCCTGAGGGTTTCTAATGTTCAATCTTAGCTTTCTGACAAACCAGGCACATTGCCACAAATTTTGCTATATCCCTTTTCATTCTTGGCCACCAAAAGAATTGTTTAATTTCTTGATACATTTTGGTGGCGCTGGGGTGTATGTATACCTGCTATTGTGTGCTTCATCTAACCTTAATTTCCTTAGATTTCCTACACTAAGTACACGTAACCTATAATGATATAACAATGCTTCATCCCTAGCAATGCAAAAGTCCTTTTGTTCCCCTTTAACTACCAACTCTTTGTAGGTTTGCAAAAGTTGATCCTCCTTCTAGCCTTCAATGATCTATTCTCTAAGGTTATTTTCTATCCTCAAATGATTCAAAATGAAATGGTCAATGTCTATGGTTATTTCAAGATTCAAGTGTAATACCCCAAATTTAAATAAAAGAGTTAGGATATTTTTTCAAACTAAAAAGAGTGTTGATTACTGTTATCTGTCATTTCGGGTCTTGAATTTCAATAAATCTAGACCCTAACACCTCCTTGGAGAGCCATATAATAGAATTATATTCTTGGAACCAAAAGTTCCGGTAATGGTTCCCTAGAGAATAATAAGTCAAAGAGTAATTTTTAATGAATTTTATGGAGCCTTTAAATACTCCATTTTTGATCCACAAGTTTATAAAATTGTGAAAATTTTCGGATTTGAAGTAAAACCCAAAATTTAGATTTTGATTAGGTTGAAGTTTGATTTTTTTGATATTTTATTTGAATCCAAATTGGGGATATTTTGTTATTTACATTTATGTTTAAAAGTTAATAGGAAATAAAAGTTAATAGGAAACGAATGATAAATAAGTGAGTGCTGAGATAACATAGTCTAATACATACCAGAACTGAAAGTGTAGCTAAGGTTGACAGAAAGACCATTCTGGTGAGCGCTGCAGCGCTCTTAGCACTGCAGCACTCTTAGCGCTGTAGCGGTCCACAGAAAAGTAAGTCGGTGCGAGAGACGCTCTCTGGTGAGCACTGTAGCGGTCAACCGAGTTTATAAAAACCCCTGTTTCGGGTTCCAGACCATTCCATACACATATCCATTCCCTACTCTGTAGAGAAATGCGAGAACTCTACCTCCCAACCCCATTTTCATTTTCTAAACTCCATTTTCTTCCAATTCTTCCATGTTTAATTAGGAATCTTCCATCCTCCAAGCTTAAAGGTATGTTATTTTACCAGCTTTACTTCATTTCCTTTAAGTTCTCCTTGTCTAGAGGGGATCCTTTGTGCTTTTCAAAGGGGAGGAGCTTTCCACCTTATTAGGGATAGATTTTTGGGTACTGAGAGGTTCTTGAAGTTGATTTAGAGTTTTATTACTTCTGTATCAGATATTCTTGTCAAATTGTGCTCCTTATTGTGCTGTGGAAGTCAGGTCTTCATGGTTCATCCCACCAGGTGAGTGGGTTCACACTTGTTATCTCTATGTTCTGCATTAGAGTTATTTTCATAAAGATATGTTTGATTTTGGAGATTTCTACAAAAAGGATTGAGATTACTGTTGATTATATGTTTAGAACTGTGGATTTAGAGCATGAAACCTATTTTTGAGAAAACTCATGGGACCATTATTGTTGAACTAGTTTTAGATAGAAGTGATGAGATATATGTATTGTTAAAAACCTTTATGATTGTTTGAATTGATTCTGGAACTGATTTGTATTTATGATTCAGTTTTGTAATTAGATATGAAGTTTAGGGAGATGATTAGAACTATGGTTTTAATCTTTTATTTCAAGTATGTGGCTGAGCTTTCTAGACTATGAGAAGTTTGATAATTCGAATTATGTTTTAGAGAATAAATCAAAAGGTTTTAGAGCCTAAATCTTCATGAGATTCAGAACAGCTGGCAGATACATATTTTGTGAGGTTATGAAATCACAAATGTCTACAAAGGGTGATCCCTTAGGCGTGATTTCATAGCCACAATTATGCTAAGGTTGGACTGTTAGAATCAAATAGATTCAGAGTTCACAGAGTTAAAAAGATTTTAAAGATTCTTATATTTATTTGTTTATTTAGTTAGACTGTGGCTATAGAGAAACAGGCTGTGTGTTAACGGCAGTAAATCCGTTAACCTTGGTACCAAATAGCCCGGGCTAGAGATATTCAGAGATTTTATATTCAGAGTTTTGTTACGTCATAGACACTGTGCATAACCAGAGCAGAGCAAAGAATGGAACCTATTTAGGTGTCCAATTTTAGTTCTATAAAAACCACAGAGCAGAGATTACTGTTTCTCTAGGAGCTACTATATTGTGTTATTTGTATGTTTTGGTCATGAAAATAAATTAAGAGAAATTGTTTTTAAGCTATAGCATGATGAGTATGAAGGACCTTTAAAAGAATTATATGTACATTTGGTTATGTGAGATTTTTAGTATTATTAATGTTATTATGATTTTTGTGCACTGTTTCCTTGGCGTCCCATGAAAGGGGGTTTCAGGTGAGGACTCACTCACTGAGTTTTGTTTACAAAACTCACCCCTCTCCTTTCTCCTTTTCACAGATAGAAGAACTGTTGCAGAGTGTTCTCAATCATCATCCCCTACCAGCACTAGAGTTTCAGTGATAAGCTTCACTTGGGTGAAGTGGTTATAGTTGTCTAGAGTGCTCCAGTACATTGCAAGCAGGATCTTGGACCTAGAGCATGTTTTGTTTTTGCATTCAGCATATTAAGATTATATTTTGATTTGTATATAATGATCCAGACATTTGACAAAGTGTATATGATTTGTATGTATAGATAATTCATGATTTTGAGATTCGAGAGACTATTACAAGATTTTAAATATAATGATTTTGATTCCAAAGAATAGATGATTTATATGCAGAAAAAGAGAAAATTTTCTATTTTTCATGAATGTTAGAGCGGAGTATACATGTAAAATTAGTAAACAGGTCAAAAAGGCTTGCGTGAGAATGAGATTTATCACGTGCCGGTCACGTGCCTAAATTGGGTCGTGACATCAAGTCTCTAAAATTTTCTAATAATTCCCATTCTTTGATCATCAAACTTGCCACATGTAGAGATTTTCTACCGAGTGCGTCAGCAACAACACTGGCTTTAACTAGGTGGTATTTAACTTCAAAATCATAATCCTTTAAAAATTCTAACCACCTTCTTTGTCTAAAATTCAACTCTTTTTAATCAAACAAATACTTCAAACTCTTATGATCAGTGAAAACTTCAAATTTAACACCATATAGGTAATGTCTCCATATCCTAAGAGCAAAAACTATAGCTACTAACTCCAAGTCATGGGTAGGGTAGTTCTCTTCATGTGGTCTCAGTTGCCTAGAAACATAAGCTATTACTTTTTCTTTTTGCATTAAGACACACTCTAAACCTTTTCTAGAGGCATCACTATACACTACAAAATTCTTTTCTGGGCTAAGGATAGCTAATACTGGGGTAGATGCGAGCCTACATTTCAACTCTAGAAAACTAGTTTCACACTCAGGTGTTCACAGAAATGGTATTCCTTTTCGGGTTAACCTAGTCAAAGGCAAATCTAACTATGAGAATCCTTCGATAAACCTTCTGTAATATCCTGCAAGTCCTACGAAACTCCTAATCTCATTTATCATCTTAGGTTTCTCCCAAGGCAACACGGCTTCTACCTTACTAGGGTCCACAGACACTCCATTCCCATTGATCACATGGCATAAGAATTTTACTTCTTTTAGCCAGAAGTCACACTTATCTAGTTTTGCATACAATTGTTTATCCTTCAATATCTGTAAAACTATTCTCAAATGCTCCTCATGTTCCTTCTTAGTCTCAGAATAAATTAAAATATCATCAATAAACACCACCACAAATTTGTCTAAGAAAAGTCTAAAAATCCTATTCATATAATCCATGAAAATAGTTGGAGCATTAGTCAATCCAAAAGGCATCAGGAAAAACTCATAATGTCCATACCTAGTCCTAAAAGCAGTCTTAGGTACATCTTATTCCTTAATCCTAATTTGGTGATATCCTAACCTTAGATCTATCTTAGAGAACATTGTCACTCTTCTCATTTAAAAAAGGTCCTCAATTCTGGGAAGGGGATACTTATTCTTAATGGTAGCTTTATTCAATTAATGGTAATCTATGCAATAACCTTAAGTTACCATCCTTTTTCTTTACAAACAACAGTAGTCTCCCCAGGGTAAGGCACTAGGTCTAATGAATCCTTTCCCTAATAGATCCTTTATTTGTTTCTTCAATTCACTCAACTTAAGAAGTGACATTCTATAGGGTGCTATAGATATGGGACCAGTACCAGGCAAGAGGTCAATAGAAAACTCTATCTCCTTCTTAGGAGGTAAACTCTCAATATCAGGAGGAAATACCTCAGGGAATTCTTTCACTACAGAAATATCTTCAATCATTAGCTGATCATTTGCCTTTAATTCCAATGAGCAAAGTAAAACACATCCTAGGGTTTGTTTGGTTAAACAATCTCCTATTTGATTGGCCAAGGATTTAATAGTATCTGATAAGGAGGTTGCAAGAGTATTTTAGATAGAGTAATGTATGGTTTTCTTATAGCAATTTAGAAAGATATCGTTATCAGATAACCAATTCATACATAGAATAATATCAATATCATCCATAGGTAAACAAATAAGGTCAACATTGGAATAATGAGAACCAATTTGAATATGATAATCCAAAAAAATAGAAGAAGTCAAAATTCTACTCCCAATGGGCGTAGAGACAATCAAGTCATGTGATAGGGTAGACATAGGTAATTCAAGTTCATTTGCACAAGTTAGAGAAATAAAAGAATAAGAAGCTCCAGAATCAAACAGTGCAATTAATGGTTTATTATTTAAAATACACGTACCCTATATCAGCTTAGGATTCTAAGCCGCTTCTTATGTACTCAGGGCGAAGACTCTTCCTTTAGCTTAAGACCTCTGGTTGGAAATTTCTCCCTTATATTGATTCTGAGGACATTCACGTGAGCAATGTCTCTGTTTTTCGCATATGAAACAAGCACCCATTCCTTTCAAACATGGCTTATTTCCATGATTTTTCCCATAATTTTCACAAACAAGGTTGGGGCAGGTGTAGGGGACTGATTTGCATGGTGGCAAAGGCATTTTTCCTCCATACAAGTTCCTCCTCGATTGCTTCTTCAAGCCTCGATTCCTGTTCTTTTGAAATTGTAGTGTGATGAATCTACTTTTATCTTTTTCTCTTTTCCTTTTAAACATATTCTGACACTCAGCCGCCAAGACCCTAATATTTTGTTTAGCAATTCTGCATTTATTTACCAATATAGGAAAATTTCGAATTTCCATAGTACTTATAGCATTCTTTAGTTTTGGATTCTGGCTAGTCTCAAATTTAATTGTTTTCCAAGTTTTATCTAGATTGAATTTTAGATAAGATGAGAACTTGGCCAATTCTTCAAATTTTGACACGTATTGTCCAACAATCATATTTCCTTGCATCAGTTGCAGGAACTCAGTCTTTTTCTAGTTCTTTACACTTATTGGAAAATATGTTTTTAGAAGGGTAGCTTTGAATTGTTCCCATGTGAGAGGAATTTCTTGTGCCTCTAGCAAAGACTAAGTGCCCCTCCACCAATGTTAAGCCTCACCAACAAGCATATAGGTGGCATAAGTCACCTTCTACTCATCGGTGCACATCATGGCGACAAATATATTTTCTATGTTCATCAACCAATTTTCAGCTATGGTTGTGTTGTATTCTCCTTCGAAAGATAGAGGTTGCATCTTTTTAAATTCAGTTAGCCCATAGAATTGAGGGTGCAAACTAGGTGTATCTCCATTAGCAATTCCTTGACCATTGCCATTCCCATTTCTAGCACCATTCTCCTCCATCTGCTGCAGCATCCTATTAGTCAACATCACTTGTTCCCTAATCACTACAACCATATTCTCCAAGGTATTTCTATCTTCTCTTGCACCATTAAGAGGAACAGATCTATGTCTTGTTTGCATTTTGTTTCTGCATACATAGTTAGTTACGTATTGAGGTGATCAAGCTCAACATTCCTACTTAACAGCTAGAAATAATTCCACACAAAACAAACCAATATAAAGAAAACCCTATATGGAGAAATATGACATGCATGAATTCTACCTAATGACAGTTATCTTCCGAGGAAAACTGCTCTGATACCACTAATGTAACACCCTACTAACTCTAATTTTTCTAGCTTAGTTTTTAATATTATAATAGTTTGTCACTAATCTGTAACTTGAAATTTTGCAAGAATTTTTTTTAACTACTATAATTTTTTCTTATTCATAGTCATATATTGGAATAATGTATACTAACTGTAAATCATGCATCTGGTAGACTTCTAGGAAAGAAAGGTAGGTCACAATGGATACGCACAATGGATACGCATAAATACTAAGTCTTTCCTAGCCAGAACATTTTCAAATTACATTATCACAATAATACACTTTCTTCCAGCAATCGAATGGTAATTTTTTTTTTAAACATCAAACAATGTTTCTCTTCTAACATAATACTACTATTTGTTAATAAGTAATTCTCATAGTTTAGACAACCATCATCTATAGAAACATACTTCACTACCAATATCAATTCATAGGGTACAGTACATATTACACATTCAAGATACATGAAGGAAAACTTTAATACAACAATATAACAAAACCAAAGTTTGGTAACAGATAGTAAAGATTCTATCTAGCACACATAATAAAATCTAATTATTTAGAAACTAAGTCTAAGGCGACATCCATTTCACTACTAATAACGATCCATGCTATCTGGAAACATCAAAGAAATGGGGTGAGAGAAGTCTCCTAGTAGGGTGATGTTTCCAGCGAAGTCCCACTTCATCCCTAAAATACTAAAAATAACGTGGGAGTGCAACAAGATGCAATCTTTTATATTAATTCAAATTATATTTTACTAGTGTCAAGTAAGATGGAAGTGTATAATATCAATAATAATAAAAGTGCAGTAAAAGAATTATAATAAATAATCATTAGTGTACTATAAACTCCCTTTTATGATATCTCATTCCTTTCTAATGGTTATAGTCTGCAAAGTTTGTTTCATATTGCATATTAGATCTGTGAGAGCTCTCATTATTAGGGCATCCCCTAGTTAGATCAGTGAATGTCAAGTCCTTGTTCACTAGCATGGTGGGGCCCAAGGCATCACTATAATGTACACCAAGGCATCACTATAATGTACACCAAGGCCTTGTCCACTACAAGGCGATGCCCGAGGTGTCGTTTAGCAACTGCAAGACTAAGTGTTTACCAAGTCCTTATTTGCTACTAGGTGGGGCTTGAGGTTTCACTTATTTATTTATCTATTTTACATTGTGCAAATAGTATACATAAAATATGAAAGTTACAGAAAGTTTCTACAATTTCTTTCATATTCACATATAGACCACTTAATTTTTCCATATTTGCACATAAAGCCCAAACAACATAGGATTCCTAAAAAAAAAAAAGAAAACCCATATTTCTTTGTAATTATCATTGAAGCACCAAATCACACTAATATAGTAAATTCATTTTCTTTATAATAAAATATGCTTAACTTAGTTTTTAATCATGTAATAATTCAATTTCAAGTATTCGTATAATATTTTCTTTACTAATTCCATAAGATTAAATACACCCAAAATTATTTCAAATCTATCTTTAGAAAATATATAGGTATATTACCTTTACATGTTCAACATAGGTAAAAAATATATATTTTGATCTATTTAAGGATATAATCATAGAGCAAATAAAAGAGCATGGAACCTTTCAAGAAATATAAAAAGAAATAATCAAAATTATACCCAAGCTTTAAGAAATCACTTCAAGCAAGAAACTAGCTAGTTTACATGTCATGTTCCTAATGGGACCTTAACTTAAATCTTTGCAAATAATATTTCTTAATATTAATAATATATATATTCAAGTCAAATATTTATAGTTCAAGGTTCATAGTCCAAGGTCCATAATTCAGGGTTCATCGTTCGAGTCCAAATATGATGGTCATAAATTGTCTCCATCAAGTCCAAATGAGTCTTAAAGACTCAAAATAGTTCAGCTAATGTTTATAAAGTCATAAGTCCACAACAAGGGTCCTAACTAATATAAATAGATTTTAGTGTCTATTTATATCTTGTTAAATCTTAATGTTCTGAAGAGAAACATAACACATAAGCCAAGCTAAATATTACATGCTCAAAGGTTTAGAATCCATTCATTATAGTGAATTAAATAAATCACTTTTCATGAATGAAAAATGTTTCACAATCAAATACTTAATGAGATCAAAACCAAGCTATATCACCTTAAAACTACATAACATGTGGACAAAGCTTTATCGAACAAAACTATATATGGTTTAACATATTAAAACAACTTTATACAATATTCAAATATTTGAATAAAGCATAATCAAAATTTAAATTAATCTTTAATCATAATTTTCAACCATATAAGTAGACAAATAAACATGCATCATATACACATATATTAATTGTTTTGTGTCACCATCTGTAAATCATTCAAAGATATTAAAAACAATAATCATAAGCTTCGAGTATCATATAGCACAAAATCATACAAGAAAATCGAACATGAAGCTTAGAAGTGAAAGAAAATCCCTACTTGTTATTGGAGTTTTAGAAACCTAGCTGCACCAAGGATTAATTAGCTACATCTTCGATTCATCTACACCTTTTCTAAGAACTAAAATTCATGCATAAAGGCTGAAAAATGTTGATGTTAGATGCTGATAAGAAGATGTGATAATTTGGAGGTGTTTTGCTAAACATTTGTAAGTGTTTTTGGTCAAAATGGAGGAAATGAAGAGAAAAATGGTGGCTATAAGTTTTTATAGTTTTTGGGCAGAAGAATGAAGTGTGAAGTTGTATTTAGAGGTGTGCTATTTATAAAACAATGTCAGGATTAAAATATTACTAATTTCATAATTTATTTGTCATATTTAGTTAGTTTCATTAGTTAAATATTAAAACTAATGCTAAATAATTTAATAAATTCTCAATTATCATTTATAGACATACTAAAATGTTAATGATATGATTTAAAGATGTTTAGTAAATTTTAATATGTTTACATATAATTTAATAATTAATTATTCAAAATAAGGTAAATTTACTTAAATTAGTCAATTTTAATTAGGTTAATTAATTAGTAAATGGAATAATTTTTTTTAAACTACCACTATTAAATTATTAGAGGTATAATACAAGGATTCAAAATTTATACAATTTTTTTATAATTATTTGTATTTTATTTAGTATCTTACACTATTATTAGTTTTATTAGCAATTAATTAACTAATGATTTATTTAACTATTTTTAATTTATTTTTATCTTTTCTTTGGTAGTATCTAGATCTAAATATTATCTTTAATAAAGTTATAGTGCATGACAAATTGTCTTGAATGATTAATATATAAAAATGACAAATTTTGTATGTTCAAAATTTTATCTTAAAGTTACATATACTAGGTAATTAATAAAATATATATCAAAAAATTATATTTCCTTAATCTATTATCAAGAACATGTTTCTATCTTATTTCTATGTTATCTATAATACTTTTATGAATTTTCTATAATTTTTAGTATTTGTAATATATTTTTACCTTAATTAGGTCTATTTTAAGTTAATTAAAATAATTAATTATCTATATATATATATATATATATATATATATATATATATATATATATATATATATATATATATATATATATATATTTTATAGCACCCCATGTCAATTTTGAGCTGTCCAACAAGATAAGCAGACAAGCTCACCATTGTTGAAATTTTTAGTCAAATTTGGTGGGTTTTTTGAATAATTATGCGATGAAAGTTTGACAATTTATTTTCCCTTTTCAAATATATATATATATATATATATATATATATATATATATATATATATATATATATTCATGTGGCTGATGTAGATGTCAATTAACAGATTTAAAAGTATTAGTGAGATTAATCAAGGTTTTAAAAAACTTATCCTAAAGCTTAAGTGATTAATTAGGTAATTTAAGCTATAATTAAATCAAAATTAATTTATTAAAGATCAAAAATAATTTTTAACACTATCCATGGTCTAATGGAGAGGCCCATTTTGTGGTTCTCCTTGTTCAATGGAGTAACTCAGTTAAAAGAAAAAAATTCAATGTGACCTAGAGTTGCTTTCTAGGATTTTTCGGTGTTTATTTTACACTCTAGGTTAGGTTATTTTTGTGTAATTATACTAATATTATACAAATTTATTAAAATTATGTTTAAAGTGTATTTATAATTTTGATAATTTTTTATAATAGTTTAATGACATTCTCTATACTTTTGTATGATTTCTGTTAGTTTTTTCTATAGCTAATTATTTTATAAGTTTATTTTCTATTATCTAGTGGTATTTTTGTAATTTTAATAAAATACAAGGGAATAATTAAATATTTTACGTTTTAGTGCTAGGCCTTGTATATCTTATTGAGACATTGTTTTATTAATGACTATTCCTAAATATTTCTTGTAACGCCCCGATTTTCTACGAGAGTAAAAATGATCGAAAATGCCCCTCGGGTCATTTTCAGGCCGAAACTCGAGGATAGCCGACCCGACAGTCCTTGAGGGGCTAACTCAATGTTCGAAGGGGATTAGTTGACTTGTGTACCTTTCCGAGATTGAAAATCTCGTTTCTGAGATTTCAGGTCAAAATGACCAAAATACCCCTGTTGTGTTTGACACAGGTACGAGCGCCAGATAGACCCTAAACTTCTCCAGATGGTTTAAAAATGTGTGTTTATGTATTCTATGACCTCAGTTTTAGTCCCGGTGGTCCCGGGCAATTTTTATGCAAAATTACGATTTTACCCCTAGTTTAGTATTTTTGAGCTTAATCGCGTGATTAAGCAAACCTAAGCAATATTAGCCTCTAATACAAGATTAATTAATTTCCATAACTAATCTAGAGTCAAAATAATTTATTAGAGTTGATTAGAACCTAAGATTGCTTAATTTAAACTCAAATCTCATTTTAAATTCAAGATTCCTAGTCATGGAATCTTGAATAGTATTTTCTCTCTCCAATTCCTTAAATCATGGAATTGTTTCTACATTATTTATTCATAAAATGAATTTAAAATCCTCTAAATGTGTATGAGCACTCCTTAATCATGTCATAAAATTCCTAATCACATTCTTAGTTACCTAAACACATATTTAGGAATTCCTAATCTTGCACATAATCTAATACACACCTAAACACATCTCTAAACCATCATTAAACAAAAGAAACCTCTCCTCCTCTCTTCTAGAAGTGCACGGCCACTTCCTCCTCCCATGCCTCAAATTTTTGAAATTCAAATGCAATTTCAAGTCCATGACAAGCCTTACTTAGACCATGCTTTACACCATACCTCCCATACTTTTATCCATACTCCTCTATGCTAAAAAATTTCAATCTTTCACCTCATGGAACATGAGGATGCACACGGTTTCCTCCTTCCCTCCATGAGCTCTCATTTGTTTTGTTTTTCTATAAATACCTTGCTTACTTGAGCTTGGTTACACTTTAGATCATTTGGCAAGTTTAAGTTTTCAAGCATTCTTTGCAAGTTCTTTCCTTTTCTTCTCAAGTCCTTCATTTTCTTTCAAGTTCTTAAGAACTTCCTTTCATCTTCATCTTCTTCATCTTCTCTTTGCATCATTACCTCATAACCTCAAACCACAACCTTGAATCATCCTTTAAACACTCAAACTCTCATCCTCAAACACAAACACATCTCCTTTCCTTTCCTCTTTCTTTGGCCGAGCCACATCTCCACTCTAGGAGGAGTTGCTCTTCTCATTTCCTCTCAAGTTCAAGCTTTCCTTTTCATTACTTGGTAGGGAGTTGCTTTAAAGTTTTGTTTTTACTCAAAAATATGATTTTCTCAAGGTTTCTCTTAGTTTCTTTTTAAGTTCTTCCTTACTCCTCCTCTTTCTTTTTATTTTGGCCACAAGGCCTTGTTATTAGCATGATGGCTTGATGATGAGTGCCTCTAGAGAATGACCTTGTGTTCATCTCCAAGAGACCTCTAGAGCTTGAGCTTTCCTTTTTCTTGAACTATATCTATGATACTTAGCTCACATGGTTTTCAACTTAAGAAAAACTAATCTAAGGTCTTTAAAAAGCCCAAGCCTACCCTTGTTAACCTTAAAGTTGGCCGGCACATTCTAGAGATTTTCTCTAGATAGGGTTTTTGGGTATTTAATAAAGAACATGGCTTAGTTTCATTCTCTTTTCCTTTCCTTGTTCAATTTCGGTTCTTGTTTCCTTTCCTTTATGTTTTCGGTTGTTGTTTCCTTTTCTTTATGATTTTGTTTCCTTTGAGTTTATTTCCTTGAAGCTTGATGATGATGTTCAAGAGCCATATAGTTTTCTTTGAAAGCTTGGTTCAGGAGCTCTAAAGCTTACTTTGTTTGTTAGAGATAAATATTGGGTTGAGTTTATGTTCCTCTAAAGTCTTGTATGAGCTCTAATGATATATATAATGATGAACTAGCATTCATGTTTAAATTATGCCTTGCATAGCATATTTATTTTTCTATGTCATCACTAAACTTTCAAGAATAAATAATGGAACTTGCATTATCATATTTAAATTCAAGCTTTGCATTTCATGTTTACCTTTCAAGTCATCATTTAAACTTGAAGATAAAAATGAGTTGCATCACATATTTATTTTATGCCCTCACTTTATTTTCTAACAAAGATAAAATGAAATGCATAGCATGTTTATTTTCTTGTCATCACCTAATTAAATTAGAGCTCAAAGACTTGCCCATTGTTATCTCAAACAAAGTTGGAAATAACTATGTTTTGTTCTTTGATTTCGGCCTTGTGATGATATTGGGTCTTAGGATAGGTTCCATCTAGTTACAAGTGCTAAAACTTATGTTTCATAATTTTTCTAAGTTTAGATAAGCCCAAGAGATGTTTTGAACAAAGTTTCATGATTTTAAATCCTCTTGAGATTTATTTGAAATAGTTACTACCCTCATGAGTTTTATAACGGTTTTTTTGAAATAAATTGTTTCCAAGTGAGTTTTGAAAGTTTTAAAAAGGTTCCAAAAGAAACTAGTAATTTATGTGCTTTAGAAATGAAGTTTTATGCATTGTTTGATGGAGATGTTTTTGGTTCTGTTAGATTGGTATGCTCACTGTAGGATGCTATTTTGATGATGATAAAATGAGTATGATCATGTATAATTAATGCTAAAATTCATTTGGGAAGTTAAGATAAGTTAGTAACTAGAAAGGAATTAATTTGAGACTTTTAGATCCCTTAGAAACGTAATTTTCTGGATTCTGTCCAGCAAGGTTTAAAATTAGGAATCGTGGTCTATAATTAGTTTAAATGTGTAGGAACTACTCATAATTGGTTTAGGAATTGATCTTGATGCTTTAGGAACAAACTAAACTTAGAAAGGGTCAAAGTTATGGCTTCTAGGTACCCGTAAAGTGTAAATTATGGATTCTGCACTCTTGAGGTTTAGAATTGTTCATGATCATAGAATTGAGTGAGGAATACTTAGATATGAGCCTATAGGTACCCGAGAGCTTAAGTTGTGATGATAGACAACTTAGATTTCAAGTTAAAGGACCTTAAGGGTCAAAGCATAAGATATTAAGAGACTTTGATATTTTAAGTTTGATAATGCAAGTATGATGTGTTGATGCATATGCTTTGATGATGTATGAGCTGTGGTGAAGTGTTTTATTAGAATGTTAAGTCTATCATGAGTATGAAAGATGAATGAGAAATGTGTATGTGTTATAAGACTTGTGGCATAAAATTGGTTTGAAGGTAACTCGGTGTATAGCCATTATGCTGTCGAATTTCCGTTAAACCTAAAGGATTTGAGAATATTTTTGAAGTACCATATGAGATTAAAACCCTGGGTGACATTGGTTCGGCTGAACACCCCTAGGAGATTTTTATGAGACAAAGCACTGAGACGTGCTTTCCTAGGTGACACCGGTTCGGCCGAGCACCCCTAGGGAAGACAAATCCGTGAGGGTATGAGTAGATACAGCCTACCAAAGCGGACAAATTGCTATGGCTAGATGCCCGCAAAGTGTTTCAAAGAGGGTATATCCTAAGAGAGGTGATCCCTAGCCCCCTAACCCGTACTCAAGGAGTCGGGATTATTTTATTATGTTTTTGCTTATTCAGATAATAAGCAAGAGCTAGTGATGACTAGCTAAGGTATGAGCTCATAACCTATATGTTTTAGGGTGGCCCTATAATGCTATAGTATGATGATTTATGTCACAAAGTTGAGGATAGTTCCACATGAAAGACTTGTGCCCCTTTATGCCACTTGCATGGTTCTTGATGATTATGATTTGTTGAGTTATTTGTTTAAAGTATTGCCATGCATTCATGCTTGATATGTTGCATTCAGGACATTAAGATGCATTCTAAAAGGAATGAACCTTGGATAAATTAGTTTTATAAAACCTAATAATGAATCTTATATGCATGTACACCTTTTATAAATAAACCCAAGGTTCCTGAGGATGTGAACGATGTAACCTTAGATAGGAGATCCCTACTAGATTCTTTAGTAAGATTCTCATTCCTTTCTCTCTTTCTCTCTCTTCCGTCATATCTTCAGAGCTCGATGGTGACTTTTGTGCAATTCATTGATACGCCAATCTGGGAGGTGCATTACGACCCGGATCACCGCTCCTATCACTTCGAGGGTCGTTGTGCTGTATGTGTTTTTGTGTATATGGGACGGCCTTTTGCCTACCTAGTGTCCAGGTATCGTTTCACTCCCACTGCTCCTTTCGACGACGATGACCTGATCTTCGAACGCATTCGCCCTCGTGATGAGAAGATTCGTCATGCCTGTCCATCTGTCTCAGCGGTACGTGACTATCCGGAGTATGTACCCCAATCTAGGAGGTTGAAAACGGATCCATCCGAGGACTCGCCTACGCACATCTACGCAGAGAGTTCTGCCCCCACTCCTCCATATGGACGAGAGAAGAGTGAGGCTACTGTGACGCAGCCCCGCTTGGCAAGGAGAGCCAAGATACGCCCTCACCGTGGAGCTCACGTTCAGCCGACGCACATCCGTGCTCCACTCCACTAGCCCACGCAGGAGGAGCTCGAGCAGCTCGCCGAGTACATACCTCCATCACCCGAGGGTTCTCGCTGCCAGTAGATTTTATGGAGAGCTATTCGAGTGCTTGAGCAGTCATGAGGTCTTCCCCTTTGGCAGTATCTTTTGAGAGGGGTATTTGAGTTTAGTACTCATAGCATGGGTAGGAGGGTAGCATAGATGGTTTTTTTATTTTCCATCATTCCATGTACTTTACTGCCTTTGTACCTTCTTGATATTTCCTTGTATTTCAAGCTCAGCCCGATTCTATAAGGGTGTGACTTTATGTATTTCTAATTATGTTATTAATGGAATGTTCCTTTGTTGAATTGTTGATTGTTCTATGCATTTATATATATATCATGTTGTGATTTATCTTTCTGTAACTCGATGAACACGGCTCTCACTTTGTTTTATATTTCAAAAAAAAATTTACCCGTATTTTCTGCTAAGTATTTTAATAAAAAGAATGAGACTAAGAAGTAATAACCTAATGTATTCTAGAGTACTAGGTTAAAAATTAGGATGTTACATTTCTTGCCTAAACAAAATCCTCATACTTTCTAAATAAAAAAGCTATAATAAAGTAACACTATATTAAGGAAAATTGGGGATGTTACACCAAGTGTGTCAAAGGTAAGAGTTCGATAAGGATGGCAACCAAGGCACTCCATAGTAGTCGTGCAAGGCATCTTTCAATGTGTCAAAATATTGATACCGTGTTCTTCTGTTGTATTCTTCTGTTGCCTATAAAAAAGGAATACATAAATCAATAAAGTTATAAAAGGCTTCATAAAAGGCCTGTTCAGGAGTTAAACTCCCACTGGTCCACATTTCATGATTGAGTATCTCTTATTTGCCGGGAGCAACTGTTCATGGCTATTATAGATGGAGACATCCTTTATGAAGGAGATATATTAGTTACATTTATTTATTTAAAATCGAGGTCTGGTGATATATGTAACACCCTAACTTTTAACCTAGTACGCTCGAGTCGTATTCCGGTTAATTATTAGTTGTTACACCTTTGTTTCAGAAATTAACTTATTCTTCTTTAAAATACGAGTAATAAAAATATGACTAAATTTTTTTTTTGGAACTCTAAAACCAAAATGTGAGCCATGTGTGTATGTAGATCTCAGTCTATATATGCATAATATTAGCAATCACATAAACCTCATCAATATATATATACAAGCCATAGCATAACATAACATATACCAAATTAACATATCAAATCCATAACATAGTAGTGACATCTTGTGTACATAAAAGACATACAAAGATATTAAGCTCACCAATAGGGTTTCACATGCAGTAACCAAAAGCTAAGCATGCTTGCAGCAAAGCTAAACTAGATCCCAATGCATAGCCATCGAAAGACTAGGCTAAGCACGGGTGTATGGAATGTGATAACCCTAAAACTATTGCCCAAAAGAAAGCTATCTCCATGTTTCCATTGCGACCCTCTGATCCGGTTCATAGCATAGCTCCAATGCCCATATCTTAGGGAAAACCACGAACAATGCCATCATCCTTGTCTGGAGATGACACGAAAGAAAAGATGAGGATGAGAAACTTATTCAAGATTCTCAGTAGGGCTTCCCGACTCTAACACAAGTGTCATAGTCATCGTCCCCAGCCACTTCGGTTTTCATTATGAAAGAGATGTACATGTATAAGGTTCAATTTTAATCTTCTCAAAATCCTTTATCCGAAGTGGGTGTCTTTTAGCATGAGTCTTAATGTCATGAATACAACAATTATCTCATGAATGCATGACAATACCTTAGGGGCATAAGTAACACAAGCAATTAACACAAGCATACAAATTTTTAACTCAACATAATGCTAAGTATATAAGTAGGAGGGAAGTTAGAAGACTAAAGTCACTTAGCACATATCACATGATTAAATGCATTGATGGGAGAATGAGATAAAATATGCATATGCACCTTGCTTTACTTTCTCATAACTGAACTCTTAAGTTCTTTCCATAATAACCACCCTTTTAAGTAACCATCCTAAGCCAACCATCTCACCTTCCCTAGCGATTTTATAATAGCCACCAAAACTTCACCTCATTAATCGCCTAGGATGAGCTTAACCTAACTAGCCGTCGCTAGATTTAATATGGGGTAATAAAGGGGGTAACACATCACTTCCTTTCTTTAACTTATCATTTGTATGCAATTTCTTTTGGATCACCTCTCATAACCATTAATTCCTGGAGTCTAGAGGATAATTTCCATGTGTTTTATGCCACCTTCAACTTAACATGTTATTTAGAGATACAATCAAAATCCATGATTAAAATCTTGATTTATAACATATCATGTAATATATCATGCTTAAAAAATCTCATCAATTATCTAAGTTTGCAAATTTGGCAGAAATCCGATAGCATAACGGCTAGAAACTGGATTTCCCTAAATTTGCTTCATTGCATATATCTACACAGATCATGCATGTAATACCCTTAGTTTTAAATTTAAAAGGACTAGAAAATTTTTCCAAATAAAAAGGGTGTTAGTCATTGTTACTCATCATTTCGAGTTCTGAATTCTGCTAAGTCTGGGCCCTACACCTCCTTGGAGGGCCATATGATAGAGTCATATTCTTGGGACCAAAAGTCCGGGTAATTGTTCCTCAGAGAAAACTGAGTTAAAGAGTGATTTTTAACAAATTTTATCAACCTTTTAAATAGGTCATTTTAAGATCACAAGTTTACGGAATTATAAGAATTCCCATATTTGAACTAAAATACAAAATTGAGATTTTGATTTGTTAGGATTTTGATTTTTCTAACATTTTATTTGAATCCAAATGGGAGGTATTCCCTTATTTACATTTATGTTTGAAAGTTAATACTTATAATAAGGAAATGTAAATAAGTGAGTTATGAAGTGTGAGAAACCATTCTGAAGAGTGAGAGACCATCCCGGAGAGTGGGAAAACCATTCTAGTGAGTGCCTGCAGCGCTGCAGCGGTCAACAATGAATAGTAAATCAGTGCAAGAAGTGGATTTTATGCCCTCTGGTGAGCGCTGCAGTACTCTTAGTGCTGCAGTGGTCAACAGAACAATAAGTTGGTGAGAGAGGTGTTCTCTGGTGAGCATTGCAGCGCTCTTTAGCACTGCAGCGGTCAACCAAGTTTATAAAAACCCCTGTTTTGGGTTCCAGACCATTCTACACCCCTCTCAACCCTCTCCTCTATAGAGAAACATGACTCCTCCCCCTCTACACCTTATTTCTTCACCTTTTCATCATCTAAACTCCATTTTTCTTCCTTTTATGGATCTAAGATATTACTGTCATTTCTGCTTCCAAGGGTCCTATTGGTGTCACTCCTGCTCATTCTACCACTCCAGATAGAGCAGCTAGTGTGAACCTTCGGCATTCATAGATTCCAGTCGATGAGTCTGTAGGTGAAGCATATAATATTTTGGTTAGAGTGCTCCAATACACTACAGGCAGGGTCCCAGACCTCAGAGCATATCTTGCATTTTGTATCCCACTGCAATGGCATATTTATGTTTTATTCTTGATAACTTAATGATATTAGCTCATGGAACATTTTAAAAAGAGAATGTTATATGTAAAGATTGAATTATGAGTGCGGAGTTCAGAGATAGATTAAGAAACTGCAAACTGGATTATTCTTGATCATTATGATTATGTTGAATTTAAGGAACATGTGAATTATATGTAGAAAAGAGAATCTATGTTATAAATAAGTTTTTATGAACAGAACATACATGTAGAGACAGTTAATAGGTCACGAGGCTTGCGTGAGAATGAAATTCCTCACGTGCCTAAGTCGGGCCATGACAAAGTGGTATTAGAGCATAGGTTTTCCCTGCATGGTATTGGAGCAAGTGTCCACAAATGACATGACATTTATGTGAATGGAACCGCGGCCATTCGCACTAACGTGATGTTATTTGAGGCCTATAGGAAGAGTTAGTCATGTCAAGGTTCAGATAGAGTCTTTATTATTCCTTGGAATCCCTGGATTGATCTTATGTTTTCCTTTCCTTGTAAGCGAGTTGTGCCATCTATGAATCATTTTCATTACATAGCCTAGATGAATCATCTCATTGGGTTATTACTAGCTTTCCCCATAGTTGTGCCACATCACTTGATATCAGTTATGTCTAACACTACAAGTAGGCCATGTTGAACTTGTCAGAAATAGCCAATGAGCACAAATGAAGTAAAGTATATCAATAGATAGCACAATTAAGAATGATTATCCTAGATAGAGATCAGTTGTGGGTACCATGGGCCAGGGTCACCTTTTCTAGTACCCTCCCCAATGTGTCCCATTATTACTTAACCAAAGAGTCAAGCATCAGTTAGCCATAGTAGAAAGGCTTAATACAGACCAATCGGTCAAATCCAGTTGTTAGACAGACAGAAAGCGCCATGGAAGTTAGTGCCTATGGGGGACATTTACATAATACCAATATATTAATAAGGGGTGATAGAGGAATGATTGCCTATTATCACGAAAATTTACAAGTTACAAAGCAGAGAAACCTATATCTCAGAGGGAGAGAGGCTGCATGAGAGTGACCAAGAATTAGTAGGTGGAATTCCGATGAGAGCATGAAACATGTATATAGGCATATAGTAGACAAATGATTTGATGATAATGTGCTAAATTATTTAAAGAACTCGTTGCTCTCATAAGCATTTTGCATATCATGTTTTAAACATGTATCGTTGCATGACTTATAATGGAATGTGTACCATTGCATGGTATGAATATGGTATACATGTCTAGTGTGTAAATGACATGATACATATGACTAGGCTAATTCAGAGCATCCACGGTGAGTTATTACATATGTGAATTGTATCAAAATGATTTAGTCACCTCTTGTTTTACTTCCCTATGATTATGTGCATGATTAAGCTAGGGAAGTATGATGGCCAGAAAGTAATTAGATTGCAAGATATGAGTATGACATGCATGTGAAATAGGTCGATAACAAGACATAAAATTTCCAGGTTGGTATTAAGTTTCATGAAAAAAAAATTGGATCAAATGGCATGCATGTACCAAATGATAATTAAAGCTTTAGTAAATGAAAGTACATAAGCGATGTGTCATCGTTTGTTAAACAAATGACTTCATATATGTGTGTGTGTGTGTGTGTGTGTGTGTGTGACTTTCTAATAAGTTTTATGAGTAGAATAAGTTTTTTTTAACATATGGATGACTTTCCATTTCATGTTTGAAATGCTAACACTAAATATATAGACATGGAGTATGGTTTAGCGGTTATGAATCATTTACACTCTTTTTAAAAAAGTGTATGAATTAATCTCGGGGTGATAAATTGTGATAGTAAACGGAGTAATGATACTGCATAACTATATGTGCATGTATAAGGAATCATGATGTATTATGAGATGTTTCAAGTGCAAGATAATAGATCTTTTATGTCTAGTGCTTGCTATGAATAAGTCCATCTAAATGAATTAAGCATAGAAAGCCTTGAACTTAATTAACCAAGAGTTGTACTAAAACTATGCCTAGGTAGTATGTAAAATTCAAAGTTTGGTGAAGGGATTTTATGCATTCTTACAAGGATTGGCCACATTTTGGTTAACATAATGGTTTGGTTGACTAAGAAATGTGTTCATAATTGTGTATCTATGCCTTTATATATGAAAATGTATAAGTGTTATGTATTTTGAATGATAAATGGAACATGTGTTACTTTTGAAGGTTTTGTGCCTATAGCAAATGGTTTGGTTAGGGACTAAACACTACAAGAAAATTGTCGATTAGTGACCGAAATTTCGGTCGCTAAATGTAAAAAATCGGTCACAAAATTATTTAGTGACCGATTTTGTGACCGATTTATGTTGTAGCTATATGGAAGGTTGCTAAATTATTAGTGACCGATTTTTCGGTCACTAAATTTTGTGACCGATTTTGTGACCGAAATTCTCCCTTATCCAATTTGAAGAGGTTAGCTCAATAGTGACCGATTTTGTGACCGATTTCTATACTGAAACTTTGTTGAATCAATAGTGACCAATTTTTCGGTCACTAATATTTGTGACCGAAAAATCGGTCACTAATAATCGTTATAAGTACCAGCCATATTTCTTTTTTCCTGGATCCCCATTTTCACATACCTAATTGACAAATCCATATCACCAACAGACAAACATAAAATTGCACATAAAATGTACTAAATAACAACGAACTAGTGCTAAATATCAATACTAAATAACATGCAAAATAACAAGTGTCAATTCAAAATACAAACAAGTCATAATAACTTGTCATCCTAATATCATATTTCTCCATCTTAGTTCCTACTAAATATCAACTTACTAAAGTCAAACATCAATACAAAATAACATATAAAGTAATTATAACTAGTTATCATCCTCCTCCTCATCATCATCATCACCCTGCTCCCCCTCTCCTAAGTCTGCAGCAGGTGATTGGATATTAGAAAATTGAAAATTCATTCGTCTCATCATTTCTTGTAGCATCTGATTATTGCGTTGAACTTCCTGATGAGTGCGTTGAAGTTCTTTCTCAGTGTTCTCTAACCTTGCTACAAGTGCACCATTTTCATCTTGCATCTTTTTCAACAATTCTTCATGCTCTCCTCTACGGACCCACTTAGCTGAATGTGAGTTTGAGCCACGATAATAATGCCTTCTATCAACTACCGTTGACTCTAAGCCAAGACCATAAATTTTGCCCTTTTTCATACCAGTAGTGTCTCGCCATACCTCTATCTCATTTGGTTCAGAACTTCCTTCCTGAGATGCTTTTTGGGTTGCCTCATTCATGGCTCGGCTGACTTCTGCCTGTAAACACGAATATGATATCAACTAACATAGAAACTAACTTAAGCATACTTATGCTATATCAATAGAATATACACTATATAGTCTAACAAAATATAACTGGATATTATTTTCTAACATAATTAATTAACATGAACCAAGAATTAAACAAATTATAAGTTCCTTACATCTATATGCTCTGATCTCTTATCCACCCATGTCTGATCCTTGCGTCTATGTGTATGTCGAAATAGCTCTAAAGGTGTAGGAGGTCTCCCATTCAATTTTATCTACATATACAAGAATAATATAAATTAAGAACATTTTCTTAGTTGATTTAAAAACAACATGTCAAAAATTAACCTTTTATACAAGAAAGAAAAAGTTATTTGAAAACCTAACCAAATTAGCTCTATGTTGAGAAGTGGTAATAGAGCCATTGGTGTGGAGAGAACCTCCAAACCCTTCACAATTAGATGCTCGATTTAGCTTCCCCTGTGTACTTTTCCTCTTGAATGATTCACTTGCCCAATGCTCACACAACCTATTCCACACAGTTTCTCCAAGCCATCTTGGCCTATTCATGGTGACACGAGCCTTCTGAAGCATATTTTTTAATAAGGCAGCACCTCGCATTTGAAAATTTCTTTCAGCCCAATCATAGTCCGGGGGCTCAAAATCAAACTTGATCTATAATAACCAAATTAAATGAAAGATTAAGATATACTTGAATACATAACGATTAAGATATACTTCAATGCATAAAACTTACCTTAAACTCATTAAACAACATTTCTCTTGTATTAGGTGGTATTTTTTTCCAAGATGGCCACGCTTCTTGGTAATGACTTTTGATTATATCAGTAATCCCATTAGCAGCAGTGTGTGAGGGCAAAAATCTGCAAATATTAAATATTATAAGTTAAAATATATCATATATACTTAAATAAAATAAAAGCTTATCACATACCCAGCTCCATTTAGATATAAAACATTCTTTCCATTGGCTGTTGGATTGTTTGACAAATCATGGGAAGAAATCAATACATTAGGCTGTGATCCTTCATTTTGGTGAGGTGAAGCTTCTCCATGGCTTTGTGGATTTGGTGAATTTACACCTGCTATTGATGCTGGCGGTGTTGTTTGGGGAGAAGTAGCTACATTGGGAGGAAATGTAGCTGAGAGAAACCCAGGAGGAGATGATGTAGCTATAGGAGGTGCATTGGGTATTTGTTGAGAGCTACGGATAATTTGTGTAAATCGTAATTTTTTTGGTTGCTTCTTAGAATTCAAGATTTTTCTTGTCCCTTTTCCTTGATTTTTGTCTGACATCTACAAATAAATGCAATATTAATTAGTATATATGTTAAATTTTAAAAAAAATCAGCACATATAAAATATCATAATATCATGAAGTTACCTTTATATAAATGCAGAAAAATAAATAACTAAATGATATCATCATCATCATCAAGGAATTTATCTAATTGAATATCTTCATTATCATTTTCAGAATCATGGTCATAATCAAATTCTTCTTCCTCATCATCACCTACATTCTCTTCCATGTCATTATCTTCCTCATCAACTTGATCATGGCCTACATTCAATTCAACTTCTTCATACGGACCTTCATCTCTCATTGGTCCAACTAAATCATCATTGGTCACAAAACTCACAGCAGTTGTTTCATCTTGATATGCAAGCTCAAGTGTATATCGATCATCAACTGTACCTCTTGGTTTAGTTCTGTGGACAATCCACCAATTTTTCTTTTCTTTTATATGTCTTGGATATGGGACATAATACACTTGAATTGCATCTTTTGCAAATATGAAGGGATCATACTTTGAATACCGTCTAACATAATTAACCTCCACAAGACCATATGATTTGTGAATCTTTACACCATGATTAGGTGTGACATCAAACCATTCACAGTTAAACAATACTACTTGTTTAAGTGGTTTTCCAGGATATTCTATTTGCACAATTTCTTTAATGATCCCATAATAATAATTCTCTTCACTTCCATGCTCATTACCCTTAACACAAACTGCTGAATTGATAGTTGTCTTACCAATACTCCACTCTTCTATGTGAAACTTAAAGCCGTTAATAAAGTACATAGGCCAGGTATGAACCTTTCTCTTGGGACCCCATGCTAAGTGGTGCAAAAATTGATTTGTTACTGAATTTTTTCTCTCATGAACCTAATAATGACAAAAATAAACTCATGATAATAATGTAAAATAGAATCTGTACAAAAATGGATCCTAAGAAGAAGATGTTAATAAACTTACATAACTCCGAATCCAAATTGGGAAGTCAGACGTAATTCTACTATCAACATCGGCACGACTTATGTGTGAATTAGCTGCTCTCAAATATTGTACAAAGTTTCTAAAATTCAAAGTATTATTAAACATATTAATTAATATAAAAGACAGTAAATAAAAATCAAATCAGTTTTCTTACTCAATGTATGGCTGAACTTCTTCACAATTAAGGAGGACATGTAAATGTGCAGTAGCTAATTCCTGATCAGTCAAATATCGACTCTTACAAGTTCCAACTGAACGACCAGAATGATTAAATACTGACAGAGTGGGTTAGGTCGACTCATTAGCACCCCCATCATCATTCCGACCGACATTATTTCTCATTGATTGCACATGAGATTCAAAATAATATGAGCAGAAGTGAGATGTCTCTTGGCATAAATATGCCTCACATATGGATCCTCAACTTGTGATTTATTTTTAACCATCCGTTTCAATCTATTCAAGTACCTATAAACACATGATAGTATGTAACTATTAGTTGCATTCATAAGATTGTTAAATCTTTAACATATGTAAAGACTTGAGATAATGAACTTTTACCTCTCAAATGGATACATCCATCGATATTGAACAGGACCTCCTACTCTTGCTTCATACGGAAGATGAATAGGTAAATGCTCCATAGAGTTGAAGAACCCAGGTGGGAAAATTCGCTCCAGCTTACATATTATGACAATAATGTTCTGTTCCATCAATAACAAATCATCCACTTGCAATATTGTTGAGCACAAATCCCTGAAAAACTTACTCAACTCAGCTATGGGCTTCCAAACTTGATCTGGAAGTGCAGCAAATGCAATCGGCATCAAACGTTCAATAAACATATGACAGTCATGACTTTTCATCGCAAAGAGCTTGCACTCTTTCAAATGCACACATCTATGTAAATTAGATGCATATCCATCAGGCATTTTTAGTTCACTAACCCATTTGCATACCTCCCTTTTTTTATCCATAGACAAGGTGAATTTTGCTTTAGGTTTTACATACTTCCCATTGGATAATTGTTGCAATTCTAACTCCTTGCATTGACAATACTCTTTCAAATCCATTCTAGCTTTAACATTATCCTTGGTTTTATCTTTGATGTCCATTACTGTATTGAAAACATTATCAAATACATTCTTTTCAATGTGCATCACATCAAGATTATGCCTTATCAAATTAGTTTTCCAATACGGTAACTCCCAAAATATGCTTTGTTTTGTCCAATTGTGAATAATACCAAAACCAGGACATGTAAAAGATCCAATCTCAGTAGCTTTTGGGATATCTGAAACATCTTCCCACAAATCATCCCCAGACATTCTAAGAGGAGGTTGAGATTTCTCAACCTGCGTTTTTGAAAAATGCATCTTTATTTCTTAGATATGGATGGTCCAAAGGTAAAATTGATGTGCATCAAACCAAGAACATTTGCCACCATATTTTAAAGTAAAAGCCTTTGATTGACTCATACAATAAGGACATGCCAATTTTCCCGCCGTGTTCCAACCCGACAACATCCCATATGCCGGAAAGTCATTTATAGTCCACATTAGCGCGGCTTTCATGAAGAAATTCTGTTTCTTTGAAATGTCATATGTAAGAACACCTTCATTCCACAATAATTTTAGCTCATCAACTAAAAATTTGCAAATATACATCTATTTTTCCTTTTGGATTATGCGGCCCAGGAATTATCAAGGTCAAGAACATATAAGGAGTAGTCATGCATAATTCTGGTGGAAGATTGTAAGGGGTGACAATCACTGGCCAACAAGAATATGGTGCATTGACTATCTGATGTAAAAACCATCGTATATAAACCCAATCTAACATTTCCCGTGGGTTCATTGCAAAGTCAGGAAAACTAAGATCAAAGTGTTTCCACGCTTCTCCATCTGATGGGTGGCACAAAACTCCTGATTCTCATCTATTTTCATAGTGCCATCTCATATGTGGAGTAGAACTCATAGACGCATATAACCTTTTTAGCCTAGGAATGAGCGGTAAGTAGTGCATTCTCTTCCTGGGTATCTCTTTGTACTTCCCCCTACCAACTTTCTTTTTGTTATACCGTGGTTCACCGCAAAAGTTACATTCTTTCAATGATTTGCACTCTTCGAAATAGAATATCATGCAGCCATTAATACAACAATCAATCTTGATTGCAGTAAGTCCAAGTTTTGAAACTATTTTTTTAGCTCCATAGTAATCTTTGGGGATTAGATTATCAGGAGGATGTGTCTTTCTCATAAGTTGGACCATCTGATTAAAAGACCGTTGAGAAATATTTCCCTCTGACTTGATTGTTAATAATCTAATAGCAAATGATAACTCAGTGTGATCAACACATCCCGACCACAAAGGCTTTTGTGCGGCATGTTACAAATCATAAAATTTTTTAGCATCTACATTTGGTGACTCCTCAACCCCTTCATCATAATGCATTCTAGTATCTGGACCAATTGCATCATACACCATGGTCTCAACTCTACTTAATAGGTCATTATTACCTAGTTCTGTCATAGAAGTACTAGATTGAGTGCTACATGTAATTCTCCATGGCATGTCCAATACCAATAATTAGGTATAAATCCTTTTTTATAAAGATGAACTTTAACTTCTTTAGGGAGAATGTAGTTCAAGTTTCTACACTTAGCACAAGGACATCTAATTTTTCCATTCGCGGATATTGCTTGTTGACATGCAAAAGAAACAAATTCATCTACCCCTTTTAGAAATTCATCAGTAAAACCCCTTCGACCTGGCATAAGTCTATCATACATCCAACCACGATTTTGACGTATATCCATATTCCGTACCATAGTCAATACAATACAGTTATAACTACACAAGATTGAAAATTTGCTTTCAAATAACAAATAGAGTGATACAAGGCAAGAAAAAAAACACTAATATGCTAAGAATTAAAAGTCAACTCCTAATCCAACTTGAGATAATAGTAATAATAATTATTATCTTAAACACAATATGCATAAGATTTATACCTTTTCAAATATTTGCTATTTCAATGAGCTCAATTTGATCCATTCACAAAAGAAACTTATATGAGCTTATGTTTTTACTCCATCTCCATGTAGGCAAGATCATGCCTTTCAACAATCACTGCAATTAATTCTTAAAAGTAATTAAAATTGAGCTCCAAGAACAGAAGATAATATTAACTAAAAAATAAAAGAGAAGAATAAAAAAGTAAAAATACTCACCTTATGAGAATGATATCAAATCTAACTCAACCAAGGTTTTCTTCATAAACCACAAAGTAGTGTCAATCCATGAAGAACAACCACACCTAAGAAGATTTGTATACTTCTAATCATAGACACTTACTACTTGAATACATCAAAATAAACATAATATATATGATTAAAATTAAATGAAAAAGAATAAGAGTTTTGTGATTACATTATTTTTTATATTTAATTTTTATGAATTCACTAATGATCTTTATGATAGAAGAATGTAATTCACAGTTGGATTGACAAAAAAATTATTTTACATCAAGTTATTAAGGTTGTAACTTTGTTTCAAGTTACATCATTATTACTTATGCTAACTCATATGTCTTATGTGAGTCAATTCGTATGTCTTATGTGAAAGGAGACAATTATGTGAAAGGATTACATCATTTTTGTGTATTATTAGGTAAGAGTCAATTCGTATGTCTTATGTGAAAGGAGACATAATTTAAAATCAAACTCTTCTTGTTTATCCAAGGGGCATAGATGAAATAATCAACGTCCATGATATCTAGAAAAATATAATACATCGATCTGTAAGCACTCCTCCGCACTTATTGCAAATTGAGCTATAGACTATATAGTAATATAGTATTTACCCCTTTACTCAACATAAACATGCATCAAATGTTTAACTACGTATATCTATATAAAATTGGGACTCCTATATAAAATTAATAGATAAATATGATAGGATAGTAGGATCTTGGGGAAAGTTTTGTTGCTATTGGAAATCCAAGCATAAACAAATGAACAAATCACCAAGCTAAATTGTATGCTTATGAACAGGCACATAATCAGAAATCATGTGTCTCAAGACTTGGACTTTTGTACAATGTAAAAAGGAAAAAGAGAGACAAACAAAAATGCATACACCTTTCAATTGTGGGGTAGCCCATATTCTTAGTCTCTAAAAGTGAGTCCCAATATCACAGCATGTTTTCTAAATCTTGCTAAAAAGGGCATATCTTTCAATCATTTAAATACTGTTCCATGGAAGCATTCTAATTATTCCTTGAGTTTGAATCTAATTTTCCATATATTAACCCATTACCCATGGAAAATTTATTCCCCTTTTTTGCTTTATTATACAGGACCATTTTGTTTACATGCTGAAATGGATCTTAATTTACTTTTGTTTTTCATTTTAATTCTTTAACTGATATATTGTTTGTTTTGGTTTCCTAATTTTTCATTTATATACCCATTAGAACACCTACACAACCTATCACAAGATAAAAAAAAATAATCTGATGCAAGAAAAATAAAAATCACCGCGTCTGGTTCTGGTTTGCCTATGTGCGTCTCTGTCTGCTCCTCCGTGTCTGCGTCTGCTCCTCCATGGCTGCTGCTGCTGCTTCCTTCGCGGATCTCCTTAAACGCTTACGCTCACTTGCTCCCGACTCCTTGCTCATGGATCTACAAATGATGATGATGGGTGCTTCGCCGCGAAATCCATTACGCTTCCCTGGATGCAGTTACGGTTTATGCTCCGCCCCTTAGCGGATCTGCAACTCACGATGACTGGGTGGTCTTGTTCTGCTCCCATTTGCTCCTGCTCACGCACCTTGATTTCTTTTTTCTTTTTGTGTTTGAATAAATCTGTGTTTGTGTGCAACGGTGAGTGAGTTAGTGAGTGAGTTTGTGTGTGTGTGTGTGTAAGTCACGTGAGTTAGTGGGTGAGGGAATGGGAACAAAAAAATTGGTTTAGTGCGTGAGCGGGAGTCAGTGAGGGAAGGCCGGGTTTTTGGGTGAAAATGTAATTGTTAACGTCACATCTTTGTTGTTTTGACCGAAAATCTTATCCAGGTCCTATTGAAACTGATAAAAAATTTGTCCCGGTAACACAATAGATCATAATTAAATAGCAATCTTGTTTGACCCTGGCTTATTATTATTATTTATCAAAGGATGGCTTATTTTAGTATAACTAGAACTAGGTTAGCCTCTATAATGCAATATTATCAAAATAGCAAACACTGGGATAATTTAGAAAATTTCACGTTTATTTGATATAACAGGTAAATGGGGGGAAAGAACGTAACGTGCATGTTACATCTCTTTATAAACAACACGTTTTTATTTTCATATAAGGTTCGAGTGTGAAAATAAATTTGAAGGAAGAAAAGTGCTCCTTTTTGCTATCTTATTTTTAAAATTTGTTGACAAGTACATTAGTGCTGCATACTAAATATGGAACTTATTGCTTGCATGGCTCAAATATGCAACTATGCATTAATCTGGATGAGTAGGCAATCATTTAGCAATAGCATATTAGCGTGGTTCAACTCAACACATTTAACTACCATATCATTATTATATTATACATGATTATCTTTGGTGGTAGCTGTGGGTGAGTGCTCTAAGGTGAGGGTGTGAGTGTAGGTAGTCTAATAATTTTATAAATAAAATTAATAAATTAGTAATGAAATAAATTTAAGATTTCAATCAAATAATATTTTTCATATTACACATATTTAAATAAATTTTATTTTAATGATATTTTTTAAAATTTAGATTGAAGAGAATTTTAAATTTTCAAAAAGTACTAATCTTAACTTTTAAAATAATTAAACATAACAATTAACATAATAATTTATTTAAATCATTAAGAAGCTTAAATTAATTAGAAAGGATTAATTATTCATATTTAATTAATCAAGAAAATTTTAGACAAATTATTTGCACATGTTCGTGGCATGTTCAAACTGTATCCATAGTGGATAATAATTGTGTCTACTATATATCCAAACTTAAAAAAAACTTTTTCAATTAGACACATGTTCGACACATAGACACACTGCTAAATTGGTGTGTCTATACTTCTTAGTTCTAAATCAATAGAATTTATGAATTAATAAACCAAAAGAAGAGTTTAGAAAAATTTTAAATTTTATAAAGATAAAAAAACAATAAAATAAATGTAACTTAAATAAAGGTAGTGTTTTAAGCATAAGAGTGATAACTATTGAGGTTAATTTCAATGTATTAACAATGTAAAATATTTTTTTACAATGTCATTCAATTATGTAAATTGAAAAGTCATAGACATAACATGATTTGACTATCAAATAATGGAAAATAATTTGATACTATTATTATATAAAAATTAAAGTCATATTACATATATATATATATTACTAATTAATATAGAATAAAAAATTATATAAATTAGACTTTTTTTAAAAAAGATATGCATTAGATGATAATCACTACAAATATTTTAAATAAAAAATATTTTATTATTTATTTTAATAGTTTATAAGTTCTAATAATTTTAATAAATAATAAAAATATGAAAATATTCTCTTTCTTTTATATAATTTGATACTTTGTAATATTTTCTGTCATAATTAATGACATTTTAATTTAACAATAATTTTTAAATTAAAATATTTTTCATTACTTGTGTGTGATGAAATTTGTTAGGGATAACAATGCAATTCAAAAATAATATTGGTCACTTATAAAAATTTAGTGATCGATTATTCAAATAAATGGAAAATATATCATCGGTCACAAAATTGGTCACTAAATTAAATATTAGAGACCAATGGTATTTTTTTATTTCCTTGAAAAATTTGTCACTAAATTTAACATTAGTAACTGATTTTGTGACCGATTTGTTAAGAAAATGGAAAAATTTAGTGACCGATTTTGTAACCGATAGTATTTTTTCCAATTTACATGAAAAATCGGTCACAAAATCGGTCACTAATTTTAACATTAGTGACCGATTGTCAATGAAATAGAAAAAATACAATCAGTCACAAAATCGGTTACTAAATTAAATATTAGTGACCGATTTTTCATGTAAATGGAAAAAATATGATCGGTCACAAAATTGGTCACTAATATTTAATTTAGTGACCGATTTTGTGACCGATTTCTAAAATATAAGGATAAAATACAATCGGTCACTAAATCGGTCACTAAGTTTATTATGACAGTGGACGATTTTGTACCCATTTTTATGGTAAGGAAAATATGGTCACAAAATGGTCACTAATATTACACTTAGTGACGATTTAGCTAACCGAAATTTTCAAGAAAATAAAAAAAAATAATCGGTCACAAAATCAGTCACTAAATTTAATATTAGTGACCGATTTTGTGACCAATTTGTAAAGTAAAAGCAAAAAATAAAATCGGTCACTAAATCGGTCACTATATAATTTGTGACCGATTTTTTTCACTCATTCATCCTTTTCCTTAAACTTAATTCGCTCACTAATTCGGTCACAAAATTCTTATTTTAGTGACCGATTTATTTCGGTCACTTAATCGGTCACTATTTCACACAATTCTAGTAGTGAAATATTTTCATCAGTTATGATTTGGTGGTAGGATAGGTTTTCATCAAATGGAATGTGTGAAATTATGTTAATTGAGATGATGGAATATGAATTAGAGTACTATATGTATGTATGATGCTTCAATTGAGTTTGGTATGGTGCATGCATGCTTAAGAGCAGTTTAGAAAGGAATGTTTTAAATCATAACTGTGAATATTCTGTATAAAGGAATAAGGAAATACATAGATGTTATCATGATACAGTGTTTCAAAATTTCAGAGCCGGTCATTTTGCCTGTGATAATGGAGAATTAGGCATTTGAATGCCATGCTTGACTTTGTATTTTTCTATGAACAGATAGAGTAGTTTCATTTTCATGCATGTCATGAACATAAAGAGTGAAAGGAATCATGTACTGAGGCTTAGGAACCCTCATAGTATCAATTGATATTAGACGTAAGAAAAGAAACCAAAGTAAGGACCTGTTTGGCCTCTATTTTCTAGAACTCACCCCCACACATGAAACAATGGAGTATAGATATCCATCTATGTTTCATACTGGGAAGAGCTATCCTTAGAGGTAGAGTAGCCCAAAATGACTCAGTCAGAATATTTAAACAGTGATTTTTAGAATAGCCTTGTTTTCCAGAATATCATGCCATAATATACCAGAGTATCTTATCACAGTATATTAGACTATGATATCAGAGTATATTAGAACATCATGTCAGAATGTATCAGAGTATTGTGTCAGAGTATGCCAGGCAATTAGATACCTCTTTAAAATGCCACCTAAGTTCAGTTCAAATTTGGGGATCAAATCTTTATAAGGGGGGAGTATGTAATAGCCTAGTTTTAAATTTAAAAGGACTAGAAAATTTTTCCAAATAGAAAGGGTGTCAATCACTGTTACTCGTCATTTCAAGTTCTGAATTCTACTAAGTCTGGGCCCTACACATCCTTGGGGGGCCATATGATAGAGTCATATTCTTGGGACCAAAATTCCTGGTAATTGTTTCTCAGAGAAAACTGAGTTAAAGAGTGATTTTTAACGAATTTTATCAACCTTTTAAATAGGTCATTTTAATATCACAAGTTTACGGAATTATAAGAATTCTTGGATTTGAACTAAAATCCAAAATTGAGATTTTGATTTGTTAGGATTTTGATATTTCTAACATTTTATTTGAATTCAAATGGGGGGTATTCCCATATTTACATTTATGTTTAAAAGTTAATAGGAAATAAATGAATGAGTTCTGAAGAGTGAGAGACCATTCTGAAGAGTGGGAGACCATCCTGGAGAGTGGAAAACCATTCTGGTGAGCGCTGTAGCAGTTAATAAAACAATAAGTCGGTGAGAGAGGTGCTCTCTGGTGAGCGCTACAGCGCTCTTTAGCGTTGCATGTAACGCCCCGATTTTCTGCTAGAGTAAAAATGACCGAAATGCCCCTAAGGTCATTTTCAGCCTGGAACTCGAGGATAGCCGACCCGACAGTCCTCAAGGGGCAAACTCAATGTTTGAAGGGGATTAGTTGACTTGTAAATCTTTCCGGGATTGAAAATCTCGTTTTCTGAGATTTCAGGTCAAAATGACCAAAATACCCCTGTTGTGTTTGACACGGGTATGAGGGCCGGATGGGCCCGAAACTTCTCCAGATGGTTTTAAAAGGTGTTTTTATGTATTCTGTGACCTCAGTTCCCGGTGGTCTTGGGCAATTTTTGTGCAAAATTATGATTTTGCCCCTAGTTTAGTATTTTTAAGCTTAATCGCGTGAATCAAGCAAACCTATGCAATATTAGACTCTAATCGAAGATTAATTAATTTTCATAATTAATCTAGAGTCAAAATAATTTATTAAAGTTAATTAGAACCTAAAATTGCTTAGATTAAACTAAAATCTCATTTTAAATTCAAGATTCCTAGTCATGGAATCTTGAATAGTGTTTTCTTTCTCCAATTTCTTAAATCATGGAATTGTGTCCACTTTGTTTATTCATAAAATGAATTTAAAATCCTCTAAATGTGTATGAGCACTTCTTAATCATGTCATAAAATTTCTAATCACATCCTTAGTTATCTAAACTCATGTTTAGCAATTCCTAACCTTACATCTAAACTAATACACACCTAAACACAAGACTAGCACACAATTAAACAAATGAAAACCCCTTCCCTCTCTTCTAGAAGCTCACGGCCACACTCCTCCTCCATGCCTCAAATTTTTGAAATTCAAATGCAATTTCAAGTCCATGACAAGCCGTGCTTAAACCCATACCTATCATACCTTCAACCATGCCTTGAATGACCACTTGTAAGAGATATTTTCTCTTCCCCCATGCCTCAATGTGCTACGGCCAGCCCTCCTTCACTTCACCTTTCATTGTTTTATTTTCTATAAATAGGTGCCTTAGATGAACTTGTGTTACTTTTGATCATTTGGTAAGTTTGAACATTTTAGCATTTCTTGTGAGTTCTTTCCTTTTCTTTCTAAGTTTCAAGAAGCTTTTCTCTTCATCTTCATCTTCTTCATCTTCTCTATGAATCATCATCTCATAACCATAAACCACCACATCACAACCTTGAATCATCTTCTACACACTTGAACCTTCATCCTCAAACACAAACTCATCCAAAACACACTTCCTCTCCTTTTCCTTCCACAACGCTGAAGCCACACCTCCACATTAGGAAGAGTTTTCCTTCTCAACAACATCTCAAAGATCAAGGCTTTGTCTTCATACTTGGTAGGGAGTTGCTCTCTAGTTTTTGTTTTGCTCAAAAATGTGATTTTCTTGAAGTTTTTCTTGGATTCTTTTTGAGTTCTTCCTTGTTTTTCCTTTCCTTTCCATTTTGACCTCAAGGCCTCATTTTGATCATGATAGCTTGATGATGAGTGTTTCTAGATGATGACTTTGTGTTCATCTCAAAGAAACCTCTAAAGCTTGAGTTTTTCCTTTTCCTTGAACTCTGTCTATGTTACTTAGCTCACATAGTTTTTAACTTAAGAAAAATTAATCTCAAGGTTTTCAAAAAGCCCAAACCTACCCTTGTCAACCTTAAAGTTGGCCGGTACATTCTAGAGTTTACTCTAGATAGGGGTTTTGGGTACTTAATAAAGAACATGGCATAGTTTCATTCTCTTTTCCCTTTCTTATTTGTTTTCGGTTTCTTGTCTTCTTTTCCTTTATATTTCGGCCTTGGTTCCTACTTTCCTTGTGGTTTTGTTTATTTCCTTTGAGCTTGATGATGATGTTCAATAGCCATGTAGTTCCTTTGAGAACCTAGTTCAAGAACTCTAGAGCTCACTTTGTTTGATGAGATAAGTGTTGGGTTGAGATTTTTTGTTCTCTCTAAAAGTCTTGTATGAGCTCTAAGTTAAGATAAAAAGGACTTGCATCCATATTTACTTTTATGTCATCACTAAATGCTCAAGATTAAAGAATAAACTTGCATCTTCATATCTATGTTATGTTCTCACTAAATCTCTAAGATAATAATAGATTTGCATAGCATATTTATTTTATGCTCTCACCTCCTAATAAAGACTAAAACAAAATGCATTGTATATTTATTTTTATGTCAATCACTTAAGAGATTTAGAGCTCATGGACTTACCTATTATTATCTCAAATGAAGTTGGAAAATATATGTCTTCTACTCCTTTGATTTCGGCCTTGTGATGATGTTGAGTCTTAGAATGAGCTTCATCTAGTTACAAGTGCTAAAACTCGTGTTTCATGATTTTCCTAAGTCTAGATGATCTTAAGAAATGTTTTGAGCTAGATTTCATGATTTAAATCCCTCTTGAGACTAATTTAAAATAGGTACTGCCCTTTTTGGTTTTATGATGGTTTTAAAGAAATAAATTGTTTTTAAGTGTGTTTTATAAGTTTTAAAAAGGTTCCAAGAGAAGCTAGTAATTTATGTGCTTTAGAAATGAAGTTCTATGCATTATTTGATGGAGCTGTTTTCAGTTCTGCCATGCTTCGTTGCTCACTGTATGATGCTATTTCTATAATGATAAAATGAGTATGGTCATGCATATTTGATGTTAGAATTAATTTGAGAAGTTTAAGACAAGTTAATAGCTAGAAAGGACTTAAAATGAGACTATTAGATCTCTTAGAAAATGAATTTTTTGGATTCTATCCAACAAGGGTAAAATTAGTAAATGATGGTTTATAATTAGTTTAAATGTAAAGGAACTACTCATAATTGGTTTAGGAATTGATCTTGGTGCCTTAGGAGCAAATCGAACTTAGAAAAAGTCTAAGTTGTGACTCCTAGGTACCCGTAAAGTATAAATTATGGATTCTGCACTAATGGATTTTAGAATAAGTTATGACCATAATAATTATCAAGAATAATTAGTTTTGAGCCTATAGGTGCATAAGACATTGAGATTGGATGATTAGAGAACTTAAGTTTCAAGTTTAAGACATTAAGGGTCAAGCACAAGACACCCTAGGTTCCGTAATGAAATGAGATTATTTTATGCAAGTATGATATGATGATATGGATGATATGATGAGTATATTAATGTGATTTCATGTTGAGCATGATTAGAGAATTTAATTGAGGATATATATATGAGCTTGTGGCATAAAGTTGATTTGAAGGAAATTCGGTACACAGCCATTATGCTGCCGAATTTCCGTCAAATCTAAAGGACCTGAGAATGTTTTTGAAGTATGATATGAGATTTAAAACCCTGGGTGACACCGGTTCGGCCGAGCACCCCCAGGAGATTTTTATGTGACAAAACACTAAGGCGTGCTTTCCTAGGTGACACCGGTTCGGCTAAGCACCCCCAGGAAAGACAAATCCGTGAGGGTATGAGTAGATGTAGCCTACCAAAGCAAACAAATTGTTGTGGCTAAATGCCGGCAAAGCGTTTCAAAGAAGGTTTATCCTAAGAGAGGTGATCCTTAGCCCCCTAACCCGTACTCAAGGAGTCGGGAATTTTATTATGTTTTTCGCTTATCTAGATGATAAGTAAGAACTAGTGGCGACTAGTTAAGGTATGAGCTCATAACCTAGATAATGTTTAGGGTGGCCCTTTATTGCTAAGGCATGGTGTTCTAAGTCACAAAGTTGAGGAAAGTTCCACTTGAAAGTTACATGCCACTTTATGCCACTTGTATGTTTCTTGATGTGATGAATTATTAAGTTATGTGCTTAAGGTGTTGCCATGCATTCATGCTTTGATATATTGCATTCACAAAATTAATATGCATTCTAAAAGGAACGAACCTTGGATAAATTAGTTTTATCAACCTAAAGAAGGAATTAACATGCATACTCACCTTTTTATAATAAACCCAATGTTCCTGAAGATGTGAACGATGTAACCCTAGATAGGAGATTCCTACTGAGTTTCTTTAGCAAGATTCTCACTCCCTTTTCTTTCTCCCTTCCTTCCCGTCACATCTTCAGAGCTCGATGGTGACGTTCATGGTTTTTATCGACACCTCGACATGGGAGGTGCACTTTGATCCAGAGCATGGGTCATATCATTTTGAGGGACGCTGTGTTGTTCATGTCTTTATGTTCATCGGATGTCCCTTCGCACACCCTGTATGTAGTTACCGCTTCTCCCCCATGTCTCCCTATGACGATGCTATGGTTTTTGAGCGCGCCCGGACGCGTGATGAGAGGATTCTCCGGATGTATACCGGAGGTTTGGCTGCCCATGACTTCCAGGACTACGTGCCCCGATCTCCCGGTTCAGAGGATGACCCCTCAGAGGATCCGCTGATGCACATGTATAGCGAGAGCTTTGCCCCCACTCCTCAGTTCGTGAGACGATAGCGAGGAGATAGTTATGCTATCGAGGTTGGCTAGGTGGGCCGAGATGCGCCCTTGCTGAGGAGCACATGATCAGCCACTACGCATGCCTACTCCTGCCGCACTACGTCCATGGATCGGTTTCTTCCTGCCATACCCCGAGTTCTAGTAGTAGCTGTTTTAGAGGAGATCTAGTGCACATACTCAATCATAGGTAGGATAAACCTTTTTTTGTCATGAGGTTATCCACCTTAGGTGCACCAGGGCAGGAGTTTTTATTCATGGCCTTCATGTATTTCCGTTGATGTTGTATTTCCTTTTCATTGTATCTGTACTACCTTGTACTAAACTAAGTCCCGCCTTCGAGTGGGCATACTATGATATTAATGAAGTATTTCCTTGGTGTGTTATTGACTGTTCATCTGTTATGTGTCCTTCTATTTTGTGTTTATTCCTTATGAATTGCAATGTATGTTTAGTTTACTATTTCGTCAATGTGGCTCTTACTTTGCTTTTATATTTCAAAAAAAAATTTACCTATATCTTCCGCTAAGTATTTTAATAAAAGAATGAGACTAAGAAGTAATAACCTAATGATTAACCTAAATATGTTCTAGAGTATTGGGTTAAAAATTAGGATGTTACACTGCAGCGGTCAACCGAGTTTATAAAAACCTCTGTTTCAGGTTCCAGACCATTCTACACCCCTCTCCTCTGCAATGAAACGCGACTCCTCCCCCTCTACACCTCATTTCTTCACCTTTTCATCATCTAAACTCCATTTTTCTTCCTTATATGGATCTAAGATATTACTGTCATTTCTGCTTCCAAGGGTCTTGTTGGTGTCACTCCTACTCATTCTACCACTCCAGATAGAGCAGCTGTTGTGAACCTTTGATAGTCATATATTCCAGTTGGTGAGTATGTAGGTGAAGCATACAATATTTTGGTTAGAGTGCTCTAGTACACTAGAGGCAGGGTCCTAGACCTCAGAGCATATCTTGCATTTTGTATCCCATTGTAATAGTATATTTATGTTTTGTTCTTGAAAACTTAATGGTATTAGCTCATATGTATATGTAAAGATTGAATTATGACTGCAGAGTTTAGAGATAGATTAAGAAACTGCAAACTGGATTATTCTTGATCATTATGATTATGTTGAATTTAAGGAATAGGTGAATTATATGTAGAAAAGAGAATCTATGTTATAAATAAGTTTGTATGAACATAACATACATGTAGAGACAGTTAATAGGTCACGAGGCTTGCGTGAGAATGAAATTCCCCACGTGCCGGTCACATGCCCAAGTCGGGCTGTGACAAAGTGTTATCAACCTTTTAAATAGGTCAGCTAGTGCACATACTATGCTTATCAACATAATAAATACATACACAAGTAGCGCAATAAAGATCATCACTAAGCACTTTATACGAAAGCGTACCCGATTTTTCGTAATCGCATCATAGTCCTACGCGGGTTCAAGTTTATGACCCAACTTGACCTAATTATCAAAATTAATTCCTTAAGCACCCAAGGGACTCACCCCAAAGGTTTTCACTAACTTTTAATCTCAAAAACATTTTCAAATAGTACTGGACAGCAGGGCAATGTTTTAAAATTAATCTGTTTTAGTGTTCTAGAAATTGCATTTTCGACCCTTTTCGATTTCCAGTTTTTCCTAAAAAGCCAAAAATTAATTCTTATCACCACTAATGGGAATTTTTACACATAAAATTAATTTCAAATAGAATCCTCATCAAAATAAATTCACCAAGGCATTAGATATAAAATCTCAAATTTTAGAAGTCTCAAAAATGTGTTTTTCGATTCTTTATAGTTCCTAGTTTTCCTCAAGATAAAGAATTGGATTCCCGCACCAACTACTAGTGATTGATACACATTTAGATAATTTTAAACAACATTTTACAGAATTTTAAATAAGTGAGGCAGTAGCCAAAAATCCATTTCCTAAAAGTACCCGAAAATTATTTCTTTGACCCGTTCTTATTACTAGTTTATCCTAGGATGCCAAAAAATTTTTTTACCACATTTAATATCAATTTTTTTTATACTCTCTAACCCATGCAAACAGCAACAAGCAGAAAAGGAAACATCAAGGCAGTAGCCAAAAGTTTGTGTCCTGAAGACACATAATGTCATGTTTTTACTTTTCTTTGTAACAAGATTTCTAAGACAACTTCTAAGAAAATTCTAGGACATAGAGGTTGAGCCATAAAACCAAAGAAAACTCATCTCAAACCTCAATATTTTGTCATTGCCGAAATGCACATGCATTGAGTGTAGCCATGATTTAAAATTTTATTCTAGATCTAAGGACAAGTTTGTGAGCTTTAAGATCTTTTAGGTGACAACTTGGAAATAAACATGCTATGCATCATATTTTTATTTTCAAGATTTAAAGGTGATAGCTCAAAAGTAAATGTTATGCAAACTCATTTTTATCTTCAAGATTAAAGTGATAGCACAAAAGTAAACATGCTATGCACTTCGTTTTTATCTCCAAGCTTTAGGGTGATGGCTCAAAATATAAATATGCTATGCAAACTCATTCTTATCTTTAGATTTAGGTGATAGCATACAAGTAAATATGAATGCAAGCTTATTTTACATCTTGTTCACTTAAAGCTCAAAAACCTTACAAGATTAGTTTCTTACTACTAGTAGATCTTAAACATTTGTGAGCTTTAGAGTCCATCACACCATGGTTCCAAGAACCTTATCTCTTAGACTCACCATCAAGCTCAAAACAAAGAACAAAGAGAAGAAAACAGCTAACAACATTTCTTTTCTATGTTTCTCTTTGAAACCGAAAATGAAAAGGAAATGAGAGATGAAAACCGAAAAAGCAATGAACCAAGAAGATCAAGATCTTAGGCTTTAGAGATCTTAAGGTTGGTGATGTCAAACCACCATCAAAGATACTCATTATCAAGCTATGATCTAAACTCATATCAACAATAAAAACCAAAATCTAAGAGGAAAAGAGATGAAGCCAAAAATGAAATAAAACTAAGGAACCGAGCCTTTGGTTTTAGAGGCCTCAAACATGATGATGCCAAGATCACCACTAGGACCTCTCATCATCAAATCATGGTTCTAACACTTTATTTATAATCAAGAACCCAAAACATAGAGAGAAAAGTACCAAAAACCAAAAATATACATCAAGGGGAGAAGATTTAAACCAAAACATAAAGAAAGGAAAACCAACCAACCAATCAATCATAGATCCAAAAATATAGCAAAAAGGTAAAGAAACTCAAAATAAAACCCTACTAAAGATATCTTCTTGAAGAAAAGGAGGAAGTTTGGTCTTTTGTAAGGAAAATGAGAAGAAAAATCTTCTCTTGGAGGCAAAGTGATTTCGGCCACAAAGAAAGAAAAGAGAGGAAGGATTTTTCTTGTGTTTTTGAGCTTAGGAATGAAAAGGTTATGTGTTTAGGAGATGGTTTATGGTGGTGGTGTGGTGGTCTAAGGTGGAAAGGTGGTGGAGAAAGAAGCTTTCTTGGTGGTGGAGGAGGAGAAGGAAACTTGAGCTTAAGAGAAAATATGAGCACTTTTTTGACACTAGTGTTTCTCTAAAAAAGTGAATGGTAAATAATAAAGTTTTTAGGTTGAAAATAGAATAAATATGATGGTAATTTTGGGGGGAAGGCTGCTGCCCTCATCAAGAAAAATGGGGGAAATATCTCTTCTAAATGCATCATTACATGGAATGGTGTAGGAATAGCTAGTTATGGGCTTGGGTGTGGTGTTCTTTGAGTGTGTAAGTAGTTAAATCAAAATGTGATGGATGAGATGGAAGGGAAGTGGCTGCTTCCTTGGCTGGTCATGGGAGGGAAAAATATTCATTTCATGTGGGTTAGGACATGAATTAGAGGTAAGTTTGATTAGGCAAAGGTTTAGGGATTGGTGATTAAGTGTTTGGAGTTGTAAGCATGTGTTTAAGGTTTTCAAGACATGATTAAGGAGTTGTCATACTTACTTAGTTTGAATTAACCTTGTTTAGTTTAAATTAAACAAGATTAATTTGAATTTCAAATGGGAACACATCTCTTAAAATTAAGGAAGTGGAGAGAGAAAATACTATTTGGGCATGACATGACATAATGTCTTACATGCTTTTTGACTAAAAATGGAATTTGAAATTGCTTAAGTACTTTTAGGCTCCAATTAACCCAAATTAATTATTTTGATTCAAGATTAATAATTAAAATTAAATTACCTCTAATTAGAGCCTAATATCACTTATGTTTCCTTAATTGTTTAATTAAACTCATTATGCACTAATCTATGGGTAAAAAGGTCATTTCACATCAAAACTCTCCAGGACCACTCGGACTCATCCAAACATCATGCATTACGTAAAAACAACATTTCAAACTCCCGGGAAATATTTCTGGGCTCAATCGGCACTTAATCTCATGTAACAAAGCCGTAGGGGCATTTTTGTCATTTTGTGCCAAAAGTTTAGAAGGTTAGATTTTCATCTCAGTTATTGTTTCTAAGGCATCTAATCCCCTTCAAACATTAAACTAACCCCTTGAGGGTGGCCCGGGTCAACTGTCCTCGAATTCCAGGCAAAATGACCTCAGGGGCATTTTGGTCATTTATACACGGGAAAAATCGTGTATTGCGATTTTTACACAGATTGCTATCCAATCCTCACCTAACCTTATTCTAATATTAAGATATCCCTTTGGAGGTGGCCAGGACCGGCCGGCCTTGATATTCATACAAAAATGACCTAGGGGTTTTTTTGGTCATTTTTGCAAAACAAGAAAAGTCGGGGCATTACAATATAACTCAAGGTCATCCAAAAGTAGCAGCATAGTCATCAACCTCAACATAGTAATTGACTTGGATGAGACAATGGGTCACCATGTCACTAGTTCAACCAATTCATAATTAAATAAATATAAAAAAAATTGTATACAATTGTAGCAAAATTCAAATTAATTTGTCCAAAACAAAAGCAACTAACACTAACAAGTCTAAAATATCAATAAAATCATGCATATGACATCTAGCATCAAAATAAAACAAAAATATACATTCACATTAAACTATTAAAGTCAAAGACAGATTATAAACGATTCACAACTTAAATTTGAAATATGTTATAGAAACACATAGCACACTTCCCTCTATCTTAGTCCAATTTAGCATAAAATAAATAATAATAATAATAATAATAATAATCAAGTCCACCATCATTGAATGGGTTAGTTTGAATGAGTTTCAGGGGAAAGGAAATTATCAAATTTTAAATAGTTTGGTTCAATTCGAATAAATCAAATATTTTTTTTACCATCGGTTTGGGTCAAGTGATTGGATAACCTGCTTTTTTTTTTTTTTTCTTTCAATTTCTCTTAAACAAACCCAATTTCAGGTTATTCTTTGACAAACATCTAACACTATGAAGGAACAAATAACAAAGTAACAAGCATATTAAGGATAAGAAGAAAGAGCCAACAACATGGAAAGAAGAAACATGCCAGAAAAAAAGGAAAAAAATTGCACTTTATTTTATGTCCCTAAACCATAGACTATGTGCTTTCTAGCTTCAAAAAGGTAAATATGTGCAAATACCCATGAAATTTCACAAATATGCATCTTAGTGAAAAATAAGTGTACTGCACCTCTAGCTTTTGACACATGTGCAAATTGACCGTCAACATTCTTAAATGTGTAATCAGATACTCTAAGATTTATAAAAAAAATTTATACTTTTGTTCACTATTGATAGCAAAAATTAATAGAATTATCAATATCCATATTGAAGAAAAATCAAGGGTTGAACTACAGAATGCACATGACTTTATAGTTCATTGGCGTAAAAACAAAATTTTCCAGAAAGAAAAAAGCAAAAGAAAAATAATGCACTCAAGCCAAAGATCTTCACAAAACCACAACTTGCATCCATTTCCTTACACGTGGTGGATTCTTGAACTACAATATTGCTACTACTCATATCAATTTGATTAGTCTTACAAATTACCCGCTAAAACCAACCTTTAAATCGACTTCGCTAATCAATCAAAGGCCTAAGCCCTATCAAATTGCAACATGAGCAGTGAGGGCCTGGGATTTGGTTAATTGGTTGATTTTTTAGGTTGGAATAGTTTACTGAGGATGATGGATGGGCTATTGTTGTGGCCTTTTTGGTTGGTGAATGGTTTATTTTTGGTTTTAAGTGTATTGGTTTATTTGGCAATGGTGTGTTCTTTCTGAGTAAGGATTCTACTATGATTGTGGCTCGGGATTTGGCTAGGGCTTTTGTTTTTGTTTGTGATGATATATGGAATATTTTGGCTTTTCATTTTGGTTGCAATTTTGTTTGCATGATGAAATGGGTTAGGATTGAAAATGTTTGGGATTGAGGTTTGTTTTTTGTTTAGGGTTTGAGTTAGGATGTGGATAGTTGGGTTTTTCTATTTTTGGCTTGTGATGATCTAGTCGGATATGGATATTGGTTTATTTCTATTAGTTCTTTGGCTATGGTTTGAGTTTTTTATGTTGTAGAAGAAAAGATGGTATGTGTAAGTGGGTTCACTAGCTCACTGTTGTTTGTGTGCATGTGTTTGTGTGTATGTGTGAAACATTCACTAACAAAGGCTTGTGTGAGCATGTGATTTGTTATCTAGGAATGGATGAAAAAGATCGAAACCAGATAACAAGAGAAAGCAAAAAAATTACCACAAGGTGTCGTTCTCTTCTTCTTCTTCTTTTTTTAAAATCTCCGAACCTCTCAACTTCTATAATTTCTCTCCAACTCTCCAAGAATTAGAAGAAAAAAAAATAGCTTCGCCTATCCTAATAAAAAAAGATCCCTATCCCTTTTGTTTCCTTTTATTTATTTACTTGATTTTATTTTTCATTTAGAACCATTTTGTTTTTGTTGCACCTTGGACAACAGGAGGACAAAGCAGCCTTGTCTCCCACCTACCCTTTGCATTACTTATCTCTGCACTGCACCGTTGCATACTGGTGTGGTTCTTTGTTTTTATTTTATGAACAGTGTCTATGATGCATTAGTTTAAAGAGGAAAAAGAATACCTACAAGCATGAAAGCAGTATTTCGCCTATATTGGATGTGAGGGCGCAACAAAATGTGCACCCCTCTTGGTTCCCCTTCTTCTTTTCATTGTGTTTTTTCCCCCTTTTTTTTACCATTTTTATTTTTTATCATAAATTTTTTTTTTTGAGGAAAGAAATTAAAAAGGGCCAACAGACATGGGCTAGGTCAAATTAGAAAAAAAAAACTTTACCGATAGAAACAGGCCATTTTTAATAATAATGATTATTATTATTATTATCATTATTATTATTATTATTTCTCAAAAAGATAATGCAAAGTTTACATAGAAAAGAATAAACAAAACTAAAAAATGGCTGGTAAGGACTAAACATGAGCTGAACAAAATTGTGTTCATAGATCCTATCCATTCAAAAAACCGAACTAGACCACTGATCTATGCACTAATTTTCACTTTGAATCAGCCGGTCCAATTTGGTTTTAAAAACTATGATAAAAGCCCTTTTTCCCATCAAATGAAATAGACATCTTGTCCCTCAAAATTGGATGTATTAGGGAGGACAATCATTATTTGATGATAAAACTTCCCTCCAAATTAGCATAATTACTACTTTATCCTTACAAAATAAAACACAACTTTTTTCTCTTTGTATCTTTATATATTCATACAAATTGAAAGGAGTAATGTTATGGAAACAATCAAATTGCACAATAAATGTATATCATACACCTTATTACTATTACATGTGATGAGTAAGTGGAATGAATGGGGACCACTCACTATATTTGATGATAATAAGGTGTGTAGTGTATATTTATTCTGCAATTTTGTTGTTCCCATAATATTAGTCAATTGAAAAAGATAAAATTTGAACACAAAATTTAGTTGTCATTGTATTCCATTCATTAAAATAACAACTCCCAAATAAGTGTATTGATGTACTATAACTATAACTACCCTTTATTTCTTCATCAAACTCTCAAACAATGGGATGATATCACTCTAACCATTCCATTCTATACTTTCTATTCCTTTCCATTATCAGTCATACCATTCCCACCACTTTAAATCTCCCAAACATAGCCCTAGAGTACTTGCTTAAATAAGACTTGAATCCATGAGGGTTCTTTCAATGATTGAATGCTACTTTTTCATATGAAACGTAATTATGCTCTCGCTATGCTTTCTCCCTAAGCACCTTGGATTGGTCGTGTAATCACAAAAAGAAAGCTGCTGTCACTGCCAGGATCTACATTAAGGAAAGGCTGCTGTCCGTGAGGGAAAGAGGGTGAGTGGCGTTGGTGCTGCTTGAGAAAAGCAAAAGAGTGGCCACATATTATGCTAGAAGTTTAAATAAAGTTAATTTCTATGTTTCATATTAATTGATACAATTACCAAATATAAATTTAAAATATCATATTGGTAATGTATTATAAAGGGTTAAATACATTTTGCCTTTCTAAACTTTATGCCACATGTAGTTTATGCCTCTACTTTTCAAAACGTGCATTATGATACTTTGTGAAGAAAAGAAACCAAAAAAAAAGAAAAAAACAACTAATCCAATTCCCAATATGACAAATGATAAGCAGATACTATAATTGATATTAGATGTCAGAATTTCCTGGAACGGTAGAGGTTGATAAATCCATGGCTGTCTGTTTTGCTTTTCTGTGAGTGAATCCAACCAGCAAAGAGAAACTCCTCATATCACTCTATTAGTTGCCAAAGGTCTATGCATTGTCTTAATGGGGCAACAGTCACTGTGATTAGGGTTAGGAGTAGGGGCCACTACAGATTAGTAATAAAGTAGGCCAAGCCTACCCATTATAGCCAAGCCCAATAACAATAACCAAATATCACCATATCTACTAATAACAAAATCAAAATCAAGCCCAATAACAAAATTAACCATAAAATTGCGCTAAACAATATGGTCAAATATTTTTAGCATCCAATTAACCTGGAATCAAATTAAAATTATAACAAACATGATTTATGCTAGTCCACACATAGAATATCCAACATTCTCCCACTTGGACAGCATAAATTAAAACATCATGATATACCAGATTCATCAACAATATGTGGGCCACAACAAGATGCCAAAATAAGCCAATATAAACCACGAAAAGGTCCAAAATGGAACTACAAGCATCTCAACAATGCAGAAAATCATACTCGAAGGAGTAGTGATATCATACATTGTAAGACACTTATATCCTGTGACCCAACAACAAAGTGGAATATAGATAAATGGGAAAGCACAACAAAATGGCATGCCAAAGTTTGAACAAAGTGCAATTTCCCAACAAATATGGCCCAAACATCCGCCCAAGATGGCACATAAGATTCAATAAATCTTATTACAATAACAAGATTGAGACTGAGTCCAAAATGTCTCCACAATATGCCATCACAATATATAAATCTACAATAATAATTATAACAATTAAACTGCGCAGAATATTCATATGGCAATAATAATAGCAACAATAACCATTATTTGAACAATATCTCAAATGTTATTCAATGTTTCAAACATCATAAATATGAGATCATAACAAAACATAAACATAAACTCCTACTAATCCAAAACGTCAAAAGACTTCACTACACCCATACGGGTTACATGATCAACAAAAGCTTTAATAGTTATGCCTTTTGTTAGGGGATCAACAACATTAAGCTCTGTAGGGCTTGACATGAGTTTTAAACTCTTGGATCTTTTGTCTTACAAACATAAACTTTGTCTCAAAGTGCTTTGTCCGCTTTGAGCTCTAATTATTAAGAGAGAAGCTGACCACAGTAGAGTTGTCACAATATATAGTCAAAGGCCTAGAGATACTCTCCACAAAAATAAACTCAGCAATAAAGTTCTTCAACCTTATCGCTTGACGTGTAGCCTCATAACAAGCTATGTACTCTGCTTCCATGGTTGATGTAGCTGTAAGAGTCTGTTTGACACTCTTCCAAGAAATAGCTCCTCCAGCTAACATAAATATATAACCTAATGTGGACTTAGGATCATCTAGACAACCACCATAATCAGAATCACAATAACCTGTTACCTCAAGATGATCTGGCCTCCTGTATGTAAGCATATAATCTTTGGTACCTTTCAAATACCTCAAAACACGTTTTGCAACCTGCTAATGTGCCACACCAAGTTTACTCAAGTATCTCCCAAGTACACCAACAACAAAAGCAATATCAGAACGTGTCCAAACTTGAGTATACATAAGGCTACCAATAACAGAAGAATAAGGAATTTTCTTCATATCTGCCATTTCACTTACAGTCTGAGGACACTGGGCATTAGAACGCTTCTTACCCTTTTGAATGGACATAACACAGGGCTTACAAGATTGCCTATTGAACCGGTTCAAAATTCTATCAATATACCCTCATTGAGACAAACCAAGGATACCATGAGATCTAATCACAGTTAATCTCAATGCCCAAAACAAAAGATGCATTACCAAGATCCTTCATATCAAAATGAGTTGTAAGTATATGTTTGGTCTCATTTAGGAATTCCACATCATTACTAGCCAAAAGGATGTCATCAATATAAAGAACAAAAATAACAAATTTTCTCCCACTATTCTTTAGATAAATGTACTGATCAACTGCATTTTCCTTAAAGCCAAGAGAACTTACAATATGATCAAATTTCAAGTACCACTATCTAAAAGTCTACTTCAAACCATAAATGGATCATTTCAATTTGCAAACCATGTGTTCCTTACCACTTTCAACAAAACCATCAGGCTGGTCCATATAGACATCCTCAAATAAATCACCATTCAAGAATGTTGTCTTAACATCCATCTGATGAAGCTCTAAATCAAAATAAGCAACCAAGGCCATCACAATGCGAAAAGAGTTTTTAGTAGAGACAAGAGAGAACGTCTCTTTATAGTCTATGCCTTCCCTCTGGTTGTACCCTTTAGCAACAAGCCTGGCTTTGTACTTTTTTATCTCTCCTCTAGCATCACGTTTGCTCTTAAAGACCCATTTACAACGAACAGATTTGCAACCTTCGGGAAATTCCACCAAATCCCAAACATCATTCTTTCGCATAGAAGCCAATTCATCTTCCATAGCACCCAGCCATTATGAACCATGAGAATCAGAAATGGCTTCATGGAAAATAATAGGGTCAGAATCCCCAACACAATAAACTCATGTTATTGCAAATAAACAACATAATCCTTGAATCTAGTAGACTTAGTAGATGTAGGAACATGCTTAGATCACTTCAATTGATGCACAACAATATCAGGATTCTGAACATCATAATCAACATGTGGATCAATATCAGCACCAACAATGGGATCAATGGCTCATCATGAGTGACAATAGTGGGCATAGACTCGGGCAAAGGAGCAATAGGTATAGGAATAGTGGCATGCTCTTCTCTGTAGCTAACAACACGCGACTCCTAAGTTGCTACATGTTCTGTGTCATTTTCAAAATAGACAGCACGATTAGATTCAACAACTATAGTGGTATGAGTAGGACAATAAAATCTAGAACCCCTGGAGCCAACACAATATCCTACAAAGAAACCACTAATCGTCTTAGGATCAAGCTTCTTTTTTTTTTTCTGGATTATAGAGCCTAACTTCTACCTTACAACCCCAGACACAAAAATGCTTCAGAATAGGCCTTTTCCCTATCATAAGTTCATATGGAGTCCTTGGAACTGACTTACTCGGCACATGATTCAAAATATAAGCTGTTGTCTTCAAAGCTTCTCCCCATAAAAAATCAGGAAGAATTGAATGGCTAAGCATACACCTAACCATTTCTATGAGAGTACGATTTTGCCTTTCAGCAACACCGTTTCACTTCACTGTGGAGTGTCAAGCATAGTATACTATGCCTCAATACCACAATCCTGTAAAAACCTTGTAAAAGGACCAGGATTCCTGCCAGTTTCATCATACCTTTCATAAAATTCACCACCTCTATCAGATCTAACACACTTGACCTGTGTTCCAAATTTCAACTTAGTAGCAGCTTTAAAAGTTTTGAAAGCATTTAAAGAGTCTGATTTCTCACGCAACAAATCAACCCAGCCAAATCTTGAATCAATACATGTGATGAAATATTTAAATCCTCCCAAAGCAGTGGGAGTAATTGGCCCATAGATATCTGTATGAATCAACTGTAGTATACCTTTACTCCTACTAACTCTTTTATTCCTGACTCTAGTAGTGAGCTTCCCTTTCACACAATCAATACAAATATCAAAATTTGAGAAGTCTACACTATGAAAAATGTTCTCATTGATCAATCTCTCCATCCTTTCTTGAGATATATGTCCCAACCTCTTGTGCCACAACATAGAAGAATTCTCAACAGCTTTTCCATGCTTTTGCCCAACAACATTATTAACATTGGAATATCGTTGTTTAAGAGAGAGAAGATCAAGATCCAACATATACATGCCATTCAATTTAACACCATAACCAACAACAGTAGATTCATAATATAAAACAACTTTATTAGATCCAAAATGGAAAGAGTAGCCACATTCATCCAAAACTGAAACTGAAATCAAATTTCTTCTCATAGAAGGTGCACAAACTGTGTCTTGCAAAATCAACTCATGTCCACTACTTAATTTCAAAGCAATTATTCCTATATGTTCTACTTTGACATTCATTTCATTCCCAACCACAACAGACACTTCCCCTTCATTTGGCCTTCTCCTGGTTTTGAGCTCTTGCACAAATTTTGAAATATGAGTGGTCATACCAGAGTCTAATCACCAAGTATGAGAAGGTACATCAACAAGATTAGATTCAAAACACACCATAGCTAGATAAATACCTTGCTTTTTCTTCTTTAGCCACTTTTTAAACTTAAAACAGTCAGATTATTTGTGCCCGAACACATAACAAAACTTGCAAGTGCCATTGAATCTCTCTTTTTTTACACCAGATGGTTCACCATCTTCATGAACTGAAGGAGCTCTAGATTTATCACTCCACTTCTTCTTGAATTGAGGCTTGTTACTCTTTCCCTTAAAATGTTTCTTCTTCTTGTCATGACTCTTATGGGAAACCAACTGATCAACTTGAGCCTTACCTTTCTTCATAGTCTGTTCCTCCTGATTAAGAATGGCTATGAGCTCATCAATAGACCACTATTCCTTTTGTGCATTATAAGAAGTCCTCAAAACATCAAATTCAAAAGGAAGAGAGTTCAACACCTGCCAAACCAGAAATCACTTCCCAGTTCCACTTTCATGGGTTTCAACTTGTTGTACCAATTGGTGAGCTTCATAGCATGCTCACGAACACCAGATACACCATCATATCTAGTCTTTTTCAGCAATGAAAGATAGTAAGCCTTCTCCGTCTTATCAAATTTTTTGAATTTATTGCCCACAAACTCAAGAAACTCCTTAACATTGTTCGTCTCAGGAACATTATCTTTGATGGTCTTGTCCATAGTGAACTTCATGGTCATCAGACAAACTCTATTAGAATGAGCCCACTTATCATGTTTTGCAACAACAGCAGCAGAAGGATTAGGTGTGGGAACTTCGGCTCATTCTCAGTAAGGGCGGCATCAATATTAGAAATGGCAAGGAACAACTTAACAGAATCAGCCCAGTCTTCATAATTTGTTCCATTCAGCTTTGGTAAAGAGTTCATATTCATAGGCAAAGCTGGAATTTGTACATTAATGGGAGATTTTTATCAAGCACATCCAACAGAAGAAATAGAGCTTATAACCACAATAAAGTTATCTCATGCAAATGCAAACCCGCCAAAGGGTCCCGAATTACAATGCATAAGTTAACTCTCACATTACAGAAAATAATTATATTCATAAAGCTAATATCGAGAGGATACTGAAAACTTTAAAATATAATTACCAATCATCAGGAATTATATCAATAAAGATAAACCAATAGGGTAGGTACATTATTAAAATAATTCCTAATGCCACATTAGTAACAATAGTTTTTCTATAACAATATTTTATCACAATCCATCCTGCGGAGGCGAGCTCACAACTATGAAAAGATACCTAATAACATTACAAAATAGTCTAAAATAGCATATATCAGAAATATGTCATAAAATTTTATGATAGCAATATAACATTATATCAATAATCAATAATATGCACATAATAAAGCACAAAATTATTTAATTCACCTAACAATACCAAATTTGAGAGTATGCTGAATATAATGTGCCTAACAAGGCTAGAAATATGCACAAAAAATTTCAGACCATAATTTGGAGAGTATCAAATAATTTTAAGCAATTTATGCAATGAAAAATTAATAAAAAAACACCAATAATTCTAAAATATTAAAAAACCTCAAAATGAAAAAAGGGCCAAAACGAGCCTCAGATGGGCCTGCACGCACCCCCACACACCTGGGCCCGTGAGTGGAGTGGCTCCGTGTTACTGTTCATCATCCCCAACCTCCAGTCAGGTTCTGGGTCGAATTTCATGACCCATGAACATACAACGAGTCGAGAGCCATATCTCACTCAATTCTCAACCAAATTGAGTGATTTTGGTGTCTATGAATTCGTCTTTCAATGCCCTACAAAACCCATGTAAGATTGTTCTAAATCATAGCCTATAGAATTCCAGAAAATTCCACAAAAAACTAAGTGGGTAGCATCAGGTTTTTCACGATTTCTCTCTTAATACTCGATGAAAATTCATGATTTTGGTGTCAATCAACTCAAAATTTTATGTTCTATAATAGCACTAAGGAATTCGAAGCAAATTCACACAAATATGGGTTGGGGTTTTCCAAAACCGAATTGGGATCAAAGGTTAGGGTTCATAGTTTCAAAGTCAAAATTCTCTCTACATACTAATCCGTTTCTTATGATCTTTATGTTAATTTTCTCAGGACATTATTAGTAACAAAAGCCCTCAATCAATTTCAAATTTAATCAGTAAAATTAGAAAATCCCGAATTGATATATTAGGGTTCATCACATGTACAAAAATGCATCATCAACACCTAATCTTAAATTTACTATCACTGCCATATTAGAATTAGATTGGCTCTAATGCCAATTGAAGAAAAGAAACAAACAAAAAAAAAACTAATCCAATTCCCAATATGACAAATGATAAGAAGATATTATAATTGAGATTAGATGTTAGAATTACCCAAAACGGTAGAGATTGATGAATCCATGGCTGTCTGTTTCGCTTTTATGTAAGTGAATCCAAGCAGTAAAGAGAAACTCCTCATATCACCCTATCAGTTGCCAAATGTTTGTGCACTGTCTTCATGGGACAACAACCACTTTGATTAGGGTTAGGAGTAGGGGCCTTTGCAAATTAGTAATAAAATGGACCAAGCCTGCCCATTATAGCTAAGCCAAATAACAATAACCAAACATCACCATATCCACTAATAATGAAATTAAAATCAAGCCCAATAACAAAATTAACCATAAAATTGCACTAAACAATATGGTCAAATATTTTTAGCATCCAATTAACATGGAATCAAATTAAAATTATAACAAAAATGATTTATGCCAGTCCACACATAGAATATCCAACACTTTGAACTTTTCAAATAGTGCAAAAAACCATGACTTTCCAAACAATACAAAACTTTATATCACAGTAAGGTGTTAAGTTGGACATAGTAAAAAAATCAGGGGGTTAGTGTACATAAGAACTTGCAAACAATGTGCCTGATTGCACAAATTAGAAACATCAGAGGGATTAAGAACACAGAAATCAAACATTCATCATTTGCCAAATTTATGTTAAGGGATGTTTTACACTATTTGCAAAGCTCCATATGCCGCGATACACGTTTTAAAAAATTAGAGTGTAAACTGCACGTCACCTAAAGTTTATGGGAGTGAAATGCATTTAACCATATTATAATATAAAATATGGTAAATTACACTCACCGCCCCTAAGGTTTGTGGAAATGTAATTCACATCCCCCTTTTGTTATCTAACCTACACTCACACCCCTTTACTTATCAAATTTTAAGTATTTATATTACATTCACAATCCCTCAGTAACATAGCGTCATCATTAAACTTAATAGAATGACATTTTTGTGATATTAACTGTTCATAATTAATAAAATTACAAAAATACCCTTACCCACTCTCTTCGTTAATTGGAAAAAAAAACCTAAATCCCTATCTTTCTCACTTGCTTGATGACAACAAGAGAGAGGGTAAGGGTATTTTTATAATTTTCTTAATTAAGAATAGTCAGTATCACAAAAAAATCATTTTGTTAAGTTTACAAATAGTGCTTTGTTAGTGAGCGGTGTGTAACATAAATACTTAAAATTTGATAAGTAGAGGAGATGTGTATGTAGATTCACTACTAAAAAATTGGTGTTATCCCATGCTTTTTTTACCCACGCCTCAAGGAGCGGGGCTAAATGTGTGATTGATTATCCAAGTGTGTCTTGTGTCTAACTGCTCATGCCACCGTTCCAAATCTTCACTTCACTTCTCATTGCTCATGCTTTTACTGTGTTAAAAGGGCACAATTACACAAAACAAAGTCATTCCACTGTTGGAGCAGCATCGGCTTCGCAGCGCTCTAAACAATACCCATGGCGGCGCCATCATCACCACCAGCTTCGAGGCGCTCAACGCCACGGTGGAGGACGGTGTAGGAGGAGTTGAGTCATCGGAACAGAGCTTCTGGAGGAGCAATTTTCCGAACCAGTTCATCACTTCAAATTGTTTCCTCCATTAAATCTTTATCTCACTAATTTTTCTTTAATTTTCTCAGATTTTCAAATTCACCATCTTCATATTAGATTTCAATTTGTGGATCTAGTTTCACTCAAGCTGATTTTTCATTCATTGTTTGTGATTTTATAGATGTGATTCAAGCAACCTGAAGCTTCGCCACTAGCAAGCTCGTGAAAAACTTGAAGTAGGTTGATCTCGATCTCGATCTCTCTGCATTGCCTCTTCTTCGTTTGCTTTTCGGACCGCTACTCACTCTTGATCTCTCTTCATTCTCACTCTCAGAGTAAGATATCCATTGATTTGTTCTTTATATCTATATTTCTATTCTCATTTTACCAATTCTTGTGTTTAGGTTTGGATTTGCTTGTTACTATTAGATTGATTGGGTTTTAGGCTGAGAAAATGAAATTGATTACTGGTTTAGAGCAGTTTATGATGGATTGTGTGTTGTTCTAAGAAATGCTCTTCTTTGTTAATAAAAAAAGATTGCTAGTGTTATCATAATTGAAATTTCATTTGGCAGTTGTAAATGGTTTATACTATGAACATCCCTATTTTAGCTAACTGTAAATGGTTTCTCTGAAGTTCACTATAGTTTGAGTGTTTGACTATGATGTGGCTCTAATTCTGCCTCTTCTATTTTATTTCTCTTTTGTTTCCAGTTTTCCATCCTAGACTTTGAATAGAATAATCATATAAATAGGTCAAAGTAATTGGTAGCTTATGCTTGCTTGTACTTTGCAATTGCATTAGTATAAAACAATCTAAAAAAAAAAAGAATAAATTATATCACAATCACATCAATATCATTGAGCTTTCATTTACGCTTATGTTCAATTTTAATTTCAACAGTTTAAATGAAAGAACCAAAGCCATATTTAGCAAAATTGGCTAAGTTAGCAAACTTGATGGTTTCCTACAGCAGTTTATATTGTTTCATCTCAAAGTCACTTACATTCTTCTGATTATGGAAAGTGTTTTTTGTGATAGTAAGCATATCAATTGCATATGTAATTTGTTCAATTTTTTTTTTATAATCTTTTAACCATTTCAAATAATTTCTTCTGCTATAATGGATTCAGGACCCAGTACTCCCAATAGACCTCAAAGGAGAGAGTTTCTGTGCTCTTTTAGGCACTCATTGTAGGTATTATTTTTTGTTCATGAACTATCCTGTAATGTTTTGGATAAAATGTGTGCATGCAACTTGAAGGAAGATTATTGAATCAATCTCTCTAAAATAAGCAAACCCAAACTACTTTCAGAAGTAATTATTATGATGTAGTCTTATATGTACTTTAAATCTTTTTACCATTGCAACAAAGAGCTTAATTCTATGCATTTTGGTTCACAACATTCCAGCCATTTAAACCTTTCCTCTGCATCAGAGAATATTTGGGGAGTCAATCTGGCATAACCTTAGAGATTCTTTTCTTGTGGAGATAAAATTGATTTTTCTTATTAGATATGCATTTCAAATACTTTCCCTGGATTATTGAAACAGACTGTTACAGGGGCATACTCAATTCTAGAATCCAAGAACTTTGTTGACAAGAACATCTTGAATATGTTTCATAGGTGTTTTTTTTTCAATGAATGTATCTTGTAGGCAAAAATTTTGGCAAACATCTTGGAGGTTCCAACAATAGTAGAGTTCTTGTGATGATAATAGTTAGAAGACAACAAGGTATCTTCTTTCTCACATCACTGTAGTAATGCTTTATTTTTTATTAAGTCTTTCTCACATCAGGTTCACACATTATCCAAAATTCATGGCCCGAGCTAAACTGGCTATTGATGTTGCTGTGCTTGGCTATAACTAGTGGTTTCGGAGACACAAGTGTTTGGGCAATGCATCAGGTATGACAATGATCACAATGTTCTTATAAGTCAATATTGAAATAATATAATAAGGAACCACCTGAATTAAGAGAATGCATTTTTTGAAAGCTGTAATTAGTGTCTCTTATTGAACTTAAATTGGCTTTTGAGTTTTGATTTTAATCATAGTTGAATCTCAATTGCCACTAGGTTCAGTCCAAGGCAAGAATTTGACAGACATAATGAACTATTTACTGCAACAGGTTTGGCTGTTATCTTAGTGATGCTGGTCACTACCTGCTTCATGTCACTGGTTATTGTTCTCTGCTGGCACAAGAATGTCTTCCTTGCACTTGGCTTTGTTCTTTTATTTTGCACCATTGAGGCTCTCTTCTTCTTAACTTCTGTTATCAAGTTCTTTGAAGAAGCATGGGTGCTAATTGTTTTGGCATGTATGTTCCTGACTGTCATGTACATTTGACACTATGGAACTCTCGAAAGGTATGAATTTGATGCAAATATGTCATTATTGAGGTATATGGATGTTAGTTGCAATAACTTTACTGGAACACTGCCTCTTCCCCTTGGAAATCTCTTATTTTTTTTAATAATTAGATTTACTTAGATCCTAGTTGGAGAGAGTTTTAATTGTAAGCTCTTTGTTCTTTTTTGCCTCATTGATTAAGCATACTAATTAGGATTTAAGCTTTTTTTATTTTTCCAATGTGTAAATGATCATGTTTATGATGTGAATAGTTAAATTTCTCAGTAGCTTATGTGTAGTTTCCTAGCATTTAAATTTGTCATTATTTGTTGGCTAATTAGCAGCTATTTGTATTTTTCTAATTATAAAAAAATAGAAGTAGTTAAATTAGCCACATTTTTAAACTCCGGAGAAATGACAATTGTGTGGCTAAATAATGGGATTTAACCACACTCAGGAAATGTTGGTAAACGGCAAATAGAGATGTGGCTAAATGTGCTGTTTCCCTGCACATGTAACAGCCATGCCATGGACAAGCGTTGGAAGTTCATTTAGTCATGCTCTAAAAACGTGGTTAAATGTAATTTTCAAATGTGGCTAATTGATTTTTTTTGGTAGTGATTGGACAACTAGAGGGGGCATAGTTGCATTTTTCACAAACTTCAAGGGAGGTGAATGTAATTTATCTTATAAAATAAGTTTTAATTAGAGATATTTATTAATGTTATAAAAATAATAATAAATAAATAATGGAAGATAGAGATTCTAATATAGATAATTATTAATTCATATATTTTTTAAAAAATTGATTATTAAAATAACTTTAAAGGTATTTTAAGAATAGTACAAATGAAGGCAATAAATATGGAGCAAGACAAATGGATAATTTTGGCCTTTATTGATATTTGCTTGACATGCACATCAATCTATCATTAAAAGTATTTTGGTATAAATATTTTTTTAATCCTCGTAAATATTATTAGTCATTTTGGTTTTGGTCCCTTTAAAATTTTTGTTTTGTTTTTGCTCCCTCTTTTTTCATTTTTTATGTTTTTGGTCCCTTCGTTATAACTTGATGTTAAATAATGATATTTATACAAATTAAAGGAAGATTTTTGAAATATTTAAAGTGAAAAAATAATTTTTTCAATATTTTTAACAACTAAATATATACTAAAGATTATTTATTGAGATCAAAATTTAGAACAATAAAGGCCAAAACAAGAAAATGAAAACAGAAGGACTAAAGTCAAAATAAAAATTTTAAAGGAACCAAAACTAAAATGACCTATATTTATAGTGCCTAAAAATATTTAAATCTTTCTTTTTTTAAACATGTTAATATGTTACATCACTCATTTCCACAGTTTTGGAGGCCTAGTTGGTACTAGCTCGATTACTTAAGTATTTAGTTAGATATGTAATTTCTAATAGTTATGTGAAGTCATCGACTTGAGAGGAATAGTCACGGCAATAGATACCCTACCTCCACAAAAAAAAAAATCCACGGTTACGGACTTGAATGTCGCAACAACCTTGCGTACAGGAAAAGTTTCCATGTTTGATAGGGAAGGCATCTTTATGCATGACTTGTGATTTGTAGCTATGAACAGTCAAACCGTAGTAGCTAGTCTATAAAAGTTCGCTTTTATGTAACCTACTCTCCACAACGTATACAATTTTCTGATTTGTGTGAAAAGTTTAGTATGTCGTTATATATGTTTTAAAAAAATTAAAATATAAACTGCACATGACTTAAAATTTATAAAGTAAAATATAATTAATCATATTATAATATAAAATAAGTTTTAATTAAAGATATTTATAAATGTTATAAATAAAAATAATAAATAAGGAATGATAATATATGATAGAGATTCTAATATGCATAATTATTAATTCAGATTTTTTTAAAAAATAACTATTAAAATAAACTTAAGGGTATTTTAAGAATAGTGCAGATGAAAGCAATAAATATAGTGGGACAAATGGATAATTTTGGCCTTTTATTGATATTTGCTTGACTTGCAGGTCAATCCATCGTTGAAAGTAGTTTGGCTTAAATATGTTATTAATCCTCATAAATTTGAGTTCTTTTGGTTTTGATCCCTTTAAAATTTTATTTTGGTTGTGCTCCCTCTTTTCTCCTTTTTTTTTTATATTTTTGGTCCCTTTCTAATAAATTTGATGTTAAATAATGATATTTATAATATCAATATAATATTCCAATTTGGCTTACCGTAATTTATTCAAAGAAAATTTGAGTCATCAAATTAATGACTAGACTAGTTGAGTATGAGCCCGTAAAGGGACGATCAACTCATGAGGGTGAAATAAGTTGACTGAAGTCTACAAAAATTAAAAGATCGACGAAAAGATTGTAAGTTAATAAAAAGAATAAATGAGCACAATTTTGTTGTAGATGAAACAAAAAATAAGTTAATAATCATGGTAAAAATAAATTAAAGGACTAAAATTCTAAGTGAATGAATAAAATATTAAATCATAAATTATTAAGAGATAAAATAATTTATAAAAGTGAAAATGTCAAAATATACTAGTAAAAGTGAGTTTAATCGAAAAATGCTCGTGTACAGTAAACTAAGAGTCTGAGTAAATAAATTCAAATAAAAGGTTGGAACATCAAATAAAGTTCAAGGAATAAAAATAGTTTTGAGTAATAGATTTTATCATTTAAAATTATTTTATATAACTGAATTGATAAAAATACACCTAAATGGCACTACAACCACACATGCATGCATGAAAAATTACACAACTCTTTGCATGCATACTTGGAGGCCACGGTTTGCATCCTTCAAATTACCTCTCCATGTGCTGATTGAGAGCCAATTTAAGCATGGGATAATGATTAATCATGTAATCTAGTTCATAGATGGGGATCTAGGGGACAAGATTTGACAAAAATAGAGAAATCTTTACAACCATTGGATGCATGATAGCTAACCACACCTATGGTAATTAAGACATGAGTAGTGCTATTCAAACATTAAAAAAGTGGGTGTCTATTGGGACACCCACTTAATAACTATTGGATGTGATGGGATGGATAGAGTGTGTGGGATCCACCATCACATCCAACGGTTATTAAGTGGGTGTCCCAATAAATGCTCACTTCTTAGGTGTTAAAATAGCATTTTTGTTAAGACATTAAAATGCTGCTTCTCTTCCTTTATTCTGCATGCAATTTTCGTTCAACCCTTCTCCCTTCATTAGTTTCTTCTCATATGCACTTAAGCACTCACTCGAAACCAAGCATTCACTTTCTATATATGTTTCTCTAGTATTCTTTTCTTCCAATGGACAGCTCAAAAAAACACCATCCAAACCTCTCTTCTCTCCTTCATTTCAAAGCCATTCACAAGCCCTTAATCTTGCAAGAAAAATCAAGCCAAACACTAAGCCATCAACAATAGTGTAAAAGAAGAATCTCCTCTTCATTTCTTCTGCAGTGTTGAAATTTTAAGAGCTCAAAGGAGAGCTTTTGTGCACTTCCATTCATCTACTTTCTCTCTTCAAGAAGGTAGCTTCCATCATTTAAGACATAAAGGATGGTTCCATAGGCTTGTCTATGACTAAAGGCTTTAGCAAATGTGTTACAAGAGCTTTTCTAATATTTTCTGTCCCAAATCTATTTGTAAGGTTAAAACTCTTCTTTTGTGTTGTTGTGTGGGTGATATACTATTATTAGACATGTTGATTTTCCTCTCCAATCGAAAATATTTGCTTGCATGTAAAAAAACAAACACTCAAGTACAAAACAAAAAACGAGAGCTTGTTGGAAAAGAGAGTTTTTCTTGAGCAGCATGTAATATAAGATGAATATCTCCTTCCACACTTATCTGTTTGAGTCGAAACTAGTTTTCTTTGAAAGCTAACCCATAACAGAATATCCAATTAAAATTTCATAATATTTGGTTCAGTAACTTAGGATATATGAATTTTTGAAGTTGATGCATGTTCTTTTACCACAGGTCTGACCTTTGTCTAGTATTTCATTAATATCTTGAGTTGTAAGTGCTAAAATGCTAAGATTTTGTAGTTTTTGTAAAGCTATATTTTTATATAAGATAGGCGTTCTAATTCTTTCTGAAAAATTCTAGATCTACCTTTTTATCGTGGTTCTTGATCCTGTGTTCAGTCTATGTCTGATTTGACTTTCTTCTAGAGATTTGCGCATAACTCGAGTTGTAGGTGTTCAAAAGCTATGATTTTTATTTCTTTTGAAAGCTAAGACGTAGAGGAAGATTTCGACTCATGTTTTGAAAATTTTCATTTACAGGTCTATTCTACATAATTATTTTTAATTTATGGTTCCAATTTAGTTTCTAGATCTAACCTTCTTGGGAAAATATTTTATAACTCTAGTTATACTTAATCAAAAATTGCAAAAAAACTAAGATGTAGAGGAATCTAAAGGTATAAGTTTAATGTCAAAATGTTCTTTGTGGAATTTTAGGCAAATGATTTAAGTCATTGTATTGATTTTAGAAACTAATGTTGAACTGTCTAATTGGAAAAGGTAAAACAGTACTTTCACTTACCCATTTTTTATGAAATTTCTTTAGTTTGATAACATAAAGAGAGAGAAGTCTTTGTATGAAATTTGAGATAAAAATAATGAAAAATGAATTGTTGAAAAAAAAATTAAGTTCATGTGTCAAATCTATCCCTTGAGAATCTTAATGAAGAATAAGAAAAATTGAAGAATTAGACTTCTTTGTAATTAAACAATTGTTTTACCAACAACATAAAATAAATGAAACTAATAACATGTGGAAGAATATCAACTTAGCTTCTTTTTTTTGTCTTTTTTTTGGGAAATAATGAACTTTATAGATAACTACTATTTTGTCTAAGATGATATAATTTAAAGGCTCTTAGATATGAAAACAAAGTAATGCAACTTACAAGTAAACAAGGAGATAAAAATACTAACGATAATTCTAAGAAAAAAAGAATTAATTCAAAAGAAATATATATTAAGCCTTAGAAAATTAAAAGTCATATACCTAGATAACACTATTTCATAATGTACTCTACAAAGAGATTACATGAATTACTATTCTGTTTTATAGAAGATTATGAGTTATCACCTCCTATATATGCGATGAATGACGACCGATGATTTATGCTCTGAATTTGTAAATTATGCCATGATATATTTATATTTGCATAAATGGTGTGAAGCATACACACGTGTATGAGTCAAATAAGAAATGTTGTATGCTAAAGAATAAAGGCTAAGCTCACTACTTGCCCTCTCAATCCATTAGGTAATCACCAATGGGATTCACAATTTTGTGGCGATGGTCACTGTATGAGTTCCTTACCCTATGAAGGGTGATCAAGACATTGGTGTTGGTGCACTTAATGAGAAAAACATCAGGCCTCTACAAAGCAGTAGGTTAAGAATGACGCATTTTTAAAAGTAAAGAGAGATGTCAGCCTCCGTTGAGTAGTGGGATAGGACGATACAAATAAAAGTAAAGATTCAAATCATCCATACATAAGACCTATATCATGAATGTTTACGTTTAAGTTGCATTAGTATAAGTTTTTACTTTCCCTGCATTGCAATTATGGAGGTTGATTAAGCAAAGATCATATATCTTAAAAGCAATACACTTTGGTGAAGTATGCTTTCGAAAATTTAATAAATGAATTGTATGTATGATCATCTTTTCATATAAAAAGGAATTACCTATTATTTTCTTAAGTTAATTTCAAAAGGAAAATGAACGTAAAGCAAAAATAACAAATATTGGAATCCAAATGCGACTTATAGGAGTTGGATTCTACTAGGGTGTTACAATCAAAGGAAAATTTTTGAAATATTTAAAGTGCAAAAATAAATTTTTCAATATTTGTAACAGCTAAATATATGTTAAAAAAATATTTGTTGAGATCAAAATTTAGAACAATAAGGATTAAAAACAAAGAAAATGAAAACAGAAGGACTAAAACCAAAATAAAAATTTTATAGAGACTAAAAACAAAATGACCTATATTTATAGACTAAAAAAAAATTTAAAATTTTCTGTTTTAAACATGTTAATATGTTTTATCACTCAATCCCATAGTTTTGGAGCCTAGCACAGTTGGTACTAGCTCGATTCTTTAAGACATCTAGTTAGAGAATCGATTCCTAATACTTCTATGAACTCAACTACTTTGCAGGAATAGTCATTACTTATTACAATAAATACCCTAACTGCACAAAAAAATATCCCACGGTTATGGACTTGAATGTCGCAACAACTGTGCGTACCGGCAAAGTTTCCGCGTTTGATAGGGAAGGCATCTTTATGCATGACTGTGATTTGAAGCTATGAACAGTCAAACCGTAGTAGCTAACCGATAAAAGTTTGCTTTTATGTAACGTACTCTCTACAACACATACAGAGAACTTATATTGCAGCGACTGCAAGATTGAAAAAAAAAAAAATGTATCTAGGATGTTCTCTAATAAAATTTTGGTGGCTGTTACTGGTATTTTTTGTAAGTTTAGAGAGCAGCCCAATTGAAGGGTGCTTAGAAACTGAGAGAGTCGCACTTCTGAAGTTGAAAGATGCTTTCAATCACCCAAGTGGATCTACTCTTCCTTCTTGGCAAGGGCAGGGTGATTGCTGCAGTTGGGAGAGTGTCAAATGTGATAACTCCACAAAGCGAGTGACTCATCTTTTTCTCGGTGAGAGAAGGCCTGATGAATTGAGCGATCTGCAATGGTCACTGAACACTTCATACTTTCTCCCTTTTGAGGATCTGCAAGTGTTGGACTTGTCCGGGAATTACTTGGCAGGTCTCTCTCATTTCCAGTATTATATTAATGAAGTTATTAAGTTTTAATTTATCTCTACAAATTCTTTACAGCTGCTTTCTGTTTATTTCTAATAACTCACGTAACTCCACCTTAGAGTTTCTGAAAGTAGATCCAGTGGTTTTCCAGAGAAACATTTTTTTAAAATGATATATATATATTAGACTAAAATTTGTTCATATATATAACATCGATGTCTTTTTATAATTCATTCTTTTTTGTTTGGATCAGGATTATTTGGAAAATTTAGATCGAACAATTTACAGAGGTTAATTTTAACGGATAACAAGCTGAAAGAAGTTCTATCATCTGGTGCGCTGCCTGTCTATTTACTTACTTGAGAACTTTATATTTTTCTTCATCTCTGAGATTTATTGTTTTATCTTACTTCTACATAGAAAAGATTTATTTGATTAGTTGTACGTGTGCATCATTTCAATCCCTAAAATCAAGAAATTAGTAATTTAGTCCTTCAAATTATAAAAGTTAAAAAAAAGTTTAAATTACTTTTTGTGATTGCAGTGATTAAATTGTTAATTTTTTAATTCAAATATTAAAATAAGGCATGCATGCAGATTTCAATTATTAAAATGAAATTTTTTTTTCTCAAATTATACGTCTAGTTTTGTAGTGGTTAGAGAAAAAGTACGCATAATTGGGATTTCTTAATTTATTCCTTCTATAAGTCAGTTAATTTTAGAGAATTCTTTCTTAAAAGAAAAAATTATCTTGGCTTGTTTGTTACTACACGCACTAACTCATTTTCAACCTGAATCTTGACTGGCGTTCTACACATGTGCATCCCTCAATTGTTTTTTTTTTATAATTTTTTTCCTTTTAGTCCTTTGTGAGTCTTATGTAAGTTTTCTCTATTCTCTATTGTTTTTTAAAATTTATGTTAGCTTTAATGGCCTAGATTGATTTTATAAAAGTTTGGGCAATCCTTACCGTGTAACCTAGCATTTGAGGTTGAGTTAAGCTCACTCAATTTCTAAAATATTTCAAAAAAAACCTAACGACAAATCAAAGTCAAATAAGTTTGATTAACCACTACATTGGAGTTGAAAATTGATATTCCCAAAATACTCCTAGAACTTATCAGCTTCTCTCCTCTCTACACTCTCTATTTAGGTGGCTGATAATTTGCTCCATATGTGTTTTGGAGCTTGTGATGGTCCTTTGATTTCAACCATTAGATCCCAAAAAAAATTTGAATCAATGACTAAAATTAATAACCAAAAAAATTATAAATACATTGTTAAAAATATAAATAATTTATTGAAATATAATACAAGTTAAAAGTACAAAAATATCCCTCAATCCTTGTGCCCCACCGCCTCTCCTACATTTTTTTGCACAGTAGTTACATTGGGGGCTCTTGCACACCATTCACCATCATTAACTTTGCACACAACTTCCAATCGATCAACATCTAGAATCAAGTTGGAAAGTAAACTAAGAAGTTTTTGAAATATTCTATGACGAAAGTCTGGGAGCGTCCTTCCATCAAGTAATATCTAGCTCTTTCCACCAGTGTTAGAGATTGATGGAGAATGGTTCCATGCATGGCGAAGAAAACCAAAACCTCGATCAAGCCAACCTCCGTACGAAATGCCTTTTTTTGAGTCTCCACTCTCCAGTGCAAACAATATGAAAGAGAAACCAAAATGCCCACCATAGAATCATAAAGAGAAAAAATTAACTTAAAAGAAGAGAAGAGGGTTGCATCTGGTGACTTAAATCGAAGTGATGAGTATGTTTATGAGGAAATCAAAGTAAATGCCTTCTTCTTCTAAGCTTCCGGCAAGAATAGCAGTGTGCTTGTTGCACTGATTTGAGGGACACTATCTCTTGCATGCCAGATCAAGGTATATAAAAAGAGAGAGACACAACCTCCATTTTATAATTATAATGTGGGTGGTGAAAAAATGTGGGTGGAAAAGGAGACTAGGTAGCGTCGATGGTTATAGCAAGTATGGCGGTGATGAGTAGAAGGGGAAGATGAACTATAGATGGTAAGTGAATAAAAAGGGAATTGAAATTTTTAAGGAGGTTAATTTTGTAATTTAAATATGACAATGGGAGGAGCATGGGATAGTCCAAGAAAATAGAAGGACCAAATTATCCTTCATCCTCTATTTACTATTAGACTGCAACATGCTTTTGCAATATTTTTACATGCTCCTACAATATATTGAATGTGTACTTCACAAGTATACATAACTACTCATTTTAGCATGTATGTACAATCACTCATATTAGTTTGTAATGCTTAAAAATTATTGTTCGAAAAAATTCTCAATCCAAACGAATAAATAGAGCAAAAAAAAGCAAGATATTGACCGTGGTTTGGCCTTCAAAATCTACGTTAGCGACCTCATGAAACAATGCACTAAATTTTGTGTGAAAAATACAATCACCAATCTGACAATCTCTCACAAATCCAAAATCCTAGTACGCACACTTTCACAAGAATAATTTCTCATACAAACAAAAGTATTCACTTTGTTGGTGATGGCGCTGCATTACCACCAAGCAAATGACCATACTTCTATATCCAAACCCATATAAGTAAATCAAGTGCCAGCAAGATAAAAAAATGCACCAACACTTTTCTTTGTTTATTGTGTTCCTTTTAATTCTTAACTTTCAAGTGGACTTTAAGGCCCAATTCAAGGTAATACAACCCAACAAGTCCCTACATCAGCTTGTAATTGGGACAAATTGCATGTTAGCAACAAAAGCTAGAAGGCCTTATTAAAGTACTACCAAATCTTACTCTTTTCTTTGGCACATACACAGTCTCCAGCTTCTTTGAATTGCTATATACTTCACCATTCTCCTTTTCCACAACAGTATCTCCCATCAACTTAGATAAATTACCACTAGTCTTCTTACCATTCTGTTGGTACCAAATTTTAACCAAGTGTCAGATTGTTGAATTGTCGTTCGACCTTGGACAACATGTTGAAACCCAAGGAAAGCCAGTTTTGAAAAAGCTTGAGTATCCAACTTGTAAACTCAACATTGGCAAAGTTCTTTTATCCCATAGGTTGAAGTTGAAGTTTGTCATTTGGGACTCAAGATTTTAAGATCAAAGAATCATTGATAGAACCACCAGAAGCTGATGACAATTATCATGCTTTAGGTTCTACAAGTCGAAGTAGGGGTTTGTCACTTGAAGACTTATAAAATTTTGAAGATGTTGAAGATACAGTCATGATGACTCCAATGTATGTGTTCATCAATGGATGCTTATTGATGGCTTTTCAGATGTTATTGATAGAATCTTGACAAAAACCAAAGTGGTGATAACGAGCGAGTGACAAATCAAGAAATTATTAAAGCCACATGGACAACATGTAAAGATAGGTAAAGACATCAAAATACTAGAGACTTAGGTTGTCTATAAATACTAGTTTTATATATATTGTAAATGGTCGAAATTTTCACTCACACACTCACTCTAAAACGTCTCCAATGACTAGACAAAGTCCAGAGTTAACTGAGTATTGTTCTCAAACCACTTTCTTCCTTTCTTATGACTAGATTATCTTCAATTTCTATCCTTAATCTCTTTACAATTTCTATTCTCATTTGCATTTGTCAATCAATTTATATTCTGCAAGTTCTTTTTCTCTAATCTATCAATTCATATCTGATCCATAACACACTCTCTATATTGCACATTTTATGTTTCATTTCCCGAATTGAGATCTTGAAAAGCAAAGGCTGTCATCCAAACTCCTAAGTTTGTCGACCACACCTGGTTTAGAGCAGTTTGGCCTTCTACACAAGAAGATTGCCAATTATTTATTTTTGACATATAATCACCAAATTTTGCCATAAACACCTGTCACGACCCGACTTGGGAGCGTGACCGGCATGTGGGGAATCCCATCCCCACGTCAGCCTACTAGATGACATGGCTCTCTAAATGCATAATTTATCATAAATATAATTCAAAATATGATCTCTTTGAAATATAAACATTTCCTCTAATTAAAACATAATGCTCAATTTCATAAACTGAAAATATTCAATAATTAAATCTCTAAAAGCTCTTATTCAAATTTGCTGATTTATGATTCATAACTGTCTCATTACATAAGTCTCTAATTACAATCTACATTTCATATACATGCTCAATATCTGAAAATACTAGAATGTATCAAACTACATGCGTGGATAAGATCCTACCTGCACATCTACTAGAGCACTCTACTCTAGCATAGTCCTACTCTAAGCCTTACCACAAAGTAAGACTCACCACTGGAATAACGGTGTCTGTGGAACCGGAATCTAAATCACCTCTGAACTTGCAACAATAGGAGGAAGAGAGAGGGGTGAGTCAACGGACTCAGTGAGCGAGCTCTCACCCATCACTCACATGGGACAACCAATAAACATAATAAATTATATACATGCAACAATCACAAACCATTTAATATTCATGTTCTTAGCTATATATGAAAGATATCTCTTTAATTATAAATTCATAAAAAAAAAAAACATCTCTAATTTCTTACTCTAATGAGAAATCATTTTCCATACATTTACATAATAATTCTTAAATCGAATATTCTCTGAAAACATAATTAATTGTTGAAAACATAAGTAACAGTATACTAATAGAGAAACATGGTTTTCCTCTTTGGTACTGGGATTCGGCCTAGGCCCCCACGTACCCTCAAGGCTTTGCTCCTACTGGGATTCGGCCTAAGCCCCCGTGTAGAACTCAAGGTTTTGTTCCTACCGGGATTCGGCCTAAGCCCCCGCGTAGAACTCAAGGTTTTGTTCCTACTGCGATTCGGCCTAAGCCCCCGCGTAGAACTCAAGGTTTTGCTTCAATGGATGCCAGACACGGCTCCACCCAACTGGATACATCTACTATGCTCCACCAGTGCCAGACATAGGCTCCACTGGGGATCTAATGTGGACACCTAAATAGGTTTCATTTTCTGTATATGCCACCATGACTGTTTATCATTTATCATTTATGTAATTAACTGAAAATAGATGAAACAAAAATACTGAAATCTCATAGCTAAAAGGTGGGTACTTCGTCCTTGGCGAATGAGAGCCCCTAAATCTTAGTACTCTGAGAGTTCTGGACTCATATCACTCTAGCAATCCGACTTTAGCATAACTGTGGCTATGAAAATCGAGCCCAAGGGATCACCCACTTGAAGGCATCCCGATTTCAAGCCCACAGAGTATGTATCTGGCAGATGCTTAGAATCATATTGAATTCTGTACCTCTTGATACCATAAAACTGAAGTTTTAAATCCATTTCTTAGCTAACATATTTTCATAACCTAAAGACTTTGTTATTATATTTCAAAATAAAAGAGTTCATAATCACAAAGCCTCTAAAACCAAATATACATTTCTATTCATCAAATAAAATCATACTTTATCAAACATTCTTCCAATATATATACATACGTCAACTGAATACTATAAAATCATATTTACAAATCTCAAAGCTTGAATCAATAGCATATCATAAACTCTTAAAACATATCTAATAAAAATGATTAATAAAAATACCAAGTCTTAAAGCATAGCGAAATTTTAAATTCATAACGTATATCTCTTCCATAAATCTCTTCTCAAGCATGCAAAACATTTTCTATAACATACAATATAACAATTATGGTCCCATGGATTTGTAAATTTCATTTTCATGCTATTATCATGAATCATAATTTTTCTAGGATGACATATTCATGTAAAATCATAATATACATTTAATTCTATCTCTAATTTCATATTTATCAACCATAATGCAAGAACATATTGTTATAATGTGGAAACTAAGAAAATGGGGTCAAACCCACTCACTTGGAGGGGGAGAAATAGGTAGCGTCAACTCCAACTGAGCTCTGGGGAGCCGGGAGGGCACCAACATCAACTATTATAACCATAAAATTCGTTAATATTCTATGGGTATCTCTAGATTACTCTAACATAATTCTAATAACATTGGGAGAGCACCCTCCACTTGACAACAATGAGAGAAAAATAACAACCCATACTAAAACCATAAAGGAAAAGGAAAAAGAGACCAAAACCCATTAACAACACATACCTTGAAGCTTGAGGAAGATGGATTTAATGGAGGATGAGAGTGGAGGGGAGGAAGGAGAAGAGGAGATGAAATTTTGGGGTAGGGTTCGGAAAAATGGGGGAGAAATCCCGAGTTTGGGGTATAAATTAGGGTGGAGGGGTTCATTTGATGAAACGATGACGTTTCTCACTGTTTCTGGAAAACTGACACCGCTATAGATAGCAGTCTATGCCATTCTCCGCCCCATCATTGTGCACTTATGACCGCTATAGCGGTCCAGGACCACTATAGCGGTCCAGGACCACTATAGCGGTCTCCAAAGGCCAAAAAGCGTTGCAGCCATTGCTGTGACCGCTATAGCGGTGACAGTAAACTCAGATTTGCAGAATTTGTGCTGTCATGATATCTAGTTACCTCTATTCTCACCCACTTATTTCCATTAAGTTAAATCATTTAACTTTAAAACATAAATGTAAATAAGCAAGTACCCCCCATTTGGATTCAAATAAAATATCAAAAAAATCAAAACCCCAACCAATCAAAATCTCATTTTTGAGTTCTAGTTCAAAATTTGGAATTTCGATGATTTTCTAAACTTGGGGGCTAAAAACGAAACATCTAAAGGTTTCCTAAAATTCGAAAAAAAATCACTCTTCAATTCATTTCCCTTTGGAGAGCCATTACCGGGACTTTTGGTCCCAAGATTGTAGCTCAAACATATAGCCCTCCATTGAGGTGTAGGGCTCCCGACTTAGCAAAAACCAAGACCCAGCAACAGCAGTGGGTCCCAGGGGACCTTGAGGTCATGCGAAACTCATCTACTGACACGTGTACCCTAGATATTACAACACCTTCATTATCAACAAATTAAAGAACCTCTGTCAACTCGCATCTATCTATCTCTTGCATAATATTATCCATAGCCAAATGCTTCAAGTCAGTAAAGAAATTAAATTTCTTCCAAGAGCAGCTACGTACCTCACATCACCAAGTGTCCGCACACAACCATTTTGCATTTTAATTTTCATAGTACTCCTTTAAACAATGTCAAAACAGTCATCATTAGCCAATCTAACAACCCCATCACCACAAGCATCATAAGTATCAAACCATTCATTCCTGCAACAAAACTTCATTAGAACAAACAGAATGTAAAAGGTAGCAATCAATATAAACATTTTTCTCTTCTTTAGCCAATGGCACTGCAATTTCAAAATTTTAATATTCTTCTATAACTGCATTGGTATCTTTAGATTTCTCTCTTCCTTTTCCTTTACTTCTCTCAAATTCTCCCATATTTGCTTTCAATTTCCTATAATAAAATTTAATGTGACCCATTTCATGACAAAAATAATATTGTTTGTCTTTATAGTCCAATCTTGATATAGAACTTGATTCTGACTTATCCCTGCTAAAATTACTATCATGGGACACACTTCTACCATGACTAGCTCTAGCAACAAAGATATTTACCTTGGACTGATAATTTCATATTGTCAATTTCTCATTTTTCCAACAACACAACAATCACATTATCAATTTTCAATGTATCTTTTCCAACAAACAATTTAGTGATAAAACTCAAAATTATTTAGAAGAGATGACAATAACCATAATGCCTTATCTTCATCATCATTTTTCACATTGATGCTAGACAATTATGTAATTAATTTTGAAAAAAAATTCACATGATCTCTAATGTTTGCACCAACATCAATCTTCAACTATTATAATTCGTTCTTTAAAAGCAAATGATTTGTGAAACTTTGACATATACATATTTTGTAACTTCTTCCACAAATTAATAGCAAAAGTTTCATTCAAATAATTGTATTTTAAATTAGGTGCTAAGCATAGGTGAATCGTACTAACAACCTTCATCTCCATCTCTTCCAATTCTTCATTAGACATCTTTTTAGGCTTTTTCTCCTTCCCATTTAAAGCTTAAACTAGCCCTTACTCCATTAGAATATCTTCCATGTTACTCTGCCACAGAATAAAATTGCACTACAAGAATAGCATGGGATATTGACGGTATTATCAACAAGTACACCACAAATTCATTTGTTACTGGAAAGTACGGGCCATCGGTTTTTGGTTTATTGGCAGAATATTACTGATGGGTATTAGCGACCGTCGGTAAGTGCCAACAAGTGTAAAAATAAAACACAGTCAATACAACTGTACTAAAGGTGTCACTAAGGTCGTCAGGGTAATAATATTACCAACGGGTTTGCCAACGAGTATTTGATATTTTATTTTATTTCATTTTTAAAAAAATCATTTTATTTTCAATAAGTTAGCCCGTAAGTAACATTTTAATTTTTTAAGAGTCGATTACATTGCTGTGTTTGATTCATTTATATAAACCATCCAATTATTTGGTATTTATCCATTTATTTTTATTTAGATAATAATTTATTTATCAATTAAAGTGATATTAATTAAGGAAATAATGAAATAACAATACAATAAACAAAATAATGAAGTAAATAAACAAAATATCATAATTCAGAAATGGAGGGCTTTTCCCTGGTAATGATTGAGTCTGATAGAGCCTGATTTAAAGCATTTAAGAAACCCATGTCGAACTCATCATCGTCATCTTCCTCTTCTTTGTCCTTTTCCTGGATTTGGGAAGGGAGAATGATTGTAATAGCCATAACAATCTAGATAGTGGTTGTTTGAATTGGAAGATTGGCAGGGACAGAAGTTGGCATTGAATCAAGGTCAACTTGATGTTCGACAAGAGGGTTTGCAATGTCGCCAATAGCATAGTCTTCAACTGACAAATCCCCTTCGTCCATCATAGCCTCATCCACAATTTCATCTAGATTAATTATTGTATCTAGCTCAGAACGGGCGCGCTATCAAATGAAAAGGGAGAAGATTAACATGAAATATTTAACAACTAATATCTTAACAATGGTGTGGTCAGAAGAACCTTGTGATGGGTAGGGGAGTTTGATGAATCACCCTCTTCATCATCATCAACATTAACCAAGTCATAGGCTGGATCTCTGACTGAAAAGGATTCCTCGAGTCAAACAATGACAGACTAAACATTTGACAATATAAAGTTAAGAGTGGATCAGTCAAATATGTATATATATACATATATAGGTATACATGAGTGGCTTACTGTGCCAAACAATGTATAAGAGGGAGTCGAGGATATGGAAGGAAGACTTGATCTTGTTATTCTTGAGGCTTTTGGGGCCTTTGTCATCTTCTCCTTCTTAGTTGATGTTTGTGCTTTGGTTGACACATCTTTTATTTTTGGCTTTCTACGCTTGAAGACAATTGCCTTCCATTTTCAACCTTAGACTCTGTAAGAAAAGGTTATGATGAATGATAGGTACAAGATCACTACCTTGTTCGACTTCATCTTCTTGTCTCAGCTATAAAGTACTAGAAGAATGTGTCAGAATACGTTATAAAACAGTGTCTAAATTGGCGTGCAGGGCATCATAATATTCATGCCACCAAGTGGCAAATGATACACTTGGGTAGAAACTAGGTTCTATGGCCATGTGGGAATAGGCATTTCTCCTTGTCTCATCGTTTGACAACCAGTAATTCAAATATTTGAAGGATGAAACTTCAAAATGGCAAAGTTGCTCTTCAGGGTCGAGCTTTGATGGTGCTGGGATTGTGTCACGACCCGATTTAGGCACATGACCGGCACGTGAGAAATTTTATTCCCACGTAAGCCTCATGACCTAAATTGCTCTATATGCATAGTTAATCATGAAATTATTCAAAATACATTTTCATTTTCTACATACAAATCACCTGTTTATCAAATCATACTAGTCTATGTTGAAATTTCATAATTCAAACTCTGTTGTCTGTAAGTCATAATACAAACATCTTTGTGTAAAACTACTCTGATTCAAGACATTCATAAATGCTGAATTGTTCAATACAACTTCAAATAATGTCATAATATGCAAAAATTATAACACATGCTCTATTGTCCGAGATCCTGCCTGCAATGTACTGGAGCACTCTAACCAAAACATTATATGCTTCACCTACAAACTCACCAACTGGAACTTATGACTGCTGGAAGATTCACAACGGCTACTCTATCTGTAAAAAAAGGAGAAAGAAGAGAGGGGTGAGTTTTGTTACCAAAACTCAGTGAGTGAATCCTCACCGGTAGCCCCCTTCATGGGACGTTAAGAACAATGCATAAAATCATGATAAAACTGTAATACTTATAAAACATTTCATATTTACATATATATAATCAAACTCATCACTTCCTATAATTAGGATCAACAACAACACACATATACATATGCTCAATTCATACAAACTCATGATGTATTGATTTCTAGAGGAAGCATTGACATCCATCAATCATATAAATACATCCACAGGGTTGGAGACTGGCTCTGCCAACCTTGGTGTCAGACTGGCTCCGTACACCCTTTCTTTATGAGCTGAGAATCTCTATGGTTGGAGACTGGCTCTGCCAACCTTGGTGTCGGACTGGCTCCATACACCTCTGCTGTTTGAGCTGTGAATCTATCTGATTCTAACAGTTTGACCTTAGCATACCGGTGGCTATGAAATCACGCCCAAATGGTCACTCACATGGACATTGTGATTACAAGCCTCCATGGGTATGTAGCCACCAACTGTTCTAAATTTGATAGAGATTCAAGCTCTAAAATTATTTAATTAATCATCTGAGATATAATTCAAACAATCCAGCTTTTCATGACTAGAAAACTCAATGTAACCATTTCAAACAGCAAGGTCTATAATCACAACATTATTGCCCTTTCTGAATTGCATATCTAATATAAAACTACTTCACACATATATATCTCAATTCTAGAATCCAATGAGATAATCATAAAGCCTCTAACCATACATATATAATTAGTTCTACATAAAATCAGTATATCAACTATAGTCCCATGAGTTTTCATCAAAACTAGGTTGCATGCTTTTAAATCATCAGTTTACAGCACAATAACCAACGACAGACCTCAAATCCTTATACAGTAATCTTTAAAATCAAACAATAAGTTATATTTTCAGGAAAATAGCTTCTAATGCACAATATAGAGGTTACAGGTGCGAACCCACTCACCTGGAAGGGTATACAGTGAAGAATCTACACTGACAGAGCTCTAGGAAGCAGGAATGACACTGGTATCTGCTATAATGATCATAATACACTAGATTAATCTCTAAAATCTCTAACTAACTAGATTTTAACCCTAACCATGGTAGAAAAACACCATGGCATGAAAAACCATGAGAACCCTAGGTTTAACCCCTTAGAACTTGAGAAATAGGAAGAGAAAGAGACAAATCAATAAGCTACACATACCTTAGATCCTTAGAAGGAAGAAAAATGGAGTTTCAATGGTGGAAATGTGAAGAAATGAGGTGGAAGAGGAGAGGAGCAGCGTTTCTCTACAGAGGAGGGGGTGGGGGAGGTGTTTTGGATGAAATAAATGTTCTGGACCCCAAACAGGGGTTTTTATGTCATCTGTTGAACGCTGCAGCGCTCTTAGCACCGAGCGCTATGGCACTCACCCGAGAGCATATTGCGCACCGCCTTACTGTTCTGTTGAGCGCTGCAGCGCTCTTAGCGCTGTGGCACTCACCAGAGAGCATAAAAATGGTCTGCACGCTTCAGTTGACTGTTGCAGCACTCTTTAGCGCTGCAGCGCTCACCAGCAAGGTTTGCCACTCTCCAGGATGGTCTCTATAGTCTCCCACTCTCTAAAGCTCACTTATTACTTATTTCTTTTTAACTTTTATTTCCTATTAACTTTTAAACATAAATGTAAATAAGGGAATACCCCCTATTTGGATTTAAATAAAATGTTTAAAAAATCAAAATCCAAACCAATCAAAATCAAAATTTTTGGTTTTAGTTCAAATTCAGAAATTTTCACAGTTTTATAAACTCATCGGCTAAAAACGAAACGTTTAAAGGTTTCGAAAAATTCCTTAAAAATCACTCTTTAACTCAGTTTTCTCTAGGGAACAATTACCGGGACTTTTGGTCCCCAGAATGTGACTCTATCATATGGACCTCCAAGGAGGTGTAGGGCCCAAACTTAGCAAAAATTTAGGACTCGAACTGCCAAGTAGGATTCAAACTGACAAATAAGGGTGACTGATGCTCTTTTTGTTCGAAAAAATTTGTCTAACTCTTTTATTTAAAATTTGGGGTATTACAGATTGCTTGAGAGAAGCCAAATTGTCGCATCATGAAATTAGGGGCGTGAAGGACAACACCTAAGGTGTTAAATCCTGACAAAGCCGAAGGAATGACTTACGTGCACAAGAAATTTGACCAAATAGCATCACTCCAATTTTGTGCTAGCTCGATGTCTTGAATAATGCTATGGGTGAACCATGGTGGGCCAAGGTGTCGCTCAAGGAAAGGGGATAAGTTCAGTGCCGGTGAATGAAGCTTCATGAAATTATTGGAAAAAGTGCCAGAATTCTATTGAAAGACTTAGAATCTTTGGGTTTGGCTGAAGACAAGAAACAAAGTTGAGGTCCTTCACTTCCTTTAGGAATTATGGCTGGTGGTGAGTAGCATAACTGTGGTTCGAAGATGGCACTTAGCTATACTTGAAGTAACCACATTGGGCCTTCAAGATTGAGAGAGTTATTGTTGCCAATTTTTGTGATGAAATAATGAAGTTCCTCATAAAGGTGTGCTAAGAGAAGTTTGGCAAAACAAAGTTTGTTGCCTCAATGCAATAGCTTTGCCAAAGGAAGGTACCTAGCTTGCATATTCACACTTTGAGAACAGAAGAAAATTGAGTTTAGCCAATAATAAAGAAATGCAATATGTTCACTGTTGTTCACAGGGTCAGTTCCTTTGTTGTTCCCAATAAAGGCCATGTATGACATGTCAGACAAGTCTAAGGTGTATTTAGATGGGTTTTGAGGTTCCATGTTAGGAAGGATGTCGATCCCTATAGGTTGAAGACGCGCGATCGCATTCACTTCAAACAAGGTTGGACCAATCATACCACAAGGGAATCAAAAGGAATTTGTGTTCGAACTCCAAAAATATATGGCAGACCCTAACATGCTATTGTTGAACTTAACAGGATATTTAGCTTATTAAAGAATACAAAAAATGCCTAAACTTCTCCAGGTGGTAGCTTTTATCGCCTCCATCCTTTGGAGCCACTCAAGAAATGGCTTGGAATTCTTAGGTTGATTTCTAAACAACCTAACGTTAGAACTAAAATATCTACAGTGAAGTTGGGAATGACTAGCCCAGATTTCTTGTGGTTTAGAGGAGAGGTAGCGAGTCCCTGTTTTGTTAGCATGCCTATGGGTTAACATAGGACCTATGGAGAAAGGGAGAAATAATTGGGAAGTAAGTTTAGGAGAGTTCTTCAGATCAAGACCCATGGTAAAACCTTCATCTTGATCAATCACGAGTTCTTGAACCGAGGCCATCAACTGGGAATTCTTAGGATCATTAGTAGATGATCCAGCAGAAGTAACGCCTTTGGAGGAGGTGGATTAAGAAGCCATGAATGCAAAGAAAAAGAAGATCAAAGAAAATGCAAAAAGGAGAAGTAGCCCTATCAAAGGCCATAAATCAGAATTATGCAGCTTTGGGGAACAGGCCCATAATGGAACATAAGCAGATTGGCAAAACCGTTCCAATTATTGTGCCACATTAATTGCTGCTGAGAGGTTGTCATTTCACTTTTAGTGGAAGAATTTTAAAATTCAAAACTATAACTCATCAACTTCTCGTCGACGCAAATTGTTGTTTGAAGTAGGAGTTGTGAAGGGGGCATCACGTTGGCACCAAATTTTAACTACATGCAAGATTGTCGAACTGGCATTCGACCTTGGATAGCCTAAATATTAGTCAAGAGTTTAGCATGTCTAAACTGACAAAACTATGTAAAATTGATCAAGCTTATAGTTTGTCAAGCAGCATGGCAAACCTCATGGAAGCTCTTTATGATAGTCTTAATGACTAACTTGGCAAGTCAATGTTGACAAAAATTTTGTTAGACGTTTGATAAGTCGAAGTTGAAGTTTGTCATTTGAGACTTGAAATTTTAAGATCAAGAGGAGATTTGCAAGACAATTAGAAGCTAATGATAACTAATTCTCATGCTCGAGGTTCGACGAGTCAAAGTAGGAGTTAGTCACTTGAAGACTTAGAAAATTTTAAAGGTCCTGAGGAGACTGTCATAATGACTCCCAGACAGGCAGTCATTAATTGATGGTTATTGATGGTTTTCAGTAGTTATTGACAACAGCTTAATAGAGACATGAGAAAGTGGTGACAAAGAGTGAACGAAAAACCAAAAACTATCAAAGCCATGTGGACAACATCTGAAGGCAGCCAAGGACAAGTGTCAAGATCCTAGAGTCCTAGGTTGTTTATAAATACTAGTTTCGAATAAATTGTAAGCGGTTGGAATTTTTACTCATACACTCACTCTAAAACATCCTCAAATGACTAAACAGAATCCAGAGTTCACTAAGCATTGTTCTCAACCCACTTTCTCACTTTCTTATGATTTGATTTCCTTTAAGTTATTTACATTTGATTTACTTTATTTATAGTTTGTCAATTAAGCATTCTACCTTTTTCAAATTCTTCTTCTCTTAATTTGTCAATCAACATTGCATCCACAACACACACGAATCACAATCACATCGCACTCCATTCCATCCTCATTCCATAAAAAAACAACATGACACTCGATTCTTTTGGTGAAGAACTCAGGAGGAGTAGCTTTTTGCTCCTCGAATCGAGATCTTGAAAAGCAAATGTTGTCATCCAAACTGCTGAGTTTGTCAATAAATGCTTGGTTTAGAGCAAATTGACTTCTTGCACAAGGAATTGTCAATTATTTGTTGTTGATATATAAGTGTCAAAATTCTGCTATAAACACATATTTTGTCATTTTCATAGTTTCACACACATGAATCTTCTTATTTTCAGATATTATACTATTCTTAAATCTCCAAATCATCCATATGGTCATAAAGAGTTTCCTCCACCATTCTCTTTTCAAGGATTTCCTCCAGACCTCCACGGTACAGATATCCAATATTCAAAGAACATTCTTGATTCACTAGGAGTCACCCACATCAAATTAGCCTCCGATAGCCATTGGTTACAAATACAGCAGGAAATTTTACATGGATAAAATAGTTGATAGCCATCCTCCTTAGCATTGTCACATAAAACACAACTCAGTTGATTTTGCTGTAACAACCTGATCTTATGAAGCCTTTCTTTGGTGATAATAACGACAAACCAAGCAAATTCTATAATCATTTCAATCTATCTCAAATTAGGCAGGTTTCTGGAATAGATAGACCTGTATACTGGATTAAAATAAAATATTTTATTAATAAAAGGTAAAATAGTCAAAACAAAGAATTCAATCCATTTTTGAATACATTCTAAATCAAGGAACTGATGTCAATTAATTTACTGATTTATTCTGAATATAAAAATTCAAATTATAACATAATTGAATTCAATTTCATCTATTTTTTTTCATTTCAAACAATATGTGATATGGAGATAGAGAGGCAAAAAGTGATTTAAATAGAAAAAAGTGATATTTCAAAAGAACAAAATAGAGAAAAAGTGACATTTCTATATAAAAACATATTTATGCTTATATATATATATATATATATATATATATATATATATATATATAGAGAGAGAGAGAGAGAGAGAGAGAGAGAATCAAACGAAGGATTTAATAAAATCAATTTAGTTGTTACTACTACTGTTATTATTGTTATTATTGAATCAAAAAATTATATTAAACATTCTCAAATGTTTTTTTCAATAAAAAATATATTTAGAATGTGATATTTAAATTTTTATATAATATTTCATAGAGGTTAAACTTGTTGTGAAATGACATACCCAAAAGACACAAATAAAATAGCACAAAAAGCAAATACACCATGTGCAAAGACAACAATAAAATACTTTACTATAGAAAATATAATAGAGATACCAAAGTGGTCACACTTTACTCAAATCCCAAATACACTAAAATTTCTTATATATATATTTTCACTGATATATACACATTCAACACAAAAAGCAAAAGGGGCTCAAAACAAATAACATGCTTCTCTTACTACCTAAATGCCAAAATCCAAATACATTTGGGAGTGAGTGCTTCAAGCTCTGTAACATGCTATATATAGAAACTTCTATGCATATATTTAGTACGGTCACTTTTATTCCGTTAATCTAATTGTTTTCTTTTCCATTTGATTTCATATATTGAGCATGTGTTGCCATGCATGTATTATTTATCAAAAGGAATTTCTTTTGTACGCTTTCATATGTTGTTTGCTAAATATACTTCCTTTTCGCACTTGACAGATCTTTCTTCTTTTACCAAATTAGAAGAATTGGAGCTTGATTCCAATTCCCTGACCGGCAGCCTTCCAGAATCTATAGCGGAGCTCACTTCTCTCAAGTACCTGGCCTTAGATAAAAATAACTTGAGTGGCTCATTACCAAGGGAAGGTAATTTTATAACCGTTGATGAGATTTGAAAATTAGTTCCATTTATAGGCCCTTTTGTCAAGTTTTAATTTTGAGAGAAGTATTTTCTTTTTCAGAAGTAAAATTAGAAGCAGAGGAAAAATTTTATTTTATATGCGTGTATAATTTTAAAAGATTTTTTTTAATAATAATCACAAGTTATTATACAATGAAGGACATGCAAATCTCACGAAATATGATTAGACAAAAATTTGTTTTTATACGTAATAAATATTTGAAAAATTGTAATTAATTTATATTTATTATTTTAAATTTAAAATCATTTAATTAAATATATATTCAATAAAAATTAAAGTTAATAAAATTTCATTTTAATACAGAGGTCTTAGATTTATAGATAAAGGGTATATTATTATTATTATTATACATGTGGGCAAAAAATGACTTAAAAATTAGAAAGCAGACATATTCATGAAATATATTTTAAAAGAAAGATTCATGGACATCGATGTGATATTTGGCACAACTTTTACCCTTTCAATAACTTTCTATCCATTTTTTTTTTCAACCTCCACTGTTGAATTGAAAATTAATATATTATGGATCAAGTTCGTAAAATTTCACACTAATTAAAAATAGTTTAATATATTTCTATATATATAAATCAACATAATAAATATTTCTGAAATGCATGCAAATAAGAACTATTTGATCAACACTCAATTATTTTAAAATTTGGCCCATATAATCAACATGCTATGTAATTAGAATTCAATAGATGGACTAAGAAAAAATATATTATATAAAAAGTTATTAAGTGTGTAAATATGTGTTATACTGGTGTCAAAGAATCCCTCACCATTTAAAATTGCTAATATACAATTGAAATGAGTTAGAAAAATTCCCGAACTTATGCAAGTGAGCTTTTTTTTTTTTTTTTATCAATGAGACGTATTAACTTATATATATAATATGTTATTTTGTATCAAAAAAGAGCATTTTAATCCTTTAAATTATAGGTCACGTACACTTTAATTCAAAATTTTATAAGCATACAAATTGATCGCTAATTTTATCATGCAAATCGACTATTCTCTTAGGTCTTTCCATCTATTATTAATATAAGTAGTATAGATTTAAGAAAATTTAGAGTATCTAATTATATGCTGTCTAGTCTAAGGGTTAAAGTGAACGTGAGCTAAATTAAGGGATTTAGTTAACTTATTTTTTTCTTTAAAGAATGGATAAAAATTTAACAAAAAAGCAAAAGAATAGAAAGTGACGTGAGAGAAAGAATGACATGCATGAGAGTGAAAATTTTTAGGATATTTTATTAGGAATAATTTTTCTTCAATTGAAATATAGATTTCACATGACACTTACAAGTGGTATATTAGATACGCTTTAGTGGAAATAATTTGTTTATTCATAATTAGATGTTGTCGCCAGACACGTAAAGTTATTCATTTATTTATAGACAATAGATAGATTTTAGGGGAATACGATATTTTCTTTAACTGTAACTAGGATTTGTCAAATATTAACATCTAAAGATATTTCATTTAATTATAGACAATAGATTAGATTTTAGCATGAATAAATTTTTAAATTATGATTAGGAATTGTCTTATGTCATTTAGGGGTATAATTGAGTTATAGATAATAAATAGAAAGATAGATTTTAGCGGACATAACTTTTGTTTGATTATAATTTAGAGTTGTCATGTGTCACTTAAAGTTACTTATATATAACAGATAAATTTTCAAATTTCCTTTCATTTTCATAATGAGTTGTTATGTGATACAGAGGTAGTCTATTTAGTTGTAGATAATAGAGAGATAGATTTTAGTGGGAATAATTTTTAATTGTAATTAGGAATGTGAAACTTAAAGATAGTGATTTAGTTATAAATAATAGATGGATAGATTTTCATGAGCATAATATTTATCTAATTATAATTAGGAGTAGCTACATGACATTTAGGAGCAACTTCAAAACTTGTGGTCAACATTTACCATTTAAATGAGCCTACAATACACGAACAGATTAATCGCTTCGTCTGACAGTGGATACTCTGTGAAATCAAAAAAAAAAAAAATTGAGAGTTGTCACGTAACATATATATAAAGATGATTCATTTAGTTATAGATAATAAATAATAGATACATTGATAGATTTTGACCAAAATAATTTTTTTTTTGTAATTATAAATAGAAATTTTTATGTTACAGTTAAAAATAAGTTATTTTATTCATAGATAATAGATTATATACTTTTAACCAGATTATTTGGTAATAAATTTTTTTATGTGTTATAAATCTAATTTTAATTGTGCAAGTTAGGATAATATTATGAAAAATAATGAATGTAAAATAAATTATTATATTCTATAAATAAATATATTAATTCTTATTAATTCCTATCCTATAATTCTAAATAAATAATTAGAAAAAGTATAGTACTATAGTAAATATAGTATGCTTGAGTAGATCGGTTAATGTTTTGCAAATGAAAGTAATCAATATGTATAGAAATACATTGCTATAGATAGTTATTATAATTAATTAACAAGAAATTGAAACCGATTATAATAAATTAGATTTAATATTATAGATAGTATATTTCCTAAATAAACAATTTTAACAAAACAACTTTAAAACTTAAGCAAAAATTACTGATCAAAATGAAATCAACCGAAATCAATTGTAATTAATTTTTTTTATTATAATGATTTTAACTAGTATTTCTTATGAATTAAAAACCTAACCAAAAACTGTTCATAAGAAACAAATAACATGACCAAAAATAACTAATGATTTGATCTCAATTTCAACTTTAAAAATTTAAAAATGTTAAAATATACAAAAAGAAAAAAATATTATTATTACAAAACTCTTTTCATGATTTTCATCTGAATGTTTAGTACTTTGTTTTATATGATTTTCTATTTTTTTTATCATATTTTTTGGTCAACTACACAAATGATCCTTTGCTGAATCAGAACTCATCATTTTTCATACTATCATATTCGAGCTATTTAGCACATTTAATTAAAAAAATAACATATTGCTCAATTAGTTATCTGATTTAATGGAAAAATATGAATCATGATTGGTAATAAATTGTTATTAATAATTAACTTATTGCAATTTCTATTATTGATATATTCTCTAAATAAATAACCTTAACAAAAAGTGTTGACATTTAATTTACAAAAAATATTTAATTTATTTTTTTATCAAATTTTATCTCAAATATCAGTCATTAAAGCAAGCGTCTAACTTAAAAAGAATTAGTATCTCTGATTTAATTAAAAATTAGAAATCTTGATTGATAATCAAATCAGAATTAACTGTAATAAATTATATTTATCTTATAATTAGTATATTCCATTAATAAATATCTTGACCAAAAATATTTTATATGTAATATAAATAAATAAGTAAAAACAAAAATTAATAATAAAAAAGTCAATTGAAATAAATTAAACCATAACTGAAAAAATTATTCATATCAAATCAAAATTAATAGTATGATTGAAAATTATTAATACTGTAATCTAATTTCAAATTAAAAAATTTTTAAATGCTAATATATATATATTGCTCAACTAATTATTTGATTCAATCAGAAATTATGAATCATAATTTATGATAAATTAAAAATAATTTTTGTTTATTAAAATTATTATCATTATTATAATTGATACATACTCTAAATAAATAACCCAAACCAAAAAGTGTTCATTTGTTTTAGGAAAAAGAAAATCAAATAAAAAGTGTTCGTGTTTAATTTTTTTTTAAAAATATATTCAATTCTGTTTTTCAAATCCTATTTGAAATAGTAGTCTTAAAAACTAATATCTAACTGTAATAATATATATATATATATATATATATTTGATTTAATAAAAAAAAAGAAATCATCTTGAGAATTAAATCCAAATCAACAACAATTAATTATATTTATTATTAAAGTTAGTATACTACCAAGATATCTTGAGTAAAACAAAGATTTTATTTCTGAATAAATAAGAGTAAAAATTAATAATCAATTTGAAGCCCATTAAAATCAACTATACTAATTATATTTATCTTTGAAATATTCATTATTAAAATTATTACAATTAGCATTTTCTGTAAATTAAAAACCTAACCAAAAAAATCTTTTCATAGCAAAATAAATAATAAGAACAAAAATAACCATTGATTTAATCTCAATTTCAAAATTTTTAAAATGTTCAAATATACTAAAATGACATATTACTCATCAACTAATTATCTAATTTAATAAAAACTATGAATCGTAATTGACAGTAAAGTATAAATGATAATTAATTATGCTTGTTACAATTACTACTATTTGATATATTCTCTATATAAATGACCGGAGCAAAGAAAATGTTAATGTCTAAGTATAAGTAATCTAGTTAATATATTCTCTAAATAAATAACTTGATAAAAAATTTTCATTTTAATTTTTGAAGAAATTATTATCTTAATTTTTTCAAATTAAATCCTAAAAATAAAACTATTACCTTTAATCTATAAGTAAGACAAACTTTTTCTTTTATAGATAATATATATAATGACTAGAAAGAGCTTAGTCAATTTAGAATTCAATTGATTGATCAATTTAGAAAAATAAATCTACTTTGATTGGGTTGCAAATGAAAAATTTGTTCACAAAAATCTTTTTTTAAAATTATATTTCTGTAACAAAAATCTGATTTATTTGAAAAATAGATTCCTTTTCAGAAAAACAAATCCCATTTTTATTTATAAATTTTATATGTAAAAGGCAATCTACTCCAATGTATAGCTAAGTTATACTATAATTTTTATTTTGTTGATCATTTGAAAATCCAAATTATTGTTAGCATTAAATGTTATCGTATTCTTTTATGTATTTTAGGCTCGTAAATGAATCCTCAATTGTTAGTAATTAAAATGACCTAATTAAGTATCTAATTAAATCTATCAATTAGATAAAATCAAATATTAATCATTTAATTAACATTTTACAATATGGTTTTATTTAAAATGTTGTAATGCAAATCATTTGCATCTTATTATTATAAATCAAAAATGATATTTTTATCATCAAATAATTTTACTAACAATATTTTAAATTTTTACTAATATTTGAATCATATTCCTTAAAAAATTAATTTCATTAAAAAATCTGAATCCTATTTCCTATAAAAAAAATCTGATTTTTTTAATCAATATTTAAGATTTTTACTAATATTTGAATAAAAAAATCTGAATTATATTCCTAATAACAACTGACACAATTGATGCCTTCTTATGGGCAGGAAACCAAATAATCTGGTTGAATGATACGTTAACCATTATCTTTTTTACAAAATTTGATTTAGGATATATATATATATATATATAATATTATAGATTTTTAATATTAAAAAGAGACAATAATATCTTCTGTTATTTTAGAAAAATATGTATCAAGACATGTTTTTGAAAATATAATTAAATCATTTATTGTATCACACTTTTTCTCTTTTACTGTTTCTAATTCTAGGAGAAACAACTTCTCATTTGCTTCTAGAAAAACTGATTATTTTTTATTTCTACTTAGTTTAAAAAGTACAATTAAACATGTAAATAAATATCAAAGTATTTTTTGTTTCATGAAATAAGTTTTCTCTTTTCAGAATGTTAACCACACAAGCTTATAATTTATTCTTTTTCACTGCTTCAAAATCCTGTGATCACCTGACATTTTTATTTTATTTTTTTGAGTAAAGATACTTGGTTGGAAAGTGGTTTGGTAAAGCTGTGCGAATGGACTAATTAATGTGTTCTAATTTCTAAGTTTTTTATTTCTCTCTTCTCCCTTTTTCTCTTGTCAACATTTCCCTCACTTCTAGTTACATTATTCTTGTATTTGATTATGTGGTAGTAGAATTGATTCTAAATATCAAATTAATTTTACTATAATTGATTTTAAAATAAAATATTTTATATTTATGAACTTCTATATAAGTGATTTAGCCAGAAAATTTTTTTTTACTTCTCCCAAATCCATTCTAAGATCTAAAAATCAAACAATATTATAATCCTCCAAAATCAATTCTAAAACTCTCAACCGTAAATGTGAATCCAAACATGCTGTAATCCACGTTATTCTATCAATTTGGGGGAAAAAATTAGCGCTATAGTGCCATATTTTTTATTCATTTTCCTTTCCTTGTGACAGTTTTAATGTAGGGAGCACTGAATTTCTATTTTGGCATTTTCTACATACGTAAATACATGATTAAAAAAAAATAAAACTAAAGTTTGTTTTAAGTGTACCCAAAAAAAAAGGTTCGTTTCAAGTATTTTTCCAATTTTATAAATAAAAGGTAATTAATAAGCCACAAATACTTTTGTGATACGTCAATTTTTATTTCACTTTTCTATCAGCTGAAATATATGCTCTGTAGTCCTCAAAGGAATTTTGATAAAAAAGAATCTTGGACGCACCTTAGGAGATTTAGTCACTTGTAATTCTGCCATGGATGAGCTTTTTTTCTTTTTAAATTTTTTTTGGGATATATTGATGAGCTGTTGTTTTTCAGAGTTGTTAATGAAGAAAACCATGCCTTGCAGGTGGGCTATGTAAGCTAAAGAATCTTATAGCCTTGGGTCTCTCCGAAAACTACTTTGAAGGACACATTCCAAAGTGCTTGGCCAATTTGTCATCTCTCCGTTATTTTAATGTTGAGTACAATCATTTTGAAGGAGTCTTGCCCTCCTCAATCATTTATAGTCTTAAGTACCTTGCCTTTGTTGGTCTTCGTGACAACCATTTCAAGGGTTCACTCTCATTTAGCGTGCTAGCTAACCATTCCAACCTTCAGATTTTTACTCTTTCAAGCAACAACCAGCAGGATGTGAAGGTTGAAACTGAGAACCCAACATTTTCTCCATCCTTTCAATTGAAGGTTCTCATAATAAAAAATTGCACTCTGAATAAACGAACCTACACAATTCCCACATTCCTCTATCATCAATATAATTTGAGAGTGCTAAATATTGGTCATAACAACCTGGTAGGAGGTTTTCCAAATTGGCTACTAGTAAATAACTCCAAACTAGGTTTCTTCAGTCTCAAGAACAACTTCTTAACTGGTCCACTTGAGATCAATCCCACCTCAAATTGCCCAAATATGGAAGAATTTTATATCTCCTATAATCCCATTGGAGGAGAGATTCCTTCACATATAGGGTCAGTTTTTCCCAACTTGATATCTTTGAACATGTCCTCAAGTTTATTGCAAGGTAGTTTTCCAGCTTCATTGGGTGACATGAGACAAATGAAAAATCTAGATTTGTCACACAACAATTTGTCCGGATACTTGCCACAAGAGTTTGGTAAAGGCAACAATAACTGGCAAGTTTTGAAGTTGTCAAACAACAACCTAAATGGCCCTTTCTTGCCCATTGGATCAAATTTTACAAACTTGATATCCTTACATCTAGCCAACAATAACTTCTCCGGAAAGATATCTGATGGAATCATGAACAGCAACCAGTTAAGAATGTTGGATTTAAGTTACAACCAGCTCCATGGAGAAATACCAAACTGGATTGGAAACTTTCATGATTTGACTTTTCTCATTTTGTCCGATAACTACTTGAAAGGTCAGATACCATCAGGCTTTTGTGAGTTGGCCGAGCTCCAATATTTAGACTTTTCTTACAACAATTTAAGAAGCACACTGCCAAGATGTGTCAATATGCCATCCTTGAGGTACTTACATTTGCAAGGTAATCAATTCAGTGGACCTATACCTACTGTTCTTGCAAAGTCCCACATCCTATTGACCTTGGATTTGATGAATAACAAATTTTTAGGCCCAATTCCAAAGTGGATCAATTCATTTTCTAATTTAAGAATTCTGCTTTTAAAGGGAAACAAACTCGAAGGTTCGATCCCTATGAATATATGCCATCTTAGGAATATTGAAATTCTAGATCTTTCTCAAAATAACCTTTCCGGAGGGATACCATCTTGCTTCAATAATATAGCATTTGGAAAGGTGGATCTTTCAAATGGCATGAAAACAGGGAAAGTTTTTGTTCCATTGATTTCAAGAACTAAGGCATATTATTATGACCCAAAGACAAATAAATATCTTGAACTTCAAGGTAAATGGTCCTTATCATGGTATGAAGAACAGGAAGTGTATTTCATGTCAAAAGAAGGTATGAATCATACAAAGGAGACATCTTGAATTTCATGTCTGGCTTAGATCTCTCAGGCAATAATTTGACAGGTTATCTTCCTCAACAAATGGGGTACTTAAGCAACATTCATACATTAAACTTGTCCAACAATCATCTCATAGGGCCTATCCCAAAAACATTTGGCAAGCTTCAGCAAGTAGAAAGCTTAGATCTTTCACACAACATGTTGAGTGGTCAAATTCCCTCACAATTGATAGCATTATATAGCTTGTCTATCTTCTCTGTTGCTTTTAATAACCTATCTGGAAGGACACCAGAGAGGGTAAACCAGTTTGGAACTTTTGATACAAGTTGTTATGAGGGTAATCCTTTTCTTTGTGGACCTCCACTGGACCAAAATTGCTTATTCATTACAAAACCACCAGGGATGGAGACCTATTCTCATGGGGACAAAGATGAATTCAAAGACGCCTTTGTATGGAGTTTTGTAGCATCATTTCTTGTTGCATTTCTAGGTGTCATTGCTTTTTTGTACTTCAGCTTATACTTTTACATTTGAGTTGGCTTTAGGAAATAATATTATTGTATGAAGTATACTATACTAAAGATTAGCACCTGACTATTGTAAAGGTTGCTTAAGCGAAATGTAAATAAATAATGGGTGAAGTATGTTAGTTCCAATATCCTATCGAAAATTGAGTCAAACAAGGTTTTAATGACACAAACAATTTGATTTGATAAAAGTTTCTACCTCATGCTTAAAAGTTCTTATCTCATTTGTTTTAAAATAATTGGAAACCTTTTGATAATACAACTCTTACCAAGAATTTATTTTCATGACTAGAAAAGTAGTTTCTGATTAAGAAACTTGTTTCATAAACCATTTGGATACTCTATGTGTGAGTTCTTGTTGTAAGAAAGAAATACGGTTTTAAACAGAATTGTTTTCAAAATAAAACACCTTCAAAAACCAAGACTATATTGCCACTACAAGAAAAATTAGTTTTATTGACAATATATTTTCAACAGTCTATGATAAGTGCTAAAAAAGGGTATTATTATTGATTTTCTCTTTACGAGCATTGATAAAGAGTGTTGATAAAGATGTTTGTTAGTATACTCCTTTTTCAACAGTATGTATGATTGTTGAAAATACTTCCTTACAAAATAACCTATATCACTCCTTTTTCTTATTCTCAACACTTGTGTCAAGAAAAAGTTGGTATAGTCCACTGATTGTTGAAAAAACAAAAATACCATCCTCCATTAAAATTGTTAAAGCTCTATTATTTTTTAGAGTTGGGGCATTGCTTAGAGAGAAAGAATTGTTTGGGTAAGCATTTCTTCTCTAATCCCTAATTTTTTTCACATGTTTTTCCCTAAAAAATTCTAGATGCTCAATAATTCATTTTTCTCTATATTCATTCTTTTCCATCAACAATCTAAGAGAAAAGTGATAAATCAATTCTCTGTTTCCTTATTTTTTTTCCCTCCAGATTCATTCATTGTTTTCATTTTTATTTTCTTCAGATTCCTTCATTTTCATTCACCAGAATATGCGTTTCATCTTCAAATTTTTTTCTTCCTTCTCCAATTCACCCAAAAGGTAAGCATTCACCTCTTAGATCTCTTTTTTCTTTCATCAATCTTTGATTCAAATATTTCAAATTTTGAATATGAGTTTGCAATGGTCTAGATCGTAGATCTCTCTGTTCCCTATCACCTCTGAAGGTTTAGATATAAAAAAAAGGTTCAAATCTAAAGGTTCAAGATTGAGGACTAAATTTGAACCAATTGTCTCTACAAAATATCTAGAAAACAATATGGCAATTGAAATAGAACAAAATGAATGTAGATAGCCTTAAACTCCAAATACAAGACAACAATCTTGATGTTTTTTTGTCAGTTTATACATATAGGTCCTAAAGAAGTATGGGAAGGAGAAACACTTGCTTTTTTTTGTTCTTACTATATTAGAACATGTGATTGACTTGTACTTTTGTTAGAAAAATCATACTTTTAATATGAATTGGTACAATGTTATAAATTGATATTTGTTGTCTACCTAATTGAAGTAATTTTTTATAATTGTCAATGTTTATATCTATCAATACTTATAATTGTGAAAAAAAAGAGTTAGGGTATGGTTTTAGTTGACAACAATTACAAGTATTTTCGATGGACAATCATTGTCGAAGAAGGATGGCAAGTATTTTCAACGGTCATGTCCTGTTGAAATTTCTCTTCTTGACGATATCTTTTTCAACACTTTTGACGATTAAATTATTGTTGAAAAAACTATTTTTGATGGCTAAGCATATCTTTTTCAACACAAATGACCCTTGATAATGGTAAGTTTTCTTGAAGTGTGCGTTTCACCTTAAGAAAGTCATTTCAGGACCTTTCGCAACATGAGAAACAAAACTTGAGCTAAAAAAACCATGAGAAACTAAGTCTTATCTTTAGAAAGGTGATCTTTGTGCAAGAAACAACCTAGAGGATCATGTTTTTCAAAGGATGAAAGCTCGAGAAAGTTGAAGAACTCTAAAGATTGCTTTAGAAGGATGAAATTAGGTCTAGAAATTGCATTTAACAACAACATAACAAGTTCAGAAACATATTTCTTAGTTCAGAATGTTCATTATTCTCTTGAGAAGGTTCTGAGTGCCACGAGAAAGGTGTTTCTTCAATTTAATAGGACAAATAACAAATACCAATGCACGCTAACACAAAAATTGTTGTCATTACCACATGTCAGTACTAGAAGTCATTGAAGAAATAAGAATATTGTGAAATGTCACTTTCATAGTTAACTATGTCTAAGTAGATAAATCATTTCACACGAGGATGCATTTTAAGCGGAGAAAGTTGTTGATCTAACAAAAAATCTATTTGAAGCAAAAATCTCTCTCTACTCTCAACTTTCTGAAGGTTCTGGAAACTTAAGTTTCTCTAGAAAACCTCCTTACAATCTCAAGATCTTAGAAGTCTATTCTCTCTTTTAGAAGAAGAAAAGTGTTAATTCTACCAAGGAATTAGGAATTAACAAATTAACATTCAATCGCAATCTTGGCTTTCCAAAACAAGTATTTAAGATCACTTCTACAAAAGAAAAATCATATTTATGCCAACCTCTAGTGTTATTGAAAATTGTTTGGATTTGATCATGTTTGCTCCAATTGTTAAGATTTCTATTAGTTAAGATTTCTATTAGTTTCAATCCGAAGAACATAGTATGTCTACATAGAAATTAAACTAGTGAATAGTTGTTTGGCAAAACTAATCCCCATGGGATGAAATCCACTTACCTTGGTTACTACTTGAATAATTTGATATACATGCCAATTGGTTATCAAAGTCTAGTTATTACTCAATAGTGGTATATGTTAGCCACACATAAAAAAATTAGGATTAATGCTAAGTATTTTTTAAAATTTAAATTTTTTATTATTTAAAAGATGAATGACAATTTAAGTAACATTATCTTTATAATAATTAGGTAATGCATGACTTTGATGGAAGAAAACATGTACATAAATTTTTAGAAAGTAACAACAAAGACATGAAAGTGCAATAAAAGTTGCTTTCAAATTCACTCCAACAATTATGTTATGAAAGAAAAAAAATTATTCTCAAATAAGATTTTGAGTTTGAATAATTTAGATGGAATGAACTAGCATTGAGAAAACATATGGTCCTTATAGTGAGCCAATTAAACTAGATTATTACAAAAAATTTAGATAGGAAAAAGAAATTGTCAGCTCCCAAACCATTAAAAAAGCTCTCGAAACTTAAGTTTTGAGTGACAATAAAGTAAATTTTAATAAAATTTTTTCAAGAAAGGACCAACGGTTTACATGAGTTTCTCAAGTCTTAAACAGGAACTTTCTCATATCATATGTAAATAACTTCTTGAAATATCTTCCATAATATCATAATTTAACATGATATAAAACTCATTCAAAGAGTCTATAATTTTCAAAGTATGAAAAATAACTCAGAAAAACAAGTTATTTTGTCTGAGATATATCAGAAAGTGATCTGATAAAATTAGAAAGTAATATGATAACATCAGAAAGTGGTTATTCTTGAACAAATCAAGCATATCCCTACCAAACTCAACAATTGTGTTCACTAAAAGAAGAATCCAACACTTTCTGGAAACTCTAATGCACATAAAAAAAAAACTTAGTATGAGCTAGAAGAGTTAAAAAAGTGAAAAAAGCTTAAGAAACTGAAGATATCATGTCAAAGAGAAGATCTTACCTTCAGAAAGCTATTGCAAGAATTAAATTAGCTTTTTATTTGAAAAAAGTGGCATCCTTGGTGAAGATTTCATGAGCTAAGAAGTTTAGAAAGTATATACAATGATGGATACACTTTCTAAAGCATATATAGCATGAAAATGAGGGAGAGAATCATGCTTTGTGATTCTTTTTGCTTTTCGAAAACTGAAACAATATCTATCAAGTGTATGAACTTGAAGACAGTGGAAATCAAAGTTAGCAAGCTTGAGAAAGTTAGTTTCTGAAGTGATTTGAAACTTAATAGAGCTTCATAAATAGATTAGCAATAATTTAAAAGATCACAACTAAATCAAATTGCTTGTCAAAAATTAAAATGATAGAAAAGGAGATATATTACTCAAGAACTTTTATACTGGTTTGGCCAAACACTTCCTACATCTAGTTCTTAACAAACTTGTTGAGTTTCACTAAACAACAACTCTCTCAATCTAAGAAAGTAATATATTCTTTGAATAGCTTTCTCAAGCTATCTCTGGTGAGTAGTAGGTACACTTTACTTTTACTCACAAGTAGTTTTGTATCACTATTGGATCTGTGTAATAAGTGCTGATTTTGGAACACTCTAAGAAAAACACTCAATTCTCATAAGATAATACAATGTTTGAGGAAATGACATGAAGGACTTCTTTATAATCTTCAAATAAAGTATGTTAGCTAAGATGTACAAGAAAGAATATATTTCTTTTTAGAAACTAAATATAGAAATATAAATCAACTTTAGAAAGTTATTAAGAGTTTTAGAGTTATGAGTGCAAAAGTTCCTTCAAGTTTGATAGGCTCTTCCTTTATACTTGGATTTTAAATTGGATTGTTGTCCTTTGATTTTTCCTCCTCTTGACATATGTTGATCATCCTTTTGTGTCCTAGTATCTATCTTCTAGAGGTGTAGCCTGAGCTATGTCAGTATTGTCCTTGTTAGTACACAATCATTTGACAACAAACTTCAGAAACTGGTTTCACATTCTGAACATTGTTTCTAAAATTTTCTTCTAGAGGTGAGGAATGTCCAATCGTAAAATTGATGTGCCATAGTCAGTACTTTTTTAGAGTTGACTTTATTTGAAATTTAAATCTTTATTCAGTTTCTACTGACCAAGTATAGTTTCTAACGTATGTGAGCTTTCTAATGTAGTTATATATTTTCTAGGTCATTTATTTGTCTTCTGAACTTCTCTCTAAGGTTGATAAGTATCTTATGATGATGTAGATAATCTTCAGAGATGATAACTAAAGGGATTGATAATGATGTGCTTGAGATGATCATGAGAAATCACTTTCTCAACTAGATATAAAGCACGAATCACTTTCTGAATACCAGACTTAGTTTTTGATGCTTTATTTTGCTTTCTCATGTTTCTTTCATATTTTAGCTCTATTTTAGCTCACTTTCTGAACTATCTTTCACATTTTTAGGATACTGAATCTCTTTGAATTATATTTTAATCATGCTCAAACATGATGTTGTGAAAAATATGTCACAAATTGAATTTATATGTGTACAAGAATAGTCCTGTTAAAAATGTCAGAAACTCAAGCAAACTATTAATCATTTCTTTAAAACTTTTTCACAAAATTTGCTTTGTTGTCATTCAAAAAATATTCAATAGAGGCTTTCTAAAGGGTTTTGGGGCTAATAATCTCCCCTTTTTGATGATAACAAATCAAAATTTGAGAAATCTTTTGGAGAACACTTGAAAGAATTTTTCTTGAGGTTGGAAACTTAAGGAAATTTTCTTTTAAAAACTAAATAAAATTTTTGTCTTACAACTTAGCCTTTTCAAAAAGTAAAATTTCTTAAGGTTTCTTATTGTAAATAAAAACTTTGTTAAGTTTCTCCCAACTTTAATATCAGAAACCATCATAAATATTTATCAGAGCTTAAACAAACAATAATAAAAGTCTTGTAATAGAACTTAGTATATAGTACAATATATCCAATTTTTCAGAATAATGCTTGAATAGAGAATCATCATTAATTTTCATTTCTTAAGCACATATATAATAGATTTGTATAAAAGAAAACTAATATAAATAATCATAATAGAATAGAAGTTCCATAAACAAAGATAACAGTAAATGTTTCAAAAACATAAATAATGCAAAAAGAAAATGATATGCATGCTGATGAGCTTTTTGAAGCTCCCACTCCATATAAGACTCTTTAATTAAGTGCAAAAGATTTTTCTTTCATTCTTTCTCCTTTTTTGTCACAAATGAAAGAGATTAGCACAAATTCAACCCATCATTGGCTACCCTTTCTCAACTCATGAAGGATCTGTAGCAGTAGGTGTTCATGTCTTCTCAATTGAGCTCCAAGCTCTCTGTTGGATAGTTCTACCCTGTCAAGCCTGGTAGCCATATTTCCTTGATTATGCAGCAATAGTTGAGACTCAATGAGTTGTGGTGAAGATCTTTGTTGAGGTTCTAGTAAGGCAAGAAGAAGGATGGTTAGCTTGTTGACTAGAGCAGCCTTTGGTGCAATCTCATCATTAGAAACATCCAAGGGAACTGTATCCCCAGAACCTAGTGATTTCTAAGATGCTTGTTTCTCAGTCTTAGTACTAGTAGATGCAGTAGTAGAAGTTACTTCGGTTTCTGAAGTTTCATTCCCTTTCTCCATTGATGAAATTCTGATGTATGGTGGTGGTTGAGATATGGCTTTCAAAACAGTGGTAGAATAAGGATTCTCAAGCTGCTCATTTTTTTTATGGCTCCTCTATGATTGACTCCAAGGTAGTTGAGAGCTCACTCATTTATAGATTTAACTCTTTAGTACCCTCCCTTTTAGAGTGAGAAGTCTCTTCCTCCATGTTCTTACAGATAGATTTTAGTATCTAACTTAAAGACATTTCATCTTCAGGATCTTCAGAGACTGGCTTCTCATCCTTTTTAGAAGCCACTTTTTCATGCTCCTTTGATTGCTTTATGGCTTTTTCTATAATGACACTTATATCAAATGCAGTTTCTGGAGTAGATTTTGAGCCCATTTCTAAAGTGATTTCTGAAAAGGATTTTGAACTTAGAGTAGCAACATTGATAGGAAAATAGGTATACACAAACTGTTCTGAGATTGGTACTGAGGGTTGATCATGAATCGCCACAAATGGTTCAGAGACTGCAATACTTTGTCTTCTGCTAGAACTCTGAATTCCTTGTGCTTGTTAGACTATCTTAGCCTTTTCCATCTTTTTCTTCTTTTGCTCAACCTTGCCTTCTTTGAGGATTTCCTCAACTAGTTCATCCTCAGAAAAAGTTGTCTCTTCTTCAACTAATATTCCTGCTCTTTCAGTACCAAGTTGTTCATTCAAAATCAAAGAGCCTCTTGATAGGGAGATTCCTTAGGAAGATTCTTAAATTTTTTTTTTTATCGATATCTTATCTCCTAATAGGGAGTTTATCAAGTCTCCTTCTAGGTTGTTTACTTTCTAAGGATTGGACCTTAGTTAATAAAGGTTGTTGTGGTTCCAACTTCTATCTTCTCTCTTCCTTATGCTTGGATCTCTTTTCCAAGTCTTAGATGGGCACATTATTAGACTGTTTACCCATAGAATCTCCTCTTCACTTCTAAAAGAAGAATGAGCCTTCTCTTCCCTTTACCTGTTTCTTCTTTCTGAACCTTTCCTCTTGGTTTCTTAGGTTTTTCCTTCTTCTTTTTCTTCGCTTTCTTTTCTTTCTATGAACTATTCCTTTTAGGGCTTGCTTTCTGTGCTCTTTTTATGCTTCTTCTAATATACTTGAAAGAGTTGACTGAGAACTCTGTTCCCACCCTGAATCCATACCACTCGTCAGCAAAAGGATATCCAATGTACTAGAATATCCTAGTTAGCAACATGCCATAGAGTACTGCAGCAATCTTCCTCTTCTCCTCTATAGTGGCACTGAGCATGTAGTCCATGATAAGCCTTGACAAATTCACTTTTCTCTTGGTTAAGATACATAATAACTACATATAATCCATGCCGATTAGCACATCAGTTTTTCCTAGTCTAGGCAATAAAGAGAATTGAATAACCAAAAAGATAGTCCTAGCCTTGTTATTTAGCATGGTAGTGGTGATTTTTTTAGGTTTATGCATAATAGAATCAATTACGTATCTAGAAACATCACCTTCAATTTTCCTTATCTCATGGTTTGACCTTTCATAGGATATATAGATAATCCCATCATTTAGAGCATTAATGGTTTTTGACAATCCAGTGGGGCCAATGTCAATGTCATATCCTCTGATCACAGAGCTGAGGGGAGTTGATGTAGTGCCTTCAAGTTGAGGATAGAAAGCCATCACCATGCCTAGGAAAATTGTTTTTGACATCTCCAAAAAGTCCTCCTAGCCTTGAATGGATAAGACTTCCTTCAAGATTGGAACTTGCTCAAGAAGTTCTATTTTCAACGTCTTTCTAGGAGCTACTTTTCTCTAGTAAAAATTTTTCATGTAAAATTCCTGCACATTGGAGTCATCATATAAGTGAAAACATTTTCTCTCTTTATCGTGAGCAAAATGGGTTTTCCTCCAACCATAGATTCTGGAAAAGAAGAAAAGGTTGGATGATGTGTGTATAGGTTGGAAGAAGAAGAACATTGAGAGAATATGAGGTAGAAGAAGATAAAGGGGGTAACAGTGTTTAAATAGGGTTAAATGTGATAAATGGGGTTATGGTGTAGTGGAAGTTTTGGGAGTAGTGGAGTGTAACTCGTTGGGTTTTTATGGAATTGTACGATACAAATTATGCAGCGAAAATTTAAAATTTTATTTCAAAACGCAAATCGAATCCATGCAATTCTATCAATTCGAAGATAAAGATCGAATTATGTACTTGAGAGCATGTCTTATAGATCTCAATCCTCACACTTGGACTATAGGCACTACTTAAAGAATGATTGCCCTCTATCAGTATCCACACACAAATGGTCATGAACAGTTGTCGAGTGCTAGCTCAACGCAACCCAAATCATAGTTATAGAGTTTTCTACAATTTGTCATCAATTTTTGAAGTTGTGTCACACAAGCTATAACCGAAATCCATATCTCTATTATTTATAGAGAGATACATGTTCCTAACTAATTGGAAACCCAATATTCAGTTTAAAAAATATATATATCTTTTAGATTATGAAAACAAATCTTTTTAAATCTGATTCCCCAATATCTGATATATGTATCATCATATTTCAAATTTATATTATCCAATTATATAAAATAGAATCATAAATTTAATATACAAATAATATATCTCATATGTATCCATATATTTAAAATTTGAATTTTTAATCAACCATAATCTGTTTGCTACATTATTAGTGTGTGACCTAATAGGTTTACATTACGTTGGCAGTAGGCCCAACATTATTATCATGTCTACAAGTCATAAGTGGTCTCTAGCAAGACATTATGACTAACCCAAGTAATAGTAAACTAAATGTCCATATTAACTTAACCAATAGAATATGTCATAATCCTTTTGTCACATGATATCTAATTTGAACATAAGGCATGGGCAATGTTATCCTTATATTGTTCAAATATAATTTCTCAATGTCCAAGTAGACTAATAAATCAAATGACATTTATGGCTCCTTCAGTTCATTTTGAGCATGACAATGCATTTCTCGTTCTCACTTATTAAGGGGTCCAGTAGATATATCTTAAAAAAGAAGGAAAAATGACATCTTATTTAGTCAATATCCTCTCCATAAATTGTATTATATTCAACCACAACCTTTATAACACTACTACAAATTAAGGACTTCACAGCACCCCACTCATGATGATTCAAACAAATTGGTCATCGGTGACCATTAACAAGGGATCTCGCTGTGATTGGTGGAACCACCATCGCTCTCCCTCCCTTCCTCAATGAAAGTTGGTGCTAAGCTCTTATTCATCCCCCACATTAGTCCCTTCTCTTTTGCCTCAGTTTTTCGCTTCCTCTTTCTCAAGGTTGCTCCTTTAGTCTTTCGAACCTACACCCTTTCTCTCAAGCTCACTCCTTTGCTGAAGGTCAGTCACCGCTCTCTCTCACTCAAGTGCTCACGGTTACTCGAAGTCGGCAATCACTCTCGCTCAAGTTGCTGCTTTACTTCGCTCTACACAGCTGCTACTCTGCTCCAAGGTGGTTTCATTTTCACGCACAACTACTGCTCCTCTCCAAGGTGGTTGTTTTTGCTCACGTAAGGCCGCCACTCCACTTCACAAGGTTACCGCTCCTCTCTTCAAGGTCGGCACTCCGCTCCTCAAGGCCTTCACTCCGCTCTGCGCATTCGTCGCTTTGCTTCGCAAGGCCACTGCTCCACTCCAAGTTCTCTTTTTTTCTCTCAAGCAAGGTCATTCCTCTGCTCTGCAAGGCCGCTCCGCTCCGCCTCCGAATTAAGGTTCATTTTTCCTTTGTTTTGGCATTTTTCCCCCTTTTTCCTTTTATTTTGTGATATCAAATCACTTTTATTGATCTATTGATTTAGGAATTTACTGAGTAATTCTTGTTCTTGGCATAAACTATTTTCCCAATATTGTTTATGGCTTCATTGCTCAATTATTAGAAATTGGTCTTTGAGCATGCAATCTACTTATCTTGTTTTCTTAATCATGGCCTTGAGTTGTTTCACATGGCTGAGATTTGCAGAAACAGTTGTCTTCTTAAAGATTTGAGGTTGCCTTTTTAAATGTAATTCCCTGTCTTTTTTAATATTGATTTCATTATATACCATGTGGCTTGAATTTTTGGGCTGAAGTTTTTATTAGTGAAAGATGAGCATTACTTAAAAGCTGTACATGGTGGAAGCAAAGCATTGGAGATGATAAGTACAGGACTGTGGGTAAAGGTTCCCTATATGTATGATTTGCTCTAGACTTTCACTTAAGTGATGCCTCAAAGCCAGCCTTCTTAAACTTGTATGAATTTATTTATGCTAAATGTGTTTAGAGCTTCTTGGGGATTATTTGATTGGTGTTTACTTTTGGATTCAATTTTAAATAAAAATTGTGTGAAATACTTACTGGTTCGTTGATTTGACTATGTCATTTTGTTTGGCCTGAAGTTTAAGAAGAAATTCTCAAGAATATGAATTTAGGAGACTTGCTGTAATATGATTTGAAAAATTTAAGGTCCTGTTAATGAGAAATTCTTGAAAATGTAAAGTTAAGGAGACCTATTGTGATATGCTATGAAGTGACAAATAGCAAGAAAAATGTTGGCATATTATGTGATATGGGTGTATCCCTCTAAATTCTATGATTTGTAGTAAGGTTGTGATTAGTGGTTGAATCCTGTTTGTGCTTAGTCTGACATTATGAATTCAATATCTAATTTATTACAATGTTGGGCCTCTATTCTTAAGGTTAATATCATCACTTTGTAACTCCCTTAGCATAAATATCAAATATTCTTAGTCATGTGAGAGTTATTGATGAATTGTTATGTGTTGTGTTTGCTTAGTTATTGATTAAACAATTATTTGTATTATTTCAATGCCAAACCATGTTATATGCAAATTGCAAAATTTGTTACTTGGTACTATTTTTATGAAGTATGACACATTAATACATCTCTACTATCTTCATCATATAGTATTGTTTAGAAAAAGAAAAATGTGTATGACTTACATGAAGTCTCTATCAATCGCATTTGAGCTCCTATGATTTAAGCTATTTCTTACATTAATAAATTGTATATATACATATATACAAAACATGATAACTACACTGCACTAAATTAAATAATGGTTGAGTATGGATTGGTGTCCTGTAAGGGAAAGAAAACAACCACCAGTGGTTGATATGAAGAATGAGTTCTTCATTTTGAACAAGAAATTAGAAACAACTCCTTGTAAGATGGTGTTTCCTTATGTTTTTATTCTTAGAGATTTTTTTGAATGATGCAGAGAATTTACATTAGTGGGCAGGTACACGAAGATCTTGTTTGATACTTTGAAAAGTATGCAACTGTTATGCTAGTTTGCATGAAGTGGATTGAAAAAGATAAGGAGTTTGTTACAAAATCTCTCCTCAATCATTTTTTTTTTTGTTTTTTTTAACATTTAAAAGGATTTTGTGGTAAAATGGTCTACAAAGTCATGAGAATTTTTTGTCTTTCTATTTGTATAGCTCTTTTGTGTCAGTTGGACTTGGACATAAATACAACATGAAGCTATTTACAAGCATTGTCACCTTATGAAACATACCAATGATCTTCAAACTTCTATTATTTCTAATATTGAATCCTAGGCATTGAGTAAGAGATCATAACTCTATTTTGATAAAGAAACTGCTTCCATTGAGATACTTCTCTATGAAATTTAGATATCAATTTAGTGAAAAGAGAGTTACTCCTATAATTGTACAGCATTTGATTTGCGTTTTTCAAGTTAACTGTAATATTTTGATGGTTTGTTTGTATAATTGTATGGTTTCAGGTACAGCAAAAACTTCCTGTGCTCGTGTTATTGCTAGCCAAGCGGTATGCTGCTCTTAAACCTATTGCTAGTCAAGAGGTAATGAAGCAAGAAATTTTGTTGAGGAGTTGCTATGTGTAACACCCTCCCAAGTACAACATCATCCTTAAGTCATAATATCGTACTCGAGAGTTGTTACTTATAATATAATGGACCTTTCTTAATTATCTATGGCAAACTCAACTAACGCGTGTAATAACTAAACATAATGTATTAAAATATGTGACAAGGAAACTTAATCTTTATTTGATACATAGTTAAGTATAAAAGGAAGCTCTACTATGAGCTTTAATATATATCCATTCTATACATTTACATACATATATATTCTATTAAGTACGACATAATAAAAGCCTTAGCTACTATACTATTGCAGTTCTGAGTCCTCTTACGGAGTAGCCTCATAGTCCTCTGGTTCAACCTGGAGACGACACAGGAACACAAAAACACATAGGGGGGGTGAGAATTACACAATTCTCAGTAGGGTAACTCCCTAAATACGCAATTATAAATGTCATCGTCATCGTCCCAGCCACTTCGGTTTATTAAGAAACTGTGAGCATGCGACGTAGATCAATGGTTCATTTTTAAAGTTCTAAATCATACTTCCAAAGTGGGTCTCTTTTATTATTCAATCACTTGATATACACATAGCATACTACTTAACATGATAGTGATTTATTTACAACGTTACGTACTATTGGTACATCAAAGAGAATATGAGAAACATTATCCCTATCTTTCCATGCCCTTGACCTAATAAAGGCGACTTTTCCATACCCTTTATCCACCAAAGGGGACTTGTCGTGCCCTTTACATATTAAAAGGGATTTTCCCATACCCTTTACACACTAAAGGGGACTTTTCCATGCTCTTGTTATTAAAAGGGACTTTTCTTCTTTACTTAGCATATATATCATCATCAAGCTCACATATATAAGCATCACAAACATATATGCATTAACATCAATTTCTAACCTTCTTAATACTTCAACCATATATATATGTCACCCATTCTAATCCTCTCTTTGTATAGGAATGTTTATCATGAGCACTTACATTTATATAGGTGTAACATCATCTTTAAGCTCACATAGTATCAATGAAACCAAATCATATACATTTCATCATCTTTTCAGCCAATCTAGTATGCTGCTAGAATTTCGGTTCTAAAGAAAATTATGGTTAAATTAGTAAACATCCTTAGAACAAAGCAAAAATAATTTTCAAAGACAATTCAATGTATCAATGAGTTCCTGTAAACATTTCAATGTATAATAAGGTCTCTAATTATATTTATAAATTTTTACGAATTTGGAGGTCAGAATTGCTCAGTTTCAGCCAATAGTCAGAAGTCTCAAATTTTATAATCTATCAAATGAACTCAAAACTTCATACAAAAATTTATGGTTCAACTTTAAGATGTCTTCAACCTCCTGTAATTTCAGCTCAAAATTCATTTATTTACTAGGGTAATAAAATTATAAAATTTCAGTGCTACAAACTGGACTATACAGGCAGGAACCCTGACATGTTCGGTTTTCCAATTTTTAAAAATAGAAAAAGTACTTAATATGAGCCAACAAAATTAGTGGAAACTATTTCATATTTAGCTTCATCATATAAAATTTTTAGCTTCATCATATAAAATTTTTAGCTCATAATCATGTCTCTAAATCAGTAAGAAAAATCAAAACATTTCACCTACTTGCTAAATTCGGGATTTCTAACAGCAAGGGTTAGAACATGTTTTAAGAAAATAGCTTATCTAACTTCATCAAAACCCTCTACCAAAATTAACACATAGATATTCATGTATAATAATCAAATAAATCTAAAAATTTTGGACTAAATCATTCAGCAAATCTCAGACCAAAATTTGAAAGAAAAGTGGATGAATAAAGCCCCACTTGTGATGCTTGAGACTTCTAACTCCTAAAGTACTTCCAAGAATAGTTTTTCCTCACTTCAAACCTTCCAAACAGCCCCTAAACCTTCCCTGAAATAGTGAAGAATGTGATATCAAAGTAAGAAGTGGTGAGGATTTGAAATTCTAATCAGTTAATTTTGTAGGTATTGAGGAGTAGAACAAGTATAGTAAAGGGAGTTTATGGTTTTAGTGACTTTAGGCAAGTGTTTTGGACCAAGATTCATGGTTTTTGAAGAAGCAAAATGGAGTTTTCTGCACCTCCCATGGCTGGTCGAGAATGCATAGCTTGATGGAGAAGTTTATTGATTTTAATTTATGTTAAGATAAGGTAGCATTTATGTAACATTAATATACAATTCTTTAAAGAAAAGAAAAAAATGGCTAGGATTTGATCTTGCTTTACAAGATCAAATCTTAGCCTTTCACCAAGTCAAAGTGGATATATATTATCCTTGTGTAGAGATCAAACAATGTTTCGGTGTTAAAAATTGCATACTGAAATTTTACTGAACGGGTAAAACAGTGTACCCGGGTAACTAAACAATGCCCAAAAATTAATTCTAGATATAAAATTTTTATTTCTAACTATTTGTAACCTTATCCTTATATTTTCTCAATTTCGGACATCTCCAGGCTCAAACTCTAGGGTTTTGGCTGTCCTAGTGAGCCTGCGAGACCCGCAAGTCACTATTAATATTTTTTTTAATAGATTTATTGGCTCGTCCTTATCATTTCTGTGTTTGTCAAATTTTTGAAATTATGATCATAAAAGCTCAAATTAATTTTTAAATAATTTTTAGGGTGTTACGCTATGTGCCTCTTGTTAATTTCTTTATTGTGTGCTTTGCATATGGGTTTTCACTGTGTTCTTTTTTAGATACATATTGACTCTTTTGTTGCTACTCAGGATAATGAAATGCATGAAGCTACAAGGAGAATATTGTTAGTATTGTTACGACAGGTTAATCTTGTTGCCTGTTGAAATTGTGTGCTAGAGTTTTCAGTTGTTTGCATTAGATTATCATTTTTTTTGGGATAGAATTGGATAGTCATGATTGATCTGGGTAACTAACTCTGCCTGGTAGAATAAGTTTGATTGTTATTGTTGGATTAGTTTATGATCATATTATGTTTTTACTGGATCCTAGTAAGCTGTTGACTTATTTTTCAAAACACAGTAAATAGCCTGATAACAAATAAGGAGTATGGAATAAATCCTTGTTATATAAACAATTTATCGACAACTAAAGTTAAGTTGTAAACATTAAAATTACGTGAGACAAAAGGGATATAATGAAAAGATACTGTAAGGGGAACCTTTCAATAAAATTTTTGAGTAAAAGGATTTGAAATCTATGTTTAGTGAATGTTTTAAATTTATGATATGTTATAGAGTAAACCTAAGACATGTATAAATATGCATAGCTTGAGTTGTAGGAAAAGAATAAAAATCTATTTCATTTTTGCTATATGATTGAATTTTTTGGATGTTTGAAAGTAATCATTACTTAAAGAAAGTAATTACAATTAGAATTATGGAAAAGAATACAAAAAATATTTTTTTTTGTATTTTTATAGTTAGTGTTGGTTCAAAACTGTTGCAATAATTTTTTTTAGAATTTAGGAACAATATTTCGAGGCTTTGGAATATGGTTTTTGCAGCAGTTAAGAACCGCCACGACATTTTTTTTCATTGTTATTTGGTGTTTCGTGGTAGTTCGGAACAGCTGCTATAGCTCAATAACATTTTGTGGCGGTTATTCCAGCGATTGGCTCAGACTGCCTCAATATTGTAACGCCCCGATTTTCGGTTAGCGTGAAAATGACCAAAATGCCCCTGAGGTCATTTTCGGCCCGGAATTCGAGGAAAGCCAGTTCGGCAGTACTCGAAGGGCAAACTCAATGTTGGAAGGGGGTTAGATGACTTGCGTACCTTCCTAGGATCGAAAATCTCGTTTTTCGAGTTTTCGGGTCAAAATTACCAAAATGCCCCTGCAGTGTCTTACCCGTTTGCAAGTGCCAGATGAACCCGAAACTTCTCCAGATGATTTTAAAAGGCATTTTTATGTAGACTATGACTTTAGTTTTGGTCCCGGAGGTCCCGGGCAAAATTAGTGCAAAATTACGATTTTGCCCCTAGTTTCGTGTTTTTACGCTTAATCGCGTGATTAAGCAAACCTAAGCAATATTAGGCTCTAATCGAAGGTTAATTAATTTCCTTAATTAATCTTGAGTCAAAATAATTTATTAAAGTTGATTAGAACCTAAAAGTGCTTAATTACAACTTAAAATCATATTTTAATTTCAAGACTCCTAGTCATGGAATCTTGAATAGTATTTCCTCTATCCAATTCCTTAAATCATGGAATTGTGTCACACATTGTTTATTCATAAATGAGTTTAAAATTCTTTAATGATGTATGAGCACTCCTAATCTTGTCATAAAACCCCTAAACCTCATTCTTAGTTATCTAAACTTAAGCTTAATTGCTCCTAACTTTGTACCTAAGCTAATACACATCTAAAACTACCATTAACACCCAATTAGATGATCAAAACCTCACTCCCCCCATGCTGCCAGGTCTGGCTGTGAGCCCTCCCTCCCCATATGCATTACATGTTCAATTTTTCAACACTCCAAGGCCATACCTCAAGTCACATACACTATACCTTATCATAACTTTCAATCAAGCTTGATTTTCCAAGTAAATAACTAATTAAAATAGCCCATTTTCTCCATTAATTTGTGGTTGGAAAAGTTCCAGCCATGCATTGTTTCTAAAAGCCTAATTTCATCAAAAATTGATAGGAACTTAACTCACATCAAGTCATACTTTGTAGCATAGCTTTCATACTTCAAACCATGCTTGAATGACCTTGTGTAAGAGATATTTTCTCTTCCTTTTCCCTCCAATAGCTATGGCCAGCACCCCCCCTTGGTGAGCTTCATTGTTTTGTTTTTCTATAAATAGGATGCTTGTGATAGCTTAGTTGCACTTTGAAGCATTTGCTAAGTTTAGAATTCTAAAGTTGTCTTGCTAGTTCTTTCTTTTTCTCTCAAGTTTCAAGAGAGTTCTTCCTTTCTTTTCATCTTCATCTTCATCCTCTCTTCACCTCATCATCATCTCTCAACCTTGAAACACCACCTCATAGTCTTGAACCATCATCAAACCTCTCAAACATCACACCTCAAACACAACCTCACTTGAAACACAACTCCAACCTTCTTGCTTCCTCTTGGCCGAAACCATCAAGCACCAAGGAGGAGCTCATCATCTTGTTTTTCTTTTCAAAAGTTCAAGCCTTGTGTCTTCACTCTAGGTAGGGAGTTTCTTTTCAAACTTTGTTTTACTAAAAAAAATGTGTTTCCTCTAGTTTTCTCTTAGTTTCTTTTTGAGCTTTCCTTTATATTCCTTTTCTTTTTCCATTTCGGCCTCTTGGCCTTTTCTTCTCAAACATGATAGCTTGATGATGAGAGTTTCTAGATGATGACCTTGTGTTCATCTCAAAGAAACCTCTAAAGCTTGAGTTTTCATTTCCTTATGACTTCATCTATATGATATCTAGCTCACATGGTTTTTCAACTTAAGAAAATTAATCTAAGGATTTCTAAAAACCCAAGCCTACCCTTGTCAACCTTAAAGTTAGCCGGCACGTTCTAGAGATTTTTCTCTACATAGGGGTTTTGGGTATTTAATAAAGAACTTGGCTTAGTTTCACTTTCTCATTCTTTTGTAAGGTTTTCGGTTGTGGTATTTTGATCCTTAAGATTTTGTTTGATTTTGTTTTGGAAGTTTGTTCACTTGAGCTTGATGATGTTGTTCAAGAACCCCATAGTTCCTATGAGAACTTGGTTCAAGAACTCTACAGCTTTCTTTGTAATGAGATATATGTTGGGTTGTTACTTTGTTAAAGTCTTGAATGAGCTCTAGCTAACCATAAAATGAACCTTGCATCATGTTTACTTTTATGCTATGCACATCATGTCTACTTTCCTTGCTGTCACTAAGTATCAAGATAATAAGTGAACCTTGCATTATCATGTTTATATTTCAAGCTATGCATTATCATGTTTATATTTCAAGTTCTCACTTAATACCAAGATAATAATGAGTTGCATTCATATTTACTTTGTGCTATCACTTTACTTTCTAATGGAACCTAAAATAAGTGCATGAGCATGTTTATTTTTATGTCATCACCTAAATGAACCTAGAGCTCAAAGACTTGCCCATTTTTGTCTCAACCAAAGGTCTAAAAATATTTATTTCCTTTGGTTCATATTTCGGCCCTAAGGGGGTCTTGATGTTTCTAAGTATTGAAGACTATGTTTTGTAATTTTTCCAAGCTTTTATGAGTTTAAGGAATGCATAGAACTAAGTTTTAAGAATTTAGGACCTCTTGAGACAAAGATGAATTGGTCACTGCCCTCTTAAACATTCTTATGATTTTAGATGTTAAAATTGTTTATAAATGAATTTTGAAAGTTTTAAAAAGGTTCCAAGAGAAACTAGTATTTTATGTGCTTTAGAAATTGTGTTTTATGCCTTTATGGAGAGTGTTTGTTTTGGTTCTGCCTTGCTATTTATTTGCCACTGTATGTGTTGTTTTAATGATGATAATATGTTTATGTTTGAGTAAAAATAATGTTAAGACTCATATGTGAAAGATAAGATAAGTTAGAAACTAGAAAAGAATTAATTTGAGAGTTCTAGATCCCTTAATTATTGAATTTTCTGGATTCTGTCCAGCAAGGTTTAGATTTGATAATCATAGATTTAAATTAGTTTAAATGTGTAGGAATGACTCATAAAAGGTTTAGGACTTGATCTTGAAGCCTTAGGAACAAACCAGACTTAGAAAGGGTCACTGTTGTGACTCCTAGGCACCCGTAAAGTTAGGATTATAAATTCTACATCCTTGAGGTTTAGAGATGTTCTTGGTCATAGTGTGAGGAGAGAAATACTTAGTTATAACCGCATAGGTACCCAAGAGATTAGGGTTGATGATTAATAACTTAGAACGTGAGTTAAGGACCTTAAGGGTCAATGCATAAGACATTAAAACGTCTTGAGTTTTTATGATGCTTAATTTATGATATGTGATGCATGAGTTTTGTCTATGATAAGCTGATATGTGCTATAAAGAAGTTTTACATGATGATATGCTATACCCCATAAGAAATGTTTGTGTATGTCCTATATGTTTTCATGGCATAAGCAAATTTGAGGAAATTGGCCCACAAATTGGCCATGCTGCCGAATTTCCATCAAATTTGAGGAACTTAGAAAAAAAGGTCTTTTTGAAAATCATGAGAACTTAAATGTGACACAACACTGAGACACCTTCTTGGGTGACACCGGTTTAGCCAAGCACCCCCAAGAAAATAAATCCGTGAGGGTATTGACATAGAGCTTGCCAAAGTGGACAATACTACTATGCACTAGTTGCTAGTAGAGCGTTTCAAAGAGGAAATGACCCTAAGAGGTGATCCTTAAATTGCCCCCTAGCCCGTACTTTAAGTCGGGATTATGTTACGCTTATCATAGGATAAGTAAGAGCTAGTGACGACTAGTTAAGGTATGAGCTCATAACCTAGAGATGTTTTAGGGTGGCCCCATGAGATGAAAGTTAAAGTTTAAAATGTCACATGTGCTATACCTATCACCTTATGCCAATGTTATAATGTTTCTTAGTTATTCTATTGATTGGCTTACCTTTATGATGCATTCATGTCATCAGTATATTCCATGCTTAGTCACAAGACGCATTATAAAATATGACGGACCTTGGATAATTAATACTTTGGAAAACTAACCTAAAAGGAGTTTATATGCATGCACACCTTTTCAGTAATAAAACCCAAGGTTCCTGAGGATGTGATGATGTCACTTAGGCAGGGATTACCATACTGAGAATTCTTTTAGAAGATTCTCATTCCATCTCTCTTTTCTTCCATCACATCTTCAGATGGCAACCTTCGTACTCTTCATCGATACCCCGACATGGGAGCTGCACCATGACCCAGCACTCGGGTCATACCATTTTGAGGGTCGCTGCACTGTCAGAGTATTTATGTTTATGGGATGACCTTTCGCGCACCCAGTACGGAGCTACCGCTTCACCCCGACTGCCCCCTACCATCATAACACAATCTTCGAGCGAGCTAGACCATGCGACGAGCAGATCCTCCGTATGCAGCCCGAGGCATCAGCTGTACGTGACTACCCGGAGTACATACCCCGGACTCAGTATTCGGAGACAGATCCATCAGAGGACCCGCCCTCGCATATGTACAGTTGGAGCTCTAGCCTCGCTCCCCCATCGATGAGAGCCGGGAGTGAGGAGATGGTGGTTCAGCTGAGGTTGGCTCGTAGGCCATCCATGCGTCCTCACCGCGGTGGACATGCTCCGATGATTCGCATGACCACTCCCGCCAAGATCTGCTAGTGGATCGATTCCACCCCTCAGTACTCGGACCAACAGGAGTAAGAGCATTGGATGGGTAGTAGCTAGTGCACACACGCCACATAGTTGAGGACAAACCTTCTTTTGTATATGAGGTTGTCTACTCTAGGTGCACACGGGTATGGGTGTTGCTTTCATGGTTTCCTTGTACTTGCTTTTATGATTTCCTTGTATTTGCATTTCAGTTGTATTTCGTTTTCCTTTGTACCGAATAGTCCTGCCTTTTGGTAGGCACACTATCTATATATAATCAGTTGATGAGTCCATGTTATTTACGTGTTTTATTATGATTTGTTATTTATGCGTTTTATTATGATTTGCTCATATGACTTGTATGAATTCCCGCTCAAAAATCATGTGTGGCTCTCACTTTGGTTTTAATTCCAAAAAGAAAAATTTTACCCATATTTCCGCTAAGTATTTTCAAGTAAAGAATGAGACCAAGAGGTAATATTCTAAAGATTAACCTAATTACATACTAGTAGTATTAGGTTAAGACTTAGGGTGTTACAAATATCCTTCGTGACGTTTGATATGGCAGCAACTAGAACCGCCACTAAGGGTAAAAGAAACTGTTGTGAAAATACTTTTTTCCTAGTAGTGTAATTCTTCGATTAAAGATAATGTTTGATTATATCAAGAAATAATGTTCTTTATATAGGAAAATGTGTAAACTCATGTATGAGGATTTATTGACATAAATATTATGATAATCACTTATGACATTAATTTATGTAGTGATCTCATTACGAGTCTATCTTGTTCTCCAACAAATATCCATAAGCTTAATTTTGTACTATACGCATAATTGTCTCATAATTATCAATTAAGCTTATACTAGTCTCATATCATAATAATGAACTAGGGATATATTTATTATCATACGTAACATGTAAGTATAATAATAAAGAAAATGAATAAAACATCTTTTCATCAATGAAAATATAACTGACAAGTTGTGTCAATATGTTGTTAAGGTGCTTACATTTGTAAGGCAATCAATTCGATAGGCCCATACCTACTGTTCTTGCCAAGTCCTACATCCTATTGACTTTGGATTTGATGAATAACAAATTTCCTGGCCCAATTCCGAGGTTGATCAATTCATTTTTGAATTTAAGGATTCCTCATTTAAAGGGAAACAGACTTGAAGATTGGATCCTTATGGATGTACGTCATCTCAAAAATGTTAACATTCTAGATCTTTCTCAATTACCTTGCCTTTGCCTTATTAATTACTAAAGGATTGAAAAAGAAAATTACAACCAAGAATTTTTGTTATTGAGTTTTCATAGTTTTCTTTTGGTTCTTTATTATATATCTTCATTAAATTGGAAAAATGAAAGGAATGAGAAAGGGTTGTTTTGTGCTTTGGATCTTGGTGGCACAAACTTCCGTGTGCTAAGGGTATAGTTGGGTGGGAAGCATGTCATTGCCACTAAGTTCGAGCATGTGCCTATACCTCAGGAGCTTATGTCTGCTACATCCGAGGTATGGTCTCTTTTTATTTTTTTGAAATATGAGTTTTTCTATTTGATTTGTTGTATGTTTGGATTCACTTAATTATTTGGATAAATTAATTTGTTTCCAGTAGGGTTTTTCTTATGATTATTAAGTTGTTTTTATTTTAATATGGAGTAAGCTAATTTAACATACATAGTACTACTTTAAAAAAAATGCTAGAGGTTAGAAATTTTGTTTGAGTTTGTTTGCTATGTGCTTAATGAGCTATATATGAGTGAATGAATTAGGATTTAATTTCGATTCACTAATTTACATCGTCATTTAATCATGTATTGCTATCACACATGTGCAGATATGGCTGATTCTCATACTTATTATTTGAATGGTCATGCCACTTAAAGGATTTGATTTCATAGTAGTGCAAAATTTGTTTATATTATCAGAACATCAAAATTAAACTCAATAAGTTATACTATGTTATCCTTTTTAATATTTTGGCAATTTTTTTGGTTATATAGCATTGCCCCTTTCTAAGGGATTAACATGGTGGTGTACTTCTGCAAGAGCTTTTTGATTTCATTGCTTTAGGGCTAGATAAGTTTGTGGCAAAGGAGGATGGTAAATTCCATTTCTCACTAGGAAGGAAGGGAGAACAGAGTTCACGTTTTCATTTCCAGTGAAGCAGACATCTATAGACTTTGGCATACTAGCCAAGTGGACCAAGGGCTTTGTAGTCTTTAAAGCAATATGTTCTTCTCTGGCTCTGTCTATCATAAGCGGTACTAACTATTTGTAATTTCATAATGCATTATTCACCAGAGTTGTTTGATCCATGTAGCTAGCCTCACCTAGTGAGACAATGCTTCCTAGTTATTATTTTGTTGTCTTATTATTTATAGGATTAATCGATATTATGATTTGTTTATAATCAGCATGCAGAGGTGACCCTAGTTAAATGTTATAAAATCATTAATAGTAGGCTGTACCACAAGGCCTAACATGATAATATAGTAGAAAATGTGGCCCCATTTACATAAACTAATGTTGTGGTGTCAATGCATGTTATTGTTAATTTTTAAGTCTGAGGTTTGTCCTATGCATTGAGCTTATTTTAGTTATTTGCACTTGTATCATTAATCATTATCATTCACTAGAATTTCATACTTTGAGGAGATTCAAACTCTTTTTGCGGGTAGGAAGAGATGTTGTTGCTTGTTTGAATGAGGCTATGGCAAGGCAAGGACTAAATATGTGAGTTTCTGCAATGGAATGTTAATTTGAATGTTACACTTTTGTACAAGTTTAAACCAATGCAAGCGGTAGTATGATTCTGGTAAATGGCTACATAATATGGAGGTAAATGATATTGTGGTAACATTAGCAAGAGCAGAATTCTGGGGCAATGATGTCATGGTTGCTATCATTTTGGGTACCAAAACCAATGCTTGCTATGTCAAGCAAGCATTAATCCCGGTGAGCAGGCAAGTTTTTGTACCATCTTTGTGCTTGTTTAGTTTAAATTCTTCCCAGAGGAAAAGAAATAACCAGCTGGGGCACTTTCTAGAAATAACTAAAGAGTTGCTCATGTCAAAAAGTATCTCGGGAAGCCCGATACTTCTTTTTCTGTTAGGGAGAATTCAAAACAAACAAACCAAATTTCATTGTAATTGTCTTGTTCTGACAAAGTAGCAACCAAAACAAAAAGGGTCAATCTCTTCATATTACTATGCAGATCTTTGAAAAGACAATATCAGGAATGTATCTAGGGGAAATAGTGAGATGGGTGCTACTGAAAATAGTTAAAGCTAGTGAATTGTTTTGGAAAATATGTCCCACAATAGTTGTCTATGCCTTTCATACTGTTAGGAAATAAACACGCAATTCCCTACTTGCAAGAACAAGAAGACCAACTATAGCAACGAAATAATGGCAGCAATCAATACACAATAAACTAGAACAATAATAGGAACAATGCACCAAGATTTTTAACATGGAAAACTCCCTCAATGTGAGAGATAAAAACCACAGATCATCCAGACCAAAGAAATAGCTCCTCTATGATCAAAATAGGTATAAGAGAGTCTCAAAAATTGCACAAATTGTGCTAACAACAACCTAAACTAACCAATCACCAATTCATAAAATTGAGAATAAGGAAATGTGAAATACCCAAAAAATAGAGCTGCTGTCAGAGACCAATGTCTTACACTCCAAACCTTATCTTAATGATCCAACCGTTCAGAATAAAGAACCAAACATTCAAAACTTGCTGTCAAAGTTTTAGCCCGATCTAATGGTGAATGAACTCACAACTGTCAATTTACCATAACAGCTTAAACTAGAAAAGCTGATTCTCCAAACCAAAACAGAACCTCTGTGCGAGCTCAATATCTAACACTCCATACCTTTCCTCAATGATCCAACCTTCAGAATGACGGGCCATCTGTCAAGGACCTGCTATCCAAATTTCAGCCCGATCCAACGATGGACGAATTCACAAAAGCCAATCTATGGTCACTGCTCATGATAGAAAAATGAAAGAGTGGGGTGGCCGAATTCTCTCTTCTACTCTCTTCTTCCCTCTCTATGTGGCTACCAGTATTTTCACAAATGAGCACTCAATTGACAACCCTAGCAGACCCTTCTATGTTAGTGAATGACTCATAAGTGGGCTTGGGTGGTTTGGGCTTTTCTCCACATGAAAGGAAGCCTAACCTAACAAATCTCTCCCTCACGACTATGCGAAGGTAACCACCAAACCGACGATCAAACAACAAGATTGAAATTTCCATCTTTGTAAAGAATTTGTCATCATATTCGAACCATTCTCATCAGTGTGAATCTTTTCAAGTTCCAATAACTTAGCATTCGATGTATCACGTATCGAATTACACTAAACATCAATATGTTTGGACCTTGAATGAAAAGTTGAGTTCTTATCAAGATGTATAGCACTTTGACTATCACAAAATAGCACATATTTCTTTTTAGTAAAACCAAGCTCTTGTAGGAACTTCTTCATCCAAAGCATCTCCTTGCATGCTTCGGTAATGGTAATGAACTCAGCCTCTATAGTGGATAAAGCAATACACTTTTGCAACTTAGATTGCCAAGCTACAGCTCCACCTCCAAATGTAATCAAATAACCTAAAGTAGACCTTCTAGAGTCAACATCTCCAGCCATGTCTGAGTCAGTGTAACTAACTAGAAAAGGCTTCTCATTTCCAAAATATAACTTCAAGTTAGAAGTACCACAGAGATATTTCAAAATCCACTTCACTGTATTCCAATGCTCTCTTCCTGGATTTGAAAGAAAATAGCTAACACTACCAACAACATGAGCTAAGTCTGGTCTAGTGCATACCATAGCATACATCAAACTACCCACAGCTGAAGCATATGGAACTCTCTCTATGTCTTTCTTCTCTTCTTCATTTGATAGAGTTTGCTTGCAACTCAATTTGAAGTATGTAGCAAGAGAAGTACTAACAGCCTTAGCGCTTTCCATTTGAAACCTTTGTAGCACAACTTCAATGTATTTCTCTTGTGATAGCCAAAGTTTCTTCTTCTTTCTATCCTGAATAATTCTTATGCTAAGAATCTACTTTGCTAGTCCGAGATCCTTTATTGCAAATGGCATCCCAAGTTGCTTCTTCAACCTATCAATTCTAGAAGCATTTTGACCAATAATAAGCATGCCATCAACATATAACAAAAGGATAATAAAATTATTACTAGCAAACTATTTAATGAAAATGTAATGATCTAAAGTAGTCTTCTTATAGCCTTGCTCTCCCATTACAGACTCAAACTTCTTATACCATTGCCTCGAAGCTTGCTTCAAGCCATATAAGCTCTTTTTGAGTTTGCACACATAATCTTCTTTTCCTTTTGCTTTAAAACCTTCAGGATGCTCCACGTAGATTTCCTCCTCAAGATCACCATGGAGGAAAGCAATTTTTATATCCATCTACTCTATCTCTAAATCAAGACTTGTAGCCAAACTCAAAACAGTCCTGATAGATGACATTTTTATAACCTGAGCAAAAATCTCATCATAATCAATCCGCTTTTTCTGCCTAAAGCCTTTAACAACCAATCTAGCTTTATACCTTAGGGAAGAAGAATTTCCTTCATGTTTCAACCTATGTATCCACCTGTTTTGCAAAACTCTCTCACCATTAGGCAATTTCATGAGCTCAAATGTCTGATTATCATACAAGGACTGCATTTCATCTTGCATAGCATCAACCCATTTTTGCTTCTGGTCACTATCCATAGCCTCCTCATAGCATTCAGGTTCTCCTCCATCAGTTAAGGTCACATACTCATCAGAAGGATACCTAGTTGAAGGTTGTATCTTTCTAGTAGACCTCCTAGGTACAATGGGTGGATCTGTAGGTGTTTCATGCCTATCATCAACAAAATCATCAGTTGGAGCATCTAAATGATCTTCCATCTGCTGGTCATCACAAACCCTATGGTCATTTTCTTGCATATGATCCTAGGCCTGATTCTCTACTAGATCTTGTGCATGTGGTGGCTGGACTGGATCTGCATCGATCAAGTCACTACAATGCTGGGATTTAGTCTTCTCTACTTTCTCACCATCTTCAATGGTTTGGTCTTCTACAAAAGCCACATCACAGCTTCTTACAAGCCTTTTATCAATTGGGTCATAGAGCCTATAGCCAAGCTTATCCTGACCATATCCAATAAAGATGCATTGGTTTGTCTTCACATTCAACTTAGATCGCTCATTCTTTGGAACATGAATAAATTATTTGCACCCAAACACTCTCAAGTGATTATAAGAGACATTCTTGTCAAACCACACATTATCTGGAACATTATTATCCAAAGCAACTGTAGGACTCAAATTAATCACATGTACCATTGTAAGCGATGCTTCTCCCCATAAACGCTTATGTCACTACCAGATCTGGGCACGTGACTGACATGTGAGGAGTCTCATCCCCATGTAAGCCACAAGACCTACGTAATGCTTTGTATGTGTATTTAAATAGGAAAATCCATGTAAAACAAGATTTCATTTCTAACATGTGAATTTCCTGTTTTTTGAAGTCAAATATTGATAACTAAAATCTCATCATCAATATCAAAAGTTTGAAATCATAGCATCATCCATACACAAAATACAATTATACACATCGAACTACTTTTGTCCAGTTTGTCTAGAAACAACCAGTTTCATTAAATACAAACCATTATGCAAAATGCAAAATGAGCTCTATATAAATCAGGACTCCTGCTTGCAATAACACTGGAGCATTCTAACTTAACCAAGAATGTTTTACTCAAGTGAAGCTCACCGACTGATTCTCTATTGCTGCTGGGAAGTAGAAGGCTAGGAAGAATCCGTAGCAGCTGTTGTATCTGTAAATAGGAGGAAATGATAGGGGTGAGTTTTTATACAAAAACTCAGCGAGTGAATCCCCACCTGCAACCCCCTTCACGGGACACTAAAAAACCATGTAACATATCATAGTAACAAGAATAGTATAAAGCTTTCAAACACTTCATATAAATATATATAATCAAATCATTCTTAGTTTTTACAAATGACAACAGCACCTAACTAGAGAAACAAGAATCCCTACTCTATGGTTCTTTAAGAACCAAAATGCTATGCTTTATGATCCATCAGGGATCTAATGCAGACACTTGAATAGGTTCCATTCTCTGCTCTATGAGATTGTCCTTTAGGACAACTTGGTACCAAGGTTAACGATCATTCAACCATTAACTCGTTGTCTGTTTCTCTACAGCTACTATTTAGTATCAACAGAAAATCAAGTCCTCTCCCTATATTCCACAAGGGCTTCTACCCTAGGGGTCAAAGCTTTCTCATATAACAACATCCAGTATGTTAGAAATCATCAGATCAACATAATAACTTTAAATATTCAAGAATCATAATCAAACATTCATATTCTTATTTCAACAACAATGGTCCCGTGGTTTTCAAAAAAATCTATAGTTCATGACATATGAAAACCATATTCTTATAAGCTTGAATGATCAACAAAAACCTCTAATCTCTTTATAGAATTCCCTAAAATCATTATATAAAGCATATTTTTATGCAAATAGCTCTAATGTATAACATAGAGATCACAGGTTTGAACCCACTCACCTGGAGTGGTAAAATGAACAGAAGTGACACCAATAGGACTTTGGGAGGCGGGAACAGTACCACTATCTGCTAGTAAAGCAATAAACCCTAGATCAATCTCAGAATAACTCTATTTAACCCCATCAATGGTGGAAGAATACTATGACATCATAACAAAGAGGAACCCAAGATCTCACCCCAAGAACAAGAGAAAAACAGAGGAAACAGGAAGTAAAACTAGCAGAATCTCTTACCTTTGAGCCTTGGAAGTGAAAGATTGATGTTAGATTCATGAAAATGGGTGAGAGAAAGGTTAAAGATGAGAGTTTTCAGGTTTCTAAGGGGGTGGGGTTATGTTTTGAGAGAGTGAAGGTTCTAGACCCCAAAATGGGGTTTTTAAGTGATTTGTCAACCGCCGCAGTGCTGCAGCACTCACCAGAGAGCATATCTCTCATTGACTTACTGTTTTGTTGACTGCTGCAGTGCTAAGAGTGCTGCAGTGCTCACCAGAATGGTTTTTCACTCTCCATGATGGTTTCTCACTCTCCATAATGGTCTCTCACTCCCCAGAACTCACTTTTAAACATAAATGTAAATAAGGAAATACCCTCCATTTGAATTCAAATAAAATATCTAAAAAATCAAAATCTAAATTTTGGATCTTAGTTCAAATTTGGGAATTCTTACGACTTTTAAAACTTAGGGGTTAAAAATGAAATATTTAAAGCTTTCATAAAATTTGTTAAAAATTGTCCTTTAACTTATTTTTCTCTTAGGAACCATTACCAAGGCTTTTGATCCCAAAAATAAAGTTCTATCATATAGCCTTCTAAGGACGTGTAGGGTCTCAGACTTAATGAAATTCAGGACCCGGATTTGTCTTAGGATATGTGTGATGCTCTACACTTTTCTAGGTAATAGTATACTTAGGGTATTACAGCTTAGGCAGCTTTACTTCAGCAAACATACACCTAACTCTTTCAATTCACATCCTATTCATCCTCTCTGCCAAACTATTCAGCTAAGGTGTTTTAGGAGATGTTTTTTCATGCCTAATGTCTTGCTGTTTATAATGCTCATCAAATGGCCCCTAATATTCACCACCATTATCAATATGAATACATTTAAGCTTCTTACTTGTTTGCCACTTGACCAAAACTTGGAATTCTTTGAACTTCTCCAAGACTTGGTTCTTGGTCTTCAAAGCATAAGCCCAAAGCTTCCTTGAGTGATCATCAATGAATATCACAAAGTAATGAGCACTACTAAATGACTTTGCCTTCAATGGACCACAAACATCAGAGTGCACCAACTCCAAGAAATCTGATTTCCTTGAAAGAGGATGCTTCTTGAAGGATAATCTTCTCTGTTTTCCAGCCATGCAATGAGAACATTTCTCCAACTCTGCATTCTTCAAACCAGAAAGTACATCCTTTTTAGCCAAACAATTGAGACCTTTTTCACTGATGTGACCAAGTCTTCTATGCCATAATTCAGAAGCTTCTTTGCTTTCAACTGCATTCACATTGCCTTTTGCAATTATGGATTTCATCACATACAAACTTGAGGTCTTCTTTCCTCGAGCCACTACCAAGTTGCCTTTAGTAAGTTTCCATTGACTACTACCAAAGGTGCTAACATAACCTTCATCATCAAGCTTTTTGATCGAAAATCAAGTTCAAGCGGACATCTGGAGCATGTTTAACATCCTTCAACATAAACTTCATTCCAACATTAGTTTCTTAACAAACATCTCCCATACCAATCACCTTGGCCAAGCCATCATTGCCCATCTTTAGCACTCCATAGTCACCTGAAGTGTAAGATGTGAAGAACTCCTTCCTTGGCATAACATGTATTAAGGCACCACTGTCAATTACCCAATCAGACTCATCAAATACTACATTAATCATATTCTCATAACCTACAATGAGAAGATCATTTGACGTAGCAGTAAAGACACTATCATTATTATGTTCTTTCTTTTCTTGCTTACCTTTGTTCTCCCTTTTCCAAAGAAAGAAATACTTTTGGATGTGCCCTGTTTTATGACAATAATGACATTCAACATTTTTGTACCTTGATCTTGACTTACTTCTGCTTTTACCTCTACTCTTTGTACCTTTGTTCTGACTTCTCCCCCTATTTTCTATAACCAACATCTCTTAGTGAGATAAAGAACCTCGAGTCTTCCTACTCACTTCTTCATTCAAGACGTCACCTTTGACAAGTTGCATGGTTATGACACCACTAGGAGCAAAATTAGTAAGAGAGATACGAAATGTCTCCTAAGAGTCTGGTAGAGTATTTAACAACCAAAGCTCTTGAACCTCATCTCCAAACTTAATTCCCATGCTTGATAACTGATCTAAAACTCCTTGAAACTCATTCAAATGATCGTATATGTAAGACCCTTCCTTGTATCTTAGATTCATCAACATATTCAACAAATTCAACTTGTTGTTCCCAGACTTTGAAGCATACAAGGATTCAATCTTTTCCCATATAGTTCTAGCATGAGTCTCATTAGCAATGTGATTATAAACATTATCTTCTACCCATTGCCGAATAAAAACATAAACTTGTTGATGCTCAAATTCCCATTCTTCTTCATCTTTTGACTCTCATTTTTGTGTAGCAAACACAGGCATATGTGAATTTTTAACAAACAACAAATCTTTCATCTTGCCTTTACATATATGATAATTACTACCATTCAACGATACCATTCTATTTGTATTTGCCTCCATCATTCAAGCAAGCTACAATGAATAATGCCCAAGAACCAGGCTCTAATGCCAAATGTTGGGAAATAAACACACAATTCCCTACTTGCAAGAACAAGAGGAGCAACTATAGTAGCAAAATAATGCAAGCAATCAACACACAATAAACTAGAACAATAATAGGAACAATGCACCAAGATTTTTAACGTGGAAAACTCCCTCAATGTGAGAGATAAAAACCACGAGTCATCCAGACCAAAGAAATAGCTCCACAATGATCAAAACAGGTACAAGAGAGTCTCAAAAATTACATAAGTCGTGCTAATAATAACCTAAACCAAATAATCACCAATTCATAAAATTGAGAACAAGGAAATCTGAAATACCCCAAAAATGGAACTGCTGTCCAAGACCAATGTCTCATACTCCAAACCTTGTCTTAATTATCCAACCATTCAGAATAAAGAACCAAACATCTGTAACTTGCTGTCAAAGTTTTAGGCCGATCCAACGGTGAACGAATTCAAAACGCCCAATTTACCATAACAGCTTAAACTAGAAAAGCTGATTCTCCAAACCAAAATAGAACCTTTGTGCGAGCTCAATATCTCACACTCCAAACCTTTCCTCGATGATCTGACTGTTCAGAATAAAGAGCCACTATCAGAAACCTGCTGTCCAAAATTTAGCTCGATCCAACGGTAGACAACCTCACAAACGCTGATCTATGGCCACTGCTCATGACAGAAAAATGAAGGAGTGGGGTGGCCGAGTTCTCTCTTCCCCTCTCTTCTTCTCTCTCTATGTGGCTGCCAATATTTTCACAAATGAGCACTCAATTGACAATCTTAGCAGCTCCGTGTTAATAAATGACTCATAAGTGGGCTTGGGTAGTTTGGGCTTTTCTCCACATGGAAGGGAGCCCAACCAACACATACTTGGGTAACTATTTATTGAGTTAAAATCTGTGTCTCAAAACATATAGATTAGTAAATATGTTCTATACATGCAGTTATTCTTTTTAACCTTGCTCTTTCTGATCATTATACCTTGAAAATTGAACTTTGTTGAGATTTACTCATGCTGAAATATAATTTGACAGGACCCCAGATCTATGTTCCATGCAGCAGGACAGTTCAAGTGATTTAAAAGCCAATGGGTCGCTCCTCTATGATAAAGCAGGGGTATAGTTCTTGTCCTTAACATACCAGTGGTAATGCCAATACATTCTGCTGCAAGAAATAGGATGCACTAACGTTAAGTTTAAGCATGTGTTTTCATAATTGACAATCCTAAGTTACTAGAGGATAGGTTTTTCCAGGGGCCAAAAAGAAAACGGTAACTACCAGAGATAAGACCAGCTGGTAGGCAGTGATATTCACCATAAGGACTTGTTTGGTTTGTAATCCATAATGAAATTTTAGAGTAAATTTTGGAACTATCTTGATGATTAACTAAGAAAAAGGAATTAAACAATGCTGTTTGGGTAGAAGTGACTATTTTTAAGCAATACAATTTGGTAAATTACTAATATTTATCAATAACAACCTCATTTTTTTCCAACAATTTGAATTTTGTTGTTATAATTTTTTGCTAACAATGATGTGGAATTATTTCTAGCTTTAGTTAAGCTATCCACTCTTCTTGAATGACAAATTCTGACAATAATTCTACTTACATAACATTAGTCTTTTGAAAATGATGCAAAGTCATGATATCACTATATGATGCAAGAAGATTGCGTTTTATTGTATGATAGATGCCTAAAATTTGTTTATGTTATTGTAAATGCATATGTTATATGACTCTCATTATTTTCATTTCATGTTTCGTTGCTATTCTCTTCAAGCTGAGTCCAATCTAAGTGGAAGGAAAACCGTTTTAGAGGTTTGTGACACTATTGTAAAGCGAGGTGGTAGCTTAGCTGGTGCATGAATTGTGGGGATTTTGCAGAAAATGGAAGAGGACTCCAAAGTTGTCATCTTTGGAAAGAGAACAGTTGTGGCCATTGATGGGGGCTTATATGAAAATTACCCTCAATACAGGACATATATGCACGATTCGGTCTAGGAGCTACTAGGAATAGAAAAGTCAAACAATGTGGTAATGGAGCATTCCAGAATAGGTGCTGCTCTAGCTTCAAACTCCATGTAGAAGCATTACTTTTGGTCTTTTAGAGGCATTTATTATCATCATTGCGAAAAGAAAAAAATCTGAGTAGTTCAAGTATTATTTAATTATTGAAACCCTTTGAATAACCATTGACTAAAAGAAATTGAAGGAATAGTCCAACTATCCCAATATAAAAACTTCCCATGTTTTGGTAAAGTTGGAGCCTTGGAGGTAAGCACCTACTATGATAAAGGAAAAGATGACTTTGAGAATGTTGAAATTTGAATATAATTAAATATTGCCATACAAGTTTCCTTAAACCTCAGGTAAACTTGATAAAGAATAGTTCTATTGAAAAAAAAAGTTATTGCTTACTATATGTGTATAAAAAATAGAAAGGTTGAAATCCATAGATGAATAAAATGTTCCTTGAAAAGAGTTTAATGTACAAAACAAAAAACATTTAAGATCTTGAATGAGTAATCACAACCTTATTTCATACATGTACCATTGGTTGATAAAGAGAAAATGAGTTAATAGAAAGAGTCAAGATTTTAAACATTTCTCCAATTTATTTAAGGCCATCAAAGGGGTACTAAAAATACTGAAAATCTTGTTCTCATTGTTCCATCCCATCCAAACAAAGAGTAATATGAGATTAAAAATCTTCATTACCATGTTCATTACAAGTATTATTGAGAATCAAAATGTTCAAAACGCTAAGCAACAACCACTTCATTTGGATTTGAAACATAATATTTATGGTAATAAAGGCAGAGTAAGCTACTGTTTAGACTCATCATGAAGTCCTCTCCCTCTTCCAAAGGGACATACAAAAGTAAAGGCACTAATAACGGGGAGCATAATTTGGGAGTGGTGATTGAATGTGTGCTTATGCATTTGAATTTTAGGCAAAAATAAAGAAAAATGAAGAACTTGTTCCATAAGATTTTAAAATTTTAGGATTCAAGTCCTTTATTTCCCTCTAAACTTACAAATATACCTAAGTAATTTGAGTATGATCAAGCCTTTAATAAGGTCATAGGAGATTTCTTTACAATCTTAGAAACAATTCAAAATAATATATAAGCCCATTTGGAATGTTCTATCTTTCAAGCGAATAATAATTTTCTTTTTAGTTATAGTATAATCCTAACCATAATTTGTGTACATTTTAACTTGTTCTCACTTAAATTGGAGCAAATTTCTTCTCAACTTAGTAATTTTTTTTATTTATTGTAAGAAAAAAGAAATTATTTTTAATTTGAAGTCAATATGGGACAATGGCATAGCCCAGCCTCGTCTCCGTCATTACACAGTAGCTGCACTCCCAATTAATTCAGTCAAAATAAAAATAAAAAAAGAAAAAAATAAAAGAAAAAGGAGCTGGAAAGTAAAGTCATTCGTCTCATCTCCTCTCATCTCATATCGTCTCGTCTCTAGTCTAGCAGTTACAGGTGCAGAGTTGATTGTAACATTTGCCTGCTTCAATTCAATATTTTCTTCTTTCAATATTTATCGTTGGAAATGATGATTTTTCATTCTATCTCTTATAATCTCTTATAATCTTATTCTATATTATCATTTTTTATAATTTTGGTATTGGAAAAATTGGCAGATCTAATTCATTTTGTTGCAGAACAGGCATGGGAAGACCCGCTTAGCTAAATACTATGTTCCTCTTGAGGATTCCAAGGAGCACGAGGTCAAATACGAGGTTTGTACCTTAAACCATGTTTGCACCATGATTAGGTTGTGTTTGGATTAACTAATTTCAAATTCAAAGGCAACTTATAATAAAAAAGCTTCCATATTGCTGAGAAATTATCAATTGCCAAACACGCACTTAAATTCTCTTTAATTCCTTTTTTTCTTAAGGTTCATGGCTTCGTCATAAACTGAGATCCCAAATATACAAACTTTGTTGAGGTTCACAATTTTCTTGAATTTCTCTTTTTTTTTTCATTTTTATGTAATCTTTTACTCTCAGAAAGTTGAGGACTTTTTCGGCTTTCCATAGCGTAGATGTACTAATTTCACATCATTTGTGATGAATGCTCCTTCATTTCATAGGCCAAAAATGGTGCGCTATAGTAATGTGCTTTGATATACTTTGGGTTCATATTAGGTTATAATCAAAAGCTGACCTAAACATTGAACTTTTTTTTTATAAAAAATGGATTATTTCTCAAAATTAAGCTGATTTGTGTTTGGATTAGTTTATTTTAGACTGAAAATAACTATAATCGAGGTTCTTGGAGACGGACAACATGTTTAGTTTCATGGTTGGAGGGATTAGAATTGATTCTAAAGCAATAGAATTGATTTTGGTTTTTTAAGAACATGGTTGGTTTCAAGATCCTAGAATCAATTATTGCTTTGATTGTAGAAGAAGTGAAAAATTGTTACTTTTTATCAGAATTATGTTTAAAGAAATTATCAAACATAAGTTACTTTATTTTAAAATTATTTGTACAATTGTAAAAACAAACACACACTTGAAAGGAAGAAAAAAAGTGACTGTTATTCATAAATAATCAAATAATCATATGCCAAATGTGCATTATGTCTTTATTATTTTATTATTATGATTAGATTTTTTTGTGCCGTAGCTTTTTAAAATTTAATGTTTTTTGAAGTAGTTCTAGCCTGCTACACTCTAGATACATCTTCACGGTCTACTTTTATGGTACTCACGCATTGATAAAATCCTTACTCATTGTTTAATGGTGCTTTTGCAGGTGCACCCCCCTCCTATTTCACACTGCACAAGCTCACAAAATTCAAGGAAGGAAGGCTAATCGTGTATCTGACTCTCCACCCGTAACGAGGTACATCATTGCACTCCCCTTGATCCAACAATAAAAGCTATAATTATAACGTAAAAAAAATAATAGAAACGTTAGTGGAAAAAGAATCTAATAAAATATTTATCTTCTTTAAGAATTATAAGAAATATGGATACTTCACATTAAAATCTTAAAAAATAAATATAAATGTAAACGATATGAAATCTTAAAATAGGGTAAAATATATTTTACTCTCTTAAATTTTAAATTATGTTCAGTTTACACCCTGACTATACTAACAAAAGTAGACTTTTTGATAATATCTAAAAATTTATAGAAAAAACTTTATTGCTCTTTATTACATATTTATTTGAAATATTGATGGGTAAATATTTGTCAAGAATGTAAATATTTTCACATAAAAATATTTCAACCAAAAATTGTGAAAAGGAAATTCATAAATAAAAATAAAAATATTAACTAAAATAAACGAGTATCTTAATTAATAAAAATAAAAAATTCATCAAAGATATTTTAAATTTTCAATAAACAATTGATAAAAAGGTAAAAAATTTTGTTCAAAGTAATGTTGTTTTTAAATTTTTATTTAAAATTTTATGTCATTTATGTTTTTGTTAATAACAATTCATCAAATAATTAAATTCTCTTTCTTTAAAAATTATTATATTTATATATTTATTATTTCTCCTTCTATATTAAAACTATAATTCCGTGACTCTAGTATTCTCTTTCATCATTAAATTATATAGAAAACTATTTCTCTTTCTTTTGAAAACTGTTTTATAAAACCAAACTTATCTCAAATTTAACAAGTTTTGTTCAGGAAAAAGAAAAAGAAAACGTTTGGTCAATTCAATTATTTTGGTAACTCTAAAATCTCATCCTCAAAAAATGTGAATAGACAATATTATTTTTGGAAAAGCTATTTTTTTTTCCCCTAACCGATCGACCAGTATAAGTTAGATTAGCTAAAACATAATGAACTTTTGAATGCTACACAAATAAAATAGAATTATAACAAATAAAAATTGAATTATAAATTCTACACACATCTTTTAACTACAATACTAGTTGAATTAAACAAAATCATAAAAAAGAAACATTCATACATTAGTACACAATTACATGTTTTCTTTCTTTTAATGATACAATACACAATTTCATCCATCAATGGGTCAAATTCTGGTAACCAATAGAAAATCCCATAAATATGAAATCTTCTCCCAAAAAAAAAAACAAAGGTACCAAGTTGCATAACATGAAAAGTTGGCAAAATCGTAATGAAAAAAAAAAAGGGACAGGCAAAATAAAAAATGATTTTGTATATGAATACATGGTGCACTAAGAAGCATGGACACACCAATTTTGGTGGTGTGTTTGTGTGTCGTTTGTGTTGGTGTCCACACAACACATGTTGGACACATGTCTGTATATGTCTAATTAAAAAAAAAATTCTAAGTTCAGATACATACCAAACACGGCTAAACATGACTTTTATTCATTGTGGATACGTTGTGGACACACTTGAATTTTTTTTTTCAAAATTTTTTAATACAAACATGAGTCCAAAGTCAATTTTTTAATACCAAAATTTTTCAAAATTATCATTTTGAAAATTATTCAGTTGATAAAACAACTACAAAAAAAAGAACTAATTAGATAAAAATATATATATACAACATACCAAAAAAATCCAGACCAAAAAAAGTATTCAACAAAATAAAAAATGGATGTCTGTGTGTGCTTCATATGGTACATAATCACATAAAAATGGGTCCAATTTCCTTACAAAAAAAAGGGGTCCAATTTTCTTACCAAAATAAAAAGCCAAAAAGAGTCGAGTTTTGTAACCATTAAGCAATACAAAATCCTATGCCATAAATGCCCTTTGGGAACCAAAGGTTATAAATTTTCTTCTCTCTCAAAATTTAACCATCCATCACTCTCTGGGAAACATCATTGGTGCGGGAACTTAGTCTTCTCATCTACAGGTATGTGTCAATTTCTACACATAATCTCTTTTCCTTTGTCATTAGTGTAACACCCTAATATTTAACTCAACACGCCTAGGATGTATTACAGTTAATTATTAGTTATTACTCTTTTGTTTCATCTTTTAATCAAAATACTTAGTGGAAAATAGAGTAACTTTTTTTTTGAACTTAAAACAAAACATGAGCCGCGTGCACTAACATAAATCGAGCATTTAAACACAAGAGAATAAACAGAGTAAGCAAGTCATACATACACATACCTAGAAACACATCACACTTGAACATGAAACACAACTTTATTAAATAACTTAGTTTATAACACATCAGAAACAAAGTTACACCCGTTCATGATGGGCTGAGCTTTCGATACATGGAAATAAAGAAAGAAAATACATAAAGCATTAAATACAGGGAAAGCAGGAAAATACATGGAAACAGAAAGTACAAGAAACATCTAAAAGCAAAAACCAGCTGCAGCTCCCTCTCACTAGTCCTACAAGTGCTAAATTAAGATACCCTTAGCAAAAGATACGACCAGAAAAGAGGATCCTCGTGATAGCTCGGGCACTCGAACAAGCTCTCCATCAAGGTCTACTGGCGGCGCTGATCCTTCGGTGATGGGGGTATATACCCAATGAACTGCGTGAGCTCCTTGGGTGTATGCAAACAGAACGGGAGACAGACATGGCCTCCATGGCACGGATGCATCTCCGGTCACCGAGCTAGATGGGGCTGGGTCACCGTATCCTCGCTACCTCTACCTATATCCATGGGAACAGTAGGAACAGAGCCCTTCAAATAGATATTTGTAGCGGAGTCCTCGGAAGGATCGGTCTCAAATTGCCTCGAGCAAGGAACATAGTCGGGGTAGTCATAGACTGCTGAAGCGGTCGGGCGAGCATGACTAGTCTGCTCATCGCAGTGGTGGGTGCGCTCAAAGATCAGGTCATCACCGTAGAGAGAAGTAGGAGTGAATCTGAAGCTGGACACTGGGTAAGCAAATAGACGTCCTAAGTACACAAAAATGTGCACAGTACATCGACCCTCAAAGTGGTAGGAATGGTGGTCTGGGTCGTAGTGCACCTCCCAGATTGGAGTGTCAACAAAAATCACGAACGACGCTATCAACCTCTGAAGACATAACGAAAAGAAAGAGATAGAGGGGGTGAGAATCTTGATAAAGAATCTTAATAGGGAAAAACCTCCTATCATAGTGTCATCATCTACGTCCCCAGAGACCTCGGGTTTATTAATAAGAGGTGAGCATGCATAAAGTTCCTTATTAGGTTTTCAAACATAATTATCCAAGGCCCACTCATTTTAGGATGAATCTTTAATGACATGAATGTAGCATATCATAGCATGAATGTATGACAGAAACCATGCAATTACTATTTAATCAACAACATAAGGAAACGTCTCATGTACCCGATATCAAGAAAGGAAACAAACGTTCATATGAATTCATTTTGCTTATGTGTCATTACTTGCATCATTGATTCTCTTTCATGGGACCACCCTAAAAAAAACATCTAGGTTATGAGCTCATACCTAACTAATCATCACCAGTTTCCAACTTATCCCAAATAAGTATAAATAAATCATGACTCCCAGAGTGCGGGTTAGGATTATCTCCTTCTTTGAAACGCATCTACTTGCACCCAGTGCATAGTAAATTTGTCCACTTTGACAGGCTGCATCTACCATACCCTCACAGTTTTGTTATCTTCTCACCGTAGCAGGAGAAATGCGTCTCGGCATGCTATGTAAGTATGCAACATAAACACATGTTCTCAAATATTATCATGGCATTTCATTCAATATTTCATGCTCATCAAATCATGCAAATCATCATAGCATGCCATAATATACACAACACTCATGTATCAAGATTATACATTCATATGCACATAACATCAGCACTTTAGCAAAGCAATAAACATGCTCCTACCTAGAATGTCGGAATAAGGGACCAGGCTCAGCTAGTGCAAATGCTATGCATCAAAAACCATATTAATACACAAATATACACTTTGAAACACTAATTCTCATTCCCTCTCCGAACTTACAGTATTTTATGCTTTTGATCCTTACGGGTCTTAAACTTACGATCTAATTAAACTACCATCCAAATTAGGTCTTTTGGAATCATTACTAAAAATTCTCACTAATTTTTATGCTCATGATCAAACCCAAATAGCCTAGGGCAACAAGGCAGAATTTCTATTTCACAAATACGGCTGTCTAGGAGTCACAACTTTGACCCTTTCTAAGTTTCGGTTTTTCTTAAGGTACTAAAACTAAATGCTACCTGTGAACACCCGATTTTATCCGGACCAATAAAAAAAATAAAATTTCAAAATTGGCGCATTTTCATAATTTAAACCGTTGAGTAACCTAAATCCAGTTTAAACTAATTTTAGGTTCATTCTAACTTTTGGTCCATATGCATCGATAAAAAAACTAAAAAATTAATTTATCATTTTAGTTTTAATTTTCAGTCCAAGTCACATTGTAAACTGATCTCAATTCCTTTTCAAATTATTTGTAACCCATTCACATTTAACCCATCCAATTTGTTTCATATCACTAGTTTGTTTATTTTGATCATTTGTCCTTGTCCAAAAAAATTAAAAAAAATATAAAATAAAAAATAAATAAAAAAATAAAAATAAAAACACTATGCTTCCACTCATGGGGAGAACTTCCCGTGACACAACGCAACAACACAAAAGTATAATAAAAGAAAAAGTTGGTCAAGAGATGATATAATGATGAGTTCTTGTTCCTATTCCTAGCAAGAAGATGAAGTTCCTTGTGGCTACAGATCACGGACATGCTAGAATCCATATGATTAACCTGCAAAAGGGAATTAGTAATGATGGGGGAGGGGGGTAATCATTCTGACCGAAAAAAAAGGGGGAACCAGCCTCAGAGGAAGGATTTTTTAACATCATATGGACTTTATCATCACGGGGACCTAACCAAGAACCCACCCCCATCGTTTCATCACCAAGTCATGTTTTACAGAACCACCACAACATCATCACTTTCATTTTTGAAGTCCCATGATCCTCCTCTTAAGAGAACACACATACAGTGACACGGGGAGGGAGGGAGCGAGTTTCCATTTTTAGTTCCTAGGATTCTGCAAGGTAAAATGAGTTCAGAAAATGTATACATAGCATGGTTTTTATATACACGCTCATGATAATAATCTCACCAATATAGTTAAGATTATCATCAATACCACCCCTCCCATTTCTAATCTACCATCACTACTACGTTCTTCCCTTTCAGATCTGAACCTATTCTTGTTTAACAACCAAACAACCACCATCTCTACCTTCTACCCCTACCAAATATCACGAACACTATACAAGCTTACCCATGTATGCTGCTTCTTCTCTCGGCCGTCGAACTCCTTCTCATCTCAGCATCGCGAATGGCGCCGTGAATAGCATAGCTAGCCTCATCCCATCGCCGAACCTCCATAACCCCCTTCATCTTCACCTTCCATCATCATCGCATAAGACTCCCATCAAAGCTCACTTCAACTCTAGCTCTATCACCACCCCATTGTCCTCATCCTTAGAGCCATCCATCAACCCCAAAAATCATCACCCCCATCACTGTCCCTCCCTCAACAAACACAGCCACAACACCACATTCCATCATTATCATTACATACCCTCACTAATAAACCATCTCAAACAATAAAAATCACAAAAAGAAACCATCCTCATTCAAGAAAATACCAGTCTCCCATTACAACCAACTTGTTTCAAACCAAAAATCCATTCATAGTCAAAATCCCTTCACAATTTCAAAAGAAAAATAAAAATCAATTCATCAAAGCCTCTCTTAACATCAAAACAAACAGCAGAAATAAAAAAGTAAGTTGTAGCCTTGCCGTGCTCAAAGCCGCGCGAATACATCGCGGCCTCCCCTTCACTTCCCCTCTGGCCAGCCCTAAAGCGGTGCTGATACTTCCTCCCTTGGACTGCACATCGCATGAACTCTTCTTTCCTCCTTGCTCGAATGCACCTCACACCTGAGCGCTGCCATTCCTCCGCTCCCTTGATGCCCAGATTGCGACTTCCCCCTTTTGCCGCGTCAACATTTCCTTTCCTCACCGCTGCCTCATCTCAGCTCCATCATCACGAGCCAAACACCGCCAGCATGCCCTCGTGAGCCATCAAGGCTTCCTGGCCTTCAACAGCCCCAAGTCGGCCATCGCGGCCCCATTCCCCTCAGTGAAGGACTTCCCTTTCTTCCCCAAGCCAGCCGCCGGAAATCCCTTCCCCATGCACAAACTGCAACAGCCGCGCGGCTCCTCCTCCCTGCCCAGCCGCGCGGCGCCTTCCCCCTCCCCCTCTGTCTTGGCCGTGACTTTTGGTGGTCATCCTTTCTCCCTTGCTCGCCCTCTCTCTCTCTCTCTCTCTCTCTCCCTCTCTCGATCTTTCTCTCTCTTTTGCTCTCTGTTGTGTTTTGCTCACAAAAAAAGGAAAGTGAAACCCAATTGTACAAGAGATGGTTCCAGACATGTCTATCGATGCCATGCTGATGTGTTTGTTGTTTTTTTTAATTTTTTTCTAATTTGTTCAGTATAAATCATTTAGACTTAGTGGACCACTTAAATTTTCAGTTGGGCTTTTTCTTAGTCATTAGTTAAATTGGACCATATTACTTTTGGCTCATTTCCTTTTGATTTTAGAGTCAACATATATATTCTGATTAATTGGGAGGTGCATAGGCACATCACATTTTATTTTTATTATGTGAAAAATTCTTTGTTTTAAATAGGCTAGTATTTGGGATCACACTTCTTTCACAATCTCTCAACCATTTTTCGTTTATGTCTTTTAATGAAAGTTTGGTTCTAAAATTTGTTCTTAGTTATTTATTTATTTATTTATTATATATCTTCATTTTTATGTATTAATAAAAATTAATCACCTTTTTTTACATAATTAACTGAGCCGTGACGGCTTGTTAATTCATTATTTTTAAGAATATTTTAGCTGTGACAGTTTGATATTCTAAAACTCCCTTTTCAAAAATAAAATTTAATCAATCTATGATTATTTTAAAAGAACTACGTGACTTTGAATTCCTCATCGCACTGCAGGATACGAGGAGGTGTGATTCCTGTCAAGTCAAAATTAGATTTTATTATGTTATTTTATGTTATTTCATTTTTTATTTGTAAATATTTATTATTATTTCTGTTTATTTATAAATATTTATTGTCTTTTATTATTATGTGTTATTTCAATTTCAGCTAATAATCAAATTGTTTTAAATGTGGATGTTAATTTAGCCGTGACGGCTTATTAACTCAGTTAAACATCTGAGCTGTGACAGCTTGATGTTTTTCAAATAAAAATTAGATTTTTATAATTCGTATTACTTGAAAATATTTTCTTTAATATCTTTTTATTCTTTAAATTTTAAATTAACCAATTATTTGTTATATATATGTTATTTCAAATAAAGAAGTTAATTTAGCCGAGACGGCTTATTAACTTAGTGTTTTGGTCATCTAAGTTGTGACAGCTTGATGTTTCAAATTTTCAAGATTTATGATATTATCTTATTCTGTTTTGTATGTAAATATTTTTGTTCATTACTGTTATTATTATTGTAAATATATTTTTTTTTTATTATTATCCTCCTCTTTCTTTATTATCTTAATTTAAGTTAATCATTGAAATGTATATATTTTATTTCAAATAAAGATGTTAATTTAGCCGTGACGGCTTGTTAACTCAATATTACGGATACCTGAGCTGTGACAGTTTGGTATCCCGAAATTTTCTTATGCTAAAAGATTTTCTTTTATAATTTTCTTGAAATAAAAACATAAATAAATTTTTTTTAAAAAAAAGGTTATTAATAATTTGCACAATTAATTAAGGTACCGTCTAAAGGACGGGTGTGTTAGGAGTGCTGTAGGATTAAGTTCCTACCCTTCCCTAAGCATAACCGACTCCCGAGCTCAAATCTGGTTTCAAAGATCATTTTCTTTTAAATTAAATGGGTTTTTCCATAATTTTTCCCAATTAAATAAAATTTGGTGGCGACTCCATTTTAAAAAAAAAAAATCATTTTTTTTCGCCGTCCACGTCGCGATCCCGGTTGCGACAGATGGCGACTCCACTGGGGACTAATGTGAGAGTCAGGCCTGATATAATTGATTGTGCATATTATTTCAACCTCACTTTTTCCTTTTATTCCATTTTATTCTGTATATAGAATTTTGTCATCATTATGTTTGGATTTATTTTCACCACTGTCTTTGTACATATTTTTATACATTTGTCTCTTTGTAACTACCCAGGATAGTAGACTTTTGTTCTATTTGTATATATAATTTTGGTCTTTATGAGCACCTTAAGATAGAGGACTTTTTGTTCTATTTGCACAAATTTATTTATTTTTTGTCTCATTGTGACTATCCTAGAATAGAATATTTTGCTCTGTTTGTGTATATTTATTCATATTTAATCCTTTGTGACTATCCTAAGATAGAAGACTTTGCTCTGTTTATATATATTTTGGTTTCTTTGCACTCTAGGATAGAAGACATTTGTTCTATATTGTCTATTTTGCAGGTATTGTCATGGGTAGTTTTAGGATTCCAGGTTTGTATGCTCTCTCCACACACAACACTTACACATTAATCACACACGAGTGGGGCCCTATACCCGGGTCTGAGTGCAACTTGAGATAGGTAAGAGATTGTGTAGTGGTAGCCATTTTGGATGTTCATCCTGTTTGGTTATCACGAAAATCTCGTCTAGAGTGTGATTCTTTTGTGAATATTCCACACCTAGCGGTTTACCTGCTGTTGTGGATAGTATTCCGAAACGAGTTTTAACTCTAGAGGCCGTAGAATCCTGAGAATATAGACCCACCTGTTGCAAGTGTTCACAAAGTAGAATAACCATAGAACTATAGATTGACCTCCAGATCTCACCTCAAATAGGACACAAAGAGAGCATACTCTTTCTTTAATTCATTTCCTTGTACATAAATTCTTTAACATGTTCAAAGTATTTATTATTTTCTTTTACATTTAAATGAAAATCATCACATTTTTTTGCTTTCCAGGTTTGTTAGAGAATCATATCAGAGTCTTGTTGTGAGTATCTTTGGAAAATGGAAATAAACATGAAATCAAACAATCATGAAGGGGAAAAGTTAAAGAAGACTTTACATCTTAAAGCTAAGAAGCCTGACACGTAAAGTCTCGAGATCCTTAAGTCAGCTGTTGAGTATGCCACATCGCCTTTCTCTTGCAAAGAAGTATGGAAAAGTTTTGAATCTGTTAGAGGTGGAAGAACAGGTAGAAGCAATCACAGCATTAGCACAGTACTATGATCCTCCGCTCCGATGCTTTACCTTTCAAGACTTCCAGTTGGCACCGACTCTTGAAGAATTTGAGCGAATCCTAGGGTTACCACTAGAAGGAGAAAAACCTTATCACTACCAAGGTCATTATCCTTCCTTACATACCGTAGCAGCTATTTTAAAGACTAATGTAAGGGATTTGCATGAAGCACAGAAGTGTAGAAATGGAACCAATGGATTCCCAAGGGATTATTTGGAGAAGCATATGCATGGCTTAGCTGAAGCTAAAGATTGGAACACCTTTGTAGATGTATTGGCTCTCACTGTTTATGGCACTGTTCTGTTTCCAAATATTGAAGGCTTTGTAGACTTCGCGGCTATCGATGTATTCCTTGCTCGTAAATTTCATGGTCACAATCCTGTTCCAGCCCTCTTGGCAGATGTTTATTGTACCCTAAATTTTTGCTATGAGAGGAATGGCAAAAGAATTTTATGCTGTCTACCGATGCTTTACGTGTGGGTCACTGCACACGTATTCCAAAGAAACTACAAAACACCATGTCCGATTGAAGACCTAAAAATGCATCACATTAAGAAGAAGAATGGACAAGAATGGGCTCAAGACCTAGCCAAATTGAATGAAACGGTGATCCGATGGTACCCTTGGTGGGAAGACGGGCAGACTTTGATCTATCAGTGTGGAAGCTTCTCAAATGTTCCCCTCATGGGTACCCGAGGATGCATAAATTACAATCCAGTATTGGTATTGCGTCAACTTGGTTACCCCATGATGGGACCACCTCCCGAAGCTGCAATCACTCCATTTGTCTTATATTACCTCAACTCTGATGATCTCAACCTACTACAGAAGGTCTGATCTGCTTGGAACAAGGTTGTCAGGAAAGGAAAAGAATTAAGAGTTAGAAGCTGTGCAGTGAAAGAAAGCTACCGTCAATGGGTGAAGAATAGGGCCCAAGAGATTAAACTGCCATTCAGAACCTGGACAACAACTCCACATAACAAGGCATCATCCTCACATTTTGATGATGATGAGGGGATCAAAGAAATAAAAGAGAAATTGGACAGAATTAAGCAGGAAAAGATGCAAGTTGAGGCTGAGTTGGAGAATGCTCACCATAATTATGCAAATTTGAAGCGAGAAAGCACTGAGAGAAACCAACTTCTAGAGGGCACCACTAAGAAGTTAAAAATGGGGTATGACCACATGATGAAGACCAAGGAATGCCTCATTTTGCTAATAAAGAGCTAGGGCTTGAAGGCGGGAGGCGTGTGAAGCAATAGCTGAAAATCAGCAGTTAAAGAAGCTGCTTCAAGATACCAAAATTGCTGAGGAAACCGCGCTAGCAAGAGAGGAACAAATGAAGCAAGAAATGAGAGAAATAAGCAAGGAATACCAGAGGAAGGTCGGGGAACTAAAACAACACATGAAAGATGAGACCATGAAGTTTCAAGTTGCTTTAGAAGAAGAAAAGAAAAGAGTTACAAATTTGGAGTTTGAGGTGCAACACCAAAGTCATATCATTCATGAGTTGAAAATTCGTTTTTCAAATTTGGCAGGACTAGCTAACACGGCAATAGAAGATGTTCCAAGATACCTGGAAATAGCTGAGCAAGCAATTATCCCTTTTAAGACCCCAACTGGACTTCGCAACTTTGTCAACTATTGCAAAGATTTGGTTGGAAGGATGAAACAAATAATTGCCGAAAGAAGTTGAAGAGGCATTACCCTTTGGTGATGATGTTTTTAGGGATCGATATCTAGCTCTATGATGTACTTTTTGTCATTTCTGGGAATGGATGTAAAAAATAATGATGATTGTAATCTACTCCTCTGATGAATGAATGGTTGTTTCATTATTTTGGTCTTATGACAATATCCATTAAAGATAACTTATTACCTTTGAACGAGACGTTCTGGGGAAAAGTTGTGACCGAAGATACTCACATCAAGACTCAGCACGATTGACAATCTCTAACAAATTGCAATATGTTTATCTTTTTACTTAAACTTTTTTTCATTATAGGTGAAACATCGCAACCATTGGGCGCCCGAGGAAAGAAGATACCGATCTAACTCGAGTTCATAACACCAGAGCTCGGACCAAGATGGCGGGTGGTAATGGTGAATCAGGAGCGATCATCCCATCTGCAAATACTTCCGAATCAGGAAGAAATTTGGGCTTAGAAGTTGATGCAGTGAGGGGAAAACTGAATGAAATGTCAATTAACCAATTAAAATTGGAAGAGATGATAAGAGCCATGAAGGAGTCAATTGACTTATTGGGAGCTAATCAAAACCGAGACATGGTGAATGCGTCAGTCGATGTACAACCAGATGCTGCAATAATAACTGTACCAGGGGCATCAAATGCGGCTATAAATGTCACTCAAGGGATGAATGACGGGGATGTGATTCCGAATAACTCTCATGGGCAACCACCACCTACAATGCCATTAGTAATCCCTATTGGAGAAGGCTATCGTCCCTTAGAGAATGTTCATACTGATGGGCACGGTCATGCTACCCCTATTTGGGAGCCACCTCATGTTGTCATCCAAAAGCAACCATTTTCCTCGGAGAATAGCCGTGCAGAGGCAGAAAAGGACAAGTTCAAAGAAGAATGGATGAAAAAGATTCAGGATCAAATCAAAGCCATCCAAGGGCCTAGCACTTATGGCTATATGGAAATTGAGCAACTTTGCCCTCCCATCGATGCAGTGGTTCCAAAGGACTTTAAGATTCCTGATTTCTCGAAGTATGATGGAACGGGTAATCCTCTGTTCCATTTGAAGAGTTATTGCACCAAGATGTCAATTTGGTCTAAAGATGAAAAGTTTCTCGTTAGCTTTTTCCATGAAAGTTTAACTGACTGCTCTAGAATGGTATATTCAATTAGACCATTCAAAGATTTCTAGCTGGAGAGAACTGGTCGACCAATTCATGAATCAATACAAGTTTAACATGGAAATAGCACCAACTAGAGAACAGTTGAGCACGATGCAGAAAAAGAAGGATGAATCTTTTAAGCAATATGCTCAAAGATGGAGAGCTCTGGTTGCTCAAGTGCAACCGCCACTTATCCTATCCGAAATGTGCTCCTACTTTTTAGGAACCTTGGGATCTCCTTATATCGGAGCCATGGCAGGAGCAGCATACAAAGATTTCTCTGAGTTGATCACTGCTGGAGAAAGAATTGAGAATTTAGCCAAAACAGGTAAACTTCCCATGGGCAATGAAGACACAAGAAAAAGTTTCCCACCTAGGAAGAAGGAGACTGATGTAAACTATGTGCAGAGTCAGCAACCCTTTAACCCAAGACACGCACCAATGCACCCAAGACCCCAAACACCACCATACCAAGCCTCAACCACTCCTTACCCATTTTACCAAAGCACACAAACCACAAATACCATCCCATACTCCCCACCGCAAGTCAATAACATTCACATACGACCATACCAACCAGCTCGACCAACATATGCCTATAACTCAACCGTGCATCCTCAGAACTTCTCAAACACCACACCACCACGACCAAATGCCCAAAATCAAAGCCGTTCCCGATTCCAGAATTTGCCACCTTTCCCTAAGCTATCTATTTCAAACGCTGATCTCTTTCAACGATTAGTTGATGCCCACTTGATCTCGGCTTATCCTGTACGCCCATTAGAACCACCATATCCAGCTTGGTACAACCCGAACCTTACTTGCAAATACCATATGGACATAGCAGGGCATTCAATTGAAGATTGCGAAGGTTTCAAGACGGCAGTAAAAAGACTGATTGCTTGTGGTAGACTAGACTTTCAAGAGGAGTCAAAACCAGATATTGTCCATAATCCAATGCCAAATCATGAAAGAGGAGGCCGGGTAAATGCTGTAGAGAAAGAAGAACCCCTGATAAAGAAGGTTTTAAATCTCAAAACACCCATGGAGAGAATTTTTGTTGGTCTGAAGGAGTCTGGTTACAACATCACGGCATCTGATCCGACAATAAAGGAGAATGAGAAATATGACATGAATTCAAGCTGCCTGTATCCTTTGTGGGGCCCTTGGCCATGACATCGAAAATTGCTGGGATTTCAAGGCTCGGGTACAGGGATTACTCAACTTAGGAGTAATACAAGCAAAGAAGGGGCTAAATATACCTGATGAGGTGAATGTAATTGAACCTTTTGTTGTTCGAGTGCCACCACTTAATGTAGCTCCCAAGCCAGAAAAAGTGGTCATTACTGTCAAGAAACCTACATCATTTGAGTACAAGAGTACACATGCCGTGCCTTGGAATTATGAGACTCAGGTCAAGACGAGTGGAGACATAGGGGAAACCTCGAAGGCCCGAGAAAATGAAGAAGTGACCGGTGTCATGGAGGTGAAAGGAATAACAAGAAGTGGAAGAGTTTATGGACCCGGAGAGCTGGAAAAAGGGAAGTTTGTCAATGAAGGGTATACTGGAAAGAGTTCAGATTCAGAAAGAAAGGAAAAAGAAGATGAAGAAGAAGAGTTCCTAAAGATAATGAAGCAAAGCGAGTATGATATTCTTGAGCAATTAAAGAAAACCCCAGCTAGAATATCTCTTTTATCATTAATCATGTCGTCTGAACCTCATCGAAAGGCAGTATTGAAAGTCTTGAAAGAAGCTTATGTTAAGCCTGATGTCTCATCAGAAAATGTGGTGAATATGGTGGATCCAGTGAAACGTGTTAACATGATCACATTTTCAAATGAAGAAGTCGTTTCACAGGTCAACCCACGAGCACTATACATAACCCTCAAATGTAAAGGATACATAGTACCCAGAGTTCTCATTGATGGAGGGTCGGGATTGAATGTCTTGCCTATGTCGACTTTAAGCTATTTGTCGATGAGTAAGGATGATATACTACCACAAATGATGGTAGTGAAAGCTTTTGATGGAGCAAAGAAAAGCATCCTAGGGGAGATGGTGTTGTTACTAGAGATCGGCCCGAGCAAATTTGAAGTGTTGTTCCAAGTGATGGAAATCGAGTCAGACTACAATATGCTGCTCGGAAGACCATGGATAAATGGTGTTGGTGTTGTCCCTTCAACCTTGCATCAGAAGGTCAAATATATTGAGAATGGTTCAGTCATGACAATCCACGGAGAAAAAGAGATTCTGGTATCCAAACCAGTGACATTGCCATATGTTGAAAATGTGGAGCTAGTGGAGAACAGTTCATGGCACAACTTAGAGGCGATGGAGGTGAGACAAGAGCAGGATAAAGTCCCAATACAAAATCAAGTAGTGGCTCACATCATGGCCAAGAGTGGATATCTGGAAGGAAAGGGATTAGGACCACAATTGCAAGGCTCCCAAACTCCCATATCGGTGCCAGAGAAGTCTAACCGATTTGGTCTAGGATATGAGACCTCTCTGGATGACAAGATGAGTACCTTGGCTCTGGAACAGAATAAACAAAAAGGGAAAATGAAGTTGATTCCTCACTTGAAAGAGACATTCCCTGGTCCAAATTGAAGTGATTATGGCCGGTGAAGTTCGCTCCCCTTGTTATTTCTCCACCATCAACACCTTGGATGCTGAGAAAATTGAGGAAATCAACAAAGTCCATGTTGCTAGCAATGATGAGATGCTGATGAACTGGACAGCTGAACCAATGCTTGATGTTATTGCTGAAAAGTAATTTGTTGGGTTGTATTATTCAAGAATTATTTATGCTTTTGTTTATGCTACTCAGAGACATCATTTGAATGAATTTGCATGATTTTCAATAACCTTTCTATATGTTTTCCATTTGCCTCATTTCTATTTCTATTCCTTTTGCTTTTTCCCTTTTCTGTTATGTTTTTCCCTTACCATTCTCAATTCGTTAATTTGCATTTTCCATGCTATTTTATAATCCACCATTTGGTTTAGCATTCCAATCCACCACAATTACTTTCCAGGAATTTGAATGTCATAGAAATTTTGCCACATGAGAAGGAATTTGGGAGCTTATCAATTGATTCTCTTGCTGCACTTGATTGCGATAACCATGAGTTCGAGGATGATGAAGAAGCTATTGAACAGTTTTCAAACCTCCTGGATTATTCAGAAAAAGGATTTGACTTAGATAATGAGGTGGTCGAGGTGATTAACATGGGCACCGAAGAAGACAAAAAGGAGCTGAAAATAGTGGAAAATCCTGAGCATACGAAATGGTTGCATTGTTCAAAGAATTCTGGATGTGTTTGCATGGTCCTATCATGATATCCCAGGATTAGACCCAGAGATTGCTTCACACAACATCCCTTTGTATTCAAGTCGAGCGAAGAAGCAAAAGATGAGAAGAATGCGAGGACATGTCATTAAAGATTAAAGAGGAAGTGACTAAACAGCTGGAGGCTGGATTTTTAGAGGTATCAAGACATACTGATTGGGTGGCCAACATTGTGCCTGTACCTAAGAAGGACGGAAAAGTTAGAATGTGTGTAGACTATCGGGATTTGAATAAAGCTAGCCCGAAAGATGATTTTCCTCTACCCCACATTGTTGTCCTTGTTGATAATACTGCTGGAAATCACCGATTTTCCTTTATGGATGGATACTCTGGGTATAACCAAATTCCCATGGATATTCATGACAAAGGAAAAACTACTTTCATAACTCCGTGGGGAACATTTTGCTATACTGATCATGCCGTTTGGATTGAAGAATGCCGGTGCCACCTACCAACGTGCCATGGTCGCATTATTCCATGACATGATGCATAAAGAGATTGAGGTGTATGTAGATGATATGGTCGCCAAATCTAAAGAGGGAGAAAGTCATGTGACAGTTCTGCGAAAAATTGTTTGAAAGGCTCAGAAAATACAAGTTGCGGTTGAATCCGAATAAATGCATTTTTGGAGCTTCTACAGGGAAGTTACTGGGGTTCATTGTCAGCAGAGAAGGGATAAAAGTGGATCCTGACAAAGTGAAGGCAATACAAGAAATGTCTGCTCCCCGAACTGAACGAGAAGTGAGAAGTTTTCTTGGAAGGCTCAACTATATTGCTAGATTTATTGCCAATTTGACTAGCACTTGCGAGCCTATATTCAAGATCTTGGAAACATCAACCTGGGAGTGGAATGAAGAATGCCAAGAAGCTTTTGATAAAATAAAAGCTTATTTGATGAAACCTCCAATTTTAGCCCCACCTATACCAGGCCGTCCTTTAATATTGTACCTCACAGTGTTGCCCACGTCTCTTGGGGCAATGTTAGGACAATATGATGAGTCCGGAAAGAAAGAGCAGGCAATTTATTATCTGAGCAAGAAGTTTAATGACTGTGAATCTCGTTATCTGGCGATTGAAAAGACTTGTTGTGCATTAGTGTGGGCATCCAAGAGATTGAGGCAGTACATGTTATACTACACTACCTGGTTAATCTCTCGAATGGATCCATTGAAATACATATTTGATAGTCCTCATGTTTCATTAAGAATGTCAAAATGGCAAGTGATGCTGTCTGAATTTGATATCAAATATGTGACCCAGAAGTCCATCAAAGGAAGTGCAATTGCTGATCATCTAGCTGAAAATCCTCTTGAGGATATACAGCCTATCATGCCTGAATTCCCCGATGGTGAGGTGTTAACAGTGGAAAAAGATGAGAAAGAAAAGGAGAATGTATGGAAAATGTACTTCGATGGGGCCGCCAATATGAATGAGTGTGGAATAGGAGCTGTAGTAGTGTCACCAGCTGGAAAACAATACCCAGTTTCCATCAAGTTAGATTTTGAATGCACCAACAACATCGCAGAATATGAAGCCTGTGCGAATGGTTTGCAAGCTGCAATTGACCTAGGGATCAAAGAATTAAAGGTGTTTGGAGATTCTGCGCTCATAATCTATCAAGTTAATGGAGAATGGCGTACGAAGGATCTGAAATTGGTGCTTTATCAGAAATACTTGTCTCGATTAATTGAAGAATTTGATGATGTGTCATTCTCTCACTTAACTCGAGACCATAACCAATTTGCGGATGCATTGGCAACCACAGCGGCAATGACAAAATTGGAAGTCCATACCAATGTCCAACCCATCCACGTAGAGGTGCAAAGTGAACCAATATACTGTGACAATGTGGAGGTTGAGCCAGATGGACAACCATGGTATTATGACATCAAGCAGTACATTCAAAAAGGAGAATATCCGACTGGAGCAAATGAAGTGCAAAGAAAAACAATTCGACGATTGGCCATGGCCTTTTTCTTGAATGGTGAAGTCCTTTACAAGAGAAATCATGACACCACTCTCCTCAGATGTGTGGATGCTCATGAAGCTCAAATGATCATGACGGAGATCCATGAAGGAATTTGTGGAACCCATGCTAATGGACATATGATGGCACGCAAAATCCTAAGAAGCGGTTATTACTGGTCCCCCATGGAAAATGATTGCATCAATTATGTTCGAAAATGCCAAAAATGCCAAATATATGCAAACCGAGTCAATGCTCCTCCAGTTCCGTTGCACAACATGGTATCTCCTTGGCCTTTCTCAATGTGGGGCATGGATGTCATTGGCCCTATCAATCCTAAAGCTTCAAATGGTCATCGTTTCATTTTGGTGGCGATAGACTATTTCACAAAGTGGGTGGAAGCTACTTCATATGCTAACATTACACAGAAAGTGTTTATCAGATTCATCAAAAGAGATATCATCTGCAGATATGGGATTCCAGAAAGAATTATCACAGATAATGCTCCTAACCTCAATGGTGCCGAAGTTCAAAAGTTCTTTGAGACTTACAAGATCAAGCATCACAACTCAGCTCCTTATAGACCTCAAATGAATGGTGCGGTTGAAGCTGCAAATAAGAATATCAAGAAAATCATCGCCAAGATGGTGGTGAATTACAAAGACTGGCATGAAATGTTGCTTTATGCTTTGCACGCATATCGTACTAACATACGATCAAGTACAGGGGCAACTCCCTTCTTATTGGTCTATGGAATGGAAGCGGTATCTCCAATAGAAGTGGAAATCCCGTCCTTAAGGGTTCTAATTGAGGCTGAGTTAGAAGAATCTGAATGGGTGAAGGCTCGATATGAACAGCTGAACATGATAGAAGAGAAAAGATTGGCAGCTATTTGTCACGGCCAGTTGTACCAAGGTAGAATGGCTAAGGCTTTTAACAAGAAAGTCCGTCCTAGAGATTTTTATCCAGGAGATTTGGTTCTGAAGAAAATTTTCCCTAATCAAGAAGATGCACGAGGAAAATGGGCCCCAAGCTATGAAGGTCCTTACATTGTCAAGCAAGCATTCTCAGGTGGGGCATTGATTTTGCAAAACATGGATGGACAAGAATTGACTAAACCAATCAATACCGATGCAGTCAAAAGGTTTTATGCTTGAAAAGATGTTTAAAAAAACCCGTTAGGTTGAAAACTCGAAAGAGCGACCTAAGCAAAATTTAGGGTGATACAAAAAGAAAAAGAAAAAGAAAAAGCTCTTTAGGTTAAAAACTCGAAAGAGAAACCTAGGCAAAAATTAGAGCAAAAAGATAATCATCATCTCAAGCAACCTACACTGGGACAATTTTTTAATGTTGAATTTGTCCAAACGAATCAAATAGACGAAGACTTAAACTGGAGCAATTTTCTAGAAAAAAGGGTTTGAAGATATCATCAGAGGTCATGGCTATGGTGTTCAACTTGCTGCAAGAAGTTGATTGATTAAGCCACAAAGAATTCATACTGGGGCAAAAATTTCATGTCTTTTACAATCTTGTCTTTCAGCTTCGTGTTGTTACCTTGTTTTTCAAACATCTTGTCATCCAATACACCAAGCAATGAAGATGCCTATTCAGCCAATCTTTTGTTTCCTCTTTAAATGCATATTTATTTATGATGTCTCGAGTAAGCATAAATTTAAGTTTAAAGTTATACAACTTAATAATTCTTACAGCAATACATCCATGGCTAGCATCACACCAAGAAAATTCAAAAGTTTCAGTCAAACTCGGCAGAAAAGTAATCATCATCCTAAAAAGGGAAAAAGGAAAAAGGGAAAGAAGTCAGCAAAGGTCCAGAAGTAAAGAAAGTTTATGTCAGAAGGTCCAGCACATGAATTACGAGTTTGATCGGTTATAGTCTTCCTTGAGGCTTGCTTGATTTGGTTACGGTTAGTTTTTCTGAAATAAACTGAAAATTGATGACTTGTGCATATAACCTGAAAAAAAAAAAAAGAGAGACACTATGAAAATCATTGTTTTCCATGCCAATTTACATTTCCTGTCGGCCTCAGATTGCCAATTTACTTTCCTGTCGGCATCAGATTGCCATTTACATTTCCTGTCGGCCTCAAATTGCTAATTTACTTTCCTGTCGGCCTCAGATTGCCAATTTACTTTCCTGTCGACCTCGGATTGCCAATTTACTTTCCAGTCGGCCTCAGATTGCCAATTTACATTTCATGTCGGCCTCTGATTGCCAATTTACTTTTCCTGTCGGCCTCAGATTGCCAATTTACTTTTCCTGTCGGCCTCAGATTGCCAATTTACTTTCCTGTCGGCCTTAGATTGCCAATTTACTTTCCAGTCGGCCTCAGATTGCCAATTTACATTTCATGTCGGCCTCAGATTGCCAATTTACATTTCATGTCGGCCTCAGATTGCTAATTTACTTTCCAGTCGGCCTCAGATTGCCAATTTACTTTCCAGTCGGCCTCAGATTGCCAATTTACATTTCATATCGGCCTCAGATTGCCAATTTACTTTCCAGTCGGCCTTAGATTGCCAATTTACATTTCATGTCGGCCTCAAATTGCCAATTTACATTTCATGTCGGCTTCAGATTGCCAATTTACTTTCCTGTCGGCCTCAGATTGCCAATTTACTTTCCAGTCGGCCTCAGATTGCCAATTTACATTTCATGTCGACCTCAGATTGCCAATTTACATTTCATGTCGGCCTCAGATTGCCAATTTACTTTCCAGTCGGCCTCAGATTGCCAATTTACATTTCACGTCGACCTCAGATTGCCAATTTACTTTCCTGTCGGCCTCAGATTGCCAATTTACTTTCCAGTCGGCCTCAGATTGCCAATTTACATTTCATGTCGGCCTCTGATTGCCAATTTACTTTTCCTGTCGGCCTCAGATTGCCAATTTACTTTCCTGTCGGCCTCAGATTGCCAATTTACTTTCCTGTCGGCATCAGATTGCCAATTTACTTTCCAGTCGACCTCAGATTTCCAGTCGGCCTCAGATTGCCAATTTACTTTCCAGTCGGCCTCAGATTGCCAATTTACATTTCATGTCGGTCTCAGATTGCCAATTTACATTTCATGTCGGCCTCAGATTGCCAATTTACATTCCTGTCGGCCTCAGATTGCCAATTTACTTTCCAGTCGGCCTCAGATTGCCAATTTACTTTCCAGTCGGCCTCAGATTGCCAATTTACATTTCATGTCGGCCTCAGATTGCCAATTTACTTTCCTGTCGGCCTCAGATTGCCAATTTACTTTCGGTCGACCTCAGATTGCCAATTTACATTTCATGTCGGCCTCAGATTGCCAATTTACTTTCCTGTCGGCCTCAGATTGCCAATTTACTTTCCAGTCGGCCTTAGATTGTCAATTCACATTTCATGTCGGCCTCAGATTGCCATTTTCTTTCATATCACCCTCAGATTGCCATTTTACTTTTCCATCATCCTCAGATTATTCTTTTACATGTACAGATTGTCTCAAAGTGTCATTTTTCTTATTAGTCTTTTAACATTTCTTGTAAGTTGTAAATTTAGGTCAAATTGGTTAGCTATTGTTCTTTGAGTGATTCTCGCATAGTTGATTTTTGAACCGCATCATCTCCTGTAACCTTATCTGAAAATTTATGTCATTTTTGCTTCGGACTTAGATTTCATTGCATTGCATGCATCGCCGAACAAAATCGATGTTCATGTCTTTACTCATTCCTTATGAAGACAATATTTACAATTCAAATTTTTATATTTTTCTTATAAGAAATGAGTAAAGAGGGGCAACTGTGAACACCCGATTTTATCCGGACCAATAAAAAAAATAAAATTTCAAAATTGGCGCATTTTCATAATTTAAACCGTTGAGTAACCTAAATCCAGTTTAAACTAATTTTAGGTTCATTCTAACTTTTGGTCCATATGCATCGATATAAAAAAAAACTAAAAAATTAATTTATCATTTTAGTTTTAATTTTCAGTCCAAGTCACATTGTAAACTGATCTCAATTCCTTTTCAAATTATTTGTAACCCATTCACATTTAACCCATCCAATTTGTTTCATATCACTAGTTTGTTTATTTTGATCATTTGTCCTTGTCCAAAAAAATTAAAAAAATATAAAATAAAAAATAAATAAAAAAATAAAAATAAAAACACTATGCTTCCACTCATGGGGAGAACTTCCCGTGACACAACGCAACAACACAAAAGTATAATAAAAGAAAAAGTTGGTCAAGAGATGATATAATGATGAGTTCTTGTTCCTATTCCTAGCAAGAAGATGAAGTTCCTTGTGGCTACAGATCACGGACATGCTAGAATCCATATGATTAACCTGCAAAAGGGAATTAGTAATGATGGGGGAGGGGGGTAATCATTCGGACCGAAAAAAAAAAGGGGGAACCAGCCTCAGAGGAAGGATTTTTTTAACATCATATGGACTTTATCATCACGGGGACCTAACCAAGAACCCACCCCCATCGTTTCATCACCAAGTCATGTTTTACAGAACCACCACAACATCATCACTTTCATTTTTGAAGTCCCATGATCCTCCTCTTAAGAGAACACACATACAGTGACACGGGGAGGGAGGGAGCGAGTTTCCATTTTTAGTTCCTAGGATTCTGCAAGGTAAAATGAGTTCAGAAAATGTATACATAGCATGGTTTTTATATACACGCTCATGATAATAATCTCACCAATATAGTTAAGATTATCATCAATACCACCCCTCCCATTTCTAATCTACCATCACTACTACGTTCTTCCCTTTCAGATCTGAACCTATTCTTGTTTAACAACCAAACAACCACCATCTCTACCTTCTACCCCTACCAAATATCACGAACACTATACAAGCTTACCCATGTATGCTGCTTCTTCTCTCGGCCGTCGAACTCCTTCTCATCTCAGCATCGCGAATGGCGCCGTGAATAGCATAGCTAGCCTCATCCCATCGCCGAACCTCCATAACCCCCTTCATCTTCACCTTCCATCATCATCGCATAAGACTCCCATCAAAGCTCACTTCAACTCTAGCTCTATCACCACCCCATTGTCCTCATCCTTAGAGCCATCCATCAACCCCAAAAATCATCACCCCCATCACTGTCCTCCCTCAACAAACACAGCCACAACACCACATTCCATCATTATCATTACATACCCTCACTAATAAACCATCTCAAACAATAAAAATCACAAAAAGAAACCATCCTCATTCAGTAAAATACCAGTCTCCCATTACAACCAACTTGTTTCAAACCAAAAAATCCATTCATAGTCAAAATCCCTTCACAGCCCAAAAGAAAAAATAAAAATCAATTCATCAAAGCCTCTCTCTTAACATCAAAACAAACAGCAGAAATAAAAAAGTAAGTTGTAGCCTTGCCGTGCTCAAAGCCGCGCGAATACATCGCGGCCTCCCCTTCACTTCCCCTCTGGCCAGCCCTAAAGCGGTGCTGATACTTCCTCCCTTGGACTGCACATCGCATGAACTCTTCTTTCCTCCTTGCTCGAATGCACCTCACACCTGAGCGCTGCCATTCCTCCGCTCCCTTGATGCCCAGATTGCGACTTCCCCCTTTTGCCGCGTCAACATTTCCTTTCCTCACCGCTGCCTCATCTCAGCTCCATCATCACGAGCCAAACACCGCTGCATGCCCCTGTGAGCCACTGCGCTTCCCTGGCCTTCAACAGCCCCAAGTCGGCCATCGCGGCCCCATTCCCCTCAGTGAAGGACTTCCCTTTCTTCCCCAAGCCAGCCGCCGGAAATCCCTTCCCCATGCACAACCGCACACCAGCGGCTCCTCCTCCCTGCCCACCCGCGCGGCGCCTTCCCCCTCCCCCTCTGTCTTGGCCGTGACTTTTGGTGGTCATCCTTTCTCCCTTGCTCGCCCTCTCTCTCTCTCTCTCTCCCTCTCTCGATCTTTCTCTCTCTTTTGCTCTCTGTTGTGTTTTGCTCACAAAAAAGGGAAAGTGAAACCCAATTGTACAAGAGATGGTTCCAGACATGTCTATCGATGCCATGCTGATGTGTTTGTTGTTTTTTTTAATTTTTTTTCTAATTTGTTCAGTATAAATCATTTAGACTTAGTGGACCACTTAAATTTTCAGTTGGGCTTTTTCTTAGTCATTAGTTAAATTGGACCATATTACTTTTGGCTCATTTCCTTTTGATTTTAGAGTCAACATATATATTCTGATTAATTGGGAGGTGCATAGGCACATCACATTTTATTTTTATTATGTGAAAAATTCTTTGTTTTAAATAGGCTAGTATTTGGGATCACACTTCTTTCACAATCTCTCAACCATTTTTCGTTTATGTCTTTTAATGAAAGTTTGGTTCTAAAATTTGTTCTTAGTTATTTATTTATTTATTTATTATATATCTTCATTTTTATGTATTAATAAAAATTAATCACCTTTTTTTACATAATTAACTGAGCCGTGACGGCTTGTTAATTCATTATTTTTAAGAATATTTTAGCTGTGACAGTTTGATATTCTAAAACTCCCTTTTCAAAAATAAAATTTAATCAATCTATGATTATTTTAAAAGAACTACGTGACTTTGAATTCCTCATCGCACCAGAGGATACGTAGGAGCAGGTGATTCCTGTCAAGTCAAAATTAGATTTTATTATGTTATTTTATGTTATTTCATTTTTGATTTGTAAATATTTATTATTATTTCTGTTTATTTATAAATATTTATTGTCTTTTATTATTATGTGTTATTTCAATTTCAGCTAATAATCAAATTGTTTTAAATGTGGATGTTAATTTAGCCGTGACGGCTTATTAACTCAGTTAAACATCTGAGCTGTGACAGCTTGATGTTTTTCAAATAAAAATTAGATTTTTATAATTCGTATTACTTGAAAATATTTTCTTTAATATCTTTTTATTCTTTAAATTTTAAATTAACCAATTATTTGTTATATATATGTTATTTCAAATAAAGAAGTTAATTTAGCCGAGACGGCTTATTAACTTAGTGTTTTGGTCATCTAAGTTGTGACAGCTTGATGTTTCAAATTTTCAAGATTTATGATATTATCTTATTCTGTTTTGTATGTAAATATTTTTGTTCATTACTGTTATTATTATTGTAAATATTTTTTTTTTATTATTATTATCCTCCTCTTTCTTTATTATCTTAATTTAAGTTAATCATTGAAATGTATATATTTTATTTCAAATAAAGATGTTAATTTAGCCGTGACGGCTTGTTAACTCAATATTACGGATACCTGAGCTGTGACAGTTTGGTATCCCGGAATTTTCTTATGCTAAAAGATTTTCTTTTATAATTTTCTTGAAATAAAAATATAAATAAATTTTTTTTAAAAAAAAGGTTATTAATAATTTGCACAATTAATTAAGGTACCGTCTAAAGGACGGGTGTGTTAGGAGTGCTGTAGGATTAAGTTCCTACCCTTCCCTAAGCATAACCGACTCCCGAGCTCAAATCTGGTTTCAAAGATCATTTTCTTTTAAATTAAATGGGTTTTTCCATAATTTTTCCCAATTAAATAAAATTTGGTGGCGACTCCATTTTAAAAAAAAAAAAAATCATTTTTTTTGCCGTCCACGTCGCGATCCCGGTTGCGACACTACCACTTTTAGAAGTTAAACCTACACTTCTAAACACTTCTAAAGCAATATTATTTCAGATTCTACTCATCCTAAAATAGTGGCTATATCTTAGATTCTAAGGGATCTAAAACTCACATTTTTCAACCTTTCCACTTAATAGTTGTTCCTAACACTCACCAAATACTTTTTGCTTCACTCAAATATAATTTTTTCACATTCTAACTCATTAAAACAACATCATACAGTGGCCATAAATCCAGGGCAGTGGCTGAAGCACAAATCACAAACAATCATATAAAATCACATTTTAAGTGCATGTAAGTTACTAGTTTCTCTTATAATCATTTTAGAACCTCAAAACTCTTTTAGAAACCAATTTATTTCATCAAAATCATAAAAATATAATGCTAAGGCAGTAGATATTTCAAATCACTCTCAAGTGAGTTTTAAATCATAAAATCATGCTCAAAGTGTTCTTTGAGTGTTTCTATGCTTAAGAAAATCTTAAGACATAGTTTGTTGGTCCTTGTGACTAGATGAAGCTTATGCTAAGCTCATCCCCATCACATGGCCGAAATAGTATTCATAGAATACTTCCATTTTCCAAACTTCACTTGAGATACAAAGGGCAAGTCTTTGAGCTCTAGGATCTTTAGCTGATGACATAAACTTAAACATGCTATGCACTTTATTTTACTTTTTATTATAAAAATAAAGTGAGAACATGAAAATAAATATGAGATGCAAGCTCATTATTATCTTTAAAGTTTAAGTGATGACTTAAAATATAAACATGAAATGCAAATCTTGAAATTTAAACATGAGGATGCAAGTTCATTTCTTTATTCTTGAGATTTTAGTGATGATAAGGAAAAAAAAAATGTTATGCAAAGCATAAACTTAAACATGATGCAAGGTTCCTTGTTAACTTTACTAGAGCTCATTCAAGACTTTTCAAGGAATATAAATAATATTCCAAAAATAGTGGCAATACCTAAAGTAAACTTTATTTACATTATTGAGATTAACATTTCTTTCCAAGGGTATAAAGAGAACCACACCGTATTCTTTATTTTATGCCCAATAGCTCCTATCTAGAATTGACTCTAGAACATGCCGGCCAACTTTAAAGTTGACAAGGGTAAGCTTTGAGCTCTTTGAAAACCAAGTAATATATTTTCTTAAGTAAAACTTTTAGTGAGCTACTTCACATTTTCATCAAACTTTGTAAAAAGAAAAGGAAAGGAAACCGAAACCATAAAAGAAAGAAAACCATAAAAGAAAGAAAAAGAAAGGGAAAACCAAAATGCTTCAAGATCAAGAACAAGTTCCAAGCTTTAGAGGTTTCTCAAATGATAATCACAAGACCATTATCTTGAAACCTCATTATCAAGCTAAAGATTTCTTTTCAAACCAAGCCTCATACCAAAAATCAAAAAGAGAGGAAAAAGAGTTTGACCTAAGAGAAACTAGAACTTTTCATACCAAAATATTAATATAAAAGAAAAAGCTTTTAAAAACAAAACCCCTACCAAGTTGTATTTTCTTTGGAAGGAAAAGAGAGCTTGTTCTTGTGAAAAGATGAGAAGAAAAAATTCTTCTCCAAAAGATGATGATGGTTCGGCCAAGCTAAGGAAAAAGGAAAGAAATATGTTTTGTGCGAGCTTTGTGTTTGAAAAAGGAAGCTTTAGTGTTTGGGTGATGATTTATGGTGGTTGTGTGGTGGTTTGAGGTTGCAAGAGGGTGGCTCTATGAGGAGGATGAAGAAGATGAAGAAAATGAGAAGAAAAGAGCTCTTATAGTTCTTTGAGAGAAAGAAATGAAACTTAGAGAAAATCTTAAGAAACAAGAAACAAACTTGAGCAAATAGAACCAAGTTCTCTTATGATGGGTATTTATAGAAAAAAATGAAATATGATGGAATGAATAGAGGAGGACGCCAGCGACCTTGAGGGCTTGTGGGAGGGAAAATATCTCCTCAATGTGGTCATTCAAAGCATGGTTGGAAGTATAGCTAGGTATGGTTTGAAGCATGGTCCAAGGTATGGGTCAAATATGGTGCAAGCATGGTCCTAGAGTGTGATGAAAAATAACATGTGATGAATATGGGCAAAGGTGTGGCCGGTTCCTATGTGGCCATGGGAGAGGAGATTTGTTTTATCTAATTGTGATTTAGTGATGTGTTTAGGTGTATATTTGATTAAGCTTTTGGTTAGGAGTTTGTAAGTAAGTGTTTAGGTAAGGTAATGAGTAATTAGGAATGGTGAGACATGATAAGGAGTGGTCTTGCTTCATTAGCAAAATCAAAACTCATTTTATGATATGATTATGCACAAACATAATTCCTTAATTTAAGGAATTGGAGAGAGAAAACACTATTCAAGATTTCATGACATGGAATCTTGATTTATAAAAAGAGATTAAGGTGTATCTAAGCAATCTTAGGTTCTAATTAACCTTAATAAACTATTCTGACTCTAGATTAATTATTAAAATTAATTAATCTTTGATTAGAGTTTAATATTGCTTAGGTTTTCTTAATTATGCCATTAAGCCCGAAATACACTATTTCAGGGGTAAAACGGCTTGTACTAACACTGCCCAAGACCACTCGGATCAAAACAAATATCATTCAACACATATAATTAACATTCTAAACTCTCGGGAGAGATTCTGGGCTCAAATGACACTAATACCCGCGTAAAATGCTATAGGGGTATTTTGGCCATTTTTAGCTGAAAGTTTAGAAAATAAGATTTTCATCTCTGCTATCCACCACAACATATATAATCCCCTTCAAACATCGAGTTGACCCTTCGAGGACTGCCACATCAATTATCTTTGAATTTCTGAGTAAAAATGACCTCAAGGGCATTTCAATTATTTACGCTCAAACGGGAAAAACCGGGGCGTTACAATTAGCATTGTCGAGCTCCTTTGTGTGAAGATATATTGATGCCACACAGTGAGACCCATCACTATCACAGCCTCATTCACGTCTGCAATATGTCACAACGAGTTCGTCGCAACCCCCGTCGCCATCGTAGCTTTAGGTAAAACTCTCCAAACTCAAGCCTGTGATTATCTTTTAGTCTCAGCCAAAATAGGAAAAAGAAATATCACATTGTTTGTTTTGCTTTCATCTTCCCTACACACTAGATAATTTCTGGGTATTGGCTAATTTTTTTTTTGTTTATGTTCCAACACATCTTAGCTTTCATCTCTTAACTTCAATTCCTGAATCTATATTCTAAAGATAAATAATGTAGGATAATTATTTAGTTGTTATTGTTAGATCTTTGAATCCATAATTTGACCTAGCTGGGAAAAGGGAACACTGGAGTTCCATCATTTATTCACTTAATTCATGCTCGAAAAAAAAATCATCCTAGAACATTGAAATGCTGAGATATTTGGTATTTTTGGTAGTAAGATCTATGTTGCTTCAGTTCTTCCTTTGGTACTGGAAAGAAAAAGGGAGTGTTAGGGAAAATAGTGCAAATTTATTAGTTGTGTTAGTTTAATGATATATTTTATTTCAAGTGACGCAAGGTCTTGGAAGAAGAAGAAATTACATTAAAGACTTGATATGTTGTTTGGAGTTTGGAGGGCCATATTTTGCTAATTTAATTTGTGATTTGTGAGCTTCGTTTCCTATGTTATCTTGTATTTTATTTTCATAGGTAGCTATATAATTTTGTAGCATATTTTCGCATATTAGTGGTTTTGTGTAAAAGTCGGCCTGTTTAGCCTGATTGGTCTATTCGGCCTATAGCCTAGGGGCTGTTTTAAATTTTTTGGAATCAAAGGCTTTCTAAACAAGCTTCAGAGTAGGCCAAGCTAAGGCTTGAAAAATTGCCTAGAGAAGGCTATAGGCTAGGCTCAGGTCTGATGTTGGTGATAAAGGCCTGGCTTGGCCTATTTCCACCCCTACTTTTGTTACTTTTTTTGGTTTTGTTTTGTGGTACAATTGAAAATTCTCCTCTTTTTCTCACCATCACATTAGCATCTTGTTATGGTGCAACCCAATAACATGAACAAGATCTCATCCTGTTATTGTACGTTTGTACACTTGTGTCTGACGTACCTATGGACCATTTTGTCCATTTTGTTGTAAATCAGAAAAAGGTGCCCAAAAATCTTTCTGTGCATGGCATGACTTTTCAGTCCATTTGTCTGCAACGTGACGATTCATGGGAATTACAAACCCACGTAATAATTGGTTGTCTTAATTATTTATGTGGCCAATTCTTATTTTTTGGTTTTCATTGGCTCTGGAATTTTGTCTAAATGCATATGCTATAGCATTTGTAGCATTCAGTAAGGTTTATCAATTGTCTGCTAAAAACTTAAAAGATGCGTCGATTCTAAAATTTTCACTTGCCCTCATATTTCCATTTGATTAAGCTTTTATATTGACTTGTGTAATTAGATTTCTTATTTAAAGCAAGACTTAATCTGTATTAGGGGAGCTTTTTGGCCTTTTAAAATATATGTTTCCATTTATTTTAGCAACCATGCTATTTAGACTAACCAGACATCTAATTTATATGTACTACTAATATGCTTTATTTTGCGGGGGCTACTGGTCGCAAAATTTTGTCATTTTCTCTTTGCCATTGGAGCAATATATCAATGCAAATGGAGAATGAGAAGGTTAACATACATAATGATCTTGCACTAAGCATTCTATCAAAATTACCTGCGAAATCCCTAAAGCAATTTAGATGCATTCGTAAATCTTAGGCAGATTTACTTGGTGATCCTCATTTCATGAGCATGTATTTGGAGAATTTAACATCTAAAAATGATGATTCATGTGTCCTCCTAGTGCAACAAGTTCCAAATTCTTGTGAAAAAAATTTGTTTTTGCTTTCAGGGGAGAAGTATGAGAACAGGGTTAAATAAGATTGGCCATTTCCATTTCAAGAGCATCCCACAGACATTTCGGTTTATGGCTTCTATATTAATCGTACAATTTGCATCCATCAAGGCATACTCATTGATGCAAAAATGGTATTCTAGAACCTATCAACCGAGGAGTTTAAGGTTTTTCCTCCAGGTCTTACTCATGTGCCTGGTTTAGATTTTATGATATCAATTCATGGATTTGGTTATGATCATGTGACCGATGACTATAAATCGATTCATCATGTTGTTGTTTTGAAGATTGATATCATCTTATTGAAATATATTATGGTATTATCCTAGATCCTTTTTGGCAAATTTATAGCCTGAAAGATAATTGTTGGAGGAAACTTCATCTCGAAATGACGCTTGAGTGCCCTCAAATTGTTGGTTCTACAGTGTACTTGAATGGAGATTGTCATTGGTGGGGTACTAAAGAAAATAATGAAGAAACAAAGGCAGAAGACTTCCTTGTGTCATTTGACATGAGCAGCGAAATGTTTCACACAACATCAATTGCTCGACATCATCGTGATGATTTTGTTGGCCGAAATTTGGTAGTGCTCAAAGGTCCTGTTGCTTTAATTTCAAAGGATGCAAGGAATAATTGCTATGAGTTAACAATTTTGGGTGAAGTTGGTGTGAAGGAATCATGGGTAAAACTTTTAACCGTTGGACCCTTTCCTTATGTCGAGTATCCTATTGGAGTTGGGAAGAATGACAATATATTCTTTAGTAAAACTGATGATGAATTGGCTTGGTTTGATTTGAGTACCTAGATAATGGAGGACATTGGTATTAAAGGAAAGGCTAATTGTTGTCAAACATTTATTTACAAGGAAAGTCTCCTCCCTATCATTTGAGGAAAAAACTAGTAAGCTTGTTTCTTTGTCTTGCCTAAGGTTTTATTATGATAAACTTAATTTGTTTGTTAGGATCTATATGATGGTTAAATTTTATGAATTAATTAAATGAAATCTTTGGATTGTCCAGCTACATATTTACCCAAAAAAAAAAGAAAGTAAGAAATTGCCAGCTGCATCATTATTCTTTTTATCATCATGACGACTGTGAATTTTTTTCTAAGAATTTTTTTTTTTATAGATGCATATATGGTTAATCACTAGTTGAGTACATTATAGAGAAAAATTAGGAGTGATCCGCATGTGCATTGTTCGATAATGTTTACTTTTTCCGATAACTAATTTTAGCAAAAGTCCTTCTAAAATATAGCTTTGATAATGATTGAAAAACATAATTATATTGTGATTCTTTCAGTTGTGCCATACTATGAAAAATATCAAAAATATTTAAATTTGGGATTTGTTGAACACTGGTGTTGTTCTCAAGGCTAAATTTAAAAAGGATTGTTAATTCCAAAGCCTAGTGACTTCATAATCGGATTGGACTAGTTGGTTTGGACCAGAATCGGTGAACCGACCACCTGGCCGGTTTGGTCCTCTTGTTGGACCGAATTTGCAATCAACTTGGTCAAACACAATTTGACTCTGGTTAAACCGGCCAGGTTTGCCTAGAGAATTTATATTTTCTCAAAAATTGGAATTGTAGGGATCAAACTTGCTACCCATAGGAAGGAAAACATACCCCTTCACCATTAGAGCACTTATTTTTTTCTGTTATTGTATGTAAATAATAATGTGTATTAGATAGTTATTTGAACTACATTTTTACAATATATTTCTATATATTTATCTAATATATTTCGGTTCAATCTATTGAACCAATGATTCACTAGTCGAACCAATAATCCAATGCCATGGTCAAGTTGATCACCAGTCTGATTCTTAAAATTATGTACTGTAGGTCTAGTAAAGTTATGTACAATCCGAGTCATATATCAAGGAAACTATGCTAATAAGTTGGAGATTGGGGTGCCTTTGTTGCATGAGACAAATAAATTCTCTTTAATTCCCCTTTTTTTTTTCAGTTTCATCACCTCGTCATAAACTGAGATCCCAAATATACAAAGTTCGTTGAGGTCACAACTTTCTCGAATTTCTTTTTTTTTTTTTCATTTGATCTTTTTCTTCTCTGTTTGAATTAAAAAAAATGATACGCGGCATGTTTATTATGCTCAAAATAAAAAAAACCCCTATTTTCATTACTTCAATATTGTGAAGTTATTGTTCCCTTTTTAGCTTTTGGATTATTTCAATATTCGATTTTTTTTTCTCTTTTTGATAGGTATCCGTAAGCTTTTGTTCTTTTTTTTTATTTCTCTTTCTTTGTTTGATCTTTTTTTTTTTTTTTGAATTTGTTGTTTTCTCTCTTTTTTATGAGTGACTTTCATAAAAATTGTTCTCTGATTGATTCCTTTTTAGCCTTGATTCAATCTGAGTATTCAAGGAAGGATATATCCCTTTTTACTTTTGCCATCAATGTAGACTGCACCATAGTAGTAGATTTATCACCACCATACTTGGCATAGGCGCCACTATGATGTTTAACCGTCAACACTAATGTCACGCATGTGTAACCAACGTAAGTCTTCTATATTTCTTTTATCTGTTTGATTCATTATCCTTATTTGAATCGAGTTATTTTTTTTCCATCTACTACTTTCTCTATTTTAGATGTAATTTAATGTTTTGGGTTTAATGAGGGTTGACAGTTTTGCTTGAGTTAATTTTTTCTTAATAAAATAATTATTGAGTCGATTTTAACAAAATACGTGAGAGAAATTGGATATTTGGAAAAATATTTGACTCCACTAACTATTTTTTATTTGGAAATAGGTTGAGTTGGCTAGCTACATTGTGTTTCAGATTTCGTAGGTGGAGTTACTTGGTAAGATGTTTCCCTCAATTATCATTTTCATTGCTATTTTAATTAGCCGAACCAGTTTGGACAATTTGGAAACACCATGGAAATCCCCCTCCAGGGGTTAAATCATATTTATTTTGTAGTTCAAATAAACACATTAGTGCAGGAAAACAAATTATGGCTAGGCATTTAATTGAGAAAGAAATATTGACTATTCCTTGTAGCTTAAAAGCCTATATATTATGCGTGAAAATTTTACCCCGTGGAATATATTTTTAGGTATTTCGACTACATATGTGCAATTGACAATTGTGACTTATGAAATTAAAATTTTCATTTGGGCTAATTGACCCTGTTAAGTATTAAAAAAAAAAGCAATTTTATATTAAAAGCCAATGCATTTATAGCCTGAATCATATAAAAACACCAGTGAATACTCAATTCACTATTTTTAGTGTTGCAAGTGGTGAAAAGATGCCTAAACATTAAGATAAAAAATGTCTAAATCTGATTATTCTGTTTGATAACTGAAAGGGAATTATCAAAATTTACTCATTATTCACATTTTTATATGAATTATTACTATGAATAAAATGAATAACAAACCTTCCATATCAGAGTAATTTTCTTCTTCATAAAATGGCACAACTTATTCTATTACTAAATCATCAAAGTCATTAATCACTTAAATACAACGAGATTTTGTTTGAATTTGTCTGCTAGAATGATGTACGTGCTTGATGAGCTATATATGAGTGAATGAATTAGGATTTAATTTTGATTTACTAATTAACACCGTTATTTAATCATGTATTGCTATCACACATGTGCAGATATGGTTGACTCTCATACTTATTATTTGAATGGTCATGCCAAACAAAGGATTTGATTTCATAGCAATGTAAAATTTGTTTATATTATCATAATATCAAAATTAAACTCAATAAGTTATACTATGTTATCTTTTCTAATATTTTGGCAATTTTTTTGGTTATATAGCATTGCTCTTTTCTAAGGGATTAACATGGTGGTGTACTTTTGTACAAGCTTTTTGATTTCACTGCTTTAGGGCTAGATAAGTTTGTAGCAAAGGAGGATGGTAGATTCCATTTCTCACTAGGAAGGAAGGGAGAACAAAGTTCATGTTTTCATTTCCAGCGAAGCAGACATCTATAGACTTTGGCATACTAGTCAAGTGGACTAAGGGCTTTGTAGTCTTTGGAGCAGTATGTTCTTCTCTAGCTCTGTCTATCATAAGCAGTACTCTAGGGGCCCTTGGGATTGATAGATTAGAAGTCACACCAGCATTCAACATGTGAAAAATGAAAAAAAAAAAAAAGATTCTGATGCATGTTGGTGAGTCATGTTAAACTTGTTGGTGAGTAATTGAAAATGTTGATATATTTTCAGTTTTGGAAATATTAAAAAAAGGGTTGCATTGTCTTAGGAAACTGAGATTTAGGGCTATGGTAGAGGACTTAGAGGCCTTGGGGTTGATGAATTACAAGTCACAATAGGATCCAACATGTGAAAAATGAAAAAAAAAAAAAACAGATTCTGATGCATGTTTGTAAGTCAGTAAGAAATGTTGGTGAGTAATTGAAATTGTTAGTATATTTTCAGTTTTGGAAATACTAAAAAGCGGTTGCATTGTCTTGGGAAACTGAGGTTTAGGGCTATGATAAAAGACTTAGGGGCTCTTGAGATTGATGAATTTGTGGTCAACACAATATCTAAGTATAATCCCAACTTATTATGCAATAAAGAATTCATAAAGTTTGCCTCAATATCACATCCAATTTGTACTTCAAGATTAAAATAGCTTGATTTTTTTTTTCTAATACACGATGGTAAATGTTTGCTATATGTCAGTGATTCCTTGTGAAATTGTTTGTCTACCCATGAAAAATGGTGGTATCCAATCAATTTTTTGTTTATAGGAAGAGATATAAACTTTTATGAAAACTTGTGTGAGAAAACTAGTTTATAGTAATCATGAGTTCTACGGACTGATCAACAGAGTCTCAATATCACATTCCAATATTCCATTTGTGCTCCAAAATCATAGTAATTCAAATTGTTTTTCTTTTACATGTTGGTAATAGCTTTAGATATGTTGGTGATTCCAACACACATTGTTGGCGATTTTTACAAATTTTTGGTATCTTATCATGTTTTATTTATATTATTGCTATAAACTTTTCAAGTTTGATTTCGTAACTTTTTATATGAATTTGCTATATGCATATAACTTAATGCATATTTGAATTTGCAACTCCTGACATAACAACTTTAGTAGAAAATATGCAACATTTCTCGTTATAGACAAATAAGAACCTATGATATTTAGAGAGCTCCTACACAATTAACAAGACTTATTCTTAATCAAACTCTATCAACAAGGCAATAGTGTTGTAAGTACAAAATAAGATAAAATATTAATTACAACCATTGACTATTCCATGTCTAAAGACTTATACTACATAATTCTGTGCACATCTATGGATGAGATAATGAAATTACATCAATGGTAAGAAGTTTGCACATTTTTCTCCCCTGCAAAGTAATAATGCTCACAGCAAACAAACAATGCCATTCTGACAACAAGAGAGCTAAAATTAACAGACCACATCCCTTTGTAAGTTTGTATTGTGCGCCATAGAAAATCTAAATTCATAATTTGCAATACCCCATTGATGATATTGACAGAAAACATGATGCTTGAGACAAGCTACCAAGTTAAGGATATCATGTTAAGGGATACAAACAAGATCAAAGCAACAGTCAGTTCTTAAAAATCTAGTCATCGTCCATGCTAACAGCAGGTTGCTCTCTCCTTGTGCCACCCGCTAGTTTTGCCATAATGATCTGAAAACATCATTATACAATCTCCATAAATTTATGCCTAGCAAAAAATGGATGGAACATACAAATTTACATAAACTTATATGTTGTGTGGCAAATTATCAGGGCACAGACCACATACCTATTGTTGATCTCAATAAATAGCATTTCATAACAAGAAACATTCATGTCATTTGTTAAAATGACTAACTATTGTCACTTCCATTTAACTATTGAGAGTGAAACACAATGTTTACCAATAGTGTAAAATTCTCTATGTACCATTTGCCGTATTACAAATAGTTACATAAATGAAAAGTTCGAGAAGGATATACTACTCACAAAAGTCACTGATACCCATATTCAACACTTTAGATGACAAGGCTATTTAGACAATAGTACATTACCCAATCTTAGCAGTATATTAGTGGCTAAAACATGGCATAAAAAAAGGAAAGAAAAATTCAGATACTAAAAAGAAAGAAGCTTACTTAGTCACATGTACATCCCAAACACTTGTGGTTGATATATCCTTACAAAGCAAAATGAGTCAAGTATTGAGACATCGTACCTATTTCCAAAGTACTCAGGAAAATATAAAACATTGTAGGAAAAAATAATCTAAGCCTTAAATACATAATGGAATCCTAACTTGTAATAAGGTCTGGCTTTCCAAACATTAATGTGTCCTAACCCAACCAATTGTCAATAAAACATGAAAAGATGGCATAACTTAATAAACTGCAGTAGACAGGTGAGCAGAAATGATACATCTATATAACAAGAGATTCTCAAGATTTCTTTTTTAATTTTTTTTTGTTTAAAAGAAAAAATTACATTAATAAAGAGAAAAGAATAATACAAATGCCATAATGGACAAGAGATCGTCAATATAAAAAGGCCAAATAAAAAAAGATATCAAAAGATTAAACCTTTCCAATCTCTTAGCATATCAAATATGGAGATCTCTCTAAAAATGTCATGTGCCAACCCCATGAAGATGCTAGACGTGTAATCCTATCCAACAAAACCTGTTCTGCATATACATATCATGATTGCAATTGTGTGACTTAATAGCCAAATATTTCAAATGCATAAAATTTGTTTTGAAATTGTTTAAAATGGACTAAAACCTATCTGACACTATTAATGGAACATTTAGATTTTATGAAGATTTGTGCTTTATGAGATGAAATTGTATTTTTTAACATTTGCATGTCAAAATATATCTTCAATATTATTTATCACAACATATCCTCCGAGTATCTAAAATTATCTACAATGCATGCAAAAGATTCTAATCAAATACCATTGAATGATTAAGTAAATGAATCCTGTATACAGGGAGTAGGGAACCAAAGAATAGATGCATTCACTTGCCATATATGTATAGGACCAACAAAACCCATCTATTACATCCTGAACTTGAGTGAACAATGACTTAAGCCAAGTGAGCATAACACTCCATTTTTTATTCTGCAACCTGAGGTTTGAAAGCCTGAAACCCCAGTTTGAGACCTACAAAGCAGCTTCATCCACAAAGGGTTGCACATTTCCTTGGCTAATTGATTCTTCCATGTCCTTTTGCCAAAATTCCTCATAGATTGGATCTTTCATTAGTATTTTATCCTGAAAGAACCATTGAGATCATCATCCATGAGGGGAAGCATGCATAATATCACATACTTTTGGTACATCACTACAGCATAAACCCTCATAACCAACTTTTGGATATACAAAATTTGTACATCTCTTCCAAAACTCAAGCCTTGTTTAAAATGGCTTATTGCTATCACTCACAACAAGGGATTATTAATGGTTTATGCTTTACATTTTGATATCTAAGCAACACTAGGCAAGAAGCGATTAACATTTGACCGTGCTAGGAATTTTTGTCATCAATAAAAGCCCCCTATCTATAATCAGTTACACTTATGCGGCTAAATCCATCATAAAGTGAATATCACATTAAATGTAGAACCCTTGTGAAGTGAAATTTGGATATCAAATAGTAGGCATTTCAAGCAAAATATAGAAAAAGATAACCTATTTCCCAGGGATAACAATAGCCAACTATCAATCTAACCATGCTTTCTTGACAAGAAGCTTTACCAATAGAAGACAGCAAGAAGTCTAGGAAACCTGAGGTAAAAAATACATGAATTTTCTTATATGTTGTCCATTTGTTCCAGGTTCTTTGTCTCTTTTCCCTTGTCATGATAGGATCATATGGGTTCACCATGGAAGCAAACGTGGCTGCACCTGACAGTTAATAGTTACATCAATCCCAAAATACTTGGCATGATGCTTATTCTGTCTGAAAAACTCAGATTTGCCATGCTGTGGTACATATATATTACATAATGTTTTCAGAAAGAAAGTATTTCCAACTTCAAAAGATGAAAAACCTACTCTGCCTTGTAACCTTGAGCTTCAACTTTTTCAAGTGTTTCGAAGGAGAGAAAATAACAAAAGGCCTCAATAAAACGTGATAGAGTACACTATAACAATGAATAAATGGTAGTTGTTATTTAAAAAGTTAATAAACAATAGGCTGCTTATAAAAGATCTTCATTTTGTGAAGTTGAGAAGATCCAAAAGTCACATGTAAACTAAAAGAAAAGGAATAGGACAAACAAAAGGCCTAGTAATACCTGCAAGTTTATCTAGAATGTATCTAAGTGCAGCCCAAGCATGCATACTTCCACTTGAGTACCCAACAACCCAAGACTTGTTCATACCAAGAGTATTAGCAAAAAATGACATAATTGCTGCCAAGAGTTCAGATTTCGATTGGGATGGGGATCATTTTGACCAAAACCAAGAAGGTCATATGTCAGCAAGCGAGAACTCTTCAAGCAGTGAATCTTTAACTCTAGGAATTCCTAATTTTAAACATGATGGCAATAGTTAAAAATGTTCCAGTATGTACAAATACACATAAAACACTTGAAATAAATTAACACTCATCAATCAACAATAACCTACAAGTCGAGAGGAAAGGAAAGCGTGGGGAGAAATAATTGAAAATCTAGGGCCTGTTTGGTTTACTGTTTTTAGTTTTCAGATTTCAATTTCTAGTTTTGAATTTTTGTGAAGGAAAAATTGAAAATTGAAAACTGGAAACTGAAAATAGCAAACCAAACAAGCCCCTAACCTTTATTTGTTTGTTCTGAGGAATTCAACTTCTAATTTGTATGTGCATAAAGTAAAGCATATTTTTTCAAGTAAAGCATTAATAAGGTGGACGCCACACATCTGGACTAGGGATCTTTAGTTACTTTCCCTTTTTTTTTCTGCTTCACGTGTCTTCTGGTGTAAGGAGTTCGATTGTGGGGCCCTGCCATGCGCTTCCTCGGCAATGTTTTCACCTGCCCAGCTATGGTGGAGGGTAGGTTCTCCTTAGTATCAACTTCATTATCCAAATCAACATGATTATTAGGCTGACCTCTAAGCTTTCTCTCATATGTTTCAATTGTTCATCAATGGTGGAGGGCAGATTCTCGGTTGACTCAACTGCGTGAGCTACATTTGTTAACATCAATGGGCAATTTGTGCCAACATGTGCATTGCCAATTTACAAAATAGTAAGATAAATGGTTATATACTTATTGATAATGTAGATTAAAAGGAAATTGACAAACCTCTGAGGCTATCCTCAATGGCATCCAGATCCTCGACTTGCTTGTCATGAAAATGTATGGTTGGGGTACCAATCAATTGGGTGCCATCACCTTTCATGAACACAAGCAGGCAATAAACCATCAACTTTTGCATCTGTGAGTACATACTCCCTGTATTCATTTCTCTCATCTAACACCCAGTTAAGTAGGAGGTCACGATGGAATGTGGCAATTTTAGACTACATGCAATGTTTATATTTTAATTACTTATTAGTGTAAGTTGCGAATCATGGTATAAAGTGAAAAATTGAAAATAAGACTTACCCTGGTCCATATTGGCATTGTAAGTCCCCCATCATATTTGGTGATACCATCCCACATTTCCATATACTTTATCGTGTAGATTCCATAGTCATTGCTTTATGTAAAAGGTACGCACAATCACAAATGTGTAAGAGCAATAAAGGATCTTAAGTTAAAAGTACAATTAAATTTCAATTGATCAACCAGTTAGCACCGTACCTCCCATCTTGTTGTGGCAAAGTCTCACTGACTACATCTAACTTCACTTGGTTTGGCATTAGCTTTTGGTCTAACAACTGCAATAGCTCCTAAAACCGAATAACCTATAATGACACAGAAAATAATACAAGGCGACAAATATTATTTCACAAGTTTCGTGGACAAATTTACAAAAAGTCATTAACTTGAATAAATATAAAAATAATACCGCCAACTCATCAACCAATAATCTATCACTGACATGGGCTTTAATCATGGAATCCAACACAAACAATTTATTGTTGTGTTGATCGACAACATAACACCACCAATGATTTTCCATTACCACTGGAGCAAATATCTACAACAACCATACAAATTGCATTACTTGAGACCACACCCAATATAAAGAAACATACTAAATAGTGTTAATATATGGATACCAAATTGCATCTGGCCATGGCGGTAATGTCTGGAAGCAAGTTGGTCAATTCAGTTTCTATACTTTCCCATGGCTTATGTTGGCCATCCTTGAACTCGTCGAGACCAAATGTAATCTTATCCTACATTCACAGGAAACACATCACTTGTTAGAGTAAAATATTTAGTCAAGTATGTAACTTAAAGGGACTTATATAGGCGAATGGCTGCACCATGAACAAAGAAGACAAGCAATATCGTGATCTCATTTGTGTCTTCTCCACATCATTCAATAGCGTACTTGCAAAGGATACAACCTGATCAATAATAAGGGAACAAAAGTCAGTAAGCTTGAAATGGGCAAATCTTACAACTAAGTAAACAAGCGATGTTTGCAGAGGTACTAACTATATTCAGAAGCCAACATCTTGGTCTCATTGTTGTAGTATCTTTGCGATCCAAAAAATTGCTATTGATATTAACTAACACCTGACACCACAAAAACATATTATAAAGTCTTCATTATTAATGTTTATGCTAAATTGGTTGCACTTTAGTATCTAAACTTCTGAAAAAGGTAAAAGATAAGAACCACACTCTTCCGCGACATCATCATTTCCTTTCGGATTTTTTGTGCAAGAAGCATACAGCTTCTGCTTCATTTTATCTCTTTTACTCTGAGAAGTGATGCTTGGACCAGCATAATCAAATTTGGTAATTGACTCTACGTGTGCATCCATTTCAGTTCTCTCAGGCATTTGTTCATTATCACCTTCTTCATCACCGCCCATGGATCCACTAGTATTCTCATCATTATCCTCGTCAGTTCCCATACTAGCTTCAGCAAATTTGTAGTTTGGCATTTTTGGCTCCAAAGAAGAATTATATTTGCCAGCTATGACAACATCATCCAATTTCTTAAACAGGTGCAAGTGATGCACCACCCACTCTTGAACAATCTATATCTATAGATGCAAAGTAAATGTCATTTTGTATTGCAAATGATAACTGTAACAAACATAATAGTCATACAAGTAGATAAATAAGTACTTGATTAAATACTAACTAAATTGTCTTACACTCGACTTTTGTACATACTGTTGAGCAACTTCAGGTCCACTAGCATGACACGATCATGGATGCGATAAAATAGATCCTATGAAAAAAATAACCACGTATTTATTGACCTTCACTGTGAAATTAACTCACTCATTTGCACCTTCTTAACTTTTTTATTTGCCAAATAAAGAAAACACTACAACATTTTAGGCCTAAGGCAACACTTTTTGAAGGCAACGCTTCAAAACCGTTGTCTTTGGTTAGTATAGGCAACACTTTTTCAATCATAGAGCTTTGGCAACAGATTTTAAGGCAATGCTTAAAAAACGTTGTCTTAAAAGAATAAGACAACATGTTGAAACTGTTGCTTTATCTTGTACACACAGGTGACTATTTTTTAATCAATAGCTAACATTTTAAAAACGTTGCCATTCAATTTTTATGAGGCACCACAGTTTAATCATTGCCTAAACTAATTGGCATCACTCTAATTGTGTTTTCCCACTAAAATTTATTTTCCCACTAAAAATTTATCAATCTCTTTTTAAAACTAAAAACTCTACCAAAAACAAATGAAAAACAAACTTTAGACATCTACCTCCCATCAAATCCCTATATTTTTCATCCCTTTAATTCTTATCAAATCCCTTTCGTCCCATTCAGCCTTTCCTCCCTTGGCCTTCATAAGCTATCCACCACTACTTCGAACACCCTTTCATCCCGTGAAGTGACTTCGCGGCTTCGCTGCCACCGCGTGAAAGTCCACCTCAGCCATCGCACTTCGCGCCTTAGCCACTCGGCATATGCTTCCTAGCTGAAAGGGATCCAACTTGAGAGCTCTTCATCTGGCTTGTGTTGTCAAGCACCAAAAGAAGTGCTTCTTCATCAAGTACCAGAAATGGCACCACCACCACCACCACCACCTTGTTCTTGGCGAGATCGGCGAGTGCGTGAACAGCGCACTTGGCCATGGCTTGATCGACTTCATTCCATGTGACGGTAGATAGGAGGATGCTCGGACACTTCGACGAGCACGGTGGCATGCTCGTCGATGGTGGACGGTGAGGCGGAAATTTGACGGTGATTGTGGATCTGGCTGTTGAGCTCGCGCTTCTGGTCCTTCACCGCGCCATGCCTCTCTCCTCCACTGCAGCTTTATTTTGTCGTCAAAGTTCACCCCAATCTGGACCCCTATCACTGTGTCCTCGGTGTTGCTCGCTTCCATGGTGCCATTGCCGTATCTGATATCTGGTTTCTCTTCATCAACCAGTTCTATTTCTCTTATTTTTATTTTCTTGTTGCTGATTGGTTGCTCTGGTGTGTAATTCTTCTGCAATTGTTGACTGTCGGATTTTGTTGATTCTACATCTTGAAATTTTGTTGAATCTTGACTCAAACCTCTAATCTGTTGTTCTCGATTTCTGTTTTGTGTAAGTTAGATCTGACCTTGGATCTGTGGTGGTTGCTATTGATCTGTGGTTGCTGAAATGTTGTTGTTGTATTGTTGTTTTTGATTTGCAAATATGCATTCTCGATCTGCCATTCTCGTTGTTTCAAGGTTCACACGGAATTCATAAAAAGTTTTCCAATCCAAGGCCGATAGAAGAGATTGAGGGATTTCTAGAATTACTCCTCCATGAATCTGATTCTTAAATCAATTTTTTTATTTACTCAAATTCAAAGTGATGCTCACATATATATGTTATTATTGTTATTATTATTTTCACATGCTTTTTTTCAATGTTGTTTTCTTTGTTATGATTCTGAATTCAATGATTAAGTGTGCCTGTGTCCACTTTCCTTGTAAAATGTTACTACTTGCACATACGATTTGTCATTCGTGGTCTCTAGACCTAGCATTTCTTTTCATTTAGTATTAACTTTCTAGGGCCATCTGCAATTTTGCCTACTCTTTATGCTACGTCTCGAAGTGATGCCTCACAATTGACAGCAGTGCCAATGAAAAGCATATAGGATTAAGCCTTTGATTTATTGAGCAAAACATGACAATGGTTAGCCTTGAATTCGGTGTTTTGCATAGTTAAACTGAATTTGCATTGAAAAAATTTTATACTTGACTAGCCCCAAAAAAAAAAGGAAGTAAGAAAGATACAAACGAATAACAACTTAGCAAAAGCACAACATATATATAAAAGAAAACTAAAAGCATCAAAATAAAAACACTAAGAAAAAGGGGGCTCTTTAAAGTGTCTAAGTATTTAACTACTACTATCGGAAGTGGCAGGAGCTGTCCAATATTTCTTCACAGCAAATAAAAGTTTCTCCCTATCAAGAGGCCCATCTTTATGGTCCACAATTTGACTGTCCCAATTCTAGCCATTAACTATACTATTTACCTTTACTAATATATCAACATCATCTCGGATGATCACACTTTCTTCATGTCTAAGAATCCTATCCATTTCTAGAAGAATGGCTTACAATTCACATCTACAAGACAGAAACAGATTAATCAGGTTTTATAGGATTTGAAATTTTGAATCTGCTAAACTACATCTTAGACTCAAATAGCGAAATGCATTTCTAAGATCATTAGTAAGAAAAGAGTATTTACACTAGGTCATATAATAAAATTCAACAACTGAGTATTACCATTCACCATATTATATTTGTAATTGTTTTCAAATAATGTAATATATGAGACTTTTGAGTTTGATTTAATAGCTAAAATGAATATATATACCTGTCATTGTAAAGGCTGAAAACTGAATCAGCATTAATTAAATCGTAAGTACTAGGATAAGTAGATATTGCTTTACACCTACAAGAGAAGTTTAGGCCATGAGCATTTTAAACTAAGAAAGATAGAACATCACAAAACAAAAGTACAAGAGAATATTGAGCTGTGGCAAGTATGTGCAAGTAGTAACATTTTACAAGGAAAGTGGACACTGCCAAAAAAAGAAAAAAAGAAGAAGAAAAATATGCGTTCCTGATCTACTTTAATATTAAATGATTATTGGATTACAAATGTGTAGGTAAGATTGAAGATGTGGCAGCTTTCAAACCCTGCAACTAGAGGTCGTCACCCAGAGGGAGTCCCTGCAACAACAACCTCTACAGGTAAACCAAAGATTAATTTTTATTAGAACAATGCCTTCAATCAAAATTGGCCATTTTTAATTAATTGGACTAAGTATGATGATTTTCTGATTTCTGTTTAGTTTCCAAGTAAAAGAAAGGAAGAAAAGAAAATAACTCACTCTGTTTTTTATGTGAGAAGGAAAGAAAGAGTTTTGATTATTATTTTTGCTTCTTTTGAACTTGATATTTCTAAATGTGGCTTCAATTTTTCATTTTCATGTTGACTTTATTCGTTTGGATGGAAACTTTGCCAGAGCTGCAGTGCCTAATGATGCTTCAACTGGTAAACAACAATTTTTTTCCTTTGAGAAAACAACTCTATAGCTTTGACAAAGAGCTTACTTACCACTTTGAAGATTTATACTCTAGTGCTGCTATGTCAAGTAAGGTGCTAGTAGGCATGATGCCTTGTTTCCTACCATTGACAACAATTCCTTTTACATCTATAGTTGTTGAGATGTCTGGCATCCTTGATTTTGATGAACTTTTAACATAGAACATGTGAAATTATATATCCCTTTCTGGGAATAGGTTGATAGGATATCATGTGCCTGGCTGTATTTGATTTATGACTTTATTTCATATGCAGCATGTGCAAATGGTTGAAATTGATAGTGTCCCTAACCTCTTGGCAAGCCTCTTCTCTGCACTTTGCTCATGGCATTATTGGCTTCAAAGTTTAAAGTCCTACTATTAAGTGTCATATCTTCCTTGATAAAATAAGAATCTTGAAGTTGTCATTTCTGTGAAAATATTCCTGAGATCTGGTGTTGAAAGCATGCCTTGCCTTGCCTTTAAAAATCAAAGAACTAATGCATGAACTAACTTCATCTCTTTTGTTAAATTTATTTATATTTCTTCTTTTTTAGTTAATACATAAACAAAAGACAAACATGTGCTCATTACATGCATCTTTTGAATTTATCATGTATATTGTTAAATTGAAATGCCCTGAACTAAATTTCTTGATGTGTTCTTTACTATAGAATAAAATGTTGGAAGGTGCCATTTTTTTGGATTGTGGATAGACTTGTGGTTAGGTCATCTTGTACCTGGTGAGTAGTATCATTCTGCTCAGCCTAATCAAGTTACTTGCAAATTAACTTCCTAATTATTTTTTACTATTTCTTTCTTGATTTGGCTAACAGTAATAGATGATCCATGGTTCTTGCTTATTTTTCATTTCTGTGAAAAGATGTTTAGACTGTTGCTGAAAGGGTTTTAGCATTCATCATGAAGATTTTGGAAACAAATTCACGAGTTAATTGTAATTTGAAATATTATGCTCTTGTTTTGATTACTAGGTAGCTGAGTTTTTTTATTGTCCCATTGAAGTAGTTGGTTTCCTATGATTAAGAATTTAGTATTTCTTTACATCTTAATTTTAGTTCAAAGTGCTTGGTGAGAAATTTGAAGACTTTGGAATTAGTTTGTTTAATTGAATAACTATTTCTGGACATCCTCATTCGTCTGAGCTTTTGGTAATTGGTCTTTTTCTATTTCATGGTTAACTTCTGATTTTTAAATAAGAGATATCAGTAGAGTATTTTGTGTAAATTTTTTTAAGGTATTGATGCAAGTCTCTTCACGTAGATTTGGGGTCCTTTTTGCCATACTATGTTCATTAAAGATGGTGGCAACATCATGTTTTGGCTTGCAAATTGCAATGTCAAAATATACCTTATGAAACTTAATGAGATTGTCTATTGTTTTCTTGTGTGAAGTGTGGGCAATATTTCCATTTTTTGTCCTATGTAAGGCAACGGTTTTTAGTTGAGGGCTAAAATATTAGAAAAGGCAACGTTTTTTAAAAGTTGCCTAAATAATAAGAAAAAACAACAGGTTAAATCGTTGCCTTTAACCAGAGAAAAGGCAACGCTTATAAAGCGTTTCCTTAAGTCCAAATAAAATGCAACGCATTTAGAGTGCAAAAACCGTTGCCTTTGATTGGCAACAAAAGCGTTACCTTTGATTCAACAAAGGCAACGCTTTTCTTGAGGAGTCGTTGCCTTTGCTTTGTCAACAGCTGCCTTAGAGAAAAGGTAATGCTAGTATAAGCAACCCCCCAAAAAACGTTGCCTTTGCTCGGAAAGTGTTGCCGTTGAGAAAGGCAACGTTTTTTATGTGTTTAGGCAACGCTTTTGAAACGTTGCCTTTGAGCTTTTTTCTTGTAGTGAAAACCAAAACTCTTGTTTTGCTTGATCATGTACATATGTAACTTCATATTTGTCCTTTCAGGGCGCATCCTCGTTCATAGCCTTAAATCATCCTAATATGCAACCAAGGGATGAACTAATGCTGAGCCCATGTTTCCAAGTGGGTAATGATGAAAATACACAATCTGTACAACAAGAAGTTGAGACTACAACATCAGCCACCAAGTTTCTCCAAATGTATAAGCATAAATCAAAAGTAGAGAAATATGAAGCTTGCCTATACATGCTAAACAACTGACTTTTAAAAATTGTATAGACAGATATGAAGGTCATACACAAGAAGCTTTTGTTTAACTAGGCAAACGTCTTCTAGTACGTACCATGAGGAAGAACAAGCAACTGCCTATGTTCTTGAACTTGCATTGATTGGTCTTGTATATTGTGATTTGATCTACGAGCCATTCAAAAATGAATTGACTCCAATTGTATTTACGCACATCATCAACATCAACAATTGCTCCAATTAACCTTGGGCTTGGCCTAAGATATGATGTGGGCCAAAAAAATCCAGAAAGTACATACAAGATGAATGCTCGCTTGAACATGGCATTAGTTGTGCCTTGTCGAATCATCCCAAGCAATTGAGCATCATAACCCCAACGAATTCCTCTAAGAGGGACTCTTGCTCTTTTGTGACAGATGTTGAAATATTCAAGCCTATCATTGCATCTAAAAGATATGAATCGTTATAGAAAAAACAATATCTTTGTATAATAAAGACTCATAAAAATTTGACATCTTAAACAGAGAGACAAACTAGTTTACATTGTGTCAAATACACTAAGGCATTTTTCCTAACTAATGTGACAATTGCTTCAAACTTTTTGAAAAGATCACACTAGGTCTTCTCATATGATGAATAGTTGTTGGGAAGGTTATAACATTCAAAATTGACATAAGTTCAGTGCATTCCAACTATTCACAAAAGTTTTCCCACACCCTACAGACTACCTCAAGAATCAGCAAAACTTTCTACATAGTTTGAATTACACGTGCAGTATGAAGGTTAAAATGCCTATGATTGGTATATCAAACACTACACTGACGTCCTCATGGCTAATTCAGATTGGTTCACCTTTTATGAACATGCACATCCTACTTAGGTCTACAGCATTTACTAGCTCGCAGTACAATTTCCCATTGAGGGGAGTTTTGATATGAAATATTGAACCAACTCCTATAGAGTTGACAATTTCAACTTGATCTTTTGTTAACAACTTGCACAATTTAGTCAGACGACTGGGTGAACACCTGGTGTCAATTGCAGCTTGCAGTTCACGAAAATTTAAATGAATACATTAGTCCTATAACCTCAGTATCGACAAAATAGAATAAAAAAATTCAATACAATACATAGATTGCAGTCAATATAATTACATGTTTACCTGTCTCTAGCCTGAACTTGTGCGCCCTTTCTTGTGAACTTTAGAACCAAGATTGTCATTCTGCTTGGCCTTCTCACTCTAACCAAAAGAAAAGCACTTAAGCTACATAACAACTAAATTTTAACTTATTTCACTTAACAACATACCTCACTCTTATTCTTGTTAATGGACTTCCTTTTGTGCTTATCCACATGTTTAATAGGCAATATATTGTTATCACCTGAATCTCCCGTACTTCAAGTTTTTTCTCTACAACAACTTGATCTTGCATGAGCTGAATTTATTTTATGAATAAAAAATATTATATTTCAGGTATTATATGCGGATTGACTACTTACCATCCTCAATATGTCTTGGAACAAAGTCGAGGTTAGATGTCTCTGTCAATTGCAAAGATCTCCAAGGTTAGAACACACGATCAGTAAAATTCAGCTACAAAAACATGCTCGTGGGTTCTTAAGTTTGGCAGCATTAAAAATATAAATACAAAATTAATTAAACATGGCATACCTTCATAATGTCTTGTAGTATTTGCTTTCTTTTGCCCCATTTGGTTCACCTATAAATTAATATTATTCACATTTAGGATATATTTACAAAGAACTGTACAAATTTTACCTCAACTAACGAGTCCAACCAACTACTTTTATGTTCAGATTAAAATCATAAACAAATTACATACGAATCTCATAGTCAAAGAGTCCTACCACCCACTTTTATCAAAAACTACCATTTATGATGGATGGGATATTGGGATTTATCATACAGTACAGGTGAGAAATTTTATTTAAGTAGTACTACAACAAACTTTACTCTAAAGGCAAATTCTTCCATTACGAATTGACTATAAATAATCAAGATCAATGAAACAAGCTTGCTTTAAGGTCAATTAATGTGCCCCCCTTAGCTTTAGTAATTTTGGTATCCACCAATTCCCAATGAACCAAATTTAATTTCTAATTTTGGTAGTTCAGCAAAATGCAGCGACTAAAAGGAAGAGACACATAGCTCATCATTTCTGCATTGTTATTACTACAATCTCACTCCTCTTTCTTCCTCTTTTTCACTGCCTTCCCTCCTTTTCTTTCTGTGTTGCCTTTTGGGTATGCTTATACTACTTCATGTTTCTCTGCTGCTTTTCCTCTTTAAAGTTTCTGACACACATATATATACACATACTTTCTCTTTCTCTCTTATTACTGACTCCTAAAACTGAGGAAGATTGTCGTATGTTTTCATTCATTTTCTGTTTCACAAAATAACTTTTTTTTTTTGTTTTTTCCATTCGAGTTTTGTTGAAGGAATCATGGATGGATATTCATGTCTTATAAAACCCAGATGAATTCTATTCATGCACAAAGTTTTTTTCTTTTGTTTTTATCTTCTAATTTTCTTCCCTTTGCCTTATTTTCTAATTTTCTTCCCTTTACCGGTTTCCTATGTGGGTATCACGTACTTTTCTAAAACCAAAAAAGACTTGCTTTCACTGGCTTTTTTTTACCCATACAAATCTTTTGTAAAACTCTCTCTTCCTTTGTTTTGATTTTAACCAACTCATAATAAAAATGAAGGATTGAGTTTATACTTTGTAGATTTTTTCAGAACACATATACAAGTCTTTTATGAATAACTAATGAGGTTTTGGATACACTTCTGGGTTTTTCCATGTTCATCTCATTCTATAACTCAACCTCTCTTTCTCTATCTCTATCTCTATCTCTGACTCTCTCTAAACCAATTTTGTTAGTTTTCTCTGCAAAAGGCTATTTTTTCTTATGTAACACTACTTTTTGGTCTATTCATTTTACCCCCCTCAAGGACCACTTTTGCATTTCCCTTTGACTCTTTTTCTTGTATGCTTTTTATGTTCTTACAGTGGGTTGTCCCTTAAAATTACACTTGTATTACATTCTTTTCATATGTATATATATATATATAGCAAAATGATATATAAATGCATTAAAATTAAACTCTTTCAATAATATCAAACTTTCTATAATATAAAACTTTCTAGTACTGTGTTTTAGTTTTCTTATTCTTTACATGAATTTGATTTGATATCTTTGAAGATTATTTAGTTTTAGTTCTTCACAGAACTTCTTCCCTCCATGTGTGGCTTCATCACTTGCCAACTTGGTTGTTTTCTTTCACTTTCCCAAAATCATTTTCCACTGTTGCTGCAAATTTCTCTCACTATTTTTTGGTCTGACTTGCATGGTTCCCAGTGCCCTTAGAATGTGCATTTTGTCATGTATGTCACAGAAGTAAGAAAAGCAAAAGAAGGAACATTAAGAAACCACAAAATAATAATAATAAAAAAAGACCATATATAATTGAATGGTGCTGTTTGCCTTCATCCATATTTTCCTTCCATGATGCATTTTTGTATCATATATACACTGTTTCGCTTTTTCTGCATCACCAATTTCTCCATGTAAATTAACTATTCCCTCACTTTACTTTTTACCTTTTTCATGTATCATTTCTGAAGGTAAAAAATAACAAAAAAACAATGTATTAAGTACTTATTACTATTTATCCCTTTCTCATAATTGAGTGCTCCTTTTTTCTTCTCTTTCGATGATGTTCAAGGGCTATATATAATTAATGATGTTAGGGAGAGTGGAAGAGTTTAACATGGAAAAAGAAATAGAGGAACTTGAGGCACTGACAAGGGATGCTGAGAAGGTTCTAGGGGAAACTCTTAGGAAGATTTTGGAGGACAACTCATCAGCTGAGTACCTGCAAAATTTGGGGCTCAATGGAAGGACTGACCCTGAGAGTTTCAAGGCATGTAGCCCACTACTCACTCACAAGCAATTGAAGCCCTATATCAATAGGATGCTTGATGGAGATGTCTCTTTAAATCTCACTAGCAAACCCATCTCAACCATGTCACTAAGGTCTCTAAGATCATTTTTCTTTTCGTTTGTGTCCTTTTTTTTTGTTACATCTTAAGTAGTTGAATTTGCAAATTCAATTTAATTAGTAAATTCTGAGTCTAAAATTTATGTTGTTCTTGTAGTTCTGGCACTACTCAGGGGAAGCCAAAGTATGTACCATGGAATGATAAGCTGTTTGACACTATAATGCAGATATACAAGACTTCTTTTGCCTTCACAAACAAGTACTGATCAAACCTTCATGTCTCAAAGTTTCAATGTTTCAATATAACATTTATCATATTTTCCTCTGGTTGGTTATCTTCTAATTGAAACAATTTTTTTATCTAGACAATTTCCTATAAAAAAATGGCAAGCCCTTAAGCTTAATCTATAGTTCCAAGCAATTCAAGACAAATAGGGGTCTAGCAACACATACTACACAACATGGTGTTTACCCAAATGAAAAACATCACAATGGAACAGTAACTCCCAATCAATTAAAATCTTGAACCTTTGCATTCCAAAGACTCAAAGTATGAAATCATTCTTCTAACTTGTAAAAAGCTGTTAAACCCTAGCCATTGAAGCACAAAAAGGGGAAAATGGCAAACCTTTAACTTTTAGAGAACTGTGACGGGAAGAGGAGGATGTGCCGTTCTAGAGGCGGCTTATGGATGCGGAGTATGTCACACCCTCTTGGTGGCTACTTTCCTATCTCACCAATGTTGTTGTTGCTGATGGTGGCAGACACAAATGATGAAAGACGAAAGGTGCAGACAGAGTTCACAAGCTTTTGACGCATCTGCTGGTGTGGCAAGGGGGCTCTTTATTGCGGTGAAGAACAAGCTACATGTGTGAGGTTTATAAACACGGAGAGGGTTTGAAGGGCTCTTATGGGAGACCGCCATAGGAGACCGCTAGTGTGGTGGGGGTGGCAGGCTTAGGATGAAAGAAGCAGCTGAATGAGGTTGGTAGAGTTGGGGGAGAGAGTTTGCCTTGTTTAAGGGAGGCAAGAATGAGAGAGGGCTCAAGGGTTTGGAGGGAGAACTGCTGGGGTTTTTTTGGAGAGGCGAGCAGCTGAGAGGAGCCTTTTTTTAATTTCTCTTTCACCTTCTCCACCGTGTGCCTTCCTGCTGCGTATCTACAATAATAGGCACCTGCACAGTACTGTATGTGTCGTATTTGTGCGTTAGAGTATCATTTTCCTTATTTATTTATCTTAGCAGAAAAGGAGAGGATGAGCACAGAGTAGAGGGACGTACCTTCCTTGGTGGAGAGGAGGTCGACGACTGTAGAGCTCGGCAATGGTAGAGTTGGGCGATGAAGGGAGGACCTACCCATGACCAACGAAGTCCAGTTTGGATACAACCAAACAAGAAGAACAACAATAACAAGTAAACAATGAAGAAGCTGCAAATGAAGACTCAGTAGAAGATAATGCCGATGGAGGAGGAGGAGAGGGTGAACACAGAGCAGAGGTACATACCTTCTTGGCAGAGAGGAGGTTGACAACGACGGAGCTGAGCACAGAGCACTTGTCACGTTGCCGCTCTGCTCCTTCTACTAATTGGGAATTTTTTATTTAGGTTAATTTTGGGAATTGTCACTCTCCAACGAATAAAATTTTTATTTAGGTTAATTTTGGGAATTGTCACTTGCCAACAAATAAAATTACGAGAACTCACGTTTGTGTATGTTTCACTTACCTATTTTTGTGTATGTTTTACTTACCTATTTTTGCTTTCTTTTAATTTTAACCTTAATATAGTTTCCCTCTAAACTTTTTGAGATTATTGTTTTAACATTGGTTTTTCCCTCTAAATTATTTTCTTCTAGAAAAAGGGGTGCAAATGACAAAATTTGGAGCCAAAACCTCTAGTAACACATTTTTAAATTGTGATCTAAAGGAAAAAATGTTAGTCACTATTTGTTTGTGTGGTCTATTAATTGTCTAACCATAGTCAATTTATTTTAAATTAATATAGGTCATGTTAAAAAAAAGTGTGCTCTTATAATATTTTACTCACTTTTTTAACATTATTGTTGTATAAGCATGCCCAAAAAGTGCTCTTAGAATCCTCTCTTGAAAAAACCGTGGCAATTGCCATTAATAGGCTACACATATTAATGTTCCCATAAAAGTGTGGCGAAAAAGTATGTTCAAAGCCCACCCTATGGGCAAAAGATACATTCAAAGCTCACCTTGAATGTGGTTAAAAGATAACGTCAAAGTCCATACTTACAAAAAAAACATGATCAAAAGGTACTATAAAAACACACCATTGCAAAAAGCGTGGTTAAAAGGTGTTGTTAAAGTCCACTCTAGCAAAAATATGGCCTTTGCCAGTAATAGGCTACACTTTTTAGACATTGTCATGTAAGTGTAACCAAAAGGCATTATCAAAGCCCACAATTACAAAAATCATAGCCAAAAGTACTGTTAGAATAATCGAAGAAATGTACTTAATTGGCAAGTTTTGAATTCCAATAGTTAATTAGAATAATAAAAAAAATGTACTGTTGCTCTTCTTCATCTTTTACTCTTCTGGAAATAATAATAAAATAAAAAAATCTTTTTGCACTCAAAAGACCAGAATCCATCACCGCTCCAAAAATACCACGATACTACAAAACAATTTATGAATGGTTAGTATAAATTATTTATTAGTCTTCATAACATTATCAAAAGTTATTATTGTCAATTTAATTATTTAAAAATATTTAATGTACATTTTATTTTTAATTTTTATATAGTAACTATATATTACAGGTATTAAAGCTAACATATTTAATATAATCACTTTATATATATATATATGTTGAATTATTTTGTTTAAAACTTTCATTATTTTTATTTTTTTGAATTGATTAGAACTATTAATAGTTATCTATCAATATCATTGTCCAGAATATAAAATCATCGTTGAGCACCCAAAATTCAAATTGTTAATTGCATAAATAGTAGCAACACTTAGAATAACAACACTCAAATATTTTAAACTGCACAAGATCAATCATATGACCACCAAAAACTAGAAAACAATTTAGAATGGCAAGACACCATAACCCCATCTCATTTGACGAAGACTTCCAAATTGCAAAAGTAGAGTTAGACATATGACAGTAGAAATAAGCTCCTGATTTTATTTGTTTGTTTAATATTTTTTAATTATATAATAGTTTGATGTTACAAAGTAAGGCATGTAATTGTGCATTACAATTTATTTGTATATCTTTATTATTATTAATTTCATTTGTAATTTCTTTAGGTCAAAAAGTTATTTATTAATTTTTCATACAACACTCAATATTAAATTATTTAGATAATTTTTGTATAAAAATTATAAAATAATATTTACATTTAAAATAAATATGTCAAATAAATTAATTAGCAATACTTGTAATAGCTAGTAACAGTGTAAAAATTAAAACTGAGATAAAAATTAATTTTTCAATAATTAAATGTGTTTAAAAATAAATTAGCAAGAATAAATTTTGATCATAATATGATTATTAATAAATAATTTACATTAACCATTCATATGATTAGAAGAGAATAAGGGTATTTTGGTGAAACTAAATAAGAAATTTATATAATAGGAGTGGCAATAGATATATTGGAGTGACAATAGCCATTCTCTGAAACCAAATGCACTCTTATTTTTTTCTCTTTCATAATTTCTCATTACTAATTTCCTTTTATTTTTTCTAATTTCATATTTATAAAATATTGCTAAGGCCTAACCATAAGAAAGAACAATATAAGTCATCTAGATCAAAGAAGGTCCATTTGGTATAGAATACAAGATTTGGTTGCATAAACAAATACAATTTACTATGACTGTTACACACTAGAGACAAAGAAAGCCTAACATCCATAGTGGGTCAGATCTGCCATCCACATGATTAGGCACGGACCTACCAAGACCTAAGTTTGGGTCCTAACCTATGCCTCACCACATTTCATTTGCCATGTGGGGATGACTGCCGTTACTTGCCCTTTTGAGGTTTATTTTTATTTTTTGGTCAAAGTCCTTTTTGGTTTTTTGGGTTTATTGTTGTTTATTAAAAAGATACAAAAATAAAATATATTTGTTTTATCCATGTAACAATCAATGGTCATGATTGAGATGTGGATGCGTCCTTCATGTATTGTTTAATTGTAAGAATTTATTGAGTAGCCTAATGCTAACTTAAATCCTGTGCAAATGCAGATTTCTTTTTTGATAATTTGTTGATCAAAAATTCATTTTCAAAATTAAAATCAATCAACACACTTTTTTTATTTTATTCTCTTTTAATTAAAATCCATCAAACACACAATCATTTTCTACAAGAACGACATGACTTTGAGTTTCTCATTGAATCAGATGATATGTCAGCGTAGCAAAAAAATCAAGGCAAAATATTTTTTTCCCCATAAAATTTGTTCTTTAATTTTTGTTTTAATTTTTTATTTCTTTTTTGTAAATATATAATTGTTATGTTTTTTAGGAAAAATAAATATTATTAAAGTTATAATTAATTTGCACAATAAGATCTAGGATAATAGTATTTATGGATGTATTAGGGGTGTAGTGGGATTAAGTTTTCACTCTTCATTAATCATAATTGGACTCCCAGACTCAAATCTTTTCAAAAGATCAGTTTTGATCAAATTGAAGTTTTTCCAATTTTAGCTAAAATTGAAATCGGTGGCGCTTCCATTTTTTAAAATCGGATGTCATTTTTCATCATGGTGCTCTATATAGATGTCATGACAGATACATTTTCACCCTCTATCATGCCTTTTGCTGACTTAGCAGTGGAGTCCTTGTACGTACACAACACATGTCATTGGAGAAAAAGGAGTTTAAGTCATCTTTGTGTCTTGGAACTATCTTTCAAAGTAAACTAGAGATATTCCCTCATCCTATCCATTTACTTCGTTACGATGATATTATTAGTGGATAAGGTGTAACAAATGTATAATATTTTATATATATTAAAGTTCCTTTTTACATCAAAAACAATGTATAATTAACTTAATAAGATCTTGACAAGTCGGATTAGGCATAATTTTACTTTGATATATAAATATTTTCTCTTTCCCCTTGTCTTATGCTTCTATATATATGAATTTTTTAAAAAAACAATTGTAAAATATATAAATAAATTTTAATATGAATTATATTTTATATGAATTTGAAATAATTAATATAACAATAAAATTAAAATATTATAAAATAATTGATTTTGTAAATTTATAATGAAAAATGATAGAGATTATAAATTATATGAATAAATATTATATAATCATTAAGGCTTTTGCTTCAATACTCATAGGCAAGGTTTAGAAAATCGGACCGAACCGACCGGTCGAATGGGACTGGCCGGTCAAACCGGGAATCGGCCTACTGTCCGGTCTGAATTGAACCCCAAAACTAGCCACTTGACAATCAGTATGGATCGGCCTGGAACCGCCAAAACTGGCCAAAGCGGTCCTTTTTTATAAAAAAGATGAAAAATGCATTATATTGGGGTATTTAAAAAAAATCTAAAATCTCATTTTTCTCCTAATTCTTTTCCTTTTCTAGTATGGGAATTAGTAACTTGAGAGATTTGATTCATATAGATAATGTTTATTTTGATTGAGGGATGAATTGTGTTATATTCTATGGATTTTGTTGGTACTTAATTTAATTTTTAGTTGTTTTTTGACATATATTTTATTTTATATTTTTATATATTTATATAAATACAAATTTTATTATATCGGTTATATTCCGGTTAGACCCCCGGTTGAACCTCTGAACCTTTGAACCCTTGCCTTGATTGGTTCAATGTCCGGTTCGGTTTTCAAAACCTTGCTTATAAGGTATCGGTACCTTTTGTATGATCAACGATTGTGATTTGATAAATTTCAAAAAACTTAGATTATTGGGATGTGTGGCTCATTGTTATCCATAAATAACTAAGAGGTACTGGTACCCTTAAATTTTATATGGGTACCAGAGAAACTCCTAATGATTAATTGTATTTTTAAATAATTAGATAAATTATATTTTTATTTTAATATAAATTGGTTGTAAGTATTTGTCATAAAGGATAATATTATTTGATTTGATACAATATCTTATACATTGACAAAACAAATATTACATTGCATTAAAATTTTATCTAACATGTTATCTATTAATCATATCATATTATTTGTGGCATACATGGTCTAAGTAAATAATTATGAATGTAATAAAGTGGTAATTTATCTAATTATTTAATTGTAAATTTCAAAAGTCATTTATTTTATAATATTTATTTTTTATAATTATTTTAATTATTTCATATTCATATAAAATATAATTTATATTACATTTATTTGTTATTTTTATATTTATTTTATATATATATATATATATATAAACATGAGAAGAGGAGGTGAAGAAAGAGAAAATATGTATACATCAAAGTACAATTAGGCCTAATATGACACGTCAAGATGTTACTAAGTTAATTATACTTTACTTTGATGTACAAAAGAACTTTAGTGGATGTAAAATATTATATATAGGCTGTACCATAACCACTAATAATGCCATAGTAAATTTCATTAGTTTTTTTTGCTCCAAAAACTCGGTTTCAGTTCATTTATTCATTCACTTAGCATGATAAATATATGAGGATAAAACATTACAATTTTAAGAACAAGCCACAATTAATTGATGCTCAATGGCAACCACAGCTATTACATACTAAGTGACAAAGGATCACATACAACTTATAATGAGAGGAACCCATGATTGGTTTTCCTATAAGCTTCTACTAATATCTTCAATCCATTAGGGTAAAAGATACACACAACTTAACGTGCTCTACAGGAGCACTCAAAATTTGCATATGATTAATCTTTTGTTAAAAAAATTAGAAGATGAAAATGTTAACTTCTCAATTTTTTTTATATTTTTTAGTGATTTAATTTTTACTTAAAAATTTTACCCAATCAAATTGAAAAAAAGTAAAAAGATAATTTTTTTTTATATCAAAACAATGACATACAAACAAACTCTTAATTTGAAATGAATTAAAAAAAAGGATAAACGGTTGCTTTAGGAATCAAATTGTCAAGTATTATATTTGAAATTAAAAAGTAAAAACAATTTTCTTGAAAAAAAAAACAAGGTGTAACAACTTGAAACATTAATTATATAAGAGTATCAAGAGGAACAATTTAATATATTGTTTTTGTTATATATAAGTTTAATAATTTATTATATTGTTATCATAGATATAGATATAGATATATATATAAACAAAAAATAAACTACTATGCTATGGCAAAATATATTGTAATGTTAGGGCTCCATGTTATTGTTTCAACTTGAACTAATCAGACACTGTTGACACCAAATTTCACCAAGTGTCAAGATGTCAATTGATGGTGGATAAAATGGGATTTTGTGTTTTATGCACTCCTTCTTAGAGGTGCTTACTCTCTGTGGTGTGACCAAATTTTTGGTAATGGTATGTTTGATATGTTTGTTTCTCTATAATCAGCACTTTACACATTATCATTTCACTATGACAAATACCTACAATCGGTATTTACTAAAATAAAAAGAAATCTTAATTATTAATTTCAAATTTATATAAAATATAATTTATGTTAAAATTATTCATATCAAATGTAATTAGCATTGAAATTTATTTATTGTTTGTTTATATATATTTGTATAATAATTTTTTCATATATATATATAAGGGATTCTCCACAATAACTATCCATTCGGTATACAATTTTTTAAATTTAAAAAAAAAACTCTTAAGCATATCACAAAAACTACTTTCACATCTACAACTCCGAGAACAAATACCATTAATAATAACTCCTTCAACATCTCATTTTTAATGTTTTTAATTAATTATTTCTTTCTTAACATTTTAGAAAAATAAAGCAAATTGATTGGCACGTAAGGTCCCGTGAATTTGCTAATATATATAAACATGATGAGAGAAATAGAAGGGAAACAGAAAATCTTTATACATCAGAGTACAATTAGGCCTAATCTGACATGTCAAGATATTATTTAGTTAATTATACATTGTTTTGATGTATAAAGAAACTTTAGTGGACGACAAATATTATATATTTATTGTACCCCAATCACAAATAATGTCATAACAAATGGTATTAGTTTTTCCAATCAAATTTTGTTTAATATAGCAAATGAAACCTTAGCTTGTTTGTTCTGGGTGGTTTACTTAATTCTTTCTTATGGGTAGGTCTTGAAAATATTTTACAAATATGAAATTAGAAAAAATAAAAGGCAATTAGTAATGAGAAATTAGGAAAGAGGAAAAAAATAAAATATTGACATAAACGAAATAAAAAGACTATATATATATATATTGAATTTAATATGAAGGTAAAAAAGAGTTGTTGCTTTAGCTATCAAATTGTCAACTTAAATACTTGAGATTAAAAAGTTGAAATAAAAAGTTAAGAAAAATATAAAGTGTAATGACTTAAAACACTAATATAACAGGGTCAATAAGAAAATTTTAATATATGGGTTTAATTTCTATGAAATGGCTATATAAAAATATTTTGCATTGTCATATAATCAAATTACTCTATTTAAATGATTTTTCAAATAATAAGTGTAAGACTTAATTATATTTATTGATATAACAATATATGATTTGATAACTGTATAAAAAAAATTTAATATATAAATTAAACTCCTAATATATTGTTTTTTTTCCATAAAAATTTAAGAATATATATATATATATATTATAAAAATTTAAGAATATATATATATATATATTATGAAAACAAACTGTTCCGTTCGTGAGTTCATTCTTGTGTTGTCTGGTAGGAAATTTTTTTTCCGAGATAGTGCACTGGAATAATGCAAACTAGTGGTAAATAACACCCTATGAAGCAAGAAAAAGGCCTTCTCCGGGAGTAGGTAAGTACTTTTCTCTGCTACTACCCATTGTACTACAATGTCAGGTAGCATTATGGTTCCACGCACATCACTTTTTGTTTCTCATACATGACTGATATCAACAACTTTATTTTTTCCATTTGTCAATTTATTATTAGACCACAGAAGATATATAGGTACAGACAAAACTATCATCTTTACCTGAGAACTCGCTCCCAAATGATCATTTTCAATTGTATTGAAGGAAAAGTGGTGGAATTATGAGCATTTATGTACATACAGGGTAACCCAGGTAGACTTCTCATACCATTGACATGTCATCTTCAATTTTATCGAGATGTATAAAAAATCGAGAATGATTTGTGTGTATTTGACTATTTGTTCTAATTGCTTATATTAATTGATTTAACCATTTTGATTCTTTGCGTGCCTTATTGTCATGAGCAGCCTTCCTTGAGAGGTTAATTCATGGAAGATTTTAGAAAATACTGGAAGACCATAGAAAAATATAGAATATTATGGAAGGATGTAGATTGCTCTAGAAGATTCTAGAAACTTGTGGAATCATGTGGAACCATGAACATGTAGAACTATCTAGAAGCATGTAGAGATATGTAGGAGTTATCTAGAATATGCTTGGTAGATATGTGTAGATGGTTCTAGAAATATGTAGATATGTGCGGAGTGTAGGAAGGTTCTAGACGTGCGATCTAGACCATCTATTAGAATCAATCTCCATCATTCATTAAAGAGGTGGAAGCTTATATATATGGGTGACCATTCTTAGCCAAATCATCCAAGTCATTTGTAAGCTTTCCTTTGTGTAGTGCAAAATTGTTCTCTCCATGAAAGTTCTATTATTTTCTTATGCTCTTAGCTTCTGTTGTTTGTCATTTCTGAGTGAGGCCGACTTGGTGCTTAACTCAAGAGGTTGAGTAAGTTCAAGTGCCGGCATGGTTGCATTAGAGTATGTCTAAGGCCGTGACAATTTTGGCATCAAAGCAAGATTCGTGTGGGAGCACAAGTGGTTCGTGTAGAGAAAATGGCTTTATACATAACTGAGAAACATGTGGAGGGTCCAAGGGGGAGGGATGTCATTCCTCCTCATACAAAGAAGACCTGTGGGTCAAGCAAACCAAGGGACGAAGATTTTGCCGCCTTGGAGGATTGGGTTCCTTTGTTGGAGAATGCTCGAACAAACATGGAGTGCACACCCAAAGGGTAGAGCATGACAAATAAACCTTAGAGACTCATGTGTTAGGAGAGCTAGATGTCATGAAGGAAGATGTTATTCAAGAGTGGAGAAGAAAGGGATGAACGCCTCAACCAAGTTGAAGGCAAGCTTGAAGGTGTCATGAAGCTACCTAAAAAGGCCTGAGCATTCCTTGAGGAAGTTAGGTTATGAACTACTGCTTGTATGCAAGGTGGGGCAAGGGAAGTTCAACGGATTGATCTCCCCAAACTAAAGGAATTCAAGGGCATAAGGGATACTCGAGAGGTGGAGAATTTCTTATGGTAGATGAAGAGGTACTTCGAATGCCAAGAAGTGGCAGAAGAACAATTAAAGATACGTACTACTTCTCTCTATCTTACTGATAGTGCAATCTTATGGTGGAGAAGGAAGCATGCAGACATATAGAGAAGCATTTGCAACATAGCCACGTGGGAAGACTTCAAGAGAGAATTAAAGAGAAAATTCTTCCCCGAGAACGTGGTTTGTAAAGCAAGAAAGAAGTTAAGGGAATTGAAACATAGAACCACGATTGGTGACTATGTGAGGGAGTTCACTACACTTACACTTCAAATCCCTAATTTAGCCTCAGAAGATGCGCTATTCTTCTTCATTTATGGACTCTAACCTTGGGCAAAGCAAGAGTTGCAAAGGTAAAGACACTACACTAAAAAAGGAGTTTTGCGGTGGTCGATTTGCGGCAGTTGAAGAAAACCGCCGCAGAATATCTACTTTACAGCGATTCTACAACTGCCTCCAATTACTTTAATATAGCAGTGGGTTAGTGGGAATCACCGCAAAATTATTGCAGTGTAGCGGCAATTTACACAGCAGTTCTAGGTTTCGTCAACATGTTGCGGGGGTTTTGTGAAACAGTCACAAATAACTATTTCTTCGTTGCAGTTAAGGCAGCAGTTTCAGTTACAACGATGGTTTTGTAATTGCAGCAAATTGTAACCAAAAGAAGACTTGTTCATTGCGGCGATTATGGCAACAATTTCAGTTTAAGTTACTATATATCAGCGGCTTTGTAACTATCGCAAATGGAAAAGTTTTTCTTTGTTCTTTTTAAGTAAATTACATTGAACACAATGATTTTTAATTAAATCTACAATCCTATGCATACTACCTAAACTCCTCACCACTATATCAATTCTAGTAAATTCAATTTTAAAATTTTTTTAATAAATATATAAAACTTTTGTCACGACCCAATTTAGGCACATGACCAGCACCTGAGAAATCCCATTCCCACGTAAGCCTCATGAATTGGATTTCTCTATATGCACAGTTAATTATAAAATTATTCGAAACGCCTTTTCATTTTCTACATACAAATCACCTGTTATTTAAATCATGCTAGTCTATACTGAGATTTCATAATTCAAATTCTATAGTCTACAAATCACAATACAAAACATATACATATAAAGTTGCTCTGATTTGTAATATTGATAAGTACTAAACTATTTGATACAAACCAAAACAATATTATGATATGCAAAAATAGAAACATGCCCTATTGTCCGAGACCCTGCCTGCATTTATACTGAAGCACTGTAGACAACTATAGATACTTCACCCAAGTGGAGCTCACATTGAAATTCTAGTGCTGCTGTGAAGTAGAAGGCTAGGATGAATCCGCAGCAATTGCTGTATCTGTAAATAGGGAAAAGGAGAGGGTGACTTTGTGCAAAACTCAGTGAGTGAATCCCCACCTGTAACCCCCTTTCATGGATCAAATACACACACACACATACTAGTCATTCTTTTCCAAACTCCAAAACAACTTCCTTAATTCATTTCCATATTTGAAACTATGTTAGCTTATCGTGTAGTAGCTATTAAAGAAACAATAATCTCTATCTCTATTTTGTTTTGGATGTTCTCAGCTCCTCGTGAACAAGAGCCTCTAATTGAAATTGTAATGGTTTTCTCGTGAGTTGTGTCCCTCATGGACTAAGTTTATTGGTTTCTCATGAGTTGTGTCCCTCGTGGACTAAATTTATTTATTTCTTTGAATAAATTGCCCCTCGTGGGCATTTCATGGTTTCTCTAAATAATTTGCCCCTCGTGGGCCCTTTTTCATTCTCTTGTGAGCTTTGAATCTATCTGATTCTGACAGCCTGACCTTAGCATACTAGTAGCTATGATTTCAAGCCCAAACAGTCACTTTGTGTGGACATCATGATTTCAAGCCTCCACAAAGTATGTATCCGCCAGCTGTTATGAACATCATAAAGATTCATGCTCTAAAATCCATTTTAACTAGTTTATCAAAAACACAATTCAAACTATTAAAGTTTAAAACCATAATTCCGCTATTTTCTCTAAGCCTCGTATCTAGGTATAAAACTACATCATATACATAAAGCGGTTCCAGAATCCATTGAAACAGTCATAAAAGTCTCTAACAGTTACATAAATCATCAATTCTATAGAAAATCAGTACAACAAATATGGTCCCATGAGTTTTCTCAAAAGCCAGTTTCATGCTATTTTAAAACCACAGCTTCATAAATCAATATAAACCTCAAATCCTTATGCAGTAATCTCTAAAATCAAACAGTAAGTCGTATTTTCATAAAAATAACATCTAATGCAGAACATAGAGATCACAAGTGCGAACCCACTTACCTGGAGGGGTGGACAGTGAAGAATCTACATTGACAGAGCTCCTTGGAGCAGGAACAACATCAATATCTGACATAGGAGCCATAATACTCTAGATTAACTTTTAGGAATCACTAAATAACTCAGATCTAACTCTAACACTAAGGAAGAACTTCACCTCTAGGATAACATGGAGGAATAGCAAAACCAACCTTAAGAACAAAGAGAAAATAGAAGAAGATGAGAGGAAATATCAAGATCTCTTACCTTAAAGCCTTGGAAGCGAAAGATTGATGTTAGATAGATGAAAAAAAAGGAAAGGAATAGAGGTTTAGAGGTGAGAGGTCGTGTTTCTCTGAATGGAAAGAGCACTGCAGTGCTAATGGTTTAAAATTTCATAAAATTCATTAAAAAAACACACTTTAGCTTATTTTTAGTTCACAACATTTTCTAACCTTTCTATTTAAAATTGGGGTATTACATACTCCCCCTTAAAAAGATTTGGTCCCTAAATCTGAACTAAACTTACGTGGGGTTCAAGGATGTATCTACTTGTCTAGTACACTCTGATGTGATATTCTGATATACTCTTATATACTATGATAGAATACTCTGGTATACTCTGACATGATTTTCTAGAAAACAAGGCTATTTTAAAGATCATTGTTTTGATACTCTGATTGAGGATTCCTCTTGTCATCCCTAGGCAGCTCCATCTCTAAGAGTAGCTCTTTCCCAATGTAAGACATAGATGGATGTTTATGCTCTGCTGTTTTATGTGTGCGAGTATGAGTTTTTGAAAATGGGGCTAAACATTACTCTCATCCTTGCCCTGATCTTCTTTTCTTGATTCTAACATTTGATGACCCAATAAGGATTCCTAGTCCATACATTGTCGTTTTCACTCCCTATGTTCGTGTCATGCATGGACATGAAACCACTCTGTCTATTCATGTAGAAAATACAAGGGCAAACATGGCACCCATGTGCCTAATTCTTAACTATCACATAGTCAATCATAGGCAGCATGACTTGTTTTGAAATTCTTGAAATGCTCTATCATGATAACATTTATGCATTTCTCTGCTCCGTTGTACAGAATATCCATATTCATGATTCAAAACTTTCCTCTCTATTCTATTCTTAAGCATGCATGTATAGTACCAAACTCAATTAGACCATCATACACACATATAGTACTCTAATTCATATTGCATCACCTTAACTAACATCATTTCGCACATTTCCATCAATGAAAATGCATCCTACCGTCAAATCACAACTTGTGAAAATATTTAATCTTAAATCCAACCATTTACTATGGGCATGGAGCTTTCAAAGGTAAAATATTTTCTATTTATCATTTAAAATACATAGCAACTCATACATTTTCATATATAAGGTCATAAGTACATAATCATGGACATATTTCTCATTCAAATCATCATGCTAACCAAAACATGGTCGGTCCTTATAAGAATTAATAGAACTAAGCTTTGAACATTACATACCACCCAATATAGTTTAGTCCAATTGTTAGTTAGTTAAGTTCATGACTTTCTATGCTCAATTCATTTAAATGGAAATTATTCACAATACACACTAGATATGAAAAATCTATTATCTTGTGCTTGCAACATCTTACAATATGTCATGATTTCTCATGCATGCGCATATGGTCAAGCAATGACACATTATTTATGTATTTTCATATGTTCAAGTTAATAGTAAATATAATGTCTTCTAAAAGATCTTAAAGAATCTCATCAACTAAAGCTTTAGTTTTTATTTAGTACATGCATACCATTTGGTTCAATTCTCTATTCATGAGACCCAACACTAACTATTTGCGTGCCTATTTCCAATCATCAGCACTCGCTGTTGTAAATGCTAAACTATAGTTGTGGTCCTATCACTTTTTCCTTTTAAAATTCTAAATCATCACAATAGAATCAATCGTTCGTGCATAAAGCTACACATATTTGATGCCATATGCTTAATAAACAATGACATACCATCTATACATTTTCATTATCTCCAATTGATAGAATTGCTATATGTAACATCCTAATTCTTAACCCAATACTCCTAGAACATATTTCAGTTAATCATTAGTTTATTACTTCTTAGTTTCATTCTTTCTTTAAAATACTTAGCGAAAAATACGAATAAATTTTTCTTTTTGAAACTTGAAAACACAACATCAGCCGCGTGCTAAAATAAAATCTAACGTTCACCGCAAACATAACATATAAGAAAGTGAAATCATATAATTCATAACCACATAATACAATTGTTATACATAAAAACACAATATAGTCATATCATCAGAGATACATCAATTACTACTTAACTTAGTTTCATTGTCACATCAAAAGAAATACATATATATAAAACGGCATCTACATGCTTCCACTAGATCCCTCTAATATGGGCTATGACCTATTTAAGTCAATGGCCAGCTTACTGGTGTCTATGAAATGTGAAGATTCTATTGCCATTAATGAATAATGATTTGTGAGCACCATTTTTCTCCCTGTCATTTTATCTTCACCTAATAATCACTTGCTGAGTTTTGGTGAGAATAATCCTTTGCTAATTTAAGTTAAAAAAAATTTCAACATTGGGGTTAGTGAATCAATCATCAGCTAGGATGAAATTCTTTTAACTATCTTATGTAATTCATTGGACTTTTAATTAATTTAATTTGAACTTGATTGGTCCATAATTGGGATATAATTCTCCTAAGGCTATATATGACATTTTTTATTTACAAGTTTGAACACGAGAATTTGTTGAAGAAAAATAATTGTTTAACCATCTTGAATCAATATAGTAGTTGGGATCTTTTAGGCTAGCCAATTGAATAGAAATTGAGCATGCCCCATAGTGTGCTTTAATGTAATGAACCTAAATTCCACTTAAGATGTTTTACTATAAGAAGCGATGTAAGAAGAAAATATTCCCTTCAAAATCAGGTTTTTGATACCTCAAAACTATATAACCATCAAGTCCAAACACGATAAAGGAAGTATTTAGTCAATTACTCACTTTTCTAGTTTTTGGTGGATGAGCACAAACAACTTAGTTGCAGGGCACAAAGGTTCTACACAAACAACCTGCAAATTTTAGGCCGAAAAAATATAACAGCCTACAAAGTTGTCCAAGGAAAAAAGCAGCCTCCAAAGTTGGACCTGTAACGCCCTGATTTTCTTTAAACGTATAAATGACCGAAATACCCCTGAGGTCATTTTTACCTGGAACGTGAGGACGACCAGCCTCGGCCATCCTCACAAGAACCTTGGTATGTATGAAGGGGATTCTGTAACGCCCCGATTTTTCATGCTGTGTAAGATTACCAAAATGCCCCTAGGTAAATTTTACACGAGATTTGAGGATGAGAAATCTTTAATAAGGAATTTTAACATTAGAACAACATTATATGAGGCTTGAATAGCAATCTGTGCGAAAAATCACAAATCTCAATTTTTTCTATGTACAAATGACCAAAATGCCCCTGAGGTCGTTTTGCCCCGAAAATCAAAGATAACCAATTCCGGTTATCCTCAAGGGGTTAATCTTATGTTTGAAGGGGATTATTTGTGTTATGTTGATGTCACAGTAAAAATCTCAAGTCCTGGTTTTTACTGTACGTAAAATTACCAAATTACCCCTGCGGTAATTTACTGTGAAATTAAGCAATCATTGAACCCAGTTATCACCCGAGAAGTTCAAAAATGTTTATTTCAAGTATGACTTGATATCTAGAAATGTTCAGGTAATTCTAGAAAGTTTTTATGTGAAATTACCTTTTTACCCCTAGTTGTGCTAAATAAGTTCACTTATGTAATTAAGGAAATGTTAAAGCTCTAATTGAACTCAGAATTGATTTCATTCATTAACCTTGAGTTAAAAATTAATTACCTAAGGTTAAAAATAATTACTTGAGGTTAAAAAATAATTACCTAGGATGATTAGAGTTTAAGAAAGTTTTAGGAGAGTTAATTTCCTTTCGTGATTTCTAGAGCTCATAAAAATTAGTGATGCTAAGATCAAAGTTAAAAATTACGGTTTAGGTAAAATTTAGTATAGAACTTATGTTACAAATTGATTTTTAACTCATTTGAAACTAACTTCATTTACTAGTGTATAATCATTCTTTTACTTCATTTTAATTTGTTCTAAACACTTAACCTTTTACCATTTTTACTAATCTATCAATTCCAAATCTTTTACCTAAGTAATTACACATCTAATACATGTAAAAGAACACCAAATCTGATCATAATGGACCAGAAACCATGGCCATAATGCTCCATGTGCACCATATTTTATTGCTTTTCCAACATAAAAACATATACAACAAAGACACCACACCTTAAGCTTTCTTTTGCATTGTTTTTGGTTGTGTTTAATCAAAAGAAAACCCACCCATTTCAGCCATGATATGAGCAGCCAAGATGTCTCCCACATGCATCATATTTTAGTATTTCCATCCATTATACATGTGCAAAATCATTACAATACCATATGCTTTCTTTTTCTAAAGTTTTCTTTAACAAAAAAATGAAATAAACCCTCCATTTTCCAGCCCATATGTCATGGCCAAACAAGCTCCATGAGGCTATAAATACATGTTGTTTCATTGCTAAAATGTTCACACAAATACTCTTGGCCTTAGCATTTTCTTACTTGATAGTTTTCTTACTCAAAGTGTGCTCAAAGTTCTCTAATTCTCTCAAGACTTCAAGCTTTCTTTTTCTTCCTCATTCTCACTTAAGAGACTTCATTTCCAACCTTTAACCAAGTTTTAAACCTCAAGCATACATATTCCAATCATAAACCAACTCCTAAATACTTAAACTTTCAATTTCCAAGCACTAGAACACAAGAAAATCCATCCTCCACTCCAACCTTCTTGGCCGAAATATCACAAGCATTAGGACCATATTTTTGGTTCTTGGTTGATCATAGAAGATCAAGCTTTCTTTAATAATCAAGAAATAATTTGGTAGGGACTTTATTTCATATTCTTTCTCATGTTCTTCTTCTTTAATCCTTTGAATTTTGATGATGACCATGGCTTGATAATAAATTTAAGAAATAAGGTTCTTGGAACCATGGTAATAAAGGATTCTAATGCTTACTAATGTTTAAGATCTATTAGGGACAAGAATTTAATCTTGTGAAGTTTTTGAGCTTTAAGTAAGCAAGATATAAAATGAACTTGTATTCATGTTTAAATTTCAAGCTCTTGCATCTCATGTTTATGTTTTAATGCCTTGCATATCATGTTTATTTTCAAGTCATCACCTTAAATCTAGAAGATTAAAGAGATGGATTTGCATTATCATGTTTAATTTTCAAGTCTTGCATATCATATTTATTTCAAGTCATCACTAAATTTTAAAGACTTAATAATAAATGTGCATCTCATGTTTATAATTCAAGCCTTGCACATTATATTTATATTTTCAAGTCATTACCTTATAATGTTAAAGATTAAAAAATGAGGTTGCATAGCATGTTTACTTTTGGTTATCACCTAAGATCTTAAAGCTCAAAAATTGTCCTTGGATCTTAAATAAAAAATTTTATTTCATGGCTATGCTAATGGATATGTATTTTCAGCCATGAAATGATGGTGAGGTTGAGATAACTTTTATTTCATTTTTGTGTTTTGGAATTTTAGTAAGTTGTGCTTTAGTAGTTTTACAAGTCTTGAAACTTAAAAGATAGTAAAAATAGCATTTTCATGAGCAAAAAGATTTATTATTAAACCTTGTGATTTGCTCTCTATTTGGTATTTGGTCATACTAAGTGGTAAAAATAATTTTAAGTGTTTCCTAAGTCTTAAATCAAGTAACAAGGAAAAATAGTATCTAGAAAGAATCAAAATTATAATTTTAGGAAGATTTAGAAAAATAATTTTCTAGTACTATTCATTACTGTCTCGAACTATTCATCACTATAGGGTACTGTTCATAGGCATAATAATCATTAATAATTGTTGTAAAAAATTTATTTTTGGTATCTTAGATGTATAAAAGAATAATTACAAGTTCTAGTTTGGGCCATTTTGCAAAATATAGAAAGTTGTGTTTTGAACTATCAATTATGTGATTTCAGCCAAATGACTTTAATTTGAGTTATTAATGATGTTAAATGTATCCATGTATTCAAAATACCATTTATGATGTTTAGAAAAAGTTTTAGAAGTTTCGGTAATTGTTAAGAGTGAAAAATAAGTGATTTTGCACTTTGACCCCTAAAGTGTAGCAAAATTTGTTCTATGACCAAAGATGATTTTTATGATGAACTTAGGTGAATTATAAGTGTTATGAGTCTCTTAAAAGTATAGAGAAATTTTGATGATCATTTGCTTGAGGAGATGTGTTAAAAAGAAAAATTACGTTTTGACCCGTAACTTTGAGAAATTACAATTTTGACCCTCTTTTGGGCTTAAGTGTAAATATTAATAACTTGAGAAGATTAGCATAGATCTATATCTTATGGAAGCCATATTCATGTGTTTTAGTTTATGACTTGTGATATTAGTGTTATGTTACTAATTAATGATTATGGATGCTTACTACTTGTTTTATGCAATTGGCGATCATTAATATATGGCATCTATCCTGTTAAGTATGTTCACTTTCATGAGATATTCGATATTCGATATTAGAATGCTTATATAAATGTATATATGCATACTTATATGATCAATTACTTGATGAATTGTAGCATGCTATGTGTATGATTGATTAATTTAGATGCATATTTAAGAGTTCTATAAGCATGATATATTAAAGGATAAGCTATGATTATATGTTCGTACTTGCATCTATGAATAACATACTAAGATGAAAGGTGACATAAGACATATGGAAATGATCCTCTAGACTCCCCGAATTAAAGGTTATGAGAGGTGATCCAATGGGGTAATCTTCTAGACTCCCCGAATTAAAGGTTATAAGAGGAGATTCAATAAGGACCCTTTAGACTCCAGGAATTAATGGTTATGAAAGGTGTTCCTAAACCCCCTAACCCGCACTTTGGGAGTTGGGAATTAACTTATCGAGAGGATAAGTGTATACTAGTGACGACTAGTGAGGTATGAGCTCATAACCTAGAACTCTCAAAAGGAGAGAAATTATAGGGTGTTTCCCCAAGGAAAAAGATTGAGAAATTTAAGTCACCTAAAAGCATATTAAGGAAAAGTTATATCAAGGGAATTTATGTTCTTTATGTCATAATGCATTTATATATGAACTCTTATGTTATAATGTATATGGCATTGGCATGCATTCATGATAATAGTATGATGCATACATGACATCAAGACTCATGTTAAAAGATACGGGCCTCGACTAATGGTATTTGGAACTTAATGAATGAATCTTATATATGCCCACATTTTTCACAATGAAACCCGAGGTTCCTAGGGACGATGATGATGACACACATGTTAGGAGGCGAATACCCTACTGAGATTCTTTTATAAGATTCTCACTCCCTCTTTATTTCTTTCCATCTCGTCTTCAGAGGTAGATGGCGACGTTCGTGATTTATGTTGATGCCCCCTCATGGGAAATGCATTTCGACCCGGCTAACCGATCATACTATTTTATGGGTCGATGTGCCGTTCGTTTGTATGTGTTCATGGATCGTCCTTTTGCATACCTTGTTTCTAGTATGTGGTTTTCTCCTACCGCTCCTTTTCCAAATGACCTTGCTTTCGAGCATGCACAACCGCGTCCTCGCCAGTTTTCACGACCTTCTGTATCAGCAGTTCGAGATTTCCCTGACTATACACCAAGGTCACCACCTCGCTCTACTGGTTCGTGGTCGGACCCATCTGAGGATATACCATCCGATCACTATTTAGGCGAATTTGCTCCTGCTGCCTCTATGGAACGGGAGTACGATAGCAATGGAGAAGCTACTGTCACGCAACCAGTGAGAGGAGCCACCCGTCCACGTCAAGGTGCTCATGTTCTACCTATGAGACGTCTTTCCTCTCGTGATGAGTCGACTCGTAGAATCCATTCTAGGCACTTCGAGTAGGAAACGTGGGAGAAATATCTTATGCTAGTTTGTTATGTTTTTATTTGCATGATAATTTTTGTTGGACTAATGTATTTGTCTTGATCTATGTCAATGATGTGCTGCTTTGTTTCTTGTAAGTTTTGGGTATTCAGTAAGGAATGATCATTATTTATAATGGTGTCGTTATATTAATTAAGTGAGGTATTTCATATTTATATGTGACTCGATGTTATCTTTTTACTTTTATAGGTAAGGTAGTTGATACAAATTAGTTAGTATGCGTGGCTCACGTTTTGTATTAAAAAAAAAAAAATTTACCATATTTTTGCTAAAGTATTTTCAATGGTTTAAGTTAAAGACTGGAACAAAAGAGTAATAACTAATAATTAACTTAAATGCGTCCTAGGCGTGTTGAGTTAAATATTAGGGTGTTATAGATTCTATGCATATGAATATTTAATAGAGAAGAAGAATCTCATTTCTAAGGTTTCTGTGCACAAATGACCAAAATACCCTTACAGTAATTTAAAGCAGTTTTGAGTTTTGTTTTGACCCGGACTTGTCCCGGAGGGCTGAAACAATGTTTTTAAGGCATAACCTATGTTTGTTTAAGTCCTAGTGGTCTCGGGCAGTTTTTGAGAAAAATTACGATTTTGCCCCTGCTTAAGTGCATTAAAGGCTTAACGACGTTTTTAAAATGAAACCTAAGCAATATTAGGCTCTAATTAAAGGTTAATTAATTTCCATAATCAATCTAGAGCTAAAATAATTATTAGAGGTTAATTAGGACCTAAAATTGCTTAAGGAAACTTAAAATCTATTTCTAGATTCTTTTCTTTAAAGAAAGCATCATAGAATAGTGATTTCACTATTCACATTTCCTATTTCCAAGGAAATGTGTCATTCCTTAATTTCTAGTCAATAGAATTTGACCCCCTCCATTCAAAGAATTATTTTATTTTCTAGTCATTCAAAGATCATTTCAAGATCATACCTCAAGTCACATCACACCATGCTTCACCATGACTACACCTTACCTTGCACTATGCTTGATCATACTTCCAACCATGCTTGATATGACTAAATAAATGAGATATTTTCCTCCCTCTCCCTTCTAGAAGAAATATTTCATTCAAAAAGAATTAATTTATGTCATTCAAGCTTTCATTCAAGCCTTCATGATCATGCCTCTCATACTTCACACCTTACCACGAAATGACAACACAAGGAGATATTTTTTCTTTCCTTCTTTCCCAAGAACCATTTTGGTCAGCCCTCCCCCATTCTCCTCTTCATGATTCAAGCTCTATATATACATTCCTTTGGTGAGCTTTGCTTCACTTTGAGTCATTTGCTAAGTTGAGGTTTTGAGAAAGTGTGAGTTCTCTTAAAGTTTCCTTCCTTCTCTTTGTTCCCAAGAGAAATCGCCACCCCTCTACCTCTCAATGTCCATCTAAGCTCTCATCTAAACACATTTCCAAGCTCAAACACAAGCCAACACATCTCCTTCCTCCATTTCTCTTCAAGGCCGAAGCTATACTCCAAGCTACAGGGAGATTTCTTCTTGTTTTCTCTTCAGGATCAAACCTTTCCTTGTCTTCAAGAACACACACACTTGGTAGGGAGCTCTTCTAAAAATGTTCTCTTTGATCTTTATGTTTGAGTCTTGTTGGAAAAATGATGAATGGATGAACTTTGTTAGAGTTTTTCTTTTCAGTTTCTTCATCTCTTTTCCTTTCATTTTCGGCCTCAAGGCCTTGAATATGATAGCTTGATGATGAGTGCTTTCTAAAGGTGACTTTGTGTTCATCTCTCAAGAAACCTCTAAAGCTTGAGTTTTTCTTAAAGAAAATTTTTATTCTTTTACAAGTTGAGTTAAAAATGAGCTTTATGTTTTACTTGACCTTTTTGGAACCTTTCTTTTCTTTTAATATTTAGGCCATGGAGCCCTTGGTAACTTGGAAGAATGAGAGCTTGATGATGAGGGTTTTATGATGGTGTTAGCACTTGAACAACCTCTAAAGCTTGATCTTTGTTCTTGAACCAAACATGGTTTTGGTTTTTCTTTTCCTTTCATTGTTGAGAACTTTGTCTTGATATTGGTTTCGGATGAGGTTATACACTCAATGATGAGGACTAGTGATGTTGGTGTTATTATATCATCAAAATCTTGGTCTCTAGAATGGAAAATGGTCCATTATTCCTCATTAAAGTTCGGCCATTTCCTTTTTATTCAAAGAAAAATGTTGTTTCTCTTAGCTCACCCAAGGTTTTACTTAAAGAAAGTAATAAGGTTTTCCAAAAGTCCATAGCCTACCCTTGTCAACCTTAAAGTTGGCCGGCACGTTCTAGAGTTCGCTCTAGATAGGGGTTATTGGAAATTAATAAAGAATATGACATAGCTCTTTTATGGTTGTACCTTTAAAGCTTAGTAAAGCTTACTTTTCATGTTGGATGAGTATTGGGTTTAAGCTTTGTTCTTTTAAAAATCTTGAAGGAGCTCTAGATAAGATGTAAAAGTGAACTTGAATCCATGTTTATTTTATGCTATCACTAAATTCCCAAGATAAAGAAATGAACTTGCATTTCATGTTATATTTCAAGTTATCACTTAACTTAAAGATAAAGAAATGAACTTGCATCTCATATTTATTTTAAGTCCTCACTTTAGTTTCTAAGGAAATATAAAATGGAGTGCATATCATGTTTATGTTTATGTTATCACCTAAAACTCCTAGAGCTCAAAGACTTGCCCTCTTCATCCTAAGAAAAAGATAAATATAGAAACATTCTTTGGAATGTACATTTTGGCCATGTGAGGATGATGAACTTGGTGTCAGTTTCATCTAGTCACAAGTGCCAAGACCTATGTTTTGTAATTTTCTAAAGTCTAGATGATCTCAAGAAATGTTTTGAGCAAGGTTGATGATTTAAATCCTTCTCAAGATTTATTTGAAATGGTCACTGCCGTCATATATTTTTATGGAGATTTTAACTAAATAAATTGTTTCCAAGTGAGTTTTAAAAGCCCTAAAAAGGTTCCAAGAGAAACTAGCAATTTATATGTTTTAGAAATAAAGTTCTATGCATTATATGATGACATTGTTTTTGGTTCTGCCTTATCTATTCCAGCACCTTAAATTCTGTTTTGGGTGGTCTATATGTGTTTAAATACCTTACCAATTGTATGATAATTGATCTAGGCATCTTAGGCATGCTTAGTAACTCTATTGGTTTGAAAATGTGATTTCTAGAACTCCCTAGCAACTGAAATTGTGCATTCTGTTCCAGCTTTGATAAAGTTTGTAGAATCACATTATAACATGTTTAGATGAGTGAGAATGACTCATAATTGGTTTAGGTATTAATTATTGCATAATAGAAAAAGTCGGTAATGAGAAAGGACTTAAAATGCAACTTCTAGAACACCGTAATTCATCAAAATGTGCTTGCTGCCTATGCTGTCCAGCCATAATTAATTAGGTTCTAGGACTTAATAAATTGTGGTAATGAGGTTAATCAACCCCTTAGAGGTGTGAGAAAATAATTTGGAAGTTTGAGGTTACCTGATTTAAGGATTTTGCTTTTAAGGGAATGATTTATGTGCCCTCTATGAATGATGAATTTATGTGTTATCTCATGACTTATATGATGCCATATGATGATGGAATTATAAATTGCATGTTATTGTTCTCTTAGAACCTTAAAGATGCCCATGATAAATTATATGAGATATGTGACATGTTTGAAATATGTAGCATCTTGTCATAACATGCTAAGACTTATGGTGACATAAACTATGAGAAAATGATCCTTTGAAACCATCAAAAGGAATGGGGATGAGGTGATTCTAGCCCCCTAGCTCATACTTTAAGTCGGTTCCTTAATCTTATCAAAAGGGATAAGACCATGTGCTAGTGACAACTAGTGAGGTATGAGCTCATAACCTAGAGGTTTCTCAAAAGGGAAAACAATTAGGGTGGCCCCATGTTCAAAGTAAATGTCTTAATGTCACCTAAGTAACCAAGATAAGATACCATGTACCATGTACCAAGTTCTATGTTTTATGCTTTATGCCCTGTGATCTATGTACCATGTACCAAGTTTTATGTTTTATGCTTTATGCTTTATGATATATGTGCCATGTATCATTTCTACAATTACCATGTTTGCTAATAAGTTAGCTAGATCTTGCATAGCATAATGAAGTATGATGCATCCATGTAAATACAAGCTATGTGTTAAAAAGAATGGGCCTCAGTAATCAATGTTTTAGAAATTCATAATTGAACTATTACATGCCCACTATTTTTATAAGAACCTGAGGTTCCTGGAGACATAGATGATGTCACCTAGATAGGAGGAAAACCCTACTGAGTTTCTTTAGTGAAGATTCTCACTCCCCCTGTAACGCCCCGATTTTCTTCTAGAGTGAAAATGACCAAAATGCCCCTGAGGTCATTTTCAGCTCTGAATTCGAGGAAAGCCGGTCCGATAGTACTCGAAGGGCAAACTCAATGTTGGAAGAGGATTAGATGACTTGTGTATCTTTCCGGGATTGAAAATCTCATTTTTCGAGTTTTCAGGTCAAAATAACCAAAACCCCCCTACGGTGTTTTACCCGTTTGCAAGTGCCGGATGAACCTGAAACTTCTCCAGATGGTTTTAAAAGGATTTTTTATGTAGACTATGACTTTAGTTTTGGTCCCAGAGGTCCCGGGCGAAATTAGTGCGAAATTACGGTCTTGCCCCTAGTTTCGTGTTTTTACGCTTAATCGCGTGATTAAGCAAACCTAAGCAATATTAGGCTCTAATCGAAGGTTAATTAATTTCCATAATTAATCTTGAGTCAAAATAATTTATTAAATTTGATTAGAACCTAAAAGTGCTTAATTACAACTTAAAATCCTATTTTAAATTCAAGACTCCTAGTCATGGAATCTTGAATAGTGTTTTCTCTCTCCAATTCCTTAAATCATGGAATTTTGTCTACATTGTTTTATTCATAAAATGAATTTAAAATCTCTTAAATATGTATGAGTACTCCTTAATCATGTCATAAAGGTTCCTAATCACATTCTTAGTCACCTAAACTTATGCTTAATGACTCCTAACCTTGCACCTAAGCTAATACACCCCTAAACACATCACTAACACACAATTATATGACCAAAACTCCCTCCTCCCTTGCTGCATCAGACCTGGCCAAAATTCACACTTCATTTTATCACAATTTAATTTTATTTCACACTCCAAAGACTATGCTTGAAGCCATACTCACCACCATACTTTACCATGCCATCAAAATGCAATTATCTCACCTTATGTTCCATGAGGATTCATTCTCCTCCACATATGCATTACCTCATGTTCCATGAGGATTCATTCTCCTCCACATACTCACTCTTATCATTCTCTATAAATACCATGCCTAGATGAACTTTGCTACACTTTTGTTCATTTGCTAAGTTTTGATTTCTAAGCATTCTTGTTAGTTCTCTCATTTTCTCTCAAGTTTCAAGAGCATTCTTCTTCTTCATCTTCTTCTTTTTCCTTTTGAATCATCATCTCACAACCTTGAAGCACCACCCCACCACCTTAGATCATTATACAAACATCTAAACTTCCATTCTCAAACACAAGCTCACCAAGAACACATTTCCTTTCCTTTTCTCCCCACAAGGCCGAAGCACTATCATCACTTTAGGAGGAGCTTTCCTTTCCATTCTCACCTCAAAGATCAAGCCTTGTCTTCACACTTGGTAGGGAGTTTCTTTTCAAACTTTGTTTTACTCAAAAAAATGTGTTTCTCTAGTTTTCTCTTGGTTTTTTTTTTTAGCTTTCCTTTATATTCCTTTCCTTTTTATCATTTCGGCCTCTTGGCCTTTTCTTCTTAAACACGATAGCTTGATGAGGAGAGTTGCTAGATGATGACCTTGTGTTCATCTCAAAGAAACCTCTAAAGCTTGAGTTTTGTTTCTTGATCTAGCAAGGTTTTGGTTTTTCTTCCCTTTTTCCTTCCCATATGATTCGGCCTCCATGTGCTTTCCTTTAAAAGTTTTGTTAAAAATTTTAAAGTGTTCTTATATTTATTTCATCTCTAAAAATAATGTTGTTTTGGTTCTTACTTCTTTAAAGTTTTGTTTTCTTCTAAAAGTTTTCTTCTTTTTGAGCTTGATGATGATGTTCAAGAACCATGTAGCTCCTTTGAGAACTTGGTTCAAGAAATCTAAAGCTCTCTTTGTGATGAGATAAGTGTTGGGTTGAGGTTTGTAGTTCTCTTTAAAAGTCTCATGTAAGCTCTAAATTAAGATAAAAGACTTGGCATCCATGTTTACTTTTATGTCATCACTAAATGCTCAAAGATTAAAGAATGAACTTGTATCTCCATATTTATGTTTATGCTTTCACTAAATCTCTAAGATAATAATGAGCTGTATAGCATATTTATTTTATGCCCTCACCTCTAAATAAAGACTAAAATAAAGTGCATTGCATATTTACCTTTATGTTATAACTTAAGAGATTTAGAGCTCATAGACTTACCCTTTATTATCCCAAACAAAGGCTTGAAGTTTGTATTTCCTTAGCTTATGTTTTCGGCCCCTAAGAGGTTTATTGAGTACAAGTAATGAAAACTATGTTTTATGATTTTTCTAAGCTTTTATGAGTTCAAGGAATACATAGAACTAAGTTTTATGAGTTTAGGACCTCTTGAGACAAGTTTGATTTAGCTACTGCCCTCATAAATATTTTGATGATTTTAAATGTTAAAAATGTTTATAAATGAGTTTTGAAAGTTTGAAAAAAGTTCCAAGAGAAACTAGTATTTTATGTGTTCTAGAAATCAAGTTTATGCCTTGTTTGTTTGGAGATGAATTCGGTTCTGCCTTACTATGAATGATCACTGTTATATGCTGTTTTGATGATGATAATATGAGTATATTCATGTATGTTTAATGCCAAAACCCATAAGTGAAAGATAAGAGAAGTTAGTAACTAGAAAAGAATTAATTTGAGAGTTTTAGATCCCTTAGTAATTGATTTTTCTGGATTCTATCCAACATGGTTTAGAATTGATAATCATGATTTTAAATTATTTTAAATGTGTAGGAATGACTCATAATTGGTTTAGGACTTGATCTTGATGCCTTAGGAGCAAACCAAACTTAGAAAGGGTCATTGTTGTGACTCCTAGGTACCTGTAAAGTTACAATGTTAGACTCTGCACTCTCGAGGTTTAGAGATGTTTATGATCATAGTATTGAGTGAGGAATACTTAGATATAAGCTTATAGGTACCCGAGAGTTTAGGATATGATGATTTACAACTTAGATTGTGAGTTAAGGACCTTAAGGGTTAATGCATAAGACATTAAGAGATTTTATCGCTTTTAGTTTGGTAGTGCAAGTATGATATGTTGATATGCATGATGTGATGATGTATGAGGTGTGATGTGTGATACACGAGCATTATTTATATGAGTTATGATGATGTGATCTTTTATGATGATGCTATGATAATGTAGAAATTGATTATGAATTGTTGAGATGTTATGTCTACCATGTTTGTGAGAATTGAATGAGAAAGAGTATGTACCCCTTCTTTTGCCCTCTTAAAAATCTAGTGAAAACTAGTTAGGTCTGAGCTCATTGAGTAAATATGGGTGTTTACGGTTGGATTTGGGTGTATTTGGTTGGACTTGATAATGAGAATAATTTGGTGATGAGTATAAACATAGTTGAGCTCATTCCTAGGCGATAGCGTGTGTTTGGTTGGATTTGGTGATGAGTATGAATATCGCCGGGCACTGGTGTTTATGGTTGGATTTGGTGATGAGAAAAGAAGGTGGTCTTTGAGAGAAAGAACTCAAGAGTTCGAACGTGAGAAAAGAGATGCGATGTCTCTTTTCAAGTCACATAGTCATGAGTAAAGAAAGAACTAATCCTAAGTTACCCCTTCTTTGCCCTCTTAGAAATCTAGTGATGACTAGTTAGGTTTGAGCTCGTTTGGTTGAGCTCAATCCTAGGCGATAGGGTGTATTTGGTTGGTTTTGGTGATGCGTATAAATATCGCTGGGCACTGGTGTTTAAGGTTGGATTTTGGTGATGAGAAAAGAAGGTGGTTCTTGAGGAGAAGAACTTAAAAGTTCAAGTATGAGAAAAGAATAGAGGAAAGTTCTGTACTTTTTATCTTTGCTTATACATTTACTTGATGTTATGATTTATTGATTTGCTCACATAATGTATTGCCATGCATTCATCTAATATCTGCGAAATTCATATCATTAAGACCCATACTAAAAGACACCCACTTTGGATAAATAGCTTTGGAAAGTTTAAAACCAAACCTTATGCATGAACACCTCTTTCATAATTAAAACCGAAGTGGCTGGGGACGACGACGATGACACTTGTGTTGGAGTCGGAATTCCCTACTGAGAATCTTGAATAAGTTTCTCATCCCCCTCTTTCTTTTTTCTTCCGTGTCGTCTCCAGACGAAAATGATGGTGTATCTCGTGATGCGGTTCGTGATTCCTACTAAAGCATGGGCATGAAGCATACACTATGAGTCGGGTTGGTAGGATGCAACAGACAAGCGCAGATGCTGCTTTAGTTTTATAAATTATAGAAGTGTATTTCTGTTGAAGCGATAATAGGACTATGATAGTCGTAAATTATGTACCTATGATAATATGATCCTATTGTGATGTAATGAACACCCTTTGTGTTTTGTGACCATGAATGATATGAGATCTCTTTTCTATATGTTAGTCTTTGTTACGTCATACGCGGCTCTCACTTTGATTTATGTTTTCAAAAAGAAAAAAATTTACCAGTATTTCCGCTAAGTATTTTCATAAAAGAATGAGACTAAGAAGTAATAACCTAATGATTAGCCTGATATGTTCTAGAGTATTAGGTTAAAAATTAGGATGTTACACCCCTTACCTTTACTTCCGTCACGTCTTTGGATTCAGATGGCGACCTTCGTCCTGTTCGTTGACACGTCCACATGGGAGTTCCACTACGATCCGGAGCGCGGATCGTATCATTTTGAGGGATGTTGCGTGGTTCAAGTTTTTGTCTTCGTTGGATGCCCCTTTAGCCATCCAGTACCAAGCTATCGTTTCACCCCTACTTCCCTCTATGGAGACGAGATGATTTTTGAGCGAGCACGCCCATCTTTCAAGTGGATACTTTGCACGCCCACTTCCGGATCGGCTGTTTGAGATTTCCCCGACTATGTTCCACGTTTGAGGTTTTCTGAGATGGACCCCTCCGAGGACGAGCCTACACACGTGTATTCTGAGAATTCAGCCCCACTCCCGTTCCTATGGGAGAAGGGAGTGAGGAGACAGTCACGCAGCCATGGTTGGCACGGAGGCCAGCCATGCACCCTAGACGTGGAGGTCATGTGTGACCATCTAGTGTCTCTGTCCCTGACGAGCTACAACCATGGATTGGATACGTCCCCCCATTCCCGGGCTATCAGCCATAGATGACTCTTGGAGTTTTTAGTGTACACACGGCTCACAAGACATGATGACCTTCTTTTGTGGCAAAGGTTTTCTACTTTAGGTGCACCATGTAGGTTTGGGTCTTATGTATTTCGTTTCCGATTTATTTTATCTCTTATGTATTTGCATTTCATGTACCCAAACTTAACTCACCTCTAGGTGGGTGGTTTATATATATATATGTGTGTGTGTGTGTGTGATGATGTGTTATGTTCTTTGAGGAGCCTTTCTGATATTTAGATTTCCGCATCCTTCATATCGCTTGTATATGCTACACGCGACTCTTACTTTATCAAGGTTTTAAAAAGAAAAATTTGGCTCGTATTTTTAGTAAGTATTTTCAAAGATAAATGAACTGAAACAAGAAGTAATGACTAATATTTAGCCTCAGTAAGTTCTAGGAGTATTGGGTTGAATTTTAGGGTGTTACAGGACCAAAACACTGTAAAGCTTAATGCCCTCATCAATTACTTTTGTTATCGACAACAATATTAAAGTCCAAAAGTTGACACCATACTCTATTGAAAACATGTCAATAAGGTATGCATCTATGAACCTTGTGTTGTGAAGTGGCTTACGTGCTATGGCCCATGCATATGCCAATGTCCTATCCCTTTATAAAACATTTTGCTTTTTATCTTTTTGTTTTTGATTGACAAAGAGCCCAAATTTTTTTTTCTATCTTAGACAAAATATAAATCTTCATTTACCACACATTTTTCTTAATTTAGTTCTTCTAAAGTGTTGCGGCTCTTGAGACGTGGAGCACATGGCCAAGTTGTTTGCCTTTGATAATGTGTACCCGTATTCGAGAACCACCAAAGCTAGTTGTGTGGAACCCATCCCCCTCTCTGTGTATTTTAAAAAGTAAAATATAAAATTTCAACCATGAGTGAAAAAAATAACACATATTATCACACATATATGATCTATATTATTGGTGTTTGTATTTTATAAAATTTTGAACTATTAGTATACATGAAAACGGTTACAATTTGCACTTTACCCTCTAATCATTTTGAAGGAGGCAAATCAACTAAAATTTTGGAGTAGGAATAACAACATTCTACTTAAGAGTTGTAGCATATAATGTAGCATCTCATTATGCCCAATGAATTTGACAATGACTGTATAACATCCTTAATAATTGCTTGAAGAAACTTTTCACATTGGGAACACAGATATCATGGTTGATCCTATTCATCAACTAGAAAAATAGCGTGAACTTTTTGGATATGGTAAGCTTGTAGCTTTAAGGTATGAAAGCCTCTACGAATCATTATGCCATGGCACAATGAGCAAGTGGGAAAATAGGTTAAAGAATTAAAAAAAACTCATTTGAATAGGTAGGGGTTGCTTTACTTGCTTTATAAGCCGCCTTTTTATTTTTTGGGTATTGTTGTATTAAATATGTATGTATATATTTAATTTTATATTGCATCAATATTCAATTTGTAACACCTAATAGCAATACAGGCACTATCATGACTGTCAACTTATGCTTATTATTTTTTAGCTCTTAATATAAAGAATTGTCCGAACTATTCTTGTTTTGGAAGTTCACATTATTATATAAGTAGAATGATAGTTTTATATATCAATAGTTGGAAATTTAAAAGAAATAGATAACAAAAGTTGTAGAAAGAAGGATGAACATATAATATATGTTTCTAAATGTACCTATTATATTTACATATGTCATACAAAAAATGAGGTATTTCACAATAAAGCACAAAAATTTACAAAGATGATTTACTAATTCAATCGATGGCTTTAATTGGGAGGCCAAAATACCTATTCATAATTTTTGCATCTTTCATTTCCTTGTATATTGTCAAAATAAATTACTATGGTTAGCATTTATTTCAATCATAAATCTTTATAGTATTTGCAATTAAATCAAACTTATGACCTGGCAAGGATTCTTCTCAATTCTCTATACATTTCATCATCAATGAGTTGTTGAGTTTTGAAAAACTGCAAAATAACTTATATGTGAATTAAATAAAAGTTCATGTCAAATATGCAAACTAATACAATTATCTTGAGAATTAAAGAATATTCTAAAACTTGTCCCATGGAGAGATATTGGTTTGTATGGAATTTCCTATATGTGTAGCATAGTACAACATTAAATTTATTATTTTTAACCAAAAAAAATAAGACTTGAAATTTTGTTGATGGTTGACTAACAAAATAATAGTTACCTCCAATTATGAATAACACTACTGTCACATACTTCATGGTCTTCAAGTTTACTACATATGAAGAATAAAAAAGATTAATATTGATTTGATGTGAAATATAATTAAATGGCCACTCTTTCAATATATTAGTTATTTTCATTTTTTTGGGCATAAATGTCTCAATATATAAGTTATTATAAGTATCAATAGACAATATTAATGATAATGTACTATGCAAAAAAGTTGGATATGCAAATTGAATTACCGTTTATTTTTTTGTGACAATAACTCTTTTTTATCATATTCCAAAACTGAGTTTTATCAACTAATACCGTGGCTACCCATCCCAAAGAATAAATTTTCAGATAATGAACCTATTCAAATCAAATATAAAATATTAGAAAATATAATATGGGAAAATAAAAAGTGAACATATGGTTGTATCATTTAAATATACCTTGTTGTCAAATTTTCTGATCGATGCAAGTGACTGCTCATCTTTCCAAATATTCCAGAGGTTTTCAAATTCCCCCTCCCATAAATTTTATGTGAAGTTATATAATTGTTTTTAAATTATTAATTAAACATTGAAAACATAAATATAACTTAGCACTTACCTGTCTAGAAAAGTACATATCCAATTTTTTTGTTCTTAGCTCCTGAGATAGTTGTAAGAGCTCTTTGAATTTCAATTTGGCTGCACATAAAAGTTAACACATAGGGTAACAATCATTTAACAACAAAAAAACAATGTATGGATGAGCAACTGTAGAGTATACATGAAGAAGTTATATTACCTAAGATTGAGATAACAAAATTTCTTTAAAGACAACATTTTTGGTAAACTCTCCATTTTCCTCCTCAATTTTTCCTTCTTTGATTAGTACCTTTGTGGTAGATTAAGAAACTTCTCTAGACAAAGTAATGTACAATTGCCCGTGACTACAAACAAGTTTTGGGAGATAAATCGTAACATTATGTATAGTCTGCACTTGTGACTTATTTATTGTTAATGCAAAACTCAATTTCACAGGAAATTGCTTTCCAATAAGTACAAAGGGTAGTCCTACATTTTTAGTTGATTTATGTTTTATCTTCGGAAAGAAAACTCTTTGTCTGAAGTGGTGGGCTATTAGAATTTCCAAATCCAATATATTTAAAAAAGTTCCACAACATAATAACCTTGTCTCATTACATAGTCCAGCTTTAGGGTCTATGTTTTGCAATAGCATCAAAGGTGCACCCTCTTTAACCTTCAAAATATGGGGTGGCAAGCCTTCTAAAGAAATGGAGTTAAGATATTCATGTTGATATAAATTGTTTATATCTCCTTCAACCTCATCAAAAGATACTAAGTTTCATTCTTCTCCTGGGAAATTTGTTATTATTTTGTCATTGAGCTTATTAGTATGATGATTTTTAGGTGTCAATATGGCTCTACTTACCATATAAGATGCATTCTAATGCCCAGATTTTCTGTCTGAGTGAAAATGACCAAAATGGCCCTGAGGTCATTTTCTATCCGAAATTCGAGGATAGCCGACCCGGCACTCCTCAAAGGGCCAACTCAATGTTTGAAGGGGATTAGATGGCTTTTGAATGGTTTCGAAAATGAAAATCTCATCTTTTGAAGTTTCAGGTCAAAAATGACCAAAATACCTTTATAGTGTCTTTACGTGGGTATAATTATTGTAACACTCTAATTTTTAACCCAATACTCTAGAACACATTAGGTTAATCATTAGGTTATTACTTCTTAGTCTTATTCATTTATTATAATACTTAGCGAAAATTACGGGTAAATTTTTTTTTTGAAACATAAAACAAAATGAGAGCCGTGTATGAACTAATTGCGAACGAAACATATACCACAATTCATCAAAATATTCACAAAGCAGGGAAACATATAACAAGAGAGACAATCAATGAAACACCATAGGAAATACTTTCATTAATATAATAATTAGAGTATATAGAGTCACGCCCTTATAGAATTGGGCTGAGCTTACAGTACACAGAAAATGACAGGAAAGCAGTAAAGTACATGGAACGACGGGAAATAAAAACCAACTACACTACCCTCCTACCAAAGCTACGAGTACTATACTCAAATTCCCCTCCTAAAAGATACTGTCGAAGGGGAAGACCTCGTGACGGCTCAAGTACTCGTACACCTCGTGGCGGCGGGAACCTCGAGTGGTAGAGGTATATACTTGGCGAACTGCTCAAGCTCCTCCTGTGTGGGCCAGTGAAGTGGAGTACAAAGGTGCGTCGGCTGGACATGAGCTCCTCGGTGAGGGCGCATCTCGGCTCTCCTTGCCAGGTGCGGCTGCATTACCGTGGCCTCACTCCGCTCTCACCTAACTAGAGGAGTAGGGGCAAAGCTCTCGGAGTAGATATGCGTCGGTGAGTCCTCGGACGAGTCCATCTCCGACCTCCTCGATCGCGACACATACTCCTGATAATCACGAACCACTGAGGCAGACGGTCGAGCATGACAGGTCTTCTCATCGTGGGGGCGAGTTGTAACGCCCCGATTTTTCTGTTAGAGTGAAAATGACCAAAATGCCCCTGAGGTCATTTTCGGCCCAGAATTCGAGTAGAGCCAGTCCGGCAATACTCGAAGGGCAAACTCAATGTTGGAAGGGGATTAGATGACTTGTGTACTTTTTCGGGATTGAAAATCTCGTTTTTCGAGTTTTCGGGTCAAAATGACCAAAACACCCCTGCAGTGTTTTACCCGTTTGCAAGTGTCAGATGAACCCGAAACTTCTCCAGATGGTTTTAAAAGGCGTTTCTATGTAGATTGTGACTTTAGTTTTGGTCCCGGAGGTCCCGGGCGAAATTAGTACAAAATTACGGTTTTGCCCCTAGTTTCGTGTTTTTGCGCTTAATCGCGTGATTAAGCAAACCCAAGCAATATTAGGCTCTAATCGAAGGTTAATTAATTTGCATAATTAATCTTGAGTCAAAATAATTTATTAAAGTTGATTAGAACCTAAAAGTGCTTAATTACAACTTAAAATCATATTTTAAATTCAAGACTCCTAGTCATAGAATCTTGAATAGTGTTTTCTCTTTCCAATTCCTTAAATCATGGAATTGTGTTACACATTATTTATTCACAAATGAGTTTTTAATTCTTTAATAATGTATGAGCACTCCTAATCTTGTCATAAAATCCTTAAATCACATTCTTAGTCACCTAAACTTAAGCTTAATTATTCCTAACCTTGTACCTAAACTAATACACACTTAAACCTACCATTAACACACAATTACATGAAACAAATCCTCCTCCCCCTTGCTGTACCAGGTCTGGTCAAGACCTCTGTGCCCCCATATGCATCACATGTTCAATTTTTCAACACTCCAAGGCCATACCTCAAGTCACATACACTATACCTTGTCATAACTTTCAATCAAGCTTGATTTTCCAAATGAATAACTAATTAAAATACCCCATTTTCTCCATTTATTTGTGGCTGGAAAAGTTCCAGCCATGCATTGTTTCTAGAAGCCTAATTTCATTCAAAATTGATAGGAAATTCACTCATATCAAGCCATACTTTGTATCATACACTTCATAATTCAAACCATGCTTGTATGACACCTTGAAAGAGATACTTTTCTCTTACTTGCCTCCAAAACCACACGGTTACCCCTCCTCCCCTTTGAGCTCCCATTTTTTTTCATTCTCTATCAATACCTTGCCTAGAAACACATGCAAACACTTTAGTTCATTTGCACACTTTTAGTTTCCTAAGCTTTCTTTGTATTCTCTCTTTTTCTCCCTAAGTTTCAAGAGAGTTTTCTCTTGATCTTCATCTTCATCTTCTTCATCCTCTCATCACATAATCTTCACATAACCTTGAAACACCATCTCACCACCTTAGATCATCATACAAACACCTAAACTTCCATTCTCAAACACAAGCTCACCAAGAACACATTTCCTTTCTTTTTCTCTCCACAAGGCCAAAACCATCAAGCCTCAAGGAGCAGCTCATCATCTTGTTTTTCTTTTCAAAATTTCAAGCTTTGTGTCTTCACTCTAGGTAGGAGTGTTTTCTAAACTTTGTTTTCTTGAAAATGAGTTCTTTCTAGCTTTCTCTTGGGTTTTCTTTTTGAAACTTTCTTTGCTTTTCTTTTTTGAAGCTTTCGGCCATGAGGCCTTGATGAGCACGTGATGGCTCAATGACAAGGACTCCTAGATGATGACTATGTGTTCATCTCAAAGGAACTTCTAGAGCTTGAGTTTTCATTGTCTCTAAGTTTCATCTTGACTTACTAACTCAAAATGATTTTTACTCAAGAACACCTTTACTTTCCTTGCTATTTTGGTTCGGTTTTCTTGCTCCCTTTCCTTTAATATTTCGATTTTGATTCTTTGATCTTTGACGTTTTGTTTGTTTAGAAAGTTTTGTTTTCTTTGAGCTTGATGATGATGTTCAAGAACCTTATAGTTCCTTTGAGAACTTGGTTCAAGAACTCTAAAGCTCTCTTTGTGATGAGATAAGTGTTGGGTTGTGTCTCTAAAGTCTTGTAAGAGCTCTAGATGATACTAAAATAAATATTGCATCCATGTTACTTTTATGCTTTGCACATCATATTTATTTTCCTTGCTATCACTAAATATCAAGATAATGAATGAACTTGCATTATCATATTTATATTTCAAGCTTTGCATTATCATGTTTATGATTCAAGTTCTCACTTAATATCAAGATAATAATGAGTTGCATCTCATGTTTATTTTATGCTATCACTTTACTTTCTAATGGAACCTAAAATAAGTTCATGAGTATGTTTATTTTTATGTCATCACTTAAATGAACCTAGAGCTCAAAGACTTGCCCATTGTGGTCTCAAACAAAGGCTTGAAAATGTGTATTTTCCTTAGTTTATGTTTCGGTCTCTTTGAGTTTATTTGTTTCCAAGTATTAAAAACTATGTTTCATAATTTTTCTAAGCTTATATGAGTTAAAGAAATGCATAGAACTAAGTTTTATGAATTTAGAACCTCTTGAGACAAATTTGATCTAGCTACTGCCCTCTTAAATATTTTGATGATTTTAGATGACAAAAATGTTTATAAATGGGTTTTGAAAGTTTTAAAAAGGTTACAAGAGAAACTAGTATTTTATACGCTTTAGAAAGTGTGTTTGATGCCTTTTATGGGGATGAATGTTTCGGTTCTACCTTGCTATTATTTGCCACTGTATGAGCTGTTTTAATGATGATGATATGCTTATGTTTGAGTATGATTAATGTTAAAGCTCATATATGAAAGATAAGATAAGTTAGAAACTAGAAAAGAATTAATTTGAGAGTTCTAGATCCCTCAATATATGAATTTTCTGGATTCTGTCCAGAAAGGGTTAGTAATGTTAATCATGGTTTTAAATTAGTTTAAATGTATAGGAATGATTCATAATTGGTTTAGGACTTGATCTTGATGCCCTAGGAGCAAACTGAACTTAGAAAGGGTCATTGTTGTGACTCCTAGGTACCCGTAAAGTTAGGATTATGAATTCTACATCCTTGAGGTTTAGAGATGTTCTTGAACATAGTGTGAGATGAGAAATACTTAGTCATAACCTCATAGGTTCCCAAGAGATTAGGTTTTGATGATTCATAACTTAGAACTTGAAACAAGGACCTTAAGGGTCAATGCATAAGACACTATGAAAGCTATTAATGTTATGATGTTTATATAAGGCAATGATATGATGAGATGTGTCTGATGCATGAGAAAATGATCTAATGAGGTAATACAATTTAGTATGAGCATGAAATTTGATGAGATCATGATTGTTTGTGATTGTGCTTGAGACGGTTTGAGGGAAATTCGGATAGACAGCCGTTATGCTGCCGAATTTCCGTCAAACTTAGAAGGGTGGTCTTTGAGAAAAGAATTCAGTGACATGCTGGGGACGGCAATACGTAACGCCCAGTAATGGTCAGAGTTATTATGAGAATTATTGGCACACTAGGGACGACGATACGTAACGCCCAGATGTGACCAGAGATATTGAGTACTCAGAGATTTACAATCATGCTGGGGACGGCGATACGTAACCCCCAGATATGATACAAAGACCCATTACCCTTCGGCCACAAGGTTCCATGTTTATACGTTTTGATGTGAATTGATGTGTTGACTTATTATGCTCAAGTGTGATCATACATTTCATGATATACCCTATTGCATTCATAATTTCAAGATGCATGATAAAAGGAATGGACCTTGGCTAAGTAGTTTTGAAACCCTAAATAGAACCTTATATGCATGCTCACTATTTTATAAATAAACCCAAGGTTCCTGAGGATGTGTTCGATGTAACCCTAGGATAGGGGACTTCTACCTAGATTTCTTTAGCAAGAATTCTCACTCATCTCTCTCTTTTCTTCCGTCACATCTTCAGAGAGCGATGGCAACGTTTGTGGTCTTCGTCGACACACCGACCTGGGAGGTCCACTATGATCCGGATCACAGATCATACCATTTTGAGGGGCAGTGCACGGTTCGAGTGTTTATGTTCATGGGATGCCCTTTCGCACACCCTGTACAGAGCTACCGTTTCTCCACGATGTCGCCCTACGACAATGCGATGGTTTTCGAGCGTGCTCAGACGCGAGATGAGAGGCTGTTGTGGACGTACACTGGTGGTTCGATGCCTCGAGACTTCCAAGACTACGTACCTCGATCCCCGAGTTCAGAGGACGACCCTTCTGAGGACCCGCCGACACATATGTATAGCAAGAGCTCTGCTCCGACACCTTAGTTCGCGCGCGGCGTGAGCGAGGAGACGGTTACACAGTCGAGGCTGGCGAGGCGAGCCGAGCAATGCCCTTATCGAGGAGGTCACGCTTCTTCTTCTCGTGTGCCCACTCCTGATGCTTTACGTCCATGGATCGGTTACAGCCCACCCTTCCCCGGGTTTCAGTAGCTGACGTTGTAGAGGAGGTCTAGTGCACACACCCACTTATAGAGAGGATAAACCTTCTTTTGTTTTGAGGTTATCCAACCTAGGTGCACTCGGGTAGTTATGGGTTATTTATGTTTATTTGCTTTCTGTTGTATTTCCCTTCCTACTGTATTACAAGCTCTGCCTGATCTTATGAGGGTATGATTACCTATGTACTCTAACTATGCTATTAATGGAATGTTTCTATTATCATGATGACCTCTGCCCTTCTGTTATATGTTTTATCTTTATATGATTGCTTATGACTGCTACGCGTGCTTTACGTTTCTGTTGCTTGAATAGTTAAGCTCGCGGCTCTCACTTTGTTTTATGTTTTTCAAAAAAAAAATTTACCCGTAATTTCCGCTAAGTATTTTAAGAAAAGGATGAGACTATGAAGTAATAGCCTAATGTTTAACCTAATGTGTTCTAGAAAGTTGGGTTAAAAATTAGGGTGTTACACGAGTGCCCTCGAAGATCAGGTCATCGTCACCATAAGGAGCAGTAGGAGTGAACCGGTAGCTAGACACTGGGTAGGCAAAAGGTCATCCCATATACACAAAAACATGAACAGCACAATGACCCTCGAAGTGATAGGAGCAGTGATCTGGATCGTAGTGCACCTCCCAGACTGGTGTGTCAATGAAAAGCATGAAAGTCACCATGGATCTCTGAAGATGTGATGGAAGAGGAAGAGAGAAGAGAAAGGAGTGAGAATCTTACTAAAGAATCTCAGTAGGAATCTCCTATCTAGGGTTACATCGTTCACATCCTCAGGAACCTTGGGTTTATTTATAAAAGGTGAGCATGCATATGAAGTTCATTATTAGGTTTCATAAACTAAATTATCCAAGGTTCGTTCCTTTTAGAAATGCATCTTAATGTCATGAATGCAACATATTAAGCATGAATACATGGCAATACTTTAAGCAATTAACTCAACAAATCATAATCATCAAGAAGAATTCAAGTGGCATAAAGGGCATAAATCTTTCATGTGGAACTTTCCTCAACTTTGTGACATAAATCATCATGCTATAGCATAATAGGCCACCCTAAATACATCTAGGTTATGAGCTCATACCTTAGCTAGTCGTCACTAGCTCTTGCTTATTATCTGAATAAGCGAAACATAATAAAAATAATCCTGACTCCTTGAGTACGGGTTAGGGGGCTAGGGATCACCTCTCTCAGGATATACCCTCTTTGAAATGCTTTACGGGCATCTAGCCATAGCAATTTGTCCACTTTGGTAGGCTGCATCTACACATACCCTCATGGATTTGTCTTTCCTGGGGGTGCTCGGCCGAACCGGTGTCACCCAGGAAAGCGCATCTCAGTGCTTTGTCACATAAAAATCTCCTAGGGGTGCTCGGCTGAACCGGTGTCACCCAGGGTTTTAAATCTCATATCATATTTCAAAAACATTCTCAAGTCCTTTAGATTTGATGGAAATTCAGCAGCATAACAGCTGTGTACTGAATTTCCTTCAAATCAACTTTATGCCACAAGCTCATTACACATATACATTTCTCATTCAACTTCCATACTCATGATAGACTTAATACTTCAATAAAACACTTCATCATAGCTCATGCATCATCAAAGCATATGCATCGACACATCATACACACTTAAAACATCGAGGTCTCTTAATGTCTTATGCTTTGAGCCTTAAAGTCCTTTAACTTGACGTCTAAGCTGTCTAACATCACAACCTAAGCTCTTGGGTACCTATAGGCTCATGTCTAAGTATTCCTCACTCAAATCTATGATCATATCCGATTCTAAACCTCAAGAGTGCAGAATCTATACTTCATACTTTACGGGTACCTAGGAGTTACAACATTGACCCTTTCTAGGTTCGGTTTGCTCCTAAGGCATCAAGATCAATACCTAAACCAATTATGAGTAGTTCCTACACATTTAAACTAATTATAAACCACGATTTCTAATTTTAAACCTTGCTGGACAGAATCCAGAAAATTATATTTCTAAGGGATCTAAAAGTCTCAAATTAATTTCTTTCTAGTTACTAACTTGTCTTAACTTTCACATATTAATTTTAGCATAAAAAATACATGAACATACTCATATTATCATCATCAAAACAGCATAATACAGTGAGCATATGAACCAAACAGAACCAAAAACATCTCCATCAAACAAGGCATAAAACTTTATTTCTAAAGCACATAAATTGTTGGTTTCTCTTGGAATCTTTTTAAAACTTTCAAAACTCACTTGGACACAATTTGTTTCATCAAAGCCATCACAAAAGAGTATACATGAGGGCAGTGGCTATTTCAAATTAATCTCAAGAGGGTTTTTAAAAAATAAAACTTTGCTCACAATATCTCTTGAGATCACCTAAACTTAGGAAAATCATAAAACACAAGCTTTAGCACTTGTAACTAGATGAATCTCTTTCTAAAACTCAACATCATCACAAGGCCGAAATCAAAGGAGCAAAAGATTTATATTTTCAAACTTTGTTTGAGATAATAATGGGTAAGTCCATGAGCTCTAAATTTCTTAGGTGATTGACACAAAAGTAAATATGCAATGCACTAGGTTTTAGTCTTTATTAAGAGGTGAGATCATAAAATAAATATGCTATGCAAATCCATTATTATCTTAGAGATTTAGTGAGAGCATAAACATAAATATGGAAATGCAAGTTCATTATTTAATCTTGAGCATTTAGTGATGACATAAAAGTAGATATGGATGCAAGTTCTTTTTATCATAACTTAGAGCTCATATGAGACTTTTAAAGAGAACTAAAAATCTCAACCTAACACTTATCTCATCAACAAAGTGAGCTTTAGAGTTCTTGAACCAAGTTCTCAAAGGAATTACATGGCTCTTGAACATCATCATCAAGCTCAAAGGAAATGAACTCAAAGAAAACAAAACCACAAGGAAAAGGAAACCAAGGCTGAAATGTAAAGGAAAAGAAAACAAGAACCAAAAGCATATAAAGAAAGGAAAAGAGAATGAAACTATGTCATATTCTTTATTAAGTACCCAAAACCCCTATCTAGAGAAAATCTCTAGAACATGCAAGCCAACTTTAAGGTTGACAAGGGTAGGCTTGGGCTTTTTGAAAACCTTAGATTAATTTTTCTTAAGTTGAGAAATCATGTGAGCTAAGTAATATATATAGATAAAGTTCCAAGAAAGGAAAAACTCAAGCTTTAGAGGTTCCTTTGAGATAAACACAAGGTCATCATCTAAGAACATTCATCATCAAGCTATCATGCTCATAATGAGGCCATGAGGCTGAAATGAGAAAGAAAAGAGAAGCAAGAAAGATATCAAAAAGAAACCAAGAGAAACCTTGAGAAAAACACATTTTTGAGTAAAATCAAAACTTTAAAGCAATTCGTACCAAGAGTGAAGATGGAAATGCTTGATCTTGGAAGGAAATGAGAAGAGCAAATCCTCCTAGAGTGGAGATGTGGCTTCGACCAAAGAGAGAGGAAAGGAAATGAGATGTGTTCTTGGTGAGTTTGTGTTTGAGGTTGAGTGTTTAGGTGTTTAGGAGATGATTTAAGGTTATGAGATGGTGGTGTATGGCTATGAGATGATGATTCAAAGGGGAGATGAAGAAGATGAAGATGAAGAGGAAGAACTCTTAGAACTCTAGAGAGAAAAGGAAAGAACTCAAAGAAAAGCTTGAAAACTAAACTTAGCAAATGATCTAAAGTGTTTCCAAGTGCATCTAAGTGAGGTATTTATAGAAAACAAAAATAATGGAGGCTTATTGAGGGGAGGGGGCTGGCCGTAGCACATGGGCAAGGAGGAAGAGAAAAAAATCTCTTACATGTGGTCATTCAAGCATGGTTTGAAGTATGGTAAGCATGGTGCAAAGTATGGGCTAAGTAAGGCTTGTCATGGACTTGAAATGATATTTGAATTTCAAAAATTTGAGGTATGGAGGGAGGAGGCAGCCGTGCACTTCTAGAAGGGAGGAGGTGAGGTTTCTTTTGTTTAATGATGGTTTAGAGATGTGTTTAGGTCTGTATTAGTTTAGATGCAAGGTTAGGAATCATTAAGCACAAGTTTAGGTAACCAAGGATGTAATTAGGAATTTTATGACATGATTAAGGAGTGCTCATACACATTTAGAGAGTTTAAAATTCATTTTATGAGTAAACTATGTAGACAAATTTCCATGATTTAAGGAATTGGAGAGAGAAAACACTATTCAAGATTCCATGACTAGGAATCTTGAATTAAAAATGAGATTTGAGTTTAAATTAAGCAATCATAGGTTCTAATCAACTTTAATAAATTATTTTGACTCTAGATTAATTAAGGAAATTAATTAACCTTCGATTAGAGTCTAATATTGCTTAGGTTTGCTTAATCGTGCGGTTAAGCTTAAAAACACAAAACTAGGGGCAAAATCGTAATTTTGTACAAATTTTGCCCGGGACCACTGGGACTAAAACTGAGGTCACAAAATACATAAAAACACCTTTTAAAACCATCTGGAGAAGTTTCGGGTTCATCTGACACTTGTAACTGGGTCAAACACCACAGGGGTATTTTGGTCATTTTGACTTGAAAACTCAGAAAACGAGATTTTCGATCCCGGAAAAGTGCACAAGTCAACTAATCCCCTTCAAACATTGATTTATCCCCTCTAGGACTACCGGGCCGGCCATCCTCGAGTTTCGGGCGGAAAATGACCTCAGGGGCATTTTGGTCATTTTCACTTTAACAGAAATTTAGGGCGTTACAATTGCCGTTTGAGCCCAAAACTTCTCCAGATGGTTGTAAATGATGTTTTTATATATTTTGTAACATCTGCTTAAGTCTCTGTGGTCCCGGGCAATTTTTGAGCAAAATTATGATTTTGCCCCTAGCATAGTGCTTTTGAGCTTAATAATGTAATTAAGCAAACCTAAGCAAAGGCCCTAATCAAAGATTAATTAATTTCCATAATTAATCTAGAGTCAAAAATAATTTATTAAAGTTAATTAGAACCTAAAATTGCTTAAGGAAACTCAAAATCCTTTTCTAGTCTTAATTCTTTAAGAAAGGAATCTAGGAATAATGTTTTCTCTTACCTATTCCCCTAAATCAAGGAAACATGTTGGCATTGGATTCTAAGTTAATAAGGATTGACTTCATTAATCTAGCAAGACCACCTCCTAATCTAGTCTTACATGGCCCTAATTACCTACTTAATTACTTAAGCACTTAGTCACAAATCCTTAATCTTGAGCCTAATCAAAGATACACCTAAACACACCCCTAAACCATAATTAAATGAGACAAATCTCTCTCCCATGACATGATAAGCAACCAGCCACCTCTCCTCCATATTCTTCACATGTTGAAATTCTTACACTTAAAGGCCATGCTTAACACCATACTTTGCACCTTACCTTGCACCCTACTTGGCCATGCTTTCAACCATGCTTTGAATGACCAAGTAAAGAGATATTTTTCTCTCCCCTATGGCCAATGAAGTTCATGGCCAGCACCCTTCCTTTCACCCTCCATATGTTTTGTTTTCCTATAAATACATGCATTAGAAGAACTTGGTTCCATTTTACACATTTGCTAAGTTGTTGTCTTGAAAGCTTGTCTTGTTTCCTTTCTTTGCTCTCAAAGAACTCTTGAGTTATTTGCAACTCATCTTCTTTATCTTCATCATCTTCTTCAAAGAACCATTCTTCACAACCTTAAACCACCACACCACCACCATAGGTCATCATCTAAACACCAAAGCTTCCTTCCTTAAACACAAAGCTCACACAAAACACATTCCTTTCCTTTCCTCTTAGCTTGGCCGAATCTTCATCTCCACCTTGGGAGAAGTTTTTCATCTCATTCTCACTTCAAAGAACCAAGCTTTCATCTTCACACTTGGTAGGGGTTTTGCTTTCAAAAGCCTTTCTTTTTATGATGTTGTTTTTGACATGAAAATGCTAGTTTCCTCTTGGTTCCAACTCTTTTCTCTCTTTTGCTTTTGGTTATGAAACTTGCTTTTTGAAAGGAAAAATCTTGAGCTTGATGATGAGGTTTCAAGATAATGATCTTGAGAGTTTCATTTAAGAAACCTCTAAAGCTTGAAATTTGTTTTTGACTCTTGAAACATTTTAGTTTTTCCTTGCTCAAGTTTTTGGATTCCCTTTCCTTTTCCTTTTTATTTTCGATTTTTTTCCTCTTTATCCTTATCTTGACTCTGGTTTTAAAAATAGTGGTGTGATGTGTTTTGATCTTTTGATTCATTTTCCTTGAGCTTGACGATGATGTTCAAACCATGAGGTTTCTTTGAAACCTTGGGACAAAGAACTCTAAAGCTCACTTCACCTTGTTATAATATATGTTGGGTTGAGGTTTATGTTCCTTTAAAGTCTTGTATGAGCTCTATCAAAGAATAAAAATGAACTTGCATCCATGTTTAAGTTTATGCTTTTCATAGCATATTTACTCTTCGTTGTCATCACTAAATACCAAGAATAAAGAAATGAACTTGCATTATCATGTTTATATTTCAGGCTTTGCATTCTCATGTTTATATTTCAAGTCATCACTTAAATATTTAAGATAATAATAAGTTGCATCTCATATTTATTTTATGCCCTCACTTTACTTTATAATGAAGAATAAAATAAGTGCATGTCATGTTTAAATTTATGTTCTCACCTAAAAGATCCTATAGCTTAAAGACTTGCCCATTTTGTCTCAAGAGAAGTTTGGAAAATGGAGATGTTTTATAAATGCATTTCGGCCATGTGATGAGGATGAGCTTAGCATGAGTTTCATCTAGTCACAAGGACCAACAAACTATGTTTTAAGGATTTTTTTAAGCTTATATGAACTTAGCATGAGATATAAATATGTTTTCATGTTTTGAATCTCAACTATGAGCAAAATAAATTAGCTACTGCCCTTGGTAGTATTTTTATGATTTTAATGAAATAAAATGATTTCTAAAAGAGTTTTGAGGGTCTAAGAAGGTTCCAAGAGAAAACTAGTAACTTATGTGCACTTGAAAATGTGATTTCATGAGATTTTATGACATATATGTTTAATTCTGCCTTGATGTTTTGCTCACTGTATGATAATGATTTTATTATGTTAGAATGTGTATATTCATGTATATTTGATGTTAGAATTAATTTGAGAAAGCTAAGACAAGTTAGTTACCAAGAAAGAATTAAAATGAGATTTTTAGATCCCTTAGAAATGGAAATTTTGGATTCTATTTCAGCATGGTTAATATTAGTAATTGTAACACCCTGAATTTTAACCTAATACTACTAGTATGTATTTAGGTTAATCTTTAGAATATTACCTCTTGGTCTCATTCTTTACTTGAAAATACTTAGTGGAAATATGGGTAAAATTTTTCTTTTTGGAATTAAAACCAAAGTGAGAGCCACGCTTGATTCTTTGAAACGGGAATTCATACAAGTCATATGCGCAAATCATAATAAAACACATAAATAACATGGATACATCAACTGATCATATATATATAGATGATGTGCCTACCAAAAGGCAGGACTATTCGATACATGAAAGAACGAAATACAACTTGAAAAGCAAATACAAAGAAATCATGAAAACAACACCCATACCCGTGTGCACCTAGAGTGGACAACCTCATATACAAAAGAAGGTTTATCCTCAACTATGTGGCGTGTGTGCACTAGCTACTACCCATCCTATGCACCTACTCCTGAGTGCAGTCTTGAGGGTGGAATCGATCCACTGGGGGATCTCAACGGGAGTGGTCGTGCGGATCATCGGAGCATGTCCACCGCGGCGAGGGGCACATGGATGGCCGACGAGCCAACCTCGGCTGAACCACTGTCTCCTCACTCCCGGCTCTCATCGGTGGCAGAGCGGGGCTGGAGCTCCAACTGTACATGTGTGAGGGCGGGTCCTCTGATGGATCAGTCTCTGAGTACTGAGTCCGGGGCATGTACTCCGGGTAGTTGCGTATGGCTGACGCCTCAGGCTGCATGCGGAGGATCTGCTCATGGCGTGGTCTGGCTCACTCAAAAATCGTGTTATGATGATAGGGAGCAGTCGGGGTGAAGCGATAACTCCGTACTGGGTGCGCGAAGGGTCATCCCATAAACATAAATACTCTGACAGTGCAGCGACCCTCAAAATGATATGACCCGAGTGATGGGTCATGGTGCAGCTCCCATGTCGGGGTGTCGATGAAGAGTACGAAAGTCGCCATTTGAAGATGTGACGGAAGAAAAGAGAGAGGAAATGAGAATCTTCTAAAAGAATTCTCAGTAGGGCAATCCCTAACTAGGTGACATCATCACATCCTCAGGAACCTTGGGTTTTATTTCTAAAAAGTGTGCATGCATGTAAACTTCTTTTAATTTTCTAAAGTATTAATTATCCAAGGTCCGTTATATTTTACAATTCGTCTTATGACTAAGCATGGAACATACTAATGACATGAATGCATCATAAAGGTAAGCCAATCAATAGAATAACTAAGAAACAGTATAACATTGGCATAAGGTGATAGGTATAACACATGTGACATTTTAAACTTTAACTTTCATCTCATAGGGCCACCCTAAAACATCTCTAGGTTATGAGCTCATACCTTAACTAGTCGTCACTAGCTCTTACTTATCCTATGATAAGCGTAACATAATCCCGACTTAAAGTAAGGGCTAGGGGGCAAATTAAGGATCACCTCTTAGGGTCATTTCCTCTTTGAAACGCTCTACTAGCAACTAGTGCATCGTAGTATTGTCCGCTTTGGCAAGCTCTATGTCAATACCCTCACGGATTTGTTTTCTTGGGGGTGCTCGGCTAAATCGGTGTCACCCAAGAAGACGTCTCAGTGTTGTGTCAGATTTAAGTTCTCATGATTTTCAAAAAGACCATTTTCTAAGTTCCTCAAATTTGATGGAAATTCGGCAGCATGACGGTTGTAGACCGAATTTCCTCAAATTTGCTTATGCCATGAAAACATATAGGACTTACACAAGCATATCATTATGTAAAACTTCTTTATAGCACATATCAACTTATCATAGACAAAACTCATGTATCATATGTCATAAATTAAGCATCATAAAAACTCAAGACGTTTTAATGTCTTATGCATTGACCCTTAAGGTCTTTAACTCATGCTCTAAGTTATTAATCATCAAACCTAATCTCTCGGGCACCTATGAGGTTATAACTAAGTATTTCTTACCTCACACTATGACCAAGAACATCTCTAAAACCTCAAGGATGCATAATTTATAATCCTAACTTTACGGGTCCCTAGGAGTCACAACAGTGACCCTTTCTAAGTCCGGTTTGTTCCTAAGGCTTCAAGATCAAGTCCTAAACCATTTATGAGTCATTCCTACACATTTAAACTAATTTAAATCCATGATTAGCATTACTAAACCTTGCTGGACAGAATCCAGAAAATTCAAACATTAAAGGATCTAGAACTCTCAAATTAATTCTTTTCTAGTCTCTAACTTATCTTATCTTCCACATAAGAGTTTTAACATTATTTTTACTCAAACATAAGCATATTATCATCATTAAAACAGCACATACAGTGGCAAATAAGTAGCAAGGCATAACCGAAATATACACTCTCCATAAAGGCATAAAACACAATTTCTAGAGCACATAAAATACTAGTTTATCTTGGAACCTTTTTAAACTTTCAAAACTCATTTATAAACAATTTTAACATCTAAAATCATAAGAATAATTAAGAGGGCAGTGACCAATTCATCTTTGTCTCAAGAGGTTCTAAATTCTTAAAATTTAGTTCTATGCATTTCTTGAACTCATAAAAGCTTGGAAAAATTATAAAACATGGTCTTCAATACTTAGAAACATCAAGACCCCTTAGGGCCGAAATATGAACCAAAAGAAATAAATATTTTTAGACCTTTGTTTGAGACAACAATGGGCAAGTCTTTGAGCTCTAGGATCATTTAAGTGATGACATAAAAGTAAACATGCTCATGCACTCATTTTAGGTTCCATTAGAAAGTAAAGTGATAGCATAAAATAAATATGAGGTGCAACATATTATTATCTTTGATATTTTGTGAGGACTTGAAATATAAACATGATAATGCATAGCTTGAAATATAAACATGATAATGCAAGTTCATTCATTATCTTGGTATTTAGTGATAGCAAGGAAGTAAACATGATATGCAAAGCATAAAGTAAACATGATGCAAGGTTCATTTTATGGTTAACTAGAGCTCATTCAAGACTTTAACAAGATAACAACCCAATACAATATCTCAAATATCAAAATACCAAAACCGAAAGTTTTTACAAAGAAAAAAAAAGTAAAACTAAGTCAAGTTCTTTATTAAATACCCAAAACCCCTATCTAGAGAAAAATCTCTAGAACGTGCCGGCCAACTTTAAGGTTGACAAGGGTAGCTTGGGCTTTTAAAAATCCTTAGATTATTTTTCTTAAGTTGAAAAACCATGTGAGCTAGATATCATATAGATGAAGTCATAAGGAAAGGAAAACTCAAGCTTTAGAGGTTTCTTTGAGATGAACACAAGGTCATCATCTAGAAACTCTCATCATCAAGCTATCATGTTTGAGAAGAAAAGGCCAAGAGGCCAAAATGGAAAAAGAAAAGGAATATAAAGGAAAGCTCAAAAAGAAACCAAGAGAAAACTAGAGGAAACACATCTTTTGAGTAAAACAAAGTTTGAAAATAAACTCTCTACCTAGAGTGAAGACACAAAGCTTGAACTTTTGAAAAGAAAAACAAGATGATGAGCTCCTCCTTGGTGCTTGATGGTTTCGGCCAAGAGCAAGCAAGAAGGTTGGAGTTGTGTTTCAAGTGAGGTTGTATTTGAGGTGTGATGTTTGAGAGGTTTGATGATGGTTCAAGGCTATGGGGTGGTGTTTCAAGGTTGAGAGATGATGAAGAGATGAAGAGAGGATGAAGATGAAGATGAAAAGAAAGGAAGAACTCTCTTGAAACTTGAGAGAAAAAGAAAGAACTAGCAAGACAACTCTAAAATTCTAAACTTAGCAAATGCTTCAAAGTGCAACTAAGCTATCACAAGCATCCTATTTATAGAAAAACAAAACAATGAGGCTCACCAAGGGAGGCCTTTGCCGTGGCTTTGAGAGGGAAAAAGGGAGAGAAAAATATCTCTTACATAAGGTCATTCAAGCATGGTTAGAAATATGGAAGCTATGCTACAAAGTATGGCTTGATGTGAGTTAATTTCCTATCAATTTTTGATGAAATTAAGCTTCTAGAAACAATGCATGGCTGGAACTTTTCCAGCCACAAATAAATGGAGAAAATGGGCTATTTTAATTAGTTATTTACTTGGAAAATCAAGCTTGATTGAAAGTTATGACAAGGTATAATGTATGTGACTTGAGGTATGGCCTTGGAGTGTTGAAAAATTGAACATGTGATGCATATGGGGAGGGAGAAGCTTCGGCCATACCTGGCAGCATGGGGGAGGTGAGTTTTGATCATTTAATTGGGTGTTAATGGTAGGTTTAAATGTGTATTAGTTTAGGTACAAGGTTAGGAATAATTAAGCTTAAGTTTAGGTAACTAAGAATGTGTTTTAAGGATTTTATGACAAGATTAGGAGTGCTCATACATCATTAAATAATTTTAAACTCATTTATGAATAAACAATGTGTAACACAATTCCATGATTTAAGGAATTGGAAAGAGAAAACACTATTTAAGATTCCATGACTAGGAGTCTTGAAATTAAAATATGATTTTAGGTTGTAATTAAGCACTTTTAGGTTCTAATCAACTTTAATAAATTATTTTGACTCAAGATTAATTAAGGAAATTAATTAACCTTCGATTAGAGCCTAATATTGCTTAGGTTTGCTTAATTACGCGATTAAGCGTAAAAACATGAAACTAGAGGCAAAACCGTAATTTTGCACTAATTTTGCCCGGGACCTCCGGGACCAAAACTAAAGTCATAGTCTACATAAAAACGCCTTTTAAAATCATATGGAGAAGTTTCGGGTTCATCCGGCACTTGCAAACGGGTAAAATACCGCAGGGGGGTTTTGGTCATTTTGACCCAAAAACTCGAAAAACGATTTTTTCGATCCCAGGAAGGTATACAAGCCATCTAATCCCCTTCCAACATTGAGTTTGCCCTTCAAGTACTGCCGAACCGGCTTTCCTCGAATTCCAGGCTGAAAATGACCTCAGGGGCATTTTGGTCATTTCCACTCTTAACAAAAAATCAGGGCGTTACAGTAATAATGGTTTATAATTAGTGTATATGTGTAGGAATCCCTCATAATTGGTTTAGGAATTGATCTTAGTACTTTAGGAGAAGACCAAACTTAAAAAGGGTCAAAGTTGTGACTCCTAAGTACCCGTAATTTGCAAAACATAGATTCTGCATTCATGAGGTTTAGAATTAGTTATGATTATAGAAATGAGTGAGTACTACTTAGTTATGAACCCATAGATGCCCGAGAGGTTAAGTTGTGATGATAAAGAACTTAGATTTCAAGTCTAAGACCCTAAGGGTCAAAGCATAAGACACCTTTGATGCAATGAGTTTATTAATTCAAGCATGATGTGATGATGCATGTGCCATGATGAGTATGTTTATGTGGTTTCAAGATTATCATTACTATAGAAGTTGAATGAGAAATGTACATGCATTTTGAGTTATTGTGGCATGATTTTGTGGCATAGCACATCGAGACGCATTTCTCTTACTTCAATAAAGAGATAACAAAACTGTGAGGGTATGGTAGATGCAGCCTACCAAAGCAGAAAAATCTACTGTGCACTAGGTGCCGTAGATGCGTTTCAAAGAAGGAGATAACCTGGACCCGCGCTCCGGCAGCCGGGATGTCTTTAGGTGATCCTTAACCCGCACTCTAGGAGTCGGGATTTATTTATACTTATCTAGGATAAGTCAAATGATATGTTACCCCTTCTTTTGAATCTAGTGATGACTAGTTAGGATTGAACTCATTCCTAGGTGACAGGTGAGATGGAGTTTTGGTGGCTATTATAAAAATAGCCGGGGTAGGCATGTTGGTCAGATTTTGGTGGACACGATAAGAAGGAGGTCTTTATGAAAGAGAACTTAAGAGTTTGAATATGAGAAAGAAGTTACATGAAAGTAATGTGCCTTTTATGCCACGTATATGATTTATGATCCTTTATGCTATGGCCCAATACCATGATTTTCATGTTAATGTGCATAGGGTATTACCATGCATTCATACATTTATCTATTGCATTCATGACATTTAGACTCATCCTAAAATGAATGGACCTTAGATAAAAATATTTTGAAAACCTAAAAATGAACTCTATGCATGCTCACCTTTTGTAACAAACCCAAGGTTCCTGGGGACGTAGACGATGACATTAGGATAGGAGGTTTCCCCTACTGAGATTCTTTATCAAGATTCTCACCCCCTCTATTTCTCTTTCTTTTTCATCACGTCTTCAGATCAGGATGGCAACGTTCGTTCTGTTTATCGACACCTCCACATGGGAGGTCCACTATGATCTCGAGCTGCAGTCATACCATTTTGAGGGGCGCTGTGCAGTTAGAGTCTTCATGTTCATGGGACGCCCATCACACATCTTGTACATAGCTATCGTTTCTCCCCGACTTCTCCATATGATGATGATTTGGCCTTCGAGCGTGCGTGTACGCACAACGAGAGGATTCTCCACATGCATACCACTACATCTGCCATTCGTGTGCCTACTCCCAACATACTCCGTCCATGGATCGGTTATGTCCCCCCCTTTCAGGGTCAGTAGTAGTAGATCCCTTGGAAGGTCTAGTGCACACACACCACATATAGTTTAGGATAAACTTTCTTTTGTTATGAGGTTATCCCCCTTAGGTGCACTAGGGTATGGTGTTATTTCTTATGCTTCCCTTGTATTTTTATTTCAGTTATATTCCTATTCTGTTGTACTAAACTAAGTCTCGCCTTCGGGTAGGCATATTATGATATTAATAAAGTATTTTCTTTAATGTGTATATGATTGATTGCTGTTGTGAAGTTACTTGACGTTCACGTTTGTGCTTCCTTTTATATTTGTGTTATGCTTTATCATTAGCGATTGTTTAAGATATACACGGCTCTCACTTTGTTTTTATATTTCAAAAAAAAATTTACCTGTATTTTCCGCTAAGTATTTTAAAGAAAGATTTATAAAGAATGAAACTAAGAAGTAATAAACTAATGGTTAACCTAAATACATCCTAGGAGTATTGGGTTAAAAATTAGGATGTTACATGCATCCCATCCAAGATTTTGTAAATTTGGGAATGTGTCTTCTATGAGCTTTTGTACCACATTTTCACCATCCCATGGTATTGCTATTTGGTAGGAAATTTGTACCATGTTGTTTGCTTTAGTATCTTCAACTTCACCTCTAGTGTGCATAAGATATTGTGCAAACTCATGATCTTCAAAAGATCTCATATTTTGGTGCAAAGGTAAAATCTGTGTAAGCCCACAAATGGGACCTTATTATACATGCTGCAATCATTTGTGCCTTATTGCCTTTTGAAACAGCAAGATGTACTTGACAAAAGTCCCATCCCATGACTATCACTTTTCTTCCAAAAGGAGCATCACAACCTAATATGTCTTTTGATGTCTGATCTAATGTTTCCAAAGCATATCTATTCGCCATGGGTGCTTTATCCCAAATTATACATGTTGTTTGTTCTATAAGCTTTGCAAGATCACATTGCTTACTTATTCTACTAAAGGAAGGTGGCTCTAAATTGATAGGTGTGAACACCCAATTTTGTCCGGTCATTTAAACAAGAAAATTTCAAAATTTGCACATTTTACATCTTCTTTTAGAGCCCTTCCAAAAAAATTAACAAAAAATAAAAAGGGGTTGTTTCGTAGCCTTTTGGTTTATTTCTTTTAAGAAAAATTAATGAAAATGAGAAAAAGTGTCCTTTTTTTATGTTAATTTATTTTAACTCAAAAATTCAAAAAAAAAAAATCAAAACTGTTCAAATTCAGCTCTAGCATTTTATTTACTTTCATTCCATTTGAACAATGAAAATAATAAAAATAAAAAATAAAATTAAAAATATGTGCTGGTATGTTCTTTTCTTACTGGCCCATTTTTTGTTCAAAGTTTTTAGCCCATTCACGTTTATCCACAATAAGAGACTCCAACCCATTTCAGCCCATTAGTTTGTTCATTTTTTTTTTACAATCAAAAAAAAAAAAAAAAGTCCAAGCCCAATTACATGTTAACTTCTTTTTTGGTCTAACTCGTTCATCACAACCTATCTCCATCCGGTATAAAGGAGAAAGGGACAGGGGGGTCACGACTGTGCCATACACCGCACGCCTGACATACAGGAAAGATGGGTAATGTCATTAAAAGACTGAGACTCTGCAGCCCCCACTCCCTCCAACAAGCATGAGTTCTCTGCCCTAGTAAGTGGAGTGCCCAGCACAAGTAGCCTCGGTTCCCGCTCCTGCAGTCTTCTCCATCCCTCCGCTCTCTCTGTCCGAGGAAGAAAGCATGGGAGACAAGTTCATACGGTTCCCCTGCAAGCATAGAGTCAAAGGTTAATTACCCAAATGAGCCCAGCATAAAAAGGGGGAGGGGGGAGAAAAAAAAAGAGGGGAACCCATATCCAGGACCATCGCTACCAGCACCTTTCCATCATCACCATTGCCACAACACTCCTACACTCAATCCCCTCTTCCCCCTTCAACCCATTACAAACATCACAGCACCTTGACCAAAAGAAACCCAATACAATCACAAGCCAAACACAGTCAAAAGGGATCAAAATCCATACTCGAATCAAAAGGAAATAAAACAACAGATGAAGAAATAGAAAAGAAAGAAAGCAATCCCCCTCTGCGGTCACCGTCGTGAACCCACGACCCCGCATCTCAAGGCCACCGCGCCCCTGCAATAGCCGCGCTCCTCCCTTGCATCTCAGTAACTCTCCGAGAAGCCATCACCGCCACAGCACCATGAAAGCCAGTATCCAGAAGCCAGTTACCTCACTAGAAGCGCCGCCGCGATCTACCCAGCCGACATCGCCTCCTCCATCACGTAGCATAGCAGCAGCACCTCGTGACAGCCCCCTTTCGCCACCATCTCACGACCACCGAAAACCAGCAACGACAGAACCCCCTGTGCCCTCACCGTTGTAAAGCTCCCTTATCGTGAAGCCCGCCACGCGACGTCGGTGAACCTCCGTGAAGGATCCGCCGCACCTCCGCCATCCTTCCTCCATCCCTGTCAAGCCCAGCCGCAAACCTTCAGTCCAGCACAGCCAAGCCTCTTCGCACAACCCCCAGCCAGTGCTCCCCTGCTTTGGAGCCTCGCGAAGCCGTCCCAAGCCCAGGTCCAGCCCCCATCATCGCCGCCGATCCTTCTTCCTCTCCCTTCGCATCTCTGTCTCTCTCCCTCTCTCTCGATGTACGCCTGTGTGTGTTTGTGTGTGATTGGGTGTGTGTGTGTGTGTGAGTGTGTACGGGTGAGTGGGGGTGAGGGTAGGTTAGTTTTTTTTTTTTCAGTTCTTTTTTGTTTTTGTAGGAATGGGCCTTCCCTGAGGTTCAGAACAAAAAACCAAAAAAAACATTCTGAAAGGTTTTTTTTTTTATTTATTTGGAGTTTAGGACTACTTTCAAAAAAAAAAATACAAAAAGAAATATAAAAAAATAAAAAAATGAAAAATAATATATAAAAATAAAAAAATAATAAAAAAACAAAAATATTATTTTATCCGTGCAATGGTCGATAACCATGATTGAGAGGTGGATGCCTCCTTCATACATTATTGAATCATAGAGATTCACTGAGCAACCTAGTGCGGCCTTGAATCTCGTGCAAAAGCGGATTTCCTTTTAAATCTTTCATTAATAAAAAATCATTTTCAAAATCAAAATCAACCAAAAATCATCTTCAAATTTAAAATCCATTAACACATTTCTATTTTCAAAATTAAAATCAATCAACACAGCTTTTGAGTTTTATCTTAATTAAAACCCATCAACACACAAGCATTTTCTACAGAACGACGTGGTTTTGAGTTCCTCATTGCACCAGAGGGTACGTCGGCGTAGCTTACAACTATCAAACCAAAATTAATTTTTCATTAAATTGTTTTCTTTTAATTTAATTTCTTTCTATTTTATTTTACTTTATATTTTACATAATCGCTAACTTTTGGGGAAAAATAAATATTTTAAAGTCATAATTAATTTGCATAATGAGCTCTAGGGTAACCGTATTTATACGGATGTATTAGGGGTGCAGTGGGATTAAGTTTCCACCCTTCCCTAATCATAATCAAACTCCCGGACCTTAAATCTCATTTTAAAGACCAGTTTGCAAAAATCAAAGGTTTTCCAATTTTTCCAGAATTAAAATTGGTGGCGACTCCAAACATTTTCAAAAAACCAAAACGATTGCCATTCGAGTCTCGGCGCCCCCCTCCGGGTACGTTGTGACAATAGGTATCTTAAATTGAGAATGAGCTGTTTGACCACTAGGTAATAGTGTTGCATCTATTCCAGATGAAGTTGTTGCTAAGACTATGTCCTTTACTCCTTAAGTTAGCAATTAGAGTGTAACACCCTAATTTTTAACCCAATACTCTAGAACACACTAGGTTAATCATTAGGTTATTACTTCTTAGTCTCATTCATTTATTAAAATACTTAGCGGAAATTATGGGTAAATTTTTTTTTAAACATAAAACAAAGTGAGAGCCTCGTATAAACTAATCAGAAACGAAACATATACCATAATTCATACAAAATAATCACAAAGCAGGGAACCATATAACGAGAGAGACAATCAATGAAAAACCAGAGGAAATACTTTCATTAATATAATAATTAGAGTACATAGAGTCACGCCCTTATAGAATCGGGTTGAGCTTACAGTTCATAGAAAAAGAAATACAACAGGAATATAAAGGCATGGAAAACATGGAACTACTAATCGAGTTCACCTAAGGTGGATAACCTCAAGTCAAAAGAAGATTTATCTTATCCATGAGTAAGTGTGTGCACTAGACCCCCCTAAAATGGGTACTGCTGGAACCCGGGGTATGGCGGGATGAAACCGATCCACGAACGTAAGGCAGCAGGAGTAGGTACGCACAGTAGCTGAATGTTTGCTCCTTGACGGGGGCGCATCTCAGCTCGCCTAGCCAACCTCGGCTGTATAACTATCTCCTCGCGCCCTCCTTTCGTGAACTGAGGAGTGGGAGCAGAGCTCTCACTATACATGTGTGTCGGTGGGTCCTCCGAAGGGTCATCCTCTGAGCCAGGAGATCGGGGTACATAGTCTTGGAAGTCACGAGTTGCCGAACCTCCGGTATACGTCCGTAGAATCCTCCGTCACGCGTCTGGGTGCGTTCAAAAACCATGGCATCATCATAGGGAGACATCGGGGAGAAACGATAACTCTGTACAGGGTGAGCGAAGAGACGTCTGATGAACATAAAGACACGAAGTGTGCACTGTCCCTCAATATAGTAGGATCCGTGGTCCGGATCAAAATGCTCCTCCCACGTCGGAGTGTCGATATACACCACGAAAGTTGTCATTGATCTCTAAAGATGTGATGGAAGAGAAAGAGAGAAGAGAGAGGAGTGAGAATCTTACTAAAGAATCTCAGTAGGAATCTCCTATCTAGGGTTATATCGTTCACATTCTCAGGAACCTTGGGTTTATTTATAAAAGGTGAGCATGCATATGAAGTTCATTATTAGGTTTCATAAACTAAATTATCCAAGGTTCGTTCCTTTTAGAAATGCATCTTAATGTCATGAATGCAACATATTAAGCATGAATACATGGTAGTACTTTAAGCAATTAAGTGGTATAAAGGGGCATAAATCTTTCATGTAGAACTTTCCTCAACTTTGTGACATAAATCATCATAGTATAGCATAATAGGCCACTCTATAAACATCTAGGTTATGAGCTCATACCTCAACTAGTCGTTACTAGCTCTTGCTTATTATCTGAATAAGCGAAACATAATAAAATAATCTCGACTCCTTGAGTACGGGTTAGGAGGCTAGGGATCACCTCTCTTAGGATATACCCTCTTTGAAACGCTTTGCGAGCATCTAGCCACAGCAATTTGTCCGCTTTGGTAGGCTGCATCTACTCATACCCTCACGGATTTGTCTTTCCTGGGGGTGCTCGGCCGAACCGGTGTCACCCAGGAAAGCGCATCTTAGTGCTTTGTCACATAAAAATCTCCTGGGGCTGCTCGGCCGAACCAGTGTCACCCAGGGTTTTAAATCTCATATCATACTTCAAAAACATTCTCAAGTCCTTTAGATTTAACGAAAATTCGGCCGCATAACAGCTGTGTACCGAATTTCCTTCAAATCAACTTTATGCCACAAGCTCATTACACATATACATTTCTCATTCAACTTCCATACTCATGATAGACTTAATACTTTAATAAAACACTTCATCATAGCTCATGCATCATCAAAGCATACGCATCAACACATCATACACACTTAAAACATCGAGGTCTCTTAATGTCTTATGCTTTGACCCTTAATGTAACACCCTAAAAATTATATAAAAATTAATTTGAGTTTTTGTAGTCATGATTTCAAAAATCTGATAGACATAGAAATGATAGGAATGATCCAATGAATCTGTAAAAAAAAAAAAATGTGAATAGTAACTTGCGAGTCCCGCAGGCCTGCCGGAACAGCCAAAACCCTAGAATTCGGGCCCGGAGATACCCGAAATTGAGAAAATATAAGGATAAGGTTAGAAATGGTTAGAAATAAAAATTTTATACTTAGAACTATTTTTCGGGCAATGTTTGATTACTCGGGTACACTGTTTTACCCGTTCCATAAAATTTCGGTGTGCGGTTTTTACACCGAAAAATGATACTTGTTCTCCAAGCTATGGAGAACCAATTATCTTGAGCCAATTGAATGGCCAAGATTCATCCCTTGACTTCCAAAACTAATCCTAGCTATTCATCATATTTTCTTTTTGAGGAATTAGACTTTTATTACATCATAATTATACAACCTAATTTAATTTCATTAAAAGGCCACAAATATTCTCCACCAAGATTGTATTTCTCAGCCATGAACCAGAAATCTATAGTTCCATGGTGTTCTTCCAAAAAAATTAACTTCAAATGCCCAAAACCGTAGTTTTAAATCACCAAAACACCAAACTCTCTTCACTAAGCTTATTCCACTTATCAGCATCTTCCAATCTAACTGATTAGAATTTGAATCCATCAACTTTTTCTACTTTGAGAGCTCATTATCAGCTGTGTAAAGAAGGGTTTGGTGTGGGTTTGAAGGCTTAGAAGTAAAGGGAATCATCCTTGGAGCCAAGATCACTAAAGCCACCAAGTAGGGTTTTCTTTGGCCTTTTTCCTTCAAAATTATTTCTGATAATTGCTGATGGGTATTGGTCCGAAATTTCTGGTTGTATTTCATGATAATATGTTGATATTGATGTATTAATTTTGGTGGAGTGTTTGGATGTTGTGAAAAATGATTTTTGTCAAAAGAGAATTTGACACATGCTGCTGGATTTTCATATTTCAACAGAGCAGAATTTGTTCACGAATTTTCTGGCTCATTTCTAGTGATTTTTATTAGCTATAAAAATTATATGTTGAAGCTAACATCATAAGGAAACTCTCATAATTTTCGTAGTTCATCATAAGGAACTTTACTACCTGATAAAAATCATAAACTAAGAGTCTAACTATGTTGCCTGAAATCTTGGTACTAAAGCTGTAAATTTGTATAATTTTGTGATCATAGCAAATGATGTAATTATCCTTTGACATTTTGACAGGGAGTTAATAACATATTGAGGTACAACTGTGATTTTTATTTTGAAGTAGTTCAATCATTTGCTTGGTCTAAAAATTATGAGAACCCTATTCTGAGCTGTGAAAAAGTGGCCTCTGACCACTAAATTTGTATAATTTATTCAGCATGGTTAGAGAACTCCGATTGCTATGACAATTTTACAAGGTCTCTTGGACACATTGAAATGTCATGAGGAACTTTTGTGATCCTCGAATTGGCCTTTTGATTGAGAAATTAATTGTTGTTATAGGAATGAGAAATCTGTCAATATGCTGGAAATGAGCTAAATTCTTGATTTGGAGGTAAAATGTCCTTTGATGCCACTATGATGAATTTAGATGCATGCTATGTACTTTAAAGATTGGTTTATGAGAAATGAATGAGAATTCCATGTGATTGATTGTTTATATGATTATAAATGCATGCATTGGTAAAGAGAAAGGTGATAAATGAATGCTATATATGTATATATGTTTGAAGCATTATGAAACTCAAAAATTTATGCTAATGTATGCCTGTATATGTGAGCTTGAGGATGATATATATACTATGTAAAGAAGGAAAAGTCCCCTTTAATGGGTAAAGGGTATGAGAAAGTCCCCTTTAGCGTGTAAAGGGCAGGAGAAAGTCCCCTTTAGAGTGTAAAGGGCACGGAAAAGTCCCCTTTAATGTGTAAAGGGCACGAGCAAGTCCCCTTTAGTGGGTAAAGGGCACGGAAAAGTTCCCTTGATTAGGTTAAGGGCACGGAAAGATAAGGATAATATTTCTAAGATTCTTTTTGATGTACCGAGAGTACGTAAAGTTGTAAATAAAGCATTATAATGTTAAGTAGTATGCTATGTGTGTATCAAGTGATTGAATAATAAAAGCGACCCACTTCAGAAGTATGATTTAGAACTTTAAAAATAAACGATTGACCTAGGTTGTATGCTCACAGTTTCTTAATAAACCGAAGTGGCTGGGACGATGATGATGACATTAATTTCAGTGCATGTTTTGGGGAATGCCCTACTGAGAATTGTGTAATTCTCACCCCTATGTATTTTTTTGTGTTTCCGTGTCGTCTCCAGGTTGAACCAAAGAAGAATGGGATGCTACACCAAAAGAGGTCGGATTGGCAGTAGTTGAGTGTTTGAGATTGTATCAGATGTACTTATATGTATATATAGATGTGTAAACTTAACAGAGAACATATGTGTATTAGAGCTCATAGAAGAGCTTCCCTATGTATATCTTGCTATATATGTTGATCGAATTACGCTAATTAGTACACGAACCCATCAAATTTGCTATAGTTATTTAAGAAAGGTCCGCTAATTAGTAAGTAACAACTCTCGAGTATGATGTCATGAATTAAGGATAATGTTGTACTTGGGAGGGTGTTACATTATGGTATCGGAGCAGTTCATCCTAGTAGGACCTTGAGGAATGGACTGTCTATGCTTCCTTAGCAAATGTCATGCATTTTAATTCTATATATGTGTATGACTGCTGATTATGAATGTTGCGGGTTGTTGCCACACTTAGCTTGGTATTGAGCTTGATCAACTCAATAATTCTTGTTTGGTGTGATAGGAACCGATGACTTCCAATCGGCGTACTAGGAACGGTCCCGGAGACAAAGCGAGTATGATGGATACTTTCCGTGAAATGGCAGGTGCCATGAGAGAACAAGCTGCAGCAGCCAATAGGATGATGGAAAGGTTGGACCGATATGCCGAAGCCAATCCAATAGGGAACCCTGGAGGAAACGAAGTGGATGTGGAGTATCAGAAATTTGCCAAGTTTAGGAAGTCAAATCCCCTGACATTTCGAGGAGCCTTCAATCCAAATAAAGCAGAAGAATGGATCAAAACTATGGAGAAGATTTTCTCAGTTCTTCCTTGCACTGAGATCCAAAAAGTGGCTTTTGCTACTTACATGCTAGAGGCGGATGCAGACTTTTGGTGGGTTGGCACTAAGGGGTTGTTTGAAGCATCTCAAATTGAAGTCACATGGGAGATCTTCAAGGAAGCTTTCTACCACAAGTACTTCCCTGCTTCGGTGAGAAATGCAAAGGAATTGGAGTTCATGGCACTCAAGCAAGGGTCTATGAGTGTAGCAGAGTACACAGCAAAGTTCGAAGAGCTCTGCAAATTTTCCACTATCTATCAGCGTAATCCTGATGAAGCATGGAAGTGCATGAAGTATGAAGGAGGATTACGTGCGGACATTGAAGCTGTTGTGGGACTCTTAGAAATCCGGGATTATGCAACCCTGGTAAACAAGTGCTGTCATGCAGAGGACTCTAACAAGAAGTTAGCAATCACCCAAACAACTTCTAATAAGAGGCTGGCACCTGAAGACCAAGACTATGAGGAGGCCCCGCCCCAACGAAAGCCATTCTAACCCAATCTGCAAAGAGATAAACAACAACAATGGTTAACCACGAGCCAAGATTGTCCAAAATATGGGAAGAACCATGGGGGTAGACCTTGTTTGGCTGGACAGAATGTATGCTATCGCTGTGGAAAGCCAGGAAATATAATGAGGGAGTGTCCAAATAGGAATCCAAAGCCAGTTACAATGCCTCAACCACAGAGTAGGGTCTTCACCATAAGTGCTGAAGGGACATCACCAGCTAAGAATTCGATTTAAGGTAGGAACGTTTAGGATTTGACTTGAATTGTGTGTTAATTGTTTGTTTGATATATGAAAGTTTTCTTTTGAAATTATTTTCAAATGAATTTTGAGGGCAAAATTTCTTTCTAAGGTGGGTGGTAATGTAACACCCTAAAAATTATATAAAAATTAATTTGAGTTTTTGTAGTCATAATTTCAAAAATCCGATAGACATAGAAATGATAAGAATGATCCAATGAATCTGTAAAATATATATATATATATATGAATAGTAACTTGCGAGTCCCGCAGGCCCGTCGAAATAGCCAAAACCCTAGAATTCGGGCCCGGAGATACCCAAAATTGAGAAAATATAAGGATAATGTTAGAAATAGTTAGAAATAAAAATTTTATACTTACAACTATTTTTTGGGCAATGTTTGATTACCCGGGTAAACTGTTTTACCCGTTCCATAAAATTTCGGTGTGCAGTTTTTACACCGAAAAATGCTACTTGTTCTCCAAGCTATGGACAACCAATTATCTTGAGCTAATTGAATGGCCAAGATTCATCCCTTGACTTCCAAAACTAATCCTAGCCATTCATCATATTTTCTTTTTTGAGGAATTAGACTTTTATTACATCATAATTATACAACCTAATTTAATTTCATTTAAAGGCCACAAATCTTCTCCACCAAGATTGCATTTCTCGGCCATGAACCAGAAAGCTATAGTTCCATGGTGTTCTTCCAAAAAAATTAACTTCAAATGCCCAAAACCGTAGTTTTAAATCACCAAAACACCAAACTCTCTTCACTAAACTTATTCCACTCATCAACATCTTCCAATTTAACCGATTAGAATTTGAATCCATCAACTTTTTTTACTTTGTGAGCTCATTATCAGCTGTGTAAAGAAGGGTTTGGTGTGGGTTTGAAGGCTTAGAAGTAAAGGGAATCATCCTTGGAGCCAAGATCACTAAAGCCACCAAGTAGGGTTTTCTTTGGCCTTTTTCCTTCAAAATTATTTCTAATAATTGCTGATGGGTATTGGTCAGAAATTTCTGGTTGTATTTCATGATAATATGTTGATATTGATGTATTAATTTTGGTGGAGTTTTTGGATGTTGTGAAAAATGATTTTTGTCAAAAGAGAATTTGACACATGCTGCTGGATTTTCATATTTCAACAGAACAGAATTTGTTCACGAATTTTCTGGCTCATTTCTAGTGATTTTTATTAGCTATAAAAATTATATGTTGAAGCTAACATCATAAGGAAACTCTCATAATTTGTTTGGTTCATGATAAGGAACTTTACTACCTGAGAAAAATCATAAACTGAGAGTCTAACTATGCTGCCTGAAATCTTGGTACTGAAGCTGTAAATTTGTATAATTTTTTGACCATAGCAAATGATGGAATTATCCTTTGACATTTTGACAGGGAGTTAATAACATATTGAGGTACAACTGTGATTTTTATTTTGAAGTAGTTCAATCATTTGCTTGGTCTAAAATTTATGAGAACCCTATTCTGAGCTGTGAAAAAGTGGCCTCTGACCACTAAATTTGTATAATTTATGTAGCATGGTTAGAGAACTCTGATTTCTATGAAAATTTTACAGGGTCTCTTAGACACATTGAGATGTCATAGGGAATTTTTGTGATCCTCGAATTGGCCGTTTGATTGAGAAATTAATTGTTGTTATTGGAATGAGAAATCTGTCAATATGCTGGAAATGAGTTAAATTCTTGATTTGGAGGTAAAATGTCCTTTGATGCCACTATGATGAATTTAGATGCATGCTATGTACTTTAAAGTTTGGTTTATGAGAAATGAATGAGAAATCCATGTGATTGATTGTTTATATGATTATAAATGCATGTATTGGTAAAGAGGAAGGTGATAAATGAATGCTATATATGTATATATGTTTGAAACATTATGAAACTCAAAAATTTATGCTAATGTATGCCTGTATATGTGAGCTTGAGGATGATATATATGCTATGTAAAGAAGGAAAAGTCCCCTTTAATGGGTAAAGGGCATGAGAAAGTCCCCTTTAGCGTGTAAAGGGCAGGAGAAAGTCCCCTTTAGAGTGTAAAGGGCATGGAAAAGTCCCCTTTAATGTGTAAAGGGCACGAGCAAGTCCCCTTTAGTGGGTAAAGGGCACAGAAAAGTCCCCTTGATTAGGTCAAGGGCACGGAAAGACAGGGATAATATTTCTAAGATTCTTTTTGATGTATCGAGAGTACGTAAAGTTGTAAATAAAGCATTATAATATTAAGTAGTATGCTATGTGTGTATCAAGTGATTGAATAATAAAAGCGACCCACTTCGGAAGTATGATTTAGAACTTTAAAAGTAAACCATTGACCTAGGTTGTATGCTCACAGTTTCTTAATAAACTAAAGTGGCTGGGACGATGACGATGACATTAATTTCAGTGCATGTTTTGGGGAATGCCCTACTGAGAATTGTGTAATTCTCACCCCTATGTATTTTTTTGTACTCCTGTGTCGTCTCCAGGTTGAACCAAAGAACAAAGGGATGCTACACCGAAAGAGGTCAGATTGGCAGTAGTCGAGTGTTTGAGATTGTACCAGATGTACTTAGATGTATATACAAATGCGTAAACTTAACAGAGAACATATGTGTATTAGAGCTCATAGAAGAGCTTCCTTATGTAATCGACTTTATATTAAATAAATGTTTTGTATCTTGCTATATATGCTGATCGAATTATGCTAGTTAGTACACGAACCCATCGAATTTGCTATAGTTATTTAAGAAAGGTCCGCTAATTAGTAAGTAACAACTCTCGAGCATGATGTCATGAATTAAGGATAATGTTGTACTTGGGAGGGTGTTACACTTAAGGTCCTTTAACTTAACGTCTAAGTTGTCTAACATCACAACCTAAGCTTTTGGATACCTATAGGCTCATGTCTAAGTATTCCTCACTTAAATCTATGATCATATCCAATTCTAAACCTCAAGAGTGCAGAATCTATACTTCATACTTTACGGGTACCTAGGAGTCATAACATTGACCTTTTCTAAGTTCGGTTTGCTCCTAAGGCATCAAGATCAATACCTAAACCAATTATGAGTAGTTCCTACACATTTAAACTAATTATAAACCACAATTTCTAATTTTAAACCTTGCTGGATAGAATCCAGAAAATTATATTTCTAAGGGATCTAAAAGTCTTAAATTAATTTCTTTCTAGTTACTAACTTGTCGTAACTTTCACATATTAATTTTAGCATAAAAGATACATGAACATACTCATATTATCATCATCAAAACGAACATAATACAGTGAGCATATGAACCAAACACAACCGAAAACATCTCCATCAAACAAAGCATCAAACTTTATTTCTAAAGCAAATAAATTGTTGGTTTCTCTTGGAACCTTTTTAAAAATTTCAAAACTCACTTGGACACAATTTATTTCATCATAAAAAAAAAATACATGAGGGCAGTGGCTATTTCAAATAAATCTCAAGAGGGTTTTTAAAACATAAAACTTTGCTCACAACATCTCTTGAGATCACCTAAACTTCAGAAAATCATAAAACACAAGTTTTAGCACTTGTAACTAGATGAATCTCATTCTAAAACTCAACATCATCGCAAGGCTGAAATCAAAGGAGCAAAAGATTTATATTTTCAAACTTTGTTTGAGATAATAATGGGTAAGTCCATGAGCTCTAAATCTCTTAGGTGATTGACACAAAAGTAAATATGCAATGCACTAGGTTTTAGTCTTTATTAAGAGGTGAGAGTATAAAATAAATATGCTATGCAAATCCGTTATTATCTTAGAGATTTAGTGAGAGCATAAACATAAATATGGAAATGCAAGTTCATTCTTTAATCTTGAGCATTTAGTGATGACATAAAAGTATTTATGGATGCAAGTTCTTTTTATCTTAACTTAGAGCTCATATGAGACTTTTAAAGAGAACCAAAAATCTCAACCCAACACTTATCTCATCAACAAAGTGAGCTTTAGAGTTCTTGAACCAAGTTCTCAAAGGAATTACATGGCTCTTGAACATCATCATCAAGCTCAAAGGAAATGAACTCAAAGAAAACAAAACCACAAGGAAAAGGAAACTAAGGCCTAAATGTAAAGGAAAAGAAAACAAGAACCAAAACCATATAAAGAAAGGAAAAGAGAATGAAACTATGTCATATTCTTTACTAAGTACCCAAAACCCCTATCTAGAGAAAATCTCTAGAACGTGCCGGCCAACTTTAAGGTTAACAAGGGTAGCTTGGGCTTTTTTGAAAACCTTACATTCACTTTGATGTGTTGCATATTAGTTCTATAACTGTATCAGTGAACAAGCTTGCATAAAAAACATGATTTATATCTTGTCTAAAATTTTTTTATCATTTATCATGCTTTGAAAAAGAATTTCAAAAGTCTTTTCATCCATCATACTGAAAAAGTTTTTTTTTCCTCATACATGTCATTGAGCATTATTTTCATTAGTTATCAAACATATAGCATTGAAAAAGAAAATGCTGAATAAGATTTCTTTAATTAGAATACAATACTGCAAGTATTACTTGTTTTCTTTATTCAAGAACATTAAGATTCATAAAGTTCTTTTTGAACATAAATCAGGTTGTTTGTAAACAAATGGTTTAATGATCACATCTACTTAAATATTATTGTGATACTTAACAAGAGGATTTTGACACAGTTCAAAAAATTTCACGATAAATCAATCAACTTTGATTTCAATCACTTAAGGCCACAAAAAGTTTTAATCATCAAAATCATGCCTGAAGAAAAGAACTTACTGAAACTTATCATATATGATGTTTGAAAGATTATTTTATTATGTCTTTATTTCATCCATATTTCTTTCAACATTTCTTCAAAAGATTTTCTTCAAGTTGGTTTGTCATCATCAAAAAGGGGAAGAATGTAAATTCCAGAACCCTTCAAAAAGTACAAAGCTTAAAAGGTTTTGAATGACAACAAAGCCAATTTAAAGAAAATGTTTTGAAGATCGACTACTGGCTACCTTGAGTTTCTTGACAAAGTTTAACAAGTAGATCCGGTCTGTATTACACGAATCTAAGCAAGATTAATATTTCACTCTGCATGTGTAAGCATGTCATATCTCGTGGAAAAAGATTAAATTAATTAGAAAGTGAATATGAAGTCGAGCGAAGTAAGTGTATACAGATTAAGGCATAATATGGACTCAATGCAAAGAACAACGTTTCACTATGCATGCGCAAGCATGATATATATCTCATGGGAAGAGATTAAAATAATCAGAAAGTGATTGTTATTTCAAGCAAAGAACATATTCATGTTCACGGACCAAAGGCATTAAAGCTAACTTGAATCGGGAATAAATTCACAATATATGAGAAATCATGTTTATATCAAGAGAGGAGATCAAGCTTAAAAAGGTGAATATTATCTCGAGGATAATATTCACCTTTTTAAGAAATCCAAAAACTAAGAAAATGATCTTCAGAAAGTAGCACAGGACATCAAAAAGAATACTCATGATGAAGAAATCAATTCATGTCCAAGAGCAACGTGTTACTTAGTTATCAATCACTACAATCGAAGAGAAATCATCATCAAGTAATCAAGATTGAAGAGTGGAAGATCACAGAAAAATCAACGTGATTGATTGGAACGTCAGAAAGCTCACTGTAGGGTGGAGCAAAGAACTCTGAGGAAAAATGAAGGGACTTTCGAAATTCAAGTTTCAAATCTCAAATCAGATCCAGTGTTATAACTAGTACATCATCTCTCCTGCCTAAATGATTCAAGATCCTAGGAGGTGGAGTTTAGAAACCATGAGCTAAAAGTAAAAATTAAAAATGAAGACTTCAGAAACCTCTACATTACAACGCTTCAGCAATGATAGGACAAGTTGTCAGCCTACCTCTCTAGACTAACGTTCCAAGGCACATCTAACAAAATACACATGTCACTTGGAGATTAGATCAAAGAGGCAACGATCATAAAGATAGACCTGTATAAATAGAGATGCCAAGCTTGAAACCTGATGAGGGAATTGAAAGGCTTAATGAAGAATCATTGGAAAAATCTCTCCACATTTCCTGTGCTGTTCATCAATTTATGTAATCAATCATGAAGTGTAAAAATCTTTTTTTTAGGTTTTAAAATGTATGTTTATTTGTATGCTTTTCATGTGAAGAGATAAGAGAAAGAAGTCGCTCTAAGTTTCCAGTTTGTATTAGCTAGCATCTTTAAGGAAACTTGAGTGTAGGTTAGTCTGAGTGGCAACCCAAAAACATAACCTTTGCAACCTTGATCCATTAGTGATCAGTATGAAACATAGCTTGGAGAGGCTAAGGTAAAACTACTTGCAACGTGTTAGCAAAGGTATTTGCTAATCACAGTTAAGCTTGGAGAGGCTGTTGGAAAGACTACTTACAACGTGAGTACAAAGGTATTTGTACTTCACGGTTCAGCTTAGAGAGGCTGTTTGAAACATTACTTACAACGTGGCAGTAGAAGGTGTCTGTAGGTCACGATTTAGCTTGGAAAGGTTGGCTCAAGACTACTCGGTTAAGTTGCAGTTGGGGTTGTCCACTATGCAAGTTCAGCTAATTCAAGACTACTTGGTTAAGTCACAGTTGGGGTTGGCCACTGTGCAAGTTAGAGCTTGGGAAAGCTATTGTAAAGACTATCTATTTTTTTACTTTCTCAGGTTGAGAAAGTTTTTGTTAGTGAAATCTCAACATGTGTTGAGTACTGGATGTAGGCAGGTTGGCCGAATCAGTATAAAAATCCTTATGTTCATTTCTCTCTTCCTTGAACTTTTATTTTTTGCGTCATCATTCTATACTCCTTACTAATTAAGTTCTTATTAAATTAATATACATGGTGTTATGCTTTAAGGATTTACTTTCTGAACTAATCAATAACTTCTTCGCTGCACTTCAAGCTTCAGGTTGATAGAACTTTGTTTCAGCAGGTTTAGACAGTGCAAAGAATTGAAAGAAGAATGAAGCATGATTCAAGCCCCCTTCTCGTGGGCTCTTTTACCACCATTGTTCCCTCTGTTCTATGGTCATCATGCTTTTTCTTTGTCTGGTATATTCCTTCCAACTTGGTCATTATTACTGCCTTGGGTCATGATTTCTCTTACTATCCATGTTATATAGTATAACTGAAAACATAAAGCAAACCTTCTAATGATCAAATGTCATAAATAATTGCACTATAAGACTATGTAAACAACATAAAAAAAATGAAAAAAATTTATGTTAATTTAATCTGTCTATTTAAATTTATTAGCACCATTTGAATTTTGTATGGCTATTTATAAATGTAGATTTAAAATTGTATCATCACATTCTCTAGCTTCAGTTAATGCAATGTGAATCTAATATCATTATTAGAAAAGAGTTTTTACTTTGTCAAGTTATTATAAGAATACTCTAAGATAAAGTTCAACAACAAAGTATTTTAGGTTGTTTGATTAAATAGGCAAATTGAATGTAAGTTTATAAATTTTGTTGATGTAACACCCTCCCAAGTACAACATTATCCTTAAGTCATGATATCGTACTCGAGAGTTGTTACTTTTTAATTAGTGGACCTTTCTTAAATAACTATAACAAATTCGATGGGTTCGTGTACTAACTAGCGTAATTTGATCAACACATATAGCAAGATACGAAACATTTATTTAATATAAAGTTGATTACATAAGGAAGCTCTTCTATGAGCTCTAATACACATATGTTCTTTGTTAAGTTTACACATCTATACATACATCTGAGTACATCTGACCTCTTTTGGTGTAGCATCCCATAGTTCTCTAGTTCAACCTGGATATGACACAGGAATGCAAAAACACATAGGGGGGTGAGAATTACACAATTCTCAGTAGGGCATTCCCCAAAACATGCACTAAAATTGATGTCATCATCATCGTCCTAGCCACTTCGGTTTATTAAGAAACTGTGAGCATACAACATAGATCAATGGTTCATTTTTAAAGTTCTAAATCATACTTCCGAAATGGGTCTCTTTTATTATTCAATCACTTGATATACACATGTCATACTACTTAACCTTATAGTAATGTATTTACAAGTTTACGTACTCTCAATACATCAAAGAGATTCTCAAAAACTTCATCTCTATCCTTCCGTGCCCTGGACATTCTAAAGGGGACTTTCTCGTGCCCTTTACGTTCTAAAGGGGGCTTTCCTGTGACCTTTACGTTCTAAAGAGGACTTTCTCGTGCCCTTTATGTTCTAAAGGGGACTTTCCCATGCCCTTTACATTCTAAAGGGGACTTTTTATCTAGTTAACATATAAGTCACCATCAACCTCATATAAGCATCCATTCACAATAAAATTTCAATCATCCTTTTAGTTTTCTCAATGCATGCCCAAGTCACATGTAAATGTTTATTCATAATGAAATAATCATTCATTCCTCATAAATGAACCTTTAAATAATATAGCATGCATTGATAATATGTGCCTAACATCATCAATAGGGTCACATAATATAAATGAAACCAAATCATATGCATTTCATCATTTTTTTAGCCAATCTAGTATGCTACTAGAATTTTGGTTCTAAAGAAAATTATGGTTAAATTAGTAAAAATCCTTAGAATAGAGAAAACATAATTTTCAAAGACAATTCAATGTATCAATGAGTTCCTGTAAAAATTTCAATGTATAATAAGGTCTCTAACTATATTTATAAAATTTCACAAATTTGGAGGTTAGAATTGCTCAGTTTTAGCCAATAGCCAGAAGTCTCAAATTTTATATCCTATCAAATGAGCTCAAAACTTCATACAAAAATTAAGGTTTAACTTAAAGATGTCTTCAACCTCCTGTAAAAATTTCAGCTCAAAATTCTATCATTTGCTAGGATAATCAAATTAGACAATTTCAGTGCTACAAACTGGACTGCACAGGCAGAAACCCTAACCTGCTTGATTTTCCAATTTTTAAAAATAGAAAAAGTGCGTTAATATGAGCCAATAAAATTTTTGGAAACTTTTCCATATGTTAGCTTCATCATATAAAAATTTTAGAGAAAGAATCCATCTAAAAGCTCTTCAGAAAATTCATGAATTACAACCTGTCAACACAAATCGGAGAATTACAGTACATGATTCAACACTTGTTTTGACAAAATGGATTTCCTAACATCATACAAACACTCTACCAAAATTAACACATCAATATTAATGTATAATCATCAAATAAATCTAAAAATTTCGGACTCAATCATTCAGAAAATCTCAGAACAAAATTTGAAAGAAAAGTGGATGAATAGAGCCCTACTTGTGATGCTTGAGACTTCTAACTCCAAAAGCACTTCCAAGAATGGTTTTTCTTCACTTCAACCTTCCAAACAGCCTCTAAATCTTCCCTTAAACAGTGATGTATGATGGCTCAAAGTGGAAAAGTAGTGATGGATTAAAATTCTAATCAGTTAGATTTGTAGGTCTTGATGTCTAGAACAAGTTTTGTGAAAAAAACTTTGTGTTTTAGTGACTTTGAGCTAGGGTTTCGCAAGCTTTGAAGGTTGTCAATGGAGGTTTGGAAGAAACAAACATGGAGTCTGTATTTTTGGAGTCTTGGACGAAAATGATGGAGTGGTGGTGATAAGATATTGATCTTGTGAGTTTAGGGCAAATTGAATAATGATTTCAAGTACAAAATGGTTTTTCTTAAAGATAAATATGGTAATTTTGTAATACTTTTATTGGTTAGCCATAAAGGTGCAATAGTGTGGCATATCTCAAGCCACACACTTGTCACCCTAGGTAGCAAGCTTGCACTGGTAGCTTTATACAGTGTAAAAACTACACACCGTAATTTAACTGAACGGGTAAAATAGTGTACCCGGGTAATCAACTATTGACCAAAAATTAATTCTAGGTATAAAATCTTTATTCCTACCCATTTCTAATCTTAATCCGATAATTTCTCACTTTTGGGCATCTTCGGGCTCTAATTATAGGGGTTTCGGCTGTCTCGGCGGGCCTACGGGGACTGCAAGGGTACTATTCATATTTTTTTTAATAGATCCGTTGGATCGTCCTCTTTATTTCTATGTCTGTCGAAGTTTTGAAATTATGACTAGAACAGCTCAAATTAATTTTTATATAATTTTTAGGGTGTTACAATTGACATTTTCTCTCAAACAACTAAACCTTGTAAACCACAATAAATACATAGGGGACATATGGTTCATGGACAAAAAAAAATTATAATTTTTTTTAAAGTATGACCTATAAATTTTGTATGGCTATTTTACTAATTTTTTAAGTGTTGCGTAATTGTAATTTAAATAGCTTATAATTTAACGTGATTTTAAAAGGTTTATCTATGAATACATCAAAATAAAATTTGTAATTGGGTTAAAAAAATTGACAAATTTAATTAAAAATTGAAAAGAAAAAATAAAAGGGGAAGAAAGTTAATTTGTATTCAATAAAAGTTAATGAAATAGATGCTGAAACTCTTTTAATCTAAGCAATGCAAAGAAAGCATAACTAAATCATTTGGACTAAACTTGAATTAAGAAAAAAATTAAAACTTTTATCGTTGTTTTATTGGTTTCAAACCCATAGCACATATGTGTTTAATAACCTTTTAGAATTTGAATGTTACTATGGTATTTTCTTGATTAAAAAAATGCATGTCTTTGAACTTGCTTGAATTCTGCTAAAGCGAATATCATTGTAGAATTTATGCATTGGTTGTTATAATAAAATAGCTTCACCTGCATTGCAAAAGGCCAATAATTCAATATTAAATATAAACACGTGAAACAGGCAACAATGACAAATAGTTATATAATGTCCCCATCAAGTTATTATTTTAGTGACAAAATTGGAAAGTAAAATTGGACACCAAACAAAGACAACTGCCTTTATATATGTTATAGATTATAAATTATAGATATATGACTATTACATATCTTTTTTCTAAATACTACATGATAAAAATGTAAGTTTTAGTAGAGAGATGAAGAGAACATTGTAAACATTATAGAAAATGAAGAGACTCAAAGATAGTCACTAAATAAAAAGAAAAACTTGGCCATCAAATATAGCCAATCCTCTTGCAAATAGTTAATAGATAATGGATTTTCTTTTCCATATATCTTAAAATGTTTCAAAAGATATCTCAAAAAAATAAAATTGTGTAGAGATGCAATGCCAGAACAAATATGGTGGCCGAAGCAAGATTGTTTTCACAAGAAAAAAAAAGGACCAAGCAATAGTTTTTTTTTTTCCTATGGACCAATAGACACAAAGTAGCACACAGGTATAACATTGTGGAACATGAGAACGGTTTTATGTTTTTGAGATGTAAGGTAAAATACTAAAATGAGTGGTAACATAAATGAGAGTTAGAGAGACATATTTGATGAGTGAAATGGAAAATTAAAATTTGACACCAAAATTGTTACCTCCCCTCTACTGTATTCTTCCCTTTATTATATGTTCCCCTCTACAAAATTGGTTTAAATATCTTATGCTCTTTCTGCAAAACGAAATACTGAGTAGGAATGATTAAGAAGGCTGGGCATAATAAGAGGATAAACCATAACAATAATTCAAATCACAACATTCATAGTTAAAGTATTACACTATGATATAAATGCCATATAAATTATTGAAAAAAGGACCATCTATCAAAAGTTAATAAAGAATAATTTCATCGTAATAGCCATAGTCTCAAAAGATAATTTTTTTAAAAAAGGTTTGACAGTCATATTAATTTTACAATGTATAAGAATAATTAATCTGACAATGTGAAAGTGTTAGATCTAAATTAAGAACATATTGAAAATGACTCCAGAAGAACCAAAGCAATAGGAGTAGCACCACTGACATACATAAAAATCACGAACCGAATCATTGTGACAAAATAATTACCCAAATCGAATTTAATTTCAATCCAAAAAAGAAAAAGGGTAGAAGAAATAGGATACATGAGGAGAGAGTGGCTTTAGTTAGCTTAAGAAGAAATGCAAAATGCTATGGATGAGGACTTTGGTTTGCCTCAGATTAGTCAATACTTAGGAAACAATACATTCTTCTTCGCCGCCATCCTATGCAAAAATACATAAAATCACATGTGAGAACACCACATATAAAATGTAAATTTTTGCAAATCAGGCCTGACGAATTAGCAAATCCATAGGTGCAAATAGTGCATCCTATCAGATGAGAACGGGGAGCAAAATGAAAGAAAAATTAGAAAAAGAAGGGGAAAGATCAATTTAATGTCAAGGATGCCGTAGAGTGAAAACTACGAGATAAATGGGCTTGAGAGGAGATTGGATGGGAAAATAACTGCCAAGAAAACTGTGAAGTTCATGAAAAGGAGACAATTGAAAAAAATTACTTTACAAATTTATCCTTAAGAACGTGTCTATTAAAAAAATGAATAAGAAGGATAAAATTGGAAAGGAAAATTGGACAACAAACCTATCCAATTCCCTTTATAAATGTTATAGATTGAAGCAAGACCTTATTCAAGTGAACGACATCTTCATATTCTAAAAGCATTAATTAACTGATATTGGATAACACTTTGACTTTTGCGTGGATGTATGAATATCCCGAGTACTCCTGACAATAAAATAATGATGTATCGCTGATAGGACATAGCCATGGAAATATAAGAGTGCCGTTATATGGATGCACCAAATCGGTGCAATGCACGATGCATGCGATATGGAAGTGGTGAAGTTTAATGTGTACTATCTTTGTGAAGGCATATGATGGAGTAAGGAAGGGAGTTAAAAAAAGATAGAAAAATAAAAGAAAAAATTGGAAAGATGAAAAAAGAAGTGTAATTTCATCCCCTGAAGCCTTGAATCCCTCACACGAGTGTCACCCTTCTCACCTCTCCCATCACTCTTAACCCACACAAAATATGTAGAATCGAACTCAAAAGCTTGAATCTTGCACCTCCCTTTTTTATTCTCAATGCAAGTGCATTGATATATGTATTGCTCATTGTGCCATGCGATAATGATTTGTAGAGGCTTTCATACCTTAATACAATTTCATATCCAAAAAGTGCACGCTGGTTTTTAACTTATTTAGTATCTTGAGATGTAATAAAAATTTTGTTATGTGATCTATAGTATGGATCTTATACCACCCCCTCTTCTTATGTTGTTATTATTATGAGGTTTTATTACTCTTATTCCAGTATCATTTTGGGACCACTGGATTTATACTAGCCAGCCTTCCCTGTTTGGATGGTGTTGGATTTCACTTCTCTCGCTAGTCAGCATTTGAAGTTTGTGTTAGACGATAAAAATCATTAATGTGATTTTACCTATCAGTTTAGCTTGGGAGAGATGATTTTATGTATTTAAGTTATATATTTTGACTTCTTTATGTAAATGACAATGGTATGATTAGCTCAGAGAATGAAATTTTGTGTGAAATCACTCATGTTTATGCAGAGAAGTGGTTTTCTTGATGATAGCACCGCTCACAATATGGACTCTAGATTTTACCAAAAAAAATGATTTTGATTTTCAACAATATTTGTTCTTGTTGATAAACCAGAGGGAAAAAAATATTGAAAACAGTAAAAGGTAGAGCAACAGTGACTAATAATGTAGCTACTGCATTCTACTTCTAATATCGAAAGATTTTTTTTTTTTGAGAGAAAAGAAAAGAGTTTCTAGGATATGCTCTTAATTATTATTTTAAAATGTTTGTTAATACCTCCTAATATTACATTTAGCTATTTCCTTGTAAGTTTTGAGACATTTTTTGGAATATTAATACAAAATAATTTACATTACCAATCAGTTTGATGCATATTATTTTTATGTGACTTTTGAGGTAATTATTACAAGGGTTGACCGTTTTTAATGATATATATATAATTGAATAATAATGTAAATTTTTTTTACAATGATTATATTAAAATTAAATCAGTAAGTTTTACTTATCTTTGTTTGAAAGTTTTACCTCTTACATATAACATATACATTGTTGTTAGAATTTGATTTCTATTAAAAAGAGTTTTACATGTATATATGTAGTTATATAATATCATATTAGTAAAAATGATTAATTTTCAATATTATTTATGAGACTCATCAATCTAACTTTTAGTTCGAAGGAAAATCAATTGAAAAGCATGTGTTAGAGGTGCTTACAATGTGTCAAACTTTTTTCCTTCATTTCTTAAGCATATAAGTTTACAGCGATGTGATTTTACTGTGAATATGATGTTCAATATATATTGTATTATGGTAACAAAACCTAGATAAACTTTATTAAGGGCTACACTCGCTACAACAAAAATGGTCTTTTTCAACTATGTCAATATAAGTGTTATTAAGAAAAGTAATTCCGACATAAATTAACCATTAAAAATGCTTATAGACTTTTATTAATATCGAAAAGAATACATCTTTTAGGTATTTTTGACAGGTACTAATTCTCGATAAAAATTTATAAATATTTTCAACGATTACTTGATGTTGAAATTACTTTTCTTAATAATATTTTTATTGATATTTTAATTATCGAGAACCGTTAAAAATACTCATTTTTCTTATAATACTATCACATAATTAATATATATTGTTTTCTAAAACCAACCTAAAGAGTGCTTTGGAACTTTTGCTTTAACATTGTAGAAGGAAGTAACACTTAGTTTGGTTTTTCAAAACTCCAAAAGAAAAATGTCATTAATCTGATGTGTCAATAATATAAATACATCAAAATGATGATTATCCAATATGAATTTGCGCGGACATCACATCAGTTCTTACGAGATGTGCTGTTTGGATATTTCAACTGGACATTAATATAGGATGAAATAAGATTTGTTTATTAAATTAATTTAATCTTCACAAAACAATAACATAATTAAATAATTTTATATTTTACCAATATAAATTTTAAAAACGTCTACAATAGATAATTGTCATAGCAAATAATTATTTAATATGAATAATTATTTAATATGATTTGATATTTTAAAACTTTTATTAGCTAAATTCAGTACATATAAATTAATCTCATTAAAAAAAATGCTAACAACTTTTCTTTTTTCTTTTTTTTTAATTTTTTTATAACCTCAGATGATGTCATAAAAAATGTTCCTAGTCCTTTAATGTTGTTATCTTTTTCCGTCAAATTGGTCTTGAATTCGATTGAAATATTTATAATTAAAGCATCAATTTGATGGCGTTTATCCCCTGTTAACAATATATTATTATGATTAAGAGATTGTCGTCATATGGAAACCTCTTTCATTAAAGTATTAGTACCTTAAGGACAATACTTTCCTTTTATTATGGTACTAATGTCATTTTCCCTTTAACAAAGGTTACTTGAAGAATGACAAAGGTAGCAATATATATATAATAATAATGTCAAAATCGTAGAAAGAAGATAAATGAAAGGGAAACAAACTAATTTGAGTTTTGATTGATGGTGTGTGCTTGATAAGTGTGGTTAATAGACAACGAAATACTACTTTCATCCTATAGGTAAAGTTGAGATGAGTTTATATACATCTCAATAGAAAATATTACTATATTTTTTATGTAAGTAAAGTTAATTCGTACAAAATTCAGTTTTTCTAATGATTCATATCCACGTATAGTAAAGTCTCTTTGTAGTAAAAAAAAACATTGCATGTTTACATTTTTTCTATTTTTGCTACATATATTTAGTCAACAAATGATACAAACATTCAACCTTTGTATTTGGTTAGATTATAAATGCTAAATTAGTTTCTGTTTGTATAGTTGTAGTCAAGAGTCAATATCTCACACACATTTATATTGGTTTGACTATACTATATATACATATATACATACACACACACATACACACACACACACACACACAAACACAAATCATACAAATCATCAAGACTATATTACATGTAACATTGTATTCCATTAATTTATTGTCATGGTTTTCACACAGGGCTTGAAGGACAAAGAGGAGGAGGAATCACTATTTGGGCAAGCTAAGATATGGAAATACATGACATGCTTCACTGACTCAATGGCCTTGAAATGCGCTGTTGAGCTTCACATAGCTGACATCATAAACTACCATGGCCAACCACTTTCCCTATAAAAAATCATAGACAACATCGAAGATGCTCCTTACCCTGACCCTTCTTTGCTCTACCGTGTCATGAGAGTGCTTGTCCAAAAAAAGATTTTCTCTGCCGAGAAATCACCTGAGAATGGAGAGATCCTTTATGGCTTGACACATGCATCTAAGTGAATCCTTCATGACACAAATATGACACTTGCACCAATGTTGTTGCTGGAGAACCATCCTATCCACTTGAACCCAACACACTTCATCAGTGATATCGTAAGGGAAGGAACTGAGAAGGGCACCTCTTTTTTTAGGTGCCATGGTCATGAGCAATTTGATTTGACAGGTTTGGACCCTGAGTACAATAGGTTATTCAATGAGGGCATGGTGTGCATGCTAGGATCGTGTCCAAGGCTGTTATATCTGGCTATAAAGATAGCTTTAGCAAGATTCAATCCTTGGTTGATGTTGGTGGTGGAATTGGAGGGTCACTTTCTGAGATTGTTAGAGCTTACCCGCATATCAAAGGTATTAGCTTCGACTTGCACCATGTTGTTGCCACTGCACCTGACTACGATGGAATCACACATGTTGGAGGTGACATGTTTGTGTCCATTCCTAAGACTGATGTTGTTTACATGAAGGTATTTATACCACTCTTATCTTTGACTTTATCTCTAATGCAATACCTCAAAGTCTTCTCGAATTACTTTGGCCACTTTTTTAGGGTTTTGACTCATGTGAAATGTGAAATACACTTTGGAAGATAAATGCATATTGTAAATTCTTGATAAAAAATAAATTTTGGCCACATATTGTGCGGTTGCTACTTGCTTTGTTTGTGTGATTGATTAACAACGATAAGCTTTGCATTGTGTTAGGCAAATCCCCTTGTTAGTGTGTATCAAAATTTGAATAAAACACCCATCAAGCATTAGCTAGGATACTATATATGGGCTATGACCTATTTAAGTCAATGGCCAGCTTAGTGGGGTCTATGAAATGTGAAGATTCTGTTGCCATTAATGAATAACGATTTGTGTGCAACATTTTTCTCCCTGTCATTTTATCTTTACCCAATAATCACTTGCTAAGTTTTGGTGAGAATAATCCTTTACTAATTTAAGTTAAAAAAAAATTTCAACATTGGGGTTAGTGAATCAATCATCAGCTCGGATGCAATTCTTTTAACTATTTTATGTAATTCATTGGACTTTTAATTAATTTAATTTGAACTTGACTGGTCCATAATTGGGATATAATTCTCCTAAGGCTATATATGACATTTTCTATTTACAAGTTTCAAACACGAGAATTTGTTGAAGAAAAATAATTGTTTAACCATCTTGAATCAATATAGTAGTTGGGATCTTTTAGGCTAGCCAATTGAATAGAAATTGAGCATGCCCCATAGTGTGCTTTAATACAATGAACCTATATTCCACTTAAGATTACTATACGAAGCAATATAAGAAGAAAATACTCCCTTCAAAATCAATTTTTTGATACCTCAAAACTATATAACCATCAAGTCCAAACACGATAAAGGAAGTATTTAGTCAATTGCTCACTTTTATAGTTTTTGGTGGATGAGCACAAACAACTTAGTTGCAGGGCACAAAGGTTCTACACAAACAACCTGCAAATTTCAAGCCAAAAAAATAAAACAGCCTACAAAGTTGTCCAAGGAACAAAGCAGCCTCCAAAGTTGGACCAAAACATTGCAAAGCTTAATGTCCTCATCAATTACTTTTGTCATCAACAACAATATTAAAGCCCAAAAGTTGACACCATTCTCTTTTGAAAATAGGTCAATAAGGTATGCATCTATGAACTTTGTGTTGTGAAGTGGCCTACATGCTATGGCCCATGCATATGCCAATGTCCTATCCCTTTTATAAAACATTTTGTTTTTTATCTTTTTGTTTTTGATAGATAAAAAGCACAAATTTTGTTTTTTTTAAATCTTAGACAAAAAATAAATCTTCATCTGCCACAATTTGTTTTTTAATTTAGTTATTCTAAAGTGTTACGGCACTTGAGACATGGAGCACATGGCATTCGAGAACCACCAGAGCTGGTTGTGTGGAACCCATCCCCCTCTCTGTGTATTTTAAAATGTAAAATATAAAATTTCAACCATGAGTGAAAAAAATAACACATATATTATCACACATATATGATCTATATTATTGGTGTTTGTATTTTATAAAATTTTGAACTATTAGTTTACATGAAAACGGTTACAATTTGCACTTTACCCTCTAATCATTTTGAAGGAGCCAAATCAACTAAAATTTTGGAGTGGGAATAACAACATTCTACTTAAGAGTTGTAGCATATAATGTAGCATCTCATTATGCCCAATGAATTTAACGATGACTGCATAACATCCTTAATAAATGTTTAAAGAAAATTTTCACATTGGGAACACAAATATCATGGTTGATCCCATTCATCAACTAGAAAAACAGCATGAACTTTTTGGATATGGTAGGCTTGTAGGTTTAAGGTATGAAAGCCTCTACAAATCATTCTGCCATGGCACAATGAGCAAGTGGGAAAATAGGTTAAAGAATTAAAGAAAAAAACTCATTTGAATAGGTAGGGGCTGTTTTACTTACTTTATAAGCTGCTTTTTATTTTTTGGGTATTGTTGTAATTAAATATGTATGCATATATTTAATTTTATATTGCATCGATATTCAATTTGTAACACCTAATAGCAATACAAGCACTATTGTGACTGTCAACTAATGTTATTATTTTTTGGCTCTTAATATAAAGAATTGTTTCGAACTATTCTTTTTTTGGAAGTTCACATTATTATATAAGAATAATGATAATTTTATATATCAATAATTGAAAATTTAAAAGAAATAGATAACAAAAGTTGTAGAAAGAAGGATGAACATATAATATATGTTTCTAAATGTACTTATTATATTTACATATGTCATACAAAAAATGACGTATTTGACAATAAGGCACAAAAATTTACAAAGATCATTTACTTGGCTGATTCAATCGATCGCTTTAATTGGGAAGCCAAAATACCCATTCATAATTTTTGCATCTTTTATTTCCCTGCATATTGTCAAAACAAATTACTATGGTTAGCATTTATTTCAATCATAAATCTTTATAGCATTTGCAATTAAATCAAACTTATGACCTGGCAATGATTCTTCTCAATTCTCTATACATTTCATCATCAATGAGTTGTTGAGTTTTGAAAAACTGCAAAATAACTTATATATGTGAATTAAATAAAAGTTCATGTCGAATATGCAAACTAATACAATTATCTTGAGAATTAAAGAATATTCTAAAACTTGTCCCATGGAGAGATCTTGGTTTGCATGGAATTTCCTATATATGTAGCATAGTACAACATTAAATTCATTATTTTTAACAGAAAAAATAAGACTTGAAATTTTGTTGATGATTGACCAACAAAATAATAGTTACCTCCAATTATGAATAACACTATTGTCACATACTTCATGGTCTTCAAGTCTATTACATATGAAGAATAAAAAAAGTTAATATTGATTTGATGTGAAATAAAATTAAATGGCCACTCCTTCAATATATTAGTTATATTTATTTATTTTTGGGCATAAATGTCTTGATATGTAAATTATTATAAGTATCAATAGGCAATATTAATGATAATGTACTATGCAAAAAAGTTGGATATGCAAATTGAATTACCATTTATTTTTTTGTGACAATAACTCTTTTTTATCATCTTCCAAAATTGAGTTTTATCAGCTAATACCATGGCTACCCATCCCAAAGAATAAATTTTGAGATAATGAACCTATTCAAATCAAATATAAAATATTAGAAAATATAATATGGGAAAATAAAAAGTGAACATATGGTTGTATCATTTAAATATACCTTGTTGTCAAATTTTTCTAATCGACGCAAGTGACTGTTCATCTTTCCAAATATTCCAGAGGTTTTCAAATTCCTCCTCCTATAAATTTTATGTAAAGTTATATAATTGTTTTTAAATTATTAATTAAACACTGAAAATATAAATATAACTTAGCACTTACTTGTCTAGAAAAGTACATATCCAATTTTTTTGTTCTTAGCTCCTGACATAGTTGTAAGAGCTCTTTGAATTTCAATTTGGCTACACATAAAAGTTAACATATAGGGTAACAATCATTTAACAACAAAAAACAATGTATGGATGAGCAATTGCAGAGTATACATGAAGAAGTTATATTACCCAAGATTGAGATAACAAAATTTCTTTAAAGACAACATTTTTGGTAAACTCTCCATTTTCCTCCTCAATTTTTCCTTCTTTGATTAGTACGTTTGTGGTAGATTAAGAAACTTCTCTAGACAAAGTAACGTACAATTGCCCGTGACTACAAACATGTTTTGGGAGATAAATCGCAACATTAGGTATAGTCTGCACTTGTGACTTATTTATTGTTAATGCAAAACTCAATTTCACAGGAAATTGCTTTCCAATAAGTACAAAGGGTAGTCCTACATTTTCGGTTGATTTATGTTTTATGTTTGGAAATAAAACTGTTTGTCTGGAGTGGTGGGCTATTAGAATTTCCACATCCAATATATTTAAAAAAGTTCCACGGCATAATAACCTTGTCTCATTACATAGTCCAGCTTTAGGGTTTATGTTTTTCAATAGCATCAAAGGTGCACCCTTTTTAACCTTCAAAATATGGGGTGGCAAGCCTTCTAAAGAAATGGAGTTAAGATATTCCTATTGATATAAACTGTTTGTATCTCTTTCAACCTCATCAAAAGATACTATGTTTCATTCTTTTCCTGGTAAATTTGTTATTATTTTGTCATTGAGCTTGTAACGCCTCGATTTTTTCTGCTAGAGTGAAAATGACCAAAATGCCCCTGAGGTCATTTTCGGCCCGGAATTCGAGGAAAGCCGGTCTGGCAGTACTCGAAGGCCAAACTCAATATTGGAAGGGGATTGGATGACTTGTGTACCTTCCCGAGATCGAAAATCGAGTTTTTCGAGTTTTCGGGTCAAAATGACCAAAACGCCCCTGCGGTGTTTTACCCGTTTGCAAGTGCCGGATGAACCCGAAACTTCTCTAGATGATTTTAAAAGGCTTTTTTATGTAGACTGTGACTTTAGTTTTGGTCCCGGAGGTCCCGGGCGAAATTAGTGCAAAATTACGATTTTGCCCCTAGTTTCATGTTTTTACGCTTAATCACATGATTAAGCAAACCTAAGCAATATTAGGCTCTAATCGAAGGTTAATTAATTTCCTTAATTAATCTTGAGTCAAAATAATTTATTAAAGTTGATTAGAACCTAAAAGTGCTTAATTACAACTTAAAATCATATTTTAATTTCAAGACTCCTAGTCATGGAATCTTAAATAGTGTTTTCTCTTTCCAATTCCTTAAATCATGGAATTGTGTTACACATTGTTTATTCATAAATGAGTTTAAAATTCTTTAATGATGTATGAGCACTCCTACTCTTGTCATAAAATCCTTAAAACACATTCTTAGTTACCTAAACTTAAGCTTAATTATTCCTAACCTTGTACCTAAGCTAATACACATTTAAACCTATCATTAACACACAATTTGATGATCAAAACCTCTCTCCCTCCATGCTGTCTGGTTTGGCCGAAGCTCCATGCCCACCATATGCATCACATGTTCAATTTTTCAACACTCCAAGGCCATACCTCAAGTCACATACACTATACCTTGTCATAACTTTCAATCAAGCTTGATTTTCCAAGTAAATAACTAATTAAAATAGCCAATTTTCTCCATTTATTTGTGGCTGGAAAAGTTCCAGCCATACATTGTTTCTAGAAGCCTAATTTCATCAAAATTGATAGGAAATTAACTCACATCAAGCCATACTTTGTAGCATAGCTTCCATACTTCAAACCATGCTTGAATGACCTTGTGTAAGAGATATTTTTCTCTCCCTTTTCCCCCTCAATGCTACGGCCAAAGGCTTCCCTTAGTGAGCCCATGGTTTTGTTTTTCTATAAATAAGATGCTTGTGATAGCTTAGTTACACTTTGAAGCATTTGCTAAGTTTAGAATTCTAGAGTTGTCTTGCTAGTTCTTTTCTTTTTCTCTTAAGCTTCAAGAGAGTTCTTCCTTTCTTTCCATCTTCATCTTCTTCATCTCTTCATCATCTCTCAACCTTGAAACACCACCCCATAGCCTTGAACCATCATCCAACCTCTCAAACATCACACCTCAAACACAACCTCACTTGAAACACAACTCCAACCTTCTTGTTTCCTCTTGGCCGAAACCATCATGCCCTAAGGAGGAGCTCATCATCTTGTTTTTCTTTTCAAAAGTTCAGGCTTTGTGTCTTCACTTTAGGGAGGGATTTGCTTTTCAAACTTGTTTTGCCCAAGAATGTGTTCTTATCTAGTTTTCTCTTGGATTCTTTTTAAACTTTCCCTTGTTCTTCTTTTCCTTTTCATTTCGGCCTCTTGGCCTTGAATATGAGTATGATAGCTTGATGATGAGAGTTTCTAGATGATGACCTTGTGTTCATCTCAAAGAAACCTCTAAAGCTTGAGTTTTTCCTTTTCTTATAACTTCATCTATATGATATCTAGCTCACACGGTTTTTCAACTTAAGAAAATTCATCTAAGGATTTCTAAAAGCCCAAGCCTACCCTTGTCAACCTTAAAGTTGGCCGGCACATTCTAGAGATCTTTCTCTAGATAGGGGTTTTGGGTATTTAATAAAGAACTTGACTTAGTTTCACTTTCTTTTTCTTTTGTAAGGTTTTTGGTTTTGGTATTTTGATCCTTGAGATTTTGTTTGGTTTTGTTTTGGAAGTTGTTTACTTGAGCTTGATGATGTTGTTCAAGAACCTCATAGTTCTCTTGAGAACTTGGTTCAAGAACTCTAAAGCTCTCTTTGTAATGAGATATGTGTTAGGTTGTTATCTTGTTAAAGTCTTGAATGAGCTCTAGCTAACCATAAAATGAACCTTGCATCATGTTTACTTTTATGCCTTTCACATCATGTTTATTTTCCTTGCTATCACTAAGTACCAAGATAATAAAGGAACTTGCATTATCATGTTGATATTTCAAGCTATGCATTATCATGTTTACATTTCAAGTTCTCACCTAAATATCAAAGATAATAATACGATGCATCTCATATTTATTTTATGCTCTCACTTTACTTTCTAATTAAAGCTAAAACAAGTGCATAAGCATGTTTATCTTTATGCCATCACTTTCATGAACCTAGAGCTCAAAGACTTGCCCATGGTTGTCTCAAACAAAGGTCTAAAAATATTTATTTCCTTTGGTTCATATTTCAGCCCTAAGAAGTTTTGATGTTTCCAAATATTGAAAACTACGTTTCATACTTTTTCTAAGCTTTTATGAGTACAAGGAATATGTAGAACTAAGTTTTATGAATTTTGGACCTCTTGAGACAAAGATGAATTGGTCACTGCCCTCTTGAATATTCTTATAATTTTAGATGTTAAAAATGTTTATAAATGAGTTTTGAAAGTTTTAAAAAGGTTCCAAGAGAAACTAGTATTTTATGTGCTTTAGAAATTGTGTTCTATGCCTTTTATGGAGATGCACATTTCGGTTCTGCCTTGCTACTTATTTGCCACTGTATGTGCTGTTTTAATGATGATAATATGCTTATGTTTGAGTAAAAATAATGTTAAGACTCTTATGTGGAAGATAAGATAAGTTAGAGACTAGAAAAGAATTAATTTGAGAGTTTTAGATCCCTTAATTATTGAATTTTCTGGATTCTGTCCAGCAAGGTTTAGATTTGATAATCATGGTTTTAAATTAGTTTAAATGTGTAGGAATGACTCATAATTGGTTTAGGACTTGATCTTGATGCCTTAGGAGCAAACTAAACTTAGAAAGGGTCATTGTTGTGACTCCTAGGTACCCGTAAAGTTAGGATTATAAATTCTGCATCCTTGAGGTTTAGAGATATTCTTGATCATAGTGTGAGGTGAGAAATACTTAGTTATAACCTCATAGGTACCCAAGAGATTAGGTTTGATGATTAATAACTTAGAACGTGAGTTAAGGACCTTAAGGGTCAATGCATAAGACATTAAAAAGTCTTGAGTTTTATGATGCTTATATGATACATGATACATGAGCTTTATCTATGATAAGTTTGATATGTGCTATGAAGAAGTTTTATATGATGATATGCTATACCTCATAAGATATGTTTGTATGATCTATATGTTTTCATGGCATAAGTAAATTTGAGGAAATTCGGTCTACAGCCGTCATGCTGCCGAATTTCCATCAAATTTGAGGACCCTAGAGAAAGATCTTTTTGAAAATCATGAGAACTTAAATGTGACACAACACTGAGATACCTTCTTGGGTGACACCGGTTTAGCCGAGCACCCCCAAGAAAACAAATCCGAGAGGGTATTGACATAGAGCTTGCCAAAGCGGACAATACTACTATGCACCAGTTGCTAGTAGAGCATTTCAAAGAGGAAATGACCCTAAGAGGTGATCCTTAATTTGCCCCCTAGCCCGTACTTTAAGTCGGGATTATGTATGTTACGCTTATCATAGGATAAGTAAGAACTAGTGACGACTAGTTAAGGTATGAGCTCATAACCTAGAGATGTTTTAGGGTGGCCCCATGAGATAAAGTTAAAGTTGAAATGTCACATATGCTATGAAAAACCAAGAAAGTTATTATGAGATTTATACTTGTCAACTTATGCCACTATTATAATGTTTTTGTGATTTTGTTGATTAGTTTATCCTTATGACGCATTCATGTCTTAGTATATTCCATGCTTAGTCATAAGACGTATTGTAAAATATGACAGACCTTGGATAATTAATACTTTAGAAAACTAACTTAAAAGAAGTTTACCTGCATGCGCACCTTTTTTTAGAAATAAAACCCAAGGTTCCTGAGGATGTGGTGATGTCACTTAGTTAGGGATTACCCTACTGAGAATTCTTTTAGAAGATTCTCATTTCTTCTCTCTCTTCTTCTGTCACATTTTCAGATGGCGACTTTCGTACTCTTCATCGACACCCCGACATGGGAGCTGCACCATGACCCAGCACTCGGGTCATACCATTTTGAGGGTCGCTGCCGCCGAGTATTTATGTTTATGGGACGACCCTGCGCACTCCAAGACAGAGCTACCGCCGCCTAACTGCCCCCTACCATCATAACACGATTTTCGAGCGAGTTAGACCATACGACGAGCAGATCCTCCGCATGCAGCCCGAGGCGTCAGCCGTACGTGACTACCCGGAGTACGTGCCTCGGACTCAGTATTCGAAGACAGATCCATCAGAGGACCCGCCCTCATACATGTACAGTTGGAGCTCCAGCCCCGCTCCCCCACAGACGAGAGCCGGGAATGAGGAGACGGTGGTTCAGCCGAGGTTGGCTCGTAGGCCATCCATGCACCCTCGTCGTGGTGGACACGCTCCGATGATCCACACGACCACTCCCGTCAAGATTCGCCAGTGGATCGATTCCACCCCTCAGTACTCGGACCAACAGGAGTAGGTGCATAGGATGGGTAGTAGTTAGTGCACACACGCCACATAGTTGAGGACAAACCTTCTTTTGTATATGAGGTTGTCTACTCTAGGTGCACATGGGTATGGGTGTTGCTTTTATGATTTCCTTGTATTTGCTTTTCAGTTGTATTTCGTTCTTCTATGTACCGAATAGTCCTGCCTTTTGGTAGGCACATTATCTATATATATATAATCAGTTGATGTATCCATGTTATTTATGTGTTTTATTATGATTTACTCATATGACTTGTATGAATTCCCGTTCAAAGAATCATGCGTGGCTCTCACTTTAGTTTTAATTCAAAAAGAAAAATTTTACCCATATTTCCTCTAAGTATTTTCAAAGTAAAAGATGAAACCAAGAGGTAATATTCTAAGGATTAACCTGAATACATACTAGTAGTATTAGGTTAAGATTTAGGGTGTTACAGAGCTTATCAGTATGATGATTTTTGGGTGTCAATATGGCTCTACTTACCATATAAGATGCATCCTATCAAAGATTTTGTAAATTTGGAATGTGTCTTCTATGAGCTTTTGTACTACATTTTCACCAACCCATGGTAGTGCCATTTGGTAGGGAATTTGTACCATGTTGTCTGATTTAGTATCTTCAACTTCATCTTTAGTGTGTATAAGATATTGTGCAAAATCATGATCTTCAAAAGATCTCATATTTTGGCACAAAGTTAAAATCTTTGTGTAAGCCCACAAATGTGACGTTATTATACATGCTGCAATCATTTGTGCCTTACTGCCTTTTGAAACAACATGAAGTACTTGACAAAAGTCCCCTCCCATGACTATCACTTTTCCTCCAAAAGGAGCATCACAACCTAATATGTCTTTCGATGTCTGATCTAATGTTTCCAAAGCATATCTATTCGCTATGGGTGCTTCATCCTAAATTATAGCTGTTGTTTGTTTTATAAGCTTTGCAAGATCACATTGCTTACTTATTCTACAAAAGGAAGGTGGCTCTGAATTGATAGGTATCTTAAATTGAGACTGAGCTATTCGACCACCAGGTAATAGTGTTGCAGCTATTCCAGATGAAGCTGTTGCTAAGACTATGTCCTTTACTCCTTAAGTTAGCAATTAGAGCATGATAAAGGAATGTTTTACCCATTCATCCTGGTCCATCCATAAAAAAAACTTGACTTTCGTTTCACTCAATGACATTAATAATGCTAGTGAAAGTGGCCACTTGGTCATGATTTAACTTTTCTATAGCTCCCATATCTTGATAAGTTACTTGGACCAGAACCTCTTGTTATATAAGTCTTGGCATTGAATTATCTTCAGCAGCATCTAATGTAAGACTTGGCAAATCAAAATAAATAACTTGCTTTCCATGTTGAGTAAATATGTCATTCAAATCTCTTAGTAGCTTATTTGGCATGCTTGATCATATGGTTGTACTTGAGGAAGGATAATCTTCCATCTAAACTATAAGTGAGTTTGGAAATTTGTTTAAGAATTATGCATTTAAAAACAATGACAAATTATTTTTTTATAATCAAAATGTAAAAAAAATAATAGTTTCTAAACTTTAATTTTAAGATTTTACCTGTGGTTACTTGTTAGTGGTTTGTGGATTGTTTCAAATTATTGATTGAAGTCAATTGCATCCTACCCGTTGAATGACCATTTATGATATCATGTAACCACAATCTTGTTGTATTACATGACTCGTTCATTTGCTTCTCTCAATGAATGCGTTCTTGATAGTCTTCTCGCCTTCTAACTAAGTATTGTTTGTAAATTCCAGAACTTTTCAGAAAGTATGAAGCTTAAAAGGTTTTGAATGACAACAAAACCAATTTAGAGAAAATGTTTTGAAAAAAGACTAATGGCTACCTTGAATTTCTTGACAAAGTTTAACAGGTAGATCCAGTCTGTATTACACGAACCTAAGCAAGATTAATATTTCACTCTGCATGTGTAAGCATGTTATATCTCATGGAAAAAGATTAAATTAATCAGAAAGTGAATATGAAGTCGAGCGAAGTAAGTGTATACAGATTAAGGCATAATATGGACTCAATGCAAAGAATAACATTTCACTATGCATGCACAAGCATGATATATATCTCATGGGAAGATATTAAAATAATCAGAAAGTGAATGTTATTTCAAGCAAAGAACGTATTCATGTTCATGGACCAAAGGCTTTAAAGCTAACTTGAATCGGGAATAAATTCACAACACATGAAAAATCATGTTTATCTCAAGAGAGGAGATCAAGCTTAAAAATGTGAATATTATCTCAAGGATAGAAAGCATAAATGTTGGAGGACTGAAGCTGATCAAGTCAGAAATCAAGAAACTAAAGAAAGGATCTTCAGAAAGTAGCATGGGACATAAAAAGAATACTCATGATGAAGAAATCAATTCATGTCCAAGAGCAACGTGTTACTTAGTCATCAATCATTACAATCATAGAGAAATCATCATCAAGCGATCAAGATTGAAGACTGGAAGATCACAGAAAAATTAACGTGATTGATTACTATGTCAGAAAGCTCATTGTAGGGTGCAGCAAAGAACGCTGAGGAAAAATGGAGGGAGTTTTGAAATTCAAATTTCAAATCTCAAATAAGATCCAGTGTTATAACTGGTACGTCATCTCTCCTGCCTAAATGATTCAAGATCCTAAGAGGTGGAGTTCAGAAACCACGGGCTAAAAGAAAAAAGGAAAAATGAGGACTTCACAAACCTCTACATTACAACGGCTTCTACAACGATGGGACAAGTTGTCAGCCTACCTCTCTAGACTAACGTTCCAAGGCACATATACCAAAATATACATGTCACTTGGAGATCAGATCAAAGAGGCAATGGTCATAAAGATAGACCTGCATAAATGGAGATGCCAAGCTTGAAAGCTGATAAGAGAATTGAAAGCTTTAATGTAGAATCTCTAGAAAAATCTCTCCCTACTTCCTATGTTGTTCATCAATTTATGTAATCAATCACGAAGTGTAAAAATCTTCTTTCTCGGTTTTAAAATATATTTGTATTTGTATGCTCTTCATGTGAAGAAATAAGAGAAAGGAGTCGTTCTATGTTTCCAGTCTGTATTAGCTAGCATCTTTAAGGAAACTTGAGTGTAGGTTAGTTTGAGTAGCAACCAAACACATAACCTTTGTAACCTTGATCCGTTACGGATCAGTGTGAGACATAGCTTGGAGAGGCTAAGGTAAAACTACTTGCAATGTACTAGCAAAGGTATTTGCTAATCATGGTTCAGCTTGGAGAGGCTGTTAGAAAGACTACTTAGAACGTGAGTGCAAACGTATTTGTACTTCACGGTTCAGCTTGGATAGGCTGTTTGAAAGACTACTTCCAATATGGCAATAGAAGGTGTTTGTAAGTCATGGTTTAGCTTGGAGAGGCTGGTTCAAGACTACTCGGTTAAGTTGCAGTTGGGGTTGGTCACTATGCAAGTTAAAGCTTGGGAAGGCTATTGTAAAGACTATCTAGTTTTTTACTTTCTCAGGTTGAGAAAGTTGTTCTTAGTGAAATCTCAACATGTGTTGAGCATTGGATGTAGCAGGTTGGCCAAACCAGTAGAAAAATCCTTGTGTTCATTTCTCTCTTCCCTGTAGTTTTATTTTTTGTGTCCTTATTCTATACTCCTTACTAATTAAGTTCTTATTAAATTAATGTAGATGGTGTTATGATTTAAGGATTTGCTTTCTGAGCTAATCAATAACTTCTCCACTACGCTTCAAGCTTCAACTTGATAGAACTTTGTTTCAACAGGTTCAGAAAATGAAAAGAATTGAAAAAAGAATGAAGCACAATTCAACCCCCCTTCTCATCCACTCTTTTACCAACAAGTGTTATCAGAGCCTGGCCTCTAGGGGTTAAGCAATCTAACGATTGTAGAGGTCAAAGATCAAAGGGACAAAAATGAAGTAGGGATATATAGGTTTCCAAATAATCTATGTTTGCCATGAAAAGTATTCAAGAACCACTTTGCTAAAAGAAGTCTTATAAAGACTCTTGAGTAGCAAAATGGAAGATGCATCCCTAGAAAGTAAACTCCAAAAATCATCACTTCAGAAAGCATGCTAAAGAATTTCAATGAAGATCAGAAAAACACTTTTGAGCAATATGCTAATGCAATCTGAAAGTTCAGGAAATGAAGACTTCCATCTTCACTTGTAAAGATAATTTGAAATGGCTCTGATCCATTAAGGATAGGTGAAGACCTATTTGCAAATGATGATCCGAACTAAAAATGCAGAGCTTGAATACTTGAAAATCATATTATCGGAAACTGAGAATTTCCAAAGTGTCCAAAAGATTCAGAGTCTTCTGACTATGCAGAAAAGAATGAAGAGAAAATGGAAGTTTGAAGCAATCAAACACCCAGATGCTAGACAAATCATCAGATTGAAAGGTATGTCTAGAACCCTTCAATAATAATGGTATTTGATTCTGATTATAAAAGTCTCTTCTAGTACTAAATATCTATATGTCACTCTCTTGATGATTAGCATATCTTTTTTTTAAATTTTTTTTCTGCTTTTTAAATGTTTTTCATAATGTATTAATACACATTTCTTTTGGACATTCCCCTCCTTATCTCTTTGTCTGAAAAGTTTACATAAAGATATCTTGAAAATTCTTTTCTTTGGGAAAATTTAGCTCATCTCTCTTTTGCAGCTCTCTAAGGAACCCTTGGCTCGTACGAAGTTCTGGAAGTAGAATCCTTCAGAAAGTAAAGCAAGGTTATTATATCGCTTGTCCAAAGACGATGTTGAAAATGAGCGGGAAAACTTTCCTTGGAACTACATCCTTTTCTCTCTCCCATGTCTTTTCATCTTCTGCTCATTGTGTCTAGCCTTTTAATAACCGACCCCACCTTTCTCAACTCTCTCTCTTTTTATCTTCTCCTTCACGCATTTTAAAGATCTTTTCTTATCCTCTTCTCATCAAAGTTGTTTTAAGTGCTCATCTCTTTATCTTCTCCTAAAAACCTCATTCGTGTTTCTCTCAATCTTTTCTTCCATTGCATCTAGAAATGGCTGAAGGAAAATATCATTCAATCAGTCAGGGAACTCTTCACATGTTTGACGAACCAATCCGTCAGCAACATTATGCTGAAAACTTTGCTTATCATCTTATGTTTCTTGGAAAAACCTTGACAAAAGAGATGATGATGCAAGTTTGCATCCTATGGGAAGTTGTCTCCTTTTAGGGATGGGAAAGGATTGTAAATCTCACTGATAGAGTCTACACTGGGATGGTAACCGCCTTCTACTCTCATTTAGCACAGATGTCGAACTCCGTTTTAATCTCCTACATTAGAAATACAAACTTGGAGCTAAATCTATCTGATCTTTCTATCATCACTCAAGCCCCAGACGATAGACTCAGATGCTCATCAGAGAGGAACTAGTTCATATCTCTTGGGATACCAGCAGAAGACGTGCCAAGATGTCTCACAGACTCTCCCAGACACCATCCAAATGATATATCCATTCAAATGCTTAATTCGAAAGCCAGTCAAACTCTTATTCTCATCCAATCCACTCTTCTGCCCAGGCTTGAGAATACTCACAAGCTAATAAGGATGGACTGCATTCTCCTTTTTTGTCTGCTTACCAAAAGAAAGGTAAGTTTGCCTAGACTTATTTTTTGATCACATGCTTCAAGCCATTTCACTTGAATCAGGAAATCACGCTTCTGTTCGTTATGGCATTCTTCTCACAAAGATTTTTCAATATTTGAAATACCTTATGGAAACTGAGTGGTATGAATATATAGAAAGCACCATCTTCTTTCTCAACTCATTTCAAAACCTTAGAAGGCCAACAGGTGCTGCCACAACGGGAGCTACAAGCAAAAGTCAAATGATAAGGGAAGTAGCTTTAAAAGGGGCAGCTGAATTAGATGAAGTAAGAGAAAGGAAGAAAATAATCATTGTGCTTGAAGATAGCTGTGATGAAAGCAAAAATCTTGAAGTTATTCTTAAATATGGGGACTCATCAGGAAAAGCAGGCATTAGCTCTGAATCTGAATAAGAAATAAGCTCTGATTCCCTCTCTTCTGAATCTACATCCTTGTCTGCTCATAAAGACATCCCTAATATAAACTTGCCTGGATCAAGCTCTCTGCCATCCCATCTCCAATCTCCAATCTTAGAAGCTTCAAATCCTGCTATCTCTCCTGATCAACAATAGTCGACTGCTCTACAAAAGAAAACTCTCGATCGACTAGATACTTTAGAAGCTCATTCTAGAAGGCATGAAGCTCTACTGAAGGAGATTTTTAGAGAAGTGAAGCGCCAAGGTTGATTTTGTGCCTCTTTCTTCCTCTACATTTTTTTTATGATGTCGAAGGGGGGAGAAGAAGAAAAGTTGAAGAAAATCTTGTGTAAACATTCAGGAGGAGTCATGCTGAGGGGGAGTCCAGAAACATCTCTTTTCAATTCTATCTATATTCCCAAAATATAGTATTTATTAATAGTTAGCCAATATATATACTCTGATCTAACTTTTATGCGAGTACTTTATTCATCATTTGTGCTAATGCTTGTGTGTTCATCTATTTGTTTATAGCATTGTGTTATATCTATCTAAGCTCCAACACGTATCACTGCTTATATCATTATGCTTAACTATTCATATGCATAAACTAGAAATATGTGAATCTAATGCATATATATTGTCTTATCTTATTTCTTTACGCTTATTTGTCAGTTCACACACATTCCAAATGATTAGTTCAAAGCCTATATTCACATGAGCATTCTGATATGTATGACATGCTTATACGGTATTAAACACATCTTTATCTTCTACACTCATGAGATGCATTAAAATGTTCTTTGCATAACTAGATCAAATTAGTTTTGTATATCTTGTTTCTGACGCCTTTTTAGAAACTTATCCTTCCATGCCTTAATAAAACTAAAGTTCAGTTAAGGAGAATCAAAATATTCTCAAGTGTGTTATGCTTTCACTTTGATGTATTACATATCAGTTCTATAACTGTATCAGTGAACAAGCTTGCATAAAAAACATGATTTATATCTAGTCTAAAAATGTTTTTATCATTTATCATGCTTTGAAAAAGAATTTCAAAAGTCTTTTCATCCATCATGCTCAAAGTTTTTTTTTTCCTCATACATGTCATTGAGCATTATTTTCATTGGTTATCAAAAGGAGAGCATCGAAAAAGAAAATGCTAAATAACATTTCTTTAATCAGAATACAATACTGCGAGTATTACTTGTTTTCTTTATTCAAGCACATTAAGATTCAGAAAGTTCTTTTTGAACGTAAATCAGTTTGTTCGTAAACAAATGGTTTAACTATCAAATCTACTTAAGTATCATTGTGATACTTAACAAGAGGATTCTGACACAGTTCAGAAAATTTCATGACAAATCAATCAGCCTTGATTTGAGTCACTTAAGGCCACAAAAAGTTTTAATAATCAAAATCATGCCTGAAGAAAAGAACTTATTGAAACTTATCATATATGATGTTTGAAAGATTATTTTATTATGTCTTTATTTCATCTACATTTCTTTCAACATTTTTTCAAAAGATTTTCTTCAAATTGGTTTGTCATCATAAAAAAAGGGGAGAATGTAAATTCCAGAACCCTTCAAAAAGTACTCAGAAAGTACAAAGCTTAAAAGGTTTTGAATGACACCAAAGCCAATTTAAAGAAAATGTTTTGAAGAACAACTAATGGCTACCTTGAGTTTCTTGACAAAGTTTAACAGGTAGATCCGGTTTGTATTACACGAACCTAAGCAAGATTAATATTTCACTCTGCATGTGTAAGCATGTTATATCTCGTAGAAAGAGATTAAATTAATTAGAAAGTGAATATGAAGTCGAGCGAAGTAAATGTACACAGATTAAGGCATAATACGGACTCAATGCAAAGAATAACGTTTCACTATGCATGCGCAAGCATGATATATATCTCATGGGAAGAGATTAAAATAATCAGAAAGTGAATGTTATTTCAAGCAAAGAACGTATTCATGTTCACGGACCAAAGGCATTAAAGCTAACTTGAATCGGGAATAAATTCACAACACATGAGAAATCATGTTTATCTCAAGAGAGGAGATCAAGCTTAAAAAGGTGAATATTATCTCGAGGATAGAAAGTGTAAATGTAGGAGGACTGAAGCTGATCAAGTCAGAAATCAAAAAACCAAGGAAAGGATTTTCAGAAAGTAGCATAAGACATCAAAAAGAACATTCATGATGAAGAAATCAATTCATGTCCAAGAGCAACGTGTTACTCAGTTATCAATCACTACAATTGCAGAGAAATCATCATCAAGTAATCAAGATTGAAGACTGGAAGATTACAGAAAAATCAACGTGATTGATTACAACGTCAGAAAGCTCACTGTAGGGTAGAGCAAAGAATGTTGAGGAAAAATGAAGGGACTTTCAAAACCTCGGGCTAAAAGTAAAATGTAAAAATGAGGACTTCAGAAACCTATACATTACAACGCTTCTACAACAATGGGACAAGTTGTCATCTTACCTCTCTAGACTAATGTTCCAAGGCATATCTAACAAAATACACATGTCACTTGGAGATCAGATCAAAGAGGCAACGATCATAAAGATAGACCTGTGTAAATAGAGATGCTGAGCTTGAAAGCTTATGAGAGAATTGAAAGCCTTAATGCAGAAAGCCTTAATGCAGAATCATTGGAAAAATCTCTCCACATTTCCTGTGTTGTTTATCAATTTGTGTAATCAATCACAAAGTGTAAAAATCTTCTTTCTCAGTTTTAAAATGTATTTATATTTTTTTGCTCTTCATGTGAAGAGAAAAGAGAAAGGAGTCGCTCTAAGTTTCCAGTCTGTATTAGCTAGCATCTTTAAGGAAACTTGAGTATAGGTTAGTCTGAGTGGCAACCCAAACACATAACTTTTGTAACCTTGATCCGTTAGTGATTAGTGTGTGACATAGCTTGGAGAGGCTAAGGTAAAACTACTTGCAATGCGTTAGCAAAGGTATTTGCTAATCACGGTTCAACTTGGAGAGGCTATTGGAAAGACTACTTACAATGTGAGTACAATGGTATTTGTACTTCACGGTTAAGCTTGGAGAGGCTATTTGAAAGACTACTTACAATGTGGCAGTAGAAGGTGTCTACAGGTCACAGTTTAGCTTGGAGAGGTTGGCTCAAGACTACTTAGTTAAGTAGCAGTTGGGGTTGTCCACTGTGCAGGTTCAGCTTGGAGAGGCTAGTTCAAGACTACTCGGTTAAGTCATAGTTGGGGTTGGCCACTGTGCAAGTTAGAGCTTGGGAATGCTATTATAAAGGCTATCCATTTTTTTACTTTCTCAAGTTGAGAAAGTTGTTGTTAGTGAAATCTCAACATGTGTTGAGTACTGGATGTAGGTAGGTTGGCCGAACCAGTATAAAAATCCTTGTGTTCATTTCTCTCCTTCCTGAACTTTTATTTTTGGCGTCATCATTCTATACTCCTTACTGATTAAGTTCTTATTAAATTAATACACATGGTGTTATGCTTTAAGGATTTACTTTCTAAACTAATCAATAACTTCTTTGCTGCACTTCAAGCTTTAGCTTGAAAGAACTTTCTTTTAGCAGGTTCAGAAACTGAAAAGAATTGAAAGAAGAATGAAGCACGATTCAACCCCCCTTCTCGTGCACTCTTTTGCCAACATTGTTCCTTCTGTTCTATGGTCATCATGCGTCTTCTTTGTCTAGCATATTCCTTCCAACTTGGTCATTATTGCTGCCTTGGATCAGGATTTCTCTTACTATCCATGTTATATTGTATAACTGAAAACATAAAGCAAAACTTCTAATGATCAAATGTCATAAATAATTGCAGAATAAGAATATGTAAACAACATACAAAAAAAATGAAAAAAATTAATGTTAATTTAATCTACCTATTTCAATTTATTAGCACCATTTTAATTTTGTATGGCTATTTATAAATGTATATTTAAAATTGTATCATCACATTCTCTAGCTTCAGTTAATGAAATGTGAATCTAATATCATTACTAGAAAAGAGTTTTTACTTTGTCAAGTTATTATAAGAATACTCTAAGATAAAGTTCAACAACAAAATATTTTAGGTTGTTTCATTAAATAGGCAAATTGAATGTAAGTTTATGAATTTTGTTGACATTTTCTCTCAAACAACTAAACCTTGTAAACCATAATAAATACATAGAGGACATATGGTTCATGGACAAAAAAAAAATTATAATTTTTTTAAAGTATGACCTTTAAATTTTATATGGCTATTTTACTAATTTTTTAAGTGTTATGTAATTGTAATTTAAATAGCTTATAATTTAACGTGATTTTAAAAAGTTTATGTATGAATACATCAAAATAAAATTTGTGATTGGGTTAAAAAAATTGACAGATTTAATTAAAAATTGAAAAGAAAAAATAAAAGGGGAAGAAAGTTAATTTGTATTCAATAAAAGTTAATGAAATAGATGCTAAAACTCTTTTAATCTAAGCAATGCAAAGAAAGCATAACTAAATCATTTGGACTAAACTTGAATTAAGAAAAAAAATTAAAAATTTTATCATTGTTTTAATGGTTTCAAACCCATAGCACATATGTGTTTAACAACCTTTTAGAATTTGAATGTTACTATGGTATTTTCTTGGATTAAAAAAATTCATGTCTTTGAACTTGCTTGAATTCTACTGAAGCGAATATCATTGTAGAATTTATGTGTTGGTCGCTATAATAAAATAGCTTCACCTGCATTGCAAAAGGCCACTAATTCAATATTAAATATAAACACGTGAAACAGCCAACAATGACAAATATTTATATAATGTCCCCATCAAGTTATTATTTTAGTGACAAAATTGGAAAGTAAAATTGGACACCAAACAAAGACAACTGCCTTTATATATGTTATAGATTATAGATTATAGATATATGACTTTTACATATTTTTTTTCTAAATACTACATGATAAAAATGTAAGTTTTAGTAGAGAGATGAAGAGAACATTGTAAACATTACAGAAAATGAAGAGACTCAAAGATAGTCACTAAATAAAAAGAAAAACTTGGCCATCAAATAGATTCAATCCTCTTGCAAATAGTTAATAGATAATGGATTTTCTTTTCCATATATCTTAAAATGTTTCAAAAGATATCTCAAAAAAATAAAATTGTGTAGAGATGCAATGCCGGAACAATTATGGTGGTTGAAGCAAGATTGTTATCAGAAAAAAAAAATGACCAAGCAATAGCTTTTTTTTTCCGTTGGACCAATAGACACAAAGTAGCACACAGGTATAACATTGTGGAACATGAGAACGGTTTTATGTTTTTGAGATGTGAGGTAAAATACTAAAATGAGTGGTAACATAAATGAGAGTCAGAGAGACATATTTGATAAGTGAAATGGAACATTAAAATTTGACACCAAAAATAGTTACCTCCCTTCTACTATACTCTTCCCTTTATTATATGTTCCCCTCTATAAAATGAAATACAAAGTAAATGTTTCCCTCTACAAAATTTGTTTAAATATCTTATGTTCTTTCTGCAAAATGAAATATTGAGTAAGAATGATTAAGAAGGCTGGGCATAATAAGAGGATAAACATAAAATTAATTCAAATCACAACATTCATAGTTAAAGTATTACACTATGATATAAATGCCAAATAAATTATTGAAAAAAAGTACCATCTATCAAAAGTTAATAAAGAATAATTTCATCGTCATAGCCATACTCTCAAAAGATAATTTTTTAAAAAAAGGTTTGACAATCATATAAATTTTACAATGTATAAGAATAATTAATCTAACAATGTGAAATTGTTAGATCTAAATTAAGAACATATTGAAAATGACTCCAGAAGAACCATCTATACATAAACATATGCAACAAACCTCAACATATAAAATTGACTCCAGAAGAATCAAAGCAATAGGAGCAGCACCACTAACCTGCAACAAAATCACAAACCGAATCATTTGACAAAAGAATCACCCAAATCGAATTTAATTTCAATCCAAAAAAGAAAAAGGGTAAGAAGAAATAGGATACGTGAGGAGAAAGTGGCTTTAGTTAGCTTAAGAAGAAATGCAAAATGCTATGGATGAGGACTTTGGTTTACCTCAGATTGGTCAATACTTAAGAAACAATACATTTTTCTCCGCCGCCATCCTATGCAAAAATACAGAAAATCACATGTGAGAACACCACATGTAAAATGTAAATTTTTACAAATCAGGCCTGACGAGTTGGCAGATCCATAGGTGCAAATAATGCATCCTATCAGATGAGAATGAGGAGCAAAATGAAAGAAAAATTAGAAAAAGAAGGGGAAAAATCAATTTAATGTCAAGGATGCCGTAGAGTGAAAACTATGAGATAAATGGGCTTGAGAGAAGATTGGATGGGAAAATAACTGCCAAGAAAACTGTGAAGTTCATGAAAAGGAGACAATTGAAAAAAATTACTTTACAAATTTATCCTTAACAACGTGTCTATTAAAAAATGAATAAGAAGGATAAAATTGGAAAGGAAAATTGGACACCAAACCTATCCAATTCCCTTTATATATGTTATAGATTAAAGCAAAACCTTATTCAAGTGAACGGCATCTTCATATTCTAAAACCATTAATTAACTGAAGTCGGATAACACTTTGAGTTTTGCATGGATGTATGAACATCCCGAGTACTCCTGACAATAAAATAATGATGTATCGCTAATAGGACATAGCCATGGAAATATAAGAGTGCTATTATATGGACGCACCAAATCGGTGCAATACACGACGCATATGGTATGGAAGTGGTGAACTTTAATGTGTACTATCTTTGTGAAGGCATATGATGGAGTGAGGAATGGAGTTAAAAAAAGATAGAAAAATAAAAGAAAAAAAATTTGAAAGATAAAAAAAAAGAAGTGTGCTTTCATACCTTGCCTCCACTCACCTTCTCCCTCCCCTGAAACCTTGACTCCCTCACATGAGTGTCACCCTTCTTACCTCTCCCATTACTCTTAACCCACACAAAATAGGTAGAATTGAACTTAAAAGCTTGAATCTTGCACCTCCCTCTTTTATTCTCAATGCAAGTGCACTGATATATGTATTGCTCATTGTGCCATGTTGTAATGATTTGTAGAGGCTTTCATACCTTAATACAATTTGCTTATCCAAAAAGTGTGTACTGGTTTTTCACTTATTTAGTATCTTGACATGGAATAGAAATTTTGTTATGTGATCTATAGTATGGATCTTATACCACCCCCTCTTCTTATGTTGTTATTATTATGAGGTTTTATTACTCTTATTCCAGTATCATTTTGTGACCACTGGATTTATACTGGCCAGCCTTTCCTATTTGGATGGTGTTGGATTTCACTTATCTCGCTACTCAGCATTTGAAGTTCGTGTTAGACGATAAAAATCATGAATGTGATTTTACCTGTCAGTTTAGCGTGGGAGAGATGATTTTATGTATTTAAGTTATATATTTTGACTTCTTTATGTCAACGACAATGGTATGATTAGCTCAGAGAATGAAATTTTGTGTGAAACTGCTCACATTTATGCAGAGAAGTGGTTTTCTGGATGATAACACCGCTCACAATATGAACTCTAGATTTTACCCAAAAAATATTGATTTTGATTTTCAACAATATTTGTTCTTGTTGATGAACTAGAGGGAAAAAAAAATTGAAAACAGCAAAAAGCAGGGCAATAGTGACTAATAATGTAACTACTAAATTCTATTTCTAATATCGGAAGATTTTTTTTTTAGAGAAAAAAAAAGAGTTTCTAGGATATGCTCTTAATTATTAATTTAAAATGTTTGTTAATACCTCCTAATATTACATTTAGCTATTTACTTGTAAGTTTTAAGACATTTTTTGGAATATTAGTACAAAATAATTTACATTATCAATAAGTTTAATGCATATTATTTTTATGTGACTTTTGAGGTAATTATTGCAAGGGTTGACCATTTTTAATGATATATATATATATATATATAATTGAATAGTAATGTAAATTTTTTTTACATTGATTATATTAATATTAAATCAGTAAGTTTTACCTATCTTCATTTGAAAGTTTTACCTCTTACATATAATATATATATTGTTGTTAGAATTTGATTTCTATTCAAAAGAGTTTCACATGTATATGTAGTTATATAATATCATATTAGTAAAAATGATTAATTTTCAATATTATTTATTAGGCTCATCAATCTAACTTTTAGTTCGAAGGAAAATCAATTGAAAAGCATGTGTTAAAGGAGCTTACAATGTGTCAAACCTTTTTTCCTTCATTTCTTAAGCATATAAGTTTACAACAATGTGATTTTACTGTGAATATGATGTTCAATATATATTGTATTATGGTAACAAAACCTAGATAAACTTTATTAAGGGTTACACTCACTACAACAAAAATGGTCTTTTTCAACTATATTAATATAAGTGTTATTAAGAAAAGTAATTTCGACATAAATTGACCATTAAAAATGCTTATAAACTTTTATTAATATCGAAAAGAATACATCTTTTAGGTATGTTTGATATGTACTAATTGTCGATAAAAATTTATAAATATTTTCAACGATTACTTGATGTTAAAATTACTTTTCTTAATAATTTTTTTATTGATATTTTAATTATCGAGAACCGTTGAAAATACTCATTTTTCTTATAATACTATCACATAATTAATATATTTTGTTTTCTAAAACCAACCTAAAGAGTGCTTTGGAGCTTTTCCTTTTACATTGTAGAAGGAAGTAACACTTAGTTTGGTTTTTCAAAATTCCAAAAGAAAAATGTCATTAATCTGATGCGTCAATAATATAAAAAAGATGATTATCCAATATGAATTCGCACAGACATCACATCAGTTCTTAAGAGATGTGTTGTTTGAATATTTCAACTGGACATCAATATGAGATGAAATAAGATTTGTTTATTAAATTAATTTAATCTTCACATACAAATAACATAATTAAATAAGTTTATATTTTACCGATATAAATTTTAAAAATGTCCACAATAGATCATTGTCATAGTAAATAATTATTTAATATGATTTGATGTTTTAAAATTTTTATTAGCTAAATTTAGTACATATAAATTTATCTCATTAAAAAAAAATACTAACAACTTTTCTTTTTTCTTTTTTTTTTTAATTTTTTTATAACCTCAAATGATATCACGAAAATGTTCCCAGTCCTTTAATGTTGTTTTCTTTTCCTATCAAATTGGTCATGAATTTGGTTGATATTTATAATTAAAGCATCAATTTGATGGCATTTATCCCCTGTTAACAATATAGTATTATGATTAAGAGATTGTCGTCATATGGAAACCTCTTTCATTAAAGTATTAGTACCCTAAGGACAACACTTTCCTTTTATTATGGTACTAATGTCATTTTCCCTTTAACAAAGGTTACTTGAAGAATGACGAAGGTAGCAATATATATATAATAATAATGTCAAAATCGTAGAAAGAAGATAAAAGAAAGGGAAACAAACTAATTTGAGTTTTGATTGATGGTGTGTACTTGATAAGTGTGGTTAATAGACAATGAAATACTACTTTCATCCTATAGGTTAAGTTGAGATGAGTTTATGTGCATCTCAATAGAAAATATTACTGTATTTTTTATGTAAGTAAAGTTAATTCATACAAAATTCAGTTTTTCTAATGATTAATATTCACGTATAGTAAAGTCTCTTTGTAGTCAAAAAACATTTCATGTTTACATTTTTTCTGTTTTTGCTACATATATTTAGTTAACAAATGATACAAACATTCAATCTCTGTATTTGGTTAGATTATAAATGCTAAATTAGTTTCTATTTGTATAGTTATAGTCAAGAGTCAATATCTCACACACATTTATATTGGTTTGACTATACTATATATACACATATACATATATATATATATATAAACACACACAAATCATACAAATCATCAAGATTATATTACATGTAACATTGTATTCCATTAATTTATTGTCATGGTTTTCACACAGGGTTTGAAGGACAAAGACGAAGAGGAATCACTGCTTGGGCAAGCTGAGATATGGAAATACATGACATGCTTCACTGACTCAGTGGCCTTGAAATGTGCTGTTGAGCTTTGCATTGCTGACATCATAAACTACCATGGCCAACCACTTTCCCTATCAAAAATCATAGACAACATCGAAGATGCTCCTTGCCCTGACCCTTCTTTGCTCCACCGTGTCATGAGAGTGCTTGTCCGAAAAAAGATTTTCTCTGCCGAGAAATCACCCGAGAATGGAGAGATCCTTTATGGCTTGACACGTGCATCTAAGTGGATCCTTCGTGACACAAATATGACACTTGCACCAATGTTGTTGCTGGAGAACCATCCTATCCACTTGAACCCAACACACTTCATTAGTGATATCGTAAGGGAAGGAACTGAGAAGGGCACCGCTTTTTTTAGGTGCCATGGTCATGAGCAATTTGATTTGACACGTTTGGACCCTGAGTACAATAGGTTGTTCAATGAGGGCATGGTGTGCACTGCTAGGACCGTGTCCAAGGCTGTTATATCTGGCTACAAAGACAGCTTTAGCAAGATTCAATCCTTGGTTGATGTTGGTGGTGGCATTGGAGGGTCACTTTCTGAGATTGTTAGAGCTTACCCACATATCAAAGGTATTAACTTTGACTTGCCCCATGTTGTTGCCACTGCCCCTGACTACGATGGAATCACACATGTTGGAGGTGACATGTTTGTGTCCATTCCTAAGGCTGATGTTGTTTACATGAAGGTATTTATACCACTATTATCTTTGACTTTATCTTTAATGCAATGCCTCAAAGTCTTCTCCAATTACTTTGGCCACTTTATTAGGGTTTTGACTCATGTGGAGTGTGAAATACACTTTGGAAGATAAATGCATATTGTAAATTCTTGATAAAAAATAAATAATCATTTCGTCCTGGAATAACTGGCACTTGGGAGAAATAGGTGCATTAAAAGTCAATGTTTTTGCTACAGTTTCCTAGAAGGAGGTAGTAATAGTTTAGACATTTGATGTATCACAAACTTATGTTTTTTTTTTTTTAAATGCAGTGGATTTTGCATGATTGGAGTGACCAACACTGCGTGAAGATTTTAAAGAACTGCAAGAAGGCAATACCAGAGACAGGGAAGGTGATAATTGTGGACCATGTTTTGCAGCCAGACGGGAATGGGCTATTTGATGATACTGGCTTTGCATTTGACATGATGCTACTTGCACACAACGCTGGAGGGAAAGAAAGGACTGAGGAGAATTGGAAATGGCTCTTTGCAGAAACTGGATTCCCTCGTTACAACATCATCAAGATAAATGCCTTTCCATCCATCATTGAGGCCTTCCCAATCTGAAGTGATTAATTAACGCCATATTGTACGGCTGCTACTTGCTTTGTTTGTGTGATTGATTAACAACGATAAGCTTTGCATTGTGTTAGGCAAATACCCTTGTTAGTGTGTAGCAAAATTTGAATAAAACACCCATCAAGCATTAGCTAGGATATTATATATGGGCTATGACCTATTTAAGTCAATGGCCAGCTTAGTGGTGTCTATGAAATGTGAAGATTCTGTTGCCATTAATGAATAATGATTTGTATGCAACATTTTCTCCCTGTCATTTTTATCTTCACCTAATAATCACTTGCTGAGTTTTGGTGAAAATAATCCTTTGCTAATTTAAGTTAAAAAAATTTCAACATTGGGGTTAGTGAAATAATAATAAGCTAGGATGAAATTCTTTTAACTATTTTATGTAATTCATTGGACTTTTAATTAATTTAATTTGAACTTGACTGGTCCATAATTGGGATATAATTCTCCTAAGGCAATATATGACATTTTCTATTTACAAGTTTCAAACACGAGAATTTGTTGAAGAAAAATAATTGTTTAACCATCTTGAATCAATATAGTAGTTGGGATCTTTTAGGCTAGCTAATTGAATAGAAATTGAGCATGCCCCATAGTGTGCTTTAATGCAATGAACCTACATTCCACTTAAGATATTTTACTATAAGAAGCAATGTAAGAAGAAAATACTGCCTTCAAAATCAGTTTTTTGATACCTCAAAACTATATATAACCATCAAGTCCAAACATGATAAAGGAAGTATTTAGTCAATTGCTCACTTTTCTAGTTTTTGGTGGATGAGCACAAACAACTTAATCGCAGGGCACAAAGGTTCTACACAAACAACCTGCAAATTTCAGGCTGAAAAAATAAAACAGCTTACAAAGTTGTCCAAGGAAAAAAGTAGCCTCCAAAGTTGGACCAAAACATTGCAAAGCTTAATGCCCTCATCAATTACTTTTGTTATCAACAACAATATTAAAGCCCAAAAGTTGACACCATACTCTTTTGAAAACATGTCAATAAGGTGTGCATCTATGAACCTTGTGTTGTGAAATGGCCTACGTGCTATGGCCCATGCATATGCCAATGTCCTATCCCTTTTATAAAACATTTTGTTTTTTATCTTTTTGTTTTTTATAGACAAAAAGCCCAAATTTTGTTTTTTTTTATCTTAGACAAAAAATAAATCTTCATCTGCCATGCATGTTTTTTAATTTAGTTCTTCTAAAGTGTTACCGCACTTGAGACATGGAGCACATGGCCAAGTTGTTTGCCTTTGATGATGTGTACCCGTTTTCGAGAACCACCAGAGCTGGTTGTGTGGAACCCATCCCCTTCTTTGTGTATTTTAAAAAGTAAAATATAAAATTTCAACCATGAGTGAAAAAAATAACACATATATTATCACACATATATGATCTATATTATTGGTGTTTGTATTTTATAAAATTTTGAACTATTAGTTTACATGAAAACGGTTACAATTTGCACTTTATCCTCTAATCATTTTGAAGGAGCCAAATCAACTAAAATTTTGGAGTGGGAATAATAGCATTCTACTTAAGAGTTGTAGCATATAATGTAGCATCTCATTATGCCCAATGAATTTGACGATGACTGCGTAACATCCTTAATAACTGCTTGAAGAAACTTTTCACATTGGGAACACAGATATCATGGTTGATCCTATTCGTCAACTAGAAAAACAGCGTGAACTTTTTGGATATGGTAGGCTTGTAGCTTTAAGGTATGAAAGCCTCTACAAATCATTATGCCATGGCACAATGAGCAAGTGGGAAAATAGGTTAAAAAAAAAACTCATTTGAATAGGTAAGGGCTGCTTTACTTGCTTTATAAGCCGCCTTTATATTTTTTGGGTATTGCTGTAATTAAATATGTATGTATATATTTAATTTTATATTGCATTGATATTCAATTTGTAACACCTAATAGCAATACAGGCAATATCGTGACTGTCAACTTGTGTTTATTATTTTTTGGCTCTTAATATAAAGAATTGTTCCGAACTATTCTTTTTTTGGAAGTTCACATTATTATATAAGTAGAATGATAATTTTATATATCAATAATTGGAAATATAAAAAAAATAGATAACAAAAGTTGTAGAAAGAAGGATGAACATATAATATATGTTTCTAAATGTACCTATTATATTTACATATGTCATACAAAAAATAAGTTATTTGACAATAAGGCACAAAGATTTACAAAGATGATTTACTTGGCCGATTCAATCAATGGCTTTAATTGGGAGGCCAAAATACCCATTCATAATTTTTGCATCTTTCATTTCCCTGCATATTGTCAAAATAAATTACTATGGTTAGCATTTATTTCAATAATAAATCTTCATAGTATTTGCAATTAAATCAAACTTATGACCTGGCAAGGATTCTTCTCAATTCTCTATACATTTCATCATCAATGAGTTGTTGAGTTTTGAAAAACTGCAAAATAACTTATATATGCGAATTAAATAAAAGTTCGTGTCAAATATGCAAACTAATACAATTATCTTGAGAATTAAAGAATATTCTAAAACTTGTCCCATGGAGAGATCTTGGTTTGCATGCAATTTCCTATATGTATAGCATAGTACAACATTAAATTCATTATTTTTAACAGGCAAAATAAGAGTTGAAATTTTATTGATGATTGACCAACAAAATAATAGTTACCTCCAATTATAAATAACACTGCCGTCACATACTCATGGTCTTCAAGTTTACTACATATGAAGAATAATAAAGGTTAATATTGATTTGATGTGAAATAAAATTAAATGGCCACTCCTTCAATATATTAGTTATTTTCATTTTTTTTTAGGCATAAATGTCTCGATATATAAGTTATTATAAGTATCAATAGGCAATATTAATGATAATGTACTATGCAAAAAAGTCGGATATGCAAATTGAATTACTGTTTATTTTTTTCTGACAATAACTCTTTTTTATCATCTTCCAAAATTGAGTTTTATCAGCTAATACCGTGGCTACCCATCCCAAAGAATAAATTTTGAGATAATGAACCTATTCAAATCAAATATAAAATATTAGAAAATATAATATGGGAAAATAAAAAGTGAACATATGATTGTATCATTTAAATATACCTTGTTGTCAAATTTTCCAATCGACGCAAGTGACTGTTCATCTTTCCAAATATTCCAGAGGTTTTCAAATTCCCCCTCCTATATATTTTATGTGAAGTTATATAAATGTTTTTAAATTATTAATTAAACACTGAAAACATAAATATAACTTAGCACTTACATATCTAGAAAAGTACATATCCAATTTCAATTTGGCCGCACATAAAAGTTAACATATAGGGTAACAATCATTTTACAACAAAAAATAATGTATGGATGAGCAATTGTAGTGTATACATGAAGAAGTTATACTACCTAAGATTGAGATAACAAAATTTCTTTAAAGACAACATTTTTTGTAAACTCTCCATTTTCCTCCTCATTTTTTCCTTCTTTGATTAGTACCTTTGTGGTAGATTAAGAAACTTCTCTAGACAAAGTAACATACAATTTCACATGACTATAAACATGTTTTGGGAGATAAATCGCAACATTAGGTATAGTCTGCACTTGTGACTTATTTATTGTTAATGCAAAACTCAATTTCACAGGAAATTGCTTTCCAATAAGTACAAAGGGTAGTCCTACATTTTCGGTTGATTTATGTTTTATCTTGGGAAAGAAAACTCTTCGTCTAGAGTGGTGGGCTATTAGAATTTTCACATCCAATATATTTAAAAATGTTCCACGGCATAATAACCTTGTCTCATTACATAGTCTAGCTTTAGGGTCTATGTTTTGCAATAGCATCAAAGGTGCACCCTTTTTAACCTTCAAAATATGGGGTGGCAAGCCTTCTAAAGAAATGGAGTTAAGATATTCCTATTGATATAAATTGTTTGTATCTCCTTCAACCTCATCAAAAGATACTAAGTTCATTCTTCTCCTAGGAAATTTGTTATTATGTTGTCATTGAGCTTATCAGTATGATGATTTTTGGGTGTCAATATGGCTCTACTTACCATATAAGATGCATCCCATCCAAGATTTTGTAAATTTGGGAATGTGTCTTCTATGAGCTTTTGTACTACATTTTCACCATCCTATGGTATTGTCATTTGATAGGGAATTTGTACCATGTTGTCTGCTGTAACATCATAATTTTTAACCCAATACTTCTAAAATGTATTTAGGTTAACCATTAGTTTATTACTTCTTAGTTTCATTCTTTATAAATCTTTCTTTAAAATACTTAGAGGAAAATATGGGTAAATTTTTTAAAAAAAAATATAAAAGCAAAGTGAGAACCGCATATAACTTAAACAAGCATTAATGATAAAGCATAACACAAATATAAAAGAAAGCGCAAACATGAACATCAAGTAGCTTCACAACAATAGTTAATCATATACACATCGAAGGAAATACTTCATTAACATCATAATATGCCCACCTAAAGGTGGGGCATAGTTTAGTAAAACAAAAGGTAAATACAGAAAGAAAACAAATACAACTGAAATAGAAAAGTACAAGGAAAGCATAAGAAATGGCACCTATACCCTAGTACACCTAAGGTGGATAACGTCATAACAAAAGAAGGTTTATCCTAAACTATACATCGTGTGTGTGCACTAGTCCTCCCCAAAGACCTCTACTGCTGCGACTCGGGATAAGGAGGGATGAAACCATCCACTAACGTAGCTTGGCCGGAGGGGGTACTCACTACGGCTGAACATGTGCTCCATGATGTGGGGCGTCTCGGCTCTCCTAGCCAGCCTCGGCTGCGTCACAGTTTCCTCGCTCCCCTCTCTCACAAACTGGGGAATGAAGGCAGAGCTCTCGCTATACATGTGGGTCAGTGGATCCTCCGAGGGTTCATCCTTCGAATGCTGAGAACGGGGCACATAGTCTGGGTGGTCGCGGATGGCCGAACCTGCCATGTACGTCCAGAGAATCCTCCCATTACGTGTCTGGATACGCTCGAAAACCATGTCGTCGCCATAGGGAGACGTCGGGGAGAAGCAGTAGCTATGTACAAGGTGCGTAAAGGGGCATCCCATAAACATGAGGACTCTCAACATGCAGTGCCCTTCAAAATGATAGAACCGATGCTCCGGGTCATAGTGGACCTCCCATGTGGGGGTATCAATGAATAGGATGAACGTTGCTATCGTAATATGAAGATATGATGGGAAAGAAAGAGAGGAAGAAAAAGGGAGTGAGAATCTTACTAAAGAATCTCAGTAGAGTATCTCCCATCTAAGGTGACATCGTCAACATCCTCAGGAACCTTGGGTTTATTATAAACAGGTGAGCATGCATATAAAGTTCATTATTAGGTTTATAAACATAGTTATCCAAGGTTCGTTCCTTTTAGAATGAATCTTAATGTTATGAATGCAACATATCAAAGCATGAATGCATGATAATACAATATACAAGTAACTCATTAAAACATAACATCAAGAACATATATGTGGCATAAAGTGGCATATAAACTTTTAGGTGAAACTTGTCTCTTTTCTCAACATTGTGACTTAAGAACTTCATATTCTAGCATCATGGGGCCACCCTAAAACATCATCTAGGTTATGAGCTCATACCTTAACTAGTCGTCACTAGCTCTTACTTATCCTATGATAAGCGTAAACATAAAATCCCGACTTCTAGAGTACGGGTTAGGGGGCTTAAGGATCACCTAGGAATATTTCCTTCTTTGAAACGCTCTACTTGTATCTAGTGCACAGCGAATTGTCCGCTTTGGCAGGCTGCATCTACCATACCCTCATGGATTTACCTCTTCCCCACCGGAATAGGAGAAATGAGTCTCAGTGCTACGTCACATTAAAACTCATTTCCTGGGGGTGCTCGGCCGAACCGGTGTCACCTAGAACTTATCTCATACGGTTTTCAAAAACATTCTCAAGTTCTTAATTTGACGGAAATTTGGCTACATAACAGTTGTAAAACCGAATTTCTTTCAAGTTTCGCTTTATGCCACAATAACACATAATGCATGTACATTTCTCATTCAAATTCTATAACCATGATACACTTAAAATCACATAAAAATACTCATCATAGCACATACATCATCACAACATACTTGAATCAATCAACTTATTGCATCAAAGAACCTATGCTGTCTTATGCTTTGACACTTAGGGTTTTAAACTTGAAATCTAAGTTCTCTAGTATCCAATTCTAACCTCTTATGTACCTATAGGTTCACAACTAATTATTCTCACTAAATATCATGATCATAACCTATTCTAAACATCATTAGTGCAGAACCTATATTTTTGCAATTACGGGTACCTAGGAGTCACAACTTTAACCTTTTCTAAGTTCGGTTTTGTAACGCCCCGATTTTCTGTTAGAGTGAAAATGACCAAAATGCCCCTGAGGTCATTTTCAAATGGACCGAGGAAAGCGGTCTGGCAAGACTCGAAGGGCAAACTCAATGTTGGAAGGGGATTAGAAAACTTATGAACCTTCCCGGGATCGAAAATCTCGTTTTTCGAGTTTTCAGGTCAAAATGACCAAAACGCCCCTGTGGTGTTTTACCCGCTTGCAAGTGCCGGATGAACCCGAAACTTCTCCAGATGGTTTTAAAAGGCGTTTTTATGTATTCTATAACCTTAGTTTTAATTTTTGAAGTCCCGGGCAAAATTAGTGCAAAATTACGGTTTTGCCCCTAGTTTCGTACTTTTACGCTTAATCACACGATTAAGCAAACCTAAGCAATATTAGGCTCTAATCGAAGGTTAATTAATTTCCTTAATTAATCTAGAGTCAAAATAATTTATTAAAGTTGTTTAGAACCAAAAAGTACTTAATTACAACCTAAAATCATATTTTAATTTTATGACACCTAGTCATAGAATCTTGAATAGTGTTTTCTCTTTCCAATTCCTTAAATCATGGAATTGTGTTACACATTGTTTATTCATAAATGAGTTTTAAATTCTTTAATGATGTATGAGCACTCCTAAACTTGTCATAAACTCCCTAAATCACATTCTTAGTTACCTAAACTTAAGCTTAATCATTCCTAACCTTGTACCTAAGCTAATACACATCTAAACCTACCATTAACACACAATTAAATGGTCAAACTCACCTCCTCCCTTGCTGTCCCAAGCTGGCCGTGAACCTCCTTCCCCCATTATGCATCACATGTTCAATTTTTCAACACTCCAAGGCCATACCTCAAGTCACATACACTATACCTTGTCATAACTTTCAATCAAGCTTGAATTTCCACATGAATAAATAATTAAAACAACCCATTTTCCCCATTTATTTGTGGCTGGAAAAGTTCCAGCCATGTTAAGGTTCTAGAAGCCTAATTTCATAAAAATGTGATAAGGAATTAACTCACATCAAGCCATACTTTGTAGCATAGCTTCCATACTTCAACCATGCTTGAATGACCTTGTGTAAGAGATATTTTTCTCTTCCTTTTCCCTCCAAACCACACGGCCAAAGCCCTCCCCATTCACTCCTCCATGGTTTTGATTTTCTATAAATAGGATGCTTGTGTTAGCCTTGTTACACTTTGAAGCATTTGCAAAGTTTAGAGTTTTAGAGTTGTCTTGCTAGTTTTTCCTTTTTCTCTCAAAGTTCCAAGAGTGTTCTTCCTTTCTTTTCATCTTTATCTTCTTCATCTCTTCATCTCATCATCACCTCTCAACCATCAAACACCACCCCAAAACCTTGAACCATCATCAAACCTCTCAAAAACCACACCTCAAACACAACTCCACTTGAAACACATTCTCTTTCTTTTTCTCTCATCAAGGCCGAATCATCATCACCATCCTAGGAGGTGTTGCTCATCTCATTTCCATCTTCAAGTTCAAGCTTTTATCTTCATCAAAAGGTAGGGATTTGTTTTCAAACTTTATTTTGCTCAAGAAAGTGTTTTTCTCTAGTTTTCTCTTGGATTCTTTTTGAGCTTTCCTTTGTCTTTCCTTTCCTTTTTCATTTTCGGCCATGAGGCCTTGATTTGAGCATGATAGCTTGATGATGAGAGTTTCTAGATGATGACATTGTGTTCATCTCAAAGAAACCTCTAAAGCTTGAGTTTTCCTTTTCTTACAACTTCATCTATATGTTATCTAGCTCACATGGTTTTCCAACTTAAGAAAATTAATCTAAGGATTTCTAAAAGCCCAAGCCTACCCTTGTCAACCTTAAAGTTGGCCGGCACGCTCTAGAGACTTGTCTCTAGATAGGGGTTTTGGGTACTTAATAAAGAACTTGATGTAGTTTCACCTTATTTCTCTTTTATATGATTTTCGATTCTTGTGTTGTGATCTTTGAGATATGGTATAGGGTTATTATCTTGTTAAAGTCTTATATGAGCTCTAGTTAACTATAAAATGAATCTTGCATCATGTTTATTTTATGCTATGCATATCATGTTTACTTCCTTGCTATCACTAAATCCCAAGATAATGAATGAACTTGCATTATCATGTTTATGTTTCAAGCTTTGCATCATCATATTTATATTTCAAGTCCTCACCTAAATATCTAAGATAATAATATGTTGCACCACATATTTATTTTATGCTCTCACTTTACTTTCTAGCAATAACTAAAACAAGTGCATGAGCATGTTTATTTTTATGTCATCACTTTAATGATTCTAGAGCTCAAAGACTTGCCCAAGGATATCTCAAACAAAGGTCTAAAACATCTATCTCCTATGGCTCATATTTCGGCCCTATGAGGCCTTAATGTCTTCAAGTATTGAAAACTATGTTTTATAATTTTTCTAAACTTATATGAGTATAAGGAAGGTGTAGAACTAAGTATTATGAATTTAGGACCTCTTGAGATGAAAATAACATAGCCACTGCCCTATTAAGTATTTCCATGAGTTTAGATGATAAAAGTGTTCATAAAAGAGTTTTGAAGGTTTTAATAAGGTTCCAAGAGAAACTAGTATTTTATGTGCTTTAGAAACTATGATTCAATGCCTTAAAATGGAGTTGTTGTTTCGGTTCTGCCTTGCTATGTTTGGCTACTGCATGAGCTGTGATAATGATGTTAATATGCTTATGTTTGGGTAATAATTATGTTAAGACTCATATGTGAAAGATAGGATAAGTTAGGAACTAGAAAAGAATTAATTTGAGAGTTCTAGATCCCTTAAAGATTTATTTTTCTGGATTCTGTCCAGCAAGGTTTAGATTCAAAAATCATGGTTTTAAATTAGTTTATATGTGTAGGAATGACTCATAATTGGTTTAGGACTTAATCTTGAAACCTTAGGAGCAAACCTAGACTTAGAAAGGGTCAATATTGTGACTTCTAGGTACCGTAAAGTTAGTATTTTGATTTCTGCACTCTTGAGGTTTAGAGATGTTCTTGACCATAGGGTAAGGTGAGAAATACTTAGTTATAACCTTATAGGTTCCCAAGAGACTAGGTGTTGATGATCAATAACTTAGAATGTGAGATAAAGATCTAAACCGTAATTTCTAGAACTCCGTAATCACATAAACATAAAGTTGTCCAAATTTCGCTTAGTGCTATTTGGATTAGTTCTTAAGCATAAAATTTATATAACTCATTAATTGTCAAACTATGGGTGTATAAAGAAGTTAAGAATAATTAATTTGCAAGTTTAAGACTCATAATAATCGAAGTTTAAAGCACTATGAGATATAACATAACATGTTTATGAGCCTCTGGATGATTGTTAAATATGACTATGTGATGATGTTTGTGTGAAAGTTTTATGTGACGAATGTTATGAGAAAGTTTCATGTGATGATATATATGTTATGAAAAAGATACATGAGAATGCATGATAAAAATGAATATGATAAATGATGAGGTAATTATGATGTAATACTTATGAAGATATAAATGTGACACAACACCGAGACGCGCTTCTCTGGGTGACACCGGTTCGGCCGAGCACCCCAGGAGGAGACAAATCCGTGAGGGTATGTGTAGATGCAGCCTCGCCAAAGCGGACAAATTGCGAGGCCCACGTGGCTAGCAAAGCGTTTCAAAGAGGAAATGATCCTAGAAAGGAGATCCTTAATTTGCCCCTAACCCGCACTTTAAGTCGGGATTATGTTACGCTTATCATAGGATAAGTAAGAGCTAGTGACGACTAGTTAAGGTATGAGCTCATAACCTAGAGAAGTTTTAGGGCGGCCCCATGAGATGAAAGTTAAAGTTGACAATGTCACATAAACTTTACTTATGCCAATGTTATAATGTTTCCTAGTGATTCTATTGTTTGGTTTACCTTATGATGCATTCATATCATTAGTATATTTACTCGCTTAAGTTATAAAGACGCATTATAAAATATGATGGACCTTGGATAAAATACCTCTTTGGGAAACCCACTTAAAAGGAACTTATATGCATGCACACCTTTTAGAAATAAACCCAAGGTTCCTGAGGATGTGACGATGACACCTAGGTAGGGATAACCCTACCGAGAATTCTTTTAGAAAGATTCTCATTCCCTCTCTCTTTTCTTCCGTCATATCTTGAGATGGCGGCGTCGATTACTCTTCGTCGACACCCGGTATGGGAGCTGCACCATGACCCTAAGACTTTTCGGGTCATACCATTTTGAGGGTCGCTGCACCGCCGAGTATTCATGTTCATGGGACGACCCTTCGCAAGACCTCGTCTCCGAAGCTACCGCTTCACCCCGATCGCTTCCTACCGTCATAACGGGATTTTTGAGCGAGCGAGGCCACGCGACGAGCAGATCCTCCGCATGGAGCCCGAGACGCCACCAGACGCTGAGTACCCCGAGTATGTACCGCGTCCCCCAAAGACTGGAGAGCGGACCCATCCGAGGACCCGCCATCCCACATGTACAGCTGAGCTCCACCCACTCCTCCACCGATGAGGGCTGGGAGTGAGGAGCGGTGGTCCAAACCGAGGTTGGCTCGACGGCCATCTATGCGTCCTCGCCATGGTGGACATGCCCCGATGATGCGCTCGACCACTCCCGCCGAGATTCGCCAATGGATCGACTCGACCCCACAAGATTTCTGACCGCAGGAGTAGTCATAGGAGGGGTAGTAGTTTAGTGCACACACACGCCACATAGTAGAGGACAAACCTTCTTTTGTATATGAGGTTGTCTCCTTTAGGTGCACATGGGTATGGGGGTAGTGTCTCTTGTATTCGCTTTTATGATTTCCTTGTATTGCATTCCAGTTGTATTTTGCTTCATGATGTATCAAATAGTCCTGCCTCTTTGGGTAGGCACGTTATATATATATAACTATGTTTCAGTTGATGCTTCCATGACATGATGTGTTTCTTATGCTTTGCTTATATGTTTCGCTATGTTGCCCCTTAAAGTTTCGCGCGTGGCTCTCACTTTGATTTTAAAAAGAAAAATTTTACCCAGTATTTACGCTAAGTATTTTCCAAAGGATGAGACCAAGAGGTAATATTCAAAAAATTAACCTAAGGACATACTAGTAGTCTTGGGTTAAGATTTAGGTGTTACATTATGGTATCGTGAGCTTCGATTCTCATGGAGCCTGAGGATTGGACTGACTATGCTTTGTAAGCATAATACGATAGTTATGTCATGTATAGTGCTTGATAGAGATAAGCTATAGGACTAGAAATGCATGACTTCATTGGTTGCAAGTGCCATGGTGACTAGCTCATTTTGCATGGATATTGAGCCTGATCAACTTGATGTTCATTGTTTCATGTGTATAGGGACCAATGGCACCGCGACGACGGCCTAGGACTACACCCGATGTTGAACAAGATGATACAAGCTGCCGCCAGTCCGTCGCATGGCGCAAGCCATGGAACGGATGTTCGACCGAATGGATCAACAAGCAAATGCTGCTCCTGCTCCCTCCTCCCCCTGCCGCAGAGATGGTGGAACAAGTCCGCTCGCGAAGTTCCGCAAGGCGAACCCGCCAAATGTTCCGAGGGGTAATGGACCCCGACAAGGTGATGAGTGGATCAAAGACATGGAGAAGATCTACTGCTGTTACCGCTCGGAGGAGCACAAGGTCACATTTGCTGCTTTCATGCTGAAGTCCGACGCCGAGTTCTGGTGGAACGGCACGAGGCATCTACTAGAAGCCTCGAACTCCCATTGATCGAGTCGTTCAAGACTTACTTCTATGAGAAGTACTTTCCGAGTCCGTAAGGAACGCTAAGGACGTTGAGTTCATGCCTTAACCCAAGGGGGCCCATCAGAGCCCAATACACCGCGAAGTTTGAGGAGCTAATCAAGTTCTCTCGGTGTTCCAAGGAACCCCGATGAAGTTTGGAAGTGTGTGAAGTATGAGGCCGGTCTCAAGGCGTAGATGAACTACGCCAGGCCCATATGGAGATCGAGACTTCCGACCCTGGTCAACAAGTGCCTGGATACTTGAAGAAGGACAGAGAAAATTCAAATCACAAGGGCGGAGCGAGCTAAGGGGCCTCGACCTCAAGCCCTGGTTCAAACCGCAGCACCCATCGAGGAATCACTACAACCCCTACCAATCCAACCAATTCGACAACAACAACAACAACCGCCAAGAGCTCTCGCTCACCAACAAACCAAACAACACCAAAGGCCGCCATTTCAACATCAAGGCCCGAGGAATTTCAATAATCAACCCGTGGACCGGGCGGACTCAAAACCACAATGGAGGACCAAGTGGAGCCAAGAACAAGGCGCCACAAACCCCTGGCCAAGGCACTTCGAGCAACGATCATGATGTTTGCCCACAATGCGGAAAGAACCACGGAATCGCCCATGCTTAGCGGTCGAATGCGTGCTTCAAGTGTGGCAAGCCTGGTCACTACGCAAAGGACTGCAGACCGACAAGGGACATCGAACCAAAACCCCCGACCACAATACCGAGGAAGGGTCTTTACCCTTAACGCAGAAGACGCCAAGAAGTCCAAAGATCTCATCGAAGGTATGTGCGAAGTAAACGGTAAAGCCTTAACTGTACTATATGACTCTGGTGCTACTCATTCTTTCATTTCACTTGCTAGTGTCGAGTCCTTAAATCTAAAAGTCTCCAAACTCCCCTTTGATCTCATTGTTTCTACTCCTACAAATCGCCTGCTAATACTTGCCGTTGTTGTTTAAATTGTCACCTTGTTGTAGAAAATAGGTCTTTTATCATAGATTTAATTTGTTTACCCTTGAAAGACATAGGCATTATCTTAGGCATGAACTGGCTTCACCCCAATCGTGTGATGTTAGATTGTGGAACCCAAACCGTAGTTTTCCCTTCTCCTCCCGAAAACATCACTCAACCCATTAGGGTCAGACTCTAAATTCCGTAGAGGTCTTCTCAGTGGGAAGAAAACTAAGGGATATGTTCTCCTAGTCACTGTGATGTAGACTTGGAGCAAAACCTAGGTGAGATACCTGTGGTGAGAGACTATCCCGAGGTGTTTCAGAAGAAATACCCCAGTTCCCTCCCGAAAGAGAAGTGGAGTTCTCCATAGAGTTGGTTCCTGGGACAGGACCAATCTCTATAGCCCCGTATAGGATGTCACCCTCGGAGTTAGCAGAGTTGAAAACCCAGTTAGAGGAGTTGTTAGAAAAGAGTTTTATAAGGCCGAGTGCTTCACCTTGGGGCGCGCCGGTCTTATTTGTGAAGAAAAAGGACGGAAGCATGAGGATGTGTATAGACTATAGGCAGTTGAACCAAGTAACCATAAAGAATAAATACCCATTGCCTAGGATTGATGATCTTATGGACCAATTGAAAGGAGCAGTAGTGTTTTCTAAGATTGATTTAAGGTCCGGTTACCATCAGATTAGGGTGAGAGATTCGGATATTCCTAAAACCGCCATTCGAACTCGGTATGGACACTTTGAGTTCAATGTAATGTCGTTTGGTTTGACGAATGCTCCCGCAATTTTTATGGATTACATGAATAGGATCTTTAGACCCTATTTAGATCAATTCGTGGTTGTGTTCATAGATGATATTCTCATCTATTCGAAACCCCACGAGGAGCATGAGCGTCATTTAAGGATGGTTTTAGAGGTATTAAAGGAGAAGAAGTTATACGCTAAGTTGTCTAAGTGTGAATTTTGGTTAGAGGAGGTAAAGTTCTTAGGACATGTTGTGTCAAAAGGTGGCATAGTTTGTCGACCCAAGTAAGATAGAGGTTGTGATGAATTGGGATAGACCAACCTCAGAATCGAGATTAGAAGCTTTTTGGGTTTAGCTGGATATTTCCGGAGCTTCATTAAAGGATTTTCCCAGCTAGCCCTACCCTTAACCAAGCTCACTAGCAAGGATGCCCCGCTTGAGTGGAGCCCCGAGTGTGAAAAGAGTTTCCTAGAGCTTAAGGAAAAGCTCACCTCAACCCCGCTTTTAGTTTTACTCCGACCCCAATGTACCCTTCGAGGTATATTGCGATGCTTCCGCAAGGGTTTAGGTTGTGTGTTGATGCAAAATAGGCAAGTGGTAGCCTATGCGCCCGGACAACTCAAGCCTCATGAGGTAACCTACCCCACACATGACCTAGAACTAGCAGCCATCGTGTTCGCCTAAAGATGTGGAGACACCATTTGTATGGTGTGAGGTTTGAAGTTTTCTCCGATCATAAGAGTCTCAAGCATCTCTTTGATCAAAAGGAGTTGAATATGAGGCAAAGAAGATGGATGGAGTTCCTCAAGGACTACGATTTTGGTTTAAGTTACCACCCGCAAGGCTAATGTAGTAGCCGACGCCTTGAGCCGAAACTCAGTACGTCTGTCAAGTATGATGGTTAATGAAGTTGGGTTAATAGAGCAATTTAGGAATATGAATCTTGGAATGTCTATAACGGAGAATGGCATCGTGATGAGTCATCTCACGGTGACCAGTGGGTTTAAGCAAAGGATTATGCTTGCCCAAAGAGAAAATGAGGACTTTATGGAGACAATCGAGGCAGATAAGGCCGGAAAGTTGAAAGGTTTTGTACGAGGCCCCGACTGGTTATGGAGGTTCGAGGGGCTTAATCAGGTGCCACAAGATGGTGACCTCCGAGAGAAGATCTTGGAGGAGGCTCACAAGAGCCATTTTGCCATCCATCCTGGTACTACGAAGATGTATCAGGACTTGAAGAGGATGTTTTGGTGGCCCGGATTAAAGAAGGATGTGGTCGCCTGGGTGAGTAAGTGTTTGGTCTGCCAAAAGGTCAAGATCGAACACCAAAAACCTTCTGGCATGCTGCAACCCCTGTCGATCCCCGAGTGGAAGTGGGAAGGTATATCAATGGACTTCGTGACAGGATTGCCAAAGACCCAAGGCGCCACGATGCCGTATGGGTAATCGTGGATCGACTGACTAAGTCGGCTCACTTTCTACCTATTCGAGTCACGTACTCGTTGGATAAGTTGGCCCAGCTTTACATCCAAGAAATAGTAAGGTTGCATGGAGTACCATCGACGATAATCTCGGATCGAGATCCGCGGTTTACGTCACGTTTTGGGGAGCCTTTCAAAGGCGTTTGGTTCCAAGTTGTGCTTAAGCCTTTGCTTACCACCCACAAGCGGATGGTCGATCCGAGAGGACAATCCAAACCCTGGAAGATATCTTTGAGAGCCTGTCTTAGACCAAAAAGGAAGTTGGGATAAGTACATGCCTTTGATCGAGTTTGCGTATAACAACAGTTATCACGCAAGCATCGGTATGGCACCGTATGAGGCATTATACGGAAGGAAGTGCCAATCACCCTTATGTTGGTACGAGCCAGGAGAGCAAAGTGTCTTAGGACCTGAGGTAGTGAGGGAAACGACGGAACAAATCAAGAAGATCAAGGATAGAATCTTAACCGCTCAAAGTCGATGCAAAGAAAAGCTACAGCGGACAAAAGGCGCAAGCCCTTGGAGTTCCAAGAGGGAGAACATGTATTTCTAAGAATCACCCCCACTACAGGAATAGGGAGAGCCATGAAAGTTAAAAAGTTGAGTCCCCGATTTCTCGGTCCTTTTGAAATTCTTCAAAGAGTCGGATCCGTAACTTACAAAATAGCCTTACCACCCAATCTGTCAAACCTTCATGATGTCTTTCACGTCTCCCAGTTACGTAAATATGAGTCCGACCCTAGTCATGTCCTAGAACCAGAGCATGCATGCTAAGGGAGGACCTCACTTTCAATGTACCGCCTACGGGAATAGTGGATCACTGAGTCAAGCGGTTAAGGAACAAGTGCATTCCTTTGGTAAAAGTGGCGTGGGAACAAGGCAAATCGGAAGAATACACGTGGGAACTAGAGTCAGAGATGAAGTCCAAATATCCGAGCTTTTCTAAGGTACTGCAATTCGAGGGCTAAATTCTTTTTAAGGAGGAGTAATGTAACGCCTGATTTTGTTAGAGTGAAAATGACCAAAATGCCCCCTGAGGTCATTTTTGGCCGGAATTCGAGGAAAGCCAAGGGCAAGTACTCAAGGGCAAACTCAATGTTGGAAGGGGATTAGAAAACTTATGAACCTTCAGGGATCGAAAATCTCGTTTTCGAAGTTTTCAGTCAAAATGACCAAAACGCCCCTGTGGTGTTTTACCCGCTTGCAAGTGCTTAGGATGAACCCGAAACTTCTCGGATGGTTTTAAAAGGCGTTTTTATGTATTCTATAACCTTAGTTTTAATTTTTGAAGTCCTGGCAAAATTAGTGCAAAATTACGGGTTTGCCCCTAGTTTCGTACTTTTACGCTTAATCACACGATTAAGCAAACCTAAGCAATATTAGGCTCTAATCGAAGGTTAATTAATTTCCTTAATTAATCTAGAGTCAAAATAATTTATTAAAGTTGTTTAGAACCAAAAGTACTTAATTACAACCTAAAATCATATTTTAATTTTATGACACCTAGTCATAGAATCTTGAATAGTGTTTTCTCTTTCCAATTCCTTAAATCATGGAATTGTGTTACACATTGTTTATTCATAAATGAGTTTTAAATTCTTTAATGATGTATGAGCACTCCTAAACTTGTCATAAACTCCCTAAATCACATTCTTAGTTACCTAAACTTAAGCTTAATCATTCCTAACCTTGTACCTAAGCTAATACACATCTAAACCTACCATTAACACACAATTAAATGGTCAAACTCACCTCCTCCCTTGCTGTCCCAAGCTGGCCGTGAACCTCCTTCCCCCATTATGCATCACATGTTCAATTTTTCAACACTCCAAGGCCATACCTCAAGTCACATACACTATACCTTGTCATAACTTTCAATCAAGCTTGAATTTCCACATGAATAAATAATTAAAACAACCCATTTTCCCCATTTATTTGTGGCTGGAAAAGTTCCAGCCATGTTAAGGTTCTAGAAGCCTAATTTCATAAAAATGTGATAAGGAATTAACTCACATCAAGCCATACTTTGTAGCATAGCTTCCATACTTCAACCATGCTTGAATGACCTTGTGTAAGAGATATTTTTCTCTTCCTTTTCCCTCCAAACCACACGGCCAAAGCCCTCCCCATTCACTCCTCCATGGTTTTGATTTTCTATAAATAGGATGCTTGTGTTAGCCTTGTTACACTTTGAAGCATTTGCAAAGTTTAGAGTTTTAGAGTTGTCTTGCTAGTTTTTCCTTTTTCTCTCAAAGTTCCAAGAGTGTTCTTCCTTTCTTTTCATCTTTATCTTCTTCATCTCTTCATCTCATCATCACCTCTCAACCATCAAACACCACCCCAAAACCTTGAACCATCATCAAACCTCTCAAAAACCACACCTCAAACACAACTCCACTTGAAACACATTCTCTTTCTTTTTCTCTCATCAAGGCCGAATCATCATCACCATCCTAGGAGGTGTTGCTCATCTCATTTCCATCTTCAAGTTCAAGCTTTTATCTTCATCAAAAGGTAGGGATTTGTTTTCAAACTTTATTTTGCTCAAGAAAGTGTTTTTCTCTAGTTTTCTCTTGGATTCTTTTTGAGCTTTCCTTTGTCTTTCCTTTCCTTTTCATTTTCGGCCATGAGGCCTTGATTTGAGCATGATAGCTTGATGATGAGAGTTTCTAGATGATGACATTGTGTTCATCTCAAAGAAACCTCTAAAGCTTGAGTTTTCCTTTTCTTACAACTTCATCTATATGTTATCTAGCTCACATGGTTTTCCAACTTAAGAAAATTAATCTAAGGATTTCTAAAAGCCCAAGCCTACCCTTGTCAACCTTAAAGTTGGCCGGCACGTTCTAGAGACTTGTCTCTAGATAGGGGTTTTGGGTACTTAATAAAGAACTTGATGTAGTTTCACCTTATTTCTCTTTTATATGATTTTCGATTCTTGTGTTGTGATCTTTGAGATATGGTATAGGGTTATTATCTTGTTAAAGTCTTATATGAGCTCTAGTTAACTATAAAATGAATCTTGCATCATGTTTATTTTATGCTATGCATATCATGTTTACTTCCTTGCTATCACTAAATCCCAAGATAATGAATGAACTTGCATTATCATGTTTATGTTTCAAGCTTTGCATCATCATATTTATATTTCAAGTCCTCACCTAAATATCTAAGATAATAATATGTTGCACCACATATTTATTTTATGCTCTCACTTTACTTTCTAGCAATAACTAAAACAAGTGCATGAGCATGTTTATTTTTATGTCATCACTTTAATGATTCTAGAGCTCAAAGACTTGCCCAAGGATATCTCAAACAAAGGTCTAAAACATCTATCTCCTATGGCTCATATTTCGGCCCTATGAGGCCTTAATGTCTTCAAGTATTGAAAACTATGTTTTATAATTTTTCTAAACTTATATGAGTATAAGGAAGGTGTAGAACTAAGTATTATGAATTTAGGACCTCTTGAGATGAAAATAACATAGCCACTGCCCTATTAAGTATTTCCATGAGTTTAGATGATAAAAGTGTTCATAAAAGAGTTTTGAAGGTTTTAATAAGGTTCCAAGAGAAACTAGTATTTTATGTGCTTTAGAAACTATGATTCAATGCCTTAAAATGGAGTTGTTGTTTCGGTTCTGCCTTGCTATGTTTGGCTACTGCATGAGCTGTGATAATGATGTTAATATGCTTATGTTTGGGTAATAATTATGTTAAGACTCATATGTGAAAGATAGGATAAGTTAGGAACTAGAAAAGAATTAATTTGAGAGTTCTAGATCCCTTAAAGATTTATTTTTCTGGATTCTGTCCAGCAAGGTTTAGATTCATAAATCATGGTTTTAAATTAGTTTATATGTGTAGGAATGACTCATAATTGGTTTAGGACTTAATCTTGAAACCTTAGGAGCAAACCGAACTTAGAAAGGGTCAATATTGTGACTTCTAGGTACCCGTAAAGTTAGTATTTTGATTTCTGCACTCTTGAGGTTTAGAGATGTTCTTGACCATAGGGTAAGGTGAGAAATACTTAGTTATAACCTTATAGGTTCCCAAGAGACTAGGTGTTGATGATCAATAACTTAGAATGTGAGATAAAGATCTAAACCGTAATTTCTAGAACTCCGTAATCACATAAACATAAAGTTGTCCAAATTCTGCTTAGTGCTATTTGGATTAGTTCTTAAGCATAAAATTTATATAACTCATTAATTGTCAAACTATGGGTGTATAAAGAAGTTAAGAATAATTAATTTGCAAGTTTAAGACTCATAATAATCAAGTTTAAAGCACTATGAGATATAACATAACATGTTTATGAGCCTGCCGGATGATTGTTAAATATGACTATGTGATGATGTTTGTGTGAAAGTTTTATGTGACGAATGTTATGAGAAAGTTTCATGTGATGATATATATGTTATGAAAAAGATACATGAGAATGCATGATAAAAATGAATATGATAAATGATGAGGTAATTATGATGTAATACTTATGAAGATATAAATGTGACACAACACCGAGACGCTTCTCCGGGTGACACCGGTTCGGCCGAGCACCCCCAGGAGGAGACAAATCCGTGAGGGTATGTGTAGATGCAGCTGCCAAAGCGGACAAATTGCGAGGCCCACGTGGCTAGCAAAGCGCTTTCAAAGAGGAAATGATCCTAGAAAGGAGATCCTTAATTTGCCCCTAACCCGCAGTACTTTAAGTCGGGATTATGTTACGCTTATCATAGGATAAGTAAGAGCTAGTGACGACTAGTTAAGGTATGAGCTCATAACCTAGAGAAGTTTTAGGGCGCCCCATGAGATGAAAGTTAAAGTTGACAATGTCACATAAACTTTACTTATGCCAATGTTATAATGTTTCCTAGTGATTCTATTGTTTGGTTTACCTTATGATGCATTCATATCATTAGTATATTTCTGCTTAAGTTATAAAGACGCATTATAAAATATGATGGACCTTGGATAAAATACCTCTTTGGGAAACCCACTTAAAAGGAACTTATATGCATGCACACCTTTTAGAAATAAACCCAAGGTTCCAGAGGATGTGACGATGACACCTAGGTAGGGATAACCCTTCTGAGAATTCTTTTAGAAAGATTCTCATTCCCTCTCTCTTTTCTTCCGTCATATCTTCAGATGGCGACGTTCGTACTCTTCGTCGACACCCCGGTATGGGAGTTGCACCATGACCCGCACTCGGGTCATACCATTTTGAGGGTCGCTGCCTTTGTCAGAGTATTCATGTTCATGGGGCGACCCTTCGCGCACTTCGTCCCGAGAGCTACCGCTTCACCCCGATCGCTCCTTACCGTCATAACGGGATTTTTGAGCGAGCGAGGCCACGCTGACGAGCGTATCCTCCGCATGGAGCCCGAGACGTCACCACGCGAGTACCTCGAGTATGTACCGCGTCCCGGTACTCGAGACGGACCCATCCGAGGACCCGCCATCCCACATGTACGGTTGGAGCTCCAGCCCCACTCCTCCACCGATGAGGGCCGGGAGTGAGGAGACGGTGGTCCACCGAGGTTGGCTCGACGGCCATCTATGCGCCTCATGGCGGTGGACATGCCCCGATGATGCGCTCGACCACTCCCGCCGAGATTCGCCAAAGGATCGACTGACCCCACAAAGACTCTGGACGCAGGAGTAGTCATAGGAGGGGTAGTAGTTTAGTGCACACACACGCCACATAGTAGAGGACAAACCTTCTTTTGTATATGAGGTTGTCTCCTTTAGGTGCACATGGGTATGGGGGTAGTTTCTCTTGTATTCGCTTTTTATGATTTCCTTGTATTGCATTCCAGTTGTATTTTGCTTCATGATGTATCAAATAGTCCTGCCTCTTTGGGTAGGCACGTTATATATATATAACTATGTTTCAGTTGATGCTTCCATGACATGATGTGTTTCTTATGCTTTGCTTATATGTTTCGCTATGTTGCCCCTTAAAGTTTAAGCAGTGGCTCTCACTTTGATTTTAAAAAGAAAAATTTTACCCGTATTTCCGCTAAGTATTTTCCAAAGGATGAGACCAAGAGGTAATATTCTAAAAATTAACCTAAGGACATACTAGTAGTCTTGGGTTAAGATTTAGGGTGTTACAGGTTTTCTCCTAAAGTACCAAGATCAATTCCTAAACCAATTATGAGGGATTCCTACATATTTACACTAATTATAAACCATTATTACTAATTTTAACCATGCTGAAACAGAATCCAAAAATCTCATTTCTAAGGGTTCTAGAAGTCTCATTTTAATTCTTTTCTAGTTACTAACTTATCTTAGCTTTCTCAAATTAATTCTAACATCAACTATACATGAATACACACATTCTAACATAATAAAATCATCATCATACAGTGAACAAAATAAACAAGGCAGAACCGAAATCATTACATCATATCATGCATAGAACTTCATTTCTAACACGCATAAATTGTTAGTTTCTCTTGGAATCTTTTTAAGACTTCTAAAACTCATTTGAAAACAATTTATTTCATTAAAATCATCATAAAATAAACAAGGGCAGCAGCTATATTATTCTACTCATATTTGAGATTTAAAATATGAAATCATGTCATAATATTCCTTTAAGAAAATTCCTTAAACATAAGTTTTTGGGACGTGTAACTAGATGAAACCTATACTAGGTCCATCCTTATCACATGGCCGAAATCATGTTCATAAAACATTTCCATTTCCAAACTTTACTTGGGATAACAATGGACAAGTCTTTGAACTCTAATATTTTTAAGTGATGACAAGAATATAAACATGCCATGCACTTCATTTTATCTTTATTAGAAAAGTAAAGTGAGGACTTAAAAATAAATATGAGATGCAACTCATTTTTATCTTTAAGATTAAGTGATGACTTGGAAAGTAAACATGGAATGCAAAGCTTGAAATTAAACATGATAATGCAAACTCATTTCTTTACTCTTGAGAGCTTAGTGATGACATAGAAAATTAAATATGCTATGCAAGGCATAAATTTAAACATGAATGCTAGTCCATTTTTATATATCATTAGAGCTCATACAAGACTTTAAAGAATCACATCTCAATCCTAAACATAATCTCACCAAGATAAAGTAAGCTCTAGAGTCCTAAGAGCTAAGGCTTCAAAAAAACCTCATGGTTCTTTAAATATCATCATCAAGCTCAAGGAATAAAGATAAAAATCCTTGTGTTCATTTCTCTCTTCCCTGAACTTTTATTTTTTGCGTCATCATTCTATACTCCTTACTAATTAAGTTCTTATTAAATTAATATACATGGTGTTATGCTTTAAGGATTTACTTTCTAAACTAATCAATAACTTCTTCGCTGCACTTCAAGCTTTAGATTGATAGAACTTTCTTTCAGCAAGTTCAGAAAGTGAAAAGAATTGAAAGAAGAATGAAGCATGATTCAACCTCCCTTCTCGTGCACTCTTTACCAACAGTGTTCCCTCTGTTCTATGGTCATCATGCATCTTCTTTGTCTGGCATATTCCTTCCAACTTGATCATTATTGCTGCCTTGGATCATGATTTATCTTACTATCCATGTTATATTGTATAACTGAAAACATAAAGCAAATCGTCTAATGATCAAATGTCATAAATAATTGCAGTCTAAGAATATGTAAACAACATACAAAAAAAATGAAAAAAATTAATGTTAATTTAATCTATCTATTTAAATTTATTAGCACCATTTGAATTTTGTATGGCTATTTATAAATGTATATTTAAAATTGTATCATCACATTCTCTAGCTTTAGTTAATGAAATGTGAATCTAATATCATTATTAGAAAAGAGTTTTCACTTTGTCAAGTTATTATAAGAATACTCTAAGATAAAGTTCAATAACAAAGTATTTTAGGTTGTTTGATTAAATAAGCAAATTGAATGTAAGTTTATAAATTTTGTTGACATTTTCTCTCAAACAACTAAACCTTGTAAACCACAATAAATACATAGGGGACATATGGTTCATGGACAAAAAAAAAATTATAATTTTTTTTAAAGTATGACCTTTAAATTTTGTATGGCTATTTTACTAATTTTTTAAGTGTTACGTAATTGTAATTTAAATAGCTTATAATTTAACGTGATTTTAAAAATTTTATGTATGAATACATCAAAATAAAATTTGTAATTGGGTTAAAAAAATTGACAGATTTAATAAAAATTGAAAAGAAAAAATAAAAGGAGAAGAAAGTTAATTTGTATTCAATAAAAGGTAATGAAATAGATGCTAAAACTCTTTTAATCTAAGCAATGCAAAGAAAGCATAACTAAATCATTTGGACTAAACTTGAATTAAGAAACAAAATTAAAAATTTTATCATTGTTTTAATGGTTTCAAACCCATAGCACATACGTGTTTAATAACCTTTTGGAATTTGAATGTTACTATGGTATTTTCTTGGGTTAAAAAAATGCATGTCTTTGAACTTACTTGAATTCTACTAAAGCGAATATCATTGTAGAATTTATGCGTTGGTCACGATAATAAAATAGCTTCACCTGCATTGCAAAAGGCCAATAATTCAATATTAAATATAAACATGTGAAACAAGCAACAATGACAAATAGTTATGTAATGTCCCCATCAAGTTATTATTTTAGTGACAAAATTGGAAAGTAAAATTGGACACCAAACAAAGACAACTACCTTTATATATGTTATAGATTATAGATTATAGATATATGACTTTTACATATCTTTTTTCTAAATACTACATGATAAAAATGTAAGTTTTAGTAGAGAGATGAAGAGAACATTGTAAACATTACAGAAAATAAAGAGACTAAAAGATAGTCACTAAATAAAAAGAAAAACTTGGCCATCAAATAAAGTCAATCCTCTTGCAAATAGTTAATAGATAATGGATTTTTTTTTCCATATATCTTAAAATGTTTCAAAAGATATCTCTAAAAAATAAAATTGTGTAATGATGCAATGCTGGAACAAATATGGTGGCTGAAGCAAGATTGTTTTCAGAAAAAAAAATGACCAGGCAATAGTTCTTTTTTTTTTCCTTTGGACCAATAGACACAAAGTAGCACATAGGTATAACATTGTGGAACATAAGAACAGTTATATGTTTTTGAGATATGAGGTAAAATACTAAAATGAGTGGTAACATAAATGAGAATTAGAGAGACATATTTGATGAGTGAAATGGAAAATTAAAATTTGACACCAAAAATAGTTACCTCCCCTCTACTATACTCTTCCCTTTATTATATGTTCCCCTCTACAAAAAATATATAGAAAATTTAATAGACGTTCCCCTCTATAAAATGAAATACAAAGTAAATGTTTCCCTCTACAAAATTTGTTTAAATATCTTATGTTCTTTCTGCAAAACGAAATACTGAGTACGAATGATTAAGAAGGCTGGGCATAATAAGAGGATAAACCATAACAATAATTCAAATCACAACATTCACAGTTAAAGTACTACACTATGACATAAATGCCAAATAAATTATTGAAAAAGAGTACCATCTATCAAAAGTTAATAAAGAATAATTTCATCGTAATAGCCATACTCTCATAAGATAGTTTTTTAAAAAAAGGTTTAACAGTCATATAAATTTTACAATGTATAAGAATAATTAATCTAACAATGTGAAATTATTAGATCTAAATTAAGAACATATTGAAAATGACTCCAGAAGAACCATCTATACATAAACATATGCAACTAACCTTAACATATAAAAATGACTCCAGAAGAACCAAAGCAATAGGAGTAGCACCACTGACCTGCATAAAAATCACAAACCAAATCATTGTGATAAAAGAATTATCCAAATCAAATTTAATTTCAATCCAAAAAAGGAAAAGGGTAAGAAGAAATAGGACACATGAGGAGAGAGTGGCTTTAGTTAGCTTAAGAAGAAATGCAAAATGCTACGGATGAGGACTTTGGTTTGCCTCATATTGGTCAATACTTAAGAAACAATACATTTTTCTCCGCTGCCAGCCTATGCAAAAATACAGAAAATCACATGTGAAAACACCACATATTAAATCTAAATTTTTGCAAATTAGGCTTGACGAATTGGCAAATCCATAGGTGCAAATAGTGCATCCTATCAGATGAGAATAGGGAGCAAAATGAAAGAAAAATTAGAAAAAGAAGGGAAAGATCAATTTAATTTCAAGGATGCTGTAGAGTGAAAACTATGAGATAAATGGGCTTGAGAGGAGATTGGATGGGAAAATAACTGCCAAGAAAACTATGAAGTTCATGAAAAGGAGACAATTGAAAAAAATTACTTTACAAATTTATCCTTAACAACGTGTCTATTAAAAAATGAATAAGAAGGATAAAATTGGAAAGGAAAATTGGACACCAAACCTATCCAATTCCCTTTATATATGCTATAGATTAAAGCAAAACCTTACTTAAGTGAACGGCATCTTCATATTCTAAAAGCATTAGTTAACTGAAGTTGGATAACACTTCGACTTTTGCGTGGATGTATGAACATCCCGAGTACTCCTGACAATAAAATAATGATGTCGCTAATAGGACATAGCCATGGAAATATAAGAGTGTTGTTATATGGATGCACCAAATCAGTGCAATACACAATGCATATGGTATGGAAATGGTGAAATTTAATATGTACTATCTTTGTAAAGGCATATGATGGAGTGAGGAAGGGAGTTAAAAAAAGATAGAAAAAAAAAAGGAAAAAAATTTGAAAGATAAACAAAAAGAATTGTGCTTTCATACCCTGCCTTCACTCACCTTATCCCTCTCCTGAAACCTTGAATCCCTCACATGAGTGTCACCCTTCTCACCTCTCCCATCACTCCTAACCCACACAAAATAGGTAGAATCGAACTCAAAAGCTTGAATCTTGCACCTCCCTCTTTTTTGTAGAGGCTTTCATGCCTTAATACAATTTGCATATCCAAAAAGTACATGCTGGTTTTTAACTTATTTAGTATCTTGACATGGAATAGAAATTTTGTTATGTGATCTATAGTATGGATCTTATACCACCTCCCTCTTCTTATGTTGTTATTATTATGAGGTTTTATTACTCTTATTCCAGTATCATTTTGTGACCACTGGATTTATACTGGCCAGCCTTTCCTATTTGGATGGTGTTGGATTTCACTTCTCTCGCTACTCAACATTTGAAGTTTGTGTTAGATGATAAAAATCATGAATGTGATTTTACCCGTCAGTTTAGCTTAGGAGAGATGATTTTATGTATTTAAGTTATATATTTTGACTTCTTTATGTAAATGACAATGGTATGATTAGCTCAGAGAATGAAATTTTGTGTGAAACTGCTCACGTTTATGCAGAGAAGTGGTTTTCTTGATAATAACACTGCTCACAATACGAACCCTAGATTTTACCAAAAAAAAATTGATTTTGATTTTCAACAATATTTGTTCTTGTTAATGAACCAGAGGAAAAAAAAATTGAAAACAACAAAAAGTAGGGCAACAGTGACTAATAATGTAACTACTGAATTCTATTTCTAATATTGGAAGATTTTTTTTTTAGAGAAAAAAAAGAGTTTCTAGGATATATTTATATTTCAAGCTATGCATTATCATGTTTATATTTCAAGTTCTCACTAAATATTAAAGATAATAATAGGTTGCATCTCATGTTTATTTTATGCTATCACTTTACTTTCTAATGCAAGCTAAAACAAGTGCATGAGCATGTTTACTTTTATGTCATCACTTAAATGAACCTAGAGCTCAAAGACTTGCCCATTGTTGTCTCAAACAAAGGTCTAAAATATTTATTTCCCTTGGTTCATGTTTCGGCCCCAAGAGGTTTTGATGCTTCTAAGTATTGAAAACTATGTTTCATAAATTTTCTAAGCTTTTATGAGTACAAGAAATATGTAGAACCAAGTTTTATGAATTTAGGACCTCTTGAGACAAAGTTGATTTAGTCACTACCCTCTTAAATATTTTTATGATTTTAGATGTTAAAAATGTTTATAAATGAGTTTTGGAAATTTTAAAAAGGTTCCAAGAGAAACTAGTATTTTATGTGCTTTAGAAATTGTGTTTGATGCCTTCAAATGGAGATGTTTGTTTCGGTTCTGCCTTGCCATGTTTGGCCACTGTATGAGCTGTGTTAATGATGATAATATGCTTATGTTTAAGTATAATTAATGTTAAGACTCATATGTGAAAGATAAGAGAAGTTAGAAACTAGAAAAGAATTAATTTGAGAGTTCTAGATCCTTTAATGTTTGAATTTTCTGGATTCTGTCCAGAAAGGTTTAGGAATGCTAATCATGGATTTAAATTATTTTAAATATATAGGAATGACTCATAAATGGTTTAGGACTTGATCTTGATGTCTTAGGAGCAAACCGGACTTAGAAAGGGTCATTGTTGTGACTCCTAGGTACCCGTAAAGTTAGGATTATGAATTCTGCATCCTTGAGGTTTATAGATGTTCTTGACCATAGTGTGAGGTGAGAAAGACTTAGTTATAACCTTATATAAGTTCCCGAGATATTAGGCTTGATGATTTATAACTTAGAATGTGAGTTGAGGACTGTAAGGGTCAATGCATAAAACACTAAAAAGTTGTTAATGCTATGATGTGTTGTATGATGCAATGATATGATAAGATGTGCTTGATGCATGAGAAAATGATTGATGAAAATGTTAAAGTTTATCATAGCATGAGTTTGATAAGAACACGTTGTGTGAATTAGCTTGTGGCAGTTTGAAGGAAATTCGGTTTAACAGCTGTTATGCTGCCGAATTTCCGTCAAACCTTAAAGGGTTGAAAGAAATGTTTATGAGTACCATATGAGTTGAAAACCCTGGGTGACACCGGTTCGGCCGAGCACCCCCAGGAGATTTTTATGTGACAAAGCACTGAGACGTGCTCGCCTGGGTGACATCGGTTCGGACGAGCACCCCCAAGGGAGACAAATCTGTGAGGGTATGAGTAGATGCAGCCTACCAAAGCGGACAAATTGCTGTGGCAAAATGCCTGCAAAGCATTTCAAAGAGGGTAATCCCATAGAGAGATGATCCCTGCCCCCTACCCGTACTTGCGAGTCGGGATTATTATTTATATTTCGCTTATTCAAGATAATAAGCAAGAGCTAGTGACGACTAGCTGAGGTATGAGCTCATAACCTAGTTATTTTTAGGGTGGCTTATATGCTAAAGTACCATGATTGATGTCACAAAGTTGAGGAATGATTCACTTGAAAGTTATATGCCCTCATGCCACATGATTTATGTTTATGTGCTTTGATGTGTTGTCTTATATGTTCGAGTATTGACATGCATCCATGATATAACCTGTTGCATTTATAATATCAAGACACATGCTAAAAGGAATGGACCTTGGATAATTAGTTTGAGAAACCCTAAATTGAACCTTATATGCATGATCACTATTTTATAATTTAACCCAAGGTTCCTGAGGATGTGTACGATGTAACCATAGGATAGGAGACTCCTACTGAGATTCTTTAGCAAGAATTCTCACTCCTCTCTCTTCTCTCTTCCGTCACATCTTCAGAGACCGATGGCGACGTTCGTGCTTTTCATTGACACGCCTACTTGGGAGGTCCACTATGACCCGGACCACGGGTCATATCATTTTGAGGGGCAGTGTACCGTGCGAGTCTTCATGTTCATTGGACGCCCCTTTGCACATCTTGTACAGAGTTACCGTTTCTCCTCGATGTCACCTTACGACGACGTGATGGTTTTTGAGCGTGCCTGGACGCGAGACGGGAGGATTCTACGGATGTATACTGGTGATTTGATGCCTCGAGACTTCCAGGACTACGTTCCTCGATCCCCGAGTTTAGAGGACGACCCATCCGAGGACCCGTCGACGCACATGTATAGTGAGAGTTCTGCTTCTACGCCTCAGTTCGTGCGAGACGTGAGCGAGGAGACCGTTATGCTGCCGAGGCTAGTGAGGTGAGCCGAGAGACGCCCCCACCGAGGAGCCCACGCTCAGCCTTCATGTGTTTCCACTCCTGCTGCTCTGTGTCCATGGATCGGTTACACTCCATCGTTTCCCGGATTCCAGTAGCTGACGTCGTAGGGGAGGCTTAGTGCACACACCACATGTAGAGTGGATAAACCTTCTTTTGTTTTTGAGGTTATTCACCATAGGTGCACTCGGGTAGTTATGGTTTATTTCTGCTTTTTTATTTTCTGTTGTATTTCCTTTTCCGCTGTATTACAAGCTCTGCCCGTCCCTATGAGGGTATGACTACTTATGTACCTTAATTATGTTATTAATGGAATGTTTCTTTTATTACCATGATTGTTCTTTGGTTATATGCTCTACTTTATGACTTCTGATGATTGTTATGTGTGTTTTATGTTTCTGTCGTTCGACTAGTTAAGTTCGTGGCTCTCACTTTGCTTTATGTTTTCAAAAAGAAAAAAATTACCCGTAATTTCCGCTCAGTATTTTAATAAAATAATGAGACTAAGAAGTAATAACCTAATGATTAGCCTAATATGTTCTAGAATATTGGGTTAAAAATTAGGGTGTTACATACACCTCCTTAGAGGACTATAAGATAGAGCCTTTGGGATCAAAAGTCTCGATAATTGTTCTCCAAAGGAAGATAAATTAAAGAGTGATTTTTAACGAATTTTATGAAACCTCTAGACACTTCATATTTAGCCCACACGTTTAGAAATTTGAGAGAATTTTCAAATTTGAACTAGAACTCAAAAATTGGATTTTGATTGGTTGGGGTTTTGATTTTTTTTATATTTTATTTGAATCCAAATGGGGGGTATTTTCTTATCTACATTTATGTTTTAAAGTAAATGGAGAGTTTTAAAGTTATATTTTAAAGTTAATCAGGACATTAACTTTAAATTAATAAATGTAAATAAGTGAGTAGTGAGACAATCTATGTGCAAATGACAAGAAATGCAGAAGTTGGAATTTTCTATCACTGCTATGGCGCTCACATGAGTGCACTTCATGTGTTTTGGGATTTGAGGACCATCGTAAGTGAGGCGTTTTAACGGTCTGAGGACCGCTATAGCAATCATAAGTGAATCAAACATGGACGGGAAATAGGCTAGACTACTATATCGGTCATAGATCGCTATGGCGGTGTTAGTTTGGCGGAAATAGTGCAAAGCAATGCCATTTCACTTATGGATACCTCCCTAATATTAAAAAACCTTTCCCCCACTCATTCCTTCCCCATTTTTGAACTAGCAACCCCAACCCCCCATTTTTCTCTCTTCCACTCCCTCCACTCTCAACCCCACTTAAATCTAGCTACCCCAAATCATCAAGATATGTTTATGTTGATAGATTTTGTCTCCATTCTTCCCATTCTTCCATGTTGTTAGTATGGGTATTCATTTTCTCTCATTATTATCAAGTTAGGGTGCTCCCCCAATGTTGTTAGGGTTAGTTTAGAGTAATCTAGAACTACCCATAGATCTTTGATGAGTTTTATGGTTGTAATGGTAAACATTGGTGCTAACCCTCTTCCTCAGAGTCCTCATTGCTGTTGACACCATCACTTCTTCCCCTCCAAGTAAGTAGGTTTGATCTCATAGCCTTAGTTTCCTCATTATGAGTATATTTCTTGCATTTTAATGGTGAAATATGGAATTTGAGATAAGAAAAAGTATATGGAATGATTTTATATGAAGTTGGAGATAAGATTTTGTTATGGATTATAACTTTTTTTTGAGTTATGGTAAAGTTAGTAAATATTATAATTTTGACTGTAGCATAAAAATGAAATTTAGAAAACCATGAGACCATGATTGATATATTGAGTGCTATTAAAATGTTTTATATGCTCATGAAAAGAGTTTTGCAAAATGGATGATTTAGCAAGATGTCAAATTGAGAGAAATAAATAAATATGTTCTTATGGATTTATGACATTGTTATGTTTTCAAGATTTAGATTTCAAGCTATGTTTTTCAACATTCAGTTAATATATTTATATATATTAGAGAAATGTGAAATAAGAGTATGACACAGCTTTACAAATGAATACGTTAGATGATTTCCAAGTTTTATGATTATGAACCGTAGTGTTGAACTGTGACATTAGAAATTTCAAGTATACAAAAATATATGCTAGCTTAAGAAATGGATTTAAAACTTCAGTTTATGGTACCAAGAGGTACGGAATTCAGTATGATTCTTAGCAACTGCCAGATACATATTCTGTTGGCTTGAAATCGAAATACCTACAAGTGGTGAACCCTTGGGCTCGATTTTTACAGCCATAGTTATGCTAAAGTTAGATTGTTAGAGTTATATATGAGTCCAGAACTCTCAGAGTACTAAGATTTAAGGGCTAATGTTCATGAGGGACGGTGTACTAACCCTTCAATTTTGGTTTTTAACAAACTAGTTTAGCAGATAGAGATAAGGCAATAGACAATTAGTTAACGGTTGTGAGGAGATGGTTAACCTTGGTACCAAGTTGTCCACTAGAGGACAATTTCACCCCCCAGCAGTTACAGAAAATGAGACCTAGTTAGGTGTCCATAGTTTGTCCACGAAAGACTAGTATGATTTTTACCAGGTGCTTTTGTTCACAAGAAACTGAGCAACCATCTTACAGTTATGATTTTACAGCTATTAACATTATATATGTATTTATTTTATTCAACATACTATTTCCCGATGCTCTGCCGCACCTTCAATTAAAATGATTTTCATGTTTGATTATGAGTTTAGAAATGTTTGTTATGAATTTATAGAATGAAGAATGTTTTCCTAGCTACCTATGTATTTAAATATCAAATAATTTACGGTTGTTGCATGTGTAGTGTATTATGTTTTCTCTTGGTCATCCCATGTGGATGATGGATGAGAGCTCACTCACTAAGTCCGTTGACTTACCCCTTTCCTTCTTTTCATAGTCTCAAGTTCAGAGGCAGTTCAGATTCCAATTCCATAGATGCAATAGTTTCTCTGTGATAAGTTACTTTGGAGTAAGGCTTAGTTTAGAGTTTTGTTAGAGTAGAGTGCTCCAATAAATGTGCAGGCAGGATCCTATCCATGCATGTAGTTTGATATATTATGATATTTTTAGAAATTAAGTATGTAATTGAAATGTAAACTATGGTTAGAGATTTATTTGATGAACTATAGATGTATTTGTAAATTAGTTTTCAAATGTCAAGATTTTCAAGTTTAAGATTAATATTGTGTTGAGACAGTTATGAATTTCTAGATAAGCAGATTTTAAGAGGCTTCAAAGATTAAATTATTGAATACTTTCAGTTTATGTAATTAAGCATATTATTTTAGCTAGAGAAAAATGCTAAAGATTTCAAAGAGAACATATTTTAAGTATTATATTATGATAAATTATGCATTTAGAGAGACACGTCACTTAGAAAGCTTACGTAGGGATGAGATTCCTCACGTGCCGATTACATTCCCAAGTCGGGTCATGACAACCATGGTCTGCACCCCTAAAATTCTTCCTCATATTTTAATTTTCACAACACTTATACACTCAAAAACTCTCATTCCTTACCATTTGTTTTTTTGTTCAAGTTTTGCTCACTAAGATTGGTAAAAAAAACTACCTTTCTCTCAAAACTCAAGCTCTCTTTTTTCTCCTTTCCTCCATCTTCAAGAACCTTCATTCTTGATCTTAATCCAAGCTAAAACATCAAACCACCACACCACCACGATAGATCTTCCTTAGAACACATAAGCTTTCATCTCTACACATCAAACTAACACAAAAATCCTTCCTCCCATTTCTTTTTACCTTGGTCAAAACCATCTTGGCCCTCAATGAGAAGATTTTTCTCATCTTCTTTCCACAAGAACAAATGCTTCTCATCTTGCAAGCAAGAAAAAAATTTAGTAGGATTTTTATTTTATGTTCTTCCTCTTTTTCTTTGCTTTCCATTTCGATTTTGGTGTTGGTTGTGTGGTCAAGAGCATGGTTTGATGATGAGGGTTCTTGATGGTAGTTGTGATACCATCATTTATTTAACCTCTAAAGCCCAAGGCTTGATTTTGGTTCCAAAAGAATGTCAGCAATAGAATGTTTGTTGGTTTTCTTTGGATATTTATCTTCGATGGTCAAGACCATAGCTTGGTGATGAGGGTTCTTGATGGTGTTTGTGAAACCATCATGTATAGGCCCTCTAATGCTTAAGGCTTGATTTTTGTTTTCAAAAGAATACGAGAAATAGAACACTTGTTGATTTTCCTTGGTTATTTGTGACGCTCCGATTTTCTGCTAGAGTGAAAATGACCAAAATGCCCCTGAGGTCATTTTCAGCCCGGAATTCGACGAAAGTCGATCCGACAGTACTTAAAGGGCAAACTCAATGTTGGAAGGGGATTAGATGACTCGTGTATCTTTCCGGGATCGAAAATCTCATTTTTCGAGTTTTCGGGTCAAAATGACCAAAACACCCCTATGGTGTTTTACCCGTTCGCAAGTGCCGGATGAACCCGAAACTTCTCCAGATAGTTTTAAAAGGCGTTTTTATGTAGTCTGTGACTTTAGTTTTGGTCTCGGAGGTCCCGGGCGAAATTAGTGCAAAATTATGATTTTGCCCCTAGTTTCGTGTTTTTACGCTTAATTGCGTGATTAAGTAAACCTAAGCAATATGAGGCTCTAATTGAAGGTTAATTAATTTCCATAATTAATCTTGAGTCAAAATAATTTATTAAAGTTGGTTAGAACCTAAAAGTGCTTAATTACAACTTAAAATCTTATTTTAAATTCAAGATTCCTAGTCATGGAATCTTGAATAGTGTTTTCTCTCTCCAATTCCTTAAATCATGGAATTTTGTCTACATTGTTTTATTCATAAAATGAATTTAAAATCTCCTAAATATGTATGAGTACTCCTTAATCATGTCATAAAGGTTCCTAATCACATTCTTAGTCACCTAAACTTATGCTTAATGACTCCTAACCTTGCACCTAAGCTAATACACCCCTAAACACACCACTAACACACAATTACATGACCAAAACTCCCTCCTCCCTTGCTGCATCAGACCTGGCCGAAATTCATACTCCATTTTATCACAATTTAATTTTATTTCACACTCCAAAGACCATGCTTGAAGCCATACTCACCACCATACTTCACCATGCCATCAAAATGCAATTCTCTCACCTCATGTTCCATGAGGATTCATTCTCCTCCACACATGCATTACCTCATGTTCCATGAGGATTCATTCTCCTCCACACACTCACCTTTATTATTCTCTATAAATACCATGCCTAGATGAACTTTGCTACACTTTTGTTCATTTGCTAAGTTTAGTTTTCTAGCTTTTCTCTAAGTTCTTCCTTTTTCTCTCAAGCATTCCAAGAGCTCTTCCTCTTCATCTTCATCTTCTTCATCCTTTCCTCACATAATCACCTCATAGTCTCACTCCACCACCTCATAATCTTAGATCATCCTCTAAGCTCTCAAATACTCAACCTCAAACACAACTTCACCCAAAACACATTTTCTCTCCTTTTTCCTTCACAAGGAGGAATCATCATCACCATCCTAGGAGGTGTTGCTCTCATCTCATTTTCATCTTCAAGTTCAAGCTTTTTGTCTTCACTCTAGGTAGGAGTGTTTTTCTAAACCTTGTTTCTTGAAAAATGAGTTTTTCTAGCTTTCTCTTGGATTTCTTTTGAAACTTTTCTTTGGTTCTTTTCTTCCTTCCCATTTCAGCCATGAGGCTATGTTTATGAGCATGATAGCTTGATAATGAGAGTTTCTAGATGATGACTGTGTGTTCATCTCGAAGAAACCTATAAAGCTTGAGTTTTTCTTTTCCTTTAACTTTATCTATATGATACTTAGCTCACATGGTTTTCCAACTTAAGAAAATTAATCTAAGGATTTCTAAAAGCCCAAGCCTACCCTTGTCAACCTTTAAGTTGGCCAGCACGTTATAGAGATTTTCTCTAAATAGAGGTTTTGGGTACTTAATAAAGAACTTGACTTGGTTTCATTCTCTTTTCCTTTTCTATAAAGTTTCGGTTTTGGTTCCTTGAACCTTGAGGTTTTGTTTTGTTTTGAAAGTTTATTTATTTTGAGCTTGATAATGATGTTCAAGAACCTCATAGTTACTTTGAGAACTTGGTTCAAGAACTCTAAAGCTCTCTTTGTGATGAGATAAGTGTTGGGTTGTATCTCTAAAGTCTTGTAAGAGTTCTAGATGAGACTAAAATAAATATTGCATCCATGTTTACTTTTACTTTGCACATCATATTTACTTTCCTTGTTATCACTAAGTATCAAGATAATGAATAAACTTGCATTATCATATTTATATTTCAAGCTATGCATTATCATGTTTATATTTTAAGTTCTCACTTAATATTAAGATAATAATGAGTTGCATCTCATGTTTATTTTATGCTATCACTTTACTTTCTAATGGAACCTAAAATAAGTGCATAAGCATATTTAACTTTATGTCATCACTTAAATGAACCTAGAGCTCAAAGACTTGCCCATTGTTGTCTCAAACAAAGGTTTAAAAAATATTTACTTTCCCTTGGCTTATGTTTCGGCCACTAAGGGTTTTGTTGCTTTCCAAGTATTGAAAGCTATGTTTTATAATTTTTTTAAGCTTTTGTGAGTTTAAGGAATGCATATAACTAAGTTTTATGAATTTAGGATCTCTTGAGACAAAGTTGATTTAGTCACTGCCCTCATAAATATTTTTAAGATTTTAGATGATAAAAATGTTTAGAAATGAGTTTTGAAAGTTTTAAAAAGGTTCCAAGAGAAACTAGTGTTTTATGTGCTTTAGAAATTGCATTTGATGCCTTTAAATGGAGATGTTTGTTTCAGTTCTGCCTTGCCTTGTATGACCACTATATGAGCTGTTTTAATGATGATAATATGCTTATGTTTGAACATAATTAATGTTAAAACTCATATGTGAAAGATAAGAGAAGTTAGAAACTAGAAAAGAATTAATTTGAGAGTTTTAGATCCCTTAATGTTTGAATTTTCCGGATTCTGTCCAGCAAGGTTTAGTAATGCTAATCATGGATTTAAATTATTTTAAATGTGTAGGAATGACTCATAAATGGTTTAGGACTTGATCTTGATGTCTTAGGAGCAAACTAGACTTAGAAAGGGTCATTGCTGTGACTCCTAGGTACCCGTAAAGTTAGGATTATGAATTCTGCATCCTTAAGGTTAGAGATGTTCTTGGCCATAGTGTGAGGTGAGAAATACTTAGTTAAAACCTTATAAGTTCCCGAGAGATTAGGTTTGATGATTTATAACTTAGAATGTGAGTTGAGGACCTTAAGGGTCAACGCATAAGACACTAAAAAAGTTGTTAATGCTATGATGTGTTATATGATGCAATGATATGATGTGATGTGCTTGATGCATGAAAAAATGATTGATGAAAATATTAAAGTTTTATTATAGCATGAAAGTTTATGAGAATATGATTGTGTGAATTAGCTTGTGGCAGTTTGAAGGAAATTCAGTTTACCAGCTGTTATGCTGCCGAATTTCCGTCAAACCTAAAAGGGTTGAGAAATGTTTTAGAGTACCACATGAGTCGAAAACCCTGGGTGACACGGTTGAGCCGGGCACCCCCAGGAGACTTTTTATGTGATAAGCACTGAGACGTACTTCTCCTACTACGGTGAGGAGGAGGCAAATCCGTGAGGGTACTGACATGAGCTTTACCAAAGCGGACAATTCGCTGTGCACTCGAGGCCAATAGAGCATTTAAGAGAATAAATTATTTATATGTTACCCCCTCATTTTCCCCATTTAAAGCTAGTGACGACTAGTTAGGATTGAGCTCATTCCTAGGCGATTAGGTGAGACGAAGATAGGAGGTTATGATAAAAATCACCGGGGCGGTATGTCGGTTGAAAATAGATGGAAATGTTTTTAAGAGGGTGGTTTTCAAGAAAAAGAACAAAAGAACTCAAGTATGAGAAAGAGATATGATACTTTTAAGTCACATAATTATGAGGAAAGTTTCACTTGAGAATTATTGCCCTTATGCCACATGGTTTATTTTGAAATGCTTTGAATGGTTGATTTATATGCTTAAGTATTGCCATGCATTTCATGTTTGAATATGTTGCATTCATGACAACAAGATGCATGCTAAAAGGAATGGACCTTGGATAAATAGTTTTATAAAACCTAATAATAAATCTTATATGCATGCGCACCTTTTTCAATTAAACCCAAGGTTCCTGAGGATGTGAACGATGTAACCCTAGGATAGGAGATTTCTACTGAGATTCTTTAGTAAGATTCTCACTCATTCCTCTTCTTTTTCTTTCTTCCGTCACATCTTTAGAAACCGATGGCGACATTCGTGGTCTTCATTGACACACCCGTCCGGGAGGCACACTACGACCCGGATCACTGCTCTTACCACTTTGAAGGTCGTTGAGTTGTTCGAGCACTTGAGACGTCTTGAGGATCTCCCCTTCAGCAGTATCTTTTTGGGAGGGGGTTTGAGATTAGTACTCGTAGTTTGGTAGGAGGGTAGTGTAGTTGGTTTTCATTTCTGTCGTATCATGTACTTTACTATTTTCTTATTTTTTTGCATGTACTCCAAGCTCCGCCCGATTCTGTAAGGGCGAGACTATATATATGTACCTTTAACTATAATATTAATGAAGTGTTCTCTTTATAACATCAATCATGATGGTTATATGCTTTGATTTCTAAGTTCAATGTGCTTTGATAATTCTTTAAATTTCTGATTTACGATTTGATATGAACGCAGCTCTCACTTTGATTCATGTTTTCAAAAAGAAAAATTTACCCATAATTTCCGCTAAGTATTTTTACTAAATGAATGAAACTAAGAAGTAATAACCTAATGATTAACCTAATATGTTTTAGAGATTTGGGTTAAAAATTAGGGTGTTACATTATTTCTTTTTGAGCTTAGTGATGAGTCCAAGAAATGAGGTTATTGGAACCACGATATTGAAGGACTCTAAAGCTTACTTTTATTTTGTTTAAGATTGATTGGGGTTAAGAGTTTCATTCTTTACAGTCTTGAGTTTTGAGTTTAATAAGATGTAAAAAATGGACTCGCATTCATGTTTATGTTTCAAGCTGTAACGCCCCAATTTTCTATCAGAGTGAAAATGACCAAAATGCCCCTGAGGTCATATTCAGCTCAGAATTCAAGGAAAGCCGATCCGACAGTACTCGAAGGGCAAACTCAATGTTGGAAGGGGATTAGATGACTCGTGTACCTTTTCGGGATTGAAAATCTCATTTTTCGAGTTTTCGGGTCAAAATGACCAAAATGCCCCTGCGGTGTTTTACCTATTTACAAGTGCCGGATGAACCCGAAACTTCTCCAGATGGTTTTGAAAGGTGTTTTTATATAGTCTGTGACTTTAGTTTTGGTCCTGGAGGTCCCGGGCGAAATTAGTGCAAAATTACGATTTTGCCCCTAGTTTCGTGTTTTTACGCTTAATTGCGTGATTAAGCAAACCTAAGCAATATTAGGCTCTAATCAAAGGTTAATTAATTTCCATAATTAATCTTGAGTCAAAATAATTTATTAAAGTTGATTAGAACCTAAAAGTGCTTAATTACAACTTGAAATCCTATTTTAAATTCAAGATTCTTAGTCATGGAATCTTGAATAGTGTTTTCTCTTTCCAATTCCTTAAATCATGGAATTGTGTTTCCAATTGTTTACTCATAAAAATGAATTTAAATCTCCTAATGATGTATGAACACTCCTAATCTTGTCATAAAATCCTTAAACCTCATTCTTAGTCACCTAAACTTAAGCTTAATTATTCCTAACCTTGTACCTAAGCTAACCTACACTTAAACCTATTATTAGCACACAATTAGATAATCAAATCTCTCTCCCTCCATGCTACCCTGGTCTGGCCGAAGCCACACTTCCTCCATATGCATCACATGTTCAAATTTTCAACACTCCAAAGCCATATCTCAAGTCATACTCACCATACCTTGTCATATTTTCAATTAAGCTTGATTTTCCAAATGAATAACTAAATGAAATAAACCATTTTTCCCTATTTATTTGTGGATGAAAAAGTTCCAGCCATGCTTAGTTTCTAGAAGGATTATTTCATTCAAAATTGATAGGAAATTCACTCAAATCAAGCCATGCCTTGTATCATAACTTCCATACTTCAAACCATGCTTGAATAACCTTGTGTAAGAGATATTTTCTCTTCCTTTCCCTCCCAAACTACACGGCCAGCCCTCCTCCCCTTTGAGCTCTCATTTGTTTTCATTTTCTATAAATACCTTGCTTACTTGAGCTTGCAAACACTTTAGTTCATTTGCTAAGTTTCAAGTTTCCTAGCTTTCTCTAAGTTCTTTCATTTTCTCTCTAAGTTTCAAGAGAGTTCTCTCTTATTCTTCATCTTCATCTTCTTCATCTCTTCATCACATAATCATCTCATAACCTTCAAACACCACCTCACAACCTCAAATCACCTCCTAAGCTCTCAAACACTTCATCTCAAACACAACCTCACTTGAAACACAACTCCAACCTTCCTATCATCCCTTGGCCGAAGCCATCTTGCCCCTTGGAGGAGTTCATCATCTTGTTTTCCTTTCAAAAAGTTCAAGTTTTCATCTTCACTCTAGGTAGGAGTGTTTTCTAAACTTTGTTTTCTTGAAATGAGTTTTTCTTTCTTGATGTTTTGGCCTCTTAGCCTTGAGGAGCACATGATAGCTCAATGATGAGGGCTCCTAGATGATGACTATGTGTTCACCTCAAAGGAACCTCTAGAGCTTGAGTTTTTAGTTTCTCTAAGTTTCATCTTGATTTACTAACTGAAAATGATTTCTAGCTCAAGAACACCATTACTTTTTCTTGTTTTTCATTTCGGTTTCCTTGCTTCCTTTCCTCTAAATATTTTGGTTTTGGTTTCTTTTCTTTTGAGGTTTTGTGTCCTTTGAAAGTTTATTTATTTTGAGCTTGATGATGATGTTCAAGAACCCCATAGTTCCTTTGAGAACTTGGTTCAAGAACTCTAAAGCTCTCTTTGTAATGAGATGAGTGTTGGGTTGTTAATCTCTAAAGTCTTGTAAGAGCTCTAGATAGTCTTAAAATAAACCTTGCATCCATGTTTACTTTTATGCTTTGCACATCATATTTACTTTCCTTGCTATCACTAAGTATCAAGATAATGAATGAACTTGCATTATCATATTTATATTTCAAGCTATGCATTATCATGTTTACGTTTCAAGTTCTCACTTAATATCAAGATAATAATAAGTTGCATCTCATGTTTATTTTATGCTATCACTTTACTTTCTAAAGGAACTTAAAATAAGTGCATGAGCATGTTTATTTTTATGTCATCACTTAAATGAACCTAGAGCTCAAAGACTTGCCCATTGTTGTCTCAAACAAAGGCTTGAAAACCTATGTTATTTGTCTCCTTGTTTTCGGCCTCTAAGGGTTTTAGTGGTTACAAGTGTTGAAAACTATGTTTCATAATTTTTCTTAGCTTTTATGAGTTCAAGGAATACATAGAACTAAGTTTTATGAATTTAAGACCTCTTGAGACAAAATTTATTTAGCTACTGCCCTCTCAAGTATTTGGATGATTTTAGATGTTAAAAATGTTTATCAATGAGTTTTGAAAGTTTGAAAAAGGTTCCAAGAGAAACTAGTATTTTATGTGCTTTAGAAATTATGTTTGATGCTTTTAAATGGAGATGTTTGTTTTTGTTCTGCCTTGCTATGTTTAGCCACTGTATGTGTTGTGTTAATGATGATAATATGATTATGTCTGAGTATAATTAATGTTAAAACTCATATATGGAAGATAAGAGAAGTTAGTAACTAGAAAAGAATTAATTTGAGAGTTTTATATCCTTTAATGTTTGATTTTTCTGGATTCTGTCCAGAAAGGTTTAGAAATGGTAATCATGGATTTAAATTAGTTTAAATGTGTAGGAATGACTCATAAATAGGTTAGGACTTGATCTTGATGCCTTAGGAGCAAACCAGACTTAGAAAGGGTCATTGTTGTGACTCCTAGGTACCCGTAAAGTTAGGATTATGAATTCTGCATCATTGAGGTTTAGAGATGTTCGTAATCATACTATTGAGTGAGAAATACTTAGTTATAACCATATAAGTACCCGAGAGACTAGGCTTCAATGATTCATAACTTAGAATGTGAGTTAAGGATCTTGACGGTCAATGCATAAGATAGTAAGAAATGTGTTAATGCTATGATGCTTAATTTATGCAATGATATGTTGAGATGTTTTATGATGCATGAGGAATGGATTAGCTGAGATATGAGTTTATCATCATGTTGTGTGAATTAGCTTGTGGCAGTTTGAAGGAAATTCGGTTTAACAGCTGTTATGCTGCCGAATTTCCGTCAAACCTAAAAGGGTTGAAAAGATGTTTTAAAGTACCACATGAGTTGAAAACCCTGGGTGACACCGATTCGGCCGACCACCCCCAGGAGATTTTTATGTGACAAAGCACTGAGACGCGCTTTCCTGGGTGACACCGGTTCGGCCAAGCACCCCCAGGGGAGACAAATATGTGAGGTTATAAGTAGATGTAGCCTACCAAAGCGGACAAATTGTTGTGGCTTAATGCCCGCAAAGCGTTTCAAATAGGGTATATCCTAAGAGAGGTGATCCTTGCCCCCTACCTGTACTTGCGAGTCAGGATTATTTTATTATGTTTCGCTTATTCAGATAATAAGTAAGAGCTAGTGACGACTAGCTGAGGTATGAGCTCATAACCTAGTTATTTTAGGGTGGCCTTATTATGCTAAAGCACCATGATTGATGTCACGAAGTTGAGGAATGATCCACTTGAAAGTTATATGCCCTTATGCCACATGGTTTATGTTTATATGCTTTGATGTGTTGTGTATATACTCAAGTATTGATATGCACCCCTGATATAACATGTTGCATTATTAACATCAAGATGCATGCTAAAAGGAATGGACCTTGGATAATTAGTTTTGGAAAACCCTAAATTGAATCTTATATGCATGATCACTGTTTTAGAATTAAACCCAAGGTTCCTGAGGATGTGAGCGATGTAACCCTAGGGTAGGAGACTCCTACTGAGATTCTTTAGTAAGAATTCTCACTCCTCTCTCTCCTTTCTCTTTCTTCTGTCACATCTTCAAAGAGCGATGGCGACGTTCGTGGTCTACATTGATACACCTACTTGGGAGGTTCACTATGACCCGGACCACGGGTCATATCATTTTGAGGGGCAGTGCACCGTGCGAGTCTTTATGTTCATTGGACACCCCTTTGTACATCCTGTACAGAGCTACCATTTCTCCCCGATGTCACCTTACGACGATGCAATGGTTTTTGAGCATGCCCAGACGCGAGATGAGAGGATTCTGCAGATGTATACTGGCGGTTCGATGCCTCGAGACTTCTAGGACTACGTGCCTTGATCCCTGAGTTCGGAGGACTACCCATCCGAGGACCCACCGATGCACATGTATAGCGAGAGTTCTGCCCCTACACCTCAGTTCATGCGAGGCGTGAGCGAGGAGACTGTTACACAACCTAGGCTGGCAAGGCAAGCCGAGAGGCGCCTCTATCGAGGAGCTCACGCTCAGTCTTCACGTGATCCCACTCCTACTGCCCTGCGTCCATGGATTGGTTACACTCCACCGTTTCCCGGATTCCAGTAGTTGGCGTCGTAGAGGAGGCTTAGTGCACACACCACATGTAGAGTGGACAAACCTTCTTTTATTTTTGAGGTTATTCACCATAGGTGCACTCGAGTAGTTATGATTTATTTCTGCTTTCTTGTTTTATGTTGTATTTTATTTCCGCTGTATTACAAGCTCTGCCCGTTCTTAGGGTATGACTAACTATGTACTTCAACTATATTGTTATTAATGAAATGTTTCTTTTGTTATCCTGATCATTGTTCTTTGACTATATGCTTCATCCTTATGTGTTTCCTGTTGAGTGTTGCACGTGCTTTAAGTCCCTGTCGTTCGACTAGTTAAGTTTACGGCTCTCATTTTGCTTTATGTTTTCAAAAAAAAATTTACGCGTAATTTCCGCTAAGTATTTTAATAAAATGATGAGACTAAGAGGTAATAACCTAATGATTAACCTAATGTGTTCTAGAAAGTTAGGTTAAGAATTAGGGTGTTACACAAGCTCTTGTATTTCATGTTCATATTTCATGTTTTGCATATCATATTTTTGTTTCAAGGTATCATCTTAAATCTTGAAGACTTAAAAATGGACGTGCATCTTCACGTTTAAATTTCAAGTCCTACATTTCATGTTTATATTAAGTTATCACCTAAACCTTAAAGACTTAAAAATGAACTTGCATTCTCATGTTTATATATCAAGCCTTGTATATCATATTTATATTTCCAAGTCATCACCTTATAATGATAAAGATTAAAAATGAGATTGCATAGCATGTTTATGTTTCTAGTCATCACCTAAATCTCTAAAGCTCAAGACTTACCCCTTTTATCTTAAATGGAAATTTTGATCATGGACACATCTCTACATGTATATTGCGGCCATGTCCAAATGTTGGGAATGAAGTTGGTTTTATTTTATGTTGAGGTTTAAATCTTGTGTCTTGATTGCACAAAATAATTTTGAAAGAGTTGGAAACTCAAAAAGGAAGCAAAAATATTATTTTTATGAACAAAACCTTATTAATGAGATTTTAATTTTTACCTCTATTTTAATGGTTATAATTTAAGTTTTCAAAGGGATAAAATGATTTCAAGTGGTTTCTATGTCTTAGAATAATTTTTAAAAAAAACTAGCAACTAGAAAGGATTAAAAATGTAACTTCCAAAGCTTTTAAAAATTAAAATTTTGACTATTGTCTTGACATGATAAATTCTGTAAGGTGCTGTTTTGTATGGTTTAGATGAGTAAAAATTACTATTAATGGTTGTAAAAATTATTATTAGCATTTTAGGAAAAACTATAACTAGAAAAGATAAAAAATGTGATTTTAAAGCTTTTAGAAATTGAGATTATGACTACTGTTTTAACATTCCTAAATTCTATGAAATTCTATTTGGCACTATTTATAAGTGTAAAAATTATTATTAATTGTTGTAAAAATCATTTTTAGCTTCTTAAGAAAAGTCGGTAATTAGAAAGGGTCAAAACACAATTCCTAGAACTCTTCAAACAAATTTTCTTAACTGCCCAACACTATACAGCACTGTTTGGTACTATTCATGAGTTTAGAAATTAGTAAAAATTATTCTTGGTCTCTTAAGTGCCTAAAAGGATAATTACAAGCGCTAAATTTGACTGTTTTGCAAAATATGAAAAATTGCATTTCGAACTTCATGTTTTAGCATTTTGGCCAAAGCACTCATCAGAAAGTAAGTCGGTGCAATAAGTTAACTTTTATACTCTATGGTGAGCAATCGCAGGCCAATGTAGCAGTAAGTCAAGCTGAGATATGCTCTTTGGTGAGTGTCGTAGGGCTCAATAGATCACTTAAAAACCCCATTTCGAGGTCCAAAACCTTCAATTGTCCAAAAACACCACCCACCCCCTAGGAAACACGAAGCTCTCATCTCCAATCTCTCTCTCTCTCTCTCTCTCTCTCTACCATTTTCACCAATCTAACATCAATATTTCACTTCCAAAGCTTAAAGGTAAGAGATTTTACTAGTTTTGCTTCTTGTTTCTTCTCTTATTCTCTTGTTCTTAGGGTTAGATGTTGGGTTCCTCTTAGTTATGGTGTCATAGTATTCTTCCAACATTGATGGGATTAGAATAGAGTTACTCTGAGATTGATCTAAGGTTATTGCTTTACTGGCAGATTGTGGTATTGTTCCTACCTCCCAAGATCCTGTTGGTGTCACCCTTGTTCATCCTACCACTCCAGGTGAGTGGGTCTAAACTTGTCACCTCTAAGTTTGACATTAGACCTATTTTCATCAAATACAATCCAAATGCATGGTTTTAAAGATTTCTAGTAAGGAATATGAAATTTTTGTTGATTGTAATTGATTTGGAACTATGGGTTGAAATAGCATGCACTATATGATTTATGAAAACCATGGGACTACCATTATTGAAATGGAAAGATTTAAATTGTGATTTTATACATTGGGAAACTGTTGTACTGGCTATATGATATTTGGACTGGAATATTGTTATATGAGCAAGTTTTGAACCCTAGGATAGAAGACCTTATGAAGCATTGTAAAAAGATTGGTTTTAGAATCAAGAACGACTAAGAGAAATAGAGCTGTGAATTAATGACAGCTATTCCGTAAACCTTGGTATACCAAGGCCCGCCAGGGGTAAGCTTATCATTATTTAGATTAGTCCGCCAGGGACGCGGCTCGCCAGGGACTGAGCACCATTTTATAGTTCATGAGTAGTATGTTCTCTTTTGTAGTGCCTCAAGAAATATCAGGATTTTTATGTTTACAATAAATTTATGATTTTATAACTATTATATTATGAGCTTATAATATATGAAATATGCACCTATTATGTAAAGTGAATATAAATGTTTTATAACTGTGCATTATGTATTCTTTCTTTTGTCCCATGAAGGGGGTTTCAGGTGAAGATTCACCCACTGAGTTTTGTATAAAAACTCACCTCGCTCCTTTCTTCCTATTTACAGATATAGCAGCTGCTGTGGGTCCCTTTCAACCACTTCCTTCTCGGCAGCAATAGAGATTGTAGTGGTGTGCTTCACATAGTGAAGCATTCGCGGTTTGTTAGAGTGCTCCAGTGTTATTGCAAGCAGGAGTCCTGATTTGCATAGAACTCATTTTGCATTTTGCATATTTGACCATACTATGGTTTGTATTTAATGAAACTGGTTATTTCTGGACAAACTGGACAAACATAGTTTGATATGTATATCTGTAAATTGTGTATGGATGATGCTACGATTTCAGAGTTTTGATATTAGTGATGAGATTTTTGTTATCAGTATTTGATTTCAGAAACCAGGGAACTTATAAGTTGAAAAAGAAATCCTATTTTACTTAGATTTTCCTATTTAAATATGCATATAGAGTAATGCATAGGTCACGAGGCTTACGTGGGGAGGGGATTTCTCACGTGCCGGTCACGTGCCGAAATCGGATCGTGACAAAAGGTCTCTTAAGAATGTAAAGAAATTTTAAGAACCATTAGCTTGGGATAACATGAGGAAAGAGGAAATTTACAATTTAAATCACAAACTCTTAGTTATTGTAATTTTGACCCCTTGTTTGGTTTGAAGTATAGTTTTCAATAACTTAGTGATATTGATGTAATTGTTATGTATTGATGGCTATGTGTATAAGAATTATTTAGGGATTCTGTGACTTGAGATAACTATGCAAGTAATGAATACTAGTATATGTATAAATCCTACTGAGCATATCATATGCATTAACTGAGTCTGGTTCTTGATTGCGGCATACTGGATAGGAGCATGTTTACTTTCCAATACAATACTGATGATGAATTATGGCATGTTGTACTTGTAAATGAATGATTGATATGTTTTGTGACATGAAGCAAATTTGGGAAAACTCCATTTCCAACCATTATGCTGCCGGATTTCTGCCAAATTTGTGGACATAGGAAATATTATGAAGCTTATGAGCATGAAATGTTAAATGATATGTCATGATATTAGTTGTAATTGTATACTCATGTTTGCATATCTGAAAAACATGCTAAGATTAAAGATGACATAAGACACATGTAAATGATCCTCTAGACTCCAGGAATTAATTGTTAGGAGAGGTGATCCAATAAGGGGATCCTTTAGACTTCAGGAATTAATGGTTATGAAAAGTGAACCTATGCCCCCTAACCCGCACTCTAGGAGTCGGGAATTTGCTTATCAAGAAGATAAGTGTAGACTAGTGATGACTAGTTTAGGTATGAACTCATAACCTAGAACTCTCAAGAGAAGAGAGTATTAGGGTAGCTCCCATAGAAGAGAATAAGAAATTTAAATCACCTAAAGGAATAAAGAGGAAAGATCATGTTAGAAGGATTATGTTTTTTATGTTATGTCTATTTATTGTGATTCTTGTGATATCTTGCATGTGGCATTGATATGCATTCACGATATAGTATGATGCGTTCATGACATTAAGATTCATAATAAAAGATACGAGCCTCGACTAATGGTATTTGGAACTTATTAATGAGCCTCATATATGCTTACTATTTTCATAATGAAACCCAAGGTTCCTGAGAACGTAGATGATGACACATGTTAAGAGGCGAAAGCCCTATTGAGATTCTTTTACAAGTTCATCATCCCCTCTTTCTTTCTTTCCATCTCATCTTCAGAGGTTGATGGCGATGTTCATGCTCTACAATGATATCCTCACCAAGGAGATGCACTATGACCTGATTAATCGGTCCTGCCATTCTGTGGGTCATTGTGCTGTCTGCCTAGTGTCTGGTTCTCCCTTCTCTCCATTCGCGGATGACTTTGCCTTCGAGCACGTGTGCCTGCATGCTCAGTGGTTTCCTCGTGCTCGCATTGTTGTATCTGCCATCCATGATTTCCCCGACTGCATTCCTCGGTCCACCCCATCAGAGGAGTCACCTTCCCAATATTCTTTTAGTGGTTCCGCCCCCACTGTCCCTATGGAGATGGGAGGCGGTAATGACAAAGAGGCTACCATTACCCAGCCACTGAGGGGTGCTGCGTTAGTTCGTAGAGGAGCCATTCGCCCTCGTCGAGGAGCCCACGTCTGTCCTACCAGTCATCTTGCCACACCTAATGATCTAGCCCAAGTGATTAGGTACCTTCCTCCTTCTCGGGAGCAATGTATGTAGGAGTCGACTATCAGACCTTTTGGATCACCTATGCATATCTAGTTGAAAGGATAGCCTTCTTTTGTTTTTTTTCATTTTCATTAGAGGTTATCTACTCTGGGCAAGCCCTAGTAGAAGTAGTGGGAGGGGAGGTCTTTATTAGATTGTATTTAGTTTGCTTATGCATACTATTCACGCTTATATTCAGATGACTATACTTAGCTCAACCTATGTTGGTGGGCATTGTAACACCCCGATTTTCTGTTAGAGTGAAAATGACCAAAATGCCCTTGAGGTTGTTTTCTGCTCGGAACTCGAGGATAGCCGACCCGAAAATCCTCAAAGGACTAACTCAATGTTTGAAGGGGATTAGATGGCTTACGAATCTATTCAGGAACGAAAAGCTCATTTTCTGTAGTTTCGGGTCAAAATGACCAAAATACCTTGTTGTGTTTTACACGGGTACGAGTGCCGGATGAGCCCGAAACTTCTCCAAATGGTTTTAAAAGGTGTTTTTATGTATTCTGTGACCTCAGTTTTAGTCCCGGTGGTCCTGGGCAGTTTTTGTGCAAAATTATGATTTTGCCCCTTGCATAGTATTTTTAAGCTTAATGATGTGATTAAGCAAACCTAAGTAATATTAGGCTCTAATCGAAGATTAATTAATTTTCATAATTAATCTAGAGTCAAAATAATTTATTAAAGTTAATTGGAACCCAAAATTGCTTAAAGAAACTCAAAATCCTTTTCTAATCTTAATTCTTTGTGAAATGAATCTATAAATAGTATTTTCTCTTACCTATTCCCCTAAATCATGGAAACATGTTAGCATTGGATTCCAAGTTAATGAGGTTTGACTTCATTAATCTAGCAAGACCACCTCCTAATCTAGTCTCACATGGCCCTAATTACCTATTTAAATTCCTAAACACTTACTTACAACCTCCTAACCTTGAGCCTAATCAAAGATACACCTAAACACACCCCTAAACCACAATTAATGCACACAAATCTCTCTCCCTTGGCTGCACATGGTTGAAACCTTTCTCCCCACATTCATCACATGTTAATTTTTATCACAGTCAAGAAACCATGCTTGTGCCCATACCTAGCCATACCCAAACCCATACTTAGCCATTCCTACACCATGCCTTGACATGATACATCAAAGGAGATATTTTTCCTTCCCTCCAAAGGCCTTGCAAGTCACGGCCAGCCCTCCACAAATTCATCCCTCCATGTTTTTATTTTTCTATAAATACTTACCTTGTGAGAACTTGGTTTCATTTTTACATATTTGCTAGTTTTTGCCTTGAAAGCTCATATTGTTTCCTTCCTTTTTCTCAAAGAACTCCAAGAGCTCTTTTCTCTCATATTCTTCAAAGAACCATTCTTTACAACCTCAAACCACCATAAACCATCATTCAAACACCAAAGCTTTCACTCTTAAACACAAAGCTCACATAAAACACCTTTCTTTCCTTTTTCCTTCACTTGGCCGAAATCATCATCATCACTTGGAGAGGAGTTTCTTCTCATTTTCCTTTTCAAGAGCAAGCTCTTTTTCCTTCCAAAGAGATTTCCACTAGGTAGGGGTTTTGTTTCAAAAGCTTTTATTTTACTTGAAATGAAAAAGTGCTAGTTTCCTCTTGGTTCAACTCTTTTCTCTCTTTTCATTTCTAGTCATGAGATTTGGTTTTTGAAAGGAATATCCTGAGCTTGATGATGAGGTTTCAAGATAATGATCTCGAGAATCTCATTTGAGAAACCTCTAAAGCTTGAAACTTGTTCTTGACTCTTGAAATATTTTAGTTTTTCCTTTGTTTTTCCTTTGCTCAAGGTTTCGGACTTCCTTTCTTTTTCCTTTTTATTTCAGTTCTTTTCTCCCTTTTCTTATCTTGATTTTGGTTTTAAAAAATAGTAGGGAGTTGTTCTAATGCTTTCTTTTTACTCAAAAATGCTTTGTTCTAGAAAGAAAAATGTTATTTTCCTTAAGTTTCTCTTGGTTTCTTCGATTTTCCTTCTCATTTCCTTTTTCCTTTTTCGGCCTCAAGGCCTAGTGTTCATCATGATAGCTTTCATTTCCTTTTTCCTTGAAGTTGTTTTGAGTGTGTTTCCTTGAGCTTGATGATGATGTTCCAAGAGCCATGAAGTTTCTTTGAAATCATGGTTCAAGAACTCTAAAGCTCACTTTGTTTGGTTGAGATAAGTGTTGGGTTGAGATTATGTTTCTCTAAAAGTCTTGCATGGGCTCTAAGTTAAGCTAAAAAGGATTTGCATCCATATTTATCTTTATGTCATCACTAAAAGCTCAAGATTAAAGAATGAACTTGCATCCTCATGTTTATGTTTATGTCATCACTAAAATCTCCAAGATAATAATGGAATTGCATCGCATATTTATTTTATGCTCTCACCTCATAATAAAGAGTAAAACAAAGTGCATTGCATATTTTAATTTATGTCATCACTTAAGAGATTTAGAGCTCATAGACTTACACATTATTATCTCAAACAAAGTTTGGGAATGAATGAGTTTTATTCACTTGATTTTCGGCCATGTGATGATGATGAACATGGTGTGAGTTTCATCTAGTCACAAGCGCCAAAACCCGATGTCTTATAATTTTCCTAAGCATAGATGATCTCAAGAAATGTCTTAAGCAAGGTTTAATGATTTAAATTCCTCTTGAGATTATTTTGGAATAGATACTGCCTCTATTTTATTTATGATGGTTTTAATGAGATAAAAATGTTTTCTAATGAGTTTTAAAAGTTTTAAAAAGGTTCCAAGAGAAACTAGCAATTTATGTGTTTTAGAAATAAAGTTTTATGCATTATATGATGCCTTTGAATTCAGTTCTGCCTTGTTTGGTTGCTCACTGTATGATGCTATTTTGATGAAGATAGAATGTGTATATTCATGTATATTTGGTGTTAGAATTAATTTGAGAAAGCTAAGACAAGTTAGTGACTATAAAAGAATTAAAATACAAGTTCTAGATCCCTTAGAAATAAGAATTTTCTGGATTCTGTCCAGCAAGGGTAATATTAGTAAATGATGGTTTATAATTAGTTTAAATGTGTAGGAACTACTCATAATTGGTTTAGGAATTGATCTTGGTACTATAGGAGAAAACCAAACTTAAAAAGGGTCAAAGTTATGACTCTTAGGTACCCGTAATTAGTGAAATATGGATTCTACACTCTTGAGATTAGAATTGTTTATAATCATAGAATTGAGTGAGGACTACTTAGATATGAACCCATAGGTACTCGAGAGGTTAAATCTGATGATAGACAACTTAGATTTCAAGTTAAAAGACCCTAAGGGTCAAAGCATAAAACATTAAGAGAATTTTGATGCTTTGAGTTTGATGATGCAAGTATGATATGTTGATGCATGTGCTTGATGAGTATGAATATGCGAATTCAAGTTGCTATGTTGATAGAGATTGAATATGATAGTTTATGCATCATGAGTTATTGTGGCATAAAGTAGATTTGAATGAAATTCGGTTCACAGCTGTTATGCTGCCGGATTTCCGTCAAATCAATACTTGAGAATGTTTTTTAGAATCATATGAGAAAAGAAAACCCTGGGTGACACCGGTTCGGCCGAGCACCCCCAGGAAAGACAAATTCGTGAGGGTATGAGTAGATGCAGCCTACCAAAGTGGATAAATTAATGTGCACTAGGTGCCAGTAAAGCGTTTCAAAGAAGGAAATAACCCTAACCCACCCTCCGGGAGTCGATGTATTAGGTGATCCTTAGAGATGATATGTTACCCCCTCTATTACCCTATATGAAATCTAGTGACGACTAGTTAGGATTGAGCTCATTCCTAGGCGATTAGGTGAGATGAAGTTTGGTGAACAGATTAAAATCACCGGGGTGGCATGTTGGTTGGATTTTTGGTGAACAGGATAAAAAAGTGGTCTGTAAGAAAAAGAATTTAAGAGTTTGAATATGAGAAAGAAAGTACTATGCCTTTTATGCCACATATATGGTTTATGTTTCTTTATGTTGTGCTCCATTACTATGCTTTTTAGGATAATATGCATATGGTGTTGTCATGCATTCATATCATTAAGACTCATACTAAAAGACACCCACTTCGGATAAATAGATTTGAGAGGTTTAAAACCAAACTTTATGCATGAACACATCTTTCATAATTAAAAACCGAAGTGGTTGGGGACGATGACGACGACACATGTGTTAGAGTCAGAAATCCCTACTGAGAATCTTGAATAAGTTTCTCATCCCTCTCTCTCTCTTTCTTTTCTTCCATGTCGTCTCCAGACGAAGTTGGTGATGTGGTTCATGACTCCTACTAAGGCATGAGCATAGGATTCACACTACGAGTCGAATTAGAGGGATGCAGTGGAAGCACGGGGATGCCGCTTTAGATTTATATACATATAGAAGTGTACTCCTTTTTTATGTGATGATAGAACTATGATAGTCGTAAATTATGCATCTATGATGATATGACTATGTTGTGAAGTTATGTATAACATTTGTATTTTATGGCCATGAATGATATGATTTCCCTTTCTTGTATGTTACGTTTGTGGCGAACGTTAGATTTTATTTTAGCACATGGCTCATGTTTTGTTTTTAAGTCTCAAAAAAGAAAAATTTATTCGTATTTTTTGCTAAGTATTTTGAAAAGAATGAAACTAAAAAGTAATAAACTAATTATTAACTAAAATACATTCTAGGAGTATTGGGTTAAGAATCAAGATGTTACAGGCATGACACTATTTTACATGTATATTTTGTTCCATGATAGGAACAGTTGATACAGATGATATATGATGATATGATTAAGCTTATGATATTATGGTATTTGTATTTTGTGTATGCTTATGACATGTTTTTAGCTTTCTCTCTTACATGTAAGACGAATGACAAGTTTTACTTAGCATGCGCGGCTCATGTTTTATTTTAGGTTTAAAAAAAAATTTACCCATATTTTTGCTAAAGTATTTCTACAAGCCTAAATTAAGAACTGGAACAAAAAAGTAATAACTAATATTTAACTTAAATGCATCCTAAGTGTGTTGGATTAAATATTAGGGTGTTACATTTTAGACTAGTGCAAATTGAAACAAAGTACTTTGGTTCATAAAAATAACCTTAACAACCCACGTCCCTTGCAATCCTAAGCACTATGGGATTTGTTTCCAAGCTATCCTGTATTTCAATAAAAAAACTAATAGGGTGAAGGGTGAGGCATGGGGGACAAACACTTAGTTTGGTATTGTTGTGGCTCTCAAAAAGTCATAGTACCATCATTTAGTAAAATAATATAAAAGTTGCTCTCAATAAGCAAGAGCTATTGAAGTAGTGTTTGGTAAATATATTATAAAAGCGCTATCAAAATATAAAATAACTATAATAGATATAAATATTTGTGGAAAAATAAAAAAAATTAAAAGTCTTAATTAATGGAAGGTTAAAATTGGATTGTCATTAAAATCAAGGGTTATATTAGCTTTTTAAACTTTTTGAATTTTAAAGAACAGAAGTTAGCTCTGAAATGTCCTATGGGATGCTTTCAAAAGTACCCATGGCTTTTAAAAACTAAGAGCAAAAATATCTCAGCTTTTTAGTTTACTAAACAAAAAACAATTATTTATCCTTTTCATAAGCCAGAGTACACAACTAAAGAACATTACCAAACCTATCGAGAGTGGGAATGAGTTGCGGTTAGTGGTGATTGACAATGGTAGTGATGGATAATGCGCTAGTGTGAAAAAGTGACAAGAGCTATGAAAGAAAGAAAAAGGGCAAAAGTGATAAATCATATGTGAAATTATTTTTTAAAATATTAAAATATAAATGTATCAACCCTAAATTAATATTGACCTTTAGATTTATTGATCAATGGCTAAAATCTTATCACCATGTGGTGCCAAACACATTGGAGATTGGACATTACTAGAGAATGACCTAGGTTTTGTTTGGTTCAAAGGCTTTTGATAAAATATTCAATTTAATCTCTTATAAATATATTTGGAACAAATTAATCCCACATATTTTAAAAGTGTCAAATGTGTTTCTCATATTTAAAAGAAAAAAAAAGGACAAATTGTATCTTTATACAGTTCCATATACTATGCAGAAAAATTAATTTATTATCTTTTTCACTATATAGCACTATACAGATGAACCGATTTGTCCAATTTTTAAAATATGATGAACTAATTTGAAAATTTTCAAATTCAGAATGAGTAATTTGTTCTAATACATTTTTATGAGGCCAATTTAAATATTTAATCCCTATGTTTTGAGCACCCCTTGGGAACAACCAAACAAACGCGACACCCTCGTCAATCCAGACGACAAACGTCCACCATAGCGGACAAATTAAAAAGAAGACTGGACTGTTGATTGGAACCTGTTGAAAGGGAATATATTGTGTGCACTTGTGATTGGGACCTGAACCTTATGTCGTTCTGAAGAGTTGGGTTTCATACTTTCACAGTGGACGGCGCTCAAGGCTCATTGCAGTAAAGACAAGATAACTGAGAATCAAACCTAAGTCAGTCTCAGTGCTGAGAATGTTTGGCTTTGTTGCTCCCTCCACCCCCGTAACCACCGCCTCCGCCTCCGTTCGCATTCTGTGTGCATCCCTTTACTCTCCTTCTACCCATCACCTCTCTTCCCATCTTCTTCCTGCAACTTGGGTATTCTTCTTCTTTTACTCTTATTTTTGTTCTTCTTTTTATTTAAAAAAAAAAAAATTGGCGTTGGCTCTCAAACGGGTGTGTTCACTGCTCAGGTTCGGTCATCTTCACTGTGCTTCAGTTTTGTTCCTATCAAGGCCATGGCTGAGACTGGTTCGATTTCAGTGCCCAAAGCTGCTCCTGGCTCTTCTTCTCCATGTATTTTCAATTCTCATTCTTATTTTATTTTATTTTTTTCATTCTGTTTTTGGTTTGGGGATGGGGATCGAACCCCAGGATGTGGTTTATCAAGGCAGTATATCCTGCCACTGAGCTCAGGCCTCAACCACTTTGTTTATATTTTTTTCTGTTCAAAAAAAAATTGAAGGTGATGTTGGGCCCTGAAGGCTCCAGCGTTGACCCACATCGGTTGTTATTTTTGGGGTGTGGTTGGGGTAGAGGGAGTATGTTGGGTCTCTGGGGTGGCCTTAAGTTGATAAGGTTGTGGCCAAGGATGTTGAAGCTTGTGGTGGTGGTGGTGTGAATTCTACTCTTGGTGCTACTGGTGATGATGCTGCTGCCACGGCACAAGTTCTGGGGATTGGAAGAGTTTGGAGGCTGAGTTGAGACTCTGGTGGTGCCTTTTGGTAGGGGTGTTCAGAATTTTCTTGGAGAAGCTATTACTCCTCTTCAATTCTTACCCTGAAATGACAATAGCATGTATGTGTCTTGCATGGAACATAAAACAAAATTCCAGTATTAGGAGTTAAGAGCATTCAAAAAGAAAAGACATACAAGCTCATTTCGCTTTTGTTTTAGTATAAACTGAATTGAGTCTTTTTCTAGTATTCCTGTCCGAGTTGGAAAACTTCTCTTCACCCCCTATTTTATAGTCAGTAATTTAAACGAAGTTTTGTGTTTCAGCATATGAAGTGAGAAGAATGATTCATTTCGAGAGAGCCTTTGTGGACTTCTATTTGTCTTTAAGTTTTAACCAATTTTCTAAATATCAAATTGTATCCATTTGGAACTTAAGTTGTGCAGGGTTGTGCCTTTGTTCATGTACACGTCTTCGTTGATACAGGATAGAACATCAAAGCAAGAAATTGAAGTATCTGCAGAGTATTGGACAGATGTCAAATGTGATGACATTATTGCCAATGCTTAGCAATTCATGAATTGACATCTATGGACATTCATATTTAGCACAAGCATATGACAAGCTAGCTTATTTTATGCTATCACATTTGCAAGTCATGTGAGGTGCAGGCAGCTTATTTTGTGCTTTATTTTGCGGTACTTGATAACTTACATAAGTTTGCCATTAAAATAAACTGAAAATTATGAAAAGAGAAGCTTGAATATGACTCCTGTTGTGCCCTCTGGCCTAAATCAGTGTGCAGCATCCTCATAACTTATTTGGTGTTTCAACTTTTTGAATAGTGCAGCTACAGCATAGTGAACTTGAAGCAAACCCCAAAGGCTTTTTAGTAATAATGAATATTAAATGGACATATTTTGCAGAGTTACCACCACCCTTTGATTAATTGTGTATGGAGTTAAATCGTCTCTGCTGCATGCTCCAACTGCACAATTTAAATTTTAGAGTCATGATTTGTTCCCAATGTGATTTTAACAATACTATGTTGACTACTTGTACTTGACTGAATATTTTAGATGTTAAATATATTATATCCATGGTTTACTTTGATGATATTTTCTGTTCATTAAAACATAAGAATAATAGGGTCTGCCATGTTGTGTTCTTTTGCTATGAAACAGGCAGCAAGCAAGCATTGATCTCATTGTCAGACAAGAAGGATCTTGCCTTTGTTGGGAATGGACTCCAGGAATTGGGGTAGGATATTACAATTCTGTTAATCAGTGTTTTGTTATGTTTTTCTTTTGAAATGGTAGAATATTATTACAATATTTTGTGCTTTTTATGGAAGTTCAAGAAGCTTCAGTGACAATAATGATAATCCCAATATTAAATTGTAGGTACACTATTGTTTCCACTGGAGGAACAGCTTCTGCATTGGAGAGTGCTGGAGTGGCTGTTACTAAAGTTGAACAGCTTACTCAGTTCCCTGAAATGGTGAGTGTGCTTTGTAGCTTGTGTGAGTTCTCCTTCCAAAAGTCTCATCATCAAGTAAAATGTATGAACTTCAGAAGATATGTGTATGAATTTTTATGGCCTTAATCATTTTTCCTTTTACTGATTAGTGTGCTGCTTTTGATGTTTTTCGGATCATAAGACTTGGGCTTTTTGATATATTGCCGCTGAACTAAGTTGTTATAGAGTTTCTCTTCTCTTTAATAATTTTCACTTGAATTTTGGTAGTAAAATTTGTACCTATAAAGTTTTTAGTCACTAGTCTGTTTTAGAATCATGGCTTCTCATCTCTTTGTTACTTAGATAACTAATTTTTAACAACCGTTTCCAATATGTAACTTTTGTGGTTTCAAATTCGTGAACTTTAAATTGATGGTAATCATGCTTGCGTTGGTAACTTGTTTAACTTTTGTACGCCTCAGAACGAAATGAGTGAATTCTGAATTTAGAGACAGTAGGCTGTGATTGGACTCCAAAACCTCATGCAAATGCAGGATTGTAGACTTCCTTGCAGAGTTTTGGTAAAATGAGACTTTCACATAATTCAATTGAATCAGTGCTAGTGCTGAGCACCAATATAGCTTGTAAGCCTTCAACTTCACTTAACTAACATAAAATAATAACTGAACTACAGTGTTGAAATTTTGGAACTAACAGTCACGTAAATAGAGTAGTGGGATAGGAAATAGCTTAAGTCAATTAATATAGTCTTGTAAATAGGAGTAGTAGTTATGATATCTCATGTATAGATATCCCTTTATGTTGAATAAAATGATTGAGCAATTCAGCCAACTTCTATACTCTTTACTTCAAGTTACATTAACAGAGTAACTGAATTATAACTAAATATGTCACATGCAGAATTCTGGCAGTAAGTTCAGCACATAATTTAATGAGCTGGAGATTCTTTGGATCACTATAGCATATCACTTAACTGAAAGACCAGGTTTGATGTCGGATACTAACTGACATTTAACATTTGGCTTTCAATGAGGGAAACTAACCCTTGAATCCAATCTCTGATACTGGATATTCATAACTTTAGCATTAGCATTCCATTACAAGGGGGAAACTATGATGAAATCCTTGTCTGGTTTCTGGTTTTGGTATTGATAACATCTGCGCCATTCTTTCAATGTGGATGGAATTGGAAACTATTCTTGGAAGCAAATATCTCCTACATCTGATTTTGTAGATGCATATTACATAAAAGGTTGTAACATTTTCTAATAAAGTACTGTTCCATGATTGGGATAACTTGTGTTAGTTGTTGACTTGTTATTTAGTCTTTTTTTTTTTAATTATTATTATTGTTATTCTGCTTGGATTTAGGGTAGTAATGAATATATATGTCTACAGAGTGTTTCTTTTTCTCCCAATGAATATACAGGATAGTTATGAATTTGTATTTTATTCTAGATATATACTCTTTTCCTTCTCATTAATACATTTTTTTCTATATAAAAGAAATAAAAGAATGCAGAGCATATTTATTTTTGTCTTGTATTGATGCATTATGCATGAAATCAAGCTGGGTTTTCCCATGGGCAGTGAGTTATTGGTGTCTACATGATCTTGTCTTTACTAATACAATAAAGGTATATCTGCTCGTGGTCTGGAATATTGTTAGCTTGTGACACATTTTGTTTATGTATTTTCTTTCATATGTTTCACCTTTTGCTTCCTCTTTTGAGAATTCATGTGTATTTTTGGTCTCTCATTTGGACTGTCCATTACATAACTTACATTTGTAACTAGAATGTTTGGGGCTTTTCTTCACAGCTCGATGGTCGTGTCAAAACTTTGCACCCTAACATACATGGGGGTATCCTTGCTCGAAGAGATCAAAAACATCATATTGAAGCTCTTAATACACATGGAATTGGTGAGTTTTTGCTATCAGCTTTATTATTAAAAGTACATAATGCTAGAAATTTGTTTTTTGAATTTGGAGTTTTGGGTCATTTAGTTTGTGAAATTAAGTATTTTATTGCTTTCACTTAAAGTATTCCTTTTCAGGTACTTTTGACGTGGTGGTGGTGAACTTGTACCCATTTTATGATAAAGTTACATCACCTGGAGTTGAATTTGAGGATGGAATTGAAAATATTGACATTGGTGGTCCAGCCATGATTAGAGCTGCTGCGAAGGTGGTTTGTTTGATTGAAATGTCAACAAATTAAAGTTTTTAAATGATGACAGAGACCTTTTTGCCCCATTGTGTCTTTATGTGGTCTTTAAAACTTATAATGTTTTTTAAAAGCACTTTGAAGATGTCTTAAGCTTGCATATTGAAATATTTTAAATGTAAGCTCATAACTTCTTGGAGCAGAATCACGGGGACGTTTTGGTTGTGGTTGATTCAGAAGACTACCCTGCCCTATTAGAATTTCTTAAGGGAAATCAGGAAGATCAAATGTTCAGGCTAAAACTTGCTTGGAAAGCTTTTGCACATGTTTCTGCCTATGACTCTGCAGTATCTGAGTGGCTGTGGAAGCAAAGTGGCGGAGGTATTTCTGTTACAAATTTGTTAGGAAATATTAATCCATACCCAACAGTTACTTATTGTGAGAATGTCAATTACAGGAAACTAACATAAATTGTAATCATAGTCATAGAATGGAAGTACTTAATTGACACGTGCAGCGTGTCAGATTAAAATTATTGTACCTAAATTGTCATTTGTTTTCTAATTTTATGGTCTGGCCGCAAATCAATGACTTTGAAATTGCATAGTAGATTTGCAAAAGGGCTTGCAGTAAAACCAACAGAAGTTTGCTTGCTGCATGGTAACAGAACATGGTATTCTGATTTGACTTGTGCTCTCATTTTGATGACAGATAAATTTCCTCCTAGCTTGACAGTACCTCTTTCGCTCAAAAGTTCTCTCCGATATGGTGAAAATCCTCATCAAAAAGCTGCTTTCTATGTTGACAAAAGACTTTCTGAGGTCAACGGTGGTGGAATTGCTACTGCCATACAACACCATGGAAAGGTGAGAGTCAATGGCTAATTTACTCTATCTACTAATGTAGTGTTAACGGCAATGTATATCTTTTGTATAATTTAAAAGTTATTATATGATATTTGGGGATTAGAGTTCTAGATTTGTTATTGATCTTCGCATAAGATAATGTTGTGCATAGTCTTTTAATTTTAATATTTACTTGCAGGAAATGTCATATAATAACTACTTGGACGCTGATGCTGCTTGGAACTGTGTGTGTGAGTTTAGGAATCCCACATGCGTAGTGGTGAAGCATACTAATCCTTGCGGGGTAGCATCACGTGATGATATTCTTGAAGCTTACAGACTAGCTGTTAAAGCTGATCCAGTGAGTGCATTTGGTGGAATCGTAGCTTTCAACGTGGAAGTTGATGAGGTAAGCTCCTTATTGAAAATTGTAGGCTATCAGGAATTGGGAATCTCTCTGTATTTCTATCCAGGGAATATGTCCAACCTTGCAAGCAAAATATGATTTGGATGTACAAAGTATCAATAGTTGATTTTGATAGCACCTAGTGGGATAAGGCTTGAAGGTTATTGTCATGGTACTACTGTTAAAATTCAATCTTTTAGTTGAAGTTGTGCAAGGTGACCCTGTCCATGGTTTCACATTTTATGCCAGGGGCTAGGGTAGGGCTGTTAACTTGTTTTTTCACTGTCTCGTTTGTGAAGATAAGGCATTAGTTCTAAGATCCCATCTTGGCAGTGAAGGGTGCAATGATATATACACACACTTGCTTTTTATATTTCAGGTTCTTGCTAAAGAAATTCGAGAATTTAGAAGCCCAACAGATGGAGAGACAAGGATGTTCTATGAAATTGTGGTTGCACCCGGCTATACAAAGAAAGGGCTAGAGATTCTTCGTGGAAAGTCAAAGACTCTTCGGATTCTTGAAGCCAAAAAGAATGAACCGGGAAAGCTGTCTCTGAGGCAGGTTGGTGGAGGGTGGTTAGCTCAGGATTCAGATGACTTAACCCCAAATGACATAAAGTTCAGCGTAGTCAGTGAGACAGCTCCAACGGATGATAAGCTCCATGATGCAGAGTTTGCATGGTTGTGTGTGAAGCATGTCAAAAGCAATGCTATTGTGATAGCTAAGGTTGTCATCTGCTCTACGTTGAAACTTTTTTATGCTTCAATGCAGCATATTTAAGGATCTTATAATTTCTTTAACAATTTTTGGCAGGACAAGTGTATTTTAGGCATGGGAAGTGGGCAACCAAACCGACGAGAGAGTTTAAGAATCGCTCTCAGGAAAGCTGGAGATGATGTTAAAGGAGCAGCTCTCGCTAGTGACGCCTTCTTCCCATTTGGTAAGTGTTAAAAGTCATACAAAATAAAATATTTAAATATAAGAGTGTTAGTGGTGCATGGTTAATAATTCCTTTTGATGTAGACGTTCTCAGAAGACCATCACTCATTCATCTGAAAATGACAGTAAATTGTTTAGTAATCTTCAATGGTCATATATTAAATTAGATATAGATAAATAGAAAGAAGACATTTGCTTTATTTTTATTTTTTCTATTAACAAGGATGTATCCTAATTTACTTATAAACAGCTTGGAAAGATGCAGTGGAAGAAGCTTGTGAAAGTGGAATTAATGTTATTGCAGAACCAGGTGGGAGTATTAGAGACAAGGATGCCGTAGACTGTTGTAATAAATACGGTGTTTCCCTACTTTTTACCGAAGTGAGGCACTTCAGGCATTGATGTTCAGTATTTGTTTTGCTGAAAACTGCTGCTTCGGATTGGTAGCAGGTTCACTTTTTAACTGAAAGTCTGGAACCTGTTTTTGACATCGAATTGCTGTATAAGGATGTTGTATTATCCAAGTTATGTGGGAAAATAATGCTTTGCTTAATTTTTCATGGTGTGATAGTATCCTGTGACCACATGGCCTTTAAAAATATTTTTTTAATAAAGAAAGGATAATGAAATCTTTGCCGTCGTTACTCTTCCTTCTCTTCATTCGAACCGTTTGACTCAGCCTCTCCACATCCCATTTCCAGAAGATGAAGTTTTTTGCTGGCGAATTTAAGCAGTAGACAAGTGATCGAGACTGTTTTTTATCTAGAAATTATGTGATGTTGAGTGGATTAAATAAAATAACAACGTAATAAAGGAGGCCTAAAGTGGACTCCAAGGAAGTGGATGTAAGGATGATTCACCTACTGTGAAAGAATACGTGGGGTGCATCAGTTTGAGCTCCGTGGGGACTATTATCTCCTATGTGGATTAGCAGACTTTGGGGGCTGTTTTCCTCCTCATGATGGACAGACAGCATGAAAGGGCAACCCAAGAAACATCAAATGCCATTTTTCCAGGTTCTGGATTGACGCTCTCATTGACAAACCAGCCTTCCAAAGCCTAAAATCTCCAAGAATCTCACCATATAAAGGTATAACCTAGTGGTTGTGATTGTAACTTAGTGGCTACTGGTCACCATTTAACCACATTGTAAGGGTTCGAACCCTATCCGATCCTCTAAATAAATAAAAAAAACATGTTTTTCACCAAGAAAAAAAAAAGGAGGTATAACCTTTACCTATGGGTGATGACAGTTAGCAAGTTACTAAGAATGGGAATAAAGGAACTGTACGGAGTGAAGTGAGATATGATGTCCTAGTAGGGTACTTTAGGGCCCCAAAAAGCAAATTCAATGTGGCCCAATAACAATCAAATCATAGGCTATGATATCATCTTGAAATTGAGTGGGCATAACTTAACCCCAGAAGTTAGCACATGGGGGAAGGGTGTCCAATTTCTTATATAGTCTATCTAAGTCATATCCTTAACCAATATGGAATCCTAACCCACCAAATGCCTGAATCATCCTTTGGTCGGTTATTGGGCTAGTAGCCTCTATTCTCAGGTTCAGACCACCTAAGAGATCAGTCTAATTTGTCGTTAATTCATGATTTATGTTATTTGTATTCACCATATATAAGACACCGTGCTGACTCATATGCTCCACCATTAAATGGGGTTTGGACCCCATTCAAGTGGAATCCATATCCAATCCAATGGTGGATGCGATGTGAGTCAGCATGATGTCCTATGCATGGTGAGTACAAATAACATTTTTCTTAATTCACACATTTTCCTTGGTCTCTTGTTAGCCTACAGCCTTAGAAGAATAACCTAAGCGTTGACTGGCAAGTTGATTTACTGTTCAATACTTCGAATTGGATCAGCTTCTAAGGATAAGAAATATGATATCTTCTCTTCCTCCCTTTTTCACTTGGCATGAGTATTTGGTTGTTTGTCTTCTCAGCTTGTCCCCTTTGGATGACATGAATGGTGTGCACTGTTTTCCAAACCAATGACTCTGCGATTAGTGAGAACCGTAAACGGAAGGCCCTTAGTGACAGTATTTTCCTTGAAATCTTGGAAGGTATGTTGAAAGGTAAGAAAACCAGTGCTTCAAAGTCCTCATCAGCTCCAAAAGAGAGGCTTCCAAGTCCCCCCAAGCCGTCTCCTGTGACTAAAAGATCTTCCAAACCTCCCACTCAAACATCAAAACCTTCTCCTTCAAAGAAACCATCTGAAAAACCTACCTCATCAGCCCCTTCCTCTATTCCAAGTCGTCGATCAGTGTGTCTACTTTCAAAGGAAACCAAGGCGAAGGATGCGCCTTCTACCACAATTGATATGGAGGAGTTTAGTGTTAAGGGACAAGAAGTTGATAGAGAAGCTGCTAGTTCCACCACACCCTCTCAAGAACATGGTGTTTCTTTTTATGATCACAAGTGATAACACATACAATGGAGAGGTTGAAAGGCTGTGCAGGGGTGTAAAAAGTAGAAGTGAACAAGGTGGTGATGTTGGGAGCGTCCCCTGCCTCATACATTGATCTCTTGGTTTCTCATCAGCTTGCGAACTTAGAAAAATACCCAAAGTGTTTATTGGTAAGTTCATTTGTTGTTCGATATTTTGGATTGAATCAACAACCAAAGAGGGTGCAATGCGTAGCCACGCAAAGAAACATGTCTGAACACACCAAACAAGCAAGGTGCGTAATAGTTTTCACCGGGGGTTAAGGTGGGTAGCGAAGGAATAGTGATGAAATTCCTACTAGATTACTGCGGGATACCAATGGAGGTCATCTACACGTACAGATCCGTCGGTAACTATCGACAGGCTTATTGACGGATTGAGCGTGTTTTTTAAAAATTTATATTTTCACTGGAAGAAATGGATGACAACCTATTAATAAGCCCGTTGGTATAGGATAGCATGCCACGCGGCGCGAATGCTATACTGACAGGAATACAAATGGGCATATTTCTTTATGTTTTTTAAATGTCTTTTTTTAATTTTTTTATTACCATTATTGATGGGATGATCGGTGAGTTTTTATTAAAGTAATTTTTATATTTTATTACTATTAATTATTAATGGGACACCAATGGATTTTAATTAAATTAATTTTTTATTATTAATTATCGACGGGAATATAAACGGGTTTTTAAATTTTTGAAATGTTGGCATGCATATCTTAGGATTCCCTTTTCTTGTTGGTAAACCTATTGGGGTCCCCGACGTCAAAACGGTACCAAAACATTGTAGTTTTGCTTGTGAACCAACGTAGATTAACAGATAATCCTTTTATGTCTCTTTCCTCTAGAACAACATCTGTACACAATGACCGTATATCATGCTCATAAAATTTCTCCTATGCACCAATGCAGCCATCGACAGATAGCCCATCTACACACAAACCAACTAGAACACCACATACTCCAATATGATGGTACACTCTTTGTACGGAAGATGAAGAGTGTATGACTCAAGCGTCCAACACTCAACAAGTGCACTGATGAGTGCCATATCATAATCAAACCTAGAACCATCTGCTTGACATACCACAAACTAGCCTGCCTAAGAAAATGCTCTATTCGTGTATATAGTGCCACAATCAAATTATAACACCTGATTTTCAAAGTCCGTGTATCCTATATGATAATTTATAAGACATTAAAGTCTAAAAATAAAAGTAAAATTCTACAAAATTTCAAAGCTACACCAAACATCGCACTAAATTAAGATTATCTTAATAATATGCAAAATTGCATTAAAATAAATAAATTACAACAAAACTAAATTAAATCAAACATGTCACAAAAATAAAGTTAACAAAAACTAAAATTAAATTTATGAACATTTTCCAATTAAACTAAATGCAAGCAAAGTTCTAAAACTAGAACTATATATTTGTTATAACAAATAAAATAACATATTACACAAAAACAATTAATGTTACCATTCATTTAAATTAAAGTTTAATAACAATTAATGCTAAAATAATATACAATGCTAATAATAAATTTAACTAGTATTATAATAAATATATTACAATATTCTACTAATTTACACTAAAATAAAATACAAACAAATTAAACTGCAACAAACTTATATTTATTACATTTCACAAATTAAACAAAAAAATGCTAGCTAAGTTCCAAAACTAGAATAAATTTAACATAAACATTACCAAAACAATAAAAATAAACTAGCATACTAAAAACCTAAACAAACAAATTAAAATGTAAAAACATTGATGACAAAATTCAATGCTAATCATAATAATTGAACTATAAATTAAAAATAAAATAAAATACAATGTTAAAGAATAAAAATTAAATTCAATTACCAGTACTATCAGTCTGCGTGCACTACGATCAATAGCATTAAGACGATAGAGTTCACTCTCCATGGCTACCATCTTTTTGGCACTACCTCCTTCCCCTCTCAAAATTCCCACCACTGCCTTCTCTATTTTTCACAGAATTGGTATCAATTGTCCACCGTTTATAGACAAAGGCCACCACAAAGTCAATTAAAATTGCTCACCTTTGACAATTATAATACATGGTGTATACGTGTCAGTAGAAAAGTTCCATATGGCCCTAGAGTTCCCCGAGATCCACTCTGTTTGTTGGGTTCTGAATTTCACTAAGTCCGAATCCTACACCTCCTTGGAGGGCTATATGATAGAGTCAGATTTTTGGGACCAAAAGTCTTGGTAATTGCTCTCCAAAGGAAAATAAATTGAAGATTGATTTTTAATGAATTTTAGGAAGCTTCTAGAAATTTCATTTTTAGCCCATAAGTTTAGAAAATCGTAAAAATTCTCGAATTTGAACTAAAACTCAAAAATTGGATTTTGATTGGTCAGGGTTCTGATTTTTTTTATATTTTATGTGAATCTAAATGGGGGGTATTTCCTTATTTACATTTATGTTTTAAAGTTAACGGAGAGTAAAATAAATGAGGACATTAAATAAGTGAGTATAGAGGTAACCCAAGTGCCTAATGACAATAAACTGCAGCAACTGAACTTTGCTGTCACCGTATAGCAGTCCAAGATCGCTATAGCGGTCACAGGAGCGAAATCTTGCGGTCTAGATGTTCTGAGGACCGCTGTAGCGGTCCTATATAAATGCACAGTACAAGGGATGGGAAATGGCTAGACCACTATAACAGTCATACATCACTATAGCGGTCATAAGTGGCCAAATGTACGCAGTGTAATCTTCCTAACTGCTATAGCCCCTTGAGCATGAACATACCTGAAAAACAATGCCATTTCATTTTTGCCCCTTTTAAACCTATTTCGAGGTCTTCCTCCTCCCCAAATCAGATGCATAAACAAACCTTCACCCCCAAACCCTCATTTTCTCTCTTTTCTTCCAATCCCACTCAAATCTAGCTCCCTAAATCATCAAGGTGAGTATATGTTGTAAGATTTTGTCTCCATTTTCACTATTCTTTCATATCCTTGGTATGGGTATTGTTGTTTCTCTCATTATTGTCAAGCGGGGGTGCTCCCTTAATGTTGTTAGTGAATGTTTAGAGCAATCTAGAGCTTCACATAGGTTGTTTATGAGTTTTGTTGTTTTAATAGTAGACATTGGTGTCTTTCCTCCTCCTCAGAGTGTTGTGGTGTTGGTACTTCACAGTATACCCCTCAAGGTGAGTGGGTTTGATTTCATGACCTTATTTTGGTCATTATATAATTAATTTCTAGCATTATAAAATATTTAGAGAGAATTTATACTTGAGTTTGGACATGGATTAAGATTTATATGTTTTTGCAAGGATTAATCTGAAAATCTACATTTATAATAATGCATGGGACCATATTTGATAAGCAGTTACTATTGTTGATTTATGCCATACTTTAAATTTGATTCATGATGAGGAAATATTATGTTTTACTTATGGGAAGCAATAGCTAATAGAATTCCCATTTTAAGATTTCAGCTAATGTTATATTAGGAATTACTGAGAGGAACAGAAATGTGAGTTAACGGTAGTTATTCTGTTAACCTTGGTATACCAAGGCGCGCCAAGGGCAAGTTATCCTTATGTGAGATCAGTCTACCAGGGACGCGATTCGCTAGGGACCATTAAGGTCTCAACTATAGACTCATGTTTGCTAGGGACTGAGTATCGCCCTTTAGTTTATGGATAATCTGTTCTCCTTGTAATACCTTGGGAAATAATATGGTTTTTCATGAATTCAATAAATTATGATTTTATGGTTATTACATAAAATAAATAGAAATGAATTGTCTTTACTCCATTATTATCATTTATGTATGATTCTTTCTTGTCGCATGTATAGTTATGAGTGAGGATCTACTCACTAAATTTTGTTACAAAACTCACACCTCTTTTCTCCCTTTTCTCACAGGTCTAGCTGTAGGTCAAGATCCTCCTCCCCCTACTCAACAGTACTAGTGTTTTCAGCTTTAGGATGAGCTTCACATTGATGTGAAGTTTGATTGTTTTGTATAGTGTGCTCCAATGATAGTGCAGGCAGGGTCCTGAACCATGCATTTATTTTATTTTGTATATCATGATTCTTTTGTATTAAAATAATTTAGCATCCATGGTTTATTTTGTAAATGGGCAACTCAGTTTAAAATATATCACAGCTACAGTTTCAGATTTTATTTATGAGAAAAGGATTATTAAGGTTTATTATGAGTTTAAGATGAGATTTGATTTATGATTTAAAGAGATTTTATGAATAAAATATGCATGTAGTACGGCGCAGTGATCACGAGGCTTACGTGGGGACTGGAATCCTCACGTGCTGGTCATGATCCAAATCGAGTCATGACAACAACGCTTTGCAAAGTCAATTTGAATCAACTTCTCTCACCTCTAACAATGCTATGCAAAGTCAAATCTAATTGACTTCCAGCAAAACTTGCAAATAGCAGAAGCAGCAAAAAAAATTGACTGAATTGAAGGGTTAGCAGAGTCAAGTTCAATCGACTTCCTTTAAAGCCTGCAGGATGACATTGATTTGATTGTTGCGTGCAGAATTGACCATTGCAGATCTTTTACTGGAATCAATTTGAACTGACTTCAGCCTGTTCTCGTTTGAAAGTTTGAAATTAATATGGAAGTCATTTTAAATTGACTTCTATTAAATTTAAAACAGGGCAAATGCATATGGGATGAAAAGTAGGGGAGTTCGTAATTAGTTATTTTTTTATTTTATTTATGTAAAAAATCTCCATAAGCAAAGACATTAGACTAGTTTTTCAAATAGCAAAAGTGTAGATTTACCCAAACTTAGGAAATATTTGTCAATAAATAATAGGGTTAAATGCGTTTTACCTCTCTATACTTTAGGTATTGTGCAATTTAGACCTTGACTTTTAAATTAGTGCGATTTGACACCCTAATTTTTATAAACCGTGCAAAAAAGGCCCTTATGTGTGACAGACGTTAAAAATCACCATTAATAGGCATGTGCTTCTCGCATGCCTTAATAATCTGATAAAAATACCTATTTTCCAATTTCTCAACTCACTCACGCCCTTTCCCGTTCCTCTGCCCTCTCTCTTTACACTCTCAGAAAAATCAAACGCTCCACAACCACAACTCCACCACCTGACACCCACCTCCGCGAGATTTCACTGGTTTAATTTGATTGGCGCCATCATCATCCTAATCATTTTAAACAATTTGCACCCTTTTGTTTTTTTTCTTCTGGCATTTTGGTTAGTGGACATGCTTCTTCTCAAGGTGCCAAACAAACCCAAACTCATATGGAATAGGGGTAGCGGTGGTTTTTTCTTGCACCCACCTCTCTGCTTTCAGATCCTGTAAACAAGGATGGGGTGCGCAATCAGTGCCTCCATGGTGGAAGGTTCTATTTGGATCAAAGAGCAGCGACGCAAAGAGGAAGACTCATGACTGTGCGACGGAGACCACCACTGATCGACTTCAGAGGCTGCTACAGAGGCTCGCAAAGGGACCACCATTCGTTGTTGCGCAGGTCTGGGTCTGGAGGCCAGTACCACTGGTTGACTTCTGAATCTAGATCTGCTTCATGAAGGAATGGATCTGCCACTTGTGGTTTTTTTTGTGTTTCAAATGTTTGATTTGTTGAATTTTATGTGTTGAAAATGGATCTGCTTCATGGTGTTGATTCTCCTTTTATGAATCTGAATCTGTTGATTTGTTAAATTTTTTGTGTTGAAAATGGATCAGCTTCATGGTGTTGATTCTCTTTTTGTTGAATTTGAATGTGGATTAGAGATAAGGAATATAGGAAGGGTAATTTTATCCAGAAATCATGTCATGTGACTAGCATATGGGCATTTAACAGATTAAATGGATGTCTATTTAACAGAAGGACTATTTTTCGCAGTTTGAAAACTATAAGGGGTCGCATTGTACAATTTAAAAAGTCAGGGTCTAAATTGCACAAGGCATAAAGTCAAGGGAGTAAAATGTATTTAACCCTAAATAATACAGTCCATTACATGTACAAAGTCAGTAAGAGGAATGATACACAACCATCTTTATACCTACACCAAAAACTTACACTAAGGTCGATGACAAAATAAACGTATGGGAATTGTATAACTACAGAAGGGTAAAGTGAGAAGAGAAAAGAAGAAAGAAAAAGCAACACCCTTCCTTGTTTACATGTTCTCTTTCTTTCTACTTTCTCTCTCTCACCTAAAAGCTTTCATTTTCTCTCTCTCTTTATCACGTTTCTCTCTCTCTCGCTCTTCATCGTTCACATGAGGAAGAAGAAAAAAGAGAATCAAGATCTATTGGTAGTGCACAAAACTAATCCTCCCGAATGAAACTTAGCTCATTCCATTTTATTTCTCATATATTTAGCTCATTCCATTTTATTTCTCATGTATTTGTGGTTTATGTCTCAAGACATGGATGATTATTTTTTTTTTTAGTTTTTTCAGTGACAAAATGAACTGAGAATGACTCTATTAGAAGTCGAGATTTATTGTTATTGTTGAAAACTAGAGTTAAAAAATTGTGAATGTGTGTTATGAAATATTGTAAACCAATACACAAAAAGCTGTAAATCAGTGTGTAAAAAGTTGTAAACTAGTACATAAAAGTTGTAAACCAATTCAGGATACATACTAACATGTTTAGGATTAAATGTGAAACTATATGTAGAAAAATTGTAAATTAGTATGCAAAAAGTTGTAAATATATATACAAAAAGTTGTAAGCTGTACACAAAAAAGTTGTAAACTAATTTATAATTAAAAAAAGATGCACGATAATAATATAAAATTGAATGTTTTGAATTTTATATGTATTGTAATTATGATTTATGAATTAGATTTATTCACTGCTACTTTTAAAATTACTTCAATTTGAGTTCTTCAATCAATGTTATTAAGGCATAAGTTAACAAAAATTGTGAAATTTGATTTTTTATGTGTTTTGTAGTTTATACATGTATGATGATTTTTTTTTAGTAACAAAATGAACTGAAAATGACTCCGTTAGAAATTGAGATTTGTTGTTATTATTGGAAACTAGAGTTAAAAAAATTATGAATATGTGTTACAAAATGTTGAAAACCAATATCCAAAAAGTTGTAAACAAGTACGTAAATATTGTAAACCAATTGAGGACACATATTAAACAAGTTTAGGATTAAATGACAAACCTGATGCAGAAAATTTGAAAACTAGTATGCAAAAAGTTGTGAACTTGTATGCAAAACGAGTGATTGTTATTGACGTTAAATTACTTTCTAGGGGTAAATGATAAAAGAGTAATTGCCAAGCCCAAAGCAATGCAAAGATAAGGATGGTGCCTAACTCAAGATTAGTTTGGAGAATATGTTGATTAACATGTTGAGGTCGACATGCTTCTTTAGCAAATTAGTCAAGTTTGATTTGTATATGTAGTATGGTATATATAGGAACGTGGAAGGTATGAATTTCCCTGCCTACTGTGGCGTGCCATTAGCCCAAAGAAGTATGTGAGATGCTGAGTTATTTGTTATGGTCATCCTATTATTGATATAGGTGAATTGTATTCATTTGGAAAATATTTAGATAATATTAGGGGATGAGTATAGCCGCAACAATTGTATTTGTTGATCCTCCTTATATGGAGATATTCACAGCAAATTCGTCATTAAACATTGTTGTCCTTTCTTGGTAAAAATATAAAAATTAATTGAACTGAAAACAAATTAACATAACATTGTTATGAGATAATTATTTATTGTATAACATTTTTTTGGAAGGCCACTTTTGTGTACAGGATTATAATGTTTTGCATATAGGTTCACAACCTTTTGCATACTGGTTTACAACTTTTCTGCATAAGGTTTCCCATTTAATCCTAAACCTGTTTAGTAGGTGTCCTTAATTGATTTACAACTTTTGTGTACTTGTTTACAACCTTTTACATGTTAGTTTATAGCTTTTTTGGTATTGGTTTACAACATTTCATAATACAGTCACAATTTTGTAACTCCAGTTTCCAACAATAATAGCAAATCTTGGTTTCTAACAGAGTCATTCTCAGTTCGTTTTATTATTAAAAAAACTGAAAAAATATTAATTATTCATGTATTAAGACCAAGGAAACTGAACCAGGCATCGAACTGGTTAAGGTACTAGTTTAAAGATTTAGAGATTCAACTGGAATATATATATATCTTTGTCACAACCTGATTTAGATCGTGGCCGGCACGTGAGGATCCCCATCCCCATGTAAGCCTTGTGATCATTGTGCCGTACTATATACATATCTTATTCATAAAATCTACTTTAAATCATAATTTGAACTTCATCTTGAACTCGTAATAAACCTAAATAATCCTTTTTCTCATAAATAAAATCTGAAACTGTAACTGTGATATAAATTGAACTGAGTTGCCCATTTACAAAATATACCATAAAACTATCATCATACAAAAACAAAATAATAATGATATATCAATGCAAATCTATCTCTATGATCCGGGACCTTGCCCGCAATGTACATTGGAGTACTCTATCTCTAATCAAAACGCAAAAGACACTTCACTCCGAAGTAAAGCTCACCAACTGGAATCTTTACTGCTGGGGAAGAGGTAGATGAAAGGGACCTACAGCAGCTAAAGTATCTGTAATGGAAAAAGGGAGAGGGGTGAGTTTCATCTAAAACTCAGTGAGTGAATTCTCACCTGTAACCCCTTTCATGGGACAACAACCAAGATGCATAAATATCATAATATTATTAATAACCAATAACGATAAAAACAATAAAACAAATTCTAATTTGTTTCCAGTAATTCCATATATAAATATATATAAACAAAACTCTAGACTCCTTTGAGTCACAATCAATAATACTCTGAACTTGATAAACATACATAAGAATAATATTAATAACTGCTTGTAATTATCTCTATTCTCTATGGCTATCTGATACTATGGCCTCCATGGCTATATAATATTATGGCCTCCATGGCAATATGATACTATGGCCTCCATGGTGATCTAATATTGTGGCGTCTATGGCTGTTTACTACTGTTGCCTCCTTGGCTGTTTACTAATTCTCATCATATATAACTCATCATAATTAAATAAATTCAACATTTCTAAAAGTGGGTGCTCCGTTCTTGGCAAACAAGAGCCCATAAATCTTAGTACTCTGAGAGTTCTTGACTCATGTAATTCTAACAATCTGGCTTTAGCATAACTGTGGCTATGAAAATCGAGCCCAAGAGTTCACCACTTGTAGGCATTCCGATTTCAAGCGCACAAAATATATATATGGCAGTTGCTATCAATTATATTGAATTCCGTAGCTCTAGGTACCATAAGCTATAGTTCTCAATTTAAATATCAAGCTAACATAAATCTTTATAAATATAATAAATCTAAAATCATAACTCTGAAGCAAAGTAACATATTTAATAAAAACTATTCATACTTGCTCTATATATTCATTTTCTCTAATTACTCTGTGCTAAGCTCTTCTATAATTTACATTCTCTAACATATATAATCATAAGCCTGATGACTACTTATAAAGAAAATCAATTTTTGCAACAATGGTCCCATGAGTTTCTAAAAGTATAATTTCATGCTCGTTGAAAACCATAATCTCATCAACTTAAAAGGATCATTACCAATCTCTAATCTTTTCTAAAACAACCTCAAATCATACATTTCATAAACTTAACATAATTAATACCTATGTAAAATCTCTTTGATATATGCTCTAACATTATCCATTATGCCACAATATAAGGAAATTAACTTTACTGACCAAAAAATAAAGGTCACAGGATTGTACCCACTCACTTGGAGGGGGAGGATAGATAACATCAACACCAACTGAGCTCCAGGGAGTCGGGATGGCATCAACATCGATTATAACAATCATAAAAACTCATCAATACTCTATGGGTAACTCTAGATTACTCTAACACAACTCTAACAATATTATGGGCGTACCCCCACTTGACAACAATGAGAGAAAATAAATATTCATAATATGGGGGGAGGAAGAACATGATATAAACCAACAAATCTTACCTTTGATCTCTTGGGAGGAAGAGGAATGGAGTGGATTTGAGTGAGGAACGAGTAGAAGAAAGTTTGGGAGTGTTAGGGTTCGGAGTTTTGGGGGTGAAATCGAGCTTGTGGGGTATAAATAAGGGTAGGGGATCATTTGAGTGAAATGGCGTCATTTTGCACCAATTCTGTCAAATTGACACCGCTATAGTGGTATATGACCACTATAGCGGTACTGTGCACTTATGACCGATATAGCGGTCCTGGACCGCTATAGCGTTCTCTATAGGCTTCAACCGTGCTGCATTCCTTCCTATGACTGCTATAGCGGTGATAGCAAACTCTAAACTCAGAATTTTGCTATCACAGGCATATGGCATATGGCTTCCTATGACCCCCATATTAACTTCCTATTAACTTTAAAACATAAATGTAAATAAGAAAATACCTCCATTTGCATTTAAATAAAATATCAAAAAAATCAAAACCCCAACCAATCAAAATCTCATTTTTGAGTTGTAGATCAAATTTCGGAATTCCGACGATTTTCTAAACTTGGGGGCTAAAAATGAAATATCTAGAGGATTCCAATAATTCGTTAAAAATCACTATTCAATTCATTTTTCTTTAGAGAGCAATTACCGGGACTTTTGATCCTAAGAATATGTCTCTAACATATAGCCCTCCAAGGAGGTGTAGGGCTTCAGACTTAGCGAAATCCCAGACCCGACAGCATGGATGGGTCCCGAGGAACCTTAAGGCCATATAAAGCTTGTCTACTGACACGTGTACACCGGGTATTACATATATATACAATATTCGTTGATAATTAGCGATTTTCATGGTGAACAGCTTGCGAATGTTAGTACTTTTTATATATAAAATAAATATAATCCATTTTTTCATTTTTTATTTGTGATTGCTACAATATATTAGTATTTAAGCTTTGAAACAAAAAAAAAGAAGCTCCGAACTAGTCTAACCGGTCCTGTTTTCCTCGGTTTTGACAAGTTCTTAACCGGTTTTTTAGGCTTAACTGGACCGGCTAGGTGATCGATTCTCGGTCGAACCAATCGGACCGGCCGGTCTGGTGGTCCGATTTTCTCTTCATTGATTAAGACATAAACCACAAATACATAAAAAATCAAATGGAATGAACTAAGTTTCATCTGTGAGGATTAATTTTGTGCGCTACCAATAAATTTTGATTTTTCTTCTTCTTGTGAATGATGAAGAACGAGAGAAAAATGTGACAGAGAGAGAAAATGAAAGCTTTTGGGTTTGGGTGAGAGAGAGAAACAAAAAAGAGAGAAAACACGTAAAAAAGGAAAGACGTTGTTTTTTCTTTTTTTTTTCCTCTTTTTACTTTTTTGCCAATGTAGTTATACAAATCCTATATATTTATTTTGCCATCTAATTTAATATAAATATTTAGTATAGGTATAAAAATCACTGTGTATTATTCCTAGAGAGATTAATTTCCTGTCCAAATGTTTGCAGGGACTTGTTGCCTGATGGGAATGCAATCTTCAACGCAACGCAACGCAACGCACATGGCTTTATGGCATCAGATGCCAGATGCTGAGTTCTCCGTGGAGAACGAAAATCTTAAAACGGGAGCGCATGCTGACACGTGGTCTAATCAGCGTGCGGTTTTTGATGGAGTAATATAGGCCACAAATCTTTCGGGACCAAAACATTCACAGCCACAAACCCATAACGTGTCCTCTGTTTCTCCCTTTGTTTTCTTTACGCCTGTCTGTTGCTTCGTAAGCCATTCTGGTACAGCACCTACAAGTAGCTCCTACCTTTTGACTCTCTCATAATAATAAAAATAATAATAATATTTTTTTTCCATTTTTCATTTCCGATTGAAAACTCGTAAACTTAGCCAACCAAAAGCCATAGCCGCCTCTGTTATTTCAGCTGTTAGCTCTCATAAATACTATCAAGTATCAACCAACTTGATATTTCATTCAAGTTGTGTTCATATCTGACCATACTCTAACTCTGAGTTTGGTTTGCTTTTCATCAATTGGAAGCTGGTCTCTGTTTCTCCTTGCAGTATGTCCCTCTAACCTTATTTTGTTTTATTTTTCTTATTTGGCGTATGATCCCTGTTTGTGTTTCAAGGACGTTTATGTTTTAATTAAGCTGTTACTTGTTAAGCTATATCCCAGTTTCTCTGGTTAAACTTTGGTGTCATAATTTTTTTCTGTATCTGTTGTACTTGATTTTGAAAAACCCGTAGCTAGCTTAACTGAAGTGAGTTTTGGTGCCTTTAAATAAAAAAAGCAGGCAAGATAAAGAAAGTGGAGTTTCCAATAATCTTGGGAAGGAAAGTGATCTAGCAGAAACTAGTGACCTGCTTAATGAGGTTTCCTAGATCATGTACCGGTGACTATAATAATGGTAGTCACTGGCCAGTTTTTCACGTTATCCAGGCCATCTGTGCCAAAAAGGATATGAAGCCATTTTCCCTAGCCACAGCCCAGGGAATAAGGCAGTAATCTAACACTCAAGGATTACCATGTAAAGCTTTTTTACCCTGATTTATGGTTCTTAAAATTTTCCTAGAGAATTTGAGAGTATTAGTTTTAGGGTGCTTTTGGTTGGGGGAATAAAAAAGGGGTAAAAATTTACATCTATATAGTTTATCGATGGAATTTTTCTCCCGATTTTTACCAATCCACCAAACACTCCCTTACTCTAATAAGTTTGCCATGAAATGATTTTCCAAAACATGAGGATTTCCAAAAAATGATCTTCTAATAAGTCTTCCATTCCCCTTAGGATGCTAGAGGGAAAAGGAGATACATAGGGTCCATCTGCTTACTGATGGAATAACTATGAATGTCTTAATATTCACAGCATAGGGCATTGAAATCCTCTTTTCTAGTTAATCAAATAGCATTTATGTCCGTGTATTAACAAATTCTGTATATTTCCTATTATCAAGGCCGTTTCCTACATTTTGATGATCATTTTAATCCTATGTACAGAAACTAAGCCATGGATTGGTACTATGGGAGTGAAGTCAATGATTTTCTTGTTCCAAAAGATCAAGATTTATTGGACAGGCATCCTTCACCAGACTGTTGGTCAAACTGGGGGATAAATGCCACTGAAGGTTTTAATTCACCGAAAAAGTTTGTTGTCATGGATTTCATTGATGAAAGTTTCAATAATCAAATTGAGCTTGAATCATCACTGCATGAGAAAGATCAGTCTAGCAGCTCAAGTGTATGTGGGGGATTGCCTGAGCAATCTTTTCAACAGACTGCACTTTCATGTGATCAGCCTAATTTCCAGTTTCAAGACCTACCAAGATTCGAACAGATGGATGATATTTTCTTGTACAAGCTTAACCTCTGGGATTAAGATACTTGATTTTTTTCCTGTAGGATAATCATGTAGCTTCTGAATTGCTCTGCATTTTAGGAACTCCAGCGCAAATTGGAAAACAGAACCACCCTTCAATTTTCACTGGTTTACCATAGGCATATAGTTAATCTGATTGAAATGAAAGTCTTTTGATGTTACAGCGTTCACTTTTTTTATGCATGATTCAGGAATTCTGCACCCGAAGATCTTCCATGTGTAGATGATCTGGACAATTCCTTTAACATTTCACCTGAAAATCAATGCAGCATTACACCTGGTGATCATTCTGTTCTAGATATTCAGTGTAAACAAGAATTTTAAACATTGGAGGGCAAAATATCTCAAATACATGCTTGCTTTCCATCAGGTCAATTCCAGAAAGATATTGCCTCTTCAAATTCCGAGGATTTCCTTGATATAAAGGTGACAATGGCTTTCTATCGATTAGTTTAAAAGTTGCTTTATCTACCTCTTGCTTGGTAGGTACAAATTCTGACTTACCATGAGCAGTCATCAGCATGCTTACACACACACATGCACACACACACATATTAGTATGTATGTATATATACCTATATACTTGTGTGTGCACATGTTGAAATCAAATATTAAAATCAACAAGTTCCATTATTCTTAATATCCAAATATCAGCCGGCATAATACTTGCCAAATGATGTTAGGTTATTTGCTTGCAACTTAAGTATTTGCAAGTCCCATTTGGATCTAAAGCAGTAGAATAGGTAATTTGTGCTGGAGTAAGTGAATATATAAGATGGGAGGATCCTTAGATTCATTGTAGTTTTTGGTCAAGATGTGGTGTCTGGCCTGTTATTGTGATTTTTCACTTAGGGTGTGTTTGGTTGGAGGGTAAAAATAGGGTGTAAATTTTCATGGATAAACTCCATGGATAAAATTACACATGAAACTCATTCGTGGAAATTTTATCCCCATTTTTACTCCCCAACCAAATATACCCTTAGTTTAATGATTTAGATCTCTCCAATGTTGGGCTCTCCCTCCCATCAACTTGCATGTTACTTTTTGGAGTATTTTTATGCATTATCTGGTGATATTTTTTCGGGAACCAACTTTCTCTATCTTAAATTATACTTCATTATGAAGTGTTGAACCAAACCTGTTTGTATCCACTCTTAAGGTTTTATTTGTCCTCCAATGTGTAATACTGTATATTTTCATCCTTGCAGAAGCCATGTTCTCCACTAGTTTCTTTTACTCAATCTTCACAACATAGTAATAGAAGCTAACAATAGGTAAACAAGGAATGTGTGTATAACTGATATATATTGATATGACTGTGAAAGATGAAAGACAATGTAAATGGCAATTATAGAGAGAGAGGCCTTGAGCACTAAGCAGCTCAGACTCTCCTTGCCTAAACAACTGAATTCCTACCCTCCTCAATATTTCCTAGAGATAATATAGTCTCTTTCCCTAACAGAATCCACGTGTGATCCCCCTCCATACAGCACTCAGCCTCACTCCTAAAACCGTTATTCCTCAAATCTCAGCCGAAGGCCCACATGATCCTCCCACCTCAGCTGAGTCAGCAAGCATTCCCTTTCCCAAATTGCCCCTGTACTTCCTCCTCTTGTAAACTTTTATGAAATCAGGGAATTTATCCCTATCACGAAGAAAAATCGTTAATTCTCCTATGGACATCTTGTCTTGTTTTAAAGCTCAACTTCCTCTAGGTTTTAAACGATTGTGCTTGTGAAGTTCAGGCGTCCTTTCTTTTCTCTTTTCTTCTGTTTATTGTGATATATTTCTGAAATAAACTTGTCAAGTTCAATTGTTACTGTATACACAGAAAAGTGTGTACATCTGCAGAGTGAAACCATTATTAATTTTATTTATATTGATATTTTGTGAAGAAATAAAGCATAAAATGACTGGATTTAGCTATTGAACCCAGTGGAACAAGCTTCCTCTTTAGTGTTAATTGCCACAGATGCATCTTCTGCTTTTGGGGCTTACAGTGCATTTTAATCTATTTAATTTCTTTTCAAGGCACTGCCATCCAAAGTCTTGGACTCTTATGAGCAATGCAGCAAAGAAGAGGGCATACATGAGCAGTCATCGCTTGAGGAATTGATACTGAATGATCTTGAGATGATAATTGGACAGGTGAAGTGACTGAGAACTGAACTACTTGGCATCTGATTAATTGTGATATTGCTAATTTCTTTTTGTCGACCAGTTCACTGAGAATACCCGAATATGCTTCCGAGATGCCCTGTACCGGCTTGCCAGAAGTACTGAACAACAGTGTGCAGTGCAAGTTCGGGAAAAGGATCTTAACATGAAGAAGGGAATGCCACAGATGGATCACAATGAAACAGTAAGGTACACAATTTAGGTCTGCTTCATGTCTGTTATGTTCTTCTGTACCCTATCTGATGCATGATAAATTGCCAATGATGAAACACGAAGGTACATTGAATTTACAACGGCTGTTTTAAAATTTAACTTATGCACACCCTTATGGTTTATGATAGAATGCTATGATGTCATTTGAGTGGATCTCACCTTGTGGAAAAAGACTCAGATTTTGTTGTTGATGTTTATCACTACAACTTGAATGGAAAATAAGCACTTATGGGACATTTGTTGCTCTGATGACAGAAAAACTTTTGATTGGTTTGGCCTAGCTAGGTTTGCTTGATAACATGATTGCTATTGCAGCTCCTGCACCAAGGTTTTCAGCATTAATCATGATTTTACTAATAGGTTAAATATCCAATTTAATTTCAAAATTAAATATTCTAGTTATTGTCGTTGGTGCATCTTCTAGTTATTGCCATGTTATCACAGAGAGTGCTGTGAATAATTTCAGAAGCAGATAGTTCTGTTACTTTTGTACTTATGTTCTCTAGTTTATAACTCTATATGGTCCATTTTAAATGACACTCTGTTGTTGCTTTCATTGCATGTCAAATCATGGACAACTGCTAGTGTTAGTGCATGTTTGGCAAACATACTTATGTCCAGCAAACACTTTTTTTTCTCCCCCAAACAAAAAAAAACTGTTTTCAATATAATCTGACACATTTGGTAAACACAGATAAGATTGATTATAATCTTCAACTTATTTTATTTATATTAGAAACAACTTTTTCCCCCCTCAAAAAGCACTAATTTTTAAACTTTTGATTATAAGAAGTTAATTATTTTAAAATGATGGTATTTTTACTAAATTATTCGTAAGTATAATATATCACCAAATCATTTTATACACATTTTTAGTAATTTACCCTTCAAAAACTTTTTTCCGTACAATCAAACAAAATACATTAATTTAAAAGTACTTTTAAGTTGGTAAATTCAAAGATAAAATTAATTTTCACATAATCGATTGTAAACAAATTAACTGTGCCTATAATCGATTATTGGAAAAATTTTAACTTCACAGCTCATTCAGACTCACCTGGTCACAATCTTGGAAGAATAATATCTAACTCCGAGCACACTTTTGTCCCTGTCCATATTTTACTCCAACTATCAGCACTCTTGATTCAAGTGACACCATGTGTTCAGGTCTCAGGAAAAGAAACCGATGGAATCGGAGACGAACTGCGTCGATAGGGTGATTGCAAATCTTATGTTTAACAAGATGGAGTTTAACATACATGGTCATCCTATCACATCATCAGTAAACTCCAAGGGAAAGGTAACTGGAACTAATGGTGGATGGGGCAGAAACTCAAAGCCCTTGAATCTTGAACAGAAGCTTCACTATCCCGATCCCACCCCTCCAGAATTACCGGGAGATGGTGAGGTTCCATGGTTTGATCCTATGAAGAAGTCTTTCATGCTGGAGTTTGGTTAGGTAATGTGATAGTTAGCTTTCTAGTAGGAAGTAGCTGAACCAAGAATAAGAAAAACCAAACCGATTTCCTGTAATTATTCAGTCTTACTATTGCTGTTTCTGTAATTCTGCATGTATGTGCATTTGCATTGCACCGGAGTTGTTTGTATTATTTAGTTTTAATCAAGGCTTGTTGTATCCACCCAGCTCAGTTTTGCTTAGAATCAGAAAACCAATTTGACTGAATTGATCAAATTTGTTGCTTCGGGATTCTTTGATATTTCATACCTTGATATTTGACTTGATCTCAGTAAAGTGTACTGAATCACAACAGTAATATTATGATGAGAGTGTTTCAGATTTCATTCAATAGAGATTGTATGCACAGAGTACAATTTCACTAGGATAACGCTATTTAGATGAACAACGGAGTTATAAAATATAATTAAAAAAGAGCGAAGACTAAAATGGAGAACATAATTATGCATTCCGGGAAATAAGATAAGAAATTACTCAAATTTTAGTCTTGCCAAAGAGATGAAATGGTTCTCTTGTGATGGGAAACTGGCAATGAGACAGTAGAATCGAAAAGAAGCTTGTGTGGTTTCTGCATTTTCATTTTCACTGGAAATGACAAAAATGTGTGAAAATACGTGATTGATGAAAGAAAATATTTTCATTGAAAACATTTTCAAAAGCCACACAAAAGTGAAAATGATGTCTTCAAGTTTTCATCATTTTCAATTATTATTGTTGGAAATGTTTTCAAATGAAAACACGGTGGCAGTTTTGCAAATAACCTGTCTTTCCAATTTTTTTATAGGTTATGCTGCGTTAGAATTCCACATACACACTTTTGCTTTTGCTTTTATTTTTCCTCAATGCTTTGCACAGAGAATGCTCTCTCCCACCCCTTTCCCTTTGTCTTCTCCATCAACAACAACCAAATCTGTCATCCACCACACCAGCGCCACCACCGGAAGACTCAACCAAGGCAGCGAGTGATTTGGGGGGCTTGTGGCAGCTGAGAGAGAAGGAAGGCGAAGGATGCAAAACCGAGGTGTGGCGGAGCGCAGAGGGGAAGGCGGAGGCCATGGTCGCATGCCAGCAAACTGCGAAAGGCTGATCTGCTGTGGCAAGCTCACGGCGGGATTGGTGGCCTGGGCAGTGCTGATGAAAATGCGAACCGAGCAACAACGATGGCTGGGCTTGACTTTGCGATGATGATGGTGGTCTAAGGTTGAGGAAGGGGGGCTGCGGTGGCTGGGAACCAAGCAACAGCGGAGATAGAGAAGGGTGGCCTAACGCACGGGGTTCATGGTAGCGAAGGGTTGGGCCACAGTGGTGGAGCTAGGGGCAATGGTAACCACGGCCCCCTTTTCCCTTATCTTCTCTTTCATTTTTTTCCCTTTATTTCTAGTCCTAAGGTTGGTTTGGGTTCAATGATTTCGGGTTTTGATTTTGGTTTGAGTGATTTTGAGTTTGCTTTGTTTAAGGTATTATGATGGGTTTGTGAAAGGTTGATGGTGATGATGTTGGAGATGTTGTGCAGTGATGATAATGGAGGTCAAGGTTTTGTTTGGACAAGGGTGATGGTGGGTGTTATGTCGGTGGTGGATCTCATGGTGATGGTAGATGATGGTTGAGGATGTGATTATGGGGGTGATGGTGTGTATGATGGAAGAAATGACGATGGTGATTTGATGACATTTGTGATGGAGGACAAAGGTCAAAGAAAGAGAATCATGGTGATAGTGTTGGTTTTGATGGCTTAATGGGTTTGAAAGGGTGACGTGAATGATGGTGTCATGGTTGAGTTTCTCTCTAATCTGTGTTCTGATTCACTCCCTATGTGTGTTGATTTTTTGTTTTTTGTTTTAGCCTAGGAATAACATGAAAATCAAAGATAGCAACACAGAATGAAGAAGAAAAAGAAGACATGTTTCCATATAAAATAGACAAAACAAACATATTTTCATTGTTTTTACTCTCTCTGAAAACAAAATCTACATTTACAAACCAAACACATTTCCTAGTTTTGAAAATCTGAAAATGAAAATTCATTTCAGAAAATGAAAACAGGAAATGAAAATAGGAAATATTTCAACAAATCAAGCACACCCTTGTGTATACTAATAAGTAGGACAAACCCATTAGGCTTTAGCCTCTTTTCAAACAGGTTAAAAAAATATATTGTCTCGCGGTTGAGCTTAACACCGCCAAGCCTTTCCCACCAATTCAGTGCCTTACAATGTTATTCAAGTGGCCTCAATGAACTCATGAGGGGGGTGAATTGAGTTATTAAACTTTTTCTTTATTTTCGCTCTCTTATTAAATTTTCAATAAGATATAAGAGATTAACTTGAAAAAATTGATTTGATAGTTGAGAAAGTAGGAGATTTAAAGTTCTACTTATATAAATGAACAAGATATTGAAAAGTAAACTTGCAATAGATGTAAAGAGATAAGGGAAGAGAGAATTGCCACGACCCGATTAGGATTGTGACCGGCATGTGAGGATTCTCGTCCCCACGTAAGCATCGTGATCGTTGTGCCATACTATATACATACTTCATTTATAAAATTTACTTTAAATCATAATTCAAATCTCATCTTAAACTTATAATAATCCTGAATAATCATTTTCTGATAAACAAAATCTGAAACTGTAACTATAATATACTCTAAATTGAGTTGCTCATTTACAAAATAAATCATAAATGTTAAATCATTTTAATACAAAAAAATCATGGTGTGCAAAATAAAATGAATGCATGGTCCAAAATCCTACCTGTCATGTCACTGGAGCACTGTACCAAAGAATCCAAAATACTTCACGGCAATGTGAAGCTCACCAACTGAGACAGACTACTGCTAAGGGGGAGGATGAAGAGGATCCTGAGCGACACCTGAATCTAATAAAAAAAAAGGAAGAAAAGATGAGTGAGTAATAAAAATTTTGAACTTCTCAAGTGATAACTGGGTTCAAGGATTGCTCAATCCCGCGCTAAGTTACCACATGGGTAATTTTATGTACAATAAAAATCGGGAGTTAAGATTTTTACCACGACATCAACATATAATGCTAATGTTGTCCTAATGTTAAAATTCCTTATTAAGGATCGCTCGGCCTCAATTCTCATGCATATAAAATATGGTATTATATTTGCCATATCATTCATTCATTCTCTCTCACTTTCTCTCTTCCTTTCACTTGCAACTATAGAAAAAAAATATATATACACTCAGCTACAAACATAGTCCCGCTACACTTTCTCTCTCAGTAAGATTGCCATGGTAGTAGAATGAATTATTTTTACACTCATAAAACTTGTCACGGTGGAAGAAGTTGCACCCCTTTATATAGAGCTCTCAATGAGCCATTGCCAACTTTTATATTAAACAATTATTTTTTTTGAAATTCTGGTAGCTTTATTTTATATAAACTAATATTTTATTAACGAAATCTCACCATTGGGGAGATTTCATTTGAAAAAAATATATATTTTATTAAATATGATTGATGTATTGCAGGGTTGGTTTTAAAAAAATTATTTGTTTTTTATTGAGATCCTATCAATGGCGAGATTTTTCAACCCATAATCATGTCATTATCCAATCTAACTCATTTCATGGAAAATTTTGTCTATCCCTGCCATACTGAAAAAAGTGACCCACATAGGTCCAAGGGATTTGCTAGCAGGACTAATTTGTCTAATGACTCCATCAAAGTCCATTCTTAGCAAAGTGTCATTATATACCAAGTGGTAATCCATCACGAAAATCAGGGACAACTAAGGCTCCAATCCATAGCAGTAGTTTTGAGAGTTATAGTTTGTTGTAGTCAATACTTGAATATGAGTCATTGTAAGCTCTCTTTTTCCATGTTTTGGTTGGATAAGATTCTTATATAATTATAAAAAAAAATTGGACGTTTACAAATTACAAGATAAGATGAAACCTGAATTATAAAGCTTGTCATTGTCTACACATAACCATCCAAGCGTAATTCTCGTAGGAATGAAAGCATCGTTATATATGCCAACAGGAATAGAAAAAAAAGACTTCAACCAGCCATTGATATTAGAGCCATGAAATGTCCAAGTATTGAAATAATTGTGCTGAAAAATACAACATTTCATAACCTGACTGAGAAAAACAAATTACAATAAACTTCAATTTTCTACTCATATGCACATGGAAACACCCAAGGAGGCAATTGTGGTCGTGATCTTAAATGAAGTGATGACTATGAACATCAAGTAGCAGACTTATGTGGCTACAACACATCAGTAAAGCCCTAAGTGAGGTTTCAAATAAAATGAGTAGCTCAAAAGAAATCAAGCATTAGGATTATTATCTATATATGGACATAAGAATATAAAAACTAATTTTCCAATTAAAAATTTAATTAATAAATTATATTCATATATGCTTCTAATGTCATGATAATTATTTATATATGTTTGACAAATACCTTTCAGCTCATATACTACTTTATTGTCAGAAAACTTGAGTATTTGTCTAATAAAGTGAACCAACCTTAACAAATCTTTATATCCTGATCCAGTAGTGATTATTGTGAGTTTGGCTTGAAGAGGCTAGTCACAGACTATTTGGGAATGATAGTAGAGTGAGGTACTAGTCATGTGAGATAGCTTAACGCTATTGAAAGACTATCTAACTCTCTCAGGGTTGAGAACAAGTTGATTTAGTGGAACTCAATAAGTTATTAAGAATTGGATGTAGGCAAGTTGGTCGACCCACTATAAAACACTAGTATCTCTTTACTCCCTTTATCTCTTTTACATTTTGCTTTGTGATTCACTTTAATGTGTTTTTGAAAAATTGTATTTAACTTGTTCTCATCTTTCAACTTAGTTCAGAAAGTTACTTTCTGATCTTCACTAACAAATTTTCCATTGTACATCAAGTAAACACTTGATAGTTTTTGTTTAAAGTTTTCAGAAACAAGGAAAAGAAAAGTGAAAGAACAATTCAACTTATTTCTCGTGCACTTTTCAACCTACACCATGTTAATTGGAAAGGCTCCGGATGCTTAAAAGAACCTTAGCATGCAGAGCAGATGTTTCTAACACAGCTATAATGCTCCAGGACTGCAATAGTTTCACTTAATATGTATAATGTGTTATGTAAAGTTGTGTAACATGATGCAGAATCCTGTGTTTGTATGATGGTTTAGTGGAGTTTGGCACTGTATGTACATGATTAAATTGGCTTAGTAAAGAATGTTTGAATAATAAATGTAGATAAATTGTATAATGAAGTTGGGGAATTTGTATATCTACGATGCATGCTTTTTCCCTTTACCTGATGCATGTAAATTGGGTGAAAGAGACTTAAAATGAGATTTTTCGTATTTAAATTGCAACTTGGTAATACGATAGTAAAGAGTTTGATTGACTTAGTAAGGTAATAAGAATCATGTTGATTGCCTTAACTATATGCACTTGTATTATGTGTGAACGTGACTGGATATTCGAAATGCATGTGTATTTGGTTTGAAAGGGTTTGTGTCGAAAAAGGGTGTGGTTAACATGCTTGACGAATATTTGGTCATGTGTGATGGGTAGGAATTGTGCACACTAGAGGTATAGACACCTGGTTGCTTAACAATCTTGAATTGTTTAAATGTGATAGTTAAGGATATGTGCATGAATGCTATTTTTTTTTATTTTCATTTTACTACGTGAATGGATAATTTGATTTCCCTGCATGACATGCACATAGAGTGAGAAAGATCGGAAACCGAGGACTACAAGTCCCTGTAGCATCAGTTGATATCAGACACAAGAGAAAGAGAATTAGAGCAAGGATGGAAGTCATGTTTAGCCCCCATCCTCTAGAGCTCATGCGCCCACGAGGTAACGGAGCATATATGTCAACTAGGACTTGCACTGTAGAAATGAATGCCCTTAGAGGTTGGAGCCACCTAGTGTAAGTGTCATGATAGAAGCCTTTTTAACCTTGATGGGAAATGGCTATCCTTGGAAGTGCCCGGGTGTGAAAATTGGCATCCTTAGCCAGAGTAGTAGAGCAGTGGCCTTTAGGATGGCACTATCTCCCAAAGTAGTAGAGTAGTGACCTTTAGGATGGCACTATCTCCTAGAGTATTAGCTAATATAAATGGAGTATCATCTCAGAGTGTTCTAGGTATTCAGGCTCATCCTTGAAACTCGATGTGGGTTAAGTATCCAATCTGCTTGATCTTTAAGATGCATAAGTTCATATTTGGGGACCAAATCTTTTAAAGGGGAAAGTATGCAATACCTTGGGTACACATGTGCCTAGTCGAGCCTAGTACGACCTTAAGGTCTGCTAGGATCCACTCGTGTTACTGGGAAGACCTTAGGTGCGTAAAAGTCAGTTTAGAGGGGGAGCATGTGTTTCTGACACCACGATAGCAATTTAAGATTGTTGAAGTGGTGGAAAAAAGCAAGAACAACATTCTTGCCAAGTGGGTGACCGCTTTAGCGATCAAGGACTGCTATAGTAGTCAGGGGCATGGTTCTCATGATGGTTGGTATGCGACCGACCACTAGGACCACTATAGGAGTTTCACTTAATGAGCTCTTCACCCCTTATATAAACCCCCAACTCGGGACACACCCCCGATTTTTGAATCCTTAGCCCCCAAATCTCTCTTTCTCCTTCCCCATTCTCAACCCCACTTTATCTTACCTCCTCCAAGCTTCAAGGTAAGAGATCTATACTAGTTTATGTCACCTTTCTTTCCTCCATTCCATGTTTGAGTTTGGGCTATTGTTACTTTCCATTGTTGTCAAGTGGAGGTGCTCCCTCAATGTTGCTAAAGTTATTTTAGAGTTATCTAGATGTTATTAGAGATTGATCATGAGTCTATATTTGCTCTATGGCAGTTGTTGCTGTCATTCCATGCTTTCAAGGTTAAGTTGATGGTGCCTACATACTCCTAGCTCCAAACGGTGAGTAGGTTCAAACTCATGGCCTTATTTTCTATGAGCTTACTATATCATTGTGATTTTAGTATACCCAATCAAGATATTGGTAAATGTAGAATAAAGTATGACTTAGTTTAATGAACAAAAATTTTATATGATTTCAGAGTTTTCAAGATTATGAAACATGATGTTTGAGGTATGGTATTAGAGTTACCAAATTTATGATAAGAGGTGAGTTTGAAGAGAAAACTTAGAATTTCAATTTCCATGATACTTAGAAATATGGAATTCAGTATGATTCATAACAACTATCAGATACATATTCTGTGGGCTTGAAATTGGAATGCTTGCAAGTAGTGATCCCTTGGGCATGATTTTCACAGCCACATTTATGCTAACATCAAATTGTTAGAGTTGTGTGAATCCAAGTTTCAGAGTTTTCAAAGCTTTAAGAGGCTTTCAGAATATTTGAATAAAGTACAAGCTAGTTCAGATGGTAGTTATAGAGAAATAAACAGTGAGTTAACGGCTATAAAAATTATTATTAACCTTAATACCAAGTTGTCGTTAGGGGCAATCTCACAGAGCAGAAATGGAACCTAGTTAGATGTTCGATAAAGTAGGGAGTTTGTTATGCCATGGTTGACATGCATAATTGAAGCTTGGAGAAATTCAGGGGTATATATATATATAACCAGAGATTTACTGTTTCTCTAGGAATTACCGCACCACTAGTTAAAATTATTTCACGATAGACTATGGATTTAGAGATGCTTGTTTATGAATTTATGGAATGAAAAGTGTTTTTCTTAGTCGGACATATGTATGTAAATATAAAATTTTTTTCCTAGTTGCATGTATATATATATATATTATGTATGGTTATTGTTATCCCATGTGAGTGATGATTGAGAACTTACTCGCTGATCTTGTTGACTCACCCCTTTTTCTTCTTCTCATAGTTGCAGGTACAAATATCGTTTCGCCTCCCGTTCAGTAGCCGTGGCTATCCTTTGGTGAGCTTTACATTGCTGTAAGGCTTAGCGTAGGCTTATACTAGAGTTAAAGTGCTCTAGTAGTGTTGCAGGCAGGATCCAAGCCACACATATATTTCGAGATATTGTAGTTATATTCAGAGTTTATGTATTTCTCTATATGTTTTTAGAGTTCAAGCATGTATTTGAAATGTAGACTAGGATTAAAGATTTATGTAATGAGCTAGAGATAAATTTATGATTTGGTTTTCAGGTTTTCAAGAGTTAGACAGATTTTCAAAGTTTGAGTAAGATATTTCCAGAGTTTTGTACATTAAATACCTCAGTTTTATTAATTCGAATATTATGTTTTAACTATCGAAGATGATAATGATTTAGAGGAAAATCATATTTTGAGTATGCTATTACAATAAATTATGCATTTAGAGAGACACGTTACGCAGAAGGCTTACGTGGAGATGAGATTTCTCACGTTCCGGTCACATTTCCAAGTTAGATTGTGACATGTACATTCCTATTTACTGATACACCACCATTGTTAGGTCATTGGGAGAGGTGCATATCTCACGTGTATGATATCAGTGCACATTCAAGTATGATTTTCCACATCAATGTTTGTTATCCCTATTGCACCATTTAATTGAGAGTGCTGACTCAAATTTTGACATTATATTGTGGCCATATATCATGAATTTATCCGAGATATTGTTTTGTATTTTGTTGATTTGATTTGTATTGTCAAAGTAGGAAAATGTTGGATTATTTTGTGGCCTAATATAAATCAACTACACAATTTTGGACCCAGATTAATTAGATGTCAAAACTATATTGGCCATATAGTTTGAGTGTGAATCTTATTATTATTAAGCCTTTATTAGGCATTGTTTATTAGTGAGTTTGCTATCATTTCTCTGTGCATGAAGTATGCTATATTAAGTAGACTTAATTCATCATTTTACTAACATATGAAAAGGCCCCTTCTTCTAACCCTACATAAAGGCATTAGATGCCCCCCTTGAGTTGCGAAGCATCTTGGGCTTTATTGAGAATAGTAGAAGTTTCTCTCTTCCTCAAGAACGGATTTTAGTGTATGAGAGGGGGCAATGCCCCCTCCCCCCACCACCCCCCTAAAATTTTCAATTTCCTTTTATATGTTGTTATTTTTTTTTAATTTAGCTCCCCCCACCAAAAATATATATATTATTTACTTACTTTTTATTAAATTGGATATTTAATTATTATAATAAATAATATGTTATATAAAATATGTGTATTTTTCTTGAGTTTTGACTGTAAAATGTTTATTTCTTTTCTATATGATTTTTTTGTTTAATTTTTAAATAAGATGAAAATTTAAAGATATATTTTTTTAATATGAAATTAACTATTAAGCATTAATCTCCCAAAGAAAAAAAAAAGCAGTCTAGCTCCTCCCTTGCTTTTCGCCCTCTACATTATCAAGTCTGAGGATTCAATAAGAAATATGAATCCCCCATTTTCCTTACTCCTTCAACTTAATCATCTAAGTCAATCTTTACATGTACTTTTGTGTTTTTCATGCTTTAATCAGAACTCTAGATCCGAAGAAACTACAATCTTCAGGTCCGGGTCGGGTTGGTTGTCTGGACCGGTTCAATAGGATATCTGAGTCCCAAAACAAGATTTTGGACCCATCAAAACCTAAGAAATAGAGCCATAGCACAGGCTCCTAGAATCAACCCACAATTCATCATTTTCAAAAGGTCAAAGGACTTTATCTCATTTCAGGTCCTAATAAATTTTCATGAAAATCAGAACTCATAACTTGAGAACCAAATAATCAAGGTTGCTTGAAGCCAACAAATACAACCATAACAAAATCAAAATCTTTCAAATTCAGTCTCTAGACATAAAAGCAAGTGGTTTGGCTTCCTAAGATTTTAGTGAGGAGAAACACTCGCCATTCCCCTAAAGATCCTTGCGGTGATAACATCTATTCTCTGCAAGAGCTACTCTAGAAGGGTGGTTATCCTATCGTTAGCGTGCTCATTTTCCTTCTAAACTTACGAACTCAAGAATTTTAAGTTTAGTTAGTGTTAAATATATCTTCTAATATTTGGACCGGAACCGTTACCTTACAGCAATCTAGATTGAAATAAGAGTTGCTAAGCTTGCACGGGAAAGTCGAACACCTTAATGGGAAACAAATGCGTTTATTCTTATATGAGCCAAATAAAGGGGAAAAAAAAAAGGAGAGTAGTTCCACGACCATCTATATTCTTGTGACCATAGTTAAACAAATAATGAATAAACTAAGAAGACAATACCGAAAAGAATATTGCTGAAACTAGCTATTATCACTTTGAAGACTTCAATCATATATAATACAAATATCTCTAACATGGAATCTTGGAGGTGAACCACTCCATAACGGTAAACGGAGCCTTGATCAACGCAAGAGCAAATTCAACTATGAGGGTCACGCAAAGGCAACATGGGCATATGCATGTCAAAATCAACCTGCCATCATGTCACATATATATATATGCATACACTCAGCTTTTGAAACAAATAATAAAAAGAATGCTGTTCAACCTCTAAGAGAATTGCATAGAAAAAGATATGTGGGAAGAAGAGAGGGACTCACCCAACAATCCAAACAATCACACCAATAAGGGAGATTAGGAGAGACACGAATGCAAAAGGCAGGCCTAACAGAAACCCAATAGGCCTGCATTTACAGTCCTCATCAGAGCAGCAGCAGCACATGGCTTCGTGGCCTTTTGGTCCTCGCTTATCTTAATTGTTTCTCCAAAGTTGTCCTATTACCTTCTTGCAGTTTTCAACTTCTGAGAAGACAAATACAACATAAACTACAACATTGACGGAGAGCACAATAAATATTATGACAAAATACAGTTGCCTCTCCTAAATTCTTTCGTAGTTACACTTATTTCCTTTTAGATTTTAAAATGGGTAGGTGGTGGGATGGATAATGGTGACTTGGATGGGGATAATTTTGATAATTTAATTGATCCTTTTTTCATCATAGACCAAAAACTAAAAATAAGGATGTAAGTGTAATGATTTTAAATTAATTAAGGGAGGTGGTGATTTTTTAAAATCTAGAAAAAGAAAATAAGTGTAATTACGAAGAAATTTATGGAAGGTTTATGCAATTTATCTTAAATATTAATGTAAGATATTAACTTAGATATAATTAAGATGTATAATAAGATTATTAAATTCTGAGCTAGAATTATTTAAGAAAAAAGAATAAAATAATAAGGATATAGAAACATGCAGCTAGATGCCGGTTACCCACCCAGGGCCGGTCCTATCATATTAGAAATTAAAGGATCGAGTTGATTGCCAATACCAAGATCCCACGTTGATCACATCCTTCTACATGACTAATCAACACTTCCTTACAGCAAGACACGACACTTACTTGCAGCTATGGATAATGTCTTTGTTTTATTTTTTTTGGGCAATTAATTAGATGCTGCAATTGCAAAGCCAATTATATGATGCCGTATCTATGTTGCCCTTGCTAAGATTGAATCATTGAATATGTGATCCGTGATCCGTGATCCTACGTCGTGTTGACTAATTGGGGTAACGAATCAGCATGTCAAATAAGCAACGTAATAACGTAACATAAAAAATTCATTTTAAAAAGATAGTTTGTGATATAATATCAGAATTTTAATAATAAGGATACTCACCTCCCTTGAGGTTTGTTAAAATTTAATTCACATCCCCTCTAATTTGTTTAGCTTACACTAACTTCCCCTAATTTACTCATTTTCAGGTGAGTTATAAAAATGTTCCCACCCGTTTCATTCAAACCTTCACCCTCATCTCTCCATTTCCTCTGCCCTGCTGACCTTCAACTCCAACCCTGTCAATTTATTTGCTTCTTCAAGTTCTCAATCTGTTTGGTTGGATTGATTATCTGAAAATCTTGCTCCCAGTAATTTGTCGCCTCGATTTTGAAATATACAAGAGAGTTTTATTTCGATAATTTTGCTCTTTTTAAATTAAACGATCTAATGGACCAATTAGATAGATATGAATGTCTCTCGATTGTGTTAAACTAATACTCGTAGGTAATTACGCTAGTCAATTTGTGTATAGGATTTTTGTGCCGTTTCGATTTCCTTCCGAAACTATCAATTCAGTCTGACCTTAGATAACAGTTCTATATTTTGCATCTATATTATAGTGCCAATGAATATGACGCTACCCATTTGGATTCTTCTAATCGATTTTTATTCCGTAAATGTATGAATTTTTTGTCGACAATGCTCCTTTACCTTTAGATGGAGATAATAGAAGCTTCTGCTTTATTTTCATATGGGACTGTGTCTGCATTGTGCATAATCTACCATCTTGTAGACATATTGTTGCTTTTGGTTTCTAGGGAGGCCTAGAACCGTCGCCAAATTTTTGTGAAGGTAAAGGTGTGTAGAGGAATGGAGAGATGATGGTGGAAGGTTTGAATGAAAGGAGTTGGGGGTATTTTTTATATCTCACCAAAAAATGGATAAATTAGAGGAGATTTGTGTAAATTGAACAATTCAAGGAGAGGTGACCTGAATTTTAATAAACATGTGATAAGGTGAGGATAATTTGTCTTAATAATAATGTTTGAGAGTTCAATCATGGCCTCTTTCATTCTTCTGAATAAAAAAATTGATGAACTTTCAACACAAAATCACAAAATAAAATGAGATCTTGGGTGAAGGCCATATTAGACAAGAGTTTAATTTCTATATGCTAATAATGTAAATCTTTTTGTATTGTTATCCAAACAAACCATCCCATTTATATGATTTTGCAAATAGTAAATATAAGACTTCACTACTTTTATTGATGTAATAATATATTATTTGATCAATCTACATAAAAACTAAAGTCTATTAGATATCAAATTCTTTATGTCTATTGAATTAACAATTTAATTTAGAGTTTAATTTAATATACTGAATAGTGATAGTTAAAAAAAAAATACACTATCTTTCTACAAACTCTTTTATTTATATGACCATTCAACTGGTAAATAATTATATTTATTAATATGATATATGTGATTGAAAGAGAATATATATCAAAATCAAATCCTACTTTTATAGGGTAAATAATTCACTGACAAAGGTTTGTTACGTATCAAGGATCAGCTTTCTTATGCAAATTGACTTTCAATCTTTGACTTTCTATTACGTGCATTATTGCTGGATCAAGACAGAAGTTAAACGGACATGCCCGTGTTCTAAAGAATGACTGAATGTAATGATTCCCTGGCCCCTCAAGATTTCACCATCTAAATTATTCAAACTCTTCACTATTAACCCATTCCTAATGACTAACACTAGAGAAATTCTTATATGTTCGTTGAACACTTGTGAACTTAGACCCAATAAAAGGTTACTTTATTATTGAATATCAGTATATCTACCCGATACTATGAGCATGTAAAATTTTCTACAACATTGGGCGTCTTACTTTGAATTCCTCTTTTCAGGCATGTGTACCACTGCTCAGGAGAGAAGATTTCAACTTTGCACTTGTCTACCATGGGAATGAATATGAGCCAATTAAAACTTCTCATCTTCCTACATTCTAATCATTCACTTGCATGTAAATATGTGGAAACCTTGCTATCCCGTCCAAATTGTAGATCTTGACTAAAACCTTGTTTGAAGTAGTCTGCAACTTTATTATTATTTTTCTTCTTTCCGTGCATAGGTATCAACCCCCTTAACCAAACTTACTTCAACTTCATCCAAGAACCACTGTTGCTTCTAGACTTCACCAAATATGTTTCATATTTTCTTTACACAGTTACATTATTGTCGAAGCACAAGACACTGCTAGTAGCTAAAGTATTAGATAGTGCAACATATATGCCTGTGATCGTCCATCAGCATTTAGACTAAAACACACATTTGCAGCCAACATTAGTTCTCCAAGCTATAAAAGATCTCCAAACCCTTACCCATGACCCCAGCATGTTCACAAGCTGAGTGAGCAGCAAGGAACGTCACAAAATTGGGTTCGATTTTAAAATTTTATAACTGCATACTTCATATCAATAAATAAACATGATAATATGTGTATATGTTAACTATCACATACAGCTGTTATTATTCCATTACTACTATGCTTATATTTTAGTTTTGTTGTAAAGATTAATCTTAATTATGTTATCAATATGAAAGTGTCTTATACTGTAAACCAATCAAATATCATGACATTATTAATAATGGAATAGTATATAATTAGATAAATTGTATAAAAATATTTTATACTGACATTGCATCAAAATTAAATATTTATTATATTTTAATTTCATTTATTTTGGTTTGTGATACACTCGTACCATAACCTTGCGTTATCTCTTTTTGCTGAAAAGTAGCCACAGAAAAACTCCAACAATAAAGAACTTACCACAGACGATTCACATCAAAATGCATTATTACTGAGGTCTAAGCACTGATATTTCATGTATATATATGGTTCCTAATCACCTTAGTCCATAGGGATAAAAAACCATTATCAAAGCGTAACAGATGATACAACTTACAACAGGAAGACCTATTCAATCCAGTTACTGGTCAATTGTCATTCCTTCAGTCCCCCCACTAGCATCCTCCATGCCATTCTTAAGCTCTTCAGTTGCTATTCTCATCTCCTCTACTAGACTCTTTTGCTCTTCTTCTATCGTGTTCTGCAACTCATCCACCTGCAGAAAGGCAAAGCAGAAGAATCTTAACATCAGTTTTTACATGGGCAAAAATATTAAAACAAGGGATGTAACATGTAGGATAATTAGCAATCATGATATTACAGATACTGCCTAAAATAGATATGGGCATGCCTATCAGTACTGGCACTTGTAAGTACAGTAAAATTTCTAAAATATAAGATACATGTATGAGATGATATATGTTAGGGACCGATTTCTAAGGAAAAGGGATAGAAGTGTACAAGAGAAAAAAAATACATGGGGGGGTAAAAGGAATTAGAGAAGGTTTGTGTGCATGTGACGATCATGAGGAAAAGGGTATAATTGTTGGTGGGGCTTACATTTGCTTACTAAGCTTATTTTCCTCCAAGTGCTAATAGCACAGTTCTTCCATTTCTACTTTTTCTGCTTCTAGTTTCTATTATTTGGTACCAGAGCTCTTTCCTCGAGCTGCAGGCTTAGTAACACAGAAGCTGCAACATGGAAAGCCAATTGGAGAACATGGAAAAGATGATGGGACAGTTGATGCAGAACATGAGGGTGCGCCAACGAGGACAGTCTTCTGCAAGGTCTCTGCCAAGGAGAAACCAAGTGGTCGTTGAGGACTGGTGGAGTGGGGGTTCCAAAGGTAGTGGAAGGCCTCAGGGCTCTTCCTCTCCCCACAACGAGTTGCTGCCCTCGAGGTCTCGCAACCGAGAGCATAGAAACTCCCCCAATTCCCATAGAAGGTCATCGCGCCACCAGAACTCATGGCGAAGCCAACTGCTGAACTCTCATAGCCCTCCTCCGCCCCGTCAGAACCGAGACTGAAGAATGGAGCTCCCATTGTTCGCAGGAGACGATTCCTTAGGGTGGCTGGTGAAGATTGAGAGATATTTCTCAGTAAATGAGATTCATGGAGAGGAAAAAATTGATATAGTAGTTCTAGCTTTAGAGGACAGAGCTCTCCATTGGTTTCAAACGTGGGAAGAGCCGACGTTAGTCCCTTCATGGTGTTCGTTCAAGAATGCGCTTTTGAGGAGGTTCCAACCTAGAGTGGTGAAGGACCCATATGGGCCCTTGCTACGGGACAAACAAACCAGGTTAGTCTTGGAGTATATTGAAGAATTTGAAAGGATCTCTGGGCCACTAGAACCTTGGATGGGGAAGTACTGATAGGGATATTCGTAAATGGACTCAAGGGAGAGATTGGAGCTGAGATTAAGAGCCTTGATTTGGGCTCTCTTTCATAAATAAAGGATAAGGCCCTCATGTTGGAACAAAGAAATAAACAATGGAGAGGGGGAGGGGTAAACCCAATGAAAAGAGGAGTGGGCTTCAACAAGGGCCAACCCAGTTCAAACCAGGGTCTTCCATACTAAGAAGCTCACCCATTAAGGATCAAAAGGAAGAGAACAACCTGAAGAGAGAAGAAGGGGGTATCGGCGACAAGTAAGGACATGGGAAGTGGCTTTCTTAGGCCAAGATCAAGGAGAGGAGAAGAAAAGGGCTTTGTTTTAAGTATGGGGAGCGCTGGGGATGCAACCATGTTGCAAACTGAAGCATTTTCAATTGCTATTGGTAGAAGACCCAGAGGGCAAACCTTTCGAGAAGAAGATTGGGGTTGACGAAGAAGATGGCTTTGAAGTGGAGCCCACACCCTCCAAATCTCTCTCAAAAGTCTACATGGTTTCACCTCCCGAAAGTTGTTTAAGCTAAAAGCGACTTTGAAGGGGACTAAAATCACAATCTTAGTTGATTGTGGTGCCACCAGCAACTTTCTCTCTAGGCCTGTGGTCTCAGAGCTCAGTTTGGAAGTAGATGACACACCGGAGTTCACCATAAACTTTCTACAAGTAGACATGTAAGGAGCAAAGAGGTTTGTGACAGGGTGCTTTTGGAGGTACAAAGGGTTCAGATAACCCAACCCTTCTTCCCGCTGAGTTTGGGGGGAGTGGATGCAGTGTTAGGAGTGAAATGGTTGGAAGGCCTGGGGACCATTGCGGCTAACTTCCAGAGATTGTTCATAAAGTAGATAGAGAATGGGGAAATTAAGAAGATTCAAGGGGACCCAGCGCTTTGCAAGTCCCATGCCACTTGGAAGACCACCCTTAAGGTTTTGAAAGATGATGGTGAGGGGTATCTCATAGTCTCTTATGACCCTGACACAAGGAGAGAGCCAGAAAGGAAGATACCTAAAGAGTTGAAGAAGCTGTTAAAGAATTTCAAGGACATTTGCCAATCACCCTCAGGCCTGTCTCCACCAAGTCACCATGACCATGCCATTAACTTGGAGGAAGGAGCCTCTATATCCCATGTGAGGCCTTATAGGTACCCCATATTTTCAAAAAAATGAGATAGAAAGAATTGTTGGTGAAATGCTTTGTGCTGGAAATATTTGGCCCAATATTAGTCCCTACTCTAGTCCTGTGCTACTGGTTAGGAAAAAAGATGGTGGGTGGAGATTTTGCATAGACTATAGGGATTTGAACAAGATAACCATCCCTGACAAATTCCCCATCTCGCTAATTGATGAGCTACCAGACGAGTTGGGTGGAGCCAAAATATTTTCCAAGTTCGACTTGAAGTCGGGCTACCATCAAATAAGGCTGAGAGAAAAGGATGTTGAGAAAACAACTATTAGAACTCACGAAAGGCATTATGAATTCCTAGTAATGCCTTGCCTACTTTCCAAGCATTGGTGAATCAGATTCTTAAGCCTTACTTGAGGAGGTTCGTTTTAGTGCTCTTCGATGACGTCCTTGTTTTCAGTAAGTTTGTGGAGGAGGATTTAGAGCACATTGAAAAGGTGTTGACACTACTGAGGAAGAATCAGCTCTTTATCAACATGAAAAAATGTAGTTTTGGGCAACCCAAGATAGAATATTTAGGCCATATTGTCTCAGAGCAGGGGATGGCTGCAGATCCAAAGAAAATAGAAACAGTAGAATCTTGGCCAGGGAAATTATGGAAGTGGGTGGATAGGTTTGAGGGATAAAAGTGTTGTGTTCGTGGAATCCACCTCCCTGGAATCTGATAAAATCACAATTCTAATCCTGAATTGGATAGAAACAATTCTGAATATACTTCACTTGATTACACTGAACAGATCCAAAATCACATAGACAATGGCTATCAATAGGCCTAAGAAAGACTTTAGAACTGACTCGACAACGAAGTAACTTAATGACAATTTGACTGACTTTGTATCCATCCATACTTAATTAGAAATTACGATATTAGTTAATCAACTACATGAAAACAATAATTCTTAGCAGTTCTAGACCTTGATACACAAAACAATGACTCTTGACTAAAACAAGTATTAAATAATGATTAGCTTTCTGCATTAGGATAACATTAGTTGTTTCATCTGCATACTGTTGTCATTTCAAACATGATCAAATATCCAAATGTATTGTTCTCTATTACAAAATATTCACAACCTTTGCTATAACATTTAGCTCCCTTCTTGTTATAAATCCCCTATTTGTAACTATGGCTGCATGCTCTAGATCTAATTTTAACCAGACCAGGTATCTAAATTAGCACAATAAAGAGGGGAAACAAGTTGAACAAGGAGGCATGACAGATAAACATAAAGGTGATATTAAAGAAGGGCTGATCAAATCCTGTTTCAAACTCCACAGTAGCAAAGGAAACAACAATCATCAGACAATTCATAGTATGCACAAGCAACTACCACATACCACATGCAACAAAAGAGCAAATTGCTTCTTCCGAAGCTCCAACAATCTTGAACCAGCTGTATTTTCCATGTCTAGTGCTGTTATTTCTTTCTCTAGCTCCGTTATGAGCTTCTGGGTCTCAGACCTGGGCGGCTGCTGAGCAATCAATTTCCTGATAGCTTCACACTCCTCCTTATGCCTCCTCTCAACCTTACTCTCTTCAAGTTGCTTCTTAAGATCCTCAATGTCAGCCTGTGCTTGCAAGATCTGCCTGTTCATTTCATCTTTCAACTCATTGAAATTCTCCTGCTCCCTAATATTGGCCTCAACAATTGCTTTGCTCTTTAGAAGTGGGATCTCAAAAGTGGTCAACTCCTGCAAAAAGGCTCTGGCAAGCTTCTCGCAATCATTATAGTTATCTTCCTCCTTATCAACCTCAGAGACGAAAGCAGTGAACTTCTTTTGAAGCTTCTTCAATGGAGGCTCACCCCTCGTAGTTGTTGTACGGGTGAGAAGCCTGTGTTTGATAATCACATCATCTTCAGCTGGACCAAAGGCATAATTGGCTGCCACTGCCTCTCCACGTCCAGAAACTTTTCTTCCCTTTCCCAGCATCTGAACTTCTTGAGAATGAGAACTGAAAGGAGACTATCAAGGCTTAGACTCAGTTTGTCACAATGAGAAACACATTTTCGGCAAAAAAGACTCTATAATTACTATTGAAATTTTAATCAGACGCAAAAACAAAATATCTCAAAAAAAATTCAAAACCACAACATAACAACACATTACATATTCCTAAGCACATACAAGCTACGAAGCACAAACACTGACACGGACACACACTAAGCTCAAAAAATTATAGGACACTAACACGGCATATAATCGAACCAATTAGATGTCCAACTCAAGCCTATATGACATGACCGATCAATAAAAATACTCTAACACTCAACCTTTGTCAAATATCCCATACATCACACTGACTCAAAATCTCGTGCTAAAGAGTGCGGAGGTTCAAGTCCTCTTCAAGGCATAATATTGAGATCTCTTAATAAGTTCGGCAGCAGATCACGAACTCTTGGTGATCGTCTCTATCTAAGGAATGAGGAGTCCGTTTTGAAATCGTTCATATGTATGCAACTTTTTTCTTCTTAAATTTTGAACTATATGTATACACGCACACATATATATGAAGTCGATATTTTCAAATATTCATACACGTCAAACTACTAATATTCATAGATGAAAAACTAATTCCCTTCCCTGGAATTCTTAACAAGTGCGCTCTTACCCTAAGCTGGGAGCCTCTAAATAAAAACTGACAGTTTCTGCACTAAAACTCAAAGTTACCACCACCCCTTCAACTTTCTTTTTCTACACCATAGAGCCTTGAGTGAATTATCTCCATTTTTTTCTCCAACACCACTAGAACTCATCCTTATAGTTTTCTACAAAAATTTCAGAATATATATATATATATATATATATACTTTTTAAAACAATATCCTGATATGAGATAAGGTAGAATCACTAACATGTGGAGTATTGAGATTGCAACAGTCAGTACGAAGTATCATAGAGTAAAAAAAAATTAGCTCCTACCTCTTCAGCAGCAACAACGTACAGAGCAATGCCCGCAGAGGAACAAAGGAGGAGAGCCGAGCAGAGCAGGGGGCACAGTCAGAGGAGCAACGACGCGGGAGCAGAGGAACAGGGGCGGAGCAGCTTTAAGCACGGATGGGCGATGTGCCTCGGGGGTGGAGTGACGGTGACCGTGCGCGATGGTGATGGCTGAGAGCGTAACCGTGCAGAGAGAATGAGAGGAGCAGAGCTAGGGCGTGGTTCCAACTTCATTGACGTGGAAACGAGCAGGCCAAATTCCGCAGGCCCAAAACAAAACAAGACACACAGCCCACACTAGCGTTGGGCTGTTGAAATGAGAAAATTGAACCCCTCACTCTTCGCCCAAAGAGAAAGTCCCTTTAGACTCTGGCTTTGATTTTCAATTTGTATTTTTTATTTTTCAATTTTTAATGTTTTGTAAAGGACTAATAAAATGTTTTGAATAATAAAGGACAAAAAAAATTTTTAATAAAATGTTTTGAACAAAAAACTAATTTCACTTGAGTTTCTATAGCTTTTACAGGACCATTCTCATAAACATTAATGCAATCAATGAGACAATTTTTTACAATGTCATGTTTCAACATAATTTTAATCTTATTCAAAGATATTCAAAACTTCAATGATGTGAGAAAGAGCTCTAAGACTGAATGCATATTTGTTGAATACATGAGAAAGATTTTTCAAGTTCAGAAACCAAGTCCAAATCTTCATAAAGTATTTCACATATTCAGAAAGCATTAATCAATGAAGAAATCCATCCTTTTTTTAAGCAAGCCATGAATGTAGTCTTCAATCTCAACAAGAAGATCCCCATCAGGCTTAGATTGAAGAAATGAATATCAATGAGAAAGTCAGAAACTGAAAGCGCTTATCAAAAAGCATGTGAAATCCAAAGCTATGCACCCAAAAAGGGAAAATTGATGGCCAGAAGGAGGGAAAATTATGTCTTACTTTTTCACTTGGTTAACTATTCCAGCTTCTAGAAGAAAAGATTGAAAATCATGGCCAGAAAGTAAAAAAGTAGTTTATGAAGCATTACTCAGATATCACTATTTGACAATTGTCTCTATGCGTATAAAAAGTAGCTTTGACACAACCATACTACTCTTCTAGATGGCTTTCAATAGGACACAAAAAGCATATCTATACATGTCAAGAGGAAGGAAAATCAAGGGGCAATGGTCTAATTGAAAATCAAGTATAAAAAGGATGTTAAGTGCTTACATCTTGTGATCAATTTTTGCATCTATGAAAATCTTCTTTCTAGCTTTGATTAGATAATACGTTCTTCTTAAGAAGAATTGATTAGAAAGCAGTCACTTAGTTTTCCACAACTCATATTGTTTCATTTATGGTAAAACTTGAGTGTTCATTTGTTGGAGACACTACAAGAAAACAAGTAAATTAGGGCAATCTTGTTTGTATGATTGTGGCAGTTTTAACTGCCATTTAAGAACCACCGTAATTATCATAGTCATTAGGTAAATTATAGTGGTTATAAAAAAAACCGCCACAATTAGCCTAAATAGCCACCACTATAACATAGGAAATTTACAATGGTTCAAAACTGCCACAATCCGAGGTGAAATTCTAAAAAACAAAAAAAGTATGGGTGGTTTGAAGCTACCGTAACTTGCACATCAATTTTTTTACAAAAAAATTATGGCAATTTGAAATCACCATAATTTGCACACCAAGTCTTAAAAAAATAAATAAATTTGTTTTAATAATAATGACACACAGAACTAGCTTATGTTCCCCATTAATCTAGAGTTAAAGGAATTAAACACAGACCAAGCCAAATTTTAAATACAAATGAATAGACAAATAAGTGATTTTGATTTGTTGGGATTTTGATTTTTCTAACATTTTATTTGAATCCAAATGGGGGGTATTATCTTATTTACATTTATGTTTTAAAGTTAATAGAGAGTAAAATAAATGAGGACATTAACTTAATGTAAATAAGTGACTAGTGAGACAACCTAGTCCAATATATACTAGTACCAGAGCCCTGGAGACACCAGAACACCTTCCTGGAGACCGTCCCAGCAGTCACATGACCACCCAGGTGGTTAACAGAGCCCTAGAGACACTAAAACACCTCCCTAGAGAACGCCCAGGCGGTCATATAACCGCCTAGCGGTCATCAGAGAGTAAGTCGGTGCTGTAGTGTCACTAGGGACCACCCAGGCGGTCATTATGATCGCCCAGACGGTCATTAGAGAGTTAAAATATACCCCATTTCGAGTCCAGAACCTTCTCATACCCATTTTTCACACTCAAGTTCAAGCTCTCACCCCCAAACTCGGTTCCTCCACCATTTCTCACCTTCTAAACTCCATTTCTCTCAATTCTAGCTTCAATCTTTTGTTCCTAAGGCTTTAAGATACGTTATTCTCATAGTATTACTTTCCTTTCTCCCTTTTCTCTGGGTTATTAGGGTGATTTTCTAAGCTTCTCAAGGGGGAGAGGTTTTCTACCTTGTTAGAGATGGTTTCTTGAATATTTAGAGATTTTAGACAATGATTTAGCATTCTATGGCTTCCATATCAGATTCTGCTGCCAGTTCTGCTTCCTAGTGGGCTGTTGTCGTTAGTTCCTCACTGTTCACCCCTCCAGGTGTGTGGATTCACATTTGCTATCCTTATATTCTGCATTAGAGTTATTTTCATGAAAAATAGAATTTACTGCTTGATTTTAGATATTACTGTACAGGATTGGAAGTTTACTATTGATTATATGTTTTGAAACTGTTGATTTAAAAGCATGAAACCTGTTGTTCATAAAACTCATGGGACCATTATTGTTGAACTGGTTTTAGATAGAAATGATGATGTATATGTATTGTTAAAGACTTTTATGATTGATTGAATGGATTCTGGAATTGATTTATGCGTATGATATAGTTATAGGTCTAGAAATGCTATTTAGAGAAGATAATGGAATTGTGACTGTGAACTTAGCTATTTGGAAATGTGATGTTGAGATTTCTATTTATGTAAAGTTTGATGATATGAGATATGTTTAGAGAATTAAACAAAAACAACTTTAGAGTTTGAATTTTCATGAGATTCAGAACAGTTGACGGATACATATTCTGAGGATATATGAAATCATGAATCTCTGCAAAAAGGGTAACCCCTTAAGCATGATTTCATAGTCATAGTTATGCTAAAGTCAGATTGTTAGGGTTGTGAACTCATAACAACTGCCAGCTACATATTCTATGGCTTGAAATCACATTGCCTTTAAGTTGGTGATCCCTTAGACATGATGTCATAGCCGCAGTTATGCTAACGTTAGACTGTTACAATCAGATAGGTTCACAACTCACAAGAGAAAATGGCCCATGAGGGGCAAATCTACGCAGAGAAACCATCAAACAACGAGAAACCATGAAACTTAGTCTACGAGGGACAATACGTTCAGAGAAACTATGAAACTATTAGATTTAGTCCACGAGGGACTTGATTCAAGAGAAACTGAGCACTCATGAAACAGAACAAAGATAGAGAACGAAACAAAATAGAGATAGAGAGTAAACATAACAGAATTAGAGATTATTGTTTTTTTAGTAGTTACTACATGAAAGCCAATATGGGTTCAGATGTGAAAAGGGATTGGATGAAATTTCTTTGAGTTTGGGAAATGATGACTAGTATTTATATATGTATATGTGTATTAGAGTATTATTTATGTTATTATGTTTTCATGCATTATTTCCTTGGTGTCCCATGATAGGGGATTTCAGGTGAGGGCTCACTCACTGAGTTTTGGATTACAAAACTCACTCATCTATTCGTCTCTTATTTTTACAAATACCGTAGTTGCTGAGGGTATTTCCCAGTTATCGACTTTAGGAGGTGAGCATGATGTTCATGGGTTAGTGTGCTCCAGTGTAGATACGGGCAGGATCTCGGACCTTAGTGCATGATTTGTAATTTGCATTTGGTATATTATAATCACATTTGTTTTGTATATAATGACTTGGGCAATCAGATAAATGTATATTGATTTATATAGATAAATGCTTTCAAGAGTTAAAGGATTTGTTATAAGATTTCAGAGGTAATTATTGCGACCTTAGAGAATATGTGAATAATTTGCAGAAAATATAATAATTTAAACAAACTTTATGAACAGAGCATGCATTTAGAGACAATCAGCAGGTCCCAAGGCTTACGTGTGAACGGAATTTCTCACGTGCCGGTCATGTGCCCAAGTTGGGTCGTGACATGATCATTGTTATGTCTGTCAGATTTTTGAAATTATAACTAGTAAAGTTCAAATTATTTTTTATATAATTTTTAGGATGTTACACAATCCGTCTTTTATACATCCCTACCCATTGGCATCCACAAATTTTTCAACATAGACTCGCAAGAAGCGATCCAAAAACTATATTACACCTCTTTATCTTCAAGATCTTCATACGGAAATAGATAGAGCACCCTAAAAAGAACCTGAACCACCATAAAAGGAATATTTTTCTTCAAACTAAGGATGCATTTGTTTTAGGTTTTAAAAAGTGATTATGAAACAGATGGGGGCAAAATTCCCTAAAAATGTCGAAGTAAATTCAACAATATCTGGAAACCTTTCGATTATGAAGTTTGAAGGAATATGTGCCAGTTATCAAAGTTGCAAGCCAAAAGGCGGTCTTGACTCAAAGGCAGGAATAGTTATTGATGATTTCAAAATAAATGGTTTTGGAGCATTGGATAAATAAAAAAATTTCGTCGAGGAGACTGGCAAGATTTGGCAATAGGAGTCAGTTTATAAATATAGCACTAAATCACAATGTTAAATGGAGTTCCACCTGGGAAAAACACTCGTAAACCCACTAATCTCCAAGTCTCAATGTCATCCAAGAGTACATGGGAGATCCAGTAAAATTCTCTAAACTTGCCTTTATTTTCTTTTCTTTATTCTCTTGTAATTTTATGTTCTTCTTTATTTAACATTCTCTCTATATACTATTGACATTACTTTTAAGTTATTATTTTTACTTCTTTTCTCATCTATCTCTTAATTTTCTATTTTCTTTCTCCTTTTAATTCTTTGATCTTTCATTTATTATTAGGTTCCTTCTTTATTATTTCTTATACACTTTATTACTTATGGTAAACCAAAATATTTGTCAATTGACAAAACAGACAAACTATCAAAGTCACTTTAACATAATTCTGAAATCTGATAATCCATAAGAGGAGTCGCTTCTACTCCACCGAATTAAGATCTATGAAATAAAGTAAAAATTATCAATTATTCACTGTCGATAGTAAGTGCCAAAATCCACATAAAACATAAAGTTAAATTTTATATATAATTGAAAAAGTTAAAAATTGATTTTTTTTTTCAAAAACTTATCAAATTATCTTATACAAAAATGCTGACAACTATTTGTTTTTAAATTCTAATTATTTTTTAAAAATTATCTGAAAAATAATTTTGCGTTAAATAAGCAAATTTGAGACTCTAAGGTCCCACACAAACGCATCCTAGATTATCATTATAGACACACTATGCACTACTTATTTTTGAAAAATTAATATAAAGAGATAGTGAGAAAAATATTTAATCTTAAGAATGAAAAATATTAAATTATTAAAAAAACGTATATAAAGTTATTTTAGAGAGAAAATTAATAAATTTTATTTAATAAAAAAATTGCCCACCTATTGAGGCTTTGCTTTAACCATTGAAGCAAGGAAATTATCACTAGTTTCACAATTTATATAACATATTTGGGTTTTGCTAACCAATCTCTCAAATAAGACAAATATTTAAACTTAGTGATGGTCCCAAGTGTCGAAAATACAAAAATTTACTTTTCCAAGAACTTAAAAACCAAACATATTTTAGAGTGTCATAGCATTTATATTTATTTCCCATTACTTTTATCTGCACTTGATGGAGCAAAATCCTCACCACTTGGAGGACAGCCCCATTTCTGATAAACAAGTCACCTCCATTTCTCCTTTTCATACAATTTTAGTTCTTTTTTTTTTTTCACATATACAACAAAGATTAGGACCTGATCGTAGTAGATCAGAAAGTGCTTTCAGTTAGTCAGCCCATTCAAAGTATTGGCAGCAGGCACCTCTGGTTGCAGTCCAATTTCCACAACCAAAGAAATAGCTCCCCTGCTTTGGCCCTGGCTTCCTGATCATGACCCTACTGCTTTTCACCCCACAATAACAACAAGGGTAATTATACTGAAACATGGGCTTATTCACATCCTTTGCTTTGTGGGGCGAATAAGGAAAATTACTCAGTTGTTCCTGCGACTGCTGGTTCCACATTAATGCTTGATCCGGATTCTGCCCCATTATGGAACCTGTAATGGAAAATTTATAACCCCTGTGCATTAGCAGCACCATTAATCGAGCGGTATTTGTGGCATCATCCAGGCCACAATGATGACGGCCTTGCCAGGCCAAGCCTGCCATCTCAACAGCCTCCTTCACATTGCACCTTGCACCAAATACCTCTTGGAAAGGAATCTTTAGGTTGATCCAGCTAACACAATTTAAGTAGCAGATAGAAAAGAGTGAGTTGCAAATGAATCAGTGACAAAATTGGAATACATAAATTAGTCATTTTCAAAAACTGCAGCACTTACCGGTTAAAATAAGGAGGCTTCAATATTTTCTTGAACTGACACTCTGATTCCAGTGCCACACGACAGTCCCAATTACCCCATGTAACCACAGCAAAGTTGGTGTTCTTTATTCCCTTGCTCTCAAGCCATTCATCGTGCCTAAGGAGAGCCTCACTCAATGTGACGCCTTTGTCCACCTGAACCATACAGTGGGGAATTGAATTAACAATATAAACTCCACAGGCATTAATGAACAGCAGAACAACACAAGTAAGGCATTTTAACTTTTGTATGTAGTTTCTAGCAGACTACAAAATACAATGCAAGAATTGAGAGGACAAATAGTGAGACATTGCCTAAATATTACAAAGGGAAAGTATGCACATCAACTTGACACCATAAAAAATTCCAAGTTTAGCTGCATGATTTATCAATAAATGAATAAACAAGTAAAAGTTATCCATACATAACATCGTGCATGTTGAGCACTCATTATGTGTTACCCAAGTAGAGCTTCTTCATTTATGCACATAAATTAACACATCATAATTTGTAAATGATTCTTTTGCAATCTTAGAGGATGTTAGGTTTCAAAAAACAGTTTCCAGATTTCATTTTCTATTTTCCATCTATTTTTTCGTTTTCAGGATTTTATAAAGGAAAAAGTGAAAACTAGAAATGAAAACAGAAAACTGAATTTTGTAGTTTTCACTTTTTTTCCCACAAAATTCTAAAAGCAGGAAACAAAAAATGAAAACTGAAAATTATTTTTTGAAATCAAACACACCCTTAGGAATTTGGAGATAGAACAAAGTCAAGGGTACAGGTAAAAAGGCAGTAATTGTTCAATAATAATAATCCAAATAGACAGTGGTGGACTGTCAAAACCACACCCTCCCCCAAAGAAATAATGGAAGGTAATGGTGTCAAAAGCAACCACAGCAACATACCCGACCAAACTCAAAAGCTATTAGTAAAGCAATAAATACTTTGTAATCTACTTTAGTGAACAATCAAGGTAGAGGAAACTATTTCAACTGATAATCATTTCTATTACTATATCAACTGACCAACTAGTTGTGAATTTACAACTAATTTCCCAAAGAATAATTCTTGTCAAACATTTTTGTCCTCAACATTTCTTCCATTTTCACTTTTTAAGTTTTTAATCATTCAATTTCCTTCCCATTCTATCAATGCCAATCAATAACAGGTGGGATGCTAGAGTTGAATTAACTAAACACACTGCATAATTACATATAACAACAGAATACGGTCAAGCTCAAATATTATACATGGAGCAATCTAAGTAAATCCTAATTCCAAGTTACATGATAATTTAGCCCTATATAACAAATCAGCGAGGTTAGGCTAGACATTGAAGAGCTCCTAATGCCCAGGATATTTTCCTTTCCTTTGTGATTGTCTTTTGCTTGTTCATTCTACCTTTATACAGAAAATACAAAAATACATGCAGGCTGAGTCTTCATTTCGAGGCTTCAGCTAGAGGTTATTCAGATCTTATGTGTGTTCTTATTTGTCACTGATACCAGTTCTTACAGAAATCTAACCCAACATTGGATGAATTTACCAGAACCGCACAAATGTATCAATAGATGAACACCTGGAATTCAAATTGCCACTTAATTTTTCTTTTATCATGAAAAACATTTCCCCCCTCACAATCAACAGAAATTACAAGTCAACGTGATGGGGAAGGGCCACCACCAAAATTTCTTTCACTTCTTTTAAGAGAGTTACCCATTCACAAATACAATAGAAAATAGGATATTTGAAATAAGCATGACAATGTTATCGTTAGTTCAATAATAAAGGCAACAAAGATTAAAAAAGAGCCAGAGAAGGAAGAGTATATACTAGTTTCTCCTATACTTTATGTAACAGTTCCTCGCTGCAAGTGAAAGTTATATCACTAACACACCTGGATTTGTTGGATACCGGTCAGATCCTTGCAGTAATCACTCAGAAGCGGATTGCAGGTTGGCCTCACATATGTCCGGAAACATGCTTCCAGCTGACCAGTCACACCATTCACTATGACAGATGGAAATTCGATTATTTCTTGAGGGCGGGGAACTTTATCCTTTTCACAGGTTGCCTCAAAGTCCATGACCACAAAATACTGAAATTCTTGATATTGGAGATTATGAGGATAACCATCAGCAAACATATTGATTGGAACATACTGAAGCTGATTCTCAAAAGGGTAAGGGTAAACACGGCTCTCCAAACCATTCACTTGGTATTGCTGCACCTGATGACAGTTATAAAGGGAGGCTGCCCAGGTACTATAATCATGGTTATAAGTAGGTTTGCTGAATATTTCATCAGAAGACTCAGGAAACTCACCAACTACAAGACAGTCAGTTTCAGCCATATATCCAGATGTATAAGTACCAGGGTGATTTTTCAGCTCTCTAGTAAAGAGCTCCGTGGAACTCCCATTGCGATACAAGTTGAAAAGGGCCCCCTTGCCCTGGACCCATTCCAGAGATGTCCCACAGTTTATTTGCATATTTTCTGCACAGAAATATAGAAGCAGGAACATGACAAGATCAGAATGAGGCATAGCATAACATTTGGCAAAATCTTACATATAAATGGTCAGAACTCAGAATTAGGATATAAAGTAGTATTGTGAAAAAGAGGATTAAGCACTGAGAATTAGGTTTCTCGGAAAGAAGGGTTCACATATCACAAGCTAGAAATGTTTTTCACCTTCACAAGAGAGATGATTGCTGACACAAATCATATAGTGTTTCAAATCATAAAATTGCTTGAGCAAGCATCAACAGGTATCTCTCAACAAGGAAAAAGTTTTGCATATAGACAAAGATTGTCATCCAAGAGATAACAAGAACAAAATAAGATAATTTATCAACGTGGGTTTGTACCATATGGATAAAGGGATTCAGATAAGGTTATGTCACTTGACACTCTCCAAGTGCACAGGCTCAAATCTCTCCTCAGACAGTATTATTACCTATTTTGCACAGATACTGGTACGAGTATCATACAGAGATACATTATAAATTAAACTGAAAATATGTTAAATATAACTAAAAGAATATAAAAATATCATGGGAAAGTTGAGGGCAAAACAGTGAGATTATTTTAAAGTATCTGTGCATCATAGATTACTCCTTAGCAATCAACCCTCACTTGGGAAATTCTCTAGTGCCCCCAAAGGCTTAAAGGGTGGGTTTCAGTCAGCCATAGTTCAAACTCTAGCACTAGGCTTGCCCAGCAAAAAGGTAACAGAGATGATTGGGATCTCTAATTCTCCATGCATATCAGTGGGGAAGTATGGCTACGGGAAAACACTATACTGTTACAACCATATTTTGAACCCATAAAAAAGCATTGAGACGGAATACATTAGTGCACAAGCTTAATGTTGATTTCTATTTCCAATCAAAAGCTCTAAGCTCGGGACAAATGTGATGAATCCGTTGCGTCCTTGATGCAGCCTGTTAGTGTGAATAGCCAAATAGGCGTCACACTGCGATTCATTTCGGTGTGATGTTGTTGCGGCGGTGACTGCAACTGCAACTGCAACATGTGATGTGATGTGGTCCACAATTTGAAACCCTACACAGACCCAACCCTCCACTCTACTCCTCCACCAATTGGACTGGAACCAAGTAAAAGCCACTTATTGAATCCAATTCTCAAACAGCCCCCATCCACTTTCTCAACAAACCACACGTAAAACCGAGATCAAACAAAACCAAACCACAACAAACAAAGCAAAATAATGGACACTCTCTGACCCCAAGTCAGAGCAACAACATTAACATGAATTCTTCATGGGAAAACGACAAAAAAAAAGGGGGTAACAAAATTGGCACCACTATCAAACTGCAACAATTAAACAACTAAAATCAAGACGACAAAAACTCAGCGCACCTCGATTTTCAAGGGCCATCATGACCTATCAAGTTCAAGCGAGTACATGAGATGCTCCTGTGCGAAATAAAATAAAATAATATAAAAATAAATAAGTGAAAAAGAGGTTGAAATTGAGTAGAGCTGGAAACCGATCATAATGAGAGAACACGGAGATGCAGAGAGAGAAGAGAACCTCGTCAGAATGAATGACTGAATGAATTGGTGTTGAAAAAGAAAGAAAGAAAAGGAAAAGCGAATTTAGAGAGAGAGAGGGAGAGATCGTTTGACTCGTTTGCTTCAGGACGATGTATACAAAGGACAAGAAAAGTCAAAGATTCTTTTGAAATCGATGGAGAGGAATGTCACGAAAGCGGCGAGAAAGAGAAATCATGGCATTTGAAAATTTTGGAATTCAATTTTATGAACGAGCTGTATTTTTATTCTTGATTTAGTATTAGAATTGAATTTTAACAAATAAAAATATTAAAATAATTTTATTTAAATATAATATTTTATTTTTAATCTATTAATAAAAATAATTACATTAATTTATTTATAGACTCATTTCAAATGAATAAATTAAATTCAATTTCTTAATTTGTGACTAATTTTAAACATAAGAATTCAAGTCAATTTCAAATGGAATTCAATTTCTATTCTATCTCATTAAAGGTTCTCAAACGTGCTGTCACAAAAATTTGCACAGTATAACCACATCATATAGTATGAGGCAGAAAAAGACAAATAAAAAGTGTGGAACTCAAGAGAGAAAAGGAATGGCTAGTGATAAACACGCTCTTGTAAATAATTTCTCTCCTAAACCTGGTAGTTTTGCATTCTTTTTGGGTTTAGGGTCCATGAGTTTTGTAAGTTTTTGGATCTTTTCATCCTTTTTCACTTGATTTTGTTTCGGGCTTTTATTCAGTGACTTTTGCACAATTTTGGTTTCTATCTCTCACGAGACCTCTTTGTCATATAGAGTGGATCGTGGTCATTTGAAGAGTCACCCCCTCCCTAAGAGTGCATAGAGGAGTGGAGCTTAGAGCATGCAGAAGAAAGAGAGAGAAAGCTTGAAGAAGCAATATTGCCTGGACAACTTCGCTGCAGCGAGCTTGGAAGCTAGAGCAAGTTCAGCATTGAAGATAGATTCGCTGCAGTGAGCATTAGTCGTTACAGTGAACCTATGAGAAGAAGCCAATGGGGGATTGCAAGTTAGTAAACTCGTTGCAGCAAGTTTTGTGGGACCAAATAGGAAAGTTTAATTTTGCAATTTTGACCAACTTATGCCCCTTTTTAGCAAATTTGATGATGATGTAAGGCTCTAGAGCACGAAGTCTGAGGCATTCTTTGCCAAATTAGGAAATAGAACTAGGTTTAGAGAGTTTTTCTCCTTCTTCTTCTTCCATCTCAAGAACACATTGACACACATAGCTGGTTACATTTATGTAGATTATTATCTCTTATTGCACTATTTTCCTTCTTTTTCTGGTTGTAACCTCCTTCATGGAGGAGTAGCTCTCTTGCTAGTCAAAAGGATTCAAGTGTCAGGGTTATGTTTTGAAACATTGTTGAATTTAATGCAAAATCTTGATGTTGTTCTCTTTCTCTTTGCGTTTCCCTCTCTTTTCATGTTTATGATTTATATGCATGTTAAGTAAGGTGTTGTTTTATGTATGTGAGCATGATTTGTAAGCATACATGACTTAGCTTGTTGATTGAATGCATGCTAATTGATTGATTGGTGGGCATTTAGTTGACCAAGAGAATAAAGATAGTTCTTGATGAAGAATTGGACAATGGCAGTTGGTATTCTAATTGGTTCATGCATTTATGTGTTGTGATTGCAATCATTTAACATTATCCTCTAGTTGATAAGCTTTAAGGAGAATTTCTATTTAATTGTGTGATGGCATGATTAGTGCATAGTCCCTCACCAAGTGTTTGATATTTTGTTATGTTAATGATTGACATTTCCCAGCTCAAGAATCCCCTAGGCTAGCTCCCTTTTACCATTGTTAAGTTCAATCACTGTTATTTCAATTTTAATGCCACAAAATCCCCCTTACTCCGACTAATTAGCTCAACTTCCTTATGAGACGACTCAGGCTGCATACCACTATCTAGGTGCACTTGCAATCCGGTTAGGAATCCAAATTCCTATGTTTAAACTTGGTGTTTACAACGACAAGCTACCAGTTGAACTAATAAGGGTAAAAAAAAAAATGCGCCTACTATAGCATTTCTTCTCAAATAAATCACACTCCCCCTTTTTCTGGTTCACTCACACACTCACAATCCCTATCCTCTCCTTTCTCTTTGCTGCCATTACCCCACTTCCACTACTCCTCCACCACCGTGCCTTGTCTACTCTGCCATGGCGCCTCCTTTGCACTTTCATCTCCATTTGTTCCTCCTCCTCCTCCTCCTTCTTCTTCTTTTGTTGCCTTTTCTTTATTTTTTTTCAATATTTGATTTGGTTGAGTTTTGATTTTTTTTAGGATTTTTGGTTTTCTAATTCTTGATTCCTCTATCTTCATCACTCATAAGGTCCCTATTGGTGACACACCCTATGTCAAAGCCAAAAAGGTTCAGGTTAATTAGCTTCTTGGGATATCTTAGTGGAAGCTCTAGATCCCTTTAGAAAGTATTAGAGACATATGTTTTAAATGACAACAAAACCAATTTAAAGAAAATAATTTGAATAGTGATTAATGTCTACCTTGAGTTTCTTGACAAAGCATAACGGGTATTTTCGAATTGCATAAAACAAACTTGAAAGAAAAATAATTTCACTTTACATGTACAAACATAATTTATCTCGTGTTAAGAGACTGAACCAAATAGAAGTGAACATTATATCATGTAAAGTACGTATACATGCCTTACAAACTAAAGAAAATCAAATCAAGAACAAGAAACCAAGGCATAGGTATTTAGAAAATAGCACGGGCCATCAAAAAGTATGCTTAGAATGAAAATATCATGATAAATTTTAGAACAATGTGTTACATATTCTTCAATCATCATGATCACAGTTCATTAATAATCACAACGCTCAAATTGAAGATTGGAAGACTAAAAAATTATCAAGAAACTGATAACGCATGTCAGAAAACTCACTACACTTTAGAGCATTGAACATTACAGCAAAATGAGGGAAATTTGAATTTTCAAATTCAAATCTCAAGTCAAACCCAGTGTCAAAACTGGCACTCCATCTCTTCTGCCTTTTTTATCAACCACTTCAGCTTCTAGAAGGAAGAGTTCAGAAATCATGTTCAGAAAATAGAAAAGTAGTTTCTGAAGAACATCTGAAACCTTAATACCACAATGGCTTCTGCAACAGATTTGATAAATTATCAGTCTGCTCTTCTAGATTGTATTTCTAAGACACAAACCGATGATCAATACGTATCACTTGAACAACAGATCAAGACCAACGGTCACAAAGGTAGACCATCTATAAATAGAGATGTTGTACTCAAATGAAAGATAAAGATTTGAATACATAAGAGTAAAAACTCTTTGAAAATCCCTCTGCAGATCCTAAAAGGTTCATTATCTTATGTAGTTAGTTTCCTTGAGGAATGGAAAAAATCTTCTTTCTAGTTCCTAAACAGTTTTTATACTCTTCCCTGGAAGAGATGTTAAAAAGAAGTTGCTCAAGTTATCTCAGGTATATTCATTATATATTTATAAGAAAACTTGAGTGTAGGTTAGTTTGAGTGGCAACACAGACACAAAGCCTTTGTATCCTTGATCTAGTAGTGATCAGTGTGACATAGCTTGGAGAGATTAAAGTAAAACTACTTACAACGTGATGGTAGAGGCATTCTACTTATCATGGTTCAACTTGGAGAGGCTCGAGAAGAATTACTTGCAACGTGGCTATAGGGGTTGTCTACTAATCACGATTCAGCTTGGAGAGACTGCGAAGAACTACTTGGTTTGTGACAATAAGGGTTGTTTACTGGTTACATGTTATAGCTTGGGAAGGCTTCTATAAATACTATCCGGTTTTTCTTTCTCAGGTTGAGAAAGAGGTTAATGAATTTCAATGTAAGTTGAGTATTGGATGTAGGTTGGATTGGTCGAACCAGTATAAAATATCTATGTCATACCTTCTTCCCTTTAATCTCCTTATTTTTACTGTTCAGCTTTATTATTTAGTATATGCTGAAAATTATCTTTATCTGTTCAACTATTAATGTTATATTTCAGAAACCTTCTTTCTAAAATACCTAACTTTGTCTCCGCAGCACTTCAAGCAAAATACTTAATAATATATTGTTCAAAGTTTCAAAAAATGAAAAGGAGAAGAAGTAAACCAAAGCACGATTCAACCCCCATGCTCGTGCACCTACACTTAGTTCTTTTGAAATTTTCAATTTTTCTTTCGTTTTGGTTTCATTTCATTGTTTATCACTAATACAAGGTCTTATTATTTAGATTTGTATCATGTTTGAAATTCAACTAATTTGCATTTTTTGTTCTTTTGTTTTCTTTCTTGGTGTTCTTTTTTTCATAGTTTCAGCAAAGAAAAAATATGGGTTAGTTATGACTTTTAGAATCCAGTTGTTTTATGCGGAATGCAAAACTTGAAAGTTTGTGTTATAAATTGAAAAACTTGAGCTACATAAACCCAAATAAAGTGAAACTAATTTGTTTAGGAAGGTAGAATGTAGAAGTATTAGACTGGGAAATATCAAAATTTAGTGAGTTATTAATTTATTACAACTTGCATTTGAATTAAGAAAGTTGTCTATGTTCTATAGAACTATAAATAGGGTAGCATATGATGCAGCTAGGCTAATTGAGGTAGGCTTCTTGAAATTAAATGAGACAAATTTTGTAAGATAGATATGTTATTGTGGAGTTTGATTGTAAAATTTCAATTCTAAAAGAATCAAAACCAAATTATGGTGATTTTCCAAATTTGCTGGTTCTACATAATTCAACAGATGACAACAAGAGATAGTTTTCTGCATATAATCAGTTAAGGATCTTAGAATGATATGAAATGAATTTGTACTAAAACTAGACATTTAGTACTTGTTTCCTGTGATATTTTAGTAAAAACTAATGCAACTAGCTTATTTTCAAGTAATTTATAATTTACACATTACTTGCTAAAATTATTGGCCGACTTATGATACTAGGTTCAGTTGCCTAGAACCAATTAAAAATCATAATTAGAGCTAGAAAGACTCAATCGAGCTAGAGTTTGTTTTGAATTAAAGTCGAGTTATATGAGTATATGCCTACCAAATATCATGAACTTGGAATAAATGATGAAATTTTGGGAGCAATTAGAAATGTTGTTGCAGAAACTAGATGAGAAAACTACATTAGTTTTGGTTTTGAAACTTCACTTCAAGCTAGAGAGCTAAGTATTGAGTAAAACCATTTTTCTTTGATAGATTGAGATTAGATATGTTGGTAAAAGAGTTCACAAGAAGGGGGGTTAAATTGTGCTTTCTGAAGTCTTCTTTTTCAATCTGAAACATTAAACATAAAACATACTATCAAGTATGAAACTTGAAGTGCAGCGGAATAGTGGTTAGATGTTTCAAAAGGAAGGTTTCTAAGGCTTAATAATTATTCTGCATTTTAATGATGCTTGATTAATAATCAACACAAAGTGCATAACATAAAAATAAACAGTTAGGGAAGAGAGAATGAACACAAGTATTGTTATACTGGTTCGGCCAACCTGCCTACATCCAATACTCAACACATATTGAGATTTCATTAACAATAACTTTCTCGGCCTGAGAAAGTAAATGGATAGTCTTTACAATAGTCTTCCTAAGCTCTCACTTGCACAATGGCCAACTCCAATTGCGACTTAACCGAGTAGTTCTGTATCAGTCTTTCCAAGCTAAACCAAATAGTTCTATACCAGTCTCTCCAAGCTTAACCGTGATAAGCAAATACCTCTGCTATCCCATTGCAAGCAGTTTTACCTTAGCCTCTCCAAGCTAAGTCTCACACTGATCACTAACGGATCAAGGTTACAAAGGTTATGTGTTTGGGTTGTCACTCAAATTAACCTACACCCATGTTTCCTAAAAAAAATTTGCTATACAAACCTAGGAAACATGAGTGACTTTTTTCTCATATCCCTTCATGAGAAGAGCATACAAATCATTATAGAGTAAGGAAACAAGATTTTTACATTTCAAGATAATTTATTACATATCATGATGAACCACACAAGAAGTGTGGAGAGATTTTTCCAGCATTTCTGCTCTTATGTCTTCAACTCTCTCATCTGCATTTTTGTATGACATCTCCATTTATACAGGTCCTTCTTCATGACCGTTGCCTTTGATAAGATCTCCAAGTGACACATGTAGATCATCAGTTGTGTCTTGGAACGTTACTCTAGAGAGGTAGGCTGACAGACTTGTCACATCGGTTGCAGAAACTATTGTGCTTTATGTTATTCAAGTGGCCTCAATGAACTCAAGAGGGGGGGTGAATTAAGTTCTAAAAATTTTTCTTAGATTTCAAATTCATTTTTTATATTTCAAAAAGGATCTTTGTTAAAATAAATTGTAATTAATTTCACAAGGCCAAATAAACTTATTAATTTAAAACCTTTTAACAGATTGATCTAAGTCCTAACTATTCAAACCATTTGACTTGATCACTTTGCTTGTTCTTCCTCAAGAAACTCTATGCTATCATCGAAAATTTCATTTTGGCATCATCAAAACCTACAATATAACATTCACATTCTCCCCGTTTTTTATGATGACAACCATCTTGGGTGAGGAGCAATAATAGATATGACAAAGTAAAATTTGCATTGAGTTCGCTTCCCCAAAGACTATGCATAGATTTTCAAAGAAGAACAAAGAACAAAAAAAATGAGGAATATATATACATATGCATGCTACCCCTTAATAATTGAATATATCCTCACCATATTTTTCTCCCCCTTTGGCATTATCAAAAAGACATAAGCATACAAAATCCAACAATCTTAGCAAATATCAAAACCCACAAAACATAGTCCAGTATATATGGCAAAGCGTTATATAAAAATAACCATAAAACATAATCCAAGTTCACTATAGAGCATAGAATAATAAGTCCAAAGACCAAACCACAGATCATAACAAAAGGTCAGTTAGAAATATGATCCATATGAATCCAACTACAAGATACATAGAAAACAACTGAAGTAAGAATATGAGTTCAAAAACCAAAATGAACTAAGGCTGTGGTGCATCATTGGCTACAGAATCATCATGAATGCCAAGATGATGACGGATAACGCCAAATCACCCTCGACATGAGCCATGCGAGAATCAAGTGCATCAAATCGCTTTCCAACATAGACATGAAGTCCATGCAACTCAGAAAGAAGTTTAGACATGGATGAAGATGATGTGTCCGAAGCTACAGCACACAGAGGGGAAGGAGTGCGTTTTGCAAGATCCTCGTGTTGAATATCCCTTTTGTGAACCCATTGACCATCAGTATTCTTTGCATAGCCAAATGAAGAGATAGCACCAGCACCAATGGCATAGGAATGCCTAACTATAACAGAGTGCTCATCCTCTAATAGGACATCAAAGTATTCTATGAACATGGTGATCAAGTGAGCATAGGAAGTGGTGCATTTGCCTTAAGGGCCTTTTGTATGCGATATCGTACTAGATAAGCCCAATTAACTTGTCAACTAGTCAGCAAAGCCCACATCAGAATAATATCTTCCTCCATTAATTGTGCAAGATTGGCGAGCTGAGGATTCAAAATGCGAGAAATGACATAGTGTATTATGCGGCATTCAAAATTTAGTGACCCCGTTAACAATATACCAGATATATTAGCCCCTTCACTACAAATCATTTGACGAGCGTTAAGATTGGAGTAATCCTCCTTCCAATCATTAACAATACGTCCTTCAAATTGTTCACCGTCAGAAGTCAGATTAGTGATATTATAGAATAGACCTTGATCAATGACGATAGAAACTTTCTTAACCTTAGAGTAAATACGCCCATCCCGAATTTCCATATTATAATAAAATAATCAAACTAAATCCAGAAAATGCCTTTTCCTAATAGTCATGAATTCCACCAGATCATGGTGCTTAAATACTTAATAGCAATCAAAATTTTCTCCCTCAAAGAACTCTCTATCTAGGTATTTCATATCAATTATATCTCTAGACTGAAAGGATGCGAAATACCTCTCTTGTTAGGTCACACTAGAGAAGAACTCTAAAATTCTTGAAGAAGAAAAAGAGGGCTTTTGGGTTGTGGCTGGACCAGTGGTGGCAGCAATGATAGCAATGGGACGATGACGGCCTGAGGTTGAGCAGCGTGAGGAGGAGCCAATGGTGGTCGCAGCGGCTACGGGGGAAGGAGCAGCGATGCTCGTGGGCTTCTTCCTCTTCGATGTGGCTCGCGATGACTCAGCCATTGAATGAGATTTTTGTTAAAAACTGATCGGTGGGATATGTAGAGGATGAAGAGATGAGTAATTTGGAAGTGATTTGAGTGAATGTGGCTAAGAAATGAGAGAGATATGGAAGAGAAAAATTAGAGAGAGAAAGGCGCAAATAAGGAAAGAGAGTGTGTGTTCTTAGTGAAATGGAGGAGGGAGAGAGGACAGAACACTTAAAAAGCCCCTGGTAATCAATTACCACTAATGTGTAATCCATTACATTGAGCCCAGAAGGGGTCTCAATGTTACACGCCCCCTCGTAATCGATTACGGTACCTACTATAATCGATTACAAGTCTTTTTTTTTAATTTAAATAAATACATACTCAAATTATTCAAACAACGTAGTGAACTCACACATAAAATTAATCAAATTTTAAGCGTAATATATAATATAAAAGAATTAAATAATAAAAGCTTACAATTTTAAAACAAAGTTAATATTTTGCAAACAACATCACATGATAGTAAATTTTATGAAATAAACACATCATCAAAGCAAATGACAAACTTGAACATACAAATAAATTTATATTAACCAAAATTAAAATTCAATACATGATATTTTGTAATTAAACAATTAAAGCTTACATTTAAACAAGATTAATATATAACAATTAAAAAAAATGACACAAGCAGATAATCAAACAAGCACATAGATGCTAAGAAAAAAATGATTAATTAAATATTTGAGAAGTCGAATTGGAAAGTCATTACCAAGACTTTTAATCCCAAGAAAGTGGCTCCAACACATAGTCCTCCAAGGAGGTGTAGGACTCTAGACTTACCGAAATTCCAGACCCAACAACATGGGTGGGTCCTAGAGGACTTTAAGGCCGTACTGAACTTGTCTACTGACACGTGTACACCAAGTATTACATATTCTTGGTTCTAATTCATGATTACACATATTAGTAGTGGTATTTGTATTGGTGGAGTGTATTGGTGTTGTGGAAAAATTCAATTTTGCTAAAGAAGTATTAATCATGCTTGTTGGAAATTTGGTTCTCTTATAGGCAGAGGATGATCACGAATTTTCTGAGGGAGTTGTAGATATTTTTATGAGCTAGAAAAATTATATGTTGAAGCTAACATCCTTCTTGTTAGGGCATTTAAATGCCTTATGTCCTGATTTTCCACATCTGTAGCAAATGATTTGCATTGTCCAGCAAGGCTTGTTCCTATGTTTTTTTTTGCATTTTGGGTAATTTTGTCCTATCACTGGTTTTTTCTATATTTTTTTCACATTTTTTCCTTCTATTGTTGTTGTTGTTGGGTAGAAATCTTCCCCTAGACTGGTTGATAAGCTTGAATCTTGGGCCTTGGGGTGCTAATCCTCTTCTAGCATTGTTTTGCGCATATTTGAAATTTGCTAACTTCTTGTTGGATTCCTTGGCATGCTGATATTTGTTTACCAAGGTAGCATATTCTCTTATCCCCAGAAGACTCACAACTGCTTCTATATCCTCACATAAACACCATTTATATTTCATGCACTTCCAGGCTTCATCTGGGTCACATTGGTAAGTTGTAGAAAACTTGTAGAGCTCTTCAAACTTGGCCGTATACTCTGCTATGCTCATAGGTCCTTGTTTAAGTGCCATGAACTCCATCTCTTTTGGATTTCTCATCAAAGTAGGGAAATATTATGGTAGAAAGCTTCCTTGAAAATATCCCAAGTGACTTTAATATGAGAAGCTTCGATTAACCCCTTGGTACCAACCCACTAGAATTCCACATCTGCTTCCAGCATGTAAGCAGCAAAAGCCACTTTTTGGATCTCAGTGCAAGGAAGAATCAAGAAAATCTTCTCCATGACTTCAATCCATTCTTTTGCCTTATTTGGATTAAAAGTGTAACATCTCATACTACTTTATAGATTGACGACTATCCCTACAAATCAATATAGGTCTTTTCAGCATACTTTGTCCTCACTCACATGCTTCATGGGAATCCATCCCAAAATTTCTCCAAGTCAAGCACGCTTAACCATGGAGTTCTTTAGTGATGGACTACGAAAAAGAATATGCATTTTGTTGGTATAGGTAGTACCAATCAATTTATATAAGTTATCCTTAACTGTATAGTCCTATACCTACATAGTTTCAGGATCCCTCTTATTTTGGTATTCAATTGGTTCATTTATATACCCATTTGCTTAGGAACCTGCCAGGAGCTGCTCATTGTTTGTGCCTTCTTGCGCCGGCGATCACTTCCCGCCCTCATTAGCCCTGGGCGTTACAGAAAGCTCCTCAAAAAAGCAGCAGGTTTGCTTTTGTGAACTCGGCAAATTTTTGATACCCAACATCCATCTCGTTCCCTCCAAGGTTTCCAGCTAGGTTCCATTCCTCATTGGGATCGAACCTCTCCTTCATTTGGTTGGCAACCATAGCTTGTTCCCTCATAGTTGCGGCCATCTCACAAAAAGTATCCATCTTACCAATTTCATATCTAGCCTCGTTCCTAGTATGTCAATTTGACGTCATTGATTCCTATCACACCAAACAAAATATTGAGTTGATCAAGCCCAATACAATGTAAAGCTCATCATTGAAACTGTAACACCCTCTTAACTACCATGTATTCCTCGAGTGTTAACATAGTAACTAGAAAAGTATCATTTTCCTTTTATAATATTTACTAGTTAAGAAAAATAAAAATAAAGTAAATTAAACTCATATGTTACAGAAATTCATACACACACACACACACACACACACACACACATATATATGTACATCATATACACGTTGTCAATATATACATCATACTGAAAAATAAGTCATTCCACTAATAAGACTACTTTGGAACTCAATTAAAAAAAAAAAAGAACACATCTAATATCTAGTCTAACCTGTTCAAATACCAGGGCCCAACAAAATCACATAATGTAACACCCTAATTTTTAACCTAAATCTCTAGAACATATTAGGTTAATCATTAGGTTATTACTTCTTAGTTTCATTCATTTAGTAAAATACTTAGCGGAAATTACGGGTAAATTTTTTTTTTGAAAACATAAATCAAAGTGAGAGCCGCGTTCTTATCAAATCGTAAATCAGAAATTTAAAGCACAATTACCAAAGCACATTGAACTCAGCAATCAAGTCATATAACCATCATGGTTGATGTTATAAGGAGAACACTTCATTAATATTATAGTTAAAGGTACATGTGTATATAGTCACGCCCTTACAGAATCGGGTGGAGATTGGAGTACACGCCAAAAAAATAAGAAAACAATAAAGTACATGAAACGACAGAAATGAAAAAGCAACTACGCTACCCTCCTACCAAACTACGAGTACTAATCTCAAACCCCCTCCCAAAAGATACTGCCGAAGGGGAGGTCCTCGTGACATCTCAAGTGCTCGAATAGCTCAACGACCCTCAAAGTGGTAAGAGCGGTGATCTAGGTCATAGTGCGTCTCCCGGACGGGTGTGTCAATGAAGACCACGAATGTTGCCATCGGTCTCTGAAGATGTGACGGAAGAAAGAAAAAGAAGAGAAAGGAGTGAAAATCTTATAAAGAATCTCAGTAGGAATCTCCTATCCTAGGGTTACATCGTTCACATCCTCAGGAACCTTGGGTTTAATTATGAAAGGTGTGCATACATAAGGGGTTCATTATTAGGGTTTATAAAACTGATTATCCAAGGTCCATTCTTTTTAGCATGCATCTTAATGCAACATATTTTAAGCATGAATGTATGGCAATAATAAAGCATATAAATCAGTAGATCACATCAATCAAGATTCATACAAGTGGCATAAGGGCATAATTCAACTCTTTCTTTTCTCGTAATTATGTGACTTAAAAGCATCACATCTTTTTCTTATACTTGAACTCTTTTGTTCTTTTTCTCAAAAACTACCCTCTTAAAAACATATCCACCTATTTCCAACCGACATACTGCCCCGGTGTTTTTTTATCATAATCTCCTATCTCCGTCTCACCTAATTGCCTAGGAATGAGCTCAATCCTAACTAGTCGTCACTGGCTTTAAATGGGAAAATTGAGGGGGTAACATATAAATATTTCATTCTCTGAAACGCTCTACTGGCCTCGAGTGCACAACGAATTGTCCGCTTTGGTAAGGCTGCATCTGCTCATACCCTCACGGATTTGTCTCCCCTGGGGGTGCTCAGCGGAACCGGTGTTACCCAGGCAAGCGTGTCTCAGTGCTTTGTCACATAAAAATCTCCTAGGGGTGCTCGGCAGAACTGGTGTCACCCAGGGTTTTCAATTCATATGGTACTTTTAAACATTTCTTTAACCCTTTAAGGTTTGACGGAAATTCGGCAAAGATAACAATTTGTTAAACCGAATTTCCTTCAAACTGCCACAAGCTAATTCACATAATCATGTTCTCATAAAATCTCATGCCATGATAAACTCTAATATTTTCATCAATCATTTTCTCATGCATCAAGCACATCTCATCACATCATTGCATCATGTAGCATGTCATAGTTTTGACAACTTTCTTAGTGTCCTATGTATTGACCCTTAGGGTCCTCAACTCACATTCTAAGTTATAAATCATCAAACCTAATCTCTCGGGAACTTATAAGGTCTTAACTAAGTATTTCTCACCTCACACAATGGTCAAGAACATCTCTAAACCTCAAGGATGCAGAATTCATAATCCTAACTTTACGGGTACCTAGAAGTCATAACAATGACCCTTTCTAAGTCCGGTTTGCTCCTAAGGCATCAAGATCAAGTCCAAAACCATTTATGAGTATTTCCTACACATTTAAACTAATTTAAATCCATGATTAGCATTACTAAACCTTGCTGGATAGAATCCAGAAAATTCAAACATTAAAGGATCTAGAACTCTCAAATTAATTCTTTTCTAGTTACTAACTTCTCTTATCTTTCACATATGAGCCTTAACATTAATTATACTTAAACATAAGCATATTATCACCATTAAAACAGCTCATACAGTGGCAAAACATAGCAAGGAACAAACTTCTCCATTTAAAGGCATCAAACACATTTTCTAAAGCATATAAAATACTAGTTTCTCTTGGAACCTTTTTAAAACTTTCAAAACTCATTTATAAACATTTTTAACATCTAAAACCATAAGAATATTCAAGAGGGCAGTGACCAATTCATCTTTGTCTCAAGAGGTCCTAAATTCATAAAACTTAGTTCTACATATTCCTTGTACTCATAAAAGCTTAGAAAAAGTGTGAAACATAGTTTTCAATATTTGGAAACATCAAAACTTCTTAGGGCCGAAATATGAACCAAAGGAAATAAATATTTTTAGACCTTTGTTTGAGACAACCATGGGCAAGTCTTTGAGCTATAGGTTCATTAAAGTGATGGCATAAAGATAAACATGCTTATGCACTTGTTTTAGCTTTCATTAGAAAGTAAAGTGAGAGCATAAAATAAATATGAGATGCATCATATTATTATCTTTGATATTTAGGTGAGAACTTGAAATATAAACATGATAATGCATAACTTGAAATATAAACATGATAATGCAAGTTCATTCATTATCTTGGTATTTAATGACAGCAAGGAAGTAAACATGATATGCAAAGCATAAAATAAACATGATGCAAAGTTCATTTTATGTTTAGCTAGAGCTCATTCAAGACTTTAACAAAGTAACAACCCAACATATATCTCATTACAAAGGGAGCTCTAGAGTTCTTGAACCAAGTTCAAAAAAGGAACTATGAGGTTCTTGAACATCATCATCAAGCTCAAAGAAGACAAACTTTTTAAACAAACAAAACCTCAAAGATAAAAAAGGAAATGGAAAACCAAAATATTAAAGAAAAGGAAACAAAGAACCGAAATCAAAATAGCAAGAAAAGAAAAGGTGTTCTTGAGTAAAATCATGTTTGAGTTAGAAAGTGGAGTTGAAACTCAAAGAAAGTAAAACCTCAAGCTCTAGAGGTTCCTTTGAGATGAACACATAGTCATCATCTAGGAGTCCTCATCATTGAGCTATCATGTGCTCATCAAGGTCTCATGGCCGAAATCTCAAGAAAGAAAATAACCAAAGAAAAGTTTCAAAAGTAATCCAAGAGAAAGCTAGAGAAACTCATTTTTTTCAAGAAACAAAGTTTAGAAAAACACTCCTACCTAGAGTGAAGACAAAAAGCTTGAACTTGAAGATGAAAATGAGATGAGCAACACCTCCTAGGATGGTGATGATGATTCGGCCTTGTGAAGGAAAAAGGAGGGAAAATGTGTTTTGGGTGAAGTTGTGTTTGAGGTTGAGTGTTTGAGAGCTTAGAGGATGATCTAAGGTTATGAGGTGGTGGAGTTAGATTATGAGGTGATTATGTGAGGGAAGAATGAAGAAGATGAAGATGAAGAAGAAGAGCTCTTGGAATGCTCGAGAGAAAAAGGAAGAACTTAGAGAAAGGCTAGCAAACTAAACTTAGCAAATGAATAAAAGTGTAGCAAAGTTCATCTAGGAATGGTATTTATAGAGAAGAATAAGGGTGAGTGTGTGGAGGAGAATGAATCCTCATGGAACATGAGGTAATGCATGTGTGGAGGAGAATGAATCCTCATGGAACATGAGGTGAGAGAATTGCATTTTGATGACATGGTGAAGTGTGGTGGTGAGTATGACTTCAAGCATTATCTTTGGGGTGTGAAATAAAATTAAATTGTGATAAAATAGGGTATGAATTTTGGCCAGGTCTGATGCAGCAAGGGAGGAGGGAGTTTTGGTCATGTAATTGTGTGTTAGTGATGTGTTTAGGGGTGTATTAGCTTAGGTGCAAGGTTAGGAGTCATTAAGCATAAGTTTAGGTGACTAAGAATGTGATTAGGAACCTTTATGACATGATTAAGGAGTACTCATACATATTTAGGAGATTTTAAATTCATTTTATGAATAAAACAATGTAGACAAAATTCCATGATTTAAGGAATTGGAAAGAGAAAATACTATTTAAGATTCCATGATTAGGAATCTTGAATTTAAAATAAGATTTTAAGTTGTAATTAAGCACTTTTAGGTTCTAATCAACTTTAATAAAATCTTTTGACTCAAGATTAATTATGAAAATTAATTAACCTTCAATTAGAGCATAATATTGCTTAGGTTTGCTTAATCACGCGATTAAGCGTAAAAACATGAAACTAGGGGCAAAATCGTAATTTTGCACTAATTTCGCCCGGGACCTCTGGGACCAAAACTAAAGTAAAAAACTACATAAAAACGCCTTTTAAAACCATCTGGAGAAGTTTCGGGTTCATCCGGCACTTGCAAACGGGTAAAACACTGCAGGGGGTTTTGATCATTTTGACCCGAAAACTCGAAAATCGAGATTTTCTATCCTGAAAAGATACACGAGTTATCTAATCCCCTTCCAACATTGAGTTTGCCCTTCGAGTACTGCCGAATCGACTTTCCTCGAATTTCGGGCTAAAAATGACCTCAGGGGCATTTTGGTCATTTTTGCTCTAGCAGAAAATCGGGGCGTTACAACATATACATAGAAATGAACCTCAAAAACATCTAACAAGATCAATCTACAGGCTAACAAAGTTCTAGTACTAAGCTACAATTATCTATATATCAAAGAGTCCCTGTGTCACGACCCGATTTAGGCACGTGACTGGCACGTGGGAAATCTCATCCCCACGTAAGCCTCATGACCTGGATTATTCTACATGCACAATTAATTGCAAAACTAATCAAAACATATTTTCATTTTCTACATACAATTTACCAATTTGTTCTAGTCTAGACTAAAATTCCATAGTTCAAACTTTATAGTCTGTGAACCATAATACAAAACGCATATGTATATACTGCTCTAATTTGAAATATTCACAATTGCTAAAGTATTTGATACAAACCAAAATAGTGTAATAATATGCAAAAATATAAACATGCTCTATCGTTCGGGATCCTGCCTGCCATGTACTGGAGCACTCTAGACAAAACTATAAACACTTCACCCAAGTGGAGCTCACTACTGAGACTCTAGTGCTACTGAGATAGAGGTGGCTGGGAATGACCCACAGCCACTTCTGTATCTGTAAATAGAGAAAGGAAGAGAGGGGTGAGTTTTTGTGGAAAAACTCAGTGAGTGATCTCTCACTTGAAACCTTCTTTCATAGGACACTAAGGAAACAATGCAGGAAATCATAATAACAATAATAATATTCAAATATTTACATAATCAATACACATATGCATGTATATAATACTAGTCATCATTTTATAAAATTATAATGAACGTATAAACTTATAGTTCCTTAACTACTAGAAGAAATGCAATGTTTATCGATCATAGTATAATTGGGTCTCCGCTCTGATCTGTGGCTATGTCTGTTAGCCATAATAAAATAGTATCTCTACTCTGATCTGTGTCGCTCCACCAGTGCCAGACATGGGCCCCACTAGGGAACTCAAGTTGTTGTTCAGTGAGCGCAGGACGCACCTGCCTTATCACACTGAACAAACATGTCTCCTATCTGGAAAGTGTGTTGTTCAGTGAGTGCAAGATGCACCTGCCCTATCACACTGAACAGACTTGTCTCTTATTTGGAATATCATAACAACAAGTTTCTCTTTTAAATTCTTTGTGAGCTCTGAATCTATCTGATTCTAACAGTCTAACTTTAGCATACCAGTGGCTATGGAATCATGCCCAAACAATCACTCTTTGTGGACATTGTGATTCCAAGCCTCCACAAAGTATGTAGCCACCAACTATCATGAACATCATAAAGACTCATGCTCTAAAATCCTTTTAACTGGTTATCAAAACACCATTCAACAATCAAAGTTTAAAATCACAATTCCATTATCTTTTCTAAATAGCATATACATAAATCATATATAGAATTCAATTTAACATTCATAAGAGCTTCCCATAACCAAAATTATCATCAAATACACTTAAAAATCAATTCAACAAGCATGGTCCCATGAGTTTTCTTAAAACAAGTTTCATGCTCTAAAATCAAAGTTTCTAAAACATATAAACCATCAGTGACATCAAACCCTATACCGTGATCTCTTAAATCAACCAATAAATCATATTTTTATAAAAATAACGCTAATGCATAATATAGATATCACAAATGAAAACCCACTCACTTGGAGAGGTGAACAGTAAAGGAATGACACCAACCAAAACTCTAGGGAGCAGGAATGTGTAATACCTGGTGTACATGTGTCAGTAGACAAGTTTTATATGGCCTTAAGGTCCCCTGAGACCCATCCATGCTGTCGGGTCCGGGATTTCGCTAAGTCTGGAGCCCTACACCTCCTTGGAGGGCTATATGTTAGAGACATATTCTTGGGATTAAAAGTCCTGGTAATTGCTCTCCAAATAAAAATGAATTGAAGAGTGATTTTTAACAAAATTTTGGAACCCTCTAGATATTTTGTTTTTAGCCCCCAAGTTTAGAAAATCACCGGAATTCTGAAATTTAAACTAGAACTCAAAAATGAGATTTTGATTGATTATGGTTTTTATTTTTTTGATATTTTATTTGAATTCAAATGGGGGTATTTTCTTATTTACATTTATGTTTTAAAGTTAGTGAGTGAGTATGGAGATAAGCCATATGCTTGTGACAGCAAGATTCTGAGTTTGGAGTTTGCTGTCACCGCTATAGCGGTCCAGGACTGCTATAGTGGTCACAAGAAGGAATGCAGCATGGTTGAAGCCTCTAGAAACCGCTATAGCGATCATAAGTGCACAGTGCCATGATGTGGAATGTGGCCTAACCTCTATAGCAGTCATATAGCAGTCCCCCTAAGACCCAAACAATGCGAAACGACGACGTTTCACGTGCTGATACCCTTCAACCATTATAAAACCTTTCCCACTCTCTTCCTATCCTATTTTCATTAACCATTATAAAACCCTTCTCACTCTCTTCCTCTCCCACTCTGTTTATGTTAATAGATTTTGGTCTCTTTTCTTTCATTCCCTTCATGTTCTTAGTATGGATCATTAGTTTCTCTCATTGTTGTCAAGTGGGGGTGCTCCCCCAATGTTATTAGAACTAGATTAGAGTAATTTAGAGGTTAATAGAGTTTAATCTGGAGTTTTTATGATTGTTATAGTCGACGTTGATGCCCTCCCGGCTCCCTGGAGCTCAGTTGGTGTTGATGTTATCTATCCTCCCCCTCCAGGTGAGTGGGTTCAATCCTGTGACCTTTATTTTTTGGTCATTAAAGTTAATTTCCTTATATTGTGACATAATGGATAATGTTAGAGCATATATCAAAGAGATTTTAGATAGGTATTAATTACGTTAAGTTTATGAAATGTATGATTTGAGGCTATTTTAGAAAAGATTAGAGATTGATAATGATTCTTTTAAGTTGATGAGATTATGGTTTTCAAAGAGCATGAAATTATATTTTTAGAAACTCATAGGACCATTGTTGCTAATATTGATTTTCTTTATAAGTAGTCAACATGCTTATGATCATATATGTTAGAGAATGTAAATTATAGAAGAGCTTAGCACAAAGTATTTAGAGAAAATGAATATATAGAGCAAGTATGATTAGTTTTTATTAAATATGTTACTTTGCTTCAGAGTTATGATTTTAGATTTATTATATTTATAAAGATTTATGTTAGCTTGAGATTTAAATTGAGAACTATAGTTTATGGTATCCAGAGATACGTAATTCAGTATAATTCATAGCAACTGCCAGATACATATTATGTGCGCTTGAAATCGGAATGCCTACAAGCGGTGAACCCTTGGGCTCGATTTTCATAGCCACAGTTATGCTAAAGCCAGATTGTTAGAATTACATGCGTCCAGAACTCTCAGAGTACTAAGATTTAGGGCTCTTGTTCGCCAGGGACGAAGCACCCACTTTTAGAAATGTTGAATTTATTTAATTATGATGAGTTTTATATGATGAGATTTAGTACACAGCCATGGAGGCAACAGTAGTAACAGCCATGGAGGCAATAGTATTAAATGGCTATGGAGGCAATAATGTTAAACAGCCAAGGAGGCAATAGTATTACATAGCAATGGAGGCCATATTATTAATAGCCATGGAGGCAATAGCAATAAATGGCCATGGAGGCCCATAGAGAATAGAGATATTTGCAGCAGTTATTATTATTATTATGCACGTTTATCAGAGTACTATTGTTGTCTGTGACATGGAGGCGCTTAAAGTTTTGTTTATTATGTTTATATATATATATGATTACTAGAAACAATTTTGGAATTTATTTGATTGTTGATTATTAGAAATATTATGATTTTTTTTATGCATCTTTGTTGTTGTCCCATGAAAGTGGTTACGGGTGAAAATTCACTCACTGAGTTTTAGATAGAACTCACCCCTTTCCCTTTTCCATTACAGATACTTTAGCTGCTACTGGTCCCTCTCATCCACCTCCTCCCCAGTAGTAGAGATTCCAGTTGGTGGGCTTCACTTTAGAGTGAAGTGTCTTTTGTGTTTTGATTAGAGATATAGTGCTCCAGTGTACATTGCGGGTAGGGTCCTAGACCATGGAGATAGATATGCATTGATATATCTTTATTATTTTGTATTTACATGATGATAGTTTTATGGATATCTTGTATAGAGAGCAACTCATATATATTTTACATTACGAAGATAGGTTCGTAGTTTAATTACATTATGTTATTGATGATTAGCTCAATTTCAGAAGAGCTAAGGATTTATTAGAGAGTAAATGATGTTTTATAAATGGATTTATTATTATTATATGCATATAGAGCGGGCTCAGAGGTCACGAGGCTTATGTGGGGATAGGATTCTTCACATACCAGTCACGTTCCCAAATCGAGTTGTGACAAAATGACACTGATATCTGCTATAATAATCATAATACACTGAATTAATCTTTAAATCCTCTAACTAACTAAATTTTAACTCTAGCCATAATAGAAAAGCACCATGGCATGAAAACCATGAGAACATAGGACCAAGACCCTAAAACCATGAGAGAGGGAAGGAATAAAGGAAACAAAACTTCTAGAATAGCATACCTTTAAGTTTAGGAGATGGAAAATCCAAGTTAAACTTGATAGTATTGGAAGAGAATGGAATTTTTTGAGTGAAACAGGGGCGGGAGGCAGTTTTTCGTGCTTGAGAGGGGAACGGAAGAAGTGTGTTATGTGAATGAAGGTTCTGGACCTCGAACAAGGGTTTTTATAATCACTGTCGACCGCTGCAGCGCTCACCAAAGAGTATCTCTCGCACTAACTTACTTTTCTATTGACCACTACAGTGCTCACCAGAATAGTTTTTCATTCTGCAGGATCGTCTCTCATTTTCCAAAATGTTCTGTCACTCCACAGAATTAACTTATTTACATTTCTTAATTCATAAACATAAATGTAAATAAGGGAATACCCCCCATTTGGATTCAAATAAAATATTAGAAAAATAAAAATCCCAACAATTAAAAGTATAGATTTTGGGTTTTAGTTCAAATTCGGGAATTCTTACGATTCCGTAAACTTGTAATTTAAAAATGACCTATTTAAAAACTTCATAAAATCTGTTAAAAATCTCTCTTTATCTCATTTTCCTCTAAGGAAGAATTACCGGGACTTTTGGTCCCAAGAATATGACTCTATCATATGGCCCTCCAAGGGCATATAGGGTCCAGACTTAGAAAAATTCAAGACCCAGAATGGCAGATAAGGTAACTGACACCTTTTTAGCTCAAAAAATTTTCTAACTCCTTTATTTAAAATTGGGGTTATTACACCTTGAATGTCCCATCTCCTCCTACAAAAACCCATTTGCAATAGGTATGATGGCATCACCTCTAGCAAAGGCATCAGGACCTGCAGGTGGGTCTGAATCTAAAAAGGATGATGAAGAAGGAACATCTCTTGGGCAAGATGCTGGTGGTGCAGGCAGGGCATCGAATACAACCAGATGTGCAAAATGGATGGACACACTATCATAAGGAAAGGCGAGATCAAAGTTAATAGTACTACAAATGAACTAAATGAGCAATCGAAGAATATGTAGGCTCGAAAACTGTGAGTAACCTACTACATACAATGAATCTAGTACTGGTCATAATGTCACGCCCACTGTAGCGAATCAAGGTAAAATATTAGGGATGAGATTGGCTGAATCTGAATGGTACAAATATATGCAAACATAGGGATAAGAATATTATAAAATTCTCAGCAGGGTACTCCCTCAAATATAAATAAAAGACAACTAGTAATTTCATTAATATAAGAATTTTCATGCAAAGTCATGCACATAACTAATGAGGTGCATAAATCATATGCAAAAACAATAATAATTTATGTATTGTCTTGTGTAACCATAGAATTCAATTCAGTGCATTTTTCTCTTTTCTTCAACATAGGGAAGACTTAATTCTATACCAAATGCACTGCAACATTTTCTAGCTATGGCAATGCCAAAGTGGGCAACACCAAAAAAACCATTGCCTGAAAGGGCCTATGGCCACGGTTTTCTTTACTGTTGCTGATGTAGTTCAATTTATTTAGCATGTTATTGCAATGGTATAAAACCGTAGCCTTAGTAGTTATAAGCAATGTTTTATAGACTGTTGCAATATTTTCATATTAGACGATGATTATTTAAGTATTGTCTATATACTTTTGTAAATAATACACTTAAAAACCGTTGCTAATAGAAACCAAACTCAGACTACATATAATAATATATGTTACACTTAGTGGCGCGCAGGAGGAAAATTTCCCTTTCCATGAGTCTCCCTCACACACACTTCATATCCCCACTCATATTTCACACCTCTCACCCAACAAATGCCGTAACCCCACTTCCAATGAGTCTCCCTCACACCACCTCTCACGACTTCAGTGGCTCACTCTCACAAAGACTGACACCTCGGCGTTTCGCCATCGCCTTGACATGTGGCAGGATTCCACTGCGGTTGTTCCTTCCGTCACCGTCGCATCGTCTTGGCCATCCCCATCGCCATTCAAAGCCTACGTCTCTGCCTTGGGTCATGGTTCAATTGGTCCATTGCGTCACAGACACCTTCTCTATCACGCCGCTGCTATGCTTCTACCCCGCTCTGCTGCTTTGGTGCTCTGCCTCGTTACCTCTCTACCAAGCCTCTGCTCCGCCGTGACTCTGCTCCCTTAGGCTTGCGCTCCAGTTTGTTCCCAAACCCTCTCTTTCATTACAACTTGTTCCCCTTTTCTCTTTTTGCTTCAATTTTCTCATCAGGGTTTGCTATAATAATAATTATTATTATCATTTCTTTTGTTCAGCAAAGAAATTTTCAAATGTTTCTAGTCATGCAACAAGTTTTGCAAAAGGTATTGCATTATATTGGCTTTAAAGGTTAGGGCCTGTTGGTATGGTTGTGTGAATGTTTATATCTAATGTATGAGGAAGTCCCTATCCAATCACATTGTGGAGATTTGAGACCAAATCTTGAATCTTTTTATGTTTTGTCTAAGTTTAGTAGTCTTTGGTGAAATCCATTTCACTTCCACAAGGCAATCGAAGTTTGACCTAATTGAAAGTTTTATAATGTTATGCTTAATTACTATCAACTTTGTGGGTGTCGGTTGAAGGCTTGAATCTTATTAATTGATGAATCTAAGTGCGCTGAAATGGTTTCGTATTTGCTTTTGTAGTCTACTGTTGTGTTGTTGTTGTTGTTGTTTCTAAAATGGTAACTTGCGTAGGGAAATGCATACCTATTACAAGAGGTGGTGGAATTTATCAAGAGCACATGAATGAAGCTCTTGAGTGCTTAAATGATGGAGAATGGGTATCTATGTGACATCTAATATTTTTCCCCTCCAAATAAGCTTAACTCTTTTATGATGATATTTTTAGTAGTTTATGTTAAATGTTGATTATGGTCCTCGCTATTGCAGTTGCATACATTTCCTAAAGGAAAAGTGTATCAAGAAGATGCATCTGTAAGGAGATTGAAATGGGGGACTGCCAGTCTTATTGTCTGTGCACCTGTAACTCCAATTGTATTGCCCATTGTCCATCATGGTTTTCAGGAGGTAACTGTCAATTTACTTATAGAACTTATCTTTATATAGGTTGATGCTTGTTTTACTAGACAAATAGTATCAGATAGAATTGATCTTGTCTGCTATACATACAAAATCTATACTATGTCATTTTCTTTAATTGTTAGACATATTTGGAGCATTTGCTTAGTGTAGATCAGCAATATTGTCTTGCGAGCAAGACAAAATTTCTATAATACCAGCAAAATTATGTTGCAAAACAATCGCTTTGATTGGAAACTGGCAGTAAGCATACAGCTATTGAGGTCCCAAATTACTAAATGAGTTTAAACAATGAGTCTTGAGAACAAGATTTGCGACTTTCTTATTGTACAATAGTATGATATTCATATTACATTCACATATTCAATGTTTTGTCTCGCCAGAGGATTTTTCCCCCCATGCTACCTACCTTCTCAAGGCTGAATTCAGTACGTCATAAAATTTTCATTAAAAAATTATTCAGATTTTAGTTTGAATTATACTATGATTGGATTATATAGACAGATTTTTGTAATTATATTCAAGAATAAAAAATTAGTACTACTTAAAATGGTCTTAATTTTAAGTAAAGATATAATATGAACATGCCTACAATTATTCACTATTTAGTGGTAAATTATCATAATTGGATTTTGTATCAGCCATCAGTCAAACTGTGAATAAGCAAGTGTCTTCATTACAGTTGTGCATATTTTTTGTCTGTCAAATTCTGGCTATTTCTAAAATGATTGAACAATTCTATGAGTGCTTTGCTTCTTGATGAGAACATATGCACGATAAATTTAACCTGATTTTGTTGAAATAAGTTGTATTTTTATTTTGGTTATTGATGCTAGGTTCTGCTTATTTTTCTAGGTGATGCCAAAGAATTTGATGTTTGGTAGACGACCTTTTTTATCATTATGTAATAAAAAAAATTGACATAATTGTTGGTGATCCAATTGAATTTGATCTTCCAATAACGAGGCAAATGGCTATTTCCCAGTGTCATAATTGGCAATTTCCTACTATCGGGTAGCCAAGCACTTCAGATGGTCTGGATGAAGCAGCACAGAAATGTCTATACACTACAATTTCAGAGCAAATTAGGGCCTGAAGGTGACAGTCATGATAAAGACATTTCCTTATCATTTGCTTAACATGAATTGACACAGCTGAATATATAACCCTAATTGTAAACATTTCCTTATCATTTGCTTAACATGAACTGATAAACTATGTGCCAACAAACAGAAAATTAGTATCCATATTGGAATGTGATGTTGTGTGCTATTTTGATTTGTTTCCTACTATGTTCTTTTTTTTTATGGGAACTTTTTCTTTGGTGCAGCAATCGACTACCACCATCTCCTCAAGAATACCTAATACTAGGCCTTAACCTTTTGAGACTACTTGTGCAAAATAGGATTGCTGAATTCCATACTGAATTGGAATTGCTTTCATCTGCTGCTTTAGAAAATCCTTGCATTAAGCATGCTGTGGAGTTGGAGCAATCTTTTATGGAAGGAGAATACAACCGTGTCTTCCCAAACCATCAGGTCAAAGCATGCATGATTTTTCCTATAGAATAATTTCAATACATTTCATGTCTCTGTGTTTGTATTATTTTTGGAGAAACAGAAGGAAATTTTGTTAAATATCTAGTTTTTGAATATTTGCATCCTTGAATCTGGATAAATATTGTGCAAGTATTGTTGATTCTGTGTACTCTTCCAATTTTCCTTGATTCTTTTTTGATGCTATAACATTATTTTTAGTTGTGACAGGATAGCTGGGAGGAAAAGAGGGCATGTATCTCTCTCCCTGAAACAAGGTACTTGGATCCATTAACTGTTTGTTTCGATATATATTTCTTTAGGAAGTAAGGGAACATATTTTACTGGAGTTGGTGATAGTTTGCATGAATTACTTTCAACACTTTGTGTTCTTATTGGTATTTGGTTTTCTTTTGGGTCATAATAGGTGCAAGGATAATTATCTCGGTCTTCATGTTGAAGAAGAAGAACCCAACCACAAGGAATGCGATGATCAAATAGATAACGAGTGAAAGAGATCAAGATCTTTTGAGATGATAAAGGACTTCGCTGCTGTACTTCATGACTTTTTGTACTTAGTGAATGTTTTGTAACTATCGTCAATACTTAATTAGATGTTATCATGGTTTATATCCTTTTTTTATGTGATTTTGAAGTAGTATTTTCTAGTTGGCATGACTTAGCTAATGTGTCACTTATTAAAGGTTATTAATGTATGCACATGGATCTTATGGATTTAAAAATAGGATTTGATAATTATATGTGTGTGCTTGTCATGGATAAATTGATTTATAATTTTTTTTTATCATAATATTATTGTTTAAACCAACATATTACAAAAAAAAAATCTATATTGAAATAGGCAACATTTGTAAAATGGTTTCCTATCAATAACAATACTTACTGTAAAACCATTGCTAATTGAGATAAATAACATGTGAAAAACTGTTGCTTTTAACTAGCAACGCTTTTCAAATCGTTGCTTAAAAATTGGCAACGGTTTAAATAATGTTCCAATTGTCAAATATTACCCAACGGTGTAAAATCGTAGCCAATTGAAAGGCAACAGATAAAACCATTGTGTAATACATATCAATAAAATTGTTGTCTATTCTGTTGATAAAGGCAACGGTTTTTATTTTGCCGTGGCCAAAAGTACAAAACTGTTGCCTAAATGAATAGATAACGGCTGCATACTTCACAGCTGCAAAACCGTTGTCTATTCTAAAGACAACAGTTTTCTTATATATAGCCATGGTTTTTGGCCGTTGCTGAAGACCAAAAATGTTGTAGTGATGGTATCTTCAATTGATGACTCCACAATAGGTAATTTACACCAAATGGTATCAGCAGTGGATGACTCCACAATGGGTAATTTATACCTAATGGTGTCTGCAGTGGATAACTCCACAATGGGTAATTTGTACTTAATGGTATCTGCAGTGGATAACTCCACAATGGGTAATAGACTACTTATCATGACATGATCTCATTCTTATACATGATCATTGAATTTCTTTTTTTTTTTTCCTTTTTCTGAATCTCACGCAATTCTATTCCTAGCCAATATGTCTACCGACTCATAATATCTCTAGGGAAGTCCCTCTTTTTACCTTCCTTTTTATCCAACATAAGGCATGTCTCTATTTTATCCATATGTTAGAATATGCACAATTTGAAGTTCATGCATTCCTTTTTGTCATATACAAGCCTTAGTTACTTTCTTTTCCCCAAATGCATGCATTAATCACGTATGAACAATCAATCACATAAGACTCTCATTCATTTCTCATAAACCAAGCTTTAAAGTACATAGCATGCAATTATATTCATCATGGTTCAGCTTGGAGAAGCTGGGAAGAGCTACTTGCAACATGGCTATAGAGGTTGTCTACCAGTCAAGGTTTAGCTTGGAGAGGCTGGGAAAGACTGGTTAGCTTGGAGAGGCTGGGAAAAACTACTTAGTTTGTGGAACTAGGGGTTGTCTACTATTCACTAGTAAGAACTTGGGAATGCTACTGTAAAGACTATCTAATTTTCTTTCTCAGGTTGAGAAAGATGTTTAGTGGAATCTCAATGTGTGTTCAATATTAAATGTAAGCAGGTTTGACTGAACCAGTATAAAAATACTTGTGTCATAGCTTGTTCTCCCTAATCTCTTTTATTTTTACTGCACCACTTTATTATTTGTCATATGCTGAAATCGTAATTAATCTGGCTATTTATAATGTTATACTTCAGAAATCTACTTTTTGAAACAACTAACAACAGTTCTGCTGCACTTCAAGCTTAATGTTTGATAGTATTTTCATTAAACATTTCAGATTGATGAAAAACTTAAAGCACAATTCAATCCCCCTTCTCGTGCACTTTCATACCTACAATAAGCACAATATTTATGTATTTAATAACAACTTAAAATTCTCATCCAACATAGTATTCAATCATTCCAACAATTTGACATTTCAATATAGAGTAAATCAATACATACACATACACATAAACAATGCCTAATAAAATTGTTAGAATAAAAAGATTAAACCCAACTAGCATATTCCATAGTTAAATTTGGCATTCATCATCATTACAAGCAATATCACCATTCTTTCAAGTTCGACAAGAATCAATATGTCAACTTTAAGCAAAAACTGAACATGAACAATAAAAGAAAAAAGAGTAAACCCCCAAGGTGGTCCCTGACAATTTCAGCGTCGGATAAGCTAGTCCCTGACAACTGAAAAGTGTCAGCTTGGTCCCTAACAATGTCAAAAGTCAGACAACCATTAGTCCCTGGACGGAAAATAGTAAAGTGTTAATGACAATTTCATTATCGGACAAATTAGTTCTTGACGTCATTTTTTTTTAAAAAATATATTCATCCCCCATTTCCTTCCTTCCTTCATCTTCTCTATTACCACTACCACCATCACCATCACCATCACCACTATCAAATCTAAATGACTACAACCACTATCACCACAGCCACCATCATCCCTCACACAACCCCATATCACTTTTTATCCCTTTCCTTCCTTCATTCTCTTTACCACCTTCACCACTACCCCCACCACCACCAACCTAAACCCATATTCAAAGTTTGTTCATTTAAAATCAATCGAATTATCAAGGAATCTTTCTGCCTCAAATCTCTCTGCTTTAACCCAATGCTTAGCATCTCTTCCAACTGCCCAAGCATTTACAATGATTTTGCTCTTAGCAAGTATCTCATATCCATTGATTATACATGCCTTTCTATTTTCTCTTGGAACTGAATTTAAGTACTTTAGCTTAGGGAAGTTCATTTCATCCATATATCCCTTAGCATCAAAGAACTTTCTCAACTCGATTTGTGCTTTTTTCAAGGCATTGGGATTTTTCATGAGTTCTGACATTGCCCATATTATAGTTATTGATGGTGATCCTATCCCACCAACAAGCATGTCTTGAAAGCAACTAGATTTTCTTACTAGAACTTAATAATAAATAAATGTTGCAACCTCGACAAAGCTAAAAATAAAAATGTCCTTATATTTAACATGCTCTAGTAAGTTACCCAATTCATTAAGTTGCCCAATTATTTTAGAAAATAACAATTTATATTTTGCATGTAAATCAAATTTTCATTTTTATATTTTTATTCAATTTTTTAATCACTGCTTTAAAGACACTAATCTACAAATTTATTTCTTGTGATCACTGCTTTAAAAATTTTTATTTTCTAAAGCAATTGGGTAATTTATTGCTAGATTCTGGACGTATTTTCTTGCAGGTCATTAGAGGCAAGAAAAAAAGAAAATCGAAGGAAAGAAACTGAAAGGCTAGAAGGTGAGGAGAATGGAGATTGAAAAGAAAAACTAGGGAAGTTAGTTAAGGCATCTTTAGTTTTAGTTTTGCAATTAGGATTTTATGCAGAAAATACTGAAAACTAAATCTTATAATTTTCAAAAATTTCAATATTTCCTTTATAAAATCTGAAAAACTAAAAATTTTCATTAATTAAAGTCATGGTGCTTGAGCTCTTTTTCCTCTTTTTTTTGCCCTTTCAGATTTGTAGTTTAAAATTGTGTTTGTGATAGTGTTACATAATTTTTATTGATGGATGATGATGATGGGGTTATGGATGATAATGAATGGGTTATAATTGTGTTTGTTGTGGGTTGAAATGGGCTACTGATGATGAAGAAGTATGGGTTGTGGTTGGTGGTGGTGGGGGTAGTGTTGATAGTGGTAAAGAGAATGAAAGAAAAAAAGAGATAGAGAGTGATATGGGGTTGTGTAAAGGACAATAGTGGCTATGGTGTGGGGGTTGTAATAATTTAGATTTGATAGTGGTGATGGTGATGGTAGTGGTGGTGGTGGTGAAAAGGATAAAGGAAGGAAAGGGATGAGGGATGAAGGAAGGAAAAGGATGAGGGATGAAGGACGTCAAGGACTAATTTGTCCGATAATGAAATTGTCATTAATACCATTATTGTTTTCCGTCCAGGGACTAACTGTTGTCTGAATTTTGACATTGTTAGGGACCAAGTTGACACTTTCCAGTTGTCAGGGACCAGTTTGTCCGATGCTGAAATTGTCAAGGACCACCTTGGGGGTTTACTCAAGAAAAAATGAACATGAACAATAAAACCAAATTAAACTTTCATAAACTCATCATAAATACATAATTTTTTTTCTTTTTCAATCATATTCAAACCAATACCAAGATAGCTTCCAACATAGCAATAAGTATTGTCAGAACAAATAGCCTTATTAATGGAACCAACACACACAATAAAATTCCTACACTTGAATAGCCAAGCCCCACCCTTCTACATTATCTTTCTGCATAAAGAAATAGCCCCCAACTCCCTATAGTTTCAATTTCACAAAATATCATTGAGACTATGTGTTAGCCAAATTATGCACACAAGAGGACACATAAGTATTTGAAAGTAATGGACACTCTAACTGTGAAATGTGTGTGCGTGTGATGTATATACATATATATTGGAAACCAAGCTTGAAAATCATGATTCCAGATTGAAAACCAACTAACCATCCAACTTGACCATATATGCAGCATACGGTTTATTTCTATGAATTTCAAATAGAGTTTACACTATACAGAGTGAAATAGTTGAATCAGATTTGAGCTAACTAATACATAAAGTAGAATGATGGATTCATCTAATGCTGATTAAAAGCTTTATATCTATGATATAAGCGACAAAGAAATAGCAGTGAATATGATATCAGGAAATAAGTGAAGCCAATAACAAACAAGACCTAACAAATTTGACAAACAAGACTCAATTTCGCCAACCATTTCTTTCAAGAATGAGTTTGAATAAATTAAGCCAGCATATATCCATTCCTTCCCTCCTATTTGGAATGAAATAGGGCCCAATAAATTTGACAAACAGGATCCAATTTCAGCAACCATTTCTTTCAAGAATGAGTTTGAATAAATTAAGCCAACATATATCCATTCCTTCCCTCCTATTTGGAATGAAACATGACCTAATAAATTTGACAAACGAGATTTAATCCTATGAACCTAGTGTAGGCTGAAAATCAAAGGTAAAGTATAAGAGTTCACAAATCCATATTCTTTCTTGCAAATAAGAACAATTAGAAATAGAAACCTAAGCTTCCACAACACATTTTCAGGTCAATATATGTCAAAAAATAGAGAACAACTAAACCTTACATTTGAGTTCAGACATAAAAAAAAAAAAGAGAAGGATTTTAGAGAAAGTCCCCTACCTCACTTCCAAGCTTTAGACTCCAAGAACACTTCCTCACCAAACCTCCAACATGAAAACAAAAAGCTTTTTCCTATCCACTATTTTGTGCAATGATGCTCTAAGGGAAAATGGCTTATGGATTTTAGGGAGAGAATGTAGGTGGGGTTGGTGTTAGAGGGCCATGGGGCTTGGAGCTTGAAGGGAAAATGAGAGAATGAGGGAATGGTGGAGGTGGAGATGGAGGTGGTCTTGGAAGAAGGAGGAGAAAAAAAGAAGAAGAAAATGGATAGTGATGGCACGATCTGAGAATGTGACCGGCACATAAGGAATCCCATCCCCAAGTAAGTCTTCTAGGTGGCATAACTCTCTAAATGCAAAATTTATCGTAATATTATACTTAAATTATGGTTTTCTTCTAAATCAACAACTGTTTCTCTATTTAAAACATAATAATTAATTTCACAGAAATTGAAAGTGTTTAATATCCAAGCTCTGAAAACATCTTAACCATATTCTAAAAATCAATTATATGCTTCAAAACTAAATCATAAATATATATCTGGTTCATGACATAAATCTTTGACTATAGTTTACATTCTCAAATTCATACTTGAACTCTAAAAACATATAAGGAAATACATAAACTTTGAAAGTAACTACGATATCTCAAAATACATGTATGGCTCGGATCTTGCTTGCACATTTACTAGAGAACTTTACTCTAAAATAATTTTAATCTAAGTCTTATTGCAATGTAAGACTCATCACTGATTGTTGCGAGCTACTGAATTGGAGATTGAACTAAATATGTACCTACAACTGTGAGGAGGAATAGAGAAGGGTAAGTCAATGGATTCAGTGAGTGAATTCTCACTCATTACCCACATGGGACAACCAAGAAATATACATAATATATATATATATAGCAATCATAAACCATTTGATATTTACATACATAGCTAGTTAGGAAAAACACTTTTCATCCACAAATTCATAAAATGTTCCTTAATTTATTTTCCTTGTCTGAAATTATATAAACTCGTGGTGCAGTAGCTCCTGGAGAAACAACATTTCTTATGTCTGGTTATATATGTTTAGGGTTTAGGGTTATATATGTCAATCATGACATAACAAAATTTCTACCCTGTCATCCCTCAAGGATCTAAATTGGACACCTAACTAGGTTCCATCCTGCTCTGTGAGATTGCCCGTAAGGACAACTTGGTTCCAAGGTTAATAACTATTTTTACAGCTATTAACTCACTGTCTGTTTCTCTATATCTACCGTCTAAACTAGTTTTTGAATGAAATCCATTAAAATCTAAAATCTCTTAAAATCTCTTTTAGTTCTCTGAGAGCTCTAAATCCATGTAACTCTAATAGTCTGACCTTAGCATAACTATGGCTATGAAACCATATCCAAGGGATCACTTATTTTTAGACATCGTGATATCAAAAGCCCACAAAGTATGTAGTCACCAACTGTCATGAATTATATGAAGATTCGTGCTAAAAAATCTTTTTGACTAAATTTCTAAATCAAATCTTAGAAATTACTTTTATAAGCTCTAAATCTTAATAACATATGTACTCAAAAGCTAAATCATTCTTTGGTCTATATCTATCCATAATAACTCATTCTGATATTCTAAAAGCTCTTTGAAATCTCTTGGAAACATGACAATATCATAAAATCATAAAACATATTAACAACCTTAGTAATATTCTAAATCTAACATTTTCCATTTAATCCTTTCAAAACACATAAAACATGCTTTTTTGGCATGCAATGATCCAATAATGGTCCCATGGTATCACGACTTGATTTGGGCATGTGACCAGCACATGAGAAATCCTATTCCTATGTAAGCCTTGTGACTTGTGATACCTCTATATGCACAATTATTTATAGTTCATTTAAAACTTAGTTCATTTTCAACATACAAATCACCTGCTATTAAATCATATAATAAAAGTCATAATCTAATAATCCATCTCTAAGTCTAAAGTTATAATAACAACAAAATATATAAAGTCTGTTTGTACAAAATAACCATGAAAGGTAAAGTTTTATAATTACAAATCAAGATGACTTCATAATATGCATGGACTATAAGACATGCTCTATGGTCTAAGATCCTACCTGCAAATATGTTGGAGCACTCTAGAACAAAACAATAAACATTTTACCAAAGTGAAGCTCACCACTGGAACTTTAGTGCTGCTATGACAATGATGGCTGGGAAGGATCCATGGTCACTTCTGTATCTGTAAAGGGGAGAAAGAAGAGAGGGGTGAGTTTTTATTCAAAACTCAATAAGTGAATCCCCACCTGTAATCTCACATGGGCCATTAAAGAACAATGTATAAAGACATAATAACACTAGAATGATTCTGAAACATTTCACACACACACACACACACAAAATCAAAATCATGGTTTTCCATAAACTTTATGCAATAGTATCTTACTAGAGAAACATAAATATCTGATTATGTCTATTATGATTGCCAATCCCAACACAGTAATGTTCTCTATTATGTGGTTCTTAAAGAATCAGTATATGAACACCTCACTAGGTTCATTTCTCTGTTATGTGAGATTGTCTTTAGGATAACTTGGTACCAAAATTAATAATTAGTTTTTCAGCCATTAACTCACAGGCTATTTCTCTATATCTGCTATCTAAACTAGTCTATTCTTAATCTCAATAAATCTGAAAACTCTCCAAAACTTTAAATACCTTGAAAGCCTAAATATGCATAACTCTAATAATTTGACCTTAACATATATGTGGCTATGAAATTGGGTCCAAGAGATCACCCATTCGCAGACACTGTGATTTCAATCCATAGATTATGTAGCTTCCAACTATTATAAGTCTTATGAAGATTCATACTTTAAAGTTCTTTTATGCTTGAGTTTCTAAATCCTCTTTTAAATAGCATAGTCTCATAGACTTGAAAACTCTAAAATCATAATAACATTCTTTAGAGTCATAATTTTTGCAATAAACATTCATAATCAATTCAACATAGAAAACATCTTAAAAATCACATATTTCTAGTAACCACAATTATAACTATCTTTACATAAAACATTTCATCAAAGATGGTCCCATAAGTTTTCTCAAACAGAGTTCATGCTACTATGAAAATCATAGTTTCATAAATTAGCAGAAATCTCAAATCTTGTACAGAAATCTCTAAAAATTATACTTTAAGTCATAGTTTCATGAAAACAACTCTAATGAACAACATAGAGATCATAAGTATGAACCCACTCACCTGAAGAGGTGGAATATACGAAACAACACCAATAGAACCTTGGAAAGCAGAAATGACATCAGTATCTGCCAAAACAGTCATAATACTCTAAATTAACCTTTAACTAATCAATTCTAACTTTAGCAAGCATGACAAAACACCATGGTATGGAAACCATGGAAAACACTAATCTAATCCCCAAGAACATAAGAGATTAAAGGGACAAAGGAAGCAAAACTACTAAAATGACATACCTTTAGGCCTAGAAGATGAAAAATCCAAGTTAAACTTGAAAGGAATGGAATAAAATGGAGATTTAGGGGTAAAATAGGGTCGAAGGGTAAAAGTTCTCATGTTTTGGGGGGTAAAAGGCACTTTGTTTCTGGTTTGAACCCTAAACAAAGGGTTTTTATAAAAAATTTAGCACTGTAAACCTCATTTGAGCACTACAGCACTCACCAGAGTGCTATATTTTCCCCGTTTGCATTGCTTTACTGTTCATGACAACTACATCACTCATTTTAGCGCTGTAGCACTCTCCAGAGTGATTTTTCTCCAATTTTTAAGCAATAATTCAAGTGGAGCCTACCCATAACATGAGTGGGTCCTAAGGAACCCTATGACGGACCCAAATTTGCCTAGGGACACATGTACTGCACTAAATTCTCCTAGGGAGCAATATACCTAGGGTATTACACATGGTTTATTGAAACATATTTTCATGCTACATTCAAAATGTTTATCTTTGTCATTGCTTGCAAAATCATAATCTACATACATTTTCATTTCTAATTTCATGCTTAACAATCAAAATGCATAAGTATACTGATAATGACAGAGGATAAGTTCCTGAGTTTGAACCTATTCACCTGGAGGGATGAAATGTTAAGGATTAACACTAGCTGAGCTCCTTAGAGCAAGAATGACAACGATATTTGCCATTGAAGCAACAAAACACTAGATCAATCTCTAGATAGCTCTAATATAATCCTAACAACCATGGAAGAGCACCATCGCTTGATAGACATGAAAGAACAACAATGCCATCCAAAAACAATGAAAGATTGGAGGAAAGGAAGCATAAGCCAGCACATCTAACTTGCCCTTGGGCTTTGGGGAAGAAGGATCAATGAAGGATGAGAGTGAAGTGAGTGGAAAGGAAGGGAATGAGGTTAGGAGGGCAAAGGTTTCAGCTCTGAATTAAGAACCCGAAGGGGAAGAGGTTTAACAAGGTGGGGGACCTCATTTATCAAAATCGTGTCATTTTACACTGTGCTATCATCAATTGTCCTCGCTGTAGCGAGTATATCTCCCTACAGTAAGATTGGCCAACACCTGGGCACCGGCTGTCATGCCTGCTCGCTGCTGCGAGCCTTCCTTGCTAAAGCGAGACTATTTTGCATAATTCTATAACAACAAGTTCAACTCAACATCTCTTGGCCCTTCACATATCCGAGGCCTTCCGGTAACACAGATAGTTCTTGAGGGACCCTAAGGTCATACTAGACTTGTGTTAGGGACACTTGTACTTGAGACATCACAGTGAATTTGAAATATTTATTGTTTAGAGGTTTAATCACTCTAGAGGTTCTTATACTATTACCTAATTTTCAATAAAATTCCTTTATTTTAACATTTTGTAATCTAATCCTATATTTTACCAAAATTTTCACTCAAGACCTTGTAGTTTAATAATTTGTGATCAAATCCTTGTATTATACAAAAATTTTCAATCAAGTTCTATTAGCTTAAAAATTGTGATCAAATCCCTCTAGTTTTATGTACTATAGGAACTTGATTGGAAACTTTTATACAATATAGGGACTTATTTATAAACTTTTAAATTATAGAGACTTAATAAATTTTTTTTGTATAATATAGCAACTTGACTATAAACTTTTAAATTATAGAAACCTAATTAAAAATTAAGTGAATTACAGGGACCTTTAAAGTATTTTTTTTGTTTTACACTTTAGAAATTATATTAATCATAATAAGATTTGACATATAACATTATATATACTACTCAAATTCCTCCCCACTATAACAATTCGGGTAAATTTTCCTCCTTTAGAGTATTCAACACTAGGTGAGGGTATTGATTTAAAAATAAAATAATATTTTATTGAGTAATAATAGTATATTTTTGAATTCACAATCAAACCAAACGTATACACTAGCAACGTTTCACCATTCCATGACTACGCTAGTGAGTCGCCGTGTTTTCTCAATCGATATCTTAGGGTTTTCTGAAAGGGTTTAAGCTGGATATACTGCCAAGTAAGTAACATCTTTTGGGGTAATGCCACTCATGGTTTCCAACGCTAAGCGTAAGGAAGAGGAAGAGCCTTCCAAACTTGAACAAGAAAACAAACAAGAAAGTGAAGAAGAAGGAGAAGAAGATGATGAGAACGAAGGCTGGGACGACTGGGAAGGAGACGAGGACGAGGAAGGAGGGCCACAGCTGGAACTCGTCTGTCTATTCTGCGATTCCAAGTACGGTTACTGCGATTCACTCTTCGAGCATTGCGCTTCCACTCACCACTTCGATTTCCACGCCATTCGCAAAGCTCTTAGCTTGGATTTCTATGCGTCCTTTAAGCTTATCAACTACATCCGCTCTCAGGTCCATTACCCAGTTCCCAGTTTTTTTCTTTTTGTTTTTTCTAATCTTTTATTTTAGTTATTTTAAGGGTCTGATTGGTTGTCGTTTCATTTCCTGTTTTTAGTCTTAGAATTTTGTGAAGAAAAATATAGAGAACAGGAAATATAAACACAAAATAATATTGCTTTTTTTTCCCCCCTAAATCCTGAAAATGGGTAGCTTAGAAAATGAAAACAGAGACCAGGGTGCGCTTGGACGAGCTTATTTTGGCTCAAAATCACCTTTTTCATTGGGAAAAAAAAATTTATTTGGATAATTTTTTTGAAAATTATTAAAAAAATTATATTTAAACTCTTTTTTAGAAGCTATAAAGAGTAGTTGCCGAACAAAAAAAAAAAGCTTTTCAGCTTTTTTTAGTTGAATATAAAATTTAAGCTTCAATATTATTACTTTTTTAAAATCTTACACAACCGCCGCCCTAAACATGCCCTAAGATTTCGTGATTGGTTGCTGAGATGATTTGCGAGAAAGATAAAATAAAAAACTGAATTTTTATTCTCTGAATGAAATGGTTTTCTTGTCTGTAGACATGGTTTTTGATAAGATTTAATGATGTTGTTTGATCCATGTAGCCACTGCCACCTACTGGGAAAAGGGCATCATTGTTGTTGTTGATTCTATATTTTTCTAGTTTCTGGCTTTAGCTAAACAATGCTTTGATGTTAATCAATCATTTTGAATATTGTGGTTGGGTAGAATGCAATTATATGAACTATACTTAAATTACAAGAAACTGTTAGCATGTAAGTTTACTTGTATAGCTTGCCAACTGTTGGTTTCTTCTGCTCTTACCAGGTGGCATACAACAGATGTTGGAGTTGTGGACTGACATGTCAGTCCAACCAAGACTTGCAGAATCATTTGCATGATGTAATTGATTTAGATGATGTGAAGACTTTGTGGGATGATGATAGATATTTAAAACCTTTCATGCTAGATGATTCACTCTTGTACAGTTTTGCTGATTGTGAAGAAGGGGAGGATGGGCAAACTACACCAATTGATGAAGATCTTATGAGGGATTTGAATAAATCTGTTGAGACTCTTGGTGATGATCAAAGTGATTTGAAAAAGGTTGTTGTTATTGACAATGTATATGATGCTTGTAGCAGTTTGACTGCATCTGTTCCTGATGATCATTTGAACAGGGCTAGTTCTTCAGACAAGGAACATATTAATGGTAAGGACTCCAGAGCATATGTTTTATCAGTTGATAAGGCTCCAGAAGAAGGGCATTTGATGGCTAATTCTCAAAATCACATTGCAAAGCACATTAAGAATGTAAATGAAAGTTATTTTGGGTCTTACAGTTCATATGGCATCCATCGTGAGATGTTAAGTGATAAGGTATAAGTTGTGCTTCACATTTGTTGGCTTCAGGTTTAAGAAAATTGTTGTATATCTTAAATTGAAAAATTGAAGCTGTTTCGCCATGCTATCAAGATTTTATAAATGTTGTAGCTTTCTTCATGTAGGTGAGAATGGATGCTTATGGCCAAGCAATTTTGAAAAATCCCTCTCTTCTAAATGGTGCTGTAGTTATGGATGTAGGTTGTGGAACTGGCATCCTCAGGTTAGAAATATCCGCAATGCAACAGATAGTTTCTGCTATTTAGTAATATCCTTGATTATACCTTTCATAGAGTTTCTATTTATCGAATGACGCAATGTGATAAAAAAAATGGTGGAAAGATAATTTACTTTGACCAAGTGAGGTCATGATGAATCCTATTTTTTATTTATATTACCATGTCATGGAATGCTCATTTATTCTATTCTATTTTGAAAAAAGAAACAAAAATGCTAAAAGCAGATAATTGTTCAAGGGGGAATTCAATTTCTCATCTTCTTTACATGTGAACTTTCTTAAGTATTTCCTTTTTATTGTAAAAGATATCACACTCAACAGGTTAATATTACTTTTTTATACATTGGTTGATCTAGACTAGCTGTGGGTATAATTAGGACAGGATGGGATATTGAGAATGTTTGTGTGTGGGCTGCTACATAACAAGATGTTGATGTGGCTGTAAAGGAAAAAGAGAGGTCATGGGGTATTCAATTAGAGGAGTGATGTGAGTTAGGTTTGGAAAAAATGATTAAAAGTGAAGAGGGAGAAAGAGGGGAGGCATCCAGAAATTGAGTGAAGGTTTTGGGGCTCTCTAAGCAGGACTGTTGGTAGACCCTTGAAAGTATCTCTATGTTTTCTTGTTTTGTTTTCTTCTTCTGTAGTTACATAATTAGACTGGTCTATTTGACAGAATTTTATAATAAAATTAACATTCTATTTCTGGTGGTTCCCAATAGGGTTTGCTTGCTTAAGTCATCACATGTTCTTGGGATATTTTATTGGGCTCTATTATGGTCTTCTGGAATCTGCCAAATTACTTTGTTTGAAATATATTGAAGAACTGTTTTATGGATAAAGTTTCCTGAAAGGGGCATAGCATTCTGGGGTTTCTCTCACATGACGTGAAACATTTTGCTTCCCATTGAAGCTTTTCTGTCAGTTTGTATTTAAAGTTGATTGAGATATGCTTGGCAGCCTTGGTTATAAGGATAATGAGTGCCTAGCACTATACATAATTAGTTTCTGATCGAAGTACTCAACTGCTGAAACCAATTATATTTAAGCTTTTATATACTTTTCTTCTCCATGGCCTTTTTATATTTTTCTATGATGGAGAAATGAAATCTAGACTTGTTGCATGGTAGTCTTAGAAGCCATGAGTCCTATTCCATATACGGCTTCAATTTGATAAATTATTGGGTGGGCCACTTTTGTTTGTACAGTTTTTGGAAGTAGTGATTATGTTTCCCTGGGCAGGTATTTGTTGCATATTCATAATGTTAATTTCTATTTATAAGTTATACACTGGGGGCTATATAGTCTTGTACCATATTTGATGGTTGCCGGCTCAGTCTTTTGTAAGTTTGTGACATACTTTGGTTTTGTTTTTCCTTTAGCCTATTTGCAGCTCGAGCGGGGGCTTCAAGGGTGATTGCAGTTGAGGCTAGTGCCAAGATGGCAGCAGTGGCAACTCAGGTATAGATTTCCTGTACAGTAGCTTCTGATAATACCCCCTTAACTACATCTCTAGTTCCATACTCTATCTTTTATCTTTTATTTACTTTGAAATTTCTTGTTCAGGTTGCAAAAGATAATGGTCTCTGGCTGGATCAAAGCCAAAGTGGAGAGAATGGCCTCCAAAAGGGTGGGGTAGAAGTGATTCATGGAATGGTTGAAGAGGTTGATAAAACTGTTGGACTTCAACCTCACACTGTTGATGTATTATTAAGTGAATGGATGGGATATTGCCTGCTGTACGAATCCATGCTTGATTCAGTGCTCTATGCACGGGACCGGTGGTTGAAAACTGGAGGTGCCATTCTTCCCGACACAGCAACTATTGTGAGTTTCTGCCCTGTCAGCTCTTAAGTTTTCAAAATATTTTGTTGAGGGGTTGTCTGTAGTATGTACTTTGAGTTTATATGTTTTGTATTAATAATTATTTATTCCAGTTTCCCTTCTAGTTTGTTGCAGGATTTGGAAAAGGTGGCACAAGTCTTCCATTTTGGGAAAATGTGTGTGAATTTGACATGTCTTGCATTGGGAAGGAGCTTATCAAAGATGCTGCCCAAATTCCTATAGTGGATGTTGTGGACTATCAAGATTTAGTTACTAGCTCTGCGATTCTTCAGGTAGGTGCATTTTGTGTATGGGGATGTTTTATGAGACATTAATTGGTGAATTCGTTATCCTTTTTTCTGGTAATCGATTTTTCTATAATTTTGCGATTACCTTAAGGATCTTGCTTATTACAATCTTACTTTTATGAACTGCACGTATTTGTATCAAGATCAAACATTTTCTATATTTAATTTGCTTATGGTGATTTCTTCTTGGTGGTTAATGGTGAAAATGATTTTTTTTAACTGGAACTGTTTCCTAGGTCTTTCAGAAAGCAATATCCTGGTCAAAATTTCCTGTTCATGCCCCTTTCCATGTCTGCCCTTTAAAGAAGGCCAAATCTAGTTTTTGCTCCTATGTGTGCATGTTTGCAAATGAGAATCACTAGTTTCAAGCTATCAAGCATTTCTAGATACATTACTTATTTTGACTCTTTTCTTACATGAATGGTCTAAGCATATCCTATTAATAACTTTACATACTTGCTTTCTGGTCATTTTATTTCTATATAAATAGCAGATAAAGCAAATGTGTTTTCGGGTGGAAGAGGTAATTTTCCAGGATTTTTTGTATATTGTTGAAATGCAATTTTCTTTTCCCCACCAGACCTTTGATTTGGCAACCATGAATCCTAATGAAGTGGATTTCACTGCAAGTGCAACTTTGGGACCAAAATCAAGTGTTTCAGAAAACACAGAAACACACTCAGATTCTAAAACAAGCTGCCAGTGTTATGGAGTTGTCCTGTGGTTTGAAACTGGATTTACAAGCAGATTCTGCCGGGAAACACCGGCCGTATTATCCACGTCTCCTTACATGCCAAAAACACATTGGTCACAAACAATCTTAACCTTTCGGGAACCCATTGCCATTGGATTTGGAAAAGAAAACCAAGGTAAACTGGCTACAATTGGCACTGACATCTATCCTGCTGCAAAGATTGATTTGCGTGTCAGCATTGTTCGTGCGACAGAGCATCGCAGCATTGACATTTCCTTAGAAGCTGTTGGTGTTAGTCCTGATGGTCGGAGGCGCAGTTGGCCTGCACAACTTTTTTCTCTGAAGTAGAATTCTCAAAGTGCCACAGTAGCTAAGAGCGTTATAGCAGCCAGTTTTTCTTGGTGGTAGCCAAGTTAGGATCAGTTTTGGAATGTTTGTGTTGTACTTTTTGACATTCAGGTTTCCATGTTTGTTGATTGGAAATAGCCATTCCTAGTTCTTTGAAACTAGGACTAATTTAAGCCAACAGAAAAGTGGCAATCTGTATTTTTCAGTCTTTGCTGGTAGTTAAGGAACATCAACTCAGCTTTGTCCCACAAGAGGGGTCGGCTATATGGATGAAAGAACACCTTATATAAATATTGAGGAACACCTAATATAAATACCATGTTCTTAGTTTGTGGACCACCATAAAATAATCTGTAATTTGAGAAATTTGATTTATCTTCACCAGCAAGTGATGCTCATGGTTTAAACTAGAAGATGAAATAGATCCACGTTAATTGTCCTAGACAGTAACCTTGGATAAGTTCCATTTTTGTATCTTATTAAACTAAGATGCATAACAACCCATTCGAGAAAGGCAGAGAGCCATGTTGGCGAGATTTAGTTAAGCATGGTTACAATCTACTTTGGTCCGTTAGAGGCACTACGTTACTATTTTCTCACGGGCTTCAAATACATGGAAGTTTAAACACAACTGATGGAGAGACCTGGCACATTAATGAGAATTATTTACACGGGGATTTGAATTTTACAAATTTAGGCTACCAGTACCACCTGCTAATATGTAATCTTTTAGGCCCTTTGTTTTGGGTTTAGGCTATGTGTTCTAAGCAACTTGATTCCATAATCTATATTTTGGCACCTGAGAAAAGTGCTGGTTAATAACAAAGATATGTTGCCTTCCTGTGAAGTGAATTCATGCTGATATACTCACATTTATGGCATGATTTAAATTTTAAAAATGAGTTATTTCTGTCAATTCTCTTGAGCACGCGCACACGAGTGCATGCAGTGAAGAATAGAATGAAGGAATGAATAGCTGAAAATTGTAAATTATTTTATCTGGAAAAAAAAAAAAGAAAAGGAACTTGCATAGTTAGTTTTTACTTCTCTGTCATTTGTTGGTAAAAAAGTGCACGAGAAATGGGGGGTTGAATCATGTTTTTATTCTTTCTTCAAATATGAAACAATTAACAAAAATACTATCAAGTGTTGAGTTTGAAGTGTAACGAAGTAATGGGTAAATGTTTCAGAAAGTAGATCTTTGAAGCATGTAAAATGATAATGCAACTTTAACAGTACTTAATCATAATTAACTTAAAGCGCACAACATAAAGATAAGAGATCAGGAAAGAGAGAAATGACAGATAATTTTATACTAGTTCGGCCAACCTACCTACATTCAGTACTAAACACATGTTGAGATTCCACTCACAACAACTTTCTCAACTTGAGAAAGTAAACTAGATAATCTTTACATTAGCCTTTCCAATCTCTCATAGTGAATGGTAGACTACCCCTACTATTACAAACTGAGTAGTTCATTAGCAGCCTTTCCAACCTGAAATGAGTATTCTTGAACCAGCCTTTCCAAACTAAACCGAGTAGTCTTGAACCATCCTCTCCAAGCTGAACCGTGAGCTGCAGATAATTTCTACTGCTACGTTGCAAGTAGTTTCTCCCAACCTCTCCAAGCTGAACCATGATGACTGGAATGCTTCTATCATCATGTTGCGAGTAGTTTACTTACAGCCTCTCCAAGCTGAACTGTGATGAGCATATGCCTTTGCTATCGCACTGCAAGTAGTTTTACCTTAGTCTCTCCAAGCTATGTTTCACTTTGATCACTAATGGATGAAGATTACAAGGTTATGTGTTTGGGTTCTCACTCAAACTAACCTACACCAATGTTTCCTTACAAATATTCAATAAGACAGACTTGGAAACCATGAGTGACTTCTTTCTAATATCTCTTCCTAAGAAGAGTATACAAATAATTACAAAACATAGAAAGAAGTTTTTACACTTCAAGGAGATTGATTACATATTATGATAAACAGCACATGAAGTGTTTTTCCAGAGTTTTCACTTTTATATCTTCAACTCTCTCATCAACATTTAAGCACAACATCTCCATTTATACTGGTCCTTCTTCATGACCATTGCCCTTGATCAGATCTCCAAGTGACACGTGTAGATAATCTATTGTGTCTTGGAACATTGGTCTAGAGAGGTAGGTTGACAGACTTGTCACATCAGTTGTAGAAGCCTTTGTATTATAGAGTTTTCTTATGTCCCTCTTTCTTTTTATTTTCTAATCGTGGTTTCTAAACTCTTCTTTCTAGAAGCTAGGATTGTTGACCAATCAAGCAGAAGAGATGACATACCAGTTTTAAAACTGTGTTTGATTCAAGATTTGAAATTTGAAATTTGAAGTTCGAATTTCCCTCCATTTCCTATAGCATTTTACGCTCCACAGTCAAGTGACATGCGTAATCAATCCCTTGACCATTCTTCAATCTTCCATTCTTCAATCTTGGTTTTTTAATGCTTATTGATTTGCGGTTGTGATTATTGTCGACTGAGTAACACGTTACTTTCAGAGTTGGCATGATTTCATCATTCTTCATTGTACTTTCTGAAGATCGTTTCCTTGGGTTTCTTGTTCTTGTATTGATCTGCTTTATTCCTTAATGCAGGTAAGCATTCTTTACATGATATAATATTCACTTCGTTTAAGCTCATTCTCTTCCTATGAGATAAAACATGTTTGCACATGTAAAATGAGATTATCTTCGCTTAAATCTGTGTAATGCACTTTGGAATTTATCTGTTAAGCTTAGTCAAGAAACTCAAGATAGCCATTAGTCATTCTTCAAAATATGTTCTTTAAATTGGCTTTGTTGTCATTCAAAATAATAAAGCTCATACTTTCTGAAGGGTTCTATAGCTTACACACACACACACACACACATATAGAGAAACCACTTCGGGAATTGTAAAGGGATTCCTTTTCTAAACCACAAGAACCATGAATGGGGGTTTAGAGAGAAGTATGAGATGTGATGTCAGGCGTTTATATAATCAAAATAATTATAATATGAAGACATAAACTTTTTACTAAACTCTTTTTCTTGGAAAAGACTTGGGTTCTAATCTTTCGAAGTTAAAACTTTTAACGCTCTCATCTTGGAATGTGATATTTTGTTAGGGTCTTTCTTATCAGGTATATGAGTGACTTTTATAGATTCAGTATCAACTAATATGAACTCATAAAAGACTCGAGTTTTATGCAGATGGATTGGTATATAGTTGTCATGACCCGATTTAGGAATGTGACCGGCACGTGAGAAATCCCATCCCCATGTAAGCTTACTGAGTGATGTGGCTCTCTAAATACTTAATTTATCAATAAATATAGTAATAAAAATGTAATTTCTTTGAAAGCTCTAGCATTTTCTCTTATCAAAATATCACTTAATTTCATAAATTGAAAGTATTTAATGTTAGAACTCTGGGAATTCATTTAACATTGGAAAATTGAATCACAATTAACATCCCTTGGGCGCATTACATAAACTTAGATCAATCTTTATCATTTCAAATCCAAACTTGTAAATTGGCAACACAAACATAATTTTCAAATACTGAAATTTAATACTAAATCTGAAAATAAAGCATGGCTTGAATCCTGCCTGCATATCTTCTGGAGCACTCTAATACTAACATGAACCTATATTAAGCCTTACTCTAAAATAAGGCTCAGTAATGGGAAAAACTGCATTTACCAATGTGGGCTAAAACTGAAACTGTACCTGCAACTATGAGAGGAAGGGAGAAGGGAGAGGGGTGAGTCAACGGACTCAGTGAGTGAGCTTTCACCTATCATCCACATGGAACAACCAAGAATATACATACATTATACATGCAACAATCATAAATATTTGATGGTTAAATAAATAGCTAACTAGGAAAACATTTTTCATTCTATAACTTTTCAACAATCATTTCTAACTCATAATCAAACATGAAATCCTTTTTAATTGAGGATGTGGCAGAGCATCGGGAAACAGTATGATGAATAAAATAACTACATATATAATATTAAAAGCTGTAAAATCATAAACTATAAAGTGAAACTCTGTCCCTAACGAATCAGAGTTCCTGCTGAATCTGTAATAGCCCCTATCGAACAAGCTATGGGTACCTAATTAGGTCCTATTTTCTGTAACTGGTGAAGGCGAAACTGTCCTCAATGAACAACTTGGTACCAAGGTTAACAATCTCTTAATAGCCATTAACTAAATGTCTATTTCCTTATCTGTATCGGCTAAACTAGTTTGACAAAAAGAAAACTATAGCTAAAAAGTGGGTACTCTGTCCCTGCTGAAGCAAAGCTCCTAAATTCTTAGTACACCAGGAGTTCTGAACTCATATAACTCTAATAATCTGACTTTAGCATAACTGTAGCTATGAAAATCGAGCCCAAGGGTTCACCACTTGTACGCATTTCGATTCCAAGCCCACAGAATATGTATCTGGTAGTTGCTAAGAATTATACTGAATTTTGTACCTCTTGGTACCATAAAACTGAAGTTCTAAATACATTTCTTATGCTAACATAATTTCATATACTTAAAAATGCTAAAATCAAGATTTAATCACTGGCGTCCATGTCGTAATAACTCTAAAGTTATAACCACATATTTAATTAAAAGCTAAATCGTAGTCTTGTTTCACATTTCTCTAGTATACTTAACCAAATCTTCTAAAACATAATATGAGATCCTAAATTCTGAAAACATGATAGTATCATAAATTTAGAAAACGTATCTAACAACTTTCATAAACATTTATAAATCACATATTTTTCCAATAGTCATTCCATGAAAAATTAAAACACTTTTATAGCATACACCAGTCCAATTCATGGTCCTATGGTTTTTTAAAACATATTTCTTTCATACTATTATCATAAATCATAATTTTTCTAGTTAGAAATAATCATGTAAAATAATATTCTATACTTTTTCTTAGATGAAATTCTATATTTCATAATCATAGTGCAAGAAGTATAATTATAATGTGGAAACCAAGGTTATGAGATTAAACCCACTCACCTGGAGGGGGAGAAAGAGATGACGTCAACACCAACTGAGCTCCGAGGAGCTGGGAGGACACCAACGTCAACTATTATAACCATAAAACTCATTAACAATCTATAGGTAGCTCTACATTACCATAAACTAACTTTAATAACATTGGGGGAGCATCCCCACTTGACAACAATGAAAGAAAATAACAACCCAAATCATAGAGCATGAAAGGAAGGAGACAAAGAGAACAAAATCTATTAACAAACACATACCTTGATGATTTGGGGCAGCAAGACTTGGATGAGATTGAGAGAGAAGAGAGAAAATGGAGGAAAATTGGGGAAAAAGGGTTTCTGGCTTTGATGGGGGAAAGGCAGGCTGATGGGCCTTTTCAAGACCAAGAAAAGAAACGACGTTGCTTTTGGTACTTTTTGGCCTCTTGGCGGATTGCTATAGCGGTCAAGGCATGTGCGCGCAGGGAACGGGTCGGGCGGGGGTCACTTATGACCGCTATAGCGGTCTTGGACTCGTAACATCCTAATTTTTAACCCAATACTCTATAACACATTAGGTTAATCATTAGGTTATTACTTCTTAGTCTCATTCTTTTATGAAAATACTTAGCGGAAATACGGGTAAATTTTTTTTTGAAATATAAAATCAAAGTGAGAGCCGCGTATGATGTAACAAAGACTAACATATAGAAAAGAGATCTCATATCATTCATGGTCACAAAACACAAAGGTTGTTCATTACATCACAACAGAATCATAGGTACATAATTTACGACAATCATAGTTCTATTATCACATCAAAAGAAATACACTTCTATAATTATAAAACTAAAGTGGCGTCTACGCGCGTCCATTACGTCCCACCAGTCCAGCTCATAGTGCATGCCTCATGCCTATGCCTTAGTAGAAATCACGAACCATGTCATGAGATACACCAGCATCTTCGTTTGGAGGCGACACGGAAGAAAAAGAGAGAGAGGGATGAGAAACTCATTCAAGATTCTCAGTAGGGATTTCTGACTTTATCACACGTGTCATCGTCGTCATCCCCAACCACTTCGGTTTTAATTATAAAAAGGTGGTCATGCATAAGGTTTAACTTTTAATCTTCTCAAATCTATTTATCCGAAGTAGGTGTCTTTTAGTATGGGTCTTAATGATATGAATGCAATAGATATTGGATGCATGCATGACAATACATTATGCAAATAGTCAATAGAACATAGCATCAAGGAAAAATATTAACATATACGTGGCAAATAAAAATTTTTCTTTTCTCATAACAGTGTGACTTTAAAAACATCATATCTCTTTCTCATGCTTGAACTCCTAAGTTCTTTTTATCAAAGACTACCCTCTTAAGCATATCCACCTAATTCCAACCGACATACCGCCCTGGCGATTTTTATCATGGCCTCCTAACTCCGTCTCACCTAATCGCCTAGGAATGAGCTCAATCCTAATTAGCCGTCACTAGATTTAACATGGGGAAAAATAGAGGGAGTAACACATCACTAGTTTCCAACTTATTATCTGAATAAGCGGATCATAAAAATGATATCTCGACTACTAGAGTACGGGCTAGGGGCTTAAGGGTCACCTAACACACCGACTCCCAGAGTATGGGTTAGGAACTTAAGGATCACCTAATACACTGACTCTCAGAGTGCGTGTTAGGGTTATTTCCTTCTTCGAAACGCATCTACGACATCTAGTGCACAGTAAATTTGTCCACTTTGGCAGGCTACATCTACCATACCCTCACGGTTTTGTTATCTCCTTACCAAGGTAGGAGAAATGCGTCTCGGTGTGTCATGCAAGAATGCATTATAAACACATGCCCTCAACTATCATTATGGAACTTCATGCAATATGCATATCATGCTCATCAATTCATGCAATTCATCATAGTATGCCACATCAACTCATAATGCATGTACTTACACATTCAATTTCACATTTCATAATCCATTTCTAAAGTCATATAAACAGTTTCATCTTAGCACATGCATTCACACACTGTCATAGCATTATCATAAAAAGAATTCACATCATCATAACTCATATATCATCACATCATGCATATCAACATATCATACTTACATAAATAAACTCATAGCATTAAAAGATCTCTTAATGTCTTATGCATCGATCCTTAAGGTTCTTAACTCACAATCGAAGTTGTATCAGATCAAAACTTAAGCTCTTGGGTACCTATAGGCTCATATCTATATCTAAGTATTCCTCACTCAATTCTATGATCTTAAATATTTCTAAACCTCAAGAAGGCAGAATCCATAATTCTTACTTTACGGGTACCTAGGAGTCACAACATTGACCATTTCTAAGTTCGGTTTGCTCCTAATGCATCAAGATCAAGTCCTAAACCAATTATGAGTAGTTCCTACACATTTAAACTAATTATAAACCATGATTATCAATTCTAAACCTTGCTGGACAGAATCCAGAAAAATACTTTTCTAAGGCAGCTAAAAGTCTCAAATTAATTCTTTTCTAGTTGCTAACTTGTCTTATCTTTCACATATGAATTTTTGCATCAATTATACATGAACATACTCATATTATCATAATTAAAACAGCACAAAACAGTGAGCATTCGTAGCAAGGCAGAACCGAATTCATCTCCAACAAACAATACATAAAACTTGATTTCTAAAACACATAAAATGCTAGTGTCTCATTAAAAATCATCAAAATGCTTCCCAAGGCAGGCTATTTTCGAATGGTTCATAAAGGTTTTAAAATCATAAAACTTTGTTCAAAATATCTCTTAAGCTCATATGAACTTAGAAAAATTATAAAACATAAGTTTTAGCATTTGAAACAAAGAAAACCTCATAGGGCTGAATCTAAAGGAACAAGGAAACATATATTTTTCAAGCCTTTGCTTGAGATAATAGTGGGCAAGTCTTTGAGCTCTAGGTTCTCTTAGGTGATGACATAATCTTAAACATGCTCATGCACATATTTTATCTTTCCTTAGAAAATAAAGTGAGACCATAAAATAAACATGAGATGCAACTTGTTATTATCTTTAATATTTAGGTGAGGACTTGAAAATATAAACATGATGATGCAAAGCTTGAAATATAAATATGATAATGCAAGCTCATTTATTATTCTTAATATTTAGTGATAGCAAGGAAAATAAACATGATGTGCAAGGCATAAACATAAACATTAATGCAAGGTTCATTTTAATCTTAGCTAGAGCTCTTACAAGGCTTTAAAATCCATCATATCCCAACACTTATCTCATCAACAAAGAGAGCTTTAGAGTTCTTGAACCAAGTTCTCAAAGGAACTACATGGTTCTTGAACATCATCATCAAGCTCAAAGAAGTAAACTTTAAAAGAAGGCAAAATCCCAAGGAAGTAAGAACCAAAACAATATTATTTCTAGAGATGAAATAAATATAAGAACACTTTAAAACCTTTGAAAGAAAGCACAAGGAGGCCAAATCATGTAGGAAAAAGGAAAGGAAAGAAAAACCAAAACTTTACTAGATCAAGAACAAAACTCAAGCTTTAGAGGTTTCTTTGAGATGAGCAGAAGGTCATCATCTAGAAACTCTCATCATCAAGCTATCATGCTCAAAATCAAGGCCTTGAGGCCGAAATGAAAAGAAAAGGAAATACAAAGAAAAGCTTAAAAAGAAACCAAGAGAAACCTTGAGAAAATCATATTTTGAGTAAAAATAAAGTTTGAAAGCAACTCCCTACCAAGTGTGAAGACAAAGGCTTGATCTTTGAGGTGAGAATGGAAGGAAAAACTCCTCCTAAAGTGATGATGATGCTTCGGCCTTGATGAAAGAAAAAAGAAGGAAATGTGTTCTTGGTGAGCTTGTGTTTGAGATTGAGTGTTTAAGTGTTGATCTATGGTGGTGGTGTGGTGTTTTGAGGTGGTTTGTCGTGGTGGAAGGAGTTTGTAAGTGGTGGAGAAGAACTTGAGGTTGAGAGAAAGTAAGAAAGCTTTTTTGGTCACAAACTCCAACAAAAAAGTAAATGGTAAAAGTGTGGGATTTCTTTACACTTTGCTATATATATTATGGGTTAAATTTTGAAATGTGGAGGTGAAATATGGGGGGAGATATGCACGAAATTTTGGAGCTTTGAGGGAGGAAAATATCTCCTCAAAGTGGTCATTCAAGGCATAGAAGAAAGCATGGTAAGCATGGTCAAAAGTATGGGCTAAGTAAGGCTTGTCATGGACTTGAAATTGCATTTCAATTTCAAATATTGGAGGCATGGGAGGAGGAGTGGCCATGAGCTTCTAGAAGAGAGGAGATGAGGTTTCTTTTGTTTAATGATGGTTTAGAGGTGTGTTTAGATGTGTATTAGTTTAGGTGCAAGATTAGGAATTACTAAATATGTGTTTAGGTAACTAAGGATGTGATTAGAAATTTTATGAAATGATTAAGGAGTGCTCATACACATTTAAAGAGTTTAAAATTCATTTTATAAGTAAACAAGGTAGACAAATTTCCATGATTTAAGGAATTGGAAAGAGAAAATACTATTCAAGATTCCATGACTAGGAATCTTGAATTTAAAATAAGATTTCAAGTTGTAATTAAGCATTCTTAGGTTCTAATCAACTTTAATAAATTATTTCGACTCAAGATTAATTATGGAAGTTAATTATTCTTCGATTAGAGCCTAGCATTGCTTAGGTTTGCTTAATCACGCGATTAAGCTTGAAAACACAAAACTAGGGGCAAAATCATAATTTTGCACTAATTGTGCCCGGGACCTCCGGACCAAAACTAAAATCACAGAATACATAAAAACATCTTTTAAAACCATCTGGAGAAGTTTCGGGTTCATTCGGCACTTGCAAACAGGAAAAACACCACAGGGGTATTTTGGTCATTTTGACCCGAAAACTCGAAAAACGAGATTTTTGATCCCAGAAAGGTATGCAAGTCAACTAATCCCCTTCTAACATTGAGTTTGCCTCTCGAGGACTGCCGTATCGGCTTTCCTCGAATTCCGGGCCGAAAATGACCTCAGGGGCATTTTGGTCATTTTTACTCTGACAGAAAATCGGGGCGTTATAGGATTGCTATAGCGGTTTCCAGAATATCAAACTGCACGAAATGCATGCTGTGACCGCTATAGTGATGACAATTCTCTGCTTCTGCAGAATTTCTGTCATTTTAGCGCATGGGCTTCTCCGTACTCACTTATTTACATTTCTTATTTTACTCTCCATTAGCTTTAAAATATAAATGTAAATAAGGAAATACCCTCTATTTGGATTCAAATAAAATACCTAAAAAATCAAAACTCCAACCAATCAAAATCTCATTTTTGAGTTTTAGTTCAAATTTTGGAATTTTGACAATTTTCTAAATTTGGGGGATAGAAACAAAACATCTAAAGGTTTCCTAAAATTCGTTAAAAATTACCCTTCAATTCATTTCCCTTTGGAGAGCCATTACTGGGACTTTTCATCCAAAGAAAGTGGCTGTAACATATAGCCCTCCAAAGAGATGTAGGGCTCTAGACTTAGTGAAATCCCGGACCCGGCAACATCAGTGGGTCCTGGGGAAGCTTGAGGCCATACAAAACTTGTATACTGTTACGTGTAAACTAGGTATTACAATCTTCCCCCCTTAAAAGATTTGGTCCCCAAATCTGAACTTGAATAACTGGAAGATCAAGTAGATATGATACTTAACCCATGTGAGATTTCAAGAATGAGCCTGAATGCCCGGAACACCCTAACCTGCTACTCTGGCTATATTATTTGATAGTCTAGGAGACAGTGCCATTCTGAAGGCCACTGACCCATTACTCTAGCTGAGGATGCTAATTGTCACATCTGGGCAGCTCCACCACCAAGGGCAACCCTTTCCCATTGAGACAACAACTGCTCTCATCATGACACTTACACCGGGCGGCTCCACCTCTAAGGGCAGCCCTTTCCACAGTGCATGTCCTAGGGAAAAACTATGCTGCGTTGCCTTGTGCAGGCAAGAGCTACAAAAAATTAGGGGGCTAAACGTCACTTGTATCCTTGCTCTGATTCCTTTTCTTTTATCTTTGATGTCAACTGATACTATGGGGACTCTCGGTTCTCGATTCCTGAACTTTCTCACTTTCTATGCATGTGTCATGCATGAAAATTAACTACTCTATTTGTTCACATAACAAAATGCAAAACAAACATGGTATTCATACACCTAATCCTTGATCATCGCATTTCTATAATTAAAGGTTGTTATGCAATCAAATATCCATACCTCTAGTATCCACAGTTACTATACATCACACGCATAACACAAATCAACCAAGGACAACATGACTTGCTCTAGGATATCTGAAACACTTATTATCATAACATGCATTCTTATTACTTCACTAAGCCTATTAATTTCTTATTATTGCGTTACAAAGCCATAACTTAAACTTGACAATTTCATTTCAGTTCCTTCCATCTAGCTTACATGCATATAGTGCTCTAACCCATATCACATACCCTTAAATTTGCAATGCTTTTGCATACATAGCATAAAAGGATACATTCCCCAAATAAAACACGGCTTGTTAAAACATTCGATCTTGGATGAATTCATTTTCCATGGGCAAATAGAACTACTTAAAATGCTTGTATCTAGTTATCCTAAGTCCATGTAAGTAAAACGTGTTCATATTCCTTTTCTTATTTCATTTTAAATTTTCAAGCATTAATAAACTTTTGCAAAAGATTAAACTACTCTCATGCCTACATGTTATAATAGCACTTTAAAGATTTCACAACTAGGAATCATAGGGAATGCACTAACAAAATCTATTTTACTCATCATTTCAAAAGCCATATTGGAACTTCATACACATGCATGAACCATATACTTAACAAGCATAAACACAATGCTCATTATTTTTCGTTCGTCCAAGCTACCATGATTACAATAATATCTGAAAGAACCTAAGGAATCTAATTTCGAAAGTCTCAATTTCCACTTAGCACATGCATATCATTTTATTCAATTCTTAATCTATTCATGCAAATTGTAATCATGGACAAGCAAACATTTAGAAGGGAACAACAAGCAGTAGTCAAAGTAATTAGATGCAACTAATATACACAATGATTTAGTAAATGGTTCAATACTAGGCTAGAAATTCATATAATGTTACTTACATGCTGGGCAAGTGTACTAAACTCATGTCATACCAGGGCACAAGTTCCAACATAAATTATGCAACAAAATATACAAATTTTGTTTTTTAAACCATGGCATGCGAGATGTTCATGGCATACAAGATTTTCCTAAATCATATAACACATCGGCATCAAATCATCAATCCTACAACATACCTATATGCATGATCTGTGCTCTCATTAGGTTTCTACCTACTAACTATAGGTCATTCTCATGGGAATTCTCTTCTTTTGGGATATCGAGTTTCTCTACTCTCTGACTTGGCACTCTCTGAGATAATGGACAATTATTCACCTTGTACTTCCTCTAACTGCATTCATAATGGGTGGTTGTGCCCCATAGGCATTGAACTCCATGGGGTTTTCCGCCCATCTGAAAACTAGGTGTGACCAATTGGTCAACACTGAACTTTGCCATTGTAGCTAGCTACTGCCTAGACCTCTTTGTCGTACGATGATGGGACACGTCAGGGAGGGCACTAAGAGGGGTGGCCCTGGCCAACGGTACCCGTGGCTGACCTCTGTTTAGGCTAATCACTCCTACTTATATTCCTTTTTTATGCACTCCGGCATTGGACGTGCCTATTAACTATCTCTGACAGGTTCAAAAAGGCCCGTTCAAGGTGTCATATGCCACTGATACTAACTGACGTGGTGCTACTACGGTGGTGACGGTCATTAAGCACTCAAAAAGATAAGATAAGGATAGGAGGCTAGATCAGGAGTTCCAAAAAATAACACAGACTCTTTCTGAACCTAGACATGACTGACTTTCTTAAAGGCCTCAAATAACATTACGTTGATGCAAATGGCTATAGTTCCATTTAAATAGACGTCATGCTACTTTTGGACACTCACTCTAGTACTATGCAAGGAAACCTAATGCTCTGATACCACTTTGTCGTGACCCGATTTAGGAACATGAACGACATATGAGGAACCCCATCCCCATGTAAGCATATTGAGTGATGTGGCTTTTTAAATGCTTAATTTATCAATAAATATAGTAATTAAAATGTGATTTCTTTGAAATCTCTTGCATTTTCTCTTATCAAAATATCACTTAATTTCATAAATTAAAAGTATTTAATGTTCAAACTCTGATAATTCATTTAACATTGGAAAATTGAATCACAATTACCACCCCTTGGGCATGTTACATAAACTCAGATCAATTTTTATCATTTCGAATCCAAACTTGTAAACTGGCAACACATACATACTTTTCAAATACTGAAATTTAATACTAAATCTGAAAAATAAAGTATGGCTTGGATCCTGCCTGCACATCTATTGGTACACTCTAATATTAACATGAACATATACTAAGCCTTACTCCAAAATAAGACTCACCAATGGGAAGAACCGCATCTTCCAATCTGGGTTGAAATTGAAACTGTACCTGCAACTATTAGAGGAAGGGAGAGGGATGAGTCAATGGACTCAATGAGTGAGCTCTCACCCATCACCCACATGTAATAACAAAGAATATACATACATTATACTTGCAATAATCATAAACCATTTGATAGTTAAATAAATAGCTAACTAGGAAAACATTTTTTATTCTATAACTTTTCAACAATCATTTCTAACTCATAATCAAACATAAAATCCTTTTTAACTGAGGGTATGGCAGAGTATCAGGAAATAGTATGCTGAATAAAATAACTACATATATAATATTAAAAGCTGTAAAATCATAAAATGTAAAGTGATACTCTGTCCCTGGCGAATCAGAGTTCCTGCTGAATCTGTAATAGTCCTTGTTGGACAAGCTGTGGGTATCTAATTAGGTCTCATTTTTTGTAACTAGTGAGGGCGAAACTATCCTCAATGGACAACTTGATACCAAGGTTAACGATCTCTTGACAGTCGTTAACTAAATGTCTGTTTCCTTATCTGTACCGGCTAAACTAGTTTGACAAAAAGAAAACTATAGCTAAAAAGTGGGTAATATGTCTCTGGCAAAGCAGAGTCCCTAAATTTTTAGTAAATTGAGAGTTCTAAACTCATATAACTCTAACAATTTGATTTTAGCATAACTATGGCTATGAAAATTGAGCCCAAGGGTTAACCACTTGTAGGCATTCTGATTCCAAGCCCACATAATATGTATCTGGCAGTTGCTAAGAATCATACTAAATTCCGTACCTCTTGGTACCATAGAACTGAAGTTCTAAATTCATTTCTTATGCTAACATAATTTCATATGCTTAAAAATGCTAAAATCAAAATTAAATCACTGGCATCTTCGTAATAACTCTAAAGTTATAACCACATATTTAATTAAAAGCATAATCATAGTCTTGTTTCACATTTCTCTAGTATACTTAACGAAATCTTCTAAAACATAATCTGAGATCCTAAATTTTGAAAACATAATAGTATCATAAATTTAGAAAACATATCTAACAACTTTCTTAAACATTTATAAATCACATATTTTCTCAATAGTCATTCCATGAAAAATTAAAACACTTTTATAGCAAACACTAGTCCAATTCATGGTCACATGGTTTTCTAAAACATGTTTCTTTCATACTATCATCATAAATTATAATTTTTCTAGTTAGATATAATAATGTAAAATAACGTTATATACTTTTTCTTATATGAAATTCCATATTTCACAATCATAGTGCAAGAAATATAATTATAATGTGGAAACTAAGTCTATGAGATCAAATTCACTCACCTAGAGCGGGAGAAAGAGATGGCGTCAACACCAACTGAGCTTCGGGGAGCCAGGAGGACACCAACATCAACTATTATAATCATAAACCTCATTAATGATCTATGGGTAGCTCTAGATTACCATAAACTAACTCTAGCAACATTAGGGAGCATCCCCACTTGACAACAATGAGAGAAAATAATAATCCAAATCATCGAACATGAAAGGAAGGAGACAAAGAGACCAAAATCTATTAACAAACACATACCTTGATGATTTGGGAGAGCAAGGCTTGAATGAGATTGAGAAAGAAGAGAGAAAATGGATGAAATTTGGGGAAGAAGGGTTTCTGGCTCTTATGGGGGAAAGGGAGGCTGATGGGCCTTTTAAAGGCCAAGAGAAGAAACAACGTCGCTTTTGGTACTATTTGGGCCTTTGGGGGACAGCTATAGCGGTCGGGGCATGTGCGTGCGGGGAACGGGTCGTGATGGGTCACTTATGACTGCTATAGCGGTCTCCAGAGTATCAAATAGCCTGAAATGCATGTTGTGAACAATTCTCAGGTTTTGCAGAATATCTTTGTCATTCTAGTACATGGGCTTCTCCATACTCGCTTATTTACAATTTTTATTTTACTCTCCATTAACTTTAAAACATAAATGTAGATAAGGAAATACCCGTCATTTGGATTCAAATAAAATACCTAAAAAATCAAAACTCCAACTAATCAAAATCTCATTTTTGAGTTCTAGTTCAAATTTCGAAATTTTGACGATTTTCTAAATTTGGGAGCTAGAAACAAAACATCTAGAGGTTTCCTAAAATTCATTAAAAATCACATTTCAATTCATTTCCCTTTGGAGAACCATTACCGGGACTTTTGATCCCAAGAAAGTGGCTCTAACATATAGCTCTCCAAGGAGGTGTAAGGCTCCAGACTTAGCGAAATCCCAGACCCAGCAACATCGGTGGGTCTCGACGAAGCTTGAGGCCGTACAGAACTTGTGTACTAACACATGTATACCAGGTATTACAATAGTGAAAAAGTTTTGGGAAAATATGCTTATACATGGTTTTCCTATCTAGAGTAAATCATTCTTTTTCTGTGGGTAAAACTAATAAAAATTGAGACTTTTCAATATAAAGGTAATCTTCATATGATGACTTGGTGATAAAAAGGTTTGATGGCTTTAAAGGTTAAAGGGCTAAGAATTTATTTTGTGATTGTATTTCAACAGAGCTTTAATTGATGTTTATAGAACTTTTAACTACCTGTGACATAGTCATAGGTTTTGATGATGTGGAGTTATAGCTTTTGCTGTATCTGCTTCTGGCATATTTTTTGACTTATAGGTTGTGGCTGCCATTGCCATTTGACAAGTAAGATATAGTATAGCTTGTTCACTTATTCCATCAATATTCTATTCTTCTAAACTTGTTCCATTATAAGAATTTTGTACCATTTGAGTTCTCTCTTCAAAGCTTAAATCAATTAGTGTAGGCATTGTATAATAATTTCTTAATTTTGGATAATTATGTCCTCTATTGCTTAGTTTATTCATTTCTAATTCTAAAGTATTTATGGCTTTTTTTTTCCCTAGATTCAAACTTTTAAATTTTTCTTTAATATCTTCTATATCTGCTTCAACAGTTTTAGGCTTAAAGCTTTCAAAATTACTATTTAGTTTATATATTATGTTTCTATTAGTTTTGGAGTTACATGACTTTTACTTGTACTAGTACTAGTACTTTCTGTTTGGCTTTCAATTCTTCCTAGTTGTCTACTCATGATGTCTAGCATTATATTTGAATAATTTAGTTGTTGATGCACCTTTCTTATGTCTTTTTTTTTCTATGCTACCCTCTATGCTAGTATCTTTATGACGAGCTATTTCTACTTCAGTGTTATCTGAGACTTTTATTATTATATTTTCTTTTGGAGGGTATTCAAATTCTATTATTTTTCTTGAGGCTGTTTTCCAAGTGGATGTGATTTTTACTAAGGGACACATATCTTTTACTTTTATATTTTCATAAATATTTTTTAACCAATCAAAGAAATATAAACTAATCTCATTCTCTTCCATATATTGATAGAATATTGATCTTATTTATTCTATTTTTGCTATTTGTAATTCTAATGAGGAAACTATCATTATTATTAGATGATGAGGTTTTTTCCTTCTTTGCTCTTACTACTATCTCATCATTTCTTCCTAAGTTTAAATTACTTAAAGTTTTAAGAGGAGCTACCATTAATCTAATCAAAGTTTTATGTTACGAGACCATCCTAGTTGACCAACGGCTTCTCTGCCTCACTTCAAGACTTACTACCAGGACCACTATCTAGGTCGACCAACGTATAAGCGGCTCTCACTGTTATAGTAGACTCTGAGTTTGACTAACAAATAGAACTAGCTCAGAAAGATAAGAAACAGAACTTAAACAAAGAAATAACTCAACAGTAATAAAAAACAAAATCAGAAAAAACTTGTATCCAGATCAAATCATAAGCCTTTCCCGTGACTTAGGCTCTTACACTAGAGCGGAAAGGATAATTACGGAGAAGGTATGAAACATGAAAATAGATAGCAAATAATTATGCAACTCTGTACAGTAAAAGAAAGCCAGGATAAAAAATTGTCAGCGTCTTTCAACAGTAAAGGAAGATAATAATCAAAGAATTATACAAGGTTAAAATCATAAAGTCAAGCTTTGCATCCTGCAAGGAAAAATTATTGAAGATCTTTAGAAAAGAAGACGAAAAAGGTGATAGACAATTTGTTCTCGAGTTATTATTGTAAAAGTTGATAAGTCACGAGCCATTATTGTAATAGTTAATAGGACATTGTAATAGTAAGATAAGTCCTCTATATATTCAGTATTGTAAGCGGAGAAAAGGCACGGGAAAAAAATACTTGCCGTAACTCAATATTAGAAAAACAAAGCAAACATTCTCCGGCATGAAATCACTACATATGGCATGGCATATATAAGTTGCATTGCACGTAATGACCAATCATGCTCTTAAAATGTGTAGTCATGGGAACATAATATACAAATCTTATAAATTGACTAGGAAAAAGGCAACTTAAAGATGCCAATTACTAATTTGAGTAGATCATGAAGTATGTGTTCACTTGGAGCTGGACAAACTCTCTCGGTGCCCCCACTGTGTTTCTGATTTAACACCTGAAAAGGCATAACATACCTTATAAAACTGCATGGAGCAAGCAGCTATGTTGGTCAAGTAATGTATCAAATAAAAAGTACACAAGAAAGCAATATACTCACTAAGTAGTGCTTGTTTACAAGTCATGCTGCACATCCACTTCAATGTATTGGTCACATATCCAAATGCCATTGTTGCCAGAAATCTTCGGCTTGTTCTCCCTCTCCCACTGTTCTTGCAGTAAAGGACACTTCCAGACATCAAGATCAACTGCAGACAAAGGCAAAGTTCCTTCTTCTCCTATTGACTCAAGCTTACAACAATCAAGGATTTGCAGTTTCTTGAGAGAGGTGAGGTGTTGAAGCCCCTTCATGTCCAAAGTTTTGAGGTTCGATAAACCCTGAATCTCTAGTTGGGTTAGAGTGGAAGGCAGCAAACCTTCCTCAGGAAAGGACTCAACATCTTCACACTTGCCTTCAACAGAGAAGTGCTCAAGAGAGTTCAGACATGACATATTCCAATCCAGCCGGTGTGAAATGAGCCTGTCACAATCCCTTATCTTGAGTGATTTCAAATTAATGGGCAAACACCCATTAGGAAGTGACTCAATTTCTGGACAACTCCATACTTGGAGTTCCTTTAAACTTGGAAGAAGACTATGCATCCCTTCAGGAAGTGACCTTAACTTGTTGCAGTAGCGGACCTTCAGAGAAGCAAGGTTGGGTGCAGGCAATCCTCCTTCAGGAAAAGTTACAAAATTGGGACATCTCCATATGCACAATGAGTTGAGAGAAGTGAGGGGCTCAAGTGGCCCCTCCCTTTGTGGTATAACTTGTTGCAGTAGCGGACCTTCAGAGAAGCAAGGTTGGGTGCAGGCAATCCTCCTTCAGGAAAAGTTACAAAATTGGGACATCTCCATATGCACAATGAGTTGAGAGAAGTGAGGGGCTCAAGTGGTCCCTCCCTTTGTGGTACTGAAGCAGTTAGATATTCAAGATTTTCACACCCCCAGATGACCAGAGACTTCAGACTGGGGAAGAAATCCAGTGGGAAAGACTTCAGAGAGTGGCAACTGTTGTGTATCTCTAGTGATTCAAGTGAATGGTGGTGCCCATTCAGTTGTTCTAGGATTTCTACTTTCGAACAGTTGTCAATATGTAACGTATGCAAAGAGGGAGCACTTGGAAGTGAAGTGGCAAGCTGGTTACAGTATCTCATGGTAAGATTTGTAAGAGACGGAAGAGAACTAGGCAAATCGCCAGATAGTATGGGACATTCCTCCAGATGAAGCTCTCTAAGACAAGGGAAGGATGTGCAGCCTTCATATTCAACTTCATGAATCCATTTCTCCCATGCTGGCATACTGTAAAACGTAAGAATTTCAAGTGAAGGAAAATGCTGATTCCCTGCATAACCGCCAACTCCATAGAATTCGGGTCCAATGCTAACTAGGTCCTTAAACTCTGAAATATGAAGTTCCTTCAGAGAAGGAAGCTGCCCAAGTGGTGGCAATATGTGGCAGTATTTACAATGTTTAAGTGACAGACAAGCAAGGTGGAAGAATGAACGATATCCCAACCAAGTTGGAAACTGAGTACCTGTGTAGTGCACGATTTCAAGCGCTTCCAAGTTCGAATGTGGCTGCAGTTTTTCAAGTATATCTTTTTCATGCTGAGAGTTGTCTGTATCAGCAGCCCTTCCCCAGTCGAAAACCAACTTGTCAAGATTTTTCTTGCCCTTGAAGCTTGCCTTCATTGCATCTTTAGGATCAACCACATGTTTTATGTTTTGGATCTGCAAAGAACCACGCAGATGTGCTAGTTCTCCCAATTCGCCAATTGAAGAAGCGCGTTCTTTGCCCACAACAAAATTGCTCAACTTTTGGAGGCTGCTGAGTTTGCTCATGTGCAATGGCATCCCTTCTAAGCGAGCACCTGTGATGTCAAGGTATCTTAAATTCACAAGATGATGCATATTTCTTGGCAATTCTGTGAGGTTAGGACATATTGCTGCCTTCAGTGTTTGTAAGTTGCATAAAGTACAGATGGAATCAGGCAACTTCTTTATTTGGGTTCGAGACACATCCAGGTATCTTAGATGTCTTAGTTTGCCAATGAAGAGGAGCAGCTCATTGACACTACCACGGGCACCCAACAAAGATAACACCCTCAAACACCCTAACTTCGCCAATAGATCACAAGGCACCTTGTTAAAAAGGCATATTGGTGGATCTACCAAACTAGGTTGCAAAAAGGTGCGCAGAGCATTTGCTTTGTGGAAGGCCTCAAAGTTTACAGAGGGATATCTGCATGCAATGATTTGTGACAGATGACGAGTTCTTCTCTCTGCATCTTCATTTGAGTTGTTCTCCAATCTGATGCAAAATTTTCCAGATACATATTGAGCTAGGTCATTGATAAGATCATGCATCACGAAGAGCGACCCACTATGTCTTGATAGCTGGAAAAATGACCTGGATACCAATTCAAGAAAGTATTCATCTCCAACTTCTTCTGGTCTGCTGGTTCTTTTTGGATCTTGTAATAAATTCTCTGCCATCCATAGCAATATCAGCTCCTCCTTGTCAAATTCATAGCCTTTAGGGAATATTGAACAATAAGCAAAGCATCGCTTTAAATGTGAAGGGAGATAATAATAACTTAATCTCAAAGCTGGAAGAATATTGCTCTTTCTATCACACAACTCCCATATGCCACTATTCAATATGTTGTCCCATTCTTTGAGATTAGATTTTGAGCGCAAGAGGCCTCCCAATGTTTTTGCTGCAAGTGGCAATCCCTTACATTTTTTAGCAATCTTTTTACCCATTTCTTCCAAAATTGGCTTGGTGCCAGAGTTTCTGTAGTCAAATGCATGCTTTGCAAACAACATCCAACAGTCTTCATCTGATAAATATCCCAAGTGATATGATGGAATAGTTTGCATGATTGATGCTACACGCTCACTTCGTGTGGTTACAATGATCTTACTCCCTTGAGCGCCATATTGAAAAAGATTCCTCAACATGTCCCAATCATCGTAGTTTTCGTTCCACACATCATCTAAAACAAATAAATACTTCTTCCCCATTAGCCTCTTCTTTAGTTCAACTTGAAGTGAATTTAGATCTCTAATTCCATAATTACACATAGTAAGAATCTCCAGAACTGTTTCTGTGATCTTAAAAACGTCAAATTCTTGGGAAATACAAACCCAAACTTTCAGATCGAAAATATCCTCCACTCTATCATCATTGTAAACAAGTTGAGCTAAGGTCGTCTTTCCAATTCCAGCCATGCCTACTATGGGAATCACTCCTATCTTGTTACCATCACTATCAACATCAAATAACAGCTTGATCATGGCCTCTTTGTCATCATCTCTTCCATATACGTTAGACCCTTCAACTAAAGATGTTGTGGGAGTTTTTTGTGTGAGTTTGACTCCTACACCCCCTATTAGACCAAGTACATCTTTCTGTTTTGCAATGAAATCTAACTTATCAATGATCTCCTCCATGTTCTCTTCTAGTCCTTTCTCATATGGGCTCCAAGAAATAGAGTCAAAGTTTCTTACCTCAGAAGCATCATATTCAGCTCTAGTATATATCTCATCCAATATATCATCAGCTTCATATGCGGCATCTTTAAGTTCATCTAGCCATTCCTTTACTGCTGGATTTGTAATTTGCTTTCCCTCTGCATCATCAAGAACTCCATGAACTGACAGCAAAATCAGTTTCAACTTCTTCAGCAACCTGTCATTTAGTTTCTTCCCCTTCAAGAAGTTCACTACCTCAGGGGAAGCTATTTTATGAAGCAACACATCAAACACAGCTCCTAGAAAAGCTCCACCAACAAGTTCCAAAGCCATGGTGTCTCAGTCAACCCAAAATTCGAGTAAGATTGATAGATTTTGTTGCCCAGTATTGATGAACTGTGAACAAAGGGGAACAACAGTCGTTGACCCTGTGCTGTTTACGCGTACTTAAGTTAAGACAATAATTAAAGGGACGCGTATACAATGATCTTATTATTGTTTGAATATAAAACCACTCATTTGACTCTATAAAGTAGCTTAAAATTTTAAGAGAGATGATTCTTAACATGATATCAATACATCTATAACCAAAGGCTTTAGAGTTCAACGATTTACAGGGTCCTTCTAACATGGGCAAGGTGTTCCATGGTCCCTGTAATAATGTGTGTATTTGCTGGAGTGGGGTAGCTTTGTGAAATTGCACAATTAACCCAAAGGAGGTTGACGTAAAAAACATGCAATTACATTGTGAACCTAGATTATGTGTTTTTCATTAGTGGTAATGGGTTTAATAAAATGGCAGTAGGATGTTAATAAGTGTAAAATAATCAAGTACCCATATATTTGATATTAATCATTTGACCTGTGCAATACATGGGGAGATAATAAAAAATAGTTTATTTATCGTTATAAAAAAATGATAATTTATTTTAATGCATCTTATAAAAAATTGAGTATATAAATTTATTGTAAAAGTAAGTTAATAGTTAAATAATTAAATAAATAGACAAAATATAAATCTGTTATTCTATTTTATATTTTTTTAAATATCATGTTCATAAGGTTGACAAAATCTTGGTAGATAGATGATCTGTAATTAACAATAAAGAGCATATTTTATAAAGATTTACACATTTCAAAAGTTGATATTATTGAATAAAGAAAAACAATAGGTGGATAATTTTACTATATCACGAGCTATTTATAGAGATGACAATGACAAGGGTCTAAAAACCAGACCAGACATTGAATCGGTGAAGGCAAGGGTTCAGAGGTTCAACCGGTTCAACAAGGGGTCCAACTGGAACATAACCGGTATATAATAAAACATATATTTATATAAATATATAAAAATATAAAATAAAATATATGTCATAAATAACTAAAAATTAAATTAGGCATAAACAAAACCCATAGAATATAACATAATTTATCTCTTAATCAAAATATACATTATCCATATAGATAAAATATCTCAAGTTACTAATTCCCATACTAGAAAAAGAAAAGAATTAGGAAAAATGAGATTTTAGATTTGTTTTTTTAAAAAAACCCAAAATGATGTCATTTTGCATCAACCAATTTGGCTGGCCAGGTCGGTTTTCCCGGATCCTGGCTGGTTCGAAACGGTTTTCAACCGATTCTTTCTCAGCCGGCTTTAAGGGCCAATCTGGACCGGACAGCAAGCCGATTCCCGATTCAACCGGTCCGACCGGCCAATTCGGTCTGGTTTTCTGAACTTGGGACAATGAGTATTCATAAGAAAGGGGACATGTCCCACACCTTTCGTCGTTCTTTAGCATTTTATCTTTCATTCCTATCCCTCTTACGAGTCCCCATTTCCTATTCCCATAGGGATTTTGAATCGCTATGGCAGTCAGGGGTTTATTATCATATTTCAAAAAGGAAAGAAATTTAAAAATATTTTACAAGTTGAAATATAAATATCCATAATAATAAATAATATTAATGCAACATAATCCAAATTAAAATAAAAAAATGCATGCATAATGCAAATCCAACAAAGATAATTAAAAAAATGAATATATGTTATCCACATCCCTATCCCATTTAACAAACAGGGACTTCACCCCTATTGATCATCCCTATGAATATAAAATATGTCCTCATTCTTGTCTGCATTATGAGTAATTACTGCATGTACCCACTTTCAATTTTTTTTTTTTTAACATCCCTGACTGTTTATATCTTTTGAGTAAATTAAATTATTTAATTTATAAAAATATATTTTCTAGTTAATAAAAATAATGAATATATTTAATTTATGTAATTTTAATTACACATCATTTTCTTGTACATCAATTTAGTAAATTAAAATATTCATTTTAAAATATATGTTATAATTAACGTTTAATAATTAGTAAAAAAATCATATATAATCCTAATTTACATCATCTCGATTATTAGAGTAGTATATCAATTACAATATTATTTTCAATAAAAATAGTAATGTAATTATTTAATTTTATAAAAATTAATAAATACTCAATATCATTATCAAAGAATTATAAATTGTGGAATTGACTTTTTTCAATATTTTAATATAAAAAAATTGAAGGGTTTTTTTTTAAAATTAGTAAGAAAAAATTATAGAATTGATATGTTAAAATGTTCAAGTTGTAAAAAATTAAATAAGGTATAGTGAGATAGGTAGATAGATAATTTTTTTTTATATGATTTTCAAAAGTTCTAGATTTGAAGTCAGAAAATTTTCCCCTAATCTCATCCTCATTTGGAATTTTGCTCTCATCTTCAATTTCATTGCCGCTATGGATTTCCATTCCTCATTTCACAGGGAAATTTGAATCCCTGTTGATATATAGGGGTTTATTTAAATTTTTTTAAAAGGAAACAATTTTAAAAATACTTTGAAATTCCAAACAATTTACATATATAATACAAATGTAATAAAGGTAATTTAAAAAATATAGGTGTTGTAAGGTTTTCTTATTATCTTTAATTATCATAATGATAATATTTTTGTTATAATTAATCCTATCATTGTAATCCTTAATTGTAATAAATATCATGAATATATTTATTGTTAATTGTAGTTTTTTTATAACATAATTATAATAGCTTTGTTATTATTAATACTATAATTATATGTATAAAATTTTTGTGGTATAATATATTTAATTATAAGTTTTTATGTTATTTTTTATTTTTTTACATTACTTTTGTTAATGGTAGGGAGATATGAAGGTTTGATTAAAAAAATAATTAATAATTAGAAAGGAAATTAAATTCAAAAACTTACTTTATATATTATGATTATAAAAATACTGGGCACAATTTTTTTTATGAATAACAGATGGAAGACTTTCCATGTCATGAGTCTTAAATATTAGTATTATATCAATTATTATCATATATGATCAAGAATAAATTATCATATTATAAATATAATGAGTCTTAAATATTTGATTAAGAATAAATTTAGTAGAAATTTGAATTTTGAATTTTTATCATATCAAAATCAGCAACTGCAATAATTATTTGATTGTTTAATAAAAATTTTCAGAAAAAAGCCCCAACTATCTACTTCTATTATATAGTAATAATTAAGACTTATTTCAAGGAAACTTTAACATGTGCTACTTGTCAAAGTAATTTAGGACCCATAATTTTCATAACTTTGCTTATTAATGATTTTTGGAAAAATTATCTCCATATTTCTCGGTCATAGCACAACATGAATATTCTACATTAAATAGTAAATTCCAAACTATTATAATTTTTAATTTTAATCATAAGGCTTATTAATATGCCAATCAAAATTATTTAATATTAAAATATTAACAAATGATAGCAACAAAACATAAATCAATATATTATATAACATTAAAATATTATAGATAAATGCATTTTTAGCAATCTAGGATTTTGGCATATTACAGATTTTTAACCAAAAAATAGCTTTTGGTTATGAAATGACAACGGGTTCAAAGAATTTAGTATGAAAGAAATGTAAATTAAAATTTTTGTTACACTTTTGATCACTTTGGAATTGGGTTTTTCTGTTTGTGTTGTTTAGAATAAAAGAATAACTTTTTTATGAGAAAATGAAAATGGATTCTTAATTAATATGTAATTTATTATACCTTTTAGTTAAAAATAGAAAAATAAATTATCTACAAAAAATTAATTTAAACAATCAATAAATTATGATAGATAGTTATGTTATATGATCAATTAATTAAAACAATCAATCCAAGGTTATAGCAATTTAAATTGATGCATATTCTTTTAATATTAAAATTAAACCACCTTCACACAAGCCTAATTTATGGAAACCATAAGCATGAATAATTTGATATAATCTGCTTTTTAATATTTATTCATGAGGTTCCTTTTCAAGAAATGATCTGATATAATTTAGTCTACAAAATTATGTTTTCCATATACGTTATGAAATATATAAAAAATAAATCTTATTTACATAAATATTTGACTATTTTAATGCGTGATATCAACACATTTGGTGTGTTATTATCTAGGATTTTAATAATTATATATTTTTGCACCTTTCATTTGAACTTTAAACCCTCATATATTTTTTTCACTATAATTGTTCTTTCTCTCATCTTCATTCTTGTTCTTGTTCTTCCCTCCTTTATGTTATTCTTCCATTATGTACATTCTTCTTCTACATTTATATATGTTTAGATTTTTTCATTGCTATCATTTCATTCAATCTCACTCCTTATGTAATGGATTTTTTTTTTTTTTGCATTATAGGAATGATTTCATTTTCCATATGGCTTTTAGTTTTTGTTTTTATCTTTCTTCATGTGAGTGGTTACTATTTTCAAGAGTTATGTTATGGCTATTAGCAATGAGTTGTGCTGGGACTATCATCTTTTTTTTTTTTTTTGGTTGTTATCATTGTATTCAGTGGTTCTGTATGAGCTATTGCTGAAATAAAAGCTTTCTTTAGAAGAATGAGCCCCCAGAGAAGAATAGTATATCATGACAAATATAGGAATTAATAAGGCAACTAGAAGAGAAAGTTGTGTATAAGTTTCTTTTCATACAGTTATTAGAATAATTTTAGGCTATTGTTAAAACCTTATTTAACATTTTTTCTATCATATGAAGTTATTTATTTTAAATATTGTTTTCAAAATACTTTAAACTTTTACTTTATTTAATTTTTAATATTTTATTTGAGAGAAAACATTGGGTAAATCATTTTCATATCTTTGTTTGTTATGTAGTTTATTATTTTAATTTTATTATATTTATTTGAGGTTAGCTTTTGCAGATCACTTTAGTATTTTGTGCTCTTTCTATTTCTTTTATCTCTATTTGTGTATTGATGCCATGATTTTTTTTCAATCTATTTTTTCATTTTTTTATTTTATGGTTATTATTGATTATGCATCTCCTTTATTTTATGTTTTATGAAAGTGTTGATTACCTTTCATATTAAACTTAATTGTTATTTTAAATAAAGTGCTAGTAAAACTATATACTACATCTGTAACTTTTTACAACTATTAATATAACAATATATATGGTAAGGGGAATATCTATAATGAATAATAATAATAATAATAATAATAATGTACATAGGTCCAAGATATATCCATGTTCTAGTAAAATAAAATAAAGAAATCTATTGAATAAAACACAAAGTGTTGCGACTAATATGAATTTGATTTTATTATTCTTATTTCATATCAAAGTTATGAAACTATCCTTAATTGATATTAATTTAATCTAAAAGCAATTTTGATTTAGATGCTAACATTCACAAAATTAATCTAATGTATTGAATTGCTATTACCTTACCCTAACAAGCCCACAATTTTTTTATTTTTTTTTGCCACTACTTTTGATTGATATCAACTTCATTTGATGCATATAGTTTTAGCAAGTGTTCCATCTAATTAATTATGATATGAAAATAATTCAAAATTTTAATTTATGCTACTAATAATTTAGGCTCATTTCAAGAAAATTTTTTCCATGTGTGCATTGAGAAATTTATCGCACGCCATTTTCTCAATGTTTCTATTCAAAGTAAAGTTTTAATGGTTTATTTGCATTACAATATTCTGTAATTTTTTAATTGTACTTTCATATTTCTGTTCCATTAACACACACTCTATATTGAATATTATGCCAATTAACACATACACTATATTAACACATACTCTCTATTGAATAGTATGAAAACACTATATTTATGTAAATTTTTCCACAATCTCATATACAAGCAATTTTTAAATTGAAATTGCTTATATACCATTGAAAATATTGTATCAAATAATGTAAAGTGATGTATAATATAAAAAATATTAACAAGCCAAAAACATTATGGGCTTATTCTATTAGTATTTATTAATTATTATATATTGGATTTTATCTCCGGTACAAATAAGTGTAATGTTAAGTAAATGCTAAAGTGAATAATTGTTTCGTAGGTTTGATAAAAATTATTTGTAATTCAACATAGAATATGATTTTTTTTCATAAAATGCTAAATATAATAATATTTATTAAGTAAAAAATTATGACATTCTAACTAGTATAGGCCATATAGATATTTACAGTAGCTTCAAAGAAGGAATCGATTGTTTAGAAACATTTTTCGTTAATTTCAATGAATCTTGGGTGGATCTAAAGAAGTTGAAGGGCTTCTTCACCATTCTCTAGGGTAGTATCAAAAACTAATTTGCAAACAAAATAAATAAATATGAAAACTCAGAAAACTCTAGACTCGAATATTTCTGGCAAGCTGTTGTTCAAGCATAACTAGAGTTATGATATCATGTAACAAGGAACACCAACTTGCAAACATGGTGATTTCATAAACATTTATGCTATTTTAATACCAAGAAATGCTATTTTAACACCCAATTTGGGTGTCTATATGTAGCCACCGTATACAACTATAACTGGTGAACACATGGAGAAATTAAAAGAAGCACACCATAGCATATTCCAAAATTTCATTTTCACTTTACTTCATTTCCTCTCTATCCCATGTTTCCTTCCCAATCTCTGAGATTTGCTTCTCCCTCTCAAATCCGATCCACTCTTAAGCTTGTCAATCCCGTACTCCCTCAAGCTAACTGAAACCCTTGTCGTCCTCTAGCTCTGGCACCTCTCTTCCCTAAACCCCCAATACTGAAGGTTACTGAATCCATTGTACTCTCGATTTTTGTCTCTCAAGCTCGTAGCCACTGAAGAGTGGCGAAGGTCGTGCTCCCATATCTGTCGCTTAAGCTCTCAGTTTGCTTTAGGTTCCCCTGTTCACCTCTCTAGCTCTCGGTTCCCTTGTCCACCGCTGAAACTCTCGGTGTCCCTTTCTCAAGCTCAAGAAAAAAGTAAGGGTGTTTCAGGTTTCAAGTTCACGTGTGTGTGTGTGTGTGTGTGTGTTTTGATTTTTTTTTCTTTTGAAGGGGGTAGGGTGGGTATCAAATTTGTTGGGGATTACATGTTTATTTTTTGAACCATTGGGTAGTCATTGATGTTCTTGTTAGGTTTCTAAGCTCTTTGTCGTAGAGCTTTGCATATTCAAGAGAGCTTAATCTAGTTGTATTTTTCACTACAATGTTGGTTGTGTTCTTGACTTTTGTTTTTGTTGATGACTGTGTTGTTGAGTGTGGTTGAGAGATGCTAATTTATCCTTGTGCATGAAATGCTTGGACTGGAGGATTGGTTTATGTTGCTATGCTGAATTTGTAAGTGTATGCTTCTTGCAATATTTCTATGAATATGTGATGTATGATTGGAGTTAAGTATCATGCATAGAGTATAATTTAATTTGGTTGCTAATTCATTTGCAAGAGATTTTGGAATGTGATACTTGCTCCTTTATCTCATGTTTTGCATAAGTTTAATCAATTTCCTTTATTTATTTATTTATTTATTTTGCTTTTGAATTGGGCAACTATGCAGAAATGTACATACCAATGGGTAGTTAGTTTCAAATACACATTTTTTTGTATCCGTTGCTATTCTATTGAAAGGGAGTTTAGAACCTTCACTCTAACATATGTAGAATAATGTATTACTTATTCGAGTTATCTGTTGAATAGAGTAAGGGAAACCATGAGAGAAGTCAAGAAATGGAAATATGGCACGACTTGGCAAACTTGTACACAGCCTTATCACAGTGGCAGGATCCTGAAGTTTGTCTTGCAATGTCTAAGGCTATTAATCCTTATTCTGCTTGTAAATGGCACTCCACAGGTGTATTGCTTTTCTTCTTTAGCTCTTTAACTTTGTATTCAATCTTTATATGTTTTTAGCTTCCTTCTTGTCATCAATATATTTGTAGATCTACATTGTTAATTCATGATAAGCGGCCAACAGACTGCACAAATCTGATGGTGCAGATTATAGGGTTCAAATTTAATTATACTAATAGTGAATAGACTAATATTCTTTTTTATTTGGTTCATGTTAATGAAAGGAAAGATTTATTTAGTTCATTAGTATTGTGCTTGACAGGTTTACTTTTCAAAGCCAAAGGTTCGCATTAAGAAGCATTGAAATCATTTAGGAAATAATTAGACATTGAGCCAAACCATGAGCAAGTTTGATATGCACAGCATGGGTACTCACACATCTTGGTGGCGGCCAATCATCTTCAATTTTATAAGCCTTTTCACTTATGCACTAAGGCTTGATAGAATAAACCTATACAATCTAGGACTGCTCTACAAAACTGATTTGGGGACGTCAACTTTTGAAGCTGTTGAGTGCTTCAAGGTAGCAACTCTCTTTGAATAATCTTCTCCTATTGAACCCTTTAGATAAACAAGTTCAACACACACTTTCTTTTCTTTTTTATTTTTTGTGGGGTTCAAGACTTGTTATATGTAGTTATAGGTCTGTTTGTAAATTTGAGGTTTTTAACTACGTTTATGAAAGGTGAAATGGGAAACGGAGAAAAATGGGAATGGGATTATATCTCTGTCCATTATCTTTTATTTTGTTAGTTTCTCCATGAACTAGAATATCTACGGAATAACATATAGTGCCTAATTTTTTTTACATGAGGAGATAAAGAGTGGTGTGTTTAGGGTCTATGGTACGTATTATAGCCCTTTATAGTTGTTCACATGTATGAAAGTAATTTAAGACAATTAGATGATTTGTTTAAAAAATTCAAAGTTCTCAAAAAATTATTTTTATACTTGTTTTTCACAAGTTAGAAGGTTTTTTTCCCTAAGAAAAACTCTAAAAATAATTACATTAAGTCCATTCATATTCATAGCACTATTAGGATTGAATACACACTTGTTATTTTTTTTATTTTTTAATGGATTTGAATTTGCAAAAGTAAGTATTATTGTAAAGTAATAAAGCGAAGAATTAATGATTTGTAAATCAATGATTTGTGCAGAATGGCAAATACTCACCAAATGACTCGAGTTACAAATATTTTTATTATTAATCAAAATCTTTCATTATAATATACAGGCCCTGGTTTCATTTTTTATATACCAATGCCTAATATAATCGCTATACACAACCCATTACAGGCTTCATTTTATTTGTAGCCCTGGTGTTATTTTTATTTATGTGAATTGACCCCAAATCCAGCTACAGATGTGAATGAGACTTATGGGATTGGAAAAAATATTCTGAAGACACCTACAAGGTTATTAGCGTTTTCTAATAATTATTAGTGACTTAAAAAATAATTACTAGCATATAACGCCAAAATACTGGCAACGAACAATTCAATTCAAGGAGCATTTTAATCATTTTATCATTTGTGTCATTTGTATTTGTCAGTATTAGTTCTTTAAAAAGGCTACAGGGGTAAGGAAGCCTTTAATTAAGCTAAGTAAGACTTATGGGATGGGAAAAAAGTTAGAAGAGATCTGTAAGATTACTAGCATTTTAAACTAATTGTCCGCGCTTCTAAAAAGAGTTACTAGCGAATCATGGAAAATTACCAACATCTATTAGTCCCATTCAAGAGGAAGTCTAATCATTTTTGGACTAGTGTCATGTGTATTTATTGGTATTGGTCCCAAAAAAGATCTACATGCTAAGGAAGCCTTTAATCAAGTTAAGAAAAACTTACGGGATTAGGGAAACAAATTTAGAACATACCTGTAGAATAACCAGCGTTAAGCACTAATTACCAATGCTTCTAAGAAGATTTACCAGCAAATCATGCAAAATATACTAGCATCTGTCAGTCCAATTCAAAAGGAATGGTAATCATTTTAGCATTACTGTCATTTGTATTTGTTGGTATGGGTCCTAAAAAGGGACTACTAGCTAAGGAAGCATTTAATTAAGTTGAGTAATCTTATCGGAGTAGCAGAAAAAAAATTTGGATAGACCAACATGATAACTAGCTTTTCCGTAAATTACCAGCACTTACAGGAATAGTAACAATGACTATTGCTAAATTACCAGCTTCTGTCAAGGGGAATTGTAATAATTTTAGCATTGGTGTCATTTTTATTTCTTGGTATTGGTCTAAAAAAACAGATGCTATAGAAGACCGTAAGTAAGTTGAGTAAGACATATGGGATTGAAAAAAAAAAAATTATAGAGACCTGTATGATTACTAGCTTTTCCACATAGTTACCGGCGTTTGATGATGAATTACCATTGTTTAAAATGACTAGTGCTAATATGAGTAGAATTCCCCTCGAATTGGACTGGCCAATACAGGTAATTTTGCATAACACACTAGTAATTTCATTTAAAGATACTAGTAACTGTGTAAAAGCTGGTAATCCATTAGGTCTGTACAAATTTTTTTTTCCTACTTCCATAAGTGATACTCAACTTACTTAACAGTTTCCTTAGGTTGTTGCCTTTTTTTTAATGATGCTCATAACTATGTGTAGGAGTTGGTAATCCTGCAGATCTGTACAAATTTTTTTCCCCACTCCTCTAACAAGAAAGCACTAAAAGTATTGTCCAAATGCAATTTCATATTAAATAATATTTCTTTTTTAAAAAATATTCTCATAGTAATATTATAATTATTATTGAATAATGGTTAATGTTTAATAATTTAATAATACCAATACATGATTAGTTCAAGTAACTTCACGTTTGTTTTTCTTAAGTAAGATTTTAAGTCCTATGGATTTAGAAAAAAAAAATATGCTAGAAAATTTTTAATCTTATAGTGAATCAATCTAACACAAATCGAATTATTCAAACTCAAGTTCAGGGGCCATTAATTTAGACTAAATGCATATTTCATTCAATATTATGTTTTTCACAAAATGTGTAATCATGTAATATTATAGGGGTATAATTTTTTGTGGGGTTGATATAATATTCTTAAAATAGGTAAGAATTACTCATTTTAATAATGCAAAAAAAATTGATTTGTCCTTTTTTTTTTTCAAATTTACTTTTCAAATGATAAATTTTTTTAATTTGTCCTCTAATTTTAAAATACTAAACATGTTTATCTTTTTCATAAACAACTACAAAGTTAGTTAAATTGATAAAGGAATCCTACCTAACATATGGTGGCAAAAATAATATAAATGACAAGTAAAAAAGGCAAAGGCATCAATGAATTAACTTTTATATAAACACCACATAAAATCATTTACATTGAAATTATATTAAATTCAAATTCTAAATTAATTGTACCAATTCTAATACAATATATTGAGTTGCACCCCCTATATATATATATATATATATATATATATATATAAAAGATGTGCAGTTTGGAAGCATGTAAGTCAATTTTTAATAAATCCATAGTGTAAGGTCCAAAACCCGTCAGAAAGTATGAGCTTAAATGTTTTGATTGACAACAAAGCCAGTTCAAAGAAAATACTTTGAAAAATGACTAATGACTACTTTGAGTTTCTTGACAAAGCATAACAGGTTAATGAAATCCCAACATGTATTGAGTACTGGATGTAGACAGGTTGACCGAACTAGTATAAAAATACTTGTGTACATTTTCTCTTCCTTGATCTTTTAAATTTCATGATATGCGCTTTATGTTAATTATTGATTAAGTTTCATGAAAGTAGCATCATAACCATTACGCTTAAGAGATTTACTTTTTGAAATATCTAGCCTCTATTTCGCTGCACTTCAAGCTATGTGCTTGAAAGTATTTTTAATGTTAAATATTTCAAATAAAGAAGAAAGCTTCAGAAAGCACGATTCAACCCCTCCTTCTCGTGCACTCTCTTACCAACACATAGTTCCACTAGTATTTCCCAAAAGCAATCTACAAAAATTAGAGAGCGAAAGCAGATAAATTTCCAAGAACTCTAAATCAATAACCACCACGACCACCAAATTTTTGCCCAATGTAAAGGAAAAGTTATAGGAGCAGAGTATGTATAATCAACTTTGTGATCAATAATTCAGCAGGCATTACAACTTTTCCTACATGTACCATAATAATGGTTGTCACCATCCCTCTGCCACTGATTGGTCTTGCATAGAAGTATTTCAATGCAGACTACATATCCCCTTTAAAGATAGGGCATTGAGCATGTAAGCTACTCTTGTCAGGAGATGCACTTGGGTGAAGAGAGAAGAACAGAATTGCATTCCTTTTTACTAGTTACAGAATCTTATTACTTTCTCTACAATCAGCTATGCTGCTACTCTTGGGATGAGGAATACATGATTAGAACCAAGCATAAGATAACCAAAATGCTTTAGGAAACATTTTCTGCTTTCATTTTTTGTTTTCAAATTTAATTAAGTAAATGCTTTCAAATTTTCAAAGAAACCTTTTCCTGTTTTCAGTATTTGTTAAGGAAATAGTAAAAACAAGCAAAGTATTTTTTGAAACTAAACAAGTCCTAAATAGCACTTTGGAAGAAGGATTTAGGAGTGGCCTCACTCACCTCTGATTTAGGAAAGACACTTTGGCCCCCTTGGGTAGCGTTTGCAAGAGATAAAATAACTATTGCTTCTTGCTATTAAAGGTCCACTTAGTTCCAATTTGGTTTTGTTTGTAAAATAATCTAAGTTCTACCCATCATGTTCAAGCTCGTAATGCATGACCTACAAAGGCTTGCTGTTCTCTAGTGAAAATGATTAACATACGAGAAACCAATATATTATTTTGTGTATCACAAAACAGCACACATGCAGATAAATACTGTTCTGGACTAACCAAATAAATACCTTTAGGAGGGAAAGTCCAAACTGAAAGCCTTTCCTAAATCCTTGCAATAATATTTTCCTAAACCAATGTAAAATGTCATCATAACAATCTCCACAGCATTATTTCTCTGATACATTTTCTTTAGTACATACATTTGCTTCGTTTCTAGTATTTGCTTTGATGATTTTTTTTAATACATGGTACATACATATGTTATCACCAAAAAATGAGTAATTGGGGCCCATGATATGTGTGTGGTTATTAGACCAAGTAGTGGGATGAGAAATTGCATTCAATTATGTTTTGTAACCACATTTGATGGTCACATGGAATGGAGGTTTAATTTTGCAATCATGATCTATAACCACATGTTATAACCATATGGCCTCTTTTAATGCAAGTTTCAAGGCAGTTTCATAGTTGAAACTACCACTTGGAAACTGATAGTATTTTTTTATCATTAGAGGAAAAAACATGGATCGGTTTATCAGTCGTGGAATGGAACTTTGCTGAATTAGCCATGACAGAAGTGGTTAGTTGTGGAACAGTTACCATACAGCCGTAGGAAGTTTTTATTCAAAAAAAAAAACTGACATATGCTTGAAGTTGGAAATTATTTCTATCAATGTGAAGTTTATTTAAGGCTGAAGAACTGGACAAGAAAGGGTATCCCCGGATCAATACACAAAACTTTACATTTATCTTTCCTTTTGAAGCACTTTTTCCTTTTCTTTTTAGTTTAGTTTAGGTGTAGTTTTCTCATCCAAAATTTATTGTGATGCTTTGGCGTAAAGTTATTATTGTATTTACTCTTGTTCATCAATAAAAATCCTTTTTCCATACATGCCTTTGTCCAAAACATGTTCTTTAAAGTAGTTGGAGAACTCATGACCAAGGGATAGATTACCCCCTTGGTGCAATTGCCTACACTTTGGATCAAAGTGTGAATCTGTATTCTTGACTTTGTTCATCTCAAGAACCTTATCCGAATCCCAACATTCACGACAACAACATATAATTTGCCTTTCAAGTCTTTTATGTTGTTTAAGTTGGCACTTATTCAAGCACTGACATATATCTTGCTTAGCGAAGTACATATCCTGTTGTGATGTATGTGTTATAAGTCTTAGCGATTGCTCAGATTTGCATAAATTATTAGCACACTCTAATACTTAGCTACATCCATATCTTATTTCTATGATTAGCTTTGGTACATATTTTATATGTACGCTTTGATATATATATATATCCTTTTACGCTTTGATATGTATGGCAAGATAATGCTTATAGTGTTTTGATATGTATGCCAAACTATATGATCTTAAAGTTTTTTTTTTCATATATATGCTCTGCCACACAAATATGAAGTTTTTTAATTTTAAAATCACAAGCTCTGAAAAACATGTTCTAATGCAATTGTGATCAATTTCCTCTGAGCTTCAGAAACTTCTTTCACAAGCTCTGATACAACTATAGTAAGTTTCTTTTGAGCTTCGAAAACTTCTTGTGTGTACAAAATTTATTTGTTACATGGTTTTATGCACAAAAATTGCATTAAGTTTAAAAATTTATTTAGATAAAGATATAATGAGTATGGATTCAAGGTCAAGTTTCTATATCACAAGTATTACTCGCTTTATTCAAACTCATGTATTTTCAAAAAAGCCAAAATGACAAGAAATCAAGTTTGTTTGTTCAGAAAGCTTAAATACTCATATTTTTCCTCAAGTTGCTCTGATACCTATCAGAATGCTCTGATATATCTCAGAAAGCACTATGAGTTGTAACACCCTAGAGTTATTCAAAAATTAATTAAAACTTATTAATAAGAGTTTCTGTATTCTGAAAGACGTAGTGATTATGAGGATGACCCAACGAACAAGTAGAAAATAAAAAGCGAATAGTGACCAGCAATGAAGATTTTATACATAGAATTTAATTTGGGACAATATCTATTTACCTAGGTACAGTGTTTCATCATTTGATAAAATTTTGGTGTGTTATTTCTAACATCGAAAGTAGTTTAATCATTATAAAAGGATAATGTATATCCATTTAAACCTAGTGTAAGGCTAAGATTTAATCTTGATTTACAAGATTAAATCTTAGACATCCATCTAATTTTTTTAAAGAATTATGCGTTTATGTTAAGACAACCACCTTATCACTCCACTTCATCATCATCTTGGCTAGCAGAAGAAAATAGCCACCCTCCATTGTTGCTTCACCAAAACTAAGAAACTTGATTTAGACCTCCAAAATCCTTACCCAGACTTGTTAAAACCTCAAACTTCCTTCACTAAACTTACTCCACTCAACACAATCTACCCATCTACCTAATTAAACTTTGAATCCATCACTATTTAATACTTGGAGAACACACAATATATTGTTAAAGGAAGGGTTTGGTGCTATTTGAAGTGTCTTGAGGTGAAGAAAACCATTCGGAACATCCTTTGGAGTTATAAAGCCCTAAAGTTTTCAAAGTAGGGCTTTTTCAACCTTTTCTGTTTTGTTTTGGTTTCAGCAAGTTTTTCACTGATTTAATTTGATGTTTTTAGTTTTCTGGCATGGTTGCACATAGATATTGATGTGTCTAATTTGGTGCAGTGTTTGGTGATGTTAGAAAACCCTTTTTGGCAAAATAAGTTAAGAACTTTGTTGCTGAATTCCTGGATTTGTATAGACAAAATAGGGGGTTTCTAACCTCTAAATTTATAGAATTTTGTTAACATAACTAGAGAACTATTTTTTCTCTAAAATTTTTATAGGACCTTGTAGATACATTAAGGTATCATGGAAATTTTTGTAGCCTTTGAATTGGTTGTTTGATATGCAAAATAAATTTTGCTACACAAGTGTGAAATTCGCAAATGTGCTTGAATTGCACCAATGTCTTGAAGTGATAATATAATGACTTTTAATTCAAGTATGATGAGTATGAATGGATGCTATACACTTTAAAGATTGGTTTATGAGGAAATGATAATCACTTGTGATTTAATGCCTACATGTGGCTTATGCATGTATTTGAGAAAAGGAAAGTACATGATACATCTATGTGGCAACAGAGAATGTGTAAACTTCAATTATGCATATTTTGACATATGGGAAAAATAAAAACCAGACTTAGGGTAGGTGAAGGGAAGACAAAAAAAGGAACTTCTCTAAAGATATTATGAGTTGGTACAGGGAAAAAAAAATAAAGTTCGATGATTACATATATGAATGAGCTCACTCCTTATAACAGTTTATTACCCATTATGGAGTTGTCTACTGTAGACACCGTTTAGTATGAATTATCCATTGGGGAGTTATCCACTATAGATACCATGTGGTATGAACTAAGTCTTCCCTATGTTGACGAAAAGAGAAAAATGGATAGAATTTAGTTCCATGATTACAAGAGAAAACACATGAATATTATTATTTCTACATGTAACTTTACATGATTTATATTTTGAACTTAGTTCCTAACTAGTCTTGCTAATGGACTAACTAATCTTCCAGTATGATATATATATTGACAACTTATACCTAATGTGTGTTCATGTGTGTGTGTGTGTATAAGTTTTTGTGATATATGTATATATATGGTCTATTTCAATATCATAGCGTGCAATATATAAGTTTACTTTTTACTTTTTCAGTTCCCTTGACTAATATAAATATTATTAGAAAGTGACAATCTTCTAGTCACTGTGACAATACTCTAGTAATACACGGTAGTTAGGAAGATATTACATGAGTAACTTCAGAAACCTAAATTGAAATAAAAACAGCTCTGATTTTAGTCACTTAAGGCTATAAAGCATTTTTTATTTTATCAATATTATGCCTTAAGAAAAATACTCTCTAAAAGTTCATATCATATGATATTTTGATAGAAATTTAATTTATCAAGCTCTATATCTTGTTATATTTTTTTCAAAATCTCTTCAAAAGATTCTCTAAAAAAATTAGTTTGTCTTCATAAAAAATGGGGAGATTGTTAGCTCTAGAATCTTTCGGAAAGCCTCAATGTAAAATGTTTTAAGTGATAACACAACCAATTTGGAGAAAATATTTTGAAGAAGGAGCAATGTTTCCTTTGAGTTTTTTGAAGCAACAAATAGGTCATTACATTAGCATAACATTGTTCTTAAAGCGAAAATATTTTCACACAACATGTGCAAATATGTTTAATCTTATTTAAAGATATGAGAACTGAATGAAGGTGAAAATTGTATCATGGAATGAAAAAATATATGCTCAACATATTAAAAAAAATTCTCAAGAACAAAGAACCAAGGCTCAAATTTGCAGAAAGTAGTATGCGACTTTAGAAAGTACATTTCAAGTAAAGATTTCAATCCAACTCTGAAGCAAGTGTGTACTACAACGTTCAATCATCATGATCGTAATCATATCATCATCTACAAGCTCTGATTGAAGACTAAAAGATCAAAGGAAAATCATGAAGTTGATATTGCTATTCAAAAAGCACGTTTCATAAGGAAACGATGCATTTTACAAGAAAATGAGGGAAATTTGAAATTCAAATTTAAAGTTAAACCCAATTATTGACTATCGTGACATCTTATCTACCAATTTGATCAACTGCCCCAGCTTCTAGATGGAAACATTTAGAAACCTTTTTTTAGAAAGTAAAAAGTAGTTTTTGAAAGTGATCTTAGAAACCTCTATACGGCTTCTGCAACAACTTTGAGAATATCGAGTTACTCCTCTAGCTGCATTTGCAAGACACAATCCGATGATCAACATGTGTCACTTGGACAACAGATCAAGGCAACAGTAAAAAATGCAAATCATCTATAAATAGAGATGTTGTGCTCACAATAGTAGCGAATTTTGCGAAGAAAAAGAGCTGCAATGCTGAAGAATTTTCTCCTCATCTTTTCTATAAATACATTACTTCTTATAATTAGTTTCTTGCTTGTAAAAATTTTCTTTCTACATTCTTAGTATATCATATGATCTTTCTAGAAAGAATCATAGGAAGAAGTCATTCAAGTTTTTTAGTTCTGTAATTATTTATTTTCTGAAAACTTAAGTGTTGGTCAGTGTTGAGTATTACAAGCCCAAACACAAACCTTTGTAACCCTGATCCAATAGTGATCATTGTAAATTAGCATGGTGAGGCTAAGCAAAGACTACTTGTAACGTGATAGTAGAAGTGAACTACTGGTCATGGTGTTAGCTTGGGGAGGTTAGTTAAAGACAACTCAATTATGACAGTATAAGTGAACTACTAGTCACTGTGCTAGCTTAGAGATGCTGGTCAAAGACAATTCAGGTGTAATAGTAGAGTGAGCTACTGGTTACTAGTAAGAGCTTAGGAAGGCTACTATAAAGACTATCAAACTTTCTCAATTAAGAAAGATTTTATTGGAACTCAATGGTGATTGATAACTAGATGTAGGCAAGTTGGCAAAATCAGTATAAAAATGCTTGTGCAGTATCTTCTTCTCCATTATCTCTCTTTTATTTTACTACTTTATGCCTGTTATATTATGGTTTCTGATAAACAGCTTATATGTATTTTTATTGTACTTGTCATGGTTCAGAAAGCTACTTTTTGACTTTGCTAACACTATTTACACAGCACTTCAAGTTTTATTCTTGATAGTTATTGTGTAAGCTTTTTCAGAAAAAGAAGAAAAGAAAGGCAAAGCAAGATTCAACCCCCTTCTCGTATGTTTTTCTGCCTACACTATGATGTGTCTAAGAAAAGATTAGGTTGTGTATTAATGTAAGAAGGGAAATTCATGGCTTATGCCTTTAGACAACTTAGGTCTCATGAAGAAAACTACCCGACTCATGACCTAGAGCTAGCTGCCATAGTATTTGCCTTGAATATTTGGAGACATTATTTGTTTGGGGTAAAGTTCAAAGTATATAGTGATCATTAGAGTTTGAGATATCTTCTTGATCAAAAGAAATTAAATATGAGGCACTGTAGGTGGATAAGGCAATGTAGATGGATGGAATTTTTGAAGAATTATGATTTTGAATTGAATATCATGTGGGCAAGGCTAATGTGGTAGTTGATGCATTAAGTAGAAAAACCCCTTCACATGTCTTTGATGATGGTTGTGAAGCATAAGTTAGATAAATTTAGGAATTTAAATATTTCAATATCCTGGCAACCCCATTGAATATATGCAAGTGAACTTAGAATTGAGTGTGAATTGAGGGACCAAATAAGAAAATCCCAAGAAAGCGATATATTTTTAAAGTCCATAAAAAGTATGATTAAAAAAAAGAAACACCTTGAGCATTTCCATGTTAATGAAAGAAGAGTTATGGCATATGAGGGAAGGTTGTGTGTGCCTAATAATTAAGAACTAAGAAAGAAGATATTATCTGAGGCACATTGCAAAAGTTTACAATACACCTAAATGTATCAAGATCTTAGGAAAATGCTTTGGTGGAATAGGATGAAATGAGACATAGCTACTCTTGTAGCTAGATGTCTTACTTGTCAAAAGGTAAAGATAGAACATCAGAAACCTCCAGTACTTCTGTGATATACTTAAGTGGAAATAGGATATCATATCAATGGATTTTATGGTAGGATTGCCTAGGATCCCCTCTAGTTATGATACTGCATAGGTGATAGTTGATAGGCTAACCAAGTCAACCCATATCTTGCCACTAAGGATTAATTACACATTATATAAATTGGCTTAACTTTACATCCAAGAAATTGTAAGGTTGCATGGAATACCAACAAGCATCGTCTCATTTAGGGATCCAAGGTTTACCTCTAAGTTTGAAGTAGGTCTCCAAGAAGCCTTAGGTACTAAACTTTTTTTTAGTACATCTTATCATTGTCAAATAGATGGCCAAACAGAAAGACTATTCAAACCCTAGAGGATATGCTTAGGGCTTGTGTGTTAGAACTTCAGGGAAGTTAGGATACCTATTTACCATTGATAGAGTTTAGCTATAACAATAGTTACCATTCTAGTATAAGCATGGTACCATTTAAAGCTTTATATAGTAGAAAATATAGGTCACCTTTGTGTTGGTATGAGGTAGGAGAGAAAAGTTTACTAGAACCTGATTTAGTGCAGTAAACCACGGAAAAGATCAAATTCATTAAAAAATAATAATAAAAATTCTCATTGCATAGAGTACACAGAAAAGCATTGCTTGACATGCTTTATCTAGTATATTCTCTTGATGATATAATATCTGATTATGTTCTTACAAAGATATGTGGCCATGTATACATTCTGTGTTGATGGAACCACCATAGCTCAAAATATTTTAGAAGTATTCATTCCCTATTGAGAATATTTTTCAATTCTTGTCCATATTTTTTTGTGGTTTCATATTAGTCAAGTAATGCTCAAGATGAAGGCAGTTTTTTTCAGATTCTATGAGTAAATGCAAAAAAAGATAATTTATAACCTTTTAAAATAAAAAATAATAGATAATATCAAAAAAAGAATTACTAAAAAGAAGAAACATATTTTAAAAAGAAAAATTAACAAGATAGAGAAGAGGTTTAAATGCATTTTACCCTCATACTTTAGGCTATATACAATTTAGACCATGTTTTTTAAAAATGTGCAACAAAACCCCTTATGGTTTTCAAATAGTGCAAAATAGATATGTTGTTAAAGGAACATCTATTTACACTATTAACTCATCATGGCATGTCACATGAGGTAATTTTTTTAAAAAAAATTACCCTTACATTTTTTAACATTCGCCAACCTTAATCCCCAAGCATAAACACACAACTCTCATATTCATCTTTTTCAACTGAAGAAATAGCAGAACCATTCCAAGCCATAGCTAAAGACATATCTATTACAACACCAATCCATAATCCAAACATCATTCTTCATTCATCAAGCAAACATCAAGAGAAGAACAGAGGAAGCTTCTGTTGTCACCAAGAACCCTAAGCACGTCCACGCTGTTAGTCGAACAGCTGCTGCCGAGACACCAATTACCACTGCAAAGCTGTTGCGGCCAACTCTTTGTCCTTATCTTCCTTTTCTATCATCATCACCGCATCTCTTCCTTATCGTTAGCAATGACCATCACTACATCTTCTACCTTAAACTAGTTATGCAAGCTCTCTTCTATTGCGTACTTAACAACCTCAAGCCACCAAGCCATTATCGCTGGTCATCTTTGCTCCACGATTTGATATTGTCGTGCTCTTTCTTTCTCTCTAACCCAAAGCCCTATACCCAAATAGAACACCAAACTTCTTAATAGTGTTTGTTTTATGCTTTGATAAGTTGGTTTCTAGTTTTAAATTATATATTAAGGTTGAGGTGTTGGTGGAGGTAAAAGGTGCTTGTGTTTTTTATATCTCAAATTGGCCCGTGTTCTTTTCGGTTTCTAAAAGGGGATTAGAGTTGAGAAATTTAAAAAATTACAAAGATATTTCTGTCCAAAAATTATGTCATTTGACATGCACATGGTGACGATGTCCATGGATGCCCCCTAACAAAAGGTCTATTTTGCACTATTTGAAAACCATAAAAGGTAGCCTAAACTTCACATTGCCTAACATATAATGGGGTAAAATATACTTAACCCTACGAAAGAAAGGACATGACAGATGCCCACTTCGACATATCGTTTGGATAAAGAGAAACACAATGGAAAGAAAAGAGGCAGAAAGAAAATGTCAAGATTTTACCCTTTTTCCTTGTTTGGTTCAACAAAAAACATTAAAGGAAAGGGAAAAAAAAATTATTTGTAGGTCAACCACACTATTGGGTCATTGGGTTACAATGAGTCATTGGTCAAACAGATTGAATCAAATTTGATTAAATACATGAATAAAAAGGTATTAAATATGTAATATATATAATTATTATCATACTATTTAACAAAAATCAAATTGGTTTAATGGTTCGTGTATGTACACTCAACTTCCAAGTGAGGAGTTCGAATCCCTCAACATTAAATTTTAAATTTACTCAATAATTTCCTATATACAAAAATTAATATGTAATATATATTTATATTGAGACAAAGTGGTCTAATGGATGGTGACCTTGCCTTCTACTTGCTTTGACAGGGTTCAAGCCACACAAGAAGTTTTTGAGATTAATCATCAATTTCATATGCATGGTCCCTTGTCTGTGATTCACCTCGGTTTTGACCAGGTTTGACCTACTTTGACTAAGTGAAATGCAAATGCGATATCCAAGTGATGATTCAGATCGATCAGGTGGTCAATTCACTGGTTTCCAATTCAAATCGGCTGGTTTAGGTTTAACAACTAGAATTTGAACCAGATCAATCCAACTAAATTCGAGTTGGTTTGGATTGGGTCATTGGATTTAGCTGTTTTCTCTACGGTTCCAAGTTTTGCCACAAAATTCAATAAAAAGTACCATAAAATAGGCATAAGTTTCAAGACAATTCCATTTCTAATACCAACATAATGACATAACTCAAATAATTCTAATATCAAAACAATTCAAATATCAACTCATAAGATATGAACAACTCATAATAATGGGAAATGGGAATACCAACAAAATAGAGCATTGTGACTTGTATTAGTAGTAAGTTTAAGTTAGCAATCAGTATAATAGGCATACAAAAAATTGTAAAGGATAGATGGTTTGGTTCGACTTAGGTTTTGGAATAAGAAATTTCACATTCGAAATAATAAATTATTGGTTCTAGTTGAATCCGAACCAATTGACTCAATTACTCAAATCGAATCGGTCTGATTGCATTGGTTCGGTTCATATCCATTGGGTTCGTCGAATCTGTCTACCGACTTACCCTCTTACTATCATGAGGAAAAAATTGTGAATTGAGGGATGAAATGATGAAATCACTTTTGAAACTATATTAAAATAAAATGTTATATTTATATGTTTTTACGTAATAGGGATGTATATGTCAATTCATATGTTCTCTATTTTGTCTTCTCATATTCTTTGTTTATTTTCTATTCTCTCTTTTTTTTTCCTTTGAATTTCTTTGACAAAGCATAGTAGGTTAATCTGGTCGGTATCACACGTACTTAAAGTATGATTAATATTTCACTTTGTATATGTAAGCATGTTTTATCTCATGGGAAGAGATTAAGCTAAAAAGAAGGTGAATATTATGTCAAACAAAGAACGTGTATACAGATTAAGATATTATACGAACTTAAAGCAAGAATAGGGAAGAGATGAAGTTAAAAGTAAAGTGAATGTTATCTCATTCAAAGCACGTTTACAGACCAAAGGCATAGAAGCAGACTTGAATCGAGAATAATTTCACTACACATAAGAAATCACGTTTATCTCAAGAAAGGAGATCAAGCTTAAAAAGGTGAATATTATCTTGTGTAAAGAAAGTGTAAATGCTTGAAGATTGAAGTAGATCAAGCCAAAGATCAAGAAACCATGGAAAGAATCTTCAGAAAGTAGCACGAGACATCAGAAAGTACACTTAAGTGGAAGAAATCAATTCATGTCCAAAAGCAACATGTTACTCTGTCATCAATCACTGCAATCGCAAAGAAATCATCATCAAATAGTCAATATTGAAGACTAGAAGATCAAAGGAAAATTAAAAAGATTGATTATGCTATCAGAAATCTCACTTAACTGTGGAGCACAGAACGCTAAGGGAAATGGAGGGAAAATTCAAATTTCAAAATTCAAATCTTAAATCAGACCTAGTGTTATAACCGGTATGTCATCTCTTCTACCTAATTGATTCATGATCATGTTTTCTAGAAGGAGGAGTTCAGAAACTATGGTCAGAAAGTAAAAGGAAAATGAGGACATCAGAAACCTCTAAAGTGTGAATATTATATTGTAGGTTTTGATGAGCCAAAATGCAATTGTCAAAGAGATGATAGCATGGAGTTTCTTGAGGAAGAACAAACAAAGTGATCAAGTCAAATGGTTTGAATAGTTAGGACTTAGATCAATCTGTTAAAAGGTTTTAAATTAATAAGTTTATTTGGCCTTGTGAAATCAATTACAATTTATTTTAACAAAGATCCTTTTTGAAAAATATAAAATGAATTTGAAATCTAAGAAAAAGTTTTAGAACTCAATTCACCCATTTCTTGATTTCATTGAGGCCACTTGAATAACAAGTGGTATCAGAACTAGATTCTTGTATAAGGCTTAAACGCTTCAAGAATAGTTATGGCCTCATCAAACTCTTTCTTTCCTAGAGGAAACTCTATTAATAGGCCTCTTACTTTTAATGGCGATGGTTACCATTATTGGAAAACTCGCATGCAAATCTTCATAGAAGCCATAGATTTAGATGTATGGGATGCAGTAGAAAATAGTCCTTTCATCCCTACAAAAATAGCAAGAGATAAGAAAATTGAAAAACTTATAAATGAGTGGAGTGATAAAGATAAAAAGAAAGTTCAATATAACTTGAAAGCCAAGAATATAATCACTTCTGCTTTAGGGATGGATGAGTATTTTAGAGTGTCAAATTGTAAAAGTGCAAAAGAAATGTGGGACACTTTAGAAGTCACTCATGAAGGCATTAGTGAAGTTAAAAGATCTAGAATAAACATTCTCACACAGAGTATGAACTCTTTAAAATGAATCAAAATGAAAACATTCAAGATTCGCAAAAGAGATTTACTAATATTGTCAATCATCTTGCCTCATTGGGAAAAATATTTCCGAATGAGGATCTTATTAACAAGGTGTTGAGATGTTTGAATAGGAAATGACAACAAAAAATGACAGCTATTGCAGAATCAAAGGATTTGGCCACCATGACTCTTGCCACTCTCTTTAGAAAACTTCAAGAACATAAGTTGGAACTCACAAGACTCAATCAACATGAAGAGAATGACAAAAAGAAAAGAAAGGAATTGCACTTAAAATCTCATCTTCCACATATGAAGAAAGTGATGATGAAGGCAATGATGAACAAGAAGGTATGGATGAAAATGATGAAAGTTTTAGTCTTTTTGTAAAAAGATTTGGCAGGTTTCTAAAGAAAAAGGGGATAAAAAAGATCAAATTTCATCCTTAAAAAGAATTTCAAAAAGGGTGAAGAATCTTCCCCAATCCCAAGATGCTATGAATGTGATCAACCGTGACACATGAAAATGGAATGTCATGTTTGCAAAAAGAGAATTGAAAAGCCTAGCAAGAAATCCTTCAAAGACAAGAAATCAAAGAAGGCATACATAACATGGGAAGAAAATGATATGGACTCATCAAGTGATTATGAAAATGAAGTTGCAAATCTAAGTCTGATGGCTAAAGATTGTGAAAGAAATGAAGAGGTAATGTCTTCCAACTCTGCATCATCTTCTTCATTTGATGAACTTCAAGATGCATTTAATGATTTGCATAAAGAATCTATTAAACTTGCAAAGTTGCTTTCATCCTCTAAGAAAATCATTTCAAATTTAGAAGAAGTTTCAAAATTGAACAAAGAATTAGAGGAACTCAAACTTGAGAATGAAACTCTAGGATTAATAGATGCAAACTCATCATGTACTAAATGCTTAGTGTATGAGAATGCCATCAAATCTTACTCATGCTTAACATGCAACAAGTTTGAGAAAGAAATAAATTATTTGAGAAAAACTCTTGCAAAGTTTACCTTTGATAAAAAAAAAAAAACAATGTAGAAATTTTGTTAGGTAAACAAAGATGTGTTTTTTATAAGACCAGATTATGATACAATCCAAAAGGCCAACAAAAGTTTTATAAAAATTTCTTTGTATCATTATCCAAAATGACTAGTTCTCCATTTCTAACATGTTTTCATTGTGGTAAGAAAGGTCATAGTGCATCAACATGTTATATTAGAAAGAATGGACATATATTAGAAAAAATGATGTAGGTTCCAAAGGGCACATTACCCAACTCTAACACTCAAGGACCCAAGCAAATTTGGGTATCTAAATCAAAATTGTGAAATTGTGATGTAGGAACATTTGAAACAAAGTTAGTATATTGATAGTGGTTGTTCCAAGCATATGATGGGAGATGCATCAAAGTTTACACATATAACTCCTAAGAAAAGTGGACATGTAACATATAGAGATAACAACAAAGGAAAAATCCTTAGAGTTGGTAAAGTTGGTAAAGATCCCTCAACCTCTATAGAAAATGTTCTACTTGTTGATGGTCTTAAACATAGTCTATTAAGTGTTAGTCAATTATGTGATAAAGGATTTTAGGTATTATTTGATTCACTTTATTGTTTTATTGAAAATAAAAAAGATAGACAAGTTCATACGGCATAAAGTAAATAATGTGTATATGATAAATCTAGAAAATATTCCTTCAAATCATGCACAATGTCTCATGAGTAAGGAAGATGATTCATGGTCATGGCATAGAAGAATTGCACACATTCACATAGATCACTTGAACAAGTTGCTTACAAAAGATTTATTAATTGATTTACCAAAACTCAAATTTGAAAAAGATAAACTTTGTTATGCATGTTAAAAAGGAAAACAAGTAAGGGTTTTTTTAAAATCTAAAAATGTTATTTCAACAATTAAATCTTTACAACTTTTGCACATGGATCTTTTTGGTCCATCTAGAACTATGAGTTTTGGAGGTAATTAATATGCTCTAGTGATTGTGGATGATTATTCTAGATATACATGGACTTTGTTTCTTGCTCAAAATAGTGATGCATTCCATGCATTTAGAAAACTATAAAAGTTATTCAAAATGAGAAAAATCTTAACATCACATCTATAAGAAGTGATCATGGTGAGGAATTTGAAAATGTATCTTTTGAAACTTTTTGTGATGATCATGGAATTGAGCATAATTTTTCTGCCCCAAGAACTCCACAACAAAATGGAGTTGTTGAAAGGAAAAATCGGTCTTTAGAAGAAATGACAAGAACTATGCTTAATGACTCAAATCTTCCTAAATATTTTTTGGCGGGTACAGTAAATACTGCTTGTTATGTTATGAATAGAGCCTTGATAAGGCCGATTTTAAAGAAAACCCCATATGAAATATACAAAGGAAGAAAACCTAATATTTCTCACTTTCATATCTTTAGATGTAAATGTTTTGTTTTGAACAATGGTAAAGATAACCTGGGCAAATTTGGTACTAAATCTGATAAAGGAATATTTCTTGGTTACTCATTACATAGTAAAGCTTTTAGAATTAATAGATTTAATTAATCCGCCAGTCCCTATAGTTTCACCGAATTTTTAATTGGGTCCCTACATTTTAAAAGTTTTCAATTGGGTCCCTATACTAAAAATAAATGTTTAATTAGGTCCCTGCCGTTAGCCACCATTACAAAAATATTTCTAGCAATGCTATGATACATCTAATGAAGTTAGGTGTACCATAAAGCTCATTGATCTAAATCATTAAATATATGTACAATTGAAATCTATGGCTAAAAATAACATATCCATCAATACATTCTTTTAGTAAAATCTATACAAAAATTACTCATTAAAATATTATAAAATTAAAAACAAACCCCCTTCCCCATCTTGCCCAGATTCTACCGTCCCCCTTCTTCTTCTGCCCTATCTCCCATCGCACCACCCACCTCCGCCCCCTTGCCGCTGTCGCCGTCCCCGAGAAGGTTGAAAGCTTGGCACCAAGATCTCTGGCCTCACTCCCTCTTGTTCGCGCTCCCTTTCTCTCTCTTCCTTTGGGCTTTCCTATGCGTACCATCGAGTATTGCTGCCCACCTCATCGTCATCACACAATGGCTGTGGTGGAGTGGCCCACTGCTGCGCGTTGGGGTAGTGGTGTAAGATGCTGAAGAGGAGGCTGACTTGGTTGGCCTGTGTTTTGGTTTTGGGTGTTGCATTAGAGATCAATATATTACAAATGTTGAAGAGTATATTACAGATTCTGTAAATATTAAGTTATAAATTTAGGGGTTCTTCTATTTGAGATTATTTATTAATGCTCTTCGTTTATCTTAAAAAAGCTTTTGATTTTGTTGTGGTTCTGCTACATAATCTATTGCATAACCGTGTTTGATTGTTTATGGTGTTTATTCATTCATTGAAGCAATGTTTATGTGTTTGATTGCATTGTAATAGAACTTGGGAGCTATTAAGGGAGGCAAGCAGTCACTTTTGCAAAAAGATTATTGCAATAATGAAGTCTCTGTGTTTTAGTTTGAGTGAATGTAATTAGTTTGATAAAAGGAAGGCTACTGTGGGTGATGGAGCTGGTATGGGTTTGCCATGGGAGGTTTAGTTTAAGACTTTGATGGGTGGCTCAAGGAAGAGGATAATGGTGATGATGTTGGGGTTGATGGTGGTGGTGGGGAATGGGAACGAGAGGGAAGGAAGGAGGGTTTTTCTTTTTCTTTTGTTAATGTAAAATTATAGAAAAAGAATATTCTGGGAATATTCTATGAGTTCTAACGTCTTTTGTAACGGATGATGGGGTCAGGGATCCAATTAACCATTTATTTTTAGTATAGGGACCCAATTGAAAATTCAGTGAAACTATAGGGACTGGCGGATTAATTAAACCTAATAAAAGAACTATGACTATAGAAGAGTCTATTCATGTTGCTTTTGACGAGACTAACCTCCTTAGGCCGAGAAAAAAAATTATTGATGATCTTGTAGATGCTTTGGAAAACACTCATATTCAAGGAAAAGAGTTAGAGACCGAGGAAGAGGAAATAAAAAAGGAAACTCTACTTCAAGAGGAACCAAGCACAAGTGATCTTCCAAAAGAGTGGAGAGTTTCAAAGAATCATCCAATTGACAATATTATAGGTGATATATTAAAAGGGTAACAACTCGAAACTCTCTTAAAGATGTATGTAATCATATGGCATTCATTTCTCAAATTGAACCTAAGAACATTAATGAAGCTATTATTGATGAACATTTGATTATTGCTATGCAAGATAAGTTAAATCAATTTGAGAGAAATCGAGTTTGGGAATTGGTTCCTAAACCCAATGATCATCAAATAATAGGTACTAAATGGGTTTTTAGAACAAATTAGATGAGAATGGTGTCATAGTAAGAAACAAAGCAAGATTTGTGGCTAAGGGATATAACCAAGAGGAAGGAATTGATTATGAAGAAACATATGCTCCTGCAGCCAGATTGGAAGCAATTAGAATGTTACTTGCCTTTACATCTATTATGGATTTTAAACTTTACTAAATGGATGTTAAAAGTACATTTCTAAATGGTATTATGGAAGAAGAACTGTACGTTGATCAACCTCCAGGTTTTGAAAGTTTTGATTTACCCAACCATGTTTTCAAATTGAAAAAGGTCTTATATGGTTTGAAGCAAGCCCTAAGGGCTTGGTATGAGAGGTTAATTAAATTTCTTTTAGAAAAAGATTTTTCAAAAAGAAAAGTTGACACTACACTTTTCATTAAAAGAAAGGAGCATGATATACTCTTGGTACAAATATATGTGAATGATATTATTTTTGGTGCCGCTAATAAATCTTTGTGCAAGAAATTCTCTAAAATCATGCAAAGTGAGTTCGAAATGTCAATGATGGGTGAATTAAATTCTTTCTTGGACTTCAAATCAAGCAAACCAAAGATGGTATATTCATCAATCAATCAAAATATTGCAAGGAGTTGCTCAAAAGGTTTGGAATAGGCAATGCAAAAAGAGATTGCTACTCCCATGAGTACTGCTTGCTACTTGGATAAAGATGAAGAAGGCAAGTTAGTTGATATAAAAAAATATAGGGGTATGATCAGATCCCTTCTTTATTTATTTGCTAGTAGGCTTGATATAATGTTTAGTGTTTGATTGTATGCTAGATATCAAGTTAATCCTAAGAAATCACATCTTAGTGCTGTTAAAAGAGTTATGAGATATTTAATTGGCACTATAAATATAGGTTTATGGTATCCTAACGGCACCGCATATAGTTTAATTAGGTATTCTGATTTTGATTTTGCTGGGTGCAAAACTAATAGGAAAAGTACTAGTGAAACATGTCACTTGATTGGATCTGCATTAGTTTCTTGGCATAGCAAGAAACAAAATAGCTTGACATTATCTACTACTGAAGCAGAATATGTTGCTGCTGGAAGTTGTTGTGCTCAAATCCTTTGGATGAAACAATAACTTTCAAACTATGGTTTAGTACTTGATCATATTCCTATAAGATGTGATAACACAAGTGCGATTAACTTATCTAAAAATCCTATTTTGTACTCTAGAACTAAACATATTGAAATTAGACATCATTTCTTAAGAGATCATGTGCAAAAAGGTGATTACGTTTTAGAATTTGTGGAAACAAATAAACAATTAGCAGATATTTTCACGAATTTTAGGAAAATTCTAGACCTTTCATTTCTAGCCCCCAAGTTTATAAACTCGTTGGAATTCCAAAATTTGAACTAGAACTCAAAAATGAGATGTTGATTAGTTGGGGTTTTGATTTTATTTTTATTTTTTTTTAATCCAAATGGGGGATATTTCCTTATTTCCTTATTTTAAATCATTTATTTCACTTCTTATTAACTTTAAAATATAAATATAAATAAGTGAGTGAGAATAGAGCTAAACTAATACCATGACAGCAAAGTTCTGTTGAGTTTGAGTTTCCTGTCACTGCTATAGTGGTCACAAGAAGGAATGCAGCACGGTTTAGGCCCCTAAAGACTGCTATAGCGGTCCAGGACCGCTATAGCAGTCCTAAGTGCACAGTGACAAGGACGGAGAATGGCATAGACTGCTATAGCAGTCATTGACCACTATAGCGGTGTCAGTTTGCCAGAAACAATGAGAAACGTCACCGTTTCATCAAGTGAGCCCCTTCACCCTAATATATACCCCCAAACTCAGGATTTCCTCCTCATTTCCGAACCCTACCCCAAAAATATCATCTCCTCTTCTTCTTCCTCCCTTCCAATCTCATCCTGTATTAAATCTTCTTCCTTTAAGCTTCAAGGTGAGTTTTGTTATTGTTTATGTTTCCTTTCTCTCATTCCTTTTATATTCAATGGTTTGAGTTGTGGTTTTTCTCATTTTTGTCAAATGGGGGTACTCCCCCAATATTGTTAGAGCTGTATTAAAATTATTTAGAGGTTATTAGAGATTAATCTAGAGTTTTGATTATTGTTATAGTCGACGTTAATGCCCTTCCTGCTCCCCTGAGCTCAATTGTTGTCCACGTTACCTCTCCCTTCCCTCCAGGTGAGTGGGTTTGATCTTATAACCTTAGTTTCCATATTATAATTATATTTCTTGCATTATAATTGTAAAATATGGAATTTGAGAGAAGAAAAAGTATAGAACATTATTTTACATGATTATATCTAACTAGAAAAATTACAATTTATGATGATAGCATGAAAGAAATATATTTTAGAAAATCATGGGACCATGAATTGGACTGGTGTATGTTATAAAAGTGTTTTAATTTTTCATGGAATGATTATTGGGAAAATATGTGGTTATAACTTTAGAGTTATTACGACGATAGATGCCAGTGATTTAATTATGATTTTAGCATTTTCAAGCATACGAAATTATATTAGCATAAGAAATGAATTTAGAACCTCAGTTTATGGTACCAAGAGCTACGGAATTTAATATGATTCTTAGCGACTGTCAGACACATACTCCGCGAGCTTGAAATCAAAATGCCTACAAACAGTGGTCCCTTGGGCATGATTTCATAGCTACAGTTATGCTAAAGTCAGATTGTTAGAGTTATGAAAATCCAGAACTCTCAGAGTACTAAGAATTTAGGGGCTCGTGTTTGCTAGGGACAAAGTACCCACTCTTTAATTATGGAATTTCATTGTTTTTTTTTATCTATTTTCAGTTAATTACATAAATGATAAATAGTGAATAGTCATGGAGGCAAACCTGGTAAACAGCCATGGAGGCAACATAGTAAACAGCCATGGAGGCAAACCTAGTAAACAGCTATGGTGGCAACCCTTTAAATAGCCATGGTGGCATATACAGAAAATGGAACCTATTTAGGTATCCACATTAAAACCCCAATGGAGCCCGTGTCTGGTACAGGTAGAGTATAGTAGACGTGTTCAGTGTGGTGGAGCATGTGTCTGGTACCCACTGGAACGCAACCTCGAGCACCCAAGTACTTTTAATATTTTATATGTATTTATCATGTTTAGTAAATGATTTCGTGATTGATTATGAGTATAGAAATGCTATTATGAATTCATGAAATGGAAAGTGTTTTCTTATATAGCTAAGTATGTAGATATCAAATGGTTTACGATTACTGCACGTATATTATTTATTATTATTTTTTTGTTATTCCATATGGGTGATGTGTGAGAGCTGGCTCACTAAGTCCATTGACTCACCCATCTCCCTTCCTTTCATAGTTGCAGGTCCGAAGATGATTTAGATGCCTGCTCTGTAGATGCAGTTATTTTCAGTGGTAAGTTTACTTTGGAGTAAGGCTTAATTTAGAGTTGTGTTAGTATAGAGTGCTCCGGTAGATTTGTAGGTAGGATCCAAGGCACGTATTATTTTCAGACTATGTATTTAAATTTAGAGATTTAAACATTTATGTATATGTTCTTATAGTCCAAGTACGAAATTGAAATGTAAATTATGGATAAAGATTTATGTAAATAGCTATAGATGAATTAATGATTTAGTTTTCAAATGATAAACATATTTTCAGAAATTAGGTCATGGCTAGATATTTGAATAAAGATTTAAATTAAGCTAAGTTTCAAGATGAATATTTTGATAAATTATGCTTTTAGAGAGATATGTCACCCAGTAGACTTATGTGGGGATAGGATTCCTCACGTGCCGGTCATGCTCCCAAGTCGGTCGTGACAAAATATCAACTTCCCAATCATCACAATCTGCAAGAAAAATAGAGTTTCATCAAGTAAAGAAAACAACACCCTACTTTGCAAGTCTAGAGCTTTGTAATCCAAAGGTACAACAAAGGATTTTTCTTCACTCCAAGGACTCCCAATCAACCTCAAACCTTCCTTAGATAATGAGGAAGTGATATATTAAAGTGAGGATTGGTGGAGAATTGAAAATTTAATCAGTTAAAATTATAGGTGTTGATGTGTAGAACAAGTTTAGTGAATGAAATTGGTAGTTTTAACAACTCTAGGCTAGTGTTTTTGGAATTGGAAATCAACCTTGAACTCTTGAGCATGGAGATGAAGTTGCTGCTGCCTTCCTTTGTTTTGATAGCTGATGCTTGGCTTCTTGAAGAAGCTTTGAGTTGGTGTTAATCTTATACATAGATGAATGAATATTATATTATATAATTGAGTAGTCTTTAATCTAAGAAAGTAAAATGGATGGCTAAGATTACATCTTGTAATTCAAGATTGGATTTTAGTTATTCATTTGATATAAGTGGATAATCTCTTTCATTTTGTAGAGATTAAATTCGTTTTCGGTATTAAAAATCGTACACCGAAATTTCACCGAATTGGTAAAACACTATACCTGGAAAATTCGATATCACTTGGAATTTAATTCTAGATATAAAAGTTTCATTGTCAACTATTTCTAACTTTACTCCTATACTTTCTCAATTTCGAGCATCTTTGGATCCCAAATCTAGAGTTTCAGCTGTCTCAACGAGCCCGCGAGACCCACTAGGTTACTATTCACTATTTTTTTAATATAGATCCGTTGGATTGTCCTCATCATTGTAATGTCTGTCAAATTTTTGAAATTATGACTAATAGAGTTCAAATTAATTTTTAACTAATTTTTAGGGTATTACACATATTGTGATTAAGTTTATGTACTAAAACGACTATGTATCCATATTTTGGTTTCAAGTATTAAACCGATTTTCAAAGCTATTTATGTTGAAGCGCTTTAGTTTATAAATTTGAATATTATGTGTTAAATAGGGAAATTAATATTTATTTAGAAGAAAATTATGTTTTAAGTATGACAATCACAATAATTCATGCAATTCAGTAAGGCACATTACCTAGGAGGTTTGCGTGGAGACTTAAAACCCCTATGTGCTGATAACGTTGCTAGATCAAGTCGTGACATATTTGCCAATGAGCCTTTTGACACAAGTTCAAGGAAGATATATAATGCACTTTCCTCCTAGGATTGGGAAATACAAAATATAAATATAAGTAGCAAAGAAAAGAAGAATAAAAACACTAGAAACGCACTTGCTGATAAGTAACAGAACCAGACATGAAATAATTGAGTAAACCCCAAATCTTTTTGAGCTCGGAAATATTTCAAAACATCAACCTGGTCTTAAAAAATTAAGGACATCAAATTGACCTTTGAATGATGATTTTTGACCATAGCATGATATCAATTTGGACAGAACACTAAGAAGATAGCTAAGTAATGACATATGTACTGACTAGTCGTTTGATCCGTGTGATGCACGAGGAGATAATCCAAAAAAGTTTATTGATTATTATAGAAAATAAATGATAATTATTTAAATATATATTATAGGAAATTGAGTATATAAGTTTATCTTAAAAGTAGGTTAACAGTCAAATAATTAATTAAGAGGATAAAATATAAATATGACATTTTTTTATCTTATTTTGAATATCATGTTTATAAGGTTAAAAAAGTCTCGATAAATAATCTATAACTAACAATAAAGAGCCTATTTTCTGAAAATTTTGCACATTTTGAAAGATAAAATTATTGAATAAAAAAAGAGAACAAATGAATAATTTTAAAGAGAATAAATGAATAATTTTAAAGAGAACAAATGAATAATTTTAAAGAGAATAAATGAATAATTTTAAAGAGAATAAATGAATAATTTTGGTATATGATAAGTCATTTATAAAGATAACAATAAGTATCCATAAGAAATGGGACATCTCCTACGCCTCCCTTTACTTTATAGAACTTTACCTCTCATCCCTATCCTCAACCTTTTATGGGTACTCATTTCCTATCTCCCGTAGAGACTTTGATTCCATATGATATTTAGTGATTTATTAACAAATTTCAAATAGAGAAAAATTTAAAAAAATATTTTACAACTTGAAGCATAAATATCTATAATAACAAAAACTATTAATGCAACATAATTCAAATTAAAATAAAAAATGCATATGTAATGCAAATACAATAAAAATAATTTTAAAAAATGAAGATGTATTATCCTTGTCTCTATATTTAACAAATGGGAACTTAGCCCCCATCGGTTGTCCCTGTGAAAACAAAATATGTCCCAATTTTCTTTCCCATTGTGGATAATTCTCGCACGTACCCACTTTTAATTTATTTTTTATCATTCCTAGCCATTTATATAATTTTAGTAAATTAAAATATTTAATTTATATGAGTTCAATTACACGTCCTTTCCTTGCACATCCTTTTAATAAATTAAAATATCAATTTTAAAATATGTGTTATAATTAATGTGTAATGATTAGTAAAAAAAATCATATATAATTCTAATTTATATAATCTCAATTATCAGTGTAGTATATTAATTATAATATTATTTTCAATAAAAAGTAATATAATTATTTAATTTTCTAAAAATTAATAAATATTTAGTATCATTATCAAAGAAGTGTAAATTGTGGAATTGATTTTTTTAAATTTTTTAATGTTGAAAAATTGAAGGTATTTATTTTCAAAAAAAAAATTGGTATGAACAAATTATGGAATGTTCAAGTTATAAAAAATAAATAGGATATAGTTATACAGATAGATAGATAATTTTTTTTATTATGATTTTCAAAAGTTCTAGATTTGAAGTTAGAAAATTTTCCCTTAATCCCATCTTCATTTAGAAATTTGCCTCCATTTTCATCCACATCCTCGTCATAGGTCCCCATTTCTCTTTCCATGTAGAGATTTTAATCCATATAGACATTTATGGGTTCATTAAAAGAATTTTAAAAGGAAAAATTTTAAAAATACATTAATATAAAGGAAGTGTAAATTATGGAATTGATTTTTTAAAATATTTTAGTGTTGAAAAATTGAAGGTATTTTTTACCAAAAAAAAATAGTATGAAAAAGTATGGAATTGATAGATTGAAATGTTTAAATTGTAAAAAATTTTAAATAGGATATAGTGATATAGGTAGATAGATAATTTTTTTTTTTAAAAGTTCTAGATTTGAAGTTAGAAAATTTTCCATAATTTCGTCATCATTTAAAATTTTTTCTCCATTCACATCTACATTCCCGTCACAAGTCCCAATTTCTCATTCCACGTGGAAGACTTTTTATGTAATTAGTGTTAAATATTATGATTATGTCAATTATTATCATATTTGATTAAGAATAAATTTGGTAGAAATTTAATTTTGAATTATTATCATATCAAAATCAATCAATTAGTAATTCGTTAAGAGTATGACTTGCCCGTTTTCTTTAATTAGAAAAAATGCTGACTTTGAAGCTTATTTATTTTGGAAATAATTTATTTTTAATTTTTTTTATATTATCTTTATAATGTGAGGCTATTAATGGTTCTTAATTTAATTATAGATCGTAATTATATTGGCATGAGTTCTCTCTTAGTGTAAATTATAATATTTAATTATTATAATATTCGATTCCTTAATGATTGTAATATTTGATTTTATTTCATATAAAAATAATTAATAAGTAAATTGTAAATTAAGCTTAAAAAATCTTCAGATATAAAGATTGAGAAAGGTGAGACTTAAATCACTTTATAAATGACATGTGAAACCTAAATCACTATATGAATGACATGTATAATAGTTTCCATGAAATGACTCTGAAATATTAACATAATAGATAGATTATTCAAATAAACATCAATAGCACAAAATAAATTAATTTAGAAAATACTATGCATATATATATGACAATAATGGCAAACTAAATCTTTAAGATATAAAATAATAATAGATATCATTTAATTTGATATCAATTAATGATAACATTGAAGGATTGATATCAAATAAGATTGGTAGAACTTTAGCAAAAAATAATAATAATAGACCATTTGAAATCAGCTGCAAATTTTGTATATTAATCAATGAAATTTTTTATTTTATTGGAAGTTTGATATTTTTCTAAGAAATATCTATTGTTCATTATTTAATTTATTTATTGTTAATTCATAATTTTATGTTTTACTCATATTTTGTAAAAACTGTTGGAGCTAGTAATATAATTGTTTTTATCAAGTACATTACATAAAATGAATTGAAAAAATAAAATGAAGAATATATGTTTGTATACATTGCAAAAAATATGTTTTGAATAAAATTAAATTATATTTTTATGCAAATAACTATTCTTCAATTTTAATAATATAATCTTTTAAGAATATATATTAGTTTGAAATTATATGATTTTGCATTGATTATATTGTTTAAATCAATTATTAATGTAAAGGTAATTTTTTTTATATAAAATAATGTAAAGGTAATTTTTTTATAAAATAACATAAAGTTAATATTGTATCATGTAAATATAATTCATGTTTAAAATGTAATTTATTATCAATTTTATGAAATTTAACTGTTTAAGACTCATAAATATATTTTTAAATTAGAAATTCTAGAAAAATTACATCTGGAATAATTTAATGATACAAATTACCATAAAATTAAATAAGAGCAAGTTATAATCAACATGTAATTATAATTGAATTCAATTATGTCTATAATTTTTTTAATGATATATCATAATTAAATTATGAAAATATTTTTTAAAATTTTTTAATAATTAATGTTATAAAAATTATGGGTCCTAAATTACTCTGAAAATAACACGTGGGAAAACTTTCTTTGAAATAAGTCTTGAATATTAGTATTATAAATAGATATCTATAATATTATATATTGTATATGAGAAATAAAGGATCGTTTCATTTGTTGCAAAAATATAAATGAGTTATTATTTGGATTCGGATTAATGATGAGCCAAAGAAAGATAGGTATGGATTAAGTGATTATAGAAAATATAAATTATGACAATAGTAATTTATTAACATAATCATAGATTGTAAAAGAATATGTATCAATTTAAGGCAGTGATTATATCATAAAGTGTGTTAGAATAGAAACAAAAGTAAAAATGATTTGATTTGATTTGCAGATCAAATCATATATTTAGAATTGAAATAATAAGTTTACCAAAAAGAATCGAAAAGAATAAGAAATAAATTAAATAATCAAATCTTATGGAATTTCATTCTTCCAGTCTTAAAATCCCTTAATTTTTGTTTGGATTAATTTTGATATTTAAAGATGCTATTTTAATTTTTAACTTTTAAATATTCTAAAGGAAAAGATATGATATAGTAAGGATAGATAAGTAAAATAAAAAACAAAACATTGATTTGTAACTTAATTCAATTGAATTGAATCTAATCAGATTTAATTAATGTTTCAGTTTATTCTATTCCAAATGCACCTTTAAGGTAATTAAATCACTAAATATATAGTTCAAATATGTACTCTTGATGATATTGACTCTACATTTTTTGAGTAATGGACATGTTTGCTTTGGCAAGAAATTATCGATCCTAACATAAATTAATAGGAAAATTAATGCCAGAAAACTTAATTAGTGGACAACTATCATAAAAACAAAATGGTTCTTCATCCACAACAATTCTCCTAAACTTCATAAAAATAAAATTTTCATATTAAACAGTTACAAATTTAACAAATAGCAACATATCAATTTTAAAAGCTGAGTTTAAACATAGCAAATGCACCAAATTAAAAAGAAAAAAAAGAAGAGAGAGACCCACTTCCAAGTATTATAAACTTAATTTAGCACATTAATTAGTAGCTAGTAGTAGTCATTAGAAAATCACAGTGTGAAGAGTTCATCATACTCTTCTATGGAGCTATCCTAGCTATAGTGTGTAAGCTGGATATCCTGGAACTTTATGCCCTTCAGCTCATTGGATACCTTGAAGAATTATTAGTATGACTTTTTCAAATATATTAGATTCAATATACAATTGAATAAATAATGCAAATTGTTAGTTAAAAAATCCTACACATTTCACACAAAAATTTGTATGCCCATGAAGTAAAATTGAAAAGGAGATAGCAGCTTCCAAACCTTTCCAAATCTCCTGTGCTAATCATTGATACCTAATAGAGAACAGTGCTAACAACGATGATAGAACATAACTACAAATAAAAATGGACTAAAAGTTCACCCCAATACTTGCGTCCTTATCATAATTTGTCTAAGCAATAAGGGTTGGCAATAATAGTAAATAAAAACACATTATACATTAATTGACTAATATCAACCTAGAGAGAGTAATCACTCTCCCTTTGACTTTTGTTAGATATCATAGGTTGCCACCCCCAACCCGTGTATGCCTGTTGTTTCCCTTCTGTTTTTGTGCCATAGTGGATTTTGGATTTCTGTGTATGTGTTGTAGACTATTCTGTGGCCTCTCTCAGCACCTGAGTGCCGTGAACTGCTGTATCTATTTCTGCTAGCTCGCATCTATTGATAGTTTGCTCCAGTGTACTTTTATCGAAAAAAAATTATACATGTAACTTTGCATCACCCACTTCAACCTCGACCAATTTCTCTACTATCACCATTGAATCCGCCCAAAAAGTAACAGCCTCTGAAATGAAGGCAATGAGAAGGGTTAGAGGATATGCATGTTAAAAAATACATATAGGTATAATGAATTAAAAAAATCAGTTTTGAGAAAAATAAGCGGCAATATAAAAGCCTCTGGTATATAATAAGCATTTTCATCCCTTTAGCAATTCAAAATTGAATTTCTAATTTATTTGCTATGATTAATGCATGATCATGAATGATATTGATTTATTTCCTATTATTTATGTCTGTTTTATTTCATGTAATCAATTCAAATTCTCTCATTTAATTTGTCATCTATATCTGAATTAAATTAAATATAAAAAATCTACCATATATACAATTGCATTGTAGAATCAGATAACTAATAACTAAATAATGAAATATTGTAGTGAATGCCTCTATTTTATAATGAGCATTTTCATCTCTTGAGTAATTCAAAGTTGAATTTCTAATTTATTTGTTATAATTAATGCACGGTCATGAATGAAATTGATTTATTTCCAATTATTTATGTCTGTTTTATTTCATGTAATCAATTCAGATTATCTCATTTAAGTTGTTATCTATGTCTAAATTAAATAAAATATAAAAAATCTACCATATAGAGAATTGCATTGTAGAATCAGATAACTAATAACTGAATAATGAAATATGGAATAATATGTAAAAATCTACCATATATAGAATTGCATTTTATTATCAATGATATGCTGATAATATGTAATAATTGCAGTTTTATTTTTTTCAAAAAAAATTAATAAATAACTTCTTAAAAGACATGGCCGGTAAAACAATCTCATTGTGACAATTGTAAAACTTTCCCTCAAACGACTCTGAAATATTAGTATTATAGATTATAGATAAGCTAGGTATAGGAAACAGAAAAAAGAATGCAATCAGTCTTCAGCGTCAATCAACCATGATTAAGGGTTATTCACAAGTCCAATCAACATTCATCTACTTCAATCAAATAGTTTTAGAAAGTTGAATGGAATAGATTAAGGCTGTTGTGAAAAAACTGCAAAAAAGAAATATGAATACAGTGAGAAAATGAAAGGTGTGTAATATAGAAAGGGAAAACATAAGACAAGTAGGCAACCTTAGAACCAGATGACTCAGTCAAAATTAAGGATTGCACTGAAACTCTCTCAAATAAATGCAAGCATGAACAAATTAACATCACATTACAAGAACCAGCAGAAAATACTTGAGCCATGCTTTTTATAGCAAGAGTAGGAGATTAATACATAGAGGGAATTAATACTTGACCCATAATCATGAACACAAATATTCATATAATAAAATAACATCATATAAGAAGGAATTAATATATGAACAATATTTCGTAATTCAATGCTCACATAACCTTGACCGACAACCCATAAAGCCCCGGGGTGGGCTATATTTTCTGGTGGGCTGGCCCTCCCCACAGAATGGTTTTTCTATTCTTCTTTTGTTTGTCAGCAAAAAGCTGTTTACTGAGCTTTCCAAACATGCACCTTCTCTCAACGTTCTCATGTAAGGAAGTTTCAGAATCACATTCAGATTCAGAAACACTCTCTCTCTCTCTCTCTCTCTCTCTCATTGAGCAAGATCATTGAACCCTAATCCCAAATTCCTTAATCCCAGTTCTCAATCTCTTAATTTCTAATCTAATTTCCAACGCCATTCTCTCCTATCGAGCTTCACCGTCGTCATTTGGTGCAATTGGTTTTGTTTCGTTTCTGCGCACGAAGATTGAAAGGTACTCTTCGCGATCCCAAACCTCTGCACTATATTAGTTCCCTATATCTCTATCCAATCTCTCAATGGTCCTATAAACGATACAGTATAACGATCGTTTTGATGCATCTGTATATATGCACTGTGCTTTTTTATTAAATTATGATTTCATTTAACTTTTTTTTGTTTTGTGTTTCTTGTTATTTAGGTGTATTTAGCTAAATTTTACTCGCATAGTCACACACCTGTGTATGTGATTTTGTTACATTATGATTGAACTGAATCTTCTTTTCCCCCGTGTTTTGATGTGTTTAGATGAACATTATTAGCATAGTTGCAAACTTGTGTATATGTTTATATATTGAATTGAATTCTCTTTTTTTTTTTCTGTATTTTGGTTTTTTTTTTGGGTTACAGTATTTTGGTGTATTTAGCTAAATATTACTGCTTTATTACATTGTGATTGAATTGAATTTTTATTTTATTTTTTCGTGATTTGGTGCATTTAGCTAACTCTTACTGGCATAGCTGTACATGTATTGTTTTGATCGATTTTTTTTATTCAATTTATTGGAAATTATTATTGTTCTTGTTAGAAGCGTAGGATTCAATTTTTTCTTTGATTTTAGAATTAGGATTGGTAGGAGTAAATTACTCCTGAGAGAATGATTATTGATTCTTAATTACTACATGCTGCTTTGTGAGTAAATCTGTTTTTTCTGTTTGATAGAATTCCTTAGTGAAATGAAAATCCTTCGTTCTACTTCTGCTTATAGTAATCATTATTCATCTTCTGTGTTATATTATCTTTGGTGCATTTTGAATTTGTGGTTGTGGCTTGTTAAGTGTTAGGCTAGCCATCAGTATTGTAGTCATGAGTAGCTGAGCTGAAACATGTTAATTTCATTTCAATTTCCTTCCTTGTGTCAGTTCTCACAGAAAAACATGCAGTTGGAACTTAGTTGTCATTATGTCATAAGGAATTTAGCTCACGACCCAAAAAAAGAAAAGGTACTTAGCTGATTCTAGGTGCAACAGTTCCTCTTTCTGGAGCTATAGGGACGGATATACGCTGTTCACTCCAGAGAAAAGACAAAATTCCAGAGGTGTCGTCTTGCCATTACAGAACCACCGCAGGAGATATCTTTATCCCCTCAGGTGCTTTTTGGTAAAGGATGGTGAATTTTTCGGTCTTTATGATCTTGTGCATCCATCATCTTCTAATCCCCATGAGAATGTTAGATCAGGAAAAACCCTAGAGTTGAGGAGGGAGCACATGTAGCTTCTACCAACAATAATTATGCAGATGTGGTACATTATATTTCTTTTCCAGTGCTTATGTGTCTGGTAGAGATGAGGTCAAACATTAGACATTTTGAAATGGAAAGACGGAACTTATTAGAAGCCACGATTCTCTTAACTGCAACTAGTTTGTTTAAAATCCTTCCTGTGTGAAAGCTGTTAACAGGACCTGTTTCTAAATGTTGAATCTGTTGATGAGTTATGATGGAGTTGAAAGATGAATAAAATTATTATTTCAAGCAAAATAGAGTATTTGAGGCAGAGAGCTGATCAAAGGGGCATCTGGGTTTACCTTTTACTTCTTGGATGAGTTGATATAATGATATTGTTCAATTCGAGATAAAATGATTGAAGAAGTTGGTGTTGTGTCAGCTTGAATGGTTGTATTCTCAGTAGTTGATTCAAACATCGTAAATTCTCGGAATTCCTCTTAAACATAAGTTGCTACCCTATATATTCTTGTATGTTGAGTAGTCATTTTGGCATTCAACTAGTGGTTATCTTGAAGTGCTTTGTTTGTCTATTTGCAGTTAGATTTGATGGTATTAAATTGACTATTGTTCCTCCTTTCTTTTATTCCCATTTCATTTAGCATTTCTAGGAGAATGCCTTTTCCTTTTGTTCTCCTCTATATTCAATAGCTTTTCTTATATGTGCGGATTGATTGAATATTGTTCACAAGTGCAGGCTTTTTGGTGTAGACTTATTCGGAGTGTGAGCCTTAAAAAATGTAACTGTCTAAATTATGTAACTCAATCGAGATTATCCAAAACATCAATTTAATAGAATAACTAGAGGTGTCAAAAAGCCTTGGCCCACTTAACCATAGATAGAAACTATGAAGTAAAGAAGTGTAATGTATTATTAACACCTTTGGAAGAGAAGAACAGTATGAATCTTGTAGAAAATGAGAGAAAAGCCTTGAACACTATGGCAGCTCAATCTCTCCCAAGTTCCTAGCCAATCTTTTGCCTACCTTCTCACACACCCTCCGTCTGATACGTATAGTCTCACACCTCAATCCCCATGCCAACACAGCAGAGTTGGTTACAATTGTGCGCCCTCCACTACTGCCTATTCTCTGTGTCTATTTCCCTATTTGCCTTTTCTTTCATGCAATCTAATAATATGTAGGTTCCTAACACAATAAGCCCTGGCCAAAATTAAAAGCTACATGGCCAAAAAGCCTGCACTTGCAAAAAGCTCACAGGGCCAAAAGCCCACATGGGCCTAGTGGACTAGGGCTGTGGGCTAGGGCTAGCACACTTACAAAAGTTTCAAATTTTACCAACTTTTTAATGGGTTGGCCCTGACCCTAGCCCTGGCCCACATAGAGAATTTCCAAATTTTGCAAACATTTTAAATCAATTGGCCGTAGTCCTGTCAAGACCAGGGCCTCTTGACCCACATATGGACTGAACCTATCCCATATATGAGTTGGCCCTAGCTCACATGGGCGGGTCCATACACCAAAACTCCAAATTTTGTTAGTTTTTATTTAATGAGTTGGCCCTAGTCCACCTATGGGTTATCCCTAGCCCACATGGCCTGACCCACTTAAAAAATTGCTAAATCTTATATAGATAGTTATTATAATCTTGTTGTCTTGTTAATTTTATCGTCATAACCAGTTACATAATTTTTTAGTGGCCTTTTTAAAGACGGCCTATTTGAAGGTCTAGGCTTGTTTGAGGACAAAGGCCTATTTTTAGCTTGTAATGCCTTGGCCTGTTAGCTTGTTTAAAATATTTTAAATTGCAGGCTTTAGGCTATAAGCAAGGCTTTTGAAAAGCCAGGCTTAGGCTTAAAAATAAAAAATCCTATGAGAAGCCACTGCCTTGGATGAAGTTGTGGAGCTGCAATATAGACTTGGCATGTTAAAATCAAAGTTTGGCCTGACCTAGTTTCATCCCTTGTTATGACTACCTTTCCTACTCATGTGCTTTGTGATTTCATCTGCAGCCTCTTGGCCATTTATGTTGTAGTATGAGCCAGCCGTGATTCAAGCTTTTAAGTATGTGGAGAAGCCATGATAGCAACCCCTTGATACGGTCATAACTTTTTTGTGATGCAGCTAAAACTTTAGATTGCTGGTCAGTTGTTCAACGAACATAGTATTCATTTTGAAGTTGATTTTAACTGGTTCTCCATCGTATGATATATCTAGACATGAAAGCATTTTATGTCAGATTTATATGCTGCAATTGGAGAATGTATGAATGGATAACATTGGATTCAGTACACATTGAAATATTTGTGGAGATCTTGATGTAGCCACTAAATATCTGGCTGCTATTTTAATATTACATTTTTGCTAGCAAGTATATTAGTGTAGAGATTGTTCTGTTATTTCAATATTGCAAAAAAGAAAAATAAAATACTACAATATGAAAATCAGGCAGGGATGGTATTTAAAAACTGTCCCAATCTGCCCCATTGCCATCCCTAATCACAAGAAGCATCAACTCATCGCTTATCTCATGAAAGGATTAGTAGTAGTGGATTTGTGAGCTTCATGTTGTTAAACTTTGTTGTATAGTTGTGTTTTGAACTCGTTGATTGTGATAGTGAACTTATGTTGTTTATGTATGCTTTGATGTCAAACATTATGTCCCCCCAAGAACTTTACTTTCCACCAAAACTAACACTTTAAAATAGTAAATTAAATCATACTATCAAACTATCTGAGCATTTGGGCTGCTGTTGTCATATAAACCTCTAGCCTTCCATTATCTGGATAGCTCCTTTAAGCTTGTGCTTTTACCTTTTCAATTTCACTATTATTTTATATCTGATTACCACATTGCAGCTGCCTTAAAGTTCTGATTGCATTATAGGCTCGTTTGAGGTGTTGGTTCCCTTGATTGCCTATCTCTTTTCTCCCTGTCTCACACAAACGCTTTCACACACACGCAGAGGAACATTATGATTTCTTGCGCCCTCTCAATGCCCCATGTCCGATGGATTTCCCTGTCTTCCATAACCACCCCTTAAAGATGGTCATCAGGTCGTTTCCTCTGCCTCTCTCTGCCTTGAGTTGGCAATGCAGGAATTGTCACCATGCTTGTGGTACTTCAAGCTCTTCTCAGGATGATACAAAACTTGTGATACCAATGTTAGAACTGAACTGATTGTTTGTTTTTATTGCTAAGAACCCTTGGCAATACACCTAGAATCTCTAAGGAATGATACAAGTATGAACCCCAGGAGAGTATAGAGTCTCCAATCTCTCTAAGTGATACGAATGAATTCACTAGACACCTAACTAATCCTCATTTCCTTTATTTATACTCACTAATCCCCTAACTAAATAACTTCCCTAACTAATGAGAAGGTTTTGATTGATTTTATTTACTCTTATTCGATGTTGTATGCTTTCAGAGAAACATTAGACCTTAATATCTTAGGTCCAATGATAAGTATTTAGGTGCATATATTCTACACAATAACCAAACTTTTTTCATGTCTTGTGACCTGGAGGTCATAGGATCAAATCTTGGAAACATTTCTACAAAGTGGGGTAAGACTGCATACATCTACCCTCCACATACCCCACTAGGTGGAAGCTTTATGCACTGGGCTTTTTTTTTTTTGCTTTATAAACCATGCTTTTCTTCCTATAGTTCAGTCTAAATTAAAACTTACAACAGGAAGTGCTTGATCCATATTTTTCTTCTTAATTAAATATATTATTTTGATTTTTCATTTAATTCAGACATCAATGCCATTGACTGCATTTTTTTTATGAACTAGTAATATAGTGTTAATTTTACTTTTGATCATAGTCGTCATCAGTACTGTAGTGGCTGGAGCAGAGCAGTGCAGAGCTTCCCTGCTTCCAAATTGATATGGAAGAGTATTTGCTAAGTACTAGATTGCTGTGGCCAACAATAGCACCCTTTGCAGTTGCTCTGCTTCATAAAGATTACCACTTCTTAAACTTTCTGAATCCTGGGTTGTGGATACATTCTTTATTTTATCCCAACTTAAATACATGGATCCATAAATTCCACGGAATTTTTTGTCATGCTGCATCTAGACCAGTTTTGGGGTTTGCCCAGACTTGCAGCCTGTCACTTTCTCCACAACCCACCATTTAGCTTCTTACTTGCCCATCACATCAACCATTTTGCACATAGCCTGCAAGCTTCTCTATGCCATGCATAGCTTGCTTGCCCATCTGTGTCACATGTAAGTGCTTCTCCTTTAGCATCCAATTCACCTCCAGCCCTTGATTATGCTCAACAGAGTTGTGATTGGTACATGGGAGTTTATAATTACTTCCTTTATCTCTAGTGTAGCAGCCACTTTATGATGCACTATGTTGCTGCAGCATTTTTTATTTGATCCAATACTTTTTTTATGTCTAATTGTTCTGTTTTGTTAATTTTAATAATTCTTTTTGGTGATAGCACACTAGTAATTTTGATGTTGCAATGTTAAGTTCATAGTAGTCAATCTTGGATCACAGCACGGAGCAGCTGATAGAGAGCAAATCCCTGAGGGACTAAAAGTGTATAAAAGAAAGAAGTTTAGGGGCAACATAGGAATTAACAAGAGAGCTGAGGTGTGTGATTCAGGTGGTCCCAAGTCTAACGACATTAGCAAGGAGCAGGGAGTGCGCATTGAGGGGTGAGGCGTGGGAAATGTTTGTTAGTATTCTGTTAGAGGCAAGTCTATAAGTGTAGGTAGTGAGGAGAAATAGGGAGGCTTTTGGCTGTATTAGGAATTGGAGCTAAGGGCTGCTTAGTGCTCTAAACCTTTATCCCTTTGTCTTTGCATTCTGCTTTGTTCATATTTTCAATACCAATATCTACTTTTAGTATTTCATTTGCGATTACCTATCAATGGCATCAGAGCTCCTTTCCGGGGAGCTGTGTGAGCCGATCACGAACGCTGCAATGGAAGCTAGATTGGAGAACTTGGTGAGGAAGATGGATGGCATAATGCGACTTCTGAGGGATGACAATCAGAACCAATGGAGGAGACGTTCTTCGCTAGCATGGAGAGAGGCTTTTCTGGTGGATGAGGAGGACCGAAGGAATGGGAGTCCGAGGCAGCGTGAGCGGGCGCAACACTTGCAGCCTTCTCCCCTTCGCAGAGAGAGGAATGATTCCCGGTCTCAGTGCCGAGAGTCGTACCACTCTCCCCGTTCGCGAGATGGTTCTTCGCATCATTGGGATGTTAGCCCATGGGGGAGTCAACCTCCCGATTTGCCGAAGGATGGGAAAAAGCACCGCGACGTTCATCGACATGGGCAGCACGATGAACGATGCCAGGAACGATGTGAGGAGCAGCGGGAACACTCTCAGCGAGAACGAAGTCGGGGATTGATAGGGGAATCAAAGGAGAATGAAAGTCGAAGGCGTAGCAGAGGGAAAGAGCAAGAAAGACAACGACGAGAGTATTATACTTCCAATGGAGAGGAGAAAATGCGAACTCAAATTCACCTTTGGAGAGACAGAGCAATAGAGATTCAAGGGGAAACGGAGATAGCCGCGATAGAGGTGATGCCGCAGAAGGAAGCTAGTGAGCATTCTCACGCCAGTGGTTGCAGGAAGCTTGATCGTGCACCACCAAACTTAAGGCCTTGTGTGATGGGCGGCGAACCACTGCAAGAGGAGGTCGAAGACGAATTGCAGAAGGAGTTGTACAGTGTCGAGGTTGGCGTTAAATAGAAGAAGCAAAAGGGAGCGGAGCTGGCGGTTGCAGAAGAGCTACGATCGTCAAGAAGTTTTGCCGGACGGCCACCCTCGGAGGAGAACGAAGCGGAGACAGAGAAGTTGAGTGATGTTCGGATCCGTGCGGAAGCCAATCTAATTGCACCACCACTCCCACCTGACCTGACGAACTTGTATATAGCGGCCGGTGAGCCACCTCCGACAACGAACAGAACTAAAGCGTGGAAGAAGGAAGCAGAGGCACCATCTTCTGCTCTTGGAAGCTTCACGAATCTGCTGGGAAGGAAGATGAGGACAGTGCCTAGGGAAACAAAACTCTTGGGTCAGTTTTGTGACCCAGTAGAGCAGGCCCAAATTCAAAGGGGTAAATGGATTTCTAATGCAGAGAATGTTAGGGGTAATCTATTAGGCCAAGCCCAATATGTTGACAACAAAGGGGATTTAATGGTTGCAGAAAATACGTGGCTGAGTTCATGTTTCTGTCATATGAACCAGGCCCAACAATCTGATCTTCATGGGGTTAAAATAAACAAAGCTCTTGCAACAAGGCCTGTTTTACTTGCTGAGAGCTTCACGCAGCTGTTATAGGAATATGAGGACAACTATCACCCACCAAATGGATTACTCCCACCACCAAAGCCGCATGACGCAAACGAAGCTATGGTTGTCGTGGTGGAGATGTTGCAATCACTGGACCCAGCTTCATTGGGGGCGACGAGGAAGCCACATGTCGCGATGCAGCTTGCACCCTCATGCGCGTCGCCCCTGCTTCCGCCAACAGAACTGCTGGAGCCACCGAGTCTCGAGACCGTGATGACCGGCAGCAAGAGGATATGGGCAGAGATAGCGGCCGTCAAGTCACTGTTGACAGGGAACCAAGAAGAATCGCCAACATGCAAGGGCGCAGCAAAGCTTAGCGTGAATCAGGGCAAGAAAAGAGTGGAAGGAGGTTGGGTAAGCTTGAAATTGGGTAGTGCAATTGATCCGATGGCTCAAGCCCAAAAACAAGCAAAGGAAAGAAAAGGTTCAGAAAATGGAGAACATGATGTAACGTTGCTGAAGAATTATCTGAAGCAAGCCCAACCCAAGGAGAAGAAGAATTGGGATGCTGCTGGAGGGAATTCACTAATGGACCGGGGCCAAATATGTGAGGTTAGTCTTTTTTATCTCCATATTGCTAGTGAAGAGCGCCAAGGATGTTTGGAGAAAGTTTTGAACACCAAAACAGTAAACCAGTTTTTGAAACAAATGGGGCAAGCCCGAAATAAGTTCTGTAAAATTGGTGTTTTAATGGGCAATGAAGAAGAATCAAGAAGTGCACCTGAACTCTTCAGCTTGGTTTATTTTCACCCTTTGGATTGTCTTCACCTTGACTGGAACGAGCAAGGTGTGCTGGCCTTGGAGCAGTCCAGCAATTCTCGATTTAAAAGGCTTATTGAGTATAAGGAACTGATTAAAAATGTTGTTGTTATGAGTTTGAGAGCTGAGCATGGAGCTGATAATTCAATGGATGAATTTGTTCAAGAAATTGCAAGTTTTAAGCATATGCATCATAAAAAACCCATTCATTTTGCTGAAGTAGGTACAAAGTATAGGTGGGAAGGAGGCTTCTATGACAGTTCATGGTCATTAATGCCAGAGATTCCAGATACAGAGGACTTTACAACTTTTGGTATCAAAAGTGCTGAGACATATGGTGATGCCTTTGGTATCAATTACTTAAAGGGCAGAACAAGCGAACTGGAGAGAGCTTCATGTGACCCGAGAGTATTTTACAACAATGCAAGCTCACTTTCTTTCTTCCTCAAGATATGGGACCCAGGAGGAAGCATTTTATTTTTCAGCACTATTATTTTCTTTTATGTACATCACCTTGAGGACAAGGTGTTAGTCCAAGAGGGGGGTATTGATAGAGAGCAAATCCCTGAGGGACTAAAAGTGTATAAAAGAAAGAAGTTTAGGGGCAACATAGGAATTAACAAGAGGGCTGAGGTGTGTGATTCAGGTGGGTCCCAAGTCTAACGACATTAGCAAGGAGCAGGGAGTGCGCATTGAGGGGTGAGGCGTGGGAAATGTTTGTTAGTATTCTGTTAGAGGCAAGTCTATAAGTGTAGGTAGTGAGGAGGAATAGGGAGGCTTTTGGCTGTATTAGGAATTGGAGCTGTGGGCTGCTTAGTGCTCTAAACCTTTATCCCTTTGTCTTTGCATTCTGCTTTGTTCATATTTTCAATACCAATATCTACTTTTAGTATTTCATTTGCGATCACCTATCAACAGCCGAGCTAGAAAACGCTATAACGTAATAGCGCATAGCGGGATAGCTGCTATTTTGAAAAAAAAAAAAAATACAGATAAAAAGTGTGGAGTGTAGCATCCTTTGTGGGGATGTAGAGCCATAAAAAGGGTGCCAAACAAAAAAGCCATGGTGAGGAGAGGATCTTGAGATATTTTCTTTGTGAAACATGTGCTATGGGTTTGCGCAACAGGGATGTTGTGTTGCTCTGTTTTTTGGAAAAAAAGTTGGAGCTGCTGTAAACGACAAAGGGGGGGTCAGGAGGTTGAAGATGATGAGTTGAAGATTTGAAGTGAGGTTAAAATGGGGATTTCTCTAGTTTAAGTAAGGTTAAAACGGATATTTTGTTGTTTTAAGTTTGGGTAAAATGGGAAGTTCGCATGTTTTCATAAGGGCAAAACAGAAGCTTGAAAATTTTAAGTGAGGGCAAAAACGAAATTTCCCATGTTTAAGTGAGGGCAAACTAGAAATTTCCCTAGAAAAGAAAGAAAGAAGTGGGGTTTCTTTCCCTTTAACAGCAGCACAAAGCAGCAGGGTTTCTTTCTCTCTCACAAAAGCACAGTGCGGCTGCGATGCTGCGATTCGCACTGCAATTGCCGCCACTGGAAAGCACGACACGAACGGAGTCCTGGAGCAGCCAACCTCCGTGACGCTACGCTCCACCGCTATAGCGCACGATTGACTTGCATAGTTAAGTTAGAGTTCTTGCTGATTGATCAGCTATAGTTTAGTCAAAGCAATCATCTATTCAGTTTTACTGAGTTGACAGATTTTACTTGCTCATGGCTAGAAAGCTAGATTTCTGCCATTGTTGTTGGATAATGTACTGAAAACTTAAAAGAGGCCTATTGTCATAAAATTAGGATGAGGGAGGTGTTCCTGTGTTACCATGATTGGTTTCTGTATTGGGCAATGAACGCATTGATCTCAACAGATAATTCTATTATGTTTGATGTATTTCCAAAGGGTGGCCACTCGTACCTTATATTTGCTAATGTGCTGCTTACTAGCATTTCTTTGGTTTGCTTACTTTCTAAGCATGTAGTGTCATCAATTTTTTTTTTTTTTAACAACCATCATTTTACTTTTTATGAGATACATTGTCCTTAGCTTCTTATTATAGTATTTCATCAGCATATTAAATATATAAGTGCCTTTCAATGGTCACAAGCAAAGTCCAAGGACTGCTATGACCAGCTCATTTAGGGTCATTTAGGGTCTGTTTGGTTTTCGAAAACTATTTTCAATTTTCATTTTTTTTTTTTCAGTCTATTTCATTGTTTTAGGATTTTTATGAAGGAAATAGTGAAAATTGAAAATAAAAATTGAAAATTGAATTTTTTTAGATTTCAGTGTCTGTGATATACACCCTAGGATAGTGTGGAACTGACCCTCAAAAGCTAGCTGTGAAGGGAGGAGAAACACTCTCCTTAAATGCAACACCAAGCAGCCGATACTACTCAATATGGGACTTTGGGCATCCCATACTACCAGTCCCTATTAGGCTCCTTCACGAAAACCTGAAAAACAGGATACAAACTGAAAATACAAAATAAAAATTTAAATGTGACTTTTGAAACCAAACAGATCCTTAAGATTTGATCTTGCTTCAACTAATTCTTTTCCATTCATTTCTTAATTCCTTTCGCATGCAAACCAGGCATCATTTACTGGCTTACTCAGCATCGAGAGTTTTTTGAATGCAGTATTTCAGGTAGTGCCCGTTTCATGCAGAAAACATCATGAATTTTACAGCATCATTGTGCAGAAGGTTGAATATCAAGGAGCTGGTGACAAATGTTCCTGTATACAGAAGCACTAGTGGTATAACTTTATGATTGCTATATTGGCTATTGGATAATAACTTCCAACATTAAGCTAGATTAATGACCTTTTGGCACATTATCATTTTAGATGTTTCTGGAGAAGGTATGAGTCTGGTTTTCAGGCGTTGGGCTACCAAAAAAACTGCTGGGTCCACAAAGAATGGGCGAGATTCAAAACCCAAGAACCTTGGAGTGAAGAAATTCGGTGGAGAGGTATAAGATTTTTTCTTTTTATGTAAGTATTAATTTTTTTTTTTTTACCTACAGGCTGAGAATTAGAGCAGAACTTTTAACACTCTGGATGCTTCATTCCCTCGTGACTTTTATTTATGCAGAGAGTGATACCTGGAAATATCATTGTTCGACAACGTGGTACTCGCTTTCATCCAGGGAACTACGTTGGAATAGGTAAAGATCGTACCCTTTTTGCTTTGAAAGAGGGGTGGGTGAAGTTTGAAAGGAACAAGCTGTCTGGTCGCAAGTGGGTGCATGTTGAGCCTAAGGAAGGTCATGTCCTCCACCCTGTGTATGCAGATGCTTCCGAATCTGAAATGAAAGTTGCTGTCTAAGTCTGCAGCTTCCATGATATGAATTTTTTGGTGACAATTGTCAGTTTAGTTCCTCAGCTTATGTGATCTCCTTCATGTTACACCTCTGCCTTAATTTGATGATTGCTGGGGTCAACTGTTTGTTTTGTACAATAGGGCTGCATAAATGGATCATGTCCCTGAACGTGAAGAAATATCTAATTTAAAAATTATTTTACTCCAATATGCAAATGAGCTCTATCCCACTTTCTTCACCACATATACTACTCTTTAGTGTGCTTGATAATAGTTCCTGCATTTTTGGAAATGGGCATCGTAGATCATTACTCACTTGCGTGCATTCTTTGATGCTTTATGTTCTTGTGCTTCTTTTTAAGCCCTGTTATAAATGTTTATCTAACTAGTGTCCTAAGGAGTTAAAAGGGGGAATGCTAGCCTGGAACGAGGAATTGTAGAGTTTATACCATGATTGAGCATGTAAAATCTAAACTCATGAAGCCTTTCAACGACTATGATTGAACTCAAATTTTGTAGACTTTAATTAACTTGCATATATGCATTTGACAAGCATCTCTGATTTACCACTATTCTTCCATACTAGTTATTGATTGTTTCAACTGTCAACCACCTCATCGATTCTAATAACTATTTTCTTAATATGATTCATCTAGTCAAAACATTGGTTTATTTTCACTTTTATGTTCAATTTTTATTTGATCACCCAACAATACACTTGTACTTGCAAGGAAATTAAAAATGAGTATCCTAATCCCTCCCGATCAATAGCATTCCTAAAAGTACATTGCCATTAAAATTTCACATATATGGTTAAAGAAATTCAAAATACAATAGTTATGTACTTGAAAGAAGAGTATGCACTTCATTTTATATTCTTCACATTCATCCTTCCCGTCGATGTGAGCTCTTGGGGAAGAGCAGCATGTTATCCCTAAAGTAACCTTCATCTGTTGAGTAACGGACCTTCTACTCAGCACCGTCAGATCACTAAAGTCGACTTTTGTCCTTGCTTGTCAAGTAGGTCTTGCACTCAAGCTTGCTTTTGCCTTTGCACTTGAGGGCTAATCTCCGTCTAGCTCAAGGAAACCTTCGCATGCCTCCATTACCTTTTAGGAAGCCTACACCCCATAGAAATTGTGTACCTAACACTGCCCCTTGGCTCGTAAGTCCTAGCACAAGGTTAGAATTATAGCTCTTCCAAAGTAATATCACACTGATGGCTCAGGCTCTTAAGGAAGGATGCCTTCTTCACCTTCTACCTAAGCTGTGTGCGAGAAGCTTGAGCCAATCCTAGGAAACAATGAAGCTTCATAGGGTCTTTCTGTCCAGTTGAAGGTAGTCTCCGTCTTCATAGACATGTCTATTTCACCAAGCCTTTCTTTGAGACAGTGCCTAAATTGTTATGCCCATGCCTTTCACAGACATGTCTTAAGGGTTTTTTTTTTTAATTAATAAGAGCTTTAAGTGTGTGCTAGGTTGGAAGATAAAAATGATATGAAAGTTTTTATGAATGAGGTTAACGTGTAATTTTATACTTAAAGTATTTTTATGAAAATTTATCCTCAATTTTATCTTCCAATTGAATTCACTCAAATTTTGTTGGGATGTTTTTTCATTGATAGAAGGAATCGCAATGAGTAAGAAAGAATTGGAAAGGGAAGGAAGAGCAAGGAACAAAGTTTTTTTTTTGGGTTATTATTAAGGGAACAAAACGCAAATTCCTTAGTTGTGTTTGGTGTAACACCCTCTCAAGTATAACATCATCCTTATGCCATGATATTATATTCAGGAGTTACTACTTATAAATTAGTGGACCTTTCTTAAATATCCATAGTAAACTTAGTCGATTCGGGCAATACTAATTTGGATTATTATTAAAATATATAGAAATATAACACAATATTTATTAAGTACAAATTCAAATACTAGAAAAACTCTTCTATGAGCTTTCATATACATCTCTTTTGCAATACATTGACAAACTTATACATATAACTAAGTAAAACTGATAAAAGCTTTAGCTTTTGAACTACTACAAATCCGATGCTTCTGGATAGCAGTCTCATTGTTCTCTGGATCAATCTGGAGACGACATAAAAAATATAGGGATGAGAATTCTAAAATTCTCAATAGGGTATCCTCAAAATCCATAATAAAAATTTGTCATCATTTTCGTCTCAACCATTTCGGTTTATTAAGAAAATGTGATTATACAACATGTATCAAGGTTCATTTTAAAGTTCTAAAATCATTCTACAGAAGTGAATTCCTTTTATTATTCAATCTCTTAATATACATACATCATCATATAAAGTATATACTGTTAAATTTAAACTTAAACATATTGGCCTCAATATCAATGCTAAATCACTCACTTATCCCATAAGAGACAAAGGACTACTTAGGGCAATTGCCACTTCGACTTGTCTTGGCCCTTAACTGTTGTGGCTTAGATCACTCTACGGTAATAGATTACTTTTCAGGATTGAGCACATTCCTATACGAAGGATCTTATGAGCCCCATTCCTATACATATGGATCTTCTAAGCTCATTCCTATACATGATCCTTGGATTTTTTTCTCTAGTTCACACAAATCTATTCCTAACCAAGTTTGCTCCTCGACTCAATGCAAGGGTAGTTAGGTTTGCTCCCTGACTAACCGGATTTTACTCTCCAACCCAATAAGACATAATTTCAAGCTTTTCTTGCACATGTAAGCAATTGTCAAAAGTATTCACAATCTTGTGCACATAACATCATCCATAGAGTCACATATACAAGCATCACAATCATATATGCATCTTAATTATAGATGCACACCTATTGCTCATTATCTTAGCTCTAGGTCATAGAACATCTATTAATACTTTCAGTCTCAAACATTCAACTTTGTATATGCATAACATCATCGATAGATCAATATGGTATCAATGAGATCAAATCATAGACATTTCATCAACTATTCAACCAATCTAGTATGCTGTCAAAATTTCAGTTCTAAAGAAAATTATGGTTAAATTATTAAACATGATCAAAACAGAGCAAAACTATTTTTCAGAGTTAATTTAATATGTCAATGAGACCCTGTAAAAATTTCAAAGCGTAATAAGGTCTTTGACTATATTAATAAAATTTTACAATTCCAGAGGTTAGAAATGGCCCAGCCTCAGCCAATAACCAAAATTCTCAGTTTTCTACCCCATCAAATGAATATATAAAATCATAAAAAAAATTAGAGTTGGACTTTAAGATGTCCCCAAAACACTTTAAAAATTTCAGCTCAAAATTTGATTATTTGATATGGTAACAAGATTAGACAAAATTAGTACTACAAACTTGGCTGGTTGGGTAGAAATCTTGAACTTTTTCAGTTTTCAATTTTTTTAAAATAGTATAATAACTTTAAATAACTCAAGACAATTTTTGGAAACACTTCCATATGTTAGGTTCATTATATAAAAATTTTAGCTCAAAATAATATCTCCAACTATGTTAGAAAAATCATGAAATTTGACGTGCTTGCTCAAAATCTGGATTTCTAGCAACGCAACACACAAATTCTTTTGAAAAAATAGTTTCCTAACAATACCCAAATGCTCCACCAAATTAAACACATCAAGATCTATTGTATAATTAGCCAATAAAACAAAAAATATCAAGATCAAACACTTAAATGAATTTCATAATTAGTTTTGAGAAAAGAGGTTAAAGAAATCCCTACTTGGCTCTTGGAACTCTAGCTCTTCTTCTTGGTCCCCTTCAAAAGCTTTACACCCAAATTTTTATTTGACTCTCTCAAATCCTCTTTTAACAAAGCAGGAGCAACAGTTAAGATTGTTGATATGATGAGGTGAGGGTTTGTGATAAGGGGTTGATTTGAAATCACAAAAGTAGTATATAGATTGAGCCTTGGTAATGGTTATGGAGTTTTTTGGATGAAACTTTTTCTTGAAGCTAGGAATTTTACTTTGAGGAAGAAGAAAGTGAAGATTCTTGAAATGGGGTGTGTAGGCCGAACTTTAAGGACAAGAAATGGCAAGAATTTTGATTTTATTTACATTAAGATAATGTACACATAATTTGTATTATGAAAAAGTTTTCTTAAAGATATATATTGTAATTTTGTACAATTCTTATTGGCTATTGAAAAAGGCAATGGTGTGGCTCCTCTTAAGCCACACACTTGTCACTTAAGGTATCCAACTTGCACTGTAAATTTTATATGGTATGTGAAACTACACATCATAATTTAACCGAATGACTAAAATACCATACTCGTAAAATAGATATTACCTTAAATTTAATTCCATATCTGAAATCTTCATTTCTAACTATTTCTATCATCAATCCTATATTTTCTTAGTCTCAGGCATCTTCGAATCCCAATTCTGGGGTTTCGGTGGTCCTGGCTAGCCTGTGGGATGGTTACTATTCATTTTTTTTCATCATCATCAAATTGTTCTTATTTTAATTAGCCAAATTAGAATCGTAAAATTCTAGTTAATAAAGTCTAGTAAAATTTTTGAAATAAATTTTGGGGTATTTTTGAAAGTTATGGAATAAACGAATAGAAAATAGTAATTATAGTTATTAACTTCACAAAATTTTAGTTCCACTCATTCCATTCAATTTTGTAGGCGAAAGAAAAATTAACTTTAGGGGTATGTTTGCTCAGGAGGAAAAGAAATTGTGTAAATTTTCATAGACAAGCTCTATATGTAAAATTAAATGTTATACATAAAAAATTTACGTCTATTTGTACTCTCTAATCAAGCATACCTTTGAGGTGAAAAAAGAAGGGGAATTGTTCCCTATGAGTTCCTTTTTGTTCTTACCTATCATTAAACTCCCAAACAAGAGAAGTTCCTTTTCATGTCATTCATCTTCACTTTCTCTCATTACCGATAATTTAAACACACTAAATGTAATAGTTAACTATAATACCTCAAGTTTAAACATCCCAAAAGGACCTTGAGTGACCTTCAACGTTACCTTTAGGACCATATTCTAGTTCCCATATATGCTAGATGAAAATCGGAACATAAGTTTCAAGATATAACTTTGGGTTTTATGTTGTCAAGCATGAACCTTGTCTAGTATTTTGCAAATATCTTGTGCTACAAATATCTGTTTGATGTGATTCTTGCATCATTAGAAAGCTAATTTAATTCTCTACAAGTTCTATTTCTATTCCCCAAGACCAATTCCAAACACATTGAGAATTATTAGTGAATTAAATTTCAATTGCAGGTAAATATAATAATGCATGCAACCCCTCCCCCTCCCCCTTTAGTGTTGATCACCACGAGGTTGTGTGAGACACCCAAAATATCCAAAATGCACATTTTAGCATCATATCATATAGGTTTTTGCCCTAAATACCTCAAACACTTTATACACGAACCCTAATCTCCCTAGCTCTCCTCCTATCTCTATACATGAATTTCCAAGCATCCCTAATTTATTTTAAGAAATTCCAATTGATTTCCATGGACTTATCCTTCTTATAAGTTTGTTCTAAGTATTCCTAGCCCTCTTCTTAAATTTAGTTGTTATTAGGGCTCTTATTGTTTTTTTTTCTTCCTTGTTACTTCCAAATCAATTCTAATAGTGTTCCAATATGATTCTTTGGCAGCTAGAAATGCCATTTCAAGTTCTCAGGATCACATAGGCAGTGGTCATGCACTCCCAGTGACAAATGATGAATGAGTTTGATCTAATGACTTTATTTTGCCCATTAAAGTAGCTTTGTTGCATTGAAAAGTATTTTCTTAAATCAAAAGATTAAATTATGCTATGCCTATGTTTTATGTGTGTTATGCCAAGTTTGGCAAAGTTGTGGTTTGACAAGCCTATTTTGAAAAGCATTATTTGGGAAAAGTCATGGAATAGTAATTGGTGAGCATGCATGTTTGGAATTGTATACTGTCAAAGTATGATATTTTTTCGATTTATGAATTTAGAGATTGATATGAATGATCATATATTTTAGAATTTTATAAGTATTTGAGCCTTGTAGGTTTATTTTTGCAAACTAGTTTCAGACAATAGCCATAGAGAAACAGACAATGAGTTGTTGTAAGATCATTAGTCTTTGTGCAAAGTTGTCCATTAGAGAACAATCTCGTTGTTCAAAGTATTCAGAGCATGAAACCTTATTAGGTGTGCAACTTATGAAACTTGATTAGGTGCCCTATTAGAGTTTCGAGATCAGAGTACTATTTATTTATTACATATTTAATTATTTATTATCAAATTTCCATGTTTCTCTATTTTTTACTATGATATGGATTTTGGAGAAATTTTTAATATTATTATGTAATTACTTATCAATTGTTTTCTTATGATGTATGTATACTATATATATATATATCCTGTTGCTTGTCCTATATGAGATATGGGTGAGAACTTGTTGATTAGGTTTTGATGAACTCACCCCTATCCTTTTTCCTCTTTGGTAGATATAGTTGTAGGTTCAGTCACACCTCAAGATCCACGTCTGTAGTGTTGCAATTTTCCATTGATGAGCTTCGTTTCAGTGTAAAGCTTAGTTTAAGCTCATGACGGCCATAATAGTGCTCCTGTAGTCATGTAAGCAAGGTTTCGGACCATGCATTATGTTATGACATTTTATTTTGCTTTGTAGTTGTTTTATTCATGATGTTTGGCTACAGGTCAGATTGGAATTCTTTTCAGTTTTATGTTTTGGAATAACTCACATTTATGGACTCCTGTTGGAATTGAATTATTTGGAATTGATTTATGGAATCATATTATGTTTGAACTAAGTTTTGTGACATTATTATTATTATTATTATTATTATTATGTATGTCATTCACGTCATGTTACTTAGAGGCTTTCATGCGGTACAATGCATGAGAGAAAGAAGATGGAAGGGGCACTTATGGGTCCTATCCTATAACCTAAATTGAGTTGAATAAATATATTAATTTCTAAATAAAAGGTGTTTTTGTCTAAACATATCTTTTTATCTTACACATTATGTCACCAAATCATGATAGTATTATTTTATACAAGAGAATATTTTATATAGTGCCATTGCAGACACTGTATAGTATTAAAAATTTATCAGCCCTTGTCACATCAGTCGTATCAAATGGCACTAATGTAGAAATTATTGTAAATTAGATTATTAATCAAAATTTTTGACATATTATTGTTTGAAAATAATAATCATGCTTTGTGATTTGAATAAATCGTTGTAATTGTTTTATATAAAATTATATGTTAAATGTTTATTAGCTTTTTTTTATCTCAATTGGATGTTTATTACCTTATAATGTATAAAATTATGTTGATTAACACAAAATACTAGAATAGTACACCTTTTTTTTGTATCAAAGACATAAATGTTAGGAATTCTTCCTAGGGAGTTTGGGAGAGGAGGGAGGTGGGAGACGAACAATAAAACCTCCTAATCAAAAGGTGTGGGAGAGAACTACTGCCACTAAACTATAGGCTCAATCACCAGTATGGTACACATTGCTTAGCTATGATTCCAAAGCATGGTTTTATTTTATGAAAAATGATCTTACATAATACTCTATCTGTTTCAAATTAGCTGTGAAAAACAATACAACACATAAATTAAGCAAAATAAAAAAAAATCTTAGTAAATGTAAAAATTATATAAGTTGGCAAAACTACCCTTGAATAGAGATGTCAAAATGGGCTGAGCCCGCAGGGTCGGTCCGCCAAACCCGCCAATTTTAGGGTGCTGGGTTGAAGTTTTGAGCTCGCCGAAAAATTTCAACACGCTTAACCTGCGGGTTTTGGCGGGTTGGGGCGAGCCTAGCCCACTGGCCAAGTTTCCTTTTTTTAAAAAAAGAAATTTATAATTTATTAGTAAAAAAAAGTAAGAAACTTATGGCCCAAAAAGGATAAAAAGTAAGAAATGTATACACTCATCAATTTAGTAACAATGTACAGTTGAAAATATTCACTCAAAGTTAAAACTTAAAAATAAAACAGTCATAACTCACAAATAACACTATTAATAATAATATTTTTTAATCAAAGTTGCTGTATAGTTGTTATGAACTTTGAAAAATTGGATATATATAAATAAAAAATATTATTTAAAATTTTTTAAAAAAAATTTAGAAAAATATTAAAAAATATTTTTTTAGGATTTTTTTAATTTTTTGACAGGCTGGCTCGCCAACCCGCCAGCTCGCCCTAAAATGGGCTGGACTGACTATTTCAACCCATACTTTTTTGGCAGGCCTGTTTATGATGGGCTTTTGGCTGGGTGGGCCTAAATGGGACGGGCCAGCCCGTTTTGATACCTCTATCCTTGAATAGTTATTTTTACTCATCATTATATATGTATTGATTACTTAACTAATACATTTATATTAAGGTATAAATAGAAGAACAACTTAATACTATCTGCATATTATAGATGAACATATATTTTGAAACATAAAAAAAAAAAAAATTAAATAAATGATTGTTATTCTAAAATGGAGGGAGTACAATTCATCTAAAAAGCATTTACAGTAATACTAACTTTTATATAGATGTTGGGCAACTCAAGTGAAAAGAGAAATTTATCATAAGAGTGAGAGAAGTAAATTTGTATTATATAACCATATATGGATATGATGGTCGAGATTAAATGTTATTCAATAATCACATTATCACTTTAAGAAATCACATAACTTTACGGTCGAATCGTGATATATTTATATATAGTTTTGATGCACTCACATGAAAAAGAATTTTACACCATCATCCAATTAAATATATCTATTTGTATGACTTTTAAATAGTAGGTGTGGAAGTTAATTATATTTGTTGATATGGCCCTACATAAATAGATGATTGTGTAAATTTTTTTTTATACTATCAGTGTATCAAAATTAAATCTATATAATATCACATAATTTAATAGTCGGATTAATTATATTTAATATTCATGAAAAGTTATTAAATAGAGTAAATGTACTAAACTTACTCTTATAGTAAATGGATTCCCACCGATATAGATATATATGTAAAAACATAGTCATCAAAATTAGATCAGACCGACTGGTTCGGACTAAAAATCGATGAACCATCCACTAGTTCGGTTCTTTAATTGAACTCTCTGCGAGAGGGGACGGGCAGATTCCACAACCAGTAAGCCTATGGCATTTGTCTCTATATTATATATTGCATTAAACATTGTATATTATATATTGATTGAATTAAATCCAGTTTAACTATTGGAACCCATTGCCACTGGTTGGACAAATGATCTAGTGATTGATGTCTTGGCCGAATCGATCACTAGGTCGACCATGATAACCATTTATAAAAGTGTGTTAAGTGTAAGGTTTTACCACAATAATTTATCCTACTTTTGTATTAACTTTGGTTGATATTTTCTTGCGTCTATGACCTATTTTTATGATATTCTAGTCTTAATTTTTTGTAAGGTTCTCCAAATCGCTAATACGGCTAAATGTCCGTCTCACTTCTCGTGGCGGCCAAGTTACGTACAAGTTTGTTACTTTGAACGGAGGTCACAATTATGCGGCCAGATTAATCTCATGGGGTCGCAAACGGGACCATCAATTTAATCTTCACCGAATCTTCTGTGCCTCGTTCCAACTTTCCGTTTTATCTGTTACTATCCACCATCACTTTCCCTTTTTTGTTTTCAGACCTGGACACGCTGTTTTTTATGCGACTAGCAATACTTCCATCTTACGAATTATTTATGATGCAATCATGAATTTGACTAACACGAGATCTCATTTTAACAAGTTGAATCTGTGTAAATTTTTTATATATTGCCATCTATTCATATTCTTCCATTAGTATGATCTTTTAAGCTATAGATGTGAGAGCCAGCCATTTTGAATACGGTGATATTATATTTATAAAAAAAAAGTATAAATTCAATTCTTATATAAGATGGATGACTTATTGTGAGAGTGAGATAAATAAATCTTTATCAGTAGATTACATGAATGATCAATGTTTAAACATAAGATTATGTAACCTTTTTAAATGAACGTATGGGTATTAATTTTCATTAATTAACTTTTAATTTTTACCGTTCATATATAATTATATGATTCAGATTAGATAAATTTATACTTTTAAATTTTACATTACTCATTTCAATAAAATATATACTTGTCATTATTTGATTAATAAAATGGATAAAATGGAGGTTAAAAAGAACTTGACGTAAGTATTTTCCGTAACATTACTCTTGAGAGTATGTATCTGAATTAACGTCATCACTGTTTCATAAAGACAAATCTTTTACACCACGTTTGGATAGCATCACTTTTCCCATTGCAGTAACAAAAGTGGCACAGGAGAAAGTGATACTGTTTGTTTTAGTTTTCTACTTTTAAACAAAGTGTCTCGCTTTAGATAAAATAAAAATTATTCTAATAGTTTATTTTTCTTTCTCACATCTATTTTTTCTAAACTCACTTTTTAACATCTTTCCCAAAATATAAATCAATTCTTTCAAAATTAATAATTAATTCCTTCAATATTAATTATTTTAAAAATAATTCTATCAAAATCTAAATCAAATACACAATAGTCAATTACCCATACGTGAGCCATTGTTGGTGCTCTCTGTTTTGCTTATGATATTTGTCTCTAGTCTTGTTATTGGCCGCTTTCCCAAATGCGAGTTTTCAGTTAACTCTCTTTCTCTGAAATCATTTATGTGCAACAAATTTTCTGGGACTAATTTTGAGGGAACATTTTCCCCAAAAAATTAGATGTTAATAAAAAATTGCATTATCTCTCTTGATAACAATGATTTCACAAACATGATCAGAAGGACCATCTAGATTCTAGCTTCGTGGCTTTTCAGCCCTAGGTCATCCAAGGCTGCGCATGTGACGTAGCAGTTCATTGAACACAAATCACTAGGAGTAGGATCAAACACAGCCTAGGTGTGTCACCAAATACCTATGACTTACGGGTCCCTTAAGCATCCTCAATGGAATCTTCTCAAGTCTGAACCTCATTTTTTTTCCAGTTACCTTCCGTTTCCGCCATCAACACCTGTCTCTTTCTGTTTCGTTTCTACGAAACACCATCAATTTCGCGGAAGCTCACTAATTGACTAACACCACCCCTATTACCCACCCTTGCCTATATAAATACTTTGGCAAGTTGGACACTTTTCAATCCATCAATAGTATGTTCTGTTGATTAATCACGTCATTCTTAGGTAAAGCCACCAGTTCATCCTAGTTCCAGCAAGAATTTTTTTTTTTTTCCTTTTTTTCATTCCCCGGACCCAAATTCCAGAAACCTGATTAAGGGGTCGAAACACTCGTCACTTCAAGCAATCCCCACATTGGTAACTCCCTTTCTATTTGAACACTGCATAGTTAAACATGCTTGGTGTTAGCAGCCATGTCATGATGAAAGGCAAAAAGCAGGGCAAAAGGACCAAATTAAAGGATGTCAAGGTTACTTATATCTCAAGCCCCATGAAGGTGAAGACCAGTGCTTCCAACTTCAGAGCTCTGGTGCAAGAGCTCACTGGCCAATACTCCAATGTTGCTGAAATGTTCCCGGAAGCTAATAATGATGCTGCTGATGAAGGTGTTAATCACAAGGGGTATTCAACTCAACAATGGAGTGAGGCATACTTGCCCGAGGCTACTAACTGGTTGAAACCTGGTTACGGCGAGTTGGATTCCAGATCCTCGATGGAACCATTGAACGCCGACCTGCAGTGTGATATGTTGAGCTTTGATATGCTATAAATTTATATTTATATGTGTATATAGGTATGAGATAGTCATAGACCAAGGTGAAAGACTAGCTATATAAATACAGCAAATTACAAAGAACTCTCGTCTCATTTTGATGAAATTCACCCTGCTACTTTCTATTTGTCTTTGTCCTAAATGTATTGTGTATCGTACAGTGGTGGAGTGTAATGATATTATAAACTTAGAAGAGGTTGGTGTAATAATTTCATATTCTTAGAAACCTTCTGACCAAATTTTATAAACACAGAGAAGGTGCAGTGAATTTTACTAAATATTAGGGGAGCTTAATGTAATTTGCCTATAATGTGAGGTTTTGTGATTCTTTTTGTACCACTTGCAGCCTCTTAATTACATGTAGTATTGAAGTACTAATTGCTCGGTCCCTGGTGGATCAATTGAGTAGAAAAGTCGTACATGTGGTCAATCAATTGTACTTGTGAAAGCATGGTATGTAGGCGAAGAAATTAATCTCTCAAGAGGAGAGTGTTATAAAGCAAGCAGAGGACGCGCACGAAGTCATCCAAAGACTCAACACAAATCGCTAACAGCAAACTTCAAAATTGACAGCTGCTTGATGGCCTGGTTATGTAAATGAATTTTGGGTATAACATATGTCTTGTAATCTTTTTAATATTTAATAACAACATTTAAAAAAAACATTTAATATTTCAATAAATATTAAAAACATTCAATTCTTCATCTATTTAGTAATTAGGAGACTGTTCATGATGGATGCGCTTGCTCCTCTCACTCAAGATTTGAAGTCAACTTCTTGTAAACATTTATGACCCTATATGTATTAAAAAAAATAACGAAAAAGATTGAATAAAATATTGTTCAAAGTTTAGCAGCCTTAATATATTGCTTCAACTCCTCCAACATTTGTCATAAGGACTACATAGTGCCTTGTGCAATGCCCTGATTTTTTTATCCGTTTACAAAATTATTAAAATACCCTGAAGGTGAAATTTGCATAAAACTAAGAAATAGCCGAACCTCTGGGGTTGAGTGAGGTGTTTGATGGGCATGATGTGTAATTAGGCTTAATCGAGCTAAATGACTCTAATTAGCACTAATTATGCCTAATTGAGTATAATTATGAATAATTAATCTTAATTAAAATTTAATCACTTTGATCGATGAATCTAAAGATAATTTAATTATCTGGATTAATTATAACCTCTCAGAGATTAATCAAGCTTAATTTCATCCTTGATCATAATTAACAAGTCTAAGAAACAAATAGAATATTCATTACATCATAAAAGAACAGAGGGGACAACATGCTTTTTGTAAAAATGCTTTCATAAAGACAAGGGAATGTGTCCTAAGAATATTGTAAAAAAATTATTTTAATTCAAATCCCATGTAGAAACCTATTATTTAATTAATATTTATATCTTAAAGATTTATTCTTTTTCTTTTTGGATTAAATTTATTACATGAAAATTCACCAAACCCTAATTTACACCTTTATTAAAATTCCAACCTCTAACCTTACCCGACTTGAAGCTCATGGCCTTCATCCCCGAATGCACTATCTCATGTTATATTTTTTAAACACAAAGACACACACACTCTCACACTTTTATATCTCTCATTTCTCCAACATTCTCTTTGTCTCCAACCTTGAGGTAAGAGAAGAATCTCTAAGTTCTCTCCGTCATTTTCAAACTCTCTCAATTTCTTGTCATCTTCACCATTCCAAACACAAACCAAGCTTCTCTCATGAATATTTCTCCATACACCTAGGCAAAATACAACTCTCACCATTTCTCTTTCAAGCCAAAACTGCCACCACCAATCTAGACAAAATGTAACGCCCCAATTTTTCTTTTTATGCAAAATGATCAAAATATCTCTGAAGTCATTTTTGCATGAGAATCGAGGAATCGAGGACGGTAGGACCCGGCCATTCTTAAAGGGCTAGTTTAATGTTTGAATGGGACAATATGTGTTTTAGATAGCTATCGATATGAAAATCGAAATTCCTGATTTTTTTCGTGCTCAAAATTATCAAAATACCCCCGGTGGTAATTTAACACGGGATTAAGTGATGACCAAACCTATGCACGAGAAAGGGGGTTGAATCGTGCTTTAATTTTCCTTTTCTTTTCCCTTTTGTGTTTCTTAAAACTTAAACAATACTATCAAGTGTAGACATGAAATATAGCAGAAACAGCGTTAGTATACATTAGAAAGTAACTTTCTGAACTAAATCAAAGACATAAATAACGCGTTAAAAGATAGTTTTCAGAAAACACAATATAAAGAGTATAAAACATTAAATAAAATAGAGTTAAGAAAATAGAAGATACTGCATATAGGTTTTTATATTGGTTCGGCCACCCTCCCTACATCCAGTTCTTAACCATTGTTAAATTCCACTAAACCTTTATCAACCCGAGGAAGTTAGATAGTTTTTATAGTAGCCTTCTTAAGCTCCTACCAGTGACTAGTAGCTCACTTTACCATCACACCCGAGCAGTTTTGACTAGCCTCTCTAAGCTAACTCCGTGACCAGTAGTTCACTCTACTGTTACCTTACAAGTAGTTTTTGTTTAGCCTCTTCAAGCTAACTCATAGCAATTACTACCGAATCGTAGTTACAAAGGTTTGTGTTTGGGTTTGAACGTATGATCAACAATAACAGACCTGGAAAACTTGACTAACTTCTTTCTATAGATTCTTCTTGGGAAGAATGTATGATCTACTAAGAATGTATAAACAAGATTTTTACAAGAAATGAAACCGATTACAAGCAATAATAACTTTACAGATGATGAAGGCGAATTTCTATAGTGTTTCAGCATTATATTTAAGTAAAAATTCCTTTTTCAATAAGCACAACATCTCCTTTTATACTTGATTTGCATTTATGACCATTGCTCTTGATCTGTCTTCTAAGTGAAATATGTTGATCTTCTTTTTGTGTCTTGGAAATGCAGTCTAAAGGAGTAGCTCGGTGTTGTCAAAGCAGTTGTAGAAGCCATTGTGAAATAAAAGTTTCTGAGTCCACCTTCAGAAATTGCTTTTTATAAGCTTCAGAACCCTTCAGAAAGTATGAAGAGCTATATTCTTTTGAATGACAACAAAGCCAATTTAAAGAAAATATTTTGGAGAACGACTAATGTGTACCTTGAGTTTCTTGACTAAGCTTAACAGGTATTTTCGAAATGCATAAACACGGGCTTGAGCGAGAATAATTTGATTTTACATGTGCAAAATGTTTTATCTCGTGTTAAGAGACTGAGCTTAAACGAAGTGAACATTATACCATGTAAAATATGCTTATGTGCATCAATGAATGAAGCAAATCAATTTAAGAACAAGAAACCAAGGCAAGGGTCTTCAGAATGTAGCACGAGACATTAGAAAGTACGTGGAGAATGAAGAAATCATACAAAATTTGAAAACAACGTGTTACTCAATCTTCAATCATCATATTCGCAAAATCATTTATCATCATAAAGCCTAGATTGAAGATCAGAAGACCAAAGAATCATCAAGGAACTAAGAACGTATGTCAGAAAGCTCATTTCAATGTGGAGTATTGAATGCTACAGGAAAATGAGGGAAATTTGAATTTCAAATTTCAAATCTCGAGTCAAACCCAGTTTCAAAACTGGTATGTCATCTATTCTGCCTATTTGGTCAACCATCCTAGCTTCTAGAAAGAAGAGTTTAGAAACCATGATTAGGAAGTGAAAAAGTAGTTTCAGAAGGATCATCAGAAACCTCTATTATACAATAGCTTCTGCAATCGATGTGATAGAGTGTCAGCTTACTCTTCTAGACTAACTTTCCAAGACACAAACGGATGATCTACACTTCTCACTTGGAGATTTGATCAAAGGCAACAGTCATAAAGGAAGACCGCTATAAATAAAGATAATGTGCTCAAAAACTGATGAGCGGATTGAAGACATAAAAATGGAAACTCTAGAAAAATCCCTTCACACTTCTTGTGAAGTTCAACATATCATATAAATCAGTTTCCTTGATGTGTAAAAATATTCTTTCTAGTTCCTTAACGTTTGAATACTCTTCCCTGGAAAAGATGTTAGAAAGGAGCCGCTCAAGTTGTACCAGGTCTGTTTATTGAATATTTGTAAGGAAACTTAAGTGTAGGTTAGTTTGAGTGGTAACCCAAACACATAACGTTTGTAGCTTTGATCTAGTAGTGATCAGTAAGACATAATTTGGAGAGGCTAAGGTAAAACTACCTACAACGTGATAGTAGAGGCATTTTACTGATCACGATATAGCTTGAAAAGGTTAGGAAGAACTACTTGTAACATGGTGGCAAAGGCGTTCTACTCATCATGGGTCAGCTTGGAAAGGCTAAGAAGAACTACTTGCAACATGGTGGTGGAGATGTTGTACTCATCATGGTTTAGCTTGGAGAGACTGGGAAGAACTGCTTGCAACATAGCAATAAGGATTGTTTACTAATCATGATTCAGCTTGGAGAGGTTGGGAAGAACTACTTATAAGCTCTAGAACCCTTTAGAAATTATGAGCTTTATTGTTTTGAATGACAATAAAGCTAATTTAAAGAAAATATTTTGAAGAATGACTAATGACTGCCTTGAGTTTTCTAACTAAGCTTAACAGGTAAATTCTGAAGTGCATTACATGGACTTAAGCAAAAATAATTTCACTTTATATGTGCAAACATGTTTTATCTTATAGGAAGAGAATGAGCTTAAACGAAGTGGCTATTATATCATGTAAAGAATGCTTACATGCATTAAGGAATGAAGCAGATCAATGAAATAATAAGAAACCCAAGGAAACGGTCTTCAGATAATAACACGGGACTTTAGAATTTACATTGAAGAATGAGGAAATCATGCCAACCCTAAACGTAACATGTTACTCAGTCAATAATCATCACAATTGTAAATCAATTAGCATAAAAAAGCCAAGATTGGAGACTGAAAGATCAAAGAATGATCAAAGGATTGATTACGCATATCAGAAAGCTCACTTAACTATGGAGCACAGAACGCTATGAAAATAGAGGGAAATTTGAAATTCAAATTTCAAATCTCGAGTCAAACCCAATTTTATAACTGGTATGTCATCTTTTCTACCTGATTGGTCAACCACCTTAGCTTCTAGAAGGAGGAGTTTAGAAACCACAATCAGAAAGTAAAAAGAAAGAGGGACATCAGAAACCTTTACAATAAATGGCTTTTGCATCCGATGTGACAAGTCTTTCAACTTACCTCTTTAGACTAATGTTCCAAGACACAACATATGATCTACATATGTCACTTGGAGATCTGATCAAGGGCAACGATTATGAAGAAGGACCAGTATAAATGGATATGCTACGCTTTAATGCCGATAAGTGAGTTGAAAAATCATTACAAAACATATAAATGGAGGCATTCCAGTCATTATGGTTCAGTTTGGATAGGCTAGTTCAAGACTACACAATTCATCTTGGAGATGCTGGTTCAAAACTACTCAGTTCAGCTTAGAGAAGTTATTACAAAATTACTCATTTTGTGACAGTAGGGGTTGTCTACTGTTCACTATGAGAACTTGGGAAGACTAATGTAAAGACTATCTAGTTTACTTTGTTAGGTTGAGAAAGTTGTTAATGGAATCTCAACATGTTTTGAGTACTGGATGTAAGCAGGTTGGCCGAACCAATATAAAAATATTTGTGTTATCTCTCTTTTCCCTAATCACTTAATTTTTATGTTGTGTGATTTAATTTAATAATTGCTGAATTATTATTATTAAAACTGTGTTATTATTAAAATGCTTCAAAGATCTACTTTCTGAAACAACTAACCATGATTCCATTGCACTTCAAGTTTTAAGCTTGATAAGATCTTTTTGTTAAATGTTTCAGATTTGAAGAAATCTCCAAAGCACCATTCAACCCCCCTTTTCGTGCACTCTTTTACCTACACTACTCAGGTTAGCTTGGAGAGGTTGGGAAGAACTACTCAGTTTGTAGCAGTAGGGGTTATACTATTCACTGGTAAAAGCTTGTAAAGGCTACTGTAAAGACTATACAGTTTTCTTTCTCGGTTTGAGAAAGATGTTTAGTGGAATCTCAATGTGTGTTGAGTACTTGATGTAGGTAGGTTTGGCCAGACTAGTATAAAAATACTTGTATCATATCTTCTTCTCCTTAATCTCTTTTATTTTTATTGTAGCGCTTTATTATTTCTCATATGCTAAAAACATTATTAATTTGATTGTTTATTAATGTTGTACTTTAGAAATTTACTTTCTGAAACAACTAACAACACTTTTGCTACATTTCAAGGTTAATGCTTGATAGTAATTTTATTAAATCTTTTACATATGAAAAAGTGGCAAAGCACGATTCAATCCTTCATTCTCGTGCATTTTCATACCTACACTTTTTTACTTTTTTACTTTTTGAATGATGTTGTTAAACTTTTCCTTCTAGAAAGGTTTAGCTTGGAGAGGTTGGTCAAAGACTACACGGTTCTGCTTAAAGAGGCTGGTGAATAACTATTTGATTTCTGACAGAAGGGTTTGTCTACTGTTCACAGGTTATAGTTTGAGAAGACAATTGCAAAGATTATCTGATTTTTCTTTTTCTCATGTTGAGAAAGGTTTTAGTGAAACTCAATGGTGGTTAAGTACTAGATGTAAGCAGGTTGGCCAAACCAGTATAAAAATATCTATGCAATATTTTCTTTTCCTTTATCTTTTTTTATTTTTCTATTCTATGCTATCTTTTTGTAATACCCTAATTTTAAATTAAAAGGTTAGAAATTTTTTTTCAAACTCAGAAAGGTGCTAGCTACCATCATCTATCATTCCAAGTCCTGAATTCCAAGTGTGAACCCTACACGTCCTTGGAGGGCTATATGATTAGCTATATTCTTAGGACCGAAAGTCTCGATAATAGTTTCCTGGAGAAAAATAAGTTAAAGGACGATTTTTAATGGATTTTATGAAACCTTTAAACATCTCGTTTCTAGCCTACAAGTTTATAACAACTTGAAAATTTCCGAATTTGAACTAAAATCTAAAATTTGAATTTTGATTTGTTGAGATTTTGATTTTTCTAATATTTTATTTGGTCCAAATGGGGGCTATTTTCTTATTTACATTTATGTTTATAGTAATGCAGAGTAAAATAAATTAGAATATTAACTTAAAATTAAGAAATATAAATAAGTGAGGCTGCCCAAGCGGTCGGCAGCAAGTAAAGGGGTGCTGCAGCAAGGTAGGGGACTGCCTCAATAGTCATTTGCCACCCAAGCGGTCAACAGCTCATTAAAAGCCCCATTTTGGGGTCCAGAACCTTCACACACCCAAAAACACACCCCACACCTCACCCAAACATGAAAACTCCCACTCCTAACCCTCTTTCATTCCATTTCTCTCAATTTAACTCTAATTTTTCATTTCTAAGGCTTTAAATTATGTTGTTCTATTGATTTTACTCTCTTTTCTCCATTTATTTCTTGTTATTAGGGTGATTCTCTATGTTTCTCAAGGGAGAGAAGTTTTCTACCTTGTTAGAGATGGTTTTTGAGTATTTAGAAGTTTTAGAAGTTGATTTAGAGTTTTGTTGCTTCTATATCAAATACTGCTGTCACTTGTACTTCCTAGTGTGCTGTCGGTGTTAGCTTTTCACTGTTCACCTCTCCAGGTGAGTGGGTTCACATTTATGAACTCTATGTTTTGAATTAGAGTTATTTCCATGAAAATATGATTTACTGCTTAATTTTAGGGAAATATTGTACGAGGATTTAAAGTTTACTGTTGGATTATATGTTTTAGAACTTCTGATTTTAGAGCATGAAAGATGTTTTTGATAAAACTCATAGCACCAAGTTTGTTGAACTAATTTTAAGTGTATTTAATGATATGTGTTATGGTTAGAGACTTTTATGATTGATCCAATAGATTCTGGAACTGGTTTATGTATATGATATAGTTTTATACCAGATGAGGTTTAGAGATGAGTATAGAATTATGATTGTAAACTTTGCTATTTTGAAGAATGATATTGAGATTTCTAGTTATGAAAAACTTGATGGTTGAATTATGTTTTAGAGGATAAATAAAAAAGGATTTTAGAGCTTGAATCTTCATGAGATTCAGAATAGTCAATGGCTATATATTCTGTGGGCTTTTGGAATTACAATGTCTTCAAGTTGGTGATCCCTTGGACATAATTTCATATCCACAGTTATGTTAAAGTCATACTGTTAGAGTTTCAAGGATTCAAATGCTCTCAAAATACTAAGAGTTTATTGTTAATTCTATCCCTTCTCAATTGAAATACATGTGATTCAAGTTTAGAGAATAGTAACCTTGGTACATCTAACTGCCAAAAAGGAGGTGTACCAAGCGGTCATGGAGGCAATCTTATGAAATGTAAATCATGGTATATCTAACAACCATGGAGGCAATTCCTTAAGCAGCCATAGAGGCAATTCCTTAAACCTTAACTTTGGCATACCTGGCTGCCATCGAGGCGGTATGCCAAGCTACTGTAGAGACAGACTAGTGAGATGCCCATAAAGGGTGTGGATACTTACAAACAGTTGTTATAGCTTCATGCATATGTATTTATTATGCTATGAGTATTCTTTCTTATGACTATAAATAGTTGAGATTGCTTTAAATATTATATGTATGTAGTTGGAACTATTCCAAAATCTATTTAATTATTATTATTATTATTATTACTATTATTATTATTTGATGCATTGTTTCTTTGGTGTCCCATGAAAAAGGGTTTCAGGTGAGGACTCACTCACTGAGTTTTGGTTACAAAACTCACCCCTCTACTTCTTCTCATACTTTACAGATACAGAAGTGGCTGTGAGTATTTCCCAGCCACCATTGTCTCAGCAGCACTATATTTCCCGTAGTGAGCATTATTGTCATGGGTTTAGAGCGCTCTAATGTAGATGCAAGCAGGGTCCTGAACCATAGTACATGATTTATGTTTTGCATATATAATGTCATGCTGGACTATATTATGTGACTTTACCATATATAAAGGTTTTGTATATGATAGACTTCATAGAATAGAATATGAGACTGCAAATTTGGAAAATATTGGCTATATGTTTTAAAGACAGGTGATTTGTATGTAGAAAAAATTTTATGGTTTAATTTATTTTGTGATGTATTGTGCATATACAGAAATCCAGGTCACGAGGCTTACGTGTGATAGAACTTCTCACATACCAGTCACCTGTGCAGGTCAGGTCGTGACATTTTTAATATCAGCTTAAAGTTCATCTTTTTAGCTTATCTTCTTTTGACATTGTACTTCAAAAAGTTATTTTCTAAACCAACTAACATTGTTTCAACTACACTACAAGCTCAACCCTTGATAGTACTTTGTTTAAAGTTTTAGTTGTTAAAAAGGAAAGAGAAGTGACACACGATTTAACCCCCTTCTTGTGTGTTTTTCTACCTTTAATGTCATGGTTGACATACATAACCAAAGAATATATTGTTATACAATGCATAATCAAAGATTCCTGTTTCTCTATTAGAGTACTGTTAATTATGTTTTTAGAGATTATTGATGCTTTCCAAAGAATATTTGATTAAGGGCTATTATGTATATGTATGGATATGATTTTACAGAAATTGCTTTGTTAAGTTATATGATTGTATATATTTACATTTGGTTGTTGTTCCATGAGAAACTTATGGTTGAGGGCCTACTCACTAAGTTTTAGATGAAATTCACCTTTCTCCCTTTTCCATTATATATTCAGTGGCTGCTGTGAGTCCTTCTCATCCACCTGCTTCCTTGTAGTAGAGATTGTCAGTTGGTGAGCCTCACTTTGAAGCGAAGTATCTTTTTTTTTTTTTTAAGAGATAGAGTGCTCTAATGTACATTGCGGGCAGTGTCCCAGACAATAGAAATAGTCTTGAATTGTTTATCATGATTATTTTGTATTACATGATTGTAGTTCTTATCGTTATTTTGTATAGGGCAAATCATTATATTTTAAATTACAAAGGCATATTTAGAGTTTGATTATGAAATTATTTATCTGAAATTTGATTTCAAATAGCTAGGATTTGCATAAGATATGTTTTTATATTGCCTTGAAATTAGATTTACTATTATTATATATATATGAGAGACTTAGAGGTCACAAGGCTTACATGGGGATGAGATTCCTCACATGCCGGTCGCATTCCCAAATCAGGTCATGACAACCACCTTGGGGGATAGGTCTCTTTATGGCCTTGGTTTTGGCCATAGTTCTCCTGGTGTAAATGTGAGAGAGAGTGAAAAGCCATCGTGTTCCCTAGCAACGACCCCAATGTTGCGAAGTAGTATGGAAGTAGACTTGATGTAGACATGAGGTAGCTCTTATATCTTCTAATCTCGCTTTTGCTTTGATTGTGATGGAAGGTAAGGTAGCTGTAAGTACTCCACCAAGGGTATTAGTAATGGGTTTAGGCTTGTAATATCTTAGGTCCATGTGTCCCCTGAGTTATGTAGCTCCCTTAATTGTTATAGCAGTCATGGACCGCTATAGTAATATCCCTCAATGCCAGAACAGTGCCAAAATAACATAGTTTTGTTTAAGTGACCTTCAACCCTATATAAACCCTTCCCCACTTGGATTTCACCCCAAATCCAAAATCCCCACATTTCCAACCCTTCTTCTACCTCCCCACTCTCAACCCCACTGAATCTTACCTTCTCCAAGCTTCAAGGTAAAAGATTTTGAGGGTTATGTAATCTTTCTCACATCCCTTTCGTGTTCTATGGTTTGGGTTGTTATAGTTTCTCATTATTGTCAAGTGGAAGTACTCCCCAATGTTAAGAGAGTTGATTTAGAATTGTTTTAGAATTATCATATATTTCTCATGGGTTTTTTCACTTCAATGGTGGTAGACATTGGTGCCATTTCCTCTCTCGGGAGCTCTCTAGATCTTGGTACTTCATATTCCACCTCTTCAAGTGAGTGGGTTTGATCCTATGACCTTATGTTGGTAATTAGAAATAAATATTTTCTAATATTTTTAAGCATTCAAGAATTTAATTTTGAATTTTGATATGATATGAAACCTTTATGTATTTTTGCAAGAACAAGAAAACACGTTTTGGAGTTTTTCATGCAAATCATTGATTTTGAACATATGTGGGACCATTCTTGAATTTCAATTGTTATTGCGGTTTATTTTCATAATTTTAGACTTGATTTATGTCGATGAGATTTAGCAACATTTTATTTAGATTATGAAAGTGGAATGATACATGGTAACTAAGTGTTGTGGACCCTAGATTCATAGAATCCCCTTTTAAACTATAGCATGATTTTAGAATAAGGAGTTGTTGAGAGAAACTGAGTTGTGAGTTAACAACAATCAATTCGATAACCTTGGTATACCAAGCTATCCACGAGGGGCAGTTAGCTATATTCAGGTTAGTCCACAAGGGGCGCGATTTGTGAGGGACCATTGAATCTTAGTTAGGCACTCTTGGTCGCGAGGGAATGAGCATTGCCATATGATTACATAGTATTCTGTCTCTCTGTGATTCGTTAGAAGAATATTTATGTTTTCCTATGCTCTATTTGAAATCAAGGCAGCTATTATTATTATTATTATGTTTTATGGATGGAAATGATTTGAGCTTTGCCTTATTATTTATGTAAAGATTAGTTTGTTCAGCTTGGTAAGCTTCACATTGTCATGAAATAATTTACTTTTGTATAGAGTGCTCTAGTGTTGTGCAGGTAGGATCCTGAATCGTGCATGATTTAACTTTTTGTTAACCATGATTTACATTCATTATGTATTTAAGAATTTACAATTTCATAGTTCTTATGTATAGAGTAACTCAGCTTATTTTGTAATACATTTACAGTTGATTTATGAAATGGGTTATTTAGGATTATTATGAATTGAAATTGCAAGTTAAATAATATTTAGAAATGGATTTTCATAATTAAATTATCCATATAGTATAACCTAGTGACCATGAGACTTACATAGGGATAAGATTTTTCATATGTCGGATACGTTCGTGAATTGGGTTGTGATAAGTTGTATGTGAATGAAAAGCATAGATGTTTCCTTTTTGGATTACCTTTTAAATAGTAAGTCAAATTGCCCATTACCACTGCCCATGCATTTGAAAGTATGGTTAGTGGGTTGGAACGTGTCTCCATGTCGTGCTGATTAGGGGATCGTGGCCTATCTAGCTGAATTTAGACCCCGAGAGTGTGTCTTTCATTCTGACTGCGGCAAAGAGCTTCGACTTTGGGCCAGTGATTTGGGCCAAACTCACATGTCATTGGGCCTAAACTTGAGCTTTCATTATTGGATCATTACAAAAAGTTATTTATTTTTACGTACAAAATTAACCAGTTCAGACCAAAAATAAAAAAGTCAAACCAGTTCATTTTCTCTCGTAAGTCGTACTAGTAACCACACAGGTGATACGTAAGTAGTTAACGATCCAGTTATAAATGGCACAAAACAGGAGCAAGTACTTACCCACCATAACAACTCGTGACTTGTTGTACTAGATCCAAGCCCCGACAATGAAGAAAGTTAAAGATCGCTGTAACCTGTGAGACGCTGTGTTGTTACTGTGTCAGTATATCTCTGACATAAGTACGTAAACAGTGTTGGTAAAAAGTTTAGAAAATAAAAAAATAAAAAGAGCACAGAAAATGAGAAAAAAACTATTCATGTCAAAGCAACAAGAAAAACTCACCAAAACATTATAAAAAAAAATGGATAAAAAAAATCATCAGTCCTTGGAAGCAGAACAAGACATCTACAGATTGGAATGATCCATAAAAGCTGTTCTCTCTAGCTTTTCTCTCTCCTCTTACTTTAACCCAAAATTAGTAATAATTCACACAGAAAAAAAGAAAAAGAAAAAGGAAAAAAGCCTTGAACGGATACCATCATCTTTCATCATCATCGCCCGCATCATCAGAATTCCAAGGTGGGCTTTGCTTTGCTTCACTTCACTTTCTGCTACAGTGCATGGTAACATCAAACAACATGAGTTTTAGAAAAATAACACCATGGTGTTTTACTTTTGATGGTGCTAATTTTACTGCAACTGGGGATTGGTGATTTTTTCATCCTTCTTGAACTTGGATTTTATGTTAACTTTTGTTTATTTGGGGTAACTGGGGTTGGTGTCAAATTACTCTGTTGCTAGTCAAAGAGTGTGTGTGCGCGCTTTGACTTTTGAAGCACCTTTTCTCTGTGGGATTTTAATTTTATCCTGTTCCGTGAGTTGGGCTTGAGGGGCTACTCTGATTGTTCCACAATTTGTGCTTTTGTGACAGAAGTTTGTGTTTTATCTCTTTTGTTTTTTCTGTCTCACCTGGGCAACTGCAATTAAGGCTATTTTTTTTTTCTTCCTTTTTTGAAACAGTTTGTTATTTCTTTTCTTTTAAGTATTTGTGGGATTGCAAGAATTATTGAGATTTTAATTGTGAGATTCTCTCTTTCTTTTGCAAGTTGTGTTTTGTTTGAGAGCAGTCTTGTTTGCTAGTTGTGTAAGTTTTACTGATTGTTGGTTGTGCTGTTCTGAAGCAAAAGATTGATCCTGTAAGTTGTTTTGGTCAGGGTTTTCAGGTTTTATATCTTTTTCGGGGGCAGCAAGGGAATATTGAGGATATGTTGGTGAAGAAGATGAGAAGATAGCAGCAGCAAGCGGGATACTGAGCTGGGATTCTCAATTACCCAATTCCAATGCATGGTATATTAATTTCCTCCTTGCATTTCTTTTTTCTGTATATATATATGTTAACTTCAGAGTTTGTGTAGTCCTATGATGGACACTATGGTGTTGCTTGATTCCTGTAGTCGACTCCATCCAGCGGCGCATGGCTTAAGGCTTAGTAATTGTAGAGTTTGTGTAGTCCTTCTATTTTACATTATGTGAACTAAGGAAGAGTATAAAACATTGTGATTTCACTATTGATCGGTCTTTCTCTTTTGGATGAAGGAAGAGATACTAGAAGTTTCTGTTGTACTTTCAGTTTGTTTGCATCAGAACTTGACCATCACAACTCTGTGATATCTTGTTTGGTATTGAATAAGAATTATGAACTGGTGGTACCTGAACTGGACTGAATGCTTATAATTGGAGATAAGTTCATTTCTTTTCTCAGAATCTCCTGTCTTATGTGAATGTGGGTTTCTTCTCAAGGTTCCAGGGGCTATTCCTAGATATACTTTCATCAAAGAACCTAGCACCTACAGCTATTGATGTAGAACGGTTTTCCTATATTTAGCACAAGATACTTTTGCATAGTTGGGCAGGTTGAGTGATGCACATTATTGTTTTCTACTCTCTCTCTCTCTCTTTCTCTCTCTCCCTCTTGTAAAGTTTACGTCTCGCAAGATGTGATCATTAGTAAATATAAGTCTATCATGTTTTTACAATCATCTTTATCTATGTATTTGTTTACATGAGGGTCTAAGATGGTACCATTCCTAGAGTTAGTATCATTTAGTATCTAATACTTGATAGGCCTTGTAAGAGGAAGAGTATTTTTAATAGAAACAACACAAACTCTAGAGCAACTTTCTTATTTTTGTCATATTATTTAGCAGCTAAACAAACTAATGAGATGACAAATGTCTTCTTAACTTCTTTGCCAAGCATCCTAACAGTAATTTGTTTTTCACTTCTAGAGCATGTTGTATTCATAATTTCCCTGGTATTTCCACCACTTGTAGTGTATGGCACTTAACGTTTACTACGTTAACATTTGCGATGATGTGATTTGCATTTGATATCTTGAGAAGGTTTGTCTTACTGTTGCTTATAACGTAGAGCTTGATTTAGTGCACAAACTGACATGTATTAGCCCGAATCGGATGTATTTTGTATAGTTTTCAATGATACAGAGGCAAGCACAATTGATTCTTTTCGTGTGTCTGACTTTGATCAATCAGTTGGATGCCACATAGGGGAAGCTGTTGAATTGAGTAGAAGTAAGAATTTTTATTATCTGACTTGGAGAACCTCATGTGTTTCTAGCATAAATGGGATATCTTGTATTATCATATGCCATGTCAATTCTTCTGCATTAAATCATCTTACAGAACTGTTGCCCTGTTGTTTGTCCAAATGATAATTTATGGTTATTTTATTCACAAACTATGATTGGAATTACATGAGGATTGATCTTACAATCTGTTAGTGCATAACTTCGTATAATCTCATAAGAGAGCATTAAGAAATGCTATGGCAAACAGTCATGAAGGATAAGAACAAGGAATTGTTACACTTGCATACAAATACACATGTGGATGAATGTATATGCGGTGTTCCTCTTGGTAAATAGCTAGATATCTAGGTTGTCATCTTTATAGGACTGTTAGTCCACCTTTCAATCTATAATTACTTATTGTGGTATGTGATCCAGACTCAGTATTTAGCTCGCTAAGAGTAAGTAACCAGACAATTTCTGCTGGCCCTCTTCACATTGGTACTTTTGATAAGGTTAGTGTTTCCTGGTTCTTTTTACCTAATGAATTTTCAGCATGGTAAATAAAGTTATTGGTAGATAGTTGCAACATGTCATCTTACTTTGCACCTTTACTTTCTTTTCTTGTTTCAATTTAGTTGCCGACATTACTTGATAAAAGCCCATTGGCAAACCAAACAGAGCAACAGAGTTTGCAATTACACAAGGTTCAATCATCAAATCTGGTGGCAATATCAAGTGGTCATACAGAACACCAGGAAGAATCTGCCATGGCTGATGCCAGTCCTAGAACCGATATCTCTACAGATGCCGACACTGATGATAAGAATCAGCAGGTAATTTTTCCTTTTTACCTTTCATACTATCTTTTGCATTAAGTTCTATTGGTATCTCGAATCCATATCCTTTGTGTGATTGATCAAAATCTAAATATTATTCAAACATAATGCTTGAACATGTTTTTTCCATTTTGTTCCTTAAAGTAGATAAGAAGCTTTTTTAGTTGAGATTCTTGACAATCTTGACATTTATGGATTACATATGTGCAGTTTGATAGAAGCCAATCCCTTGCTGCTGTTGCTTCTGACTCCAGTGACAAGGATAAAACAGATCAGAAGGTAAAGCATGTTTCAAAGAGTAAATATCCATTTAGGCAGTGGAAAGATATATGTGATGTTACATTTGCCCTCTAGTTATAAATACATTGGTCATCCAACGATATGTGCAACATCAGTAGCCTTAAATGGGATATATTTTCAATCAAATTGTTCCTTAAATGACATCAAGTGTGTTATTGGAGAACTAAACTGATGGCATTATTGTAATAAAAGGAGAACCAATGCAATATTGCATATATAACTGTAGGGCCAAAATCCACGTTCACTCTGTTTTAAATTTTACTGTAAGGTTAATATAAAATTTTTTTTAATGGTATTTGTCACTTGATGATTATTTTTAAATTATTTCAGACTCTCCGCAGGCTTGCTCAGAATCGTGAGGCTGCAAGGAAAAGCCGGCTGAGAAAGAAAGTAGGAATATTTCTTTTATTTTTTTATTTTTTGCTAGGATTTATTTAAGTTTATGCCTTTGTCTATTGTATTCTTTCTCCATGTAGAGATTGCCATGGTATCACCATAACACAGAATGAAATGGTTTGATATTTAGTTGGTATAAAAAAATTTGTGAGATTTCGTCTCTAGTTTTAATTCTCATGGTGTTATATATTCTGATCTATGTGGCTATATGTTTTTGGATAATCAATTGGGATCTACAGATTGTGTGGGCCTATTGAAAAATTGATGGTGCATTGGACAATTATTTGCTCTGGCACTATAAATATTTATTATAGAAAACCATCTTTTAAGGTGGTCTGAAGATTGTGGGTTTGATTCCACCCCAAAAACTAGCTCGGGGAGTAGGGTGGCAGGGTGATTATCAAAGCCATTTTGGTCATATCCTTATGCAATGTGGGACATAGCACCACCCACCCTCCATGCCCACCAATGGATATATAGAGCGAAAAAGTTTGCGGGATTGGACATATATGGGTGAGCCAATATCAATTACAGGATAAGTTTTGATCATTTTAAGATTGTGGGACTAAAGAGAAGGAAAAAAGAAAGTGAAACTATAGGTAAAATAAGATATACTAAGTTATGGTACTAATTACATATATCCTGGAAACAGCCTCCTTGCAAAGTAGGAGTAAGATTACATACGTCTACCCTACCAAACCCCACTAGGTGGGAGCCTTGTGCATTCAACCACCCCTTGTTCTTTTGTGGTATTAATCACATAATACATTTAAATAAACAAATCTGTACATAATAATACAGAATATCTCAACATCCTCCAAGATGTAAAATTCTTAATACAAAAAGGGAATATGAAATTACTCAAGATCGGCAAGGCTAGTTGTGGCTGTATGTGCTTAATTTTCTCAGGTTGGCTTTCCATTTCTTATATACTGTGGAAAGTTCTGTTTCTGAACAGCTGAAGGATTCTTCCTTTTATGGCCAGAAAATATACACAGAATGAGTTCCCCTTTATTTGTGCTCTGATTAATTTGAACATATATTGTCGTAATTAGATATTGTACCTCCTTGCGGGTTGGAGTTACTCTAGGGCCTTACCTTTTATATTCTACTTTTCTAATTGTACATCAGGCTTTAAAATGGTAACTAGTAATTTGTTATGAGCAGTGGTATTAGTGCAATCCAGCAATTCTTCTATAGTTCTAATGTCTTTAGCCTCTATGATAGTTGTTAGAAATAATTATGTTTACTTCCAATTTGGCCATTATAATGCAAGATTTGGTACCATAAGCTCATTACCCCCACAGGCTTATGTCCAACAGTTGGAAAGTAGTCGTTTGAAGTTGACCCAACTGGAGCAAGAGCTACAACGAGCTAGGCAGCAGGTGAGGTTTAATTTTGCTCTTCCCAACACCCTCGTCTTTGTTTTCCCAATGGCACAACCATGTCAGTCATGTTCAGTTCAAGCCAAAACTTCTTGTTCCTTTCCTGTAGGGTATCATCATATCAAGCTCAGGTGATCAAGCACATTCAATGAGTGGAAATGGTATCCTTCTTTCCAAATATGTTATTCAGTCCTCAAGTTTTAATACTGAAATGTTTCTTAAAGATGTGGCAGTCATTATGTTGTAAGAAGCTTTTTCTGGAAACTGATTTAATATTTCCAATCTGACCGAGGTAATTGATAATCATCACTACACTGTTTTACAGGGGCCATGGCATTTGATGTAGAATATGCAAGGTGGCTTGAAGAGCAGAATCGGCAAATTAATGAGCTAAGAGCCGCTGTAAATTCTCATGCAAGTGACACTGAACTTCGAATGATTATTGATGGTATATTGGCACATTATGATGAGATATTTCGGCTGAAGGGCATTGCAGCTAAGGCTGATGTCTTCCATCTGTTGTCTGGCATGTGGAAAACGCCAGCTGAGAGGTGTTTTCTATGGCTTGGTGGTTTTCGGTCATCTGAACTCTTAAAGGTTCGCTTATGGTTTCCATTTGTTTGTGGTTCTCATGGTTTAGTGAAAGATATTATGGTTTTTCTGAGCAGTTGTTTTTCCTTGTAACATACATATGGTGTTATACGACTATGTTTCTGGGATTATTAAAATATAGATGCAACCTTACAGTTTTGTGAAAGAGTAAGTAATGGCTTGCTGCATTTATATTTGTGGTTGCTTCCTGATATTTCTGGTTGATCAATTATCTATACTCATATTTTAGGATTCTTATCATTGTTTAGGAGTATAGCTGTATAACCTGGACTGGTGGTCAGCCTGCCAGTGGGCTGGTTCACTAGGTTGGTGGTTTGACTGTGGTTAGTGGTATTGAACCTACTGAGAAGATAATGATTTTTTTTTAAATGATGCTATATGAAAAAGTATTTCATCTTTTTAACAGAATACAACTTTATTATACTATTTTCCGGATTTTTAATTTAAGGTTATACTCTAATAAACATAACATAAATACAAAATGAAATTTCTAAAGTTTTCTATTAAATAACTAAAATAAAGACGTACGTGAATTAATATTTGGAAAAAAAGAAAGAAACATATTCTATAGATTGAGAAAAAATTAATCTCTTTAACAGCACTAAATTATTTTGATAAAACTTTATTGAAGAAAAAAGGGTACTGGGTCAACACTCAAGTCGACTGGGTCAATGTGAAATCCTGTCCCAAACATCAATTGGATTGGCCCAAATAACACTTAAGGTACTACTCCCTTTAATTTATTCATTCATCTTGAATCTTATGGTTTACGTCTTCAATTTTGCCCTTGTTTTGAATAATGGAATACTATGGTATCATTTTTTGCTACATGACTTGTGCTATGGTATGATTTCTAATTTTCACCTCTATGTTAGAAAATAGTGTGTCTCTTGTTGAACTTATATTCTATATACTCCAACTTTCTTCTACTTAAATGAAAACCATGTTCTTCTAAAGCTTGTCTCTATTGTTTGTAACCTCTTATTTATTTATTTTCCTTCAACTTTTAAACTAAAACTATATCATACATTGTGGCACCGGTTCTTGAATATGTTCAGTAAATACATCAAAAACCGAGATAGGGGCTCAAAGTTGAGCTTGGTGTAGTCCTATTGTAATTGGGAAGCCTTTTGTGGGTCAGCCTTGTGTTCTCACACTTGCCATAATCCTATCATACATCTTTCTGATTGCTTGAGTATAGTATCATTCCAATTGCGGTAAAGAATTGTATGTTTTTTTGAGTTGATCACTTTTAAGTCTCAATGAATGATAATAACAATGATAAAAAAGAAAAGAAAAGAAAAGAAAAGATAATAATAAGCCTGTTAACATATCCTCTTTACAATCAAGCTAAAAATCCTCCAAATTCAAAATTTCACTCATGTTGTAATTTACACATCAAGAACTATTTAATACATGTGAGTGAGATTTTGAATTAAGAGGATTTTTAGGCATATTGGTTAGGAGGATTTATCATTTGTCAAATGATAAAGTTCTTAAAATTTTTGCCTGCCTTTCCCTTTCTGCTACTTTTGGAAGGAAATGAAGAGGGGTTTAAAGAGAACAGATCACCATTATCGTTTGTTGTTTCTTACAATGCAATTTAAAAATGCTTCTAGTGAATTCATTTTTTCCCCTTCTATTTTTTGTTTTTGAATTTACACACAATAATGCATATGAACTGTTCGCATGTATGTCTTAAACCTCTCAAGTACATGGTGTTCTTATTATCGTGGCAACAAGCACCATTTTCATTTCTGAGTCCCTTATTAGTTTATTTACCTTTGATGCATTGAATTCGGTTGCAGCTCTTGGTAAATCAATTGGAACCTCTCACAGAGCAGCAGCTGGTGGGTATTACTAACTTGCAGCAGTCTTCCCAACAGGCAGAAGATGCATTGTCTCAGGGGATGGAAGCATTGCAACAGTCCCTTTCCGAGACTTTGTCCACTGGATCCCTTGGCTCCTCTGGTTCGTCAGGGAATGTGGCAAATTACATGGGTCAAATGGCCATGGCCATGGGTAAGCTAGGGACACTTGAAGGCTTTATTCGGCAGGTAAACTTTTCTCCCTTGCAAGTCTATGCAATCAGTTTGGTACCATTTCCCAAAACAGTTATCTTTTAGTCAAACCATGCTTTACTAATAATTTTTGCAAGTATTTAATCTTGATGCATTGATAGTGTAAAATACGTATAAAAATATTTTGCACTGTTATCAAATCATTCCATTTATATGATCTTTCAAGAAGTGGATGTAAGAGTCAACAGTACTTGCTTATCTGACAATACATGATAAATGTGTTGTCAGTGCATCAAATTGAACCTTTTTGCAATTGAAAAAATTTCCTTCCTTATGGAAAATAAAAATACTTCACTTCCCTAGGACAATTTTGGGGGGTTGACATATGTAATGTTTGTTTCAACTCTCGGACCTATGACATTTCGACATCCTTTGGAAAAATGGACCAAGGAAATGCTTTTTAGTTCAGCATTTGGCGATAAATTATTGATGATAAATATCCCTTTTACAAAATGTCTAACTCTATTCTTCATTTCTGTGTTGGTGATTTATAACTTATAAGGCTGACAATTTGCGCCAGCAGACCCTGCAACAGATGCACCGTATACTAACAACTCGCCAATCGGCACGTGCACTCCTCGCCATACATGATTACTTTTCGAGGCTGCGTGCTCTTAGTTCCCTCTGGCTTGCCCGCCCAAGAGATTGATGGGTGGTGAATAGTCAGTTGAGTTGTTTCTCTGGAACAAATAGTTGGTCACCATAGGTTTCACCCTTAACGATTTCTTGTGTTGTAGGTCTCACGTTGCTGATACATGTTTTCACTAAGTTCCATAATTTAGAGACTGAATTGGTGCCAAGTACTGTGTATTTTGTTTATTGAAAATAATGTTGTCCATTGTCATAGCAGCTGAAGGGCTTAGTGATTGTTTCATGCATAGTTTGAATGTTTTCCATGCATAGTTTAAATGCCTTTGATAAATTTGAATGTTTGGCTCAGTTGCTACAGTTTCCATCTTTCTGAATCTTGTATATCTCGGTGCTTCACAAGAAAATTGTCTGTAGTCCTCCTAATTTAACATTTTATTGTAATTCCGTGACATCTGCTTATTCGTAATCGTTTTCCTCTGGAAACACTGCTTTTGTGAGTTTCCATGAACATGCGAAGGGATGCTCAATGAGGAAGATAAAATGCAAAATAAATATAATGGCCAGCTAAGCGTTATTTTTAGAATTATTTCATAATATTAGACGGTTGATTTGCGCTAAGCTAAGATACGTTCCACGTGATTTCTCCAGCGCTCGTTTACTTGAAGGGGTTTGAAACTTATCAGAACTGGCACAATTTCATATGATCATGTATCGGGTGATTGTGCACGTGAATCATCACGTTAATATTTTAGCATTTTGATTTGGACTTTTTAATTTGAGCAGAGTATACTTAATTTTTTTGGAGTTTGAAGAAATATATTACACCTCGTTAATCTATAAAATTTATATTTCACCTTATTTGACTTAAAAACATGTTCAAGAATATAGATTATGTATTAAAATCAATTTTTGATATAAATTTATTTTGAAATATTTGTTACATTTGGAAAAAAGAAATAAACGGATTGAAACTTGTATGATTAAATACAAAAATTATTCCATATTTGGGTGTTTGGCATAAGATAATCTTTCTGGATTATTGATAATGTGATTTTAAATTGTTTGGATCGACAAAATTAATATTAGTAGGATTTCATTACTCGCAGTCCAAATTATCAAGGTAATCCAATTGCCACCTGTTTGGTGATGTAGATTGCCCCGCTTAAAGGTCCCTATAGTAGTCGGGGACAAATGAGTCATTCAGATTTAGAAAGTCTTACTGTAGTTTCTCAAATTTCAAAAAATGGGATAAATTAGTCTATTAGATTTAATAAATCACATTGTCGTCTCTTAAATTTCAGAAATGAGGATAAGTTAGTCTCTCCGTTAAATTGTCATGAAAGGTCGTCAATGAAAATGTTCACATGTCATGTTAACTATCCCCGTTAGCTTATGTATAATTTTCATGGTGTGTCCTAACTTATGTCACGAAGAGCATTCAAAGATAGAGTACTATACCATCTATGTCTTTTGGGAGGAGAAATATAATAGCATCAAGAAATCTTTTTTATGAGTGCAAAAGAAGGCAAGAGCTTTAAAAACTTGCTTTTCGCAAAACAAAAGATAATTTAAAATCAAAATATATCTTCTAAGGAAAGAGTTATTGGGAGAAAGAAAATGAAGAAGGTGTAAATGAAATTTGAGGGACCATGATGACACTTTTCAAAGTTGAGAGACTAAATTGGGGTTTTAGTCTTATTATTATTATCATAACAATTGATACCTAACAATAATAATTAGTAATAATTATTTCTTATTTTATTAATATTATTAATTAATATTATTATTTATTTTGATTTAAATTGAATATTAGTTATAATTATTAGTTAGTATTAGTATATAATATATATTAATGATAATTATTATAAAATAATATATTTTACTAATTTCATATTAATTAATAACAATAATTTTATTGTGAATGTTAATTAATATTATACTTGTTAGCATCATAAATATTCCATGAAGAAAAAAGGATGAAAAGTGAGATCAGCCAATGAGAAGCTCCTAGAAAATGGTATTATATGTTCTGCCGATTTAAGGGGGAGCTAGTCAAGGAAGATGTGTCAGCCAAGCTAGGAGATAAAAGGCTCAATTCCCAGTTGTGGGAATATCCTCTAAAGTGGAAAACCTGTTTTCAAATGAGAAGCAGTTTCTCCAAAGAAAAGGCGCTAGTCCATAAATAGCGCTAGACATTTCCTTTGCATAGGTCCTCGACCAAATTCACAAATTTACTTTTTAGCACAACCTTTAAATCCATTACTTTCAGTTTGTAGTTTGTAACCATAAGTGAGTGTGTTTCTCAATACCTCTTGTTAGTCGTGTTGGTTGTAGTTGACAAGTTCCTTTGTAAACATTTTTCAAGCCTATTAATGGACTAGTTCAATTAGTCTGATCTAGTCAATGACTTATCAATAAGTACTTTGAGAATCCATATTCAATTAGTCAAGTTCCTTGTTTGAAGCAATCGTTTAAGGGATTCGCTATAAATTCAATCAGCCGATTCACAAGATATGGCATGCCTAGCTAGTATCCACACTATTACTTAAAGGCAAATTTATCCCATAACGTTTTTGGCATGCCTAGTGGGACACCATAGATCATTCTAATACATTCCCAAAACCTCGATTGGATTATAGTTAGTGTATGTATTTGCAATCGGGAAATAGATAATGTCAAGCCCACAAACAAATACTAAGTAGAATAGTGTTAAGGTAATGTTGTTAATGATGTTGCTTTGGATGATCCTTGTACCCAAAATATGGGCATGGGAAGTCATCTAAGGCAGGGTAGTAATCAACATACACCACCTAATACTACTAATACTTCACCTGAGGGTAACAAGGCTACTGTATCAGGAGCGAAGAGAAGGCATACTCTCATGACTACCTTATTAATTGATGTTGGTCTACATGAATTAGTGGTTGATTGTCTAAACAATTTGTCGATATGATAAAGCCAATAGTTTGAAATGAGATCCAAATGGCTAGAATGGAAGATGGGCTCAGCGAATTCTGCAGTGGATGCACGTGCAGAAATGCCTTACATTGCTAATGGCCCAGCCTATTTGGCTGGAGGGGCAAACAACATCTGTTCCTCCCATTCAATTCAACAATTTCTATAGGTGAGGTAAAGAATGCATGAGAAGAGGGTGTCATGCAACTCAAAACCTTTTTACTTTTTAAGACTTTTAAACAAATTCTATGAAGTCCAAGACTTGAAGGCAGTGGAATTTATATTAGATAACTTCAAAAAGTAGCTTTATGAAGTATGCAGAAAACAAATGTGTTCAGAAAGTGATAAACAATTATAATATAATCATACATAAATAAATAACAACACAAAATGCAGATTATAAGATATAAGGTATGAGCAGAATCATGCAAGAGATTTATACTAGTTTGGCTAAACTTATCTACACCCAATCCCCAACAAACTTGTTGATAGTTCCACGAAAACATCTTTCTTGTACAAGAAGTCAACAGTTTAGTCTTTCTCTAACTTTCTCAAGCGATCAACAGTGAGTGGTCAATACAATCGGCCTTGTCATGACCCTTCTTAGGCACGTGACCAGCACGTGGGAATCCCCATCCCCACGTAAGCCTGGTGACCTGTATCGTTTCTACGTGTACAGTTGATTTAAGAAAATCCATGAAATGGGTTCTTATTTTCCACATAAAATCACCTGTTGTCGAAAACTATGTTTAGAAAACGAAGACATATCGTAGTTTCTTTTAAAAGTAATGTACAATATCGCTAAATATGCATACAGTCCTTTACACATAGAGTGTTTATGAAAAATAAAAGTTATACAGTCCAAATAGTATCTGAAAATACAAGACTATGCAAAAGGTGGTCATGCTCTATGGTCTGAGGTTCTGCCTGCATTACACTAGAGCACATCTAGAGCAAAATGTCAAACACCTCGCCTAACGAGCTCAGCAACTAGAATCTAATACTGCTGGGAGGAAGATGGTGTAGAAGTACCCTTAGCAGCTATAGTATTTGTAAAATATGAAAGAACAGAGGGGGGAGTTTTGTAACCAAACCTCAGTGAGTGAGCCCTCATTTGGAACCTCTCTTCATGGGTGTCACGACCCGAATTAGGCACGTGACCAGCACGTGAAAAATCACATTCTCATGCAAGCCTTATGATATGTTTACTAATTTCTGCATGCATGCTCTGCTCTAAAATCCATGAAGACAGAAATTTTCTCTTTTTTTATGCATATAAATCCTCTGTTCTTTGGAATCAAAATCATTACATCTAAAATCTTGTAATAGCCTGTCAGTTCTCAAATTCATGGATTATTTATACATATAATCAAATTCACTTTATCAAATGTCCAGATCTAATTATATACAATTCAAGATATAATTATATTACGTCAAATGCAAAAATAAAACATATTCTAGGTTCGAGATCCTACCTGCAATGTACTGGAGCACTCTAACCAAAATATTATATGCTTCATCTACAGACTCACCGACTGGAATCTATGACAGCCGAAGGTTCACAACAGCTGCTCTATCTGTAAAAATAGGAAAAGGAAGATAGGGGTGAGTTTTGTTACCAAAACTCAATGAGTGAATTCTCACTTGAAACCCCCTGTCATGGGACTCCAAGAAAACAATGCATAATCATAATAACATTAATAATATTAAGAAATCTCACATAACTAAGTATATATATATTTCTAAAATTCTTTTATAATCATCATGTTACAAATTCTATAACCAGATTCTCAATTTACTTTCATACATGTGATCATATAAGCACACAACATAGTAGCTCATAGAGAAACAATAATTTCTGCTCTGTGGTTCTTATAGAACCGAAATTGGAAACCTAAATAGGTTCCATTCTCTACTCTGCTCTGGTTACGCACAGTGTCTGTGACGTAACAAAACTCTGAATATAAAATCTCTGAATATCTCTGGACCGGGCTACTTGGTACCAAGGTTAACAGATTTACTGCCGTTAACACACAACCTGTTTCTCTATAGCTACAGTTTAACTAAATAAACAAATAAATATAAGAATCTTTAAAATCTTTTAACTCTGTGAACTCTGAATCTATTTAATTCTAACAGTCTGACCTTAGCATAACTGCGGCTATGACATCATGTCTAAGGGATCACCAACCTGAAGGCACTGTGACTTCAAACCATAGAATATGTAGCTGGTAGTTGTTATGAGTACGCAACCCTAACAATTTGACATTAGTATAACCATGGCTATGAAATCATGCCTAAGGGGTTACCCTTTTTACAGACATTCATGATCTCATACATCCTCAGAATATGTATCCGTCAACTGTTCTAAATCTCATGAAGATTCGTGCTCTAAAACCATTTTTGTTTATTCTCTAAAACATAATTCAAAGTGTCAATCTTTCCATAGTCTAGAAAGCTTAGCAACATACTTGCAATAAAAAGGCTAAAACCATAGCTCTAATCATTTCTCTAAACTTCATATACAATTATAAAACTGAATCATATATATAAATCAGTTCCAGAATCCAGTAAAACAGTCACATGTCTCTAACAGTCACATAGATCATCAATTCTGCATAAAATCGACCAAGTTCCCAATTCACAATTCCATAATCATTCTAAATAACACTTCAAGATACATAACTATGTTATATTCATAAACCACTTCTAAAATCAATTTAGCATTCATAAATGCTTTCCATAATCACAATCAACTTCAAATACACTAGAAATCAATTTAACAAATATGGTCCCCATGAGTTTTATGAAAAACATGTTTCATGCTCTAAATTCAGTGGTTTTAAAACATATAAACTAACAGCAATTCACAATCCTTATACAGTAATCTCAAAAATCAAGCAGCAAATTGTATCTTTCATGAAAATAACTCTAATGCAGAATATAGAGATAACATATGTGAACCCATTCACTTGGAGTGGTAGAACTATGCAAAACTAACACCCACAGCACCCTGGGAAGCAGAATTGACAACAGTATCTAACATAGAGGCAATAAAACTCTAGATTACTGTCTAAAACCTCTGAATATTCAAGAATCCATCTCTACAAGGTAGAAAACCTCTCCTCCTCTGAGGAGTTTAGAAAATCACCCTAATAACCTAAAGAAAAGGGAGAAAAGAGAGCAAAACTAGGAGAATATCATACCTTAAAGCCTTAGGAATCAAAGATTGAAGATAGAATTGAGAGATATGGAGTTTTTGGGGTGAAAACTCGATTTTTGGAGTGAGAGCTCATGTGGAGGGAGTGAAAATGGTGGATGAAGGTTCTGGACCCGAATTAGGGCTTTTTAATTCTCTGATGACCGCCTGGGCGATCATAATGACCGCCTGGGCAGTCTCCAGTGAAGTTCCCACATCGACTTACTTTCTAATGATCGCCTGGGCGGTTATATGACTGCCTGGGCGGTCTCCAGGGAGGTGTTTTAGTATCTTCGGGACTCTGTTTATCGCCTGGGCAGTCATGTGACCGCTGGGGCGGTCCCCAGTGAGGTGTTCTGGTGTCTTCAGGGATGAGTACTGGTATGTATTGGACTACACTGTCTCAATACTCACTTATTTACATTGATTAATTTTAAGTTAATTCCATTAATTTTAAAACATAAATGTAAATAAGGGAATACCCCCCCATTTGGATTCAAATAAAATATTAGGAAAATCAAAATCTCAACAATTCAAAATCTAAATTTTGGGTTTTAGTTCAAATTCGAAGATTTTCCCGGTTTTACAAACTTGGATGCTGAAAACGGAGCGTTTATTGGTTTCGAAAAATTCCTTAAAAATCGCTTTTTAATTTATTTTTCTCTAAGGAACAATTACCGGGACTTTTGGTCCCAAGAATATGACCCTAACATATAGCTTTCCAAGGGAGCATAGGGTCCAGATTTAGAAAAAATTCAGAACCCGAAATGACAGATAAAGATAATGGATACTCGACTTAGCTCAAAAATATTTTCTAATCCTTTTATTTAAAATTGGGGTATTACAATGGGACACCAAAGAAGGTACACAACACCAAAATAATAGCAATAGCAGTACCAGTATCAAAGAACTTCATAATTACAATCAAGGTTTCAAATCTTGGTTTTCTATAACCTAACCTAACAGTAGTCTAGTAGAGAAATAGTAATCTCTAAATACAAATGTCTAGTCATATCTGGGCTTTATGTATCGTCGTCCCCAATATGACAATAAGCCTCTGAATATCTCTGGTCACGTCTGGGCGTTACGTATTGCCGTCCCCAGTGTGCCAATAAGTCTCTAAATATCTCTGGTCACATCTGAGCATTACGTATAGCTGTCCCCAATGTGACAATAAGTTTCTGAATATCTCTAGCCCGGGCTACTTGGTACCAAGGTTAACGGATTAATTGCCATTAACATACAGCCTGTTTCTCTATAGTTACTGCCAGCTCAACTAAACCTCATTCTCTTCTCTATCATTTTCAAAGTCCTCTACTCTAGGGTTTAAAATCTCTTTTATAAAACAGTATACAATATCAAAACCATATAATCATAAAACTAGCTCTAAATGATTAAATTTGCAATACAACTGTATGAAAACTCATCATTACCAATAGGTGTCCCATGGTTTTCAAGAAAACACATTCTTTGATTAAACCAATAGTTCATAACACAATACTTCACAGAAAGCTTAGCAGTTCACAAAATAAATTCTAAAATCATATATACTCTCATGTTTTAGGGGAAAATACACATAATGATTAAAGTAGAGGCTACAGATATGAACCCACTCACCTGGAGTGGCAATAGACATAAGAATAGCACCAATAGAGTTGTGGGAGGTGAGAGTAGCACCAGTATCTATCAATAAAGCAACAGAATTCTAGATAAACGGTTAAAACCTCTATATCACTCAAATATATTCCTAACACATTGAAAGAATTCTACCTCCTTGAGAGGTAGGAAAACTTTATGCCAACCCCCCTAAAACCAAAGAGAAATGGAGAGAATAGAAGAAAAATCACTAGAATAACATACCTTAAAGCCTTAGAAGTGAAATATTAAAGTTGATTTTAAGAGAAAATGGAAGAAATGGAGTTAGGAGTGAATTTTTGGGGGAGAAAGCTGAGTTCTTCGAGTTTAGAGGTGTGTTTTGTGTAAAATGAAGATTTTGGACCCTTAACGCTCTAATGACCAGTTGGGCGGTCATAATGACCGGCTGGGCAGTTTCCAGTGAGGTCCGCACCGACTTATTTTCCTGATGACAGCCTGAGCGGTCAAAATGACTGCGTGGGGAGTCTCCCAAATTTTTTTTTAGGGTATTACAAACCCTCACCCACAAGTATTCTTTAAATAGCGTCTCTAAGGTATCACAATTGATCACTAATGGATCATGGTACAACAAGTTTGAAAGATTTGGTATATCACTCAAAACTCACTCAAGTTTCCTAGGATGTGTATCACAAGTAAAGAAACAGTTGAGAGACTATAGGTAGAAAAACACACGAGAAGAGGGGGTTGAATCACCTTCCTTTCTTCTTTTGGTTTCTAAATGGTTCAAACAAAAACTATCAAGCATTTAACTTGTAATGCAGTAGAAACAATATTAGTCACTTCAGAAACCTACTTTACTACAACGATATGATAAATGCACGTATAAGTTAGTTATTTAGAAAGCACAATATGATAGGAACAAAGTAAAGAATATAAATGAGTTAAGGGGAATGGAGATAGTGCACAAATGTTTTTATATTGGTTTGACCAATCTACCTACATCTAGTTCTCAACAGCCGTTGAGTTCCACTAAAAACTTTTCTCAACCTGAGAAAGTTGGATAGTCTTTAGTCTTACTAAGCTTTTACCTGTGACCAGTAGCTAACTCTACTGTTACAAACTGAGTAGTCTTTGACTAGCCTTTCTAAGCTATCACAGTGACTAGCAAGTACATTATGTTCTCATAACCTGAATAGTTTTTAACTAGTTTCTCCAAGCTAACCCCATGACCAGTTGTTCACTCCAACTGTTACGTTACAAGTAGTATATGCTTAGCCTTTCTAGGCTAACTCATAGTACTGGATCGAGGTTACAAAGGTTTGTATTTGGTTTTATCACTCAAACTAACGAACACTCAAGTTTTCATAAGATATATAGTGACAAACCTAGAAAACTTGAATGACTTCTTTTTATAATTCTTTTTAGGAAGAACGTATGATCTATTAAGAACGTAAAAAGAAGATTTTTACAAACAAGAAACTGATTACAAGATATACTGAAACTTTACAGTACAGATGAGGAGGAACACTTTTAGCGTTTCAACACTTCTTTAGCAAAAGTCTCTTTTGCATTTAAGCACAACATCTCTTTTTATAGATGGTCTGCATTTATGACCGTTGCCCTTGATAAGTTGTCCAAGTGACACATGTTGATTATTTGTTTGTGTCTTGGAAAAGCAGTCTAAAGGAGTGGGTAGTTGTCTGTCAGAGCTGTTACAAAAGCTATTGTGATATAGAGATTTCTAAGGTCACCTTTAGAAACTACTTTTTACTTTCTAAATGAGAATTTTGAACTTTTCCTTTTTTGAAACTGGAGTGGTTGACCAAGTTAGTAGAAGAGATGTCATGTTAGTCTATAACTGGGTTTGACTTCAAATTTGAATTTCAAATTTCCTTCATTTCCTTGCAAAGTGCACCATTTCATTGTGAAGTGAACTTTCTGAAGTGCAGTATTAGTTCCTTGATATATTTTCAATACTTCAATTATGGCTTGCAGATGATGAAATGATTGTGGCCATGATAATTGGAGGTTGTAGAGCACACTTATTTCAAAGTTAGGTTGAAGTCTTCACTTAAAGCATACTTTCTGAGTCGTGTGCTACTTTATGAGGATATGAGCCTTGGTTTCTTATACACATTCATTTCACAATATATTTTTCAGTTCCATTAAGTTTCCATCTCTATAAACGATAAACATGTTTGCACAAATATTTTCGTTTTAAGAACCGTGTTATGCCAACGTAAAGACATATTTAATACTTCAAGAAACTCAAGGGAAATATTAGTTCTTCTTCAAAATATTTTCTCTAAATTGGTTGTGTTATCACTTAAAACATTTTGCATTAACACTTTCAAAAGGGTTCTAGAGCTAACAAAGACTCCTTTCTATATTCTCATAAGAGAATGTTATCTAACGATTCCCAGAAAAAAATATTTTGGACTTTAGAAACTAGAATAAGATGATGACTAGGCTTCAAAAAGTTGAATGTAGAGTTATCTTTCTCAATTTGTAAACATTCTTGTTCAGCTTGAAGGAATGACACTTTTATACTTGAACTTGGTACCTTTTCGCTCAAAATGAGAAGTCTCTTCTGTAGCTTGAAAAGTGCATGAGAAAAAGGGGGTTGAATCATGCTTTCACTTTTCTTTTCCCTATTTTTGAAAACTTTAAACAAAAACTATCAAGTGTTTGTAATGCCCCGATTTTCTGATTGAGCGAAAATGACCAAAATGCCCTTAAGATCATTTTCCACCCAAAATTCGAGGATAGTTGGCCCGACAGTCCTCGAAGGGTCAACTCAATGTTAGAAGGAGATTATATGTGAATGAATGTTAATAGAGTAGAAGAATCTCATTTTCTGCGGTTTTGGGTCAAAATGACCAAAATGCCCCTATAGCGTTTTTACACAGGTATAAGTGTCGTTTGAGCCCGGAATCTCTCCTAAGAGTTCGAAATACTAATTATAAGTGTTTGATGATGTTTTTATGTGTTTAGGAGTATCTGTTTAAGTCCCGGTAGTCCCGAGCAGTTTTTATATAAAATTACGATTTTGCCCCTAGTATAGTGTTTTTGAGCTTAATCGCGTGATTAAGCAAACCTAAGCAATATTAGGCTCTAATTGAAGATTAATTAATTTCCATAATTAATATAGAGTCAAAATAATTTATTAAAGTTAATTAGAACCTAAAATTGCTTAAGGAAACTCAAAATCCTTTTATAGTTTTAATTCTTTTAGAAAGGAATTTAGAAATAATGTTTTTTCTTACCTATTCCCCCAAACCAAGGAAGTATGTTGGCATTGGATTCCAAGTTAATGAGGTTTGACTCCATTAATCTATCATGACCACCTCCTAATCTAGTCTCACATGGCCCTAATTACCTATTTAAATTCCTAAACACTTACTTACAACTTCCTAATCTTGAGCCTAATCAAAGATACACCTAAATATACCCCTAAACTACAATTAAATGAGACAAATCTCTCCTCCATGACATGATAAACAACCAAACACCACTCCCCCATATTCTTCACATGTTGAAATTCCAACACTCCAAGGCCATGCTTTAGGCCATGCCTAAACCCATACTTTTGACCATGCTTACCATGTTTTTCTTCATGCCTTGAATGACCACCAAAAAGAAGATATTTTCCTCCCTCAAAGGCTCCAAAATTTTGTGCATCTTCCCCCCATAATTCACCTCCACATTTCAAAATTTAACCCATAATATATATAGCAAAGTGTAAAGAAATCCTACACTATTATCATTTGCGTTTTTGTTTGAGTTTGTGACCAAAAAAGCTTTCTTACTTTCTCTCAACCTCAAGTTCTTTTCCCCCACTTAGAAACTCCTTCCACCACCATAAACCACCTCAAACCACCACACCACCACCATAGATCATAATCTAAACATCAAAGCTTCCTTTCCTAAACACAAAGCTAACATAAAACACAACTCTTCCTTTTCCTTTGAGCTTGGCCGAAACTTCCTCTCCCCTTTGAAGGAAGATTTGCTTTTCATTCTCACTCCAAGGACCAAGTTTTCATCTTCACTCTTGGTAGGGGTTATTGTTTCCAAAAGCTTTTCTTTTATTTTTGATGCTTGAGATGAAAAAGTGTTGGTTCTTCTCTTGGAACACATTCTTTTCTTCTTTGTTTTATTTTTATTTTGGAACTTGGTTCTCAAAAGAAAAACTTGAGCTTGATAATGAGGTTTCAAGATAATGGTCTTGTGATTCTCATTTGAGAAACCTCTAAAACTTGAAACTTGTTCTTGACTCTTGAAACATCTTAGTTTTTCCTTTGTTTTCCTTGCTCAAGGTTTCGGATTTCCTTCCCTTTTCCTTTTTATATTTTTAGTTCTTCTCTTCCTTTTCTCATCTTGATTTTGGTTTTAAAAATAGTGGTTCTATGTGTTTTGATCTTTTGATTCTGTTTCCTTGAGCTTGATGATGAGGTTTCAAGATAATGGTCTTGAGATTCTCATTTGAGAAACCTCTAAAGCTTTAATCTTGTTTTTTTTTTATCTTGAACCATTTTAGCTTCTCTTTTCTTTTCCTTTCTTTTGGTTTTCGGTTTCCTTTTCTTCTCTTAGTTCGGTTCTTATTTCCTTTCCTTTACAAGTTTGATGAAATGTTGTTATTTATTTTGGCTTCTTGGTTCATCTACCTTTGAGCTTGATCATGATGTTCAAGAGCCATGTAGTTCCTTTGAGAACTTGGTTCAAGAACTCTAGAGCTCACTTTGTTGATGAAAAAGTGTTAGGTTGAGATTTTTGGTTCTCTCTAAAAGTCTCATATGAGCTCTAAGTTAAGATAAACAAAAAAGGACTTGCATCCATATTTACCTTTATGTCATCACTAAATGCTCAAGATTAAAGAATAAACTTGCATCTTCATATTTATGTTTATGTTCTCACTAAATCTCCAAGATAATAATGGATTTGCATAAAATATTTATTTTATGCTCTCACCTCTTAATAAAGAGTAAAACAAGTTGCATTGCATGTTTATGTTCATGTCATAACTTAAGATATTTAGAGCTCATGGACTTACCCATTATTGTCTCAAACAAAGTTTGAAAGTATATGTCTCTTACCTCTTTATTTTTGGCCTTGTGATGATGTTGGGTCTTAGAAGAGGATCCATTTAGTTACAAGTGCTAAGATTTATGTTTCATGAATTTCCTAAGCTTAGATGATTTCAAGAAATGTTTTGAGCAAGGTTTTATATTTTAAAACCCTCTTGGGATTTATTTAAAATAGCTACTGCCCCCATGAATTTTATAATGGGTTTGATGAAATAAATTATTTCCAAGTGAGTTTTAAAAATCTTAAAAATGTTCCAAGAGAAACTAGCAATCTATGTGTTTTAGAAATAAAGTTTTATGCCTTGTTTGATGGAGATGTTTTCAGTTCTGTTTGGTTCATATGCTCACTGTTTTATGCTGTTTTGATGATGATAATATGAGTATGATCATGTGTAATTAATGCAAAAATTCACTTGAGAAAGTTAAGATAAGCTAGTAACTAGAAAGGAATTAACTTGAGACTTTTAGATCCCTTAGAAATGCAATTTTCTGGATTCTATCCAGCAAGGTTTAAAATTAGAAATCATGATTTATAATTAGTTTAAATGTGTAGGAACTACTCATAATTGGTTTAGGAATTGATGTTGATGCTCTAGGAGCAAACCGAACTTAGAAAGGTCAAAGTTGTGACTCACAGGTACCCGTAAAGTGTAAATTATGGATTATGTACTCTTGAGATTTAGAATTGTTTATGAACATAGAATTGAGTGAGAAATACTTAGATATGAACCTATAGGTACCCGAGAGCTTAAGAACCCTAAGGGTCATGTGACATTAAGGGTCAAAGCATAAGACATAAGACATATGAGCTCTTTAATGCTTGAGTTTGATTTTGCCCGTATGATGTTTTGATGCATATGTTTTGATGACATATGAGCTATGATGAGTGTTTGATTGAGTTGTTATGTCTATCGTGTTTAAGAAGTTGAATAAGAAATGCATATGTGTTGTCAGATTTGTGGCATAAAGTCAGTTTAAAGGAAATTCGGTATACAACTGTTATGCTGCCGAATTTCCATCAAACCTAAAGGATTTGAGAACATTTTTGAAGAATCATGTGAGATTAAAACCCTAGGTGACACCAGTTTGGTCGAGCACCCCTAGGAGATTTTTATGTGACAAAGCACTGAGACGCGTTTCCTGGGTGACATCGGTTCGACCGAGCACCCCCAGGAAAAACAAAACAGTGAGGGTATTGACATTGAGCTTGCCAAAGTGCACAATATCACTGTGTACTAGGTACCAGTAGAGCGTTTCAAAGAAGGAAAGATCCTATGATAGGTGATCCTTAGAAATGATAAAGTTACCCCTTCTTTTGCCCATATCAAATCTAGTGATGACTAGTTAGGATTGAGCTCATTCCTAGGTGATAGGTGAAAGGGAGTTTTGGTGACCAAGAATAATATCGCCAGGTCAGTATGTTGGTTGGATTTTGGTGAACATGATATGAAGGTGGTCTTGAGAAAAAGAACTTAAGAGTTTAAATATGAGAATGAGTATGATGTTTTAATGTCGCTTTATGCCACTAATATGTTGAGGTTTTCTAATGATTGTGTTCTATTGATTACTTGCATAATGTATTAGCATGCATCCATTCAATATCTGTTGCATTCATGTCATTAAGACTCATACTAAAAGACACCCACTTCAGATAAATAGATTTGGAAAGTTTAAAACCAATCCTTATACATGAATACCTCTTTCATAATTAAAACCGAAGTGGCTGGGGACGATGACACGTGTGTTAGAGTCGGAGATCCATACTGAGAATCTTGAATAAGTTTCTCATCCCTATCTCTCTCTTTTCTTCTGTGTCGTCTCCAGACGAAGTTGGTGACGTGGTTCGTGATTTCGACTAAGGCATGGGCATGAGACATACACTGCAAGTCAGATCAGTGGGATGCAATAGAAGCACGTAGATGTTGCTTTAGATTTACATAGGTGTATTTCTTTTGATGTGACAATGAAGCTATGTTTGTAATAATTAATGTATCTATAATGATGTGACTATGTGGTGGTGTTATGTATAACAATTGTATTTTGTGGCTATGAATGATAGGATTTCACTTTCTTATATGTTGTGATGTGGTGGATGTTAGATTTTATTTTAACACATGGCTCATGTTTTGTTTTCAAGTGTCAAAAAGAAAAATTTACTCGTATTTTCCGCTAAGTATTTTAACAAAGAATGAGACTAAGAAGTAATAACCTAATAATTAACCTAAATATGTTCTAGAGTATTGGGTTAAAAATTAGGATGTTACAGTGTTCACTTGAAGTGCAGCGGAAAGATTGTTAACGGGTATCAGAAAGTAACTTTATAAACTAGGTTGAAAATAAGAAAACTTGTTATAATTTTTTTTTTTTTTGAGAAATGCATTATTGAGAAATACAAAGCAAAAAGTAAAAGAGATTAAGGGAGTTGAGAGATACTACACATAGTGTTTTATACATGTTTGGTCAGCCTACCTACATTCAGTTCTCAACAATATATTGAGTTCCACTAAAACAACTTTTTCTTAACCTTAAGAAAGTTAGATAGTCTTTCAATAGCCTTATCAAGCTATCTCACGTGATCAGTAGCTCACTCTACTCTTACTCCCAAGTAGTCTTTGACTAGCCTTTCCAAATTAAACTCATAATGATCACTATTGGATCAGAGTACAAAGATTTTTGAAAGTTGGTTAACTAACAAACAAATACCCAAGTTTTCCTAGAATAAAACTTATCACTAAGTTTTATTCTAGGAAGAAAATTTATCACTAAGAACTTAGAAAGAAGATTTTTATAGAAGCAAAAACTGATTACAAGCAGTAATGACTTTACAGAAGAAGAAAGAGGATTCTTGTGTTCTTGAAAGATTTTCAAAATGTTTCAACCAAAAGTCTTAAGGTGTAAGCACTTGACCTCTTTTCATACTTGATCTTCAAATTCATATTGTTGCCCCTTAATCTATTCTTATAGTGACACGTGTTAATCTTCTTTTTGTGTCTTGGAAGAAGATTAGCTCAGCTGTGTCAGAGCTACTTTTGCAGTTGTAGAGACCGTTGTCAAATGAGGTTTCTAAGTCCATCTTGAGAAACTACTTTTTGCTTTCTGAATTAGGTTTCTGAACTTTTTCTTCTAGAAGCTAGGAAGTTGACCAAGTGGAAAAGTGAAATGTCACTATCATCCCTTTTTTGGATTTTACTTTAATTTGAAATTCAAATTTTCCCTTCCATTATGTAAAATGCACACTGTTTAAGAGTAAACGTGCCTTCTGAAGCACTAATTTAGTTTCTAGACTTATCATCGGTCTTCATTGCTTTAATCAGAGCTTGTTGGTGAGTATATCATCATGATTGAAGACAATAACCATAACTTGCTTTGCAGGAGGATGGGTTTCTTCATTTTATATCACATTCTAAAGATGAAGCCTATTTTATGAAGATCTCAAGCTTGGTTTCTTATTTCGGAAATCCTTTTCTTCATATGTAAAACATACTAACGTCCATTTCAAGTATTATTTTTCACTTCATTTTAGTTTCAAATCTCTTTGAATGAGATCAAACATGTTCTCACATGATATCATGAAAATAAAGCTTGTTTAAGGAACTTTTATGCTAATGAGAATGGTGCTAGTGAATGCTAAAGAAACTGAAATAAAAGATTAGTCCCTTTACAAAATATTTTAACAAAATTGATTTGTTGTCACTCAAAACTTTAAACGATAACACTTTCTGAAGGGTTCTATAACTAACATCTTCCATGTTCTTAGAGATAGATTTGAGTATATCACTCAAGGACATTTCATCTTCAGGATCTTCTAATACAGCTTTCTAATTCTCTTTAGAAATCACTTTCTTATGTTCCTTTGATTACTCTATAGCTTTCTCTATGACAGTACTTATATCAAGCGCAATTTCTAGAGTAGTTTCTGACCTTTCTTCTGAATGAGTTTTTTAAGGGGGCTTTAAACTTGGAGCCACAACATTGATAAGGAAAAAGGTGTACCCAAACTATTCTGGGATTAACCCTGTAGGTTAGCCATGAATCACCACAAAGTGTTTAAAGATGGCAACACTTTGACTTCTATTAGAGCTGTGAATTTGTTGTGCTTGGTGGACATGTTAGCTCCAGAACCCTCCAGATGTCTTAAAGATATATGTTTTGAGTGATGATAGAACAATTTTTAAGAAAATATTTTTGAAGAATGACTTATGGTTTCCTTGAGTTTCTTGACATAGTAAGCAGGCCACTCTATATGCAGAGTATGTTCTTTAAAACGTAAATAATTTCACTTTATATGTGCAAACATGATTATAACTCATGGAAAGAGATAAAGACTAAATGGAAGTGAATATTATAACGTGAAATAAACATATGTGTGTCTACTAGACTGAAGAGATCATTCGTACACAAGCAACCAAGATATAGATCTTCAGAAAGTAGAACAAGACTTAAGAAAGTACACATGAAATGACGATTTTAAGCCAAATTTGAAGCAAGGACATTCTACAACCTTCAATCATCATATTTGCAAATATATTAATCACACGCATACTCTGATTGAAGACTAGAAGATTAATCTTTCATCAAGGGACTAATACGGCACTTCAAAAAGTGCACATCAATATAAAATTCTATTCTTCACTGAAAAGGAGGCAAATTTTAACTTTTGAATTTCAAATTTTAAGTCAAACCAAATTTCAGACTGGCACACTATCTCTTCTACCTATTTGTCAACCATTCCAGCTTCTAGAAGGAAGGGCTCAGAAACCATATTCAAAAAGTAAAAATGTAGCTTTTGAAAGGGCATTAGAAACCTTACATTTCAACGTTACAAAAAAGCTTGGACACCAGATAAGCTACTCTTCTAGACTACATTTGCAAGACACAAACAGATTATCAACATGTGTCACTTGGATAATAGATCAAGGGCAACTGTCACAAAGGGAGACCACCTATAAATAAAGATGTTGAGCTTTCAAATATAAGAACTTGAAAAACACATAAGTGCAAAACTGCTACAAAATCTTTTTCTTCTTGTAATTAGTTCCTTTATGTGTAAAAATCTTACTTCTACATGCTTTGTTTATATGTGCTTCCAAGGAAGAATCATTAGAAAGGAGTTATTCAAGTTATCCCAGGTCATTCATTGTATATTTGTAAGGAAACTTGAGTGTAGGTTAGTTTGGGTGGCAATCCAAAGATAAAACCTTTGTATCCTCGATCCAATAATGATCGGTGCGAAATAGTTTGAAGAGGCTACTATAAAACTACTTGCAACGCAACAAGAAGGTGTTCTTATGGGTCATGGTTTAGCTTGGAGAGGCTGATCAAAGACTACTCAGTGTTATCTTGGAAAGGCTAGTACAAGACTACTCATGATTCAGCTTGAAAAGGCTGGCGAATAACTACTTCATTTGTGATAGTAGGGGTTATCTACTAGTCACTGGTTATAGCTTAGTGGAACTCAGTTGTTGCTGAGAACTTGATGAAGGTAGGTTTTAGCCGAACCATTATAAAACACCTGTGCAGTATCTTTGACTAATAATACAATAGAAATTTGGTGAGAATCATTCTTACTAACAGTTCCAATGCCAGTGACCCGTGCTTTACCTCCATTAGTGAATTTTACCAAACCTGAGTTCTTTGGCCTCAATTTTCTAAACCATTTCTTTTTGCCCGACATATGTCTAGAGCGTCTACTATCCATGTATCACTTGTCATCTTTCTCAACGTGTGTCCTAAGACACACCTACATTAGAAATGATTTTGGTTTCAGGTACCCACATCTTCTTGGCTCCTTTTGGGTTAGTTACTTTAGGAGGATGGTTTCTGACCTGCTTATTTGTCTTATTTTTCATATGACATTTGTCAAGTAAATTCCCCTTTTTATGACAAAAAACACAAGAAGTTTTAATTTTTAATTTCGTAAATGAGGTTGCTACCACTTTTCATCCATTTCCTTCTCAAAATCAATTCTTGTTATTTGAAAATAAGGTCTCTAACTTCCAAGCATCATGTTCAGAAACTTGGAGCCATTTATCATTTTTTTAAAATTTGATTTGAGAAGTTTTGAAGTTTTCTCAAGTTCAGAAATTTCAATTTCAAAGCCTTCAAGTTTAACATTTAGAAACTTATTTTCTCCCTGAAATTCCTCTTTATCAAGCCTTAGATTCTTATGGTCATTTTTCACTTTCTCAAGCTCTAAAGTTACTTTTTAATAGTTCTTTTTGAAAGAAACATAATAAGAAGTTAATGTCTAAGAATTTTCTAGCAACTCATTGTATAATCTCAAGAGTTCATCATAAGAAAATTCAGTTTTAGAAGGGTCTTCTACTTGTGTTTCTTCTTTAGAAATGCCATCAGCTATGAAGCATAAGTTTGCAACATCTTCCAACTCATCTTGGGTTTCTGAGCCCTATTTTTCATCTTTTGAGTCACTTCATGTAACTAGTATTCCCTTTTTCTTTTTTTAATGAACTTATTCTATAAGCCTTTAAGCTTTGGACAATCATTTTTAAATGTCCTTTCTCTACATAATGGTAGTAGTTCACATTATCCAGCTTCCCCTTTACTTTCTTTCTTTTTTGAAGTTGGATTCTTCCTTTTTTTTCCTGATCCTGCTCTTCTATGCTCTTGACATCTTCCTTACTAGCGTGGATATCTCATCTCCATCCTCTTCTTGCGATTCTTCTTCTAAGTAGTCTTCATCAAAGACTTCAGCAATCTTCATGGAATTTCCTTTGTTTTTCTTTCTATGGGAGGTCTTTAAAGCAATATATTTGTTTTTTTCTTCATGAATTCTCCATGAACATTAGTAGGTATAACTTCATGAGCATTAAGAAACCCAATGAGAACATCTAAGCTGAAGATTTTAAGGGCCTTAGCTTTTGTGATGATAGCCGTAACCTTAGGAAGCCATTGGGTGGAAGGCTTCTCAAGATTTTTCTTACTATCTTAGAGTTTGAGTATATTTTACTTAGGCCCTTGAGTTGGTTGATTATGTTCATGAATCTGGTAGTCATCTCATCAATATTTTCTTGTTTAGTCATTTTGAACATCTCATATCGATGTGCTAACATACTGATCTTAGTCTCCTTAACCTGATCTGTTCCTTCATGGAGCATGTGTAATCTATCCCAGATTTCTTTTGCAATGGCACAAGCAATAATCTTATCATATTCTGTTTTTCTTAGTGCACAGATAAGAACTTTTCTTGAGATAGAAGGTCCACCTTTATTCCCTGTCATATTTTCCATCGGAATATGGTCACCTTCTTCAATGATTTCCCATAAGTCAAGACTTGTGTATTTATTGAACAACTCCATTTTATCTCTCCAATATGCATAGCATTGATAAAGGGCAATCATGCCACTTATCTTGCTTCGAAATCTTAGCTTTGTATATAGATTTAACTGAAGTATTGATGAAAATAATTAGGATTTTTATTTAGTCATCATTGTGCACTTTTTATAGAATCATTGACTATTGCACTAATTTTTGAATGATTAATGGATTACAGCTTGTTGCATTTAACCCTTCTCTTTGAATATGATTTTGTGTACAGAAACTTTGGACTAAGTGCAAAAATGTCAAGAACAAGGCTGGAAACTCTTTGAGGGAACTTGGAGTTAAGGGGTTGCATAAATGGAGCAAAGGCACAAAGAACCATTCTCTACTGAGTATTATAGTGCTAATTAAGTGCTGCAGCACTTAGCAGAGCATAATAAGGAATTGTTGAGATAAAGGTTTCGGTGAGTGTCACAACACTCACTTGAACTCCACAGAGCTCGTGTGATTATGTGATTTACTGGTTTTTAACTTTATTTTTGGGCCCTGCTTTGGCTATTTTAGATAACAATATTTAAGGGAATTATATAGACTTTTACCTTAGTTTTTTACTCTGAGTTTTGCAGCTAAGATTCTCACTTTTTCTCTGTTTCTTCTACTTTATTCTTTTCTCAATAAAGGATTCCTTGAGTAAGTTTAATTTGTTCTTGGAGATTTTCATAAGGATCATTGTTATTATCTTCATATACTCATTTTATTATACTTTTGTAATCCTCCAGAGATGGAGGACTAGTTTTCTTTACTAATGTAAGAGTTTTGTATAGATTGGGATAATATTTGAGACCTTTTTCTATTAAATGCATGAGTTTTCTTAATAGTCTAAAGTTTTTATTTTTATGATTATTGTTACAATTGTTACAATTTTTATTGAAATAACTAAATTGGTGATTGTCATTTAGGAAAACCATTTAGACATAAATTGAATGATCAATTGGTTTATATTTAAAGGAGAGCACTAGAATTAACCTTCCAATTGGTGGTTAGGCTATAGCAATTGGTGCGCATTAAATCAATGTAATTTCTAATAAATTGGGATCCCTGTTTAGTAGTTATTTGTATTGCTCAAACTCTAGAGATCAATTCACCACTAGTATAACTGCCAATAAGTGATTACTAATAGCTAGTAATGATTTCAATACTTGGTCTATGATAACTAATTCGAATCCTATGAATACGTTGCACTAGTGCCTTTAATTCTTAATTTTTTTCCCAATTATTTTAAATTGTCTTAATTTAGTTCTCAAAACCCCAAATTTCCAACTAAGTGATAGAGCTTTCTTGAGAGACAACTGAGTTGCATCCAAACTAAAGTTTTGGTGCATTTGGTATTTGTATTTTATTTTACTATTTTAATTCTAATTTGAGGAGGTAACAACAACCTCCATCAAATTTTAGCACTGTTGCTAGGGAGGTATTGATACTTAGTTGTGTAATTCCTATTTTTATTTTTTGTCCTTAATTTATTTTGATTCTTTTAGATTTTTCCCTTAAGGAACAATCTCAGTGTTTCGATCCTTTGTTTACTATTTTAGATGATACAGGAAATATGGGAGAATGCCAACATACATGAGGGAGATCACTACTCCTGATTTTACCTAGCAGCCTGTGTTTTGATTAGGAATATGGCCACAAATTTTCAGCAATTCAGTTCCAGGATGGCTGTTAGCACTCAGGGTCTTCATGCGGTGAGCTGGACAGATAATCTAATGTTGATCAAAACTTTGTAGGAGCTCTATAGGCTCATGAACCAAATAATGCTCAACCAAGCATCACATCAAAGCAAACAAGCCCCACCTGCATCATCATCCTCATATCCCATTACAGTTGAGATGAGAAAGATGATGATGGAGCATATGTAGGAATTCAGGTAAAAGAATACCCAACTGAGAAGGGAGGTGACCCATATTAGGAACAAGCAAACTCAATAGGCCCTATCTTCCAAATTCCTTTTCAAACAATTCCCGCACCAAGGGCCAATGTAAGTTCCATCTGTTAGCACCAGAACACTTCAGAAATGCTAAGGAAATATGTTTTGAGTTATGACATTATAATTTTTAAGAAAACATTTTGAAGAATGACTACTAATTTTCCTTAAGTTTCTTGAGATAGCAAATAGGTCTTTCTGGATTGCATAACACCTCTTGAATAAAAAATAACTTCACTTTACATATGCAAACATGTTGTATCTCATGGAAAGAGATAAGAACTAAATAGAAGTGAAAATTATATTGTGCAAAGTTGTCACGAGCTGACTTGGGCACGTAACCAGCACGTAAGAAACCTCATTCCTATGTAAGCCTCGTGACCTATATCATCTCTGTAAGTATATTTGAATTATGAAAAATCCATAAAATATTTCTATTTCTATATACAAATCACTTGCTCTTGAAATCATATTCATAAAACCAAAATGTCTTTGTAACTTTCAAAGGCTAATATCATTATGTCATGAAATATGCATTAAGTCCTTTACATTTAAAGTGTCTATGAAAAACATAGATTATACAGTCCAAATAACATCCTAATATACAAGACTATGCAAAACGTAATCGTGCACTACAATATGAGACCCTACCTGCATTACATTGGAGCACATCTAGAGTAGAGTACTAGACACCTCACCTAATAAGCTCAGCAACTGAAATCTAACACTACTATGAGGAAGATGATGTGGAAGTATCCGCAGTAGCTGTTATATCTGTAAAAACAATGAGAAACAATAGAGGGATAAGTTTTGTAACCAAAACTCAATGACTGAGTCCTCATTTGGAACCCCCTTCATGGGACACCAAGAGAAGATACACAACACCAGAATAATAGTGATAGTAATAAAGTATCAAAACATTCAATAATTATAATCAAGTTATCAAATCTTAGCTTTCTATAACCTGACCTAAAAGTACTCTAATAGAGAAACAATAATCTCTGCTTTGGTTACGTATAATGTCTGTGACGTAACAAAACTCTGAATCTAAATCTCCAGTCATATCTGGGCATTACGTATCACCATCCCCAGTATGACAATAAATTCTCTTTTATCTCTGGCCCTAGGCTACTTGGTACCAAGGTTAACAGATTAACTGTCGTTAACATAATCTGTTTCTCTATAATTACTGCTGGCTCAATTAGAAATCTTACTCTGTTCTTTGTCATTCATTAGGTTTTCTATACTAGGGTTCAAAATTTCTCTTTATATAACAATATGTAATGCCAAAATCATATAATCGTAAAATCAACTCTAAATAATGTAATTCATAGGGTAGGGTAGAAAAACTCAGCCTCAACAGTGGATGTCCCATGGTTTTCAAGCAAATACATTTTCTAATTAAAACCAATAGTTCATAACACAATATTTCATAGAATTCCCAGTAGTTCACAAAACAAACTCTAAAGTCATATATAATCTCATGTTTTACATGAAATTAGATATAATAATTAACATAGAAGTTACAGATGTGAACTCACTCACTTAGAGTGGCAGCAGACACAGGAATAGCACCAGCAGAGTTCTGGGAAGCAGGAATGGCACCTGTATCTTAATACTTGAAAGATGAGAATTCAAGTTAGATATGAAGAAAATTGAAGAAAAATGAAGTTTTAAGGTGAAAGGAGATAAAGGATGAAGTTTCTTGATTTTGGGGTGTTAGTGTATTCTGAACCCCAAAATGGGGCTTTTTACTGAAATTTTGAATGTTGCAGCATTCGCCATAGCACATAATTTTGTTAACTGGCACTGCCTCACTGTTCTAGGACCACTGCAAAGAATAGTTTTCTTATTTATTTATATTTCTTAATTTTAAATTAATGTCCTTAACTTTAAAACATAAATGTAAATAAGAAAATACCTCAATTTGGATTCAAATAAAATACAGAAAAATCAAAATCCTATTAGTAGTTCGAGGTAAACCGACTACAAAATCCATGGATATTTTCTCCCACTTTTTTCTGGAATCTATATCTATTGAAGCAACCCTACAGGTCTTCAGTGTTCAGCCTTAACTTGCTGACACACCAAATATTATGCCACAAGGTCACCTATATCCTTTTTCATACCTTCCAACCAATATAGTTATTTAAGATCATGGTACATTTTAGCTGATCCTAGATGTACTGAGTATGCTACACTATGAGATTCTTCGATCACCTTCTTTTTCAACTCACCCACATCAGGTACACATAATCTGTTTCCAAGGTGCAATACACCTTCCATATCCATAGAGAACTCATGACCTTTTCCTCTATATACATCTTCCATAAGCTTAACCAGTTTGGGGTCTTCTTTCTGCTTTGCTTTAATGTATTCCACTAGGGCTGATTAAGCCCTAATGCAAGTTAGAAAGGATCCTATGCCATCAAGTCCAAACTAACTCCTTTTGCCTCTAACTTGTGAATAGATTCTATCAAAGGTTGTCTTAAAGGAGCTATATAGGTCAAGCTGCCTGCTAACTTGTTATTCATAGCACTCAACCTATCGATCATGATCCCATAGTTTTCTAAAACACATTTTTTCATGCTATCATCGTAAATCATAATTTTTCTAACTATATATAATCATGTAAATCATATTCTATACTTTATCTCATCTCAATTCTGTATTTCTCAATCATAATGCAAGAAATATAATTATAATGATACAACTAAGGCAATAGGGTCAAACCCACTCACCTGGAGGGGGAAGAAGTGTAACACTCTAATTTTTTTATTCAGAAAATAATTAAGGCTTTCGTAATAAGAATATCAAAATTCTGATGTACATAAAAATGATGAGAACAATGTAACGAACGTAAAAAAAAATGTGAATAGTATTTTGCGGGCCCCATACACCCGTCGGGACAGCGAAAACCCCAGAACTGGGCCCCGGAAATGTCCAAAATTGAAAAATTATAAGATTAAGGTTAGAAATAGGTGGGAATAAAAATTTATACTTATAATTAATTTTCGGGTAATAGTTGATTACCTGAGTACACTATTTCACCCGTTTAATGAAATTTCAGTGTGTGATTTTTAATACCAAAAACTAATTAATCACTACAATATAATGAAGTCTATCTCTTTGAATGCCAAATGAATGGCTAAGATTTCATCTTGCATGAAAGATCAAATCTTAGCCATTGAAATTAATTTCTTTAATGAAAAACAATTACACTTTATCATGCACCAATGAGATCATTCCTTACAAGATCAACTTGCACCACTTAACTTCATAATTATCATCTCTAAAATTCGAACAGTAAGAGTGAAGAACCAGAACCTTCATGTTTGTTCACAAGAGACCTTGAACACTTGAGTTTTCAATCTCAAAAATCCTAAGCCAAACCTTGACAAAATCAAAATCTTCCTTTACTAAACTTGTTCTACACATCAAACTCTACAATCCTAACCGATTAAAATCTCAAAACACTCACCTTACTACCTCACACAGCACCAAGTTAGGAAGGTTTTGGCTATGTTTCAAGAGCTTTAAAGTGAAGATAGGTCACTTAAGACATCCTTTGAAGTACAAAGCTCAAAAGCTTTCAAAGTAGGGCTTTCTTTGGCCTTTTTCTTTCAAAATTATTCTAATGATTTATGATGGGTTTTATTTCAAAATTTCTAGTTTTATTTTATAATGATATGTTGATATTGATATATTAATTTTGGTGGAATGTTTGGTGTTGTGAAAAAGTTCTTTTTATCAAAAGAGTTTTTGAATTGGTTTGCTGGATTTTCGGATTTCACTAGGACAGGAATTTTTTATGAATTTTCTGATTCAATTATATTCATTTTTATGAGCTATAAAAATTATATATTGAATCTAACATCCTAGATAGTTCAATGAATTTTATGGAGCTCTGGTTGTGATTCCTAATGCCTTGAAAAATTCAAGAACCAAAGTTGTAACTATGCTGCCTGAAATTGTGAATCTGAAGCTGTAAATATTTCTAATTTTATTACCATAGTAAATGATTTTATTTTCTTTTGAAATTTTTACAGAATGTTGAAAACATATCGAAGTTTAACCATGATTTTTATTATGAATTGATTCATTCAATTGCTATGGTTAAAATTTGTGAATTGTGGCCTTGAGGTGTGAATAAGTGGTCTCTGACCATGAAATTTGTATAATTTAGTTAGCAAGGTTTGAGGACTCTGATTGATATGAAAATTTTATAGGGTCTTTTAGACACATTGAGATATCATGAGGAATTTTTGTGGCCCTTGAATAAGCCATTTGTTATGGAAAGTAAATGTTACTACTGGAGTGGTAAATCTGCCACGTTGCTGAAAGGTGGGAATGTTTTAAATTGATAATGGAATGACATTTAGTCTATATATATGATATATAAATGCATGCTAATGGTTTTAAAGAGTTACTTATAAAGCATAAATGAGATCTAGATGTAACTGAATTGCCTATGTGTGATGTGAATAAGCCTTTGAGAAAAATAAAAGTATATGATGCATTTATATGACAAAAGAGGATATGTGAGATTTAATGGTGCATGTTTTAACATATGGGTAAAAACAGAAACAAGGCTTATGTGGGTTATATCGGGGAGGCAAAAAGAAGGACTTCCCAGTAAATTTTATGAGTCGGTAGATGTATCGGCTAGGAATAGAACTGTGTGTGATTCGGAAATGGAAAAAAATGAAGTCCGATGATCACGAATAGGAATGAGCTCATGTCCTAGCAGTCTATGGTCCTTTGTGAAATTATCCACTATAGATATTACTTGTTGTGAAACTAAGCCTTCTCTATGTTAATAAAGAGAAACAATTTCACTAACCTGAATTCCATGGATTACAAGAGAAAGACTTATGATTACTACCATGCTACATTGACTTTACTTGAACTATATACATTAAGCATTATTCCTATGACTATGCATAATTTATTGTCATTTCTGCATGTAAGTTTATTTGATGATGCTTGTAAGATGAAATTCATACTTATGTTTTGTTTATTAATTTTGATCACTGGTGATGGATTACCCTACTGAGAATTTTATAATATTCTCATCCCTATGCTGCATGTATTTTATATTGTATTCAGATCCAGCAGATGCCGTCAATAGTATTCTTCCTTGATTCGCCACAATGGGTATGGCATTACGACTCGGTGCTTGACTCCCTTTATGCAGCAGCTTACTCTCAGATCCAGGCTTACGTGTTCTTTGGTCGTTCCTTTAGTGCGTCTGTTTTCACCGCTGATTTTGACCCAGCTTTCCCTACGATTGTGTGCCTCTCCACATGGCGCACCCAGTGGTATTTGATATCCCGGTAGCACCACCAGCACCCCCTCCAGCAGATGCTCCCTCCCCGTCCTCATCCTCTGACTCAGACCCATCAGAGGATCCTGATTCCCCTGGCGGAGGTGAAGCTATCGTACCAATGGCCAACGGGTTCCTCTAGGAGGACATGAGATCTATAGGGACTCATGACTTGTATATAGTGTAGCATAGTGATAGGATCTTACCAGCCTACCGACTGATTGCTGTTAAATGTTTTAGGCCCATTTCTATGCATATATGATTTTGTTGGGCCTTGAGACGTGAGCAGGTTAGGATAGAAATTTGAGATGCTTTCTTTTGTATTGAGTCCCTACATAGTTCAGTAGTTGACTAGTTTATGGTCTGGTGTGCTATGTATATTGCTAACTGGGTTGTGATGTACATATATATACATATGTGAGTTGTTGCAACACAGGAGTTCAAATTTTTTTATCTTTTCATTTCTCTCGACTAGAATAAACCGTGAAAGAAGGTAACACTTTTTTAATTATTGTATAAACACTCGAGTAATATATGGTAGTTAGAAGGGTGTTACAAGAAGTGATGTGGACACCAACTGGGCTCTAGGGAGCAGGGAGGGCATTAACGTCGACTATAACAATTATAAAAACTCTAGATTAATATCTAATAACGTCTAAATAACTCTAATCTAGCTCTAAAAACATTGGCGGAGCACTCCCACTTTACAACAATAGCTAAAAACAATAACTCATAACATAGGGGAGGAAGAACATGACATAAACCAACAAAAGCTTACCTTTGATCTCTTGGGAGGAAGGGGAATTGAGTGGATTTGAGAGAAAGAGAGAAAATAAGGGTTTGGGGGGAGAGAGGTTTCAATTTTGGGGTGGAAAATCCCTAGTTTAGGGTTTAAAAAGGGATGGAGGGGTTCATTTAGTGAAACGATGTCGTTTTGGGCCATTTTTGTCAAACTAACACTGCTATAGCGGTTTCCAAAGAGCCCAAAATTGTGACTGCATTGCTGTGACCACTATAGCAATCCTAGACAGTTATAGCAGTGACAGCAAGGGCCAACAACAATATTTTGCTGTCATTAGATGCTTGCATATCTCTATACCCACTTACTAATTTACATTCCTTGACTCTAAGTTAAATAATTTATTTTACTTCCTATTAACTTTAAAACATAAATGTAAATAAGGAAATACCCCCCATTTAGATTCAAATAAAATATCTACAAAAACAAAACCCTAACCAATCAAAATCTAATTTTTGAGTTCTAGCTCAAATTCTGGAATTCTGGCGATTTTCTAAACTTGGGGGCTAGAAACAACACATCTAGAGGTTTCCTAAAATTCATTAAAAATCACTCTTCAATTCTGTCACGACCCGACGTGGGAACGTGACCGACACGTGAGGAATCCCATCTCCACGTAAGCCTCGTGACCTCTGAGTCTTTCTATATGCATAATTAGATAATAAATTCCATTTACAAAATATCATTTCATCTTAATAATTAATTAGCTCATATGAAAACATGCTCTTCATCATAATATATTATGTTTAAAACTCTAAACATATCTCTTTAATACAAAATATATGAGTTGCTTTCTATACAATAAGTCCATGAACCATAATCATATGAGTACAAAAAGAATGATGAATCAATGCGAATATCTCTATGGTCCAGGACCCTGCCCGCAATATACACTAGAGCACTCTATCATATACAAAATACAAAAAAAGTACTTCACCCCAAGTGAAGCTCACTAACTAACAACTCTACTGCTGAGGAGGAGGTGGCTGAGAGGAACCCGCAGCAGCTAATGTATCTGTAATGGAAAAGGGAGAGGGGTGAGTTTCATCTAAAACTCAGTAAGTAAGTCCTCATCCATAACCCTCTCATGGGACAACAACAAGGATAAATATATAAATACACATAAAATCATTAAACTGGTTAATGCATCAACTCTAATCATTTTCATATACATGGAATCATAAAGGAAATAAAATAAGAAGTTCTTTGGTAAAACATAAATACTGGGAATCTATTAGAGAAACAGGAATCTATGGTTATGCCTCGCATAACAAATATAATTTCTCTGGTTACGCATGTCAACCATGACGTAACAATTTCTCTCATCTCTGGGATCCCTTTGGGATCCAAATTGGACACATAACTAGGTTCCATTCTTTGCTTTGTGAGATTGTCCTTCTGAACAACTTGGTACCAAGGTTAACGATCGTCTGTTTTTCTATAGTTATCGTCTGGTCTCTAATCATAAAATATGTTATTTTCTCTAAATCTCTGCTCTAAGCTTTTCTTTAAGCATAAAACTCCATAATATATAACTAAATAAATCTTAGCATCAATGGGGAAAATTTATAAAGTCTCTAAATCAAGTCACACTCATACTCTAGCTCTTTGATAAAAATCATTTTATCAATAATGGTCCCATGAGTTCATATTAAAATAAACATTTCATGCTCAAGTTGAAAATAAATCCTTCCAATAATTTCAATAACCAATCATAAAGTGAAATCTCTTAAATTATTGTCTAAAATCAAGAAATCATGTTATAATTTAAAGAAATTAATTCTAATGACCAACATAAGGGCCATAGGATCTGAACCCACTCACCTGGAGGGGAGGGAGACACTGCGTCGACTTTAATTGAGCTCCGGGGAGTAGGGGGAGGCACCACATCGACTAAAATAACCAATAAACTCAGTATTAGAATTTATTAACACCTAAGCAACTCTAATATAACCCTAACAATATTGGGAGAGCACCTCTACATGACAAAAAGAGAGCAATAAAAATGCTCATTTCGAGAATGTGCAAGAATGAAGAAAATGGAGACAAGATCTTGTAATATATACTCACCTTGATGATTTATGGGAGCTAGATTGGAATGGGGTTGAAGAAAAAATGAGAGAAAAAGATAGGGAAAGGTTTCTGGTTTGAAGGAAAGGAAGAAAAATGAGGGGGAATAAATGTAAATAAGGAAATACACCCCCATTTGGATTCAAATAAAATATCAAAAATATCAAAAACCCAACCAATCAAAATCTCATTTTTGAGTTTTAGTTCAAAATCCGGAATTCCGGCTATTTTCTAAACTTGGAGGCTAGAAATGAAACAAATAGAGGTTTTCTAAAATTCATTAAAAATCACACATCAATTCTTATCCATCTAGAGAGCAATTACCGGGACTTTTGATCCCAAGAAAATAGCTCTAACATATAGCCCTCCATTGAGGTGTAGGGTTCCAAACTTAGCAAAAAAAACCCGAACCCGGTAACATGGGTGGGTCCCGGGGACCTTAGGATCACCCGAAACTTATCTACTGACACGTGTACGCCAAGCATTACATAAATCCTCTGATTGCGGTGGGTAAGCCCCGTGGGGGAATTTAGGAGTCCCACATCAATTGGAGAGGGGAACGAAGCATGCCTTATAAGAGGGTGTGGATACCTTTCCCATTGCATCGCGTTCTCCCGCGGGGGCCTAGGCCGAATCCCGGGGAGGAACAAAGCCTTGAGGTATGCAGGGGCTGTGGCCGAATCCCGATGCCAAAAAGGACAATATTGTCTACTGCGTACTCTGATACCACAGTAACGCATTTTGGGTGGGGACGTCCACACCAAGAACAAAGCCGTGAGGGGCGCTTTCCCTTGAAGAGCCATTACTGGGACTTTTAGTCCCAAGAAAGTGGCTCTAACATATAGCCCTCCAAGGAGGTGTAGGGCTCCAGACTTAGCGAAGACCTGGACCCGACAATAGCAATGGGTCCTGGGGGACCTTGAGGTCATATAAAACTCGTCTACTAACACATATATACTAGGTATTACAGGTTATCAAATCTTACCGTGGTCGTTAATGCTATGGTAAGTATGATGGATCATGTAAATATTGTCCAAATTCATTTGCCAAATCCTTGGAAGAATATAGGGTCATCTCATGGTCTATCATGTTGGATGTTATTTTAACATGAATGATGTTGGTTAGAGATGAAATAGAATATAATTAGATATAGTAAGAAGTATTATCAATCATACTAGCCTAATCACTCTAGGAAAAGGCATTAATAGTTGCAACCAATATCCTTAAGTTCCAATAAAAGTAGTGACCAAAACTCCTTATGAATTATGGTTTGGAAAAATGCTCAATATAAAGAATTCACACATTTGGAGTTGTCCAATTGAGGCAAGGCCTTATAAGCCAACTGAAAAGAAACTAGACTCAAGAAATGGTCAGTGGCTACTTAGTTTGGATAGTTCGTATGGTCTCAAAGGTATAAGTTTTATGATCCCACAATTAGATCAATATTTGAGATAGGAATGTTAGTTCTTTGAGGATATTAAGTTTGGGGGAGAAATAAGGCTAGAAATAATACTGAAAATTTTCCCAATAAAGATCAATAAGTTATTCCTAAAAACAAACTCAATAACCTCAAGAACAAATGACACTAAGAAGATCCACTAGAGAAAAGAGAAGTGTGGCTTCTGATCATTATTTCATACTTCTCTAAGAATATAAGAAAGATTTGATTCAATCAACTTCCATCATGTCATAAAAGTAATGTGGAGAAATATAAGGCATGTCTTGTTGCAAAAGATTTCACTCAAAAAGAAGACATGAATTAAGAAGAGACTTTCTCTTTAATTTTCTAGAAAGACTCTCTTAAGACAATAATGGCACTTGCTGATTATTTTGATCCAAATTATGTCAGATGGATGTTAAGATTGTGTTTCTCAATGGTGACATTGATAAGACAATTTTTATGATGTTATCATAAAACTTTGTATTGAGAGATGCAAAGAGTTTGGTTTGAAAATTAAAGTAATCAATCTATGAGCTTAAACAAATTCCTATCAACGGTATTACAAATTTCATCCAATTGTTATCTCGTTTGATTTTGAGATAAATGAGGTTGATTATTGTATATGCCAAAGTTTAGTAAAAGTACATATATTATTTGGTCTCATGTGTCACTGACATACTGCTTGCTAATTATGATTTAATTTATATAAGAAAACTATATGAGAACAATATAAAATAAAAAACTAGGGGAAATCTCTTTTGTATTAGTGATTTAGATGCGTCAAGATTGCTCTTGATGTATTCTTGGATCATCACAGAAGAGCTGTGTTAAGAAGGTATTTAAGAAAATTATTATGTAGGATTGCAAATCAGGATACAGCCCTATTATTAAAGGAGATATGTTCAGTCTCAATCAACACCCTTAAAGTATTTTTTGAAATTAAAAAAATATAGAAGATTTGTTATACTTCCGCAATTGGAATTATAATGTGTGTTCAATTTTATACATATTTGGATATTGTGTACATTGTTGGGATGTTAGGCAAATATTTTGGTAATACGGTAATAGATCATTAGATAGCAGCCAAATGGATCTTGTGTCATCTTCAAAGAACAAAACATCACATGTTCACATGTGGGAAGTCAGATAAGATAAGAGATTACTGGATATTCAGACTCAAACTTTGTCAGATGGAAAGGTAATTATAGATCCATTTTAAGATAATATTATATACGTGTTGGAAAAACAATCTTTGAAAGAGTGCTAAGCAAACACTTGTTGCTTTTTTAGTAAAGTAATTGTATTTAAAGCTTATTATGAGGCATCCAATCATACAAGATGGCTATAAATTTTGTCACAAGGCTGAAAACTATAGATGAAATTGAAAGACCATTTAAGTTGTTTTTGACAAAATGTCGTAGCCATATATATTAAGAGGAGTACAGAGTGATAAAAGTGTTTATAGAGCAATTAGCATGAACTCCATGGTTGCAGATCCACTTACTAAGAGACTGACACCCAAGGTCTTTCGTGAGCATGTCACTCATATGGGTGTGATATCATTTTATATGATATGTTATGTCAGTAGGAGTGTGTATTTGGATGCTCATATATTTTGACAAACATTAAGTTTATGGATATTTTCTGCAGAATAAAGTATTTGGTTTTGTTTTTCACTCTAACTTATATTATATATGATTTCATAAGGTATAGGGTTGGACCAGTTGCAAATAGACATGTTAGATCACATTACATGTAATTTATATGCTACACATCCATACTTGATCTATGTCATTTGGTTGTGTTGATATATGTGACCATGGATGGACTTAGTTATGATTCATGTAACGAAAGTCGCCTTGATCCTATATTAACATAATTGATCGACGAGATTGCTGGGAGATATTTTGATCATGATGGCAAATTTAGAGCTCATAAAGTTACAGTTTAATATACAATTTGTGCATATATATAGGTACATCCAAGTGGGAGATTGTAAGAATCTGTATGTAGACTTGTATATATAATTGTATATTGTGTGCTATTATAAAGTTTGACCCAAATTAAAATGATCTAATAAGGACAAGTTAATGGGCATCATCTCATTAAATGTGGGCTTATTATATATAGATACCATGATTACCCAATTACTAATTTTATGATGGGATGAATTAGAAACTAGGGTTTATAGAGTTATAAAAGGTTATGTGTACCTCTACTCTTTTACTGACATTCCATTATTAGAAAAGTAAGAGCCATCGTCTCTGAAGGATGCATATTAACTTGGTAGATCAATAACCACATGTCGAAACACCAATCAATTCCCATTGATGTTTAGGTATGTTTCCGCAATAATCTTCCAATTTTCTTGATGATTTAACATGGATGATCTTGGAATTATAAAAAATATGATTTTACATTCTTGAGCTATAAGAGTAGTCCTCTGGTCAGGTACTCAGGTATGTTGGAAACATGACTAATAAAGATAGCATTTCCATGCCTTCTCACGTCATAAAAAATGATCATTGGACACTTTTTTCACTACTACATGCAACATACTTTGGTGTCAAAGGAATGAACTAATTTTCGAAAAACCTCTCTTGGTTTTACGAGGAGTTTAGGGCCTTGCATGTGATTATGACTGTGCAATACACTTCATTTGGGATTCCTATTTTCATGGTTCACCAAATTTGTTGGTCTCTTCCCTTGTTTAGTTGGACTAAGCTGAAGATGATGGGTCGGTTTCTCATTCTTTAGGTGAAGGAAGTTGTGGAGGCACATTATCAGAGATCACAATGGCAATTTCATCTCATCTTCTTTCAGAAAACTTTGTACATAGTTGCACAATAACGACTATGAAATTATGAGGCTTATATTCAGGTTTGTGTTTGTTTTTTATCAAGGTCTATGACACCTTCTCCTGTAGTTAGATTCCCTCTATATCGAGCTGGACTATGGAGAGATTGAAGCTCATCACCCGACTATTACCTTAATGATTAAGGAGTATTTGACCATGCCATAGTCTATGCCGATGGAGAAATATTTAGTGTACAAATATATTTTTTTTTTTACAACAACTTTGCACTTATAGTGTATAAAGGCACATGAAAACAAAACAAGTGTGAGACTAGTGTGTCTCTAGACATGAATAGTGTAAAATTATTGTAAAAAAAATGTTGTACACTAAATATTTCTCATGCAGATTATATATATTTACATAGAGATGAATAGTTGCATGGATGATACTTGCCAAGTTTTTGGATTCTCTCGTCTTGATGTATCTCACCTTCAAAGAGCTCCCGTCTTTTCCTTCCTTTTTTTCTTCTTTTTTTTTTTTTCCAGTTGACAATATAGAGGCTATTTCCACTATAGTCTTAAGGGTGTAATTTTTGCTTTTCTTTGGGCTTTTCACCTTGTTGTTTATAATGAAAGTTTGATATCTACTATTATAATATTTGAGAGTCATTTCATAGAAAGTATTACAAGTGTCTTTCATACAGAATTTTAGGGTACACGTGTCATTCATATAGTGATTTAGGGCCTACTTTTTTAAACATTTATGTCTACATTTTTTTTAACTTAATTTACAATCAAATTATTAATTATTAATAAAATCAAATATACTATCATTAAAGATTACGTGAATCAATAAAATTATAATCATTAAGATATATTCATGAGATTACAAATCATTAAAATTATGATTTACAATTAAAACTATGAATCGTTAAGAATGGAAAACAAATATAGAATTAAGAATCATTGAAAAATGGATTAGATACAAATGTATTAGGGTGATTAAAATATTAATGAGGCCATTTCAATGAAAAAAAAAATTAAAAAGGGGAATGCCTTAATCAGATCAACAAAAAATTCTCCATTACAACAAAAAATCGTGTGATATAAAAAGAAAAGGGGAATGCCTTGATCAAATCAACAAAAAGGTTTCCTATTTACCTTGCGATTATGGCATGTAGGATCTTTTAGAAGCAAATCTTTCTGTTTTATTTTTGATCCATTGTTATTAGATTTGATTTTGTTATATCCATTGGATTCCTGAGCCTGTCATATAACCATAAGATCAGATAAAGCAAGACATGACCACTATTATTGCTCACTGAATCTCTATATATATTTAATCACCGATTTATGTGTGAAGTTAAAATTTGTAAATTGCATTTAGATTACACTACTAATAATTAACAAGTTTAATAAACTGACAAACAGATTCATTTGGATGAAATAAAGGTTAGTGAACCAATTTGTGATTATCTATTCTAATTTGTCTGATACTTAATGAAGGATTTTATTAGGCTGATCATAGAAAAGAAATGAATTTGTCTCAAAATTTTATAGAGGAGCATTTTTTTCTATCAATCTATTTTATATTGCAATGAAAGCAAACATTTGTCATTTCTAAAATTAAACAAAGTAAATAACCATATCTAAAAATACAAGGTGTCCTATATGACTTGCATATATGTAAAAATAACAAACCCAATCTTTTACTCTCTCTTTTTTTGGAGCGAGACATTCATTTATACAATAATATATATCAATTGAAAAATATACACAATAATATATATTATATGCATTATATTATTATTATAATATTATGGTTATAATTATATATTATAAATCTACTATACTAATATTTCAGACTCATTTCATGGAAACTATTACACATGTCATTCATATGGTGATTTAGGCTTCACATATCATTCATATAGTGATTTAGGCCCCATCTTTCTTAATATTTATGTCTACAGATTTTTTTTAAACTTAGTTTACAATTTACTTGTTAACTATTTTTATATGAAATAAAATAAAATATTACAATCATTAAAGAATCGAATATTACAATCATTAAAAATTACAATTTGCACTAAGAAGGAACTCATGTCAATATAATGATGACTTACAATTAAATTAAAAACCATTAATAGCATAACATTATAAAGGTAATATAAAAAATTATAAAGGAAATATTTCCAAAATAAATAAGCTTTAAAATTAGTATTTTTTTTTAAAGAAAATGGGTAGGTCAATTCGTTAACAAATTACTAATTGATTATTTTTATATGATAATAATTCAAAATTTAATTTCTACCAAATTTATTCTTAATCAAATATTTAAGACTCATTATAATACAAATATAATAATTTATTTTTAATCAAATATGATAACAATTGATATAATACTAATATTTAAGACTCATTACATAAAAAATTTTCCATGCTTATTCATAGAAAAAGTATACCCCATCATTTCATAATCTTAACACTTAAAGTAAGTTTTTGAATTTAATTTATCTTCTAATTATCAATTATTTTTTCCAATAATACCTATATATCTCTCAACCATTAACAAAAGTAATATAAAAAATAAAAAATAACATAAACAAAATTATAATTCAATATATTATACCATAAAATTATATATATATATATATATATATATATAATTATAGTATTAATGATAATAAAGCTATTATATTTATGTTGCATTAGTAGTATTTGTTATTATGGATATTTATATTTTAAAGTTCAAAGTATTTTTAAATTCTTTTAATAAACCCATAAATATCAATAGGGATTCAAATCTTCACGTGAAATAAGAAATAGAAACCCATGACGGGAATGTGGATGAGAATGGAGGGAAAATTTTCTAACTTCAAATTTAGCACTTTTAAAAATGATAATACAAAAATTATCTATGTATCTATATCACTATATTCTATTTAATTTTTTACAACTTGCATATTCCAATCTATTAATTCCATAATTTTTTCATACTAATTTTTTTGAAAAAAACACCTTTAATTTTTCAACACAAATATTTAAAAAAATTGATTCCACAATTTACACTTAGTTGATAATGATACTAAATATTTATTAATTTTAAAAATTAAATAATTATATTACTTTTTTATTCAAAATAATATTATAATTGATATACTACTCTAATAATTGAGATTATATAAATTAGAATTATATTTTTTAACTAATTATCATACATTAATTATAACATATATTTTAAAATTGACATTTTAATTTATCAAAAGGATGTACAAGGTAAAGACAAGCAATTGAAATCATATAAATTAAATTTATTTATTATTTTTTAATTATAAAATATATTTTTATATTTTTATAAATTAAATATTTTAAGTTACTAAAAAGATATAAACGATTAGGGATGACAAAAAAAAAATTAAAAGTGGGTACATGCGAGAATTACCCACAATAGGAAAGGGAATTGAGACATATTTTGTCTTCGTAGGGATGATCGATGGTGCTAAGTCCCTGTTTGTTAAACGGGATAGCGACAAGGATGACACACCTTCATTTTTTTAATTGTTTTTTTGCATTTGCATTGTGTATGCATTTTAATTTTAATTTAGATTATATTTCATTAATAGTATTTGTTATTATGGATATTTATTTTTCAAATTATAAAATATTTTTAAGTTTTTCTTTTTTTGAAATTTGTTAATAAACTCTTGAATATCATAGGGATTCAAAATTCCTACGGGAAATAGGAAATATGGATCCATAAGGGAGATGGAGATGAGGATGAGAGGCAAAATTCTAAACAGTGACAGGAGGCGTGGGACATATCTCCTTTCTCATGGATACTCATTATCCTCCCTATAAGTGGCTCATCATATAATAAAATTATTCATTTATTCTTTTTCTTTATTCAACAATTTCAACTTTTGAAATGTGCAAAATTTTCATAAACTAGGCTTTTTATTGTTAGTTGTAGGTTATCTATCAAGATTTTTTCAACCTTATAAACATGATATTCAAAATAAAATATAAAATAGAATGACATTTATATTTTGTCCACTTATTTAATTATTTAAATATTAACTTACTTTTAAGATAAATTTATATACTCAATTTTCAATAAGATATATTTAAATAAATTATCATTTATTTTTTATAATGATCAGCAAACCAATTTTTACCATCTCCCCCTGCATCGCACAAGTCCAACGGCTAGTGAAGTAATAATTGCAAGTTCTTATTTGATAATGAGAAGAAATAATTCATATTCAAATATTTATTGTAAATGTTGAGATTTTTTAAGATTAAAATGATATATATAACAAAAAGTATATTTGTCTGGAAAAAATAGCTAATCAAACTTTTAATATACAATAACAGTCTAAGATGAACTTTGTTTCTCCATTAATTTCATCGACAATTATTCTCATTAAGTTGGAGTCAACCATCATTTTTTTTTCTTTTTAAAGAACTGATTGCATCTTAAAACCCATATATGATTAAATTAATTGAAGGGATATATATGCTGTCAACTATATATCATTTTAAAACCAAAAGATTTTATCGATCAATAACGAAAAAGGTTTGAAGGATATTTACGTATGCTAACAGCTATATGTAATGTTTTTTAATAGATCAATGAAATCTTGAAACTTATAATTGAATTTAATTGCAATACTATGAGGCATGAGCATTTCAATGCTCGTAAGCTCATTTATGTCAACTTTCAAACTCGAATTCAAAAGAGGGAAAGTTTGTTCATTAAAAAAATATATATATATCTAATATATCAATTACTGAAACTCATGATAATTTAACAAAAAAATTGTTGAAAGTTGAATAACTTTTACACAAACATGTCACCTTTTAGTTTTAATTCAATGATTTAAATTTAATTCACTCAATGGTGAATAAGAAATAGTATACTCTAATTTTCACAAAGAAAGATAATCTTTTATCTGGTTTAAAAACAGAGAAACAATTTTACTTTATCAATAACTTCTTTTTCAAAAAAATAAGGGAATACATAAACGCATAAATTGAGAAACTAACATCGTTTTGGTTTCAAGTAGTCAACATTCCATAAATTTTTGCCCAAATAAGATTCCATTCTTTACTAGTGATTGGAATTATACATCAACTCGTACGATGAAAAAGTAATATATAATACATGGAAAAATATATGTATTTTTTTAAAAAATTATTCAAAACAAAAGGAATTTTTATTATTTTGCCTCATGATGAACTTCATTTTTTATTTTTTTGTTCAAACAACACAATTATTTAAGTCACTTGAATTGGGTTAATGACGAGGAATTTAGATAATTTGTATGAAATCAGTTAAAACTTTATTACCACCACTGAACCAAGAAAAAAAAAATACAATAATTTGATTAAAAAAATCTAACAAATAAAATATTATAACCGTTAATACGAAGAGAAAGTGTCAAAGTCAATTATCTGCATTTATTATCATTTAATTCTATTATTCTCTATCATCATTCAATCAAAGTCTTTATTTAATTATTCAATAAAAAAATTTCATAATTTCATATTAAAGTTTGTATGCACGTTGATGTATTGTAAAACAAGATTAGGTGACAGTGTTTCTTTTTTTTAAAAAAAAAAAACTTGAACATGTTTTTAGTCTATATAAATATAGATTATTTTAGTCTTAGTTTATCTAAAAATTAAAATTTTTTGTTTTCATTTTAGTTATTCTATTTTTTATTTTTTTTAAAATTTTTGGCCCCATTATTATAAATTTTGGTATAGGGATGACAATTTTTACCCTACACACGTGACACCCGCCCTACCAACCACGGCCGAATCAAGTTTTAAACCCACCCCATACCCCATATAAATATTAACAAATATATATATATATATATATATATATCTGTGTGTGTGTGTGTGTGTGTGTGTGTGTGTGTGTGTGTGTGTGTGTGTGTGTGTGTTGGGGGGATACTATTATATAAATTTATGTATACATTTTTAAAAAGTGTACCCCAACCCTAATACCTTATTAGACAATTAATGATGAAGAAGAGGATGTAGAAACTGAAAAATGATAGCTTGAAGAGTTGTGAGGCTAGACTATAAGTGATGATATATTTTTTGTAATTTAAATGATTATGTTAAACTTATTTAGAATTTAGTTTATTACTTTTAGGCAATCGATGAGGAGGTTTTTCATATACATTTGTCGTACTTTATACATAATTGTGTTTGACTCACTTGATTTTTTATTTGTTATTTTCTTTAAACTCTAGTTCTTTTATATGTTTATTATGTTTTATAGTAAGTTCACAAGTTTTTTTTTTTTAAATAGCGGGTAGCATCGAGTACCCATGGGACGGTTTGTAATGCCCAGGGCTAACGATGGCAGAAAGTGATTGCTAGTGTAAAAAGACACAAACAAATAGCAGCTCTTGGTAGGCTTCTAAGCGGAGGAATACATGAATGAATCGATTAAACACTGAAATGAGAGAGATCATGAGGCTGTGTAGGTATGGGACTATACAGTTAATGATGTCTTATATGAATTAATTGGTATTACCTATACTAACAAGATGCATCTTCTTTTTAATCGATAGCCTATCACTAAAGAACTCCATGGTTAAGCGTGTTTGACTTGGAGAAATTTTGGGATTGGTGTGTAATACCTGGTGTACACGTGTCAATAGATAAGTTCTGGGTGATCCTAAGGTCCCCCGAGACCCACCCATGTTATTGGATTTGAGTTTTTGCTAAGTTTGGAACCCTACACCTCAATGGAGGGCTATATGTTAGAGCCATTTTCTTGGGATTAAAAGTCCCGGTAATTGCTCTCTAGATGGATATGAATTGAAGAGTGATTTTTAATGAATTTTAGAAAACCTCTAGATGTTTCATTTCTAGCCCCCAAGTTTAGAAAATTGTTGGAATTCCGGATTTTAAACTAAAACTCAAAAATGAATTTTTGATTTTTTTTTTATATTTTATTTGAATCCAAATGAGGGGTATTTCCTTATTTACATTTATGTTTTAAAGTTAATAGGAACTAAAATAAATGATTTAACTTCGAGTAAAGAAATGTAAATAACCATGATAGTAATGTGTCTGGTGCTATATCAGTATCAGACATATCAGAAAAATGTTACTGACATGAGCTGAAGCCATGACAGTAACGTGTTGCTGTCCATGGCTGGGTTTCATGCAAGCAAAGCTATTGGTTTTGCTTTCCACGACTGGAGTTTCATAGAGGTTGTGCTGTTAGACCTTGTTGTCCACGGCTGAGTTCTCCACGGCTGTTAGGCTTTGCTGTCCACAGCTGGGTTGCTGTCCACAGCAGGGTTGCTGTCCACAGCTGGTGTTGCTGCCCACAACTAGTTTTGATGCCCACAGCTGGCTAATTTGCTATCCACGGCTAGGAATTTTTAGAGAAATAGTGCTAGTGCATGATGATAGCAAAATGACAACAAAGTGCTTGATGACAATAGTATTTTGCTATCATAGAGTTCTTTTCACAGCTGTAAAGGAGTTTCCACAACTGTGGAGGAGCTTCCACAGCTGTGGAGGAGGTCCCACAGCTGTGGAGGAGTTCCCACAGCTGGGAATGAGTTCTCACAGCTGGAAATGACTTCTCACAGCTGGGAAGGAGTTCCCACAGCTGAGAATGAGTTCTCACAGCTGAGAATGAGTTTCCACAGCTGGGAATGAGTTTCCCACAACTGAGGATAGGTTTCCACAGCTGGGAATGTAATTCCACAGCTGAGAATGGGTTTCCACGGCTGGGAATGGGTTTCCACGATTGGGAATATAATTCCACAGCTGTGACAAGTTTGTCACAACTGATGCCATAAGTGCACAATAACCTGTAAGTACACAGTACCCCCATATTAAAAACGCGAATGAAGGGTTAAAACCTTTCCCCCTCATTTTCCTTCAAACCAGAAACCATCCCCTCTCTTTTTTTTTCTTCAACCCTATTCCTACCTAGCTCCCATAAGTCATCAATGTGAGTATATATTATAAGATCTTGTCTCCATTTTTGTCATTCTTGCACATTCTCGAAATGGGAATTTTTATTTCTCTCTTTTTGTCAAGTGGGGGTGCTCCGCCAATATTGTTAGGGCTAGATTAGAGTTATTTAGATGTTGATAAATTTTAATATTGAGTTTATTGGTTATTTTAGTCTACGTGGTGCCTCTCCCTGCTCTCCGAAGCTCAGTTAGAGTTGACATAGTGTCTCCCTCCCCTCCAAGTGAATGGGTTCAGATCCTATGGCCCTTATATTGGTCATTAGAGTTAGTCTCTTTAAATTATAACATAATTTTCTTGATTTTAGATAATAACTTAAGAGATTTGAGTTTATGATTGGTTATCGAAATTATTGGAAGAGCTTATTTTCAATATGAGCATGAAATATTTATTTTAATATAAACTCATGAGACCATTATTGATAAAAATGATTTTATCAAAGAGCTAGAATATGAGTGTGACTTGATTTAGAGACTTTATAAATTTTCCCCATTGATGCTAAGATTTATTTAATTATATATTATGGAGTTTTATGCTTAGAGAAAAGCTTAGAGCAGAGATTTAGAAAAAATAACATATTTTATAAATTAGAGACCAAACGATAACTATAGAGAAATAGATAGTGAGTTAACAGCTGAGTCGATCGTTAACTTTGGTACTAAGTTGTCCAAAAGGACAATCTCACATACCAAAGAATGGAACCTAGTTAGGTGTCCAATTTGGATCCCAGAGGGATCCCAGAGATTAGAGAAATCGTTATGTCATGGTTGACATGCATAACTAGAGAAATTATATTTTGTTATGTGAGGCATAACCAGAGATTTTTGTTTCTCTAATAGATTTCTGTTATTTATGCTTTACCAAAGAAATTCTACTTTTATTTCCTTTATGACGTCATGTATATGAAAATGATTAGAGTTAACGTACTAACCAGTTTTGATGATTTTGTGTGTATATATATATTTATCCTTGTTGTTGTCCCATGAGGGGGTTATAGGTGGGGACCTATTCACTGAGTTTTAGATGAAACTTCCCCCTTTCCCTTTTCCATTTCAGATACTTTAGCTGCTGCGGGTCCTTCTTAGCCACGTCCTCCCCAGCAGTAGAGTTTTCAGTTGGTGAGCTTCACTCAAAGTGAAGTACTTTTTTGTATTTTGCATACTGACAGAGTGCTCCAATGTATATTGCGGGCATGGTCCCGAACCATAGAGATATTTGCATTGATTCATCATTATTATTTTGTATTCACATGATTATAGTTCATGGATTTATTGTATAGAGAGCAACTCATACATTTTTGTATTACAGAGATATATTTAGAGTTTTAAATATAATATGTTATTGATGAAGGGCATGATTTCAAATGAGCTAATTAATTAGTAGAGATGAAACAATATTTTATAAATGAAATTTGTTACCTAATTATGCATATAGAGAGACTCAGAGGTCACGAGGTTTACATGGGAATGAGATTCCTCACGTGCCGATCACGTTCCCAAGTCGAGTCGTGATAAGGTGACTCCTGGAAAGTTTTCCCAAGAAGCATGAGTAAGGACAAAGCATGCTGAAAAGACCTGTGTTGATTTATGTGGATAGTCATCAATCCATAAAGTAGCATGAGATATTACATGGTTGCAGGTTTATATTTTAAAATCCACAAGTAGATATGGGTAGCTTGAAACTAGTGTTAATAAGGTGTGGGATAGGGTCGAGTTAAAATAAAACATGCCCCATTGCCATGTCTGTTTTTTTCTCAATGAATATTTTTGAACATGTATTTAATTATTCAAATATTGAAAATGTTAATTTTACCCTTTAAATATTTCATTAATCTTTCTTTATCGTCATAGATATCGTCATTTAATATTGAATTTATATAAAGGGCCCAAAAGCATAACAATGGAAAAACAAGAGGCCAAAATCAAAATAAAAATTTTAGAAGAATGAAAACGAAAATGATTATATTTATAAGAACTAAAAATATATTTAAGTCTAAAAAATTAAAGGCATTAAAATTGAACTAGTAGTTTATTACATATTTTCATTAGAATTTCTTACCACTGACACGATAAAATTATGTTTACAGCTATGTGGCTTATTAACTCATATTAACATGCTATAATGATTATAAGATTTTGGTAAGTGGAATGCGTCTTATTATTTTTTTAAAAGGGAATCCATCTTATTTATTTAATATTTATGATTTCCTTAATTAATTGAAGAAAATAAAAATGCAGCGGATGTACCATATGAATGCCTACCAAAATATGGAAGAATATCTTCCTTTTCTTTTGACCTACACCACAACGCCCTTTATTTTAGTAAAAACTAAAAAACAGACCATCTTGTCAAAGGTTTATTTGGAAGTTGTTTAAAAAATAATAAAAAAATTAAATCACCTCCTTTTAAATCAAAAGAAGTATACAATTGACTAGAGCAAGATCAATTATAATGCACCGAGTTTACATTATCATCCAATCACATTCTTTTATTTGTAAAATTTTTAAGAAAGAAAGTAGAGCTAGACACTTTTATTGATGTAACAATATATACAATTAGATATTTGTGTAGGCAGAAATTTTTTATGATATGGTGCATATGAATAGAATTTAATATTTATCATATATTGAGGTGTATATAGTTAGATATTTGTGTAGATAGAATTTTTTTATGTTACGGTGCATATAAATTAAATTTATTATTTATCATATATTGAGGTGCAATCATTTTGTGCCATGTGTTATGCTTTTATTGGACTTGTACCTCTTATAAGAGTCGATGCCCATTTTAGTCCCTGACTTTTAAAACGAGTCATATTAATCCCCAACATTACAAAATGTGAGTCGTATTAATCTCTTATTTCACTTTTATTTAATATTTTATCTATTAAATGATGATATGTAATGTTAAGTGATATCTTATCATACCATATGTTATCTGAAGTAGAATGAAGTTTAAAGTAACTTATTTTGTTATCAAAAATTGTACAAAATGAGTCATCTTATGACTTAGAATGAATATTTAAATTACTCATTTTATATAATTTTAAACATAAAAATGAGTTATTAAGGAAGATTGGGTTTAGGAACTAAAAGGACTCATATTTTACAATGCTTGGGACTGATTTAACTTATTTTTAAAGTCTAAAGACTAAAATGACTCAAGAGTAAAAAGTAACGGATTAAAATCAACACTCCTCGTTTAAACAAACGGTCGTCACAAAAGAAAGTCTCTCTTTACCCCTCTTCTTACCGTCATCTCGCTATCCCTCATTACCGTTCTCCTTTCTACTCGATCATCACAATTCTAGTTCCGCGATGGCAAACTGGGCTATGAAGAAGAGATCCAGGAGGCAGAGAAACAAAGCCTCTTATGACGATCTCCCGAAGGAACTGCAGACAAGCATCCTCAAAAGATTACCAAGAAAGGACCTTTCAAGGGCTATGTGCGTATCCAAGTCATGGTTTCAGCACATCCTTTTCACCATCCTCCCAATGATCCTGCTCTCGAACTTCCCGTTCCTGAAGACACTTCAGCGCGTGGAATCCAAGCGCAAGCTCATGATAGCTCCGAGTTGGATCTCAGTTTTCACCCACACTCTTACTCTCCAGCCATCTCCAGCTCTCGATCAACTCGCCGCGTGGTGCAAAAAGGTAGCAGATTGCAAGTTCGCAGCTCGTAAGTTGATCGATTCATGCAATGGCTTATTTTTGTTTGTCCATAGATCTAGGATCGAAAACGATACAAGGACAATCTATCGATATTACGTCATTAATCCTATATCCAAGCAGTGTATGGCAATCGTGAAACCCAAGCCAAGCACCGCAGCATATACGTATGCTGCTTTAGCTTATGATCCTGCTGAGTCTGAGTTTTTCAAGATTATTGGGTTCCAAGGTCTGCGCTGTGTCAATGTTTTTTCATCCGAGGCTTGTGCTTGGTCAAGTTTGCAATTTCGGTTACCCATGGAAGTTCTCAGAGCTAAGTGGTTGAAAAATTCTATTTATCTAAAGGGTGCAATATATCGGCTCTCTATCTCAGGGCACTTGATCAAGTTTCTAATTGATCAGCAAGACAATGCGTATTACCAAGCACTGGCTATTACAGTTCCTTGTTCTCGTCCTTTTAACAGCTGCTACATGGACATTGGGTTGAGACGCAAGAAGGTTGTGTTTTTCATGTCTGCGGGGTCTAGTTTGACGATTTGGGAGCTTGTGGAACGTTTTGATGGAGGTGTTTACACCATTAGTTGGTGCCAAACTAATACGATCGTCGATAGCTTCATACGGGACCTTAATGGTTATGGTCAGCTTTTTGCAATTCATCCATATTATCCAGTAGCGTTTTTCAAGTCTTGTGGGATGGTTTTTTATTACTTCTACTGTTACAACACCAAGGGTTACAGGCAAGAAATTGGAAATGAAGGTCCCGTGTATCGTTACATTACTACCTCTGGATTTCTTCTGCTTGATTTCCCCATCCCCCATTGCATGGATAAGAAGGTTAGTATTCGATCCTAAATTTTCTTTATCCTTAATTTGTTTAGTTTAAATATCTAATGATTAATCCGTAAAAAATATTTCACGGGACAAATCATCTTGCCATGAAAAGAAATATATTTTGTGCTCCTTCACATATAAAAAGTGGGACAAATTAATTCCTCTTTAAGTATTTTGATAAATTTCTTGATTTTATTTATTCTTTTACTATGAACCACGACCTGAACTATTTATAAATAATTTGAGGAGAGACACATTTTTAATTGTGATGACCACAACATATATTTTTATTTTCCAAGAGCCAATTTGTTCATATTATTCTGTCCTAAGACCAAGTTGAGATTTACTCTTTTATTTACTGTTTGAATTGATCAAGTCACTAATCTATTCAAACAATGAAAATACATTTTTTTTTTATCTTTATCTTCATGTCACCAAATAATTGTGCTATTTTTTTTTTAAAGTTTTTCTAATTTCTTTGGATGAACAAAGAGAGAAAAATCCTAATGAGTCAAACAACTATATTAACCTTATGAAACATTGCAACTCTTTGTTCATAAGCCAAAATAAGGTACTATATTCCTAGTAGGGAGGTATCTAAAACTCATAGCCTAAACAATTGTCAGCCCTCATTGAAAAGGCAATCTACACATAATTTGCTTCCCTCCAAACATGGCTACATCAAAAGACTTACTCTTCTTTGAACAACCTGAAAATGGCTGTAATCAACCTAAAGTAAGCAACAGTGATAGCTTTAGCACTGTTGGCACAAGTTATAAGTATTAAAGGAGAGTTCCTCTAGATGATGAGCTTATTATAGTCTAATTTGCTAGTAGCCTGCAAACTTTTCAACGTAGCTCATAGCTCAACTCTAAAAGCTTAATATCATGAATTATCATTAAAAGCCTAACAACTCTGAAGATCACACAAATTAAAATAGTTCTCCAACAAAAAATAACTTGCAGTGTATGGACAATTCAAATTATTTCCCAAAGATTTTAGATATTATTTTTTCTAATTTGAAATTGATTGGAAAAAAGGGGGTTTTATCAACCGAGGAAATCAAAATATAAAAAAAAAAAGTAGAAAAAATAATACATAAAAATAATCAACCGAAGAACTATACAAAATATTTGGTTTTGATCTATCACGGATCAAAATGAGATGTTTCATCCCATTTTCACAATTTCCCCAAGTTGAACTAAATGCTCAAACTAAACCTAAAATTCTGAACTACAAAAGCTCCTAGAATTCAACCAATCAAAGACACAGAAATTTAAACTAGCACAAAATTCACGTTGAACCAAAATAAGTTTAAAAACAATAATATGAAAAGAATATAAGGCATAAATTTGAAAACTACAAAATTCAATTGTAGGATGCTAACAATGTTGTGCTATAGTGCTCTAGTGGAATTTTCAAAAATGCTCCTTTCTATCTAACAAAATTTTTAGGTTTTTGGCTTCTCGACTTCCTCTAATTGCTCGAATCTAAACAAAACAGATCAAAACATAAACACCTAATGAGTAAAATCCATAATAAAAATTACAAATTCATTAAAAGGAATTAACTAAAAACTAAACGTAAACCAAACAAAAAAAAATAACTCAATTTAAGATGCTATTAAAACCACAAGTCATCTTCTATCATGATCCCTTAAAAGACCGCATATCTCGTGCAACAAGGATTCCCTCTAGATGCCCAATCAATATTCAACTTAATTTAACAAACTAATGGAGGCTACAAGGCTATGCATGTCTAAAGTACTAAATTTTATTTCCATCATTAGATTATATTTCTCTCCGCATTTTTCAACAAATCATCTTGAAGATGTAATCATCATCAAATAAGAATGTTAGAATCTAAATATCTCAATTTCTTCTAAAAGGTGTTGTAGATGACCCAATGGATTTTACTTTTGAATTTAAACTCCTTAGATGAAATGTATTATTATTCTAAGAATATACTACTGTATCCTTTAGGGTAGTTGGCATGTTGAATATGGTTCAAGAAAATAGAGCTTACAATAAATTATACCAAAGTAATCCCACTTGAAAGAACACAACTAGCCTTTTAACCCATTAACTTAGCTTGGATACAAATTCTTATTTGAAGGAGGGTATTATGTCATATCCTTGACATAAGGCACCGCCAGGATAGAATCTAGTCTCATCTAAAACACTAAATACAATGACCATAGTGATGGTTTCTTTTGCTTAGTTTTTAACATTCTTTGGAGCAAAAGGATATTGGTCTTTCAGGCATCTATTAATCTGGAATTCACATAGAAATCCATAAAGTGATGTATGATGCAGTCCATTACTAGTAAATTATCATTTTCAAATTAGAGTAGACCATTTGTGATACTGAATGCAAGATTTTGGGGCGTCCTTTTGCAATAGTCATAGGAACCCTATAGTTCTTGTCAATCTATTCCTCGATGATAGGATTCAACTTCTCTAAGAATATGACAAACATGGACTATGAAACAGGATCATAATACGTGAGACACATAGACAACTTAAAATCTTTAGTTTGGTCTCCAAGACATAACATATTGAAAGACGTTGTTGGGACAAAGCATATAATAAGCAAGATAAATTTGGCGAAAAGTAAAGTCCCACTAGATTATTGACAAAAAGAATAAAAGTTTAATTTATTTGAAGTTTCATTATGAGTCTTACTCAAAATGGATAATTTATTAAGCAATGATAATATTGCCATGAATATTTCTCCCAAGAATGGATATAGATTGCCAAGGAGAGTTGGATTCCTTGGGGAAAGGTTTGATTTGATTAACAATGCAATGTGATATATTCTAGTTGATAACATTACCTAAACTTTCCAATTCTAGGTTCTATCAAATATAATGGATAAAATTATATATAGAATGACTTACCATATGCCAATATTCCACGAAAAGTACCTGGGAGTACCACTTCCGCAATAGAGCCTCTTGATTGTTATGATTTTATGAGGAAAATTAACGCTGAAAATTATATTGAATTAAAAATTGGGAATGCTATAACTAGTGTTACATTGCTTTCTTATGGGTTTTCTGTCATGACCCAACCTAAGCTATATGATTAGTGCATAGAGGATGCATCCTCTATGCAAGTCTAAATGTCATGGATGCAGAAAATTAAGTAGAACATCCTCTATAAATTGAACATTCCTAAAGGAAGACAAACCTTGCCTAAGCATACTCCAAACATGAATAAATCTTTCCTCATATACTATCCAATTCACAACTACACCATAAAGTCATAATCAAACATAAACCATAAACTCATCCTGAGACTATTGGAACATTGACAATATTATCAAATTCCCTAACATGACATACAAAAAACATACACACAAGTCTAGTATGATATTGTAGGGAGAAAAGTGTATGAGAAAGGGGGTTGAATTGTGTTTTGCTTTACTTCTACTCCTTTTTGTTTAGCTGAAATTTTAAGCAATATACTATCAAGCATTTTACTTGAAGTGCAGTGGAAACAAAATTACGTGTTTTAGAAAGAAGGTTTCTGAAGTATAACATCAATAAACAAATATACAAACATAATTTTCAACATACATTGAATAATAAAACAGAACAGTAGAAATAAAAGAGATTAAGGAGAAGAAGATATGACACAGATATTTTTATATTGGTTCGGTCAATCTTGCCTACATCTAGTACTTAACTTCCGTTGAGATTCATTAACCTCTTTCTCAACCCGAGAAAGAAAAACCGGATAGTCTTTACCGTAGCCTTCTAAGCCCTAACTTGTGATTAGTAGACAATCACTACTGTCACAAATCGAGTAGTTCTTCACCAGCCTCTCCAAGCTGAACCGAATAGTTCTTCGCCAAATTTTCTAAGTTGAACCGTGACTAATAAGCAATAGCTACAGCCACATTGCAAGTCTTCACCAGCCTCTCCAAGCTGAAATGTGATAAGTAGATCACCCATACCATCACGTTGCAAGTGGTTTTACCTTAGCCTCTCTAAGTTATCTCATACTGATCACTACTAGATTAAGGATACAAATTTTTTATGTTTGGGTTGCCACTTAAACTAACCTACACTCAAGTTTCCTTACAAATATACAATGAATGGAACTGGGATAACTTGAGCGACTCCTTTCTAATGATTCTTCCATGGAAGAACACATAAATCATTAAGGAACATAGAAAGAAGATTTTTACACTTCAAGGAAACTGATTACATGATATAATGAACCTTGCAGGAACTGTGGAAGGATTTTTGCTGAGTTTTCGCTCTTGTATCATTAATCCTCTTAGAGGCTTTTGAGCATAGCATGTCCATTTATAGAGGTCTTCCTTTATGACCGTTGCCCTTGATCAGTTCTCCCGTGACATGTGTAGATCATCCATTTGTGTCTTGGAAAGTTAGTCTAGAAAAGTAGGTTGATAGTCTATCACATCTATTGTAGAAGCCGTTGTAAAGTTGAGGTTTCTAATGCCCCTTCATAAACTACTTTTTCACTTTCTGATCATAGTTTTTGAATTTGTCCTTCTAGAAGCTAGGGTGGTTGACCAAATAAGCATAACAGATAACATACCAGTTTGAAATTGGGCTTGACTTGAAATTTGAATTTCAAAAATTTAAATTTCCCTCGTTTTCCTATAACGTTCAGTGCTCCACAGTGAAGTGACATTTTTTACGTGTGCTATCAGTCCCTTGACAATTCTTTGGTCTTCTAATCTTCAATCTGAGCTTTATGATGATGAAAGAATTACAATCATGATGATTGAAGTATGTATAATACATTGTTCTTAGATTTTGCATGATATCTTCATATTAAGCGCACTTTCTTATGTCTCGTGCTACTTTTTGATGACCCGTGCCTTAGTTTCTTTTTCTTAACTTGATTTGCTTCACTCCATTATGCATGTAAACGATTTTTGCACAATATAATGTTCACTTCTATTAGGCTCAATCTCTTAACATGAGATAAATCATGTTTGCACATGTAAAGTGAAATTATTCTCACTTCAAGTCTGTGTTATACAATTCAAAAATTCTTGTGTGCTTTGTCAAGAAACTCAAGGTAGACATTAGTCATTTTTCAAAGTATTTTATTTAAATTGATTTTATTGTCATTCAAAATTTATGGCTCTAATGCTTTCTGAAGGGTTCTGGAGCTTACAGATACTACATGGACCTCCTGCTTGTCACATCATGAAATAATTCAATATAGGAGTAAGCTCAAAATACTAAGCAAGATACATGAGCTCAAAATACTAAGCAAGATATATGAACCATGCCTTTCAAATATGAGGGCTTACCAACACTGGTGCGAACTATATTGGGAAGCTGGAGTATCAATTCCTTAAGATGTACCTATATCTAAAAAAGAAATCAAAGGAATGGGGTGAGTTTTACAACTCAGTGATTGATAGTATAGCCACAAACCACACAACCTAAACAATCATATCCCACATAACTGAACAAGACATACATGAAAGCATAATGAAATTTTTGCGAATTATAGCCGTTTATGTATGATCTTTTTCTTTTATTATTTTCAAACATCCTAAGAGCCTGGCTCCACTAGGAATTCAAATCTCCAAAATGATCGACACCCTAAGAGCCTAACTCTATTAGTGCACTAGGCATGGCACCATTCTAGATCATAGCCTATCTAGAGAGCCTAGCTCCACTAGGTATGGGGTTTTAGAAGATATCAACCACCCTCAGAGCCCGGATCTACTAGGCAAGACATTTTCCATGATCATTATATTATTTAATCTAGTTACAATTTATCAAATATTAATAACCGTAATATTTGTAAAATAAACACATAATACATATCACATAATATATCGTATACTACATATAACTCAACTAGCATGGAACATAATCGACTATGAGCACCTTGTCTACTCACAAACTTATCCATCAATAGGAAATTGACTTCCAACAAGCACCAAGCCAATCCAAGGATCACTAGAAGAATCTAATATTACAAACACAACAAAACTATTTTTTGTGAGCTAAATACACCTAAGTTTTGAAATCCCCAATTTCAAGCCCTAGGTTCCTCTAAAACACCAAAAATTCCTACCTTGAACCCCAAAATTGAAAATGGAATGGAAACAGGTGATGAAAATGTTACCTAGGTGGATTGGAAAAGAATTAAAATGGTGGGAATCCTTTTCGACGCTTCCTCAAGCCCTAGTCTAGAAAAAAGAGATAAAAGGGAGAGTTGGAGAAAAATGAATGTGTTTTGGAAGGTAGATTGAAGTGGATTTTTGCAAAAAGTGGTTTAGAGGTTAAGGATGTTGAGATATAGGGTTAGATTTCACAGATTGTAGAGAGACAGAAAGGAAAGGAAACTTTTATATAGAGAGAATCAACATGCAAAATGATGTTTCTGAGTGCTTCGTCTATTATTACATTTCAAACAGGACATGCTAGAGCATGTAGAGGTGTGATATTGCACCTCCTTTCCTTCCCTGTGTTTCAATTCACATAATAATGTGTATAAGATTCAATGTGACACACTTGTTGAGTTACATATGTGCAAGGTAAGGTGCTTCATGTTGTAGCATGCATAAGGTGCGTTTTCTGAACAAGGCATGGGCAAGGTAAGGGGCTTCAAGTTATAGTGTTCAATACACTTGAAACCTCTCAGAATAATGTTTTAAGTTTTTCTTTTTTCTAGAGCCTCCAAAGCACCTCTACCCTTAAAGATTGACTTGTTCTGCCTCGGTTAAGTTTAAGGTATTAGAATCTCGCTCCTTAAAATAATTCAGCCACCAAATTCCTAAAAGAATAAAAACCATCCTTACCTCATCAATTTAACAAATGTGGCTACTTGATCCACACGACATCTTTGCCTTCTCATATGGCTTCTTTACTAGAGTGATTCCTCCACACTTCCTTCATTAGTGCATTCTCCTTTGAATAGATTCTTCATCCGACAATTGGCAATTTCCATCTTCTCCTCCTCATATGATAGGTTCTCATCTATTTGGATCATTAGCGTCCAAGTTAGATGGATCAGGAAAGCACTTGCATAAGATAGATACATGGGATACAAGGTGGATCATGGTAATGGCCAACTTTGGAGGAAGTATAATATGATAAGCCACTTCCCCATTCTTGTTTGGGATCTCAAATGGCCCAATGTAGTGATGGTTGAGCTTCCTTTTTCATCTAAACCACATTACACCTTTAATAGCAAATACCTTAAGAAAAATGTGATCTCCTATAGAGAATTCAAGATTGTGCATGCAATGGTCAATGTAAGCCTTTTATATACTTCGAGTTGCCAAAAGCCTTTTTATGATCATGCAAACATTATTTAAAAAATCTTAATTTACATTTAGTCCCAAGAGTTTGACTTCACTAATTTCAAACCAACTAATAAGCAATCTAAAACATCTCCCTACAGGCGTCATTCATATACTGGCTTAGTAACTGTTATTAAAAGTAAAATCTATTAAGAGCAAGCAGCTATCCTAGTTATCTCCAAAGTATAAAACACAAACTATTGCTAAAATTTTCTCCAAAAGTGGGATATAAACTAGGTACCATGATATGAGATGATGGAAAATAGAACCCCATGGAGTCTGATTATGACTATTTCATTAATGAATAGCTAAGGTTATCAACATGTGCCATAGCTAGTTTACATAGAAATAAAGTGATCTAACTTAGTTATTCGATCTACTACAACACATACTAAATCATGACCTCTGAAACCCCAAGGTAATTTTGATCATGAAATCTAAAGTGATCTTGTCCTATTACAATTTGAGAATTTCAATATGTTGTTGCAATCTTGCAAATCTCTGCTCCTTTGACTTGCTAACATACTCGATAATGATGAATGAAGTTCCCCATGTCCTTCTTCACACCTTTGCACTAAAATAGCTGCCTTAACTCTTGATACATCTTGGTGGAATCAAGATGAACATAGTACTTGGAGTTGTGAGCTTCTTCTAAGATAATCTTTTTCAAATCTCCTACATTGAGAACACAAATTAGTTTCATTTTCATTGATCAAGGTAGAATTCTAATCCATTTTCATTACAGATATCATCTACGAGTCTACATAGCTTGGGTCACCATATTGAGTGGCCTTAATATGCTCAATCAAAGAGATTGGGCTTATACATGGGCTAGAAGTAGGCCTCACCTCCCAAGCTCATAGTGCATGCTCTTGGATTCTAACTTGTGAATTTCCTCCACTAGCAATCATCTTGTAGAAGCAATATGAGCTAAGCTACCTATAGATTTCCTACCCAAGGCATCTACTGCCATATTACTTTTTCCTAAGTGAAACAAGATAGTGCAATCATAATTCTTGAGAAGTTCCATCCACCTATGTTTTCTAATATTAGGATCCTTCAGTTGGAAGATATTTAGGCTCTTATAGTTCATATATATTTCACAAGTCTCACCATAAATGTAGTGCCTCTAAATTTTGAGAGCAAAGATAATTGCCACCATTTCTATATCACGGGTAGGGTAGTTCTACTTGTACATCTTGAGTTTTCTAGTGGTATAGACAACGACTTGGCCATATTGCATATGAACACAACCAAGGCCCACCCTAGATACGTCATAATACACAACATACCCCTTTGACTTGGAAGGTAAAACGAGCACTGGTGCAGCTGTCAAGATTTCTTTGTGTTTTTGGAAGCTCTCCTTACATGACTCAGACCAATGGAATCACACACCCTTCTGAGTTAATTGGATTAAAAAGGCATCTATCATGAAGAAATCTGTGACAAAGTGCTTGTTGTACCAAGCCAAACATAAGCAACTATGGATCTCTATCACAATGGTAGGACTTGGCCATTTTTTAATAGTCTTCACTTTCCTTGGGTTCACCATAATCCAGTCTTTTGATACCATGTGCCCGATAAAATTCACTTTATCCAACTAAAACTGACACTTAAAAAATTTGACATTCAGACTATTTTACCTCAGATTCTGTAAGACAATCCTTAGATGATACTCATGCTCCTCCACACTCCAATACTGTACTGAGATATCATCTATGAATACAATAACGAAGTGATTTGAAAAAGGCTTGAATACTTGGTTCATCAAGTCCATGAAAGCTACTAGAGCGTTGGTTGACTCGAAGGACATCACTAAGGATTTGTAATGTCTGTGATGAGTATGGAAGGCTATCTCTGAAATGTCCTCTTCTCTAATCTTCAACTTATGATAGCCTAATCATAAATTATTCCTGTAAAAGCATAAGGCTCCTTGAAGTTGATAAAACAGGTCATCAATCATTGATAATGGGTACTTGTTGCAAATTGTTAACTGATTAAGCTTCCTGTAATCCACACCTATTCTCATAGACCCATCATTTTTCTTCATAGAGAATAGGAATTCCCCATGGAGATGTTCTCAGACAGATGAAGCCTTTATCTAACGTATCTTGCAACTAGTCCTTTTGTTCTCCAAACTTGGTTAAAGACATGGTAAGAGGGTATAGAAACATGTTGAGCATTTGGAGCTAAGTCAATTCCAAACTCAATTTCCCTATCTAGTGGTATCCATGGCAATCCCTCAAGGAACATATTCAAAAACTCCTTGACTACTACCACTTGATTTAGCCTAAGCATTTGTGCTTAAACATTTTAAACTACTATTAGAAACCCTTTTTCCCTTGGCCCATGAAAGGCATAGAGCTTAGAGAGGACATCAAACTGGTAGGGGTCACATAGTTGCCTTATTGGAAAGTAAATGACATTCCTCCTAGAACATAAAATCTCGTGGTTTTGGAATAACAGCCTACCATGGCAATACGTAAAGATAACCTATCCATGCTTAGAATCACATAAAAGTCCATCATTTCCAAGAGTATCAAATTGGCTTAAGTATCTATCCCATTGATAGTGATTGAAATGCTAATTGAAGTATCAAGTGTTCTCCATTGAAGTGCTAACTCATATAGAACGATCCAACAATGTCAATTATTTGTCAAAATAGGAAGTAAAGCGTGAGAATACATAGGAATCTGTGGAGTACGAATCATACAACACATATGCCTTATAGGTACTTATGTGTACACTTGGAACTACCAGATTAGACTCCTAACTATTCTGTCATGTCAAAGCATAAACCTATGGTTGAGCTCTACCTCTACACCTAATCTTTGCCATGGACTCCTCTACCACCATCATATCTGCCTTCAAGACCTCCAAAGCCCTCTAGAGATATGAATTAAAAAGAAGATGCCGGTATGCCCTGATGTTTAGTATTTTGCCTTGGATCACTCACCAAATGTGGGCAATTCCTAACATAATGACTTGCCTGCCTATGCCCACAACATTCTCTAAAGCCAAAGACAAGCCCTAAGATGCTGCTTCTCATAGATTTTGCACAAAGGTCTAGTGTACCCAAACCACACTGACCCTTGCATAGTAAGTTGAGATGTACCACTTGAATGGGATCCGGACCTAGACATACTTATTGATGAGGGCCATGAGGGAGCTACCCCACCTAAAGGAGTATGGCATCAACTATTGTCCTTGTTTCCCTCCTTAACTACCCATAATTTTTGGCTTTTTACCTGAATCTTCTATAGTTCTCCTCTTTTCTATGACTGTCTCAATGGTAAAGGCGGTGTCCACTATTTGAGCATAGTTTATTTTACCGGCTTCAGGAAGGAAGGTGTTGTGCATTAGTTCTCCTAATCCTTTTGGTTTTAGTCACTACTTTCTTTGGTGCATATTAGGATAACTAGGTAAATTGCATAGCATACTTAGTTACTGACATCCTACGAGCTTATCTCAACTTTTAAAATTCATCGGCACACCTATATGTCCAATTATATGGGAGGAACCTTGTCATAAAAATCTTCTATGAACTCCTCCCAAACTAAGGGAGGAATACCAACAACCACTCTTTCCTTTGAAAATGTCTCATACCAGTGCCTTATAGAATGTAAGACGTCAAATCAACTATCATATTTCCAGTATACTTAAGCACCCTAAGGGTCCTCTTTAGTCTATCTTGGAACTCAAGTAATTTGTCACTAATTAAATCTCCCAAAAAGTCAGGTGGATTTAGCCATAAGTATGCATCAGTGCCCACATCTATGTCCTAGGAGGGCTTAGCCTCATGTTTAGCTCCTCCTTTCCTTTCCTACACCAAGAAATTCACCAGGTTATAGACAGAATGATGGACTTCTTTCATTCAGCTGTTATATTTATCGGCTCCTCATTGGGAACTAGATCACCTATTTGCTTTGCTGGCCTTCCTCAGCCTCTACCTTGACCCCTTCCCCTTAGCATAGAAGAAGGTACCCCATCTGATTCAACCTTAGGTGCCTTTGTCCTTGTGGGTTGAGTGGACAATCTAGATGACATTCCATCAAAAAGAGAAAATAAGGGATCAAGACACTAAAAGTGAGGAAAAATATGTATGAGAAAGGGGAAGTTGAATCGTGTAACTTATAAACGTTTTACCTTTTGAAACTTTTAAAGAAATTCTATCAAGTCCAAGACTTGAAGGCAGTGAAAGTTCAAATTAGATAACTTCATAAAGTGACTTTTTGAAGTGTGCAAGAAACAAGTGTATTCAGAAAGTGATAAACTATAATTATAAAATCACGCACTGATAAATTAACAATACACAAAGCATATTACAAGAGATAAGACTACATATTGAATGACATATCACATTTTATTTTTCCATGAAAAGTACATTTCAGTGTAAAAAACACTCCATGTTGCGGAATGGCTCTAATGCCAAACAATCTCTTCACTTCTAAGATTTTAAAGAGACAAATAAGACTAGTCATGACACTAAATTTAAAATCAAGAAAGCTATGACAAGTGATACAAGGCCTTCTTTTGGGTTTTTCCTTTGAGTACAAATCTTTTATTATTCTTCCATTGTCAACCAATTTTTTCTTAATAGTCACACAATGTACTTTATTTATTCTTTTATGAATGATAACCCTTATGTTATAAAATAATATCATGTTAAAGAATCCATCTTGCATCTATTTATGTTTAAATTTCAAATCCCTTAGGACATTTTCCTATCAAAAACCGAATACAACATCTTTTTTAACTTTTGTTCTAGCTTATCCAAATCCTATTTCCTCGTAAAATTCCATTCATCATAAAGCCAAATTGATATTAGCTGACATTCTCTATTTCCTTTTGAAAATGTTCCTAGATATCATATATCCATATTTTTAATATTGTTAGTTATAACATAATAATTAGACGAGGACTCCATTTCCAAAAACAACCTTAGAGTACCTAAGTTAAAGGGTATATATATTGTGTTATTTTACTTGAAATCCACCTGTCCTTATTAAGAAGAGATGATACTTAGAATTTGATGTATTATAAAGAACCTTATTTAATAATTTAAAAACCCTTTCTAAAATATTCCATTTCTGTGTAAATCTAGAACCGAAGGATTTACTATCAATATGGCTTTATCTTCTAAGAAAATTAGCCAAAGTAGTACATATACTAAATAGGACCACCAATTACATTATTGGTTTGTCAATAAATTTGTTAAAGTTAATCATCAACAAGTTCTGAACAATTAACTAAACCATATGCATCAATAAATATCATGTTACCTTATATTCATACCTTTGGAAATTAGTGTAGAAAGCCCTTATTAAAGAGGTCTTAGACAATTATTTATGGTTATTTAATTATCCAATGTTAGAAGTTTAAATTCATTCCATCTAAGAATGAGTAGTTGGATCAGGAAACAAGAAGATTGAGTTAGATCATGTCTTAGGAACTTTTTCACCACTTGAAACTTCAAACAATTAATTTCAAATCTTTTGGATTTGAACAATAAAATATTCAAGCTACTTGTTGGTTAATTTTCTCTTTAAGAACTTTCTTTTTATATTTTGAAAATTTATATTACTTTTTAATATAAAAAAATGTTATAGGTGATTAGAGATATGAGATGAGAATGGTATAACCTAAAAAAAAAAGGTAAAAGTTAAGAAAGATCACATAAGATATTTATCTTAGTTTGACCTTAATAGCAATAGGTTTGCATATGTTCAGTCCCCAATATATGTTCAGGTGTTCCACTAGTTGAGTTTAGTATACATCTTCTCAAAGTTATTACCAATATGAGTAGTTTTGTTCTAGCCTCTCCAAGCTATAATGAGACTCAAATTTAGTTCATTCACACTAAGGAATCAAATATGGTTTTCTACAATTTATACATACATGATCTTCTAATCACTCTTTATTCTTTTGCAGCATCCAGGAACTTTTCAATGGCTTCCCACCATAGAGGATGACAGGTGACAAAAACATACAAAGTCATTTTATTTTGTGTTTATTAAACTTCTTGTCAATAATTGTTATAAGGAAATATTTATCCTAAATAGTTGATATACGTCCATGAGAAGTCCTTCGCAATACACATTACTAAGGATGCAAATTGATTCTTGAAAGAGTATTGATATTTAAACTTTGTGGTGGTAAACACATTTTCAATGTCTAAGTAGTCTTGCATAAATTCATGAGACACAAATTACGTAAGTGGTGAATTTGGTGAAAAGTATTTTTTGTACAATATCAATTATTTTACCATAGTCCCTAAAAAAATATCTAAACATCTCATTTATTTACATGTTGATCCCCATATGTTCAAAGCAGTGTCTAACACCTTTGCAAAAATAAAATTTTTCTTGTTAAAATTATCATTCACACCATTTATATGAAAGAAGCTATAACCATGTTAGGTTGCTGTCATATATTCTAATGTCTTGATCAAATGCATTTAGATTTTCCTTTGACAATCTCATGCTACTATCATTGTTTTCTCTTCTCAATTTTGCAATCATTGAAGAAATTCCTTATATATACCTTGTGCTCTTGCAGAAAAGTGGAAGTTTATACTTTGGCAGATTGACAGATTTAAAGCAATGGACTAAGAGTGTCAAATGAATGTGTGACTAATGTATTGTGTTGAGATGTTTGATTAATGTCTTTTGTTGACTCTTATGATTTTACTGTTTATTTCTAGATTATCGGTGAATTATTAGACATTTGGAACACATTACTAATTTGAGTGGACATCTCTCCAAAGCATTGACATGAATCATTTTATAATTTATGGAACACTAATCATTTCTCCAAAGCATGCCATGGGAAATCTAAGGATAAAAAGGGTCTGTTGCCTTTAAAATTGATTTGTAAAAGGCCTATGAAAGAGTATATTGGCATTTTCTCAAGGCTATTCTTAAAAAGTTTAGTTTTCCCTACTATTGTTAAGTTGGTAGTGACTTATGTTTCATCTTCCTCCCTTTCCATTCTATGGAATGGGGCCAAGTTTTCTTCCTACCTTTCTAGGGGTCTTCGTCAAGGTGATCAGGTGGAGAGCTGTTATCAAAACCCAAACTGAGCTACACTAGAACAATAACATAGTGGTGTGCAACCTGAGTCGTCTCTCAAGGAAGTGATGCTAATTAATTGGAGTGAGGGGGTTGTTTGTTGCATACAAGAATTAAAATTGTAATAAAGTAGAGAAGACAATAATAAAATGGCTAGTCCAGTGAATTCTCAAACTAGAGAATGATTATCTTAACAAAATAATTCACCTAGTAATTGATCAAACAAGCAAGTAAACTAACACACACTCTTAGTTAATTGTAATCATAATACCTAATTGCATGAGCTAGCTTGAGCACCACCTGCCATAGCTTAATCCTAAATTAAAGATAAACTATAAACCCCTTAGTCAATTTAATACTTTGAAATCAAACAATTAGATTGCATTTAACCAACTAGCTTAATCATGCATGCTTTTCAAATCATGATCCACATACATAACCAAAGCTCTTCACACAACATACATATAAATTCAATAAGTATGTTAAGGGAAGGAAAAAACAAGAGAAAAAAGCCAAATGTTTCAAAACATAAATCTTAGCTCTAGAATCTCTTTAGCTAGCAAGAAACTAGTCCTCCATGAAAGAGGTTACAAGGAAATTAAGCCATAAAAGCTAAAAAAAACTGAAAAAAAAAGGAAGAGAAATCAACTAGAATGATAGAGAATTAATGTTCTTCAAAGACTAGGAAGGGAGAGAGAAGAAAGAGCAAAAAATGGCGAAACGTAGGCTTATTTCCCTAAATGGCAATAACTGCATCAAAATTAAAGCCTCCCCTGTTACATCATCCTCCAAATTTGCTTCAAAAGGGGGCACAAATAGGGAAAAAATTATAATATTAAAATTTCTAATATAGAGCACAAAGCTCGTAGCAGGAAATAAATGTCGCTACAGGAAATAAAGCTCGCTGCAGTGACTAGAACTCATTCTTAGTAGTGGCTCTCCTTTGCAAGATCGTTGTAGTGACTGTCGCTTGCTACAACATGCTATCTTGGTATCTAAGGATGCCTTGGTTCCTAGGCTCCCTACAGCGATGTTGTTCAGTGCTCAGCTTCTTGTCTTGACTCCCAAACTTACCCTTTATATTCTCTTCTAAGCATCCTTCAAGCTCCAACTCAAAACTTGCACCTTCACTAATAGCTCCCTACAATTCACAAATTTCTTTACAAAAGTAAATTTATAGGTGACAACATCAAAACTTGAACAACTCAAGAAATTAATGAAATTAGATCATTATTCAAGTACTGTGCATAAGGAGACTCACTTACAACTTCCTAACAAAATAATAAGAATTATATGCAAGTTGCATGCAAAGCTACCTAGTCTAAAGGGAGAAATATTTACAAAAATATGTTTTTATCATGACCGTTTGTCTCCTTATCTATTTGTGCTTTGTATGGAGGCTTTAAGTGCTTTGATTTCAATGGAGGTTAACAAAGGGAGTGAGAAACCTGTTACGGTGTCCTAAGGGTCTCCTAGAATTTCTGATATTCTATTTGCTGATAATGTGCTCCTATTCTCTATGGTGTGTGCCTCTTAAGTTAGGATGATTATGAAAGTGCTTGATAAGTTATGCAAAGCTACTAGCTTGAAACTTGATACACGTAAGTGTCATTTGCTCTACATAGTTTCTCATCAAAGAAAGGATGTCCTTTTTGGTATCTCTTCCATTTGCTTCACTTATGAATTGGGGAAAAACCTAGGCTTTCCTTTACTTGACAGAACATCGAAGAAAGGTGATTTCTCTTACATTGTTACTCGCTTGAATCAAAGGCTTTCTGGCTAGAAAGGAAAGCTTTTGAATAAGGTAAGCAGGATGACATTAGCTAAATCTATTTTGAGCTCTATACCTGTCTATTCTATGCAGTCCTTATGGTTTCCTTCTATTTGTGAGACTACTGACAAAATTTCTAGAAGTTTTTTGTAAAGCAAGAACAACCAGGAGTGGGGCATGCATCATGTGAACTAGGAATCTATCACTCAACCAACTATTAATGAAGGGCTCGGCTTTGGTTATTCTAGGACAGTTAATATTTGTCTTTTAGGGTAGTTGGTGTGTAGGTTAATGCATGAAAAAAATAAATTGTGGGTTTTTATCTTATCTTAGAAGTATCTTGGGAATGGTTCATTTTTTAAAGCTAGAAGTACTCCTACATCCTCGGCCATATGGAGAGCTATTTGCAAAACTGCTTTTTGTTTAAAGGATAGCTTCTAGCTTCATCTAGGAATGAGCATATCCTCTTTCTAATTCTAGTTGTGGACTAGTAAAGGTTCTCTCTAGAAGTTTGTTGAACTTGTTCGTATCTCTGATTCGTAGTTCATTGTTAAGGATTGCTAGAGAAATGGACACTAGGACCTGTAACATGTTTGGACTTTAGTTCCTAACCATGTCAAACAAATGGTCCTTGTAGTCCCTATCATTTTCTTTTCCAATTCTCCAAATTGCATTATTTGGTTTGGAAACTTTGTAGGTGTCTACACAACCTTTTCAGCTTATAAATGGCTATTATCCTAGCAAGGGGGAATAATACTACCTCTCGAAAGTATATCTGGTGGAAGAATGCTATTTACAAAGTCTGTTTCTTAGTTTGGCTAACAGCTAATGGTTTGTTATTGACCAATTTTTTGCACCTCCATCAAGGTCTTTGTAAGTCTGATATGTGCCCTCAGTGTAATAGCATGCCAGAGACTACTCTCCATTGCCTTAGGGACTGTCATTGTGCACTTCAAGTTTGTGGTCATATGGTGCCAGCTAAATAACAAAGTGTTTAATCATGTGGAATAGTGTTAGTAAAAGAGTGTACGAGAAGAGGGATTAAATCATGCTTTATACATGATCATTGGATTTAGTTTCTCCAATTCTCATACAAACCTATTCCTAGCCAGATTTACTTTCCCCAACTTAATTCAAGGGTAGTCAGGTTTACTTTCCCTAACAGGCCAGATTTACTTTCTCCAGCCCAAGATAGATAATTTCATGCTTTTCTTGGTAGTTAGGTTTGTAAACTCCAGAACCCTTCAGAAAGTATGAGTTTAATGTTTTGATTGACAACAAAGCCAATTTTAAGAAAATACTTTGAAGAATGACTAAGGGCTACCTTGAGTTTATTGACAAAGCTTATCAGGTGACTTTGAGATGCATTATCAGAATTAAGTTGAGATGATTTCACTATGCATGTGCAAACATGTTTTTTTCTCTCATCAAAAGAGGAAAGATTCAGGTGAAGCAAAATTTATCAAGCAAAATACGTTTATGTGCATCAAAGAAGCAAGCTCATTGTAACAAAATCAAGGAATCAAGGATATGGTCATCAAAAAGTAACACTAAACTTCAGAAAGAAAGGATTCAATGATGATAACATCCAAAAGCCGGAAGCAATGTGTTGCTCAATTGTCAATCATCATAATCATAGACGATTCATCAGTACAAAGTCAAATATTGAATATCAGAAGAGAAATAAATCAACAAGAAGCTAGCAGCTCTCTTCAGAAAGTTCGCATCTTAAAAAGAGAGGGAAAGTAATCAGATTTGAAATTCAAATTCAAAAGTCACATCAGTCTCTTTTACTCAGAATATCATCTCTTTAGTACCCTCGATCAACAAAGGAACACTTGTTAAGAAGTTCAGAAACCACATTCAGAAAGTACAAGTATAGTTTCTGATAGACTTCAGAAACTTCAACCCATCAACGGCTTCTGAAAAAATTCCTGACATCAGACGGGCTACTCCTCTAGATTATGTTCCCAATACTCAACTGATGCTTAACACGTGCTAGTTGGATAGAAGATCAGGGGCAACGATAACAAAGGAGAATCATCTATAAATAGAGATGACCGAGCTTCAAAAGAGACAAGACATAATGGAAAAATGCTGTAAAATCTTTCCAAATCCCTCTGTAAAAATTATCTACTAGATTCCTTATATATTAAAATCTTCTTTCTACATACTAGATTGTTCATACGTTCTTCTGAGGAAGAATTAGCAGAAAGAAGTCACTCAAGCTAATTTAGATTTATCACCTAACATTCAGAAAATGAGAAGCTTGAGTGTAATATCATTCAAAACATTACTCGTAAATCCAGTGTATCGTCGATCCAGTAGTGATTGGAAGTTGAAAGCTTGAAAAAGCTACTGCAAAACTACTAGTTGTTATCTAGTTAGTGAGAGTGATTTACTAACATTGGTAAGAGCTTGGGAAGACTACAGTAAAGACTATCATGCATTGTTATTTCCTCGGGTTAAATAAGCTTATTGAAACTCAATGGTTACTGAGAATTGGATGTAGGCAAGTATTGGCTGAAACAGTATAAATCTTCTGATTCAATATCTTCTCATCCTTAATCTCTTTTATTTTATAGTCTTTAATTTCACAAAAACACCTTATCATTATCTATTGCCTTTTATCTGCTTTCTAAAATTACTTGATTCAGAAAGGTACTTTCTGAATAAACTAACCTATCTTCTACTACACTTCAAGCTCTAAGCTTTATAGAGTTTCTTTGAAAAAGTTTTCAGTTTGAAGATTAAGAAAGAAGCACGATTTAACCCCCCCTCCCCCCTTTTTCATGTATTTTCTCGCTATCAAGGTTTACTTTCCCTGACAGACCGAATTTACTTTCTCCAGCCCAAGAAATACAATCTTATACTTTTCTTTCACATATACGTAATTGAAAATAAAACATTCATATCTATGTGTTCCTAATCTCATCAATAAGCTCACATGCTCAATTATTCATATTCATATTTATGTGCTCGTGTCATACTAGTACCAAATGTCATTATTTTATCACTTCAAAGCATCAATTCATTTTCAGCATAATAACAGATTTCATATATTTGTAGCATAATTTATTCTGCATTTGAAACCATCAAATTCAAGACTATAAAAAATTTCAAGACACTTCAATATGTCTCTAAGATACTGTGAAAATTCTATAGCAAAAGGAGTTCTCTAAGTACATTAACAAAATTAGACAAATTTGGTGGTTAGAGACCACTTAATCTCAGCTCAATGCCCAAATTCCCTAATTTTTAACCCTGGCAAATGAATGAATCAATTTAGAATAAAAATCATGGTTGAACTTCAAGATATTTCCAATATGTTGTAAAAATTTCAAAGGAAAAATCAATCATGTTATAGTAACAAAATTAGACAAATTCGTAGCTTCAAGACTAGAAATTTAGACAGCACATATATAGTCTCGGTTCATGATTTTTTTAACACAGTATATGTCCAAACTAGAGCTCAAGAAAATTCATGGAGCTAGCCTAGGATATTATTTCTAGCTCATAAAAATATATGTAACTGTATTAAAAATTTGTGATTAGTTGCTACCTAGAACAAAATCGAAAATCCAGCAAGCATGCTTCAGCGTCTCTTTAGCAAAAATGATTTTTCCATGGCACCAAACTACCCTACCCATGCAAATACATCAATATCTAGGTGCAAACTCATATTAGAACTAGAATTTATTACTTCAAAACAATCCAAAATCTGCAAGAATAGAAAAACACAAAATAAGACATAAAAACCCTACTCTTGGAAACTAGTGTGTCCTTGGCTCTAAGATGCTCCAAGATGGATTCCCTTTACTTCAAAGTGTCTAAACCAACATCAAACTCTTCCTTTTACAGTATTTTGTGAGCTCTCAAAGTAGAAAAAGTTGATGAATTCAAATTCTAATTGATTAGTTCTATAGGTTGTGATGAGTAAAGTAAGTTTTATGAAGAGAGTTTGTGATTTTAGCAATTTTTTGCAAGTGTTTTGGTGAATTGAAATTACAACTTTGATCTCTTAGAGAGACAACAATGGTGGTGTCACGACCCACCTATGGAGTGTGACCGGCACGTGAGGATTTGGGTCCCCACGGAAGCCTCTGGTAACGTAACTGACTAATATAAATAATCCAAATTTATTCAAAATATCTCAAGTTCAACTAAAACTTCAATAATATGAAATTGTTCTCAAAACATAAATTCTGAACATAAATTTGCATAAAATCCATATTCTAGGCCAAAGCCAAACATAACAAAACCATTAACAGAAATTCTGAAAATATATCATGCATGCCCGGGGATCCTGCCTACACAATTTATTGGAGCACTACTAGACTGACATAATTGACAATAAGCTCCACTCCAAAGCGAAGCTCACCAAGGAAGTTGTAGCACAACTACTGAGGATCCTGTGGTACAACTGAAACTGTAGCTGTATCTGTAGGGAAAGGAAAAGAGAGGGGTGAGTTCATCAAAGCTCAGTGAGCGAGCCTCTACTCACAACCCACATGGGACAATAACAAAATACATAACATATACATGCAACTGATGTGAAATATATTACATATAAATTAACTGAATCTATGGCAATAACTAGTAGAGAAACATGAATTATTCTGTACATAATTATCTGAGCTGAATAGCTAAATCTGAGCCAATGGCTAATCTGATGGGCACCTAACTAGGTCCCATAAATGGACACCTCACTAGGTTCCTTATTGTGGGTGAGCTAGTCCTCTAGCGGACCACTTGGTACCAAGGTTAATGATCAATCCTGTAGCCGTTAACTCGCTGATCTGTTTCTCACTAATTAATATAAAATAATTTGTTCATAAACCAAATAAATATAAAAGCTCTGAATTCATATAATTCTAACAATTTGACTATAGCATAACTGAGATTCTAAAATCATGCCCAAGGGATCACCAGCTTGTAGACATAATGATTTCAGTAATCAATAGAATATGTATCTGACAATTGTTATGAATTATACTTTATTCAATACTTTCAATAAATCATATCTAATATTCTAAAATCTTCATAGGAAATACATAGTCTGAAAACATGATAATTAATATATCTACTGTAAACATTAAACTAAGGTCTCACAATTTCATAAACTAGGAAAAAGATATTCTATAACACGCAAGGTATCAATTATGGTCCCATGAGTTTTGCTAAAATGATTAATTTTCATGATAACTGTAAAAGTAATAATATTTCTAAAACAGGCATAATTATAACAATATATTCTCTTGACATAAATCATTCTAAAATTTCATAAATAATTTATATAATATTGAAAATTATTAATAATGACCAAAAGTATGATTATGAGTTTAAACTCACTCACCGTTGATAGTCGTGAGTGTGCTTCTACTAATAACTTTACTCTGAAGTATTGGAATGGTACAAATAACCAATCTCACAGATTAAAAGAAAGGAGCATCACAATATCCCAAGAGAGGATTAGCTAGGCTCACTGAAGCTCGGCCATGAAGATCATGAGCTTGACAAGAGATGAGTTCGGCTAAGAAGATGTTTGGTTTAGAGGAGGTGGAAGCAAAACTTAGCAAAATGAAACTAAACATTTCTTACACATACACACTCCTACACTCATATATTTATATACAAATATAATAATCATGAATAATATTAGTGCTATTTGTCTACACTTAATAATAATAATAAATATTATTAATGCTTACTACACTTAGTAATTATAATGTTAAATAATAATAATGCTAACTACACTTAGTAATAATAATTATAATGCTAACTACAGTTAGTAATTATAATGTTAAATAATAATAATGCTAGGTACACTTAATAATAATAATGCTAATGCTAGCTACACTTAGTAATAATAATGTTAAATAATAATAATGCTAGGTACACTTAATAATAATAATTATAATGCTAGTTACACTTAGTAATTATAATGTTAAATAATAATAATGCTAGGTACACTTAATAATAATAATGCTAATGCTAGCTACACTTAGTAATAATAATGTTAAATAATAATAATGCTAGGTACACTTAATAATAATAATTAATAATAATAATAATAATAATTCATAATAATTATAATTTCTTTATTTGGGATATCACAGGTGGCTGCTCTCTTTGCTTGCTGGCCAAACCCAAAATGGGAGAATTAATGAAGTTAGGTGAGTTGGATTTCTCTTATACTAAGCATAATTCATTATTTAATTATAAAGTCTAATTTCTTTAAAAGAAATATGATGAATGGATAGGATTAAATCTTAGTCTTTCCCTAAGTCAAAATGGATATACATTATCCTTTTATAAAGATTAAACTATCCTTCGGTGTTAGAAATCGCACACCAAAATTTTATCGAATGGGTAAAACAGTGTATCCGGGTAATCAAACATTGCCCGAAAATTAATTCTAGGTATAAAATCTTTATTCCTATCCATTTCTAAACTTAATCTTATAATTTCTCAGTTTCAGGTATTTCTGGGTCCCAATTGTAGGGTTTCGACTGTCTGACAGGCTTGTGGGACCCATTAGGATACTATTCACTTTTTTTTTACAAATCCGTTAGATCGTTCTTATCATTGCTACGTCTATTGAATTTTTAAAATTATGACTAGTAAAATGCAAATTAATTTTTACATAATTTTTAGGGTGTTACAGAAACACAATTATGTGTCATAGATGCTCAATTCTAATTTAATTAATACATTATATTATTATCTGCATCTTATATATATTAAAATAATGTTAGGTTTATGATTAACTAATATATAATTATGATAATGTTATTGTAGAATATGAAGACATGATGTTAATATTATAAGTTATTATCATTATAGTGTTAGTTATTAGTTATGGCTATCTTTCCTTCGTAATTATGTATGCTACATGAATTATATTAGACAAATTATTTATCTAACATTGTACCCCATTTTTGTCATGATTTATTTTGGATTGTATTTTATAGAAATTAATATATTTATGTAAAGAAATACAATATATTTTTAATTGCATGAATATTTATGAAAGTATAAATTTTTAAAACTACTAATATATGAAGAATCAATTTTTCACTTATTATAGAATTAACTTACCCAAACTTAAATATATTATAGTTTAAATCATTATAATTTAAATAAGATAATCATATATCATGATTTAGATGTATGCTTTTTAAGTCTTAGCGTGCGCTCTGATTTGTTTCATTCCTTAGCTCGCTTTGATACTAAGAATATAACACCCTAATATTTAACCCAACACGCCTAGGACGCATTTTAAATTAATTATTAGTTATTACTCTTTTGTTTCAGTTCTTAACTTTACATTTAAAATACTTAGCAAAAATATGGGTAAATATTTTTTTTGAACTTAAAACAAAATTGTGAGCCGCGCATACTAAAGTAGTTTACATCATCTATCCTACATACAAGTGGAAGGGAAATAAAACAAGTCACAGATATACACAATTACAAATATCACAACATCATAAACATAACCATGCCATCATAGACTCATATATCACTAATGTAACACTGTAACTTTTAACCTAATACACTCGAGTCACATTTCCAGTTAATCATTGGTTGTTACACCTTTGTTTCATAAATTAACTTGTTCTTTTCTAAAATACAAGTAATAAAATACAACTAACTTTTTTTTCGAACTTTTAAAACCAAAATGCAAGCTAGGTGTGGATATAAATATCAGTCAATACTCGCCTAATAACAACAATCATATAAACCTCATTATGTAAATGTGTAAACTATAGCATAACATGACGCATACTAGATTAACATATCACAACCATAACATAGTAGCGACGTCCTATAAACATAAAGGACATCCAAAGATACTAAGCCACTAATAAAGGTTGCACACACAATAGGCCAAAGCTAAACATGATTATAGGAAACTAAACTAGTTTCCAATACATATCCATCAAAAGGCTAGGCTACGCACATGTATAACGATATGATAACTCTAAAGCTAATGTACGAGGGAAAGCTATCTTCATGTTTCCACTGTGACCCTCTGATCCCGTTCGTAGCGTATGTCGCAACCGGGATCGCGACGGGACGGCGAAAAATGAGATTTGTTTAAGATTGGAGTCGCCACCAAGTTTTTATTTGATTAGGAAAAAATATGGAAACCCCATTTAATTTTAAAAAATTGATCTTTGAAACCAGATTTGAATTTGGGAGTCGATTATGCACAAGGAAGGGCAAAAAGTTCATTTCGCAGCACCCCTGATACATCCGTATTACTACGGTTACCTTAATTGAATTGTGCAAATTATTAATAATCTTTCAAAATATTTATTTACACTTTTATTTTAGAAAATTATAAAAGAAAAAATTTCGAAGTACCAAACTGTCACAGCTCAGGTATCCGTAATATTGAGTTAACAAGCTGTCACAGCTAAATTAACATCTTTATTTGAAATACAATATATACATTTCAATAATTAACTTAAATTAAGATAATAAAGAAAAATGAGGATAATAATAATAATAATAATAATAATAATAATAACAAATAAATAAATAATTAATTAATTAAATATTTACAATAATAATAATAATGAAGAACAAGAATATTTTTATGCAAAACAGTATAAAATAATATCATAAAATTTTAATTTTAGCTTGAAAATTTGAAACATCAAGCTGTCACAACTTAGATGTCCAAATTATTCAGTTAACAAGCCGTCTCGGCTAAATTAACATTTTATTCAAAATAAAATATTTAACAAGTAAATGACTAACTTAAATTTTAAAGAATAAAAATGAGTTTTAAAAAAATTTTAAGTAATGCAAATTATGAAAATTTAATTTTGGCTTGAAAATTTTAAACATCAAGCTGTCACAGCTCAGATGTTTAACTATGTTAACAAGCCGTCACGGCTAAGTTAATCCCCAAAGGCCTAAATAGAAATAAAAGAACGGCAATAATTCAAATGTTCCTACATCTATTCTTTTTATTTTGAAACAGCCTAATTATTTCATCATTTTACTCCTTCTCTTTGGAAATAATCCCAAACATCCTCACCATTTAGCTCCTTTTCTTTCTTTTTTTTCGGACCTAAAGCAGTCCAAAAGAGTTTCTAAGAACATACAAACATAATGCCTTCAATCCAAACCAAACAAAAAAAAATTAACAGGAGAGACACGTCATGGTTTCGGAATAGGAATGTTAGGGACTCCCCTTTTTTATTTAGGCCAAATAGTCCAATGAGCCCAAACGCATTCCATATTATGACACAGACTAAGAGAAGGCTTCTAAAGCATTAAAACAATATACATAATCCAAGTAAAGGAAATGAGGTCCCACACAGTCCATATAAAATAATACAAAACAAAACATAGACTCACCCCACATAAACAAAAAGAAATCCCACCCCACATAAAATATTATATATGGTCCACAATAAAACAAAATGGAGTCCTACCCAACAAGAAACCAACGTGACAACATGAATCAAATCATAATGCGATAAAAATAATGTAAAATATCAATGTGCAATGCAATAAAATAATGTAAAACACCAAAGCACAATGTAATGAAAACAATATAAAACTAACAAGAATCCTATGAGTAACATTCTGGAACCAAAATGCTATCACGGAGGTATGGGTTTCAATCTTTTGGAGAATAACATAACAGAGGGTATGGGCTTCACAAAAGTGCGTTTCCACAAAATAAGAAGGGCAAGCATGCAAGGGATGATAGAGAAAAAGGGATCTGCGAGCTAAGAGGGAAGGGGAAGGCCATGAACGCACGGCCATGGACTGGTTTGGGAGGAAGCTGCAGAGAGAGGAGGTTGTGAAGTGTTGCAGTCAGGTGGAGATCTCAGTGCTGGTGGCGACTGGGCTCAAGGTCATGCTATGGCAGCGGTGATGATAAGGGAGAGGCTGCGCCACGGTTTCTATTATCCCCCCTCCTTCATTTTTTTTTTTTTTTTTGCTAATACATTTTGATCTTATATTGTTGTAAAAGGGTATGAAGGCTTGTGATTGGGTTTAGGAATTGATTTTCTGCCCTTTTTGGTTCGTTGATGGTGATGATAATTGTAATTGTTGATATTAGAGAAGTAGTTTTACCTGTTCCTCTCTGATTGTTGCAAAAGGGATGGAGAGCAAAGATGTGTTTAGCTCTCCAAAGGACCAAAAATAGCAGCAAGGATTGGAGAATTGGTGATCATCGCAGCTTGGGAGGAATGGTTTTTTTTTTTTTTTGGTAGCTATGGTCAAGAGGAGTTTGTTTAGAGATGGCACTGATGAGTTTCTCTGAATGGTCTCCGTTTTTTTTATTGCGATGGAAACTCCCCCCTTTTTCTTTGCTACTGATTGATCTCTTTTGCCATTTCGTTGTTAACCAAATTATTATTCATTCTCACCTTTACATGCTACCACAGCAAAAGGAGTTTCTTTTGCGATGAATGAGGAGAAGCATGATGATGGTGTTGCCAACTCCACTTTTGACTTCCTTTTGCCTATTGAGTTTTGTTTGTTTTTCCTTGTGGTCACGGGCAGCTTGATTCAGATTGCAACATTTGAGTCCATGACATGTATTATTCTCTTTTTTATTATTTTTAATTTTTCTCAAAAGAAACGAATAATGAGACTATCAAGTAAATATGCAAAATTTGGAATTTTATTTAAAGGACCAGACAAAATTGGGTGTTCACAGTTGCCTCTCTTTGCTCATTTCTTATAAGAAAATACAAAAATTTGAATTTTAAATATTGTCTTCATAAGGAATGAGTAAAGACATGAACATCGATTTTGTTCGGCAATGCATGCAATGCAATGAAATCTAAATCCGAAGCAAAAATGACATAAACTTTCAAGAAAAGTCACTTGGGATGATGCGGTTCAGAAATCAAACATGCATGAATCACTCAAAGAACAATGGCTAACCAATTTGACCCAAATTCACAACTTACAAGAAATGTTAGAAGACTAATCAGAAAAATGACACTTTTAGACAATCTGTACATGTAAAAGAACAATCTGAGGATGATGGAAAAGTAAAATGGCAATCTGAGGGTGACATGAGAGTAAATTGGCAATCTGAGGCCGACTGAAAGATAAATTGGCAATCTGAGACCGACGGGAAGATAAATTGGCAATCTGAGGCCGACTAAAAAGTAAATTGGCAATCTGAGGCCGATTGAAAAGTAAATTGGCAATCTGAGATCGGAATGAAATGTAAATTGCATCTGAGGTCGATATGAAAGTAAATTGGCAATCTGAGACCGACATGAAAATGAAAATGGCAATCTGAGGCCGACTGAAAAGTAAATTGGCAATATGAGGCCGACCTGAAAATAAATTGGTGGCAATCTGAGGCCGACAAGAAATTAAATGGTGGCAATCTGAGGCCAATATGAAAATGAAAATGGCAATCTGAGGCCGACATGAAAGTAAATTGGCAATCTGAGGCCAACTGGAAAGAAAAAGTGGCAATCTGAGGCCGACATGAAATGTAAATTGGCAATCTGAGGCCGACTGGAAATGTAAATTGGAAATCTGAGGCCGACTGGAAATGTAAATTGGCAATCTGAGGCCGACTGAAAAGTAAATTAGCAATCTAAGGCCGACTGGAAATGTAAATTGGCAATCTGAGGCCAACTGGAAAGATAAAGTGGCAATCTGAGACCGACATGAAAAGTAAAGTGGCAATCTGAGGCCGACATGAAATGTAAATTGGCAATCTAAGGTCGACAGGAAAATTAAATGGTGGCAATCTAAGGCCGACTGGAAATGTAAATTGGCAATCTGAGGCCGACAGGAAAGTTAAATGGTGGCAATCTCAGGCTGACTGGAAATGTAAATTGGCAATCCGAGGCCGACCGGAAAATTAAATGGTGGCAATCTAAGGCCGACTGGAAATGTAAATTGGCAATCCGAGGCCGACAGGAAAATTAAATGGTGGCAATCTGAGGTCGACAAGAAAATTAAATTGGCAATCTGAGGCGGACGGGAAAATTAAATGGTGGCAATATGAGGCCGACATGAAAATAAAAGTGGCAATCTGAGGCCGACATGAAATGTAAATTGGCAATCATGGAAAACAACGATTTTCACATTATCTTTTTTTTTTTCCAGGTAATATGCACAAGTCATCAATTTTCAATTTGTTTTAGAAAAACTAACCGTAACCAAATCAAGCAAACCTCAAGGAAGACTATAACCGATCAAACTCGTAATTCATGCGCTGGACCTTCTGGCATAAACTTTCTTTTCTTCTGTAACTTTGCTTACTTCTTTCTCTTTTTCCTTTTTAGGATGATGATTTGCTATTCTGCCAAGCTTCACTGAAACTTCTGAATTTTCTTGGTGTGATGCTAGTCATTGACATATTGTTGTGAGCATTGTTAGGTTGTATAACTTTAAACTTAAATTTATGCTTACTCGAGACATCATAAATAAACATGCACTTAAAGAGGAAGCAAAAAGATTGGCTGAATAAACATTTTTATTGCTTGGTGTATTGGATGATAAATGTTTGAAAGGTGGGAACAACATAAAAACGAAAGACAAGATTGTGAAAGACATGAAATTTTGCCCCAGTGTAAGTTCTTTGTGGCTCAATCAATCTACTTCTTGCAGCAAGTTGAACACCATAGCCATGACCTTTGATGATGTCTTCAAACCATTTCTTTTCAAAAATTGTTCCAGTTTCAATCTTGCTTGATTCATTGGACAAATTCAACAACCAAAATTGCCCCAGTATAAGCTGCCTGAGATGATGCTTATCTTTTTGCTCTAATTTTTGCCTAAGTTGCTATTTCGAGTTTTCAATCTAACGAGCTTTTTCTTTTATTTTTCTTTTCATTTTACCCTAACTTTTGCTTAGGTCGCTCTTTCGAGTTTTCGACCTAACGGGCTTTTTCAGCATCTTTTCAAGGATAAAACCTTTTGACTGTATCAGTGTTAATTGGTTTGGGCAATTCATGTCCATCCATATTTTGCAAAATCAACGTCCTACCTGAGAATGCTTGCTTGACAATGTAAGGACCTTCATAACTTGGAGCCCATTTTCCCCGTGCATCCTCTTGATTAGGGAGAATTTTCTTCAAAACCAAATCTCCTGGATAAAAATCTCTAGGACAGACTTTCTTGTTAAAAGTTTTAGCCATTCTACCTTGGTACAATTGGCCATGACAAATAGCTGCTAACCTTTTCTCTTCTATCATGTTCAGCTGTTCATATCGAGCCTTCACCCATTCAGATTCTCCCAACTCAGCCTCCATTAGAACCCTTAATGACGGGATTTCTACTTCTATAGGAGATACAGCTTCCATTCCATACACCAATGAGAAGGGAGTTGTCCCTGTACTTGATCGTATGTTGGTACGATATGCGTGCAAAGCATAAGGCAGCATTTCATGCCAGTCTTTGTAATTCACCACCATCTTAGCAATGATTTTCTTGATATTCTTATTTGCAGCTTCAACCGCACCATTCATTTGAGGCCTATAAGGAGCTGAGTTGTGATGCTTGATCTTGAAAATTTCAAAGAACTTTTGAACTTCGGCGCCATTGAGGTTAGGAGCATTATCTGTGATAATTCTTTCTGGAATCCCATATCTACATATGATGTCTTTTTTGATAAATCTGATGAACACCTTCTGTGTGATATTGGCGTATGAAACTGCTTCCACCCATTTAGTGAAATAGTCTATCGCCACCAAAATGAAACAATGACCATTGGATGCTTTGGGATTAATTGGGCCGATGACATCCATACCCCACATCGAGAAAGGCCAAGGAGATATCATGTTTTGTAACGGAACTGGAGGAGCATTGACTCGATCTGCATATGTTTGACATTTGTGACACTTTCGAACATAACTGATGCAATCGTTCTCCATGGTAGACCAATAATATCCACTTCTTAGTATCTTGCGTGCCATCATATGCCCATTAGCATGGGTTCCACAGATTCCTTCGTGGATCTCAATCATAATCATTCGAGCTTCATGAGCATCTACACATCTAAGGAGAGTAGTGTCATGATTCCGCTTGTAAAGGACTTCACCATTTAGGAAAAAGGCCATGGCCAATCGTCGAATTGTTTTTCTTTGCACTTTATTTGCTCCAATCGGATATTCTCCTTTTTGAATGTACTGTTTGATGTCATGATACCATGGTCGGCCATCTGGCTCAATCTCCACGCTGTCACAGTGCACCGGTTCATCTTGCACCTCTACATGAATAGGTTGTACATTTGCGTGGACCTCCAATTTAGTCATCACAGCCAAGGTCACCAAAGCATCTGCAAATTGATTCTTGTCTCGAGTCAAGTGGGTGAATGATATATCATCAAAGTGCTCAATTAATCGAGACAAGTACTTCTGATACGGTATCAATTTCGGATCCTTTGTACGCCATTCCCCATTAACTTGGTAGATTATGAGTGCAGAGTCCCCAAAGACTTTTACTTCCTTGATTCCCAAGTCAATTGCAACTTGCAAACCATTTGCACATGCTTCATACTCTGCAATGTTGTTGGTGCATTCAAAGTCTAGTTTGATGGAGATTGGGTACTGCTTTCCAGCTAGTGATACCACTACCACTCCTATTCCACATCCATTCATATTGACAGCCCCATCAAAATACATTTTCCATACATTCTCCTCTTCTATCTCATCTTTTTCCACTGTTAACACCTCACCATCGGGGAATTCCGGCATGATAGGCCGTATATCCTCAAGAGGATATTCAGCTAGATGATCAGCAGTTGCACTTCCCTTGATGGACTTCTGAGTCACATATTTGATATCAAATTCAGACAGCATTACTTGCCATTTTGACATTCTCAACGAAACATGAGGACCATCAAATATGTATTTCAATGGATCCATTCGAGAGATTAACCAGGTAGTATAGTATAGCATGTACTGCCTCAACCTCTTGGATGCCCACACTCATGCACAACAAGTCTTTTCAATCGCCAGATAACGAGATTCACAGTCATTAAACTTCTTGCTCAGATAATAAATTGCCTGCTCTTTCTTTCCGGACTCATCATATTGTCCTAACATTGCCCTAAGAGATGTGGGCAATACTGTGAGGTACAATATTAAAGGACGGCCTGGTACAGGTGGGGCCAGAATTGGAGGCGTCATTAAATAAGCTTTTATTTTATCAAAAGCTTCTTGGCATTCTTCATTCCACTCCCCAAGTTGATGTTTTCGCAGCAGCTTGAATATAGGCTCACAAGTACTAGTCAAATTGGAAATAAATCTAGCAATGTAATTGAGCCTTCCAAGAAAACTTCTCACTTCTCGTTCAGTTCGGGGGGAAGACATTTCTTGTATCGCCTTCACCTTGTCAGGGTCCACTTTTATCCCTTCTCTGCTAACAATGAATCCCAGTAACTTCCCTGTAGAAGCTCCAAAAATGCATTTATTAGGGTTCAATCGTAACTTATATTTTCTGATCCTCTCAAACAGCTTTCGCAGAACTGTCACATGACTTTCTCCCTCCTTAGATTTGGTGACCATATCATCTACGTACACTTCAATCTCTTTATGCATCATGTCATGGAATAATGCGACCATAGCACGTTGGTAGGTGGCATCGGCATTCTTCAATCCGATGACAGTATAACAAAATGTTCCCCACGGAGTTATGAAAGTAGTTTTTCCTTTATCATGATTATCCATGGGAATCTGATTATATCCAGAATATCCATCCATAAACGAAAATCGGTGATTTCCAGCTGTATTATCAACAAGGACATCAATGTGTGGGAGAGGAAAATCATCTTTTGGGCTAGCCTTATTTAAATCCCGATAATCAACACATATTCTGACTTTTCCATCCTTCTTAGGCACAGGCACAATGTTGGCCACCCAATCAGTGTGTCTTGATACCTCCAAAAATCCAGCCTCCAGCTGTTTAGTCATTTCTTCTTTTATTTTCAATGACATGTCAGGTCGCATTCTTCTCAACTTTTGCTTTTTCGGTTCAGTTTCTGGATACAAAGGGATCTTATGTGAAGCAATCTCCGGGTCTAATCCTGGCATATCACGATAAGACCATGCAAACACATCAAGGAAGTCTTTAAACAATGCAATCATTTCTGAGCGTTCGGGATTTTCCACTATTTTCAGCTCTTTCTTTTCTTCTTCAGTGCCCATGTTAATCACCTCTATTACCTCATTGTCTAAGCCAAATCCTTTTTCTGAGTATTCCAGTAGGTTTGAAAACTGCTCAACAACTTCTTCGTCATCCTCGGACTCATGGTTATCGCAGTAAATTGCAGTAAGAGAATCAATTGATAAGCTCCCAAATTCCTTTTCATGTGGCAAAATTTCTATGACATTCAAATTCTGGAAAGTAACTGCGGTGGATTGGAATGCTAAATCAAATGGTGGATTATAAAACAGCATGGGAAACGCAAATTACCAAGCTAGAAGTGGTAAGGGAAAAACATAACGGAAAAAGATAAAGCAAAAGGAATAGAAACAGACACGAGGCAAATGGAAAACATATAGAAAGATTATTGAAAATCATGCAAATTCATTCAAATGATGTCTCTGAATAGCATAAACAAAAGCATAAATAATTCTTGAATAACACAACCCAACTAATTACTTTTCAGCAATAACATCAAGCATTGGTTCAGCTAGTTCCTCAACATTTCATCATTGCTGGCAGCATGAATCTTGTTGTTTTCCTCCATTTTCTCAACATCCAAGGTGTTGATGTGGAGAAAAAACAAAGGGAGCGAACTTCACCAGCCATAATCACTTCAGCTGGACTAGGGAATGTCTCTTTCAAGTGAGGAATCAGCTTCATTTTCCCTTTTTGTCTATTCTGTTCCAAAGCTAAGTCACTCATCTTGTCATCCAGAGAGGTCTCATATCCTAGACCAAATCGGTTAGACTTCTCTGGCACCGATACTGGAGTTTGGGAGCCTTGCAACTGTGGTCCTAGTCCTTTTCCTTCCAGATATCCACTCTTGGCCATGATGTGAGCCACTACTTGATTTTGTATTAGGGCCTTATCCTGCTCTTGTCTCAAATTTCTACCGCCTGTGTTGTGCCATAAACTGCTCTCCACTAGCTCTACATTTTCAACATATGGAAATGCCACTGGTTTGGATACTATGATCTCTTTCTCTCCATGGATTGTGATGACTGAACCATTTTCAACATATTTAACCTTTTGATGCAAGGTTGAAGGGACAGCACCGACATTGTTAATCCATGGTCTTCCTAGCAGCATATTGTAGTCGGACTCAATTTCCATTACCTGGAATAACACTTCAAATTTGCTTGGGCCGATCTCCAGTAACAACGCCATTTCCCCCAGGATGCTTTTCTTCGCTCCATCAAAAGCTTTCACTATCATCATTTGTGGCAGTATATCATCCTTGCTCATCGACAAATAGCTTAAAGTGGATACAGGTAAGACATTCAATCCCGACCCTCCATCAATGAGAACTCTGGGCACTATGTATCCTTTACATTTGAGGGTTATGTATAGTGCTCGTGGGTTGACTTGTGAAACAACTTTTTCATCTGAAAACGTAATCATGTTAACACGTTTTACTGGATCCACCATAGACGTCAAGCTTGACATAAGCTTCCTTCAAAACTTTTATTACTGCCTTTCGATGAGGTTCAGACGACATGATTAATGATAAAAGAGATATTCTGGCGGGAGTCTTCTGTAATTGCTCTAGAATATCATACTCGCTTTGCTTCATTATCTTTAGGAACTCTTCTTCTTCATCTTCCTTTTCCTTCCTTTCTGAATCTGAACTTTTTCCAGCATACCCTTCATTGATAAACTTCCCTTTTTCCAGCTCTCCAGGCCCATAAACTCTTCCGCTTCTTGTTATTCCTTTCACCTCCATGACACCAGTCACTTCTTCATTTTCTCGAGTCTTCGAGGTTTCCCCTATGTATCCACTTGTCTTGACCTGAGTCTCATAATTCCAAGGCACAGCATGTGTACTCTTGTACTCAAATGGTGTAGGTTTCTTGACAGTAATGACTATTTTTTTTGGCTTGGGAGCTACATTAAGTGGTGGTACTTGAAGTATGAAGGGTTCAATTACATTCACCTCATCAAGTATATTCAGCCCTTTTTTTATTTGTATTACTCCTAAATTAAGTAATCTCTACACCCGAGCCTTGAAATCCCAGCAATTTTCTATGTCATGGCCAAGGGCCCCATGGTGATACAGGCAGTTTGAATTCATGTCATATTTCTCATTCTCCTTTATTGTCAGAGCAGATGCTGTGATGCCGTAACCAGACTCATTCAGGCCGACACAAATTTTCTCCATGGGTGTTCTGAGATTCAAAACATTCTTTATCAGGAGTTCTTCTTTCTCTACAGCATTTACCCGGCCTCCTCCTTCATGATTTGGCATTGGGTTATGGACAATATCTGGTTTTGACTCCTCTTGAAAGTCTAATCTAACACAAGCAATCAGTCTTCTTACTGCCGTCTTGAAACCTTCACAATCTTCGATTGAATACCCTGCTATGTCCATGTGGTATTTGCAAGTAACATTCGGGTTGTACCAAGTTGGGTATGGTGGTTCTAATGGGCGCACAGGATAAGCCGAGATCAGGTGGGCATCAACTAATCGTTGAAAGAGATCAGCGTTTGAAATGGATAGTTTAGGAAAATGTGGCAAATTCTGGAATCGGGAACGGCTTTGGTTTTGGGCATTTGGTCGTGGTGGTATGGTGTTTGGATAGTTTTGAGGATGCATGGTTGGGTTATAGGAATATGTTGGTCGAACTGGTTGGTATGGTCTTATGTGGATATTATTGACTTGTGGTTGGGGGTATGGGATGGTATTTGTGGTTTGTGCGGTTTGGTAAAATGGGTAAGGAGTGGTTGAGGCTTGGTATGGTGGTGTTTGGGATCTTGGGTACACTGGTGCGTGTTTTGAATTAAAGGGTTGCTGACTCTGCACATAATTCACATCAGTTTCCTTCTTCCTAGGTGGGAAACCTTTTCTTGTGTCTTCGTTGCTCATGGGAAGTTTACCAGTTTTAGCTAGATTCTCAATTCTTTCTCCAGCAGTGATCAACTCAGAGAAATCTTTATATGCTGCTCCTGCCATTGCTCCGATATAAGGAGATCCCAATGTTCCCAAAAAGTACGAACACATTTCGGATGAGATAAGTGGTGGTTGCACTTGAGCAGCCAAAGCTCTCCACCTTTGAGCATATTGCTTAAAAGATTCATCCTTCTTTTTCTGCATCGTGCTCAACTGTTCTCTAGTTGGTGATATTTCCATATTAAACTTGTATTGATTCATGAATTGGTCCACCAGTTCTCTCCAGCTAGAAATCTTTGAATGGTCTAATTGAATATACCATTCTAGAGCAGGTCCGGTTAAACTTTCATGGAAAAAGCTAACGAGAAACTTTTAATCTTTAGACCAGATTGACATCTTGGTGCAATAACTCTTCAAATGGAATAGAGGGTTACCCGTTCCATCATACTTTGAGAAGTCAGGAATCTTGAAGTCCTTTGGAACCACTGCGTCGATGGGAGGGCAAAGCTGCTCAATCTCCATATAGCCATAAGTGCTAGGCCCTTGGATGGCTTTAATTTGATCCTGAATCTTCTTCATCCATTCTTCTTTGAACTTGTCCTTTTCTGCCTCTGCACGGCTATTCTCCGAGAAAAACGGTTGCTTTTGGATGACAACACGAGGTGGCTCCCAAATAGGGGTAGCATGCCCGTGCCCATCAGTATGACCATTCTCTAAGGGACGATAGCCTTCTCCAATAGGGATCACTAATGGCATTGTAGGTGGTGGTTGCCCATGAGAGTTATTCGGAATCTCATCCCCGTCATTCATCCCTTGAGTGACATTTATAGTCGCATTTGATGCCCCTGGTATAGTTATTTTTGCAGCATTTGGTTGTACATCAACCGACGTATTCACCTTGTCTCGGTTTTGATTAGATCCTAATAAGTCAATTGACTCCTTCATAGCTCTTATCATTTCCTCCAATTTTATTTGATTAATTGACATTTCATTCAGCCTTCCCCTTACTGCATTAACTTCTAGGCTTAAATTTCTTCCCGATTCGGAAGCATTTACAGCTGGGTCACCATTACCACCCGCCATCTTGGTCCAAGCTCTGGTGTTATGAACACGAGTTAGATCGGTATCTTCTTTCCTTGGGCGCCCAATGGTTGCGATGTTTTATCTACATTAAAAAAAAAATTTAAGTAAAAACATAAAAATATTGCAATTTGTTAGAGATTGTCAATCGTGCTGAGTCTTGATGTGAGTATCTTCAGTTACAACTTTTCCCCAGAGCGTCTCGTTCAAAGGTACTAAGTTATCTTTAATGGATATTGCCATAAGACCAAAACAATGAAACAACCATCCATTCATCATAGGAGTATATTACAATCATCATTTTTATTTTTTTTACATCTATTCCCAAAATGACAAAAAAGGTACATCATAAAGCCAGATATCGATCCCTAAAAACATCATCACCAAAAGATAATGCCTCTTTAACTTCTTTCGGCAATTATTTGTTTCATCCTTCCAACCAAATCTTTGCAGTAGTTGACAAAGTTGCGAAGTCCAGTTAGGGTCTTGAAAGGGATAATTTCTTGCTCAGCTATTTCCAGGTATCTTGGAACATCTTCTATTGCTGTGTTAGCTAACCCCGCCAAATTTGAAAAACGAATCTTCAACTCATGAATGACATGACTTTGGCGTTGCACCTCAAATTCCAAATCTGTAACTCTTTTCTTTTCTTCTCCTAAGGCAGCCTGAAATTTCATGGTCTCATCTTTCATATATTGTTTTAGTTCCCCAATCTTCTTCTGGTATTCCTTTCTTATCTCTCTCATTTCTTGCTTCATTTGTTCCCCTCCTGCTAGTGCGGCTTCCTCAGCGATTTTGGCATTTTGAAGTAGCTTCTTTAATTGTTGGTTTTCAGCTAATGCTCGATCACGCTCTTACCTTCGAAGCCCTAGCTCTTTATTAGCAACTTGGAGGCATTCCTTGGTCTTCATCATGTGGTCGTGCCCAATCTTCAACTTCTTACTTGTTCCTTCCAAAATTTGATCTCTTTCAGCACTTTCTTGTTTTAGAACTGCATAATTGTGGTGAACACCTTTCAATTCTTCCTCAATTTGCGTTTTTTCTTGCCTAATCTTGTCTAGCCTTTCCTTCATTTCTCTGATCTCCTTATTTTCATCAAAATATGAGGATGATTCTTTGTTAAAAGGAGCGATTGTCAAAGTTCTGAATGGCAGCTTAACCTCTTGAGCCCTGTTTTTCACCCATTGACGGTAGCTTTCTTTCACTGCACAGCTTCTAACTCCCAATTCTTTTCCTTTTCTGAAAACATTATTCCAAGCAGATCGAACTTTCTGTAGTAAGCCTAGATCATCAGAGTCCAAGTAATATAAGACAAATGGAGTGATTGTAGCTTCCAAAGGTGGTCCCATCATGGGATAACCAAGTTAACGCAACACCAATACCGGGTTGTAATTTATGCATCCTCGGGTGCCCATGAGGGGTACATTTGGGAAGCTTCCGCACTGATAAATCAAAATCTGCCCATCTTCCCACCAAGGGTACCATCGGATCACCTTTTCATTTAATTTGGCCAGGTCTTGAGCCCATTCTTGTCCACTTTTCTTCTTAATACGATGCATTTTTAGATCTTCAATCGGACAGGGCGCCTTGTAATTTCTTTGGAATATGTGTGCAGTGGCCCATACATACAACATTGGTAGACAGCATAAAATTCTTTTGCCATTCCTCTCATAGCAAAAATTCAAGGTACAATAAACATCTGCCAAGAGGGCTGGAACAGGATTACAACCATGAAATTTTCGAGCCAGAAATACATCAATAGCTGCATAGTCTACAAAGCCTTCAATATTTGGAAACAAGACAGTGCCATAAACAGTGAGTGCTAGTATATTTGAAAAAGTGTCCCAATCCTCAGCTTCAGCCAAGCGGTGCATATGTCCTTCCAAGTAATCCTTTGAGAATCCATTGGTCCCATTTCTACACTTTTGAGCTTCATGCAAATCCCTTACATTGACCTTTAAGACAGCTGCTACGGTATGTAAAGAAGGATAATGACCTTGGTAGTGAAAAGGTTTTTCCCCTTCTAGTGGTAACCCCAAGATTCGCTCAAATTCTTCAAGAGTTGGTGCCAACTGGAAGTCTTGAAAGGTAAAGCACCAGAGTGGAGGATCATAGTACTATGCCAATGCTGTGATTGCCTCTACCTATTCTTCCACCTCTAACAGATTCAAAATTTTTCCATACCTCCTTGCAAGAGAAAGGCGTTGTGGCATACTCAATAATTGACCTAGGGATCTCAGACCTTCTGTGTCAGATTTCTTAGCTTTAAGATGTAAAGTCTTCTTTAATTTTTCCCCTTCATGATTGTTTGATCTCATGTTTGTTTCCATTTTCCAAAGATACTCACAACAAGACTTTGATATGATTCTCTAACAAAACTGCTAAAGCAAAGAAAGGAAAGAATGATTTTTTGTTTTTATGAAAAGAAAACGATAAATGATTTGGTTATATAAAAGAATTTATGTACAAAGCAAATGAGTTCAAGGAAGAGTATGCTCTCTTTGTGTCCTATTTGAGGTGAGCTCTGGAGGTCAATCCTATGGCCCTATGGTTTTTCTATTTTGTGAACACTTGCAACAGATGGATCTATATACTCAGGATTCTACGGCCTCTAGAGTTAAGGTTCATTTCGGAATATCATCCACAACAGCAGATGAACTGCTAGGTGTAGAATATTCACAAAAGAGTCACACTCTAAACGAGATTTTCATGATAACCAAACAGGATGAATATCCAAAATGGCTACCACTACACAATCTCTTACCTATCTCAAGTTGCACTCAGACCCGGGTATAGGGCCCCACTCATTTGTGATTAAGGTGCGAGTGTTGTGTGTGAAGAGAGCATACAAACCTGGAATCCTAAAACTACCCATGACAACACCTGCAAAATAGACAATATAGAACAAAAGTCTTCTATCCTAGAGTGCAAAGAAACCAAAATAAATATATATAAACAGAATAAAAGCCTTCAAAGAATTAAATATAAATAAATATATACAAACATAGCAAAATCTTCTATCTTAGGGTGGTCACAAAGAATTAAATATGAAAATATATACACATATGATGGTAACAAAATTTAAAAGAAAGAGAATAATAGACAACTAACAATAAAATAAAATGAAAGGACAAAAAAAAATGAGGTTATAATAATAAGCACAATCAATTATTATAGGCCTGACTCTCACAGTCCCCAGTGGAGTCGCCATCTGTCGCAACCGGGATCGCGACGGGACGGCGAAAAATGAGATTTGTTTAAGATTGGAGTCGCCACCAAGTTTTTATTTGATTGGGAAAAAATATGGAAAACCCATTTAATTTTAAAAAATTGATCTTTGAAACCAGATTTGAATTCGGGAGTCGATTATGCACAAGGAAGGGCAAAAAGTTCATTTCGCAGCACCCCTGATACATCCGTATTACTACGGTTACCTTAATTGAATTGTACAAATTATTAATAACCTTTCAAAATATTTATTTACACTTTTATTTTAGAAAATTATAAAAGAAAAAATTTCGAAGTACCAAACTGTCACAGCTCAGGTATCCGTAATATTGAGTTAACAAGCTGTCACAGCTAAATTAACATCTTTATTTGAAATACAATATATACATTTCAATGATTAACTTAAATTAAGATAATAAAGAAAAATGAGGATAATAATAATAATAATAATAATAATAATAATAATAATAATAATAACAAATAAATAAATAATTAATTAATTAAATATTTACAATAATAATAATAATGAAGAACAAGAATATTTTTATGCAAAACAGTATAAAATAATATCATAAAATTTTAATTGTAGCTTGAAAATTTGAAACATCAAGCTGTCACAACTTAGATGTCCAAATTATTCAGTTAACAAGCCGTCTCGGCTAAATTAACATTTTATTCAAAATAAAATATTTAACAAGTAAATGACTAACTTAAATTTTAAAGAATAAAAATGCATTTTAAAAAAATTTTAAGAAATGCAAATTATGAAAATTTAATTTTGGCTTGAAAATTTTAAACATCAAGCTATCACAGCTCAGATGTTTAACTATGTTAACAAGCCGTCACGGCTAAGTTAATCCCCAAAGGACTAAATAGAAATAAAAGAACGGCAATAATTCAAATGTTCCTACATCTACTCTTTTTATTTTGAAACAGCCTAATTATTTCATCATTTTACTCCTTCTCTTTGGAAATAATCCCAAACATCCTCACCATTTAGCTCCTTTTCTTTCTTTTTTTCCGGACCTAAAGCAGTCCAAAAGAGTTTCTAAGAACATACAAACATAATGCCTTCAGTCCAAACCAAACAAAAAAAAAATTAACAGGAGAGACACATCATGGTTTCGGAATGGGAATGTTAGGGACTCCCCTTTTTTATTTAGGCCAAATAGTCCAATGAGCCCAAACGCATTCCATATTATGACACAGACTAAGAGAAGGCTTCTAAAGCATTAAAACAATATACATAATCCAAGTAAAGGAAATGAGGTCCCACACAGTCCATATAAAATAATACAAAACAAAACATAGACTCACCCCACATAAACAAAAAGAAATCCCACCCCACATAAAATATTATATATGGTCCACAATAAAACAAAATGGAGTCCTACCCAACAAGAAACCAACGTGACAACATGAATCAAATCATAATGCGATAAAAATAATGTAAAATATCAATGTGCAATGCAATAAAATAATGTAAAACACCAAAGCACAATGTAATGAAAACAATATAAAACTAACAAGAATCCTATGAGTAACATTCTGGAACCAAAATGCTATCACGGAGGTATGGGTTTCATTTCTTTTGGAGAATAACATAACAGAGGGTATGGGCTTCACAAAAGTGCGTTTCCACAAAATAAGAAGGGCAAGCATGCAAGGGATGATAGAGAAAAAGGGATCTGCGAGCTGAGAGGGAAGGGGAAGGCCATGAACGTACGGCCATGGACTGGTTTGGGAGGAAGCTGCAGAGAGAGGAGGTCGTGAAGTGTTGCAGTCAGGTGGAGATCTCAGTGCTGGTGGCGACTGGGCTCAAGGTCACGCTATGGCAGCGGTGATGATGAGGGAGAGGCTGCGCCACGGTTTCTATTATCCCCCCTCCTTCATTTTTTTTTTTTTTTGCTAATCCATTTTGATCTTATACTATTGTAAAAGGGTATGAAAGCTTGTGATTGGGTTTAGGAATTGATTTTCTCCCCTTTTTGGTTCGTTGATGGTGATGATAATTGTAATTGTTGATATTAGAGAAGTAGTTTTACCTGTTCCTCTCTGATTATTGCAAAAGGGATGGAGAGCAAAGATGTGTTTAGCTCTCCAAAGGACCAAAAATAGCAGCAAGGATTGGAGAATTAGTGATCATCGCAGCTTGGGAGGAATGGTTTTTTTTTTTTTTGGTAGCTATGGTCAAGAGGAGTTTGTTTAGAGATGGCGCTGATGAGTTTCTCTGAATGGTCTCCGTTTTTTTTATTGCGATGGAAACTCCCCCCTTTTTCTTTGCTACTGATTGATCTCTTTTGCCATTCCGTTGTTGACCAAATTATTATTCATTCTCACCTTTACAGGCTACCACAGCAAAATGAGTTTCTTTTGCGATGAACGAGGAGAAGCATGGTGATGGTGTTGCCAACTCCACTTTTGACTTCCTTTTGCCTTTTGAGTTTTGTTTGTTTTTCCTTGTGGTCACGGGCAGCTTGATTCAGATTGCAACATTTGAGTCCATGACATGTATTACTCTCTTTTTTTTATTATTATTTTTAATTTTTCTCAAAAGAAACGAATAATGAGACTATCAAGTAAATATGCAAAATTTGGAATTTTATTTAAAAGACCGGACAAAATTGGGTGTTCACAGCGTATCTCCCATGTCCATGTCTCAGGGAAAACCACGAACAACACCATCATCCTCATTTGGAGATGACATGGAAGAAAAGAGAGGGATGAGAAACTCATTCAAGAATCTCAGTAAGGTTTCCCTATAACACCCTAATAAGCTCAAACCATGCTTAAGCCATATTTCATTCTTATTAGTTATTACCTTTTTACCTTGTGATTCTTTTTCTCATTTTAAATTAATATTGTAGAAAATAGTGGGAAAAATTTTCTTTTTGAAACCACATATTCGAAAATAAAGTCTATAGCATGAAATCGAAAATATACGTTCTTTAATCAGCTATATTCTATCGGTGAAATTCCATAGCGACAATCCAGAAAAGTAATGCTAACAACAATAGTCTCACAATTAAATAAAGCATAAATACATCAACCATATTCATAGGATGGGTATTCCCATTCTTAGTACAACTCATAATACAGCAGCGAAATAAATTACAACAATTAGTACATATCACATTTCCTAATATAATCCAAATACGAAGATAGAAAAACCAGTGAACATAACTAGCTAAAAAAACAACATCAATAGCAGCACAGTGGGTGACTCCAGGGCTTAGATAGTGTGATGAGTGCAAAAAGGGCTCCTAACGACTGGATGCTCAGTACGAGGAAGGGCACGAGCCCTCTGAGCAGGTGCTCCATTGACTACGGGATAACTGGAGACGTAACTATGCAGATCATAGTCAGAAATGGAGATCATGTCAGGAACAGGTCCAAACTCATCAGACGACATCTCCCAATTCTGCCAACCATGTAACGCCTGGGGACGAAGGCGAGGAGTAGGAGTGATCGCCGGTGCAAAAGAAGGCACGGACAAGGAGCAGCTCCTCACAAGGCCCTCTAAGCGGAGGGGTACATGAATGAACCGATTACACACCCAAATAAGAGGGATCCTGAGACTGTATAGGTATGGGACTATACAGTTGAGGATGGCTTATATGAATTGAGTTGTTCTACTTATACTAACAAGATGCATCTTCTTTTCGGTAGCCCAAACTGAAAGAACTCCACAGTTAAGTGTGCTTGACTTGGAGCAATTTTGGGATGGGTGACCTCTTGGGAAGTTTTCCTAGGAAGTGTGTGAGTGAGGACAAAGCATGCTGAAAAGACTCGTGTTGGTTTATGGGGACAGTCGTCAATCCATAAAGCAGCAGGGGATGTTACATTCCCGACTCTAACACAAGTGTCATTGTCATCATCCCCAACCACTTCGGTTTTCATTATGAAAGAGATGTACATGCATAGGGTTTAATTTTAATCTTCTCAGAAATCCTTTTATCCGAAGTAGGAATCTTTTACCATGGATCTTAATGTCATGAATGCAACAGATATCTCATGTATGCATGACAATACCTCAGGAGCATAAGTAAAACGTGTAAACAACACAAGCATAATGCAAGGTATATAAGTAGGAGATAAGCTAACAAACTAAAGTCACTTAGCATATATCACATGATTAAATGCAGCAATGGACCAATAATGTAATATATGTACATACAACTTTCTCATAATTGAACTTGCAAGTTCTTTTCTTAGTGACCACTCTCTCTCATAACCATCCTAAACCAACCATCTCACCTTCGTCGGCGATTTTACAATAACCACCAAAACTTTACCTCACCGATCGCTTAGGATGAGCTCAACCTAACTAGCCATCACTAGATTTAATATGGGGTAATAGACGGGGAAACACATCACTTCCTTACTTTAACTTAACTTTCTTATCATGAGCATACAACTTCTTTGGATCACATCTCATAACCATTAATTCTTAGAATCTAGAGGATCATTTCCGTGTGTTTTATGTCACATTTTATCTTAACAAGTTAATTTGATATGCATGCATGAGCATATAATTTTAAACATCATCATGACTTATCACATATCTCAATCATAATCATTAGATGCCACAATCAATCACATAGTCATGCCTCAATTGCATGTATTCAGAAGCACATATTATCAACATTTTACTTAAAATAAACATGCTCCTACCCAGTATGCCGGAATCAAGGACTGGATTCAGTTAATGCATATGCTATGCTTATCAATATATATCTACATAGGCAGGGTACTAAAGATCATCATAAGATACTTATCATACAATTATTCCCAAGTTGTCAGAAAATTATGCCATAGTCCCACACGGGTTAAAACTACAACCCGACTTAACATAATTACCATAATTATTCTTTTAGGCATCTAAGGGACCCACCACAATGTTTTCCACTAACTCTTAACCTCATAAACATTTTCAAATAATGCCGGACAACTTGGTAGTATTTTGAAATAAATGGTTTTGAGGTTCTAGAAGTTACGTTCTTGACCCTTTCCAGTTACCGACTTTTCCTGATATGCTAAAATTAATTCTTACCACCACTAATACAAATTTTTAGGCTTAAGTTTAGTTCCAAACAGAATATTAGCCAAAATAATGCTATCAAAATAGTAGCCACGAATTTCAAATTTCTAGAGTCTCAAAAACCCACGTTTTCAATTCGTTCTAGTTTATACTCTTTCTCAAGGTACTTGAAAATAATTTTTGCATCAACTACTAGTAATTTATACACATTTAACTCATCCCAAATTTCTCTTTGTATAATTTTAAAATGTCAAGGCAGTGGCAAAATGTCATTTCCTAGAAGCATTAGAAAATTGTATCTTTGATTTATTCTAGTTACTAGCTTTTCTTAAAATGCCAAAAATAGTTTTTGCAATAAATAGTATCAATTTTTACACATTAAATCCCCTCCAAACAACACCTCACAGAAATGAGGAGATCAAAACAGTGGCCGAAAATTTTGTTCCAAAATCATTTGAAAACTATATTTTTTTATACTTTCAAGATACTAGTTTTCCTTATTACTTGACGTAAGACATAGGAAACACTTGAAGCTATTTTTACCTCCTTGGATGCTCAAATATCAACACCAAACAGAGAGCAAAACCCAAATTTCAATAATAAATCTCTTTTCTCATAAAAATACTCTTTTACTACTCTTTGAGTTTCCACGACTTGAAAAAGTTCTAAGACACAAGGTTTGAACCATAAAATCAAATAAAACTCATCTCAATCCCATTATCATCTCATGGCCAAATGCATATATATAGGTGTAGCCATGATTTAATTTTTTTTTTTAAGATCCAAGGATAAGTCTTGAGCTTTAGAGATTTAGATTATGACTTGAATCATAAACATACTTTGCAATCTCATTTTTTAGTTTTTATCATTAGAAGGCAATGACTTGAAAATATAGATATGATGTGCAAGACTTGAAAAGTAAATATGAGATGCAAGTTCATTTTTAGGTCTTTAAGGTTTAGGTGATAACTTGAAATATAAACATGAGATGCATGACTTGAAATTAAACATGAAAATGCAAGTCCATTTTAAGTCTTTAAGATTTAAGGTGATGACTTGGAAATAAACATGAAATGCAAGGGCTTGAAACATAAACAAGAATGCAAATCCATTTTACATCTTGTTCATTAAAGCTCAAGACTTCGCAAGATTAGATTCATGTTCCTAATAGATCTCAAACATAGTGAGTTTAGAGTCCATTAACACCATAGTTCCAAGACCCTTATTTCTTGAACTCACTATTAAGCTCAAAGAAAAGAACAAGGAAAAAGGAAACCAACCAACAATATGCCATATCTCAAGCTTTCTTAAAATCGAAAAAAAAATAAAGCTAGATCTTGGGCTTTAGAGGTCAAGCTCATGGCGGTATTTAAACCTCCATCAAGATCCCCCATCATTAAGTCATCCAACCAAACTGAAATATGTCATAGAGACTATGAAAAACACAAAATCGAAAAGAGCAAGGAAAAATAAAGACCAAACCAAAAGGAAAGGAAGGAAAAAGAACCAAAACTTTAGACTCTAGAGGTCATAAACATGGTGGTATCAAGACCACCATCAAGATCCATCATCATCAAGCCATGATCTTTAACCATTTCAACAACATCAAACCAAAAAGGAAAGGAAAACGAGGTTCCAAAACCGAATATGAAGGGAACAAAGAAGACAACACCAACCATATTTCTCATGGTAAAACCGAAATGGAGAAGGAAAAATAGAACAAGAACTTAACTAATCATTCTTTGCCAAAACCGAAAAATAAACAAGAGAAAAACCAAAATCTCAAAATACAAACCCTGCCAAAGTGGTCTTCTTAAAATAAAAAGGAGGAAGCTTGGTCTCTTGTAAAGGAAATGAGAAGAAAAATATTCTCTTGGAACTAATATAGTTTCGACCAAGAGAGGAAACATAGGTGGGAGGATTTTTCTTGTATTGTTAAACTTAGGAATGGAAAGGTTTTATGTCTAGGAGGTGGTTTGTGGTGGTGGTTTATAGTGGAGAGGAGGTGGAGAAAGAAGCTTTCTTGAAGCTGGAGGAGGAGGAGATAAGAGCTTAGTTGAGAGAATTCCTAAGAGCTCTTTTTTGGACACAAACTTGGCCAAAAAAGTGAGTAGTAAGAAATGAGATTTTTGTGTTATAAAGGAATTAAATATGATGGTGTTTTAGGGGGGCAAAGGCCACTACCTTGGCTGTCCATGGAAGGGAAATTATTTACATTTCATGTCGATTAGGAGGCGTATTAGAGGTAAGTTTGATTAGGCAAATGTTTAGGAATTGGTAATTAAGTATTTGAGTTATTAATCACGTGTTTAGAAATTTCAAGACATGATTAGAAGTTGTCTTGCTTGTTTAGTTTGAATTAAAAATGATTAATTTGAATTTCAAATGAGAACACATCTTCTAAAATTAAGGAAATGGATAGAGAAAATATTATTCATCTTTTGACTTTCTTTGTGTATTGAGAATTCTTTGATTAAGAATGGATTTTGACTTTCCCTAAACATTCTTAGGCCTTAATTAACCTCAATTAATTATTTTGACTGAAGATTAATAATTAAAATTAAATTATCTTTAATTAGAGCCTAATATTGTATTTATTTCGTTAATCATTTAATTAAGCTCATTGTACACTAATTAGGGGCAAAACAGTAATTTTGCACAAAAACTCCTAGGACCACCCAGGCTTACCCAGACATTATGCACTCCGTAGAAATAACATTTCAAACTCTTGGATAATGTCCAGTCCAGTTGGCACTTAATCACGCGTTAATTCACCGTAGGGGCATTTTGGTCATTTCGCACGCGGGAAAGACCAGAGTTGAGATTTTCTCTCCTATCATTACATCTAACACAGTTAATCCCCGTAAAACATTAAACTAACCCCTTGAGGATAGCCTGGGTTGGCCGTCCTTGAATTCCGGATAAAAATGACCTCATTGACATTTTAGTCATTTGCACACAGGAAAAATCACGTATTACGATTTTCACACAGATTACTATCTAATCCTCAGATAACCTTATCCTAATATTAAGCTATCCCTTTGGGGGTGGCCGGGGTTGGCCTGCCTTGATTTTCACACAAAAATGATCCAAGGGTTTTTTGGTCATTTTTGCTAAATAAGAAAAACTGGGGCGTTACAACTAATATCATTGTTCCTCCTTGCACACACACACACACACATATATATATAAAGTAGCATTCTACCCACCAACAAGGGTTGGGATAAGTACATTCATCCATAGTCAATATGAAAAGTACATAAAGATAATACAAACTAGCCAAAACCTCTCCTAGCTGCTCCTACTGGGGTGCGCCTAAGTAGATAACCTTTAATATATTAAAAAAAAAGGCGCAAAAGAAGGCTATCTTATTCATGATGTATGCACATGCGCTCCAAGGTCTATTGCAGGCTTCTACTGACGACGTTATTGAGAGGGAGGGATGTAGCCGAGCACACGATCAATGTTGGTGGGAGTAGGGCCGGGATGAATATGAGCTCCGCAGCATGGGTGAGTAGCTCCCCTACGAGTATGCTAAACTCCTCCCAAGAGCTGAGTCATAGTAGCCTCTCCCTTACTACTACCCCTTATCTCCAGGGGAACTGTAGGTGCAAAACTGCCCGAGGAGTGTTAGGAGGGAGAATCCTCTGACAAGTCTATTAGTGGCTCAGTCGGGTGAGGAGATGATCGAGGGATGTAGACAGGGTAGCCATAGACAGCTGAAGCGGCAGGGCGGGTACGACAAATCTACTCCCCATGTGAACGGGCAAGCTCAAAGATGAGGTCATCAACGAACGGGGCAGCAGAAGAAAACCTATAACTAGTAACTGTGTGTGCAAAAGGGCACTCCAAAAACACAAATATATGGACGGCATATCGACTCACGAAATGATAAGACTGGTGAGCAGCATCGAAGTGCATTTCCCAGGTTGGATCGTCAACGTATATCACAAAGGATGCCATCAGCCTATGAAAATGAGATGGAAAGAAAGAAAGAGGGAATGAGAAACTTATATAAGAATCTCAGTAAGGCTTTCACTTCCTAACATGTGTCATCATCTACGTTCTCAGGAACCTTGGGCTTCATTATGAAAATAGTGAACATAAATAAGTCCATTTGTTAAGTTCCAAATACCACTACCCAAGTTCTGTATCTTTTAGCATGAATCTTAATGTCATGGATGTATTATACCTTATCATGAATGCATGTCAATGTCACGTGCAACATATCACAAGAATTACACTAAATGAACATAGCATAAAGAACACAATGGTTTTTTCTCTTTGTTCTTTTTGGTCACTTAGATTCATTATTCTTTCTTTTATACAGCCACCCTACTACTCTATCCTCTTGAAAGTTTCTAGGTTATGAGCTCATACCTAAACTAGTTGTCACTAGTTTATCCTTATCCTCTTGATAAGCCAATTCCCGACTCCTAGAGTGCGGGTTAAGGGGCATAGGTTCACCTTTCATAACCATTAGTTCCTGGGGTCTAAAGGATTTCCTTATTGGATCATCTCTCCTAACCATTAATTCTTGGAGTCTAGAGGATCATTTCCGTGTGTCTTATGTCATCTTTAACTTTAGCATATTATTCAAAAATGCAGACATGAACATACAATCACGACTATCATCATGACAAAATCATTTAACATTTCATGCTCATAAGGCTCATAATATTTCCTAAGTCCACAAATTTGGCGGAAATCTAACAACATAACAGCTAAAAATGGAGTTTCCCAAATTTTCTTTATGTCACAAAAACCTATCAATCATGCATTTACAAGTACCACATGCCAAGATTCATCATCAGTATTGTGTTGGAAAGTAAACATGCCCCTACCCAGTATGCCATAATCAAGGACCAAACTCAGTTAATGCATATGCTATACTAAGCAGGATTTACACACATATTAGAAATCATTACTTGCATGGTTATCTCAAGTCATAGAATCTCCAATTAATTCATGTGCATATAGCCATTAATACTTAACAATTATATTCTTAAGAGACCCATTTGGCCAAAGTGCTAAAACGGTAAGTCCAAAACCCAGTTTTCCACATTTTGCAAAATGGTTGAATCTATCACTTGTAATTATCCTTTTAGGCACCTAAGAGACCAAATAATTTTTACAATAATTTTCACTAATTTTTAAACTTGTGAACAGTACCAAACAATGATGTATAGTTTGGGCAGTGTTAAAAAAATAGTTTATGCGTTCTAGAAGTTATGTTTTTGAACCTTTTTAGTTACCGACTTTTCTTAAAATGCTAGAAATAATTATAACCATAATTAATAGTACATTTTTACACATTTAAACCCTTCCAAATAGCACTATATAGAATTTATGAAGTCAATACAGTAGCTATAAATTTTAATTTCTAAGAGTTCTAGAAATCACATTTTTAATCATTTCTAGTTAGTAGTTTTTCTCAAAAATTATTTTAAGACATTGGGAACATTTGAAACTATTTTATCTCTTTGAAAGCTCAAATAACCTCTATAACAGAAACCAAAAATTAATATTTCATTAATAAGGCTTTGGTTCATGAAAATCATATCTTTACTATATTTTGAGTTTTCAATGCTTTCAAAAATTCCTTTGTATAATCAAGGCACAAGGTTTGAACCTCAAAAACAAAATAAAATCTATTCCAAACCCAACATCATATCATGGGTGAAATACACATACAAAAATATAACTATGCTCAAAATTTCCATTTAAGATACAAGGACAAGACTTGAGCTTTATAGATTTAGGTGATGACTTGAATCATAAACATACTATGCAAGTCCATTTTTATCTTCAATATTTAAGGTGATTACTTGAAAATAAACATGAATGCAAGTCCATTTTTGTCTTTAATATTTAAGGTGATGACTTGAAAGTAAACATGAATGACTTGAAAGTAAACATAAATGTAAGTCCATTTTTATCTTCAAGATCTAGGGTGATGACTTGAAAATAAACATGAATGCAAGTCCATTTTTACATCTTATTAAACTCAAAGCTCAAGACTTTATAAGATGAAACTCTTAACCCCAATCAATCTTAAACAAAGTGAGCTTTAGAGTCCCTAATCACCATAGTTCCAAGAACCTCATTTCTTGGACTCGCCATCAAGCTCAAAAAAAAAAAAAAGAAATCAAAGAAACACAACAAGCATTTTATTTCTCATACTCTCTTGGACCCAAAAATCGAATCTTGAGCTCTAAAAGTCTAATACATGGTGGTTTCACAACCATCACCAAGAACCATCGTCATCAAGCTTTGATCTTGAACAACAAAGAAAGATATCCAAAGGAACCAACAAGTATTCTATTTTTCTTATTCTTTAAAACCAAAAAAGGAGCTAACCTTAGGCTTTAGAGGTCAAACACATGGTGGTATCAACCCCACCATTAAGATCTCTCATCATCAAGCCAAGGTTTTTAACCATCTAACGACAACAAAATCGAAAAAAAGAAGAAAAGAAAAGCTCAAAACAGAAATAGAAAGAAATAAAAGAGCAAAAACTTAACCATTCATCCATTATCAAAACCGAAAATGAGAGGAAAGAAAAAAAGAAGAACTTCTCCATTTATCTAATATCAAAACCGAAAATGAAGAAAAAAAAAACAAAGAGAAAGAACAAAAAAAAAATCCCTACCAAGGTTGTTTCTTAATTGAAAATGAGAAACCTTGATCCTTTATGTTGAAATGAGAAGAAGAAAAAATCTTCTCTTAGAGCTCTTGATGGATTCAGCCAAAGCAAGAAGAAATGGGAGGAAGGGTTTTTGTGTTGGTTTGATGTGTAGAGATGAAAGGTTATGTGTTTTAAAGGAGATCTATGGTGGTATTGTGGTGGTTTGATATTTGTAACTTGGATGGAGATCAATAATGAGGTCTCTTGAAGGAGGAGGAACAAGGAGATGAGAGCTTTTGAGTTCTTGAGAGAAAATAGAACTTTTTTGACAACTTTCGAGCACGACTAAAAACAGAAAAACAAATGGTAAGAAAATGAGAATTTTAGGAGTGTATTTGTGTTAAAAAATTTTAAATATGAGAAAGAAATAGAGGAGGAGTCCGTGGCCTTAGGGCTGTGTTGGGAGGGAAAATTTGTTATTTTCATGTGTGTTTAGAACATGAATTAGAGGTAAATTTGATTAGGCAAATATTTAGGGATTGGTAATTAGGCGTTTGGGTTAGTAATTATGTGTCTAAGACTTTCAAGACATGATTAAAGAGTTGCCTTGTAAACTTAGTTGAGTTAAACTCAATTAGTTTGAATTTCAAATACCAACATAGTTCCTAATTTTAGGAAAATGGAGAGAGAAAATACTATTTGATTTTTGACTTTTCTTTATGTCTTATGAGCTTCTTAATTAAGAATGAGATTTGAATTTCTCTAAGCAATCTTAGGCTTTAATTAACCTCAATTAATTATTTTGACTCGAAATTAATTTATTTTTAATTAGAGTCTAATATTGTCTATATTCCCTTAATTACGTAGTTAAGCTCATTTAACACTAACTAGGGGTAAAACGGTCATTTTACATGAAAACTCCCTGTGACAACCAGACCTTTGTAGATATCATTCATCCCTTATAATTGACATTTCTAACTTCTAGGCAATGACCGGGGTTTTGTTAGCACTTAATCTTGCGCTAAATTACCGTAAGGGTATTTTGGTCATTTTATGCAGGGACATTTTGGTCATTTGTACATAGGAAAATCATGCACGGATTACTACCTAATCCTCATATAACCTTATCCTAACATTAAAATAATACCTTTTTGGGGCTGGCCAGGACTAACCGGCCTCGATTCTCATATAAAAATGACCCAGGGCCATTTTGATAATTTTTGTTAAGCAGGAAAAATTGGGGCATTACAAAGTACATCTATGTTTTTATGATTAGAACTGACCTGCATCTGTTAAGCACAATTATCTTTCTTCGCTTTGATAGACATATCTTTTTGTGCTCCGATTTGTATGCCATGTAACATGTTTAAAATGTTGTTTTAACATATGTACTCTGTCACACTTATATGATGTTTTTCATGAGCACTATATGACTCGTTTTGAATACAGTTGTGATCATTTCTTCTAATCTTTAGAAACATCCTTTACATACTCTGACACAGATGAGATAGTCTTTATTTGAGCTTCAGAAACCTCTCGTGTTTGCAAAGTCCCTATGCTATATGTTTTCATGCACAAAAATTGCATCGAGTTTCAAAAATACATTTGGATAAAGATATGCTGATAAGAAATTGAATCAAGAGGAAATATCATAAGTATTATTTGTTTTGTTCAAACTAGGGTATTTTCATAAATATGACTAAAAATCAAGTTGTATTTATTCAGAAAGCTTAAACGACCATATCTTTTTTCCTGTACTGCTCTAATACATCTCAGAAAGTACTCTGATTAATTTCAGAAACCTTGATTGAAATAAAAACAGCTCTAATTTCAGTCACTTAAGACTATGAAGCATTTTTAACTCTATGTATAACCAAGGTTAATGATTAATTGCAAGCCGTTAACTCGCTAGCTGTTTCTCTATAGCTACTATCTAAACTAAATCAACAATCCATCTAAATATAAGAACCTTTAAAACCTTTTTAATTCTCTGTGAGCTCTAAATCTATCTAATTTTAACAGTCTGGTCTTAGCATAACTGTGGCTATGAAATCATGTCCAAGGGATCATCCTTTGTAGATATTTATGATTTAATAAACGCACAGAATATGTAGCCATCAACTGTTCGGAATCTCATTAAGATTCAAGCTCTAAAATCCTTCTTGTTTAATTATTTAAAACATAATCCAACCTAACAAGCTCTTCATAACTATAAAACTCAATATCATATTGTCAAAATAACAAAGTTGGCAATACCAATTCCATCCTATTCTCTAAATAGCAATTTCAAGTATACAACTATGTTATATACATAAATTGTATCTATAGTTCAATTTAACATTTATAAAAGCTTTCCATCATCACAATTATTATCAACCACACTTGAAATCAATTCAACAAAAATGGTCCCATGAGTTTTTTTAAAAACATATTTCATGCTATAAACTCAACAGTTCTAAAACATATAATCCAATAGTAACTTTAAATCCTTGTACAGTATTTCTCTAAAATCAAGTAATAAATCATATTTTCATGAAAATAATTCTAATGCTTCACAGATGCGAACCCACTCACCTAGAGGGGTGAATTAGGAAGTAAAACTGACAGTAAGATCTGATATAGGAGTAATACAACTCTAAATCAACCTCTAAAACCTCTAAATACCCAAGAACCCATCTCTAATAAGGTAGAAAGCTCCTTTTCCTTGAGAATCATAGAGAACCCCATCCAAACAAAGAAAACTAAAAGAAAATGAAGCAAAACTAGTAAAATAACATACCTTTTAGCTTAGAGGATGGAAGATTCCTAATTAAACTTGAAAGAATTGGAAGAAAATAGAGTTTAGAGGTGAAAAGAGGTTGGGAAGTGAAGTTTTTGCGTTTAAGGGAAGTGGGGGAGTGTTTTTGGGTGTATGAATAATATGGACCCCAAAATAGGGGTTTTTATAGCATTGTTGACCACTGTAGTGCTAAATGAGGGCTGCAGCACTCACCAGAGAGCATAAAATTTGTTCCTGCACCGCATTACTATTCACTTGATCGCTGCATGCTCAATAAGTGCTGCAACGCTCACCAGAATAGTTTTTCATTATCCAAAATGGTCTCTCACTCCCCAGAATGGTCTCTCACTCTACAGAAATCACTTATTTTTTACTCTCTATTAACTTTAAAACATAAAAGTAAATAACGAAATACCCCCCATTTGGATTCAAATAAAATATCAGAAAAATCAAAATCCCAACAAATATAAATCCAAAATTTGGGTTTTAGTTTAAATCCAGGAATTCTTACGATTTTATAAACTTGAGGGTTAAAAACGAAATGTTTAAAGGTTTTGTATAATTAATAAAAAATCACTCTTCAACTTAGTTTTCTCTAAGGGACAACTACTAGGACTTTTGGTCCCAAGAATATGACTCTATCATATAGCCCTCCAAGGACGTGTAGGGTCCAAACATAGTGAAAATTTTGGACTCAAAACGACATATAAATGTAACTAACACCCTTTACCATTCGAAAATATTTTCTAAGTCTTTTATTTAAAACTAGGGTATTACACCAGAAGAACATGTTTGCTACTTCAAGAAACTCAAGGGAAAATATTAGTCGTTCTTCAAAATATTTTGTCTAAATTTTTTATGTCATTACTCAAAATATATTGCATTAACGCTTTTTGAAGGGTTCTAGAGCTAACAGGTGGATTGTCCACTTGATAAGCATCTTCATTAGTATTTTCCTTTGTTTCAATCCTATCTTTGCTTTTATCTTGTTTACAACCCTCTAGTTTGATCTACTTTTCCCAAGATAAAACATATAATAAACTTGGCTAGCATTTTGGGCAATAATAAATGGATCATGACTTGTATATCTTTTGGTGTGATTGATTTCAATGATTTTGTTGTTGTGTCTCAATTAGTCACATAGGATCATACCATTCACATTTGAATAGCAAAAATCTTTTTGTGAGTTCGCCAATGTACTCAAACTCAAGGATTTTCTTAATCACACCATACTAATCACATTTTCTGTCCCTAGTATCACCTTTAATACAAACTCTAGTGTTGTCGAATTTTTTTTTCGCGCACCCCAATTGGCCATGTGGAACTTGTACTTATTAACATAGTATATGAGCTAACTTACAGCTTTATTTTTTGGCCCCAAGCTAAATTAAACAAATAAAGACATATTACACGATTATTTTTATCATGCACCTACATAGATTAAGTTTCAAATATCAAATTGACTTGTATCAACCAAAATTAACTAACAACAATGTATTGGGCTACATAATTTAACAAATTGGACTCACATGTAATTTGAACCTGTGTGGAAATTGTTAAAAAGAATCTTGACTATGTAATTGTTCAAAGTATTTGTTGTTGAGAATGTCTTTTAGATCATTTTAAGGATGCATACATCACAATTTTTCATATAGAAAAACAGTTATTGACTTATATTTTGAATGGTTTCACCTCATAGCAGTTTATCAAAATATATAAGAGTGTAGAATTCCACTCCTCAAAAGTCAGCCATCGGGGCTAGCTCTTTCCAGCAGCATGACTAGGTTAGTTGAAGATAGATAATGTTGGTGGAATAGAGTTCTCCACTCCATCGTTATTACAACCAACTCGAGTTCTCCTAGATTGAACATGTGGCTAAAAGTAAATGAGTATAAATTTGAAGTTATGCATGACATATTAATCTTTCTGTTTTTGAGACCTATTCTTCACGATTCTTTTAAGCCCTCATATTTCCCTTTCAAACAAATACATTCACCTGCATTGAACCAGTTCACACACTCGTGCTTCATATGCCAACTGTACGGGTAGGTGTTCCATTGAGTAAAAGAACTCGGAAGGAAAAATTCTCTGTAATTTGGACAAAATAAGGGGAATGTTTTTTTTTTTTTTCCATGACAAGCAAATAATCAACCATAGGAGTAGCATAACATAAATCCCTGAAATATTAACTCAGCTTGGTTAGGGGCTTCTAGATGACACAACTAGCTCTCTAAATGCAACAGAAAGCAAACACTCTATGAATGCGTGACAATCGTGGCTTTTCATGCCAATAAACTTACCTTGTGCAACATTGATGCACCTACCTAAGCTAGAATTATGACCATCGGGCATTCTCAACTCCTTAGGCCATTGACAAATTTCTTAGTGGAATTCAAAGCATATTTGGCCTTTAGTTTATAAAAATGACCATCTCTTAATTCTTGTAAATGCAAATCAGGCCATGTGCAATACTCAACCAAATCATACTTTGCCTTGTCATTGTCTTTAGTTTAATCTGTATCCATTACAATGTTCATAACATTGTCAAGCATATTTTTCTCAATATGCATGATATATATACAATAACACACCAAATTATCCTTCCAATGCGGCAATTCCCAGAAGATACTTTGCTTGGTCTAATTATGGTATACCCCAAAACCTTGCAAGCACACTTCCTTTTCAACTTCTATTATTTTTGGGAAATCCTTAACTTCATCTCACATTTGGCAACTACTTAGTTGAACTGGAGGATATCACATTCAACATAATTACTTTTAAAGTCATGTATACTTTACTTATATAGATAATTAACATATGAGAATCTCCTATGATAATTAAACCAATAGCCATTTCCTTTGTGTTTTGAAGTTAATGCCTTAGTATCCTCCATGCCAATTGGGCATGGTAATTTCATTAGACTCAGAACCTTCATAAAGCTTTATATCTTGAGTGACAACAAAGCAAATATTGTCAAAATGTTTTGAAGAAAAGACTAACTTTTCAATTGAATTTTTGTAATGCTTAACAGGATTAGTTCTCGTAACATATAAGTTTAATAGTGATGTATTTTTCACAATATCATGATCTAACATGATTAGGATCTCATTCAAAGATATTCAAAATTTTAATGATGTGAAAAATAGTTCAGAATAAGAAAGCAATATCAAGCATAAAAAACAAAATATAGAACTTCAGAAAGTATCTTACACATAAGAAAGTAAGATATCTACTAGAGAAATCAAACTCTTACAAGTATATCATGATCATAATCTTCAATCAAGAAGGATAGCAACTCTCAAGACTCTCTACACATTGAGAAAATCATTATCAAGCTCAGAGTTAAACTTAGAAGATTAAAACAAAGCTCAAAAAGAGTAAAGCTATTCAGAAAGCATGCATTTTTCAAAAACCGCGCTAAGTCAATAGAAACTGAGAGAAATTTAAAATTCAAATTTAGTCAACTTGCAGAAAAGTATTGACAGTGATACATTGCTTTTATACTTGGTTAAATCCTTACCTTCTAGAAGAAAAAGTTTAAAAACCATACTCAGAAAGTAAAAATTGTTTCTGAAGCTCTATATAGAAACCACAATTGACAAAGGTTATACACCTATAAGGATAACTCTAACATAACTCAACTACTCTTCTAGAGGACAGTTCCTAGAACACAACAAGAAAATCGATACACGTCAAGAGGAAGGAAAATCAAGAGGAAACAATCATACTCAAAATCTAAGTATAAATGGAGGAAATCTCTATTCAAGAAGAGACTTTTGCACAACTAACGCGGAAGCTTTTTAATACATTTGAAAGTTTACCTATTACTTTTATAATCAGTTTTTGTAACACTGCTTAGAGATATTGTGTAATTATTGTTATTTTTTTGGTTCTTTGTCCACCTGAAAAAAACTCACACTTGGCAAATAGTAAGAAAAAGGCCCACCCATATCGAAATAGGAACAACCCCAAATTTAGCAAGCACATAACCCCCTGCTGATGTCTTTGCCCCTTCGCTGACTGCAGATTCACATTCACACGTACCCAACCAATTTTTTTTTTTTTTCAGAAAAAAGAAAAACTTTGTAAAACGAAAAATCTAGAAAGAGAGAGAGCACACGCATAATAGAACGCACGACCATCAAAGCCGAAAACAAGAAATTCCATTAAAGCTTTTTTCACTGCGATCAAGCTATTGAGGGACTTCAAAGTCCAAGCCACCAGACCGCAACATCAGTGCCTTCCTTCCTTCCTGTCCTTACCAAACAAACCCGATCCTTTGCATATTGGAAAAAAAAGATGGAAAACCGTAAGAAAAGGGAAAGAAACTTCATCTAAATACCAAAATCTCCCTTCCTTTTTAACCTTCTTCAGCTACTGCTTCTTGCCCCCCCCTCTCTCTCTTTCTATCTACCCCAAAACCCTTTCTCTCTCTAGATTTCCTTCACCATTAGCCTAATTGATCACTTGTTAACAAGCCCTCACCTTTACTTTACTTGACCCATGGATCTACCATTCGCACCCTTCACCAACTCCAATTGTCTTATAAACTAGATCCTCTCACCTCGACTTCGGATCAAACCAGTTCTGGCTCTGAGTCAGCCACTGGTTCTGTTTTCTTCGTAAACTCGCTGAAGAGAGAGAGAGAAACAAGAAAGAAAAGGGAAGGAAGGGGAAAAAGATGAAAATCCCTTATTGTTCGGTTTGCCAAACGCGGTACAACGAGGAGGAGCGAGTGCCGCTGCTGCTCCAATGCGGCCACGGGTTCTGCAGAGAGTGCCTTTCTAGAATGTTCTCGGCGTCACCGGACGCCACGCTCACGTGCCCACGCTGCCGTCACGTGTCGACCGTCGGAAACTCCGTCCAGGCACTGCGCAAGAACTACGCCGTCCTCGCGCTCATCCAATCCGCCGCCGCCGCCGGGGGAGCCGGTGGCTCCAATTTCGACTGCGACTCCACCGACGAGGACGAGGAGGAAGAGAGCGGGAACGAGGATGAGGAGGAGGAGGAGGTTGAGGACGAAGAGGAGAAGCGGCGGCGGCAGCGCAGCCGGGCGTCGCAGACGTCGAGCTCCGGCGGGTGCGAGCCGGTGATCGAGGTCGGGGCGCACCCGGAGCTGAAGCTGGTGCGGCGGATTGGGGAGGGGAGAAGGGCGGGAGTGGAGATGTGGACGGCGGTGATCGGGGGCGGGGGAGGGCGGTGCCGGCACCAGGTGGCGGTGAAGAAGGCGGCCGTGACGGAGGGGATGGATTTGGAGTGGGTGCAGGGGAAGCTCGAGAATCTGCGGAGGGCTTCGATGTGGTGCAGGAATGTTTGCACGTTCCATGGGGCAATGAGGTATGAGGAGAGCTTGTGCCTTGTGGTGGACAGGTGCTATGGATCGGTTCAGTCTGAGATGCAGCGCAATGAGGGGAGGCTCACTTTGGAGCAAGTCCTAAGGTTTTCAAATTGAATATTGAAATTCTTGTTTTATTTTTGTTTTGTTTGGAGCAAGTCCTATGGTTTTCAAATTGAATATTGAAATTCTTGTTTTATTTTGTTTTGTATTATTATGATTTAGCTTTTTGCTTTCACGTGCTTTTTATGATAAACCTTGTTTTCTGCGAGGAATTTTGTTTGATAATAAAACTTTTTGCAAGGAATATTTTTTACTGGGCAGTGAGTAGTCAAAAAGTTGGCATGGTGATCATTGTGGTTGAGCAGTTAATTTTCCCCCAACAGATTTGTTTGATGTGTTTAAATTGTAGTTGTATCCATGGTTGGTTGGTTAGTTGATTGCCACTATGCTGTGGTTGCGGTTATTGCGATTGCGTTACGCATTACGTGTGTTGTAGCTTCTGCAACGTGACAAAGCCATTATGTTGTGGTTTCTTTTGGGAATGGGATTCACCCTACACTTGGAGGTCAATGCGGAATCACCTTACAATTGTGTGATTGATGCGGTTGCAGATGATGCCACAGCTGAAGTATTCATTAAAAGTTTAAAACCATGAATGGGTATTATGGCAGTTTCACTGGTATAAATTATAAGTATTTTGCATTGCATTCTGGTTACAATTTCGAGATAATGCAATCTGTTCTTTCAGAGACTAATTTTGTTTGGAGGGGAGCTGTATCTTTGTGATCGTTGAGGCTGAACCTGGACTAAATCAGAATGGTTTATTTAATGTCTAAAATTTATCATTTTAGTTATGCCTTTGCACTTTTGCTGTTGGTTATTCAAAATAAACCAGAGTACAGATAAATACTTGAACACTTCTTTTGAAATTGGTTAGAAAAGAACTGATCAGAATAATTTCATCTTTGATTAGGTTGTTTGCTTTCTTATTGGTGTAATTTGTGGCCTAATAATCATTTTGATTGAATATGAGTAATCCCATGTTGCATTTTGGTTGTCAATGATATCTAACTTCAAAATTTGCCAAATGCAGATATGGGGCAGACATTGCACGAGGGGTTGTTGAGCTTCATGCTGCTGGCGTTGTTTGCATGAATTTAAAACCTTCCAATCTTCTTCTTGATTCAAATGGCCATGCAGTTGTTTCTGATTATGGACTTGCTACAATTTTGAAGAAGCCTTCCTGTTGGAAGGCACGGCCTGAGTGTGACTCCTCAAAGATCCATTCCTGTATGGAATGTATAATGCTTAGCCCACATTATACAGCACCAGAGGCATGGGAACCTGGGAAAAAGTCATTAAATTTGTTCTGGGATGATGTAATAGGTATATCATCCGAGTCAGATGCATGGAGTTTTGGTTGTACATTGGTGGAGATGTGCACTGGTTCCATTCCGTATGTGGAGCAACTCATTATTTACCTAAACTTTCTTTCTTATGTTCTTGTCTTCTTTTTTCTACAATTTCTTAGTCCAAAATCTATGCTTGTGCAGTTGGGCTGGCTTAAGTGCTGAGGAAATTTATCGATCAGTTGTCAAGGCGAAGAAACTGCCTCCACAATATGCTAGCGTGGTTGGTGGTGGAATTCCAAGGGAATTGTGGAAGATGATTGGAGAATGCTTGCAATTTAAGCCATCTAAAAGGCCTACTTTTAGTGCAATGTTAGCAATATTTCTCCGCCATTTGCAGGAAATACCACGCAGCCCTCCTGCAAGCCCTGATAAGTACGTCTGTTAAGTTATTGTCATGGTGACTGCATCTTATATGTTGGTTTTGTAGGATCTGATTGGGCAGTTAAGGCTATTTATTATTTTAATATGCAAATGTGAATTCTTTAAGAATGAGCCAAATGCATGGTTGTTATTGCCTTCAGCAAACAGTAATTCTCTTATACAATGTTTTCTGTTTCTGTGGATACAGTGACTTAGTTAAACGCACAGTGTCAAATGTGACGGAACCTTCTCCAGTACCTGAATTAGAAGTTCCTCAGGAAAACCCAAACCCAAGCCATCTTCATCGATTTGTGTCTGAAGGGGATGCCACAGGAGTTAGGTTGGTGGCACAACTCATCCTGCTTGAGCTTCCATATATTTAAATTTTGTTATTTCATTCATTTGCTCTATATTTCTTGTACAGAGATCTTCTTGCAAAGGCTGCATCGGAAAACGGCAGCAACCACATATCTTCTCTATTGGAAGCTCAAAATGCTGATGGGCAAACAGTTCTCCACTTAGCTTGTAGACGTGGTAGTGTAGAACTTGTTGAGGCAATTCTGGAGTATGACGAGGCCAATGTTGATGTCTTGGACAAAGATGGAGATCCTCCTCTTGTTTTTGCTTTAGCAGCTGGATCCCCAGAATGTGTTCGGAGCCTTATCAAACGAAATGCTAATGTGACATCAAGATTGAGAGATGGCTTGGGCCCATCTGTTGCTCACGTTTGTGCTTATCATGGCCAACCAGATTGTATGCGAGTATGTTTTACTTAGATTTATAATCAGATATTTCTTCTTCTTTACTAGAGCTATAGTCATCTATAATTTGTATGTAAAAATATCAGGTGTTACTATTAGCTGGAGCTGATCCTAACGCAGTGGATGATGAAGGAGAATCTGTACTGCATAGAGCAGTTGCTAAGAAGTATACAGACTGTGCCATTGTGATATTGGAAAATGGAGGCTGTAGATCAATGGCCATTGCAAATTCAAAGAACTTGACGTGAGTATAGTTTTCCCTTCAATTTTCTTTTACCATAGAATTTGAGTGCCGATTGTTTCAAGCAGTATGGAGGTATACAATAACTCATCCTAATTAACTGTTGAGACATACTTTATCAGCTTCTATTGTATACAGAGGACGAACAGATTTGGTGATGTTATATTTTTGTCATTAGCATTTAGTTTCACATTTGTAGTTGTATTCTGGTTTACTGAATCACTTTTTCATTCCTTGCATGGGCTAGCACCTTAATGGTGAAAGATGTAGCTCAACCACGTTGTAGTTGCTAATGAGATATTTTTACTATTTCTCAGTCACTTGTATAATTGAAAAAAATTTAAGGAATAGGAACAGGATTTCTGTAAGTTCGTTATATGTTTGATAATTTAATCTGCCTTTTTTGTTTGATGAATGATTGGAGCTGATCCTGGACAGTTTACATAGAGTACATTCTCATCATCACATCATCACTGTGCTTTCCTTTTCAAATTGGTGCAAAATTTTCAAGTCTTACAAGATTGGATGATGACTTCTACAAAACAGGACACATAATAATATAATAAATATTTCTGTTTGAAGTTATATTGAACTGTCTATGTAGCATACTATTGTTGTTTCTCTTATCATCTTTATTCTTAGGAGTCATGGATGTTACCTCTTTCTTTAAAAAACTGAGTAATGTTTGATTGAAATTTGAAAATAAGTGATGTTTAATGGATGTATTTACTATGTAGTATGAGGCTATGAGCAACCTGGAACGCTGTTCCTTGAATAATTGCGTCATCTATGCATTACAAGTGTAAACTGTTGTTCCTTGTCTCTGAGACTGTTATCTTTCTGGTTGTTTAGTCTATTAAGAGTTTTGATTGTTAGCTTTCCCAAGCAGAAAGTAAAAAGAAGATAAAATGTAATTGTCTGATGGATTTTTATTTGATCACAATGAATGTATGCTTTTGATTTTTTTTTTTTCCGAAACGAGCATTTCAGCTTGAAATTTTCTCTGTAACATTTTTTTTTTGGTAATATTTGTCTGTAACATTAATTATAAGCTTTTTTTGATAAATAGATGTAATTAATTTTCAGAAAAATTATATTTTTGCCGATAGATCTCTTACAAAATAAAATGAGTACTTATACTCAGAATAATGTGATTACTACTTAATGTAAAGATCATGTTGCATGTAGAGAGTAAATCAATATAGTTCTGTCGTATTTGCCCACAGATACTGTTTTTTGCTTTGGATAAAGTAATTATAATGTAAAGCTGTTGTCCTGTTATGGTAGACTGTACTTAATAGATGATAGATATTCATGAGAATATTTTAATATATATCTACTTCGTGTTTGTGGAGCTTCGACTTTTAAACATGTGTTTGTTGGATTTTTCTTTACTGGGGATAGAGTTAGGGAACATATTTTGACCAAAAGCATAGTTTCTTTGGTATTAAAGATTAAAGACTTTTGCTTTTACTTTGAAGTAAAATATTTTCACGCTATTCTGTTGCTCGTGGGAAATCCCAAAATGGGAATGCCAGTTATTCCCATTTTTTGCAATGACCTCTTTGGTCCTTATTTGAGTAGTAAAGATCACAATTTATGCACTATTGTTGGTAATGATTTCAGTTCCTCAATAATTTAAAGTTGTATGAGGAAAATGATAGAAAATTCTGTTAAGAAACCATTTATATTAAATAAAGTAAAATCATTTACAGTTAATCAGTCTCGGAATCTGGGAATTACATATCTTTAGGTCTTGTCATATTTCATGTAATTTTTACATTGTAAGATCTAGGATGGTATTATTTCATAGTTTCTATATAAGGGAAATTGTTATTTTCTGTAATATTGAACCCTGTTACCAACCTGACCTCACCTAGTGGGACTAGGGTTGGTTTTGCCATTGATAATCATTGCATTGCTGTTGAACTGATATACTGTTTTATCTCGTACACATCCATATCATCTTACTTTGGTGTTGCAGACCGCTGCACTTGTGTGTGGCAACATGGAATGTTGCTGTTGTGAAGAGATGGGTGGAAGTTGCTCCTTCCGATGAGATTGCTGAAGCAATTGACATACCAAGCCCTGTTGGCACTGCCTTGTGCATGGCAGCTGCTTCTAAGAAAGACCATGAAAACGGTATCCAAAACTTCATTGCTTGATGATGATTTTGAAATTTGGCTTTTTGATAGAGCTCTTGTTTTCTAGATAAATCTGTTTTTTGTTTTTGATTTGCTGCAAGATTTGGTGTAATTTTTCCTTCTAATAGATTTACTTAGTTGATGCTAATAAAAGGTTTTAAAATCTAAACGTAGGGGTGAGGTTATAAAGGCATCTATTTTGAAGCTCTAATGTTAGTCTTATTTAGTCACCATGTTGATACCACAAGAAGAAAGAGCTCCAAAGTGTGTCTAGAAATCCTTGAACACTGACTGTATATTGGTTTCGAGGGTTTTGATAGAAAGGTGATAAACAAAACTAAAGGAGGACAAGGAATCCTCCAGAGGAGAGAAAACTAAGAGCAGCAAAGTTAGAAGTAAAAAGAAACTGTGAATGTAGCAAAGGTGCCCAATTGGCGACTAGAAAGTAACCATAAGCCAAGCACCATAGGGTGGCCATAGAGACGTCATAAGGCAGTAGAGCACCATGGAAGATGCAAGCATTAGACTCCAACCAAATACTCCAAAGAACTGCAAAAACTGCACAATGTTACAGTTTCTACTTTATATGCCTTACTTGTTTATCTTGCTATTTTACATATTTCAATGTGCAATAAACACTATTCTCTTATGCGTAACATTAGTGAGTGACTTGCATATAAGCCGTTATTGTCGGTTTATACTCTTCCTGGAGAACCGAAGTTGAGTTGGCCTTAGGCTTTTGGCCTATCTTAGAATTTTCACGTGCCTGTAGGTGTAGCCTCAATCTGAATTTTTTCACTGGCTAGCTGTCTAAAGAGGATAATTAAGTTGGTCAAATGACCTTGGTCTACTTACTTGCAAAAATTTTGATTAATTTCCAATGGGATGGGGATGAACCACTCCACAGAAATAACCAATTTTTTCCCACTACTTTTGAAGGTTAAGAGAAAGAGGAATATCAAGTGTGTCTGTTTACTCTATTTCTTTGGTAAAATTGATTAATGTGGGTGATAAACAATTGTGAGAGTGTAAGTCATGTTAGATTTTCACAATGTTGACAAATGCATCATGGCTTATGGAATGTTTTAGGATTTTTTTTTATTTTTATTTGAACTACTTTGTGGGAAATATTTGTTAAAAGTAGACTTGTAATCTGAGGAAATTAAGATCAATTTGTAACTGAGGAAGTAATAATTGTTTCCCAAATTTCTTATGTTTACTAATTTGTTTCCTTATTTTAGTTAGGGGCAGATTTCTCATTATATTAGTGGGATCGGTTGTGTTCTTAGTTGATGTCGGCCTTTTTGGTTGTAGATACTCCCAGTGTTTCTTTTTGCTTGCAATTGCTGAAACTTGAACAGTTCTGTGCAACTATAAATCTATTCCTATAGAAATTTAAATTCTTTCTAATCTAAAAAGCTGAAGTGTTGAGCCTGGAAATAAGGATTTATTTTGTCACTTTAACATGATGTCGATCACTTGCATGTGAATTGAATCGTTGGCATATGATATCTATATTAGATTGTTTGACTACCAAGTTCATTTTGATTGTAATTGAAGTTTCCCTTAAGATTCATGATTCTGCCTTTCTATTGAATCCCTAATCATCCTGAAATTTGACAGTTAATACTTGGATAATTTCAAAATCATTCTGCTGTTCTTCTCTTTACTATTCTAATTGAATCATCTAATCTTGTTTGCTAATGCCAAATATAGAGGGGAGGGAACTAGTGCGGATATTGCTTGCAGCTGGAGCAGATCCATCTGCTCAAGAACAGAATGGTAGGACAGCCTTGCATACTGCTGCAATGACTAATGACGTGGACTTGGTTAAGGTAAGTGAATCACTTCTTGATTAAAATGATTAAGTCTCTCTTTATATTCTGTTGGTAACTGAAGTATGCACATTCTGTCTTTTATATGTTAACATCTCATCCCATGTGCTAATAATTTTTCTTTCTGGGTGTTTTGAGTAGGTTATTCTTGCTGCTGGAGTTGATGTGAACATTCATAATGTGCACAACAGTATACCCCTTCACTTGGCTTTAGCTAGGGGTGCAAAGGCATGTGTTGGACTGCTTCTAGCTGCTGGGGCAGATTATAATTTGCAGGTTTTCATTCAAGTTCCCATTTCCAATGTTTTATCACAGACACAAATTAAGTATAATTGTAATTATGATGGCATAAAATTTCCAATTTGTAGTTGCATTATTGTTTTATAAATGAAGATGGTGTTTTCTTTGCAATTCCTTTTTCTTTTTCTCCTCCTGATTTCTCATATAGTTTACATAACACTGGTTCTATGTATCTTCACTATGACTTATCGATTGTTTAATATAGTCTCTGATGCAGCCTTCTTCATTATTGAGTAAATGAAACTTTATAATACTTCATACAGTTAAAGGTGTATGGAGTGCTAGCAAATCTGGTGAACATGATTCCTATTATATTAAATCAATTGGTATGTTGGAGACGACCTAAAAAATGGGATATTGAAACTATTTTTTCAACTTAATATGATTCATTTCCATAGTAGTCAATCCCGGATTGCAGCGCTAGTGGCCAACCCCAAAAATGCTATAGCGGTATAGCAAATAGTGGGATAGCCGCTATTTCATAAAAAAATATTTAAATATTGTGCATTTTACACATAACACAAATAAATGTTAAAAAATAATTAAAAAATAAATCCACAATTATACTCAATCATCTAATAATTAAAAGGCATACCATATTCTAAAATCATCCTGTTAATGCATAAATAAGTAGTCATAAGGCCAAACAATAATAGTAACACTAGTTCCCAAAAGGCCAAAACTAATTTAAGTTTCTTGGACTATAAAAAGTAAAAAGTAAAAACATTGTTCCCCATCAATGAGACAATGATCAATTATCATTATAATCATCCCCCACAACCAAGTTCTCTTCATCACTTTCCCCCTCACTAGAAGACTTAGGGGCTATTTGGTTTAGGTTTTTCAGTTTTGTGATATTTCCTTCACAAAAACTGAAAACTGAAAAACCTAAACCAAACAGCCCCTTAAAAATCTCTTCATATTGGCCCTCATTCTCATTTGACTCTGTTTCCTTCTCCTCGTCATCAAAATATTCTTCTTGCATAGGCTCCTTCCCTTTCTCTCTTGAGTTTGACTTAGAAGTTCTTGCAATTGCAGCAGTAGTAGTCATAGGTCTATTCGATCTTTTAGTAAGCCTAGTGTTTTGGAAAGGTTCATTAGCACCTACTGAAGTAGAAACATCACCCCAAGTCAAATCATCATCATCAAATACCAATTCATCCTCAACACATTTCTTGTCCATTTGTCCAACCAACCACTCATTACATTCATCAACATCACATAGGACAATTGGATTAATCACATCTCTACAATCAAAGCGCTTTGAGATTTTGATTGTACTTGACATGCACCATGTCTTGTGGCGACTTTTTATGCTCAAGCTTGCTTCTTTTCTTGGAATGAATCTATTACATTACAATTCAATTCAAACTTCAAAGTTAGTTCTGAAGGCATTAAATGAAATTTGAAACTTTGTAGAGGAGAATAATGTGATAACTGATATTTGCTTACATACTCAAAAGTGCTCCAATTACACTTGCATCCTGATGAATTACAAGTTAAACTTAGCATCTTGATAGCAAATTTCTGTAAGGTAGGAGTGGATGATCCATAATTCCTCCACCATTCAATTGTGATTCAAAGCCAATTAATTAACATTGTTATTTGCTAAATTTATTAATAATCAATAGTGAAATACTGAATACATGTATCTTAGAATCTTATCGGGAGACACTGTGTTCCTATGTTTTATTGCAAATTTCGACCCAAACACCCGTTCAGCCCTCTTGTAATAAGGTAATTCCAATACAATCTTGTCAGCTTCCTTTTCTTCTCTAACCAATACATTTGTAGAGTCCTTGCATCACTTCTTCATCAAACTCCATATTTTTGTTTCTATTAGTAAAATTCAGGGTTTAGAAAATGGCCAGCTACATGCAACGGATGATGTTGTTGTGACCTCCCATCTTCTATCAATAATAGCAAAAACATCCTTGTGCAACACTTCTTTTTCGTTGAAAACTTATTGAATAGTTTCCTTGACCCAATCCATTGCTTCATAGATATATCTCATGGTAGGCTTTTTGTCATTATCAACAAGCCTAAGGACATTGACAAGTGGCGCCATAACAATCATACAATATTGCACATCATTTCAAAATGAAGCTTGCAATACAGTATCACTTGCCCTCTTCCCTTTTACTTCTTTAGCTGACTTGGACTTCAACCACTCCTATAAGTGAACATCATTCTAACGTTCTGCTTTTGTTTGAGCAATCTTTGCAAGGTAAGAATGGTTGTAGCAAACCTTGTCACTCTATGCTTGACCAATTCCATCTTGTTAGTAAGGGGTGGAGTCCAAAAGGATTTATTCCTCTTGATATTGTCTTTTTAACACAAGGAAGCTGTCCAATGTCTGTCAATATCAAGTCCACACAATGTGCAGCACATGGAGTCCAAAAAGGTTCTTCCTCTTAGCTTCAAGTAGTTTGCATAAGAAGAATCAAATTAAATGAAACTAGATAAGTGGGCCAATAATCAAAGCAAGTGAAAAAAAGGCAAATAGGCAAAATGTTATTCATGCATTTGTTTGGTTTATCATGCTCTTAATGGTATCCATGTAAATGAAACTTTTAAGTTGGCTTTTGTGCGTGAATCAAGACAACAGCGTGAAACTTTATGTTTTGCTCAAGTTTTGCTTGCCATGAACAAATAATTGGAGGATGATGTACCCTTATCTTTTGGAAGAAAGCTTTGCCATTATGACCTTGCCATCTGAGGTCCTAATGTAATTTTATTTTAGGATGATGATGGTGACAATGCTTTCCATATAGCAGCAGAGACAGCAAAAATGATACGTGAAAATCTTGACTGGCTAATTGTCATGCTAAGGAATCCTGATGCTGATATTGAAGTCAGAAACCACAGGTACATCATAGCTAAAGGCACTGTATTTTCATTAAGTTCTATTATTACTTTTTGTTATGAACACGTCTGAAACTATTTTGCCAATCTTTGAAACTTCATTTAACTGTTGTGTTACTCCACCTTAACTAATTAAGCACAATGGTCTGGAATGCAATCCTGTGACTGATAGGTTGTCTTTTGTGACAGTGGCAAGACACTACGTGACATCTTGGAGGCCCTCCCCCGAGAATGGATATCTGAAGATTTGATGGAGGCACTCATGAATAAAGGAGTTCATCTGTCTCCTACAATGTGAGCAGAAGACATCATTTTCTGCTATTTAATATTGGGTATGATATTTATGGGATACCATATATAACTAGTATGTATTAAAGTTTGTTCTTTCTTGGTTGTATGTAGATTTGAAGTGGGGGACTGGGTGAAGTTTAAAAGAACTGTCACAACTCCAAGATATGGGTGGCAAGGTGCTAGACCAAAGAGTGTTGGCTTTGTGCAAAGTGTTCAAGACCGTGAGAATCTCATTGTTTCATTTTGTTCTGGAGAGGCTCATGTTCTAGCAAATGAAGTTGTAAAAGTCATTCCATTGGACCGGGGGCAACATGTACAGCTGAAAGAAGATGTAAAAGAGCCCAGGTATGATTTTGCATAAATGCTACACAGTAATCTTTTGAATAACTGTATGACTTCTTTATACAGTTCGTCTATGTTGGGGGTTTTCTTTGATCTGTATTATATACATATACATATACATATTGCAGAGTTCCTTTGCTATGTTGGGAGGATTTCTTCCTTCAAATGCATGTTGATGTCAAAAACATAGGATACAATGTGAAAGCTCCTCCAAATTCAGGAAGTGGTGAATTTTTTATTTTTATTTTGGGTTGAAAAACAAAAGGAAAAATGTAAAATCAGAGGGGGAAAAGAATTAACCCATTGAGCTCCCATATTCTTCTTAATGACCACTGAATAATATACACACAAACCATTTGCAAGGCTCAAAATGAGGCCATATAGACACAAATGTTATATATAGCTGAAAGGGTAACACTTCTGCCTGGATATTGTAGCATTAAGTTCCTACCAATCGCATCGATTCATGCTAGCAAATTGGACTTCCCCAAGGTTATTGGTTTATTCCTTCCAAAATCTTGTTGAAAATGAATGCATGGATATTTTTAAAGTCATTTGTGTTATTTCTTCTGTTCTGCTGAATCCTAACTTCCCATTTGAAGATTTACTAAACAGTGTGGTTTCAATCTGCCAAGCTGCCTTGTAATAATAATAATAATAAGATAACTCATAACTGTAGTCTCCAAGCATCTAAACCATGATACTAATATCTTGCTATAGTGGATTATTTGGTCTATGAACTTGGAGCAGATAGTTTGTGTTAATCCAAGATGAAGTAGATGCATTCTTAGTCTTCCTGGAAGTGGCTGATTAGTGAAATCTGGCTAACGGGCCCCAAATAAGGTCCTGGAAAAAAGATGTTGACATAAAATGCCCAGAGGACTTTGGTGAAAGTGATATTATCTACTTTCCTTGCTTCTTCCATATAGGCCTTACTACATTTAATTAGTTTGGTGGCATATTTGTACTTCTTTCTAATCTTACTTATACTCTGCATTCTCTTCTCAATTTTTTATTTGATCACTGGATAAGGGGGGGAAAATATAGAAGACAAGCAATGCTTGACTAATAATCCTTGATTTTGCATTTTTCTTTGATATCAATGGTTGTTTATCTGTGACAAGGTTTGGTTGGCGTGGGCAGTCACGTGACAGCATTGGAACAGTATTGTGTGTTGATGATGATGGAATCCTTCGTGTTGGGTTCCCTGGAGCATCCAGGGGATGGAAAGCTGACCCAGCAGAGATGGAACGGGTTGAGGAATTCAAGGTTGGAGACTGGGTTCGTATTCGTCCTACTCTTACATCAGCTAAGCATGGATTAGGTTCCGTTACACCAGGAAGCATTGGCATTGTATATTGTATCAGACCAGACAGTAGTCTGTTAATAGAACTCAGCTATCTTCCAAATCCATGGCATTGTGAACCAGAGGAGGTGGAGCATGTTTCTCCTTTTAGGGTAAGTGGAACGTAGATTATTTTTGTTCTACGACATGGTCTATTTACTGCTGTTTTAATCACTTGATTTATGTTAACAATTTTTTTGATCTTACAGATTGGTGACCGTGTGTGTGTGAAGCGATCTGTTGCAGAACCTAGATATGCTTGGGGAGGTGAAACACATCATAGTGTTGGAAGAATAAGTGAGATTGAGAATGATGGTCTCCTAATAATAGAAATACCAAACCGACCCATACCATGGCAGGCTGATCCATCTGATATGGAGAAGGTGGAAGATTTCAAGGTGCAAATTCTTTCTGTTGATCATTTGGCCACCATTTTTAGTCTGTTGCCCTTGTATTTTTGTTGTGACATGCCTTATTGTCTTGCTCTTTTTAACTTGCTAATTTGTCCAAATGCAGGTTGGAGATTGGGTCAGGGTGAAGGCTTCAGTGTCTTCTCCAAAATATGGGTGGGAAGATATCACAAGGAACAGTATTGGGTTAATCCACAGCTTAGAGGAAGGTGGTGATATGGGTGTTGCCTTTTGCTTCAGAAGCAAGCCTTTTTCTTGCTCAGTAACTGATGTGGAGAAAGTTCCCCCTTTTGAGGTGGGACAAGAAATTCATGTGATGCCGTCTGTTGCTCAGCCACGGCTTGGATGGTCAAATGAATCACCAGCTACTGTTGGAAAAATAGTGAGAATTGAGATGGATGGTGCTCTCAACGTAAGCATATTACATAGTTTTTTTTTTTCCCTTCTAATATTTGCATAAGGTTAGTACACTTCTAATGGCTTTTTAAGTTTTAACCAAACTGTAACTTCTGAAGTTCTAAAAAACTTGTAGCTGAACAAGGCCGAATACAATTTTCTGTTGTGCAATGCATGTAAAGCCATATAAACAGTGTGTTGGAAGAAGCTTTCATCTGGATAGATTTTTCATAGACTCAGTTAACTAAAGTTGGGTGGAATGAGTCCATCGGATTCTGCCACTTTATATGGCAGAAATTCTAGTTTAGCAGAAAAAGTTTCAAACAGGTCCAGCTGTATCTTGATACTGATAAATTCTAACTGCTCTCTTTGTATCTGGGTTTAAGTTTTTTGGATTGACGCCAAACACAGATTTTAGCCATGGTTTGACAATCATTATTATTGCTATTAGTATACTTTCCATAAAACGTAGTTGACCATTACTGATTAACCAACTCAATGCTGAAGTAGGGTAGACTGAGTTTTAGAATTTGACCATCCTCAAAGCTATAGCTGTTGTGAGTATGGTGCTTTAGGAATACGACTACTTGTTTTAGCTATGCTGGTATTCTGCCCTATATCCATTTATTATGAGAAATGAGAAAATTAGAATGACTAGAATATAGGCCACTGTTGCTATTACATTAGGTCAGCTTCATGTAGAAGTGAAAAACATTTCTGTGACAATGTTATTTGTGATTTCTTCCTGAGATTTCTACAAGACAATAAGTGATTTTACTTGTTTCGTTGTAGGTGAGAGTCACTGGTAGGAAAAGCTTGTGGAAAGTCTCCCCTGGAGATGCAGAACAACTTCCTGGATTTGAAGTTGGTGATTGGGTACGCTCAAAACCCAGCCTTGGAACCAGACCAAGTTACGACTGGAATAGTGTTGGTAGAGAAAGTTTAGCTGTTGTGCATAGTGTACAAGATTCTGGATACTTGGAGCTGGCTTGCTGTTTCCGTAAAGGGAAGTGGATTGCTCATTATACTGATGTTGAAAAGGTTCCTAGCTTTAAAGTCGGTCAGTATGTCAGATTCCGATCTGGTCTGGCTGAGCCAAGGTGGGGTTGGAGAGGAGCTCAGCCTGAATCTCAAGGGGTTATAACCAGCATTCACGCTGATGGAGAAGTCAGGGTCGCATTCTTTGGCTTGTCGGGGTTGTGGAGAGGGGATCCTTCCGACCTGCAGATTGAGCAAATGTTTGAAGTGGGAGAGTGGGTGAGGTTGAAGGATAATGCAGATAATTGGAAATCAATTGCACCAGGTAGTGTTGGTGTGGTACAAGGAATAGGATATGAAGGAGATGAATTAGACAGAAGCACTTATGTTAGCTTTTGTGGGGAGCAAGAAAAGTGGGTAGGACCAATTTCCCATCTTGAAAGAGCAGACAAACTCTTTGTTGGACAGAAAGTTAGAGTTAAACAACATGTAAAGCAGCCAAGATTTGGGTGGTCAGGGCACTCCCATGCTAGTGTTGGAACTATACAAGCAATTGATGCTGATGGAAAGCTTCGAATGTACACTCCAGCTGGATCAAAAGCGTGGATGTTGGACCCATCAGAAGTGGAGGTTGTAGAAGAGAGGGAGCTCTGTATTGGAGACTGGGTAAAAGTTAGAGCATCGGTTTCAACCCCAACCCACCAGTGGGGGGAGGTGAGTCATTCCAGCATTGGAGTAGTGCATCGGATGGAAGATGAGGATCTGTGGGTGGCATTCTGCTTTATGGAGAGGCTCTGGCTTTGTAAGACATGGGAAATGGAAAGGGTCAGGCCATTTAAAGTGGGGGACAATGTACGAATCAGAGATGGACTTGTGACACCACGGTGGGGATGGGGAATGGAGACGCATGCCAGCAAGGGACAGGTGGTAGGGGTAGATGCAAATGGCAAACTAAGAATAAAGTTCCGGTGGAGGGAAGGAAGGCCTTGGTTAGGTGACCCTGCTGATATTGCCCTTGATGAGAACTGATGTGCTACTGTAGGAAAGTGGAATCTTGTATTTAACAATCCACATTCAGCCCTCTAGGCTATGCTTTTTCTGGGCCTGAGCTTGTGCAAAGTGGAAGGCTTTATGCTTCCTGTTATCAGATGTGTTCTCATAGAACTACTTTCTAAATATTGGAATGCAGTTGGACAGGATTTATTGATTTTGCTAAACACAGAAAAATGATTGGAGTTGTGAAAGGGAAGTTGGTTTGCAGGCCTAGATATGGAGATTTAAAGGCAGCTAAAGCAAATATTGGCAGTTGGGTCCATTCATATTCATTACTCACATAAGTTTGTAGTCCCAGATTTTGAGGTGTATATTTATATATATGTGTTTATTTAATATTGTTGTACAAACTATACTCAGCAGTCAACTTAAAATGCATTTTTTTGACTCGCCTCTATGCAGTTGCATATTATTCTTGAATGAAATTGGTTGTTATACAGTCTCTGCAATATTCTCGCCGTTTTCTGATTTTTTATAGATATATAAGCACCTTTTTCATCTCGGTTCAATGAGTACTTTTAAGGTGCTTTTCGCCTTGAGGCATCGAGCATATAGCACACTATGGTTGGCAAATTATATGGCTGGAGCTTTCTGGGTTTTAAACCCTTATCAATTAGGTGTTAAAGGTGCACCTCACCTGAACCAAAAAGGCTGCAGTGGTGGTGTGCAGCTCACCAGAGTGGCCGGACATCAGCCAGTAAGCATCGTTGAACCTTTCCTAAAACCTCATTTTAGGATATGATTGTGAGTTCATGATTTGAATACTACTTTGTAAGCCTTCATTTTCCCTCTTTTCTTTCAAAACCTAAACTAAACATTCTGTGATCAGCAACGTATGGCAGTAGAAGGGTGTTGATGAGTGGCAGTAGAAAAAGAAAATGATGTACCCCAAGACTTCCACACAAGAACGCATGACTGGGTGTTTTCATTCTGTTGCTTGCCAGCATAAACAAGCTTCACTTGCTGGTGTGATTCTTATTCAAAATACCAACAGGTATGTGGAACTGAGGAAATTCCATCAACAAGGAGATAGAAGTGGAGGACATTTTTCGTACATTAAATTTCATGAGCATAATTCACGACATAAAAACCCACAAAAGGCAATTTCTCGTTGCTTGTATGTTGTTATCTGCAGTGCTAGCCCGAAATTACACACCTTTTTGCGGCAATGTCGTGACTGATTCTTTTCATGGAATGGTTTGTTTGGTATTTTTAAAGCCATGGGTCAACTCCTATTGACTAATTTTGTTGGCTTTGGGAGGAGGAAGGATGTCAAGTTCCCATTGTAGTGTGTTGTCTTTGCACTTATTTGGTGTATTTGGTTAGCAGGGTAACTAGCATTTTTAGCGACTACTAACATTCAAACAAACAAGTTTTGTGGGATGAGATTAGATGTCTAGAGTCTACTTAGTGTAAGGTACATGATCTTTTAGATGAGTTTCCATCATTGATATCATAATTATCAGAATTGGACCGGTGATCGACTCGATAAGGCATTGGATTATAGGATTACTAGTTTAACAAGTGAGTGATTGATTGAATCGATTAAAATAGATTTAATTAAATAAATATATAAAAATATAATTTAATGCAATTAATTTATACATATATATCACAAATGTGTGTTTGGCTCAGTGATTGGATCATGCCCCCTTCGGGGCAAACGTTTTTTGGTGAACTATACTTTACTTTTTTGGTGAATGCTTGGATAGAAGTTTGATTCCCCCACATAGGAGTTTTACAATTTCTTTTTGAAATTCCCCTTGGCTCTTGCACACACGGGGTTCAATCACCAGTTCAGTGACCAGTTCTATTGCTCACCGATTTGCTTTGACCAAGGGTTGACCAATTCCGTGCTTGTCCCATTTGAATGAAAAATTGAAATAGACTAGTGTCTGGTTGATTGGTTTCCAATCCAAACATATAATTCCAATCCTGTTTATGGCTGATATGCTAAGAGATTGAACATTCTGATCCTTTAATTTCTTTTTTAATTTTTTCATTTTACTCCAAGGATCTCCTATCCTCTTTATTATTTGTAATATTCTTTTCCTGTTTTTGAATTTTTTAATCCAAAAAAAAAAATTAATACCAAGAATGTGAAACAAGAGTTTAAAGGGCAGAGCATCAAGCTAGAATAGTGAAAATTTCTAGATTACTTTTCACCTGTGGGGGTGAAAGTTCCATATATTCCCATCTTTTTTTTTTTTGACGGGACATATATTCTCAACATTAGTAGTGTACAACATTACAAATATCTTAACGAAAAAATCTTCAACATAAATATTATCCTAATCTTGCTTCTTTGCGAAACACCGGCAAAAAAGAAGCCCAAAAAGATGCTATGGGTCAAGAATGACAATCGGGATCAAAGCAAATTTAAGGACAAAATCACATCTTTCAGCAAATTTATTAAAATCGTTGTCCGAGGTCGTTGTTGGAAACCCAGTACCATCCAAATCACCCTATATTGACGAATGAAGTAATGTTAAGTATATGACTAAATTGTACATTAGATGCATATTACATATCTTATCATCATTAGATTTGATGAATAAATAGAATGAATGAAGACTACACATCACATCTAATTATGATAATATATATGGTGTGTATTTATTACACAATTTAATTGTACATTAAATATTATTTAACCACTAATTGAACCCCTCTCTAAGAATCAGATTATAGGTTGATGGTAAAGACAAAGCAAACCACTTGCCCGTACGATTCCTGCAACAAGTGCTCCACAATTAAATGTTCCCATGTCCTTCGGAATAGAAATGAATCTATAAACCAGCGATGATTCATGAGCTTACGGTTAATTGACGTGCAAAAAGCCAGCCTGTGTAATAGTCAAGCAAAATGCTGACCCTGACAAACATATTTACCTATTTACTAGGAGCTCCTTTTCACTTCTTTCAGTTCCTTTCTCCAGTGAGTCAGCAACCTAACGTAGTGATCCCGAAAAGATTAAAAAAAAAAACTAATATAAAAACAGTTTAAAATTTCTCTGTAACTAATATAAAATAGTTTGTTCATAATAATTAATAATTTTATAATAAAAACAGTTTCTTTGTAACTAATATAAAGCAGTTTCTTGTAATTTTTAAAATCAAAATTTCTAAATTATTAAATTCGAGAAATCCAGTTTCTTGTATTTCATAGTAAAAACTAATATAATAAAAGTAACTAATAAAAATGTCCGTTTATTTTATAACAATAACAATAACTTACTATAACTTCTAAAATTAGCAAATAGTAGATTACTTAGTTATAAAGAGCTATAAATTTAAAAATTTAAAATCATAAAAATTATTAAACAAAAGTTTCTTTTATATATTTTATAATAAAATCTAGCATAAAATTTTTTATTATGAAGAATTAAAAAAAATAACAGTTTCTCTTTTGGTGAGAATAAAATTTTAATTCACACAAAAAATTAAATAAATAATTTAAAGTAACTAAATTTCATAAAAGACAAATAAAAAATTGAATGGAATAATATATTATTTATATTGTAACGAAGAATATCCTCTGAAATATGTTTTGTCGGGATCCATAATTTCATCGGATTGCTCCATATTTTCTAATTTAGAAAGATTTTTTAACATTTTTTTTTTACTCTTGGTTACTAAGAAATTCCCCTGAACTCTACCCTTTCTTCGAATTGCATTGCTTTCTTGCTGCCTCTCCCAAACGCACAACAAACTCAATCCTTGTGCACATATATATAGACCCCAAGACTTGGCCATTACAATAGCCAGCACATGATAATTCACGGGCAAAGGATTCCCAACGGAAGACGTAGAGCAAACTGAGTTGTGCAGCTTTTGACCAACGAAATCTCACCATTGGCAAGTTCAGGATGGCAGAGGATAATCTTTAAGTTTATTGCAGATGAAACTTCACCAATGGCTGGGTTTTGGGTGATGTCCAATTTGCCCCAAACACACGGACTGCTTCAAACGTTCCAGAGGCGTCCAAACCTTGCCAATGGCGGGTTTTAGCTAATCAGCACTGCAGACCAAGTCTCTCTATTACAGACCATAGAAGTGTAATTTTTTTTTTTATAATGTAATGTGGGAAATTATTTATATTATGGTGTATGGATTCAACATTACATCAAATATTGTTTACCGGGAAATATTACGCCGTTATGGTCTGTTAATGGCGAGATTTGGGCTGTTGATGATGATTAGCAAAACCCCGCCATTAGCGAGGTTTCAACTCTGGCATGGACAAGACTGCAACCCAAACCCCGCCATCCAAACCCCGTCATTGGCAGGGTTTCATCCTGCAAAGCTCTGCTTCAAATTAGACATCACTTGGCAGCATGAATTGGACTTGTTGGACAACTCAAAGGCTGCACACTGCGCGTGCACGTTGGCCTCTGCTGGAAGGATTCTTTCACCAGTGAAAAATTGCTTGGCATGGGCAATGTAATGGAAGTCACTCTGACTTGCTTCATCTCGTGGCTCTATGGCTCTATATATATGTAGTCTCCTGCTTGATCTAAGAGGCAGCAACGAGTAAAGCTGAGAGGGTGAGCGGGTAGAGATAGAGTTATAAGAGGTTTTTCACTCACTTATCTGAGTTCCAAAAAGAGTTAAAAAATATTTTTAAATTGAAAAGATGGCGAAACCTGATGAAACGATGGATTCTACAAAGTATATTTCAGAAGATATCATTTATCACAATGTAAGTAATATATTATTTTAATTTTATTTTTTACTTATGTTTTCTATGAAATTTGGTTACCATAAATTATTTAGGAAAATTGTTATTTTTTAATTTATAATAATAATAATAATTTATACTATCTTTTGTAATAAAATAAATAAAAGAAACTTTAATTTAATAATCTTTATGATTTTATAAAAATATAATCTTCTGCTTGGTAATTTAGAAGTTGCATGGTAATTTAGAAGTTGTAGTAGGTTATTATTCTATATTAGCTTTTGGCATTGTTATAAACAAAACAAAGAGGCATGTTTATTAGTTATTCTTATTATATAAGTTTGTATTATAAAATACAAAAATTGACTTTCTGGAATGTAATAATTTAGGAGTTTTTATTTTAAAATTTATAAGAAACTGTTTTATTTTAATTACGAAACTAGTTTTATTTTAATTTGTTTTCGGATTTCTATAATTTAATAATTTTTGTTAGCAATGAATTTTTTAAAATTTTAAAAATTACAGTTTTGTATTAATTATTTTTAGTATATTAGCTATTGTTAGATAATGCAGAAAACTATTATTTAATAATATTTATGATTTATAATTTCAAAATTTTCTATTTTTACTACTAATTAATTTACCATTTTTTGAATTTTAAAATTTATTGTTCTATATTATTTTTTATTATAACAAATTTCATTATTAATAATAAAAAGATGGAAACTAGTAATTTTTACAATTTTAAATTTTAAAATAAACAATTTTAATTTAGTTTTTTGTATTATCAGTAAAACAGAAAAATAATTAATATAGGTAAATTCGAAAAACAGTAATATACAATTTAATATATGTTAATATTTTTATTATTAATATAAAATTTTATTATAATACTTTTAATATAGGTAAATTAGGAAAACAGTAAAACAATTCCTAGGTTTATATTTAAAAAAATTAATGGTTTTAACACTTGAAATTAGATTTAATCTTTATTTTTCATTGGCACTGTTATAAAATAAAATAAATTAGCATTTTTATTAGTTATTATTATTTATTATTATTGTAAAATGCAAGAAATAGCTTTCTAGCATTTGATAATTTAGGAATTTTTATTTTGAAATTATAACTTTTATTAGTAATGAGTATATTATTTTTAATTTTAAAAATTTCAATTTTTTATTGATTATGTTTGTTATATTAGCACTTGTTAGAAAATGCAAGAAACTATCATTTAATAAATTCAGTTATTTTTATTATAATAGTTTTATTATAAATTAGAAAAATGAAAATTAATAATTTGTAGGGTTTATTATTAAAATTTTAAGCTTTTAACACTTGGAATTGGATTTGAATTTAATCTTTATTTGTTATTATATGAAATAGGAAATGAGACTGCTGCGGCCTCGTTTTATGGTCTTAGGTCCACCGAGAAATGAGATACGCGAGTACTTGAGGGTTTCATGTAACGTCCCGATTTTCTGTTAAAGTGAAAATGACCAAAATACCCATGAGGTCATCTTCGGCCCGGAATTCGAGAAAAGCCGATCTGGCAGTACTCGAAGGGCAAACTCAATGTTGGAAGGGGATTAGTTGGCTTGTGTACCTTTTCGGGATCGAAAATCTCATTTTTTGAGTTTTCAGGTCAAAATGACCAAAACGCCCCTGTGGTGTTTTACCCGTTTGCAAGTATCGGATGAACCTGAAACTTCTCCAGATGGTTTTAAAAGGCGTTTTTATGTATTCTGTGTCTTCAGTTTTAGTCTCAGAGGTCTCGGACGAAATTAGTGCAAAATTATGATTTTACCCCTAGTTTTGTATTTTTGAGCTTAGTCGCGTGATTAACCAAACCCAAACAATATTAGACTCTAATCGAAGGTTAATTAATTTCCATAATTAATCTTGAGTCAAAATAATTTATTAAAGTTGATTAGAACCTAAGAATGATTAATTACAACTTGAAATCTTATTTTAAATTCAAGATTCCTAGTCATGGAATCTTGAATAGTATTTTCTCTTTCCAATTCCTTAAATCATGGAAATTTGTCTACCTTGTTTACTCATAAAATGAATTTTAAACTCTCTAAATGTGTATGAGCACTCCTTAACCTTGTCATAAAACTCTTAAACCCCATTCTTAGTTACCTAAACTTATGCTTAATAACTCCTAACCTTGTACCTAAACTAATATACACTTAAACCTATCATTAACACACAATTACATGGAAGATTTTTCTTCCTCTCTCTTGCTGTATTCTGGCCGAAGCATGCCCTCCCCCATTTTCCATCACATGCTCAAATTTTTGACATTCCAAAGCCATACCTTAAGTCATACTCACCATACTTTGTCATACTTTCCATCATGCTTGATTTTTCAAGTGAATGACTAAATGAATTAAGCTATTTTCGTCATTTATTTGTGGCCCCAAAAACAGCCAGCCATACCTAGCTTCTAGAAGGGTTATTTTAATTTCAAACAAAGGGAAATTACCATACTTGAAACCATACTTTGTATCATAACTTCCATACCTCAAACCATGCTTGAATGACAAGTTGTAAGAGATATTTTCTCTTCCTTTCCCTCCCAAACCACACAGTCAGCCCCTCCTCTCCATGAGACTTCATTTGTTTTCATTTTCTATAGATACCTTGCTTACTTGAGCTTGCAAACACTTTAGATCATTTGCAAAGTTTCAAGTTTTCCTAGCTTTCTTTGAGTTCTTTGTTTTCTCTCAAGTTCCAAGAGAGTTTCCTTTTCTCTTCATCTTCATCTTCTTCATCTCTTCATCTCATCATCATCTTCTTCATCTCTTCATCTCATCATCATCTCATAACCTCTAAACACCACCTCACAACCTTGAATCACCATCAAAGCTCTCAAACCCTTGACCTCAAACATAACCTCATTCAAAACACATCTCCTTTCTCTTTTTCTCTTGAAGTTCGAATCATTATCCACCCCCAAGGAGGAGTTGTTCATCTCATTTCCTTCCTAAAGTTCAAGCTTTTTATCTTCACTCTAGGTAGGAGTGTTTTTCTAAACTTGTTTTTCTTGAAAATGAGTTTTTCTCTAGCTTTCTCTTGGATTTCATTTTGAAACTTTTCTTTGTTTCTTTTCTTCCTCTCCATTTCGGCCATGAGGCCTTGTTTATGAGCATGATAGCTTGATGATGAGAGTTTCTAGATGATGACCTTGATTTTTCAACTTAAGAAAATTAATCTAAGGATTTCAAAAAGCCCAAGCCTACCCTTGTCAACCTTAAAGTTGGCCGTCACATTCTAGAGATTTTCTCTAGATAGGGGTTTTGGGTACTTAATAAAGAACTTGATTTAGTTTCATCCTCTTTTCCTTTTTGAAGGTTTCGGTTTTGGCTTCCTATTCTTTGAGATTGTATGTTCTTTTGAAAGTTTGTTTCTTTGAGCTTGATGATGATATTCAAGAACCTCATAGTTCCTTTGAGAACTTGGTTCAAGAACTCTAAAGCTCTCTTTGTGATGAAATAAGTGTTGGGTTGTATCTCTAAAATCTTGTAAGAGCTCTAGATGAGATTAAAATGAATATTGCATCCATGTTTATGTTTATGCGTTACACCTCATATTTATTTTCCTTGACTAAATATCAAGAATAATAATTGAACTTGCATTATCATGTTTATGTTTCAAGCTTTGCATTATCATGTTTATATTTTAAGTCCTCACTTAAATATCAAAGATAATAATAAGTTGCATCTCAGGTTTATTTTATGCCTTCACTTTACTTTCTAATGAAAGCTAAAACAAGTGCATGAGCATGTTTATTTTTATGTCATCACTTAAGAGAACCTATACCTCAAAGATTTGCCCATTGTTGTCTCAAGCAAAGGCTTGAAAACTATATGTTATTTGGCTCCTTGATTTCGGCCCTAAGGAGTTATATTTGTTACAAGTATTAAAATCTATGTTTCATAATTTTTCTAAGCTTATATGAGTTCAAGCAATGTCTAAAACAGGGTTTTATGAATTTAGGACCTCTTAAGATAAATTTAATTTAGCTACTTCCATTACAAATATTTTGAGAGTTTTAGATGATAAAAATGTCTATAAATGAGTTTTGAAAGTCTTGAAAAGGTTCCAAGAAAAACTAGTATTTTATGTGCTTTAGAAACCAAGTTTTATGCCTTTGTATGGAAATGTATTTTCGATTCTGCCTTGCTGTGATTAAGTGTTGTTTATGCTGTTTTGATGATGATAATATGAGTATGTTTGAGCATAATTGATGTTAAAATTCTTATGTGAAAGATTAGAGAAGTTAGTAACTAGAAAAGAATTAATTTGAGAGTTCTAGATCCCTTAGTAATTGATTTTTCTGGATTCTATCTAGCAAGGTTTAGAAATGGTAATCATGGATTTAAATTAGTTTAAATGTGTAGGAATGACTCATAATTGGTTTAGGACTTGATCTTGATGCCTTAGGAGAAAGGGTCATTCCTGTGACTTCTAGGTACCCGTAAGATTAGAATTTGAGATTCTGCATTCTCGAGATTTAGAGATGTTTATGATCATAGTGTTGAGTGAGGAATACTTAGATATGAGCCCATAGGTACCCGAGAGATTAAGTTGTGATAATTTATAACTTAGATTGTGAGTTAAGGACCTTAAGGGTCAATGCATAAGACACTAAGATGTTTTGAATTACATAATGATGTAATGAGATACGTTGAGATGTTTATGCTGCATGAGGAAATGATTGTTTAAGATATGAGGTTTATCATGGCATGAGGTTTAATTGAGGAATATGTTGTGTGATTAGCTTGTGGCATAAGTTTCAGTTTGAAGGAAATTCGGTTTAACAGTTGTCATGCTGCCGAATTTCCGTCAAACCTAAAAGGGTTGAAGAAATGTTTTAAGGTACCACATGAGTTGAAAACCCTGGGTGGCACCGGTTCGGCCGAGCACCCCCAGGAGATTTTTATGTGACAAAGCACTGAGACGCGCTTTCCTGGGTGACACCGTTTTGGCCGAGCACTCCCAGGGGAGACAAATCCGTGAGGGTATGAGTAGATACAGCCTACCAAAGGGGACAAATTGCTGTGGCTTGATGCCCTCAAAGCGTTTCAAAGAGGGTATATCCTAAGAGAGGTGATCCCTAGCCCCCTACCCGTACTTGCGTAGTCGGGATTACTTTATTATGTTTCGCTTATTTAGATAGTAAGTAAGAGCTAGTGACGACTAGCTGAGGTATGAGCTCATAACCTAGTTATTTTAGGGTGGCCTTATTATGCTGAAGTACCATGATTAATGTCACGAAGTTGAGGAAAGATCCACTTGAAAGTTATATGCCCTTTATGCCACTTGTATGTTTCTTGAAGTTGTGATTCATTGAGTTATTTGATTGAGGCATTGCCATGCATTCATGTTTTAATATGTTGCATCCATGACATCTAGATGCATGCTAAAAGGAATGAATCTTGGATAATTGGTTTTATAAACCCTAATAATGAACCTTTTATATATGCACACCTTTTATAATTAAATCCAAGGTTCCTGAGGATGTGAACGATGTAACCCTAGGATAGGAGACTCCTATTGAGATTCTTTAGTAAGAATTCTCACTCCTTTCTCTTTCTTCCGTCACATCTTCAGAGAGCGATGGCGACGTTCGTGGTTTTTGTCGACACACCGACTTGGGAGGTTCACTTTGATCCGGATCATGGATCATACCATTTTGAGGGGCAGTGCACCATATGAGTTTTCATGTTCATCGGACGCCCCTTTGCACACCCTGTACAGAGCTACCGTTTCTCCCCGATGTCACCCTACGACAATGCGATGGCCGGACGCGAGACGAGAGGATCCTGTAGACGTACACTGGTGGTTCGATGCCTCGAGACTTCCAGGACTACGTGCCTCGGTCTCCGAGTTCGGAGGACGACCCTTCCGAGGACCCGCCGACGCATATGTATACCGAGAGATCTACTCCTACACCTTAGTTTGTGCGAGGCGTGAGTGAGGAGACTGTTACACAGCCGAGACTGGCTAGGCGAGCCGAGAGGCGCCCCTATCGAGGAGCTCACACTCAGTCTTCACGTGTGCCCACTCCTGCCGCCCTGCGTCCATGGATCAGTTACACTCCACCTTTTATCGGGTTCCAGTAGCAGACGTCTTAGGGGAAGGCTAGTGCACACACTCTCACATAGATGGGATAAACCTTCTTTTGTCTTGAGGTTATCCATTTTAGGTGCACTCGGGTAGTTGTAGTTTATCTATGCTTTCTTGTTTCTATTGTATTTCCTTTTCTTCTGTATTACATGTAACACTCTAATTTCTTTATTCAGAAAATAATTGAGGCTTTAGTAATAAGAATATCAAAATTCTTATGTACATAAAAATGATGAGAACAATGTAACGAACGTAAAAAAAAAAAAAAAAAAAAAACGTAAATAGTATTTTATGTCCCAGACGCTTGTCAGGACAGCCAAAACCCTTAATCGGGCCCCGGAGATGTCCAAAATTGAAAAATTATAGGATTAAAGTTGGAAATAGGTGGGAATAAAAATTTATACTTATAATTAATTTTGGGGTAATAGTTGATTACCTGAGTATACTGTTTTACCCGTTTAACGAAATTTCGGTGTGTGATTTTTAACACCAAAAACTAATTAATCTCTACAATATAATGAAGTCTATCTATTTGAATTCCAAATGAATGGCTAAGATTTCATCTTGCATGGAAGATCAAATCTAAGCCATTGAAATTAATTTCTTTAATGAAAAACAATTATACTTTATCATGCACCAATGAGATCATTCCTTATAAGATCAACTTGCACCACTTAACTTCATACTTATCATCTCTAAAGTTCGGACAGCAAGAGTGAAGAACCAGAACCTTCATGTTTGTTCACAAGAGACCTTGAACCCTTGAGTTTTCAATCTCAAAAATCCTAAGCCAAACCTTGACAAAATCAAAATCTTCCTTGTTCTACACATCAAACTCCACAATCCTAACTGATTAAAATCTCAAAACACTCACCTTACTACCTCACACAGCACCAAGTTGGGAAGTTTTTGGCTGTGTTTCAAGAGCTTTAAAGTGAAGATAGGTCACTTAAGACATCTTTTGAAGTACAAAGCTCAAAAGCATTCAAAGTAGGGTTTTCTTTGGCATTTTTCTTTCAAAATTATTATAATGATTTCTTATGGGTTTTATTTCGAAATTTCTGGTTTTATTTGATGATGATATGTTGATATTGATATATTAATTTTGGTGGAGTGTTTGGTGTTGTGGAAAAGTTCTTTTTATCAAAAGAGTTTTTGAATTGGTTTGCTGGATTTTCGGATTTCACCAGGACAGGAATTGTTCATGAATTTTCCAGTTCAATTATAATCATTTTTATGAGGTATAAAAATTATATGTTGAAGCTAACATCCTAGGCTAGTTCCACGAATTTTATGGAGCTCTGTTTGTGACTCCTAATGCCTTGAAAAATTCAAGAACCGAAGTTGTAACTATGCTGCCTGAAATTGTAAATCTGAAGCTGAAAATGTTTCTAATTTTGTTACTATAGTAAATGATTTTATTTTCTTTTGAAATTTATACAGAGTGTTGCAAACATATTGAAGTTTAACCATGATTTTTATTATGAAGTGATTCATTTAATTGTTATAGTTAAAAATTTGTGAATTGTGGCCTTGAGCTGTGAATAAGTGGTCTCTGACTATGAAATTTGTATAATTTAGTTAGCAAGGTTTGAGGACTCCGATTTCTATGAAAAGTTTACAGGGTCTTTTAGACACATTGAGGTGTCATGAGGAATTTTTGTGGCCCTTGACTCAGCCGTTTGATATGGAAAGTAAATGTTACTACTGGAGTGGTAAATCTGCCACATTGCTGAAATGGTGGGAATGTTTTAAATTGATAATGAAATGACATTTAGTCCATATATATGATATATAAATGCATGCTAATGGTTTTAAAGAGTTACTTATAAAGCATAAATGAGATCTAGATGTAACTGAATTGCCTATGGGTGATGTGAATAAGCCTTTGAGAGAAATAAAAGTATATGATGCATTTATATGACAAAAGAGGATATGTGAGATTTAATTATGCATGTTTTAACATATGGGGAAAAACAGAAACAAGGCTTATGTGGTTTATATCGGGGAGGCAAAAAGAAGGACTTCCCAATAAATTTTATGAGTCGGTAGATGTATCGGCTAGGAATAGAACTGTGTGTGATTCGGAAATGGAAAAAAATGAAGTCCGATGATCACGAATAGGAATGAGCTCATGTCCTAGCAGTCTATGGTCCTCTGAGAAGTTATCCACTGCATATGTTACCTGATGTGAAACTAAGTCTTCCCTATGCTAATGAAAAGAAACAACTGCACTAATTGAATTTCGTGGATTACAAGAGAAAGATTTATGGTTACCATCATGTTACATTTTGACTTTACTTGAATTTTATACATTAATAATTATTCCTATGACTATGCATAGTTTAATTGTTATTTTTGCATATAAGTTTTCTTGATATTGCTTATAAGAATGAAATTCCTACTTATGTTTTGTTTATTAATTTTGATTACTAGTGAGGGATTACCCTACTGAGAATTATATAATATTCTCATCCCTATTTGTGTATATTTTGTATGGTGCTTAGACGCTACAAATGCCATCAGTGATCTTCTTCCTTGACTCACCCCAATGGCAATGGCACTACGATCCTGACTTGGATTCACTATATGTAGTAGCATATTCTCAGATACGAGCTTATGTATTCTTCAACCGTTCTTTTAGTACCTCTGTTTTTACTGCTGAGTTTGACCCTGCTTTTCCTTATGACGGTGTGCCCCTACACATGGCACACCCTGTTGAGTTTGTAGCTCCACCCACACCACCTATGCCCCCTCCTGGAGATGATCCGTCCTCGTCCTCCTCCTCGGACTCCGATCCACCAATTGGTCCTGGTGCCCTTGCTGAGGGCAACGCCATTCCACCGATGGCGAACGGTTTTCTTTAGGGGAGCACGTGACATTCAGGGACTCTTGTTATGAACGTAGTTGTAGTTTGGCATTAGGAACCTTCCAAGCTGCAGACTGATTTTGTGAGATACTTTAGGGTCCATTTCTGTTTGTATGAAATTTTTGTTGGATCTCAACTTTGAGCAGGTTAAACTAAATAGGAGAAGTGTTCTTTTGTACACTGAGTTCCTGACTAGTTAGGAGATAACTAGTTTGTTTTTTTTTTTAGTATGATGTACCTAATGTGAACTTAACAACAATGTATCTATATATGTACATATTAGTTTGATAACTTATACATCTACAGTATTTTATTTCAGTTATTTTTGACTAGTATAGATTATGCGAATGAGTAATACTTTTCTAATTACTGTGTTAAGACTCGAGTAAAAACATGGTATTAGGAGGGTGTTACATTATGGTATCAGAGCCGGATTATCCTATAAGCCTGAGGATTGGACCGGCTATGCTTTCTTAGAAATTGTCATGCATTATGACTTTCTATATATTTGTATGATTGCTGATTGGAAATGTTGTGGGTTGCTGCTACACTTTGCTTGGTATTGAGCCTGATCAACTCAATATTTTTGTTTGGTGTGACAGGAACCAATGACTTCGAATCGGCAAACTAGGAATGGAGCTGGAAACGATGCCGACATGATGAATACTTTCTGTGAGATGGCGGCTGCCATGAGGGAACAAGCTACAGCTGCTACCCTAATGATGGAGCAGCTGAACAGCAATGAAAGGCAAAACCCAGCCAATAATCCTGCAGTGAACGAAGTTGATGTAGAATATCAGAAATTTGCTGAGTTCAGGAAGGCAAAATCCCCCTCAATTTCGAGGAGCTTTAAATCCTTGTAAAGTAGAAGAATGGATAAAGGCCATGGAAAAGATTTTCTCTGTTCTTCCTTGCACAGAGATCCAGAAGGTGGCCTTTGCCACCTATATGCTAGAAGCAGATGCAGATTTTTGGTGGGTTGGTACCAGGGGATTATTTGAAGCTTCCCATACTGTAGTTACCTGGAATGTTTTTAAGGAAGCTTTTTACCATAAGTACTTCCCTATCTCTGTAAGAAATGCGAAAGAGTTGGAGTTTATGGCTCTTAAACAAGGACCTATAAGTGTAGCAGAGTATACTGCCAAATTTGAAGAGCTCTGCAAGTTTTCTACAATTTATCAACGTGACCCAGATGAAGTCTGGAAATGCATGAAATATGAAGGGGGTCTACGAGAAGATATAGAAGCAGCTGTGAGTCTTTTGGAGATTAGGGACTATCCTACTTTGGTAAATAAATGTCGACGCAAGTGAGGAGTCCAACAAGAAGGCGACAAATTTCAAGTATGCCAAAATAATACTAGAAGGGGTTAGCACCTCAAGGTCCTCGATTCAAGCCTCGTTAACTTGACCTCGAGAAGGTTTCCACCCAACAATAACAACAACAACAACAAAGGAAAACAACTTCAACTTCCCAAACCTGAGGCAGGGAGAGATTGCCCTAAATATGGGAAAAATCATGGGAATCGACCGTGATGGACAACACAAATCGTTTGCTTTGGCTGTGGGAAACCAGGACATAAAATATTTGAGTGTCCTAATAAAAAAGGTCAGCAGCCCACCTCTAGGCCACAATGACATGGGCGCGTTTTTACTATAAGTGCCAAGGAAGCTTCTCAATCTGCCGATCTGATCCGAGGTAAGTGTGAAATAAATGGTACTGCCCTAGATATACTGTATGATACGGGTGCCACTCATTCTTTCATATCCCATGAATGTGCACAACAGTTACAATTATCTGTTTCTGAACTACCTTATGATCTTCTTGTATCCACTCCTACTGCTGGTCCTATTAGAACTTGTTATGCATGTGTGAATATTCCTCTTCAAATAGGTACTAGAGACTTTACTGCCAATTTAGTATGTCTTCCTTTATCTGGTTTAGATGTAATTTTAGGTATGGATTGGTTGGTACCTAACTATGTCCTTTTACACTGTCCAAATCGAGCTGCTATATTTCTTTCCACGTTACCTTCCATCCTTTTAGTTCCTTTTTCTTTTTATTTGAACCTATTAACACCTAACCCTAGTAAGACAGATAGTCAGGAATATGTTCTCCTCTCTGCTAGTGAAACTGAGTGTGATCATGAATTGAGTAAAATTCCAGTGGTGAGAGAGTATCCTGATGTCTTCCCAGAGGATATTCTAGAGTTTCCTCCTGAAAGAGAAATTGAATTCTCCATTGAGTTAGTTCCAGGAACGGGTCCTATTTCCATTGCTCCTTATAGGATGTCCCCTTTGGAGTTGAAAGAATTAAAGTCCCAAATTGAAGAACTATTAGGGAAGCATTTTATTAGACCAAGTGCCTCTCCATGGGGAGCCCCTGTTCTTTTGGTGAAGAAAAGGGATGGGGGTATGAGACTTTGCGTAGACTATAGGCAGTTGAATAAGGTGACAATTAAGAACAAATACCCTTTGCCAAGAATTGATGATCTTATGGATCAATTGAGAGGAGCAATCGTATTCTCAAAGATTGATCTTAGATCAGGATACCATCAAATTCAAGTTCGGGATGAAGATATTCCTAAAACTGCTTTTAGAACTCGATATGGGCATTACGAGTATAGGGTGATGTCTTTTGGATTAACTAATGCTCCGGTTGTATTCATGGATTAGATGAATTGAATCTTCCGCCCTTACTTGGATAAATTTGTAGTTGTCTTCATAGACGATATACTTATTTATTCAAGAACTGAGGAGGAACATGCGAAGCATCTTAGGATTGTGTTACAAATCCTAAGGGAGAGAAAGTTGTATGCTAAATTGTCAAAGTGTGAATTTTGGATGGAAGAGGTTAGATTCCTAGGGCATGTAGTATCATGACGGGGAATTTCAGTAGATCCCAGTAAGGTGGAATCAGTCCTTCATTGGGAACGACCAACAACGGTGACTGAGATTCGGAGTTTCTTAGGGTTAGCTGGATATTATAAGCGTTTTATCATGAGTTTTTCTCAGATAGCCTTACCTTTGACTAAATTAACCCGAAAGAACACTCCATTCAATTGGACACCGGAGTGTGAAACTAGTTTCCAGGAGTTGAAGCAAAAGTTGACCATGGCTCCAGTACTAGTATTACCCGATCCTCATGAACCCTATGAGGTTTATTGTGATGCTTCTAATAAGGGTTTAGGATGTGTATTGATGCAAAATCATAACGTGGTTGCCTGTGCTTCTCTACAGTTGAAACCCCATGAGGTAAACTATCCAACCCATGACCTTGAACTTGCAGCTGTGGTTTTTGCTCTAAAGATCTGGCGACATCATTTGTATGGTGTGCAGTTCAATGTTTTCTCTGATCATAAAAAGTTTAAAGTATCTTTTTGATCAGAAAGAGTTGAATATGAGGCAAAGAAGATGGATGGAGTTCCTCAAGGATTATGAGTTTAGTCTGAATTACCATCCAGGCAAGGCAAATGTTGTAGCCGATGCACTGAGTAGGAAATCCCTAAGTGTAGCATGCCTGATGATTAAAGAGGCAGAGCTAGTTGAGAGCTTTAAGAAGCTTAGTTTAGACATGTCTGTGAGCCTTCAAGGTGTTGTGTTAGGCCAGATAAAAGTAACAAGTAAGTTCAAAGGACAAATTTTGGCTGCCCAACGCGAAAACCCAGAGTTTCAGGAGATATTAAGATCAATTAATGCAAAGAAGTTGCCAGGATTCACACAAGACCAACAAGGTATATGGAGATACAAGGATAGGGTGTGCGTACCTGCAAGTAGCGATCTCAGAAAGAAGATCTTAGAGGAAGCTCATAGGGGCGAACTTACTATACACCCAAGTACTAGTAAAATGTATGCAGATCTTAAGAAAATGTTCTGGTGGTCAGGAATGAAGAAAGACATAGAAGAATATGTCAGGAAGTGTTTAACTTGCCACAAAGTTAAAATAGAACATCAAAAACCAGCTGGGACCCTGCAACCTTTAGAAATCCCGGAATGGAAGTGGGAAAGTATTTCTATGGACTTTGTAATGGGTTTGCCAAGGACATCGTCAGGTCATGATGCTATATGGGTTATAGTAGATAGGTTGACCAAGTCTGCTCACTTCTTACCCATTAAGGCTAATTTTCCTTTGGATAAGTTAGCTTCTCTGTACATTCAAGAGATAGTGAGACTACATGGTGTTCCTTCCTCAATAGTTTCTGATAGAGACCCTAGATTTACTTCTAGGTTTTGGGGAGTTTTCCAAAAAGCCTTTGGGACCAAGCTTTGTTTGAGCACTGCCTATCACCCCCAAACTGACGGGCAAACAGAACGAACCATACAAACCCTGGAAGATATGCTAAGGGCATGCGTGATTGAGCAGAAGGGAAGTTGGGACAAGTTGCTCCCGTTGGTTGAATTTGCTTATAATAACAGCCATCACGCTAGTATTGGCATGGCCCCATATGAAGCTCTATATGGAAGAAAATGTCAATCCCCATTGTGTTGGTATGATTCGGGAGAAGCAGGACTGTTGGGACCCGATCTTGTTAATCAAACAACAGAGCAGATTCAAAAGATCAGGAGTAAAATCCTCACCGCGCAAAGTCGTCAGAAGAGCTATGCTGATACTCGAAGGAAACCTTTAGAATTCCAAGAGGGAGAACATGTATTCCTGAAGGTTACACCCACTACTGGGGTAGGTAGAGCCCTAAGAGTCAAAAAGCTATCACCAAGATTCATTGGTCCTTTTCAAATTCTTCGACGAATTGGGTTAGCTGCTTACCAGATAGCCTTATCCCCGCATTTATCCAACCTTCATAATGTTTTCCATGTATCTCAACTCCAAATGTACCACCCAGACCCAAACCATATCATTGAGCCCAAATCTATACAGTTAAGGGATGACTTAACGTTTCAAGCCCCTCCCATTCAGATCGTTGATAGAGAAGTCAGGCAACTTAAAAACAAATATGTGCAACTTGTAAAAGTGGCTTGGGGTGGACCTGGAAAGGAAGAGTATACATGGGAACTAGAATCAAGTATGAAGAAAGATCATCCGGAATTGTTTCTAGGTACGAAATTTTGAGGGCAAAATTTTTATTAAGGTGGGTGGTAATGTAACACTCTAATTTCTTTATTCAGAAAATAATTGAGGCTTTAGTAATAAGAATATCAAAATTCTTATGTATATAAAAATGATGAGAACAATGTAACGAACGTAAAAAAAAAAAAAAAAAAGTGAATAGTATTTTGCGGGTCCCGTACGCCCGTCGGGACAGCCAAAACCCCAGAACTGGGCCCCGGAGATGTCCAAAATTGAAAAATTATAGGATTAAAGTTGGAAATAGGTGGGAATAAAAATTTATACTTATAATTAATTTTCGGGTAATAGTTGATTACCCGAGTATACTGTTTTACCCGTTTAACGAAATTTCGGTGTGTGATTTTTAACACCAAAAACTAATTAATCTCTACAATATAATGAAGTCTATCTCTTTGAATTCCAAATGAATGGCTAAGATTTCATCTTGCATGGAAGATCAAATCTTAGCCATTGAAATTAATTTCTTTAATGAAAAACAATTACACTTTATCATGCACCAATGAGATCATTCCTTATAAGATCAACTTGCACCACTTAACTTCATAATTATCATCTCTAAAGTTCGGACGGCAAGAGTGAAGAACCAGAACCTTCATGTTTGTTCACAAGAGACCTTGAACCCTTGAGTTTTCAATCTCAAAAATCCTAAGCCAAACCTTGACAAAATCAAAATCTTCCTTTACTAAACTTGTTCTACACATCAAACCCTACAATCCTAACCGATTAAAATCTCAAAACACTCACCTTACTACCTCACACAGCACCAAGTTCGTAAGGTTTTGGCTGTGTTTCAAGAGCTTTAAAGTGAAGATAGGTCACTTAAGACATCTTTTGAAGTACAAAGCTCAAAAGCTTTCAAAGTAGGGTTTTCTTTGGCCTTTTTCTTTCAAAATTATTATAATGATTTCTTATGGGTTTTATTTCGAAATTTCTGGTTTTATTTGATGATGATATGTTGATATTGATATATTAATTTTGGTGGAGTGTTTGGTGTTGTGGAAAAGTTCTTTTTATCAAAAGAGTTTTTGAATTGGTTTGCTGGATTTTTGGATTTCACCAGGACAGGAATTGTTCATGAATTTTCTGGTTCACTTATAGTCATTTTTATAAGCTATAAAAATTATATGTTGAAGCTAACATCCTAGGCTAGTTCCACGAATTTTATGGAGCTCTGTTTGTGAATCCTAATGCCTTGAAAAATTCAAGAACCGAAGTTGTAACTATGCTGCCTGAAATTGTAAATCTGAAGCTGCAAATGTTTCTAATTTTGTTACCATAGTAAATGATTTTATTTTCTTTTTAACTTTTTACAGAGTGTTGCAAACATATTTAAGTTTAACCATGATTTTTATTATGAAGTGATTCATTTAATTGATATGGTTAAAAATTTGTGAATTGTGGCCTTGAGCTGTGAATAAGTGGTCTCTGACCATGAAATTTGTATAATTTAGTTAGCAAGGTTTGAGGACTCCAATTGCTATGAAAATTTTACAGGGTCTTTTAGACACATTGAGGTGTCATGAAGAATTTTTGTGGCCCTTGAATCAGCCGTTTGATATGGAAAGTAAATGTTACTACTGGAGTGGTAAATCTGCCACATTGCTGAAATGGTGGGAATGTTTTAAATTGATAATGAAATGACATTTAGTCCATATATATGATATATAAATGCATGCTAATGGTTTTAAAGAGTTACTTATAAAGCATAAATGAGATCTAGATGTAACTGAATTGCCTATGGGTGATGTGAATAAGCCTTTGAGAGAAATAAAAGTATATGATGCATTTATATGACAAAAGAGGATATGTGAGATTTAATTGTGCATGTTTTAACATATGGGGAAAAACAGAAACAAGGCTTATGTGGGTTATATCGGGGAGGCAAAAAGAAGGACTTCCCAATAAATTTTATGAGTCGGTAGATGTATCGGCTAGGAATAGAACTGTGTGTGATTCGAAAATGGAAAAAAATGAAGTTCGATGATCACGAATATGAATGAGCTCATGTCCTAGCAGTCTATGGTCCTCTGAGAAGTTATCCGCTGCATATGTTACCTGATATGAAACTAAGGCTATCCCTATGCTAATGAAAAGAAACAACTGCACTAATTGAATTTCGTGGATTACAAGAGAAAGATTTATGGTTACCATCATGTTACATTTTGACTTTACTTGAATTTTATACATTAATAATTATTCCTATGACTATGCATAGTTTAATTGTTATTTTTGCATATAAGTTTTCTTGATATTGCTTATAAGAATGAAATTCCTACTTATGTTTTGTTTATTAATTTTGATTACTAGTGAGGGATTACCCTACTGAGAATTATATAATATTCTCATCCCTATTTGTGTATATTTTGTATGGTGCTTAGACGCTACAAATGCCATCAGTGATCTTCTTCCTTGACTCACCCCAATGGCAATGGCACTACGATCCTGACTTGGATTCACTATATGTAGTAGCATATTCTCAGATACGAGCTTATGTATTCTTCAACCGTTCTTTTAGTACCTCTGTTTTTACTGCTGAGTTTGACCCTGCTTTTCCTTATGACGGTGTGCCCCTACACATGGCACACCCTGTTGAGTTTATAGCTCCACCCACACCACCTATGCCCCCTCCTGGAGATGATCCGTCCTCGTCCTCCTCCTCGGACTCCGATCCACCAACTGGTCCTGGTGCCTCTGCTGAGGGCAACGCCATTCCACCGATGGCGAACGGTTTTCTTTAGGGGAGCACGTGACATTCAGGGACTCTTGTTATGAACGTAGTTGTAGTTTGGCATTAGGAACCCTCCAGCCTGCAGACTGATCTTGTGAGATACTTTAGGGTCCATTTCTGTTTGTATGAAATTTTTGTTGGATCTCAACTTTGAGCAGGTTAAACTAAATAGGAGAAGTGTTCTTTTGTACACTGAGTTCTTGACTAGTTAGGAGATAACTAGTTTGTTTTTTTTTTTAGTATGATGTACCTAATGTGAACTTAACAACAATGTATCTATATATGTACATATTAGTTTGATAACGTATACATCTACAGTATTTTATTTCAGTTATTTTTTACTGGTATAGATTATGCGAGTGAGTAATACTTTTCTAATTACTGTGTTAAGACTCGAGTAAAAACATGGTATTAGGAGGGTGTTACATTACAAGCTCAGCCCGTTTCTATAAGGGCATGACTACTATGTATCGTAACTATGTTATTAATGAAATGTTTCCTTGACGTGATAATTATTGTTCTATTGATACTTGCTTTAGTTCTTGCGTTTCTGTATGATTGATGTTCATGTCTCTCGTTTAGATAAGAGCGGGCTTCTCACTTTGGTTTATGTTTTCAAAAGAAAAATTTACCCGTAATTTCTTCTAAGTATTTTAATAAAATAATGAAACTAAGAAGTAATAACCTAATGATTAGCCTAATATATTCTAGAATATTGGGTTAAAAATTAGGGTGTTACATTTCAGGCTTGCTCTACTTTTTAGAATTGATCCATACATACATTAACTCAGTTTTGATTTTTGCACTGGTCGAACGATGGCGGCCAGAAACACATACATTCCATTTTTCTTACGGTGACTGCACAATGACATTGGAAAATGTAGCCATGTTGCTTGGGATCCCCCGTTAATGGTAAGGTGTTTGGAATAGCTATATCGGTGGTTACTAAACTATATGAACGTGGCAAGCAATTATGGGCTGCTCCAAAATCCCCTGATATATACTCCCCAACCCCTCTTCGACATGTCAAGAACCCGCGTCCGCGCAGGCCATTTAATCAATCATAGTTGTGTATCTTTTTGCATTTAAAAATGACTATTATTTGTATTTATTTAGTATGTTTATATTTGGCATTAATGAATGTTTGTATGAACTATTATGAATTTACTTTTAAAATAGAAGAGCGGCTAATAAATTTTGAATATCTTTTATAATTAGATATTCTAAGTATTAAAAATTTGTATATCTTTTATAAACATAAAAATTTTTTGTCCAGAATTATGTTTAAGTCAAATTTTTTATGTCAAGAATAATTTGTGTAGTTTATTTTTGTTTTGTACCATATAGACAAAAAAGGATTGCCAATAGCCCTCCTTTAAAATAGAAGTAGATAAAAAGCAATAACTTGATAACACAAGTACAGCACATTGGTAATAAAATTAATGCAAGTACAACATATCATAATTAAAAATAACACAAGTACAATACATCGGTAATAAAAGATACAATAACCAACCTAAGATAATACAAGTACAACACATCAATAATAAAAATAACCTAAGCACCTCACTATGAACTAGGACCAGCGGCATATGGACAACGGCTGCGACTATGTCCCTCATCACGACAAAGGCCACAACACCGTGGTCCTCGCATCTCACAAGAATCCATTTCATTCAAATAACGGGTAGATTTAGGTCAACTTTTCACTTTGCGCTTTAAGGCTGGGTTAGGACAAATCTTTGGACCTCTATACTGAGGCCATGAACTTTCGTGTCCCACGACCCCAAACTGTGTTTGGTACACTTTCCAAATTTGTCTCGTCCTATAGACATCATCAACATATCGGTGCCAATCAAACCTTTCGCCATCACAACAAGCAATCACATGGCGACAAGGAAATCGATCTACCTGGAAATCGCCACAGTCACAAAATCCTTGCCCCAAATCAACCCTGTATTCTTGCTTGGTAGGTCGCTCTCTGGCAAGGAAGGACTCATAATGTCTGTTGAAGGTAAGGATGTCCATGTTTCTGCCTGCTTGCTGGTTTTCTCGAAGTCGTGTTGTGACAAATTCCGAGAATTCATGACTAGTACTTTGCCGAGTAAATGCATCCCACACTTTTCGAGCAAACAACTCAGCTAGGTGGAAGTATATTGCTCTAACAATCACTGTGATAGGTAAATTTTGAGCACCCTTTAGAACAGAATTGATGCACTCGGCTAGGTTGGTGGTCATATGCCCCCACCAATGTCCACCATCAAATGCCTGAACCATTTTCTCACGGAATTTCATCAAGCCAACCAATATAATTTGAGCCACGTTTGTGCATCTGTTCATAGCGATAATTAAATTCACGTTCAGTCCTCGAGTACCCTACAAAAGTTAATGTGTTTGACATGCTAATTATCGAATATCATTATCAAACCTTTATTGTAGATAAAAGTAAGAGGAAAATGTAAATTACCTATGCTGACTACAAGCCTATGCAAGAATGGCGCCTTGAATCTGCGTAAGGAATTGGCAGCGATATGCCTAATACAATACATATGGAATGCTCTCGCAGGTTCCCACTGACCATTGCTGCGAGCTATTGCTGCTTTAATTGACTCGTGACAGTCAGAAATAATTCCAACTCCATCACGGGTCACTACATGTCTACGTAGATGGTCTAGGAAAAAATATCATGCTTTTGCAGTCTCACCCTCAACCATTGCAAAACGAATTAGCAATATATTCTGATTTCCATCCTGTGCCACTGCAACTAGAAGAGTTCCTTTATATTTTCCATACAAATGTGTCTTATCTACCTACACAAGTGGTTTGCAATGTTTAAACGCTTCAATGCAAGGACCAAAAGTCCAAAACATTCAGCGAAATAGCTAAACATTTGGCACTAGATCATCTGAATTAGCGCAATAGGCCTCTATAGCATCAAACATGACAATTTACCCAGGAACAGTAGCGCATAGTGCTCCACACCATTCTGGGAGCTCTGCATATGACTGCTCCCAATTACCAAAAGCTTTTTCGATTGCCTTTTGCTTTGCTGCCCATACTTTGTGGTACGTTGTCGTGTATCCATATCGAGACTTAACCTCTATAATCACAGTTTTCACTTTAAGAGATGGGTCAGATTGTATCATGGGCTCAATAAACTGTGCAATTGTGTCTGAATCCAACTTTGAGTGATCCTGTAAATTCCCTCCTGAAGTGCAAGTATGAGGTCCATTGTACTTCCTAATTTCCCAGAAACCTTTATTCTTTCTTAGACTAACTCTAAGAAGCCATCTGCAACCTCTCTCATGGTATATGCATCTGTAATAAAATGTCTTCTGTTCTGACTCGCATACCTTGTAGTCCATTGCTTTGTCTATGATGTACCTCTTAATTGCTCTTACAGCATCCTCCCTACTATTAAACATCATTCTAACTTGAAATTCCCCATTAGTAGCAGATGCACCTACAAAGTATTTATTATAAAAATTTTGACACAAAGAAAATAAAAATTTATGTAATAGTTGAAAAAATAAACTATGATTCTATATTTCAATAGTAGAATACTCATAATTGCTAGTCAACTTTGATAGAAAAATTTCTACCAACTTTAATAATATCATGATTAAGATTTAGTTATTGCTAGTAATTTATTATAATAAAAACTACTTTGCAATTTATATAATAAAACAAATAACATTAAAAACTTTAGAGTTAGTGCTACATACCGATGCTTGCATACTCAGGAAACTCAGGTGCATGCATAACATCCAAATCCAAGATGTGCATGAAAGACAGCTCCTCATTCAGATGCTGCCTAGCCACATTGCTTGAGATGCCTTCACCATCTGCATCATTCTCTACTTCATCTTCCACACCATCTTCTTCACTTCTATAGTCGTCTTCATCACTTGCTTCCACTTCTACTAAATCTCTGCTCGGAAATGGGCTCCACTCGAGTTCTTCATTTTGAGCAACTTCTTCAAAATCAACATATAACTCAATGGGAGAAGAAGAATTTGAATGATACAGCTGATGTGTCATGAACATATGTTGCATGCTATCTTCTTTATTTACTGGAGTTGCCTGATATTGTATGAACCTGCCAAAGATGGAGACCAGACATCTACATCTTATTGCAGATACTGTTTTAGAAATGCCGGTATCTATGGACCGATTGAGTCTATCCACTAGCTCCATATACGACATCGTGTATGGAATAAAAAAACATGTTGGATTTTGACATGTAAATGTCACGGTCTCACCCATGTTTCTAAGAATATCACCATTGAAATATACCATTATATTTGCCATATCACTCATTTTTGCACTCTATTTTTCGTGCAACCAGAACATTCTCTTTTTGTCTCACACTCACAACTGTAGAGGAAAAAAAAAACCTGTCCCACTACACTTTCCCTCTCAATCAGGTTCCCATCGTAGTAGAATGAGACATTTTCTCACTTACAAAACTTGTATTTCGGTGGAAGAAGTTGCACCCCTTTATATAGAGCTCTCAATGACCGTTGGAAGCTGATGGCTTAAAAAATAATTTTTAATTGATGAAATCTCACCATTGGCAACTTTTTATATTAAACAATTAATTTTTTTCAAATTCTAGTCACTTTGTTCTAAAAGAATTAATATTTTATTATCAAAATCTTGCCATCGGCAAGATTTCGTTTAAAAAATATATTTTTTACTTTTGAAATGTTGCCATTGGCGACTTTTGGATTAAAAAAAATTATATTTTATTATATATGATTGATGTACCACAGGGTTGGTTAAAAAATTTTTTTTTTTTATGAAATCCTGCCATTGGCGGGATTTCAAAACCCCATAACCATGTAATTTACCAAACTAACCCATTTCATAGCAAAATTTACCTCCCCCACCATATTGAAAAAATTGACCCTCTTAAGAATTATTTAACTCATACATCGTAAAAAAAAAAAGAAAAAGAAACCAATTATTAATGCTAGCAAATATAATGCTTATTTGTCATCACAAATATGATTGTGTTAAAAAAAAATACCGAACCAATTATATTTGTTTCCAAAATTCTTGAAACAAAAGCTTTTAAATAAAACACCCAAAAATATAGTCATTTTTTTTTTCATATAGTGTCTGATTTGAATGCAAGATGTACAATTTTTTTCAACAATGATATGGGTTTTTGAAAATCTCACCACAGGTGAATTATTGAAGAAAATAAAAGCCATTTTTATCAAAATCTCGCCCTAGGTGATTTTTCTTTTAAAAAATATTAAAGTATTTTTAAAACAAAAAGTCACCCATAGCCAGATTTTAAGGGAAAAATATTAAAATAATTGAAAAATGATCACCCACGAAAAGATGTTTGTTTATTTTCAGTTTTTTATTTTCATTTTTAGTGTTTTAATTTTTCAAATTTTATAAAAAAATTAAAAACTATAAAAATTATAAAATTTAATTTTTAATTTTTCCTGAAATCTTTTTAAAAAAATTAAAATCAAACATCCCGTCAGGCGAGTAGAGTAGAGTGTTTGTGATGGTGGTAGAAAAAAAAGTCTGGTGTGTGCGAAAAACGTGACCGAATAGAGTAGGAAAAAAAAAAGTAAAAGTAAAAATTGGATAGTAATAGGAGAAAAAAAAAAGAGTCATCCGTTCGGCTCGATTCTGCTTCCAACAAAAAAGCCGAACCGAAATAATGCACTCGAATTCTTGTTATATACCCTTACTAGTTTTTCTATTTCCACAAATACCCCCTTGCACTTAAGTAAAGCCTTAAAAGGCTGAAACGGTGATGCCCTACCCACTCTTCACTTGGCTCTTATTCTCAGGCTTCTCTTGCGGCGCCGCTCTCAAACCCTACACCCACCATTCCCTCTCTCTTCTCTCCTTTCCTTTCCTCGCTCTATCACTTTCACACTCAGTCTCGTATCTTCATCTCACATCCCGCATCCTTCGCCGCCGGCCACCGCGACGTCACAGCCTCATCTTCTTCCGTCGCGCATCCCTGCCGCCGTATCGATGTCTGAGGTAAAGGGCTGAAACAAAATTTTTGTTAAGGGTTTGGGTAGTTGGGATGTGATTGTTTTAGATTTTAATTGATTGTAATTTCTGCTTTTCTTTCTTTCTTCTTTTTTTTTTTGACTTGGTGTTGTAATTGTAAACTTGTTGTAATTCTGAGTTGTTTGGCTGCACTTCTTATTTATGTTGGGTGGGTGCTGGTCCTGTTATTTGTTAATTGTTAGGCAATGGCTGAGAATCTGGGATTTAAATTTTCGGGATTGAATTGGATAACTGATGCAATGCATATTGCATTGTGCTGTTTTCAGGATTTTTATTGTGTCGGACCTGCTGGTCTGTAGCACTATGTTGGTTTCTTAGCCTATGAATGCATATTATTATAAGGAAAACAGGGTCTTGACGAGACAATTGCCACAGCTGATGAAAAATCGAAAGCCTTCGGTTCAGTTCGGTTGGCAACCAGAAAAGTGGACCGATTGGTTGATGGTGTATGTCAACCGATTGGTTCTGTTTTGCTGGGTTTTTCGTCCAAAATCGAACCGAGACTGAGTGCGAATGCCCCTGGTTTGTGAGAAAGAGAAGATTTACTGTGCGTGCGCTGATAGGGTTAGGAACTAGTGTGAAGTTTGTGATGTGTTGGTTAAGAGGGTCGGACTGGACATGAACTGGAAGACGTATTGATTGAAAGGCTTGTTGGTTCAATCATTATGATAATTATCAACTTTTCCATCGACCACTGATTATTTTTTTTTTTCACGTTTCCTTTTTTCTGGTTAGCAATTGTTGAATTGCTAAAGAACCATTTTGGTTTGAATTAATTCCTCAAAAGCAACCCGAATTATTGGTTAATTTTGTGTGCAAATAGATTTGTTTGGTTCGGTTGGAGTCTTTTCCTGGAAGACTCTGAAATCCTTGCAATTGCAATATCTGATAGCTTTCCTTGACAATGTAGATAAAGATGGATGAATCCGTGGAAATTGATAAAAGACCCATTTTCAGAGATATCAGACACTATTTCTGTGAATACTGTGGCATCTGCAGGTCCAAAAAGACCTTAATTACCTCTCATATCAATTCACACCACAAGGTACCTTCTTTATTTACAGTTTTGTTCTATTTTGATTTTGATTTTTCACTTTGTGTGCTGCAAAATTTGAATCTTTTTCAAGCAAGGTTATCTTTTTTTTATGACTATTATCTATTTTCCTTTTGTGGTTATTGAACTTTTGTATTTCAAATTAAATGGGTGACATGGTTCTGGTAATGAAATCCTCTTATAAGAGTTAATATGTTTAACAAGTTGTGTTATAGATGTTGTATGTCCTTTTTTTTTTTTTGACGTGAAGATGTTGTATCTTAAGGATATGTTCATGAGTTTCGAGTTTGGAGGGGAAGGGTGAGGAATGATGGACTTGTGTAAAATTCTAAATTCCTACACTATATATAAACCCTTCCTTCCCTTCCCTTCCCTTTTGCCCTCCAAAATCTAAACTCACAAACATATCTTAAAGGAACATGAATGTGGGAAATTGGGCACTTCATAAATTTGAAGTTGTATTGTGATGTTTTAGGTTTCAAGAGAACCTCAAATCCTGGATCCTTTGACTACATATCTTGTTGCCTTTTGTTTTTACTTTCCTATTTCTAAGTTATATATGTAGTTGTATATGGTTATGTTAACTTTTTAATGTGTTTTAGGAGGAGGTGGAAAAAGATAGAGCTGAACGAAATAATGAAGCACAGCGTGTAAAACCCGACAACACTTGCCAGGAGTGTGGTGCTAGTTTCAAAAAGCGTGCCTACTTGTTGCAGCACATGCAAAGCCATTCATTTGAGGTATTTGTTTGATTAAACATGATAATGTTTTACTGTCCAAGCCCTTTTGTAATTTATTCATTTATTTAGATTTTACATTATAGAATAAATTTGGATGGGCAGAGAGCTAAATATTGGAAATTAATCCAACAAGCTATTCTGTTAAAAATATCAATATGCTGAGAGAAGGTCCTATATGTTAACACTTGATATTTTAGTAGTTGTATCAACTGAAAAAACATATGTTTTGCAGAAAGTTATTTTTAAGATACTATAATCATTCTAAAACAAAGGATGTTATAGTGTGAAGCATTGGATCCCAGACAAGGAACTCCAAAATGCATGGGGCAGCATGTTTTGACTTGATGGATTAGTATCAAGTAGGGAGACCACTTGTGAAGCTCCATCAAGGATGCCTCAGTCACGCTTTGTTCAGAATGAGGTTGGCAATTTGTTCTCCTATGTCTCATTCTCATTAAACTAAATTGATACTAGTTAAGTTCTTGATTTGTAGCTTTGACGTTTCTTTTAATGGTTCCAGAGGCCGTATGTGTGTACTATTGATGATTGTCAGGCAAGTTACAGAAGAAAGGACCACTTGACTCGTCACCTTCTACAGCATGAAGGGAGAGCTTTTAAATGTCCAATTGAGAGTTGCAACCTCAACTTCTCTTTACAGGGCAATATGAAAAGACATGTCAAGGAGATTCATGATGAGGATCTTAAATCTACAAATGTCGAAAGTCAAAAGCAGTTTGTGTGCCCGGAAGTTGGCTGTGGAAAGCTTTTTAAGTTTGCATCAAGGCTTCAAAAGCATGAAAATTCTCATGGCAAGTTTCGAACTGTTTGATTTTCTGTGTTTCCATGTGATGTTTGGAAATATGTCTTCTATCTATGTTTTTGAAAATGTTGGGAACAGTTGTGAAGAAAACTTTTGTTCTGCAGTTAAGCTGGAGTCGATACATGCAGTGTGCTTAGAGCCTGGTTGTATGAAACATTTCAGTAATGACCAATGCCTTAAAGCCCATATTGAATCCTGCCATCAACATCTGACCTGTGATACTTGTGGTAGTAAGCAACTGAAGAAGAATATTAAAAGGCACCTTCGCACACATGAAGCTGAAGGATCAATAGAGGTGTTTCAATGTGAATTTAAGGGCTGTAGCTGTACATTCTCAAGTGTAAGTCTCCTTATTCTTAAAAGTGCTGGGTTTACATTCTAACTGAGTACTCCGTTCTGGTTACAATTAGAACTTGTTTTTAACTAACTCTTTTGTGGTTGTGCCTTAACAGAAATCTAATCTTCATACGCATGAGAAAGCTGTGCACTTCAAAGAAAAGCCTTATGTGTGTGGCTTTCCTGATTGTGGCATGAGATTTGCCTACAAACATGTGAGAGATAATCATGAAAAAACTGGCAAACATGTTTTTACCCATGTAAGTTTCTTTTTTTTTTGTTGATATCTTGTGGTTTAAAGATTCTTGCTAAGTTAGGCTTTTGCATTAATATACTCATTGAAATTTCCTTGATGCAGGGAGATTTTGAAGAAGCTGATGAACAATTCAGGTCAAGGCCAAGGGGTGGGAGGAAGAGAAAGTGTCCTACTGTTGAAATGTTAGTTAGGAAGAGAGTTACCCCACCGAGTCAAATGGAGAATTGGTTCTTTATGCAGGACAGTGAGGAGATGGGTTGAGCTTTGTTTGCTCTTACCCTGTTCTGCTAAAGTAAAGTATATAAAAGGTAGGTTTATGTGTATGTAGGATTAAGGGCAGGATTAGCATAACAATGTATAGTGATGAGTGGTACATCTTACATATTGTGTAAAATTATACGAACTTCTAACACTTTCAATAGTAGCCAATATACTTACTGCTGTCACCAATGGCGATTTTAACACCATTACCCATGCTCTTTTCAACCGAGGATATAAGGGCCTGTTTGTTTTGCTGGAAACAGTTTTCAGTTTTCAGAATTTGTGAAGGAAAAACTGAAAAAATTGAAAACCACAAATTTCAGTTTTCAATTTTTCCTTCACAAAAACTGAAAACTAGAAACTAAAAATTGAAAACTGTTTCCGGCAAAGCAAACAGGTCCTAAGATGCTCGCCTCCTTATTGCGTCAGTGATAATCTGATTTTCGTTTGATATTGCTTTATATGCTTTCCGGGCAAGAGATGAAATTTTACGGGACCCTTGTGAAATTTAATTTAGTATTTATTGTTCACAAAAGAAGGTTGTCTTTAGTTGGGAGGTTAAGGATTTGCAGCGTAAGCCTTCTATTAACATTTCCTATTTTAGGGGTTTTAATTTTACGCTACACGACTAGACTCAGGCTAAATTATGTTGATTTACATCATTATTAAGGTGTTTGTGTTTTGGTTTGGTCAATAACTATACCTTGTCATGGTTTAGTTGGATCAGATTATTTTTATTCCGCAAAATGATCTATTGGTTTAGAACTTAAGATTGTGTTAGATGATTTGATCAAGTTATAAGTTGCCATTTAACTTATTCAATTTGTGTAATAGAACAGTGGCATTCTTCAGCCTGAAATCTTCAAGTTTCGAAAAATAAAATTGTTTTCCCCATATTATTTTACCATGTCTTTCTTTCCTGATGTATCAAAAAGAAAATTTGGTCGCATACTCGGAATAATACGAGAAAAAGTTAGGATGGTTGATGATATTTGAAGTAAAATTTGGACAATTTATCAGACACAATTTAAGAAAATGACTAAAATAGACCAAAAAAAAAAGTTTCAAGAATTCACAGGGAATATTTTTAATTCAAGAATTAAAGCATACACACATATAATTAAAGGATAACGTGAAGTTATAAAAACCTTAAGGAAAATGGAAATCCAATGAAAAAGTGTGAACCAGATGGAGATAAAATTGTTCATTAAAAAATTAAAATAAACAATTGTTAATTAAGATATAGAAAAGAAGAAAAAAAATGGTATCCTCAAAGTTTTCCCGCTTGAAACGGCAACAAGGTGATAGATTTCTCGGTGCATTTTATTTATGGATCAACATTATGCTCTGGTAAAATCATAAAAAAAACCTTAAATTGTTACAAATTTACAAAATTACTCTAAATGAATAAAGAGTTAAGAGAGATTCCCACTTTGATTGTGAAATGGTTTGCTTGAATACAGTCCAAAAATCCGCCATTTATATAGAAATGTAGCTCCTTAATTTTGCTAAACGACTGATATGCGGCTAATTTAGCCAACAATGTGGGACTAGTAATGCAAAAAAAGAAAAGGAAACTAACAAATAACTATCCTATTTTGCACTTTGCATCAGTCCTCTACAGTTGAGAAAAAAACTCGACCTCAAGTTGCCTAGGTCAAAGGGGTACAATGTCATACCCAATTGATGGACTGAATATATATGTCACATTAACTATTTTGGATATGTCCAATGCATTTAGTTACCTAACAACATAAGCATTGTTGTTGGTCTTTTGCCCTGCAATCTCTTCCTCTGCAGTCTGCTCCTCAATTTCTTCCTTCGCAATAGGGATCCACTTCACAATTAAAATGTGAATCTCTATTGGCACGTTCATATCCTCTTTCTTAGAAAACAATAGTAATGGTTGTACCATGCACATCTCGTTGTCACCATCATAGTCATCTCCATTTCCTTTTGGGCCAAAAAAGATCACGCCATTGTCATCCTCTTTTCGAACTACTATGTTGATTGTCTTTTGAAATGGACAATCATTTGACCTATGTCTAGGCTGATAACACTTGAAGCAGTTTCTATCATCGGCTTTACATATGGATTAGTCGCCTTTGGTGCCTCCTTTGCTTCTAACACCTTCTACTTTCCTACTACACTCTCCTCCTTGTTTTGCTCAGCACGTGTTGAGGTGTCATGAACAGTCTTGCCTCGGTCACTAGCTAGGGTTGGGTCACCTCCATAACTCCAATGGGAATAATCATCTCAACTCTTCTCTTACAAAATCAACTCAGCCCTTAAGGCCATGTTCTTTGCCTAAACTAATGTCTACACCATCTGAATGTCAATTTCCTCTCTAATTCTTGGTTTCAATTCCTCTAGTTATTTTGCAACCTATTGTCCTTCAATCTCCAACAAATCTTTCCTCTTTGCTAGCTTCATGAACTTTGTGTGCTCATGGACGGTTTTCTAACTTTGTTAACACATTTGATATCGTTGGAACAAGATTTGCTCATAATCTGGAGATAGGAAATCAGTGATCAACGGTTTCCTCAGTCTTCTCTAGGTTATGATTGGTTCTCTTCCTTTACGTCTTCTTTTGGATTGTAGTCTCTACCACTAAGGTGATTCTCCTCTGTTTAGTCTACAAGCAACCATCTTCACCCTTCACTCTTCAGGCACTTCCATATATTCAAAGGATCTATCTAATTTGCAAGCCAATCCAAAATTTCTTGAATGTTGAAATCGCCATGAACAATAAGGATATCTAAATTAATCTATATGCATGATGACCTAGCAACAACAAAAAAATCTATATGCATGATAACCCCTATCATGATCACGTCTCTCAGGCCTTGGATTCCTCCATAACTCCTCATCATACTCCTCATCTTTCTTTGACTTGTCAAAATAGACTTCACGACTAGCTCCATATGCAAGACTAAGTCTGCCAATGGGCTATCTGTGAGCGATCTTATCTCGAGCACGCCTCTCATCATCATCTCCCGCTCTATTTGCACACGGACCAAGAGCATCCACCAGCTAAGTGATTAGATTGTTGAATCATCATTCCAATAGATCGAATTGATTCTTGAACTGATTAAGCAGTTGCTTCACAATTGTAAATGCTATCCTTTCATTCAAATGAGTCTCAGAATTTATTTTATATTAAATCGTAAAATAAATTTTATTTTTCAAAATGATTTTTATTTAAAAAATCATTTAAAAACAAAAATCTTTAGAAAAAGATAATTTAAACTGACCCTTAACCATTTATTTGGTTTGAGGAAAAACCAGAGGAGAACAATGGAAAAGAGAAAATGAGTGGAAAATATGGTTTTCTCTTAGTTGGATGATAAGAGGAAACAAAAGGGAAGAAAAATATAGGTCCCGATGGAAAAGTTTTCCCCTCTAAAATAAAAAAGGAGAGAGAATATATTTATATAAAAGAAAATTACAATTTTCTCCTCATACCATGCCCTTCTGCCATAAAAAAGAGGATACAAAATTATTCAATAGGCATTTATTTCAAAGTTTGAAATTATATTTGCAGGAATTTCTTTCTCGGGAACGTAACACTTGAAAATGTTATTCTTGAGAATTTTGAAAAATTTGTTTGTTTAATACTAAACAATCCTTAAATTTATTTTGTTGAGATTCCTAGTAATAAATTTGAAACTTATTTGTTTTATAATACAAATTTCTACAAATATATAACATAAATTTCAAAATGTCCCTAACACATTTAATATTATGATTATTATTACTATTATTATTGAAGGACAAATTAGTTTTCCTTGAAACAAATCTTTCCTAAGCAATTATTCTTAGGGATAAATTAGTTTACCTTGAAACAAACGCCTGCTGATATGTAACTACATTTTTTCTCCTAATACTTTTCTACTTAACCAAATAACAAAGATTTTAATTTTCATGTATTGACTGTGATCCAATTACGTTCTAACACATCGGTAAAAATAATTAAGTCATACATTTACTCATTTAAATGAAATAATTTGATTAAATATCAGTTTAAAACATTTATGCTATATCTATATTATATATTAATAAAAGGGATTAGGGTGAGTAACCACCTTTTAGTGTCTCTTTACTCTTTTAAAATTTATTTTCAAGTCCACCAAACACTATCTCATTTAATCCCCACTTCTCCATTTTTTTTTAATGTTTTCATGTAACCAATCTCTTTTTTAGTGTAACAAAAAGAATATAAAAATTAAAAAAATCTTTAATTTCTATTAAATTAATATCAAATAATTTCATATTAATAAAATAAAAATTGATATCTTTATCTATATTATTAAATAAAAGGGATTGCGATTGATAAGTGTATTTTGGTGTTTCCTCATTTAATTTAACCTTTTTTTTTTTACATCCACACTATAATATATTTTTTTTAATGTCCATACATATTCCATTTGCTCCTTTAGAGAGTTGGAGCCTAGTTTTCAAACAGTAGTGAATGGTTTATTTTGTAGTTATACTTTTTTTTTTCACTAATCCAACCAGCCAACTTTTCTTGCTTATCCTCATATTTCGTTTTTTCATCTTCATGAATCAACACCAATAAAAGAACGACTCTACATATACGGCAGTGCATGTGGAGCCGCGGGCGTGTATATAATTTAAATTTAACATCAAAAGAGAAAATATTTTTCTCTTCATTCTATATTTGCCAATGTTCTAAGAATCTGATCGACTGATTTGACCGGCTTGAACCTGAATCCACATTGTCCGGTCTTGGTTAGGCCCCACAACCAGTGGAGATTGGACCGACCAAAAACTGCTTTGAACCGGTCGGGAACCGGATAAACTGGCCCGACCGGTCAAATCGGTTTTTTTTTTTTCTGTTTTTTTACAAAAGAGATTCAAAAATGGCTTTTTTTTTGGGTTTTGTTTTTGAAAAAGCCTAAAATCTCTTTTTTTTTTCCTAATTCTTTTCCTTTTCTAATATGAGAATTAGTAACTTGAGAGATTTAATTCATATGAATAATGTTTATTTTGATTAATAGATGAATTATGTTATATTATATGGGTTTGTTGATACCTAAATTAATTTTTAGCTATTTATGACATATTTTTTTATATTTATATAAATACAGATTTTATTATATACTGGTTATATTCCGGTTAAATCGATTGAACCACTAAAGCTCTGACCGGTTCGATGTCCAGATCTTTAGAATCTTGGTATTTGCAGTTTGAACCCTCTTGTCTTAGCCAAGCTCTCTGTTGCGTCGTCGCCTTCGAAGCTCAACTGGCAAGCAGGGCTAACCACCACCCGCGAGTCGCCGCGGCTGAATCCTCACGCACGCCATAGGCAATGGAATTTTTTCCCAACGTTCCAACCAAAACATGCTAAGCAAAAGCTTAGCTCACCGAATCACCAAACCAAAGCTCTCACTCTCACTCTCGCATTCCAACCATATTCACTCTGCAAAATGCGGCAAAGGCACCCCCAGCAGCAAGTTCTTGGTCCACTACAACACTCAGATCGCAGAAAACGGACGAAAAGGGGACGTCAAAGCCGCAGAATTGATTTTCCACCGGCTGCCCAGAAAGAGCACCGTCTCCTGGACAGCCATGCTCACTGCCTATGCCCAAAACGGTCAAATCACAAACGCCCGCAAACTGTTCGACGAAATGCCCCAACGAAGCACTGCTTCTTATAACGCCATGATCTCCGCCTACATACGCAACGGTTGCAATGTCCAAGAAGCTTACCATATCTTCTCCCTTTTGGGTGAACGCAATTTGGTGTCGTATGCTGCCATGATTACTGGGTTTGTTAAGGCCGGAATGATGCACCGGGCTGAGCAGTTGCACCGAGAGGTCCCCTGCGAGTTCCGGGACCCCGCGTGCTCGAATGCTTTGATAGTTGGGTTCTTCAAGATGGGCGACACGGATGGGGCGTTGCGTGTGTTCCAAGGAATGTCTGAGAGGGATGTTGTTTCTTGGAGTGCTGTGGTTGATGGCTTGTGCAGGGACGGGAAGGTTGCCGGTGCTCGGCGACTGTTCGACAGGATGCCGGAGAGAAATGTGGTTTCTTGGAGCGCGATGATAGACGGGTACATGGAGAATGGCTTCTTCAAAGAGGGGTTCGGTTTGTTTCTGGATATGAGGAGGGAAGGCGTGGTTGGAGTTAATTCCACCATGATGACTATCTTGCTTAAAGGCTGTGGAAGTTGTGGAAGGATGTGGGAGGGGATGCAGATACACGCGTTGGTTTTGCTCATGGGGTTTGAATTTGAGTGTGTTTTGAGTAATTCGTTTATTACTATGTATTGCTCATTCGGTTTGATGGACATGGCGCACAACATATTTTGTACCATGAGCAAGAAAGATGTGGTTACATGGAATTCTTTGATTTCTGGATATATTCATGGCGATGAAGTAGATGCAGCATACAGGCTCTTCAAGAGGATGCCGGAGAAGGACTTGATTTCTTGGACGGCCATGGTCTCAGGATTCGCTAAGAGTGGAAGAGTTGGAAAGGCCATAGAGCTATTTGGTATGTTGCCAGAGAAAGACGATTTTGTTTGGACGGCTGTTATATCTGGGTTTGTGGATAGTAAGGAGTGTGAGGAAGCTTTGTATTGGTATGCTCAGATGAACAGGGAAGGATGTAGGCCTAATCCTTTAACCATTAGCAGTGTTCTTGCAGCTTCAGCTGCTGTCGTATCTTTGAATCAAGGGCTTCAGATTCATGCTTGGGTTCTGAAGATGAACCTAGAATGTGATCTATCTATACAAAATTCTCTAATATCATTTTACTCTAAGTGTGGAAATGTGATTGATGCCTACAGGGTCTTCATAGATGTTGTTGAACCCAATGTCATTTCCTATAACTCAATAATTAATGGGTTTGCACGAAATGGCTTCGGTGAAGAGGCTCTCAATGTCTATAAAAAAATGCAGACTGAAGGCCATGAACCTAACCGTGTCACTTTTCTTGCAGTTCTTTCAGCCTGTACTCATGCTGGGCTAATCGAAGAGGGATGGAATTTATTTAACACCATGAAATCCCAACATGGAATTGAGCAAGAAGCTGATCATTATGCGTGCATGGTTGACCTCCTTGGTCGTGCTGGTTTGCTGGATGAAGCTATGGATTTAATCCGTTCGATGCCATTGACATTGAAACCCCATTCTGGAGTCTGGGGAGCTATTCTTGGTGCAAGCAGGGCCCACCTACGTCTTGACCTTGCTGAGCTCGCAGCTCAACATATTATTGATCTGGATCCTGCAAATGCAACTCCTTATGTGGTATTATCTGACTTGTACTCTGCTGCTGGGAAAAAAATTGAGGGTGACTCAATAAGAAAGACCAAGAATTTTAAAGGAATTAAAAAAAATCCAGGTTGTAGTTGGATTACCATGAAAGACGAGATTCATCTGTTTCTTGCTGGAGATCAATCACATAGGGACCATGAAGAGATAAAAGCCATAATATTGACTATGGACAAAGAGATGCAAAGGTTGTAATATTCTCTTTCTGTCCCTCTCCAATATAACTATGCTGGTGCTACAGTGTGGCCATTGCTTGAGAAAGTAGGCCCTTTCTTTGCCAATGAGATTTTGCTCTGTCTTCCTTTCGAATGGGAGATTCTTAGATGCATATGATGTTGCCATTCTAACACCACACCACTGAACATGTGCTGGGTCAACCATGTGATCAACCACTGGTGCATCAGTGTGAATCACAACCACTAACTTTGCAGTTACCAGAGTTTCCTTATTTAAAACATTATCTGTGGTAGATTGTACAACGATGGAGACTTCGCCATATGGAATTTTGAGCAGACCTAAGCTCAGAACATTAAGGCTAAAGCGGGAAAACGACAAATGACCATGGGACAGTGACCTTAATACTTATTCCGTAAGAAATTTTATAGTTAAAAATGGTAATGTATATAGCTTTTATTATCTCTAAACATCATTCAAATTTTATGGTTTATATTCTTGCATCTTTAATACTTTTCCAGTGCATGAATATGCAGAATTGTACAGAGGATTGAGTTCTTCCTAAGAGTCTGATTTAAGGCTCAAGTTGGGAATCCCTCGCTGGCACTTGCTAATTCAGAGTAGCACATTGGCCTTTCCATTTTATCTCTATATTTTATACCGGACTTTGTATCTTTTCTCAATCTTGCTTGCTACTTCCTCCCCCCACCCACCTTTGTTCCCTTTTTTATTTAAATTTATAACATATGGAGAAATATTAAACTAATGCATTTTTTGTATCAAACTAATGAATAGACTAATTAATTCCTGGTATTGATTTGGAGGAATATAAAACTAGGATAGTTTTGAAGTATGCTGTTGGCCTATACTATGGTGAACACACCCTCTTGTAACTATGGTTGTTACCAAGACTTTGAATGTGCTTCTTGCTATTTATCTATTAATTATTAATATCTTACTGAAATAAGTGACTATAAAGTGGGTTTGGGTTGAGTTCATTGTGCGCTGTGTAATGATTAAGAAGTCAGCTGGTTGTAGCAAAGCATGCCACAAGCTGGATGGATGTTTTGGAGTTGTTTTACTTTTAGTTATCACAAACATGTCTTTTCCCCACTTTTTCTTTTTACATAGATTCTGGTCTCTATAATTTGAGTCTTCCATTGTCTATTTGTTTCTTTCTCGGAAAACTTTTATTAATGATTAGGTTGAACTAGTTGTCTTTGTCTAAAACTCTTCTAATTATTATTATTTAGTAAAGTTGGTTTAACAACTTATTTCCTATGAAATTTTCTAATTTTTTTTCTCCATATATTTTGGAAATGTTTGAGCTTATGTCCTTCAAATTTTGAGCACATTTTAGGCAACACATGAATTTGATGTATAATTCCTGAACACACGGCCTGGTAGCAAGGAAGGATTAGCAATGCAATTGAGTTATGAGTATTTGGACTTTGAATTATCTACAGAAGCTTTGCACGAGTGGAGCAAGGATCTTGAAGGATGACCAAAGACCCAATGTAAGCTTCTACTCATGGATTGGAACCACTCAATGGAAGCTTCTACTCATGTAAGCCTAAAGCATGCGTTCTCGCATTCTGTGACCAAAGACGAAGGCTGCTCCGATTCGTTAATCCAAAGTTGTCAGGTAGGGAAAATGTTTTCACACAACTCGCATTCTTGTCATTCTGAATTTTGTTGCATCCCAGAATCTCTTATGCTGGGATACATGCCTTTGATTGTCTATCATTAAGGATATCAAATACTAGATGTGTATTACTGCAATCAGCTGGAAACATTCATTTCAAAGTCTCAAAAGGCTAAACTTTCAACCTATCCAAGCATACTGACAATCTCGTTTTACTAAGGGTCTGTTTGGTACTCTCTTAAGACTGGGAGATTTGAAGGGAAATTTTTTTCATGCAGCTAATTATAATAATTTAGAATTACTTGTTTTCTTGTTTGGTATGTATTGCAAACGATTAACAACAGATAACTAGAGCTTCCCAGTTACATAAGTAAACCATCCTTAACTATATGAAAAGCCATCCCAATAAACAGCCGTAAACTAAACACCGAATATCCTTAAACAAAAAAAGCCATGACAACCTGAAATTCTCACTGTCTCATGCACTCCGATAGGCACCGTTAACATTGAGCCAAAACCCTTGTACCTGATGCACCAAACAAAACAAAAGTTCCATCCAACAGCAGCCACAATCTCTATCAAGGACCACACTAAAACGTTGGCCTTTGAATGACAGAGCAAACGCCAAAACAGGACCAACACAACTGAATCAGCCATCGTGAACTGCCTTAGCAATTTTCATCAGAATTCAAGGAGAAACATCAAATCACCAACCCATCAGAACTCCAAGATTCAGGCACACCCTTAAACTTGCAGGAAAGAGATACTGAGCGTGTTCCACAGAGAAATCCAAAAGGCTTAAGAGATCACAATGTGAGAGCTCTGAGACAATGAGAGAGCAAAAGAGAGAGAGTGAGCGAGGGCCAAATAAGAAGGGTCAGGATTAGTTGGTCCTCCCCATATGGGGGACCAATCTTGCTCCACCCTTATGCTACCATTAGATATAATATTAAAATAAATGGATGGTTTAGATTCAACTCAATTTCCACCTCTCCAAGTGAGTTGGTTCAAACCATTGTAGTCAATCCTGGATCACGGCGCATCACGGCCGACCCCAAAAACGCTATAGCGGTATAGCGGATAGCGGGATGACCGCTATTTCATAAAAATATGTGCAAATATTATGCATTTTACATATAAGTACATAACACATATAAATGTTCAAATAAAAAAAAATTCCCTGATTAAACTCAATCATCTAATAATTTGAAGGCATATCATATTCATATATCATACTCTAAATTCTAAAATCATGAATCATCATCATGTTAGTGTATAAATAAGAGTCATAAGGCCAAGCAAAAAATAGAAGATAATAGTTAAAGCTAGTTCCCATTCCCAAAAGGCCAAAACTAAGGATCATAAGGCCAAGCAAAAAATGAAAGAATATAACACTAGTTCCATTTCCTAAAAGGCCAAAACTACCTATGTTTTTTGGACTATAAAAAGTAAAAACTAAAAACATTCTTCCCCATCAATGAGTGAGACAATTATCAATCATCATCATCATAATCATCCCCCACAATCAAATTCTCTTCATCACTTTCCCCTCCACTAGACCTAGACTTAAAAATCTCTTCATATTGACTCTCATTCTCATCTGACTCTGTTTCCTCCTCCTCCTCATCATCAAAATATTCTTCTTCTTGATCTTGCATAGGCTCCTTCCCTTTCTTTCTTGATGACTTAGAAGTCTTTGCAGCGATAGTAGGAGTAGGCCTCTTTGATCTTGTAGCAAGCCTAGTGTTTTGGAAAGGCTCACTGGCACCTACTGCAATAGAAACATCACCCCACGTTAAACCATCATCATCATCAAACACTAATTTATCCTCAGCACCTTCCTTGTCCATTTGTCCAACCAACCATTCATTGCATTCATCAAGATCACGAAGGACAATTGGATCAATCACATCTCTACAATCAAAACGCTCTTTGAGGTTTTGATTGTACTTGACATATACTAAATCTTGCAACTTTTGATGCTTAAGCTTGCTTCTTTTCTTTGAATGAATCTTATCACAAATTCACAATTCAATTCAAACTTCAAAATTAGTTCTAAGCCACTAAATGGAACTTTGTATAGGAGAATAATGTGATAACTAATAAAATTTGCTTACGTGCTCAAAAGTGCTCCAATTTCGCTCACATCCCGATGAACTACAAGTCAAACTTAGCTCCTTGATAGCAAATTTCTGTAATGCAGGAGTGGATGATCCATAATTCTTCCACCATTCAGCTGTGATTCAAAGCCAATTAATTAACATTGGTATTTGCTATGTTTATTAATAATCAATAATGAAATACCAAATACATATATATCTTAAACTCTTACTGGGAGCCAGTGTTTTCCTATGTTTTATTGCAAACTTTGATCCAAACACCCGTTCAGCCCTCTTGTAATAAGGTAGCTCCAATACAATCTTGTCAGCTTCCTGTTCATCTCTAACCAATCTCTCAATACATTTATAAAGTCCTTGCATCACTTCTTCATCAAACTCCATACTTTTGTTGCAATAATAAAATTAAGGATTTTGGAAAATGCCCAGCTGCATGCAATGGATGATGAAGTTGTGACTCCCATCTTCTATCAATAATAGCAAACACATCCTTATACAACACTTTTTTTTCTTTGAAAACTTGTTGGATAGTTTCCTTAATCCGATATATTGTTTCATAGATATATCCCAAGACAGACTTTTTCTCATTATCAACAAGCCTAAGGACATTGACAAGTGGCCCCATAATCATTATAGAATATTGCACATCATTCCAAAATGAAGCTAGCAATACTATATCACTTGCCCTATTTACCTTCACTTCTTTGGCTGAATTGGACATCAACCACTCCTCTGAAGTGAACATCCTCGTAAGGTTGTGCTTTTGTTTGAACAACCTTTGCAAGGTAAGAAAGGTTGTAGCAAACCTTGTCACTCCATGCCTGACCAATTCCATATTGTTAGTAAACTTTCTCATAATGTTCAAAGCCAATGTATGGTTGTAGATGAAGCCCACAAGATGTATTCCTCTTGAGATTGTCTTCTTAACTCTAGGAAGCTTTTCAATGTCGTCCAATATCAAGTCCACACAATGTGTAGCATATGGAGTCCAAAAGAGATTCTTCCTCTTAGTTTCAAGTAGTTTGCCTAAGAAGAATCAAATTAAATGAAACTAGATAAGTGGCCAATAATCAAAGCAAATAAAAAAAAAGCAATTAGACTAAGTTAGCAATTCTTACCGGCCAAGACATAATTACTTCCATTATCAGATACCACTTGAACAACATTTGGTTCTCCAATCTCTTCCACAAACTTATCCAACAACTGAAACACTTTTTCTCCCGTCTTCATGTAAGCGTAAGCATCAACACTTCTTACAAACATTGTCCCTTCTAGACAATTCACCATGAAATTGATTAAGGTCCTATTCTTCCTATCTGTCCAAGCATTTGACATAATTGTACATTCAAATTGCACCCATTGTTCTTTATGGCTCTTCAACATGTCTTTTGTAAACTCCAACTCCTTTTTAAGGAGTGGAACTCTCAACTCATGGTAGCTTGGAGCCTTAAGATGTGGACAATAGTTTCCAACAGCTTCAAGCATCATCTTGAAGCTTTTTGATCTTGCAACGTTAAAAGGAATCCCATTCCTATAAAAAAATCTAGCAATGTATTGGATGGTTCTTTTCCTTGCCTCTTTGTCACAAGCATCATTGATGCTTGTTTGCTTATGAGTTTTCCCAAGTTTCATTTGTACTTCATGATTTTTCAAAAGAAGCAAATCCATGGGGCCTTTCACATTTGGTCCTTTCTTGGGTGGCCTAAGAGAAGACTGTATTGTAAATAAAAGCCTTTTCCCATTTATAATTTGATGAATTTCTCATACTTCCTCTTGCTCATCCTCATCTTCTTGCATCTCCGCTAAATATGCTTCCTTCAAAGCATTTTTCTTCTCCAAAGCTTCTTTGAGAAGCTGTTTCACTTCTGGGGGAACCTTTCTACAAGAATCAACATCTCCCTTCACACACATTTGGTGTCTTTTGGCTCTAGTGATTCCACCCGTAGTCACTTTTCCACAAAAATCACAATTGACACTCTTCCTATTATTAATATCTTTCAAACTATTCCATTGCCATGCAATGTCAATATTATCACCAGTGGGTTTCATTAAACCATGTGAAGAGGGAGTAGCACCTTGTGATGGTACTGCCATGACTAGAAGTCTGAAACAAATAGAAATATAAAATAAAATAGGGGAATGACAGTATGACACAATAGGATAGGATCATAGGACAATGAGTGAATTAGAAAAAAAAGAAAAGAAAATAGAAATATAAGGGGCTAAAGCCCTAAAGTTTGAGCACTGATGAAGCCTTGAAACAGAGGAAAAAGATGAAATAAAAATAATAGAATCTACTGCAAGAAGGATATGGAGAGAAGGAAAAAAAAGAAAAAAAGAGTTGGCTTGGGAATGAAGGAAAATAGGAGAAGCATTTAAGTAGGAGTCACCTGTTACAATGGAGAAAAGCTTCAGCCACCGAAATCAGGGAGGTTGTCGGTCACCGGAGCAAGAGTTGCCGTCAGAGTCATCACCGGAGGTTGCTGGTCGGTTGGATGCTGGAGCAAAACGTGCAGGGGAAGAAAGTGAAAAGCAATAGTGGAGAAAAAGGAGCAGTAGCTAGGTGTTTGACTTTGGAAGTTTGAACTTTGAACTTGGTTAAAAAATAAGGTATACTTTTACTGGACACTATCATTTTACCCCTCAGTAAATGGGCCTCACAAAAAACGGGCCAAAATCCATGCTGGTTGCAAGAAACGGGTCAAAAGGCACAAGCTTCCCCTCAACCTGAAGCATAGCGACCGCGACTCCCGCTATTGTACCCATGACACCTCGCAATTCACGGCCGCGACTCCTGTGAACGCCGCCCGCTTTGTAACGAGCTCCCAGTAGCGACGAACCACCACGACGCGCCGCAACGGTGCTATAATGCAGTTATCGCGCGCTATTGACAACAAAGATTCAAACCTATGATCTTTATGTTAGTCATTAGAGTTAGTTTCATCAAAATACAAAATAGTTCATGATTTTAGAGTTTATTTCAAGAACAATTGTATTTTTGCTGATTTATGAAACTGTAATTTTCATAATAGCATGAATTGTGTTTTGAGAAAACTCATGGGACGATTATTGATGAAATGATTTTATGTAGAAATAGTTATAATTGTAGTTACTAGAAATATATGATTATTAGAATGATTTCTATGTTAAATTGATTATCAATATGATTATTGGAAAACTTTATGACTCTAAGGAATGTTATTATGATTTTAGAGTTTTCAAACCTATGAAAGTATGCTGTTAAAAGATGATTTAGAAACTCAGGCATAAAAGAACTTTAGGGTATGAATTTTCACAAGACTTAGGATAGTTGGCGGCCACATACTCTGTGGATTGAAATCACAGTGTTTACAAACGGGTGATCTCTTGGACATGATCTCAAAGCCATAGATATGCTAAGGTCAGACTAGTAGAGTTATATAAATTCACGGTTCTCAGAATAGTTAAAGATTTTAAAAGTTTTCAGATTTATTGAAATTAAGAACAAACTAGTTTGGATAGTAGCTATAGAGAAACAACTAATGATTTAACAGTTGGAATTGATTGTTAATCTTGATACCAAGTTATCTTTAAAGGACAATCTCATAGGGTAAAGCAAAGATGGAACCTATTTAGGTGTCTGAATTCGATTCTTAGAAACCATAGAGCAGAGAAATTATTAGACCATGAATAATAGGCATAATAAGATATTTCTATTTTTCTATTAAGATACTGCTGTGTGAAATTCATGGAAAACCATGACTTTGATCATATATATATATGAAATATTTTAGAATTGTGCTAGTGTTATTATGATTTTATGCATTATATTCAAGGAAGCACCGACGCTCTGTCAAGTCGCTGCACAGCTTGTCACGAATTCGATTTGGGAGCGTGATCGGCACGTGAGGAATCTCATCCCCACGTAAGCCTTTTAGGTGACGTATCTTTCTAAATGCATAAAATAGTATAATATCATACTTAAAACGAAATTTTTCTTACAAATCTATATCATTTTCTCTAATTAAAATATAATAGTCAAATCTCTAAAAACTGAAATATTCATATATATAAATCTAATACATTTTTTTTTTGTCATGCTTTAAAATCTAAGATTTGAAGACTGAATCATAAACTCATTATCATTAGCTTTCATATAAATCTCTAACCATAGCCCATATTTCAAAATACATTATAGAGCTCTAAAACGTATAGGGAAAATACATAACCTCTTAAATTATCAATAACATCTCAAAATACATGTGTGGCTTGGATCCTGCTTGCAAAACTACTGGAGCACTCTAAACTAATAGAAATCCTAAACTAAGCCTTACAACAATGCAAAGCTTACCAAGGGATAACTGCAGCTACTAGATCGGTGGCTAAATGACGTCTGTACCTGCAACTATGAGAGGAAGGGAGAGGGGTGAGTCAATCTGACTCAAGTGAGTGAGCTCTCACTCATCACCCACATGGGACAACCAAGAATATACATAATATAATATACATGCAACAATAATGATTCATTTCATATTTAAATACATAGCTAGCTCTAGGAAAACACTTTTCATTCCATGTATTTATAAATAAACATTTCCAACTCAAAAATCAAGCATGAAATCATTTTAACTGAGGGTGCGGCAGAGCGTCGGGAAACAAAGATGCTGAATATAATAAATATATCACAACAATAAAAGCTATAAAATTTTAAACTATGAAGTGAGACTGCCTGGCGTAATCGTAGCTCCTGCTGAATCTGTAATAGTCCCTCTCGGACAAACTGTGGGCACCTAACTAGGTCCCGTTTTCTGTAACTGCTGGGGGCGAAACTGTCCTCTAACGGACAACTTGGTACCAAGGTTAACGATCTCTTCACGGTAGTTAACTAACTGCCTGCATTTCCTTATCTCTACCTGGCTAAACTAGTTTGACAAAAGAAAACTATAGTTGAAAAGTGGGTACTCTGTCCCTGGCGAAGCAGAGCCCCTAAGTTCTTAGTACTCTAAGAGTTCTGAACTCATATAACTCTAACAATTTGACTTTAGCATAACTGTGGCTATGAAAATCGAGCCCAAGGGTTCACCACTTGTAGGCATTCCGATTTCAAGCCCACAGAATATGTATCTGGCAGTTGCTAAAAATCATACTGAATTCTGTACCTCTTGGTACCATAAAACTAAATTTCTAAATTCATATCTTTACTAACATATTTCTCTATATACTTGGTAATTATGATATCATACTTTAAAATAAAAGAATTCGTAAGCATAAAAACTCTAAAATCAAGATATACATTTCTATTCCTAAAATTTAAACCACACTCTGGTGTTACATACCTCCAACATATAAATATATTAACTGGGTATTTAATACATAGCTTGAAATCTAAATTGTAAAAATATATAATGTCATAAATCCATAACATATATTTTACACTATCATAAGCCTCTTTAAATCATATAATTTCTTAATAAATCCTTTCTCAAACATGTAAAACATTTTCCATAGCACACAACATAGCAATCATGGTCCCATGGTTTTGCAAAACTCATTCTTTTATACTATCACAATAAACCATAATTTTCTAACTTGACGTAAGCATGTAAACTTCATAATATATATATTTTATCTCATCTCAAATTCCATATTTGTCAATCATTATGCAAGAAATATAACTCTAATGGGGAAACTAAGGCAATGAGGTCAAACCCACTCACCTGGAGGGAGAGGAAAAAGTGGCGTCAATTCCAACTGAGCTCCGGGGAGCTGGGAGGGCACCAACGTCAACTATTATAATCATAAAAACTCATCAATACTCTATGGATATCTCTAGATTGCTCTAACACAACTCTAACAACATTGGGGGAGCACCCCCCACTTGACAACAATGAGAGAAAACAAAGACCCATACTAAGAACATGAAGGAAATGGAAGAAAAGAGACCAAAATCTATCAACAACACATACCTTGAAGCTTGAGAAAGATGGATTAATGATTGATTTAGAGAAAAGAGAGAAATGGGGTTTTGGGGGCTGCTGGTTCGGGCAAAATTGGGGAAGAAAATGAGTGGGGGAGGGTTTAAGTATAAGGTGGAGGTCTCAGCAAGTGAAACGACGCGTTTTGCATCAAGCTGAAAATCGACACGCTATAGCGGTCTATGCCATTCCCCGCCCCCGTCCCTGTGCACTTATGACCGCTATAGCAGTCCAGGACAGCTATAGCGGTCTCCAGAGGCCAAAAAGAGTTGCAGCCATTGCTGTGACCGCTATAGCGGTGACAGTAAACTCAAATTTACAGAACTTTTGCTGTCATGATATCTGGTTACCTCTATTCTCATCCACTTATTTCCATATTTTGATTCTAAGTTAAATAACTTTAAACATAAATGTAAATAAGAAAATACCCCCCATTTGGATTCAAATAAAATATCTAAAAATTCAAAACCCCAACCAATCAAAATCTCATTTTTGAGTTCTAGTTCAAATTTTGGAATTCCGACGATTTTCTAAACTTGGGGACTAAAAACGAAATATTTAGAGGGTTCCAAAAACTCATTAAAAATCACTCTTCAACTTGTTTTTCTCTAGGGAACAATTACCGGGACATTTGATCCAAGAATATAACTCTAACATATAGCCCTCCAAGGAGGTGTAGGGCTCCAGACTTTGCAAAAACCTGCACTCAAGAATGAAAGTGGGTCCTGTGGGACCTTGAGGTCATGCAAAACTCGTCTACTGACACGTGTACCCCAGGTATTACAATCTTCCCCCCTTAAAAGATTTGGTCCCCAAATCTAAACAAAGGTAACTGAAAGTTCAAGGAGTTTGAATACTTAACCCACATGGGGTTTCAAGAATGGGCTTGAATGCCCAGAACATTCTGCATGATGCTCTAACACTCTGACATGATACTTTAACTGTATTAGCTAATACTCTGGGTGGCAATGCCATCCTATAGGCCATTGCTCCGCTATTCTAGCTGAGAATGCCATTTGTCACACCAGGGGCGGCTCCACCTCCAAGGGCAGCCCTTTCCCATCAAGGTAACAAAGGCTCCTATCGGGATATTTACACTGGGCGGCTCCACCTCTAACGGTAGCCCTTTCCACAATGCAAGTTCTAGAGGAAAAACTACACTCTACTGCCTCGTGCACGCAAGAGCTCTCGAAGATAGGGGCTAACTGCCACTTTTGTCCTTTGCTCTAGTTATGTCTCTCATGTCTGATATATACTGATACTAGGGGACTCTCAATCCTCAGTTCCTGAACTTTCTCTTCTCTATGCATGTGTTATGCATGAAAACCAAACTACTCTATTTGTCCTTGTAGAGAATGCAAAACAAACATGATATTCATATGCCTAATCCTTGATTATCACATTTCTATAATTAAAGGTTGTTATGCAATCGAATATCTACACTTCTTGTATACACAAATACCACATAATCACAAGTTCCAATAATATTGCACTGTTAAGTTGCTCTAATCATGTTTGTGCACTCCAACTTGAGTGAAAGCATCATACATGCATATAATGGTCTAATTCATGTCTTATAGCCTTAAAGTGCTAACACTTGCACACTTAACATAAAAAGGAAACATTCCAACTAAAACATGTTTCTAAATTCCTCCATTCCATTTTAAGCTACTCTAATAATGCTTGTGCAATGCCAACTTGAGTAAAAGCACCATACAAACCATCATACAAACACATGGGTCTATTTCACTTACATAAACTTTTGAAAACATTTCATCATGGATCAAGTTACTTGCTACGGGCATAAAACAATTTGTCTAAGAAACTTATACCTAGTTATCTTAAATCTTATTCAAGTAAAACATGCTTCCAAATTCTCTCTTTCCATAAGGCAAACTAATCATGGTAATGCAAGGTTAACGAAACCTCTTTGAGAAAATCCTTCCGTCTAGAATTTTCAAAACTTTGGCCAAGAGCCTCAAGTATTCATAAAACTTCTTTCAAAGGTACTAACATAGTTTCCAAATCACATGCTAAACTTATAAATCATGACAACATGATGGTACTTAAGCAAATTGGATCTCACTAAACATGAACTCTCAATATCATGGAAAGCTACTCTACTTCTTATTCCAAAAAGGCATATTAGAAAGAACATGCATGTGCATGAAACCAAATGCTTACCCAACATAAATATACCATTCATGCACTTTAGTTCATGCATATGATTAAAAAAAGAAGTCACATGCAACAACCGAAGCAATTGATACAACTAATAAGAATAATGATTTGAATAAATACCCAAAACTATGCTAGCATTTCATACCATGTTGTTCACATAATGGGCATGCATGCCATAATCATATCATGCAACATCACAATGGACATTCAAAACATGTATCTCATATCAGACTAAAATCACAATTGTAAACATAATCTAAGAAGTCTTGCATCTTTAAAATGGGACATGCATGTGAGTCATGACATTAAAATCACTTAAGGCAATTTAACACATAAATATCAACCATTAACCCTGTTGGATGCCTACATGCACGATTCGCAATTCAACGTGATTCTACCTGGCTTTGAGTCACTCGCCTGGGAAACTCCATCAACTGGGGCGGCTGTATCGCTCCCAACTGCAGGGTGGAAAGGCTGTATTGGGGCGCCAGACTGCTCTGGCCACTGACTAGCTGTTCCCTGCAACAGTGGGCAATCCTTTTTCAGGTGCCCTTCCTGACCGCATCCATAGCATGCGGATAAGCCTCTTAGGCACTGGCCCTGGTGGCGTTTCCTACAAATCTGACAAGATGGGGGCGGCCAATTGGCCTGCACTAAACTGTGCCCCTCTAGCTGGTTGCTTTCTTGATTCGATGGATGGGTGATACTAGGACACGTCGGAGAAGGTACTAAAGGGGTGGCCCTGAGCGATGGTGCCCATTGTTGAATTCTGCTTAGGCCAGTCCTGCTCGGCTGCGCTCTTTGCTCACTCGCTCCAGCTCTAATATGCTCACTGACCACCTCCGCTAGATTTAAAATGGCTCTTTCAAGATGCCGGATGCTATTGGTGCTGACTGATGTGGCGCCACAGCAATGGTAACGACGATGGCGATGACGATTCACAAGTGGCATAGCTCACCTAAGGAGAAGTGAAAACTTAGGATCGGATAAAGAGTTCCAAGAAATGACAAAGACTTTAACTGAACCTAGACATGACTGACTCTTCCTCTAGGCCTCAAATAACATCACGTTAGTGCAAATGGCCGCGGTTCCATTCACATAAACATCATGCTATTTGTGGACACTTGCTCCAGTACTATGCAAGGAAACCTAATGCTCTGATACCACTTTTGTCACGACCCGATTTGGGAGCGTGACCGGCACGTGAGGAATCTCATCCCCACGTAAGCCTTTTAGGTGACGTATCTTTCTAAATGCATAAAATAGTATAATATCATACTTAAAACGAAATTTTTCTTACAAATCTATATCATTTTCTCTAATTAAAATATAATAGTCAAATCTCTAAAAACTGAAATATTCATATATATAAATCTAATACATTTTTTTTTTGTCATGCTTTAAAATCTAAGATTTGAAGACTGAATCATAAACTCATTATCATTAGCTTTCATATAAATCTCTAACCATAGCCCATATTTCAAAATACATTATAGAGCTCTAAAACGTATAGGGAAAATACATAACCTCTTAAATTATCAATAACATCTCAAAATACATGTGTGGCTTGGATCCTGCTTGCAAAACTACTGGAGCACTCTAAACTAATAGAAATCCTAAACTAAGCCTTACAACAATGCAAAGCTTACCAAGGGATAACTGCAGCTACTAGACCGGTGGCTAAATGACGTCTGTACCTGCAACTATGAGAGGAAGGGAGAGGGGTGAGTCAACGGACTCAGTGAGTGAGCTCTCACTCATCACCCACATGGGACAACCAAGAATATACATAATATAATATACATGCAGCAATAATGATTCATTTCATATTTAAATACATAGCTAGCTCTAGGAAAACACTTTTCATTCCATGTATTTATAAATAAACATTTCCAACTCAAAAATCAAGCATGAAATCATTTTAACTGAGGGTGCGGTAGAGCGTCGGGAAACAGTATGCTGAATATAATAAATATATCACAACAATAAAAGCTATAAAATTTTAAACTATGAAGTGAGACTCTGTCCCTGGCGAATCAAAGCTCCTGCTGAATCTGTAATAGTCCCTCTCGGACAAACTGTGGGCACCTAACTAGGTCCCATTTTCTCAGAATCTTGGGCTTAAACTGTCCTCTAACGGACAACTTGGTACCAAGGTTAACGATCTCTTCACAGCCGTTAACTAACTGTCTGTTTCCTTATCTCTACCGGCTAAACTAGTTTGACAAAAAGAAAACTATAGTTGAAAAGTGGGTACTCTGTCCCTGGCGAAGGTAGCCCCTAAGTTCTTAGTACTCTAAGAGTTCTGAACTCATATAACTCTAACAATCTGACTTTAGCATAACTGTGGCTATGAAAATCGAGCCCAAGGGTTCACCACTTGTAGGCATTCCGATTTCAAGCCCACAGAATATGTATCTGGCAGTTGCTAAAAATCATACTGAATTCTGTACCTCTTGGTACCATAAAACTAAATTTCTAAATTCATATCTTTACTAACATATTTCTCTATATACTTGGTAATTATGATATCATACTTTAAAATAAAAGAATTCGTAAGCTTAAAAACTCTAAAATCAAGATATACATTTCTATTCCTAAAATTTAAACCACACTCTGGTGTTACATACCTCTAACATATAAATATATTAACTGGGTATTTAATACATAGCTTGAAATCTAAATTGTAAAAATATATAATGTCATAAATCCATAACATATATTTTACACTATCATAAGCCTCTTTAAATCATATAATTTCTTAATAAATCCTTTCTCAAACATGTAAAACATTTTCCATAGCACACAACATAGCAATCATGGTCCCATGGTTTTGCAAAACTCATTCTTTTATGCTATCACAATAAACCATAATTTTCTAGCTTGACGTAAGCATGTAAACTTCATTATATATATATTTTATCTCATCTCAAATTCCATATTTGTCAATCATTATGCAAGAAATATAACTCTAATGGGGAAACTAAGGCAATGAGGTCAAACCCACTCACCTGGAGGGAGAGGAAAAAGTGGCGTCAATTCCAACTGAGCTCCGGGGAGCTGGGAGGGCACCAACGTCAACTATTATAATCATAAAAACTCATCAATACTCTATGGATATCTCTAGATTGCTCTAACACAACTCTAACAACATTGGGGGAGCACCCCCCACTTGACAACAATGAGAGAAAACAAAGACCCATACTAAGAACATGAAGGAAATGGAAGAAAATAGACCAAAATCTATCAACAACACATACCTTGAAGCTTGAGAAAGATGGATTGATGATTGATTTAGAGAAAAGAGAGAAATGGGGTTTTGGGGGCTGCTGGTTCGGGCAAAATTGGGGAAGAAAATGAGTGGGGAGGGTTTAAGTATAAGGTGGAGGTCTCAAAGAAGTGAAACGACGCTGCTTTGCCTTCGCTGAAAATCGACACCGCTATAGCTGTCAATGACCGCTATAGCGGTCTATGCCATTCCCCGCCCCGTCACTGTGCACTTATGACCGCTATAGCGGTCCAGGACCGCTATGGACCGCTATAGCGGTCTCCAGAGGCCAAAAAGAGTTGCGACCATTCTTTGTGACCGCTATAGCGGTGACAGTAAACTCAAATTTACAGAACTTTTGCTGTCATGATATCTGGTTACCTCTATTCTCATCCACTTATTTTCATATTTTGATTCTAAGTTAAATAACTTTAAACATAAATGTAAATAAGAAAATACCCCCTATTTGGATTCAAATAAAATATCTAAAAATTCAAAACCCCAACCAATCAAAATCTCATTTTTGAGTTCTAGTTCAAATTTTGGAATTCCGACGATTTTCTAAACTTGGGGACTAAAAACGAAATATTTAGAGGGTTCCAAAAACTCATTAAAAATCACTCTTCAACTTGTTTTTCTCTAGAGAACAATTACCGGGACATTTGATCCAAGAATATAACTCTAACATATAGCCCTCCAAGGAGGTGTAGGGCTCCAGACTTTGCAAAAACCCAGACCCGGCAACAGCAGTGGGTCCCAGGGGACCTTGAGGTCATGCAAAACTCGTCTACTGACACGTGTACCCCAGGTATTACACCAGTGTCGGATGAGGCGAGACGGCGGACACTGACTCGACTTAATGGATTCCCGTGTCAAGGTCGTGTCCGGTTCGGGCCCCCCTTTTTCACGACCCGAGTTGTCTGGCACGGGTCGGACTCGGGTCAGACGCGAATCGGAAAGAAAAAAAAATCTTAATTGAACCATCATAAAATAATTTGAACTGATATGATTTTATCTTTTTTTATTTTTTTCCCCTTCCCTTTGCACAATCAACATACTAACATTCCTCTTTTTTCTTTTTCTTTTTTTCTGGACCTTGGAGAAGGAGATTGTTTTCTCTAAACTTTGAAGCTAGTTAAGCAACCACCCATTGAGGCACCAACCAGTGGCAACTCACAACCAGTGCCAAACTTTGAAGCCTTTAAATTCGGCTACTACTCCTCTTTCGACCCAAACATAAGCTTGTTAGGCAATACCTCAATATCTAGTCACGTAAACGAACTGACAAGGAACACCACTTAGAATTGCAGAAACAGTGTTGGTCGGGCATCGCATGTTGGCTGGGCATCGCATCCAGCAACTGTAACTCTGTGAGTGACTGAGTGTCTTCTCTTGTTCTTAACTTCTTATGTTCTTATTTTTTTTTCTATGGAGTCTAGAGTGTGTGTGTGTTAATAGTGTTGAATTGTTGATGAGGTTAAGAGAATGAGAGGTTATGCAGTTTCACGTTTTTTACATTCAACATTCTTTTTTAAAAAGAAAAAAAAATAAAAAAGATGAGTGGTTGGTAATCAATTGCACTTGGAGAAGAGAGATGAAATATCTTTGGTGGTGTACAGCTAACATAGTCTAGTGCACGTGATTTATTAATGGTGTTCTTTATTTCTTATTGGTTGGTAATCAATTATAACTTCATTATACACTATTAATTGTCGGCTATCATTATACATTCATGATGAGCATAGTGTATTAGTGTATGACATATACTTAAATTATTTTTCTTTTCACCTTACAAGTTACAAACTTACAATAAGTTAGTAACACTATTTATTTTTTTTAATTTTGCAATATAATAGATAAATTATTATTGTACATATTTTTATAATTTTTATATTATCATATAAGTATTTTATTTCTTCTTTTAGAATAATGGCATCTCCAAGTTCAAATGCTACCTCCAGTATGGTTATGTTGAGCAAATATGTATCTTCTAAAAATCAAGATTCCAAATATCCTCTTTGGACATATGTTAAGATTCTAAACAAGAATGCAAGTGTTGGTGGTGGAAATAAAAGTTGGCAATGCAATTTTTGTGATAGAGTGATCATTGGATCATATTCAAGAGTCAGGGCACATTTATTGAAAATACCAAGAAACGAGGTTGCTACTTGTAAGAAGGTAAACAACGACTATTTGTCAGAATTGAAAAAAATTGATGAAGAGGCTACAAAAGTATTAGAACGACCTCATGTTCCATTGCTTTCTGAAACTAGACATGTTCCTTCTAGCTTTGGCTCTAGTTATGGCTTTGATGGTTTTACAGGAAAAAGAAGAAATCCAAGTCCTTTGGAAAGAGCTTTTAATAATGAAGAAAGAGCTCAACTTACTGAACAAATTGCTAGGATGTTCTATTCTGTTGGTTTGCCTTTCCATATTGCTAGAAATCCTTATTATACTAGTTCCTACACTTTTGCAGCAAGTCATTCCATCTCTGGCTATAAACCTCCAGGTTATAATGCTTTGAGAACAACCTTATTACAAAAGGAGAAAGCGAATGTTGAAAAAATGCTTTAACCAATCAAAAGTTTGTGGAGTTCAAAAGGTGTTAGCATTGTTGCTGATGGGTGGACTGATTCACAGAGGAGACCCTTAATTAATTTTATGGCTGCAAGTGAAGGAGGTCCTATTTTTTTGAAGTCCATTGATAGCACTATGGAATGTAAAGATAGGCACTATATGGCTCACTTGTTCAAAGAAGCAATCATTGAGGTTGGAGTTGATAATGTTGTCCAGCTTATAATTGATAATGCTTCTGTGTGTAAAGCTGCAGATTGTTAGTTGAAGATGAATATCCTCATATTTTTTGGACTCCTTGTGTGGTGCACACATTGAACTTAGCTTTGAAAAATATATGTGCTGCAAAGAATACAGAAAAAAATGAAGTTGCATACACTGAGTGTCATTGGATCACTTTGATAGCTGATGACGTTTCCTTTATTACACAATTTCATCATGAACCATTCAATGAGATTGGCTATCTTCAATCAATTTGTGTCATTAAAACTTCTTACTATTGCTAAGACAAGATTTGCATCAGTTATAGTTATGCTAAAGAGGTTTAAACTCATAAAGCAAGCTTTGCAAGAAATGGTCATCAGTCAAGAATGGAACACTTATAAGGATGATGATCAACAAAAAGCTACAACTGTTAAAGGTTTTCTCTTGAATGATCTATGGTGGGATAAAATTGATTATACAATCAATTTCACAAATCCCATTTATGAAATGCTGCGAGTTTGTGACACAGATGCTTCTACTCTTCATTTAGTATATGATATGTGGGACACAATGATAGAAAAAGTGAAAGTGGCAATTTATAGACATGAAGGAAAGAGAGCAGATGAGGACTCAACATTCTATGAAGTGGTTTATTCGATACTCATTGATAGATGGACTAAGAGCAATACCCCACTCCATTGCATGGACATTCTTTAAATCCAAAGTAAGTTTATATGTTACTAAATTATTTTTAAAATTTTATTTAATTATTTTAAATATTTATTAAATTTTTTTAAATTTTTATTAAATTATTGTTTAATTTTATTAAATTATTTTAAACATTTTTGAATAATTTTAAAAGTTTTATTATTATGTAAGATGTAGTTAAATTTATTTTGTGTAGGTATTATAGTGCACACTAGCTTCAAGGAGCTCCAAATAGAGTTGCTCCTCATCAAGATGAACAAATTTCTACAGAGAGGAATAAATGTTTAAGAAGATATTTTTAGACCCTAGGGATAGAAAAAAGATTACTATTGAATTCTCTAGATTTTCTTCAGCTGCAGACATATTTTCCAATTTTGATTCAATTAAAGATAGGTGGGCACTAGTCCCAAGATCTTGGTGGTCAAACTATGGATCTTCTGCCCCTCTTCTTCAAAAGATAGCATTGAAACTTCTTGTGCAACCTTGCTTTTCATCATGTTGCGAAAGGAAATGGAGTACATACTCCTTCATTCATTCTAAAAGGAGAAATAAATTGAATCCCTCAAAAGCTGAAGATTTGGTATATGTACATACTAATCTTTGACTGTTATCTAGGAGGAGTGAAGACTATAAATAAGGAACTTTCAAGATGTGAGATGTCAGAGTAGATGACAATAATTTTGATCTTGACACTTCATATCTATCATTAGATGAACCAAAGATTGAAGCTGTTCTATTTGAAGATGATGGACTTGGAGAAGAAGAGATTGACACTTTTCCTATTAATAATGAGATTATCCGAGTAGATTAAGTTATTAGAAAAATAATATTATTTTTTACTAATTATACTATTTTGAGATAATCTTTTTAATTTTTTATGCAAAATATATCTAATTTACATTTTATTATATTATTTGTTATTATAAAACATTATTTCTATGTTTTTTTATCCAACGTGTCCTCGTCGTGTCGTGTCATATTTTTCTAAAAAATTGTCGTGTCACCGAATCTATGTCGTGTCGTATCCATGTCACGTGTCGTATCCATGTTTCCTTGATCATTCTTTGACATCCCATGAAGGGGGGTTACAAGTGGGGATATACTCACTGAGTTTTGAATAAAACTCACCCCCTTTCTCCTTTCTCCCAGTTATAGGTACAGAAGTTGCTATCGATTCTTCCTAGCCATCATCTCCCTAGCAACACTAGAGTTTTAGTTGTTAAGCTTCACTTGGGTGAAGTGTTTATTATTTTGTTCTAGAATGCTTTAGTGTTATTGCAGGCAAGATCCTGGATCGTTAAGCATGTTTTATAGTCCATGCATATTATGATGTTATCTTGATTTGTATTTATCAAATTTTACCCTTCATGATTATTTTGTATATACAGACTTTATATATTTTATTGTTATTGTAACTTCAAACTTTAGAGACAGATTGTGAGGTTATGATCTTGATTATATGACTTAATAGTAGGCGATTTGTATGTAGAAAATGAAACTATGTTTTAAATAAACTATAAATAACTGTGTATATAGAGCAACACAGGTCATGAGACTTACATAGAAACAGAATTTCTCATGTACCGGTCACGTGGTCATAATGGGTCGTGACAATCATCTTGTTGATCAACAAAGAAATCGAAACCTCGAACAAGGCTAGCTCACAACTATGGCTTCGAATTTTGCAATAATGGTTCCAGAACTCGCGTTGCAAGCTCAGCAAGCTTAAACAAGCCATGTCATAATATGCATTTGAGTTCAGCACAAGATCACAAGGCGCATGAAAGGACAAGGGAGCATGAGGTGCTGGGGCAAACAATGGATGTGGAATTGAACCTCAACAACTCAAATGACTATCTTCGAGTGACAAATAACTCTATGATGCAAACATTAGGAAATGAGGCGTGACAAGCAAACATAAGTTTAATAGGGTCATCGTTGTGAATCTGAAAACTTTTATATTGGATCACATTTTGCTCGAAAGCCACATGCATCCTATATAGCATCTTCATAATTTGCTTGTTATCTTCCTCTAATTAGTCCAGTATTTAGCTCTGCAACTCTGATAAACCGATAGGTGGACTGACAAGCAAATAAGCTGAATTCTCACTACATAATGTCGTTATCTCATCTGTAATTGTAATTTCATAATTATGGTGAATAAGTAATACCTTTTTTTTTTTCATTTTTTCATTCAACTTCACAATGCACGAGTTGAATTTTGCAAATTGTGTGAGCTGAAAGGGCAAGGTCTGTGTATTGGAAGGGGCAAACTGAAGTCGATTTAGATATACTTTTGAACTGCGTAAAAGCCAATTTAGATAAACTTCAGTACATTTAAATTTTCCTTTGAAAAGGGTCAGTGTATATCGACACCAGACACTGCAAAATTCCCTTAAGAAGTCGTTCGAGATCGACTTCAGTACATTTGCTTTTTCCTCTGAGAAGTTGGTCGACATTATCTTTTGACACTGCAAAATTTCCTGAAGAAGTCATTCTAGATCGACTTCAATGCAATGGGAATATGCCCGTTGGTGTTAGTCCCTTTTTCAAAATCGATTTAGATCAACTTTTTTGTCATTTGAATTGATACAAGAGTAATGATATATGTACAATACAATTGTACAATATTCATATAACATAAGTATAAAACCAAAGAACATGATGTGCCTATTTCAATTTCTTATTTTTTGGACCCACCACCTTCTTTCTTCTTGTACTTACGTTTTATAAATATTGTACAATTATGTTGTGTATATATAATTATTCTTGATATAAATTGACTTCTATTAAAATCAATTTTAGAACGTTTTGTAACGATTTTGAAAACAAGACATTTATATTATTAATGCAGTATTGTAAAACTTGAACTAGATTGATTGGTTTGAGAGTGAACCAGCCAGGTGATAGTCTGAGGAGTGCGGCAAGTCAAACATGCAAAATAATCGAAGTGAATTGGTTTGATGACTCGCGAGTTTTTCCGCTCATTTCTTAATTCCAGTGAGTATTTAGAACTAGAAAATTACTCAATGATAAATTAAATACTCCTTTCATTCCTTAAAAATAGTTTTGATAGGATATCGCACTATTTTGGTACATTAAAATGTTAATGTATCTAATTATAATTCATGATCGGATATATTTGATCACAAATTATGATAAGAGATATTAGCCTTTTAATGCTCTAAAATGGCATGGTATTATTATTAAGAAGTAGAGGTAATATTTTATTTCCGGATGAAATCCCTGAAAAAGTTAAAGCACGGATTTAATGAAATTTTTAATTCACAAATGAGAAGCAAAGCGGTGCAGACACGCAGAAATTACCGCGAGTAGTCAAACGGGACTAGGAATGTGTGCGCGCGACGCAAATTGGGTAAGTAAGACAGAAGCTTTGGGAAAAGTAACCACAGAAAAGGTGCAGGAGTTGGCGCGCGTACGAATACGATTGGCAATACCACGTGGTAAGATAGATGCACTGCACAGAGCCAAAGCAGACGTCAAATGAATGATGATGCCACTACATTCTTTTTCTATGGGGATTGCATCTCACCAACTTGCACATCATTCTCACATTCTCTTTCTCTGTGATCCCATGCATAATAATCATAATAATATTTGCAATTACAATGCATCATCCTCATGAAATGATGCTCTGTCGCTGACGCGCCAGCTTTGATTTGAACCAAAGGAATATGATAAATATATTCCACGATGACAAAAGTAGCACAGGCCATTTCAATTTTGACACAAACTCACGAAATGCATTGGACCGAGACGCACACCCCCACTTGCTAATGGTTCTTCCCTTAGTACCCGCCGTGGTTTCTATCTCGTCTTCACCGCTCTCGGCCCATTCCCATATTAATCTGGTTTTCTGTCGCTTCGATTGGGATTCTCGGATTCCAACTCAAAGCATTCTTGGATTTTGGGAGCATCTTCGAACAGAGGAATGTTATTTTATCCAACAAAAAGATAGTATCCAACCATTAGATATAATAGATAAATAAAAATTGTGAGGATTATTTTCATATTTAATAATAATAAAATTAATATTTAATTTTTTATTTTTAAGTATTAAAATAATAATTTTACTTTAAATACTATTTTTTGATTTTCCTCTTTCTTTCTTTCAAACTATGGCTAGCACAACAAATACTTTCTTTATTTTTTATTTCATTAATATATTTCTTTGAATTTAACAAGTGCGTTTGATTTAGGATAAAAATTTATAAAAAAATTTTGTTAAATAAATTTTATATGTAATTTTACATATAAAATTTATTCATAATTTTTTTTTTCACAATTTTAGCACTCAACCAAAATATAATTTTAGCCAAATTCAAGTTCTTTATATTCGAACCAATGTCTTGTTTGTTCGAAATCTTACATATAAAATATAATAGAAAGTATAGGCTTTGTATTATTATTTTTATTCTTTTAATTAAGAAATCTTCTTGATTGATTCTTTTATGATAAATCCTCTTAATTGATATGTTTAAAACTTCTTCTGCTTCAAAATCTCACTTGCAAATATAGTCATTTGATATTGAATAAATTTCAGTAGAAGTTATTATGAGTAAAATTTTGAATTAATGGTGTGTTTGACATGCCCGATAAGATATGATCTGTAATATAAGATTTAACAAGATAAAACTTAATAATATAATATTCAATAAATTTTTAATATTATATAGTATTTGGTGTAACACAGTATAAAATATTATATTTTATATTCTATAATAGTATAATTTATTTACAAATAATCATAATATTATAAGTAAATATTAAATAAAACAAAATAATAATACTAATAAAAAGATTCTCTTATTTAGTTAAATACAGTTTTCAAATACTATATTTATTAAAAAATTTATTAATTAAAATTTAATTTATATTAAATATTATTATTTATTTCAATATTTCATAACTATTTATTATTTCAATAAATTATATATATAAAATATACTCTTTTATATATTTTAATATTTTCTTTTTCTAATCATAATTAAAATATTAATTCAAAAATAAATATAAAGAAAAATATATTTTTTTACTTATCCTTACTTTGATATATTTTACTAGTTGATAATTTATAACTTTCATATTATATATTATTTATTATTTATATAAAATATTTATTTGTTATGAATTTTGTTATTTTTATTTAGTACTTATCAATTGGAATTATTTTTATTTTTATTATAAGAATGAGATAATATATTATTTTTAACCGTATTTATTTGTCTTGAGAGAATTTTATTAAGAATTATTGTTATTTATATAGTTTTTAATTATTATTATTATTTATTAATTATTTTATTTTAACAAAATATTAAAAAATAAAGTGACCTTATACCTTAAAAACTAATCAGATTTAATCCAGCTTATCCATGTTAGATTAATTTAAATAAAATTTTAATGTAGACGACAATTATAATGGATAAACTTATACCTATATTGTCAGTCTTAAAAAAAAATGGATAAAGGCATAACATATAGTAAGGAGATTGCCATTTCATTTTGTTTATTGTCACTCCTAATTAATAACTTTTTAGTTTATTGTTCTAGAATATCTTTCCTTCTATTTTATAGTTAAACTTATAATGTTTTGTTATTTTATTATTATTCAAACTCTTTTTTTTTTTACTTATTCAAACTTATTACTATTAATATTGTTAAATAAATTTTATTTTAATATATCATTATTTGCATTTCTAAATTTTTTATTTTATGAAAAAGTGGTCATAATAATTTTATATGAATTTTGAAATGATAATTAATTTAATTTTAAAATGTTTAATATTGATTATAATTTTTATTAGTATATGACCACTAAATATTATAACTATTTTTACTTAATTTATTTAAAATAACTGTTTATAGGTAAATATCAAATTACCTTTTAAAATTTATAATGTAATAATTATCTACGATAATTAATAGTAAGTATGTTAGATACAAAATAATTAAATAACTGAACAAATAAATTGTAATATATAATATACTTACCCAATTGTTTTGATCTTTTGTGTATATATTTTAATTCAGTTATTAAATAAACATATAACAAATGTATACGAAAAAGAAAAACTAAACATATATAAGCATTTTCTTCGCCGATCTCTCAATTTTTACCATAGTTTTTTTTTATTTTTCTTCTTAAAAATTAATATAATACATTAAATTGGTCATATACTTGATAATTGTGTACTCTCCACAAGGATAAAGGTTTTGTGCTAATATTTGGCAATACTCCTTACATCTTTTAAGGTTTTTGAATAATATATAGAATACTAAATTCATTAAATAAAATGATAAATTATTATTGGATGATAGCAATTTTTTTATATTCATAGTCAGGGCGGAGCCTGGCATATGCTAGGGTGATCATGGCCCTTTAAAATTTCCAATTTTCATGTGTGTGTGTGTCTCTATATATATATATACATACTTGACCCTCTTAAAATATTTTATATGTTATAAAGATTTATAGGATGCCATACTATTATTATTTTAAGAAGGAATTAAGTTTAATATTTCAATAATTCAATTTTATCATTGTAGTTTTTTTTAAAAATTTATTATGATAAAAAATCTTGACAGACTTTTTAACGTCGTGATGGTAATTTATGAGAAAAATTATTATATGAAAAGAAAGTTGTTATGGGAATTTTTTTTTTTTTTTGTCTATTACATGAAGAGAAATGAGTTGGTCTATTACAATTCATTATTAATGTTAAATATTTTTCAACGCCGTGGTGATAGCTTGTGAGAATTCATTATGAAGAGAAATGTTTGGTCTATTAGATGAAGAGAAAGGAGTTGTTACATATATGATTTTTTTTGGTATTATATGAGAAAAATTAGTAAAGAAAAAAAGATTCTCAAAATAAAATATTACAGAAAAAAATGAAGAAAAATTTTAATATTATTAAATATGTATTAAACTAGAAATAACAATTCATTGCCAAAATAGAACTAGAAATAATTAGTTTAATTGCATGAAATATAATGAAAAGTATTTTAGAACAATAAACTAAAAGCTCATTAAATTAGGGAGTGACAATAACCACTCCCCATATAGTAATGTGTTTATCCTACCGTACCAAATACAGGAACCAAACACATCCTAATGATTATTAAAAAGATATATCATCATTCATGTTTTTGGAGTGGTGAATTGTGGTCTTCAGGTCATGACCCTGTTTTGATTCTCTGTCGTCAAATGATGAATTCGGGTTTTTTTAAAATTTTTAACAATTATTTGGAGATGTTTACAGACGTTAATTGATTTTTTTTCAATAACTAGAGTTCTTATCATGTTAAAAATGAAAGTTTAAATAAAAAATTTATTAATACCTAATGTATTAATGAATTTACCATTTGTAACATTTTTAATTTATTAATTAGAATCCAAATTTCAAAGCCCTTATTACTTTAATTTTTATTTGTTATTTAAGTTATTTCAAAAGAATTAATAAACTCATTACACAACAGGGAAACGAAACTTTCATTTGATTGAATTCGACGTTACTGAAATTTTTAATTAACACTTTATTAATATCTTTACTCACTTTTTAATACTAAGGATAAAAGATTCAAGTAAAAATGCTGAAGTGTATGAAAAAAAAAAACCGCAAGTCGACGGCTTACTTTTTTTTTTTTTTCTTTCTCTCGTTATATCATATTTTAAGCCTCCTCTCCACACATTACAATAATTAAGAAAAAAAATTGTAAGCCTTTCCTGATTGGTTGTGACTGCATAAAATTAATATTGCTTACAATCAATATTTTTCTTTGAGTTGCTGTTAAAGGTGGGGTGGCTTTGTACACCACATTATGTATTAACAAAGAAGGAAAAGAAAGAGTAGTGCAGGCAAATAAAATCTCCAGTTTCCGTTAGCATTTGTTTTTTGTCGCCATTTTACAAAATTCCATTACAATATTTTCTTATATGTAATAATCAAAAGTAAATAAAATGGACATTTGTTATAGCTCTAAAAAAAAAAAAATTCATTAGAAGAATTTCTTTTACATATGTGATTTTTACATTTTTGGATGTATGTATATTTTTTGGGTTTCTTCGATACCCTATAAAATTCAAGGATATAAGTATATTTTAGTTATTTTTGACTATTGCTGAGCCATATATCACACTAACTCAAGTTTTATAAATCTATCAAATCACAACCATTAATTACAAAAGGTGTATTGATACTCTATGGATATCAAAACAATAATCTTTATTTTTTTGTACAACAAAATTTTAAAGCTAACAAGATTGGACCCATGACTATATGCATACAACTCAAATCTTTTAATACTTGTCCAATTCTAATGACTTATGGATATGTATATTTAATATGCGGTTTGAAAATTATAAATTAAAATTGTAGCTGGACTTTCATAAGCTTTCCTACAGGTGTATGATTGTTTTGGTTGGATTGCTTGCATGGCTAAGAACTGTTCCGGTAAAGGGTTTTATCACAACTAACGACTATTTGTGGTAATAGATCACATGTGAATTACTTAGCTCGATTAGTTACAGATTTATTATGGAAATTGTTAAGTTAATTGAGCACTTGAGCTGGTTGTGTATTTTATCTAGTGCACCCTATTGTATGGTACTTTGGTGTGCCACCTCAACAATTTGTGAATACAACTGATTTCATCTTGATATTTGTGTGCAACTAAGATATAATATATTCATTTTTTTTTCCCCAAATACACAAATATCAAGATGGTATTAGTCGTATTCTCCCCTCTCCACTTTAGTTTTTTCCTCTTTCTCTGTGAGATTCTGTCACTATTTTGTAGAGAAATGTTATTGTAATGCATATATTCGACGCACTATGTCAACACATATGTACGGAAATGGGGGAAGAATACTGTGCACTATCACTATGAAATCATACAATAGGGTAGAGGTGTAAGAAATAAAGAGAAAATAATGAAAGGAAAAAAATGCAGCTTGCATCCTCTTCCTCCCTTGAAAATTCAAACCCTTTTGTCATTCTCCTCTAACCTCACACTCTGAAATTGCAAACCCATCACTTCCTTCTCACCCCAAGCTCGCTCTCAAACATTCCCCTATTACTCCATCTCCACCCGAAACTTGCTCCCCCTTTGAACTTGCAATTGACGTCATCCATCTCTCTTAACCCACAAAATTTTACTCTGTTCTAGAACTCCCTTACCACCTCATTTCCTCTACCGTTGTGCATTGTCTGGTTGCCTTTCCTTCTGAGGTCTTGTTATTCATCCTTCTTGTCACGACTCGACTAGGGAACGTGACCGGCACGTGAGGAATCCCATCCCCCACGTAAGCCTTCTAGGTGTCGTGGCTCTCTAAATGCATAATTTATGAAAATATTCATTCTTGAAACATAGTTTCCTTTAGATCTTTATTTAAATTCTCATCCGGAACTGAATTTCTGAAATCAAAACTCTGAAATGCCTTACTATTTAAAGCTTTAGAGATCCTTTAATTCAATATTTGAAAATCTGTTCAATACATGCAAACTAAATCATCAATACACCACGTCTCTAGCTGTTTACAAAACTTTTTGTCCATACTTTACATTAAATCTCATGCACATATTCTGAGAACATATACATAAATAATTAAGTCTCTAAATTTATGTACATAGTCTGAAAATAATGCGTGGCTAGATCTTGCCTGCACATCTACTGGAGCACTCTACTCTAATGAAACTCTAAGCTAAGCCTTACTCCAAAGTAAGACTTACCACAGGGAAATTGATAGCATCTCTGGAATCGAAGTCTAACCGTCTCTGGACCTGCAACTATGAGAGGAAGGGAGAGGGGTGAGTCGATGGACTCAGTGAGTGAGCTCTCACCCATCACCCACATGGGACAACCAAGAATATACGATAATATAATATGCATGCATCACATTTAATATCTATATATGTAGTTGTATAACAAAACACTTTTCACTTTATATATTCATAAATACGCATAAAAAAAATTCATAGGAAATCCTCTCTAAGTTCTTACTCTAAAGAGAAATCATTTTCCATATATATACATAATAGCTCTTAAATCAAATATGATCTGAAATAGCAAATAATCTCTGAAAACATATTTATCGATAATCATAAGGACAATAAAGCTGGAAATCTCTAGTAAAACATAAAGAACAGTAATCTCATAGAGAAACAAGGATCTTTGGTTATGCCTCGCATAACAAAATATAAATTCTCTAGTTATGCATGTCAACCATGACATAACAATTTCTCTGATCTCTGGGATCCTTCTGGATCCAATTTGGACACCTAACTAGGTTCCATTTTCTGCTCTATGAGATTGTCCTCTCAGGACAACTTGGTACCAAGGTTAACGATAATTTTTCCCAGCCGTTAACTCACTGTTTGTTTCTCTATAGCAACCAGTTAGTCTCTAAATCACAAAATATATCATTTCTCTAAAACTTTGTGTTAGACTCTGCTCTGTAGTTTAAAACTCCACTATACATAAATTACTTTACTCTTAAAATCATTATGGTAATTCATAAAATCTCTAAATCAAGTCATAATCATATTCTAGCTCTTTTAATAAAATCATTTTAAATCTGAAAGGTGGGTGCTCAGTCCCTGGCGAACAAGAGCCCCTAAATTCTTAGTACTCTGAGAGTTCTGGACTCATACAACTCCAACAATCTGATTTTAGCATAACTGTGGCTATGAAAATCGAGCCCAAGGGATCACCGCTTGTAGGCATTCCGATTTCAAGCCCATAGAATATGTATCTAACAGTCGCTAGGAATCATACTGAATTCCGTACCTCTTGGTACTACAACCCGAAGTTCTAAATCCATTTCTCAGCTAATACATTTTAATATACTTAATATATCTAAAATCATAGTTCAAATTATTGGGGTTCTAAATCGTATAAAAATCTCTAGCATCATAATAATATCTCACGTCTTGAATCATAAACATATTATAAACTCTTAAAATATATTTGATGAAATAATAACTATTAAATCATATACTCTTGCACAAGTCTCTTAGAGTTGAACAATAAACATTTTAATAACATACAATCTATCAATCATGGTCCTATGGTTTTCTAAAATACATTTAAATACATTTTTCATGCTACCATCATAAATCATAAATTCCTCTAGCTTACATAAGCATGTAAAATCATAATATATACTTAGTCTTGTCTTTAACTTCATATTTAACATAATCATAATGCATGAACATATCAATAATGAGGAAATCTAAGGTTATGAGGTCAAACCCACTCACCTGGAGGGGAGGGAGGGGTGACGTCAACTTTAACTGAGCTCCGGAGAGCAGGAGAGGGCACCACGTCGACTAAAATAACCAATAAACTCAACATTAAAATTTATCAATACCTAAATAACTCTAATCTAGCCCTAACAAAGTTAGGGGAGCATCCCCACTTGACAAAAAGAGAGAAATAAAAATGCTCATTTCGAGAATGTGCAAGAATGGCAAAAATGGAGACAAGATCTTATAATATATACTCACCTTGATGATTTATGGGAGCTAGGTTGGAATGAGGTTGAAGAAAAATGAGAGAAAAAGAGAGGGGAGAGTTTCTGGTTTGAAGGATAAAGGAAAGAAAATGAAGGGGGGAAGCTTTTAACTCTTCATTCGCGTTTTTGTGGTGCGGGTACTGTGCACTTATGAGTTACTATGCACTTAAGTCCTCAGCTGTGACAAACTTGTCACAGCTGTGAAATCAGCCGTGGAAACCCACTCCCAGCTGTGGAATTACATTCCCAGCTGTGCGAAACTCATATCCAGCAGTGGGAACTCATTCTCAGCTGTGAGAACTTATTCTCAGCTGTGAGAACTTATTCTCAGCTATGAGAATTCATTCTCAGCTGTGAGAATTCATTCTCAGCTGTGGCAACTCATTCTCAGCTGTGAGAACTCATTCCCAGCTGTGGAGGCTCAAGCGCAACTATGGAGGCTCAAGCTCAGCTGTGAGAACTCATTCTTAGCTGTGGGAACTCTATGACAGCAACATTTTGCTGTCATCAAACACTTTCACTACTCTTTTGAAATTTCTAGCCGTGGATAGTAAGGTCCAACAGCCAGCCGTGGACAGCAAGGTCCAACAGCCAGCCGTGGACAAAGAACACAAAGAAAGCCGTACCGTGGGCTGACCACATAGCAAAGCCACCGTGGACAAAGAACACAAGAAGTCACCATGGGTAATGCTTGACAACACCAGCATCAGCAACAAGAGCCGTGGACAGCAATCGCGGATAGCAACAACTTGCTGTCATGGTATCAGCTTGTATCAGCAACATTTTGCTGATATAACAGCAGACATATTGCTGTCAGGATTATTTACTTCCTATTAACTTTAAAACATAAATGTAAATAAGAAAATACCCCCCATTTGAATTCAAATAAAATATCAAAAAAATCAAAACCCCAACCAATCAAAATCTTATTTTTGAGTTTTAGTTCAAATTTCAGAATTTCAGCGATTTTCTAAACTTGGGGGCTAGAAACGACACATCTAGAGGCTTTCAAAAATTCATTAAAAATCACATTTCAATTCATATCCCTTTAGAGAGCAATTACCGGGACTTTTGATCCCAAGAAAGTGGCTCTAACATATAGCCCTCCATTGAGGTATAGGGCTCCAGACTTAGCGAAATCCCGGACCCGACAGCATGGGTGGGTTCTGGGGGACCTTGAGGCCGTACAAAATGTAGTTACTGACACGTGTACACCAGTTATTACACTTCTCTACACCACCACTGACAATCTTTGCCATTGCAATCTCAAGCTTGATTGAGGTAACATCTCTCTCTCTCTCTCTCTCTCTCTCTCTCTCTCTTTTATTTTGTCCCCCTCCCTTTCTCTGTGTGTGTCTTTGTCCTTTACAAAATTTGGGGCTAGAGTTATTTTTTTGGTTTGCCCTAGAATATGTTGATTGTGGTGGTGGTGAGGTTGTCACATTTAGGATTTGAATGATGGAAAAAAAGACTTTTTTTGGTTTGATAAATATATATTTAACAATAAAGAAATATTCATTTTGTTTGTTGTCATATGGAACTTTGGGAACGCATATGTATATGAGAAAAAAAAAAGTAAATTGGGATCTATGTGTTGAATGTATAAAATTTGGTGGGAGAACCTGGCCCGATATTAAAGAGTTATAATTGTTTATCGTTGTCTAAAATCATGGGACTATTAATGACAAATACATGGATGTGAAAATGTTGCACTGGCTGTTGAGCAAGAAAAGATGATTTTATAAAACAGATTATTTTATATATGGCCATAAAATAGAAAAGAAGAAACAGCAATATGAAATTCTTCCTGAGACTTGAAAGGATATGGGGTACTCTAAATAATTAAATAAAATTTGTTATTTTTTCATAGAACTATCATCTAGGTAAACTATTTGTTGGGCATATACAATGGTTTGAGCATTAGATTCTTCTTTTGTTTTTCTTCTTTTCAAAATTCATAGAAAAGATATGTGTTTGATTAATTAGATATGAATCATACATTTTATGCCCATGTAATATGGTTTTAGCAAATTCCAAAAATAGTTCTTGTGTAAGTAGGCATACTATTATCTCACAATTAGTACAAGTTTTAGTGAAGTAGCATTTAGCATGTTCAAATGGTAATTCTAAAACATTTGGACCAACTCCTAGCTATTGAATGCATTCTTTCTACTATCTTTACGATGAATTTTAATATTCACATTAGTAAACCACATGTCTTTAGTATCGATCATTTAACATTAAATTCCTTTTAGAAAAAGGAGAATCTGATGCTGGTGTAATAAGACAAAGTTTTCAATGTTGTGTAAGGATCCTGATTTCCTACTTGTCTAGATTGTTGCATTTTATAAACTTATAATAGTGTCTGAAACTTGTGAAATCTTAAAAGAAGGCGATGGTATAAAGTTTGCTGGTGAAGAATAGGTATAGCTTATGAGTAATAGTTGCTATGTCAGAGAGGAAATAACTTCTTTTACTATTTAAATTTTAATAGATGTTGTTAATTAATGTGTTTTTTCACTGCTATATTATTCTTCTTGTTCTATGCACGACATTATTATTGTATGTCACTAGCCAATGCCAAACAATATTAGCAGAAGGTGTATTTGTATATATGACTAAATAACCACTCAAATGAGACTTCGTGATAATTTGCAACTTTTGTCTAGGAACCAATATTTTCTTTTCTAGTTTTTGTTTATATATTTTAGACCTAGGAACAAGGAAAGAAATGGATGGGATGAAGAAGAGGCTATTTTATGAAGTCAAAGTTAACACTTTCTCATTTTGTTGGGGTGCAACGCCAAATCTAGAATTCAACAAGTTTAGATTAGAAAGATGACAACAAGAATAGGGAGCAAAATGACGATTCAAACGATTCTCAAAAGCAAACAATTTGTTTTGGTGTTAAAAATGTAATTATGTTTTGGTAGAACAAGTGAGGAACGCTATGAGAGGTCTTTTATAGGGAGACTTTTCTATATGTGATGAAGAGATATATGAAGATTAATGATTTCAAGAGTGAGATATTTGAATTTATATGTATTTTCTTTTGTGTTAAGTATATGAATCAGTTTCTATTTCATTATAAAGATGATTGTTGTGTAGTTTGGTTATATTTTGGTTATTGTATTTCAAACCTTTGGATTTTTCCATTTTATAGAGTTTGAGTTTGTAATATTTATAATTTTCTACTTTGCTCCAAAGAAGACTATTGATTAGGTTTGTTGTATTTTGATTTTTAATGATTAATTGATGTGGTTAGAGCATATTGCCTAAGACAATGGAAACACTAGAGAATTCTTTGGTCTTAGAGAACATATTAGATGTTATGTTGAGTATCAATTTTTCAATGGAAATAGTCCATGAGTTCTCAAAAGTAGTTCTTTAACTCAATTTCTCATAAAAGTCTTATTTCCTTGAATATCAATAAAAACTGATAGAATACCAACTTTGTTAAAAGATTACTAACAAATTGCTGAGGAATCACCAACAAATTGAAACAACTTACCAACGTGTTTCAGTAAAAACTTCAAATCTCTTTGGTCTTACAACACATATTAGATGTTGTGTTGAATATCAATTCAACAATTGAAGAGCCTATGAGTCCTTAGATCACTAATCCTCTAACTCAAATTTTCAAATCTTCAAATTTCTTTGAATACAAAACAAAAACTGATAACATTCTATATTTTTCCACTGATCACCCAAAAACTCCTAAGGAATCACCAACTTGTTTGAGTATTGATTGAATTTTTGTGAAGAAGTGTATAAAGTGAAATAAGATACCATATTTTTCAAATGATCACCACAAATTGAAAATGAGTTACCAACATATTCGAAGTACTTACTAACATTTTCTGAATTATCACCAACAAACTAATAAGGAATCACCAACATATTAACAGCACTCACCAACATGAATTAGAAAAAAATTTCAAATGTCTTTGGTCTTGAATTACATATATGTTGTGTTGAGGTTTGATTCATCAATTCATAGATTCCAAGAGTCTGATAAACTTGTTCTCTAACTCAATCTTTTATACAAATTCCAATTCCTTTGAATATAAACAAAAAATGAACAAATACTAAACGTTTGAAAATATTACCAACATTTTATACTAAAATTACCAACATGTTAAAGCAAGATTACCAACTAATATTAGTAAAATTTTCGAAACACATTAGTGTTGAATCACAAATTGAATGTTGCCTTGAGGATCAATGTATCAATTTAAAGCTCTAAGTCATCCAAACTTATCTTTTAACTCAATTTTTATGTAAAACCTAAATAATTGCCAACCTTTTTAATTAGTTACCATGATTTTTAACTACAATTACCAATATTTTTTTACTCATTTACCAAACACTGACAAAATTGCACCTTAGACATGCTCAATTATATTAGTTTGGAGAGTTAAGCAATGTTCTTAACTTGTTCTTAATCTATCAATTACCTTAAATGTAGTTCAAAAACATTTTTCTATTCTTTGAAGAAGGTTTAAGATTTTATTGCTTATCTTCTTTTTCTTTCGCCTATAAATTTCTTCCCAAAAATTCAATCATTACCCAAAGCGTCATTCGAGCACAAATTGGATATTATGCAGAGCATTGAGTCATAAATCCATAGAGTTCATGAGTCCTCTAGACTAGTCCTCTAACTCAATTTTGTCAAAAAATTCCCATCTCCCTGAATATAAACCAAAGTTGATAAAATACTAGCTTTTTTGAATTATCACCAATAAATTGATAAGAAATCACTAACATATTGGCATGACTTATCAATGTGAATCATAAAATATTTCGAATCTCTTTGATCTTGGAGTACAAATTGGATGTTGTGTTTGGCATCAATTCATCAATCCATAGAGTCCAGGAGTTCTTTGCACTAGCTTGCTAATTCAATTTCTCATAAAATTCTTATCTTCTTGAATATAAACCAAAGCTGATAAAATACCAGCTTTTTTAAATGATCACCAACAAATTGATAAGAAATCACCAACATATTGGCATCACTTACCAATGTGAATAAAAAAGTATTTGAAATCTCTTTGATCTTGGAGCACATGTTAGATGTTATGTTGAGTATCAATTCATCAATCCATTAAGTCCATGAGTCCTAACATTATAGCTCACTAATTCAATTTCTCATAGAACTCTTATCTCCTTTAATATAAACAAAAAAAATGATAAAATACTAGTTTCTTTCAATGATTACCAACAAATTGAGAAGGAATTCCCAATATATTGGTAGCACTTATGAACATGTATAGAAAAAAAGTTTCAAATCTCTTTGGTCTTGGAGCACAAATTGGATGTTATCAATTCATCAATTCATGGAGTGAAAGAGTGCTCATAACTTGTTCTTAATATATCAATTGCCTTAAAATGCAATTTCAAAAATATATTGTCCTTTGAAAATGATTTAAGGTTTTATTAATTATGTTCTTTTTGTCACGACTCGACTTGGAAACGTGACTAGTACGTGAGGAATCCCATTCCCATATAAGCCTACTGGGTGATGTGGCTCTCTAACTACTTAATTTATCAATAAATATAATTATTAAAATGTGATCTCTTTGAAATATAAGCATTTACTCTAATTAAAACATAATACTCAATTTCATAAACTGAAAATATTCAATAATTTAATCTCTGAAATCTCTTATTCAAATATGTTGATCTATGATTCATAATTGTCTCATCACATAAGTCTTTAATTACAATTTACATTTAATTTACATGCTTAATATATCAAAATACTAGAATATATCAAACTACATGCTTGGATAGGATCCTACCTGCTCATCTACTGGAGCACTATACTCTAACATAGTCCTACTTTAGGCCTTACTGCAAAGTAAGACTCACCATTGCAATAACGGTGTCTATGGACAAGGATCTGAATCATCTCTAAAGCTACAACTATGAGAGGAAGGGAGAGGGGTGAGTCAACATACTAAGTGAGTGAACTCTCATCCATCAACCACATGGGACAACCAAGGAATATAATACATTATATACATGCAATCATCACAAACCATTTGATATTCATATCAATAGCTATATATACAAAAGATCTCCCTTTATTTATAAATTCATAGAAAAACATCTCTAAATTCTTACTCTAATGAGAAATCATTTTCCATATATTTACATAATAGCTCTTAGATCAAATATTCTTTGAAATCATACATAATATCTAAAAGCATAAATAGCAGTATCCTAATAGAGAAACATGGATCTCTAGTTATGCATTGCATAACAATATATTCTCTAGCTATGCATGTCAACTATGACAGCAAATTTTCTGATCTCTAGGATCCCTCAAGGATCTGAATTAGACACCTAACTAGGTTCCATCTCTGCTCTGCGAGATTGCCCCTAAGGACAATTTGATACTAAGGTGAACAATCATTTTTCCCAGCCGTTAACTCACTATTTGTTTCTCTATAGCTACCATCTAGTCCATAAATCATAAAATATGTCATTTTCTTTAAAACTCTGCTTTGGGCTTTTCTCTAGGAATAAAACTCCATAATACATAATCACCTTACTCTTAAAATCATTAGGAAAATTCATAAAATCTCTAAATCAAGTCATAATCATACTTTAGCTCTTTTAATAAAATCATTTTAAATTTGAAAAGTGGGTGCTCAGTGTAATATCCTAAGACTAAAAAAAAAAAATTCGGGAGATCGCCCAAGCGGTCATCAGAAAAATAAGTTGGTGCGGACCATGCTGGAAACCGCCCAGGCGGTCATCAGAGCGTTAAATACCCCATTTCAGAGTCCAGAATATTCATTTTACACAAAACACACCCCCCAAACTCGAAGGAGCTCAGTTTTCTCCCCAAAATTCACTCCTAAACTCCATTTCTTCCAGTTTATCTTGAAATCAACTTCAATACTTCACTTCTAAGGCTTTAAGATATGTTATTCTAGTGATTTCTCCTCTATTCTCTCCATTTTTCTTAGTTTTTGGGGGGTTAGCATAAAGTTTTTCTACCTCTCAAGGAGGTAGAGTTCTTTCAACATGTTAGGAATATATTTGAGTTATATAGAGGTTTTAGCCGTTAATTTAGAATTCTATTGCTTTATTGATAGATACTGGTGCTGTTCTCACTTCCCACAATCCTGTTGGTGCCATTCCTGTGTCTGCTGCCACTCCAGGTGAGTGGGTTCACATCTGTAGCTTCTATTTTAATCTTTATATCGATTTTCACCAAAAACATGAGAGTATATATGATTTTAGAATTTATTTCATGAACTGTTGAGCTTTCTGTGGAAAATTGTGTTATGAACTATTGGTTTACTAAAAGAATGTGTTTCTTGAAAACCCTAGGACACCTATTGTTAATGATGAGTTTTCATACAGCTATATTGCAAACTTAATCATTTAGAGCTGGTTTTATGATTATATGATTTTGATACTATATACCGTTATATAAAAGAGATTTTGAACCCTAGGATAGAGGACTTTGAAAATGATAGAGAAGAGAATGAGGTTTAGTTGAGCTAGCAGTAACTATAGAGAAACAGGCTGTATGTTAACAGCAGTTAATCCGTTAACTTTGGTACCAAGTAGCCTGGGTTAGAGATATTCAGACACTTATTGGCACATTGGGGATGACGATATGTAACGCCCAGATGTGACCAGAGATATTCAGAGACTTATTGTTATATTGGGGACGGCGATACGTAATGCCCAGACATGACTAGACACTTGTATTTATATATTACTGTTTCTCTATTAGAATGCTGTTAGGCCAGGTTATACAAAGCCAAGATTTTAGACCTTGATTTAATTATGAAAAGCTTTGATACTATCATTACTATCACTATTGTTTGGTGTTGTGTACCTCCTTTGGTGTCCCGTGAAGAGAGGTTCCAAATGAGGGCTCACTCACTGAGTTTTGATTACAAAACTCACCCTTCTATTCCTTTCCCTATTTTTACAGATACTGCAGCTGCTGAGGGCACTTATACACCATCTTCCTCCCAGCAGTGCTAAATTCCAATTGCTGAGCCCATTAGGTTAGGTGTCTGATATTTTGCTCTAGATATGCTCTAGTGTGAAGCAGGCAGGACTTTAGACCATAGGGCATGACCACATTTGGCATAGTCTTGTATTTTCATATATTATTTGGACTATATGAATTTCACTTTCATAAACACTTTATATGTAAATGGACTGTATGCTTATTTAGCGATATTGTACATTATCTTTGATAGAAAGTGTGACATGTTTTGGATTTCTGAACATGGTTTTAAAAGCATACAAATTTATATGGGAAATTAAAAACTTATTTTAAATCTACGTGCAAAGATGATATAGGTCATAAGGCTTACGTGGGAATGGGGTCTCCCATGTGTGAGTCACGTGCCCAAGAAGGGTCGTGACACTCAGTCCATAGCGAACAAGAGCCCCTAAATTCTTAGTACTCTGAGAGTTCTGGACTCATATAACTCTAACAGTCTGACTTTAGTATAACTGTGACTGTGAAATTCGAGCCTAAGGGTTCACCACTTGTAGGCATTCTGATTTCAAGCCCACAAAATATTATCTGGCAGTTGGTAGGAATCATACTGAATTCTGTACCTCTTGGTACCACAAAACTGAAGTTCTAAATTCATTTTTTAAGCTAGCATATCTTTTCATATACTTGAAATCTCTAATACCATACTTCAAACCAAAGTGTTCATAATTTTAAAAACTCTAAAATTGTAACAACATCTCTAGTCTTTAATATGAAGTCATACTCTTGTTCACATTTATATAGACATATAAATATATTAATTGATGCTCAAAAATCACATTTTGAAATCTCCAATCTTCATGCATAACAATATCATAAACTCTTAAAATATGTTTGATAAATTAATAACTTATTAACTCATATATTCTTGCAATAACTCTCTTAGAGTTGAACTTAAAACATTTTCATAAAATACAATCTATCAATCATGGTCCCATGGTTTTCTAAATTTTATTTTCATGCTGTATATTTAAAGTCATAGCTTTGCAAAATCATATATGTATATTCATATTTTTATCTCTAATACCAAATTTAACAATCATAACACAAGAAATATAATAATCGTATGGAAACTAAGGCTATGAGATCAAATCCACTCACCTGGAGGGGAAGGAAGAGATGACGTTAACACCAACTGAGCTCTAGGGAGTCGGGAGGGTACCAACGTCAACTATAACCATCATAAAACTCAAGATCAAACTCTATTGAACTCTAAATAACTCTAATCTAGCTCTAGGAATATTGGGAGAACACCCCCACTTGACAATAATGGGAGAAAATAATAACCATACTAAGAACATGAAGGAAATGGAAGAAAAGTGACCAAAATCTATCAACATAAACATACCTTGATGATTTGGGGGAAAAAGAGTTGAATGAGATTGAGAAAAAAATGAGAGAAAATGGTGGCGAAGAGGTTCTGGTTTGAAGAAATGTAAAGGGAAGGAGTGGGAATGGTTTTATCAAATGGGGGAGGGGTCTATGAGTGAAACGACGCGTTTTGGCATTGTATGTGTTTCAAGGGTTATTACTTAACCCGTGCCCCCGACTGCTCTGACCATTTCACTTATGACCGCTATAGCGGTCCTAGACCTCTATAGCGGTCTCCAGAACTACCAAAAAAGTGACTTGCATTGTTGTGACCGCTATAGCGGTCCTGGACTGCTACAGCGATGACAGCAATGTCCATCAGTAGCATTTTATTGTCATCAAGCAAGTTAATGTCCTCATTTATTTTACTCTCCATTAACTTTAAAATATAAATGTAAATAAGAAAATACCCCCCATTTGGATTCAAATAAAATATCTAAAAAAATCAAAACTCCAACCAATCAAAATCCAATTTTTGAGTTCTAGTTCAAATTCCGGAATACCTATGATTTTCTAAACTCGGGGGCTAAAATCGTGTAATACCCGGTGTACACGTGTCATTAGATAAGTTTTGTACGGCCTCAAGGTCCCCCGAGGCCCACCTATGTTGTCGGGTCCGGGATTTTGCGAAGTCTAGAGCCCTACACTTCCTTGGAGGGTTATATGTTAGAGCCACATTCTTGGGATCAAAAGTCCCGGTAAATGCTCTCCAAAGGAAACCAAACTGAAGAGTGATTTTTAATAAATTTTTGGAAGCCTCTAGATGTTTCGTTTTTAGCCCCCAAATTTAGAAAATCGTAGGAATACTGAAATTTGAACTCGAATTCAAAAGTTAGATTTTGATTGTTGGAGTTTTGATTTTTTAGATATTTTATTTGAATCCATATGGGGGGTGTTTTCTTATTTCCATTTATGTTTTAAAGTTAATGGAGAATAAAATAAATGGGGACATTAAGTTAAAATTAATAAATGTAAATAAGTGCATATGGAGAAGCTCATATATTAGAATGTCAACAAATCTGCAGAAGCTAGAAAACTGTCACCACTATAGCAGTCACAGTATGCAAATTCAGGAGTTGGATGGTTTGATAACTGCTACAGCGGTCTAGGACTGCTATAGTGGTTTGTAAGTGAAATAGTCTGGGGCGGTCAAGGCACGCGATAACTTATGACCATTATAGCGGTCCCCCAGAAACCCAAATAGTGAGAAGCGATGACGTTTCACTTGCTGATGCCCTCCAACCCTTATAAAACCCTTGCTTACTTTTCTTCCCCTATTTTTGCTCAACTAGAAACTCTCCCCACACCATTTTCTCTCTTTTTCTCAATCTCATTCAAGTCTTGCTCCCCCAAATCATCAAGGTACGTTTATGTTGATAGATTTTGGTTTTTTTGTCTCTTTTTTTTCATGTTCTATGATTTGGGTTGTTATTTTCTCTCACTATTGTCAAGTGGGGGCGCTCCCCCAATGTTGTTAGAGCTAGATTAGAGTTATTTAGAGGTTAATAGAGTTTGATCTTGAGTTTTATGATGGTTATAGTTGACATTGGTGCCCTCTTAGCTCCTCGGAGCTCAGTTGGTATTGACGTCATCTATTCCTCTCCCTCCAGGTGAATGAGTTTGACCTCATAGCCTTAGTTTCCTCATTATGAATATATTTCTTACATATTGTCATGAAATATGGCATTCGAGATGAGATAAAGTATATTTTATGAATTTTACACGCTTACATCAAGGTAGAAAAATTATGATTTACAATTATAGCATGAAAGAATGAGTTTTAGAAAATCATGGGACCATGATTGTTATGATGTATGTTATAGAAAATGTTTATATGTTTGAAAATGGATTTATTAAGCAAATATATATTGTAGCAACCTTGCTATTTATTCAAATACGTTTTACGAGTTTATAACATAAATATGCTTTCAAGATTTAGATTTCAAGCTATGTTTTAGAATATTCAGATAAGATAATTATTTATGTTGGAGACATGTGACACAAGAGTATGATTTAGCTTTTAAATAAATATGTTGTTATGAATTTAGAGTTATTATGATGATAAACCACAATGATTGAGTTATGATTTTAGAATTTTCAAGTATATAAAGATATGTCAGCTTGATATGAATTTAGAACTTCATTTTTATGGTACCAAGAGATACGGAATTCAGTGTGATTTCTAGCAACTGCTAGATACATATTCTGTGGGCTTGAAATCGGAACGCCTACAAGTGGTGAACCCTTAGGCTCGATTCTCATAGCTATAGTTATGCTAAATTCAGATTGTTAGAGTTATATGAGTCCAAAACTCTTAGAGTACTAAGAATTTAGGGGCTCACGTGCATGAGGGACTGAGCACCCACCTTTTAGAAATGTTGATTTTATTTATTTCTGTTAAGTTATATATATGATGATTAGTAGACGGCTATGGAGGCAATAGTATTTAAACAACCATAGAGGCAATATTATTAGACGGCCATGGAAGCAATAATATTTAAATAGCCAAGGAGGTAATATTATTATATGGCCATGGAGGCAACATCATTAAATAGCCATGGAGGCAATATTATTAGATGGCCATAGGGGCAATATCATTATATGTATTTATCATGCTCAACCAATACTATTTCTGATATTCTGTCGCACCCTCAGTTAAAATGATTTCTTGTTTGATTATGAGTTAAAAATGGTTGTTGTAAATTTATAGAATGAAAAATGTTTCCTAGTTAGCTATGTATTTAAATTCAAATGATTTATGATTGTTACTTGTATATTATTTATTGTATATTCTTGGTTGTCCCATATGGGTGATGGGTGAGAGCTCACTCATCGAGTCCGTTGACTCACCTCTCTCCTTTCCTCTCATAGTTGTAGGTACGGGTTCATCTTTAGCCCAGTTTGGTATATACAACTTTTCCTAGTTGTGAGTCTTACTTTGGAGTAAGGCATAGTTTAGAGTCATGTTCGAGTAGAATGCTCTACTAGATGTTCAGGCAGGATTCTATCTACGCATGTAGTTTGATATATTCTAGTATTTTCATATATTAAGCATGTAAATGAAACATAAATTGTAATTAGAGACTCATGTGATGAACTAGAGATGAATTTGTAATTCAGTTATAAATCATAAGATCAGCAGATTTGAATAAGAGTTTTCAGAGATTAAATTATTGAAAATTTTCAGTTTATGAGATTAAGTATTATGTTTTAATTAGAGAAAATGTTTATATTCTAGAGAGATCATATTCTAATTATTATATTTATTGATAAATTAAGCATTTAGAGAGACATGTCACCAAGTAGGCTTATGTGGGGATGAGATTCCTCACATGCCGGTGACGTTCCCAAGTTGTGTCGTGAAAAATGAAACATCTAGAGGTTTCCTAAAATTATTAAAAATCAGTCTTAAACTCATTTCCCTTTGGAGAGCAATTACTGGGACTTTTGATCCCAAGAAGGTGGCTCTAACATATAGCCCTCCAAGGAGGTATAGAGCTCCAGACTTAGCGAAATTCCGGACCCGGCAATATGGGTGGGTCTCGGGAGACTCTAGGGCCATACGGAACTTATCTACTGACATGTGTACCTGGGGTATCACACTTTTTATTTGGCTTGATAAATATCTTTACAAAAATTCAATCAATGCTCAAATATTTAGAACCGATTTTCATGATAAGAGAAATATTGACCTGCTTAATTATGGAGAAAGATAGGTATATTACAAATTGTAATAGTATATTTGATGGGGTCAATGAGTCCTCTTAAATTTGTTAAATAGCTCAAATTTGCACAAAAATCCTATTATTTTCATGAATAAGGAGACTTGCCATTTACCAACTTTCTTGTCAACCTACCGATGTTTTAAACTAGAATCACGAGCATCGTTTAACCATTTACCAACCACTGGTAGCAAAAAAATTTGAAGTCATATCAATTTTGGCACTAATTATCTCTTATATTTAAACTCACTCCATCAATTGATAGCTCTAAGGAGTCCTCTTCATTCGTTTTGTAATCCAAATTTGAACAAAATCCTATTACTGACAATAATATATTAACCTACTTAATTAGAGATTTAGATAGGTGTTCTACAAATTGCAATAGATAAGATTGACCTACTTAATTGGGAATATAGATAGATTCATTATAAAATGACCATAGAATATTTGATGGTACATGTGAATTATATGATGACCTATATAGAAAATAGATTTCACCTTCGCAACCTATCAATCACTTTATTTGCCACATTACGCAAATAAAAGAAACATATATTCTCAAAAAGACTAGAGTCATTTATATAACATCATGGCCATTAGTAATAGTTGAATATTATGACACAAAAGTCATTGCAAAGCTCAATCTGACTGGAGTTGTTTGAGTCTCCAATTGTAAGATTGGTCCTCCAAAGTCTATTGGGAGTCGGGTTATGTTCTTATCACTTAGTATATATGTTTGTGTATGATAAATCCTATGAATTAGAATGAATGATATCATAAATAAAAGTAAGCAATCAGAGTTTAAAAATGGCTTTGTCTTTTGCATGCTTATATACATGGAGTAATGTGCAACTTTAAGAAAGATCTTCAAAAGACTAGAACACTTAACTGTGAAGTATGTATATATCACCAAGCATAAGATTTAAACAGTGTACAACACATGGAAACCTAATAATCTGATCATATTTTTCATGAATAAGCTTCACGACTGCTACATAATTGACATCATTATCAATCACCACATGCACAATATTATTTGATCCAACCCATTCAATAATATCAACAAACATAACATGTAATGTAGAGGCATTTTTAACTATATCTCACAAACTTAACAAAAGTGTCACGACTTGGTTGGGGCACGTGACTGACACGTAGGAAGTCTCATTCCTATGTAAGTATCGTGAATGAGAATTAAAGAAAATTTTCATTTTCTAAATACAAATTATCTGTTCCTTAAAATCAAAATAACTATAGCAGATGTTTTATAACTCAAACTCTTAAGCCTGTGAATTATAATACAAAACATATATGTAAAAAGTTGTGCTAATTAAAAACAACCATGAATATATATCATCAAGCACAAACCAAAATAACATCATGGATGCAAAATTAAATCATACTCTATGATTCGAAATCTTGCCTGGAATAATACTAGAATACTCTAGAAGAAAACAACAAACAATTCACTCCAGTGAAGCTCGCCAATTGGAATTCTGATGCTGCTAAGAAAAAGATGGCTAAGAGAAACCCACAACAGTTTCTGTATCTATAAAAGGGAGAAAAGAGAGGGATGAGTCTTATTCAAAACCCAATGAATGAATTTCCATTTGTAACCTTCTTCATGGGACACCAAGGAAGAATGCATAAAATGACAATAATAATGATAAGGCTCTAAAACAATTCATATTTACATACTTATGTAATCAAAATTATTAGTTTCCATATTCAAACAACAGTATCTTAATAGAGAAACAAGAATTTCTAGTTACGCATGTCAACCATGGCATAATAAATTCTCTACTCTATGATCCCTCGGGGATCTAAATAAGACACCTAACTAGATTTTATCTCTGCTCTATGAGATTATCCTTTAGGGACAACTTGGTACCAAGGCTAACGATCATTTTCTTGCTGTTAACTCACTAGCTTTTTCCCTATAGTTACTATCTAAACTAATCTATTCTTATCTCAAACAAATTTGAAAACTCTTAAAATCTTTAAATACTCTAAGAGTTTTAAACCCATGTAACTTTAATAGTCTGATCTTAGTATAATTATGGCTATCAAATCATATTCAAGAGATCACCCATTTGTAGACACTGTGATTTCAAAGTCCATAGAATATATAGCCACCAACTGTCCCGAGTTGTTTAAAGATTCATATTCTAAAATTATTTTATGACTGAGTTTCTAAATCATTTTTCAACAACATATGTTCATAAGCTTGAAAATGCTAAAATCATAATATTATTTCTGATAATTATAAAATTTTCCAATAATCACATATGAAATCCGTTCAACGTAAAAATCATTTTAACAATCATATATCTCTAGCAACCACAATTATTACTAACTCTGGATAAAATCATTTTATCAATAATAGTCTCATGAGTTTTCTAAAATATATAATTCATGCTATTGTAAAACCACACCGTCATAAATAAGGAAAAATATCTAACGTCTTTGTGACAGTCTCTAAAATCATGCATTAAAACTCATCTTGATGAAAATTGCTATAATGACTAACATAGATATCATATGTTTGAATCCACTCACCTGGAGAGATGGAAAGTGAAGGCTTAATACCAATAGGGCTCTTGGAAGCAAAAAAGATAACAATATCTGACATTGAAACAATACAACTCCAAATCTATCTCTAAACACTCTAATCCAATCTTATCCGTGGTAAAAGAACACTATAGTATAGCGAAAAAAAACCATAGAGAATACTAGATTTAAACCCTAAAAACATAAGCAATTGAAGGAGAAGGAAGCGAAACCCATAAACTAAACATACCTTGAAGTTTTGGAGGAAAAAATGGAGTTTAATTGAGATAAAAGTGAAGAAATGGTTATTGGAGGGGCGATATGGCATTTACAGAGAGAGGAAGGAGCTGGAAGGGTGTATTTTCTAGTTTGAAAGCCCGAAACAGGAGTTTTGTATCATTCATAAATGCTACAACGCTCGTTTGAGCACGGTGGCCCTCATGTCCTATTTTGCACCACCTAATGCACGAATACTACAACACTGATTGAGTGCTGCAGTGCTCTCCAAAGAGTAGATGTTCTTCACTTGCATTGCCTAACTTTTCATGACCGTCACAACACTTATTTGAGCACTGCAGTGCTTTATCCAAAAAGATTATTTTTTAAGTTCTTTGTTGTCATGCAAATAAGGCCTCTCAAATAACACAAGTGGGTCTTGGGGGACCCAAAGGCCATACTATGCTCATCTAAGGACACTTGGATATAAAGTATTACAAAAAGACATACCAGTAGGACAATAGACTAAAAAATTGATCAACATTCTCTACCTTTGATCTATCCAATTGTCAGCCATACATGTCCAACCATTTTCTTTCTATGAGCTCTGATAACATTCCATAAGAAACTAAGACTCTTTTTTAAGATTAATCAACAAATGAACTCTTAATTTATCATAACAAGGACCTTTAGTCTAATACTAGCAATAACATCTACAACATCTTGAAAGTATGATGATCGAGTTGCATGAAAAGGAATTTGTGCATCCATAAGCCATCTAGAAATTCTCATTTTACGATTGGCAAGTACTCTGGTGCCCATCAAAGTCAATGGCTATGGTGCCTATGGCATTGTAGCTTTTGGTTAGTGATACAGGACAGAAATATAGAGACATTGAAAACACAAAACTGTTTAGTTGTGGAAACAGAAACAGAGGACAGAAAAAATATAAAATTTATGTACCTCCAAAAAGAGGAGGTCAAAAGCTAGCAATCGTGGTCAATGGCCGACGGTCTGGCTGACCTAGGCACCAGAGTAGCCATCTTTAGCATTATGTATTGCCTTTTTTATTTGAAAGGCACTTCTCAAACTTGGCTGGGCTCTTAGGTTTATATTTGGAGAAAAATAACCACTGACATTTTGAGAAGCATTTACCTCTTTTTTACCCTTGTCTTCAATAATTTGCATCTTAAATGGTCAAGGGGTAGGGATAATCTTTTTATTCCTCTTGTGCCATTGCTTCTTCAATCATATCATCACCAAAGTTGAAAAGTTTATCTTTACTTAACTTTTTCCAAAAGTCTTGACATTTGTTCTTTTACATCATGAGGAATCTTTTTGCATTTAGCAATGTTTCCTTGTTTTCTGGCAAAATGTTGCTTTATTCTATTAACCCTTCCTCCTTTATATTGGGACAAACAAAGTAAACATGTATATGTAATCTTCCCATTGTCAATTGTTAAAGCAAAATGTTCCATGCCAAATCAGTTTTCCTAGCAGTAGAGGCAGAGGAGGATTAGCTACCGGTATTGGCAGGATGAACATCAACAAAGGCAGCATTTATATTGACATTATTGCTATTATATATTGATGGATCATTAGAATCCATATCTAGAAAAAAGTATAAAAAATTAAAAGAAAAAAAAATGCCAAAATTGAAAATTTATATTAGAAAATAACGAAATAGTAAAAATTACCCTAAGAGGAGCAAATTATTGTAACATTCTCTAAAAATGTAAAATACAGCTGAGGAGCATATATTTCAAGCTTAGAAGGAAAAAAACATTAAAACCTAAAGTTTGATTTTGTTCACTTCAGTAACACAGGAAGCACAAACTAACTAAATTAACCTCAAAGTTCTTCAAGTTATGATAACTGCTCTAGCAGGCTTCCATTTTCCAAGAGGGAAATGGTCCACTGGATAGGGCTAATTCTAAGAAGGCAAAAACACATCTTAATAATCCTTGACAATTGACATACACTTTTTTAAACATAAATCTCATTGCAGGAACACTGACAGCAACAGTACAAACCAAAATCTACAAGGAGTTTCGAATATTATGACAACAATGAGAAGATGAAAAGTGAGATTGAGAACCACTCACTTGAGCTCATAGCGAGGCGGTAGCAATGAGGCAACAGTAGTGAGGTGATAGCAGTGAGGCAACAGTGGCATCGTAGAATAGAGGGAAGGCAGCTGCACAGTGCGGAGTAGAGGTAACTTTATGGAGAGATGGAAATACAAAGTAGAAGTGCAAAGCAGTGTAAAGTAGAGACAGCTTCATCATTGGCCTTTGGTAGAGAAGAAGATCTGATGAAGAGAAGTGACTATGAAGTTAGGCTTGAGAGTTGAGAGAAGATAACATTTAACAACCCTAATCCTCTTTTTTTAATATTTTATAAAGGCCTGCCCAAAAATGACAATGTTTTTCCTTTGCTTTTTTTTTTTAATGGTCAAAAAGTCTGAACTTGCCAGCCTTTGAAAACGAATCGGTCCATCGGTTTTACCAGTTTTAGCTAGTTTTGATCAGTTCTTGATTGGTTTTGAATGCCCCCAGTTTCAGGTGCTTAAAATGAACCAAGGCAAGTGGTTCCTAATTAACCTGGCCAGTCCAATCTAGTTTTCTCTTCATTGGTATATATATGTACCTCATGAGGAATTGTGAATATGCCTCGAAATCTAAACTAACTTACTCGGTTATACCCCCTAATTTGTACAACTATTGTATTAAGTTGGTGCTAACAATTTTAAATTTTAAATTTTTGTTTTCTTGTTGTCAAAATATATTTTGATTAATAAAATTTAGATTAAAAGAATGCAGGTTCATCCACGTCTATGTTCAAGATATATGACCCTAGATTCATTGATAATTTATGAAGGTATTTATAGCTGTGTAATACCATAGGTGTACTTTTTCCTAGGAGAGTTTAATGTAGTACATGTGTCCTTAGATAAATTTGGGACCACCATAGGGTTCTCTAGGACCCACTCGTATTGTTAGTAGGCACCACTTGAATTATTGCTCAAAGATTTGAGAAAAACCACTCTAGAAAGCACTATGATAGTCATGAATAGTAAGGTGGTGCAAATTGGGGAAAATGTGACACTCTGGAAAGTGCTGTAGCAGCGCTAAAATTTTTATAAAAACCCCCATTTTTGAGATTTTCAGACCAAAACACATACCCTCATCTCTCCAAAACATGAAATTTCACTTCCCAACCCAGTTTCACACTCCAAACTCCATTTTAATTTCTTCCATTATCTCTCAAAACCAACTTCTATCTTTCACTTCTAAGGCTTTAAGGTATGTTCTTTCATTGATTTTACTCTTTTTCCTTCAAATTCTTCTTGTTCTTGGGGGTTAGATTGAGTATTCTTCATGGTTTACACCATGGTATCACTACAAAAAAAAGTGTAAATTAGAGTGCTGAAATTAGAACGGTTCTTCAAAACCGCCACAATATGCAGTAAATTACGACGATTTTACTGACTATCATAATTTTAGTGAAAAAAATGGCAGTTAAAATAGGGCGATTACTTAAAACCACCACAATTTGCAGTGAATTACGACGGTTTTATTGATTGCCATAATTTTAATGAAAGAAATGACTAATTTGGGTAAATTATGGTGGTTAACAACTGCTGTTATTTACCATGAGTTATTTTATTCTTTTTGTTAACTATATTTTAATAAAATAGAGGGGAAAAGAGCATTCTCACTCTTTAAACTTTTAACTAGTTACAAATAGATACTTTAACTTCTAAATTTTCTAATTAGATGCTTAAACTATGCTAATCCTCAAAATTAGTCATTTTATTCAATTTCGAATTTAGCTACCTAGATAGGTGACATGGTAAAATATCTATTGATATATGTCATAATTTCTTTTATTTTTTAAAATTTTTTATTTATATCATTTAATATTTATAAAAATATATATCAATAAAAAATTAAAAAAATAACTAAAGCTTTTCTATTCACTGCTCATTAAATGAGGATGGAATGCTCAAATTATTAAATGTCAACTCTTTTAAGAGGATGTGTTATCTCTTGATTTTTTTAATACTATCATATGGACAACGGACTATGGTAAATAGAGCACATTTTGTGCCTTTTTCTTTATTTCAATTGAATTTGGAACTTGTTTTGTTACTACAATTGTAGTTGTATTCCTTTGAAAATGAAAACAAAAGTGGAATACTAGATAAAACTCGAGCAAATTTTTCATCAAGCATATATATATATATATATATTCATTTTGAAACTTTTAGCTTCTAACTCAAATTTTATTATGTCTAGCTATACAGGAACTTTCAAAATTTAAAAAAGAACTAGTTTTAAAAACTGTGTTAGTCAAAGGATTTAATTAAAAATTTAAACATTTTTTTAAAAAAAAATTGTCAACCCAGGAAATGAGAATTCTTTTAGAATAAAACCTGAGATAAAAATGATATCCCAAAAGCTCACATCTAAGTTCAAGATAAAAAGCAAGGAAAAAATAAAAACCCAACAGCCTATTATTCAACAGTATTGGAGTAAAATGCAAAAATAAAAACAAAAAGAAAGCTAAATACAAACAGTGAAAATCCCTCACTGGCGCCATTCCACTCCCTCTTTCATTTTCACGCTGATAAAACCTTTACTTCCCTCTCACAACTCCCTCCCTCATATAGCTTATTCCTTTCCCTCTCACAGCCACACAACACCAACAAATCCCTCTCATAGCTCACTCCCTTCGCTCTCTAACCTACAAACAACCTTTCTCTGCCACATTCTCTGGCCTCACTACCCTCTAGTCCCTCAGCCTCTCTAACAACCCTTCCCTCTCCCCTTGGACCTTCCCCTCCAGCCTAAGAACTCGAGCCCCCACCAATTGTTAAGTGCCTCCACTCCCCCGTCACCCCAATCGTAGCCCTTGAGCATGCTACCCTCTTCGGCGACAACAACAGCGACAAGAATGGATACCATGTTCTTCTATTCCTCTAGTTCTCTGGAACTTCTGTGAGGGTTATTGCATGCCAGCTGTGACTTCACCATACTCTATGGTGCCTGGCTCGCCACCATCCTCCCAAGCCTCGACTTCGCCAATGCCGTCATTATTCTCGGCACCCTTGTTTTTCTCCACATCCCGACCTGGCTCTTCACCAGTTGGTCTTTATACCAAGGTACATTGTCATCTTATACGTGTTTCGCTCATTATACCAAGGTTTTCTTATTGTGCATTTGGATTTTGCTTCATCAGGCTTATTCTTGTAAGATAACGCCAGCCCAGTTTTTAGAGTCCAAAGAGGTCATGCTACTCCGATTTTGGAAAATCATAAGTTTTTTTTGGAATTTGGATTAGCTTATAATTGAAACTGTCACGACCCACCTATGGAGTGTGACCGGCACGTGAGGATTTGGGTCCCCACGGAAGCCTCTGGTAACGTAACTGACTAATATAAATAATCCAAATTTATTCAAAATATCTCAAGTTCAACTAAAACTTCAATAATATGAAATTGTTCTCAAAACATAAATTCTGAACATAAATTTGCATAAAATCCATATTCTAGGCCAAAGCCAAACATAACAAAACAATTAACAGAAATTCTGAAAATATATCATGCATGTCCGGGGATCCTGCCTACACAATTTATTGGAGCACTACTAGACTGACATAATTGACAATAAGCTCCACTCCAAAGCGAAGCTCACCAAGGAAGCTATAGCACAACTACTGAGGATCCTGTGGTACAACTGAAACTGTAGTTGTATCTGTAGGGAAAGGAAAAGAGAGGGGTGAGTTCATCAAAACTCAGTGAGCGAGCCTTCACTCACAACCCACATGGGACAATAACAAAATACATAACATATACATGCAACTGATGTGAAATATATTACATATATAATTACATATAAATTAACTGAATCTATGGCAATAACTAGTAGAGAAACATGAATTATTCTGTACATAATTATAAAAATTTGAATAGCTAAATACTGAGCCAATGGCTGTCGATGGGCACCTAACTAGGTCCCATAAATGAACACCTCACTAGGTTCCTTATTGTGGGTGAGCTAGTCCTCTAGCGGACCACTTGGTACCAAGGTTAACGATCAATCATGCAGCTGTTAACTCGCTGATCTGTTTCTCACTAATTAATATAAAATAATTTTTTCATAAACCAAATAAATATAAAAGCTCTGAATTCATATAATTCTAACAATTTGACTGTAGCATAACTGAGATTCTAAAATTATGCCCAAGGGATCACCAGCTTGTAGACATAGTGATTTCAGTAATCAATAGAATATGTATCTGACAATTGTTATGAATTATACTTTATTCAACACTTTCAATAAATCATATCTAATATTCTAAAATCTTCATAGGAAATACATAGTCTGAAAATATGATAATCAATATTTCTACTATAAACATTAAACTGAGGTCTCACAATTTCATAAACTAGGAAAAAGATATTCTATAACACGCAAGGTATCAATTATGATCCCATGAGTTTTTCTAAAATGATTAATTTTCATGATAACTGTAAAAGTAATAATATTTCTAAAACAGGCATAATTATAGCAATATATTCTCTTGACATAAATCATTCTAAAATTTCACAAATAATTTATATAATATGGAAAAATATTAATAATGACCAAAAGTATGATTATGAGTTTAAACCCACTCACCGTTGGTAGTCGTGAGTGTGCTTCTACTAATAACTTTACTCTGAAGTATTGGAATGGTACAAATAACCAATCTCACAGATTAAAAGAAAGGAGCATCACAACATCCCAAGAGAGGATTAGCTAGGCTCACTGAAGCTCGGCCATGAAGATCATGAGCTTGACAAGAGATGAGTTCGGCCAAGAAGAGGTTTGGTTTAGAGGAGGTTTGACTTAGAGGAGGTGGAAGCAAAACTTAGCAAAATGAAACTAAACATTTCCTACACATACACACTCCTACACTCATATATTTATACACAAATATAATAATCATGAATAATATTAGTGCTATTTGTCTACACTTAATAATAATAATAAATATTATTAATGCTTACTACACTTAGTAATTATAATGTTAAATAATAATAATGCTAACTACACTTAGTAATTATAATGTTAAATAATAATAATGCTAGGTACACTTAATAATAATAATTAATAATAGCTAACAGGGTTTTATATCAAATTGAAAATTCGATATAAATTTGACAACAATGGCAGTTGATAACCATTTCAATTTACTAAGATCACTATTAATAGAAAAATGGTGATTAGACTTGACAAAATTCACATTGAAAATAGTAGCAGTTGAAAATCGCCACAATTTGCCCAGAACAAGGGCCAACTTGTCAAGAATAAAACGGCAGTTCTAACCGCCATAATTTACATACAAAAAGTTGCAATTGAAAAACCATCACAATTTACCAAGAGCAAGGGCCAAATTGTCAAGAATAAAATAGCAGTGCTAACCAGCGTAATTTACATACAAAAAGTGGTGGTTGAAAATCATTGCAATTTACCACGAACAAGGGCTATATTGTCAAGAATAAAACGACAGTTGTAATTGTCATAATTCACATGCAAAAAGTGGTGGTTGAAAACCTCTGCAATTTACTAAGTATAATGGCGACCTTTTAAAGGGAAAATAGCAGAGAAAAATAGTTGTTCTAAACCGCCGTAATGTTCATTGGAAAAAGTAGTGGTCATAAGGGTTCATTGCCGCATCTTTTTTTTTTAACCATCGTAATATACCGAATGACATTGGTCATTATGATAGTTCCATGAACCACTCTTCTTGAAAAAAATGGTGATTAAAACTGCCCTAACTTCCTAAAAAAAACCACCGCAATTCATAGGTTTTTGTGGTAGTGTATTATTTCCTGATAGTTAGGATGAGATTTAAGTTATTTATAAATTATAGAAGTTAATTAAGAATTCTATTGTTTCCATGTCAGGTACTGGTGTTATTCCTTCTTCTCAAAGTTCCGTTGGTGTGAGACCTTCATCTTGTACCACTCCAGGTGAGTGGGTTCCCATATGTAGTCTCTATGTTAGTCATTATAGCTATTTTCATTAAAATATGACATAGTATATGGTTTTAGAGTTTATTTCTAAAAACAATTGAAATTTCTACTAAATTGTGAATATATGGTTTTTGAAATAGCATGAACTGAGTAATTATGAAAACTCATGGGACCATTATTGTCAAAGTGGCTTTCTGAAAGAACTAGACTGTGAACATGATATGATTTCTAGTACTGAATATTATTTATGGAGAATTTTTAAACCCTAGGGTAAAAGACTTTATGAGACACGGAGAAGAGATTTATACTTCTGGTTGAACTGGATAGTGGCTATAGAGAAAGACGCTGTGTGTTAACGATAGTTAATCTGTTAACCTTAGTACCAAGTAGCCTAGGTCCAGAAAAAATGTGATACCTGAGGTACACATGTCAATAGATTTTTTTTTCCATACAGTCTCAAGATCCCTCGGGACCCACCTTTGTTGCCGAGTCCTGAATTTCACTAAGTCTGGATTCTATATCTCCTTAGAGGGCTATATAGTAGAGCCACATTCTTGGGATTAAAAGTCCCAGTAATTGTTCTCCAAAGTTAAATAAGCTAAAGAATGATTTTTAATGAATTTTATGAAATTTTTAAGCGTTTCGTTTTTAGCCCACAAATTTAGAAAATCTTAGATATTCCCAAATTTGAACTAAAACCCAAAATTTGGAATTTTGATTTTTTTGATATTTTATTTGAATCCAAATGGAGGATATTTCCTTATTTAGATTTATGTTTTAAAGTTAATGGATAGTAAAATAAATGGAGACATTAACTCAAAATTGATAAATGTAAATAAGTGAGTGTTGAGACAACCTAGATACCAAAATGATAGAAAGATGCAAAGACTAGGTGAACTGTCACCGCTATAGCAATCACAATGATTGAATTTTTCAGTTTTGGTGGTTTGTAAACCGCTATAGCGGTCATAAATGTATCAGCAATGGACACAGGAAATGGCTAAACTGCTATGGCAATCATAGACGGCTATAGCTGTGTCAGTGGGATTTTTACTCCCAAAATTGAAAATCCTTCCTCCTAAACATATCCTTTCCCTCCTTTTTTAATCTCTCATCAATCCTTCTTCCTCCAAGAGATTAAATGTGAGATTCTTGTTGGTTTTCATCATTCCCTTCTTCTGTATTTCATATCCTAGAGTATGGGTTGTTGCTTGTCTCCATTGTTGTTAAGTGTGGGTGCTTCCTCAATATTATTAGAGTTGTTTTAGAGTTATCCAAAGGTGATTAGAGTTGATCATGAGTCTATGTTACTCTGTAGCAGTTGTTAGTGCCATTCCAAGTTCTCAAGATTAAGTTAGTGGTGCCCATTATAATAACCCCAATTTTAAATAAAAGAGTTAGAAAATTTTTTCGGGCTAAAATGGTGTCAGTTGCCTTATCTGTCATTCCGGGTCCTGAATTTTTCCAAGTTTGGACCCTACATGCCCTTGGAGGGCCATATGATAGAGTCATATTCTTGGGACCAAAAGTCCTGGTAATTGTTTCTTGGAGAAAAATGAGTTAAAGAGAGATTTTTAACGAATTTTATGAAATCTTTAAAAGGGTCATTTTTAAATTTCAAATTTACGGAATCGTAATAACTCCTGGATTTGAACTAAAATCCAAAATCTAGATTTTTATTTGTTGAGATTTTGATTTTTCTAGTATTTTATTTGAATCCAAATGGGGAGTATTCCTTTATTTACATTTTTGTTTAAAAGTTAATAAGTGGGTTCTAGGGAATGAGAGATCATTCTGGAGAGTGAGAGACCATCTTGAAGAGGAAAAAACCGTTCTGGTGAGCGCTGCAGCGCTCTTAGTGCTGTAGTAGTCAGCAAAGCATTAAGTCGGTGCAAGAAGTGACTCAACAGAACAATAAGTCGGTGCAAGATGTGCTCTCTGGTGAGCGCTGCAGTGCTCAACAGAACATTTAAAATCCCCTGTTCGAGGCCCAGAATCTTCACACACTAAAACACATGCTTTCTCAGCCCCCAAACATGAAGAAGTCGACCTCTCACCCCTAAACAGAACATTAAGGTATGTTATTCTCTTGATTTCCCTCTCTTTTCTCTAGTTCTTCCTTGTTATTGGGGTGATTCTCCATGCTTCTCAAATGAGAGAAGTCTTCTAGTATGTTAGAGATGGATTCTTGGATATTTAGGGGTTTTAGAGGTTGATTTGGAATTCTATTGCCTCTATAGCAGATACTACTGTCATTTCTGCTTCCAAGAGTCCTATTGGTGCTATGTCTATGCATTCTACCCCTCTAGGTGAGTGGGTTTTTATCTGTGATCTCTATATTTTGCATTAGAGTTATTTTCATGAAAAATATGATTTACTGCTTGATTTTAGAGATTACTGTATAAGGGCTTGATGTCACTGATGGTTTATATGTTTTAGAAACTTTGATTTTAGAGCATGAAACCGTTTTGAGAAAACTCATGGGACCATGTTTGATATAATGATTTTATATACGATTGATGATAATTGTAATCATAGAAAGCTTTTATGAATGATAAATATGGTATATGCAATTGTTAGATACTTTCATCATCGTTTCCAATTGATTATGAAACTAGTTTATTTCCATGAAATAGTTTTATAACTAGATACAAGTTTAAAAGAGAAATTGTAACTATGATTGTTGAAATGCTTATCTTATGTCAAAAATGGATTATGCGAGTGGTTACTAGAGAACTTTGAGACGTTAAGAAATGTTATTATGATTTTAGAGTTTTCAAGTTCATGAAAGAATGTTGTTGAGAATTGGTTTAGGAACTCAGACATAAAAAAAAGATTTTAGAGTTGGAATCTTTGTGAGATTTAGAACAATTGGCGGATAAATATTCTGTGAGTTTATGAAATCATAAATGTCTACAAAGGGTGATCCCTTGGACATGATTTCGTAGCCACAATTATACTAAGATCAAACTGTTAGAATCAGACGGATTCAGAGCTTTCACGAAATTAAAAAAGATTTAAGGTTTTAGCTTTAATGGATTTATTTGGTTAGTTTAGAAGGTAGCTATAGAGAAACAGGCTGTGTGTTAATGGCAGTAAATCCGTTAACCTTGGTACCAAGTAGCCTGGGCCAGAGATAATAGAGAAATTATTATCACACTAAGGACGGCGATACGTAACTCCCAAATGTGACTAGAGATTTATATTCAGAGATTTATTGTCATACTGGGCATGGCGATACGTAACACCCAGATAAAACTAGACATTTATATTCAAAGATTTCTGTTTCTCTAGGAGTTACTATATTGTATTGCTTGTATGATTTCAGGTATGAGAATAAATTCAGAAAATTGTTTTTTTAAGTTTATAACAAGATGATTATAAAGGTCTTTAGAAAAATATATGTACTTGATTATGTGAGATTTTTTAGTATTATTAATGTTATTATGATTTTTGTGCATTGTTTCCTTTACGTCCCATGAAAAGGGGTTTCAAGTGAGGACTCACTCACTGAGTTTTGGTGATAAGCTTCACGTGAGTGAGGCATTCTCATTCTGTTTAGAGAGCTCTAGTACATTGCAGGCAGGGTCCCGGACCTAGAGCATGTTTTAATTTTTGCATTTGGCAGAATATGATTATACTTTGATTTGTATATAATGATCTGGACATTGATCACGTGTGCTCTAATTATATGTATAATTAATTCATGATTTTGAAATCCGAAAAGTTATTACAAGATTTTAAATATAATGATTTTGGTTCCAGAGAACATATGATTTATATGTAGAAAAAGAGAAAATTTTTCTTTTTCATGGATGTTAGAGTAGAGCATGCAGGCAAAATTAGTAAACAGGTCATGAGGCTTGGGTGAGAATGAGATTTCTCATGTGCCTGAGTGGGTTCAAATCCTATGACCCTTATGTTAGTCATTAAAGTTATTTTCTTTAAATTGTAGCATGATTATAAGATTTTAGGGAATATTTCAAAAGATTAGATATTATGGTTCATTTCACTAAGTTTATGAAAATGAAGGTTTTCAATTAGAGCATGAAAAATATGTTTTAAAGTAAACTCATGCGAACATTATTGTTAAAAATGATTTTATTAATGAGTTAGAGTATGAATATGATTTTATGTAGAGATTTGTGAATTACTGTGATGATTACAAGAGTAGCGCATAAGAATATGGTAGAGCTTTAAACCAAGAGAAGAGCTTAGCACAGAGTTTTTGAGAAAATAAATATATAGAGCAAAGTATGATTTAGTTTTTGAAAGCCTATATTGTTATGATTTTAGAGTTATTATGATTATAAACCCTAGCATTTGAACAATTTTTTTTTTTAGAATTATCAAGTTATTATGATTTATTTTTAGAATATATGTTAGTTTAAGATATGAACTTAGAACTTCAGTTCTATGGTAACTAGAGGTATGAAATTCAGTATAATTCATAGCAACTTCCAGATACATATTTAGTGGGCTTGAAATCGGAAGGCCTACAAGTGGGTGATCCCTTAGGCATGATTGTCACAGCCACAGTTATGCTAAAGTCAAATTGTTAGAATTATATAAATTCAGAACTCTTAAAGTACTAAGAACTTAGGGGCTCTTGTTCGCTAGGGACTGAGAACCCACCGTGAGTTAGGGAATTTCAGTATTGTTGGTTTTATTTATTTATAGTTAAGTTATGTATGATCGCCTATAGTAAACGGCCATGGAGGCAATGGGATTAAACAACCATGGAAACAATATTAATTTAGCAGCTGCAGAGGTGATAGTATTAAACAGTCATGGAGGCAATATTAATTTAGTAGCCATGGAGGCGATAGTATTAAGCAGTCATGGAGGCAATATTAGTAAATAACCATGGAGGCAAACCCATTTAACTACGACGAAGGTAGAACTTCTAGAGAATAGAGCAAATCAGGACCTAGTGAGGTGCCCATAGAAAACAAAGATAAATTTCGAATAACTATGATCATTTATGTATGTGTATGTGTGTGTGTGTGTGTGTGTGTGTGTATCAATCTCAGAGTACTATTAGTTACGACTCAGAATAGCATAATGGTTTATTTTACAAGGTTTATGTATATATGTTGAAATTGTTTTAGAGTTTTTTGATCTTTGCTATTATTATTGTAATTACTATTGTTATTATTATTATTATTATTATTATGCATCTTGGTTGTTGTCCCATGAAAGGTTTTACAGGTGATAATTCACTCACTGAGTTTGTAACAAAACTCACTCCTCTCTTCTTTTTTTTCTTCACAGATACAAGAATAGCTTTGGATCCTCCACTCCCCTTTCCTCAGCAGTAGTTATTTCCAACTTGGGTGAGCTTCATGTTGCCGTGAAGTGTCTTTTCCTTTTTTGACAGCTCCAGTGATATGATGGGCAGTGTCTTGGACCATATGCATATGTATATGTTCATGTTTTGCATTTTGTACACCCTGGTTTAACTGTACTTAAATGATATTTCATGGTCTTTTGTAAATGAGCAACTCAGTTAGATTCATGTTATGAGTGCATTTTCAGATTTATTTAAGGAAGAAGGGTTATTCAAACTTATTATACGTTAAATGTAGAATTTTATTTATTATTTAAAAATAGATTTTATGAATAAAAGTATGCATATAGTATAGCGCAGAGATTACAAGGCTTACGTGAAGATGAGATTCCTCATGTGCCAATCACGATCCAGTTGGATCGTGACAGAAAATAAAGAAATTATCGTCACACTAGGAATGGTGATAAGCAATGCCCAAATGTGACTAGAGATTATTAATTAGAGAATTTGTTATGCCATATGAATTGTGTATAACCAGAGCAGAGATTTCTATTTCTCTATGAGAATACTATTGGGTTGATTTATAGATAACTATGATTTTGATTATCTGACTATAAGTATGAAATGTTTTAAGGCCTTATTAGTTTATTGTTATTATGATTTTGTGTATCTTCCCTTAGTGTCCCATGAAAAGGGGTTCCAGGTGAGAACTCACTAAGTTTTGGTAACAAAACTCACCTATCTTTTCTTTCTCATATTTTCAGATACAACTGCTGCTAGAAATACTTCTCAACCATCTTTTTCCTAGTAGCATTAGATTTCAGTTGGTGAGCCTCTTTTTGTGAAGTTTTGTCATTTGCGCTAGAAGCGCTCCAGTGTAGATGCAGGTAGGATCCCAAATCATAGAGCATATTTTATGTTTTACATATTATGATATTAATTTGGGATGTATTTATATGATTTTACCGTTTATGGTTGCTTTATTATTATGATTTAATAGAGCATGTAATTAGTTTTTAGAAAATGAAACTGTGTTTTAAATGGTTAGAATTTACTGTGCTTATAGAGGAATCCAAGTCATGAGGCTTACGTGGGAATGAGATTTCTCATGTGCCAGTTATGTGTCCAAATTAGGTCATGAAAAGCTATCCCCGGCCCCAGCATAAGAGAAACCAAAAAAAAAAAAAAATCTAAGTCATGTTATTATATAAGCAAGAGATCAACTAGGTAAGTTAACCTTGTAAGCTCATATTTAACACACACACACACATATTTACCTTTTGAAACCTAAAGTTTATGCAAACAATATCGACTGAGTGAGTTAACCTTGTGTGCTTTTTCATTAAGTATCAGAATAAATGATGAGTTAACAAAGGAACTAATGTATACTCTTTTTTAATAGTGAAGAATGACAGGGAACTTTTAAGTCTTGAAGGATTATATTAATTTATCCAACAACTTTGGCCCTAGACCAAAATGGGAATAAAATCAAACAGCTTTTGAAATCTTTGGATCCAAATCAAACAAAAAAAAAAAAAGGAAAAAATTCACTTTTTTTTTGTAATCTGTGATCGCTCCCAAAGGAGAGAGTACTACTAGCATGTATACCAGTTCGTCAAGTAATAGAGTAAAAGATAGGGTTGTCGTACCCATAGGGATAATTTAAGTATTGATTTTAGTTAACTAGATGACAAGTTGGACAATTGAAAATAAATTATATCAAAATGAATTTAAAAGCTAAAGTGCCAAAACAATATAAAACTGATATAAGAATTGATGGAGTTAAATGCTAGGGTGATTTACCTAAACTATTTGTAAACAATATGCAACATGAACATCAGTATGCCTTGTCCAAATTCAATTAAATGATGGTAGGGTCATCATGTCATTAAAAGTCTTTCTCAAGATCATCTAATGCCACTCATGTAATACCCTAATTCTTAACCTAACTTTCTAGAACACATTAGGTTAATCATTAGGTTATTACCTCTTAGTCTCATTATTTTATTAAAATACTTAGCGAAATTTACAGGTAAATTTTTTTTGAAAACATAAACCAAAGTGAGAGCCACGTTCTTATCTAACGAGCGGCATAAATATCAATCATAAGGAAACATAAGAACTAAAGCAAGTAACAATAGAACAACGATCATAACAACAAAGGAAACACTTCATTAATAACATAATTACGATACATAGTAGTCACACCCTTATAGAAACGGGCTGAGCTTGTAATACATGAAAAAGGGAATACAACAGAAACAAGAAAGCAGTAAAGTACATGGTGCGACGGCAAAGTAAAAACCAACTATACTACCCTCCTACCAACCTATGAGTACTAAGCTAAAACCCCATCCCAAAAGATACCGCCAAAGGGGAAAACCTCGTGACTGTTCGGGCACTCAAGTAGCTCTCCGATGAGGTCTAGTGATGATGGGGATCCTCGGGTGATGGAGGTAGATAACCGGGGAATCGCTCAATCTCCTCTTGAGTGGGCCAGTGGAGTGAGAAAGGAACGTGTGTCGGCTGGACGTGAGCCCCTCGGCACGGGCGCATCTCAGCTCTCCTCGCCAAGCATGGCTGCATCACGGTATCCTCGCAGCCTTCCCCTCTAAGTGGAGGAAAGGGAGCAGAACTCTCTGAATAGACGCGCGTCAGTGAATCCTCAGACGGATCGGTCTCCGACCTCCTCAAGCGAGGCACATACTCCGGGTAGTCACGAACAGCTGAGGCGGACGAGTGGGCACGACCCAACTGCTTATCGCGAGGACGAGTGCGCTCGGAGATCAAGTCATCGCCACCAAAAGGAGCGGTAGGAGTGAACTAGTAGCTGGACATTGGATAAGCAAAAGATTGACCCATGTACACAAAAACTTGAACGGCACAGCGACCCTCAAAGTGATAAGAATGATGCTCTGGGTCGTAGTGCACCTCCCAGACGGGCGTATCAATGAAGACCACGAACGTCGCCATCACTCTCTAAAGATGTGACGAAAGAAAAAGAAAGAAGAGAAAGGAGTGAGAATTCTCACTAAAGAATCTTAGTAGGAGTCTCCTATCCTAGGGTTACATTGTTCACATCCTCAGGAACCTTGGGTTTAATTATAAAAGGTGTGCATACATAAAAGATTCATTATTAGGGTTTATGAAACCAATTATCCAAGGTTCATTCCTTTTAGCATCGTCTTGATGTTATGAGTGCAACATACTAAAACATGAATGCATGGCAATGTCTCAATCATATAACTCAATGTATCACAACTTCAAGAAAGCACACAAGTGGCATAAAGGGCATATAACTATCAAGTGGATCTTTCCTCAGCTTCATGACATCAATCATGGTACTTTAGCTAATAAGGCCACCCTAAAATAACTAGATTATGAGCTCATACCTCAGCTAGTCGTCACTAGCTCTTGCTTATTATCTGAATAAGCGAAACATAATAAAATAATCCCGACTACGTAAGTATGGGTAGGGGGCAGGGATCACCTCTCTTAGGATATACCCTCTTTGAAATGCTTTGCGGGCATCAAGCCACAGCAATTTGTCCGCTTTGGTAGGCTGCATCTACTCATACCCTCATGGATTTGTCTCCCCTAGGGGTGCTCGGCCGAACAGGTGTCACACAGGAAAGCGCATCTCAGTACTATGTCACATAAAAATCCCCTAGGGGTGCTCGGCCGAACCAGTGTCACCCAGGGTTTTCAACTCATGTGGTACTTTAAAACATTTCTTCAACCCTTTTAAGGTTTGACGGAAATCCGGCAGCATAACAGCTGTTAAACCGAATTTCCTTCAATCCAAAACTTATGCTACAAGCTAATCACACAACATATTCCTCATTTAAACCTAATACTATGATAAACTCATATCTCAAACAATCATTTCCTCATGCATCATAAACATCTCAACATATTATTGCATCATATAAATATCATAGCATTAACAATTTCTTAATGTCTTATGCATTGTCCCTTAAGGTCTTTAACTCACAATCTAAGTTATAAATCATCACATCTTAATCTCTCGGGTACCTATAGGCTCATATCTAAGTATTCCTCACTCCATACTATGATCATAAACTTCTCTAAACCTCAAGAATGCAGAATTTAAAATTCTAACTTTACAAGTACCTAGGAGTCACAACAATGACCCTTTTTAAGTCCGGTTTGTTCCTAAGACATCAAAATCAAGTCCTAAACCAATTATGAGTTATTCCTACACATTTAAACTAATTTAAAACCATAATTATCATTTCTAAACCTTTCTGGACAGAATCCAGAAAAATCAAATATTAAGAGATCTAAAACTCTCAAATTAATTCTTTTCTAGTTACTAACTTCTCTAATCTTTCACATATGAATTTTAGCATCAATTATACTCAAACGTAATCATATTATCATCATCAAAACAACATATACAGTGGCCAAACACAACAAGGGAGAACCGAAACATACATCTCCATAAAAAGCATAGAACTTGGTTTTAAAGCACATAACACACTAGTTTCTCTTGGAACATTTTCAAGACTTTCAAAACTCATTTATAAACATTTTTATCATCTAAAATCATCAAAATATTTGTAAGGGCAGTAGCTAAATTAGATTTATCTCAAGAGGTCCTGATTTCATAAAACTCAGTTCTAAATATTTCTTATACTCATAAAAGCATAGAAAAATTATGAAACATAGTTTTCAACACTTGTAAAAAAATAAACCCTTAGAGGCCGAAAATCTCAAGCTAGGGAAATAAATATTTTCAAGCCTTTGTTTGAGACAACAATGGGCAAGTCTTTGAGCTCTAGGTTCCTTTAAGTGATGACATAAAAAAATGACATGCTTATGCACTTGTTTTAGGTTCTATTAGAAAGTAAAGTGAGAGCATAAATAAACATGAAATGCAACTCATTATTATCTTTGATATTTAAGTGAGAGCTTGAAATATAAACATGATAATGCAAAGCTTGAAATATAAACATGATAATGCAAGTTCATTTATTATCTTGATACTTAGTGATAGCAAGGAAAGTAAATATGATGTGCAAGGCATAAACATAAACATGGATGCAATATTCATTTTAATCTCATCTAGAGCTCTTACAAGACTTTAGAGATACAACCCAACACGTATCTCATCACAAAGAGAGCTTTAGAGCTCTTGAACCAAGTTCTTAAAGGAACTATGAAGTTCTTGAACATCATCATCAAGCTCAAAAGAAACAAACTTTCAAAGAAACACAAGACTACAAAGAAAAGGAAACCAAAATCAAAATATTAAAGGGAAGGAAATGAGGAAACTGAAACCAAAATAGCAAAACAAGTAAAGGTGTTCTTAAGCAAAAATCATTTTGAGTTAAAAAATAAAGATGAGACTTAAAGAAAGTAAAAGTTCAAGCTCTAGAGGTTCCTTTGAGATGAACACATAGTCATCATATAGGAGCTCTCATCATTGAGCTATCATATATCCATCAAAGCCTCATGGCCGAAAACAAGAAAAGGAAAGCAAAGAAAGTTTCAAAAGGAAAGTCCAAGAGAAAGCTAGGAAAACTCATTTTCAAGAGAAACAAATTTAGAAAAACACTCCTACCTAGAGTGGAGATAAAAAGCTTGAACTTTGAAAAGGAAAATAAGATGAAGAACTCCTCCAAGGTGGCAAGATAGCTTCGACCAAGGGGGGATAAAAAGGTTGGAGATGTGTTTCAAGTGAGGTTGTGTTTGAGGTGAGGTGTTTGAGATGTTTGATGATGGTTCAAGGCTGGGGTGGTGTTTGAAGGTTATGAGATGATGATAAGATGAAGAGATGATGAAGATGAAGATGAAGATGAAGAACAAGAGAGAACTCTCTTGGAACTTAGAGAGAAAAAAAAGAGAACTTTGAGAAAGCTAGGAAATCTAAAAGTTTACAAATGAGCCAAAGTGTTTTCATGTGTTTCTAGGCAAGGTATTTATAGAAAATGAAAACAAATGAAGTCTCATTGAGAGGGAAGGCTGGCCGTAGCAATGGGAGGGAAAAGAAGAGAAAAATATCTCTTACAAGGTGTCATACAAGCATGGTTTGAGGTATGGAGGTTATGATACAAAGTATGGCTTCAAGTAAGGTGATTTGAGTAAGTTTTTCTTTTAATTTTGAATGAAATAAGTCTTCTAGAAGCTAAGCATGGCTGGAAGTTTTTGAGCCACAAATAAATGAGGAAAATAGCTTAATTCTTTTAGTTATTCACTTGGAAAATCAAGCTTGATTGAAAATATGACAAGGTATGGTGAGTATGACTTGAGGTATGGCTTTGGAATGTCAAAAATTTGAGCATGTGATGCATATGGAGGAGGAGTGGCTTCGGCCAGACCAAAGGCAGCAGAAAGGGAGAGAAATTTGATCATCTAATTGTGTGCTAATGATAGGTTTAAGTATGTATTAGCTTAGGTACAAGGTTAGGAATAATGAAGCTCAAGTTTAGGTGACTAAGAATGAGGTTTAGGGATTTTATAACAAGATTAGGAGTGCTCATACATCATTAGAGAGTTTAAAACTCATTTAGGAATAAACAATTGAAAACACAATTCCATGATTTAAGGAATTTGAGAGAGAAAACACTATTCAAAATTCCATGACTAGGAATCTTGAATTTAAAATAAGATTTCAAGTTGTAATTAAGCACTTTTAGGTTCTAATCAATTTTAATAAATTATTTTGACTCAAGATTAATTATGGAAATTAATTAACCTTCGATTAGAGCCTAATATTGCTTAGGTTTGCTTAATCACGCGATTAAGCGTAAAAACACGAAACTAGGGTCAAAATCGTAATTTTGCACTAATTTTGCCCAGGACCTCCGGGACCAAAACTAAAGTCACAGACTACATAAAAACGTCTTTTAAAACCATTTGGAGAAGTTTCGGGTTCATCTGGCACTTGCAAACGGGTAAAACACCACAGGGGCATTTTGGTCATTTTGACCCGAAAACTCGAAAAACGAGATTTTCGATCCCGAGAAGGTATACAAGCCAACTAATCCCCTTCCAACATTGAGTTTGCCCTTTGAGTATTGTCGAGTCGGCTTTCCTCGAATTCCGAGCCGAAAATGACCTCAGGGGTATTTTGGTCATTTTCACTCTAACAAAAAATTGGAGCGTTACAACTCAAGTAGGGTTGAGCACCTAATCTCTTAACATCTTAAGTCTACAAGTAGTTCTCAAACCCTTAAATACCACGAATCAATGTTTTCCTATCTCTAGGAGTCATTATGTAAGCTTCAGAACCCTTCAGAAAGTATGAGCTATAATGTTTTGAATGACAACAAAACCAATTTAGAGAAAATGTTTTGAAGAACAACTAATGTCTACCTTGAGTTTCTTGACCAAACAAAATAGGTATTTCCAAAGTGCATGACATAAACTTGAGCGAGAACAATTTCACTTTCCATGTTTTATCTCGCATTAAGAGACTAAGCTTAAATGAAGTGAATATTATATCGTGGAAAGTATGCTTACATGCATCAAGGAATGAAGCAAATCAAAGCAAGAAATCAAAGAAAGGGTCTTCAGAAAGCAGCACGGGAACATCAGAAAGTAAGCTGAGAATGAAGATATCATGCAAAATCTAAAAGCCACATGTTACATAATCTTCAATAATCATAATTGCAAATCATTCATTATCACAAAGCCAAGATTGAATATCAGAAGACCAAAGAATCATCAAGGCATTGATAGCGCTCATTAGAAAACTCACTTCATTGTGGAGCGTTCAACGCTGCAGGAAAAGAAAGGAAATTTGAATTTCAAATTTCAAATCTCGAGTCAAACCCAGTTTCATAACTGGTATCTCATCTCTTCTGCCTGCGTGGTCAATCATCATAGCTTTGAGAAGGAGGAGTTAATAAACCATGTTCAGAAAGTAGAAAAAAAGGTTCAAAAGGGACATCAGAAACCTCAACTATACAACGACTTCTGCAACCGATGTGACAGACTGTTAACCTACTCTTCTAGACTGACTTTCCAAGACATAACAGATGATCTACACGTGTTATTTGGAGATCTGATCAAAGACAATGGTCATGAAAGAAGACCGCTATAAATGGAAATGCTATGCTCAAATGCTAATGACACACTCCTGTGATGTTCATCATATCATAATATCAGTTTTTCCTTGAAGTGTAAAAATCTTCTTTATATGTTTCTTAATGATTTGTATACTTTTCTTAAGAAGAGATGTTAGAAAGGAGTCACTCATGTTTCCCAGGTTTGTTTTATTGAATATTTGTAAGGAAACTTGAGTGTAGGTTAGTTTGAGTGGCAACCCAAACATTTAACCTTTGTATCCTTGATCCGGTAATGATCAGTGAGACATAGCTTGGAGAGACTAAGATAAAACTCCTGCAACATGGTGGTAGAGGCGCTCTACTCATCATGGTTCAGCTTAGAAAGGCCTTGAAGAACTACTTGCAACATAATGGTAAAGGCATTCTACTTATTATGGTTCAGCTTAGAGAGAATGGGAAGAACTACTTCCAACATAATGGTAAAGGCGTTCTACTCATTACAGTTCAGCTTAGAAAGGCTAGGAAGAACTACTTGCAACGTAATAACAAAGGCATTCTACTCATTATGGTTCAGGTTGGAGAGGCTGGGAAATACTACTTGCAACATAGCTATAAAGGTTGTTTACTAGTCACGATTCAGCTTGGAGAGGCTGGTACAGAACTATTCGATTTGTGACAGTAGGGGTTTTCTACTATTCACTATAAAAGCTTGGGAAGACTATTGTAAAGACTATTCAGTTTTCTTTCTCAGGTTAAAAAAGATGTTTTAGTGGAACCTCAACATGTGTTGAGTACTAGATGTAAGCAGGTTTGGCTGGCCCAGTTTAAAAATATGTGTCATATTTTCTTCTCCTAGAACTCTTTGTTTTTCATTGCTTTGTTTATTTATTTCATACACGTTGAAAACTTTATTCATTTGAATGGTTATTAATGTCATACTTCAAAAATATACTTTCTGAAGCAACTAATCATATTTCTGTTGCATTTCAAGCTCAATGCTTAATAGTATTTTTATAAAGATTTCAAATTTCAAGAAAGAACCAAAGCACGATTCAACCCCCCTTCTCATGCACTCTTTTACCTACACATTTAACTCATGGCATTATATTCATAGGCATGACTCTTACTCCTTTTCTCAAATTCATAAAAAAAAAAAAAAAACCTATAACCCTAAATTGGTGATCAAACACTTGAAGATAAATAAACTCAAATACGATACTTACTATCAAACGAGAACAAGACATTAATTCATTACATTAGCATAATGTCAAACACATAGCCTTCATAAATCACCTTTGGCAAAGAGTTTAGTTACAAATCATGGAAAATGAAATAAAAACAACATAGATGAAAGAAAGATGAGAAGAAGCCATGAACAAAGAAAGATACATAATAAGTTGAAGAAAAATCCAAGAAGATCTCTTCTTCAAGTTTTTGAAGCTCCAATCCCATTGTCGTTTCCAACCTCTAGCCTCTTCTTTCCCAGTTTGGTATTCTGACGCTAATGCCTTTTCCAATGTGTTTCCTAGGTTTTTGTGCTAATCATGGGCTGCCAAAGTCAGTATAGAAGCCTAGTCCACATGTCAGATTTGTGCACCTATGTTGTAGGGTGGCTATGGCTATACTAGAGCATAGCTTAAGTGAAAAAATGAGAATTCTGATAGCAACCCATGTTGTAGCGTGGCTTCAGTTTCTGGACCCATGCTCCAGTATAGATTTCTAACATTATAACACCCTCCTAACTACCATATATTACTCGATTGTCAAGATAGTAACTAGAAGAGTATCATTTTCTTATATTATTTATACTAGTCGAGAAAAATGAAAATAAAGTAAATTAAGCTCATATGTTGCAAAAACTCACACACATACACACACACACACACACATATAGTTGTCAATATATGTCACGACCCTCCTTGGACACGTGACCGGCACGTGAGAAATCCTATTCCCACGTAAGCCCGGTGACCTGTACCGTCTCTACGCATGCATTTCAATTAAGAAAATCCATAAAATAAATCCTTAATGTCACATGAAATCACCTGTTGTTGAAAACCAAGTTTAGAAAAATCAAAACATATTTCCATCCCTTTCAAAAAGCAAATATGCAACATCGCTAAATATGCATACAGTCCTTTACATACAAGATGTTTATAAAAGTAATAGTTATACAATCCCAAAAAGTATATAAAATAACAAAACTATGTACAATGTGATCATGCTCTACGGTCCAGGGTCCTGCCTGCATCACACTGGAGCACGTCTAGAGCAAAATATCATACACCTCACCTAATGGGCTTAGCAATTGAATCTAATGCTGCTGGGAAGAGGATGGTGTAGAAGTACCCTCAGCAACTACGGTATCTGTAAAGTATGAAGGAAACAGAGGGGTGAGTTTTGAATCCAAAACTCAATGAGTGAGCCCTCATTTGGAACCCCCCTTCATGGGACACCAAAGAAGGTACACAACACCAATAATAATAATAACAGTACTAACATCAAGTAGTTCATAGTTATAATCAAGATCTCAAATCTTAGTTCTTTACAGTCCGACCTAACAGTAGTCTAATAGAGAAACAGTAATCTCTGAATACAAATGGTTGGTCATATCTGGGCGTTACGTATCGCCGTCCCCAGTGTGACAATAAGGCTCTGAAATCTCTTGCCCGGGCTACTTGGTACCAAGGTTAACGGATTAACTGCTGTTAACATACAGCCTGTTTCTCTATAGTTACTGCCAGCTCAGCTAAAACCTCATTCTGTTCTCTATCAATTTCAAAGTCTTCTATCCTAGGGTTCAAAATCTCTTCTATATATCAGTATACAGTATCAAACCATATCATCATAAACCAGTTCTAATGATCAAATTCGCAATACAATTATACAAAATCTCATTTTGAAAAATAGATGTCCCATGGTCTTCAAGAAAACATGTGCTCATATCCAATCAGCGGCTCAAAACACAATAGTTCACAAAAATCTCAACAGTTCACAGAATAACTCTAAAATCACATGAACTTTCATATCTGAGATAAAATAGATGTAATGACAAAAACAGAAGCTACAGATGTGAACCCACTCACCTGGAGTGGCAGTAGACACAAGAATAGCACCAACAGAATTGTGGGAGGTGAGAACAGTACCAGTATCTATCAATAAAGCAACAGAACCCTAGATTAACGGCTAAAACCTCTATATCACTCAAATATACTCCTAACACATTGAAAGAATTCTACCTCCTTGAGAGGTAGGAAAACTTTATGCCAACCCCCCAAAACCAAAGAGAAATGGAGAGAATAGAAGAGAAATCACTAGAATAACATACCTTGAAGCCTTAAAAGTGAAGTATTGAAGTTGATTTTAAGAGAAAATGGAAGAAATGGAGTTAGGAGTGAATTTTTCGGGAGGAGAGCAAAGTTTTTCGTGTTTCTTAGGTGGAGAGAATATATTTTGGGTGAGTGAAGGTTCTGGACCCCGAAATGGGGGTTTTTAATGCTCACAGTTACATTTGCAGCTAAAAGCGACTGCGACTCACCAGAGAGCATAATTTGCACCGACTTACTTTCTGTTGAGCGCTGCAGCGCTCCAAGAACATAAAAATTTGCTTTCAGCCACCGACTTATTTTTCTCGATGAGCGCAAAGACTCTTAACGCTGCAAAGACTGGCTGTAGAGGATTTTTTTTTTTTTTTTTGGGCCTAAGGTATTACAATATATACATCATCCTGGAAGATAAGTGATTCTACTAGTAAGGTTATTCAGGAACTAATTTCAAAACATATCAAGTGTCTAGCCTAATCTGCTCAACCTAAGGCCCAACAAAATAGCATATACACATAAATGAGCCTCAAAACATCCATCAGAAATGGTCTGCAGGTTTGCAGGATCCTACACTAAGCTACGCTATGTACATGTCAAAGAGTTCCTAAAAGTCTCATATCCTACTAGTAAAACCCATTTGCCATCAATATGACAGCATTACCTCTAGCAGGGGCATCAGGACTTACGGGTTAGTTCGAATCTGAAAAGGGAGCATCTCTTAGAAGAGGTGCTAGTGGTGGGGCAAGGCGTCGAATACAACCGGGTGTGCCAAGTGGAGGGACACACCATAAGGAAAGGCAGATCAAAATCAATAGTGAACACAGATGAACTAAATTAATGACCAAAGAACACATAAGCTTGGAACTATGAGTAATCAACTACATATAGAGAATCTAGTATTGGGTCATAATGCCACACCCATTATGGCGAATCAAGGTGAAATATTAGTGATGGCATCTGCAAGATCTGAATACAACACATAATGCATACAAACAATAGGGATGAGAATATTGTCTAATCCTCAATAGGGTACTCCCTCAATTATAAACATAATATAACTAGTATCTCCATTAGTATAAGAATTCTCATGTAAAACCATGTGCATAACTAATGAGGTGCATAAATCATGTGTAAAAACAATAATGATTCATATATTGCCTCTTCTAACCATAGACACCAATTTAGTGCATTTTTCTCTTTTCCTCAATATAGGGAAGACTTAATTATATGCCATGTGGTATCTGCAGTGGATGACTCCACAATGGATAATTTATACCTAATGGTATCTACAGTGGACAACTCCGCAATGGGTAATAGACTGCTTATCAGGACATGAGCTCATTCATATAGGTAATCATCGAACTTCATTTTTTTTCCTTTTTTCGAATCTCACATAGTTCTATTCTTAGTCGATACGTCGGTTAGTTATATTCCTAGTCGATACGTCTACATACTCATAATATCTCTAGGGAAGCTCCTCTTTTTGTCTTCCCTTTCACCCAACATAAGTCTTCTCTCTATTTTTACCTATATGTTAAAACATGTACAGTTGAAGTTCCTACATGCGCTTTTGTCACATAGATGCATCATGTACTTTTCTTTCTTAAATGTATGCGTAAACCGCATGTAGGCATTTATTCACAAATGAGTCTCATTCATGCCTCATAAACCAATCCTTAAAGTGTATAGCATATATCTATACTCATCATATTTGAATTAAAGGACACTATCTCATCAATTCATCAATACTTCTTATCATTTTCTAGTGCCTTAGCAGATTTTTCACTTAAGTAGTAAAATTTATTTTCCATATAAAATAACCATTTCAAAGGCTATAAAAATTCTTCATGACACCTCAATGTGTCCTTAAGCCGTTGTAAAAATTTTAGAGCAAGAATCATTCTCTAACTATGTTAACGAAATTATACAAATTTGGTGGTTAGAGATCTCAGCTCAAAACCAAAATTTGATAATTTTTAACCCTAGTAAATGACTGATCAAATTCAGGATAAAATTCATGGTTAAACCTTAAGATGTTTACAACACCTTGCAAAAATTTCAAAGGAAAAACCAATAATTTGCTGTGATAACAAAATTAGCAAAATCTATAGCTTCAATTCCAACAACTCAAGCACCACAAACATAGTTTTAGTTATTGATTTTTCTAAAGCAGTAAAAGTCTAAAACAAAGCTCAAGAAAATTCGTGGGACTAACTTAGGTTAGCTTCAACATATAATTTTATAGCTCATAAAAATACCTACAAATGCATCAGAAAAATAGAGGACAATTCTTGCCTATCACGAAGCTGAAATTCCAGCAAGATAGTCGGAAACTCCTTTTGACAAAAATGATTTTTCAACAACAACAAACAACTCCACCAATGTAAATACATTAATATCTATGTATAATCTCACATTATAACTAGAAATTATCAATTTTAAACCATCAAAATTTGCAAGAAATAGAATTTCAAGAAACAAGATAAAAAAAACTTTACTTTGAAAACTTTAGAGCTTTATAACTCCAAAGGATGTTTCAAGTGGTTTCTTTTCACATTAAGGCCACCAAATCAACCCCAAACCCTTCCTTATGCCGTAAGATAATGAGGTATCAATGTAAGAAATGGTGAGGATTTAAAATTCCAATCGGTTAGATTGGTAGATATTGATGGATAGAACAGGTTTAGTAAAGAAAGTTTATAGTTTTAACAAGTCTAGGGTAGGAGTTTGGGAATTTGAATCAAGTTTTGAGCTATTGAGGATATGAAAATGGAGGCTACTATATTCTTTTCTTGTTGGCCAAAATGTTTGGTGAAGTGATAAGCAAGATTGGTCTTGTATTTATCTTGTAATTAAAGCTTAGATATTATATAATATAGGTTTAATTAATCCTGCAGTCCCTATAGTTTCACCGAATTTTCAATTGAGTCTCTACATTTTAAAAGTTTCCAATTGGGTCCCTATAATGAAAAAAAAAATTCAATGGAGTCCGTGACCCCATCATCCGTTACAAAAAATGTGAGAATTAACAGATGACGTGGCACCTTCGTGTATATGAGACTTAGGTGCATTACAGGCTTCTAATTCACCCAAAATCTACCATGGCCAAACGTGTGTAGCTTGTATTAACGTAATAACCCAAACATTTGCTTTGTCCTTCCCCTATTCTTCTCCTTTTCTCTTCAATTCCATTCTTTCTTCGTGTTTTCCCTCATTCTTGCACTTTACACCATGACTCAGCAGCCTTTGCCCTCATTCTTACTTCATGTTTTCCCTTTGACATTTTCGCTCTTAATCGATTCACACAGAGATCTCCATTGATAGGGAAGTTTGCAAGCGCACAGAGAAAGGGGGGACAGTGCCGCGGCGCTTGAGTTTTGCGGGGAGAATGAGACTAGATGTGAGGGAGAAAGAGCAGAGGGACATCGCGAGGTGCGTTAATGCTTCGTGAAAATGGGCAGTAGAGGTCGTCGCAAGTGGTGAGCAGAAGAAGGGAGGCCGTACGGATGGACTTCACGATGGAGAAGGCCTTCAATCCAGCTCCTCTATGCGTAAGAAACCAATCACCTCTGATCCTTGGTTTTCTTGCAATCGAACTCATCTCGGGTAGCGCGGACGGTGAGGCGGCAGTGACGATGGGATGAGAAACTTAGGGATTGTTGCAAAAATGGAAGGGTGCGCAGCTAAGCTCGTACAGCTGGGGTCGCGATGCGAGGTCATGGTGTTTGCGGTGGTGTGGCTGGCTGGTTGGTGCGGGGAAATGAGTTGCAGCGGTTGGGAACATGGTGGTGGTGGCGATGAAGCCCCACCTTCCTTTCCTTCTGTTTCTGCTTCAATTTTTTGTTCTTTTTTTTTGTTAAAAAAGACTGAGATCTATGTTGGTTTTGATTTGGGTTTGAAGTTCTTTGTGGGTTGCTTTGTAGGGCTGTATTTTATTCTTGGTTGTGGTTTTGTGCTTGGTTATGGAAAGATAGCAGAATGCGTTTGGGTTCACTCAAAGAGTACAATGTGTGTGTTTTGTAATCTCAAAATGGGAGAGCTATGTGGTCTATGTATGTCATGGTTTGTGATATGAGGATGGGAGAGCAGAATGCATTTGCTTCATGTGATGAAAGGGAAAGTGAAGGGATGATGTGTAACTGAAAGGGGTGAAGGGGTGAAGCCACATGATTACTCACGTGATGAAGTGGAAGAATATTCTGTCAACTCTCACGGTTTTTGTAACGGATGATGGGGCCAGGGACTCTATTGAAAATTTTTTTCATTATAGGGACCTAATTGGAAACTTTTAAAATGTAGGGACCCAATTGAAAATTCAATGAAACTATAAAGACTGACGGATTAATTAAACCTATAATATAAAGGCATAATTCTTGAAAAAAAATAGTAATATGGATGGCTAGGATTTAATCTTGATTTACAAGATTAAATCTTAGGCTTATACTAGGTTTAAATGGATATACATTATCATTTTATAATGATTAAACTATCTTTCGGTGTTAGAAATCGCACACCAAAATTTTACCGAACGGTTAAATACTATATTCGGGTAATCAAATATTGCCCTAAATTAAAATCCACATATAAAATCTTTTTTTTCTAACTATTTCTAAACTTAACCCTACGTTTTCTCAGTTTCGAGTATCTCCTAGTCCCAAGTCTAGAGTTTCGCCTATCCCGATGGGCTTGTGAGGCCCACAAGGCTACTATGCATTTTTTTATACTCGTCCGCTGGGTCATCCTCATCATTACTACGTCTGTCAGAATATTTAAACTCTCATTAATAAAGCTCCAATTAATTTCTGAATGACTTCAGGGTGTTACAGAAATCCCTTCAACTCCAATTATTGCTCTTTTACACTCCTAGCTCAAATGTTTCCCTGATTCTTCTACCAAAATGCTACAAAATCAATGGCAAACACAACTAGAATGCAAAGTTAAATATGAGTATAATCATGAAAAAATTTGAATTGAATGATGTAAAAGAAGCAACTACAAAAAACTAAAATTAACTATCAACAAACTAAAAATTTTAAGAAAACTAAAGAAAAACATAACTCCTAAGAGAGTTATCAATGTGATTTTAATGTGATTTTATTATTATTATTATTATTATTATTTGCAAAATCATAACATGGATTTAATCAGTCAAAAGAATATTTAAGTTGTACACAAAAAGAATATTAAATTTGACTAGAAAAAATTAAATACAGAATTGGTAGTTAACGTTAAATTATCCAGTGTTAACAAAACATAACTATGATAACATAATATCAAAATTAAAGTTTTAAATGATTTAGGTAATTCTTTTTTGTGAAAAATATTTAGTATTATCTTTAAAATTATGAACTATGTTAGTTTAAAGAAAATTTTATTTGAAGCAAGTCCTTTCACAATTTAAAATATGTTATTAAAGTCTCGGGTGTCAACAAACCATAAATATTATAAATTTAATATTATTAAAATTAAATTAAATCTGCAATACTAAAATTCATAATAATATAATAAAAATTTTTTAGAGGAATTATATTTGTGATACGATGAAATATATTGGTTGGATAAAATATAGTGGTTGGACCATCTTTTGCTTCCAAATATTATTAATTATGCTATGATATTAGGACACTATTTTTGACAACAATATATATATATATTGTCTACCAATTTTCAAATTGAATTTATTATTTAAGAAATAGTTTATGGAAACTTCTTTTGGATGAGAATATCATATACTACGGAACTCGCTGAACTAGACATTACTTTATATAATAATATTATCATATACTAGCAATGTGTGTCAGACAAGCCACATTTTTTCTTTTAGAGATCAATTTTTATATATTATTAATATAAAATTATTTAAAATTATATTTAATAAAAACTTATAATTTTTTATATTATATTTCTTTTATTATACTAAAAAAAGGCTTGTTATATAAAAAAATATATTAAAAAGTGGAGGAAAACAAATAGTGGTTCATGGATTTAAAAAAAGAAAATTCAATAAAATAAGAAGCCATCAAGATATTGTTACTCACTTTAATTTTCTTTGTTAATAGTATAAACTATAAAAGCCTTGAGTAGTTAATATTTTACCAAACGTTTTACATTTTTTTAAAAGAACTATTTCCCATCACGCTCGTATGAAATAAATCTCATAATAACTTTCTAAAATAAGCGAAGAGTGTATTTTACAGAAGTAAATTCATTTTTTAAGTATTAAAAATAAAATAAATTACCGACATATTTAGATTAAATACCCAAATTGGTCAATGACAATTTTCTTAATAGATAAATTGATCCCTAACAATTATAAACACCCAAATTGGTCCCTCACAATTATAAAAATAGGACATTATAGATCCATGACCCGCCTGTCAAGGCTTGACCAAGAGGCAAAGATGAAAAACAAAATCTCGACCAAGAGAAAGTAGAGCTTGTCTGAGAGGAAATAGAGGTCGGCCAGAAGGAGATGGAGCTTGGCTGAGTAGGAGGATCTCTGGTGGCTGAGTTCTGTGACATGCCCATCAGTCTCGGCCAACTGTCAGTCAAGCATTGTCTAGTCCTGTTCGAGCTCTAGTTTCTCTCATATGAGCTTCACATTCTCCCAATCGAGCATTGCAGGCTGGTCAATGACCTATAATGATCTATTTTAACAATTTGTGAGGGATCAATTTGGATGTTTATAATTGTTTTGAATCAATTTGCCCATCAAAAAAATTATTATGGACTAATTTGGAAGCTTACTCACAAATTTAATAATTACATGGGACAAAATCGAACGCTAATAACCTTCTCAACCTATTACAGTTATCTACGAGTCCAAATAAGATGCAAAAAGCACCAGATAAAAAAAGAATAGGAAATTTATTGATTTTAAAAGTTTGTTACGTGATCATTTGATACTTGCTGGTTGACCCCGTTTCAGCAGTTGGTATAATAATAGAAAAAGTTTATGAGGTCGATGGCCACACGAAAAGAACGCACATCAACCGCCCTCTGGTAGGCGAACTCAATTTTAATTTTAGTAGTGATAACATCATTCACATTTTCAGACTCATCCACCCATTTTTGTCGAGTTAATCTTATTCTCACAATTGCATATGCTAGCGGTGGCGTCACTTTAAATATATAATTTTTTCGGTTGATTAATTGATTTTAAAATAATTTTTTTCGGCTCATTAAATATTTTTAAATTTTAATTATTTATGTATAATTGTATAGTTCACATCCATTTCTCTGTCTTTTGTATAAAAATATTTCTCTTACTCGACATGCTAACATAAAATGAGGGTCCAAGTAATTTCAAGAGTAAATCTTGTACAAACAATCTAATAATTAATATTTTAAAATATATTGAATCGAATGGATCCAACCATTGAATTATGTAATATTATAATGATGATTAAGCATGTCGAATTTCAAAAAATTTGGACAACAATATGCATGTATTTGAATGATTTATATTTACTTCATTTTCAAAAAATATATTATCCGTCAAAATAAAATGGTATGATGAAATATCAAACCATTGTTAAATTATATAAATTTTATGTACTTTGAATCCAATGATTAGATTATGAGATTTCGTGTTCATAAAACATAATTGAATGGAGTAAGTGTAACGTAACTGTCATGACCCAATTGGATTATGACCAGCACGTGAGGAACCAAGTCCCCACGGGAGCCTCTTAGGTAACACTGCTAAGAATGTATTGTAAAAATTATTTTCATTTCAAAATATGGTTTAAACATAATTCATTGTTGAGTTTTCTAAATCAAGCCATAGTAAATAAATCCATGAAACTGAGTTGACCGAACATATATTACCATAAAATCAACTTAAACAGAGCTAGTTTGTGCCCTAGCAAAACATAAATACATAATCTAATTCAATATATAAACAAAATAATGTATGGTTTGGATTCTTCCTGCACAATAATTTGAGCACTCTAATCTAACATAAACCTAACTAAGTTTCACTTCGAAACGAAATTCATTACTAGGACAATTGTATAACTATTGAGTTGTAGGAATTTGAGAGATAACTTGATCTGCAACTTTATCTACAAAGGGGAAAGAGAGAGATGGATGAGTCATTAAACTTTAGTGAATGGATTCTCACACATGTCCCACATGAGATAACAGCAAAAAAGCATACATATATCATAAATAATGCAACAAACACAAAACAATTTATATATTGTTACATAATGGAAACCATGAATTTCATGTTAGAAAATTGTTCTATTTTTGTCTCAAGGCAATCAATAAAAAAATTGAGAATAGGTATTTGAGTTATAATAAGCTACTAACTTAACTGTAATATGTAATTTGAATGAGGTAATCTAACAAGGTTTCGCTATCTGCGATATGAAAGAGGGAACCTAACGAGGTTTTGTTATCTCTAATATGAGAGGTGAGATTATCCATAAAGACAACTTGGTACTAAAATTAACAATCCTTATTAGGGATGGCAATGGGGAATTGAAGGTGTGGGTATCCGCCGGGATCCCCGAACTCGGATCCCCGCGTGGGGGGATTTTTGTCCCGTACGGACGGGGACAGGGTCAAAACTTCCCCCGCTGTGAGTTCAGGGATGGGGACTAGGATTATGCCCCTCATCCCGTGGGGTCCTTGCCCCAAGGGGTATTTTAGTAATTTCTACTCAAATCTATATTTTTATTAATTTTTTATAATTCTATTAATTTTGATGATAATTTTTATTAATCTTTTAAATTTACCCTTACTCTAATTTCACTCCCACCGTCCCACATACCACAGCCGACAACCCTTTTACTCTCACTCTCACAGCCCTTCAGGCTTTCACTCACACTCTCACTCTCACATAAACACAGCCTCTCGATCTCACCCATGCTCGATCTTAGCACTATCATAGCCTCCAAGTCCCAATCTCACTCACACATACGGCCTCATGATCTCACCCACACCCAGGCTCACCGTCACGCATACCTAAGAAGCAAGGGGCGAACTAACTAGCGACCAAATGAAGGAGGACAACGGCAAGGCTTGAAAACCATACGTTTTATCTCCTTAATTCTCTCTCTGTCTCTTTTTATGCTACTTGCTTAATTGGGTTCTGAAAACTGTGTGTATTGTCATGGATTGGTTTAGTGGATTTTCTGGGTTGGACCATTTGTTGGTGCTGCATTGCTGCGATCTACCACCAGTTCGTGTTGAGAGCTCAGGTGGCGAAGGCTCAATTTTGCACATCCCCATAGATACCCATGCGAGGATCGGGAATGGGGGTGATTTTCTCCCACCATGGGGGTCGGGGACGAGGTTGGGGAAAAATCATGATCTTCGGGGCGGGGAATGGGGAAGTGCCCCCTACACTTGCCTCGTTCCATTGCCATCCCTAATCCTTATAACAGTTAATTCACTATTTTGTTTCTATTTAAAATCATGTATTATATATATTAACAGTTTTAAATTATCATGATAGCATTTTCAAATAAATTGACAATTCACTTAACCATTTTTCATAAAGCATGAAGAACAAAAATTGAAAATTCAAATTCTTTTACAGTTGGTAAGCGCTCACATTAAAAAATGTAATTGCTTACATTAATGTGAATTCAAATTTTGAAATTTTAAATTCAAATTTAACTATTGTGAGCTCTTATATTAAGTCCGTATTTCACCAAAGTATTTTAAGCGCTTTGTAAGTGATTTATATACTTTTAAAAACACTTGCAAGCATATTTCAAACATTTTCCTTTCAATTAAAATATGTGATAACTTGAAATCAAACCAAATACTTCATAAAAAAATTATTCAAACATAATTTCTTTTAAAAGATCAAAACTCATTATTTTAGAAGTCCTTTTTTTTCTTGATTAGAAAAATTGATTGACTTAAATCATTAAATTAACATTGTGGCCAATGAGTTTTATCAAAAAATAATAATAATATAAGATCCTAGTCCTATAAAATCTAACCATTTCAATTAACTTGGACTTAAATATCTTCATGAGCATCTCTGCCTTTGAAATCCAAAGCATTGTCATGTTATCTCCCTTTTGGTAGCATCAAAACCTACACCATGAGCAATCATAAATTTCTAAAAAGAGCGAGTATACATAATCTGTAACGACTTGTCTATTTATACTTTTCTGATAAAATAATTAATTGTGAGTAATTAGTAGGGATTTTAAAAATTTTGACAGAAACAGTTAGGATCAAAACAATATGAGGATTCTATAAAAAAAAATTAATTTTATATTATTAAAATTGTACTATAATAATATTTTAATCGGGGATATAGAACGAGACCCTGTAATTAGTATACAGACATGGAAAAAAATAAGGATAAGGTAAATAAATATTTTTAACCTAATAAAATTTTTTAGGTATCAATCGGGTACCAAAATAGTAATAATTGATGCACTCAAATGGTAATAACCGGTACACTGAAACACCAAAATTGGTCCAGATAATGGATATTATCATATCCTAGATAATTATTACTTAGGATAATCAAATAAACATAGACATTTTCAATATAGATACAAGACAAATTGCTCCGAAAATAGTTATACCCATTACTTTGTCTCTAAGTAAGTTTTATTATATAAAAGGAAAAAGAAAAAGAAATCACATTTCTTCTCGATTTGCCCAAACTTCACGTTTTCCATTTCCTTCATCCTCCTTCATGTTCTTCATGTTCTTTCTCTTTTGAAAACCCCATCAAATCACCATATCTACAAAGAAATCTCTTAGGTAAACATCTAAACCACTTCAAGAAATATCTTCTCTACATCAAGGCCAATTGAAAAACCTTGTCTTTCCCTGCACTTTGGACTTTCAGCAGCGCACAAAGAGGCTGAAAAACAAGGGGTTGAGGTTTGATTGGAAAGGAAAAACTAGAGAAAAAACCTGGAGAGAGGTAGGAAATTATTCTAGTCTTCTACTTCATGATGTTTAGCTATTTTATTAAGATAAGTGCTTGAACTTTGTTGAGGTTATGTTGCTGAAATCTGAAACTAAAATTTAGGATCTATGATTGCTTGAGTTGTGATGAAATCATGTATATTGGAACCAGAATTTTTAATTTTAGAAATTACATATATTGAATTTGATAGATATGGAAAAATACATCAAGTACAAGTCTTGTAAACTTGCTGAAATTTATACATAGGTTTATTGTTGGCTGAAGATGATTTTACTATGCATAATAATAAAAGTTTAACAAAATGGCAGCAAGACTTAGTTTGTGTGATCTTGCTATATGTAATAATCAAAGCTTGAAAAAATTTGGTAGTAGGACTTGGTTGTTATTTTTGAAAATTTGGGTGTCATTCATAGTAATAAAAGCTTGAAAACTTTTAGCAAAAACTTGGTTTATCATGAAAGCTTGTAACCAATTTGTTTATGAGGAATTATTACCCAAAGAATGTGGTTGAAATTTTGATGGTGTAAAAGCTAGTGAAAGTTTAGAAAAACCTTACAACAATTATTATAAAAGAATTAGAGAGATTTAATTGATATAAGAAATGTCAATTCATAGTAAAAATAGCTTGAAAATCCATTGCGTGAACTTGGTTCAATTGCTAGAAAATTTACAAGAATTATTACTAACGAGGAATTGTAATAGAATTTTCGGATGGCATAAAAATCTATTAAAAGCCTAGTAGGTTTACATGAATAATGAAAAATGAGAATAAAATGTCATAACGAGAATGCTAAATGTATTAGATGAATAAATATATATAACAAAAACAGTAATATTAACACATAAACAGTTAATATATATATATATATATATCTGTGTGTGTGTGTGTGTGTGTGTGTGTGTGTGTGTGTATAATGTAAGTAATAACCCTTAACATGAAAATTTCAAAGTAAAGTATGAAAAATAGAATTTTTAAAGAAATCTTACTCAACAACTATGAGAATTTTTTTATACAAGTGTTAAAGATGCACGGAAAAGAAGGAAACTTAAGACGATAAACCTTATACAATTAAATTGCTTAGTGGTAAGCTCATGGATTCATGGGTAGTAGTAGACATGCTACGTCCTTAGAACTACATTAGATTGTAATCGCGACGGCGTTACATCATTATGAGGAAAGGGATGTACTGAGAATAGTGAGGCTATCGAGATGAGATGTAGTAGACATACTCCATCTAGTGAACTATATCAGGTTGTAACGCAACGACGTTACATCGTTGACAATACAATCCAATGAGAAGTATATCAGAAGAGTCCTATGAGTTCTACCATTAAGTTTTAAATTTTTTTAATAAAATTAAGTCATAAGAAATAATGACACTAACTAATGAGACCATTATATAAAAAACTGAAGATACGTTGCTTATTTTGCATTAAGTTGAATATCATTGAGTAGTAGACTAGTATTTTTCATGCTGGGAATCATTGATTCTCATTCCTGCTTAATGATGTATTTTCTATAGATGGCCTTGATTGTGTTCTTTCTCGAGATGCTTGATTTGCAGTGGCATCATGACCCGGAGTTAGGGTCACTGTACCTGGACATTGAGTCTCATATACATATTATGTACTATTTGGTCGCCCCTTCACTACTACTGTTATGAGTCCTACTTTTGATCTAGAGTCTCCTTTTCTTAACTTTCTGCTATATATGACTCATCCACCATAGCCTACCATTGATGCTATGTTTGATCCTTCAGAGGAGACATCTTCTGGTTCCTCTACCCTTTCCGGAGGCAGTGGGGACTGGCAGGGTTACCTAGCTAATGTGCCTAATGAGCACTACTCTCTACTTGCTTGACTGACTACGGTGTATCCAACTTGTTGATAGAGGCAGTGTGACTTATAATCCCTCATATTATCTGACTATCATAAGCTCTTATGTCTGACCTTTTGATGAGCCACTGATTGAGGGAATTAGGTTTATCTGTCTGTAGTTAGTTGCATTTTATTAGGCCCTAACCTGAATTAGGTGGTCACTACGAGGACCAGGGTAGGGTTGTTTATAATACATATGTAATTAGGTGTGAATTGTATATACTATAACTATATGACTTAACGTTTTTATGGATGTGATATAAAATGTAAATTATCATGTGGCCAACTTCTTAGGATACGCATTATATTCCCGCTATTTCTATACATTGATCATTACGTTGAAAGGATTGCGAAATGCGAAAAATTAGTATAGCTTTTAGTGAAAGGCTCTTATTTATTACAACACATACGTATATAATTCATATGGTTAAGACAGATAAAATTAGTAAGGTAAGTTATGGGTAAGGACTACTTACTGTAATGTTATAACTCGAGCATAGCACTATAGTAAGAGGGGTGTTACATAATCGAGAGTGTATCGAAAAGGATTTGTGGCTAAAGATTTATTCCTTACGAGAGCTCATGTCTTTAAGTGATCAATTAGTGCTGTCAGTGATGAATACCCTAGAAAACTAAAAGAGTAAGTATACATGACTTATTTTTACAATAAATGGATCCCCACTCTCTAAATTGCTTATTTTATGTGATTTAACCTTAGCTTTAAAGAAAAACTCTCTCATCACGTGGGCGGTAGTACATTCCCTCAATAGGCTAGCATAAGAGTCACAATATCCCTTGTATGTTGGTTATTACGGTTCATAACAAATTTATTTTATCTTTTCTATATGATTAAAAATTCACAAAATTTGAATATCAATCCTCAATCTCATTATTTAAAAAAGAAAAAAGTGAGGAATTAACCATTTTAAAGGGCACTGGAGACGACCTAAGTTTGATATTTCACATGTTTAGGTGACAGACATCATTTTTGAGTAAAAGTTAATTTTAGTTTATGAAGTTATATGTGATTTATTTTATTTATTAAAATTAATAAAATATTAATTTAGTCTTTAAAGTTGTAAAAAGTAATTCAATTTAATTTTTTTTTTGTAATTTAAATTAGTCTTTGAAGACAATAATATATAGATTAATTTAAATCATTTTTTATAATTTAAAGAATTAAAATAATAATTTTTTAATTTTAGATACTAAAATAAATTATATATATCATTTTAAGGAAGAAAATGAATATTTATTCCAACATTCTAATAACGTTCAAACGTGTTGTCACTTTACCGGGGGGAAAAAAACGTGTTGTCAAACCCTGACATTATGGCCAACCAGGTTATTGCCACAATGCCATTTGCTAGATTCACGTTTCTGTCTCAATGTGCTTTTATTTTTTATATTAATTTCTTCTATGACTGGAGATCTTTTGGGTCTTTTTTCACATAAAAAGAATCAGTCACTATGCTGATAGTAAAAAAAAAAAATTAATACTTTTAAAAAATGAAAAAAAAATTGCACTTAAAATATAGAAAAAGAATACGTATTTTTTAATAAATAATATAAAGAATTTAATTTTAATGTTGTGAAGTATAACATTTTTTATAGAAGTAAATCACTTTGATTACGTAACAGTATATATTTGAATGCATAATAGAACTCAGTTTATATTGTATATCGAAGTATATCGAAGAAAAATTCATAAAATAATAATTATAAAATAAATCAACTAATAAAAATATAAAATAGTGTCAAATCACATTACATAGCTAACTATTAACTATGACAATTAAATTATTGATTTTATAATAATTATTTTAATATTTTTAATCTCATTCTTATAATTATATTTTATATTAATAATATTTATCATTTATTATTTATTTTTAAAAATAGTTAGTATTTATTTATATATTTTAATATCTTTCTAATTAACCTTAAAACGTGTTGTCAGTTTACCGGGGGGCAAAAAAAACGTGTTGTCAAACCCGTGCGTTATGGCCAACCAGCTTATTGCTACAGTGCCATTTGCTGGATTCACGTTTCTGTATCGATGTACTTTTTTATTTATTTTTTATATTAATTTCTTCTGTGAGTCGATATCTTTTGGGTCTTTCTCATAAGCAATGAATCAGTCATTATTTATTTTACTTTTTAAAATGAGATGACTCATTTTAAAGGATTTAGACTTATTTTAAAAATAAAAAAACCATGCTAACAATATAGAAAAAGTATATATCTTTTTGAAAAATAAGATAAAAGAATTTAATTTTAATATTCTGAAATATAACATTTATTATAGAATATTTAATTATAACTATCATATTATTAAAATATTTTTATTATAATTATCTTTTAATTACATTAACGATACTATCTTATTAACTAATTAATTTTATATCTAAATTAAATAATATTCAAAATTTATGTTATATGAAATTTAGTTAGTCCTTCAAAATTTGATAGAATCGATGTTATAAGAATAATGAATAAAAAAAAACTCTCCAAAGTAAATTTGTTTTTAAAGTGAAAAAAATCTGTTTGATTATTCACTAAGGTTTCATATTATACAGTTTATTAATTTAAAATTTAAATACTCTTTATTTTATTGCTTTAAAAAATCTACTTTAATCTAGAAAACTACTCTTATTGCTTATTGAAAAAGAAAAAGAATAATATACACTCCCTTCAGCTATGAAAAAATAACACTCTACCTCATTCCACCAAAGGTATGTTTGGTGTATTATCTTTCATGATTTGATTTTCATAAATTATATATTAAATAACAAAAAATGATTAAAAATAATAAATTTAATTTTTTATAGTAATTTCATATTATTTAATGTCCACAATGTATCAAATAAACTTATCTATCATAATCACTTTTATACACCAAAAAGATAGATAATTTAAAATTAAATAATTATTCAATTAAAAGTTAATATAAATATTTTAAATAAATAATAAATGAAAATTAAATAAATATTTAAAATAATATGAAAATAAATGAATTTATAATACATGATAAATAATATAATATTTAATATAAAATATAATTGAATATAATAAAAAAAATAAAAATAAAAATTATTATTACAAATTAATATTTTAATTATTTTTTAAATTTATCTGCAAATGATTCGTAAATAACATTACTTTGATATTTTTTTTCTATGTTTATTGTACACATATTATGATAAATATGTAAAAATTGGAAATATTGAAATGTATAAGAAATATATATATATATATATATATATATATATATATATATATATATATATATATATATATATATATATATATATATATATATATATATTATCTGAAAATAAATATTACAAAAATAAAATTATAATAAAAGTTGATCGTGTAAAACTTTTTTATACTATTATCCATTTAATCTGTAATATCCTAAAAGTGGATGCCTTTAAAAAGAATCTGCCTAAACTCACAACGAGTTAAATAAAGCTTAAGAGGCATTATAATGCTTTAAAAAAAATAATAAATAGAAAAAGGCTATATATAAAAAATAAATCAATCAAAAGAATGAATAAATATAAAAATCTTTTAAATTTATGTAAAATAGTAAATCATGCAAAATCTAAATTATAAAAGGAAATATCAATCCCAAATAGAGAAAATAAAATATAAAATTTATCATAATTTTGTACATTAATCTTTTTCGATGTTAATGTCTAGTTTTTATTTGAATTTGATATTTAATCTTTTTATGTAATATGATATTCAGTTTGTATCATGGTATTTGATTTTTAAATTTTTAAAATATTATCCAATCAAAATATATTCAATATTATTTATACTAATGATACTGTTTGATTGTTAAAGTTTGAAAATATTATCTTATCAAATCTATTAGATTCAATATTGTTTATAATTATTGTTGACATTAATATTTGTATCAATATTATAGATATTGTTAGAATTAGAAAATATAAAGCATACTAAATTTTCCTTTTATCACATATGCTCTTTATAAATTAATTTTTATATCCTTTCTAAAATTATAATTTATTTAGATATCTATCACTTATATTTATAGTGTAAATGTCAAATAGGATTTGAATGCGTGTGTGTGTATTGTAACATCCTCAATTTTCTTTCATATTAACTAGCTCATCTTTAGGAGTCATTAAAATAAATAATTACTAAATTTATCAGTACTAATTAATAAGTGAGCCAAAACTTAATCAATTAGAAAAACCAATGGAAGAATCAACCCTCTTAGATGAAGGATAAAAAGGTAATTTTAAATATTTAATAAATTTTTTAATATTAAGAATTAAGATTAAAAATAAGATTCTAGAAGATAAATAGTATTCCACAATCAACTAATATTTAAATTATGAGATAATGTGCAAAATTTTAAAAGATTGATATTTTAGTTTTAAATTTTAAATAATTAATAATCTCTCACCAAATCTCTATAAATTATGTTCACACTAGCTAAAAGATATAATATCTCTCTAAATCTCTATTTTATAGCAATAAACAAATAAGAGATCCAATACTTTAACAAATATATCTTTATATATATATATATATATATATATATATATATATATACACACACACACACATACACACGTAATATCTACATAATTATATAGATATACATTAAAATATTATATACCTAATGATATATATACATATTAATGATTATATTGTATATATATATAATCATAACATAAAAAGTAATTATATATAACATATATAATATGTAATTGTATATATGTGATTATATGTGTGTGTGTGTGTGTGTGCGCATGTGTTTGGCCAATAGGATACAAGAATTAATATGCACACATAATATGTGTATGAGAGCAAACCGTGAATGTAGCTAAGTTTGCACCTAGCCAAGCATTGATTGGTATTTTGATATGATAATTAAAAAGGGAAATAAATTTATATATGAGCAAGATTAGGAATCAGGGGAAAACCATCACATGAAGCATACATATTATATTGCCTTAATTTTGAAACCAATCAGCATAATATACTATCTTAATTCTTTTTAATCAAATCAAGGTTAGAGGTACTTTATATTGGGAAGGATCGAATTTTTACACGGCTCATTATTGAGTCATTAAACATTTGATTCCCACCCTTAAATACAGCAATCAGCCACAACCCTATAGACTACATATTGCATTCTTTCAAAAGAAAAGGGAGAGCACTGACACCCAAGGAAGTCTCACAATCAAAGGATTCTTGGATGAGCATTGTTGTCGTTTGAAGAACTCATCTCTTGCCCTTGTTATTTCCTTTCGAATAGTCTTTTAAGGTAGGGGTTTATGTGTTTTCTTTTTATTGGGGTTGAGCATAGACTTGTTCTAGTCTCTTCATGGCTATGAGCAGTATGTCAAAACCGAAGTCGTGGCTAGTGTATTCTAGTTCCTTCCATATTCATGAATGCTGGCACAGTTACTCTTTCAGATAACGTGGTATGATGCTTGTACTATGAAGATTGGTTATATTTCATGTGTGTACATGTTTAAAAGTGTGAAAACAAAATAAATAAACAAACAAATATATAAAACACTTCATTCAAACAAAAACCTCAAAACTCACATAAGTCACTAATCCCAAACTGGTAAGGGAATCTGGCCAATTTTCAATAAAATTCTGTTTCTCAGTCTCTAGACCTCTGTTTGAGCCCGTTCAAAATTCTTTAGAAAGCTCTAAGACATAGACCTGCAAGGTCATTTATTTCCACTACCATAGGTCTTCTACAAAATTTAGGAAAAATTTTTAAAGTCAAGTTAGGCACTGTTGCTGGGGTTTTGGGCAGTGTGCAAAGAAAAATTTGAAACTAGAGTTATACAACTCATAATCGAATGAAACTAGTTTTAAATGAAAGTTGACACATAAGGATATCATCATAGAAATTTCCATAGACAAATATTTCTTAAGTTTTCCCCAGTTATTTTCAAAAATTGCTTCAGTCTTTGTTGGGCATATAGCCAAAGAGTCTTAATTAAGAATTTTTATAAAATTATCTATTTATCAGTTTAGGCTCAAACTAGATTTGTTAGAAATCTTGATGAATTAGGACTATCCCCATAAAATATTAACTATAAATCCAAGAGTAGAAGTAACAGTAGAATTTTCTATGTTAGTTGCCAAATCTATAAGAATCTAAAAGTTAGAAAATGCACAATAGGAAAAATAAAAAGTGTTCAAATTATTTGCCAAGCTGTAAAGAATAAAAGGAGGGTTAAGATATAACCTCAATCCAGTAATAACTTTAGTAATTATACAAATAAAAATAAATAAATAAATATAAAGAGTCTTAGAATCCAATAATAAGGGTCTTTAAGATATTCCACACATTATCGGAAACTCTAAGTTATGAAGACTTGTTCTTGATAAAAGAGACTTGCTAACTATGAGGATACATACTGAATATATTATTTGTTGTGTGATGTACCCCTTGTGCATGTTTCAGGAGATGCTATATTAAAATGCCTCTGGATGCTAGATGTATGCTCCTGTGCTGCCATACCTATTGATGCTTGATAATGTCGTTTGAAATGTGGTGGTGTTGAGGCTACTGAATCACGTTGATTATACATTTGTTTTGCTTATGTCTTGCATAATACATGTCCCATGATATGCATAAGATTTCGTATGGCATGTGTTGCATTAAATAAGAAAAGTTGAAAGGTTAAGTGTACCCCTCATCCCAGGATGGCAACGGCCGTCGGTTTGAGCTCAATACCATTTACTGAAACTCCGAGGTTAATGCCAACGATTTCAGGAGGGAGGCCCATTGTGGGTTTTAAGTTAATGACTAAGTACAACTCGGAGGTTGATGCCAAAGATCACATATGACACTAAGTAATCAAGAATTAATATTGGAGGTTGACGTGACACTAAGAAATCAAGAATTAAGATTAGAGGTTGACGCCAATTATCAAAGTCAAGACACATTATGTTACCAATCAAATAGCTCATGATGCATACATATATGGCATGCCAATTTACTGAGTACATCCATACATCATGGCATGATTAGTTGATGGAGCACACATGAGTCATGACATGATCACGTAACAAGAGAAAAGAGAATACACCTTACCTTATGAAAGGAAAGGTGCATGCATGAATCCTAGCATGTCCGTAGAAGAAGCATAAAAAAAGGGACCCATCTCGGCTAATGAAAGACTTTTGAGAATTAAAATATGACTATATGCATGCATACATTTTCTTTTTAGCAAATAAACCCAAGATGGCTTAAGGTGAAGATGATGACACCCATGTATTTCCTTACTGAGAAATATTATATTTCTCATTCCTTTTGTATTTTTATATCGCCTTTAGATGAAGAAGAGAATTCACATGGTGCCAAGAACTCCCTTAGTTGAGCGACGATACTACCCTCTCATTCATGTAATATGTGTCATAGTCACTACCAGTACGAGTACCTACTACAACATGAGTCCACACACTAATATAGATGAAAACATCGACATCCGAAATATGATGCCTACAATGCTAAATCCCCCTGCCTACATCATTGAACCTAGCGTATTAGCATACAGTCATAATAAGCTTGTGGCACCAATGGAGTTAGACTAAGAGGGCCCATCTGAGGAATTTAAGGAGGTTTCAACTACCCCATCCTTAGAGAAGGATCCCGCTCTCCATTCAACTGCTATCAATCGAAAGCTTGAGTGCATTGACGCAATTCGTGCGAGTAATTGAACCAAGATTATTGTAACATCCTAATTTTTAACCTTTTAACCCTCAAGTCGTTTTAAGGTTAATCTTTAGTTATTACTTTCTAGTCTCACAAATTTTTCTGACAAAATAAGATATAAGGAAAATAACAATAATAATTTCATAACTTTATAAAAATCAAACTAGAAGCCTTACGCATAGATAAATCATGTACAATATTTATTTCACAGAAGCTAACCAAACATTCATAAACATATACGAATCATCAAATGTTTGAACAATGTATATATAAAAAATACATAAATAAATCCAAACAGTATGTCATAGATACTAAATAAGTAGCAAAGCCAATAAATATTTTCCAACTAACAATGGTCCGGTAACCAATGAAGTAATTAAATTTCCAATGGAGTCATAACTCATCCAAAAATAAGCCTGATGAATTGAAATAAAATCCTAGCTACTCTCATAATCTAAAATAAACTCCTTATTCTTCTCCTTGAATATGTTCCTTCCAATATAAACCAATAGATCGATATTCCTGATTCAATTATTCCCACAAGTCGCGTCAATGTGCTCAAGCTTTTGGCTGGTAGCCAGTAGTTGAATGGAAGCGAGATCCTTCTCTAAGGATGGGGTAGCTAAAACCTCTTTAAATTCTTCATATATGTCCTCTTCATCCGACTCCATTAGGGCCACAAGTTCATTATGGCTATCTACTGATACACTAGGCTCAGTGATGTAGGCGGGGGGATTCAGCCCTACAGGCATCACATTTCATATGTCGATCTTTTCGTCTATATTGGTGTGTGGACTCTGTAGAACTAGGTTTAGCCTAGTTGTTTGATGTGATATATTTTGATTATGACAAATGAATTCAAAAAGATATTTAATATAATATATATTAAATCATGTGTGGTTGTGTAATCATATTGTGATATCTAACTCACAAACCATACCATGATATTTGAGTAATATACTTTATAAATAACTCTTTATAAGTGCTTTGATGGTCTAATCTTGAATATGTTCTTATGTGAACAATGATATGCATGAAGCACATTGTCATTATACAAACAAATATACACATGAAGCACATTTTAGTGTTTTACTCTTAGGAACCATGCATATTAAGATATATATTATGTATGATCGGTTTAATTGTTTTATATATCAATAAATCATGCATATTGAGATATTTTTTATTGGACTAATGATGATTTTGAAGTGAGTCATTTTGTGTAGAATAGTCCAAGTTTCAAGAATGGCTTTTGAACAAGAAAGATTACAACAATTGAAGCCAACAAAAATAGGGTCAAAGAAGAACTAGTCAAGAGCTTAATGGTTAGATCATATTGTTAAAAGGTTTTTCTTTTGAAAAGATTATTTGGCCACTTTACTAATTAATGTTTCAATTTGGTTTCAAAATCTTTTTTTAATTAAGTTTTTCTTTCAAATATAGTAATGGATTTTATTATAAAAGAAAAATTTTGATTTTGAAAGAAAAAGTGATTTAATTGTTTTTGATGTAATGATTTGATTTGATTTGTGAAAATATGAGTTTGATTTGAAAGGAAATGTTTAAAATGATTTTAGAATGAAAAAATTACTTAAAGTATGTGAAAACTTTGATTTTTCAATTTCTGGAATCATTGTAATCAGTTACCACATCAAGTAATCGATTACCACGCTATTCATGTGCCTAGAATTCAAAATTTCATCATTGTAATCGATTACACACAGCATATAATCAAATTACACACAGTATGTAATTGATTACAAGCAATGTGACTGTTGCCAATTTTCAAAATTTGAACTGTGTAATCGATTATCAATTCATGTAATCGATTATCAAGCCCAGAAGTGTGCAAATGGGTGTGTTTTGAAGAGATACATCTTTTGGGATTAATCACCAACAGTCTACATGACTTTTGTCTATAAATACTCATCATTTAACACATTGTATAACACAGAAAATGAATTGAAAAGATCAATTAACACATGTTTTCAATCATCAATCTTTTCATCAAACTTATGGCCAAAACTCTTATATCTTAAGAAACCTTCTAGTGCTTTAAGTTGTAACATCTCCTCTACATAAAGAATGATCCTTTGTATATGTAAAGGAGTTTTTGTGTAAAGGGTGAGGCATCCCTTATTAGAACAAGAGTGGGGTATCTCTTAGTTCTTGAGAGACTCAAACACAAAGGGTGAGGGATCCCAAGGTGTAAGAGTGCTCATCAGTTGTAAAGATTTCAAAGTTAGTGGAACTCTCAAGTGAGTTCTTTGGGGGACTGGATGTAGGCCACAAGAGGTGACCGAACTAGTATAAAATGAGTTTGAATTTCTCTTCCCTATCTCTCTAAATTTATTGCAAGTTTATTTTTCATTATCTTGTTCATCTATATTGTTAGAAATTTAATCACTTGCATTTTCATCTTTTTCTAGCTAGTCTTCTATACGTTCTCTTAAATATCTTTGAAAAGGGATTAGAGTATGATAATAAAGAAAAAGTTTGAGAACTCAATATACTTTATTCCAAATTTAATTTATCATCTTCATCATTCTTATTAATATCGGTAATTATAATTCCTCCATCAAACAAGTTCTATTTGAGTAATTTACAATACTTACATATTTTCTATAGTTATTCTACTATGTGCATGATTTGAGCACATAAATTGAATTACTTCTTAAATTTGAAATAGTTTTCAAATCACCCAATTCATCCCTCCTCTTGGGTGATGTTGCCATGGCTAACAAACTCATGTAGTAGTAAGGACTCGTACTAGTAGTGACTATGACACGTATTGCATGAATGAAAGGGCAATATCGTTGTTCGACTAAGGGAGTTCCGACACCACATGAATTCTCTTCTCCATCTAAAGGCGATACAGAAATAAAGAAGGAATGAGAAATATAATATTTCTCAGTAAGGAAATGCATAGGTGTCCTCATCTTCGCCTTTAGCCACCTTGGGTTTATTTGCTTAAAACAAAATGTGTACATGCATATAGTCATCTTTTGATTTTCAAAAGTCTTTCATTAGCCAAGGTGGGTCCCCTTTTTTTCCTACTTCATCTACGAACATGTCGGGATTCATGCATGCATCTTTCCTTCATAAGGTAAGGTGTATCCTCTTTTCTCCTGCTACATGACTCATGTGTGCTCCGTCAACTAATCATGCCATGATGTATGGATGTACTCAGTAAATTGACATGCCATATATGTATGCACATTTCATTCATAAGGTAAGGTGTATCATCTTTCCTCTTGTACATGCTCATGCCATGACTTATGTATGCATGCATCATGAGCTATTTAATTGGTAACATAATGTGTCTTGACTTTGATCTTTGGCATAAACCTCTGATCTTAATTCTTGATTTCTTAGTGTCATCTGTGTTCTTTGGATCAACCTCCAATCTTAATTCTTTATTACTTAGTATCATCTATGAGCTTTGGCATCAACCTCAGATCTTTACTTAATCATTAACTTAAAACCCACAATGGGCCTCCCTCCTAAAATCATTGGCATCAACCTAGGAGTTTCAGTAAATGATATTGAGCTCAAACCGATGGTCTTCGCCGCCCTCGGGTGAAGGGTAAAACTTTCTCCTTTCAAATCGCAGAAGGGTACATTTAACCTTTCAACTTTTCTTATTTAACACAACACGTGTCATATGAAATCTTATGCATAACATGGGACATGTATTACGCATGATATAAGTAGAACAAATAAATAATCAAAATGATTTAGCAGCCTTAGCACCACATTTCAAACAACATTATCAAGCATTAATAGGTATGACAGCACACGAGCATACATCTAGCATCCAGAGCCATTTTAATATAGCATCTTGTGAAACATGCACAAGGGGTACATCACACAACAAATAACATGTTCAATATGTGTCCTTATAGTTGGCAAGTCTCATTATCAAGAACAAGTCTTCATAATTAGAGTTTTCGATAATGTGTTAATGTCTTAAAGACCCATATTATTAGATCCTACGACCCTTTATATTTATTTATTTATTTTTATTTGTATCATTTCTAAAGTTATTACTAGATTGAGGTTATATCTTAACCCTCATTTTATTCCTTATACCTTGGCAAATAATTTGAACACTTTTTATTTTCTATATCATACATTTTCTAACTATCAGATTCTGACAAATTGCACAACTAACATAGAAAATTCTACTGTGACTCCTACCAATGGATTTATGGTCTAATATTTTATTGGATGGTCCTTATTCATCAAGCTTTGTAACGAATCCAGTTTGAGCCTAAACTGATAACTAGATAATTTTATAAAAATTTTGAATTAAGACTCTTCAGTTTCATGCCCAACAGAGGCTGCAGTAACTTACAAAAATAACTGGGGAAAATGTAAGAAATATTTGCCTGTGAAATTTCTAGGATGCTAGCTCTATGTGTCAGCTTTCATTTAAAACTAGTTTCATTTGATTCCGAGTTGTATAACTATAGTTTCAATTTTTTTTTTTGCGCACTGCCCAAAATCCCAATAGCAGCGCCTAATGTGACTTTAACAATTTTTCCTAAATTTTGTAGAAGGCCTATAGTAGTGTAACTAAAACGAACCTGTAGGTCTATGTATTAGCTTTCTCAAGAATTTTGAATGGGCTCAAACAGAGGTCAAGAAATTGAGAAACGGAATTTTATTAAAAGCTAGCTAGATTTTATTACCAATCCGGGATTAGCAACTTATGTAAGTTTTGAGGTTTTTGTTTGAATGGAGTGTTTTATGTATTTGTTTGTTTATTTATTTTGTTTTCACAATTTTAAACATATACACACATGAAACACTAACCAATCTTTGTAGAACAAGCATCATACCACATTATCTGAAAGAATAATTGTGCCAGTATTCATGAATATGGAAGGAACTAGAATACGCTAGCCACGATTCCGGGTTTGACATACTGCTCGTAGCCACGAAGAGACTAGAACAAGTTTATGCTCAACCCTAATAAAAAGAAAACACATAAAACCCCTACTTTAAAAGGCTGTTTGAAAGGAAATGAGAAGGGCAAGAGATGAGTTCTTCAAATGGTAGCAATGCTTGTCCAAGAATCCTTTGGTTGTGAGACTTCCTTGGGTGTCGGTGCTCTCCCTTTTCTTTTTAAAGAATGCAGTGTGTAGTTTATAGGATTGTGGCTGATTAGTGTATTTTAGGGTAGGAATCAAGTGTTTAATAACTTAATAATGAGCCATATAAAAATTCGATCCTTCGCGATATAAAGTACCTCTAATGCTAATTTGATTGAAAAAAGTTAAGATAGTATATCATGCTAATTGGTTTAAAAATTAAGGCAATATACATATGTTTGCTTCACGTGATGGTTTTCCCCTTATTCCTAAGCTTGCTCATATCTACATTTATGTCCCATTTTAATTATTATATCAAAATACCAATCAATGCTTGGCTAGGTGTAAACTTAACTACATTCACGATTTGCTCTCATACACATATTATGTGTGCATATTAATTCTTGTATCCTATTGGCCAAACACACGCACACACACACACACTTATGATTATATATATAATCATTAATATGTATATATATCATTTAATATGTGTGTGTGTGTGTGTATATATATAAAGATATATTTGTTAAAATATTGGATCTCTTATTTGTTTGTTGCTATAAAATAGAGATTTAGAGACATATTATATCTTCTAGTTTGTGTGAAATTATTTATTATTTAAAATTTGAAACTAAAACATCCATCTTTTAAAATTTTACACATTCTCTCATAATTTAAATATTAGTTGATTGTGGAATACTATTTATCTTCTATAATCTTATTTTTAATTTTAATTCTTAACATTAACAAATTTATTAAATATTTAAAATTACCTTTTTATCCTTCATCTAAGTGGGTTGATTTTTCCATTGGTTTTTCTGATTGATTAAGCTTTGGCTCATTTATTAATTAATATTGATAAATTTATTAATTATTTATTCTAATGACTCCTAAAGATGAGCTAGTTAATATGAAGGAAAATTGAGGATGTTACAAGTATTGATATGTTGGTTTATATTGGAAGGAACACATTCAAGAAAGAGTATATAGGAGTTTATTTTAGAATATGAGAGTAGCTAGGATTTTATTTCAATTCATCAGACTTATTTTTAGATGAATTATTACTCCATTGGAAATTTAATTATTTCATTGATTACCGGATCATTATTAGTTGGAAAATATTTATTGGCTTTGCTACTTATTTAGTATCTATGGCATACTGTTTGGATTTATTTATGTATTGTTTTGTATATATATCATTCAGACATTTGATAATTCATATGTGTTTATGAATATTTGGTTAGCTTCCGCAAAATAAATATTGTGCACGATTTATCTATGCACAAGGCTTCTAGAGTTTGATTTTTATAAAGTTATGAAATTATTATTTCTATTTTCCTTGTCTTATTTTTTCAGAAAAATTTGAGACCAGAAAGTAATAACTAAAGGTTAACCTTAAAACAGTTCGAGCGTTAAAAGGTTAAAAATTATGGTGTTACATTTGGGGACGGCAATATGTAGCGCGCCCAGATGTGACAGATGTTATAAATGGTATCAGAGCCAATCTCGAGATCGGTGTGCCAACGAGGACATTGGGCCCCTACTAGGACAAGTGGGACTAGTCCCATATCAGTTGGAGAGGGGAACAAAACATGTCTTATAAGGGTGTGGATACCTCCCCATGTAGACACATTTTCCCTTTAGAGATGGGGAAGAGCAAATCCGTGAGGGGCGCCCAGTTAGGCCTCAAAGCGGACAATATCTGCATGCCGAGTGTTACGATCACACTACGGATGGCAATACATAGCACGCCTAGAGTGTTACAATCACACTGCGGATGGCGATACGTAGCACGCCCAGATGTGACAGATGTTACATGTATAATGTGTAAAGTGTCAATTTGATATTGATTTCTTCATTTCATTAGAGATTGTAACTATCCTATAAAGATTTAATTATTAGTGTATATATAGTATTCACATATACTAATTTTGTAATAACGATGTTATCATACATTTTTTTTGTTGATAATTATAAAACAGTCAAATACTTTCAAAATTATAAATTTATAGAATTAAATAAATATGTTAGAAAAAAAATGATTCCATGTATGCATATCAACTTCATGAAAATGTGAATATAGACAAATCGACAGTTGAAGATTTTCAAATGGTTGACAGCTAACTAAAATCATGACCATTGTGATTTGAAATCAATTTTTCAAGCATCACTAACTTACAATAATACTTACTTGAAGATATTAGATACTATTTTTATAGAGAATTATTAGATATTTTTAATAAGTTATTAATTAGTAGAATTGAGTCCAAATTTATGCATCATGTAAATTAATAATAATAATAATAATAATATTGTTGTTGTTGTAGTTATTTCAAAAGATAAACAAGAACATAATGAAAATATACCAATATATATGTTATTTGTTTTAAAAACCTCGTTAGCTTTTTCATTTTAATATATATACAAATATATCCGTAATACAAAAGATAATTAAGAGATATGTTATGGTAGTTTAAATTTGAATTACCCAAGTAGTTATAAAAGAAATGATTAAATTTAATCCAGCTATTATCCTTATCTCATTGTTGCTTATATCATGCATTTAGTTAAAATATATTTATAGAAGACCTTTAACATAATATTGTCCTTATGCTGTCATGTATAGCCCATGTTCAGTATTTTACAAATATCTTGAGTTATAGATATCCAATTGGCACAACTTTTGTGGCATTAGAAAGTTAACTCAATTATCTACTAGTGCTATTTCTATCTTTGAGGTCACTAAAATGGAAAAAAAAAAAGAAAAAATGAGAAATAAAATAAAACAAAATAAAATAAAAAAATTTATTAGTGATATCTTTCATCTCTTAGTATAAATTTGACACATTATAGTCTTCCTATACATTCTTTTAAGAACCCTAGCCACCCAAGAATATTTCCTTAGAGAGAAAGATGCAATTTCTCTCATCCCTCTTCTATTAATCTTTTCTAGTAGGTGCTCTTATCTCTATCCTTACATGGTTATGAGTTTAGCAAATCTTTAGATAATTGTAGTATGGTTTTCCCTTCTCATTCAATTCCAATTCATTCCTATTTCTTGTCTATAATTCCATGGCAGTTGAGAGTGTCATTTCAATTCACCTGTATCATGTAAGCAGTGGTCAGACACTCCTAGCAATGAACGGTGAGTGCGTTTAAACTCATGGCCATACTTTTGGTTATTAATTAATAGTATTTTCCTAGCATTATATAAATTGTTTATAAAATTCTAGAATGATTTATTCCAAAAAAAAAAAGGCTTTCACAGATTATGCCAATTTTCAGGAAAATTATTATTTTTCATAGTTTTCATGAAAACCTTATTTTGGAAAGCTCATGAGACCATATTTGATACCCTACATGTTATAGAATATATTTTCCCAATTTATGAAATGATAAGACCTCAGTTTAATGTTTATAGCAGAAATATTGATTACCGTGTTCTCAAACTATGGATTTCCTATTAAGATTTTAGAATATCAGTTGTGCTTTATTAAAAGTATTGAATAAAGTATGAATCATAACAATTGTCAAATACATGCTCTGTTGGCTTCTAAAATTACTATGTCTACAAGTTGGTGATCCCTCGGGCATGATTTTAGAACATCAGTTATGCTATAGTCAGATTGTTAGAATTATATAAATTCAGAGCTTTCAGATTTATTCAATTTTATTGCAAGTTATTTTTATAGTAATTAGTGAGAAACAAATCAGTGAAGGGCTATATGATTTATTATTAACCTTGGTATCAAATGGTACGCTAGAGAACTAGCTCACCCATAGTAAGGAACTTAGTGTGGTGTCCATTTATGGGACCTAGTTAGGTGCCCATCAGATTAGCCAGTGACTCAGATTCAGCTATTCAGCTCAAATATTTATGTACAGAATAATTCATGTTTCTTGATTAGTTGTTGCCATGACTTCAGATAAATTGTTATTTCAGTATAGTTATATGTATCTAAATATATAAAATGTTTTTATCATTTAGATGTATATGTTATGTATGATACTGTTATCTCGTGGATTGTAAGTGGAGATTCGTTCACTGAGTTTTGATGAACTCACCCCTCCTTTTCCTCCCATTTACAATTATAGTTGCAGATCAGTTATCATTCAGACCCAGCCTTGGTAGCTCTGCAACTGTTCTATTTGTGAGCTTCACTTTGTATTGAAGTTTAAATTAGAATCATGTTAGAAAAGAGTGCTCCAGTAGTATGCATGCAGGGTCCTCAAACATCATTTAGCATGCATGATTATTTTAGGTTTATGTTATTTTATCATAATGATATTTTATGTAATTTCTTTTAGGAACATGATTTAAGATTGTCTATTTCAGTTATGAATTTAATTTGGAACGATTTGGAAGAATTAAGTGTTTTATTAATAATGTTTTCAAGAAGTTTTAATGAATTTATTTATTTATTTACTTTTATGATTTATTATGAGCATTAATTTAGTATTTTACTACGCATGATTATATGAAATTAATTTCAAAAGGCTTCCATAAGGGACAATATCCCTTATGTGCTGGTCACAATTTTTTGGTCTTAATATAATCATTCTATTTTAATTACTTTTTAAGTAATAGATATATGAGTAAATCACTTTAAATATGTAACAATATATGTTTGAATGTATTATAGAACTCAATTTACATTGTTAGTATATTGAAGATAAATTCATAAAGTAATAATTGTAAAATAAATCAACTAATAGAAATACAAAATAGTGTCAAATCAGAGCAAATAGCTACCTATTAACTATGATAAATAAATTATTAATTTATAGTAATTATTTTTAATATTTTTAATCTCATGGATATAATTATATTTTATATTAATATTATTTATCATGTATTATTTATTTTTAAAAATAGTTAGTATTTATTTATATATTTTAATATTATTCTAAATATTTATTTAATTTTTATATCTTATTTATTTAAAGTACTTCTTATTAAATTTCTAATTAAAATAATTATTGCTAACTCTTAATATAATTTTTAGTATTATTTATGAATTTAATTTATGTAAACTAACAGTATAAAACAGTTTTAACTATCAATCGATAAGAACTCAAGAAAGTGTCAAATGAGGTATATTGTTATCCACTAATATTTTATTTTACACAATTGGTGTATAAGTCAAATTATTTGTTTATTTTATAATTATTTATATTATTAAATATATAATTTATAAAAAAATTAAATTATAAAAGATAATACACCAAAGACACCCTTAGTGAAATTAGGTGGAGTTTCAGAAATATATAAGAGGATAAGTGTATTTTATTACAAAATTAAAAATTATCTAATTAATATCCTGAAGATGCTGATTAAAAAAAATTGCATCAAGATAATAAATTTTTGAAATTTTAAGTATATGAAATCCACTAAAATAATATATTCTTAATTTTAAATATTAAAGTAAATCACATTTTCAATTTTTGGGATCCAAGTAAACTTTTACGTTCTCCAACATTCTGTTAACCGTAAAACGTGTTGTCACTCTACCGGGGGGAAAAAACGTGTTGTCAAACCCGGACATTATGGCCAGCTTATTGCTACAATGCCATTTGCTGGATTCACGTTTCTGCATCAATGTACTTTATATTTTTTGTATTAATTTCTGCTGTGAGTCGAGATCTTTTGGGTCTTTTTTCATTAAAAAAAATGAATCAGTCACCATGCTGATAGTAACGAAAGAAAAATTGTTACTTTTAAAACTGAAAAAAAAAAATTGTACTAACAATATAGAAAAAGGATACATCTTTTGGAATAAATAATATAAAATAATTTAATTTTAATGATATGAAGTATAACATTTTTTATAGAATATTTAATTATAACTATCATATTATTAAAATATTTTTATTATAATTATCTTTTAATTACATTAACGATACTATTTTATTAACTAATTAATTTTATATCTAAATTAAATAATATTCAAAATTTTATGTTAAATGAAATTTTATAAGAATAATGAATAAAAAACTCTCTAAAGTAAATTTGTTGTTAAAGTGAAAAGTACTATTTGATTATGCACTAAGGTTTCATTTTAGGGTAAATTACACTCACCTCCTCTAAATTTTGCTAAAATACAATAGACATCTCTCTATTTGTTCATCAGACATTTATCTCCCCTGAATTATAAAAAAAGAAGTAGAGTTTTAACGGTGCTATTTACCTCCCATGTCAAGGCTCGGCCGAGCGGTAGAGATGAAAAAAGATCTCAACTAGGAGAAGGTGGAGTATGTATAAGAGGAAATAGAGCTTGGCTAGGAAGAGCCAGAGCTCGGTTGAGGAGGCAAAGCTCGGCTAATAGGTGGCCGAGACTGACTAGCATGTGACGAAGATTCCCCACCTGTCAACCAAGCTCCGCCTCCTCCTGGCCGAGGTCTATTTCCCCACAGCCAAGTTTTGCCTTCTCTTGGTCAAGCTCTATTTTCTCTCAGACGAACTCCACATTCTCCCAGCCAATATCCTTTTTCATCTTTGCCGCTCGGCCGAGCCTTGACACAGGGGAAGTAAATAGAACCATTAACACTCCATTTTTTTTTAACTTAATTTAGGGGAAGTAAATGCCAAGAGGACAAATAGAGGGGTGTCTATTGAATTTCAACAAACCTTGGGCAAGTGAGTGTAATTTACCCTTCATTTTATTTTAATCTTGAAAACTACTATGATTGCTTACTAAAACAAAAAGAGTAAAATACACTAACTTCCCTTCGGTCATTAAGAAATGACACTCTACCCCATTTCACTAAATAAGGTATGTTTGGTATATTCTCTTTCATGATTTGCTTTTTATAAATTATATATTAAATAACAAAAATAATGATAAAAAATAATAAATTTAATTTTTCTGTAGCCATTTCTTGCTATTTGATGTCTACAATATATCAAATAAACTTTTCTATCATAATCATTTTTATACATCAAAATGATAGATAATTCAACATTTAAAATTAAATAATCATTTCAATTAAAAGTTAATATAAGTATTTTAAATAATGTTAAAATTCATAAATTAATAAAAAGCAACAAATAAATTTGTAATACATGATAAATAATGTAATATTTAATATAAACTATATTTATATATAATAAAAATTAAAAATTAAAATTATTATTAAAAATTAATATTTTAATTATTTTTAAAATTTATTTGAAAATGATTCATAAATAACATTACTTTGATATTTTTTCTATGTTTATTATACACTCATTATGATAAAAATGTAGAAATTAGAAATGTTGAAATGTATAGGAAAAAGAAAATTATATATTTGTATTTGTATATTATATTGTATGAAATTAAATAGTGAAAAATAAAATTATAATAAAAGTGAATGGTGTAAAAAAAATTTACACTATTATTTATTTAATCATTTTATTTTAATGACTTTTTAAATAATGGATATATATAGTGTATGGAGAAAAGTTCACGAGAATAAGGGATTAAATCATGTTTTACTTTACTTCTACTACTTTGTGTTTAGTTGAAATTTTAAACAATATACTATCAAGCATTTTGCTTAAAATGCAGCAGAAACAAGGTTAGGTGTTTCAGAAAGAAGGTTTCTGAAGTATAACGTTAATAACCAAACAGCTAAAGATAATTTTCAGCATATATTAGACAATAAATTAGAGCAGTAAAACTAAAAGAGATTAAGGAGAAGAAAATATGACACAAATATTTTATACAGGTTCGGCCAATCTTGTCTACATCCAGTACTCAACTTTTGTTGAGATTCATTAACCTACTTCTTAACCCGAGAAAGAAAAACTTGGATAGTCTTTATAGTAGCCTTCTCAAGCTCTAACCCGTGACCAATAACCCCTATTGTCAAAAACCAAATAGTCCTTCACTAGCCCCTCTAAGATGAACCGAGTAGTTTTTCACCAGCCTCTCCATGCTAAACCGAGTAGTTTTTCACTAGACTCTCCAAGTTGAATCGTGAGCAGCAAGAATGCCTTTAGGTGGCATTTGGTAAGGGGGACGAGAGGGACGGTGTCACGACCTGACTTGGGAACGTGACCAACACATGCGGAATCTCATCCCCACGTAAGCCTTATGGGTGATGTGACTCTCTAACTGCATAATATAATACTTAAAACATATGGTCTGTTCTAAATCTTTAGCATTTTTCTTTAATTAAAACATAATATTTAATTTTATAAATTGAAAGTATTCAATAATTTTAATCTCTGAAAATATCTTGGCCAAATCCACTGACCATGAGATCATAACAGTCTCAACACCTAATATAATCTTAAATCTGAAAATCCACTTGCAATTGAAAACTTAATTACAAATGTGTCTCTAGTTCATCACATGAATCTCTAATCACAATTTATATTTCAATACATACTTAATATTTGAAAATACTATGATATATCAAACTACATGCGTGGATAAGATCCTGCCTGCACATCTACTGGAGCACTCTACTCTAACAAAAATCTAAACTAAGCTTTACTTCAAAGTAAGACTTACCGCAGAGAAACTACTGCATCTATGGGGCCGGAATCAAAACCGCCTCTAAACATGAAAGTATGAGAAGAAAGGAAAAGGGTGAGTCAACGGATTCAGTGAGTGAGTTCTCACCTATCACCCACATGGGATAACCAACGAATATAGTATAATATATATACAACAATCATAACCATTTGATATTCATATCTATAGCTATATATATAGAAAAGATATATCTATATTTATAAATTCATAGAAAAATATCTTTAAATTCTTACTCTAACGAGAAATCATTTTCAAAACATATACATAATAACTCTTAAATCAAATGTTCTCTGAAAAGCATTAAAAAAATATCTGCAAATATAAATAACAATATTCTAATAGAGAAATATGGATCTTTAGTTGTGCATTGCATCATGATATTCTCTCTAGCTATGTATGTAAATCATGGCATAGCAAATTTTCTAATCTCTAGAATCCCTCAAGGATCCGAATTGGACACCTAATTAGGTTCCATTCTCTGCTCTGTGAGATTGTCCTCTCAGAACAACTTAGTACTAAGGTTAACGATCATTTTTCCCAGCCGTTAACTCACTGTTTGTTTCTCTATAGCTACCATCTAATCTCCAAATCATAAAAACTAATTATTTCTCTAAAACTCTGTTCTGGCTCTTCTCTGAGTTTAAAACTCTATAATACATAATTACTTTACTCTTAAAATCACTAGGGAAATTCACAAAATTTCTAAATCAAGTCATAATCATACTCTAGCTCTTTTAATAAAATCATTTTAAATCTAAATGGTGGGTATTCAGTCCCTCGCGAACGCGAGCCCCTAAATCTTAGCACTCTGAGAGTTCTGGACTCATTCAACTCAAACAATATGGCTTTAGCATAACTATGGCTATGAAAATCGAGCCCAAGGGTTCACCATTTGTAGGCATTCCAATTTCAAGCCCACATAATATCTATCTCGCATTTGCTAAGAATGATACTGAATTCCGTACCTTTTGGTACTATAAAACTGAAGTTCTAGATCCATTTCTTAAGCTAACATATCTTTTCATATACTTGAAATCTATAATATCATAGTTCAAATACTAGGGTTCATAATCATAAAATTTGGAAATCATCTAGCGTATTTATTGTAAAGCTGGGTCATATTCTTGTTTTACATTTCTCTAACATATATAAATATATATTAACTAACTATTCAAAAACATAACTTGAAATCTAAATCTTGAAAAGATAATTATGTCATAAATCCATAACAACATATTTTTTAAATTGGCATCTTGCTAAATCACGCATTTTGCAACAAATCTCTTTATGAGAATATAAAATATTTTCAAAGCATTCAACATATCAATCATAGTCCTATGGTTTTCAAAAACACATTTCTTTCATGCTATCGTTATAAATGATCATTTTTCTAGCTTGACATATTCATGTAAAATCATAATATATACTTAGTCTTGTCTCCAACTTCATATTTATAATAAACATAATGTATAAAACATAATTATAGTGACCAAAATAAGGTTATGAGTTTGAATCCACTTACCATTTAGAGCCGAGAGTATGTGGGCACCACCAACTTGACCTTGAAAGCTTAAAAAGGCACCAACAACTGCCATAGAGCAACCATATACTCTAGATTAGACTCTAAACACCTCTAGGAAACTCTAAAATAACTCTAGTAATATTGAGGAAGCACCTCTACTTGGCAACAATGAAAGAAAATAAATTCCATACCAAGAATGTAAAAGAATGGGAAGAACGAAGACAAAATCTATCAATATAAACATACCTTGATGATTTGGGGGAGCTAGATTGGAATGGGAATGAAGAAAAAGAGAAAAAATAAGGGTTTGGGAAGGGTGGAGTTTAGGTTTTGTGTTTTGGTTGAAGGGAGCCCAATGGGATTTATAATTAGGAAGGCTCATAAGTGAAATGGCGTTGTTTTTCGGGTATGTTTATGCTTATGGGGCGGTATGACTGTCAGGGAGATTGCACCACGTAAACTCACTCACTTACGACCTTTATAGCGGTCTAGCCATTTCTTGTCCCGTGTTTGTGCACTTATGACCACTATAGCGATCCTGGACTGCTATAGCGGTCCTCAAAACTCCCAGACGGTAAAATTGCACTTTGTGACCACTATAGCAGTCCTAGACCGCTATATGGTGATAGGAAAGCCCAACTGCTACATTTTACTATCATCAGGCATATGGGTTACCTATATACTCACTTATTTACATATCCTTACTTATTTTACTCTCCATTAAGTTTAAAACATAAATGTAAATAAGGAAATACCCCTCATTTGGATTCAAATAAAATATAAAAAAAAATCAAAACCCTAACCAATTAAAATCTAATTTTTGAGTTCTAGTTCAATTTCAGAAATTCTCACGATTTTCTAAACCTGTGGGCTAAAAATAAAATGTCTAGAGGTTTCCTAAAGTTCATTAAAAGTTACTCTTCAATTTATTTCCTTTTGAAGAGTAATTATTCGAAATTTTGGTCCCAAGAATGTGGCTCTATCATATAGACCTTCCAAGGTGGTGTAGGCTCCAGATTTAGCAAAATCTTGGAGCCGACAACATGGGTGGGTCGCAGGGGACCTCGAGGCCGTATAGAACTTGTCTACTAACACGTGTACACCGAGTATTACAAACGGGAATAGAAATATAGGGACAGTGGAGATGGAGACATAAAATATATTGCCTCTGTATCATGTTTGGTTATAGAGATGGGGACAGACGTTGACTTTCCGTTTATCAGTGTTGGCCATTGCCGAAAACCGTTGACTAGTGTTGACCGGCCATTGACCAACGGCAATTGGCGGTTGACTGGTGGCCTGACCACCACTGGAAATTTGTGTCTCCGTGTCCTATCTCTACTTTTTGGAGGGATAGAAATACAAGAAATTTTTGTCTTTAGGACAAAAAAATTTTCCATCCCATATCTCGTCCCCTTTACTAAACGCTACCTTACTGTCATGTTACAAGTAGTTTTGCAGTAGCCTCTTTAAGCTTTCTCACACCGATCACTACTGGATCGAGGATATAAAGGTTTAGTATTTAGGTTGCCACTCAAACTAACATGCACTCAAGTTTCTTTACGAATATATAATGAATAAGCATGGGATAACTTGAATGACTTCTTTCTAATGATTCTTCCTAAGAAGAAGGTATAAACAATCTAATAACTTAGAAAGAAGATTTTTATAGACAAAAGAACTTATTACAAGAAGTAATAAACTTCATAGAATAGATAAGGGAAAAATTTTGAAGCATTTTAGCTCTAGTGATCACGTTAATCTTATATCTTGAAAGCTTAGTATATTTATTTATAGATGGTTTCCCTTTGTAATTGTTGCCCTTGATCAGTTATCCAAGTGATACTTGTTGATCATCTATTTATGTCTTGAAAACATAATCTAGAGGAGTAGCCCATCTAGTATCAGAGCTTTTTACAAAAGCCATTGAAGGGTTGAGGTTTCTGATGTCCTCTAGAAACTACTTTTCTACTTTCTGAACATGGTTTCTGAACTCTTTCTTCTAGAAGCTGGAGTGGTTATCCAAAAGGGCTGAAGAAATGACGTGTCAATCTGAAACTGGATTTGACTTGAAATTTGAATTTCAAAAATTGAAATTTTAACTTTCTGATGTGCACTATTAGTTCCTCTATAAAAATTCAGTCTTCTAGTTTTCAACTCGAATTTTATGATGATCAAAGTATAACGATCATGATGATTGAAATATGTGTAACACGTTCTCAGATTTTGCATGATATCTTCATATTTAAGTGTACTTTCTGATGTCTCGTGCTACTTTTTGAAGACCCGTGCCTTGGTTTCTTGTTCTTGACTTGATTTGGTTTAGTCCGTAACATATGTATACGTATTTTACACGATATAATGTTCCCTTTTATTTGGCACAATCTCTTAATATGAGATAAATAATGTTTGTACATGTAATAGTGAAATTATTTTCGCTCAAATCCGTGTTATGCAATTCAGAAATATTTGTTATGCTTTGTCAAGAAATTCAAGGTAGACATTAGTCGTTCTTCAAAGTATTTTCTTTAAATTGGTTTTTTTTATCATTTAAAACATATGGCTCTAATGCTTTCTGAAGGGTTCTGGAGCTTACAATCTCCCTCTTTTGACAATGAAAAGCCAATTTGAAGAAAATCTTTTGAAGAGGTGTTGAAAGAAAAATAATAGAATGTATCATGATAAACGCTTATTCTTTCAAAACATCACAGCCTTTAAATTTTAGGAAATCATTTTCTTTAGGCATGATATGAATGTGTTCAAAACATTTTAAAGCCTTAAGTAACTCAAATCAGAACTATTTGGGTTATGATGAAACTTTCTAAATTAGTTCAGAGTACTTTCTGATATGTATCATAGTGATACTAAAGCAGATGTTATTGTTTAAGTCCTTTTACACAAACAGCCTGACTTTTTGTTATAAAAAGACTTTCTAAAATTTAATATGCTTGAATGAAAACAAGTAATCCTTGTGATATTTCCTCTTGATTGAAATTCTTATTCAACACATTCTTTTCCTAAGCCTTTTTTAAGACAGATGCTCAAAGATGTATATATGATAATCTAATCAAAGCATGTAATGAGAAAATAAACACGATGTAAATGAAGTTTCTGGTGCTCAAAGAAAATTTTTATATTTTATCACATTACTATACAAGGCTTTCTATGCTTAATCAGGGATCAGTCCCGAATGAATTAGAGCAAGTAAAAAAGAACAAGCATTTTGAAGAATGAGCTAAGCAACCTTTTCACATAAGTATCAAAGCATGAAATGCTATAAAAGCATCATTTGAAAACATATGTTTGTGCTATTCATGTAATCTTGCTTACTGATGCATATATGAAATAGAATATAACACATTGTATGTCATATAAGCACAACACACTAGAGAGGGTTTTCGAGGCTTGCAAGCTGATCTTAGTTATATCAAATCATGTAGAAATAAGTTTCTGAAGATCATCAGAAACTATACACAACTACATTTGATCAAGTTATACAAAGCCTTTGAAAACATCTCATACGTATTTCAGAGAGAATGTGTTTTATAGAAAGAGTCATTTTAAGCATGTCATACATATTGAAGCACATCAGATATACACGAGTATCAAAGCAACAATAGAGAGATTTTATGCTTCAAAATATACTTGCCAGTGCTAATCATAGATACAGATGTGAGCTCACTACTCTAGCACATCAATGAGTAAGCATATTAGAGCAAGCGCTTAAGAGATCAAAAGCATTCATCAACAAGCATGATATATGATTAGCTAAGCATGATAAGTAGGTATCGATATGTATCAGAGTCAATAGATAGCATAAACATGATTTTTGAAAAGATATAATGAATTTGATCAAGAGAAATCATATTCATATAAAGAGTGTTCAAGGATAATAAGAAAATTGTTAAAGCTACAGAAAGCTAATTGTTCAAAACAAAAATGCATGCTGAAAAGAAATTTATCTCTGGGCTTCCCCTCAACACAAGCTCTTCCCAAATTCCATATCTTGGCTCCCCCTGAGTGAACTCCCTTTGAGTTCCATAGCATAAGATTTTCTTCACTTTCTTTCCCCCTTGACATCATCCAAAAAGAAGGTATGCAAGGAACCAGGAGCACTATCTTTAGCCTCGACGCCTTAGCTCGAGAAGAATCTCTTGATTGGTTTGAAGAATCTGAAGTTGTAATTCTTCATGATGTTTGAGTTGGGCATCGTGCTTTATGATTGTAGCCTCAAACCGATCTTGTCTTGAGGCAATCTCTCTCAGATGCCGCAAAATGATCTGATTGAACTGAGAGCTTGTTGGAGACATGGTTGAGGATGGAGGAGGTAAATTAATGTGTGCTGATGTTGGAGAAGGCTCAAGAATGTCAAGGGGTATAATGTCCCCAGACTTTGGATATTCAACCTAAGTTTTAGCATGTGCATCAGCAGGAGGTGAAGAGGATGGCATGTCAGTAGCAGCGGTAGCAGGAGCAGAAGCAAGCTCAGAGATAGGAGCAACAATAGTTTCAAGCTCTTGAGCCGATGCAGAAGCAGTAGCTTCTTTAGCTAGAGGAACACCAGCTTCTAATACTCTACCTTCTTCATCTTCCATTAGAGAGATACGAATGGAAGAGGGAAGATGAGGCACCATTAGAATTGCAGCAATTTCTGGTCTATGGTCTTCTTTATCTAGCTCTTCAATGATTAGCTCTATTGATGATATCTCTGCAGTGGACTTCGGCCTGATCATCCTACTTATCATGGCCTTTTTCATCTGTTTCAGAAAGAGTGATCTCTGACTTTTGAGATTACTTTATGAAGAGGTTACTTTCTTGGCCTCATTTTTCACTTTTTGACCCATCGGAGATTTGTTATATTTTTGCCACAGACTCATCTGTCATTTTTTAACCTCAAAAGATATTTGTATTTCATTTTCTGACCTCTTTTCTCCTTTTTCTGATAGCCATATTTCATCTGTGATGTGGCAAACTAACTTTATGATATACCAACCGATTTTCTAATCTTGCAAACTGATAAACTGATCTTCAATCTTCACAAATGGTATGTGCTCTTCAAATCATAGCATTAAAGAGGAGAATACCCAAAGATGTTGTGCATGAATACTTATGCAGATTTAAATTTTTTTTAGAATATAACGCATTTTCAAAGCACAGCAAAAACGATTTCAAACAAGGTTTGACATCAAGGGCCAGGATCTAGAGTACTGAATGAAAACTTTAACTGGATTAATAGCACTAGTATTGTTATAGAAGATAAGAATTTTGACATACCTTAAGTGATGATCTTCTGGCTAGTTCCTTATCCGTAGACTCTGGGTGCAACAATTTGTGACAATCTTGATTTTCACCTTTGGCACCAGAGAAGGCAAAGGTATTCTTTTCTTTGCATAGTCAGGAGCTTAAGTTTTTCAAGAAAATGACAACATCCTCTGATCTCTTAGTTCCATCTAGCTTATTTCTGAACCTCCACTTTGTCTCAGTGATTGACTTTCGCATTTTGATCAAGCATTCAGACTTTGCTTTCTCGATCCGGTTCAGTTCTTTTTGCATATCTTCTACTTAACTTTGATTACTCAAAGCTTCTTCAATACATTCAAGTTTAATGGCGGAAATGAAAACACAGCTTGATATATTTCTTAGGGGTGATCTAGTTTTTACCCCCTTGAAATGTCTCCAAGAACTCTATATTTAGCAAGTGTCTTTAGATCAGAAATACTTTTTGTAGTTTATGTGCCTTGAAAGTCTTCAACTTCTTTTCCATCTTCAAATTACTCTTCTTTGTGTTCAAAAATGTTTTTGTGATTGCTTTTTGGAGTTCTGAGCATAATTTTTGAAGTGTTAGAGTTCTAGAGTCTGCTTTCTAGAAGTCTGGCTTTCATCTACATGCTTTCAGAAGATTCTTTGAGACTTATTTTCTCAAGACTTTCTTTCAATCCTAAGAGACAACTACCAAAGTTTTTCTTAAATACTTTTCATCAATGAACTTAAGCCATTTGGAGATCTCAAGCCTCATGCTCTTGATCTACCTTCTGAACCTAGAAAGGTATATGGGATAAACACAATCTTTATGTTCATTGGTACCTTAGACAATAAGCCTTTTTTAGAAATTCCTACAATAAAGAGAGTTTTGACTGATACCCAAACCTTCTTGGATCTATTTTGGTTAGTTTTTCGAGAAGAGAGGTCTCCTATCATTTTAACAAATTTTTTCTTCAAGAATCATTTGTCAGATAGGTGTCCCTTATAGTGACAGAGAGTATAAGAAACTATAATGATAACTTTTAGATAAAGCTATGTTTCTTTTTCTCCTCTATTTCCTTTTCACGTCTCAAATCTATTTTCTGAAATAATGGCCTCTGACCTTCAAGCATAACTTTAAGATTTAAGGACCTTTTGCTATTTGTTTTAGGTTAGATTTCAGAAGCCATGAAGTTCTCTCAAATTCATAAATAACTTTATGAGATCTTTCAAGTTCAATTTTGAGACTTTAGTTTCCAAGGCCTAGGGTTTGAAAACAAAATTTGTATTTTCCTTATAATGTTTCCTATCAAGCTTAAGCTATTCAGCTTGAGATGTTTAGAAGAAAGAAGTATGCAAGTTATACATCAACTCATCATATAAGGCAAGAAATAAGGAATATGAAAGAATGGATTTGGATAATCTCACCTTGTATTCTTCTATTAAACCATACTCATGTCATGAAACATAGATTTTCAGCATCTTCAACCTTATCATGTACTTACTGGCCCATTCTTTTTATCTTTAGAGTTGCTCCAGGTGGTCATTATGCTCTTCTTCTTGAATTTTATATTTTTGTGGAACTCTGAGCTTGGGACAAGTTAGTTCAAGATGTCTTTTTTCACCACAATTAGCAAATAGCTCTTTCAATGTTTTCTTTGCCCTTTTTTTTTCCTCTAAGATTGATGCCTCTACCTTTATTGGCTACGCCTCATTAAGCTTTTGACATTTTCCTCACAGGCAAGGAGATCTCGTTTCCACTTTCAATCTCAGATTTTTCATCAGGTTCTTCCTCTTCATTAGAGGTATAGGAACTTTCATTACTTTAGCTTTTTACTGCTTCTGATGTGATGACTTTTAGGGTCAAAGAATTACTTCTTTTCATGGATTTATCGTGCATTTCAAGGAATATTTGCAGCATATGCAGTTTATCCCGTGTTCTTTTACTTTGTCAAATTGCTCCTTTGGAACTCCTCATATCATTGAGAGTGCCTTATCAGATCTTGGAACCTTATCAGAGAAAGACGGTCAGTTAATAGAGTGATCTTCTTGTAATAACCTAAGTATACTGTTACTTAGGAAAGCGTAAAGTAACACACGTGTCCTTAGACAAATCCGGGTCATGAATTTCACCAAGTCTAAGATCCTACACGTCCTTGGAGGGCTATATGATAAAACTATATTCTTGGGATCAAAAGTCCCAATAATGGTTCCGAAGAAGAAAATGAGTTGAAGGAAGATTTTTAATGAATTTTATGAAACCTTTAAATAATTCGTTTTAAGTTCGAAAAATCATAAGAATTCCCGGATTTGAACTAAAACCCAAATTTTGATTTTGATTTTTTTAGATATTTTATTTGAATCTAAATGGGAGTATTTCCTTATTTACATTTATGTTTTAAAGTTAATGGAGAGTAAACCCTAAACCTTAAACCCTAAATGAGGACATTAACTTAAACTTAAAAAATGTAAATAAGTGAGCATTGAGACAACCCAGTCCAATACATACCAGTACCTGTCCCTGGAGACACCAGAACACCTTCCTGGAGATTGCCCCAACGGTCACATGACCACCCAGGAGGTCAACAAAGCCCTAGAGACACCAAAACACCTTCTTGGACACTATCCCAGTGGTCATATGACTGCCTAGGTGGTCAACAAAGAGGAAGGTGGTGCAGCAACTAGAGAGGGGACCGCCTAGGTGGTCAACAGAGTTATAAAAGAACTCATTTCGGGGTCCAAAACCTTCACTCTCTCAAAACATAACCCCCCCTTAGAAACCGAAAAACTTTCATCTCTAACCTCTCTCTCACCCATTTTCATCAATCTAACATCAATCTTTCACTTTCAAGGCTCAAAGGTAAGAGATTCTACTAGTTTTGCTTCCTGTTTCCTCTGTTCTTCTCTTGTTCTTGGAGTTAGATCTTGGGTTCTTCTTTGTTATGATGTCATGGTATTCTTCCACCATTGATGGGGTTAGAATAAAGTTAGTCTGAGAATTGATCTAGGGTTTATTGCTTTACTGGCAGATAGTGATATTGTTCCTGCCTCCCAAGGTCTTATTAATGTCACTCCTATTCATTCTACCAATCCAGGTGAGTGGATTCAAACCTATAATTTCTATGTTGTGCATTAGAGATATTTGCATAAACATATGCTTTATATGATGATTTTAGGGAATTCTATAAAGAGATTAGAGCTTTTTGTTGATCATTCAAACTTATAAGAATATGGTTTTCAAATGTCATGAACTATAGATTTTTATGAAAACCATGGGACCATTGTTGTTGAAATGAGAATATGAATATTTGATTATGATGCTTGAATATTTAAAGTTATTATGTTGATCTGATGATTTCTGGTATACTGGATGCTGTTATATGAGAAAGTTTTGAACCCTAAGGTAGAAGCCCTTGTGGAATATAGAGAGAGGACTTGATTTTCTGTTGATACTAAACAGTAGCTATAGAGAAATAGACGGCGAGTTAATGGCTGAATGATCGCTAACCTTGGTACCAAGTTGTCCTAAAGGACAATCTCATAGAGCAGAGAATGAAACCTATTTAGGTGTCTGCATTAGATCCCTGATGGATCGTAGAGCAGAGCATTTTGGTTCTTGAAGAATCATATAGTAGAGATTCCTATTTCTCTAGTTAGGTACTATTGTTGTTTGTAAAGACCAAGAATGATTTTATTTTATATATATATATGAAATGTTTGAAAGCTTTATACTATTCTTGTCACTATGATATGTTGCATGGTTTTCTGGTGTCCCATGAAGAGGGTTGCAGGTGGGGATTCACTTACTAAGTTTTTGTATAAAAACTCACCCATCTCCTTTCCTCATATTTACAGATACAATAGCTGCTGTGGATTCTTCCCAGCCTTCTACTTCCCAGTCGTAACAAAGGATCAGTTGATGAGCTTTACTTGAGTGAATTATTCTTGATTAAGTTAGAGTGCTCCAGTATTATTGCAGGCAGGAGTCCTGATTTATATAGAGCTCATTTTGCATTTTGCATATTTGATCGTACTATGGTTTATATTTAATGAAACTGGTTGTTTCTGGATAAACTGGACAAAAGTAGTTTGATATGTATATTTGTATTTTGTGTATGGATGATGCTATGATTTCAGACTTTTGATATTGATGATGAGATTTTAGTTATCAATATCTTGATTTTAGAAAACAAAGAATTTATATGTTGAAAATGCAATCCTGTTTTACATGGATTTTACTATGTAAATATGCATATAGAGCATTACACAGGTCTCGAGGCATACGTGGGGATGAGACTTCTCACATACCGGTCACGTGCCCAGATCGGGTCATGAGACTTCTATTATGTGGATAATCTATGCCATTTTGTCCCTTCGATCTTTGTCATATGCAATCGTTGGATTACTCAACCCCTCAGAGGCCTTACTCTGATACCACTTATAGGAAGAAAAGTGTACAAAAAAGGGGGGTTCAATCATGCTTTGATTTACTTCTACTCCTTTGTGTTTAGTTAAAATTTTAAACAATATACTATCAAACATTTTGCTTGAAATACAGAGCAGACAAGGTTAGGTGTTTCAGAAAGAAGGTTTATGAAATGTAACATCAATAACCAAATAAATAAAGATAATTTTCAGCATATATTGAATAATAAAATAGAGTAGTAAAAATAAAAGAGATTAAGGAGAACAAGATATGACACAAATATTTTATACTAGTTCGGCCAATCCTACCTACATCCAGTATGCAACTTCTGTTGAGATTCATTAACCTCTTTCTCAACCCGAGAAAGAAAAAATTGGATAGTGTTTATAGTAGCCTTCTCAAGTTCTAACCCGTGACCTGTAGGCAACCTTTACTGTCACAAACTGAGTAGTTCTTCACCATTCTCTCCAAGCTGAAGTGTGAGCAGCAAGAACGCCTTTATTGTCACTTTGCAAGTAGTTTTGCAGTAACCTCTTCAGGTTTTCTCACACCGATCACTACTAGATCGAGGATAAAAAGGTTTAGTGTTTGGGTTGTCATTCCAACTAATACGCACTCAAGCTTCTTTACAGATATACAGCAATGAATAAGCCTGCGATAACTTGAATCACTTCTTTCTAGTAATTCTTCCTAAGAAGAACGTATAAGTAATCTAAAAACTTATAAAGAAGATTTTTATAGACAAAAGAACTTATTACAAGAAATAATAAACTTCACAGAATAGATAAGGGAAAGATTTTGAAGCGTTTTAGCTCTTGTGATTACGTCAATCTTATATCTTGAAAGCTCAACATCTCTATTTATAAATGGTCCCCCTTTTTTATTGTTGCCCTTGATCAGTTGTCCAAGTGACATATATTGATAATTTATTTGTGTCTTGGAAACATAATCTAGAGGAGTAACTCGTCTGGTGTCAGAGCTTGTTATAGAAGCCATTGAAAGATTGAGGTTTCTGATGTCCTTCAGAAACTACTTTTCTACTTTCTGAACATGGTTTATGAACTCTTCCTTCTAGAAGCTGGAGTGGTTGGCCAAAGGGTTGAAGAGATAATGTGCCAGTCTGAAACTGGGTTTGACTTGAAATTTGAATTTCAAAATTTCAAATTTTCCCTAATTTTCAATGAGGTGAACTTTTTTATATGCGCTATTAGTTCCTTGCTAAAAATTTGGTCTTCTAGTCTTCAATCTGAATTTTATGATAATGAAAGTATAACGATCATGATGATTGAAGTATGTGTAACACGTTGTTATTAGATTTTGCATGATATCTTCATATTAAGCGTACTTTCTTATGTTCCATGCTACTTTTTGAAGACTCGTGCCTTGGTTTCTTGTTCTTAACTTGATTTGGTTCAGTTCGTAATGCATGTATACGTGCTTTACACGATATAATGTTCACTGCTATTTAGCTCAATCTCTTAATACGAGAAAAACCATGTTTGCACATGTAATAGTAAAATTATTTTCGCTCAAGTTCGTGTTATGCAATTCGAAAATACCTGTTATGCTTTGTCAATAAACTCAAAGTAAACATTAGTCATTCTTTAAAGTATTTTCTTTAAATTAGTTTTATTGTCATTCAAAACATATGGCTTTAATACTTTCTGAACAGTTCTGGGACTTATATATAGAAGTAAATCACTTTGACTGTGTAACTATATATGTTTGAATGTATTATAGAACTCATTTTACATTGCTAGTATATCGAAGATAAAAAATAATAATTGTAAAATAAATCAACTAACATAAATATAAAATAGTGTCAAACCATACTAAATGGCTACCTATTAACTATCATAATTAAATTATTAATTTATAGCAATTATTTTTAATATTTTTAACCTCATTCATATAATTATATATTATATTAATATTATTAATGACGTATTATTTATTTTAAAAAATAGTTAGTATTTATTTATATATTTTAATATTATTCTAGATATTTATTTAATTTTTATTTAAAATACTTCTTATTAAATTTTCAATTAAAATATTTATTGCTAACTCTTAATATAATTTTTAGCATTATTTATGAATTTAATTTATGTAAACTAATAGTACAAAACAGTTTCAACAATCAATTGATAAGAACTCAAGAAAATGTCAAATGAGGTAAATGGCTATCTACTAATATTTTATTTTACGCAACCAGTGTATAAAAATCAAATTATTTATTTACTTTATAATTATTTCTGTTATTTAGTATATGCTTTAAAAATTAAATTATAAAAGATAACACACCTAAGACACTTTTAATGAAATTAGGTGGAGCTTCGATTTTTTATACAAATAGGCGGAGTGTCTTTCCTTAATATTTAAGGAGAAAAGTGTATTTTATTAATAAAATAAAAAAAATTATATAATTAATATCTTTAGGACGCTGATTAAAAAAAATTGCATTAAGATAATAAATTTTAGAAATTTTAAATATATTAAATCCATTAAAAAAAAACTTTCAAAGTTTGCTTTCTTGAATTGAACCAGCAAAACCCAAAAACACAAAAAAGAAACAGTAATGCAAATTAAAGAATTGATAGCGACTGTTCACTGTCCAGTTGACGCAGCTGTGGAAAGTATGAAGCATGCGGAACGAATGGTCAGTGGTCGCAGCAGATGCAAGTTGACGACGGCTTGGTAAATGGTCGAAGTGTCCAAGTAAAATTCGATTTTGGCTAGATTCATGCCTTTGGTACAAATAAATTGCTCTTGATTAGCACATGCTTCAGACCAGTATTCATCACCCATTTCAAATTTTTCAGTTCGCAAGATTGAAAATTTCTGCTGCTCAAATTGAGACATGTACATGCACCATTAGCCAAGGAAAGTCGGTGCAATCAGGTTAATAAAAGAAAATGACATTTCTTTTGGTGAGACAAAAATGCCTTTTTCACCTTTTCTTAAATTATTTTAGCAATCAACTAATTGAAGCAAAATCTCTATTTTGTTTTATGATGTTTTAGTGATATTTCCATTTCATTCCTAATATTTTGATAAAATCTTAATGTTATTCTATTTACTAATACCATCAATTTTATTCATGAAAATTGTTGACTTGACGTAAAGATGTCCGTTTTATCATATATAGATGTCAGTAAGCATAATTAAACAAGAATACAGCTTTTGCATTCTTGATGCAGCATTGGTATGAGAAAAGAAAAAAGTATATTTCAAAGCCAGATTAGTAATATTCATTTGATAAAAGTGAAGAACGTTAGAAATGAAAAAAAAAAAAAAAATCCTTTTGTGACAAAATCGAAATATGATGAAAAGATCAAGGACAGAAATAACACTTTTGTCATAAATTTCTCTCTTTTCCAATAATTACATACTTCATATAACCGTACTATAATCCAACTTTTTAATAAGAAAATGGAAAATTCATGAGTTTATTCCGATGCAGAAAAGAACAAATAAAGTATATACATTTTCTTATTATTTTTTAAAATTAAGAATATAGTTATTTAATGAGGGTTCCTTTGGTGATCATATAAAATTTAACGGTATCAATACATTTTAATTATATGACTAAGAATGAGTCATATGTCTTATCAACTCAATTTATTAAAATTTTTAAATTTAATGACTAAATCATAACTGTTAAAGACAAAAGGTCACCAACACTCTAATTGGGTATAGAAGGCAATTTCTGAAACAATTTGATGTATTATCATTATAAAATAATTTCAATCATTGACCAAAGGATAAAGACTGTGATTGTCGGTTGCACGGTGTACGATAACATTGACATTTTATAAATTACATAATGAGTTCCTTAAGTTAATAATAATCTGGACAAAGCTTGCTACAAAATTTTTGGAGAAATAACACACAATTTATCTTGAAATAAAAAAAAAGAAAAACATATGTTGTATACCAAAAAAAATTAGGCATCTAGTAAATTTATGCCAGTTTTTTTTTTACATTAAATTAAAGAAAATTTTGTTTATGAAAAAATCTAACAATACTTACAAATCAAAAAAGATAAATCTAAGTCTAGATTGAATGAGAGGTAAATATTTTATACACTCTGAACTGCAAAATAATAAAGCTATTTTGGTAAACCAAAAAGAGAGAAACTCTCCTTCTTTTCTGCCATCAAACTTCAGAGGTGGATGAAGGAAAGAAATCCTTACCTCTTGTTATCAGTGGATGAAAAACAAGCAGCTCAACTATAAATTGAGCTTTCTTCACTCATATTTTATCAAGTCATCCAAAGTAAAAACACTAGACTTTCTTTGAGCAAATATTCTCCTATATAAGAAGTGTGTTCTCCTTTTTTTTTCAAGATATAGTGTTATTATTTTTCCTTGTGATAGAGAATTGTAATACATTATCCTTTAAGAAAGTTATTCAGTTCTTTCAATATTTTGTGGAAATTTCTATTTTCTCATTTATATGTTTTAGCTGGGTCATTTATCTTATACCTAACAAGAACTAACTAATGATATGACTTTATTCCTTGCTTGAAGACTATTCATGACAAAATATCTTTCACATTAGAGGTTAATATGAAAAGTTTTACAGTTAGAATAAAGTATCATGTCTCTCTCAATATGCAAGACCATCAAAGTAGAAATATCTATAACGAGAAATAAAAACACACAAAGTGGGTTACAAAACATCTGGAAAAGGATAACAAAAACACTGTAAAGGAGACGGTAAACAAAATAGAAATTACAAATGAAAATGAAATGAAAGAATGGTGAGGTTACCACCAAAGGAGAATTAAAAATGGCAACCCCTACAAGAATACTCACTAGGAGAAAGAGCAGAGAAACAAAGTGAAAATAAGGATTAGAGCTGCGTTGAGAATGTTAAAAATGGATGCAAGTTAGATAAGATGCAATCACAACTTTAATTATTTATTAGTTGTCTCATTCTTTAAAGGAAAAATACTTTCCAATAAAAGAAAGTTGTGAAAATTTTATGGTGAGTTATATATCAAACTAGGGATAGACTTTTCATATTTTTTTATAGTCACCTATAATTTTTATCCAATTACTCAAATTTTATCGCATATATACCAACTGCTTTTTGAAACAATTATTTTCTGACAAATGAAATGAGTGGACCTGAATAGGACTGCTGTTCAAATTATTTTTTAATTGTCTTTTGTTTTCCCCACTTTAAATTAATTTCTTGGGTAACTTTACATAAAAGAAATGCTTGTTTCGATTAGAAATAGTTGAGCATTCGTTAACTGAGCAGCCAATACAACAGAAACAGCGGGACTAATTTGACAGAGCCTTAAGCATTCACTTATTTTACCAAAGTTGAAAATTTTTTACCAGTTCAAAAGGAATTTAAAAATTTAAAGATTATATATTAAGATAAAGCCAAACAAGCTAAGGACAGTTTGTTTCACATTCTGAAAAAATCAATTATGAAACTTAAATTTTATATATAATAATAAAAGTTAAAAACTATTTTTTTTTATTTTAATTATCTTTAAAAAATTATCTAAACATATAAAAAACGATTTTTCAATGTGAAAAAGTTATTTTGGGGTGCAAAATTCCATACAAAAGCACCCAAAATCTTTTAGAGATGAATCACTAGTTACAGTTAAAAACGTATTCTTGAAAGTTACAATCAAAGTCATACTCAAACACTAATGTGAAGTGTGAACGTAAACATTGAACTAAATCATCTAGTCGAATGGATGAGATCATGAACTGGTCACATTCAATCACAATTCAATAAACAATTCAATTATAACTTCAACCAACGAAAACAAGCAAAATGTGAACATTATATTTCTGACTCAATTATTAATTCAACTTTTAAAATATGACCTAAAATATGGTACGGACTACAGAGGTCTGAGCATATCTGGTCATTAACATGTGTGCTTAATGAAAGTGTTAGAAACTGACAATTTGGCACTAAACGAGGAATTCTTCCTTGTGAAATATCTGCACGTATAAATGTGACGATGAAATATGGCAGTATGGGGTGCAAGCATGCTCTGTGGTTTTTTTTTTTTTTAAGGAAAAATACAAAGACACAACCAAAATTAATGGGTTAGACCAACAACAATAATGCTATTGAGCTCTATTCTAAGATTTAGCCACCTAAAATAATCTCAGTCCGATGCAGCACCAATTTTTGTTACATGATCTGTAGTCCAATTAGCAGTCCGAGGGATTAAATAAAAATGAACACTCCAGTTGCACAAAGTTAGAGCACGGATTCACAAGAGCAAACCAATATCCAAATGATGAGGAAAAATCTGATCAGTGGACACAGTCAAGAAGGCCTTCAAACAATCCACTATGTGTGGTTGAGTGATGTCTCCTGTCAACGGATATATAAATCATTTCTTCCAAAAGATTAAACTATTGTACAGAAATATATGAATGGTTTTAAATTTAATATATTCCTATTTTCCACGAAAGTTTTGATTTCCAAAGTTTAGATGATTTGGCAGAAAAAAGAGACTGTTTCTTTGCTTTGGATTGCCAAATTACTTTAGAAAGCATTTAGTTGTGATAAAGTTAAAGTGTTGAAAAAATAAAATGTTGAAAAGTAATGACAAATGAAAATGAAATTGTTATCGGTTCATTGAATACTCTGATTCTTGTTTTCAATGAAGTATATGTTTATTTATGGACACAATAAAGCAATTATTCAATACTAACTCCGCTAACATTATTTTTATCCTTGGACCTAACTCCTGGCACTAAACATGCTAGTATTGACTAATTTTGGTAACCGCCTTGTCTAATTATAATATGTAGGCTAACCAATGCTTTGCCATGTGTCCCTTTTTGTAGGGAGTAGTTCTTATATTTTTCTGTAACCTCCCAAAATTGTTATCCAATCATCTCTCCACTTATTTGAATTAAAATCCACTTTCCTCAATCGCCTCTATTTTCTTGGACGTGGTTGCAAACTTAGTCAAGCTCTTCAGTTCTCATTCCAAAGCCTTCAACCAATGTCCAAATGCGATTTGCAAGTGGCCACCTATCACAAGAACCAAGGTTTAGTGTGGGATCCATTCCCTCTTTATAGGGCTAATTAACTATTCTCGACTGATGGATATTTAGCCAAGGTTTGTTGTTGTCAACTATCAAACTTTAGGGGCTCTATATATAGGTGGATGAGATTCATCAAAGTCTTAGAAAATATCTTAATTAGTATTTAGCTAGCTAACTTTAACATAATTAAAGAAGATAAATGGCCAAAAAAGTATTCAAACAGGCTTTCTTTTAGGTCAAAATGACCTCACCTAGGTAAATCCAGGTTACCACGTCAAAGCTATTTCCATTTATATGCATTAATAATCACTCTGATAACCAAAGTTGTGTCTTGCACTATTTAAAGTTGTGACAAGGATTTTAGCCTTTTGATGTTGTCACAAGCTAATTTTTTATCAGTTACATTCTCTATATAAGTGTTATCAATTGTCACCCATTCATTGGCTAAATACTGAGTTGTATGCTAATTTTGACACATATTCTTTTATTCATAGGATGGTCTTTCCGTGATCAATCCCCATCATCGAAAAACTAATATTTTTATTGTAACATCCCCTGCTGCTTTATGGATTGACGACTGTCCCCACAAACCAACACGGGTCCTTTCAGCATGCTTTGTCCTCACTCACATGCTTCCTGGGAAAACTTCCCAGGAGGTCACCCATCCCAAAATTACCCCAGGTCAAGCACACTTAACTATGGAGTTCTTTCAGTTTAGGCTACTGAAAAGAAGATGCATCTTGTTGGTATAGGTAGTACGAATCAATTCATATAAGCCCTCCTCAACTGTATAGTCTCATACCTATACAGTCTTAGGATCCCTCTCATTCGGGTGTGTAATCGGTTCATTCATGTACCCCTCCGCTTGGAGGACCTTGCGAGGAGCCGCTCCTTGTCCGTGCCCTCTTTACACCGGCGATCACTCCTCGTTCTCGTCCCCGGGTATTACATGCCCACTAGCTTCCGCCTGGTTCGTCCCCGAACCACACCGTACTGGGAGAGGTGCAGGCTCTGATACCATTTTGTCATGACCCACCTACGGAGTGTGACCGGCACGTGAGGATTTGGGTCCCCACGGAAGCCTTTGGTAACGTAACTAACTAATATGCATAAATAATCCAAATTTATTCAAAATATTTCAAGTTCAACTAAAACTTCAATAATATGAAATTGTTCTCAAAATATAAATTCTGAACATAAATTTGCATAAAATCCATATTCTAGGCCAAAGCCAAACATAACAAAACAATTAACAGAAATTCTGAAAATATATCATGCATGTCCGGGGATCCTACCTACACAATTTATTGGAGCACTACTAGACTAACATAATTGACAATAAGCTCTACTCCAAAGCGAAGCTCACCAAGGAAGCTGTAGCACTACTACGGAAGATCCTGTGGTACAACTGAAACTGTAGCTGTATCTGTAGGGAAAGGAAAAGAGAGGGGTGAGTTCATCAAAACTCAGTGAGCGAGCCTCTACTCACAACCCACACGGGACAATAACAAAATACATAACATATACATGCAACTGATGTGAAATATATTACATATATAATTACATATAAATTAACTGAATCTATGGCAATAACTAGTAGAGAAACATGAATTATTCTATACATAATTATCTGAGCTGAATAGCTAAATCTGAGCCAATGGCTAATCTGATAGGCACCTAACTAGGTCCCATAAATGGACACCTCACTAGGTTCCTTATTGTGGGTGAGCTAGTCCTCTAGCGGACCACTTGGTACCAAGGTTAACGATCAATCCTGCAGCCGTTTACTCGCTGATCTGTTTCTCACTAATTAATATAAAATAATTTGTTCATAAACCAAATAAATATAAAAGCTCTGAATTCATATAATTCTAACAATTTGACTGTAGCATAAATGAGATTCTAAAATCATGCCCAAGGGATCACCAGCTTGTAGACATAGTGATTTTAGTAATCAATAGAATATGTATATGACAATTGTTATGAATTATACTTTATTCAATACTTTCAATAAATCATATCTAATATTCTAAAATCTTCATAGGAAATACATAGTGCAAAACATGATAATCAATATTTCTACTGTAAACATTAAACTAAGGTCTCACAATTTCATAAACTAAGAAAAAGATATTCTATAACACGCAAGGTATCAATTATGGTCCCATGAGTTTTGCTAAAATGATTAATTTTCATGATAACTGTAAAAGTAATAATATTTCTAAAACAGGCATAATTATAACAATATATTCTCTTGACATAAATCATTCTAAAATTTCATAAATAATTTATATAATATGGAAAAATATTAATAATGACCAAAAGTATGATTATGAGCTTAAGCCCACTCACCGTTGGTAGTCGTGAGTGTGCTTCTACTAATAACTTTACTCTGAAGTATTGGAATGGTACAAATAACCAATCTCACAGATTAAAAGAAAGGTGCGTCTAGCGTCCCAAGAGAGGATTAGCTAGGCTCACTGAAACTCGGCCATAAAGATCATGAGCTTGACAAGAGATGAGTTCGGCCAAGAAGAGGTTTGGTTTAGAGGAGGTGTGACTTAGAGGAGGTGGAAGCAAAACTTAGCAAAATAAAACTAAACATTTCTTACACATACACACTCCTACACTCATATATTTATACACAAATATAATAATCATGAATAATATTAGTGCTATTTGTCTACACTTAATAATAATAATAAATTTTATTAATGCTTACTACATTTAGTAATTATAATGTTAAATAATAATAATGCTAACTACACTTAGTAATAATAATTATATTGCTAGCTACACTTAGTAATTATAATGTTAAATAATAATAATGCTAGGTACACTTAATAATAATAATGCTAATGCTAGCTACACTTAGTAATAATAATGTTAAATAATAATAATGCTAGGTACACTTAATAATAATAATGCTAATGCTAGCTACACTTAGTAATATTAATTATTATTAATATTAGTGGCATATATCTAGACTTAATAATAGTAATAACTAATATTAATGCTAACCATACTTAGTTATTATAATGTTAAATAATATTAGTGTTAGGTGCACTTGATAATAATAATAAATAATAATAATAATAATTCATAATAATTATAATTTCTTTATTTAGGATATCACATTTATGCTCCAACAATACCCTTTATGCGAATGTTTCTTACCGGCTTGAGGTGCGAATAATTTTTAAGAATAAGGATAACAAGCAGTAAAGTCTAAACCTCTTGGTCATAGTAGGTCTAATGTCCGGTTATAAACGATTTTTTCCAAAAAAAAATTCGATCAATTAGATAGAAAAATATAAATGATTTTATACTCAACAAGTGCACTTCTCATGTAAATATAGACAAGTCACACGTAGGCTGACACTTACTAGCACTCACAAATAATTTCTTTATACAGTATGGACCGCCAAAAATCTTCCTTCTGGTTTTGCTTTTCAGTCTGCCGATTTGTCTTTCAGGTAAATGGGTAAGATCGCACTGCAAGTAATTACACTGTAAACTGGTTTAGAACCCGGAACCAAACAAACCATAAATTCAAATTTTACACTTTATCAATATTGGACTCTGTTCCTACACCAGCATGCATTGAACCCAAACAAACGTCTTCGTTTTGAATTCTATATTTTTGTACAAGAGTAAATTGTAATGGTTTTGAGAACGACTGGTCATAAGCTTTAGCTGACACTATGATTATGTCCACGAGGGGAAATAAATGAAATAATAAATAAATATTTAAATTGATTCCTTTAAAATATATTATGGGCAAATTAATCCTTTAGAAATTAAAAATTTCACATTAATTTTTATATTTCTAAATATAAGATAAATTAACCTCTTTGTATATATTAAAAAAATACTATATAGAAATATATGAAGAAATTAATTTATTATTATTTTTAAATATAAATGATCAATTTATGACTTTTAAATTTTATGAGACTAATTTAAATATTTTATCTTAAAGGAATACATGAAGGAGAGAAAAACAGTCTACACTATTTTGATTGAGGAGTATATATATATATATATATATATATAGGGTTAGGATCAAGTTATACCGGTATAATTAATATAACTTTCAGTAAAGTTACACTACTTATAACTTTTAATGAAATAGTTTTTTTTTATCGATTCAACCATTAAATTACAATTACCTATCATAAGGATCATTGGTGTCAAATTTCATAAAAATTAAGTATCAATAGCAATGATGGGTTTTATAAAAATTTACATCAATAAAAACTTATTCAATAGTATAATATTTTCTTAGGGTTACACTGATATAATTTGATCCTAACCCATATATATATAAAAGAAAAATATATGAAAAAGAGTCGTATCCTTGTAAAAATGATCAACAAACAATGAAGCTTTTTCTTGTTAACTACAAATACTCATGGTACGTGTTAGTAGGTAAATTCCAAGTACCAATTCTTACAAAAATCATGGCTTTGTCACGTGTGGCAATGCATATAGTTTTACGACTTGTATATATCTCTTACCACTTATACTGCACCAAAAGTAGATTTTTACTGCTTGTTTTTGGTACATGATGGAAAAGAAAAAGATTTTTACTACTATTTATTACCATATATTATTCCATTATTATTATAATTAATCTGTTGATATTTGTGATGTTGAAATCCCAGCAAATTAATTTAATCAGTTCGTGAAAAATGACATTTAAAGAAATCCCTGCATTATTACAATGTGCAGGGTAATGCTTAATTCTGTGGACTTTCTCACTTTTAAGTTGTTTGGTTTATTTTATGGATTGAAATGCGCATGGATGACTGACAAACTCTTTTAATTTAATAATCAGATCATCAAGATTCTTTTTGCTGTTAAAGCTTGGCGTTTATATTATGATTGTGCTATCTTTTTTTATCCATAATATTTTGTTTTGTCGTTTAGGTGGTATTTAATTTATTAATTATAAGTCAAGTAAACTAGGCACACACAATCGGATTATGTCTTTTATCATTTTATTATTAGACTTGGTATTAGTTCTCATTACCTTTTCACTAAAAAAATCTCAAAGTCCAGAGCTATTAATTTTTTTTTCTAGTGAAACTATTTTTCTTAGGTGTTTGCGACAAACACGTAGTCAGATATAGAACAAGAGGAGAAGCAGACACAAAAGTGACAAATATGGAAGAAAACAAAACTCATGCAACTAACTACGTATCAAAAATATATGTTCAACAGATTTGCCTATTTGTAGCTAAAACTATAATAGTCACAAGTGGCACCTAGTTGATCTTACGAATTATTTGATGTTAGATTTGATTCTCATAGAATTTCTATATATACTTTATTTAAACTTTCCCCCCCTGTTTTTACTAAATTTTAACTTTACCCTTATAAAACAATAGAATAATAATTAGAGTGGAGTGATAATTTAACTAGAAACTTCACATATTTTACGAAGCCACATAAAAAATATAGAGCTATATCACATGGCTTAATGTCTGGGAGATCGGGCACTAACTGCAATGTATATTGTTCAATATAATCCAGAATGGAGTTTCAGACTTTTGATTTGTCTCACAGGGCCAATCAAGGAAGTAACCAACCAAATAGAGACTAATCTCTTACTTTTCTAGTTTCTTTTATGGGTTTATATAATCTATCTGATTTTAACTCACTGGATTATCTAATTTGCAATAACAAAATGTTACGGGGTGTAAAATACACTGCAAGAATATTAAAAAGAAAAATTAGTTCCAGATTTTGGTTACTTAATTATATGGGAATCTGTTTAAAATAGATGTATGTCTTGGTATACTTATATCTACCAATAGCTTTTTGTATGTATAAAATTTTCTTCCTATGTCCTGTGTATATAGTTTCATTAAAGTAAAGTTCACTTGATTTTTATATGGCTAATTTTTTTTTCCTTAAAAAAAGAAAACCACTAAGCAGCAGTCCTTTGCTCTTGTTACAATTTAAATTTCGAATCAAGTCTTAAATGTGGATTTCACAAAGCCATCAACAAGTTTTAACATAATTTCGGTGAACATATCATAATTTAATTTGAGAATTAGACTGATACACGGGAGAGCCAAAGGCCCAGGGGAAAATGAAATCGATATATTAGATGGGAAGGGGGAAGCCCCACTGTAATTAGCAAGGATCAGTCATTCTTCAATTATTTGGTGAGATTCATGTACGATAGAAGTTATAAATGTAAAACAAAAAAATTAATCCCTCATTTCTTTTACTTTACAAAAATATTCAACTTTAAAAAATATAAATTAAAAAATGGTAAGGTTTATTGTTTAAAAAAAAAAAAAAGAGGTAACGATTCAAGATTTGTAATTATTATATGACGTATACTTTTTTTTTTTTTGGGTGAAGATTACACGACATATACTTGATGTAAGGTAATTCATATGTGTGAAAAAAGAAAGTGATGTATATGTTAAAAATATGTGCCAAATATAAGTCTTATTAGATTTGATTTATAATTCAAGGTACATAAATTGGTTAAAAGACTTTGGAATTGGAAAAAAAAAAAGTTTGTAACTCTCTATTCACAAACTTTTAATTTGTGAATCACGCTTAGGCAATATACAAACGTTAACTTAAATATATAAAAAAAATTATTTTTCTTGTCTTGATAGAATATTTACACCTTGTTGCCAAGAATTCAAAACTACTCCCTCAAGAATATCATATCAACTAAATTAGATCCCGAAGAAAATAAACTCTCAAATTAATCTCTACAAAATTACATAATCGGCCAAGTTAGTCCCCAAAAAAATCTCAAATTAGTTCCTATAAAAGTGAATTATCAGACAAGTTAGTCCTCCTTGACTTATCAAAGGGACTAATTTGATTGATTTTTCAATTTTGTAGGGCAAATTTGTTTGATTTGAAGTATTTACAAGGATCAATTTGAGAGATTTCTTTTTCAGGGATCAATTTGTTCGACTATTAAATTTTACAGGGACTAATTTGAGAGTTTTCTTTTACGGAGACCAATTTGACCAACACAAATTTAGAGGGACCAAAATGAGTGTTTTGTCGGCCAAGAATTTGATTTATACGGCAGGATTGGGTATTGGAGCAATATTACCTATTGAGAAATCCATAACTTTAGGTCTTTTTTAAATTGATTCAATTGTGAAATAAAATATCATGCCATGTGTATTTTGTATCTAGGGAGAATTCACTTTGAAAGGACTAATCCCTAGATACATCTTTGAACCTATTCCGAGTATATGTATTTGTTCTAAAGATAAATATTCAAACTCCATATTTTCATCTTTTTTTTTTTAGAAAAAAAAAAGATGAAAAAAATCTACAAAAGTATTTAGGGTAGTGTTTGGTTACTTATTTTGGGACAAAAATAAGGAGATATTGAAGAGAAAAATTTGTTTAGTAGTTGAGATGAAAATAGAGGACAAGAAATTTTTTATGTGTCAGAGACAGAAATATAGAAAATTTCTGTACTTTAAAAAATTGAAATAGGGTACGGAAATAAAAATTTAATATTTTTTCTTTCGATAATATCTCTATACATATTTAATATTTTCATATATGTCCTTACAACCATGGGTGGTCCAACAGTGGTTAGGTGGGGTACTAATGGTTTTTATAATGTATTTATTCTTTTGTCCTCATATTTCCTAATAAGATATGGAAACAATTATCATATCTTATACTCCACAACTAAACACAATATAAGATAGTGTTTTTATATCTCCATGTCTATGATATCTGGTGTCTCCGTCTCCACTATGGACAGATACCGGCAGTATATAAAGGCGATAGAAGTTATTCAATGAGAATTTTTTCTATTCATTGGGAGTTAAAATAAAATTATTTATCTTTAAATCATATTTCATTCTCCATTCTATCAATTATTTATTATTAGTTGAAAACAATTAATATATATTTAATAGTAATTTTAAAAGTGTAATGTTTATCTTTTACCTATTAATAAATGATTAGTAGGATTTAAAAAATGATTTAATATGATTACATGTGATTTCCGTGGCAGGAGACCTCTCAATGTGAAGTAATTTTTTCATGTTAGACAAACATTATTTAAGTCCAAAAAATTGTAGAAAAAAGGCAGTTACTGTACTATTTCGGGAAAGAAACCGAAAACACGGCAAAGTTGAAAAAGCACCGCATCAATTTAATATTTAAAAATGTTAGAGGCGTATCAACAGTGTATATATTGGGATCTGCTGTTCTGATTCTGCAGATTTGGGGCAGCAGCAGCACCCTAGCGCCAGATTTGCTCACCAAATTCAATTAAACCAGTATTTTAATAATACAAACATAAATATTTATTATTTTTAAAATAATAAGCTATTTTTATGAATTTTCAATGAATAAAGTTACATTTATGACTTCAATTTACTTAATTTTTACAAATATATAATTGGTTGAAATGACATATACTCATTACTCTTAATCAATAAGACAATAACTAATGATTTCAAATTCAAGTCTTAAATATAAAAAACCGGCGTAAAAAATAGGCATATCTCTTATGTGATTTTAAAAGTTCAAAAAAATTCATTTAATTTTTATAGTATTAGTTTTTTTTATTATTGATGTACCGAAATTATATAATCCCTTCATAATTTTTTTGTTATAAAATTTTCATTTACATTTTAATTAAAAAATAAAGATTATTCAATAATTTAATCAATTGCTTTTAAATAAAACCAAATTTTGGTAACCAGAAAAGTAAAACCAAATTTTAATGAGTTTTTATGAAATCCTATAAAATTTAAGATTAATTGTATCTTTTAGTTATATATGACTAATAATTAGTTATATATTCAACTAAATTAAGTTATTAAGATCTATAAAAGTTATGATTAAATTACAATCATTAATGTAAAACGTACCGGTATTTTTGAAGGTATTGAAAGAAATTTCAATCTTAATTATTGTTTAAATATATATTTTTTTATTAAATAACAATCAAAATATTGATTTCAGATATATTGCTCTTTCAAATCATATATTTTCCTTATTTTAGTTTCTAAAATTAATAAAAATTATAATTTAGTTTTTAAAATTATAAAACATAATTTTAATGATTCGAACTAACCTATACTAATATTAACCTAAATCACTTAAATAATTAATTTCTTGATTTCAAATATGAAAGTAATCACACATAAAATTTCAAAGTAACCTTTACATTTTTTTTATAAACAAATAAATGTTTAACTGTTTACATTAAAATATTAATTAGAAAAACTTTTGGATGTTCTATAAATAAAAGAATGAATTTGTTCTATTTTATTTGATAAATAACACATTAATTATTATATTAAATATACAGAAAAATAAAAAATAATAATAACCTATAAAACTAATATATCATTTATTAAATGAAACATAAATTATCTTCCTATTAGAGCATCTTTAACTATTATCTTGTATAAAAAATAAAAGACATTAATTATCATTCAAATATAGAACAGCGTTATCAAATTCTTTACGAAAGGGTCCCACACCACTTGGGGTGTTGTACTTGGGACCCAATCCAATGCACCACGCGCCTGCAACTGCCTATAAATACATCCCCCAATGCACCTCCCACCGACCCTAGCACACCCACAAAACATTACAGATTCATTGTTTCCGCCAGCTTCGCTCTAGTTTCAACCTTCAAAGTCTTCGACGAATTTACCATTTCACCCTCTTTCTTGCGTCGCTGGGAATCTGATCCCAACCACCACCACTCCCGGCGGTGGCATAGAGGAACATGATCGTGGAGAGAACGGGAAAGAGAGACAGAAGAAGAACAAGAGTAACATCATCATCAACAACAGCAACAAGAAGAAGAATAGTTGTAGGATGGTGCGTTGTTTCAGCTTAGGGTACATTCTGATCCTGGCGGCTCTGGCGACGTCGATGGTGGTGCTGCCGCTGATACTGCCGCCGCTCCCGCCGCCGCCACTTGTCTTCCTCTTCTTTCCGGTCGGCATCATGGCGGCGCTCATGCTCCTCGCCTTCTCGCCTTCCGAGCAAGCCGCCCGAAACGTCGTCGTTTTGTCGCCCTAGGAAGGAGGGGGAAAAAAAAACAGTAGGAGTCGAAATCGAAATCGCGATCGCAATAGCCACATTTTGGTCCGATCCGTTTTTCTGAAATTGGCTCCTTCCGTTGAAGGCTTTTCTGTTGTTGGATTCCTTTCTTCCTTACTCTTTTAGTTTTTTTTTTTAATTTTTTTTTAGTTACGTGTTCATATGAAAGGGAATATTGTAAAATCAGGAAAAAGAAAAAGGAAGGGGAAAAATAGAAAGGAAAGATTCATTGTATTGCGGCATTAGAAAACTTGTTAACTTGTTTTGTTTGTTTAGGACGCTTACTTCCTTGAGAATGAATTTGATTATTTGAAGAAAACTTTCACTGAATATCTTATATTTGAATATTAGACCAACTGGGTACCATAACTACCCACCTGATGTCAAATATATGAATAAATTATTGTTTGAAGGCGTTAAAAAAAGATACAAGACTTAAACATATGAAATATTTCTTTGCCCTTTGCCAGTTTGGAACATTGTGCTCTGAGTCTTTTTCTTTTTCGGGTAATTGTGCTTTGAATCTCTCGATGTGTGTTTTCTATTTTTTTTGTTTAGTATTAGTTTTCTTTTGTAAAGACTAAAAGATCTTGTTTTTTTTTTTAAACAATTGTTTTTAGGAGTTTAAAGACTGATTCTCTCTTAGACAAAAGAACTATGAGCGGAAAATGATTTTTTTTTTCTTAAAAATTATTTTTTTAATATTTGGATAATTTTTGAAAATGATCATAGTCTAAAAAAATTAATTTTTTTTACTTATATATATATAATTTTTTAATTTTTTTACTTATATATATAAAATTTAAGTTTCATAATTATTTTTATTAAAAAAAATCTGAAAGAGCCACACCATAACACTCTTTAGCAATTACATGATGCAGGTTTTTTCCCTTAAAATTTTTAAAATGTACAACTATTATTTAATGCAACGTTACCAAAAAAAAAAATCTTTAGTGCTAGTTGCAGATATTATGCATAATTACCCTTTTTTATTTCAGTACTTTAATTTTAAATATATTTTTATCTTTATAAGTATATATTCTTTTGATTTTAATTTATCCAAAAATTGGCTTTTGATTTTCCTTTTAAGAATATTGAGTCCGTTTAGACAAAATTCTAAGAGAAATTTTTATTTTTTTAAAAAACATTTTTAGGATTTAGTTACATGTTTATTTGTGCTTCTAAAAAATAGTAGAAATAGAAAATAATTAATTTTTCTGCTCTTATTTTTTAGAAGCAGGTAAATACATGTTTCGAGTAAAAGTAAAAGCAATAGAAGAGAGAGAGAGTCTTGCTGACTATTTATTAAAATTAATTGAATTAATCCTCATAAATTTTATGAAAAGGTAAAAAAAAAACTTCTATTAAATAACTCTCATCGCTTGCTCTATTTAAATTATAAATTATATTTTTAATTATAATTTTACCTAAAAAAAGTACTTCTATATTTATTTCATTCAAATGATTTAATAATTTCTTATGATAATTAAATATATTTTTATAATTATATCCAAATGTATGTAAATTTTCTGCTTCTGTTCGTATTTCTGCTTTTGAAATGTACTTTTCCCATAAGTTTAACCAGTTTACCCCATTATGTTTTTGCCACTCTAAATTTAAGTCCATATAAATATAATAGGCCAAGGTCGATATGTATAGGATAAGCTTGTTGCATCAAGGGCATACAATGACGTTTAACCACATTCATTGAAAAATGGGACTAGATGCTGAAAAAAGTGTTGCTAAACCGTACTGTATTTAGTCACAATTAATGAAAAGTGTGACTATATGAAGTGTGGTTGCGTACTGGACCGCATCTTACGCGATACGTCACATACTAAATTATATGTTAGAATTTTTTTTTTGTGATATTCTTTAGGTATCCACAATAATTTTTAGGGTTCTAATATCCACTGCCAATGAGTAGTTACTATCTAATTATGAATCCCAAGACTTTTAAATATATATGTGTGTGTGTGTGTGTGTGTGTGTGTGTTTTATGAAATTGTACGTGTAACTTAATCTCTATCGTTAAGTTCTACAAGGTGCATATGCTCTTGAAAAAAATTTATGATAATAAAGAACCCCTTGTTTTTATATATAAATATCACCATTTAATTGTGTTGGGTAACAGTTAGGATTAAAAATGTAATATTTTTTAAAAAAGGATGTTAAAAAGAATAGAGAAGTTAAAATTAAGACTATCTATATTTATTATAAGTGTTAAAGACATATTTAGGTCTATCTTTTACCATACTCACTCAAAATTATATGCCTTTTAGCCATTTGTATAATAATTAAACAATCTAAAACCAAGACTTGATTATGAAACATGTTTATCAAAATACCCTTATTTAATTTTCAGCATCTAATCAGTTCAATGTATTAGTGGCACACAACATTTTTCAATAATTTATGGAACAAAACTTTTTCCCTCTAAAATGATAAATTTATAATATGAAACAAAGAGAATGATTAAAAAAGGAACATAACAAATATCACTATTCATGCACAATGAAAATTAACATTCATTAACATGTTTTTCTGCCTAAAGGAGCTTAGTTAAGTAGTTCAAGAAGTTTTAAATGAGAAGACTTGATTTATTGAGAACTGTTGACACTTTTAGCCACGATAGGATGCTTTCAGGATCTTTTAGCATGTCGTGCTTACCTGGTCTATGTGATGGCTTTCCTCGAACCCTAAGTTTTAATAGACTCCCTTTTGAAATGCATGGGAAATGTCAACTTATCACATGATGTGGTTTTCTTGTCCTAGATCATGTTTTAATGAGCTTGTTTGAAATGGTTTTGTGAAGAATGTATGTTTAATGGGATTGGTGAATGTCAATGTGATGTGTTTTAGGTGTTGCACTTATGCATGTTATGAGTATAGACATGTGTGTTGATTAACATGACGATGTGCATTGAAGCATACTAGTTAAGAATGATGCTTGTCAATGCCATGTTTGCTGTTCGCATTCTCTAGGTGTATGAATGGTTTGGTTTTGATTTCCATGCATAATGCTTGCATAGGGAATGAGGAACTTCAGAAATTGAGGACTCAAAATCTCTGTTGCATCAATCTATGTCAGATGCAATAGAGAGAAATAGAGTAAGGACGAAAGTCGACACTTAACACTGTAGAACTAGGTTTACCCTAGTAGTTTGATGTGATATGTTTTGATGATTACAAATGAATGAAAAAGATATTCAATATAATATATATTAGATCATGTGTGGTTGTATATCTAACTCACAAACCATACAATGATATTTGAGTAATATGCTTTATGAATAACTATTTATAAGTTCTTTGATGGTCTAATCTTGAATATGTTCTTATATGAACAAATATATGCATGAAGCACATTTTAGTGTTCTACTCTTAGGAACCATGCATAATAAGATATATATTATGTATGATCGGTTTAATTGTGTTATATGTCAATGAATCATGCATATTGAGATATATTTTATTGGACTAACGATGATTTTAAAGTGAGTTATTTTATGTAGAATAGTTCAAGTATCAAGAATAACCTTTGAATAAGAAAGATTACAACAATTGAAGGTAACAAGAATTGGGTCAAAGAAGAACTAGTCAAGGGCTTAATGGTTAGATCATACTGTTAAAATGTTTTTCTTTTGATAAGATTATTTGGCCACTTTATTAATTAATGTTTCAATTTAGTTTCAAAATCTTTTTTAATCAAGTTTTTCTTTCAAATATAGCAATGGATTTGATTATAAAGGAAAAATTTTGATTTTGAAAGAAAAAGTGGTTTAATTGTTTTTGATGTAATGATTTGATTTGATTTGTGAAAATATGAGTTTGATTTGAAAAGGAAATGTTTAAAAAAGGAAATGTTTAAAATGATTTTAGAATGAAAGAATGATTTAAAGTGTGTTAAAACTTTGATTTTATAATTTCTGGAATCATTGTAATCGATTACCACATAAAGTAATCGATTACCATGCTGTTCATGTGCCCATCATTCAAAATTTTAGCATGTAATCGATTACACGCAGCATGTAATCAATTACACACAGCATGTAATTGATTACTAGCAAGTTGACCATTGTCAGTTTTCAAAATTTGAACTATGTAATCGATTACCAGTTCATGTAATTGATTACCAAGCCCAGAAATGTGTAAATGAGTTTGTTTTGAAGAGACACATCTTTTGGGATTAATCACCAATGGCCTACATGACTTTTGCCTATAAATACTCATCATTTAACACATTTTAGAACACAAAATGAATTGAAAAGATCAATTAACACTTGTTTTCAATCATCAATCTTTTCATCAAACTTATGACCAAAACTCTTATCCTTTGAGAAACCTTCTAGTGTTTCAATTTGTGACATCTCCTTTACATAGAGAGTGATCCTTTGTATATGTAAAAGAGTTTTTGTGTAAAGGGTGAGGCATCCCTTGTTAGAACAAAAGTGGGGTATCTCTTGGTTTTTGAGAGACTCAAGCACAAAGGGTGAGGGATCCCAAGGTGTAAGAGTGCTCTAAGAGTGTAAAGGATTAAAAGTTAGTGGAACTCTCAAGTGGGTTGCTTGGGGGATTAGATGTAGACCACAAGAGGTGATCGAATAAGTATAAATCGAGTTTGAATCTCCCTTCCCTATCTCTTTACGTTTATTGCAAGTTTACTTTTTATTATCTTGGTGATCTATATAGTTAGAACTTTTAATCACTTGCATTTTTATCTTTTTCTATCTTGTCTTCTATACGTTCTCTTAAATATCTTTGAAAAGGGATTAGAGTGTGATAATAAAGAAAAAGTTTGAGAACTCAATTTACTTTATTCCAAATTTAATTTATCATCTTCATCATTCTTATTAATATCGGCAATTTTCATAATTCCTCCATCAAACAAGTTCTGTTTGAGTAATTTACAATATTTATATATTTTCTATAGTCATTCTGCTACGCGTATAATTTGAGTGCATAAAATTGAATTATTTCTTAAATTTGAAATAGTTTTCAAATCACCTAATTCACCCCCCTCTTGGGTGATGTTGCCATGGCTAACAAGTGGTATCAGAGCTTTGTGCTTTGGTAAAACTTAATCATTTAGAGTTAAAGATCCTTATTTGTTGACAACCATCAAAATTTCTTTCAAAATGGCAGGTTTTGAAATTGATAAACCACCTTTCTTTGATGGTATGCATTTTGTTTATTGGAAATGTAGAATAGAAATTTATATACAATCTATTGATCTTGATATAAGGGATATTGTCCTAGATGGATATATTTATAAACCAAAATTAGAATGGAAATGATTATGATAAGAAATGTTTTTCATTGAATATTAGAGCAATGCAAATTCTAAGAAATAGTTTAAGTGATGATATTTATGCTAGAATTAAGAATTGCTCTAGTGCTAAACACATTTGGGATAGTCTTGATGCTCTTTATCTTGCAACTAATGATTTTGTACACAAAGTTGAATATAGAGATCAAGAAGAGAAAAAGCCATTGGAGGATGCTTATCTTTATCAATGTCTTCAACAACAAGAGGTTCAATGTGCTCAAAAGGACAATCAAATTGAATTAGAGGCAAAACAATGTCAAAAGGAACACGTTCTACAAGTCTTTAAGAAAGAGGATGAAGATAAAGATGATTTTCATGAAGAGTCTATTGTTAGAGATATAAAACTAAACTCCAAAATGACTCAAAAGGACCTTGAGGTAAACAGTACAAAACTAAACTATTGTCCTTCCCCCAATGAACTACAATGTGCATATGATGATTTGCATGATGGTTTATTGTGTTTAGAAAAGAAAAATTTGGTTTCTCTGGAAAATATTTTCTAATGAAATTAAATCCTTAAAAATTGCATATTCTTTTCTTGATGAGAAAATTGCTTTTAAGTTTAAAATCTCAACTATTATTGATAATTGTGTTGATCTTGAAAATCAAGTTGAGAACTTATCCACTAAACTTGGCAAAGATGATAGTTCTACATACATGAATTCTATGTTTGATAACTACAAGGAAATTAAGGATGTTATATGTGAAAAATCTAGCAAGGTTAGTAACAAGAATGGTTTAGAATATCATAAAATCAAGATACTAAAGGGTTACAATATTAAAAATTCCAAACCATCATAAAATTCCATTGTTTGCAATTATTGTGGTCAACAAGGACATATTTCTCATTTATGTGATTATAGAAGAAATATGTATATGAGAAATAATATGAAATTGGTTCCTAAAAATCTTAAATGTTCTTACACTAACAAGGACCTAAGATGAAATGGGTACCAAAATATCTTCCTAGTACTTCAACTATGCAGAAAATTTCTCAAAAGATTGGACAAATAGGTCAAGCAAAAGAGGAATCATCAAGGAGAATGATATCAAGCCATAAGAGTAGACATGTTGTTCAAACAAGAATGGAGCACTCAACCAAAGTTTCTTACAAGCAAAATGTGGAACTTTCAAAGTTCAAAATAACAAAAGAGAAACAATGGGTGAGAAAAAGTATTCCTTTGAATACCAAGGTCAAGGTATCAAATGTTTATACTTTTATGAACAATCACTTATGAAGTCAATTAATTTGAGGCATATACCTTATAGGCCTTAGGTAATAGACCAAATCATGCATGCCTAACAAGATTCAAATACTATATCTAACACATGACTATACATTATTGTTGCATCCCTTCTCACAAAGTTGAATATGTCTTGATCATAATGCTGTTTATGCCTAGACATGCTATTATGCTTCAAATTGTTACTATTGCAATGAAAATGAGCATGCTATTTATAATTTTCTTAGTAACTATTTAATTTTCTATGATCTACCATATCATGAAAATAATATTTGTGGGAAAATGCTTATCAATGACTAATCCTTAAGGATCCAAGATTATTGGATACCAAAGAAAAGTGCTTTTAGTTATATTGTAGGCACATGCAATTGATACAACAACAACATGAAAATCATGAACATCCTCAAGGAAGATTGAAGTTTCAAACTTGATGTCATCTAAATAAGTTCAATCAATTTCCTTTGGCCATCAAATCCAATCCTCATATAGAAGTATACATGGATCGAGAGAAAACTTTTGAGGAATTCAAATGAGGAACATGAAGGAACTTTGTTCACATGTAATGGATTGACATACTCAAAGTAAGAACACTTAAATTCAAGAGAATAATATTTGAAGGATCATTACAGTCTATCAAACTCGATAAGTATCTCTATCCTAAACTTATATTATACTCAATTTTATAGATTGTGTGATACTTATTTGATTATGTGCTCTAAATTGATTAGTTTAATTCCTTCATATGAAAAGAATGACTAGTATGACAAAAGTGCTTATATTGATCTTATTATGTCATTGCATTAATTTGCAAATTTATATATACCTTGATTTCTAAAGTTCAAATCATTAGTGGTTATATTCATTCAAGAATCATGCACCTGCTTTCTTTTATATGTGTCTTTTATTAGAATAAAAAAAAAGGATTTTTGTCCCCAAGTAGATGCAATACAAATAAAATATTCTTGATATTTTTTTAACTTATTATAAGAATTTTGAAGTATTTTCACCTTTTCATTCTCTAAAAGGTTAGAAAATCATTTTATTTTATGCATGTGATATTATCTCAATTTGCCTTGAAAATGTTATTAAATCTTAAGAGAACATTTAAGTGAGTTCCAAATACTAATGTTTTGAATTATTTCTTAACAACTATTTTGGAACAAAAAGTATAAACCTTGCTCTTTAAAGTGTTTCATCATCTTTAAGCTCTTATTTAAGAATGAAAAGAACTTTTCTTTTTAATTTCAAATGATTTTCTTTTACAAGAGTTCTTCACTCTCAAGGAATATATGTTTTTAATCCAAAATTCTATTTTGGTAAAGAATATCATGTGTCTTTGTGAAGTTCCATTTGAGAGGGGGAGAAAAAGTTGATAATAATGACTTTTAAATCCTTTATATCTCCATACATACACATATACTTGATTCCTTATATATCATGCATGTATATTCTCATTGCATATGGCTAACAATTGGCTAAATGCATTGATATACACATTGTATGCATGTATATATATTTAAATAAATATGCATATGTTGAGGGGGAGTCCAAGTCTTAATCATATAACTTACATATTTGCTAAACATAATATGACTTTACCATTTGAAATCATAACATACTCGTAGAGACACCTTATTCATTTTTCCTTCATCAATGACAGAAGGCATGTATTCTTCACTTTCATATTTCTTGGCCCTTTCATTGAGTAGTTCATTATATATGCAACAAGATATGATCCTTGATAATCTCATGGCTATGCTCTCATATGTCTTATTTATAACTTTTGCAAAATAATGATAATTTATCTTGTGCTTTATTTGTAGCAAGTAGTAGTTCAAAGGCTTGTGGTATCTAAAATGATTTTATTTGTATAGATCACTCTTGAAGTTATATCTTGTGCTTATTTGGCAAATGTGTATTTCACATTTAAATCTTTTTTTTACATTGCCAAAAGAGAAGTATTATAGTGAAAAAAAAAGGAAAATCATTCTCTTTTCTTCCAAAACTTTTTGATGATGTCAAATAGGGGGAGAAGTAATGGAAAGAATAATATGTTCTTATGCTTATTGTTTGATATATATTTCAATGGACATTTATTTGAATATCTTGTCGGACATATATTTCTTTCGTGATTTGTCACCATCAAAAAGGGGGAGATTGTAGAACTAGGTTTACCCTAGTAGGTTGATGGGATATGTTTTGATGATGACAAATGAATGAAAAAGATATTCAATATAATATATATTAGATCATGTGTGGTTGTATACTCATTCTTGTATACTCACAAACTATACAATGATATTTGAGTAATATACTTTATGAATAACTATTTATAAGTGCTTTGATAGTCTAATCTTGAATATGTTCTTATATGAACAAATATATGCATGAAGCACATTTTAGTGTTCTACTCTTAGGAACCATGCATATTAAGATATATATTATGTATGATCGGTTTAATTGTGTTTTATGTCAATGAATCATGCATATTGAGATATATTTTATTAGACTAACGATGATTTTAAAGTGAGTTATTTTATGTAGAGTAGTTCAAGTATCAAGAACGATATTTGAACAAGAAAGATTACAACAATTGAAGGCAATAAGAATTGGGTCAAAGAAGAACTAGTCAAGAGCTTAATGGATAGATCATACTGTTAAAATGTTTTTCTTTTGAAAAGATTATTGGGCCACTTTATTAATTAATGTTTCAATTTAGTTTCAAAATCTTTTTTAATCAAGTTTTTCTTTCAAATATAGTAATGGATTTGATTATAAAAGAAAAATTTTGATTTTGAAAGAAAAAGTGGTTTATAAAAGCAAATGAGTTTGATTTGAAAAGGAAATGTTTAAAATGATTTTAGAATGAAAGAATGACTTAAAGTGTGTTAAAACTTTGATTTTACAATTTCTGGAATCATTGTAATCGATTACCACATCAAGTAATCGATTACCATGCTGTTCATGTGCCCATCATTCAAAATTTCATCATGTAATTGATTACCAGCAAATTGACCGTTGTCAGTTTTCAAAATTTGAACTATGTAATCGATTACCAGTTCATGTAATTGATTACCAAGCCCAGAAATGTGTAAATGGGTGTGTTTTGAAGAGACACATCTTTTGGGATTAATCACCAACGATCTACATGACTTTTGTCTATAAATACTCATAATTTAACACACATTTTAGAGCACAGAAAAGAATTGAAAAGATCAATTAACACTTGTTTTCAATCATCAATCTTTTCATCAAACTTATGACCAAAACTCTTATCCTTTGAGAAACCTTCTAGTGCTTCAATTTGTAATATCTCCTCTACATAGAGAGTGATCCTTTGTATATGTAAAAGAGTTTTTGTGTAAAGGGTGAGGCATCCCTTGTTAGAACAAGAGTGGGGTATCTCTTGGTTCTTGAGAGACTCAAACACAAAGGATGAGGGATCCCAAGGTGTAAGAGTGCTCTAAGAGTGTAAAGGATTAAAAGGTAGTGAAACTATCAAGTGGGCTGTTTGGGGGACTGGATGTAGGCCACAAGAGGTGACCGAACCAGTATAAATCGAGTTTGAATCTCCCTTCCCTATCTCTTTACATTTATTGCAAGTTTATTTTTTATTATCTTTTTGATCTATATAGTTAGAACTTTTAATCACTTGCATTTTTATCTTTTTCTATCTTGTCTTCTATACGTTCTCTTAAATATCTTTGAAAAGGGATTAGAGTGTGATAATAAAGAAAAAGTTTGAGAACTCAATTTACTTTATTCCAAATTTAATTTATCATCTTCATCATTCTTATTAATATCGGCAATTTTCATAATTCCTCCATCAAACAAGTTCTATTTGAGTAATTTACAATATTTATATATTTTCTATAGTCATTTTGCTGCGCGCATAATTTGAGTGCATAAAATCGCATAATTTGAGTGCATAAAATCGAATTATTTCTTAAATTTGAAATAGTTTTCAAATCACCCAATTTACCCCCCTCTTGGGTGATGTTGCCATGGCTAACAAACACCCTCTATCCTCAAGAGCTCACACGCCTACAAGGCGGTGGAACATGGCTCTCTACCTAGGACTTTCATTATGGAAAAGGTTGCCTTGAGAGGTGGAGCCGCTCAATGTAACTGTCATGATAGATGCCTCTAATTTTGTTGCCTCAATGGGAAATGGTTGCCCTTAGAAGCGGAGCTACCAAGACGTGACAAATGGTATCCCTGGCCAGAGTAATGGAGCAGTTGCCTTTTGGATAGCATTACCTACTAGTTTATCAACTATACAACCACTATATTGTGTTAGCATGTTTCGGTCATGCATGCCTGTCTTGGAAGTGCTATGCAGTTCAAGTATTCTATCTCTTTGATCCTTTTGACACGCAAGTTCAAATTTGGGTACCAAATCTTTTTGAGGGGAGAAGTATATGATGCCTCAGGTCGACATGCCTTTAGCTAAGCTTAACACAGCTTTAATGTACCTTGGAAACCCTTGGACATGAAAAAAAAAACCTTAAAATGTAGAAGTCTACATTTTTATGCAGACATGCTCATTATTGTGAGTTATACTCGCTATAGTGATGTCAAGAGCCGACTTGGATCGTAATTGGCATGTGAAAGATCTCATCCCTATGTAAGCCTCTTGCCCTGAGTCATGCTATAATGCATGATGAAATACAATTTTCATCCAAAAACATTTTCAAACATAATTTTCGAAACATAATCAACATATAATATTCCTTTCATTAATCAAGTCTAAAATCCATATTGGCTATAATGAAATATATATTGAGTTGCTCTATATGAACCATGAAAGTCATAAAACATAATTACATTGCAAATTAGCTTATGATATCAAAATAAATGTTCATGCATAGTCCAGGACCAAACTTGCAGGGTCACTGGAGCACTCTGCAAAATGTAACCCAAACTGCCTCACTACAAAGTGAAGCTTACCCAAGCTAGATAGCTATTGAGGAGGAGGCTGAGATGGATCTGAAGCAGTAGCTGTATTTGTAATGGAGAGGAAAATAGAGAGATGAGTTTCATCTAAAACTTAGTAAGCAAATTCTCATCTATAACCTCTACATGGGACAACCATCAGAAATGCATATAGTTGTTAGTCTATAGCTATTGTATAAAGTAAAACCATGAATACTAAGAAAAATTTCTCTAAATTTCATAACTAGGCCTCTAACTCCTATTCTTGTAAGCAAAATTTCATGAATGTATAGTTCTAATAAATATTGAACTAAGCTAACAAATCATACTCATAATCATAACCTATTTACAAAACAACCATGGTCTTATCAGTTTTCCAAAACATTTACATGATACCTTTGAAAGCATAAATTTTTAAATTTGTCATAAATTCATATAAGTTTATACTTGTCATGAAATATGTCATGACCTGATCTGGAAACATAATCGGCATGTGAGGGAGTAGGTCTCCACGTAAGCCTTCTAGGTAACGTGACTTACTAAATACGTGGAATAACTTGATTTTCACTCTTAAAACATAATTAGATATAACTCATCATCAAATTCTCTATATTATTAGAATTCATAAAACTAAAATATTTAAATATATACGACTCTGAACACATCTTAATCAAGCTTACTATTCATGAAAATATAAACTATTTTATTTCATAATCTTAGTCATACTGTGTAATTAAAATTCATACTCAAATTCTGAAACATATGGGGATACATATATTCTAGAAATAAATAACAATCTTGAACTGGGATGCATGGTTCGGATCCTACGTGCATAATTACTAGAGCACTCTAATCTAACATAAACTTAAACTAAGCCTTACTGCAACATCAATGGAATACCTCACGTACACGCATCTCTAGCTTGGCCTAGTAGCCTCAGAGTACCCCGAAAAGCCCTGATACACCAAAAACCACGTGGCAGTTGAAATCTACAAAATTATGCAGAATAGTCTCGCTATAGCGAGAATCCATTGCTATAGCAAGCAGGGGGAGCAAGATCATTGTCCTTGCTCCAGACAGGCTTCTTGCAGCAAGGACCCCTGTTGTTAGCACGGTAGAAAACGAAGCAGTTTTGATAAGTGAGCCCCACAACCCCTTTAAAACATCCCAAGCTTGGGATTTTATCTCCAAAACTGAAACACTTCCTTTCCAAAACACATTTCTTCTCATTCCCTGTTAATCTAACACCATTCTTTCTCTTTCTAGCTCAAAGGTAAGGGGTTGTTGTTGGTTTATGTTAGTTTCTTCTATCTTCTTCCTCCTCTATGTTGTGGGTGTTGTTTTTTCTCTCATTATTGTCAAATGAGAGCATTCCCCCAATATTGTTAGAGTTAGATTAGAGTTGTCTAGAGATTAATCATGGGTCTATGTTGCTCTATGGCAGTTGGTGGTGCCAGTCCAAGCTCTCAAGGTCAAGTTGGTGGTGTCTACATACTCCCGACTCCAAACAGTGAGTGGATTTAAGCTTATGATCTTAATTTTATCATTATAACTATGTTTTATGCATTATGTTTGTTATATATATGAAGTTAGAGATGAGATTATGTATAAACTATGATTTTTAGAATTATGGTAAAGCTAGTAAATATTATGATTTTAACTATATCATGAAAACTATATTTTAGAAAACTATGGGACAATGATTTGGATGAATGCATGCTATAAAAATGTTCTATGTGCTCATGAAATGATTGTTAGAAGAATATATGATTTAGCGAGTTGCTATTTTATCAAATATATTTCTAAAAGTTTATGATATCACTATGCTTTCAAGACTTTGGATTTTAGTATATGTTTTAGATTATCAATTAGGATATATTGGCAAGAATGTTGAACAGGGTATGCTTTAGCTTTTGAAGTATGATTCCAGAGTTTTCATGATTTTGAAGTATGATATTAGAGTTATCTAGATTATAAAAATATGTTAGCTTGAGATATGATTTTATAATTTTAGCTTTATGGTACTAAGAAGTATGGAATTTAATATGATTCATAGCAACTGCCAGATATATATTTTGTAGGCTTCAAGTCAGAAGGCCCATAAGCGGGTGATCTCTTGGGCTTAATTTTTTCAGCTACAGTTATGCTAAAGTCAGATTGTTAGAGTTATATGAATCCAGAGCTCTCCGAGTATTAAGAGTTTTTAAGAGATTTAATATTTAAATGGATTTTGTCAAACTAGTTTAGACAGTAGATATAGAAAAACAGACAGTTAGTTAATGGCTGTGAGAGATCGTTAACCTTGGTGCCAAGTTATCCATTAGCGAACAATATCGGCCCCAGCCTAAACAAAAAATAGGACCTAATTAGGTGTCCACAACTTGTCCACCAGGGACGTGGTTCGTCAGGGATAGTTAAGATTTCAAATAGAATCTCTTGTTTACCAAGGACTGAGCACCACTTTTCAGTTGATAGAAATAGTTATTATATTTATGTATATATTTATCATGCTCCGAAAATACTGTTTCTCAAGGCTCTATTGCACCTCAATTAAAAAGATTTCATGATTGATTATGAATTTAGAAATGTATGTCTATGAGCCTATGGAATGAAAAGTGTTTTCCTAGCTAGCTATGTATATAAATATTAAATGGTTTATGATTGTTGCATGGAGATTGCATTATGTATATATTCTTGGTTATCTCGTATGGGTGATGGGTGAGAATTCACTCACTCAGTCCCTTGACTCACCCCTCTCCTGTCATAACCTGATTTGGATCATGACCGGCACATGGGGATTCCCATCCCCACATAAGCCTCATGATCGTTGCGCCCTACTATATGCATAATTCCTTCATAAAAGTACTTTAAATTATAATTTAATTGCATCTCGAACTCATAATAAACTTGAATAATCTTTTTCTCATAAATAAGATATGACACTATGACTGTGATATATTTTAAACCGAGTTACTTATTTACAAAATATACCACGAATGCTAAATCATTTTAATACAAAAGAATCATGATGAGGAAAATAAAATACATGCATGGTTTGGAACCCTGCTCGCATCGTCATTGGAGCACTCTATATAAAATAATCAAACTTCACATCAAAGTGAAGCTCAGCCCAAAGCTGAATACACTAGTACTACTGAGTAGGGGGAGGAAGAGGAGGATCCTAAGCTACACCTGAATCTGTGAGAAAAAGAAGAAAAGAGGGGTGAGTTTTATAACAAAACTCAGTGAGTAGATCCTCACTCATAACCATACATGGGACATAAAAAGGATACATAGTAATAGTGAAATAAGTATAAATCATTTCATTTATAGTTACATACTAGCTACAAAATCCTGGTTGCTGGAATATAAAAACATAATGGTTCTCAGAATTACAAAAGGGGAACAGACTATCCATCAACTATATGGTGGGTGCTCAGTCCCTAGCGAACAAGAGCCCCTAACTATAATATGAGATATTAATGGTCCTTGGCGAATTGCGTCCCTGGCGGACTGATAAAAAATAAGATAATTTGACCCTGGCAGGCCTTGGTATACCAAGGTTAATGGAATGACTGCCATTAACTCATAGTTCTATTCTTCCCAGTAATTCCCTATCTACAATCATAGTAAAGTCTAAGAAATGTGTAACACACCGATTTTTCTGTCTGAGCGAAAATGACCAAAATGCCCCTGAGGTCATTTTCCGTTAGGAATTCGAGGATAGCCGACCTGGTACTTCTCAAAGGCCAACTCAATGTTTGAAGGGGATTGATGACTTTCGAGTGGTTCTGGGATCAAAAATCTCGTTTTCTAAGGTTTTTGGTCAAAATAACCAAAATACCCCTATAGCGTTTTATGCAGGTATAAGTGCCGTTTGAGCCCGAAACTTCTCCAGATGGTTTTAAATAATGTTTTTATGTATTTCGTAACATCTGTTTAAGTCTCGGTGGTCCCAGGCAGTTTTTGAGTAAAATTACGATTTTGCCCCTAATCATAGTTTTTAAGCTTAATGATGTAATCAAGCAAACCTAAGCGATATTAGGCTCTAATAGAAGATTAATTAATTTCCATAATTAATCTAGAGTCAATACAATTTATTAAAGTTAATTAGAACTTAAAATTGCTTAAGGAAACTCAAAATCCTTTTCTAGTCTTAATTCTTTAAGAAAGGAATCTAGGAATAGTATTTTCTCTTACTTATTCCCCTAAATCAAGGAAGCATGTTGGCATTGGATTCTAAGTTAATGAGGATTGACTTCATTAATCTATCAAGACCACCTCCTAATCTAGTCTCACATGGCCCTAATCACCTATTTAATTTCCTAAACACTTACTTACAACTTCCTAATCAAAAGCCTAATCAAAGATACACCTAAACACACCCCTAAACCACAATTAGATGAGACAAATATCTCACCCATGACATGATACCAGCCACCACTCCTCCATATTCTTTGCATGTTGAAATTGTTGCACACAAAGGTCATGCTTTAGCCCATACTTTGCACCATACTTGGACCATACCTCACCATGCCTTAAACCATACCTTGGAATGACCACCAAATGAGATATTTCTTCTCTCCAAGGCCTAGAAACTCATGGCCAACACCTCCTCCCTTCACTCCTTCATGTTTCAAATTTTATAAATACCCATCATTAGAAGCGTTGGTTCCATTTGCTCACTTGCAAGCTTATGTCTTGAAGCTTTTCTCTAAGTTTCCTTTCTTTCTTTCAAAGAGCTCTTAAACTCTTTTCTTTCATCTTCTTCATTCTATTCTAAGGCCACCATTCTTGCAACCTCAAACCACCACATAACCACCTCAAACCACCATCAAAACACTAAAGTTTTTATTCTCAAACACAAAGCTCACATAAAACACAACTCATTCATTTTTTCTTTGAGCTTGGCCGAAACCTCCTCCCCCCTTTGGAAGAAGATTTGCTTTTCATCCTCACTCCAAGGACCAAGCTTTCATCTTCACACTTGGCAGGGGTTTTGTTTCAAAGGCTTTTCCTTTTATGAAGTTGTTTTTGATATGAAAATGCTAGTTCCCTCTTGGTTCTAACTCTTTTCTCTCTTTTGTTTTTGGTTATGAGACTTGCTTTTTGAAAGGAAAAATCTCGAGTTTGATGATGAGGTTTCAAGATAATGATCTTGAGATTTACACTTGAGAAACCTCTAAAGCTTAAAACTTGTTCTAGATCTTGAAACTCTTTGGTTTTTTCTTTTCTTTTCTTTTCCTTAAAGGTTTTCGGTTTCCTTTTCTTTCTTTTCAAAAAGTGTGTTAAAAATATAGAGTAGTCCTCTTTACTTGGTTTCAAGAAATGTTGTTATTTATTTTACTTTCTTTGTTCATTTTCTTTGAGCTTGATGATGATGTTCAAACCATAAGGTTTCTTTGTAACCTTGGTACAAAAACTCTAAAGCTCACTTTGTCTTGCTAGATAAAGTATGGGTTTAGGATAATACTGATCCTTGTAAAAGTCTTGTATAAGCTCTAGTAAAGTCAAAATAAGCTTGCATTCATATTTATTTTCATGTCAACACTAACTCTCAAGAGTAAAGAATGAACTTGCATTCTCATGTTTATATTTCAAGTCATCACCAAACTCAAAGATAATAATGAGTTGCATCTCATGTTTACTTTATGCTCTTACTTTATTTATAATGAAAAATAAAATAAAGTGCATTTCATGTTTAAATTTATGTTATCACCTAAGGGACCTAGAGCTCAAAGACTTGCCTTTTCTTTATATCAAGTAAAGTTTGGAAAATGGAAGTATTTTATAGATGTATTTTCGGCCATGTGATGAGGATGGACTTAGTATGAGATTCATCTAGTAACAAGGACCAACAAAACATGTTTTAAGGATTTTCTCAAGCTTAGATGAACTTAGCATAAATACATTTTTATGTTTCAAATCTCATCTATGAGCAAAATAAATTAGCTACTACCCTTGTTCATGTTTTTATGACTTTAATGAGATAAAATGGTTTCTAAACAGAGTTTTGAGGTTTTTAAAAAGGGTTCTAAGAAAAAACTAGTAATTTATGTGCACTTGAGATGAAATTTTATGTGATTCTATGCATGATATGATGATGATGTTCCCGGTTCTGTCTTGCTATGTTATTCACTGTATGATGATGATTTTATTATGTTGGAATGAGTGTATTCATGTATAATTGATGTTAGAATTAATTTGAGAAAACTAAGATAAATTAGTAACTAGAAAAGAATTTAAATGAGATTTTAAGAACCCTTAGAAATAAGAATTTAGGATTCTGTTTCAACATGGTTAATATTACTAGTAATGGTTTATAATTAGTGTAAATATGTAGAAACCACTCATAATTGGATTAGGAATTGATCTTAGTATTTTAGGAGAAGACCGAACCTAGAAAGGGTCAAAGTTGTGACTCCTAGGTACCCGTAAACATAGATTCTGCACTAATGAGTTTTAGAATAGGTCATGATCATGATAACTAGCGAGAATAATTAGTTTGGAACCCATAGATGCATAAGAAATCAAGATCAGATGTTAGAGAACTTAGGTTTCAAGTTTAAGACCCTAATGGTCAAAGCATAAAACACCATAGGCTATATGACTCATGAATTTATTAATCGGATTCTATGTTTAAGATTTATGATGTTGTGATCTTATTATGTTGATGTGTGTGCTATGATGAAACTGGTTATATGACTTTGGAAATTGATTATGAAATATGGAATTGAATGTGAAACTACATGCACTATGAGTTGATGTGGCATACTATGATGATTTGATGAGTATGATATATATTGAATGAAGTTCCACGATGATAATTAAGGGCATGTGTTTATGATGCACTCTTGCATAACACATCGAGACGCATTTCTCCTATCTCGGTAAGGAGATAACAAAATCGTGAGGGTATGGTAAATGCAGCCTACCAAAGCAGACAAATTTACTGTGCACTAGGTGCCGTAGATGCGCTTCGAAGAAGGAAACAACCCTAACCCGCACTCTGGGAGTCGATGTATTAGGTGATCCTTAAGTCCCTAACCCGCACTCTAGGAGTCGGTGTATTAGGTGACCCTTAAGCCCTTAACCCGAACTCTGGGAGTCGAGATATATTTATACTTATCTGGGATAAGTTGAAAACTAGTGATGAGTTACCCCTTCTATTTTCCCCATGTTAAATCTAGTGACAACTAGTTAGGATTGAGCTCATTCCTAGGCGATTAGTGAGATGGAGTTTTGGTGGCTATTATAAAAATCGCCGGGGCAGCATATTGGTTGGCTTAAGGTGGTTATTTAAGAGGGTGATTATTTTGAAAAAAACTTAAGAGTTCAAGTATGAGAAAGAAATATGATATTTTAATGCCACACAGATATGAGAAAAGAAAGAGTTTTATATGAGAAGTTATATGCCATATATATGTTAATGTTTCTTGGTGTTGTGTCCTGTCGATTATTTGCATAATGTATTACCATGCATTCATGCTTTGCTATGTTGCATACATGACATTAAGACTCATTCTAAAATGAATGGACCTTGGACAATTATATTTTGAAAACCTAAAAATGAACTCTATGCATGCTCACCTTTTGTAACAAACCCAAGGTTCCTGGGGACATATACGATGACACTAGGATAGGAGGTTTCCCCTGCTAAGATTCTTTATCAAGATTCTCACCCCCTCTATCTTTCTTTCTTTCCGTTACGTCTTCAAATCTGGATCGCAACCTTCATTCTATTCATCGACACCCCCACATGGGAGGTTCACTATGATCCCAAGCTTCAGTCATGCCATTTTGAGGGGCGCTGTATTAGAGTCTTCATGTTCTTGGGGCGCCCGTTTGCACATCCTGTATGTAGCTATCGTTTCTCTCCGACATCCCCATATGGCGATGATATAGTCTTCGAGCATACACGTACGCCTAACGAGAGGATCCGCCGCACACATACCACTGCACTTGCCGTTCGTGTGCCCACTCCCGACATACTTTGTCCATGGATCGGTTATGTTCCCCCCTTTTAGAGTCAGTAGCGGTAGATTTTTGGGAGACTCTTTAGTGCACACACCACCACTAGCACATGATAACCTTCTTTTGATTTAGAGGTTATCTATCTTAGGTGCACTAGGTAGGTATGTGTTCCTTTGTACTTTCTATTTCTTTGTATTTGCTGTCTTTATTCCTGTTGTGTTGCAAGCTCAGCCCATCCTGTATAGGTGTGACTCTGTTTATCTATTGTACGATGAACTAAGTTATGTAATGCAAGGGTACTTTATGTTAATGATTGTTTTGTTTTGAAATGTGTGCATATATGATCTGCTTTCCTGTTTATCTTGTTTTTACTTAATACTCATTCTAGAATAGCAACTGCGGCTCATGTTTTGTTTTCAAGTTTCAAAAAGAAAAATTTACCCTATTTCCAACTACGTATTTTAAAGAAACATTGAGACTAAGAGGTAATAACTAATGATTAACCTTAATACGTTCTAGGAGTATTGGGTTAAAAATTAGGATGTTACAAAGGGGATTTTAAACATCTAAGTGCAACCATTCCAATTCCTTATAAAACAATCATAGCATTTCACATTTATCATTTCCTCATAAAATAAACTAGTTTGAAAATCATAACTAAATCATGTGATAGCAATTATATTCCAAGTGTAGTCCCATGCATTTTAATAAAAATGAATTTTCATGCTAAGCTTCAAAACATATTCTCTTAATTCTTGCTAAAATACAATCAAGTATTTTAGTTCATGATAAAATATAAGCAAAAATCTCTAATCATTTTATGATGCTAAAAAAATAATTTATAGGATGACCAAAATAAGATCATGAGATCAAACCCATTCACTTGGAGGGGAGGGAAAGGTGACGTAGGCACCAACTGAGCTCCAGGGAGCAGGGAGGGCGTCAACGTCTATTATAACAATCACAAAACTTAGTATTAAAATCTATCAACCTCTAAATAACTCTAATCTAGCTGTACCAATATTGGGGGAGCACCTCCACTTGACAAAAATGAGAGAAATGATAATGCCCATGTCAAGAATGTGAAAGAATAGCAAAAATGGAGACAAGATCTTATAACATATACTCACCTTGATGATCTAGAGGAGCTAGAATGGAATGGGGTTGAAGAAAAGAAAAAAACATAGTGGGGAAAGGTTTCTAGTTTGGAGATATGGGAAAGAAATGAGGAGGGAAGGTCTTTTAAGCCTTCGTTCACATTTCAGGGGCGCTCCGCCCCATGTACTATATACTTATGTAATATCCCCAATTTTAAATAAAAGAGTTAGAAATTTTTTTTGGGCTAAAAGGGTGTCAGTCATGTTATCTGTCATTCTGGGTCCTGAATTTTTCTAAGTCTGGACTCTACATGCCCTTGGAGAGCTATATGATAAAGTTATATTCTTGGGACCAAAAGTCCTAATAATTGTTCCTTAGAGGAAAATGAGTTAAAGAGAGATTTTTAACAGATTTTATGAAGTCTTTAAACAAGTCATTTTTAAATCACAAGTTTATAGAATCATAAGAATTCCCAAATTTGAACTAAAACCCAAAATCTAGACTTTTAATTGCTGGGATTTTGATTTTTCTAATATTTTATTTAAATTCAAATGGGGGGTATTCCCTTATTTGCATTTATATTTAATAGTTAAGAAAATATAAATAAGTGAGTTCTGTGAAGTGAGAGACCAATCTGGAGAGTGAGATACCATCCTACAGAATGAAAAACCATTCTGGTGAGCGCTACAACACTAAGAGCGCTGTAGTGGTCCAAGAAGTGAATTTTATTCTCTCTGGTGAGCATTGCAGCACTAAGAACACTGCAGCGGTTAACAGGAAAGTAAGTCAGTGCGAGAGATATTCTCTGGTGAGCGCTGTAGCGCTCTTTAGCACTGCAGTGGTTGACAGTGATTATAAAAACCCTGTTTGGGGCCTAGAACCTTCATTCACATAACAAATTTCTTCGTCCCCTTCTCAAGCACGAAAAACTGCCTCCTAACCTTGTTTCACTCCAAAAATTCCATTCTCTTCCAATAATATCAAGTTTAACTTGGATTTTCCATCTCCTAAGCTTAAAGGTATGTTATTCTAGTAGTTTCTTTTCCTTTATTCCTTCCCTTTCTCATGTTCTTAGGGTCTTGGTCCTATGTTCTCATGGTTTTCATGCCATGGTGCTTTTCTACCATGGTTAGAGCTAAAATTTAGTTATTTAGAGCATTCAGAGATTAATCCAGCGTATTATGATTATTATAGTAGATATCAGTGTCGTTCTTACTCCTTAGAGTTTTGGTTGGTGTCATTTCTTCACTGTTCACCACTCCAGTGAGTGCGTTTTTATCTGTGATCTCTACGTTCTGCATTAGTATTATTTTCATAAAAATATGATTTACTAGTTGATTTTAGAGATTAATGTATAAGGGTTTGATGTCACTGATGGTTTATGTGTTTTAGAAACTTTGATTTTAGAGCATGAAGCTTGTTTTAAGAAAACTCATAGGACCATGCTTGTTGAATTGATTTTAAGTGTATTTGATGATAATTTTGATTATGGAAAGCTCTTATGAATGTTAAATTGAATTTTGTATATGATTTATATATATGACATAGTTATACACTTGAAAATGCTATTTAGAAAAGATAATGGAATTGTGATTTAAAACTTTGATGGCTGAATGGTGTTTTGATAACCAGTTTAAAGGATTTTAGACCATGAGTCTTTATGATGTTCATAACAGCTAGCGGCTACATACCTTGTGGAGGCTTGGAATCACAATGTCCACGAAGAGCGATTGTTTAGGCATGATTCCATAGCCACCAGTATGCTAAGGTCAGACTGTCAGAATCAGATAGATTCAGAGCTCATAGAGAATTTATAAGAGAAACTTATTGTTATGATATTCCAAATAAGAAACATGTTTGTTCAGTTTGATAGGGTAGGTGCGTCCTCCGCTCACTAAACAACACACTTTCCAGATAAGAGACATGTCTGTTCAGTGTGATCGGGCAGGTGCGTCCTGTGCTCACTGAACAACACCTTGAGTTCCCTAGTGAGGCCTATGTCTGGCACTGGTGGAGCAGCACAGATTAGAGCAAAGATACTATTTTACCATGGCTGACAGAAATAGCCATAGATTAGAGTAGAGACCCAATTATACTATGATTGATAAACATTACAGTTCTTCTAGTAGTTAAGGAACTATAAGTTTATATGTTTATTATAATTTTATAAAATGGTGACTAGTATTATATACATGCATATGTGTATTGATTATGTAAATATTTGAATATTATTATTGTTATTATGATTTCTTGTATTGTTTCCTTAGTGTCCCATGAAAAGGGGTTTCAGATGAGAGCTCACTCACTAAGTTTTTCCACAAACACTCACCCTTATCTTCCTTCCTCTATTTATAGATACAGAAGCAGCTGTGGGTCCTTCCCAACCACCTCCATCTCAACAGCACTAGAGTCCCAATGGTGAGCTTCAGTTGGGTGAAGTGTTTATAATTTTGTCTAGAGTGTTCTAGTATATGGCAGACAGGATCTCGAATGATAGAGCATGTTTATGTTTTTGCATATTATTATACTATTTTGGTTTGTATCAAATAGTTTAGCACTTGTGAATATTTCAAATTAGAGCAGTATATTCATATGCGCTTTGTATTATGGTTCACAGACAATAAAGCTTGAACTATGGAATTTCAGTATAGACTAGAATGAATTGGTAAACAGGTGATTTGTATATAGAAAAAGAAAATGTGTTTTGATTAGTTTTGAAATTAATTGTGCATGTAGAGAAACCTAGGTCACGAGGCTTACGTGGGGATGAGATTTCCCACGTGTCAATCATGTGCCTAAATCGGGTCGTGACAACTTTTGACCGCAAGACCACTATAGCAGTCTCCAGGGGCCTAAACCATGCTGCATACCTTCTTGTGACCATTATAGCAGTGACAAGAAACTCAAGCTCTGCAGAATTTTGCTATCATGTTATTAGCTCATCTCTATACTCACTCACTGATTTACATTTTTAAAACATAAACATAAATAATGAAATACCCCCCATTTGGATTAAAATAAAATACATATAAAAAAATCAAAACCCCAACTAATCAAAATCTCATTTTTGAGTTCTAGTTCAAATTTCAGAATTCCAGCAATTTTCTAAACTTGGGGGCTAGAAATGAAACATCCAGAGGTTTCCTAAAATTCATTAAAAATCACTCTTCAATTCATTTTCCTTTGGAGAGCAATTACTGGGACTTTTAGTCCCAAGATTGTGGCTCTAACATATAGCCCTCCAATGAGATGTAGGGTCTAGATTTAGCAAAAATCTAGGATCCAATAACAAGTGTAGGTCCCGAGGGACCCAAGGACCATACAGAACTTATCTATTGATGTGTACACCAGGTATTACATCTCCTTTCCTCTCATAGTTGCAGGTGCAAGTTTTGTCTTAGCCCCAGTTTAGTAGACACATATATTTCTAGTGTTGAGTCTTACTTTTAAGTAAGGCTTAGTTTAGATCCATGCTAGTCTTAGAGTGCTCAGTAGATGTGCAGGCAGGATCTGAGCCATGCATATATTTTGAGATATTATAGTTATTTTCAAAGTTTTTGTATTTTCCTTATTGTTTTGAAAGTTCAAATATGTATTTTGAAGTGTGGACTATTGTTAAAGATTCATGTATCCAGCTAGAGATTACAATTTAGTTTTGAAGTGATTAATCAGATTCTCATATTTAAGATTAATACTAGGTGATGAAACATTTTTTATTTAATGATCAACGGGTTTAGTTAAAAGGTTTTTAGAGCTTAAATATCAAATACTTTCATTTTTATGAATTTAAATATTATGTTTTAAATAAAGAAATGGTTGTTGATTTGGAAGAAAATCATATTTTAAGTAATATTATGATAAATTATGCATTTTGAGGGCCGCGTTACCCTGAAGGGTTATGTGAGAATAAGATTTCTCATAAGTCGATCACATTCCCAAGTCGACTCGTGGCAATAAAGCTCACCATTAGAATAGTTGTTGTCTGCTATAATGATGAATGAACGATAATTGAACCTGCAACTGTAAAGAGAAAGGGAGAAGGGCGAGTCAATGGACTCAGTGAGTGTATTTTCACCCACTATCCACATGGGACAACAACAACAACCATGTATAATATATACATGCAACTAAAAAGAAAAACATTTTTTCTATTCTATAGGTAGCTATATTGAGGAAAACATTTACAATTTCATAAGTTACAATTCCTATAATCCTAAAAAGTGATACACAAATGGCCCATTATGATCAAATAAGAAATAGAATTCTAAGCAAATCATAAAAAAGTGATATTCAGTCTCTTATGAACATGAGCATCTGTCACAACTCGACTTGGGAATGTGACCGGTACGTAAAGAATCTCATCCCCATGCAAGCCTCATGACCTTTGACTCTCTCTATATGTATAATTTAATAATAAATTCCTTTTATAAAAATATCATTTTATTTCTAATAAATCTTTAGCTCTTTTCAAATTATGCTCTTTATCAGTAGTATATTATAATCAAACTCTAAATCTGTCTCTGTGACACAAAATATATGAGTTGCTTTCTATACAAAATATCCATAAAAACCATAATCATGTAAATTTAAAATAATCATGATAAATTAATTCTCTATGGTCTGGGATAAATTAATTCTCTATGGTCCGGGACCCTGCCTGCAATGTACACTGGAGCACTCTATTACTATACAAAATACAAAAGACACTTCACTTTTAAGTGAAGCTCACCAACTAGAAACCTCTACTGCTGGGGAGGAGGTGGCTGAGAGGGACTCGCAGCAGCTAGTGTATCTATAATGGAAAAAAAAAGGAAAGGGGTGAGTTTCATCTAAAACTCAGTGACTAAGCCCTCATCCATAACCCTGTCATGGGATAACAACAAGGATATATGTACATATAACATCATCAAAAACTAATTAATGCAACAACTTTGAAATCATATTTATATATATAAACATAAAGAAAATAAAACTAGAAATCTCTAGTAAAGGATAAAGAATGATAATCTACTAGAGAAACAGGGATCTTTGGTTATGCCTCGTATAACAAAATATAAATTCTCTAGTCATGCATGTAAACTATGACATAACAATTTCTTTAATCTCTAAGGTCCTTTTGGGATTCAAATTTGGACACCTAACTAGGTTCCATTCTCTGCTCTGTGAGATTGTCCTCTCAATACAACTTGGTACCAAAGTTAACGATCGGGGTTCAACTGTTAACTCATTATTTGTTTCTCTATAGTTACCGTCTAGTCTCTAATTCATAAAATATCATTTTCTCTAAAACTCTGCTCTGGGCTTTTCTGTAGGCTTAAAACTCCATAATACATAATTACATTACTCTTAGAATCACTGGGAAAATTCATAAAGTCTCTAAATCAAGTCATATTCATACTCTAGCTTTTTAATAAAATCATTTTAACAATAATGGTCCCATGAGTTTATATTAAAATAAGTATTTCATGTTCATGTTGAAAATAATCTTTTTTCATAAATTTGATAACCAATCATAATCTCAAATCTCTTAAATTATTCTCTAAAATCATGTAATGATTTAAGGAAATTAACTCTAATGACCAATATAAGGGTCATAGGATCTGAACACACTCACTTAGGGGGTAGATTGTGAAGTATCGACACCACGGGGACTCCGAAGAGGAGGGATGGCACTAACATCTACCATTGAAACAACAAAACTCATAAACAACCTATGGGAAGCTCTAGATTACTCTAAACATATACTAACAACATTGAGGGAGCACCTCCACTTAACAACAATGAGAGAAATAAAAAGACCCAACTCAAGATCGTGAAAGAATGGAGAGAATGGAGACTTAAATTAACAACATATACATACCTTGATAATTTAAGGGAGCCATATTTGAGTGGGATTGAGAGAAAAGAGAGAAAATGAAGGTTTAGGGGGGGGGGGGAGGGTAGAGCTTCGATTTTGCTTCTAGAAGAAGGGAGCATGATTGGGTTTTAAAAAAGAGAGGACTCATAAGTGAAATGACGTCGTTTGAGTGCTATAGCGGTAAGGAGTTATATCATGCTCGAAATGGTCACTTACGACCGCTATAGCGGTCCTTAGACCACCAAATGCAAATCAGTGACTGCTATAATAGTCACAACAAAGTCCAGTTTCTGTATTTTTTTGTCATTAGGCACATGGGTTATCTCAATACTCATTTATTTAATGTCCTCATGTATTTTACTTTCTATTAACTTTAAAACATAAATGTAAATAAGGAAATATTTCTCATTTGGATTCGAATAAAATATTAAAAAAATCAAACCCTAACCAATCAAAATTTAATTTTTGAGTTTTAGTTCAAATTTGAAAATTCTTACGATTTTCTAACCTTGTAGCCTAAAAATGAAATGTCTAGAGGTTTTCTAAAATTTATTAAAAATCATTCCTCAATTTATTTTCCTTGGAGAGCAATTATCGAGACTTTTGGTTCCAAAAATGTGGCTCTATCATATAGCCCTCCAATGAGGTGTAGGATCCGGACTTAGTGAAATTCAAGACTAGACAACAAGGGTGGGTCCCAAGGGACTCTAGGACCATACAGAACTTGTCTACTAAAACATGTATACTGGGTATTGCAGCATCAAACTAATAGCAAATGGTCCTTCATGAACCACGTCCTTTATGGATAAGCTATAGGCATTTAACTAGGTTCTGTTTCTATACTTTGGGTAAAATGGTGATTGCCCCTCTTCGGCAATATGGTATACAAAGATGAACGATAATACTGCCATCAACTCACAATTCTATTTCTCTCTAATTCGCATTTCAAAACTAACTTGAGATTAAACTGGATAAATCTAAAAACTTTCAAAACTCTTAAAATGCTGAAAACTCTAAAAGATCTAGATTCAAATAATTTTAATAATCTAACTTTAGCATAACTGTGACTATAAAATTGTAATACCTTAGTTTTAAATAAAAGGTTAGAAAACTTTTTTTTCAAACAAGAAAAGGTGTTGGTATTACCCTCATCTGTCGTTCCAGGTCCTGAATTTTACTGGGTTTGGACCCTACACATCCTTGGAAGGCTATATGGTAGAGCCATATTCTTAGGACCAAAAGTCCTGGTAATTGTTCTCGAGAGAAAAATAAGTTAAAGAGTGATTTTTAATGAATTTTATTAAGCCTTTAAACATTCCATTTTTAGCCTACAAGTTTATAAAATCGTAAGAATTTTCGAATTTGAACTAAAACCTAAAATTTGGATTTTGAATTGTTGGGATTTTAATTTTTATAATATTTTATTTGAATCCAATAAGGGGTATTTCCTTATTTACATTTATGTTTTAAACTTAATGGAGAGTAAAATAAATTGTTAATAGAAAGTAAAATAAATGAGGACATTATATAAGTGAGTATTGAGACAACCCAGTCTAATATATACTAGAACTTGAATTGTAGTTCAAAGTTCAGAGAAAAACTATTTTGGAAAGTGCGGCCATAGTAAGCGAAATAGTAAGGCAAAGTAGAGGACGATTTTATGTTCTTTAGCTGTCAAAATTTGTATAAAAACCCCCGATTTCAGGTTATAGAACACACACACACACACACACACACACACACACACACACTTCTCACCTCCCCAAACTCGAGAACGTTCACCCTTTCACTCTCTTTCAACTAAACTCCATTTTCTTTCATTTTCCATCAAAATCAACTTCAATATTTCACTCTAAGACTTTAAGGTATGATATCCACTTGATTTTATCCTATTTTCTCCATTTCCTTCTTGTTTTAGGGGGATTCTTAATAATGCTTCATAGGGTTCAAGAGGGGAAGATCTTCTAGTATGATAGGTGTGAATTTGACATATTTATAGGTTTCAGAAGTTGATTTCGAGTTCTACTATCTCTATGTCAGATATTACCTTCAATTCTACTTTTAAGTGTCTTGTTAGTGTTGTGCCTGTGCATTCTACTCCTCTAGGTGAGTGGATTCAAACCTATGATCTTTATGTGGGTTATTATAGTTATTTTCATCAAAACATGAAATATTGCATAACTTTATAGCTTATTTTAAGAAGATTTGAGATTTCTGTTGAACTATAAGTATATGGTTTTCTAAATAGCATATGCTATGTTTGAGAATCTGTATGGGACCTTTGTTTTGTTGCTGAGATGAATTTATGTAGATTTGGTTATGACTATAGTTATTGGAATTATATGATTGTTGAAGTGATTTCTATGTTAGAAGGAATTTATCTATAGTTGCTAGAAAACTTGACGATTGCTTGAAAAATTAGTATGATTTTAAAGTTTTTGAGCTTTTGAGTATATTATTGAGAATGGATTTGGAACCCAGACATTTTAGAGCACAAATCCTTATATGACTCAAGATAGTTGGTTGCTACATAATCTGTGGATTGAAATCACAATGTCTATAATAGTTGATTCATTGGACATGATTTCATAGCCATAGTTATGCTAAGGTTAAACTCTCAGAGTTATAGAGATTTAAATCTCACAGAAAGTTTAAAGGTTTCAAGAGTTATCAGCCCACAAGGGGCAATCTATCCATATAATGACTTAGTCCACGAGGGACGTGGTTCACAAGGAACCATTAACATCAATCCACGATGGACATGGTTCACGAGGAACCATTAAAATCTTAGTTAGGGGCTCTTGTTCATGAGGAATTGGGAATCCATTCTTCAGATCTAGAGATTCTGTTCTTTTAGTAATTCCATGTGAAACCGTATTTGATTTTACGATTTTGGTGAATCTATGATTTTATCTTTATTAGGTGACACAGATAAAAATGATTTATGAATACTGCATTATTAGTATTTATGTATTTCTTTTGCTTGTCCCATGCATGGTTGTGCATGAGGATCCACTCACTGAGTTTTAACTCACCTCTCTCTTACTTTTCCTATTTTTATAGATAGAACAACTGTTGTGGATTCTCCTCAACCTCCTTCCTCCCTAGAACAATAGATTCCAATTGATGAGTTTGTAGATGAAGCATATGATATTTTGATTTAGAGTGCTCCATTGCATTGTAGGCAGGATCTTGGACCTAGAGCATGTTTTGTTTTGCATTTGACATATCACAGTTATATTTTGATTTGTATATAATGATTTGGACATTTGGATTAGTGTATTTTGACTTATAGATATGAATGATTCCATGAATTTGGACTTTAAAGGTTTATTACAAAACTTCATATATGATTATCTTCTTTCCAGATAACATGTTATTTATACGTAGGAAATGAAGTTGTGTTTTAAATGGATTTTTATGAATAGGACATGCATGTAGAAATAGTTAATAGGTCACGAGGCTTCCGTGAGAACGTGATTTCTCACGTGCCTGTCACATTCCCAGATCGGGTCGTGACAATATGGTATCAAAACATTAGCTTTCCTTGCATATCACTAGAGCAAATGTCCATAGGTAATGCATCGTTTATGTAAATAGAAATGCGCCTATTTGCATTAATGAGGCATTACTTGAGGCCTTTAGGATGGTCAATTATATTTAGGTCCATAGATAGAGTTCAGCCTTTCCTTTAGAATTTATATTTCCTATAGTAAGTACTTTCATCTTTCAGTTGTGGTTGAATCCAACATGTCTCATCTTCGTCCCTCCGCTTTGCATCGCCACCATAGTCATGGTTCATCCAGTTCTAGTGGTTGTCTTAGAGCCTTGGAGTAGGCTCTGGCCACCTTTTTAGATGTTTTGGCTAGGCAAACAGAGGCTGGGTTATAGCCATCCCCTATTCAACCTCTAGTTAAAGACCTTGATGATTCTTCTTTAGAGCACTACAGAAGAATAGAACCACCCACCTTCTAGGGGTGACTTACTATAGAAGACCCCCAGGCTTTCCTTAAATAAATAGAGAAAATCATTAGAGTTATTCATTGTTCTTTCGAGAGAGCAGTTGAGTTGGTTGGCTTCCAACTAGGAGGCCAAGCAGGCATCTAGTATAATGAGTTCTTACAGGGGTATAGTGAGTCGGAGCTGCCTACCTGGGAAGAATTTAAAATGACCTTTCTACATAGATTTTGTTGAAAAGCTGGCGAGCTTAGATGATAGAGGAGTTTTTGAGGCTCCGTATAATTCCCGGGATGATAGTGGCTGAGTATGATAAGAGATTTACATATTTGACATAAGCAGCTGCAAGTACGCTACAGTCAGAAATAGAGAAAGTTAGGTGGTTCGTTCAGGGATTGCCCAGGGACATGTTTCTTAGCCTTCACCTTTATGTTAGTACTATGGATTATGCCCAAGTGATTAATACAACCATCAGGTTAGAAGTAGGTTTAGGAGAGAAAAGAGCTGCTTTTGAGTACAACAAGAAGGTTAGGACTCATGATGTATTTTATGGAGGAGCTAGTATTAGTAGAGGACCTAGTCAGCAGGGCTAGCAGCAGGCCCAATCAGGTAAAGTTACCTTTTCAGATCCCATTCCAATACAACCTATAATTTCTTAGAGTCAGAGAAGAGGAGGTTGTTAGTATTTTGGCCATGCATCAGCCTAGAGTTTAGAGCACCCCTACCCAAATTGTCAAATTTGCAAAAGAGGCACCTAGGCCAGTGCATGCGATGATCAACAACATGCTATGTTTGTTGCTGACAAGGCCTTTTCAAGAAGGATTGTCCTTTATTAGGGGGAGTTTCCAGCTAGGAGTCGATATACCCCCCATATCAGCACCATCATATCAATCAGCTAAAATAGAAGGTTTTGTAGCTTCAATGGATAGAGGAGTTGGAGGTAGATGCCCTGGGAGGAAAGGTCAGAATAACAGAACTCAGAATAGCAAGGGACAACCCTATCGTTTTGCCATGACATGTCAAGATGCATCGGCGTCCAATGCAGCTATAGTAGGTATCATGATAGTTTACTCTTTTAGGGCTTTGAGTTTGACAGATTTGATAGAGAATTGTGAGTTTCTAGCCCCAGTAAGAGATTTAGATACTACAAAACCAAGCTTAGAATCAGTACTAGTTGTATACAAATTACTAGATTTGTTTCCACAAGAATTATGAGGTTCGATAAGTAGGGAAGATTAAATCCTAGTTATATTGGATCACTTGGAGTTCTAAAGAGGATACTTTGAACTTTAAATACGGATAACATCGTAGAAACAAGGCTAAGGATTAAGGACTAGGAATCATCGTAGTACTAGTTGATGCTAGACAACAAACAGAAAGAACCAGAGTAGATATCATGATAAAAGCCCTAGAAACTCAGAGTAAGGGAACAGTGACCTTTGGGACGACATGATCTCCTAGGGTATCATGTTAGAGTATTTTGGATATTTAGACTCATTCTTAAAACCCATGTGAGTCAACTGTTCTTTTTCCTTGTTTTTCTAGTTATGCAAGTTCAGGTTTTGGGGCCAAATCTTTTTAAGAGGTGAATACTGAAATACCCTAGTTTTAAGTAAAGGTTAGAAATCTTTCTTTTTGAACAAGAAAAGGTGTCGATTACTGTTATCTATCATTCCAGGTCCTGAATTTCATTGAGTTTAGACCCTACATGTCCTTGGAGAGCTATATAGTAGAGCCATATTCTTGGGACCAAAAGTCCTGGTAATTGTTCCTTAGAGAAAAATAAGTTAAAGAGTGATTTTTAATTAATTTTATGAAACCTTTAAACATTTCATTTTTAGCCTACAAGTTTGTTAAATCATAAGAATTCTTGAATTTGAACCAAAACCCAAAATTTGGATTTTGATTTTTATGATATTTTATTTGACTCCAAATGGGCATATTTCTTTATTTACATTTATATTTTAAAGTTAATGGAGAGTAAAATAAATGGTGTTCTCATTAATTTTACTCTCTATTAACAATTTATTTTACTTTCCATTAACTTAAAATTAAGAAATGTAAATAAGTGAGTACTGAGACAACCCAATCAAATATATACCAGAATTTGAATTATAGTTCAAAGTTAAGAGAAAAACCATTCTGGAGATGAGTGTTGTAGCACTTAGGGGAAGAGTAAGGCAGTGCAGAGGACAATTTTATGCTTTCTGGTAAGCACTGCAGCGCTCATTGATTAAAATTTGTATAAAACCCTCATTTCGGGCTCCAAAACACACACACACACACACACACACACTTGTCACTTCCCCAAACTTGAGAACCTTCGTCCTTTCATTCTCTTTCACCCTAAAACTCCATTTTCTTGAATTTTTCATCAAAATTAACAATTTTTCATCAAAATTAACTTTAATATTTCACTCCAAGACTTTAAGGTATGTTATCCAGTTGATTTTGCCATCTTTTCTTTATTTCCTTCTTGTTTTAGGGGGGATTCTTAATGGTGCTTCATAGGGTTCAAGAGGGGAAGGTCTTCTTGTATGATAGTTGTGAATTTGACATATTTATAGGTTCTAGAAGGTGATTTAGAGTTCTACTGCCTATATGTCAGATATTACTGTCAATTTTGCTTTTAAGTGTCCTATTGGTGTTGTGCCTGTGCAGCCTACCCTTCCAGGTGAATGGGTTCAAACCTATTACCTTTATGTGGGTTAATATAGTTATTTTCCCCAAAACATGAAATATTGCATAGCTTTATAGCTTATTTTAAGAAGATTTGAGATTTCTACTGAATTGTGAATATACGATTTTCTGAATACATATGCTGTGTTTGAGAATATGTATGGGATCTTTGTTTTGTTACTGAGATGAATTTATGTAGAGCTGGTTATGATTGTAGTTATTGGAATTATATGACTGTTTAAGTGATTTCCATGTTAGAAGGAATTTATCTATAGTTGCTAGAAAACTTGATGATTACCTGAAAAGTTATTATGATTTTAAAGTTTTTGAGCTTCTATGAGTATATTGTTGAGAATGGATTTGGAACCTAGACATTTTAGAGCATGGATCCTTATATGACTCCGGATAGTTGGCACCTACATAATATGTGGATTGAAATCACAATGTCTACAATGCGTGATCCCTTGGGCATGATTTCATAAGCTCACAGAAAGTTTAAAAGTTTTAAGAGTTATTAGCCCATAAGGGGCAATCTATCCACATAATGACTTAGTCCACATGGGATGTGGTTCACAAGGAACCATCAAAATTAGTCCACGCGAGATGTGGTTCATGAAAAACTATTAAAATCTTAGTTAGGGGCTCTTGTTCACAAGGAATTAGGCACCCATTCTTCAGTTATAGTAATTGTGTTCTTTTAGTAATTCCATGTGAAACCATAGTTGATTTTACGATTCCGGTGAATCTATGATTTTGTTGTTATTATGTGACATAGACATAAATGATTTATGAATATTGCATTAATAGTATTTATGTATTTCTCTTGCTTGTCCTATGTATGGTTATAGGTGAGGATCTATTCACTGTGTTTTGGTAATAAAACTCACCCATTCTTTTCCGTTTCATTTTTTTTTTTTTATAGATAGAGTAGCTGCAATGGATTCTCCTCAATGTCTTTCCTCCTTGTAGCCATAGATTCCAATTAGTGAGTCTATAAGTGAAGCATATGATGTTTTGATTTAGAGTGCTCCAATGCATTACAGGCAGGATCTCGGACCTAGAGCATGTTTCATTTTGCATTTGATAGATCACATTTATATTTTGATTTGTATCTAATGATTTGGACATTTGGATGAGTGTATTTTGACTTATAGATATGAACAATTCCATGAATTTGGACTTTAAAGGTTTATTACAAAACTTCATATATGATTATCTTGTTTCCAGAGAACAGCTTATTTATATATGGGAAATGAAGTTATGTTTTCAATGGATTTTTATGAACAGGACATGCATGTAGAAACAATTAACAGGTCACGAGACTTGTATGAGAACGAGATTTCTTATGTGTAGGTCACGTTTCCAGATTTGGTTGTGACAGAAATTATGCCCAAGGGATCACCAGTTTGTAGGCATTGTGATTTAAAAAGCCACAAAATATGTATCTAATAATTGCTAAGAGTCATGCTAAGTCCCATACTTACAATATCATAAAATTGAAATCCCAAAATTTTATCTCAAGCTAACATACTTTCATTAACTTAGTAATTCAAATACCATATTTCAAAACGTGGTAAATAATCATAATAACTCTGAAACCAGAATAGCATATTAGTTCATGAGGATAAATCATACTCTACTCAATTGCTCATACATCATATCTTGACATTCTGAAAGCAGAAAAATGAAATCCCAATTCTTGAATACATGGTAATCTCTGAAAGCAATGACAATGCATTGACAACTTTAGTGACTTGCAAAATCTTGTATTCCCGATAAATCCTTTCATGAGCATGTGAAACACTTTCATGGCATACAACGATCAATCATGGTCCCATGATTTTCTTAATACACAATTTTCATACTAAAATAACAAATCATAATTTTTCTAAGCTTCACATAATGTGTAGAATCATATCCTTTATATATTTTCATCTCTAATTTCATATTTAACAATCACAATGTATAAACATACTCATAATGACTAAAAGTAAGGTCATGAGTTCAAACACATACTCTTTGGGGCTGAGAGTATATGGTTGCCATCAACATGACTTTGGAAGCTTGGGAACGACATCAATAATTGCCATAGAGCAACATAGATACATGAATAAACTATAAGCTAACTAGAACAACTCTATGAATATTGGTAGAGTGCCCAAACTTGACATTAATAAAAAATAACAACAATCAAACACAAGAAAATGAAGAAGATGGAAGTCCTTTAGCATAAACCTTGACAATCCTTACTTTGAAGCTTGGAGAAGGTAGAATTGAGTATGGTTGAGAATGGAAAGATAGGAGAATAATAAGAACAAGGGCTTTCGCATTTTTGAGGCAAAAACACGTGTAGGGGAGGGTATTTATAGGATAGGGGATCATTAATTATAATTACATTATTTTGGTACTATGCTAGCATCAAGGGGTACCGATCTCTATAGCGGTTGACATGGCTAAAACACCATCCTAGGTAAGCACATGACCACTGTAGTGGTCCTAGACGCCTATAACGGTGCCAGAAAGAGGTTAGCATGTACTCAAAGCTATCTTTTACATCCAGGGCCTTGCTAGTAAGGCGGGTGGGTCCCAGGTGACCCTAGAGCCATACTAGACTTGTCTAGAGACATGTGGATCTGAGGTATTATGTACTCCCTTTTAAGAGAGATTTGGTCCCCTAATATGAACTTGCATACTTTGAAGGTCAGAGAAATGAAATACTTGAACTGCATGGGGTTTCAAGGATAGACATGCATGCTTGGATCACGCTGACCTAATATTTTTGGTGAATAGGTGATAAATTGAGAGATAGTGCCATACTAGAGGTCACTACTCAGTTATTCTAGCTAGGGATACCATTTGTCAAATTTGGGTAGCTCCATTTCCAAGGGCAATCCTTGCTCCTTGAGGATACAAAAGGCACCTACCATGACACTCACACTAGGTAGCTCCACCTGTTAAGGCATCCATTTATATAGTGCAAGTCCTAGGTGGATAATCATAATTTGTGGCCTCGCAGCCGTGTGAGCTTTCGAGGATAGGGAGTATGGAGCATCACCTCTTGCCCTTGCTTTGTTTCTCTTGCTCTTGTATCTGATATAGATTGACATCGGGAGACTTAGAGTCCTTGGTTTTTGAACTTTCTTACACTTTGAGAGAGCGCCTTGCATGGAAATCAAAACCAATGCATTTTTGCTCATGTAAAATGCAACTAGCAAATGTGGCATTAGTATGCACCATCCTCAGCTGACGTTTCAACAACAAGGTCATGTTACATAACCACATGCCTATACTCTTAGCGTGCGTAAGTCTATTATGTCACATAGATTGTCAAGCAAGCATAACTTACTCTAGGATTCTAAATCATTATGTCATGACAATATGCATTTTCAATTCCTCTTAAATCGAATCTTCTTGCCTCTATACTTCCTAATCCTTAGTTTAATTTCTTCAATATATCCAATTGTATCAACACATCATACAAGTAGATGTAACTGAGGCAATTAATGTGCTTATTATTACCTTATTAAGTTAATCAAACACGTTGCTATCATGTTACCAAGATGTAGCTCAAACAGAATATATTTCACCTTGAATCTCTCTTACCTAGTTTACATGCATAAATGAGGAAAAACCACATATATTCTTCATGTAAGGATTCATAAACTTGGTCAAATGAGAACTTGCAACTCAAAACTTAAACTAACCACTTGAAAGCCAATCTAATCATACACATACACCCTCCCTAGAAAAAGCATCTTTCAAAGAAAATGCAACCCACGTCATTGTCCGAGCTTTGGGTCAAGTAAAACACTTATGTAAGAAACAAAAATGTGTGAGGGCATAAAACATTTGAGTCATTTAAGTTTTCATAAGTAAAACATGTTTCTGTTTTCCTTTCTTCCATGTTAAGAAAACTGATCATGGTAATGCAATGCTGAAAGGGGATTACGACTTTATTCCAACACCTACCCTTGGCATAAATAGGTCACGCTTTCAAGCCAATCATGTATCATGTAAAGAACATTAACAAAAATTCTTTTGAGAAATCTCTTTATTTAGAATTTTGCAAACATTTGCCAAGAACCTCAAATATTCATAAAACCATTTTTTTCAAAGGTAAAAACTCAATCACCAAGTCATATGTCAAGCTTATAAAACATAACAAGGTAACATTTAAAGCACCTTGATATCAGTAAACATGAGCTTTTAAGGTTAAAGGTGCATCACGAGAACTTATCCTACTCTTGGCTCTAGAAAGCATAATTAAAGTGGCATGCACATGCATGAAACCTTATTCTTGACAAACATAGAAACATCATTCAAGCACCTTAATTCATTCAACTAATAAAAAGATGATAGGCCTCCATAAGGATCTAGGGAATCCAAATAGCAAAGCTTCAATTATCACTTAGCACCTACATACATTTCGGTTCAATTCTTAATCCATGAAACACAACACTTACTATTTGGATGCTTGCTTTAAATCAATAGCAATCATCATAGCACATACTAAGCACAAGGAATATATTACCTTGCAGTTAAGACATTTCTCAAACACCCTTAGCCTATTTATGCATGCCCATACAATCATGCAATTCTATCACTTCATCTTTCAAAGCTACGGATCACCACTAAAACAAGCAAAATGCTTATTTCTTCCAATAACATTCACATCCTTTTATCTAATCAAACTTGTTACATTCGCATAGTGATGAACATGAGCATGAAACCTTCGAGGGAACTCAACTAATTAAACATAATATAAACATCTACTTAAACCCTTAAGCATTCATAAACTTCCTAAATAGTGAAATCATGGCTATTGAATCATGCCTTATGCCTACATATCCTAATATCATTTTAAAAGCTTCAAAGATGGAAATCATGGGTTTCGCAGTCATGAATACATGAAGACAAATTTATTCTAGTCATCATTCCAAAATGTAAATCAGAATAATCATACACTTGCAAAAGCACAATTTTCCACATAAATCATGAAGTAATGCATCTTTAGAACCATCACATGCAAGAGATTCATGGAACCAATAATTACTCAAAATTATTTAACACATTCGAAACCATTCTTCCATCCTACAAGATGCCTACATGCGTGATTTATGCTTTCATCATTATTCTACCTGCTAACTCTAGATCAATCTCATGCGAACCCTCATTAGCTAGGGTGGTTGCATCATTCTTAATTGATGAGTGAAGATGGTTGCATTAGGGTGTCTCGTTTATCTACCCTTTGACTTGTAACTTCTAAAATAACAAATGATAATTATTCGTGTGCTCTTTCTGATTGCATTTGTAGCATGAGAATGTGCTCCACAACCATTGGCCTCTATGGTGTTTTCCACATGTCTAACAAGCCAAGTGTGACCAACTGGTCCATACTGATCTCTATGATTATGGCTAGTTACTACTTTGACCCATTGGTTGAGCGATAATGGAACACATCGGAGAGGACACAAAGGGGTGGCCTTGGCTGACGGTGCTCACTGTTGACCTCTGCCTAAACTAGTCATGCCTAACCATGCTCCTTACTAATGCACTTTGGCTCTGATGTGCTTGCTAACTATGTTTGCTATGAAGCATAGCTCACCTGAAAGGGAAGGAAAAAGAATAAAAGGCCAGATCAAGAGTTTAAATGAATGACAAAGACTCATAGTGAACCTAGACATGATTGACTCATCCTAAATGCCTCAAATAACATCACATTAATGCAAATGGCTGCAATTTCATTTACAGAAATACTATGTCATTTGTGGACACTTGCTCCAGTACTATGCAAGAAAACTTATAGCTCTGATACCATTTTGTTATGACCAGACACATGAGGGACTGGGTCCTCATGTAAGCTTTCCATGTGACATGACTTACTGAATGCATGAGAAAATGTGATTTTTACTCTCAAAGCATAATTAGATCTAACTCATTATCAAATTCTCTATTGAAAACATAATATTCAAATTCATACAATTAAAATATTTTAATGAACATAGCTCTGACCACATCTTAATCAAGTCTACTATTTGTGAAAACATAAACTATTTCATTTCATAATATCAATCACACTTAGTAATTAAAATTTGTACTCAAATTCTGAAATATATAGGGATATACATATATTCTAAAAATAAATACACAATCTTAAACTAGGATACATGGTTCTGATTCTACCTGCACAACTACTAGAGCGTTTTAATCTAACATAAACCTAAAGTACACCTTACTGCAACATAAAGATCACCATTGGAATAGTTATTGTCTACTATAATGGTGATTGAATGATAATTGAACCTGCAATGTAAGGAGGAAAGGAGAAGGATCAGTCAATGAACTCAGTGAGTGGATTCTCACCCGCTACCCACATGGGACAAAAACAATAGCCATGCATAATATATACATGCAACTATCAAAAATATTTTACTATTATATATGTAACTATACTAAGAAAAATAGTTACAATTTCATAAATCGCATGTCCTATAATCCTCAAAAGTGATATAAATTATTCTAAGGGAATTAAGGAAGAAACATAATTCTAAGCAAATTATAAAAAGGTGATCCTCAATCACTCGTGAACATGAGCATCTAACTGATAGCAAATGGTCTCTCGTGAATCATTTCCCTCGTGGACAAGCTATGTGCACCTAACTAGATCTCGTCTCTATACTATGGGTAAAAAGGTATCTGTATATCATAAAGAATACCATGGTTAACCACTACCTTTTAGCTCGAGTTTGATACTGATGTTTCCTAGTGCACTCATGCATAAAGGCAAGATTATTCTCTATTATGAGGTTGGGCATCAGAGAAGGCGCTAAGAAGGTGGCTTCAACAAACTACAACCATTACTAACCCCGACTAAAATTGATCTTACCTAACCATGCCCACTATCGACCTACTCTAGTCTCGATATACTCACTGATAATTTTTTTTTTTGGGCTCATTGTATCCCATTCTATTTGCTAGATATGACTAGTGCTAATTGGCATAATGTTGTTATGGCAATGAAACAGACTATTTCAGTTAGTAGATCACGTAACTCACATGAGAAAAAGGGGTGTGGCACGAGGACAAAATATCAAGAAGACATGTGACTCTTTACTGAACCTAGACATGACTGACGCTTCTTAAAGGTTTAAAATAGCTTCACGGTCCACACAAATGGGTCCGCTTTCATTGACATAAACATAATGCTATTTGTGGACACTTACTCCGGTACCATTGAGGGAAAACCATGGCTCTAATACCATTTTGTCACGACCCGATTTGGCAGCTTGATCAGCACGTGAAGGATTGGGTCCCAATGGAACCCTCTGGTAACATAGCTTGGCTAACATGCATAGTAGAATAATATTGTTTCAAAAACAAGAATCAAACATAAATTCTCAATTTTAGCAAATCAATTTAAATAATAATTCATGAATATGAATTGTTCCAAAACATATAATCTAAAAATCAAGTTAAATAAGTCTTGTCTGATCCGTATCCAAGTATCAAATATAAAATAACTGAATACTAACAGTAGAGAGAATTCAATAGCCCCAACTCCAGGAGTTTTAAACAACCTCCTAAAAAAATAGACAAATTGCAAAGCTTTGGATACTATGAGAATAATGTTATTTGGACTCACAAGGTGTGAAACACTATGTCAATATACTCTCATTTAACATTGGATGAGATATGAGACCCAAACTGAGTGGAATCCATACCCCATTCAATGGTAATTGAGAATGTGTCAACATGAGTAAAATAATATTTCTCATACTATGATGAAAAGCAAGATTTCATTACTTTTATGTTGAGTAAAATCACATTAAGATGTGTATCAACTAAAGTACACTTTTAACTTAATACTATATATTATCATTTAGAGATAATTTTCATGTAGTGATAATTTAACAGAGTTTTACATTATCATCTAATATTGAATTGTGATATTATTAAAAGTTGTTGACTCTTTTATTCATTATCTCAAAAATCTTACGTATAACATTATATGATTGTATGACAGATTAAAACTATTTTACAGTGATAGAGCACCAAATTTAAATTCTATCAACTAGATAAATAGTTTTAAACTAAGAAAATCATATTTTAATTTAAAATAATTTTATTTATTATATTTAAATTTAAATTTTAAAAAATCATTTCTTGACCAATTTATCATAGATTTTTTAATAATATTTTTTTTATTCAAGTGTATAGAATATATTCATTCTAGAAATTTTTGAATAAAATTATAATATATCCCCTTTGTTAACTATACATGTAAAAATAATTTTGATCAACACTACCTAGTTATTATTTCCAACTAAAATAAATTTTTGAAATAAGAGTACTTAGACATAAATCACTTGACTTCGATATGACTTTCTCATTCTCTCTATTTTTTTATTATACTTTTAGTGTGCGTTTGGATGGAGTAATTATAGGAAGGAATGTAATTTTTTAAAGGATTTATAATTCATCATGATAAAATATCCTATTTAGTATTCACTTAGAAGAAATTATAGAATTCAAGGAATTTTAAAAATGAATTTTATATAGCTAAAATAAAGGATTTTAATTTCTACCTATAGAAGGGAAATTTTGGAAATCCCTGCACGCATAAGCATATGTTTTTCTCATCTTGGTAAGTCTCACTTTTATTATATTTGATTACAATTTCTTTATATTTACGATATTTTTGTTTAATATTATTTTTAATTCATTTTATTGCATTTTTAATTTTTTAATATTTAGTTTGTGTTACATGATGTTATATTTATGTATCATTCCACTTTATTCATATATCAATTAAATTTTATAATTTAAATTTAAAATATTTTTTGAATAAAATTTAAGATAATTTATAAAATATGAACTCATCATAATTGATTTTAGATCAATTGAATTTTAATTATTAATAAAAAAAAACTTATTCTAAAAAATATACATTATGCTTTTCAAATAAAATATATTAAAATCAAGGTAATATAATTATCTCACCTAAATAAAGTATTTTACAAATGAAGAAAATTTAATTATATATCCAAACAAAAAGTTTAAAAATTAAAGGACATTTAATTGAAGCATTTTAATTTCTTAATATTTTAAATTCTCTTATATTTTAGAAATATTTTATCCAAACGCACTCTTAGTTAATTCATCCAAACGCTCTTATAAGGTTAAAGAAATATATTTTGCACATAAAATATGCGTATCAAATGAGTCTATTACTATGAACTAATTTAGTTTTGATATACCGCATAAAAATGTGTTTTTTCCCCCTAGAATATTATAATAAAGTACCATACCACTTTGTATATCACTTGATAATATTATTAAATATTATTTAATAATATTTAATGACTATTTAATACATTGAGTTAAATTTTAAATGAAAAGAACTCAAAAGATATATTAATCAGGACGGCTTATCGTCTTTCATTTTTAAGTCCCAATAACATGACTCAAGGTTAATCTCACTTACAGGAGTAGGATCACTTTCTGAGCATTTCCTCGTAATTGATGGCATTCTCTAACGTTGTTTTGTCAACTACAGATAATTTACCTGCCGTTTTCCACTTATTTTGCATGATTTGAAGTAGAAAGCGAAGTCCTCGCACGGCATTTGCATCCCAATTGGTTGTGGCAAGTTGTTACACACGCAATACATTGCATCACCCACCAGCTTTGAAAAGAAGATCTCTGAGCAGTGCTTGAAGGCTGCGTGACCCCTTTCTATTTATACCCACAACGAAGTAACCTTCATGTTTCTTGCAAATCCGACAAACTAACGAATAATACTAGAGGGGAAGGAACATGCATGCTTCCTTCTGGCTGAAACATGATTCTTTGTCTTCTATTTTCGTCTATTTTTATTTTCGTAGGATGTTCGAAACCATTCTTGTCAAACGTGACAGGATAAGAAATTTCGGGCGTATAAACTCAACTCACCATCTAACATAAAAAAGGTTAGCCACTTTATATAGCAAATTTTATATTTGACTAATGGGGAAAAGGCTGTGGGGCATATGATACACCACACCAAATTATTTAATGATAAGGATTTGAGTGACTATCGATACACCAATGTAATGTCAATGCACAATAAAAGACTCACTTTCTCTTTCAAAAATCTAGCTAGTTTAGGGTATTTTGAGAAAAGGTTTATAACTTTTTATGTATTGATTTATAACTTTTTATGCATTAGTTTATAACTTTTTACAAATTGATTTTACAATTGTGGTGTAACATATAGAATTAACCTATCAATACATCATCAAATCCTCATCATGAGATAACACAGTGTGTGATACTCCATACTTTCTAAGGAGTACTGCAGAATCCACCCGACCAAATGGAGTGCACATACATGATTGTGTTACAATGTCCTTCTATTTGGCATTCACATGTGACACTAGAAAACATGTCGACTTACAAACTATCATACAATTTAAGATCTTCAAAAACCATAATTCATATGTATTGGTTAGCACTTCAACTGTGTCCTGGAGAGGACACCATTACACCAGACAGCATATTGCAGGATCCAGCAACCTCACTTGTGTCTCACATCTCGTTATCAATGATGTCCCTCATCATCTGTATTGGAATCAGTCCTTCAGTTCGAATAGCATCCTTGTTTGGATCGGGACTAATAAAAAACAGGGTAGGCAGCCCACGAACCTGAAATATATATATATATATATATATATATATATATATATATATGGAAATTCAAGTGTTCATTTAGAAGCTGCCACATCCAAATTTCAAAAGAAAAGGCAAGCCAAAGACCAGCTTCTGTCTAGATCTGCTGCTAGTGGTATATATTACAAGTCCTCCTCTCCCCTCCCCTCCTCTCTCTTTCCCTCCAAAACTCGAACTCAAAAACATACCCTTAAGGTTCTAATCTAGACAAGAATGTAGAAACAACAACCAATAAAATATTGAGGCATGTCAACCATAACATAAATGAAACAGCAATGTGCGATCTAACCATATTTTTTTTCCCCTCTTTTATTGGTTTCACACAATATCCCTCACCCAACTGGTGAGAGATTAATCTTATGAAGTACAATTAGATGCCTAAGTAAATACCTCTCCCGACAGTATTGTTCTTTTCATACTAATTCCTGAGACCGAATCTAGAACCTCATACCCTGAATCCACTTGAACCAACAACTCGTAGGTTTTTCTTTTAAATTAAATCTAACAATTTATCAGGGCTATTGTCTTGAAAAAGCAACAGGATTAATACATCAAAGTTAATGATTAAGTTTCTTAGCCTTTTGCTTTTCTTTTTTAATCTTGCATTTTTATTCTTTTTTGCATAATTACACAAGTCGATTTAATAAAACTTCACAGTTCACATGACTTTAATGCATCTCTACTGGCTGTTGCTAAATGTACACATCGAATATATAAATAGAATAGGTTTGTCACCTGCATGTCACGTGCAAATTCATAATCATCATCTGTATCAACCTTAACAATCATTGCATTTTTCTCGTACTCAACTGCAAGCTGAAAAAAAACAAATAGTAAATATGGGAGGTTACTTTTGATCTTTCAAATCAACTAATCAACACTGACAAACATTGGAAGAAATTCTGTCCTATTAGGCACCACACTCTCAATCAGAACAAGCTGTCCTCATAAATCAAGACAAAGTTTGCAGAGCATGATAATATATAAGGTTTGTATGAAAATAATTGACATTTTTCAGGGAAGGTGTTAGGTACCTAAGTTTTATCAAAAGGTTATAACCAGGTTCAGGAGATTTGCTACATTCTAACAGATGATGAGTAATTGCAGCTAAAATAATGCTCAAGGTGGGACTCATGACTTCAATCATAGATTCTGCATGGCTTAACAATGAGCATAGGGTCTGGCTAGCCATGGCAGCGTGAGGAGCATCCCCAACAAGGAAAACCCAAGGAACAAGTAAGATTGATCCATATATAATAGTGCAGTCACTCTAGGATCTTGAGAACTAGATGACTCATCTCCTGATCTCACATACATGGGAATTTGAACAATAAACGGTTGCAAAGAACTTGGCATATAAAAGTTTGTCAGTGTGGAAAGCAAAAACATATTGCTGAAAATGAAGACTTCCTCTGGGGTCCCAAATCTTTAAAATGGAGGAAAGAAAGTAAACTTGCATTGTAGTAATGCCCTGTCCCAAGGATTTGATCCATGTCCAACCCTTGTTGTTTCTTGGTTTCCAAAGATAAACAGCAAACACTTTTCATGATCATTTAACAAAGTAGCTTGATTTCCCTCCTCTGGCTGTGCTTGAATTTTAGAAGTCCCAAAATGTTTTATAATATGCTTGACTCTCTGTCTAGGTGGGTTGCAATCAGAACCATGATTGGTGGTAGCCTCCATTGCATACCCAGTCAAAGTCCAAATCAGAATTCCTATTTGGATGAGCTTGTCAATGTAGTCAGGAACCCCACTTTGGAATTTGTAGTCTGCAGCAGTGGTGCTAAGAAGCACTAGATTCCCCTCAGTCTTGTTTGATAACTCCTGCAAATCCTGCACTTCTTGCCTGTTCCTGCCACAATTTTGTTCAACAATAGCACTACTACTTTTGGAACCTTTTCCTTGAAACACGATTTTTCCAATTTCCTCCAAAAGCCAAGGCAGTAGCAAATCCAAAAGGTGGGTAGAAATCAGAATAAAAGGTTCAATCCCATGCCCACGTAATTCTAACTTTAGTCCTTTAACAGTAAAGGGAATGGCTCTTGGTGCATGAAAGTCATTGTGTGATAGAAACCACAAATAGAAACTATGAAGTAGAAGGTAATGTATTATTAATCACCCTTAGAAGAGAAAAGCAGTATAAATCTCGCAGTAAATGAGAGAAAATCCTTGAGCACTATAGCAGCTCAACTCTTCCAAGTGCCTAACCAATATTCTGCCTACCCTCTCCTCTCATCCCTCACATATATATAACCCCCCTCATAACAGAATCACATGTATTTCCCTTCCCCACTATCCTATTGCTGACTCAGCAGGTAGTTACACAGAGTGTGCCCTCCTCTCTCGTCTCATAGACCCAACAATTACAATTTAGGCCCAATTCAATTTGGGTACCTAACATTCTGTCCGTGGTAAAATTCATTAACACAGGAGGGTTGAGCTCTCATATACACAATATATGTAACAGAAGCAGAATTAACATTAATGCATTTATGTGAGTTTGTGGTACCTCCTCTAGCATCACTAAGAGACCCTTCAGCTGTAGATGCCGTCCATTTTCTAACCAATTTCTAACCAAGTCCTGTCTTAAAACAGTTCTTGAAAGTTCTGACCCTCCATTTAATATCCCAAAATGAAATGAAGTGTCACTGTATTGATGCATGCTGTTCTTAAAAGGCCAAACTTCCAATTAAGTTCACCTCTATGAGTATCTCCTCCTCCAAGGAACCTGGGAATATCCATGCATTCCCAATCCCTCAAATTTCTTCACCAACCACAAATGATCTAGCCCAAATTCCAAAGGTATCAACAGCAGCTTCAGTGTTGAAAGAAGAATTGTCCAATGCAAATAAAGATGTAACAGGAACAAATGCAACCAGCAAACTAGCTCCATTTCCAATGACGAATTGCACTTTAGTGCTGTTTGGGAGTTGTACAAGATGTTGCTGAGGAGACAAGGAAGTATCTTCATGCAAGCATGGATGTGTGCTCAAACTTTTGAAGCAATGGGACGTGTGAGTCTTCTGCATAACCCTAAATTATATTTATCGCCCAGTGCAAATCCTGATTCTCATTTATAGTTTTTGAAATACCCTTTTTGTAAATACTATTTTTGGCTTGGCCCATTGGGTCCAGCAAATGAATTAACTTCTTAAACACCATCTCTCCCCCATTCTCATGTCTCTCCTCAATTTGGGCAACATTTCTAATCTGAACCTCCTTCCAATTATATTCCATTTTATCCCCCTTAATAATATGGGCTTGGCCCATTAGATCAAAGCACTAACTTGGTTCCTCATGGGCATTATCCGCTTCCACTCCCTTCTCTTGATTCACACAAACCATGGCAGCACTCTCAAATGTCTGCGTGTCTTTTGGGTTCTCAGTCATAGACGACTCGCCAGCTGCCACCTCTGCCGCGGCTGCCACCACCTCCTGCGATTCGAATGTAGCTGTCACCACCACCCTAATTTCCGCAAGCCCTTTTTCCCCTTTTGTCAAAACAATCTCGGGGTTTGGTGATTCTGGCAGTGTACACTTTGCCGGATGGCAAACAAACCCAACCCCCTTTTTAACCACTAACCCATTCTCCCCCTTTTATTTCTACCAACTTTCCTTCGTGCCCCTCGGTTTCACTGAAGTGGGGAAGAACAACCTCTGTTTCATTGCTCGTATAGCAGCCGCTGCATTTCGTTGCCGGCCAAAACAGGGAGCTTCATCTTCCTTTCTTGCTTGCATCATCGTGGTTGCAAACTACTTTGGGACAAGTTCGGCAGCCTGCTATTCCAAGAGGAACGATCCCAGTGGTGCGAATGACCTCTGCACCCGCAAGAATATGGGGAGTCCCGATCATCTTGAGGCTGAGATCGGGATTTCTGGGTCTCTTAACGAAAAAGGGAGGATTGCGGTTCCCTTTCCCATCTGGAACCCCTATTCGATTGGTCACTTGGATTCGCCCAGCAATGAGTCCTCCTTGGTGGCGTCCTTTCTCAAGGCCGAGCTCGCCTCCGATCCCTTATGAGCAAGGTAGCTAAGATCGAGATCTTACGTAGGATCGGAAGAGGGATGTAAAATCGTAAAACGTTGAATCGTAACACGGATCGTAAGATCCCACCAAAATATAAAAATTACATTTATATAAAAATATATACCACATAACATAATATAAATTAGTAAATAAGTCACAATTAACATAACTAATTAAAACTCCATATTATATAAATAATATTTACAAATTAATTATTTTTTTTTAAAAAATAAACCATATAAATCTACCCTTGAGCTCAAACTCCCAATTACTATTTTTTCTTGAGCTGATATAAATTAATAATATGGGCCAACATTAAGCATCTCCTTTCTTTAACAGAGTAACAGCCCAAAAGCCCAAATAACAACAAAGAAAGAATAAAAAAATTAGAATAAATGGAAGACAAAAATAGAGGAAGCTTCTCGTAGGCTAGACTGAGTTTGAGAGTGAGGGACTTTGGTGGCATCCAGTAACAGGGAGAAAGGGAGATCATGTGCAAGCGGACATGGAGCGAGCAGTTGCAGTTCAAAGCGCCAGAGGATGGAGATGGTTTTGCCGGTTTGTGTGTCGAGGGTGTTGTCATGCGAAGTCAACGTCGATGTCGGGACAGAAGAGAGCTCGTGCGCGGCCGAGCTCGGAGCTGAGAGAAGGGAGAGAAGAGTGGCGGCCGACGGTGGCTGTGAACCACACCAGAGAGCCTCGAGCGCTGGCGATCTATTTGTGGCGGCAGTCGTCGAGCAGAGAGAAGAGAGGAGGGCTGGAGGAGTTGTGGACAGAGATCGAGACTCGAGAGAGAATGAGGAGTTTAGGAGCGCCCGGCTCGTGAAGATCGCCCGATTCCAGCGCTTTCACGATCTTCCCCGGCGATCCCACGACGAGGTAGCAGCGTGAGCCCAGAGGTGGAATCAGGATTGCTAAGGGTTGCTGGGAGCGTAGGATCGTGCGATTTCACGATCTTCCATGCGATCCTAGCTACCTTGCTTATGAGTCGCATCATTTGTTCTAGCATCTTCTCCATGTTCTCCAATCGGCTCCCCATAGTAGCTTCTAAGTAGAAAGACCCCACAACTCTAGGAAAGAGCTTTGATACCAAATAATAGAAACTAGAAATAGGAAGAACATAAATGGAAGAAACTGTGCTATATTGCACTTGATAGAGAATTGGCTCAGTAAGAAAATGCTGTGTACAAGAGAGAAAACGAGCATTATAGCACTTCTACTCTCCCAAGTACCTTGCCAATATTCTGCCTACCCTCTCCTCTAATCCCTTGAATACATATAACCCCCTTATAACAGAATCACATGTATTTCCCTTCCCCACTATCCTATTGCTGACTCAGCAAGTAGATACATAGAGTGTGCCCCTCCTCTCTCATCTCCAAGACCAAACAATTACAATTTAGGCCCAAGTTACAATCCAAGTACCTAACACCTTGTCTTTCTTTGACTTTCAATTCTAGCATACACATGAGCTAATCCCCTCACCTAAAGGGAAAAAAGACTGAAGCCTCCTTTGTGCTTTTTAGGACTTTGTCTTTTCCCTTCTCTTGGATGTTTGACAAAAGCTTCAAAAACTACGTGTAATTCTTGCTTACAAAAGTTTCACCAGTACCAACAGGTAGATGAAACTATATCTGTCAATGTATTTATTTGTCTGTACAACACATTATCAAACACTTAAGATAATTACACAAGTAAAATATGAACAATTAATATACGATGGCATGTTTCAGCCATCTTAAGAATAGTTTCTGACTGTTATTGATCATACTGCATTAGGTGCAGAAAAAATGAGAAATTGGTTCTGGTCTTTTCAGATTCAAATTTGAAGATCCTCAAATTATTATGATGCATTCAAACGTCAAATTATTTCATTATTGCAGCCATGAGAATTCCAAAGGGGTATATGAATAAAGTTTCCTAGGAAATTATGACTGCAAAGTGGTAAGAATAGAGTTAAAAACTCAAATGAAACTGATTATAAGGCTTGCACAGCCCAGTTTTAGGCACTGAAAATAAGAGAAGATCATGCCCAATGTGGGTACAGGTCTTGACATTATAAAGAATCAAATAGTGACGATAATACAAAGGGTATAAATACACTTAAACACAATAAACATGTGTTTAATACATATTCTTAACAGATATTGACTGATTCATCCTCATTTAATAACAATCATAGAAGCTCCTTCAAATAGTGCTCAAGAACATGCTTGAATATATTAAGTTATTTTTTACATCATCCTGAAAATAGATAAATCCAGCACATGACACAAGCCCCAGACCTAAGCACATTTAGCATGCAGCTGAAATTCCAATATCTAATACAAATGCACTAATGGGCAACAAAAAATATTTCAGAACATTTGTAGAAGTAATGAAAACAACTTACCCAGCCTGGTCATATGGAGAAGGCACTAAAACGCAAAGATAGTTATTAAAATATTAATCACTTCTGTCAGAACTTTTGCACTTAAACTAATGTTTGTCGTTAATTTCATCCTTACAAGGCTTGTATAGCCAAATTTTAGACTCTTTGAATTACTAATCATTTTAAAACTATAGAGGCTCCTTCAAATACTGTTCCATAGCAAAAAGTACACCATATGTCTTTATTTTGTCACCGATCAGCTCTAACCAAATAGACTGTCCAACAAAGGGAATCCCCTAAACTTGGGGTGAAGGGATATGAATAAGATTTGAAATACCTTGTCATACCAGATAGTTAAGACCCAATGTTATACCTTCCACTAGCATTCAATTACTACATTTGCAATAATAGCTAGTTTCTGCAAATAACCGAGTTTAATTGTGTCAAAAATTGAATTTCCAAGTTTGCAAACCAGATATGGCCATGTGTGAAGAACACTGTTTGTTAAAAATGTTATTGCAATAAATACACCATATTCTGTTAACAATCAGCCAAACCAAATAGACTGGCCAAGGCACACAAACATGATTTCAAATTCATTGGCACACTGGATTCTAATAATGAACTAAACAATTTCATGAAACTAAATCTATTCAAATACCAAATGAATTATCACTTCCATTAACATTCAATTAATGCAATAACTGTTAACATCCAATTTAATCTAATTAATACCACTAAATCTTCAAAATGATTAAAAACTCAAAATGATAACACTGTCTGAGGCCATTAAATAACAGAAAAAGTTAACTTAAAACAAACATTTTTCCTGATTGGAAATTGAAACCAACATCAGATAGAGCATTCAAGGATAGACCAAATCAACACATTTCCATAGTCAAACCAGAGCAAGAGTTAGTTAAGTGTTTTCCTTATCAATTAAACCAGTACCATTTCAAGTTCTTGAGCCATTAAGATGCATGGTCCACACCATGTTGCAAAGAAATCAATAATAAGAGGCACAGTTCTTTCTCCCTTCACCAGCTCTTGGACTTCCTGAGCTGACAACTTTTTCTGCAAACTCAAAATAACATAAAATGACATTATTACTAGTTACTACGGCATCAAACTTACAATTAGTCCATTTTTTTTTTCAGGAGGAAAAAAAAAAAAAACAGAGCATAAACACTGAAAACCAAAACCAGCAATTAAAGACAAAGAAAAAGTAAAAAAAAAAAAAGTTTCTTCTTTTTCCTGTTCTATATCTCCTACACTTGTACTGCAGGAGTAGGAAGCTAAAGGGAAACAGATGAGAAAAAAAATAGAAAGACGCATAAATTGAGAAATGTTTACAGTTAACAAAAGCTCAGCAAGAGAAAACAGCTATAACACATGAATTTGAACCTTTTTTTTCAGTATATACCCCCAATTCGCTCCCTGATGAAAAAAACAAGGTACAATATAGTCCCTCAAGATCCAAAGTCTACTCGGACCTCTCAGCATTCAAAATGTGGGAAACTTTTTGTCCCTATGAAGAAAAATGTTGCTCCCTTTGTTTGTCAAAATTTTTCAGATTTTTTTGTCTTAAAATATTTATCCCTTTGATTATCATATAACGGAAGGCGGAAGCATTTTGTTTTAAATTATTTTGTTTTAAATAATTAGCACTCTGAGTAGACTTTCAAATCCTGAGTAATGATTTTGAAACTGGGGATTTTATCCTTCTTTTATTATAACTTTTTTATTACATGGACTCATAAAAGTGAAGACCAAGCCAACAATTAGAAACAGAAAAAAAAAAAAAAAAAATCTTCCTGTTCAGTATCTCCTAAATATCTGCTGTAGGAAGCTAAAAGGAAACAGATGAGGTTACAAAAAAGTGACCCATAAATTGGAAAAAAAAAAATGTTATGGTTAACAGCTAGAGGAAACGGTTATAACACATGAATATAAACTCTCTCTCTTTTTTTTTTTTTTTTGGCTGCATAGGACCCATAAAAGGGGAAAAAGAAAACAGACCCAGAAATAATAACATGATAAAAATTGAATTGTTAGATGTGGCATACCACAAGGTAGTCTTCTCTGACGTATTTTCCTTGGGGTGGCTTGCAAAGCAACTTTCTGGGCAGTGTGTAGAGTGAAAGAGGCCTATTGCTGGTGTGTGTAGTTGTGAAGAAAGGACAGCGTTGTTGTTGGGTTACGGAAAATGAGGGGTTAGATAGAGAAACGCAGAGTGGTTTGGAAGTTAATGCTGAGACGGGTGAGAGTGTGGCCACGATGTGATGATGAGGAGCATGATGGCTATGGAGAAGAGCCATTGTTGTCTTGGGGGAGAAAGAGTGTGTGTGTTGGTTGGGACCTTGGAAGGAAAAAGAGGGGTTTTGTATTCTGTCATGGGGGTTTACCATATCCACTTCAGATTTTAGAATTTAGAACAGGGTCTTGGTAAATGACAAAATGGCAAAATCTAATTAAGGGAGACAGTAATTTATTAAATTATTTATGGGTATTCGATGTAATTTTATCATTCTAAATTGAAAATTAGATAGGCGAAACACTGTTGTTATTTTTTTAAATAAATGAAAAAAGGCCCCAAGTGTTTTTGTTATTTTCATATTTTAATAGAAAAATTTAGACAAAACACCAAAAATTGTCCTTCGAAAATTTCACGCCAACCAAATTGGTCTCTGCAAAAAGAAAAAAAAAAAAAACTCTTAAATTGAATCTTCTCAAATTTAAACGTCTACCAAGTTAGTCCCTCTGTTAACATCACTAACGGAACATACTTACGTGTCCATTAGTGTGCTTTTAGAATCACCTTCTTCATCTCCCTTATTCTTCATCGATGAAAAACCAGAAATCCCATTTCTGAAAGTTAAACTCTTGCCCCAATCTCCATTTCTGAAAAACCAGGGACTAATTTGACTCATTTTGAAAGTTATGAATTAAAATGACTCATAAGAATAGGTCAAAGATTAGAGTCTCTTTTGGATAAACAGTTTATTTAGGGTACGTTTGTTTCACATTTGAAAAAAGTGATTATGAAAGCTAAATTTATATATAATTGAAAAAGCTAAATACTAATTTTTTTTGAAATTTTTATTATTTTTTAAAAATTGTCCAAAGATACAAAAAGTGATTTTTTTGGGGGAAAAAAGTGATTATTTACCCAAATAATCAGAAACAAATGCACCCTTAAGCACTTGTACAAAAGTGATTTTTAAAAAATAACTTATGAATAAATTATTTTATATTCAAATATATAATAATAAAAGTGATTGTTTTTAATGTTTTTGGGATGTTTTTCTTAAAAAATATGTATTTTAAATTTTCAAAAAAAAAACTAAAAATGACTTTTAGAAAAGTAATAAACTGTTTAGCCAAGCATAACAAAAAGTAAAATCATCACTTTTGACTTCCAGAAAATTAAAAAAAGTCATGACTTATACTATCCAAACAAACCTTAAAATAAACAATAATTCAAAAATGAATAGAGTTCATTCCATCCAATTTTATCATATTGCTCTATTTTTCTTCTCTCTCTCAAATGGGGGGAATGGAATGGAATGCAGATTACTCCAAACAATAGAATGAAATAATTATACCACTCTTTTCCACTAAATTTTATTTCGCTTTATTCATTTCCACTACTTATCACTAATTCAAACACAAAATAGATTGAATAAAGGAGTCAAAGTGGACTCATACAGAGGAAGAGGGAGAACAAAAGTTTAGAGAGGCATAAAAAACTTAACAAGCCACCATCACTTCCTCCATTATTAGTCATCATCATCTTTTTGATCAAGCCATCATTGTGCCGTGACCATGTGTGGGTATGCGTTTGTAGGGTTGTGCAGTCTTTCTCTAATAAAACCATATAATTTCTTGGGTCTTAATTGTTTTTTCCTTTTCGCTTGTTTTTGGGTCATGTAATTTCATTTATCTTAATATTAGAATTTGGTTTCCTGTGGCCAATCTTGATCTTTTCCTTTTTACATTTCATATCGCTTTTTTAGTTTTATATTTTTTTTTGTGGTTTTTATGCTTTTTTTGTTTGACTTTGAGTGGTATATGATGAATAATGAGCTGCACTTTTCTTGATTATTTCTGGACTTTCTTTGTTTTAGCAAAAATAAAATAAAATTGTTTGGATAAATTTTTTTTAAGTTTTTGGAACCCAACTTGTATGATGATAATAATGTTTATAATATTATTTTAAAATTTTATCAATCATTTCTTGATTCTATCAAATTAGCATTCTACATCATCTATCATATCTTGTATCTGCGAAACAACTTTTGATGTTAATATATGTTTTATTATCCTCAAGTTTCACAAGAGTTGTTAAGGTTTATTGTATAACTCATATAATCTTAAATCATGTTCAAGAGTGGAATTTAATTTCTTTATAAAATAATTTTTAAAATAAAATTAATCGATACTCTTATATTTATTCCATGCAATAACTTATAATGTTGATGCATAACCCACCATCCATTAAAAACAATTGGTGGCAACTTTTAAATTTATTTTTTCCAAATTTTTTTTTATCATTTTGTTATATCACCCTCCAAGAATGTTGTGACATGTGTCTTTCTAAACCTTTCTCAGTGTCCTTCTACTCTTTGAGCAAGTAATAGGTTCCTTTATTACTTTTCAACATTCTTGAGTTCCTTCATTTCTTTGATTGTTCTTTGATCGAGCATATCACATTGAAGATTTTTTGCTTGAGAAGATATTTCTACTTGGTATTCTTATGATGCCGTCGTTTTTGAGAAATCATTCAAGAAACACATTAGTCTAATACCAAGTTTTTTAAATATTTGTTAATCATCAAAACCAAGATTTATAGGCATTCAAAGCTCATGATTGTGGCATTAAGTTTGAAAGTAGTAGAGTCAACACAACAGATATTGCTTATTTTTCTTTTCTAATGACAAAAAGTATTGATGGTACAAGAAAATTTGGGAAGGTGGTTGAATCAAGTTCTTGGTCACTTAAATTTTTTCCAGCATTCAAGACATTAGGTTTCTATGAGATGATTAATAGATTTCTAGTGAGGTTATGCTAGAAAATCCTAATAAAAAGGATAGAGCAAAAACAAAATATCAGAGCAAGATAATTAAGCAATTAGATTAAATAAACTCAGTTCCAATAAAAAAAACAAAATGGAAAATATAAATAATAAGGAATAGACAAGTTTGCACAAGTATTTATCCTAGTTCGATCTCTATCGACTTGTAGTCAACGTTTAGTCCACATTATCTATGGGATTTTATCTACCATTATTGAGTATTCTTTTACAAATAAGCTACTCCTTGTTTACGCATACAAAGCTCAATCTTGAGCTTACAACCTACCAACCTAGAAACCTTTGTAGTTGGATTTTTGTCACACTTGTGTATATTACAAGATTTGAACTCAAGTTTCATTCATTTGATTTTACAAAGAATCATAGTATAAGAGAGAAGAGAAGAATACGTACAACTAGATTTTGTTCACAAATAAGGTAATTACTAATATAAGACTAACACACACACACAAACACACACACACACACACACACACACACACACTCATAGATATATAGACTAAGGTAATGAAGAATGTTTCCTTGCTCTAATTTTGATTTTGGACCATTGCTATAGCTTCCAATATTTGAGGAAGAGTCGGTTTTGTTGCTGTAAGGTTGGCAGGAATTGATGTTCCATCTTTTGTTGAGATTTTTAGAGTCTAATCATCCAAAAACTCTTTGAATTGTACCTTTGGTGAGTGTTTGTTTCCAAGATTTTGGTGTTTAGATTTGCATGTTATTAAACTTGTTTTTGGGTTCATTATAGTCTAAGCTTGAATTTTTTTAATTCCATTTTAGGTACTAGAGGAGCAAGAATCAACTGAAGTACATAATTATGCATGTTGGAGTGCTAGCACTTAAGCACCTAGAAACCCAGCGCTTAAAAGCTTGCAACTTATTAGACTTAGCATTTTTTTTTTTATTCTAGTGCTTAAGTGTAACACCCTAATATTTAACCTAACACACCTAGGATGTATTGAGATTAATTATTAGTTATTACTCTTTTGTTTCATTCTTTAACTTCATTTTATCAAAATACTTAGAGAAAAATATGGGAAATTTTTTTTTTGAAACATAAAACAAAATGTGAGCTGCGCATGCTAACATAAACCGAACATTAAGTACCATAAAAGTAAACAGGGAAATATAGATCATGCATGTGCATGTTTAAAACACAACATTCATGAACAAGAAACACAATTATATTACATATCACAACATAGCATGGTTCATAATACACTAGAAATATAATAAGCAGAGTCATACCCATACATAGTGGGCTGAGCTTTCGATACATAAGTAAATAATAGGAAGAAATACAAGAAAGAAGAAAATAAATGGAACACAAAAACACTAGATGCCAACTACAGCTCCCCCTCACTAGTCCTACAAGTGCTCAAAACTAAAGTCACCCTTAATAAAAGATGCAACATAAAAAGGGGATCCTCGTGAATAACTAGGGCACTCAAACGGGTCCTCCATCAAGTTCTACTAGTGATGTTAATCCTCTGACGAAGGGAGCATATACCCAATAAACTGGGCAAGCTCCTTGGGTGTATGCAGGCAGAATAGGGGATGAACATGGCCACCACGGTGCGGACGCATCTCCGATCATCGGGCTAGTGTAACACCCTAATTCTTAACTCAACTTTCTAGAACACATTAGGTTAATTATTAGGTTATTACTTCTCAGTCTTATCATTTTATTAAAATACTTAGCGGAAATTACGGGTAAATTTTTTTTCGAAAATATAAATCAAAGTGAGAGCCACGTTCTTATCTAACGAGTGACATAAATATCAATCATAAGGAAACACAAGAACTAAAGCAAGTAACAATAGAACAACGATCATAACAACAAAGGAAACATTTCATTAATAATATAGTTACGATACATAGTAGTCACGCCCTTATAGAAATGGGCGGAGCTTGTAATACAGGAGAAAAGCAAATACAATAGAAACAAGAAAGCGTAGATAAACCACAACTACCCGAGTGCACCTAGAATGGATAATCTCAAGACAAAAGAAGGTTTATCCTATCTATGTGAGAGTGTGTGCACTAGCCCTCCCCTAAGACATCTGCTACTAGAACTCGGGAAAAGGTGGAGTGTAACCGATCCATGGATGCATAGCGGCAAGAGTAGGCATACGGGAAGACTAGGCGTGAGCTCCTTGATAGGGGCGCCTCTCGACTCGCCTAGCCAATCTCAGTTGTGTAACAATCTCCTCACTCACATCTCGCACGAACTAAGGTGTAGGAGCAGAGCTCTCGCTATACATATGCGTTGACGGGTCCTCGGAAGGGTCGTCCTCCGAACCAAGAGACTGAGGCATGTAGTCCTGGAAGTCTTGAGGCATCGAACCACTAGAGTAAATTTGCAAAATCCTCTTGTCTCGCATCCGGGTGCCCTAAAAAACCATCGCATAGTTGTAGGGTGACATCGGGGAGAAACGGTAGCTCTGTACAGGGTGTGCAAAGGGGCGTCCAATGAACATGAACACTGGCACGGTGCACTGCCCCTCAAAATGGTATGATCCATGATCCGGATCAAAGTGAACTTCCCAAGTCGGCGTGTCGACAAAAACCACGAACATCGTCATCGCTCTTTGAAGATGTGACGGAAGAAAGAGGAAGAAGAGAAAGGAGTGAGAATTCTTACTAAAGAATCTCAATAGAAGTCTCCTATCCTAGGGTTACATCGTTCACATCCTCAGGAACCTTGGATTTAATCATAAAAGGTGTACATATATAAAAGATTCATTATTAGAGTTTTATAAAACCAATTATCCAAGGTTCATTCCTTTTAGCATGCATCTTGATGTTATGAATGCAATATACTAAAACATGAATGCATGGCAATGCCTCAAACAAACATCTCAAGAATCACAACTTCAAGAAAGCACACAAGTGGCATAAAAGGGCATATGACTTTCAAGTGGATCTTTCCTCAACTTCGTGACATCAATCATGGTACTTCAACATAATAAGGCCACCCTAAAATAACTAGATTATGAGCTCATACCTCAGCTAGTCGTCACTAGCTCTTACTTATTATCTAAATAAGCGAAACATAATAAAAATAATCCCGACTATGCAAGTACGGGTAGGGGGCTAGGGATCACCTCTCTTAGGATATACCCTCTTTGAAACGCTTTGCGGGCATCAAGCCACGACAATTTGTCCACTTTGGTAGGCTGCATCTACTCATACCCTCACGGATTTGTCTCCCCTGGGGGTGCTCGGCCGAACCGGTGTCACCTAGGGTTTTCAACTCATGTGGTACTTTAAAACATTTCTTTAACCCTTTTAGGTTTGATGGAAATTCGGCAGCATGACAGCTGTTAAACCGAATTTCCTTCGAACCGAAACTTATGCCACAAGCTCTTCACACAACATATTCTTCATTTAAACCTCATGCCATAATAAACTTCATATCTTAAACAATCATTCCCTCATGCATCATAAACATCTCAACATGTTATAGCATCATATAAACATCATAGCATTAACGATTTCTTAATGTCTTATGCATTGACCCTTAAAGTCCTTAACTCACTGTCTAAGTTATAAATCATCACACTTAATCTCTCGGGTACCTATAGGCTCATATCTAAGTATTCCTCACTCAACACTATGATCACAAACATCTCTAAACCTCAAGAATACAAAATCTAAAATTCTAACTTTACGAGTACCTAGGAGTCACAACAATGACCCTTTCTAAATCCGGTTTGCTCCTAAGGCATCAAGATCAAGTCCTACACCATTTATGAGTCATTCCTACACATTTAAACTAATTTAAATCTATGATTATCATTTCTAAACCTTGCTGGACAGAATCCAGAAAAATCAATTACTAAGGGATCTAGCACTCTCAAATAAATTCTTTTCTAGTTACTAACTTTTCTAATCCTTCACATATGAGTTCTAACATTAAATATACTCAAACATACTCATATTATCATCATCAAACAGCACATACAGTAGTCATGAAATGGCAAGCCAGAACCGAAAATACATCTCCATACAAAGGTATAAAACTTGGTTTCTAAAGCACATAAAATACTAGTTTCTCTTAGAACCTTTTCAAGACTCTCAAAGCTCATTTATAAACATTTTTATCATCTAAAATCATCAAAATATTTGAAAGGGCAGTAGCTAAATAAAATTTATCTCAAGAGGTCCTAAATTCACAAAACTTTGTTCTAGACATTTCTTGTACTCATATAAGCTTAGAAAAATTATGAAACATAGATTTTAATACTTGTAACAAACCAAACCTCTTAAGGCCGAAAATCAAAGACCAAAGAACACATATTTACAAGTCTTTGTTTGAGACAATAATGGGTAAATCCATGAGCTCTAGATCCCTTAAGTTATGACATAAAAGTAAATATGCAATGCACTTTATTTTAGTCTTTATTTAGAGGTGAGGACATAAAGTAAATATGCTATGCAACTCTTTATTATCTTTAGAAATTTAGTGAGAACATAAACATAAATATGGAAATGTAAGTTCATTCTTTAACCTTGAGCATTTAGTGATGACATAAAATATAAACATGAATGTAAAGTCTTTTATCTTAACTTAGAGCTCATATGAGACTTTTCAAAGAGAACAACAAATTTCAACCTAACACTTATCTCATCACAAAGAGGGCTTTAAAGTTCTTGAACCAAGCTCTCAAGGGAACTATAGGGTTCTTGAACATCATCATCAAGCTCAAAAGAAACAAACTTTCAAAGAACATAAAACCTCAAATAAAAGGAAACCAAAATTGAAACCTTGTGAGGAAGAAAGACAAGGAAAACCGAAACCATTAGCAAGAAAAAGTAAAGGTGTTCTTGAGCTAAAATCATTTTGAGTTAGAAACTAAAGATGAAACTTAAAGAAAATAAAAACTCAAGCTATAGAGGTTCCTTTAAGATGAACACAAGGTCATCATCTAGAAACTCTCATCATCAAGCTATCATGCTCATAAGCAAGGCCTCATGGCCGAAATGGAGAGGAAGGAAAACAAAAGAAAGTTTCAAAAAGAAATCCAAGAGAAAGCTAGATAAAAACTCATTTTCAAGAAAAACAAGTTTAGAAAACACTCCTACCTATAATGAAGATAAAAAGCTTGGTCTTTGAAAAGGAAATGAGATGAACAACTCCTCCTTGAGGGTTGATGATGATTCGGCCAGGGGGGTGGAGAGGTAGGAGATGTGTTTTGAGTAAGGTTGTGTTTGAGGTTGAGAGTTTGAGAGGTTTGATGGTGGTTCAAGGTTGTGAGGTGGTGTTTAAAGGTTATGGGATGGTGATGAGATGAAGATATGAAGAGGATGAAGATGAAGATGAAGAGAGAACTCTCTTGAAACTTGAGAGAAAAAGAAAGGAAACTCAGGAAAGCTTAGAAAACTAAAAGTTTGCAAATGAGCTAAAGTGTTTGCAAGTTCTTCTAATGCACCTATTTATAGAAAAACAAAACAATTGAGGCTCACTCAAGGAGGTCTTGTCGTAGCAAATGGAAGGGAAAATGAAGAGAAAATATCTCTTACACAATGTCATTCAAGCATGGTTTGAAGTATGGAAGTTATGATACAAGGCATGGCTTCAAGTAAGGTTATTTGAGTGAATTTCCTATCAATTTTGAATGAAATAATTCTTCTAGAAGCTAGGCATGGCTGGCTGTTTTTGGGCCACAAATAAATGAGGAAAAAATAGCCTAAATTCATTTAGTTATTCACTTGGAAAATCAAGCATGGTGGAAAGTATGACAAGGTATGGTGAGTATGACTTGAGGTATGACTTTGGAGTGTCAAAAATTTGAGAATGTGATGAATATGGGGGGGAAAGCATTCGGCCAGAATGCTACAACAGAGAGGGAGGAAAATTGCTTCATGTAATTGTGTGTTAATGATAGGTTTGAATGTGTATTAGTTTAGGTACAAGGTTAGGAGTTATTAAGCATGAGTTTAGGTAAGTAAGAATGAGGTTTAGGAGTTTTATGAAAAGGTTAAGGAGTGCTCATACACATTTAGAGAGTTTAAAATTCATTTTATGAGTAAACAAGGTAGACAAATTTCCATGATTTAAGGAATTGGAAAGAGAAAATACTATTCAAGATTCCATGACTAGAAATCTTGAATTTAAAATAGGATTTCAAGTTGTAATTAAGCATTATTAGGTTCTAATCAACTTTAATAAATTATTTTGACTCAAGATTAATTATGGAAATTAATTAATCTTCGATTAGAGCCAAATATTACTTAGGTTTGCTTAATCACGCGATTAAGCTCAAAAACACAAAACTAGGGGCAAAATCATAATTTTGCACTAATTTCGCTCGGGGCCTCCGGGACCAAAACTAAAGTCACAGAATACATAAAAATGTCTTTTAAAACCATCTGGAGAAGTTTTGGGTTCATCCGACACTTGCAAACGGGTAAAACACCATAGGAGTGTCTTGGTCATTTTGACCCGAAAACTCGAAAAATGAGATTTTCGATCCCGGAAAGGTACACAAGCCAACTAATCCCCTTCCAGCATCGAGTTTGACCTTCGAGTACTGCCAGATCGGCTTTCCTCGAATTCCGGGCCGAAAATGACCTCAGGGGCATTTTGGTCATTTTCACTCTATCAGAAAATCGGGGCGTTACAGCTAGCCTAGGCTGGGTCATCGTGTCCTCGCTGCCTCTACCTACATCCATGGGTGCCGCAGGTGCAGAACCCTTTGAGTAGATGTGTGTATGGGAGTCCTCAATAGGTCGGTCTTTGAACGCCTCGTACGGGGTACGTACTCGGGGTAATCGCGAACTGCCGAAGCGGTGGGGCGAGCACGTCGAATCTGCTCATCGTGGGGTTGAGTGCGCTCAAAGATTAGATCATCACCATAGGGGGAAGTGGGAGGAAACATGAAGCTGGAAACCAGGTAGGCGAAGAGGCGTCCCATGTATGTAAAAATACGTACTGCACAGCGACCCTCGAGTGGTACGAACGGTGGTCTGGGTTGTAGTGCACCTCCCATACCAGGCTGTTAATGAAGATCACGAATGAAACCATCATCCTCTGAAGATGTAACAAAAATAAAGAAAGATGGAGGGAGTGAGAATCTTAATAAAGAATCTCAATAGGGAAATCCTCATATCTTAGTGTCATCGTCTATGTCTCCAGGAACCTTGGTTTATTATTTAAAAGGTGAGCATGCATAAGGTTCATTATTAGGTTTTAAACATAACTATCTAAGGTTCATTCATTTTAGGATGAATCTTGATGTTATGAATGCAGCATATCATAATATGGATATATGACAAAAACATTATGCAATTATCACTTGAATATATCATAAAAAAAAAAAACATACTCATATAAGTGGCATAAAGAGGCATATAACTTTCATGTAAACTCATTCTCTTTTCTTTTGCTTAAGTGACATTCCTTTCATCATTTTTTATCTCATAGGGCCACCATGATAATTTCTCTCCTTTGAGAGTTTCTAGATTATGAGCTCACACCTAACTAGTCGTCACTAGTTTTTGCTTATCCTAAGACAAGTATAAATATATCCCGACTCCTAGAGTGCGGGCTAGGGGGCTTAAGGATCACCTATCATAACCTTTAATTTGAGGAGTCTATAGGGTCATTTCCTTTTGTGAATCACCTCTCATAACCTATAATTCGGGGAGTCTAGAGGGTCATTTCCACATAGCTTATGTCACTTAATTCTTTTAGCAGATCACCCCTCATAACCTTTAATTCGGGGAGTCGAGGGGATCATTTCCATATATCATTATATCACTTTAAATCTCATCTCATGTCATGGAATAACACATGCATTTCAACATCAATTCATGAATTTGATAAGCTATTAAAGCCATGTAAACACTTTCTCGTAGCACATACATCAGCACATAAAGATCTCCATTCCTTTTGTAAAATAAACATGCTCCTAACCAGTATGCCGGAATCAGGGACTGGGCTCAGCTAATGCATATGCTATGCTCACAGCAACTCATAAATAAACATATATTCATTTGAAACTCTAACTCTCATTACCTCCTCTATCTTACAGTATCTTATGCTTTTGATCCTTACGGTTCTTAATCTTATGATCCAGCTAACCTAACATCCGATATACATCTTTTATGCACCTAAGGGATCACATCTAATAATTCTCACTAGTTTTTATGCTTATGGTTAATACCAAATAGCCTTAGGCAGCTTGGGCAGAATTTCTATATTTCAATTACGGGTGTCTAGGAGTCATGTCTTTGACCCTTTCTAAGTTTCGGTTTCTCCTAAGGTACTAATACTAATTATTACTACCTTTAGGAGTTAATCCTACATTTCTAAACACTTCTAAAACAATTTTATCACTGACCTAATCATCTTAATGCAGTAGCCAAAATCTTGATTTCTAAGGGTTCTAAAACTCACATTCTTGGTCCTTTCTAGTTACTAGTTTTTCTTAACACTCATAAAATAATTTTTGCTTAAATTAATCATAATTTTTACACATTCAAATATATTAAAACAACATCATACAACAACCATTAACAAGACAGCAGCCGAAATGTTTATCTCAAACAACACATGAAAATCACATTTCTAATGCATATAAGTTACTAGTTTCCATTGGAATCATTTTAGGACCTCAAAAACTCTTTTAGAAACCAATTTATTTCATTAGAATCATAAATATCTACCACTAAGGCAGTAGCTATTCTAAATCATTCATAAATGAGATTTAAATCATAATATCATACTCATAGCATTCTATGAGCTTACCTATGCTTAAGAAAATCTTAACACATAGTTTGTTGGCCTTTGTGACTAAATGAAGCTTATGCTAAGTTCATCATCATCATATGGCTGAATCTAGCATCCTTAGAATGCTTCCATTGTCCAAACTTTACTTGAGATAAAAAGGGCAAGTCTTTGAGCTTTAGGATCTTTAGATGATGACAAAAATAAGCATGCTATGCACTTCAGTTTATTCTCCATTATAAAAGTAAAGTAAGAGCTTAAAAATAAATATGAGATGCAAGTTCATTTTTATCTTTAAAGTTTAGGTGATCACTCAAAATATAAACATGTAATGCAAAGCTTGAAATTTAAACATGAGAATGCAAGTTCATTTATTTATTCTTGAGATTTTAGTGATGACATTGAAAAGTAAACATGATATGCAAAGCATAAACTTAAACATGGATGCAAGTTCATTTTTATCTTTACTAGAGCTCATACAAGACTTTAAAGGAACACATCCTCAATCCCAAGCTTATCTTAACAAGACAAAGTGAGCTTCAGAGTTCTTTGTACCAAGGTTTTCAAAGAAACCTTATGGTGTGAACATCATTATCAAGTTCAAGCAAATGAATCAAGAGAATAAACCAAGTAATAAACTCTCTTTGAGAACCAAAAAGAAAACAACAAAAAGGAAGAAGGAAATCGAAATGCTCTTAGGCCCAAAGGCCAAGTTTCAAGCTTTAGAAGTTACTCAAGTGATAATCTCATGATCACCATCATAAATACTCATCATCAAGCCAACATTTTCTTTTAAAACAAGGCTCCATGGCCGAAAAAGAAAAGAGATGTAAGAGCTTGAACCAAGAGAAACTAAAACTTGTTCATAAACAAAACATCAAGTAAAAGATAAAGCTTTTTTTAAAAAAAACAAACCGCTACCAAGTGGTGTTTCTTTGTTGGAAGGAAAAAGAGCTTGCTCTTGTAAAAAAATGAGAAGAAAAATTCTTCTCCAAAGGGTGATGAAGGTTCGGCCAAGGGGGGAGAAAAAGGGAAGAAATGTTTTTGTGTGAGCTTTGTGTGTAAGGATGAAAGCTTAGGTGTTTGGATGATGATTTATGGTGGTTGTGTGGTGGTTTAAGGTTGCAAGAGGGTGGTTCTTGAGGAAGATGAAGAATATGAGAGAAAAGAGAACTCTTGAGTTCTTTGAGGAAAAGAAAGAAAACTTAGATGAACTTCTTAAGACAACAACTAGAAAATGAGCAAATGGAACCAAGTTCTCTTAAGATAGGTATTTATAGAAAATTGAAACATGAAGAGGTAAAATGGAGGGGGAGGCTGTGGACATATGCAGCCATGGGGGAGAGAAAATATCTCTTCCAAATGGTCATTCAAAGATAAGGCTAGGTATGGTTCAAAGCATGGTTTAAGGCATGGCTTAAAGCATGGTTGTTTGTGTGTAAAATAAATCAACATGTGATGAATGTGGGAAGGAGTGGCTTTGGTTCTATATAACCAAGGGGGAGGAAAATGTTTCATCTAATTGTTGTTTAGAGGTGTGTTTAGGCGTATCTTTGATTAGGCTTTTGATTAGGAAATGTTTAGGTAAAGTGATGGGTAATTAGAGGTGTCAAGACATAATTAGGTAGTCGTCTTGCTCCATTAGTGAAATCAAAAATCATTTTATAATATAATCATTCACAAATATAATTCCTTAATTTAAGGAATTGAAGAGAGAAAACACTATTCAAGATTTCATGACATGGAATTCTTGACTTCAAGAAAGAGATTTAGGTTTATCTAAGCAATCTTAGATTCTAATTAACCTTAATAAATTATTTTGACTCTAGATTAATCACCAAAATTAATTAATCTTCGATTAAAGCCTAATTTTGCTTAGGTCTCCTTAATTACGTCATTAGGCCTGAAATACACTATTTCAGGGGCAAAATGGTAATTTTGCACAAACACTGCACCCGGACTTAATCAATCATCATTAATCACATATAATTAGCATTCCGAACTCTCAGAAAAGATTCTGGGCTCAAAAGGCACTCAAACCGCGTAAAACGCTATCGGGGTATTTTGGTCATTTTGAGCCGAAAGTTCAGAAAATGAGATTTTCATTTCTGTTATCAATCACAACACTTTTAATCCCCTTCAAACATTGAGTTGACTCTCCAAGGATCACCGGGTCGGCCATCCTTGAATTCCGGGTAACAATGACCTCAGGGGCATTTCGATTATTTACGCTCAAACAGAAATATCAGGGCGTTACATTAAGCATTGGCGACATCAATTTAGAATTCTATTGTGTTTTTAAACATAAAAAGTGGGGATTTTTTAGGCATTTAGAGAGGAAATAGAAGAAGACATCATAGGGGAATGAGAACATACGAAGGACAACAAGAAGATGAGGGATTTAAGACTTGATCACTCCAAATCTTGATTTTACCATGGATTCTTCTTTGCTTTCTTTCTCTATTTTTATTTTTCTTATGATTAACTGAGTTTTTAGCTAGGGGTAAGGAGTATGTCTAATGTGCATTGAATTGTGAATGATTTCTTGATTCTTTGGTGTCGGGATTGATAATTTTAATATTTATCTATTATTATTTTGCAAATTTGTGAGTTTTTTTTCTTATGAATTAGTTTATGGTTTATGCCTGAATTAGGAATTAGTTAAGAGGTATGCCTGATATGCATTAAACCTTACATGATTCTCAAGATTTAGAAATAAATGTTCAAATTGTGGATTGGGCTTTGCACTGGATACCTCTTTTGTAAAAGCATGATTAAGGAATTAACATGTTGATGTGAGAAAAGGGGAAGTGACTTATGAAGAAACCAGAGTCATTTAGCTATAGTCCTTTCATTAATTTTTCAATTCTCAATTCATATATTTCATATTATTATAATAGTAAGAAGAATTAGATAACCCAAACACTTATTATTATTATTATTATTATTATTATTATTATTATTATTATTATTATTATTATTATATTGTGGTTAGTTTGTGTTGAATCTTGGCTTAGTTTTGGGTTAACGTATTTTGTTAGTTTATTGCTTAATTTGTAGTTAGAGCTATCTTTGATCCAAAAAGCATTTGTATTGATCTCAATAAAAGTTAACTAGTGAAGTGTTTTTTGATGGCATTATTCCTTGTGAGAAAATACCAGCTCATCATAGTTACTGCTTGAATGATTCAGTACACTTGCTAAGTAGTTATCAGGAATGAGCTAAGATGCTCTCTTTTTCTTACCATCGTCTTTTTGTTTTTCTCCTCAGTTGGCAAGTCTTCTTTTTCATCTTCATATTGCTTTGCAATATAACTATATGTTGACCTTGAGAAAAATGAATAAACCGTTTTTGTGCGATACTTTTTCTGATACAATTGTTGCTCCAATGGCTCATAAGGTCAATGTCTTGAAATTCAATGATTGAGCTTCAATAATTAATACCTTAGGCACAAGTGTCCTTAGACAAGTTTAGTATGGCCTTGGGATCCCTCGAGACCCACCATGTTGCTTAGAAGGCCTCACCTACACAATTGTTGGTAAAAAAATGCATGAAAATGGGGGTTGAATCATGTTTTCTGATACTTTCATTTAAATCTAAAACATTCAAAACAAAGGATACTATCAAGCATAGAGCTTGAAGTGTAGCGGAATAATTGTAAGATATTTCAAAAGGTAGATTTCTAAAGCATAATACTAACGATGCAACTTTAATGAAATTTATTTAGTAATTAACATAGAGTGCTAACATAAAAATAAAAGATCAGGAAGAGAGAATGAACATGAGTATTTTTATACTAATTCGGCCAACCTGTCTACATCTAGTACTAAACAAATGTTGAGATTTCATTAACAATAACTTTCTCAGCCTGAGAAAGTAAAATAAATAGTCTTCATATTACCCTTCCTAAGCTCTCACAGTGCACAGTGGACAACCCCAACTGTCAATAATCGAGTAGTTCTAAACCAACCTCTCCAAGCTAAACCAAGTAGTTCTAAACCAACTTCTCCAAGTTGAACCATGGCTTGCAGACAACTTCTACTGCCACATTGTAAGTAGCCTTGAACCAGCCTCTCCAAACTGAACTGTGATGAGCAAATACCTCTGCCATCAGGTTGTAAGTAGTTTTTACCTTAGCCTCTCCAAGCTATGTCTCACTGTGATCACTAACGGATCAAGGTTACAAAGGTTATGTGTTTAGATTGCCACTCAAACTAACCTACACCTATCTTTCCTTAAGAACATTCAATAATACAGACATGGGGAATACGAGTGACTTCTTTCTCACATCTCTTTCTAAGAAGAGTATACAAATCATTACAGAACATGGAAAGAAGATTTTTACACTTCAAGATAATTGATTATATATTATAATGAATAGTACAGTATGTGTGGAGAGATTTTTCTAGAGTTTTCACTCTTATGTCTTCAACTCTTTTATCGGCATTCATGTATGCATCTCTATTTATACATGTCCTTCTTCATGACCATTGCCTTTGATCGAATCTCCAAGTGACATGTGTAGATCATCAGTTTTGTCTTGGAATGTTAGTCTAGAGAGGTAGGCTGACAGACTTGTCACATCAGTTGCAGAAGTCATTGTATTGAAGAGGTTTTTAATATCTTCTTTCTTTTTACTTTCTAATCATGGTTTCTGAACTCTTCCTTCTAGAAGATAGGATCATGAATCAATTAGGCAGAAGAGATGATGTACCAGTTATTATAAAACTGGGTCTGATTCGAGATTTGAAATTTGAAATTTGAATTTTCCCTCCATTTCCTTTAGTGTTCTATGCTCCACAGTTAAGTGAGCTCTCTGACATGGTAATCAATCTCTTTAATCTTTGTTCAATCTTCCAATCTTCAATCTTAGTTGTTTAATGCAAATTAATTTGCAATTATGATGATTGTTGACTGAGTAATACGCTACCTCCAGAGTTAGCATGATTTCCTCAATATTTAGTGTACTTTCTGAAGTCCCGTGTTACTTTCTGAAGATCATTTCCTTGGGTTTCTTGCTCAAGGTTCATTTTATGGTTAGCTAGAGCTCATTCAAGACTTTAACAAGATAACAACCCAACACATTTCTCATTACAAAGAGAGCTTTAGAGTTCTTGAACCAAGTTCTCAAAGGAACTATGAGGTTCTTGAACAACATCATCAAGCTCAAGTAAACAAACTTCCAAAACCAAACAAAATCTCAAGGATCAAAATACCAAAACCGAAAACCTTACAAAAGAAAAAGAAAGTGAAACTAAGTCAAGTTCTTTATTAAATACCCAAAACCCCTATCTAGAGAAAGATCTCTAGAATGTGCCGGCCAACTTTAAGGTAGACAAGGGTAGGCTTGGGCTTTTAGAAATCCTTAGATTAATTTTCTTAAGTTGAAAAACCATGTGAGCTAGATATCATATAGATGAAGTTATAAGAAAAGGAAAACTCAAGCTTTAGAGGTTTCCTTGAGATGAACACAAGGTCATCATCTAGAAACTCTCATCATCAAGCTATCATACTCATAATCAAGGCCAAGAGGCCGAAAAGAAAAAGAAAAGGAAAATAAAGGAAAGTTCAAAAAGAATCCAAGAGGAAACTAGAGAAAAACACATTCTTGAGCAAAACAAGTTTGAAAAGCAAATCCCTACCAAGTGATGAAGATGAAAGCTTGAACTTGAAAAGGAAAATGAGAAGAGCAACTCCTCCTAAGGTGGTGTGATGGCTTCGGCCAAAGAGAAAGAAAAGGAAAGGAGATGTGTTTTGAGGGAGCTTGTATTTGAGGTTTAGTGTTTAAGAGATTTGATGATGATCTAAGGTTATGATATGGTGGTTTGAAGTGGTGAGGTGATAATGTGAAGAGAGAAGGAAGATGAAGAGAAAGAACTCTTGGAACTTTGAGAGAAGGAAAAGAACTAGCAAGATAACTCTAGAATTCTAAACTTAGCAAATGCTTCAAGGTGCAACTAAGCTATCACAAGCATCCTATTTATAGAAAAACAAAACAATGAGGCTCACCAAGGGGGGGAAGTGGCCGTGGCTTTTGAGGGGAAAAAGGGAGAGAAAAATATCTCTTACACAAGGTCATTCAAGCATGGTTTAAAGTATGGAAGTTATGCTACAAAGTATGGCTTGATGTGAGTTAATTTCCTATCAATTTTTGATGAAATTAAGCTTCTAGAAACAATGCATGGTTTGAACTTTTCTAGCCACAAATAAATGGAGAAAATGGGCTATTTTAATTAGTTATTTACTTGGAAAATCAAGCTTGATTGAAAGTTATGACAAGGTATAGTGTATGTGACTTGAGGTATGGCCTTGGAGTGTTGAAAAATTGAACATGTGATGCATATAGGGGAGAAGGGTACACGGCCAGGTCTGGTACAGCAAGGGGGAGGTGAGGTTTGATCATTTAATTGGGTGTTAATGGTAGGTTTAGATGTGTATTAGCTTAGGTACAAGGTTAGGAGTAATTAAGCTTAAGTTTAGGTAACTAAGAATGTGTTTTAAGGATTTTATGACAAGATTAGGAGTGCTCATACATCGTTAGAGAATTAAAAACTCATTTATGAATAAACAATATGTAACACAATTCCATAATTTAAGGAATTGGAAAGAGAAAACACTATTCAAGATTCCATGACTAGGAGTCTTGAAATTAAAATATGATTTTAAGTTGTAATTAAGCACTTTTAGGTTCTAATCAACTTTAATAAATTATTTTGACTCAAGATTAATTAAGGAAATTAATTAACCTTCGATTAGAGCCTAATATTGCTTAGGTTTCCTTAATCATGTGATTAAGCGTAAAAACACGAAACTAGGGGTAAAATCGTAATTTTGCACTAATTTCGCCTAGGATCTCCGGGACCAAAAGTCATAGTCTACATAAAAACACCTTTTAAAATCATTTGGAGAAGTTTCGGGTTTATCCGGTACTTGCAAACGGGTAAAACACCGCATGGGCATTTTGATCATTTTGACCAGAAAACTCGAAAAACGAGATTTTCAATCCCGGGAAGGTACTCAAGTCATCCAATCCCCTTTCAACATTGAGTTTGCCCTTCGAGCACTGCCGGATCGGCTTTCCTCGAATTCCGGGTTGAAAATGACCTTAGGGGCATTTTGGTCATTTTCACTCTAACAGAAAATCGGGGCGTTACACTTGAAATAACATTCACTTTCTTTTTAGCTTAATCTGTTCCTATGAGATAAATTATGCTTGCGCATGCAAAGTGGAATATTATTCTTGCTTTAAGTCCATATTATGCTTTAATTTGTATACACATACTTTGCTTCACATAATATTCACCTTTTATTTGCCTTAATCTCTTCTCATGAGATAAAACATGCTCACACATACAAAGTGAAACATTAATCTTGCTTTAAGTCCATGTGATACAAACCGGATTATCCTGTTATACTTTGTCAAGAAACTCAAGGTAGTCATTAGTCATTTTTCAAAGTATTTTTCTTTATATTGGCTTTGTTGCCATTCAAAACAATGAAGCTCATACTTTCTAAAGGGTTTTGGAGTTTAGAAAAATGAATTATGAAAGTGGTTTATGTATATGGTATACCTTTTAAACTCATAATAGAACCCATATATAGAGTTTAGACAAAGGACTAGATTATGATTTTGAACTAGACAGTAGTCAAAGAGAAATAGATAGTGAGTTAATGGCTCAAAAATTATCATTAACCTTGGTATCAAGTTGTCACCAAGGATAATCTCAGAAAGCAGAGAATGAAACCTAGTTAGGTGTCTAGTTTAGGTTCTTAAAGGACAACATAGCAGAGAAAATTGTTATGCCATAGTTGACACAAGAGATTTTGTTATGTTACATGATTTGTGCATAACTAGAGATTTATGTTTCTCTACTAGAGTATTATTATTTTGATTATGAAAAGTATTGATTTTGATTATATGTATATAAATATGAATGGAACCCATGAAAAGGGGGTTGCAGGTGAGGATTTGCTCATTGAGTTTTGCATAAAACTCACCCCTCTCGTTTCTCCTATTTACAAATACAGCAGTTGCTATACGTCTTCCCAACCATCTTCATCCCAGTAGCATTAGAGTTCCAGCTGGTGAGCTTCACTTGGATGAAGCATCTATATTATAGATTAGAGTACTCTAGTGTCATTTTAGGCAAAAGTCATGGACCATAGAGCATATATTTGCATTTTGTATACCATGATAGCATTCTTTTGATTTGTACTTGATGATTTAGCATTTCATGGTTATTTTGCATCATAGTAACTCTCTATATTTGTTTTTCATTATGATATATAGACTTTAGAGTTTGATTTATGAATTATCAATTATAGATATATTGGCTTTAAAGAACAGATGATTTGTCTATAGAAAATGAATTTATGTTTAAATGGATTTTATGTTTTAAATATGCATATAGAGAGACTTAGAGTTCATGAGGGTTACGTGGGAATTGGATTTCTCACGTGCTAGTCATACTCCCAAATTGAGTCATGACAGATCTAGATGCTAGATATATTTGGTGCTTCTTCATTGGATTTTCAATCTGGAGTCCACTAGACAACTATTAGATTATTGTTTAATTCCTTCATACATGAAAAGCTTTTCAAGATTGAGTGCAAATAAACAAGTTTATGCATGGTTTGTTATCATCAATTTCATTATAGAATCGACTAATATATTATGTGATCTCTTTATTTGATTACTCAATGTGTTGGTCTCATTCAAGTACATTAAAAACTCTAGTTCAAACTTATTGAGCAAGCCTTCAAATATGATAAATTATGCAAACAAGAAGCAAATACAAGGAATTTTTAGTATAATAAATAAGGTAAATTACACTAACATTCAGGGGTTGATTACAAGATTTAGACTTCGATAGCCATGGAGACAACCAAAATAAAATAAGGAAGAAAAGAAGGTAGGAGATGAGAGAATTAGAATTCATGGTAGTCGGGGCGTATGGAAAGTATGAAAAGCATCCTACAAAATTTGGCTTGAATCTCTCTTCTGTAAAGTTAGAAACCCTAAAGTATAAGGGCCCAAGAATACCCTTCACAAAGCCTAAACAAAAATCCCTTTTCATGGGATGTCAAAGAAATAATGCACAATCATAATAACATCAATAATATTCAAAATCCCGCAAAATCAAGCATACATATTTTTCTAAAATTCCTTCATAACTATCATGTTATAACATAAAAACAATTTTCTAAATTTATTTTCATACCTAAAATCATACAAGCAACACAATATAGTAGCTCCTAGAGAAAAAGTAATCTTTGCTCTAGTTACGCACAATGTTTATGACGTAACAAAAATCTAAATATAAATCTCTAGTCATATCTGGGCGTTATGTATCGCCGTCCCCAATGTGATAATAATTTCTCTGTTATCTTTGGATATAAATTCTCTGAATATCTCTGGTCTAGGCTACTGGGTAGCAAGGTTAACGAATTTATTGCCGTTAACACACAGCTTGTTTCTCTATAGCTACCTTCTAAACTAACCAAATAAATCCATTAAAGTTAAAACCTTTAAACCTTTTTATTCTCTCAGAGCTCTGAATCTGTCTGACTCTAATAGTCTGACTTTAGCATAATTGTGGCTATGAAATCATGCATAAGGGATCACCCTTTGTAGATATTTATGATTTCATAAATTCACAGAATATGTATCCACTAGCTATTCTGAATCTCATGAAGATTCAGGCTCTAAAACCTCATAATTTATTCTCTAAAACATAATTCAAATTACCAATCTTTTCATAGTCTAGAAAGCTCAACAATAATGCTTTGAAATAAAGAGGTAGTTCTAATTGTAACATCCCCTGCTGCTTTATGGATTGACGACTGTCCCCACAAACCAACACGGGTCTTTTCAGCATGCTCTGTCCTCACTCACATGCTTCCCGGGAAAACTTCCCAGGAGGTCACCCATCCCAAAATTACCCCAAGTCAAGCACGCTTAACTGTGGAGTTCTTTCAGTTTAGGCTACCGAAAAGAAGATGCATCTTGTTGGTATAGGTAGTGCAAATCAATTCATATAAGCCTTCCTCAACTGTATAGTCCCATACCTATACAGTCTTAGGATCCCTCTCATTCGGGTGTGTAATCGGTTCATTCATGTACCCCTCCGCTTAGAGGACCTTGCGAGGAGCCGCTCCTTGTCCGTGCCCTCTTTGCACCGGCGATCACTCCTCGTCCTCGTCCCCGGGTGTTACATGCCCACCAACTTCCGCCTGGTTCGTCCCCGAACCATACCGTACTAGGAGAGGTGCAAGCTCTGATACCATTTGTAACATCCCCTGTTGCTTTATGGATTGACGATTGTCCCCACAAACCAACACGGGCCAAAGATGCTTTGTCCTCACTCACATGCTTCAGGAAAACTTCCCAGAGGTCACCTATCCCAAAATTACCCTCAAGTCAAGCACGCGACCGTGGAGTTCTTTCAGCTTTAGGCCACCAAAACAAGATGCATCTTCTTTTCGGTAGCCCAAACTGAAAGAACTCCACAGTTAAACGTGCTTGACCTGCGATAATTTTGGGATGGGTGACCTCCTGGGAAGTTTTCCTAGGAAGCGTGTGAGTGAGGACAAAGCATGCTGAAAAGACCCGCGTTGGTTTGTGGGGACAGTCGTCAATCCATAAAGCAGCAGGGGATGTTACACTAATCATTTCTCTAGGCTTCATATTTAATTATAAAACTAAATCATATACATAAATCAGTTCTAGAATCCATTAAACAATCACAGAAGTCTCCAACAGTCACATAAATTGCCAATTCTACATAAAATCAATAACAAATATGGTCCCATGAGTTTTATGAAAAACATTTTTATGCTCTAAAATCCATAATTCTAAACATATATTTCAACAGTAAACTTCAAATCCATATGTAGTATTTCTCTAAAATCAAGCAATAAATCATATTTTCATGAAAATAACTCTAATGCAGAACATAGAGATAACATATTTGAACCCACTCACCTAGAGTGATAGAATGTACTAGAACAACACCCACAGGACTCTGGAAAATAGGGATGGCACTGGTGTCTGCCATAACAGTCATAAAATGCTAGATTAACCTCTAATAATCCTGAAATAACTTAGATTTATCTCTAGTATGAAGGAAGAATTTCACTTCCTTTGAGAAACATGGAAACCACTATACCATCCCAAGAATAAGGAGAGATTTGAGAAGAAAGGAAGCAAAATCAAGAGAACAACATACCTTAAAGCCTTATAAGTGAAAGATTGGAGTCAAAATTGAGAAAAGTGAAAGAAAATGGAGTTTGGAAGGTGAAGAGAGGTGGAGAAGCGAGTTTCTGGCGGTTTGGGTGAGGGAATTGTGTTTTAGGGTATGGGAATGTTTTGAACCCTGAAATGGGGGTTTTTAACTCTCTGTAGGTGGTCAATGGGCGATCCCTTACTCTGCTGCAGCACCGCCTTACTCTCTGTTTACCGCCTAGGTGGTCATATGACCGCTGAGGTGGTATCAGTTATTTACACTTCTTAATTTCAAGTTAAATCCGTTATTTTACTTCCTATAAAATTTTAAACATAAATGTAAATAAGGGAATACCCCCCATTTGGATTCAAATAAAATATTAGAAAAATCAAAATCCCAACAAATCAAAATCAAAATTTTGGGTTTTAGTTCAAATCTAGAAATTCTCACAGTTGTATAAACTTGTACGCTAGAAATGGGCATTTAAAGGTTTCAAAAAATTCATTAAAAATCACTCTTTAACTTATTTTTTTCTAAGGAACAATTATCGGGACTTTTGGTCCCAAAAATATGACTCTATTTTATAGCCCTCCAAGGGAGCATAGGGTCTAGACTTAGTGAAATTCAGGACCTAAAATGACAGATAAGAGTAACTGGCACCTGTCTTAGCTTAACAACATTTTCTAACCCTTGTATTTAAAATTGGGGTATTACATACTCCCAGCCTAAAAAAGATTTGGTCCCCAAATATAAATTGATTTATGTGAAAAAACCAAGGAGATAGAATACTTGACCTGCAGGGGTCTCATGAATGGGCCTAATCGCTTGAAATACTCTCCAAGATAATATTCTGACTGTGTTAACCATTACTCTGGGAAACAATATCATCCTGAAGATTACTGCTCTGTTTCTCTATATACTGATGTCTTTTTACTAAGTCTAGACGGCTTCGCCTCCAAGGGCAGTTCTTTTCCATCTTCATAACAAAAGCTCTTAACATGATGCCTTTACTAGACAATTAACGTCACTTTTATTCTTGCTCTGTTTCTTCCTCTCTTATATCTAACATTAACTAACTCTATAGAGACTTCTAATTCTCAATTCCTAAACTTTTCATTCCCTATACATGTGTCACGTGTAGAGAACAACCTACTATATCTATCCACATAGAAAAGACAAGGAAAAATATATGACATTCATATGCATGTATCTTCCACATACATAATACCACAAATCACATGCATCAGACAACGAATCACTGGTAACTTAACTCACGCTAAGAATCTTTGAAGTTGTCTACTAGATTCATATTTATCATTAGTTCTCTTGTACCAATTTTCTACCTTTGAATTTCTTTGTCTTTTAGTCAACATTTGCAAACATAAACATATGTCTCCAACATCCAGCCATGCTCACCTAGTATGCCAACCACTGAACTTAAGGCAAAAAATATGCATTTTATCAGCTTATTAAATCCCTTGATTACTTTACCACCCCATCACCAATTGCATATTGAACCTATCATATGTTGATCTAATCTTAAGAAATTTTCATTTTTAGATTAAGAGCATGAGGTTTCATAAACTCAGTTGAACAAGAGTTTGCAAGTCAAAGCTGAAGACTAATCTATACCACAAAGACTCTTTAAAAAGATAAGCAATTCACATTAGTGTATGAGCTTTAGGCCAAGTTAAAACATTTACACTAGGGGTAAATTTGTTTAGGAGCATCAAACCACTCAAATAACTTATGTATGTCTAGGTAAAACATGTTCCTATCTTCTTTTCTTTATCCTAAGGAAGCAAATCATAATAGTGTAACAAGAAAAAAAATTTATGATTTCAGTTCAACACTTGACATGGGTAACACAGATTAATCTCTTATACCAAACTTATCTCAGGTGTCTTGTAAACCTCCCCTTTTTTTTTTTCCAAAATTTAGTACAACTTGGCCAAAGCCCTTAGGGTTCATGAAACTCTTTTCAATCATACAAGCACAGACTTCAATTCACAAGTCAAACTCATAGACATAATAACCACAAGGAATAAAAAAGGGACTCCATTTCAGTACACATGATCTTTAAATGCTACAGGATACTTAGGAAATGATTTCGTTCTTGGTTCAAAAAGACATAATTAATCAACACCCTAATTTTTAACCTAACTTTCTAGAACACATTAGGTTAAACATTAGGCTATTACCTCGTAGTCTTATTCTTTTCTTAAAATACTTAGCGAAAATTATGGGTAAATTTTTTTTTTAAAACATAAAATAAAGTGAGAGCCGCGTTCTTAGTCTAATCGAATGACGGAAACGTAAAACACGCGTAACAAGCATAGAGCAACACGGAAAATAAGAACAAACAACAGCAAGACATAGATCATCATAATAACAGAAACATTCCATTAATAGTATAGTTAGAGTACATAGGTAGTCTTACCCTCATAAGATCGGGCAAAGCTTGTAATACAGCAGGAAGGAAAATACAATAGAAAGCAAATAAACATAAATAAGCCATAACTACCCGAGTGCACCTAGGTTGGATAACCTCAAAACAAAAGAAGGTTTATCCTCTCTACAAGTGGGTGTGTGCACTAGACCTCCCCTACGACGCCGCCATCAAAACCCGGGAAAGGTGGAGTGTAACCGATACATGGACGTAAAGCATCAGGAGTGGGCACACGAGAAGAAGAAGCGTGACCTCCTCGATAAGGGCACCACTCGACTCGCCTCGCCAACCTCGGCTGTGTAACCGTCTCCTCGCTCATGCCACGCACGAACTGAGGTGTCGGAGCAGAGCTCTCGCTATACATATGTGTCGGCGGGTCCTCGGAAGGGTCGTCTTCCGAACTCGGGGATCAGGGTACGTAATATTGGAAGTCTCGAGGCATCGAACCACCAGTGTACGTCCATTACAGCCTCTAATCTCGCGTCCGAGCATGCTAGAAAACCATCGCATCATCGTAAGGTGACATCGGGGAGAAACGGTAGCTCTGTACAGGGTGTGCGAAGGGGCGTCCCATGAACATGAACACTCGAACCGTTCATTGCCCCTCAAAATGGTATGATTCGTGATCCGGATCATAGTGGACCTCCCAGGTCGGTGTGTAGACGAAGACCACAAACGTCGCCATCGCTCTCTAAAGATGTGACGGAAGAAAAGAGAGAGATGAGTGAGAATTCTTACTAAAGAAATCTCAGTAGAAGTCTCCTATCCTAGGGTTACATCGTACACATCCTCAGGAACCTTGGGTTTATTTATAAAATAGTGAGTATGCATATAAGGTTCTATTTAGGGTTTTCAAAACTATTTAGCCAAGGCTCATTCCTTTTAGCATGCATCTTGATGCTATGAATGCAACAGGTAATATCATGAATGCATGGTCGTACTTGAGCACATAAAGTATCACACCAAATCATATAAACATAAATCTTGTGGCATAAGGTACTGAATCTCGATATACAAATGTCCACTCATGTCTGGCCATCCCCAGCATGGTAATAAATCTCTGAGATATCTCAATAACTCTGGTCACATCTGGGCGTTACGTATCGCCGTCCCCAATGTGCCAATAATAACTTTGATCATATCTAGGCATTACGTATCGCCGTCCCCAGTATGTCAATGAATTCCTTTTTCCCAAAGACCATCCTTGTAGGTTTGACGGAAATTCGACAGCATAACAGCTGTTAAACCGAATTTCCTTCAAACCGCCACAAGCTAATTTACAAAACCAGGTTCTCGTAAAATCTCATGCTCATAATAAATTCATCAATCATTATCTCATGCATCAGACACATCTCATCATTTCATGGCATCATATCAATGTCATAGCATTAACACTTCTCATTATATTTTATGCATTGACCTTTAAGGTCCTTAACTCACATTCTAAGTTATGAATCATAGAACCCTAATCTCTTGGGAACCTATGAGGTTATAAATAAGTATTTCTCACCTCACACTATGGTCAAGAACATCTCTAAACCTCAAGGATGCAAAATTCATAATCCTAACTTTACAGGTACTTAGGAGTCACAACAATGACCCTTTCTAAGTCCAGTTTGTTCCTAAGGCATCAAGATCAAGTCCTAAACCATTTATGAGTCATTCCTATACATTTAAACTAATTTAAAACCATGATTATCATTACTAAACCTTGCTGGACAGAATCCAAAAAATTCAAACATTAAGGGATCTAAAACTCAAATTAATTCTTTTCTAGTTCCTAACTTCTCTTATCTTTCACACATGAGTTTTACCATTAATTATACTTAAACATAAGCATATTTCCATCATTAAAACAGCTCATACAGGGATCATACCAAGCAAGGCAGAACCGAAATCAACATCTCCATTTAAAGGCATAAAATAAAATTTCTAAAGCACATAAAATACTAGTTTCTCTTGGAACCTTTTTAGAACTTTCAAAACTCATTTATAAATATTTTTATCATCTAAAATCATAAAAATAATTAAGAGGGCAGTAGCTAAATCAACTTTGTCTCAAGAGGTTCTAAATTCATAAAACTTAGTTCTATGCCTTTCTTTAACTCATATAAGCTTAGAAAAATTATGAAACATAGTTTTTAATACTTGGAAACAAATAAACTCAAAGAGGCCGAAACATAAACTAAGGAAAATACACATTTTCAAGCCTTTGTTTGAGACCACAATGGGCAAGTCTTTGAGCTCTAGGTTCATTTAAGTGATGACATAAAAATAAACATGCTCATGCACTCATTTTAGGTTCCATTAGAAAGTAAAGTGATAACATAAAATAAACATGAGATGTAACTCATTATTATCTTGATATTAAGTGAGAACTTGAAATATAAACATGATAATGCATAGCTTGAAATATAAATATGATTATGCAAGTTCATTCATTATCTTGATACTTAGTGATGGCAAGGAAAGTAAATATGATGTGCAAAGCATAAAAGTAAACATGGATGCAATATTTATTTTAGTCTCATCTAGAGCTCTTACAAGACTTTAGAGACACAACCCAATACTTATCTCATCACAAAGAGAGCTTTAGAGTTCTTGAACTAAATTCTTATATAAATATGATGATGCAAGTTCATTCATTATCTTGATACTTAGTGATGGCAAGGAAAGTAAATATGATGTGCAAAGCATAAAAGTAAACATGGATGCAATATTTATTTTAGTCTCATCTAGAGCTCTTACAAGACTTTAGAGACACAACCCAAAACTTATCTCATCACAAAGAGAGCTTTAGAGTTCTTGAACCAAGTTCTCAAAGGAACTATGAGGTTCTTGAACATCATCATCAAGCTCAAAGAAAACAAAACTTTGTAAACAAACAAAACCTCAAAGATCAAAGAATCAAAACTGAAAATTAAAGGAAAGGGAGCAAGAAAACCGAAACCAAAATAGCAAGGAAAGTAAAGGTGTTCTTGAGTAAAAATCATTTTGAGTTAGTAAGTCAAGATGAAACTTAGAGATAATGAAAACTCAAGCTCTAGAGGTTCCTTTGAAATGAACACATAGTCATCATCTAGGAGTCCTCATCATTGAGCCATCATGTGCTTATCAAGGCCTCATGGCTGAAAGCTTCAAGAAAGAAAAGCAAAGAAAGTTTCAAAAAGAAAACCAAGAGAAAGCTAGAAAGAACTCATTTTCAAGAAAACAAAGTTTAGAAAACACTCCTACCTAGAATGAAGACACAAAGCTTGAACTTTTGAAAAGAAAAACAAGATGATGAGCTCCTCCTTGGGGCTTGATGGTTTCGGCCTTGTGGAGAGAAAAAGAAAGGAAATGTGTTCTTGGTGAGCTTGTGTTTGAGAATGGAAGTTTAGGTGTTTGTATAATGATCTAAGGTGGTGAGATGGTGTTTCAAGGTTATGTGAAGATTATGTGATGAAAGGATAAAGAAGATGAAGATGAAAAGAAAGGGAGAACTCTCTTGAAACTTGAGAGAAAAAGAAAGAACTTAAGAAAGCTTAGGAAAACTTGAAACTTAGCAAATGAACTAAAGTGTTTGCAAGCTCAAGTAAGCAAGATATTTATAGAGAAAACAACATATAGGGGCTGTAAAGGGGAGAGGTCTGGCCGAAGCTTTCTTGGCCTTGGGAGGAAGAGAAAATATCTTCTAATGTTGTCATACAAAGCATGGTTTGAAAGTATGAGAGGTATGGCTTCAAGTATGGTGATTTGAGTGAGCTTTTCTTGTAATTTTGCAAGAAATAAACCTTCTAGAAACTAAACATGGCTGGAAGTTTTTCAGCCACACATAAATGGAGGAATTAATTTATTTCACTTGGTTATTCATTAGGAAAAGTAAGCTTGATTGAAATTGTGACAAAGGTATGACAAGTATGGTGATTTGAGGTGATTTTCCTTCAAGTTTTGAAATGAAATAATTCATGAAAATAGGGGAGGAAGCTGGCGCAAAACTGACCAGAAAAATAGGGAGGAGAAAGGCTTCTAGATGTTCTCCTTAGAAGCATGGATGAAAAGATGGTTTGTATGACTCAAAGTATGGTTTATGTAAGGTCAAAGCATGACTCTTTGTGTGTGAAAAATTCACACATGTGATGCATATGGGAGGGCATGGCTTCGGCCATTTTTCAGACAGCATGGGGGGTGAGGTTTGATCATCTAATTGTGTGCTAATGCTAGGATTAAGTGTAGGTTAGCTTAGGTACAAGGTTAGGAATAATTAAGCTTAGGTTTAGGTGGCTAAGAATGTGATTTAAGGATTTTATGACAAGATTAGGAGTGCTCATACATCATTAGGGAATTAAAAACTCATTTGTGAATAAACAATGTGTAACACAATTCCATGATTTAAGGAATTGGAAAGAGAAAATACTATTTAAGATTCCATGACTAGGAGTCTTGGATTTAAAATAAGATTTTAAGTTGTAATTAAGCACTTTTAAGTTCTAATCAACTTTAATAAATTATTTTGACTCAATATTAATTATGGAAATTAATTAATCTTCGATTAGAGCCTAATATTGCTTAGGTTTGCTTAATCACGCGATTAAGCGTAAAAACACGAAACTAGGGGTAAAACCGTAATTTTGCACTAATTTCGCCCGGGATCTCTAGGACCAAAACTAAAGTCACAGTCTACATAAAAATGCCTTTTAAAACCATCTGGAGAAGTTTTGGGTTCATCCGGCACTTGCAAACAGGTAAAACACCACAGGGGCGTTTTGGTCATTTTGACTCGAAAACTCAAAAAACGAGATTTTCGATCCCGGAAAGGTACACAAGTCATCTAATCCCCTTCCAACATTGAGTTTACCCTTTGAGTATTGCCGGAACGGCTCTCCTCGAATTCCGGGCCGAAAATGATCTCAGGGGCATTTTGGTCATTTTGACTCTAGCAGAAAATCGGGGCGTTACATAATGGATGTATATTATTTATTTAAACTTCCTAATCAATAAAACTTGATGCTAACCAATTGCATATGGAAAGCCCCGATTTTTCTATCTAAGCGAAAATGGCCAAAATGCCCCTGAGGTCATTTTCCGCTCGGAATTCGAGGATAACCGACCTGGCAGTCCTCGAAGGGCCAACTCAATGTTTGAAAGGGCCTAGATGGCTTATGAATGGTTTCGAAAACAAAAATCTCAATTTTATGTGTTTCGTAACGTCTATTTAAGTCCCGATGGTCTCGGGCAGTTTTTGAGCAAAATTACGATTTTGCCCTTAGCATAGTGTTCTTGAGCTTAATGATGTAATTAAACAAACCTAAGCAATATTAGGCTCTAATTGAAGATTAATTAATTATCATAATTAATCTAGAGTCAAAATAATGTATTAAAGTTAATTGGAACCTAAAATTGCTTAGATTAAACCTAAATCTCTTTTTAAATTCAAGATTCCTAGTCATGGAATCTTGAATAGTAATTTCTCTTTCCAATTCCTTAAATTAAGGAATTGTGGCTACATTTGTTTATGCATAACAATGAATTTAAATCCCTCTAATAATGTATGAGCACTCCCTAATCATGTCTTGAGATCCTTAATTACTTTCTTAGTTACCTAAACATCCACTTAGCAATTCCTAATCTTGAGCTTAACCTAAACTACACCTAAACACATCATTAGAACACAATTAAATGAAAGAAAACCTCCTCCCCATGGCCTAATGAAACCAGCGCCACCTCTCCCCCTCATTTCCCACATGTTGAATTTGTTTCACACTCCATGGCCATGTCTTGCACCATACTTGCACCATGCTTGAACCCATACTCACCATACTTTCAACCATGCTTTGAATGACCACAACAAAGAGATATTTTCTCTCCCTCCCTCCATGAAACCACACGGCTACCTTCTCCTCCATTCATCCTTCATTGTTTTGTTTTTCTATAAATACATATGCTAAGGAGCTTGAAAGAACCTTTGGATCATTTGTCAAGTTTAAGTTTCAAGCATTCTTGTAAAGTTTTTTCTTTTCTCTCAAAGTTTCAAAGAGCTTTCTTCTTCTTCATCTTCTTCATCCTCCACCTTGAGCCACCACATCACAACGTCAAAACACCACCCCGCCACCTTGAATCATCATCCAAACACCAAAGCTCTCACCTTCAAACACAAGCTTACATAAAAAACACATTCATTTCCTTTTTCCTCACCAAAGGCCGAATCATCATCATCATCATGAGAGGAGCTTTTCTTCTCATTTTCATTTCAAAGACCAAGCTTTTCATATTCATACTTGGTAGGGAGTTGTTCTAAAATCTTTCTTTTGCTTAAATATGTTTTGTTCTTGAAAGGAAATGTTGTTTCTATGAGCTTTACTTGATGTTTCTTTTCGGTTTTCCTTTGCTATTTCCTTTTTGATTTCGGCCTCCAAGGCCTTGTTTACTCCTCATGATAGCTTGATGATGAATGTCTCTAGATGATGACCTTGTTTTCATCTCAATGAGACCTCTAAAGGTTGAGTTTTTCTTTCTTCAAGTTCTACTTATGTTACTTAGCTCACTAATGATTTCATCTTAAGAAAATAATTACAAGGATTTCAAAAAGCCCAAAGCTTACCCTTTTCAACCTTAAAGTTGGCCGGCACGTGAGAGTTTTGGGTACATAATAAAGAATATGATGTATTTTCCTTCCTTTTAGCTTTCACCCTTTCCTTTTCCTTTCAAGTTTTGTTTTGAATTCATTTCCTTGAGCTTGATGATGATGTTCAAAGAACCATGAGGTTTCTTTGGAACCTTGGTTTTTAGGACTCTAGAACTTACTTTATCTTGGTGATATTGAGTTTGGGATTGAGATGTTGATTCTTTAAAGTATTGTATGAGCTCTAATGATATATAAAAATGGACTAGCATTCATGTTTAAATTTATGCCTTGCATAGCATATTTACTTTTCTATGTCATCACAAGCTCTCAAGAATAAAGAAATAAACTTGCATTATCATGTTTAATTTCAAGCTTTGCATTCCATGTTTACTTTTTAAGTCATCACTTAATCTTAAAGATAAAAATGAGTTGCATCTCATATTTATTTTAATCCCTCACTTTACTTTCCTAATGAAGATAAAATGAAGTGCATAGCATGTTTATATTCTTGTCATCACTTAAAAATATTAGAGCTCAAAGACTTGTCCTTTGTTATCTCAAGTAAAGTTTGGAAATGGAAATGTTTTATGAGTATGAATTCGGCCATGTGATGAGGATGAGCTTAGCATGAGTTTCATCTAGTCACAATGACCAACAAGCTATGATTTAAGAATTTTCTTAAGTTTAGATGAACTTAGCATATGATATAAAGATGATTTTATGTCCTACATCTCATCTAGGAGCAAAATAAATTAGCTACTGCCCTTGTTCATATTTTTATGATTTTAATGAAATAAAATAGTTTCTAAAATAGATTTGAGATTCTAAAAAGGTTCTAAGAGAAAACTAGTAATTTATGTGCACTTTAGACGAAATTTTATATGATTCTATGCATGATATGTTGATGATGTTCATGGTTCTGCCATGTTATTTTGCTCACTGTATGATGATGATTTTATTATGTTAGAGTGAGTGATTTCATATATATTTGATGTTAGAATTAATTTGAGAAAACTAAAATAAGTTTGTAACTAGAAAAGAGTGAAAATAAGAATTCTAGAACTTAGAACACAAATAATACTGTTTCTGTCTAGCAACCTTTAGAGGCAATAATCATGATATATAATTAGTGTAAATGTGTAGGAATCCCTCATAATTGGTTTAGGAATTGATCTTGGTACTTAGGAGAAAACTAAACTTAGAAAGGGTCAAGTTGTGATTCCTAGGTACCCGTAATTGAAAAAATATAGATTCTGCACTAATGATGTTTAGAATAGGTTATGATCATGATAGTTAGTGAGATTAATTAGTTATGAACCTATAGGTACATAAGAGGTTGGAATCGGATACGAGAGAACTTAGATTTCAAGTTTAAGACCCTAAGGGTGAAAGCATAAGATACCATAGGTTCTTTGATGCAATAAGTTGATTGATTCAAGTATGTTGTGATGATGTATGTGCTATGATAAGTATTTTTATGCGATTTTAAGTATGTTGTGATGATGTATGTGCTATGATTCAAGTATGTTCTTTAGTAAGATTCTCACTCCCTTTTTCTTCCTCTCTTTCTTTCCCTTCACATTTTCAGATCACGATGGCGACGTTCGTCCTGTTCATCAATACCCCCACATGGGAGGTCCACTATGACCTGGAGCACTGGTCATATCATTTTGAGGGGCGCTGCACGTTGAGAGTCTTCATGTTTATGGGACGCTCCTTTACTCACCTCGTACATAGCTACTGTTTCTCCCCAAAGTCTCCCTATGAAGACGACATGGTTTTTGAGCGCCCCTGGACGTGCAATGAGAGGATTCTCCGGACGTACACGGTAGGTTTGGCCGTCCACAACCACCCGGATTACGTGCCCCACTCTCAGCATTCGGAGGACGACCCCTCAAAGGATCCACCGACCCACATGTATAGCTAGAACTCTGCCCTTACTCCCCAGTTTGTGAGAGAGGGAAACGAGGAGATTGTGACGCAGTCGAGGTTGGCTAGGAGAGCCGAGATGCGCCCTTGTCGAGGAGCACACGTTCAGCCACAGCGAGTGTCCACTCCGGCCTAGCGTCATCAGTGGATTGGTTTCATCCCTTCTTATCTCAGGTCGCAACAGTAAAAGTCTTTAGGGAGGACTGGTGCACACACACACACATAGATTAGGATAAACCTTCTTTTGTTATGAGGTTATCCATTTTAGGTACACTAAGGTATGGGTGTCATTTCTTATGCTTTCCTTGTACTTTTCTATTTCAATGTATTTGCTTTCTTTATGTATTTACTTTCTGTTGTACTAAACTAAGCCCCACCTTTAGGTGGGCATATTATGATATTAATGAAGTATTTCCTTCGATGTGTATATGATTGACTACTGTTGTGAAGTTACTTGATGTTCATGCTTGCGCTTTCTTTTATATTTGTGTTATGCTTTATCATTAACACTTGTTTAAGTTATACGCGGCTCTCACTTTGCTTTTATATTTCAAAAAAAAATTTACCCGTATTTTCCGCTAAGTATTTTAAAAAAAGATTTATAAAGAATGAAACTAAGAAATAATAAACTAATGATTAACCTAAATATGTTCTAGGAGTATTGGATTAAAAATTAGGATATTACAGCATACATATCTTCTTTAATAACACATGGCATGGCAGAGGTTCTCTTTTTCCTGACACTCAAAATATTTGACAAAACATATATATATATCTTATCATTGTCCTTTTTAAAATCCTTAATCATCACAATGAAATCAATCATTCATGCACCAATACGATTTCTAATAACTTACTTTTGCTAACTCTAATGACAGGAATTAAAGCATTCATATTTTCAACATATTATGCACACAACCATAAACAAATAATAAGCAGCAATCAAAGAGATCAACAACGACCAATATACATAGTGATGAAACTCATACCAACATCACAATACACACTTCAAACTGATCAAACCGTCCATGTCATATCATTAACTTAATTCACATACATGCTTTATTCTGACCTTGTAATTGTACAATTTTAACATAAATAGTACAACAATGTATTCTAGAAACATGCCATGCATGATGATCACAACATCGAGTCATATAAAATAATCTAACATATTACAACCAATTGTTATTCTTACTAAATGCCCATATTTGTAACATTCCAAGGTACCAAATGAACACAGACCTCCCCCAAAGCATCTCTCACATGTCCAACAAATTAGGTGTGACTAATGATCAGAGAGGGTACCAAAAGGTGGTCCTGACCAATTGTGCTTGTTGCTGACTCTAATCTGAGCTAGTCATCTCTAATTGTGTCTCTTCCTGGGGCATTCCTTGCTTTAAAGTGCCCACTTATTACCTCTACTAGACTTAATATGAAGAGGGGGGAAACACGGGATCGATTCAAGGTTTCTAGAGAATGACGCAACTCTAATTGAATTCAAATATAACTAATCTTTCCTATAGGCCTCAAATAGCATTACATTAGTGCAAATGGCGGTAGTTCCATTCACATAAACGTCATGCCATTTGTGAACACTTGCTCCAGTACTATGCAGGGAAATCTAATGCTCTGATACCACTTTGTCATGACCCGATTTAGGCACATGACTGGCACGTGAGATATCTCATTCTCATGCAAGCCTCATGACCTATTTACTAATTTTGCATGCATGCTCTACTCTAACATCAATGAAAGATAGAAATTTTCTCTTTTTCTACATATAAATTATCTGTTCTCTGGAATCAAAATCATTATATTTAAAATCTTGTAATAACCTTTTGGATCTCAAAATCGTGTTTTTTTATACATATAAATCAAAATACACTTTGTCAAATGTCCAGATCATTATATACAAATCAAAATATAGTCATATTATGCCAGATGCAAAAAAAAAAAAAAAAATTGCTCTAGGTCCGAGATCCTGCTTGCAATGTACTGGAGCACTCTAAACAGAATGAGAATGCGTCACTCAAGTAAAGCTTACTAGCTATACTCTAGTGCTGTGGGAACACTGGTGGCTAGGAGGACAGCAGCTACAATACTTATAATCGAGAAACCCCCTCTCATAGGACGCCAAAGAAATAATGCATAAATAATAATAACATCAATAATACTCAAAATCCCGCATAATCAAGTATACATATTTTTTTAAAAGTCCTTTATAAGCATCATGTTATAACTTAAAAGCAATTTTCTGAATTTATGTTCATACCTAAAATCATACAAGCAACACAATATAGTAGCTCCTAGAGAAACAGTAATCTCTGCTCTGTTTACGCACAATGTTTGTGACGTAACAAAACTCTAAATATAAATCTCTAGTCACATTTGGGCATTACGTATCACCATCCCCAGTGTGATGATAAATTCTCTATTATCTCTATATATAAATTCTTTGAATATCTTCGGACCGGGCTACTTGGTACCATGGTTAACAGATTTACTGCCATTAACACACAACCTGTTTCTCTATAGCTATTTTCTAAACTAACTAAATAAATCCATTAAAGCTAAAACCTTTAAACCTTTTTAATTCTCTGAGAGCTCTAAATCTCCCTGACTCTAACAGTCTGATTTTAGCATAACTGTGGCTATGAAATCATGCCCAAGGGATCACCCTTTATAGATATTTGTGATTTCATAAACTCACAGAATATATATCCGCCAACTGTTTTTAATCTCATGAAGATTTAGGCTTTAAAACCTTATGATTTATTCTCTAAAACATAATTCAAATTACCAATCTTTTCATAGTCTAGAAAGCTCAACAATAATGCTTTGGAATAAAGAGGTTAAAACCATAGTTCTAATTATTTCTCTAGGCTTCATATTTAATTATAAAACTAAATTATATACATAAATAAATTCCAGAATCCATTAAACAATCACAGAAGTCTCCAACAGTCACATGAATTACCAATTCTACATAAAATCAATACAACAAATATGGTCCCATGAGTTTTATGAAAAATATATTTCATTCTCTAAAATCCACAATTCTAAACATATATTCCAACAGCAAACTTCAAATCCATATGCAGTATTTCTCTAAAATCAAGCAGTAAATCATATTTTCATAAAAATAACTCTAATGCAGAACATAGAGATAACAATGTGAACCTCCTCACCTAGAGTGGTAGAATATACTAGAACAATACCCACAAGACTCTAGAAAGCAGGGATGGCACTGGTGTCTGCCATAACAATCATAAAACACTAGATTAACCTCTAATAATCCTTAAATAACTTAGATTTATCTCTAGTATGAAGGAAGAATTCCACTTCCTTTGAGAAACATGGAAACCACTATACCATCCCAAGAACAAGGAGAGATTTGAGAAGAAAGGAAGCAAAATCAAGAGAACAACATACCTTAAAGTCTTATAAGTGAAATATTGGAGTCAGAATTGAGAACAGTGAAAGAAAATGGAGTTTGGAGGGTGAATAGAAGTGGAGAGGTGAGTTTCTTGTGGTTTGGGTGTAACACCCTAAATCTTAACCCAAGACTACTAGTATGTACTTAGGTTAATCTTTAGAATATTACCTCTTGGTCTCATCTTTTACTTAGAAAATACTTAGCGGAAATATGGGTAAAATTTTTCTTTTTGGAACTGAAATCAAAGTGAGAGCCACGCACGAATCTTTAAGAGGAAGCATAGCGAAACAGTTAAGCAAAGCATAAAGAAACACATCATATCATGGAGACATCAACTGAAACATAGATATATATATATATACTGTGCCTACCCAAAGGGCAGGACTATTCAATACATCGGGAAGCAGAATACAACTGAAATGCAATACAAGGAAATCATAAAAATGTAAATACAAGAGAAACAACACCCATACCCATGTGCACCTAGAGTAGACAACCTCATATACAAAAGAAGGTTTGTCCTCATCTATGTGGCGTGTGTGCACTAGCTACTACCCCTCCTATGTCTACTCCCTCTTGGTCCGAGCATCGTGGGGTCGAGTCGATCCACTGACGAATCTCGGCGGGAGTGGTCGAGCGCATCATCGGGGCATGTCCACCACGGCGAGGGCGCATCGATGGCCAACAAGCCAACCTCGGCTGGACCACCGTCTCCTCACTCCCAGCCCTCATCGGTGGGGGAGCGGGACTGGAGCTCCAACTGTACATGTGGGATGGCGGGTCCTCGGATGGGTCCGTCTCCAGTCTTGGCGCGGCACATACTCGGGGTACTCGCGTACTGCTGATGTCTCGGGCTCCATGCAGAGGATCTGCTCATCGCGTGGTCTCGCTCGCTCAAAAATCCCGTTATGACGGTAAGGAGCAGTCGGGGTGAAGCGGTAGCTTGGGACGGGGTGCGCGAAGGGTCGTCCCATGAACATGAATACTCTGACAGTGCAGCGACCCTCAAAATGGTATGACCCGAGTGCCGAGTCATGGTGCAGCTCCCATACTGGGGTGTCGATGAAGAGTACAAATGTCGCCATCTGAAGATATAACGGAAGAAAAGAGAGAGGGAATGAGAATCTTTCTAAAAGAATTCTCAGTAGGGTTATCCCTACCTAAGTGACATCGTCACATCCTCAGGAACCTTGGGTTTATTTCTAAAAAGGTGTGCATGCATATAAATTCCTTTTAAGTTAGTTTTCTAAAGAGGTATTTTATCCAAGGTCCGTCATATTTTACAATGCGTCTTATGACTGAGCATAAAAGAATCTAATGATATGAATGCATCATAAAGGTGAACCAAACAATAGAATCACTAAGAAACATTATAACATTGGCATAAGTATAGTATATGTGACATTGTTAACTTTAACTTTCATCTCATGGGGCCGCCCTAAAACATCTCTAGGTTATGAGCTCATACCTTAACTAGTCGTCACTAGCTCTTACTTATGCTATGATAAGCGTAACATAATCCCGACTTAAAGTACGGGCTAGGGGGCAAATTAAGGATCTCCTCTCTAGGATCATTTCCTCTTTGAAACGCTTTGCTAGCCACGCGGGCCTCGCAATTTGTCCGCTTTGGCAGGCTGCATCTAGACATACCCTCACGAATTTGTCTCCTCCTGGGGGTGCCCGGCCGAACCGGTGTCACCCAGGAGAAGCGCGTCTCAGTATTGTGTCACATTTAAGTTCTCATAAGTATTAAATCATAAATACCTCATCATTTATTATATTCATTTTTATCATGCATTCTCATATAGCGTTTATATATCATCACATGAAACTTTCTCATAACATATGCATCGTCACATAAAACTTACGCATAAACATCATCACATAGTCATATCTAACGATTATCCCCATAAGCTCATAGACTTGATATGTTATAACCCATAGTGTTTTAAACTTCGATTCTTATGAGTCTTAAACTTGCAAATTAATTGTTCTAACATTATCCTTAACTTCTTATACACCTATAGTTTCACAACTAATGAGTTATACAAATTTTTATGCTCAAGAACTAATCCAAACAGCACTAAGCAGAATTTGGACAGCTTTATGTTTATGTGATTACAGAGTTCTAGAAATTACGGTTTAGATCTTTATCTCACATTCTAAGTTATTGATCATCATCACCTAGTCTCTTGGGAACCTATAAGGTTATAACTAAGTATTTCTCACCTCACACTATGGTCAAGAACATCTCTAAACCTCAAGAGTGCAGAAATCAAAATCCTAACTTTACGGGTACCTAGAAGTCACAATAATGACCCTTTCTAAGTTCGGTTTGCTCCTAAGGTTTCAAGATTAAGTCCTAAACCAATTATGTGTCATTTCTACACATATAAACTAATTTAAAACCATGATTATTGAATCTAAACCTTGCTGGACAGAATCCAGAAAAATAAATCTTTAAGGGATCTAGAACTCTCAAATTAATTCTTTTCTAGTTCCTAACTTATCCTATCTTTCACATATGAGTCTTAACATAATTATTACTCAAACATAAGCATATTAACATCATTAACACAGCTCATACAGTGGCCAACCATAGCAAGGCAGAACCGAAATAGAAACTCCATTTAAAGACATTGAACATAGTTTCTAAAGCACATAAAATACTAGTTTCTCTTGGGACCTTGTTAAAACTTTCAAAACTCTTTTATGAACACTTTTATCATCTAAACTCATGAAAATACCTAAGAGGGCAGTGGCTATATTTATTTTCATCTCAAGAGGTCCTAAATTCATAAAACTTAGTTCTACATATTCCTTATACTCATATAAGTTTAGAAAAATTATAAAACATAGTTTTCAATACTTGGAAACACCAAGGCCTCATAGGGCCGAAATATTAACCAAAGGAAATAAATGTTTTAGACCTTTGTTTAAGATATCAATGGGCAAGTCTTTGAGCTCTAGAATCATTAAAGTGATGACATAAAAATAAACATGCTCATGCACTTATTTTAGTTATTGCTAGAAAGTAAAGTGAGAGCATAAAATAAATATGTGGTGCAATATATTGTTATCTTTGATATTTAGGTGAGGACTTGAAATATAAATATGATAATGCAAAGCTTGAAATATAAATATGATAGTGCAAGTTCCTTTATTATCTTGATAATTAGTGATAGCAAGGAAAGTAAACAATGAAATGCATAGCATAAAATAAACATGATGCAAGGTTTATTTTATGGTTAGCTAGAGCTCATTCAAGACTTTAATAAGATAATAACCCAACACATATCACATGACAAAGTGAGCTTTAGAGTTCTTGAACCAAGTTCTCAAAGGAACTATGAGGTTCTTGAACATCATCATCAAGCTCAAGAAAATAAAACTTCGTTAAACAAACAATGCTTTAAGATCACAAGGAAATGGAAACCGAAATGTTAAAGAAAAACAAAGAAACCGAAAGCATGTAATAAGAGGAAACAAAAGTGTTCTTGAGAAAAGATCATTTCAAGTTAGTGAATAAAGTTGAAACTTAAGGAAAATAAAAACTCAAGCTCTAGAGGTTCCTTTGAGATGAACACATAGTCATCTTCTCGGAGTCCTGATCATTGAGCCATCATGTAACCATGAAGGCCTCATGGCCAAAACATAAAAGGAAAAGGAGACAAAGAAAGTTTCAAAAAGAGAAACCAAGAGAAAGCTAGAGAAAAACACTTTTTGAACAAAATAAAGTTTGAAACCAAGTCCCTACCTATTGATGAAGATAAAAGCTTGGTCTTGAAGATGAAGATGAGATGAGCAACACCTCCTAGGATGGTGGTGATGATTTCGGCCAAGGAAAAGAAAAGGAAAGGAGATGTGTTTTGAGTGAAGTTGTGTTTGAGGTTGAGTGTTTGAAAGCTTTGAGAATGGTTTAAGGTTATGAGGTGATGGATTGAGGTTATGAGGTGATTATGTGAGGGAAGAATGAAGAGGATGAAGATGAAGAGAAAGAGCTCTTAGAACTTTGAGAGAAGGGAAAAAACTTAGCAAGACAACTCTAAACTTTGCAAATGCTTCAAGGTGCAACAAGGCTATCACAAGCATCCTATCTATAGAAAAACAAAACCATGGAGGAGTGAATGGGGATGGCTTGGCCGTAGCTTTTGAGGGGGCAAGGGAGAGAAAAATATCTCTTTGATGGTGTCATAGAAGCATGGTTTGAAGTATGGAGTGTATGATACAAAGTATGGGTTTAGGCATGGGTTTTTGAGTGAGCTTTTATTTCAATTTTGCAACAAATCACCCTTCTAGAAACTTAACATGGCTGGAACATTTCCAGCCACAAATAAATGGAGGAAACAATTTATTTTGCTTGGTTATTTGATTGGAAAATCAAGTGTGATGGAAAATATGACAAGTTATGGTGTATGTGACTTGAGGTATGGCTTTAGAGTGTTAGAAAATTGAACATGTGATGCATATGGAGAGGGAGGGGTTTCGGCCAGCTTGGGACAGCAGAGTGGGAGGATGATTTGATCATGTAATTGGGTGTTAATGGTGGGTTTAAGTGTAGGTTAGCTTAGGTACAAGGTTAGGAGTGATTAATCTTAAGTTTAGGTAACTAAGCATGTGTATTAGGAATTTTATGACAAGGTTAGGAGTGCTCATACATCATTAAAGAATTTTAAACTCATTTATGAATAAACAATGTGTAACACAATTCCATGATTTAAGGAATTGGAAAGAGAAAACACTATTCAAGATTCTATGACTAGGTGTCTTAGAATTAAAATATGATTTTAGGTTGTAATTAAGTACTTTTTGGTTCTAATCAACTTTAATAAATTATTTTGACTCAAGATTAATTAAGGAAATTAATTAACCTTCGATTAGAGCCTAATATTGCTTAGGTTTGCTTAATCACGCGATTAAGCGTAAAAACATGAAACTAGGGGCAAAATCGTAATTTTGTACTAATTTTGCCCGGGACTTCTAAAATTAAAACTGAGGTCATAGAATACATAAAAATACCTTTTAAAACCATCTGGAGAAGTTTTGGGTTCATCCGGCACTTGCAAACGGGTAAAACACCGCAGGGGCGTTTTGGTCATTATGACCCAAAAACTCGAAAAACGAGATTTTCGATCCCGGGGAGGTACACAAGTTATCTAATCCCCTTCCAACATTGAGTTGCCCTTCGAGTACTGCTGAACTGGCTTTCCTCGAATTCCGGGCTGAAAATGACCTCAGGGGCATTTTGGTCATTTTTACTCTAACAGAAAAATCGGGGCGTTACATTACTCCTCTCCTTAAAAAGAATTTCGCCTTCGAAATTCGTACCTTAGAAAAGCTCTGGATATTTGGACTTCATCTCTGACTCTAGTTCCCACGTGTATTCTTCCGACTTGCCTTGTCCCCACGCCACTTTCACCAAAGGTACAGACTTGTTCCTTAACTTTTTGACTCCGTGATCCACTATTCTCGTAGGCGGTACATTGAAAGTGAGGTCCTCCCTCAACTGTACATGCTCTGGTTCTAGGACATGACTAGGGTCGGACTCATATTTACGTAACTGGGAGACGTGAAAGACATCATGAAGGTTTGACAGATTGGGTGGTAAGGCTATTTTGTAAGCTACAGATTCGACTCTCTGAAGAATTTCAAAAGGACCGAGAAATCGGGGACTCAACTTTTTAACTTTCATGGCTCTTCCTATTCCTGTAGTGGGGGTGATTCTTAGAAATACATGTTCTCCCTCTTGGAACTCCAAGGGCTTGCGCCTTTTGTCCGCGTAGCTTTTCTGCCGACTCTGAGCGGTTAAGATTCTATCCTTGATTTTCTTGATTTGTTCCGTCGTTTCCCTCACTACTTCAGGTCCTAAGATACTTTGTTCTCCGGGCTCGTACCAACACAAGGGTGATTGGCACTTCCTTCCATATAACACCTCGTACGGTGCCATACCGATGCTCGCGTGATAACTGTTGTTATACGCGAACTCGATCAAAGGCATGTACTTATCCCAACTTCCTTTCTGGTCTAAGACACAGGCTCTAAGCATATCTTCCAGGGTTTGGATTCTCCTCTCAGACTGGCCATCCGTTTGCGGGTGGTAAGCAGTGCTCAAGCACAACTTGGAACCAAACGCCTTTTGAAAGGCTCCCCAAAAACGTGACGTAAACCGCGGATCTTGATCCGAGATTATCGTCGATGGTACTCCATGCAACCTCACTATTTCTTGGATGTAAAGCTGAGCCAACTTATCCAACGAGTACGTGACTCGAATAGGCAAAAAGTGAGCCGACTTAGTCAATCGATCCACGATTACCCATACGGCATCGTGGCCAACTTGGGTTTTTGGCAATCCTGTCATGAAATCCATTGATATACTCTCCCACTTCCACTCGGGGATTGACAGGGGTTGCAACATGCCAGAAGGTTTTTGGTGTTCGATCTTGACCTTTTGGTAGACCAAACACTTACTCACCTAGGCGACCATATCCTTCTTTAATCTGGGCCACCAAAACATCCTCTTCAAGTCTTGATACATCTTGGTAGTACTAGGATGGATGGCAAAATGGCTCTTGTGAGCCTCCTCCAAGATCTTCTCTTGGAGGTCGCCATCTTGTGGCACACAAATTCGCCCCTCGAACCTCCACAACCAGTCGGGGCCTCGTACAAAACCTTTCAACTTTCCGGCCTTAACTGCCTTGATTGTCTCCATAAAGTCCTCATTTTCTCTTTGGGCAAGCATAATCCTTTGCTTAAACCCACTGGTCATCGTGAGATGTGTAACATCCCCTGCTGCTTTATGGATTGACGACTGTCCCCACAAACCAACACGGGTCTTTTCAGCATGCTTTGTCCTCACTCACACGCTTCCTAGGAAAACTTCCCAGGAGGTCACCCATCCCAAATTTACCCCAAGTCAAGCACACTTAACTGTGGAGTTCTTTCAGTTTAGGCTACCGAAAAGAAGATGCATCTTGTTGGTATAGGTAGTACAAATCAATTCATATAAGCCCTCCTCAACTGTATAGTCCCATACCTATACAGTCTTAGGATCCCTCTCATTCGGGTGTGTAATCGGTTCATTCATGTACCCCTCCGCTTAGAGGACCTTGCGAGGAGCCGCTCCTTGTCCGTGCCCTCTTTGCACCGGCGATCACTCCTCGTCCCCGGGCGTTACATGCCCACCAGCTTCCGCCTGGTTCGTCCTCGAACCACACCGTACTGGGAGAGGTGCAGGCTCTGATACTATTTGTAACATCCCCTGCTGCTTTATGGATTGACGACTGTCCCCACAAACCAACACGGGTCTTTTCAGCATGCTTTGTCCTCACTCACACGCTTCCTAGGAAAACTTCCCAGGAGGTCACCCATCCCAAATTTACCCCAAGTCAAGCACACTTAACTGTGGAGTTCTTTCAGTTTAGGCTACCGAAAAGAAGATGCATCTTGTTGGTATAGGTAGTACAAATCAATTCATATAAGCCCTCCTCAACTGTATAGTCCCATACCTATACAGTCTTAGGATCCCTCTCATTCGGGTGTGTAATCGGTTCATTCATGTACCCCTCCGCTTAGAGGACCTTGCGAGGAGCCACTCCTTGTCCGTGCCCTCTTTGCACTGGCGATCACTCCTCGTCCTCGTCCCCGGGCGTTACATGAAATGTAACATCCCCAAATTTATAACTAAGATAAATATTAATTAGCGATAGCAAAACCAAGAGAATCTGGACAAATGTTATGAAACACAACAAATAGTCTACTTAAGCATCTCTAGAGAAAAAATGCAAATAATTACGAAAATGCCATCACTTAGTGGAAATTACGAAAATGCCCTTGCTATGTAAAGGAAATTACCAAACTACCCTTGCCTTATTAAATGACAAAGATACCCTTACTCTATGAATGGAATTACAAGAATACCACTATCATTGTCTAATTACAAAAATATCCTTGTCTTAGTTAAAGAAATTACTACAACGCCATTTACACAAATCCCTAGACTTGTCTTTAGACAAGAATGAATATAAGCCATTGGATTAAGATGATAACACAATAATTTAACCACATACATCATACACATTTCTGAATCACATACATGCACTAAAGGTTAGAAAATCTCCACTAACATGTTTGCAGAAAACATGGAAACGTGTTTGCAGAAAACATGGAAACGTGTTTGCATAAAATATGGAAACGTGTTTGCACAAAATATGGAAACGTGTTTGCACAAAACATGGAAACGTGTTTGCACAAAACATGGAAACATGTTTGCACAAAACAAGGAGCATTTTCATCCCAAAATTCAGCCAACATGTTTCCATAAATCATGCTCCAAATGCTTTCCTTCTTCTGTTTTTTTTTCTCTAATCTTTCCACTATAAATACTCCTCAAACTCTCTTCAATTCAAAAACTCCCTAAGTGTTCTTTCTTTCTTATTCTATCATTCTTCTTATGTTCTTCAAAGACTTCTCTTGATCCTCTAAACTTCATCCAAACACTTAAATCCTAAGTCCAAACTTTCACTAGCCCTCACAAGAGTTACAATCTTTAACTCTAGTGAGAAATATTTTCTTAAGCATTCAAGTTCTAGAGCCAAGATTCAAGGAGGGTCATCCACTCCAAAGACTCTTGTTCAAAGCTTAAGGAAGAAGAGAATGACCCTTTTTAGACCCTACACAAGAGGTAGGAGCTTCATCTTTAATTGTTCAAGCATTGTTGGCTTATAACCTTGATAGAATGCCTCAAGTTTGAGTTATTGTCAAAAGTTTTGAATGATTATTTGAAAAATATATTTTTAGAAATATGACATGTTCTATTCTGTTATGAGTACTCTTATGATGTTATCAAACTCAAATATAACTTGAAAAGATTGTATGTGAAACTTGATTTAATAAAGATAACTTAAGACATGAAAATGGTAGGTGCTGGAATTTCTAGTTGTTTCTGGCAGCAGGTACTCCGAAAGATACTGTTCATAAAATATGAAGCATCTCGAAATTAAAATAATTTTAATATAAACTAGACTCATTATAGAACACTCTCCAAAAAGAATCACTCAAAACGGAATTTTCTAGCTCAAGATATAAATTTTTAAAGTAGAGCCTAAGACTGAAACTTTAAATCTGACCTTGTAGTAGTAAAATAGGTGTAACTCACTCTAGAAAAATGAAAATGAATTGATTTCAACTTTTTTGGAGAGCTAACACATATAGTAATACACCCATGTATGTTATGTATAAAGTTTTGTACCACGTAAATACAGAATGAGAAATAAATTTCGGGATAGTGTGCTGTGAAAGTGCAGTTTGGAAAGGTTCTGGCTAAGGAAAGACTTGGTATTTAAGAATGTCCATTGTGACCCACCTCTCTTTCCTGGGAACCCTCCTATGCATGGTTTACAGTTGATTTACACTATTCCAAAGATGTAAATGCTAAAATTTGATGAGTTAGGAATTTGGAACTACCTTTACTAAGCTGAGATAACAAGTATACAGAGAATTATAAACTTTCTTCTAAAAGATATCAAAACTATAAATAAAAGAATCAAGTCTTGTAAAGAGAGAATTTTAAGAATTTAAGTAGAATAATAATCTTCAAGAGTTATATGAAAGTCATAATAAAAATATATAAAGAACCTATAATAATATTTTGAAGTGCATTAATGTATTAATGGAATGCTAAGAGTACAAAGAACACTAAAAGAAAAAGATAATACTAAGACATCCATTACCTCTTACGAACACTAGGAACTCAACTTGATAACTTTGGTTGGTTAATATGAATCATCTATGAAAGTGTTTACTATGAGATTTACATGATATTGTCCATATTTTATGAAGTGATTTATAGTAATGTGAATGTATGGTGATGAATTATGAAATGATGAGGATGAATGATTGATTGCCTAGGATTTATTGTGATTACATAATAATATGCATACATTCATTTTCAAAAGAAATAATAAAAGTAAAGTTTGAAAAAGTAGCAATGAAAGTCTGGAAAAGTGGACTTGAGCTAAACTCACGGCTTAACCCCCTAAACCGTTGAGATCACGGCAACGGAATGAAAACCAAAAAGGTTATGGCGACGGCCATGGTATGAGCTCATTACCTTTTAGGGTGGTCTAAGGCATTAATGCATTCATCCCGTGAGTAATTAAGAAATATGTTGATGAAATAAATGAAAGATGATGATCACTAAACAAGTGAATGTTGAGGATGAGTAATCATGAAATGCATGCAACTCCTAAATGATTCTTGCTTATTAGTGGTTTTACATGATATGCTTATATGTATGCTTGATGAAATCTTGAATGAATATTTACGCTAATGTTCAAGATTAGTTTAAAAGTAACTGCACTTCGGCTAATCACGTTTGTGAAAGTTTGATAATTGAATCCTTACCTGTTCACCTTTTTATAATAAGCCCGAAGTGACTGGGACGACAACGATGACACTTTTAGTACAAGTAGGAACTCCTACTGAGAAATCATGTATTTCTCACTCCTATGTTTATTTTCCGTTGTCGTTACCAGAGACAGACATGTCCACCTAAAGCAACGAGGCCGTAGCTGAGGAAGGAGGTAGCACGTGAAGATTTCAAACCGTTCAAGTAGGAGCATTCCGAGCTTTAGTTACATTATAGTTTGTGAGAAACAATTAGTAATAGTAGAACTTATATTGTTATTTGTAATAACTTATCAGTATGATATATGCCCTGTTGTGACTTATGTATTAAGTGATTATATTCCAGTTTATGTGATAATTGTTCTATACTTAGTCTTTTATTCCGCTTATTTAATTAAGTGCGCAATGTAACTTGATTATTATCTATAAAAGCGCTATGTATTTCACTTCTAGATTCTGAGCTTAAGTTTTCAAAAAAATTAATTTATTAAAAAAAAAATTCCATTATTTTTCTAAGTTAATTTCAAAAGAAAATTAATACAAGGCATAAGTGACAACTAATAGAATCCAAATGTGAACTTAAGCACAGTGGGGTTCTATTAGGGTGTTACAAGATGACTCATCACGATGCCATTCTCCGTTATAGACATCCCAAGATTCATATCCCTAAACTGCTCTATTAACCCAACTTCATTAACCATTATACTTGACAGACGTAACGAGTTTCGGCTCAAAGTGTCGGCTACTACATTAGCCTTGCCGGGGTGGTAACTTAAGCCAAAATCGTAGTCCTTGAGGAACTCCATCCATCTCCTCTGCCTCATATTTAACTCCTTTTGATCAAAGAGATGCTTGAGACTCTTATGATCGGAGAAAACTTCAAACCTTACACCATACAAATGGTGTCTCCACATCTTAAGGGCGAACACGATGGCCGCTAACTCTAGGTCATGGGTGGGGTAGGTTACCTCGTGAGGCTTGAGTTGTCTGGACTCATAGGCTACCACTTGCCTGTTTTGCATCAACACGCAACCTAAACCCTTGCCAGAAGCATCGCAATATACCTCGAAGGGTACATTGGGGTAAGGTAAAACTAAAACTGGGGTTGAGGTGAGCTTTTCCTTAAGCTCTAGGAAACTCTTTTCACATTCGGGGCTCCACTCAAAAGTGGCATTCTTCCTAGTGAGCTTAGTTAAGGGTAGGGCTAACTGGGAATATCCTTTGATAAACCTACGGTAATATCCAGCTAAACCCAAAAAGCTTCTAATCTCAGTTACAGAGGTTGGCTTATCCCAATTCATCACAGCTTCTATCTTACTTGGGTCGACAGCTATGCCTCCTTTTGACACAACATGTCCTAAGAACTTTACCTCCTCTAACCAAAATTCACACTTAGACAACTTAGCGTATAACTTCTTCTCCTTTAATACCTCTAAAACCAACCTTAAATGACGTTCATGCTCCTCGTGGGTCTTCGAATAGATGAGAATATCATCTATGAACACAACCACGAATTGATCTAAATAGGGTCTAAAGATCCTATTCATGTAATCCATAAAAACTGAGGGAGCATTCGTCAAACCAAACGACATTACATTGAACTCAAAGTGTCCATACCGAGTTCGAAAGGCGGTTTTAGGAATATCCGAATCTCTCACCCTAATCTGATGGTAACCGGACCTTAAATCAATCTTAGAAAACACTACTGCTCCTTTTAATTGGTCCATAAGATCATCAATCCTAGGCAATGGGTATTTATTCTTTATTGTTACTTGGTTCAACTGCCTATAGTTTATACACATCGTCATACTTTCGTCCTTTTTCTTCACAAATAAGACCGGAGCGCCCCAAGGTGAAGCACTCAGCCTTATAAAACTCTTTTCTAACAGCTCTTCTAACTGGGTTTTTAACTCTGCTAACTCTGAGGGTGACATCCTATACGGGGCTATAGAGATTGGTCCTGTCCCAGGAACCAACTCTATGGAGAATTCAACTTCTCTTTCGGGAGGGAACTCGGGTATTTCATCTGGAAATACCTCGGGATAGTCTCTTACCACAGGTATTTCACCTAGGTTTTGCTCAAAGTCTACATCGCAGGCGGCTAGGAGAACATATCCCTTAGCTTTCTCCCCACTACAGAAGACCTCTACGGAATTTAGGTACAGCCTAATGGGTTGAGTGATGTTTTCGGGAGGAGAGGGGAAAACTATGGTTTGGGTTCCACAATCTAACATTACACGATTGGCGTGAAGCCAATTCATGCCTAAGATAATGCCTATGTCTTTTAAGGGTAAACAAATTAAATCTATGATAAAAGACCTATTTCCTACAACAAGATGACAGTTTAAACAACAACGGAAAGTATTAACAGGGCGATTTGTAGGAGTAGAAACAATGAGATCAAAGGGAAGTTTAGAGACTCTTAGATTTAAGGACTCGACACTAGCAAGTGAAATGAAAGAATGAGTAGCACCAGAGTCATATAGTACAGTTAAGGGTTTACCGTTTACTTCGCACATACCTTCAATGAGATCTTTGGACTTCTTGGCGTCTTCCGCATTAAGGGTAAAGACTCTTCCTCAGTATTGTGGTCGGGGGCTCTGGTTTGATGTCCCTTGTCCGGCGCAGTCCTTTGCATAGTGGCCAGGCTTGCCACACTTGAAGCACACATTCTGACCGGCTAAGCATGGGCGATTCCCGTGGTTCTTTCTGCATTGTGGGCAGACATCCGCAGTCGTTGCTCCGGGGTAAGCAGCAGGGGTTTGTGGTGCCTTGTTCTTGGCTCCACTTGGTCCTCCATTGTGGTTCCGGGGTCCACCCGGTCCATAGGGTTGATTGTTGAAATTCCTCGGGCCTTGATGTTGAAATGGCGGCCTTTGGTGTTGCTTGGATTGTTGATGAGTAGGAGCTCTTGGTGGTTGTTGTTGTTGTTGTCGGAACTGGTTAGTCTGGTAGGGGTTGTAGTGATTCCTCGGAGGGTACTGCGGTTTGAACTTCGGGGCTTGAGGTCCGAGCCCCTTAGCTCGCTCCGCTCTTGTGATTTGAATTTTTCTCTGTCCTTCTTCAAGGATCCGGCACTTGTTGACTAGAGTCGGAAAGTCTCTGATCTCCATATGGGCCACGGCATAGTTCATCTCCGCCTTCAAACCGGCCTCATACTTTACACACTTCCAAACCTCATCAGGGTTTCCTTGGAACACCCGAGAGAACTTGATCAGCTCCTCGAACTTTGCAGTGTATTGGGCTACAGTAGACCCTCCTTGGGTCAACTGCATGAACTCAACGTCCTTCGCGTTCCTTACGGACTCCGGGAAGTACTTCTCATAGAAGTAAGTCTTGAACAGCTCCCAGTCAATGGGAGTTCCAGAGGCTTCTAGCAGATGCCTCGTGCCGTTCCACCAGAACTCGGCATCGGACTTCAGCATGAAAGCAGCAAATGTGACCTTCTGCTCCTCTGAGCAGGTAAAGACAGAGTAGATCTTCTCCATGTCTTTGATCCACTCATCAGCCTTGTCGGGGTCCATTACCCCTCGGAACACTGGCGAGTTCGCTTTACGGAACTCGCCGAAGCGGGCTTGTTCCACCATCTCAGCAGCAGGGGGAGGAGGGGGAACAGGAGCAGCATTCGCTTGTTGATCCATTTGGTCGAACATCCGTTTCATGGCTTGCGCCATGCGACGGACAGCAGCAGCAGTGGTATTGTCTTGGTCGACATCGGGCGTAGTCCTAGGCCGTCGTCGCGGTGCCATTGGTCCCTAAACACATGAAACAATGAACATCAAGTTGATCAGGCTCAATATCCATGCAAAATGAGCTAGTTACCATGGTACTTGCAAGCAACAGAAGTCATGCATCTCTAGTCCTACAGCTTATCTCTATCAAGCACTATACATGACATAACTATCGCATCATGCTTATAAAGCATAGTCAGTCCAATCCTCAGGCTCCATGAGAATCGAACTGCTCTGATACCATAATGTAACACCCTAAATCTTAACCCAAGATTACTAGTATGTACTTAGGTTAATCTTTAGAATATTACCTCTTAGTCTCATCTTTTACTTAGAAAATACTTAGTGGAAATATGGGTAAAATTTTTCTTTTTGGAACTGAAATCAAAGTGAGAGCCACGCACGAATCTTTAAGAGGAAGCATAGCGAAACAGTTAAGCAAAGCATAAAGAAGCACATCATATCATGGAGACATCAACTGAAACATAGATATATATATACTGTGCCTACCCAAAGGGCAGGACTATTCAATACATCGAGAAGCAGAATACAACTGAAATGCTATACAAGGAAATCATAAAAATGTAAATACAAGAGAAACAACACCCATACCCATGTGCACCTAGAGTAGACAACCTCATATACAAAAGAAGGTTTGTCCTCATCTATGTGGCGTGTGTGCACTAGCTACTACCCCTCCTATGTCTACTCCTACTGGTCCGAGTACTGTGGGGTCGAGTCGATCCACTGACGAATCTCGGCGGGAGTGGTCGAGCGCATCATCGGGACATGTCCACAGTGGCGAGGGCGCATAGATGGCCGACGAGCCAACCTCGGCTGGACCACCGTCTCCTCACTCCCAGCCCTCATCGGTGAGGGAGCGGGACTGGAGCTCCAACTGTACATGTGGGATGGCAGGTCCTCAGATGGGTCCGTCTCCGAGTACTGGGGGCGCGGCACATACTCGGGGTACTCGCGTACTGCTGATGTCTCGGGCTCTATGCAGAGGATCTGCTCATCGCGTGGTCTCGCTCGCTCAAAAATCCCGTTATGACGGTAAGGAGCAGTCGGGGTGAAGCGGTAGCTCGGGACGGGGTGCGCGAAGGGTCGTCCCATGAACATGAATACTCTGACAGTGCAGCGACCCTCAAAATGGCATGACCCGAGTGCTGGGTCCTGGTGCAGCTCCCATACTGGGGTGTCGATGAAGAGTACAAATGTCGCCATCTGAAGATATGACGGAAGAAAAGAGAGAGGGAATGAGAATCTTTCTAAAAGAATTCTCAGTAGGGTTATCCCTACCTAAGTGACATCGTCACATCCTCAGGAACCCTGGGTTTATTTCTAAAAAGGTGTGCATGCATATAAATTCCTTTTAAGTTAGTTTTCTAAAGAGGTATTTTATCCAAGGTCCGTCATATTTTACAATGCGTCTTATGACTAAGCATAAAAGAATCTAATGATATGAATGCATCATAAAGGTGAACCAAACAATAGAATCACTAAGAAACATTATAACATTGGCATAAGTATAGTATATGTGACATTGTTAACTTTAACTTTCATCTCATGGGGCCACCCTAAAACATCTCTAGGTTATGAGCTCATACCTTAATTAGTCGTCACTAGCTCTTACTTATGCTATGATAAGCGTAACATAATCTCGACTTAAAGTACGGGCTAGGGGGCAAATTAAGGATCTCCTCTCTAGGATCATTTCCTCTTTGAAACGCTTTGCTAGCCACACGGGCCTCGCAATTTGTTCGCTTTGGCAGGCTGCATCTACACATACCCTCACGGATTTGTCTCCTCCTGGGGGTGCCCGGCCGAACCGGTGTCACCCAGGAGAAGGGCGTCTCAGTGTTGTGTCACATTTAAGTTCTCATAAGTATTAAATCATAAATACCTCATCATTTATTATATTCATTTTTATCATGCATTCTCATATAGCGTTTATATATCATCACATGAAACTTTCTCATAACATATGCATCGTCACATAAAACTTACGCATAAACATCATCACATAGTCATATCTAACGATTATCCCCATAAGCTCATAGACTTGATATGTTATAACCCATAGTGTTTTAAACTTCGATTCTTATGAGTCTTAAACTTGCAAATTAATTGTTCTAACATTATCCTTAACTTCTTATACACCTATAGTTTCACAACTAATGAGTTATACAAATTTTTATGCTCAAGAACTAATCCAAACAGCACTAAGCAGAATTTGGACAGCTTTATGTTTATGTGATTACAGAGTTCTAGAAATTACGGTTTAGATCTTTATCTCACATTCTAAGTTATTGATCATCATCACCTAGTCTCTTGGGAACCTATAAGGTTATAACTAAGTATTTCTCACCTCACACTATGGTCAAGAACATCTCTAAACCTCAAGAGTGCAGAAATCAAAATCCTAACTTTACGGGTACCTAGAAGTCACAATAATGACCCTTTCTAAGTTCGGTTTGCTCCTAAGGTTTCAAGATTAAGTCCTAAACCAATTATGAGTCATTTCTACACATATAAACTAATTTAAAATCATGATTATTGAATCTAAACCTTGCTGGACAGAATCCAGAAAAATAAATCTTTAAGGGATCTAGAACTCTCAAATTAATTCTTTTCTTGTTCCTAACTTATCCTATCTTTCACATATGAGTCTTAACATAATTATTACTCAAACATAAGCATATTAACATCATTAACACAGCTCATACAGTGGCCAAACATAGCAAGGCAGAACCGAAACAGAAACTCCATTTAAAGACATTGAACATAGTTTCTAAAGCACATAAAATACTAGTTTCTCTTGGGACCTTGTTAAAACTTTCAAAACTCTTTTATGAACACTTTTATCATCTAAACTCATGAAAATACTTAAGAGGGCAGTGGCTATATTTATTTTCATCTCAAGAGGTCCTAAATTCATAAAACTTAGTTCTACATATTCCTTATACTCATATAAGTTTAGAAAAATTATAAAACATAGTTTTCAATACTTGGAAACACCAAGGCCTCATAGGGCCGAAATATGAACCAAAGGAAATAAATGTTTTATACCTTTGTTTAAGATATCAATGGGCAAGTCTTTGAGCTCTAGAATCATTAAAGTGATGACATAAAAATAAACATGCTCATGCACTTATTTTAGTTATTGCTAGAAAGTAAAGTGAGAGCATAAAATAAATATGTGGTGCAATATATTGTTATCTTTGATATTTAGGTGAGGACTTGAAATATAAATATGATAATGCAAAGCTTGAAATATAAACATGATAGTGCAAGTTCCTTTATTATCTTGATAATTAGTGATAGCAAGGAAAGTAAACAATGAAATGCATAGCATAAAATAAACATGATGCAAGGTTTATTTTATGGTTAGCTAGAGCTCATTCAAGACTTTAATAAGATAATAACCGAACACATATCACATGACAAAGTGAGCTTTAGAGTTCTTGAACCAAGTTCTCAAAGGAACTATGAGGTTCTTGAACATCATCATCAAGCTCAAGAAAATAAAACTTCGTTAAACAAACAATGCTTTAAGATCACAAGGAAATGGAAACCGAAATGTTAAAGAAAAACAAAGAAACCGAAAGCATGTAATAAGAGGAAACAAAAGTGCTCTTGAGAAAAGATCATTTCAAGTTAGTGAATAAAGTTGAAACTTAAGGAAAATAAAAACTCAAGCTCTAGAGGTTCCTTTGAGATGAACACATAGTCATCTTCTAGGAGTCCTGATCATTGAGCCATCATGTAACCATGAAGGCCTCATGGCCGAAACATAAAAGGAAAAGGAGACAAAGAAAGTTTCAAAAAGAGAAACCAAGAGAAAGCTAGAGAAAAACACTTTTTGAACAAAATAAAGTTTGAAACCAAGTCCCTACCTATTGATGAAGATAAAAGCTTGGTCTTGAAGATGAAGATGAGATGAGCAACACCTCCTAGGATGGTGGTGATGATTTCGGCCAAGGAAAAGAAAAGGAAAGGAGATGTGTTTTGAGTGAAGTTGTGTTTGAGGTTGAGTGTTTGAAAGCTTTGAGAATGGTTTAAGGTTATGAGGTGATGGATTGAGGTTATGAGGTGATTATGTGAGGGAAGAATGAAGAGGATGAAGATGAAGAGAAAGAGCTCCTAGAACTTTGAGAGAAGGGAAAAAACTTAGCAAGACAACTCTAAACTTTGCAAATGCTTCAAGGTGCAACAAGGCTATCACAAGCATCCTATTTATAGAAAAACAAAACCATGGAGGAGTGAATGGGGAGGGCTTGGCCGTAGCTTTTGAGGGGGCAAGGGAGAGAAAAATATCTCTTTGATGGTGTCATAGAAGCATGGTTTGAAGTATGGAGTGTATGATACAAAGTATGGGTTTAGGCATGGGTTTTTGAGTGAGCTTTTATTTCAATTTTGCAACAAATCACCCTTCTAGAAACTTAACATGGCTGGAACATTTCCAGCCACAAATAAATGGAGGAAACAATTTATTTTGCTTGGTTATTTAATTGGAAAATCAAGTGTGATGGAAAATATGACAAGGTATGGTGTATGTGACTTGAGGTATGGCTTTGGAGTGTTAGAAAATTGAACATGTGATGCATATGGAGAGGGAGGGGTTTCGGCCAGCTTGGGAAAGCAGAGTGGGAGGATGATTTGATCATGTAATTGGGTGTTAATGGTGGGTTTAAGTGTAGGTTAGCTTAGGTACAAGGTTAGTAGTGATTAATCTTAAGTTTAGGTAACTAAGCATGTGTATTAGGAATTTTATGACAAGGTTAGGAGTGCTCATACATCATTAAAGAATTTTCAACTCATTTATGAATAAACAATGTGTAACATAATTCCATGATTTAAGGAATTGGAAAGAAAAAATACTATTCAAGATTCTATGACTAGGTGTCTTAGAATTAAAATATGATTTTAGGTTGTAATTAAGTACTTTTTGGTTCTAATCAACTTTAATAAATTATTTTGACTCAAGATTAATTAAGGAAATTAATTAACCTTCGATTAGAGCCTAATATTGCTTAAGTTTGCTTAATCACGATTAGCGTAAAACACGAAACTAGGGGCAAAACCGTAATTTTGTACTAATTTTGCCCGGGACTTCTAAAATTAAAACTGAGGTCATGAAATACATAAAAATGCCTTTTAAAACCATCTGGAGACGTTTCGGGTTCATCCGGCACTTGCAAACGGGTAAAACACCGCAGGGGCGTTTTGGTCATTATGACCCGAAAACTTCAGCGAGATTTTCGATCTCGGGGAGGTACACAAGTTATCTAATCCCCTTCCAACATTGAGTTTGCCCTTCAGTCTTGGGCGGCTTTCCTCGGTTAGACTAAAAATGACCTCAGGGGCATTTTGGTCATTTTCACTCTAACAGAAAAATCGGGGCGTTACATTTGGGGTAAGGGAATCGTGTTTTAGGGTGTGGGAATTGTAACACCCGATTTTCTGTTAGAGTGAAAATGACCAAAATGCCCCTCAGGTCATTTTCGGCCCGAAATTCGAGGAAAATCGATCCGACAGTACTCGAAAGGCAAACTCAATGTTGGAAGGGGATTAGTTGGATTGTGTACCTTCCCGAGATCGAAAATCTCATTTTTTGAGTTTTCGGGTCAAAATGACCAAAACGCCCCTGTAGTGTTTTACCCGTTTGACCCGAAACTTCTCCAGATGGTTTTAAAAGATGTTTTTATGTATTCGGTGACTTTAGTTTTGGTCCCGGGTGAAATTAGTGCAAAATTACGATTTTGCCCCTAGTTTCGTGTTTTTACGCTTAATCGCGTGATTAAGCAAACCTAAGCAATATTAGGCTCTAATCGAAGGTTAATTAATTTTCATAATTAATCTTGAGTCAAAATAATTTATTAAAGTTGATTAGAACCTAAAAGTGCTTAATTACAACTTGAAATCCTATTTTAAATTCAAGATTCCTAGTCATGGAATCTTGAATAGTGTTTTCTCTCTCCAATTCCTTAAATCATGGAATTGTGTTTCCAATTGTTTATTCCTAAATGAGTTTTAAACTCTCTAATGATGTATGAGCACTCCTAATCTTGTCATAAAATCCCTAAACCTCATTTTTAGTTACCTAAACTTAAGCTTAATTATTCCTAACCTTGTACTTAAGCTAACCTACACTTAAACCTATCATTAACATCCAATTACATGGAAGATTTTTTCTCTACCCTTGGCTGCTGCAATCTGGCCGAAGCCACTCCTCCCCATTTCCATCACATGTGCAAAATTTTGACACACCAAGACCATGCTTCCAACTCATATGCACCATACCTTGTCATATTTTCAATCAAGCTTGATTTTTCAAAAGAATAACTAAATGAAATAAACTATTTTCCTCATTTATTTGTGGCTGAAAAACTTCCAGCCATGTCTAGCTTCTAGAAGACTAATTTCATTCAAAATTAAAAGAAAAGCTCACTCAAATCACCTTACTTGAAGCCATACTTTGTATTATAACCTCCATACTTCAAACCATGCTTGAATGACAAGTTGTAAGAGATATTTTCTCTTCCTTTTCCCTCCAATTGCTATGGCCAGCCTTCCCCCTCCATGAGCTCTCATTTGTTTTCATTTTCTATAAATACCTTGCCTAGAAACACATGCAAACACTTTAGCTCATTTGCACACTTTTAGTTTTCTAAGCTTTCTTTGTGTTCTCTCTTTTTCTCTCTAAGTTCCAAGAGAGTTCTCTCTTGTTCTTCATCTCCATCTTCATCATCTCTTCATCTTATCATCATCTCACAACCTTCAAACACCACCCCATAGCCTTGAAACACTTCTAAGCTCTCAAACACAACCTCACTCAAAACACACCTCCTTACCTTCCTTACCCCCTTGGCCGAATCATCATCAACATCCCTGGAGGAGTTGTTCATCTCTTTTTCTTTCAAAAGTTCAAGTTTTCATCTTCACTCTAGGTAGCAGTGTTTTTCTAAACCTTGTTTTTCTTGAAAATGAGTTTTCCTAGCTTTCTCTTGGATTTTCTTTTTGAAACTTTCCTAGCTTTCTTTTTGATGAGTACATGATGGCTCAATGATGAGAGCTCCTAGATAATGACTATGTGTTCATCTCAAAGGAACTCCTAGAGCTTGAGTTTTTTTTTATTTTCTCTAAGTTCCATCTTGATTTACTAACTCAAAATGATTTTAGCTCAAGAACACCTTTACTTTTTCTTGTTTTTCATTTCAGTTTCCTTATTTCCTTTCCTCTAATATTTTGGTTTTGGTTTCCTTTCTTTTGAGATTTTGTGTTCTTGAAAGTTTGTTTCTTTTGAGCTTGATGATGATTTTCAAGAACCTCATAGTTCATTTGAGAACTTAGTTCAAGAACTCTAAAGCTCTCTTTGTTAGGAGATAAGTGTTGGGTTGTATCTCTAAAGTCTTGTAAGAGCTCTAGATGGGATTAAAATGAATATTGCATCCATATTTATGTTTATGCCTTGCACATCATATTTATTTTCCTTGCTATCACTAAGTATCAAGATAATAAATGAACTTGCATTATCATGTTTATGTTTCAAGCTTTGCATTATCATGTTTATATTTCAAGTCCTCACTTAATATACCAAAGATAATAATAAGTTGCATCTCATGTTTATTTTATGCTCTCACTTTACTTTCTAATGCAAGCTAAAACTAGTGCATGAGCATATTTATTTTTATGTCATCACTTAAATAAACCTAGAGCTCAAAGACTTACCCATTATGGTCTCAAACAAAGGCTTGAAAATATTTATTTCTTTAGCTTGAGATTTTGGCCCCTAAGGAGTTTTATGTGTTACAAGTATTGAAAACTATGTTTTATAATTTTTCTAAGCTTATATGAGTTCAAGGAATGTATAGAACCAAGTTTTATTAATTTAGGACCTCTTGGGATGAAATTGATTTAGCTACTGCCCTCACAAGTATTTTGTTGATTTTAGATGATAAAATGTTTATAAATGAGTTTTGAAAGTTTGAAAAAGGTTCCAAGAGAAACTAGTAGTTTATGTGCCTTAGAAATTATGTTTTATGCCTTTTTATGGAGATGTATGTTTCAGTTCTGCCTTGCTGTATTTGGCCACTGTATAGACTGTTTTGATGATGATAATATGATTATGTTTGAGTATAATTAATTTTAGAACTCATATGTGAAGGATAAGAGAAGTTAGTAACTAGAAAAGAATTAATTTGAGAGTTTTAGCTCCCTTAATGTTTGGATTTTCTGGATTCTATGCAGCAAGGTTTAGAATTGATAATTATGGTTTTAAATTAGTTTAAATGTGTAGGAATGACTCATAATTGGTTTAGGACTTGATCTTGGTGCCTTAGGAGCAAACCGAACTTAGAAAGGGTCATTGTTGTGACTCCTAGGTACCCGTAAAGTTAGAATTTTAGATTCTACATCCTTGAGGTGTAGAGATGTTCTTGACCATAGTGTGAGGTAAGGAATACTTAGATATGAGCCTATAGGTACCCGAGAGTTTAAGTTTTGATGACTTATAACTTAGACTGTGAGTTAAAGACCTTAAGGGTCAATGCATAATACTTTAAGAATTTGTTAATACTATGATGTGTATATGATGCAATGCTATGTTGAGATGTTTATAATGCATGAGGAATTGATTAATTGAGATATGAGTTTATCATAGCAATAAAGTGAAATGAGACATGTGTTGTGTGATTAGCTTGTGGCATAAGTTTCGGTTTGAAGGAAATTCGGTTCAACAGCCGTTATGCTGCCGAATTTCCATCAAACCTAAAAGGGTTGAAAAATGTTTTGAGGTACCATATGAGCTAAAAACCCTGGGTTACACTGGTTCAGCCGAGCACCCCCAGGAGATTTTTATGTGACAAGCACTGGGACGTACTTCTCCTGCTATGGTGAGGAGGAGGCAAATCCGTGAGGGTACTGACATGAGCTTTACCAAAGCGGACAATTCGTTGTGCACTCGAGGCCAGTAGAGCGTTCCAAAGAGGGTATGTCCTAAGAGAGGAATCCCCTAGCCCCCTAGCCCGTATCGTTAAGTGGTCGGGTATGTTATTTGATTTTTATTCGCTTATTCAGATAATAAGCAAGAGCTAGTGACGATTAGCTAAGGTATGAGCTCATAGCCTAGGTTTTTATTTATTGGGGTGGCCTCAACCTTGCTAAAGATTACATGAATGATGTCACACATATACTGATGAAAGTTCCAGTTGGAAGTTATTGCCCTTATGCCACATGGTTTATGTTTATATGATTTGATTTGTTGATTTATATGCCTAAGTATTGCCATGCATCAATGTCTTAACATGTTGCATTCATAACATTAAGATGCATGCTAAAAGGAATGGACCTTGGATAATTAGTTTTATAAACCCTAAATTGAATCTTGTATGCATGCACACTCTTTTATAAATAAACCCAAGGTTCCTGAGGATGTGAACGATGTAACCCTAGGATAGGAGACTCCTACTGAGATTCTTTAGTAAGAATTCTCACTCCTTTCTCTTCTTCCTCTTTTTCCGTCACATCTTCAGAGATCTATGGTGACATTTGTGGTCTTCATTGATATGCCTGTCTAGGAGGTGCACTACGACCCGGAACATCATTCTTATCACTTTGAGGGTCGCTGTGCGGTTCGAGTTTTTATGTACATGGGTCGACCTTTTGCTTATCCAGTGTCCAGCTACCAGTTCACTCATATCGCTCCTTTTGGTAGCTACGACTTGATCTTCGAGCGCACCCGTCCTCGCGACGAGCAGTTGCGCCATGCTCGCTCGTCCGCCTCAGCTATTCTTGACTATCCAGAGTACGTGCCTCGCTCGAGGAGGTCGGAGACCAATCCGTCCGAGGACTCGCCGATGCATGTTTATTCGGAGAGTTCTGCTCCCTTTCCCCCATTTAGGCGAGAGGGCAGCGAGGATACCGTGATGCAGCCACGCTTGGCGAGGAGAGCCAAGATGAGCCCGCGCCGAGGGGCTCACGTCCAGTGGACACGTATTCCCTTCTCATTCCATTGGCCTACCCAGGAGGAGATCGAGCAATTCCCCGATTACTTGCCTCCATCACCCGAGGACCTCCGTCGTCACTAGACCTCATCAGAGAGCTATTCAAGTGCCCTAGCAGTCACGAGGATTTTCCCCTTCGGCGGTATCTTTTAGGATGGGGTTTTAGCCTAGTACTCATAGCTTGGTAGGAGGATAGTGTAGTTGGTTTTTACTTTGTCGTCGCACCATGTACTTTACTGCTTTCTTGTTTCTGTTGTATTTCCATTTTCTTGTGTATTACAAGCTCTGCCCGTTTCTATAAGGGCGTGACTACTATGTATCGTAATTATGTTATTAATGAAATGTTTCTGTTATTATGGTGGTCATTACTCTGTTGTTACTTGTTCTTAATTTCCGTGTTACTCTGTACTTGCTAATCGAGTTTTATATTTCTGTCTTACGATTAGACTAAGAACGTGGCTCTCACTTTGTTTTATGTTTTCAAAAAAAAAATTTACCCGTAATTTTCGCTAAGTATTTTAGTAAAGTGATGAGACTAAGAAGTAATAACCTAATGTTTAACCTAATATGTTCTAGAGAGTTGGGTTAAAAATTAGGGTGTTACAGGAATGTTCTGGACCCCGAAATGGGGTTTTTTTAACTCTTTGTTGATTGCCTGGGCAGTTCGCTACCTTGCTACAGCACCGCCTTACTTTCTGTTTATCGCCTGGTTGGTCATATGACCGCTGGGGTGGTCTCAGTTATTTACATTTCTGAATTTTAAGTTAAATCATTTATTTTACTTCCTATTAACTTTTAAAATCTAAATTTTAGGTTTTAGTTCAAATTAGGAAATTCTCATTTATAAACTTGTACACTAGAAATAGGCATTTAAAAGTTTCAAAAAATTCATTAAAAATCACTCTTTAACTTATTTTTTTCTAAGGAACAATTACCGGGACTTTTGGTCCCAAGAATATGACTCTATTATATGGCCAAGGGAGCATAGGGTCTAGACTTAATGAAATTCAGGACCTAAAATGACAGATAAGTGTAACTGGCACCCATCTTAGCTTAAAAATATTTTCTAACCCTTTTATTTAAAATTGGGGTATTACACATGTGTGTGTACAGGATTATGTTCGCCTCTTTTCATGCATGCATGTACTTATGAGATTATGTTTCACTCTTTCATGCATGCATGTGGCCTAAGTGTTATGTTTATTCTTTCCATGCATGCATGCTCTCATGGAAAGTATATTTTAGTGTGGAACCATTATCATGCTTATACTTACTTAACTTGATACATTCATGATCAAGACCATATTAAAATGAGATGTCCACTTAATAATAACGTTTGCGAAAACTCTAAATTTGGACTACATTGTGGCATGTACATCTTTTCTATAATAAACCAAGTAGGCCAGAGACTTCGATGATGACACCATATACATTTTACTATTATTGAGATTCATTAGGATTCTCATCCCATTTAAATTTCCATGTACGTCTCTAAATGAGTAGGACATGCCAGCAGCTGATGTTTGAGTTCAGGGACAAATAGAGATAGCTTTGCTGGAGACATTGCTAGGATTATTAGATAGTTACCCTACTATTATCTCTTGACATATGACTACCTTTTTGGTTTGGATTACTGTATGCCAGATCCCTGTGGCCATTTGACATGCTTATCTATTACGCTTTTTACTGCTATGTATCTCAGCTTTAGTAGACAGTTAACTGGTTGTGCACAGTGGCATAATTATATCTTGTGAGCTATTGAGGCTCTTATGCTAGATTATATATTATATATATGGAGGTAATTCATGTGATCGGCTTGAGATTGCAATGGTGCTTAGATGACAATATTATGTTGTATGTTGACTTAAATTTATGTGAATTAGTGTCGAATGCTATTTACATGCGAAGGCTTCTATTTTTTTAAAGTAATGTCTTTTTTAAAGAAAAAAAATGGCCCGTATTTTTCAATAAGTATTTCTTAAAAGTCAAGGTTACGGTAATGTCCCAAGGAGTGATCCTTTAAATATAAAACTACATACGACTTGAGCGTTATTCATTATACATTAGGGAATTCCACCTAAGATACCAAAACAATATTGATAAAATTTCCATTAACTAAGGAGAAGTTCACCAAACAATTATCTATTACATGCCCTTTTCCTTTTTGTACTCTTCTTATTTTTCTTTGGGTTTCCTTTTGTTTCTTCTTCTTCTTCTTCTTCTCCCCTATCTCTCTTTGTGTTTCTTTGAAACAATTTGATATATATTTTTTTTATGAGTTAGCTTTTCCCTTACACTTGTTAGCAATATCAATCATAGACAAAACTAATGCTCTTGTATTCCCTCAGGAAAGGTAAAAGCATTTTTTTTTTCAATTTAAGGCTTGAAATAAGGAAAATAAACAAAGGTGAATTAAACTCAAGAGGGGTTAACCAATGGCCTTTCTTTCTAAAGGCTAGCTATTTGGTTTAGTTACTAAAGAAAAGAAAATAAGTGTCTTCATCATAATTATGCACACAATGTGAAAATGTAGTTTCAAAAATAGTCGAAGCAAATTTTAAGGTGACAAAGCACAAGAGTAAATAATTACAAACAAGAAATAAAGGTATGGTATAAGATGTATCCATCCATAATAAGTCACAAAATCTCACAAGGTTAAAAGTTATCAATCTTAACCTATCAAATCAATTTGCATTACCAACTTGTGCAATGTAGAATAAGAGAGAACACATTTAATCATATGATGAATCAATCACCTAAACCAATCTGTGCTCATAATCATTAGAAAGAAGACACTAAAGAAAGTAAAAAAAAAAATTTGTGTGACCAATACTTTAAACATCTCTTATGAAAGTTGCAAAACTTGGGGAGGCACTAAAGCTGAGCAAAATAATAATAATACTACTTTTTTATTATTAATTTTTGTGAAGCTAAATAACAATAAAAATGTAAGAAAGCAAAAAAATCTTCCCCTACACTTAAAATCCACATTGTCCCCAATGTCACGCATGCAAATATTCAATCAAGTAAAGGCAAGTATAATAAAAAGAGAGAAAAGAGGAACATCCCTATCAAGTATAGTAGGCCGACTACAAATGAACTTTCTCTATGATGGTGTCTAGGCTATCAATTTCCATAGCACTATGAAGATAGACTTTGGTAACTACAAAAGGGCCTAGCCACCAAGAAAACACCTGATGAGCTTGAGGAGAGTGCTATAGAGAGTACTTTTTGCTCCATAGAAAACTCTTTTCTTACCAACATTTTGTCATTGAACAAATTGGGTTTCTCTTTATTAATGTGTGAGTTTCATAAGCTTCTATCTAAAGCTCTAGTGTGAGCTAAGATTAGAGAGTCATCACCTTTAATGGTCAATCAAATTCAAAAAGGTTATTTATTATACCTCAAAAGTCAAGTTGCAAAAAAGTAAAGAGTAGCAAAAATGTGCAAACTCATGTCGTCTCTAAAAGGGAAACGTTGCTAATAAATTGGAGTTTTTTTAGGGGCGATCACATTAGGAGTGAAATAAACAAAAAGTAATTCAATTATGATAAAAAAAACACCAGCACAAGGAATTTCTCAAATCAAGGACAAGTCTATCATCAACATATTCAATTCATTAGAAACTTGGTAGATGCATATAGATAATTGCGTGGTAGTTGGCATGACATGAATCAAGATACGAAACAAGCAATTCAATCTGAATCAGAAGGTGGGTGATGCATATCGCATGATGAATCGAAATTATACTTGTATCAATGCATAAATGGTAGGAATCATGTTAGCTCTAATTCCTTTCAGAAAGCTATGGTAGCATATGTTTTGAATGATAACAAAGCAAATTTTATTAAAATATTTTGAAGAAATAAGTAATAGGTTGCTTGAGTTTCTATATAGCATTTAACAAGACTTTTCTCATAACACATAAGTTCAAATTCGTGATGTATATTTCACAAATCATGATTCAATATGATTAAAATCTTATTGAAATAGATTCAATATTATAATAATGTGAAAAATAGTTCAAAAAGCGAACTAAAACATATGAAGGACATGAGAAAGCATAATATAGCATCAGATACTAAGTTTGGATCTTTAGAAAGTGATTCACGTGTTCAAAAAGTTGGACATCTAGTTGAGAAAGTGATTTCTCATAATCATATCAACCTCATCATCTTCAATCACTTTGGTTATCATCTCTGAAGATTATCTACATCATTAGAAGATCTTTATCAAAATTAGAGAAATGCACAGAAGACAAACATATAGCGCAAAAAGTGTAGAACTGCCTCAAAAAGCACATCTTCATCAAAAACTACACGTAGTCAATAAAAACTGAAAGAAATTTAAATTTCAAATTAACTTAACAATTCATAAAGTATTGATAGTGACTTATCATCTTCTAAAGCTTTATACAGAAACCATTGTCAACGATTCTGTACCAACAAGGACAACTTTGGCACAGCACAACTACACTACTAGAAAATAGTTTCTAGGACAAAAAAAAGGGAAGATCAACACGTGTCAAAAGGAAGAAAAATCAAGGGACAATGGTTTAATTCAAAATCCAAATATAAAAGAATGAAGCCTTCAAACTTGAAGGAACTTTAACACATCAAGCACTGAACTCTCTAATACTTTCTGAAGTTAATCTTTTTCATTATAATAAGTTTCTATAAAGAAAGTGTTTTTTATTGTACATCTTAGCAAACATTTTCTTTTTAGGAAAAATTATAAAAAAAAAACTCTCAAGTCATATCCTCAAACATTATTTTATTTCTAGGAGACTTGAGTTTTTTTCTTGCAGTGTTACACCCTAAAACTTATTTACCCTAAGTGAGATTAGCTTGGAGAGGTTAGCATAAAACTACTTGTAAGTGAGAGTAAATCTTGAGAAGGCTATTCAAAGAATATCGTACTTTCTAAGGTTGAGAAAGAGGCTGTTTAGTGGAACTCAGCAAGTTTGTTGAGAACTAGATGTAGGCAGTATTTGGCTGAACTAGTATAAAAATCCTTGAATAATATTCTTCTTCTCTATCTCTTTAACTTTTAGCACTTGATTTAATTTATGTGGTGTGGTTTTTAAACTTCATTGAAAACATTTTCCGAAGCTTGCCAAGTTTTCAACTACTTCAAAAAGCAACTTTTTGAAGCTTATTAACATTTTTTTTCTACTGCCTTCAAATGAAAATCACTTGACAGACTTTGTTTAGATTGCAAAAACAAAAAAGGATTTGGAAGCACGATTCAACCCTCCTTCTTGTTCTGCTTTCTACTTGCAAATCATACCTATATCACTAGAATTGCATGAATGTGATTCACACAAAAGCCATGTCATGCACACAGTGGGTTGTGCTGCACACGACCCAGTTCAAAAAAAAAATTGATTCATGTGTTTTTTTTTATTTTTATGCTTTCTTTTTCAAAAAAAAAGAAAAAGAAAAGGTAAACAACCACTTATGCATTTTTTTCAATACCCAATCTTTATTTTTTGTTCATTTTATATTTTGTGTTGTATGTGCCTATCTTCTTCATTATCTGTCTTTTGCTCATATGAACAAAGCATATGTTCATTTTGGTTTATGTCTCCTTGTTTCATTTGTTTAATTTTTTATTTTTGTAAATGGAGAAATAAAGACAAAACAGAAACACTTAAAAGTCACTCAGTAGTAGGTGCCTAAATTCAGGTGGTGAAGTGGATTTGTTTATTATAATTTATTCTATTTGTCCATTTTTGCTTGCGTACTGTTTCATCTATTTCGTTAGACTTTTCTTTTGAAGTTATCATCTTGTTTTTAATCGTAATATATATGTCTCTGCCTCATTTTTTTTCTCATTTTCTTTTTGGTTTTAATGTTCTAATATTCTATTTTTTTATTTGTATATTGCTTCAATGTGTTTTTTGTACATGATTATTATCATAATTATTAATTATGACATATTTGTGATTATGATGGCATGATTATGCCTGATAGCTTGAACCCTATTTTATTTGAAGTGTATATGGTTTAAGTTATTAGTTTAAGAGGAGTTATTTGACTTTAAAAATGCTAATATATATGTATTTTTTATAATCATTTACATGAAAAATACATGTATGTTATTTTTAATTGTTGGTCATGAATCTTTTGATTCAAATACAGTTTGATTTATGATTCAAAAAGTAAGGGTTCCAATGCACAGGTCATATCCTGATTTGATAACCATGATTGCGATCACAACCCTTACATACATATGCTAACTTAAGCACAAATTACCATAACTTAGCCTTTATTGGAGATGAATTCCAATCTTCTTGATTAACCAAATATGCTCTAATCAAACAATTAGATTATACTTAATTAATCCATTTAACAATATATGCCCACCAGTCATGATACACATGATAGTGAGAAAATGCACAAAAAGGGGAGGGGGTCGAATCGTGCTTCTTTTTCAAATCTTCAAACTAAAAACTTTTATAATAAAATTCTATCAAGCTTAGAGCTTGAAGTGCAGCGGAAGATATGTTAGTTTATTCAGAAAGTAACTTTCTGAATCAAGCAATTTGAGTAAACAAATTAAAAGCAAGAGATAATGATAAGGCATTTAGGCAGAATCAAAGGCTGCAAAATAAAAAAGTCAAGGATAAGAAAGATACTGAATTGAGAGATATATACTGGTTCGACCAACACTTGCCTACATCTAGTTCTCAATAACCACTAAGTTTCACTAAACTTCCTCAACCTGAGGAGATAACAATACAAGATAGTCTTTACTGTAACGCCCCGATTTTTCTGTTAGAGTGAAAATGACCAAAATGCCCCTGAGGTCATTTTCAGCCCGGAATTCGAGGAAAGCCAGTTCAGCAGTACTCGAAGGGCAAACTCAATGTTGGAAGGGGATTAGATAACTTGTGTACCTCCCCGGGATCGAAAATCTCGTTTTTCGAGTTTTCGGGTCAAAATGACCAAAATGCCCCAGCGGTGTTTTACCCATTTGCAAGTGCCGGATGAACCCGAAACTTCTCCAGATGGTTTTAAAAGGTGTTTTTATGTGTTCTATGACCTCAGTTTTAATTTTTGAAGTCCCGGGCAAAATTAGTGCAAAATTACGGTTTTGCCCCTAGTTTCGTGTTTTTACGCTTAATCGCGTGATTAAGCAAACCTAAGCAATATTAGGCTCTAATCGAAGTTTAATTAATTTCCTTAATTAATCTTGAGTCAAAATAATTTATTAAAGTTGATTAGAACCAAAAAGTACTTAATTACAACCTAAAATCATATTTTAATTTTAAGACACCTAGTCATAGAATCTTGAATAGTATTTTCTCTTTCCAATTCCTTAAATCATGGAATTGTGTTACACATTGTTTATTCATAAATGAGTTTAAAATTCTTTAATGATGTATGAGCACTCCTAAACTTGTCATAAACTCCCTAAATCACATTCTTAGTTACCTAAACTTAAGCTTAATCATTCCTAACCTTGTACCTAAGCTAATACACATCTAAACCTACCATTAACACACAATTAAATGGTCAAACTCACCTCCTCCCTTGCTGAACCAGACCAGGCCGTGAACCTTCTCCCCCATTATGCATCACATGTTCAATTTTTCAACACTCCAAGGCCATACCTCAAGTCACATACACTATACCTTGTCATAACTTTCAATCAAGCTTGAATTTCCACATGAATAAATAATTAAAACAACCCATTTTTCCCATTTATTTGTGGCTGGAAAAGTTTCAGCCATGCATTGTTTCTAGAAGCCTAATTTCATAAAAATTTGATAGGAAATTAACTCACATCAAGCCATACTTTGTAGCATAGCTTCCATACTTCAAACCATGCTTGAATGACCTTGTGTAAGAGATATTTTCTCTTCCTTCCTCCCTCAAAAGCTACGGCCAAGCCCTCCCCATTCACTCCTCCATGGTTTTGTTTTTCTATAAATAGGATGCTTGTGATAGCCTTGTTTCACCTTGAAGCATTTGCAAAGTTTAGAGTTTTAGAGTTGTCTTGCTAAGCTTTTTCCTTCTCTCAAAGTTCTAAGAGCTCTTTCTCTTCATCTTCATCCTCTTCATTCTTCCCTCACATAATCACCTCCTAACCTTAATCCATCACCTCATAACCTTAAACCATTCTCAAAGCTTTCAAACACTCAACCTCAAACACAACTTCACTCAAAACACATCTCCTTTCCTTTTCTTTGCCTTGGCCTAAATCATCACCACCATCCTAGGGGGTGTTGCTCATCTCATCTTCATCTTCAAGACCAAGCTTTTATCTTCATCAATAGGTAGGGATTTGTTTTCAAACTTTATTTTGCTCAAGAAAGTGTTTTTCTCTAGTTTCCTCTTGGATTCTTTTTGAACTTTCCTTTGTCTTTCCTTTCTTTTCATTTTCGGCCATGAGGCCTTGATTTTGAGCATGATAGCTTGATGATGAGAGTTTCTAGATGATGACATTGTGTTCATCTCAAAGAAACCTCTAAAGCTTGAGTTTTCCTTTTCTTATGACTTCATCTATATGATATCTAACTCACATGATTTTTCAACTTAAGAAAATTAATCTAAGGATTTCTAAAAGCCCAAGCCTACCCTTGTCAACCTTAAAGTTGGCCGGCACGTTCTAGAGATTTTCCTCTAGATAGGGGTTTTGGGTATTTAATAAAGAACTTGATGTAGTTTCACTTTCTTTCCTTTTTATATGACTTTCGATTTTTGTGTTGAGAATCTTTGAGATATTGTATTGGGTTGCTATCTTGTTAAAGTCTTGAATGAGCTCTAGTTAACCATAAAATGAATCTTGCATCATGTTTATTTTATGCTATGCATATCATGTTTACTTCCTTGCTATCACTAAATATCAAGATAATGAATGAACTTGCACTATCATGTTTACATTTCAAGCTTTGCATTATCATATTTATATTTCAAGTCCTCACCTAAATATCAAAGATAATAATACATTGCACCACATATTTATTTTATGCTCTCACTTTACTTTCTAGCAATAACTAAAATAAGTGTATGAGCATGTTTATTTTTATGTCATCACCTTAATGATTCTAGAGCTCAAAGACTTGCCCATTGATATCTCAAACAAAGGTCTAAAACATTTATTTCCTTGGGTTCATATTTCGGCCCTATGAGGCCTTAGTGTTTCCAAGTATTGAAAACTATGTTTTATAATTTTTCTAAACTTATGTGAGCATAAGGAATATGTATAACTAAGTTTTATGAATTTAGGACCTCTTGAGATGAAAATAAATATAGCCACTGCCCTCTTAAATATTTTCATGAGTTTAGATGATAAAAATGTTCATAAAAGAGTTTTGAAAGTTTTAACAAGGTTCCAAGAGAAACTAGTATTTTATGTGCTTTAGAAACTATGTTCAATGTCTTTAAATGGAGTTTCTGTTTCGGTTCTGCCTTGCTATGTTTGGCCACTATATGAGCTGTGTTAATGATGTTAATATGCTTATGTTTGAGTAATAATTATGTTAAGACTCATATGTGAAAGATAGGATAAGTTAGGAACTAGAAAAGAATTAATTTGAGAGTTCTAGATCCCTTAAAGATTTATTTTTCTGGAATCTGTCCAGTAAGGATTAGATTCAATAATCATGGTTTTAAATTAGTTTATGTGTGTAGAAATGACTCATAATTGGTTTAGGACTTAATTTTGAAACCTTAGGAGCAAACCGAACTTAGAAAGGGTCATTATTGTGACTTCTAGGTACCCGTAAAGTTAGGATTTTGATTTCTGCACTCTTGAGGTTTAGAGATGTTCTTGACCATAGTGTGAGGTGAGAAATACTTAGTTATAACCTTATAGGTTCCCAAGAAACTAGGCGTTGATGATCAATAACTTAGAACGTGAGATAAAGATCTAAACCGTAATTTTTAGAACCCCGTAATCACATAAACATAAAGCTGTCCAAATTCTGCTTAGTGCTGTTTGGATTAGTTCTTGAGCATAAAAATTTGTATAACTCATTAGTTGTGAAACTATAGGTGTATAAGAAGTTAAGGATAATGTTAGAACAATTAATTTGCAAGTTTAAGACTCATAAGAATCGAAGTTTAAAACACTATGGGTTATAACATATCAAGTCTATGAGCTTATGGGGATAATCGTTAGATATGACTATGTGATGATGTTTATGATTATGTGAAAGTTTTATGTGACGATGCATATGTTATGAAAAAGTTTCATGTGATGATATATAAAAGCTATACGAGAATGCATGATAAAAATGAATATGATAAATGATGAGGTATTTATGATATTAATACTTATGAGAACTTAAATGTGACACAACACTGAGACGCGCTTCTCCTGGGTGACACCGGTTCCGCCGGGCACCCCCAGTAGGAGACAAATCCGTGAGGGTATGTGTAGATGCAGCCTGCCAAAGCGAACAAATTGTGAGGCCCGCATGGCTAGCAAAGCGTTTCAAAGAGGAAATGATCCTAGAGAGGAGATCCTTAGTTTGCCCCCTAGCCCGTACTTTAAAGTCGGGATTATGTTTATGTTTCGCTTATCATAGGATAAGTAAGAACTAGTGACGACTAGTTAAGGTATTAGCTCATAACCTACAAATGTTTTAGGGCGGCCCCATGAGATGAAAGTTGGAGTTAACAATGTCACATATACTATACGTATGCCAATGTTATAATGTTTCTTAGTTATTCTATTGTTTGGTTTACCTTATGATGCATTCATATCATTAGTATATTTCTGCTTAAGTTATAAAGACGCATTATAAAATATGACAGACCTTGGATAAATAACACTTTAGAAAACTGACTCAAAAGGAATTTATATGCATGCACACCTTTTTAGAAATAAACCCAAGGTTCCTGAGGATGTGACGATGTCACCTAGGTAAGGATAACCCTACTGAGAATTCTTTTAGAAAGATTCTCATTCCCTTTCTCTTTTCTTCCGTCATATCTTCAGGTGGCGACGTTTGTACTATTCATCGACACCCCGGTATGGGAGCTGCACCATAACCCGGCACTCGGGTCATACCATTTTGAGGGTCGCTGCACTGTCAGAGTATTCATGTTCATGGGACGACCCTTCGCGCACCCCGTCCCAAGCTACCGCTTCACCCCGACTGCTCCTTACCGTCATAACGGGATTTTTGAGCGAGCAAGACCACGCGACGAGCAGATCCTCCGCATGGAGCCCGAGACATCAGCAGTACGCGAGTACCCCGAGTATGTGCCGCGTCCCCAGTACTCGGAGATGGACCCATCCGAGGACCCGCCATCCCACATGTACAGTTGGAGCTCCAGTCCCGCTCCCCCACCGATGAGGGCTGGGAGTGAGGAGACGGTGGTCCAGCCGAGGTTGGCTCGTCGGCCATCTATGCGCCCTCGCCGCGGTGGACATGCCCCGATGATGTGCTCGACCACTCCCGCCGAGATCTGGATCGACTCGACCCCACAGTATTCGGACCAGCAGGAGTAGACATAGGAGGGGTAGTAGATAGTGCACACACGCCACATAGTTGAGGACAAACCTTCTTTTGTATATGAGGTTGTCTACTCTAGGTGCACATGGGTATGGGTGTTGTTCCTCTTGTATTTGCTTTTTATGATTTCCATGTATTGCATTTCAGTTGTATTCCGCTTCCCGATGTATTGAATAGTCCTTCCCTTTTGGGTAGGCACAACATATATATATATATATATATATATATATATATATATATATATATATATATATATATATAACTATGTTTCAGTTGATGTCTCCATGATATGATGTGTTTCTTTATGCTTTGCTTACATGTTTCTCTATGCTTCCTCTTAAAGATTCGTGCGTGGCTCTCACTTTGATTTTAAATTCTAAAAAGAAAAATTTTACCCATATTTCCGCTAAGTATTTTCTAAGTAAAAGATGAGACCAAGAGGTAATATTCTAAAGATTAACCTAAGTACATACTAGTAGTCTTGGGTTAAGATTTAGGGTGTTACATTTACCATAGTCTTCCCAAGCTCTTCTAGTGTTAGTAAACCACACTACCAACACAACACCAACAACAATAAGTAGTTTTATAGTAGCCTCTTTAAGCTTTCAACTTTCGATCACTGCTGGATAGATGATATAATGGATTCAAGGTTGATGTTAACACAATCTGACACCCAAGATTCTCTTCCTAATGAATATGAGATGATAACTCTGAGATGTCTTGAGTGACTTTTTTCTATTGATTCTTCCTCAGAAGAACGTATGAACAATCTAGTATGTAGAAAGAAGATTTTAATATACAAGGAACCTAGTAGATAATTTTTATAGGGAGATTTTGGAAAGATTTTCACAACGTTTTTACTCTAAGTTTCATCTCTGTTTCTTGAAGCTCAGTCATCTCTTATTTATAGATGATTTCCCTTTGTTATCGTTGCCCTTGATCTTCTATCCAGCTGGCATGTGTCGAGCATCAAATGAGTATTAGGAACATAATATATAGAAGTAGCTCATCTGGTGTCAAGGTTCTTTTTCAGAAGCCGTTGATAAGTTGAGGTTTCTCAAGGCTTTCAGAAACTTCTATTCTATTTTTTGAACGTGGTTTCTAAACTCCTTAATAAGTCTTTCTTTGTTGATCGAGGATATTGAAGAGATGAAGTTCCAAGTAAAAGAGACTGATTTGACTTTTGAATTTGAATTTCAAATCTAATTGCTTTCCCCCTCTTTTAATGATGCAAACTTTCTGAAGAGTGCTGCAAGTTCCTTGTTGATTTATTTGTCTTCTGATATTCAATCTTGACTTTTTAATGATGAATAGTCCATGATTATGGTGACTGAAGATTGAGTAACACAATGCTTCAAGCTTTTGTATGTTATCTTCATTGTAGGTCCACTTTCTAAAGTTTTGTACTACTTTCTGATGACCATATCCTTGGTTTCTTGATTCTATTTCGAAGGGCTTGCTTCGTTGATGCATACAGTTATATTTTGCTTGATATAGTTTTCACTTTATCTGAATTTATTCTCTTCCCATGAGAGAAAAAAAAACATGTTTGCACATGCATTGTGAAATTATTTTCACTAAATTCCAATAGTGCATCTCGAAGTCACTTGTTAAGCTTTGTCAAGAAACTCAAGGTAGCCATTAGTCATTCTTCAAAGTATTTTCTTTAAAATGGTTTTGTTGTCAATCAAAACGTTAAAGCTCATACCTTATGAAAGGTTCTAGAGTTTACAACACATGCATAATTAAGATTTTGTTTGCAACATACATATCTAATAAAAAAAAATGTAAAAATAGAGAAAAAACAAGAGATTGAAAAATCAAACCCGGCTTCCATTAATGCTCAATATCTTGAGACATAATCCTTAGCTCTTGAAATCCTTGCACTAGCTAAGAGTCTACTCCTCCATAGATGGAGGTTACAAGCTCAAAATTAAACAAAAGAGAGAAAACTAGTCCTAAAACTCGAGAGAAAATGAGAAATGGAGAATAGAAGTAGAGAAACAAAAATAGACAAAAGGGAAACGATTCTAGAGAGAGACATAACCTAAGAGTTACTACATTGGGGTTTCTACAACTCAGCATCCTCTTAAAATTGTATTTACAACCTTAAAATTGCTAAAAATAATTGCCAACATGTCACAAAATGATTGTGTTTGGTATCGAGACTCAAAGTCTTATTATAATGAAAAAGGGATTTTTGTTGCTTAGGTTACTATAGCAACTAGGGAGTTGCTATAGCAACTATGTTTGGACACAACATAACTTTTTCTTCATTTTCTTCTTTTCCAAGCCTTCATGGACATCCAACTATGATTCATACAAGTTAAATCACCACAAATTAGTGATCAAACCAATAAGGACAAGCAAATTTCCATATCAATAAAAAATTAGGGCAATTAAACAAGATTTCTATGTTAAGCACAAATGGATATCAATGAGGGTTCATGCATATTGGCAAGAATATGTACATAATTCATGACAAAAATGCCAAGTAATGAGAAAGAAAATATGTGTAAAATTCACATTTATCAAGCTCCTTGAGTTATTAAATTTGGACCTTCTTGGTTCATGTCCATGTTACACTCCTTCACCCCCCCCCCCCAAATAAGCCTTGTATTCAATTTTCACTAGAAAATGACATGCTTCACCAGAGATAATCCAATAAGAGGACATCTCTAAAGAAGTCTTGAAGATAGTTCTATAAGCCCATAGTGCATACTCTAGCATCTTGCTCCTATCCTTTCAATTACGTTACATGGTTTTATCTAAAATGTGTTTCAACTCCCTATTTGAAACTTCAACTTGCTAATTCATATGTGGTTGGTAAGGAGTAGAAACTTTGTGTGCCACACCATATTTCTTCGACAAGGCTTCCATATTCCTATTACAGAAATGGGAGCCTTGATCACTAATGATGGCTTTTAGAATCTAGAACCTACAAAAGATGTGAGACCTGACAAAGTATATAACAACATAAGAATTGTCGGTTTGAGTGGCCTTGGCCGCTACGTACTTAGAAACATAGTCAAAAACTACAAGAATGTAAACATAGTCAAAAGAGTTAGGGAAGGGCCCCATAAAATCAATGCCTCGCACATCAAATATTTGACAAAATAATATGGGTCATTGGGGCATCACATTCCCAAGGAAATATTACCTGTTTGTTGGCATTACTCATAATTCTTGCAATATGCATAAGCATAAGCATCATGAAATAAGGTTGGATAATATGGAATGGATCTCAAAATCATGCACACAATGCTTAACAATCTAGTCATTGCACAATCTCTATAAATGAGGGTATCCTAAATATTGTATTTAGCCTTACTCCTCAGTTTATCTATCTTATGCTTTGTGAAATATGATGGTAATTCAGATGCAACCAAATAGTTTACTAAATCAACATATGAATAGTCCTTGCCTCATAGTTGCTAGAGCTATTTATGTGGAAAAATGTATTAGATAAGGAGAGGATCTTTTGCTTACGAAACTGACTGAGATGATCTTCCATGACAGTTTCCGCTCCATGATCTTATCCTTTATCTCAATGTCAAACTCTTGTAAGAGCATCATTCATCGAATAAGCCTAGACTTTGCATTTGATCTCTTGATAAGGAACCTATAGGCTGCTTGGTTTGAAAATATTGTCACCTTAGTTACTAACAAGTAAGCACGAAATTTGTCCAAAGCAAAGATAATGGCTAACAACTCCTTTTCAGCGGTGGTGTAATTTGCTTATGTTAAGTCTAATGTGTGGGAGGCATAACTTATGACATGAGGTATCCTATGTAAAAACTTCAGCTCCAGAAATAAAAAATGGTTCAAAGATTAAGAGGTCATGCAATATGTAACACCCCGATTTTCAGTTAGAGTAAAAATGACCAAAATGCCCCTAAGGTCATTTTCAGCCCGGAACTCGAGGATAGTCAACCCGACAATCCTCGAGGGGCTAACTCAATGTTTGAAGGGGATTAGTTGACTTGTGTACCTTTCCGGAATCGAAAATCTAGTTTTTTGAGATTTCAGGTCAAAATGACCAAAATATCTCTGTTGTGTTTGACACTGGAACGAGCACCGGATTGACCCGAAACATCTCCATATGGTTTTAAAAGGTGTTTTCATGTATTCTGTGACCTCAGTTTTCGTCCCGGAGGTCCCGGGCAATTTTTGTGCAAAATTACGATTTTGCCCCTAGTTTAGTGTTTTGAGCTTAATTGCGTGATTAAGCGAACCTAAGCAATATTAGGCTCTAATTGAAGATTAATTAATTTCCTTAATTAATCTAGAGTCAAAAGAATTTATTAGAGTTGATTAGAACCTAGGATTGCTTAATTTAAACTAAAATCTTATTTTAAATTCAAGATTCCTAGTCATGGAATCTTAAATAGTGTTTTCTCTCTCCAATTCCTTAAATTTTGGAAATTTTTCTATATTGTTTATTCATAAAATGAATTTTAAATCCTCTAAATGTGTATGAGCACTCCTTAATCATGTCATAAAATTTCTAATCACATCCTTAATTACCTAAATTTGTGCTTAGTGATTCCTAACCTTGTACCTAAGCTAATACACACCTAAACATATCATTAAGACATAATTACATGAGCAATTTTCTCTCCCCCTTGGCTGTTGCAATCTGCCTGAACACATGCCCCAAAAATATCCATCACATGTGTGAATTCTTACACTCAAATGACCATGCTTACACCTCACCATGAACCATGCTTTGAGTCATAAACACCATGCTTTCATCCATGCTTCATATGACAACTTCTAGAAGACATTTTCCCCCCATTCTGGTGTCCCAAAAACCGCCACCCCTCCTTACTGTTCTACAAGATTTATTTCACTTTCAATCAAAAAGAAAACACCATGCTTGAAGCCATACCTTAGCCCATGCCTACCATACTTCAAATCATGCTTAAATGACCACATGTAAGAGACATTTTTCTCTTCCCCCTTGCCCATAGTCTATAGCCAAGCTTCCCCTTGGATGAGCCTTCATTGTTTTATTTTCTATAAATAGGTGCCTTAGAAGAACTTGTGATACTTTTGATCATTTGATAAGTTTGAACACTTTAAGCATTCTTGTGAGTTCTTGCCTTTTCTCTCTAAGTTTCAAGAAGCTCTCTTTTTCTTCTTCATATTCTTCCTCTACCACCTTGAGCCACCATAGCACCACCACAAAACACCACCCCACCACCTTAGATCATCATCAAAGCCCCTAAACACTCATTCCCAAACACAAGCTCCTTCAAGACACATCTCCTTTCCTTTTTCCTCTTGGTGGCTGAAGCCATATCTCCACATTAGGAGGAGTTGTTCATCTCATTTTCATCCTCAAGACCAAGCTTTCATCTTCTAACTTGGTAGGAGGTCCTTTCAAGTTTTGCTTTTGCTCAAAAATGTGTTTTTTTCAAGGTTTCTCTTGGTTTCTTTTTGAGCTTTTCCTTTTCTTTTCTTTTCGGCCACTAGGCCTTGTTATTTACATGATGGCTTGATGATGAGTGCCTCTAGAGAATGACCTTGTGTTCATCTCCAAGAGACCTCTAAAGCTTGAGTTTTGTTCCTAAGCTAGTAACGTTTTGGTTTTTCTTTCCTTTTCCTCTCCTAAATGATTTCGGCCTCCATAGGTTTTCCATCAAAGATTTTGTTAAAAACTTTAAAGTGTCTCTATATTTATTTGATATCAAGAAATAATGTTGTTTTGGTTTTTTTAGATCATTTTCTTTACAGCTTGATGATGTTGTTCAAACCATGAGTCTCCTTGAAACCATAGGTTCATGAACACTAGAGCTTGCTTTGCTTTGTTGAGATATGTTGGGTTATGTTTGATCTTTTAAAGTCTTGTGAGAGCTCTGGCAAGGATTAAAATGAATCTTGCATCCATGTCTATGTTTATGCTTTGCACATCATGTTTACTTCCCTTGTTATCACTAAATGTCAAGAATAATAAATAAACTTGCACTATCATATTTATATTTCAAGTCTTGCATTATCATGTTTATATTTTCAAGTCCTCACCTAAATATTAAAGATAATAACAAGTTGCATCTCATATTTATTTTATGCTCTCACTTTATTTTTCCAATAAAAGATAAAATAAGTGCATAAGCATGTTTAAATTTAAGTCATCACCTAAGAGAACCTAGAGCTCAAAGACTTACCCATTTATCTTGAGTAAAGTGAGAAAAGGATTGGTATTTTGTGAACAAAGATTTCGGCCATGTGGTGTAGATGAGCCTAGTATGGGTTTTATCTAGCTACAAAGACCAACAAACTATGTTTTAAGGATTTTCTTAAGTCTAGTTAAAACTAGCATGAGACATCATTATGTTTCTATGTATTAAAACTCCTTGAGAATGAAATAAAGTAGCTACTGCCCTTGCAAGTATTTTGATGATTTTAATGAGATAAAAATGTTTACTAATGAGTTTTTAAAAGTTCTAAAAAGGTTCCAAGAGAAACTAGTAATTTATGTGTTTTAGAAATCAAGTTTCATGCATTGTTTGATGGAGATATTTTTGGTTCTGCCATGCTTGGTTGCTCACTATTTTATGCTGTTTTGATGATGATAATATGAGTATGTTCATGTATAATTATGCTGTTTTATGCTATTTTAATGCTAAAATTCATTTGCGAAAGTCAAGACAAGTTAGTAACTAGAAAGGAATTAATGAGACTTTTAGATCCCTTAGAAATGTAATTTTCTAGATTCTGTCCAGCAAGGTTTCAAAATTAGAAATCATGGTTTATAATTAGTATAAATGTGTAGGAACAACTCATAATTGGTTTAGGACTTGATCTTGATGCTTTAGGGACAAACCGAACTTAGAAAGGGTCAAAGATGTGACTCCTAGGTACCCATAAAGTGTAATTTATGAATTCTGCACTCTTGGGGTTTAGAATTATTTATGATCATAGAATTGAGTGAGGAATACTTAGATATGATCCCATAGGTACCCGAGAGCTTAAGTTGTGATGATAGACAACTTAGATTTCAAGTTAAAGGACCTTAAGGGTCAAAGCATAAGACATTAAGAGACTTCGATGTTTTAAGTTTGATAATGCAAGTATGATGTGTTGATGTATATGCTTCGATGATGTATGAGCTATGATGAAGTGTTTTATTGAAATGTTAAGTCTATCATGAGCATGAAAGTTGAATGAGTAATGCATATGTGTAATGAGCTTGTGGCATAAAGTTGATTTGAAGGAAATTAGATACATAGCTGTTACGCTGCCGAATTTCCGCCAAATCTAAAGGACTTGAGAATGCTTTTGAAGTATGATATGAGACTAAAAACCCTGGGTGACACCGGTTCTGCCGAGCACCCCCAGGGAAGACAAATCCGTGAGGGTATGAGTAGATGCAGCCTACCAAAGTGGACAAATTGTTGTGGCTAGATGCCCACAAAGCGTTTCAAAGAGGGCATATCCTAAGAAAGGTGATCCCTAGCCCCCTAACCCGTACTCAAGGAGTCGGAATCATTTTATTATGTTTCTCTTATTCAGATAATAAGCAAGAGCTAGTGACGACTAGCTGAGGTATGAGCTCATAACCTAGATGTTTTAGGGTGGCCTTATAATGCTATAGTATGATGATTTATGTCACGAAGTTGAGGAAAGTCCCACATGAAAGATTTATGCCCCTTTATGCCACTTGAATGCTCCTTGATGATTATGATTTGTTAAGTTATTTGTTTAAAGCATTGCCATGCATTCATGCTTGATATGTTGCATTCATGACATTAAGATACATTCTAAAAGGAATGAACCTTGGATAATTAGTTTTATGAAATCTAATAATGAACCTTATACGCATGTACACCTTTTATAAATAAACCTAAGGTTCCTGAGCATGTGAACGATGTAACCTTAGATAGGAGATTCCTACTAAGATTCTTTAGTAAGATTCTCATTCCTTTCTCTTCTTTCCTCTCTTCCATTACATCTTCAGAGCTCGATGGTGACTTTCATGCTTTTCATCGACACTCCGGACGTGGGAGGTGCATTTTGATCCAGACCACGGATCCTACTATTTTAAGGGACAGCGCACAGTTCGTGTTTTCATGTTCATAAGACGTCCCTTCGCTCACCCTGTACAGAGTTATCGCTTTTCCCCGATGTCTCCCTACGATGATGCTATAGTTTTTTAGCGCGCCCGGATGCGTGACGAGAGGATTCTATGGATGTATACCGGAGGTTCGGCAGCTCGTGACTTCCAGGACTATGTACCCCGATCCCCTGGCTCGGAGGACGACCTTTCGGAGGACCCACCGACGCGCATGTATAGCGAGAGCTCTGCCCCCACTCCTTAGTTTGTGAGGGGCAAGAGTGAGGAGACAGTTACATAGCCGAGACTGGCTAGGCGAGCCGAGATGCGCCCTCGTCGAGGAGCTCATGATCAGCCACTATGCATACCTACTCCTGCCGCCCTGCATCCGTGGATCGGTTTCATTCCGCTATACCTCGAGTTCCACTAGCGTCTGTTTAGGGAGGTCTAGTGTACACACTCACTCATAGATAAGATAAACCTTCTTTTGTCATGAGGTTATCCACCTTAGGTGCACTAGGGTAGGAGTTTTTATTTACGCCTTTTATGTGTTTCTGTTCATGTTGTACTTTCCTGTTATTTTCTTTGTACTAAAAGCTCAGCCCAATTCTATAAGGGTGTGACTCTATGTATTTATAATTATGTTATTAATGGAACGTTTTCTTGTTGAATTGTTGATTGTTCTATGCCTTTATATATCTGATCGTGTTATGATTTATCTTTCCATATCTTGGTGAACGCGGCTCTCACTTTGTTTTATATTTCAAAAAAAAATTTACCCGTATTTTTCGCTAAATATTTTAATAAAAGAATGAGACTAAGAGTTAATAACCTAATGATTAACCTAATGAGCTCTAGAGTATTGGGTTAAAAATTAGGGTGTTACACAATAACTTATCAAGATGCATACTTGGATGATCAACAAAGAATCTCAAAATCAATAATTATGATGACCTCATCTTCATCAACAACAATAGCAATTCCAAAGTACATTGAGAATTCAACACGAATAGATCAAGTATCAATATTTACAAAACCAGATTGAGCATCAAGATTAACAACAAAAAATAGAAAATTTGTAATGCCCTGATTTTTCCTGTATTGAGCATAAATGACCAAAATACCCCTAAGGTCATTTTTACCCGGAAACTCGAGGATGGCCAATCCGACGGTCCTCGAAGGCTCAACTCAATGTTTGAAAGGGATTATATATGTGGTGATTAACTATAGAGATAAAAGTCTCGTTTCCGAAATTTCAGCTCAAAATGACCAAAATACCTCTATAGCGTTTTACGTGGGTATTAGTGCCGTTTGAGACTGGAATCTCTCACGAGAGTTTGAAATGTTAATTATATGTGTTTAATTAAATTTGTTTTGATCCGAGTGGTCCCGGGTAGTGTTTGTGCAAAATTACTGTTTTGCCCCTGAAATAGTGAATTCGGGCCTAACAGCGGAATTAAGGAAACCGAAGCAATATTAGACTCTAATCGAAGATTAATTAATTTCGATAACTAATCTAGAGTCAAAATAATTTATTAAAGTTAATTAGAACCTAAGATTGCTTAGATACACCTTAATCTTTTCTAAAAATCAAGATTCTTTGTCATGGAATCTTGAATATTGTTTTCTCTCTCCAATTCCTTAAATTAAGGAATTGTGTTTGTGCATAATCATATCATAAAATGAGTTTTTATTTAGCTAATGAAGCAAGACCACTCCTAATCATGTCTCAATATTCCTAATTACATAATTACCTCACCTAAACACTTTCTTACAAATTCCTAATCAAAAGCTTAATTAAAGAAACACCTAAACATATAATTAAAACACAATTAGATGAACAAATCTCTCCCACATGACCATGAAGTGGCTGGCCACTCTCCCCCCTAAATTCAAATCATTTATTTTTATTTCAATTCAAATGAGCACTCAAAGACCATACCTTGCACCATACTTTGAACCATACTCCACCATGCTTTAAACCTGCCTCACCATGCCTCCATAAAACAATCTCTCACCTCATGGAACATGAGGAAGCTCACGGCCAGCCCTCCCTCTAATTCACTCCTTCACATTTTGTTTTTCTATAAATACCATGCTTGGATGAACTTGGTCACACTTTAGATCATTTGCCAAGTGTAAGTTCCAAAGCATTCTTGCAATTCTCTCTTTTTCTCTCAAGTTCAAAGAAGCTCTCTTCATCCTCATCTTCTTCATCCTCCTCTAAGACCACCACTCTTGCAACCTCAAGCCACCACACAACCACCATAAACCACCATCCAACCACCAAAGCTTCCTTTCTCAAACACAAACTTACACAAAACACCTTTTCTTTTCCTTTTTCTTCTCTTGGCCAAAACTCATTCCTCACCTTGGGCGAATATTTTCTTCTCATTCTCACTTCAAAGAACTAAGTTTTCATCTTCACACTTGGTAGGGGTTTTGTTTTCAAAAGCACTTTTTTTTATGTTAAGGTTTGATGTGAAAAGTTTTGGTTTTCTCTTGGCTCAAACTCTTTTCTCTCTTTTTATTTTGGTCATGAGACTTGATTCTTGAAAGGAATTCTTGAGCTTGATGATGAGGTTTCAAGATAGTGATCTTGTGATTTTCATTTGAGAAACCTCTAAAGCTTGAAACATATTTTTGATCTTGAAGCATTTTAGTCTTTCCTTTCTTTTTCTTTCCTTAAGGTTTCAATTTTCCTTTCCTTGTTCTTTTTAGTTTCAATTCTTATCTCCTTTTCTTTTACAAGTTGATGGAAATACTAAGTAGCTCAAATAAAGTTTACTTAAGAAAATATGTCACTTGTTTTAAAAAAGCTCAAAGCTTACCCTTGTCAACCTTAAAGTTGGCCAACACGTTCTAGAGTTTACTTTAGATAGGAGCTCTTGAGCATAAAATAAAGAATATGGTGTAGTTCTCTTTATATCTTGTTTCAAGAAATGTGGTCATTTATTTTGATCTCTTTGTCTATCTTCCTTAAGCTTGATGATGATGTTCAAACCATGAGGTTTCTTTGAAACCGTGGAACAAAGAACTCTAAAGCTCACTTTGACTTGCTAGATATGTATTGGGTTGAGATTATTTTGTTCCTTTAAAGTCTTGTAAGAGTTCTAGTTAATCTAAAATAAACTTGCACTCATATTTATTTTCATATCATCACTAAATATCAAGAATAAAGAAATAATCTTGCATTCTCATGTTTATATTTCAAGTCATCACTAAAATAAGATAATAATAAGTTGCATCTCATATTTATATTTATGCTCTCACTTTATAATAAAGAATAAAACAAAGTGCATAGCATGTTTAAGATTATGTCCTCACCTAAAGATCCGAGAGCTCAAATACTTGCCCATTTATCTCTAGTGAAGTTTGGAAAATGGAAGTGTTTTATGAATTATGATTTCGGCCATGTGATGGAGATGGACCTAGAATAGGATTTATCTAGTCACAAGTGCCAATATCCTATGTTTTAAGATTTTCTTAAGCATAGGTGGACTTAAAGAATGTTATAAATATGTTTTTATGTTTTAAATCCCAACTATGAATAAATTAAAATAGCTACTGCCCTTACTTATAATTTTATGATTTTCATGAAAAAAATTAGTTTGTAAAAGATTTTGAGGTCCTAAATTGATTCCAAGAGAAAACTAGTAACTTATGTGCACTTGAAAATGTGATTTCATGCAATTGTTGTGCTTTAAGTTTCGGCCACTGCCCTGGAAGTATGACCACTGTTTGATGCTGCTTTTATAAGTTAGAATGCGTAAAAAGTATGTTTGAGTGAAGGAAAAATTATTTGGTGAGTATTAGGATCAATAAGTAACTAAAGAGGATTAGAAATGTGAGTTTTAGAACCCTTAAGAAACTAAAAATGTAGATTCTGTTTCCAGCATGATTAAACATAGTAAAAGTCATTTATAATTATGTAGATGTGTAGGAATCACTCATAATTGGTTTAGGAATTGGTTGTAGTACTTTAAGTGAAACTGAAACTTAGAAATGGTCATTTTTGTGACTTCTAGACACCCGTAGTTTTGAAATATAGATTCTACCCTATGCTGTTTGGAATTGATCATAATAATAATAATTAGTGAGAATTGTTGGAAATGATCTCTTAGGTGCATAGAAGACCTAAATCAGATGCCAGGTTAACTAGATCGGAAGTTTAAGGCCCGTAAGGGTCAATGCAAAATATACTATAAGATAAGAGAAGGTTTTAAGAGTTAGTATTTCGAGTATATGTGTATTTGTTCATATGATCTTATATGCATATGATATGTATGAACTCGAGGGTTGAGTATTGTGTACTTTGTGGCATGCTATGATGATTTGTATGATTTGATGAGGTGTTAAATGAAATGTCATGATGTTGTTTGAGGACACGAGTTTATGTTGTATACTTGCAAAGCATGCCGAAGCATATCACTGAGTACCGGGTGCTAGTAGATACGTTTGGAAGAGGAGATGACCCTAAAACCCGCACTCCGGGAGTCGAGATGTATTTAGGTGATCCTATGCCCCCTAACCCGCACTCCGGGAGTTAGGATTTATATATACTTATCTAGGATAAGTATGAGAACTAGTGACGATTAATTATGTATAAGTTCATAACCTAGATGTTTATTTTTAGGGTGGCCCCTATGAGATATAGGAACTGATAATGCAAGTAATGACACATAAACGTAATGCATTCATAAGAAAAGTTGTTCTGATAATACCATGTGCATATTTCATTATGATGATAACAATTGAATAAGTTTCTGTCATGCTTTTATAGTATTATATGTTGCATTCATGATAATAAGATTTGTCTTAAAATGAATGGACCTTGGATAATTACGCTTTCGAAAACCTAATAATGAACTCTGTGCATGCTCACCTTTTATAACAAACCCGAGGTCCCTGGAAACGTAGACGATGACACTAGGATAGGAGGTTTTCCCTACTGAGATTCTTTATCAAGATTCTCACCCACTCTATCTTTCTTACTTTCCGCTACGTTTTCAGAGAGAGATGGTGTCATTCGTGATATTTGTTGATATGCCTGTATGGAAGGTGCATTATGACCCGAATCACCGCTGCTATAATTTCGAGGGTCGATGCGTCGTGTGCATTTTTGCGTACATGGGACGATCATTCGCATACCCGGTGTCCAGCTTCCATTTCACTCATACCTCTCCTTATGGTGATGACTTGATCTTCGAGTGCACTCGCCCCCATGATGAGTAGACCCGTCGAGCTCACCCATCCGCCTCGGTCGTACATGACTACCCGGATTATGTTCAGTGTTTGAGGAGATCGGAGATTGATCCATTAGAGGACTCCCCGACGCACATCTATTTGGAGGGTTCTACCTCGATCGTACCTATGGATATGGGCAGAGGCAACAAGGACGTAGTGACACAGCCCCGTCTTACCCGACGTCCAGAGATATGTCCCGGCCGAAGAAGCCATGTCCATCCCCCGCTCCGTCTGCACACCCTTGAGGAGCTCGCACAGTTCATTGGGTACATACCCCCGTCACCCGAGGATCGGCGCCACCAGTAGATCGTGATGGAGTAGTCTATTCAAGTGCCCTAGCTGTCATAAGGATCCCTTTTCTTGTAGTATCTTTTGCTAGGGGTATCTAGTTGAGCATTTGTAGGACTAGTGGGAGCGTTTTGCAGCTGGATTTTGCTTTTATCGTTCTATGTACTTTCTGTTTCTTTGTATTTGTTACTTTCTTTTCCATGTACTTTACTGCTTTCTTGTATTTCCTATTATTTTCTGTTGTATCGAAAGTTCAGCCCATATATAAGGGCGTGACTTCATTCCTATGTATCTTTAACTATGTTATATAATGAACTTGTGTTTCATGATTCGATGTGCTGCTAGATATGTTTTTGTCTCTGTTGTTTACATTTATATGTTCGCTTCTTTTTAGCAAGCGCTCAGCTCACGTTTTTGTTTTAAGTTTAAAAAAAAATGTACCCTAATTTCCACTAAGTATTTTGATTAAAAGATGAAACAAAAGAGTAATGTCTAATAATTAACTGTGATACATCCTAAGTGTGTTGAGTTAAATATTAGGATGTTACAAAATTAGTTGCACAAACAACAAATCCAAATCCAAATCCAAAATTAGCAACAATTGTAATATTCCAGGTCTATGTATCCGTACGAAGGCTATCTGGGGAAAGAAACTCTTCCTGGGACTTAAGGTGGAATCTACAGAAATTTGCATAAATGGTGCTGACATGGACTTTTAGTTTGCGAACATGGGCTTTTGGATCCTGTGGACATGCAATGAAAATGTACAGACACTCGTGCTAATTTTTCCAATTTTCTTCATGCTCCAAAAGGATTCCTAATATTTGGATGTGTGTGGACGCATGTTTCGAAAACCTGTGGATGCACAACAAAACATTTGCATATCAGAAACCCCCAAAAACAATGCAGTTTCATTTAATGAACCCCAATCCTATATAAACATAACCCTAACTAGTTTCTCTATTCCAAAATGCCATTCCACCTCCTCCAACTTCTCTTTCTCCCCTTTTCTCTCATCATCCTCCATTTCTGTTCCTCCTCCAAGCTCCAAGGTAATAGATTATTGATGAGTCTGCTTAATTCCTCCCTTGTTCTTCCATTTTTAATGGGTTAGAGTGTGAATGTTCATTGTTTTGTTATGTTTATTTACTCTCCTAGTGTTTATAGAGTTATTCTAATGTGGTCATATGTTTGTTCTAGGGGAGGAAATGGGGACTTGAACATGTGGATATCCATTAGGATCCCCAAATTCAAATCCCCACTGTTGGAGATTTTCTTCCCTGTGGGGATAGGGACGGGGATAAGGATTATGCTTCTCGCCTTGAAGGGTAATTTAGTAATTTCATGTAAAAGCTATATTTTGTTAAATTTTTATATTTTTATTAATTTTTATAACTATTTTATTAAGTTTTTAATTTTTTTGTTAATTTTTTTCAAAAAATATCTTAACTAGTAACCTTAATTCTTACCACTTTCCTTATCCCTTCTCATTTCTCAAAATTTGTTGTGCCATTCACCCTCAAGAAGAGCTCTCAATCCCAATCCTATCAACCCCTGCTAACTGTCACGGCCTCACCACTTACACTTGGCCGACAGCCATCACTTACACACTTTCCTCTTACCCTCTCTTCCTCTCCATTCTCATAGCCCTGCGACAAATAGCTGACGACGAACAGAACAAATGGAGTTACAGTGAAGGATAATGGCATTACGAACGGAGGATGATGACCTTGTGATGAAGGATGATGGTGCGACTGGCACTACAAATGGAGCTACAGTAGATGAAGGACGATAGCCTTACGAAGGAGAAGTTCCTGTAAGTACCCTTTCCAAACATCAATCCTTTGTTTGCTTTGTTCTTGTTACTGTTCTTCAACCCCCTTCTTGCTAAAACCTGATAGTTTTTTAGAATGTTTCAAATTTTATTTTTATTTTTTAGGTCTTTGAGAATGCAAGCTATGGTCTGAATATTAAATGATAGAATAAGCGAGTCAGGGTTTTTTGTGTTGTGATTTTTGTAAGCTCCAACACCCTTCAGAAAACATTAGATCCATATGTTTTGAATGACAAAATGTTCAATTTAAAGAAAATACTTTGAAGAATGGCTAATATCTACCTTGAGTTTCTTGACAAAGCAAAATAGGAAATTTTCGAATTGCATAAAATGAACTTGAAGCGAAAATAATTTCACTTTACATGTGCAAACATGATTTACCATGTATTAAGAGATTGAGCAAAATAGAAGTGAACATTATATCGGGAAAATAATGTATGCAAGTCTTATGGACTGGAGAAAATCAAGTCAAGAACAAGAAATCATGGCAAGAGTCTTCAAAAAGTAGCACGGGACATCAGAAAGTAAGCCTAGAATGAAGCAATCATGCAAACTCTAAGAGCACTGTGTTACACATTCTTCAATCATCATGATCGCAATACTTTCATCATCATAAAGCACATATTGAATATTAGAAGAAAATTTTTTTATCAAGGAACTGATAGCACATATCAAAAAGTTCAACTCACTGAAAAATAGGGAAAATTTATATTTTTGAAATTCAAATTTTAAGTCAAACCACTCCAGCTTCTAGAAGGAAGAATTCAGAAACCATGTTCAGAAAGTAGAAAAGTAGTTTTTGAAGGACATCAGAAACCTTAACCTTTCAACGACTTCTATGAAAAGCTCTGATACTAGACGAGCTACTCCTCTAGATTACATTTCCAAGACACAAAAAGATGATCAACACGTGTCGCTTGGACAACTGATCAAGGGCAACGGTCACAAAGAAGTCCATTTATAAATAAAAGATGTTGAGATTTCAAGAGTAGAATTATTGACATGATCACAAGAGCTAAAATGCTACAAAATCTTTCCCTCATCTATGTTGTGAAGTTTATTTCTTCTTTTAATCAGTTCCTTTGTCTATAAAAATCTTCTTTCTAAGTTCTTAGATTGTTTATACATTCTTCTTAAGAAGAATCATTAGATAAAAGTCATTCAAGTTATCCCAAGCTTATTCATTGTATATTCATAAAGAAACTTAAGTGCAAGTTAGCTTGAGTGGCAATCCAAACACTAAACCTTTGTATCCTCGATTCAGTAGTGATCGGTGTGAGAAAGCTTGAAGATGCTACTACAAAACTACCTGCAATGTGAAAGTAAAGACATTCTTGCTACTCACGGTTTAACTTGGAGAGGCTGGTCAAAGACTACTCAGTTTATCTTGGAGAGGTTGGTCAAAGACTACTTGGTTCAGTTTAAAGAGGCTGGTGAAGAACTACTTGGTTTGTGATAGTAAGGGTTATCTACTGATCACAGGTTAGAAGCTTGGGAACGCTATTGTAAAGACTATCCAGTTTTTTTCTTTCTTGCGTTGAGAAAGGCTAGTGGAACTCAGCAGTTGCTGAGAACTAGATGTAAGCAGGTGTTGGCCAAACCAATACAAAATTCTTATGTAGTATTTTCTTATCTTTTATCTTTTTACTTTCATTGTGCTACTTCACAAAATATGTATCTGTTAAAGTTTGCTCTTTTAGTTTATCTGCTACTAATGATAAAATTCAGAAAGTCACTTTCTGAATCTTTTAACCTTGTTTCAGCTGCACTACAAGCTTGATGTTTGATTTAAGTTTCAGTTGCTAAAAGGTTCAGAAAAGAAAAACACAATTCAACTCCCTCTTTCTCGTGCACTTTTCTACCTACAGTTTTTGTTGTGTTTTCTATTTTGGAATTTGGAAGCTTTCTATGTGGGTTTTTCTATCCCCATGTTTTTTTTAAGTTAGGTTTGAATGAGTAATTTAAATGTTAGAATTGGAAACTTTCTGTTAGGGTTTTTGTGTTCTAATATTTTTTTGTTCAAGTTAGGTTTAGTTTTGTGCAATATAGGTTATTGCATTGCTTTGTTTTTGTTTTCTATAGATCATAAATTGTTTTCCTTGTATGTATATTTGAATCTTTGGAATATCTTTAATTGTTATATTTTTGTAGGATTAGTACTCTTGATCAATCCTCTTCTGCCCCTGTGGGAAGCAATATGATTATACCCACACCACCATTGAGCAATCTGGCTATACCCACACCACCTTCAAATCTAGTGGAAGAAAACCAAGAAGCTCAATCTCCTAACAAAAAGGGAATAACTTCATAAGCTTGGAACCATTTTAAAAGACAAAAATTGATGATAAGTGGAATATGATTTGCAAGTATTGTGGTAAGGTTCTTGGAGAAGAAACTAAAGTAGGTACTACATACTTCCATGAACACACAAGGACTTGCAAGCTTCAAACTGTGAGGGGTCCACAACAAGCAAAAATTAATACTATGGCTCAATCATCAAGTTTAGTTAGAGATGGGGTTGAATCAATAGTATCTAGAGCCTTCAATTTCAATCAAGATTTTTTGAGGTCAAAACTTGCAAAGATGATTGTATTGTATGAGTATCCATTGGCAATGGTTGATCACATTGGTTTTAAAAGATTTTGTAGTACTCTATAACCTTTGTTTAAGCCAATTACATCGAACACTATAAAGTCTGATATAATGAAATTATATGACCTTGAAAGGATGAAGACAAAGAAGTTTCTTACAAAGATTCCAAGTCAGATTGCAATAACTACATATATATGGACTGCAACTAATCAAAATCAAGGCTATATGTTTATCACTGCTTATTTCATTGATGATAGTTAGACTTTGAAAAGTTAACTTGTGAGGTAAATAATCAATCATGATTCTTGCTATTTTCGTTATTAGTCATTGATGATTGGTATTTGTAAATGTCTATGATATTTACTGTTTTAGTGATTTACTTTAGGTTTATTTATGTGGTTGTACCACATACTGCTAAGGTTCTCTATCAAGTTTTGGTAGATTGTCTATTTGATAGGAATTTGGATAGGAAGATTTCAACCTTGATTGTTGATAATTGTGGCACTAATGATGCCTTGATTGAGTGTTTCTTTGAAAAGATTCCATCTTCTTCTTTTGTGAAGAGTGGATCATTATTCCATGTGTTATTGTGCCCATATACTTAACTTGATTGTAAAAGAAGGATTGTCTACCATAGAGGACTCTATTCATAAGATTAGGGAAATTGTTTCATTTTGGGTTGCAACACCAAAGAAGAAAGAGGAATTTACTGAAGCTTGTAGACAACTAAATAATCCGTATTCAAGAAAACTATGTCTTGATTGTAAATGTAACACCCTAATTGATCCTGACTCTATTAGCAGTTAATTTTAATTTTTGACTGCTTTTATTTCCAAATTAAAGTTAAGAAAATAAGGGTAATTTTTTTGTATGAATCTACCTTTTAAAAGATTAAGCCTGTCATGTGAATCATACGAAAGTTGTAGTTCCAACACAATATAGAATATACAAATCAAATTAATTGAGCAGAAGTAAAGTTGTGGAAATTTAAAACACTTTACATAATATATAAAGCATAACATCATTATCCAAAGTTTCAACATAAACTTGCTTGATAGTACGCACATGAGCAGATATAATGCAGAATACAAATAAGGATGGTACATAAACATCTACTCCTAAAACATCAATACATAACGAAAGGAAATACGACACATAAATAAACAACAATAGACAAGTATAACTCCATAGGGTAGATCTCTAAAGAGGTAGGGTTGTAGTCCTTGGCCTAGTAAGCGTCAAACCTGAATCTCTACTATAGCAATACTATGTAGCTCATTGTTGGAGATAATGATCTCTCCTGGCTCCTCTACAGGAACCTCTACCAAAAGGAACTCCTCTTCATCCTCCATGAAATGGTCAAAGCTGAAGGGTTCAACCAACTCCACGTCATCACCCTCCATAAGCTCTAGGTCTTCCTCGGGATCCTCCTGAAGGACCTCCTCACTTCCCGTAGCGTATCCATCATCTATCTACCATGGGAACATGATGTTCAGTGGCTCCACATCTAGAGGCTCTAGGATCTCCATCTCTGAGTTGGAGGATAGTTCAATGATAGGTACCTATCCCTCGAGTGGTGCTTCCTTAGAGTTGGATAGGATATTAGTAACTGACAGTCGAATACTCCACTCGACCCTTCACCTATGTCGAGAGCACCAGAAAGGGTGTGTCTAGCCACAGGGGTAGTCCTTCCCCCAAGCACACCATGTCCTGCAAGTCCTACCTCAACGGAACAAAGCTTCTCCCTTCTCTAATAATCGGGGTTCGTTGATATCTAATGGTAATAATGGAACATATATAGGAGTGAGAAATGCTAGACATCTCAGTAGGAGTTTCAACTTGGCACTAATTGTATCATTGTTATCATTGCAGTCACTTCGGGTTTATTACAAAAGGTGAATAGGTAAAGGTTCAATTATCAAATTTTTGCAAATGTGATTATCAGAAGTAAAGTTGCTTTTAAACTAATCTTGAATCATTAGTAGAGGCATTTATAACAAACTCATCAACTACCATTCAACACATCACTTAATAATCTCTTGCAAGCTTTATAATCATATAATCATTTTTATTCATAATGTTCATGCATGATACTTTATCCTATTTCATTAGCATATTACTCACGAGATGAATGCATCAGTGCCTTGGACCACCCTAAAAAGAAATGAGCTCATACTGTGGCTATCGACACAACTTTTTGGTTTTTCCAAGGGCATCAACCCAATTGTATAAGGGGTTAAGCTGTGAGCTTAAGTCCACTTTTCTAGACTTTATCTTTGCTTAGCTCAAGTTCACTTTTCCCTACTATCATTGCTTAATTTTACCATAGTTATGTATCATGTTCCATCAAATCTCATGTAAAGTCTTACATCCACACAATAGTCATGTCATAAAATCTCATAGCATAAAATCTCATGCAAAGTCTAACATGTATACAACACACATGTTATAAAATCTCATAGCATAAAGTCTCATGCAAAAATCTCACAATGATCATAAAATCCCATATCATAAAGTCTCACGTAAAGTCTCACATTTATACAATAAACATGCTATAAAATCTCATATGGATTCTCATAGACAATCCCATATTAAACATTCCAAGTCATCAAGTCAATTCCCTAGTATTTCAAAAGGGTTCATGAAAGTCTTGGTGCTAATACATTATTAGATCTTTCTCATTATTCTTACAACCTCTTTTCTAAGAAATCTCTTTGAACCTTAAATATTCCTTAAATACTTTTAATATGATTATAATATTATGTAGAAGTTTTAATTTACAAATAATCAATTTTCTAAAACTTTTATTGTTTATCGTTGACTTAATTCTCAATATGACATGTGACAAACAAATATTATAATTGAGATTAGGTGCTAGAATTGCCTGGAACAGTAGAGATTGATGAGTCTATGCATATCCCTTTGAACCTATGGGAGAAACTAAGCAGTAAAGAGAATACTCCTCATATCACCCTTTCAATTCCAAGATACGTGTTCTGTCTCAATGGGGCAACAACCACATTGAAGTGGTTAGGAGCAAAGGCCTCTTTGATTGCTAACAGAATGGGCCAAACCTACCCATTATGGCTCAACCTATTTACAATAATCAAAATATATCCACTAATAATAAAATTAACATAGTTAAGCCCAATAACAAAAAATTAATCAGAAAATGGGCTAAACAATATGGTCCAATATTTTGCCATCCAATTAATCTGGAATCAAATTAAAATTATAACAAAATGTGATTTATGCCAGTCCACAAACATAAAATATCCAACAATCTCCCACTTGGACAGCATAAATCAAAACATCATATTATTCTAGATTAATCAACAATATGTGGCCATAATAAGATGCCAAAATAAATCAACATTAACCACAAAAAGGTCCAAAATGGAATTATAAGCATCTTAACAATGCAAAAAATCATACCCAAAGGAGTAGTGATGTCATAGATTGTAAGACATCTATATCCTATGACACAACAGCAAATTGGAATATGGATAAGTGGGAAAGCATAACAAAACGGTATGCCAAAGTGTGAATAAGATGCAATTTCCCAACAAAATGGCCGAGCATCAATCGAAGATGCCACATAAGATTGAATAAATCTTATCACAACATCAAGATTGAGACTGGGTCCAAAATGTCTCCACAATATGCTATCACAATATATACATATACAATAATAATTATAACAATTAAACTTCGCATAACAAATTTATGGCAATAACAATAGCAACAATAACCATTATTAAAACAATGTCTCAAACTACTATTCAATGTCTCAAATATCATAAATATGAGGTCATAACAAAACAAAAAAATAAATTCCCACTAATCTAAAATATCAAAAGACCTCACTACACCCATATAGGTTACATGATTAACAAAAGTTTTAACAGGTATGCCTTTTGTCAAAGGATCAGCAATCATAAGCTCAGTAGGGACATGCTTGACATGAGTTTTAAACTCTTGGATTTTCTCTCTCACAAACATAAACTTTGTCTCAAAGTTCTTTGTCTGCTTTGAACTCTTATTATTATGAGAAAAGCTTATCATAGCAGAGTTATCATAAAATATAGTCAGAGGCCAAGAGATACTCTTCACAAAACCAAACTCAGCAATAAAGTTTTTCAACAATTTCGCTTGACACATAGCCTCATAACAAGCTATATACTCTGTTTCCATGGTTGATGTAGCTGTAAGAGTTTGTTTGACACTCTTCCAAGAGATAGCTCCTCTAGCTAACATGAATACATAACCTAATGTGGACTTATGATCATGTGGACAACCACCATAATCAAAATCAGAATAACCTATTACCTTAAATGATCTGACCTCCTATATGTGATCATATAATCTTTGGTACCTTTCAGATACCTCAAAATACATTTTGTAGCTTGCCAATGTGCCACACCACGTTTACTCAAGTATTTCCCAAGTACACCAACAACAAAAGCAATATCAGGATGTGTACAAACTTGAATATACATAAGACCATCAATAGCAGAAGAATAAGGAATTTTCTTCATATCTACCATTTCACTTTTAGTCTGAGGACACTGGGTATTAGAAAGCTTCTCACCCTTTTGAATGGGTGCAAAATTTCATATTAAACCGATTCCAGATTCTATCAATATATCCTCATTGAGGCAAACTAAGGATACCACTAGATCTATCACGGCGAATCTCAATACCCAAAACAAAAAATGCATCTCCAAGATCCTTCATATCAAAATGAGTGTTAAGCATTTGTTTATTCTCATTTAGAAATCACATGTCATTACTAGCCAAAAGGATGTCATCAACATAAAGAACAAGAATAAAAAAATTTCTCCTATTATTTTTCAGATAAATGCATTGATCAACTGCATTTCCTTAAAACCAAGAAAGTTTTCAATATGATTGAACTTTGAGTACCACAATCTAGAAGCCTGCTTCAAACCATAAATGGATCTTTTCAATTTACAAACCATGTGTTCCTTACCACTTTCAAGAAAACCATCAGGTTGATCCATATAGATATCCTCAAACAAATCACCATTCAAGAATGCTATCTTAATATCCATCTAATGAAGCTCTAAATCAAAATGAGCAACCAAAGCTATCACAATACGAAAAGAGTCTTTGGTAGAGATGGGAGAGAATGCCTTTTTATAGTCTATGCCTTCCTTTTGGTTGTATCCTTTAGCAAAGAGTTTGGCTTTGTACCTCTCTAGATCTCCTCTAGCATCACATTTGGTCTTAAAGACCTATTTACAGCTAACAAGTTTGCAACCCTTGAGCAACCAAATCCCAAACATCATTCTTCCATGTAGAAGCCTATTCATCCTCAATAGCCACTAGCCATTTTGAACTATGAGAATCAGAAATGGCTTCATCAAAAGTAGTAGGATTAGAATCCTCAACACAAGCAAACTCATGTTCTTGCAAATAAACAACATAATCCCCTTATCTAGTAGATCCAGTAGATCTAGGGACACGCTCAGATCACCTCAATTGAGGCTCAACAATATCAAGATTTTGAACATCATGATCAACATGTAGATCAACATCAGCATGAACAATGGGATCTTCATCATGAGTGACAATAGTTGGCATAGACTTGGGCAAAGAAGCACCAGGTATAGGAATAGTGACATGCTCTTCTTTGAAGCTAACAACACAGGGCTCTTGAGTTACAACATGTTCTGAATCATTTTCAAAATAGACAGCATGATCAGACTCAACAACTCTGGTGGTATATGTAGGACAATAAAATCTAGAAACCCCTAGAGCCAATGGAATATCCTTAAAAAAAAACCACTAATTGTTTTAGGATTAAGCTTCTTTATTTCTATATTGTAGAGCCTGACTTTTGCCTTATAACTCTAAACACAAAAAAGCTTCAGAGTAGGTCTTCTCCCTGTCATAAGTTCATATGGAGTCTTTGGAATTGACTTACTAGGCACATGATTTAAAATATAAGCTTCTGTCTTCAAATCTTCTCCCATTAAAAATCAGGAAGAACTGACTGGCCAAGCATACACCTAACCATCACCATGAGGGTATGATTCCACCTTTCAGCAACACTATTTTGCAGCGGAGTGCCTTGTATAGTGTACCATGCCTCAATACCATAATCTTGTAAAATCCTTGCAAAGGGACTGGGATTCCTACCACTTTCTTCATACCTTCCATAAAATTTATCACTTCTATCTGACCTCACACACTTAAACTGTGTGCCAAATTTCAACTCAGTAGCAACTTTAAAAGTTTTAAAATCATATAAACAGTCAAATTTCTCATACAATAGATCAACCCAGCTAAATCTAGAGAAATCATCAATAAAAGTAATGAAATATCTAAATCCTCGTAAAGCAATGGGAGTAATTGGCCCACATATATCTGTATGCATCAACTGCAATATCCTTTCACTTCTACCAATTTTTTTCTTCCTGGCTCCAGCAATGAGCTTCCCTTTCATATAATCAATGCAAGTATCAAAATGTGATAAGTCCATATTATGAAGAATCTTATCCTTGATCAATCCCTCCATTCTTTCTCGGGATATATGCCCTAACCTCATATGCCACAACATAGAAGAACCCTCAACAACTTTTCTGCATTTTTGCCCAACAACATTATTAGCATTGTAATGTCATTGTTCAATAGAAAGAGGATCAAGATTCAACATATACATGCCATTCAACTTAACAATATAACCAACAACAACAAATTCGTAATATAAAACAACTTTATTATGCCCAAAATAGAAAGAGTAGCCAAAATCATCCAAAACAGAAACTGAAATCAAATTCCTTCTCATAAAAGGTACACAAATAGTGTCTTGCAAAATCAACTCATGTCCACCACTTAATTTTAAGCCAACTACTCCTATGCGTTCTACTTTGACATTCATTCCATTTCCAACTGCAATAGATACCTCCTTTTCATTTGGCCTTCTTCCAGTTTTGAGCTACTACACAAATGTTGTAATATGAATGGTCATACTAGAATCTAGTCACCAAATATGAGAAGGTACATCAACAAGATTATATTCAAAACACACTAGAGCAAGATAAATACCTTTCTTCTTCCACTCTAGCCACTTCTTAAACTTAAATCAATCAGATCATTTGTACCCAAACATACTACAAACCTTGCAAGTGCCATTGAATCTTTATTTCACACTAGATGGTTCACCATCTTCATGAACTGAAGGAGGTCTATACTTTTCACTCCACTTCTTCTTGAATTGAGGCTTGCTACTCTTTCCTTTAAAATTATTCTTCTTCTTGTCATGATTCTTATAAGAAGCTAATTGAACAACTTGAGCATGCTAATGAACATCAGATACACCATCATACCTAGTCTTTGTCAACAATGAAAGGCAGTAAGCCTTTTCAATCATATCAAATTTCTTGAATTTCTTGCCTATAGACTCAAGAAACTCCTTACCACTGCTCGTCTCAAGAACATTATCTTTGATGGTCTTGTCTATAGTGAACTTCATGGTTATTAGATAGACTTTATTATAATAAGCCCACTTATCATGTTTTCCTATAATAGCAGTAGAAGACTCAGGTTTGGAAACTTCAAGCTCATTCTCAATAAAGGCAGCATCAACATTAGAAATGGTAAGAAATAACTTAACAGAATCAGCCCAGTCCTCATAATTTGTTCTATTCAGCTTTGGTAAAGAGCTCATGTTCATTAGCAAAGCTGAAATTTATACGTTAATGGGAGATTTTTGTCAAGCATATCCAATAGACGGAATAGAGCTTATAACAACAACAAAGTCATGTCATTCAATTATAATCCTGTCAAAAAGTCCCAAATTACAATGCATAATTTAACTCCCACATTACAGAAAGTAATTATATTCCTAAAGCTAGTATTGAGAGGATACTAAAGACTTTAAAATATAATTATCAATCATTAGGAACTATATCAATAAGGACAAACCAATAGGACAAGTGCATTATTAAAATAATTTCTAATGCCACACTAGTAGCAACAATTTCCATATGATAGTATCTTATCATGATCCGTCCCGCGAAGATGAGCACGCAACCATGAAAAAATGCCCAACAACAATACCAAAAATAGGTCTAAAACAACATATCTCAGAAATATATATCACAAGATTTTACAATAATAATGTAACATAATCTCAATATTCAATAATATGCACAAAATAGAACATAAAATCATTTAATTAACCAAATTATACCAAATCTTATAGTGTACTGGATATAATGTGCCTAACAATGTTAGAAATATGCACACACAAAAATTCAAACCAAAATTTGGAGAGTATCTAATATTTTTAAACAATTTATGCTATGGAAAATTACCCCTAATTATTTCTGATGCTCAGAAATATACATAAAAATTACCAATAATTTGAAAATATTGATAAACCCTAAAATGAAAAAAAAAGGTGAAAATAGGCCCAAGATGGGTCCGCATGTGCCCCCACATGCCTGGGCCGTGAGTGGGCCACGTGCTGCCACTATTCATTATCTTCTTTGCCGGCAAATTCATTAGCGATCCAATAGACCCGAAATGGGTTAATTGCAATTTCTCGTTCAATTCTCAACCAAATTGCGTGATTTTTGTCCCATTAGAACTGACATCAACAGCTTTACAGAACCCATGAAGAATCATTGCCTATAGCATTTGGGCTTCTTCAGCAAAAAACAGCATGGGTTTACACAAGTTTTCATGATTTCTTTCACCTTGCTTGATGAAAACTTATGATTTTGGTGTCAATGGGTTCAAAATTTGATGTTATATAAAAGCCCAAAGGAAATTGAAACAATTTCTCACACATGGGTTCAAGTTTGTCAACTTGTAATCTATTTTGTGTTTAGGCTCTTATTTTTCAAAAAAAATGAAATTCTCTCTATACACTCAACTATTTCATACGATCTTTATGTCGATTTTCTCAGGACATTATCAAAAACAAAAGCTCTCAAACAATTTTGAATTTAATTGGTGAAATCAGAAAATCCCAGATTGATGTTTTAGGGTTCATCACATATACGAAATTTGCATTATAAACACCTATTATGGAATATACCATCACAATCATATAAGTATTAGATTAAACTCTGATACCACTTGTAGAAATTTTAATTTACAAATAATCAATGTTTTAAAATTTCAACTATTCATCATTGATCTAATTCTCAATATGACATGTGATAAACAGATATTAAATTGAGATTAGGTGCTAGGATTACTTGGAACAATAGAGATTGATTAGTCCATGCTTATCTGATTCATTTGACCTGTGAGAAAAACCAAGCAGTAGAGAGAATACTCCTCCTATCACCCCTTCAATTCCGAGACACATGTTCTATCTCAATAGGCAACAACTACACTGAAGTGGTTAGGAGCAAGGGCCTTTCTGATTGGCAACATAATAGGCTAAACCTACTCATTATGGCTCAGCCCATTTACAATAACCAAAATATATCCACTAATAAAAACTATCATCCTTATGCTCAATAACAAAAAAAAATAATCAGAAAATGGTCTAAACATCCTTATGCTCAATAACCAATATTTTATTATCCAATTAATCTGGAATCACATTAAAACTATAACAAAATATGATTTATGCCAGTATACACACATAAAATATCCAACATATTATTCTTAGGTAATATGAGCTTCCTTAAGTCTTTTGATGTCCCTATAACCTTTTTTAAATAAATACTTTCAATCTTGAGGATTATGACAAATTTAAATTTCTTAACATTTCCTTTTATAATGCTTGAACCATCAGTTTCCAGGTCTGACATATTTTATTAAAAATATCATAAATTTTAAAATAAATAATATTTTGGCCTCCTAAGCATACTCTCAGATTCCTAAATCATCAAGTTTTCCATTAAAGGTAATTTCACTAAAAATGCATTTGTGGTTCTACCATAACACCCTTACAAAGTTACCTCTTCTCAGACTATCTCAGCACATCATCCTACAACTTTATTTCCCATTCTGTCATTTTTTTATGCAAAGCTTTGTGCATGGCATACATGAGCATGTTTTTATGTATGTTATCCTTCCAAAGGAGTTGAAATCAGCATTTTTTTTTTCACAGAGTAAGTTACACTTATTTTACAACTGACATGTCAAAATCAGAGTTTTAATCTTTGGCTCAACTTTGAAAATTTATATCTTGGACTAGAAAACTCCTTTTTCAGTGATTTCTTTGGAAAGTATTTTGGAATAGTTTTAGTTTATATCAAAAAAAGGTTTTTGTCATGACCCGACTTGGGCATATGAGAAACCCCATTTTCATGTAAGCCTCGTGACATGTATCATCTCTATATGCATATTTGAATTATGAAAAATCCAAAATGTATTTCTTTTTCTACATACAAATCTCCTGCTTTTGAAATCATATTCATAAAAGCAAAATATCTTAGTAACTTTCAAAGACTAATATCATTATATCATGAAATATGTATGAAGTCCTTTACATATAAAGTGTCTATGAAAAGCATAGATTATACAGTCCAAATAATATCCTAATATACAAGACTATGGAAAATGTAACCATGCCCTACAATCCGAGATCCTGCCTGCATTACACTGGAGCACATCTAGAGCATAATACCATACACCTCACCTAATAATCTCAGTAACTGAAATCTAACACTATTGGGAGGAAGATGGTGTGGAAGAATTTGTAGTAGCTGCTCTATTTGTTAAAAAAAATTAGAAAGAACATGGGGTGAGTATCGTAACCAAAACTCAGTGAGTGAGTTCTCATATGGAAACCCTTTCATAGGGCACTAAGAGAAAATACACAACCCCAGCATAATAGTGATAGTAGTAAAGTATCAAAATGTTTCGTAATTATAATCAAGTTATCAAATCTTAGCTTTCTATAACCCGACCTAACAATACTCTAATAGAGAAACAGTAATCTCTGCTCTGATTATGTACAATGTCTGTGGTGTAACAAAACTCTTAATATAAATTTCTAGTCATATTTGGGTGTCACAAATCACCGTCCCTAGTATGAAAAAAAATTTTCTGTTATCTCTTGCATTCGGCTACTTGGTACCAAGGTTAACGGATTAACTACCATTAACATACAGCCGGTTTCTCTATAGTTACTGCTAGCTCAACTAGAAATCTCACTCTATTTTTTGTCATTCATAAGGTCTTCTATCTTAGGATTCAAATTCTCTCTTTATATATATCAATATGTAGTACCAGAATCATATAATCATATAATCCGCTCTAAACAATTAAATTCATAGTGCAACTGTACAAAACTTAGCCTTAACAATGGATGTCTCATGGTTTTCAAGAAAACATGTCTTTTTATTAAAATTGATAGTTCATAACATAGTATTTCACAGAAATCCCAGTAATTCACAAAACAAACTCTAAAATCATATATAATCTCATGTTTTATGTGAAAATAGATATAATAAATAGCATAGAAGTTACAGATGTGAACCCACTCACCTGGAGTGGCAGCAGACATAAGAATAGCACCAGCAGAGTTCTGGGAAACAAGAACGGCACCCATATCTGCCATTGAAGCAATAGTATTCTATATTAACCTCTAAATAACTCAAATCTACACTTGTTATACTAGAGGATCTTTCTTTCTTGAACCTTTGAGGAACCATTAAAAATTCCTCTACAACAAGAAGGAAATGGAGAAAGGAAAGAAAAACCATGACAATCACATGCCTTAAAGCTTGAAAGATGAGAAATTCAAGTTAGATATAAAGAAAATTGAAGAAAAATGAAGTTTTGGGGGTGAAAGGAGGTGGAGGACAAAGTTTCTCGAGTTTGGGAGTATGTTTGGGGTGTTAGTGTGTTCTGAACCATGAAATGAGGCTTTTAATTGAAATTTTGAGTGCTGCAGTGCTCATTTAGCGCTGCAGTGCTTATTTACCACTGTAACGCTCACCAAAGTGCATAATTTTGTTAACTGGCATCGCCTTACTATTCCAGGATGAGCGCTGTAACACTCTTTAAAATGGTTTTCTCGTTTATTCACATGTTTTAATTTTAAGTTAATGAATGATGACATTAACTTTAAAATGCCACAAGAGACTTTTTAGTCATCCCGATATCCACAGTTGCTTCAGAGTCAACCTTCAGCACTAGTGGTCATTTTTTTGAGTCCTCATCATAGTAGGTTAAATGCATAAACAGTTAAGGCATTGATTTGTACTCAGGATTGGTTATGGACTACAATTCTAGGTAATATGTTATATTATATTTTGTCCACCTTTTATGTTTGCCAACATTTCTAATGTTTCCTCTTAATTTGTTATAATTGTTATTTGCTTTAAAAAGAAAGGCAAATGATTAGTGTCTCACAATATTTGAGGACAAAGATGTGGATAATAGGGTATCGAAGTGAAATCTGATATAAAACTCATTGTAGTTTTAATTTTATGAGACTTGAAATTAAGTTGTATGTTTCTTTTTATAGGCAAACAGCACTCAAGCAAGATGATTATGAAGACTAGAAGTGCAACAACATGCTTTGTTTATGTTGGACTTGTTGGCATGTTTTGTTGTGGTTTTTGTTATTTCTAGTGTTTCTTTTTTTTTTTTTTTTTTTGTTCTAGTGGACTTTTATGTTGTTTTCATATGTTTATGGATGTTAGATTTGGACATATTGGCATGAACTTGTGGTTTTGCCTTTATTTTGTAACTTGAAACTGATAATTTAATGTTGTGTAAGACTAAGTTGTTTAAGATTTATGGTGTTAGGATGTTAAGTTAACTATTTTTAGTTTTTTTAAAAAAAAATTGGGCTATTTATTGATGAATTTTTCAGGCTAACAGACATTTTTCCCTCAATTTTGCACATCTTTAGGGATCTTCAGGAGGAATCGAGGATCCGTGGGGATTAGGGATGGTGGAGGTTTTCTCCCCACCATGGGGATCGGGGTCGGGGTCAGGGAAGCTTGTAGAGATTTGAGCAGGGAATGGGGAAGTATTCCCCGCACTTACCTTGCCCCATTACCATTCCTAGTTTGCTCCTAAGTTGTTTTGTTCCTATAGTAGACATTAATGTCATTTCCGCTCCTTGGAGCTCCGTTAGTACTAGCACCTCTTTCCTGACCCTCCAGGTGAGTGGATTTAAATCATGAGTTTAATTTTTGGCCATTTCGAATAGTTTAATTATGTTATGAACATGCTTTATAGATTTTGCCAAGCTAGAAAAACTATAATTTTATAACTTTCCATGAAAAAGCATGACTTTTGAAAAAGTACATGGGATCATTTGAAGATCATATGCCATTACACTATTATGTCTTTTAACTGCTTCTAGTAATTTATGAAATAAGAGCATTTACTTCGAGAAATAGAAAATGAGCTGCAGACATGATAAAAAACGCTAAAATGAGATTTTAGTTTTTGAAAATTTAGCATGTTGACTATGAGTGATGTTAGAGAAACAGTGCTATGAGTTAACAGCAATCAATTTATTAAACTTGATATACCAAGTCACCTTGAAGGGGCCAACCACCCTTAAATAGATTAATTCATGATGGGTCATTAAAATCTTAATTTGATGCTCTTGTTTGCAAGGAACTGAGCATCACTTTTATAAATAATTTAGCATTGTGTCTCTCTTTTAATTCCTCATAAAAATTATTATCTTTCTTATGACTTATACGAAATTGTTATTATTATTAATATTATGTATCATGAGTGAAAAGGTTTTTAATTGCTGCATCACTATTTATGTTTTTTTTTTTTTGGTTCCATGTATAAATGTGAATGAAAATCCACTTATTATGAGCTGCAGACATGATAAAAAATGCTAAAATGAGATTTTAGTTTTTGAAAATTTAGCATGTTGACTATGAGTGATGTTAGAGAAACAGTGCTATGAGTTAACAGCAATCAATTTATTAAACTTGATATACCAAGTCACCTTGAGGGGGCCAACCACCCTTAAATAGATTAATTCATGATGGGTCATTAAAATCTTAATTTGATGCTCTTGTTTGCGAGGAATTGAGCATCACTTTTATAAATAATTTAGCATTGTGTCTCTCTTTTAATTCCTCATAAAAATTATTATCTTTCTTATGACTTATACGAAATTGTTATTATTATTAATATGATGTATCATGAGTGAAAAGGTTTTTAATTGCTGCATCACTATTTATGTTTTTTTTTTTTTTGGTTCCATGTATAAATGTGAATGAAAATCCACTTATTGAGTTTTAGACAAAACTCATCCCTTTCTTTTCCTCTTATAAATATAGTTGTTACTTCTAATCCTTCCCAAATACCTTCTCCTCAATAGTTGTTGGCTTTAGCTTGAGCAAGCTTCACTTTGAAGTGAATTGATATTTTTTTTCAAGTTATGAGTGCTCTACTGCATTTACAAGCAAGATTCATGCCTATGCATATATGCATTAGGTTATGTCTATTTTAAGAAATTATGTAATTACAAATATCAGATTATGACTTTATTTGTAGCAATGGTTTTATTGAACACTGAATATCGATTAGCTTACGAAACATTGAGAGAAAGTTTACCGAGTTTATATTTGTTACCACCAGATTAAAAGTAGATTGAGAATGATGAATTAGGTTTAATTGGGCCTATAAATGATATGAGAATTGGGCTGAATGTCTTTTTGTGTAACGGTTGTATCGGCTTGGTCATTTCTTTTGACATAAATAAGTCGTGATAAGAGCTTAAAATCAATTAGTAATATGGCATGAAAGTTGCTAGCCGTAGCAAGCATATGACAACGGTTACTAAATGAGTGAGAGCCGTGACAAATGTGAATGGAGTTTAAAGTGGGAACAGTTATTACTCAAAGCTGGAAAGATTTTGGGACAATCATCGAGCTGTGTTAACTGTTTGTGGGAGTTTTAATTATAAGAGGTTTATAGACGGTTACTTTAGCTGTGGAGATTTTAAAAATGGAACGGTTGTATGAGAGCCAGACTAAGCCATGGTAACCGTATTTGTCATGGGAGATGGTTTGAAGTCTCGAAATTATTATAAAAGAAGGAAGGAAGAAGAGAAAGATATGACAAGTCAAATATACACAAGTTTTACCTACTTTCGTCTTAGCTTTTATTTTTAGGTGTAGTTTTAGAGTAGTTTATTAACCTTGTAATTCCTATTTCCATGTTCATTTGTGTTATTGTTGATATTTTACTTCTTATTATCATCAATAAAACATACTTTCATCATCAATCCTAGTCCAAAGCTTATTTCCCATTTAGTATTTGGAGAACCCATAATCAAGAGGTAGATTTCCCTGTTGAATTATCTGAAACACTTTGGGATCAAGATATATTTTTTTTTTTTCTTCTTGACTTTGTTTATTAATGTAACTTTGCTGAACAAATTTTACTGTAAACAATATTTAAATTATGTTTAATTTGCCAGTACAAAGTTTCTATGCATAAGATGTAATATGAGAGCTTCTCTGGAGTCAGTTCCCCACGTGACCGTGACCGTGGCCATGCCCCCAACTTGCGTCGCGAAAACAACAAACATTCAAATATCAAATTTGAGCCACTACACTATGAAGGAAATAAAAAACAGTAGCAGATCGAGAACACGGAACCCACGGTGGTGGAGGCGCGACAGCAACGGGAGCTTCACCAGACGTGAGCAGAGGCACCGGAGACGAGAGTGGAGCAATCATCACGGCTTGGTCTCTAGTGGCAGCGGCAAGCACCAACGATAAAGCAAGCCGCAACGAAGGAAAGACGTAGTCCGAGAAGAGAACATAGCCGCCATGGGAGCCGCAAAGGCCAACGGAGGCAGGAAGCGAGACGCCATTCTAGTGCTTCCCCGCGCAACGGTAATTCTAGTGCTTGGCTACTCCAATGGCGGCAAGGACACTCTCCTTCATGCGTTGGCGGCAGCGTCCGCGATGAACATGACACTGCCTTGGATGGAAGAGGGTGGAATGAAGGGGAAGAAGCGACAACTCTATGATTGAGGGTTCTGGAAGCTTTCCTAATGGGCTTACATCAAGCCCAACTCACAAAAGAGCAGGAAATAGGCTACTATCTTTGTGAATGCCAAGTTTTCCTTATGTCAATGGGCCAAGCCCCTTCCTCTGTGCCATTTGTTTCTTTGAGTAAACCCCAATTTAGTAGAAATAAAGCGTTGGGGTTGGTTTATTTAAAATAATGGGATCCAGGAGGAAATCTTATTTTTTTTGTGCAATCGAATAGGTGTGATTACTTTTAGGATTACTTGTTTCTTTTTAATAATTGTAATTAGTAGTTATGGTAATTAGGAAATGAAGGGTGTTTTTCCTTTTTCTCCAAGCTTGAGGCCGAAGTTGTACTGAAGGAGAGGGTACGTAACAAGTACAAATGGGCCCAAATAGCTCGATTAATGGGGTTAAAATTTGTAAAACGGAAAGATTATAAAAAGGGGCATTCGGAGTTGAAATTGGTAACTAGAACTGAAATGTGACTCGATTGTCCCTTTCTTGAGTTCCTTTTATCCCTCCAAGCCTCTAATTCTCCTTCCTCTAAATTCAATTAATGGCCTCATATTCCTCAAACAATTCGAGCTTGCATATGTTGATGGGTTATTATTGATCAGTAATTGAGGATGTCTCTTTGCTATTACATAGCTTATAAAGAGATAAATATCTGAGTATGGATCTATCATAATAACTTAATTGGTATTAGCCTTAATTGATATCAACTGAATTTTAGCAAGTACTAAATTGGTGAATATGATAATAATCAAAATTTAAATTAAAGGAAGAGTTCATTCAATTTTTATTTTATCTCATGATTCAAATTTAAATTTTTAGAACAATTAAATGTGTAATTTAATTAAAAAGAAATCCCTGCATGAGTCATATATCTAAAAGCTTAGACTAAATAAGAAAGCGCATTATGTATTTATTATTTATATTATTTACACAATGAATATACAAAAGTAATATATAAATATAATTTACTCGATCAATTTCTTAGTATCTAATCAAAATCAATTTCTTAAGTAATTATTTAAGGGTAATTGTTTTGGAACTTCGGCTCAAGATATAAGTGTTATGTGTTTGAGAAATTTAGTAGGCAAGAAGGTTTGGAAAAGTAAGGTTTCAAAAATTGATTAGTTGCTTTGAGATTTTGTGCTGTTGTTCAAGTTTAATGGGTACGGAGTAGGTAAAATGAATATATGTTCATATTTTTGTGTCTCCCAACATATATTATGTGTGTTTTAGATTGTGCAAGAAGAATATTTGAGTAATATGAGAAATCTATTTTGTATATAATTAAGGTTATTCATAAATTTTGTTAATTATAAAATTTATTTTTATAGATTAGATATTTTGGTTTATTAAAACAACATAAATGACTAATTATATAGTAAAACTATTCACTTATTCTCTTTTATTGTTCAAAAAATGTATCTATCAAAATGCGAATATTTTATAAAATAAGATCTTTATTGTCCACTAAAGGTCATCTACTGAAATTTTTCCAATTTTATCTATATAATACTCAAGATAAGATGCCAAATAGAATGAATAATTTCAAGAATACATTCATTTATACTTCTTTTTAGTTATTTATTTAATTATTTAGCTATATAGTTATTTGAAAATAAATTCATATATTAAATTATATATTTTAATTTATTAAAATGACATAATAGGAAAGGAGATGTAAATAAAATGACATAAATTAATGTTATTTATGTTTTTATTACTTATAACAGTGTTTCTAAACTAGGAAAGAAGTTGTAATTGAGATGAAATAAAATAAGATTGATTTATTTTACTAATTATAATATATACTTTAAAATTGATATTTTAATTTACTAAAAAAATGTAAAAGAAAGGGAGGTATAATTGAAATAACGTAAATTAAATTTATTTATCACTTTTTATTAATTATAAAATATTCTAATTTATTGAAAGGATCTAGATGAATCATGATAAAGTAAAATTACCTCTTATTTTTTTTATTATTCAACTATTTTATTAATAGAAATGCATACAATTTTCATGATATAGACTTTTTATTATCAGTCAAAGATTATCTATCAAGATTTTCTAAACCTTCTGAATATGATAATCAAAATAAGATATAAAATAGAATGATTCATTTTAGATAAATACTCATTCATATTTTGTTTTATTATGTATAATTAGTTGACTATTAACTTATTTTCAAAATTAATTTATATATTCAATTTATTATAAGGTAAATTTAATTGATTTTTTCTTTTCAATAATAATTAACAAACTATTTTTCATTATCACCTTATGCATCACACGTCAAATGAGAAGTTGTTATCTTGTCTCAGTAAACTTCATTACATATATTTATATATAAAAGTTAGAAGTGTTCATTTTGTACTTGGTTTAGGATGCCCGTCCATGCATACACTCATGTTTGCCGAAAAGCATGAAAAGGCTTTAAGTGTGCGAGAGAGTGAGACCTTACCCCGTGTGGGAGGGCAAGGCTGCGAAACCTCACCACTGGGGGTGTGACATGATGATATTCGTTGTTCACAGAATATGGTTTTTCGGATCTTCGATCAATTGCTGATAACATTTTACAAAATTTTCTTCTCCCTTTTCAAAGGTTTAGGAGAAGAGAGAATATGAATTGATTCCGAACATATTTAGTCAATCTATTCGACTGACGTCGTAAAGAAGATTAGCTGATTTCTTTTGATGTTTTGAAAGACCAATGTAAATCTTTAACTTAAGAAAGAAGGGGAAAAAATAAAGAAAACAAGAAAGTCACAAAGAACCAATCAAATGCCGTATAAGTAGCTAGCTGGGCCCTTTAGAATTGAAAGACCAAGTAGGTCGTTCATCCTTGTCTTCCTTGACGTGGCCTATTGTGATTCCTCACTGCACTGGCCAACAAGAGTCGTCATTTGGAAGCCATTATTAGGATTTAACTTTGGGTCTAGTGGCTGTGAATCCCCACAAGACCTTTCAAAAGGCACATAAAAATGGAGCTAACAAAAGTGCAACCTGAGAGGGACGTGGAGAAAGATAGTGAAGAAAAAAGAGGCTATCACTACAAAGAAGAGGTAGACAGAGAGATAACAATAGGCTATTAGTTTTTGAGTGATGGTGGCACATTGGCTGGTGGTGGAGGGAATTGAAATTAGAGGGAATGGAGACCTTCTTGGTGGCAAAGACATAATATTTTAAGAATTATGTTATTTATCTTCACTTGACATGGGATATAATATTGACTCACTTTTCAACCATTGTTAGATGGAGTACAAGTCCCATTTAAGTAGGATCCATATCTTATTCAATAATAAATGAGAAGTAAGTTGGTATGATATTTCATATTAAATAAATTAACATAACATTTTTCGTATTTCAATATCTTGCCGAATATCAAGGGAATGTGCTCCATATTAAATAATGGAGTAATATTTCAATTAAAATTCCCTTTTAACTTGTACTTTTGGATGACTTGTTATTTTATTATTGGATGGAACATATACTGCTCTTATTGCAGAAACATACAAGTATTTCTCGGTGGTGAACGCTTCTGAAATCAGTGATGAGGATCTAAAATGGGGAGTGGGTGACAGACCCACGTGACTGACCCACCACCACCACCACCCCTCCTGGTGCTACGCCCAGTGGATGTCTTGGTTGGCTTCATATCAACGCTAACAGCCAAATAAAACTCCACCAAAACAATAAAAACCAGCAAACACTATTGCTCACAATCACATAACACCATCAAGCACCACCTCACTCTCCTACAAAAAGCAAAGGAAAAAAAAAGAAAGAAAGAAAGAAAAGAAAAGCTAAGGCCATTGACATCATTAACTTATTTGACAAAAGTGAACCATTTTTTTGTTTTTCCATCACCCACTATTGGTAGCCATTCTTTTTTACTCTCTCTTTCTAATGCTAGTGGTTGTCTCCTTCTTATTACCCTTTCTTATTCTAGCCAAGACTCATGAACCTGGAGCATGTTAGCAGCTAAACACAAAGGGTTAAAAAATTTGTAGTACATGTATGGGGGATGAGAGATGGAGGACAAAGAAGACAACCAAGATCACAACCACCCATCTCTCCTCCCTAATCATAACACCACCACCACCACCTCAACAAACACCAATATCACTACTTCTCCCACCAACAAGGAAGAGACTCTAATAAGAAAACCCAATATTGGAAGTTGCAGTGGAAGTGACAGGCTGAAGAGGGATGAGTGGAGTGAAGGAGCTGTGTCTACCCTCCTTGAGGCCTATGAAGCCAAATGGGTGCTCAGAAACAGAGCCAAACTCAAAGGCCATGACTGGGAGGATGTTGCTAGGCACGTTTCTTCAAGGGCAAACTCCACCAAATCCCCCAAGACACAGACACAGTGCAAGAACAAGATTGAGTCTATGAAGAAACGGTACAGATCAGAGTCAGCAACTGCAGATGCATCATCTTGGCCTTTGTATTCACGCCTTGATCATCTTTTGCGTGGGACTGGCCCAGTAATAATACTGCCACCACCACCACAGCAAACAGCTGAAGTAACAGTAGCAGCACCTTCTCAACAATCACCGCATCCTAGCAGTAACCAACCGTTGATGCTGTTGGAGCCATCACTGGCTGTGTCGGAGGCCCCCCATCAAGCACCGCCTCCACCTGCTGCTCCTCCGCCTCTTGCAACAGCACAAAACTCGCATGGATCCAATGGTGTTGATAGAATAATAGCCAAGGTAGATTTAATTATATGACTACAATTTTTTTTTTTTTCATTTTGGGTAATCTTAAGTTCATTTATTTTCCTTGCTTTTGCTTTTGCTTTTGCTTTTTTTTTTCCCTATCATGAATCTTCTATTTCTTTAGGACTCTTACCATTCTGAAGTGGGATTAATTATGGTTCAAAATTTTCATTTTTAGGCTTCTGATCGACTACTTTCTGTACGTGTAGCAGTTAATGCATAGGACTCGTGAAAATCATTTTCTATACTTAATTAGGTAATTCTTTAAAGAACAAATAATGTACGATAATTGTATCAAGCACTGAGTCATATATATTATTTTATTAGAGACAACAAATTTTGGACTTTCATATTTTGTCTGTCGTGTGAGTATTCTTGTCGAATTCAATCAGTTTATCTGTGCTACACAAGTGAGACTACAATTTGCATAAAGCATTTGAAACTAGTATCTTTTGAGGAAAGTTACTGACGGTTTATTGCAAAGGTGAAGTGAACGGTGTAAGTTAAAGTCATATTCAAAATGATTAAATTAATAATCATTGCTCGATGACTCAAGACCTCCATTATGCATTATAGAAATCACTGTAGCGGAGGAAAGTGCCTGTCTTAATGCCAAGGAGCTGTAGCTAGCAAAAGTTTTGATATATACCCCCATAAAGATCCTTTTAAATATCCCTTAATTGTTAAATGAAGAAAATATTGAACCATTTTTATGTTTTTAAAAATGTTAACTGTATTTGCAAATCATGCAATATTTTTTAATTTAACAAATATAAGAATTATTAAGAGGATTAATTAATAGGATATACAATTGTTGTCACCAACATATAGAGAGAGGAGAGAGAATTGTTCTAGCTAACTATTATTAGTTTATTTTAACCACATAATGTGCAAGTGAAGTTGATATCAAACTAAAACCGTGTGTAAGCAAACATTTTGGCTCTTATGCTTTATGATTCGAAATTAAGTAATATAGTTGTCCACATAGATGATGACAAAATTAAGAGTGGACATTTAACGGGAGATACAAAATATTTTATGACAGTAGGTGGAGCCAAAATTTTATGGAGAAATTCTTAAATTAACCTAAGGTGTTACATGGATATACTTCATGTCCATTAATAAAGTGTCATTGAGGTTACGTCTCATTTTTAGCATTCACTTTTAATTAAAGTGTCACTTTATTAATATACATGAAACATATTTACTTAATGCTCCAAGTACATTTAAGAGTTTCTCAATTTTGTGTCACTCTCTTTTAATGCCCACTCTTTATGTATGTGATCTATCTACTAATAACATTACTCTTGAAGATATATGATACATGAATAAATGAATATTAATGATTGGTTCTTAATTGTCAACAGGAAGATGGGTTAGGAACTAAGTCATCTGACCATGTATCTAACAAGAATCCATTGGACACGGATAGCAGCACACCTGCGCTTTATAGTGAAAAGGACAAGCTAAGATGCAACAAGCGGAAGATGAAAGTGGAGAGCAACAAGCGGCGAAGGAAAGAGGATATGGAGATAGCAGAGAGCATAAGGTGGCTAGCAGAAGTGGTGGTAAGATCAGAGCAAACAAGAATGGACACAATGAAAGAGATAGAAAAGATGAGGGTGGAAGCTGAGGCCAAGCGTGGGGAAATGGATCTCAAGCGAACTGAGATCATTGCCAACACACAATTAGAGATTGCTAGGATATTCGCAAGTGTCAACAAAGGTGTGGATTCGTCATTAAGAATTGGGAGGAGTTAAGGGTAAATTATGGAAGCTGATCTCTTGTTGTATGTGCATAGAGTTTATAATCTATATTATATATAATGTGGTTGAAGGAGAGGGAGATTTATAACTTTGTAATTCGCCTAACTAGTGAAGAAAGCACCTTACGGTAATCACAATAATTGTCTCTCCTAACTTTAATTGTACACTGTACTTGTAACCTTCTCTTTCATTGATTAAGATTTGAAGGCTTGTTTCTTCTAATGGTTGAGTAAGAATTAGACTACAAGGTGTCCCTGTCAATTCTCAAGACAGATTGATTAATCATTGATCAAGTGTCTAATTTTGCCGTGGCTGCGTTTCAAGATTCTTTTATAAGATTCTGAATTCTGATGCTATATATAAAGTTCGCCCACATAAAATTTAGTTTGTCAACTCAACAACACTTTGTGCTTTCACTTTTTACCGTTCTAGACTCCTTATCAAAGAGAATTAACAAGGATTTAACTCGTGTTGATTAATTTTAAAGCATAATTAAAACGGTCATTCTCAACAGTTTTGCATGCATCCTAATATGAAAGGAAGGTTTAGTTAGTTTTTCCGTTCAAATTTGTTAGCATCCGTTAGTTAGTTACTCTAGCTGTAAATTAGTTACACAGTTTAGTTTGTTAGGTCGGAAGTTTAGTCTTTGGTCACAATTTATATAAATCAACCTCACTGTATTGTCCACACTATCAATTGAATTCATTCTTCACTCTTCAGGAATCAGTTTCTTTTTTCAAACATTCTCTATGTATTGTTTCCTTCCCTTCTAATCTCTGGTTAGATAATGTACTGGACTGGATTTACGGTTTAGACACCTCAGCCCACATGTGGAGAACTCGGACATGATCAGGTCCCACTGGTTGCCCTTGAGGCAAGGAATCCAAGCAAGAATCTCGCACGAATTGGGGGTCGATCCCCTGCTGATTATATATATTTGTACTAGATTTCGTATGTATTTAGTGAATGACATGAATCTATAACATATCTTCCTTTTATGATCACTGATATTATGAGTATTTATTACTTACCCAATTTACTACAGGATATCCTTACACAAGGACACGAGATTAATGATCTACCTCAAATTTAATCACATCATAACATTTCATTATATCAGGCGCTCAACTTGCCTGTTGCTGTTACACTATCTCTTTTTCATACACTGACTTGTGCTAGGTGTTGTTAACCATGACTTACTAGAACTAATAATATTTTGGGAATTATTTTTTAGGTTCGAAAATGAGTTCCAATAATATCAAAAGTTTGATTTTGTAATCTCATTGAAAATTAGTTACGAACCTAGCTAGTTAGTCACACACAATAGGACACATATATATGCCAAGAATGAATTAGTTCTAATTAATATAAATTGATAATCAAATTAAAGGTTGGTAGCATATCCTGAATTCAAATTCAATATGGTGGTAAATTATTATCAAAAAAGCAAAAAGGTCTTATATGGAAAGTCCATATTGTAGAAACTAGTGTTAGGGCATTTTGGTCTTTTCTACTTTGGATTAATATAAGACATGAGATGACTTGTATATATGTAAAATTATGTTATTTTTGTAAACACCAAAATTGCATAAGTTTATTTAAAATAAGAATTATTTGAAAATAAATTAATTCAAATTTTAAATCAATTTTTGATTGGGAATCAATTAAGAATTGATATATGGCATAAATGTCATCTTAATATCTGCACATATCGAATAAATTCTACAACCCAAAAAGAAAAGAATCTAGCACATATTGAAGAGAGGATGTGACTTAGTTTTAAAAAGGGAGAAATCGATTGAGCATATAGACATTTCTATTCTCATAAAACTACTCCACTACCTGATTATACTAGTCTGAGGTTCTCAAGGGCATCAAAGAACGTGACTTGGACAAAAAGGAGCTCCTTGGCATCCCATTTTTGTGTGGGCAAATTAAACTAGGGGTCGAGCACTTGTGAGACGAACAAGTATTTTTTACAGGACTTCACTATAAGAGGCATGTGTCTTGTTTAATCCTCTATGATTTAAGCATTTACGTTATTTGAATGACACAAAGTGATATTAGTTTTGTGAAGATTTCATTGAGAGTGATTCTCTATCATATATGAATTGTTTATGTGATGGAAAGTTTTATATTCTCTATTCTTTATCATTCTGTTGCGGTTAATCTGATATTTTCTAGCAATCCGGTGGTGGTTCGATGCCAATTGGTGGTGATTTGGCCTCGATTGGCAATGGTTATGTGCCAATCAATAGTGGTTCAACGATTGTGATAATTGTTCAAGATTTAATATTTGAAGCAATTTAGTCTTTTTATTTTCTTAAATATTTCATTCTCGTGGGAATCCAACATTCCCATTAGAGAGGGTGAAAATAAAAATGAGCTCATTTTTATTCATAAGAATACAACTTTTCAAAAAATATCTTTTCTATCTACAAATCAAATATGAGAGTTTTCCATTCAAATCCTTTAGATTCCCAAAATAATAAAACATTCATCGAAACATCTCCGGAAACAACCTTTTCTCTTATACATATATAGGAATCTGGTGTGCATATGGTAATTTATTCCAACTTTCTCACTAAAATAAACATGCTCTGGCCTGGAATGCTTCCATGTAACTAAATTTGTTTTAGATCAAGAAAATATTAATTAAATATGTTGAAGAAAAACTACATGCATTCTAAAATATTCGAGGCCTGTGAATGCACTTCAGAAATACAAAAAATGAAAAATCACTTACGATAGGGACACGTCTGACTACAGGGTTATGGTTAGACATTGATATCATGGCTACTGTTAATTAAAAACGCTAGAAGGAGGGCTTGAACCTCCGACCTTGTGGTTAACAGCCACACGCTCTAACCAACTGAGCTATTCCAGCTGCCGTTAAGTGCTTTGTACAATAACTATCTTATTTTTACATTCCAATTTCGATGTGAAAATAATGGCCAATGGCCATTGACTTAGTAGTAGATTTTAGTAATGAGTATAAATTGAAAGAACCATACGAAGAAATGTTCTCCAAATCATATTGTTTTTTTCAATAGGAACGAAGATAAATAGTTTGACACTGTTTTCTTCTTTTTTTTTTCTTTTTTCTTTTTTTTTTTTTATCGTGTTTGACACTGGGTTCGTTCTCTGAAATATGGCGCTTTGACAATATCAGACCAGACTTCAGTTAGAAAAAGTTCACAAATGTACAATATTTAAAGGCAAATACTATCATACGTAGTTTGAAGACAGAGCTCCAATAATTTTCAAAGCCTAATCTTGCGAGCGTGTTAGCATTGGTGCTAAGTTTACCCAATATCAGACCAAGTTATGAAGTGACTATCGAAAAAGAAAATGACCAAAACTTATGAAGTTTGGGTGAGGCAAGTCAATCTCTAAGTACAAAGGACATGTTGGTCCAGATTGGACAAAATCTGAAACTGAACTGATTTTTAAATTAGGTCATTTTTTTTAAATTTAAACTTGACCTGATAATGACCCGACTATGATTGGGTTGAACTGGATCGACCTGACAATATTGAAACAATATATGAGAATTTGAGCATTACATATAGTAATATCATAAAATTACAAGTAAGAAATAAAATTTAAAAACTATTTTACAATATATATTTCAAAACAAATCATTTTAATATAAAAGTAATATCAGATTTTATAAAATATATTAATTAAACTGTAAAATCTTATAATTTTTTATAGATTATTATATAAAAATTAATATATCTCTAAAAGAATTTTTAACTTTGCTTCGAGTCAGGCCACCTAATATATGACCAAAACTTGACTTAAAAAGTGTAAAGTCATTTTTTAAGTCTTGAACTTTTTTAAGTGAAAGTGTAAGAAATGGTAGGGTTGGCAATATCTTAATTAGCACGGGTAAAAGCTTTCTAAAGTAATGAGCTCCCTATCATAAACAAGTTGTCTTTTTCCTGGAAGATTTGCTTTGTATTCACATTTTTTTTAACGAGAATCTGCCAAATCAAAATTTTAAAATCAAACTTTTCGTTCGAAAAAAAAACTTTTTTCTGATGGCTTGTCTATTATTTAAGAAAAGAATGATTCTAGTAATATTTGTCAGTACTTATTCGATAAGTTTGTCAAGAGAGAATATATACTCCTTCTCTTTCCTTTAACATTATATAAATATTATTGTATTAACTATTAAGGACTTGTTTGTGGACCATTACTTTGATAAAAAAAAAAAATTTCACTAAAAAATACTTGTATATATATATATATATATGGATATATTTGAGTAAAAATATTTTATTAAAAGCAACATCACTATAAAAAGTACACAAAAAGAATCCATTTTGATAGGTCAAGTGCTTAGGGATTTGGATATAGTATGTATGATGTTCTATGTTCAAACTTAATAATGATCAATGTAATTTCAAAAGTAAAAAAAATGAAAAATTACAAAAAAATTATTTTTCAAAAGCTATACATGTTCTACAAAAATATTGTTTTATAACATGAAAAAATGTTTAAGAATAATTAAAAATATTTTAAGATCATATCCAAATATAAAGTAATTTTGTATCCAAACGAAAAACAAATTTTACATTTTTAAAAACTCTTATTAAAAAAAACCAATTAATTTTTTTTCTATAAGTTCATTCCAATCAGCCCTAAAACATTTTCTATTGTTTTACGCAAACATTTTAAAAAATTGTTGTGTTATGGAAACAATATTTATGCAACCAAGATGGCATAAAATAAGGAAGAAAAATAGGGATGAGAAAATTGCACAGATAATTTGAATCTAGTTCAATGCAGTCCCCAAATTTTGTTTGAGCTAAAGTAGAGGTAGTCAAGCAATCAATAATCAATATTATTATGTATAAAATTAATTCACTATGCCAACGTCCACATTTGATACATATCAACAAGATTTATCAAAACTAATTCTCCACCTTTTTAATTTTCATCCAAGAGGTTCAAAGTTCAGCGGAGGTATCATTGAAAAGTACGTAAAGACAAATGAGAATTGAGAGAAATTCTTTAGGAGTCTCTAGCATCACACTCCGGTACCAAATTAATCTAACCATTGACATGTATATGAAAAGGGGCATTTGCATTAATTTCAACCATCTCAAGACTATTATAACCCGTAGTGAAAGCATTGACGAATAAACCAAAGCTAAACAATATACTACTGAGCAAGAATCAATTGTGAGAAGAGAAGGGAGCTTATACCACAACAGCCGAAGGTGAAGGAACGGACACATTGGTTGACTCATCTTCCTCTTGAAAAGACATTCCACTAGTTATTGTGCTTCCAGCATTATGGGTGGCCCACCAATAGTGGCGATTAAAATTAGACAAAAGGAATCATAATAACTAATAGCTAAGAGACGGGAATAGGACATCTTATATTAAATTTTCATATAATCTTATTACGTAATCTTTTATTATTTATTTAAAAAACTGGCATCCAGACAAGACATATCATATAAAAGAATTAATGATTCGAGTTTATACTTGACAATGTCAAGTGAAAATTCCACATTAGAAGATTCATTTCCGACGAAGCAACACGGTCCCTACATCACCATTGCCAATGGCAACACTTGTAGTAGGTTTGGATTGTCCATTTGATTCAAGGCTAACCCGATGCTAACCCACTTCTATAAAGCACTTGGAATTCACCGTGCAAACTGCACTACAGACCCACAAGAGAAGCACTATTAGAAAAGGTTGGTCATAAGATGAGAAAAGGCTTATGAGAGGATACAGGAGCGACTACACGGGGCACTAGTGTTTGTGTAGAGAAAAGCACAAACCACTATCCAAAAGTGGGCTTTTGGAAGAAGTCTCCATGATAAAGAGTGAAAGGTGTAACTTGAATGAATTTTCAGGGTGAGGCAACTTTATGCTATGCTTGTTACAAATTAAAGCAAAGAACCATACTGGTCATTGCCCAAAATTGTCTGTAATGGAGGGCAATTGAACTTCTACAAAAATGTAAAAGGAGCAGCAAGGTCGCAAAGATAAGATAAAAAATGCATGGTTTTAAATTGAGGTTTGTTGTGGTGGCTGACCCCAATTTAAAATCATGAATGATACTATAAGTCTATAAAGATGCAGGCTTTAGCTTTGAAGGTGTTTGCCTCAATAAAAACAAGTTATTTGCTTGATTAATTAGATTCCAAATGTCTGTTCCTTTAGCATGAGAACTGCATCATCGATTGCACTTTCTTCCAAATTAGTTATTCAATCTCAAGGTGAAAAAATTGAAATAAATCTCCAGCTGAGTTTTTTCTCAGCTGAACAAGTAAAAGACAAAGAATACCTATATTCAACTGTAACTATTAGAATATAGTAATGTCAAACACGATTCATGAAAGATATTGATTTTAAACAATTGTAGGATCAAAGTAGGTGTGAAAAAAGGTGAACCCACTCGTGAGCAAATGCTACATAGTGTGAAGATAGGAGGTGATAAAAAGTGTAAGCGTGTGTGAGACTGTGCTTGTTGCATTGCTGCTCAATGCTCATGAATAACAACTTTGCTATTCAAATACCTAATTTTCTCAAAAAAACCTAAATATCTTACTCACAAAATATATAGGTCTCATCACTTATTTATTTATTTATTTAATTTATTCTCTCTCTATCACTCCATTCACAGTACATAGGATCCAAATAGATGTCTACACCCATGTGGGGAAAAGAATTTTCCCATGACTAATAACTTCCATACACATGCTATCAGCCTACTATATGATGTTGTGGCTGAAGGAAAAAAAAAAAAAAAACCCCACATGATGTGCAAATTTTGCACCTATCGATACCTGCAACTGCTTGCCAAATAACAAGTCACTGTGAACATATGCATTCATTTGGTAGCCTATGGCCATAAATTTTTTTAATTAAGTTATTAGGGGAAAGGAGGTGAAAATAAGAGTCGAACTCGCGACTTCTCTTAATTCATTGAGATGAGTAGGAGTTTATCATTAGATTGTAGGCTCACTTACTTTAAAATTTTTTTTAATTGACACTGAATATTTTGTTCTTTGTTATTTTTTTGTTGGAATGTTTACTCTGGAGATGTGAAGTCTTAAAAGAAGTAAAAAAAGAGGAATGTTATATAAAAGCACATATACAACGCATACGTACGGAAGGAGAATATTGTTATTATGCACATACAAATTAAAAGCTTGTGGTGGAGAATGAGACATTTTACAAAATCTAAAAATTAATAAAAGAAAAAAATGGAAACATGCCTTCCCTTTCCCCCAAACTCTCTTTGTTTCCCTCACTCACTTGCGATGCCAAACCCTACCCCTCTTTTCTCTCATTCTAAACTTCACCTCAATCCCTGTGAGCTCTCGCCATACTCACCCAAACCCTTTCATCCTTACCTCCTCCTCCTCTTTTTTCTTCTATACCCTAACCTAACCATAGTCACACCACACCACCACCCTCATACAAATCGTTTTTCTTCTTCGGAGGCCTACAGATTTGTCATGTCAATATCTGGATTCATTCTTCTTTTTTTCTTTGTCACCATATCTTCCACTCTTCCTTCCTGAGTTCGTCTTCTTAGATCCGCATCACCTCCTTCATTTTTATTTAATTTCTAACCAATGAAGACTTTGAAATGAATGTAGATAGATAGCAGCAGAAGCAGATATTTTTTTATGGGTGACTTTTCTTTATAGCTTATAATTTTGTTATGAACTTGTTGATTAACTATGTCCTCATCATATTTGGATTTGTTGTTTGTGTCGAGTTCTAATTTTTTTTCTTTATCATTGCTCATTGATTAGATGGTGTGTTTAGGGAAGGTGTTGAAATTAATAGGAGAAAATTACTTTAACAAGCAAGTTTTCAACATTTCGCATGTTAAATATAGAACGATTTTGTTAATTGTTGAGTAGGGTATGTGTAATATATGAAGTTTTTCTTTTTGTTGTTACTCAACAATGATTAGAGGGTGCCTATTGGGTGTTGAATGTAAGAAAGAGTTCCATTGAGGAGCAAACTTTTAGCATTATATGCATTTTACTGTTCAGTACATAAGGGTAACTTTTGCCAACTATCTAGAGAGGTGTGCACAATTTTTATTGAAGTTGCGAGTTTTTTTCTTTTGGGTTGCCTTTTATTAACTACTAAGCCAATTTGATTGGGTCACAAACTCAACCACTAGTTAATTTGCATTAAATTTTTCAGAAGTACCTAGTATCACTTATAACAATGTCATCCTTTAATAGGTAGGACTTCTTTTTCTTCTCATCCATGTTCCAAAGATTCTTCCCTTTCTTCAATGCCACCTTTACATGTCCTCTTGAAAGGTCACTTGAGGCACCGAGAAATGGCAGAAATAAAAAGGAATAGCAAAATGGATTCTTGATCATGCACTTCGGAAAGTTGTCACCACATTAACCCTTGCAAGGAAAGAAAAGTGGCACTACTAGATTGGAATCGAATTATTATACCCATTTGAAGTGAAATTGAAAAATCAATTAAAAATATCTATAAATCATATCCTATTTCATTGAATTCAATAATGAAAATTTAGAAGTTGCTAGGAAGGTATTCTAAATTCACCTCTTGTGTATTAGAATTGGCGTTTTTAATGAAATCATTAAAAAGGGATCGTAGCACATGTTTATTGGGAGTTTTCTTTTGTGCTTGTTTAATATTCCTTCACTTTTCAATATACAGACGCATTGTATAGACTTGGATGAATATTGATTTTCATTTTCTTAATTGATACAAACTCATGTTGATTGTTTGATTTCTAGAAGTCTTTTGTACATTAAAGCATGGGGCATACAAGTTGTATAGGTAGCTTGAAGGATTGGAAAGTGAGGTTTGGTCGATGAGTACCTCAGTTAAGTTGAAGAAACATAAAGATTAATAATTCCATGATTGATATCTTTGAATTTAAATTTATTTGCATGTGTTAAGTCTATGTGTAAGTTTCTATTTCATTCTAAAAACAATTGTTGTATAGTTTGATTGTATTTTGGTTATTGTCCTTTAAACGTTTAGACTTTTTCATTTGGTAAAGTCTAGGTTTGTAATATTTTTATTTTTAAAAATGGTTAAAAGAAGCCTATCCATTATGTTGGTTGTATTATAATTTTTAATGAATTTATGTGGTTTAAGTAGATTGCTCCTATTCAAATGGCAATAAATTTTTTTAATTAATTAATTGATCCTAAACATGACATTTAATTTGTGTTGCAATACTAAAGTAATTCAAAAAAAATTTCTAATATGTGTTAGTAACAGCTTCCAATATGCTGTAGTTCTTTATTAATTTGTTGGTAATCTTTCAATAAATCTAGTATCTTTTCAATTTATGTTTAGATTGAAGGAAATATAAATTTAATAAGAAATTGTGTTCGAAAACTATCACAACCCGACTTGGGAATGAGACTGGCACATGAGGAATCTCATCCCCACGTAAGCCTTGTGATCGCTGAGTCTCTCTATATGCTTAATTTATCAATAAATACAATAATTAAAATGTGATCTCTTTGAAATATAAGCATTTTCTCTAATTAAAACATAGTGCTCCATTTCATAAACTGAAAATATTCAATAAATTAATCTCTGAAAACTCTCATTCCAATCGATTGATTTATGATTCATAACCGTCTCATTACATAAGTCTCTAATTACAATTTACATTTCATTTACATGCTCACTATATGAAAATACTAGAATATATCAAAATACATGCTTGGATAAGATCCTACCTGCACATCTACTGGAGCACCCTACTCTAACATAGTCCTATTCTAGGCGTTACTACAAAGTAGACTCACCACTAGAATAATGGTGCCTGTGGAATCGAAATCTGAATCACCTCTGAACCTGCAACTATAGGAAGAAGGGAGAGAGGTGAATCAACAGACTCAGTGAGTGAGCTCTCACCCATCACCCACATTGGACAACCAACAAATATAATAAATAACATACATGCAGTAATTACAAATCATTTGATATTCATGTTCATAGCTATATATAGACAAGATATCTCTTTATTTATAAATTCATAGAAAAACATCTCCAAATTCTTACTTTAATGAGAAATCATTTTCCATACCTTTACATAATAACTCTTAAATCAAATATTCTTTGAAAACATAATTACTCTCTGAAAACATAAGTAACAATTTACTAATAGAGAAACAGGGTTTTCCTTTTTGGTATTGGGATTCAGCCTAGGCCCCCACGTACCCTCTAGGCTTTGTTCCTACCGGGATTTGGCCTAAGCCCCCGCATAGAACGCATTCCAAATGGGAGCTCAAGGTTTTGCTTCAGTGGGTGCCAGACATGGGCTCCACCATACTAAATGCATCTACTATGCTCCACCAGTGCCAGACACGAGCTCCACTGGGGATCTAATGTGGATACCTAAATAGGTTCCGTTTTCTGTATATGCCGCTATGGCTATTTATCATTTATCATTTATGTAATTAACTTAAAATAGATAAAACAAAAATACTGAAATTTCATAGCTAAATGGTGGGTACTCTGTCCCTGGCAAACGAGAGCCCCTAAATCTTAGTACCCTGAGAGTTCTGGACTCATATAACTCTAGCAATCTGACTTTAGCATAACTGTGACTATGAAAATCGAGCCCAAGGGATCACCCACTTGAAGGCATCCCGATTTCAAGCCGAAAGAGTATGTATCTGGCAGTTGTTAAGAATCATATTGAATTCCATATCTCTTAGTACCATAAATCTGAAGTTCATTTCTTAACTAACATATTTTCATATCTTAATAACTTTGTTATTATACTTCAAAATAAAAGAGTTCATAATCACAAAACCTATAAAATCAAAATATACATTTCTATTCATCAAATTAAATCATACTCTATCAAACATTTTTCCAATATATATACATACGTCAACTGAATACTCTAAAATCATATTTATAAATCTCAAGGCTTGAATCAATAACATATCATAAACTTTTAAAACATATCTAATAAAATAATAACTATTAAATCATATACGCTTGCATAAATTTACAACTTTCTAAATTATGCATTATTCCAAAAATCATTTCATTGGCACATAAAACATTTTTCATAACACACAACATATCAATCATGGTCTTATAGTTTTCTAAATTTCATTTTCATGCTATATATACAAAATCATGGCTTTGCAAAATTATATATTCATATTTTCATCTCTAATACCATATTTAACAATCATCGTGCATCAAATATAATCATAATGACTAAAGATAAGGCTATGAGTTCGAACCCACTCACCTAGAGGGGGAGGAAAAGATGACGTTAACATTAATTGAGCTCTAGGGAGATGGGAGGACATCAACATCGACTATAACAATCATAAAAACTCTAGATTAATCCCTAATAACCTCTAAATAACTCTAATATAGCTTTAACAACATTGGGGGAGCACCCCCACTTGACAACAATGAGAGAAAACAAAGACCCATACTAAGAACATGAAGGAAATGGAAGAAAAGATACTGAAATCTATCAACATAAACATACCTTGAAGATTTGGGGGAGCTAGATTGTGATGAGATTGAAGAGAAAGAGAGGAAATGGTGGGGAGGAGGTTCTGGTTCGAAGAAATGGGGAAGAAATGAGTGGGAGCTCTTAGCAAGTGAAACATGTTGTTTCTCATTGTTTAGGTCCTTGGGGGATCGCTGTAGACCGCTATAGCGGTCAAGGCATGTGCGCGGGCGGAGACAGGTCATTTATGACCATTATAGCGGTCCTGGACCGCTATAGCGGTCTCCAGCGGCCATAAACACATTGAACACCCTCTTGTGACCACTATAGCAGTGACAGAAACACCCAATTGCTGCAGAATTTTGCTGTCATGGTTTAAGCATCATCTCCATACTCTCACTCATTTACATAAATCATTTATTTTACTTTCTATTAACTTTAAAACATAAATGTAAATAAGAAAATACCCCGTATTTGGATTCAAATAAAATATCAAAAAAATCAAAACCCCAACCAATCAAAATCTGGAATTCCGACAATTTTCTAAACTTAGAGGCTAAAAATGAAACATCTAGAGGCCTCTAAAAATTCGTTAAAAATCACTCTTCAATTCATTTTCCTTTAGAGAGCCATTACCGGGACTTTTGATCCCAAGGTTGTGGCTCTAACATATAGCCCTCAAAGAAGTGTAAGGCTCCAAACTTAGCAAAGACCCGGACCTGGCAACAGCAGTGGGTCATGGGAGACCTTGAGGCCATATGAAAGTCATCTACTGACACATGTACACCAGGTATTACAAAAATTAGTTCAGAGTAGAGCTCGGTATACAGGCCAGCCTGGTCCATTTGGCTCGTTCCGAGATGGACTACATATACAATTAAACATTTTAGATCGAGCCAGTTCATTTTCGTAAATGGACTTAATTCTAGTACAATCCACGTCTGCCTCGCAAGTCCACGGACCAGTCTGCATAATCCTTTTTTCTGTACACATTTTTTGCCCCGCATAAGCTTACAAACTGCGGACCAACCCACATAACTCTCCTTTTTTATTTAATAATTTTTTAACTTTCTTATATCCTATATTATATATTTATATGTATATAGTATTTTTTACCGCGCAATATATATATATATAGTATTTTTTACCGTGCAATATATATATATATATTTTTATATACATTTTTCTTTATAGTATCAAATTTCCAATTCAAATTTTAAACAAATAACAGTACTAATTACTAAATATTGCAAATATTAAAATTAAACATTCAATTTCAAAAATCCAAATCTTAATTTTTTAAAAATAATAACATACAAAATTACAAACCAATCAAATATGTATAACTCCTCTAATCATAAAAAATAGTGAAACTACTAAAGAATATAAATTAACAGCTACTAACTATCAAATACCAAATATAGGCAAATAAAAAGCAATCCCTACTGTAGTCTTTTTTTTTTTTTTTTCGTTCCTGACAATATTAAAAAGACTAGGCCACTAAACATGACCCTTCCCTTTAGGCTTAGATGCTTAGTAGTTAGTACTAGACTGGATTACTGCAAATGGAATAGTGGACTGGTGTAGCACTGGAGAATTCGTTCATTTATATGGGTTAGTGGGTTGGTCTAAGAATCCATGGGTCAAGTCTGTTTAGTTTGCAATTTAAGTGGTGCGGATAAAAAAAAATCAATGGGTTAGCGGACTAAAAGTTTTATGGTCCATTTTTATGTGGATTGTAAGGTAAATGTGTCAGTCTACGAATCGCGACCTGTATATCCAGCTCTAGTTCAGAGGACTCATGGACTATATCCTAACCATAGAGTAAATGAGTCTTCTAGACTAATTCTCTAACTCGACTTCTCATCAAATTTCTATATCCTTTAATATAAACAAAAACTGATAAGATGCCGATATTTTGGGAAGATCATCAACAAATTAATAAGGAATCACTAATATGTTTGAAGCACTTACCAATGTGTATCAAACAAAAATTTGACTCATAGACCACTATAGCGGTGTCAGTGGGGCAGAAATAATGCTAAACGACACAGTTTTGATTAAATGAAACCCCACCCCCTATATATCCCTCCTACTCAGATTTCACCCCCAAAATCCGAACCCTAACATTTCCTAGGAGCTCTTCCTCCTCCCACTCTCATCCTCCATCAAATCCACTTCTTCCAAGCTTCAAGGTGAGTTTGGTTGTCGTTTATGTTTCCTTTTTCTCCTTCCTTTCATATTCTAGAGTGTGGGTTTGTTGTTTCTCTTGTTGTTGTCAAGTAGGAGTGCTCCCCCAATATTGTTAGAGTTTAGATTAGAGTTGTCTAGAGATTAATCATGAAGTTTATGTTGCTCTATAGCAGTTGTTTGTGTCATTCCAAGTTCTCAAGGTCAAGTTGGTGATGCCCTCATATTCTTGGTTTCAAATGGTGGGTGAGTTCAAACTCATGACCTTATTTTAGCCATTATGAATATGTTCTATTATCATGGTTGTTAAATATGAAGTTTGAGATAAGAAAAAGTATAGGAAATGATTTTAAACGATTATGTCTAGCTAGAAAAATTGTGATTTACGATGATGGCATGAAAGAAAGGTGTTTTAGAAAACCATGGGACCATGATTGCTATGTTGTATACTATGGAAAATGTTTCACATGTTTGAGAAAGGTTTTATTAAGAAAATATATATCGTAGCAAGATGGCTATTTTACCAAATATGCTTTTATGGGGTTCTTGATCTCACTATACATTCAAGATTTCAAGTTATGTTTTTAGAATGTCCAGTTAATATACTTATACATGTTAGACAAATGTGAAATAAGAGTATGACTTAGTTTTATGAATTAATGTTATATAATTTCTGAGTTGTTATGATTATTATAAAACCCAATATTGAACTATGATTTTAGATTTATTAAGTATGAAAATATATGTTAGCTTAGAATATAAATTTAGAACTTCAGTTTTATGGTACCAACAGGTATGAAATTCAATATGATTCATAACAACTGTCAGATACATATTCGGTGGGCTTGAAATCAGAATACCTACAAGTAGTGATCCCTTAGGCTCAACTTAGAAGCTATTATTCGCGAGGGACTGAACACCTACATTTTAATTATGAAATTTTAGCGTTTTTGTTTTTATTTTCTTTTTAGTTAGGTTATGTATGATGATTGGTGTTAAACGACCATGTAGACAATAGCAATAAACAGTCAATGTAGACAATAGCAATAAACAGTCAGCACTAGTATTTAACAGCCATGAATGCACTAGTATTTAACAGCAATGGAGGCAACCCCAATAAATAGCTACAGTGGCATATATAGAAAATGAGACATAGTTTGGTGCTCATAGCTTGTCCGACAAGGAATATTATGATTTCAGGAGGTACTCGTGTTTGCCAGGGACCGAGTACAATATTTCAATTTATAATTTTACAGCTTTTATGATTATATATTTATTTATTATGTTCAGCATATTGTTTTTCGATGCTCTACCACACCCTCAGTTAAAATGATTTCATGTTTGATTGTGAATTTATAAATACTTGTTTATGAATCTATATAATGGAAAGTGTTTTCCTAGCAAATTATATATATAAATATCAAATGATTTATGTACGCTGCATATATATTGTATTATTCATATGTTTTGGTTGTCCTATGTGGGTAATAGATGATAACTCACTCACTGAGTCCGTTGACTCACCCTCTCCTTTTATCTCATAGTTGCAGGTACATATGTGATTCACAAAAACAGCAATAAACACCAAGTTCGTTTGCTATGCCACCAAAGTTCAAACCTAGGCTCCTTCAATTACCTGGTATATTCCCAGACCCATTCTATTTTTTCTTCAGAAAAGAAATACAAATCGAGCCGATTCTGCTTTGCATTGTTATTGTTCCCAAAAATCTACAACTCATCAATATATACTCTTTCTAAGTTCACGTCTGGTGAAAGATGCAGACGGTGAGATATTTATATCAACTCACAATGAATTCTGAGTTTTTGAGAAACAGATGAGTGGGGCGATGAAATGATGAGTGGGCAGTGGGGGAAATCTGATGGCAGTGGAAGAGGGAAAAAAATAAATTGGTCATGGGGATTGCTTGGACTATGATGGTCCTTAGGTTGTGAGGACCATTTTAAACTTACTTGTTAATAACATAAAACACATGCAACGTTCTCATTGACCCACTTAATAAATCACCGACAACTACTCTAGACCAGATGCAATGAAATATTTGAAAATAAGATTAAAAGAAATCAAAGCGCAGCTAAGAGAAAGAATTAGAAGAAAAGTCATGACGAGCACTTGTAGTTAGCAGCAAATTATAGTTGACTAAACATTGCCAATAAGGATTAGTATGGCACTTGTACAAAATGACGAGCACCTTCCTTCACCAGTGTCGTTCCCGGGATCTCAGAAGCTCTCCCGTCCATTTAACAGTATCAGGCTTCTTCAAGCTTCAATCCTTAGGAGCAAGGTAAACCAAGAAGCTGCAAACATCTTAAAGATCAACAAAATAAATTAATGGAAAAAAAAAACACCCACCGCAGTATAAAATGATATAAGTCATCAATTGCCATTGATTTTGTTAGAATGAACATTAAATTTTACCAATAAGAAATTGTTCACAGCTTGATGACATCTAAGGCCTAATCTGTATTCTCTCTGTCTGTACAGTATACACTATCTACCAAAATCTAAATTCAGTAAAGAATAAAAAAATCATACAAGAAAAATTGTAATTGTATAGAATTCACAAGTCTGACTCAACTGGATACAAATCTCCAAAATTCTTATCACTGGTTCCACCATCAAGCACCACCTTCAACAACGCCACAGCTTTGCTCTTCCCTTTGGGGCTACCATGCTCCTGTACGTACCCAATACCATCCATGGCCTCATTAACCGCTTTCTCTCTAACCTCCTTAATAGCTTCCTCCCCACAACACCTCACCAAATTCAACAACCCTGAAACCGCATTCTCCTTGGTCCTCAAGCTACACGCTGAGGCATGATCCGACCCCAACAAACCCGACAACACGGGAATCCCCGAAACCGCCCGGAATGCCTCCTCGCTCTCCTCGCACCCCGCAATTTGGGCAATCACCGCGGTGACATCCTCCACAATCCCACTCTTTTTTCTCTTCTCCTTGGCCACTATGGCGAATAGCACCGGCACCACGCCGAACTGGACCATAATAGTTCGGTTCGGTGGGTGCAGCGCTACTCCAAAGGACGCCTTCAGGGCGTCCTTTACAGACCTCGTCGGCGAGTCGGGTGATCTGATGACGTCAACGAGGGCGCGGAGGATGTCGGGCCTGGCGCCCACGACGAGGCGGAATTCAGGGACGATGGCGACGAGGCTGTGGAGAGTGGCGGCGGCGGACTGGACGGCGGAGGGGGAGGAGGAGGAGTGGCGGGCGATGAGGTGGGCGAGGGCGTCGAGGAGGCGGCGCGAGGAGACGAGGGGGCGGCGGTCGGTGATGGAGAGGTTGAGGAGGGCGGCGGCGGCGTTGTCCTGGACGGGGTGGGAGGTGGAGAAGAGCGCTTCGGCGAGGAGGGGGACGGCGCCGGCTGCTGAGATTAGGGGACGGGCGGCGGGGTCTTGGTTGGAGAGGAGGCGGAGCTGGCGGAGGGCGACGAGGCGCGTGTGCTCGGAGCCGGAGGAGAGGTTGGAGACAAGGGTGTTGATGGTTAGGAGTTTGGGGTCCATATGCGGGTTGGGTTTCTTCTGTTTTTTCTTCTTTTTTTGGTTCGGTTTTGCTGTGAAGGTGGTGGTAGCGTAAGAGTGGAAGGGATTGAGGGGGGTCAACTGCACTGTTATGGGAGATGGCGAAGAGGAAAGGAGAGTGGAGTGGAGGAGGGTGTCGTAGTTGGGAACATGCTTTCAACGGACCAGCTTCAGTGACGTGGTGATGTGAAAATTCTTGGATTTTTGGAGGGTGGGTAATCAAATAAATAAGAGGCGAAGGCTGATTTAGTCAGTTGTGCGCCGTGGACAGAAGAATAGAAAGCGTTAGCTGAGAGTGATGTAATTGGATTGATAGAAAGTCTCCATCGGCGCTCGGCATGGTTTTGGTTTGATTAATTGGATTAACCAATCCGTACATGCGGGAAGCTTGTCAAACAAACAACTATAAATCAGTCTTTGATTTCACATTGTTGACGGCAGTCATCCTCACCCGCGTGGGTCTTCGAGTTTGTTTGAATCGGGGATAAGCAGTACAGTAAAGGGAAATGAAATAAAATGGATTAGTGAGGAGTGTCATCGGCTACTCCATTCTAATTGTTTTGGATATTTTAGTAAATGGATTAAGTAATATTTCACATTGTTTGAATATTTGACGGAATAAATTGGAATAGTAATGATTTTTTTTAAGTGAAAAATAAGAAATTAAAAAACTAGAAAGCCGGAATAATCTTTGCTGTTGATGTGTTATATGTAAATTACGCAGACCCATAGACTATTTATAGGCTTAAAATATTAAATACAGTAAATCAATATTAAATCAAAATATAATAACAAAAATCAAATTAATATAAAACTAAATCAATTTAAATAAATCTAAAATAATTCTTGATTTTTAACACTCCATTTTAAGCTAAAACTCGTTAAGCTTGAAGTAGAGGTGATCATAATTCGTCCCGTCCCGAAGTTTAGTGCGATGAGTTCGGATCTTGAAATTTGATCTAGTACACTTTTTGACCGGGTTGGTCCAACTTGGCCCGAAGTCAAATAATTCCTTAAAATATATATACTTTTATAATAATTTATGAAAAATTATAAGATTTTAAAGTTTAATTAATATATTTTACATAACTTGATGTTATTTCTGCATTGATATGATTTATTTTGAAATTTATATCGTAAAATATCTCTAAAATTCTGTTTCTTACTTGTAAAATTTTATAACTTTACTATATACAATATCTAAATTCCGTGTATATTGTTTGAATATTGGGTTGACTGGGTACGACTTGGGGTATAGTTGGGTCATTATTGAGTCTAGATCGGGTTTTAAAAATTGACCCAGTTTAAAAATCGGGTCAAGTTTGAGCCTTGTTCAACCCAACCTAACCCATCCCTTGTACACCCTTAGCTTTAAGCTTGTTGCAACTTACATGACTGGGGATGCAAGAGCTGCAAAGGGTTGGACGGAATTGGTAAACATTGGAGGGCTTGATAGGGGTAGTAAAATGAGTTGAGCCCCCTAGGTTGGCTAACGGTGTGGGTTGTATTTTACTATTTTTCAACCAGTCAAAATTTTTCAACCTGCCCCGCCTTGCCTCGCCCTGCCACATTTTATGGCCAACCTACGGGTTAGGTCATTGTGTTAGCCCACCAGTCCACGATTTTTTGACGTGACAGGTTGATACTTTAAACCCAAATAACCATAATTGGTCAAGTGCAAAGTGTGAAGAACATAACTGAGAATTTTTTAGAATGAGCTTAGAGCTGAAAATGAGCAAAATTGCGAAAAGTTCACCTCAGGTGAACACTACAGTACTCGGCAAAAGCAACAAAAATGAAGCTTTATGTCATCATTCTGGTGAGCACTGCAATTCTCATTTCAACACTATAGCACTCGTGCAATGACAGGATTAAAGATAATTAATATGTTTTTAGCCCCACTTTGGGCTATTTTAGGGAGTAGTATTTAAGGGATTGACAAAGACTTTTATCCTAGTTTTTAACTTAGATTTTTCACAGCTAGGATTCTCTCTATATCTCTTTCTCTACATTTCTCTACATCTTTTTCTCTCTTCTTCTCTCTCTGGGGATTTCATTAGCGAAGATGCTTTGTTTTGGAGATTGTGATAAGGATCCTTGTTATTATCTTCAAGTTCTCTTTTATTTTCATTATTGTAATCTTCTAGAGATGGAGGAGTAGATTTTCTTATTGGTATAACAGTTACGGATGGACCGGGATAAAGTTTGAGACCCCTATTTTTATATTGAATGTATTAGTTTTCTCAATGTTCTTGAGTTTCTATTTTTATAATTATTGTTGCAATTGTTACAATTTTTATTAGAATACCTAAATTAGCTATCACCATTTAGGGAAACCCTTTGGGCATAAATTGAGTAATCAATTGGTTTACGTTTAAAGGAGAACATTAGAATTAACTTTCCAATTGGCGGTTATGCTATAGCAATTGATATTATAAATCAATGTAATTTCTAATTAAATTGGGATCCCATTTTTTAGTTATTTGCATTTGTCAAATTCTAGATGTCAATCAATCACTAGTATAATTGCCAATAATTTGTTACTAATAGCCACTAATGTGCTCAATATTTGGTATGTGATAACCAGTTCCAATCATAAAAATACCTTCCACTAGTACCTTTAATTTTGAATTCTTTCTCAATTAATTTCCAATTGTTTTAATTTTAATTCTCAAAAACCTCAATTTTCCAACTAAGTGATAAAGCCTCCTTGAGATACGACCTAAGTTGTGCCCTTTACTACATTTTTTTATGTAACTTAGATAAAACTAGTTTAATTTGAGGAGGTAGTAACAGCTTATGTCAAAGCATGATTGAGTATTGCTCATTAAACGATTGCATATCGTGTATTAGTGTGATTTCATGTATTAGATTTCCCCAAACAACACGGTTTTGTTAAACCAATACCCTACAATATAAAACTTTTCCCCCACCTTGATTTGTGAACCCTAGCTGACCCAAACCCTCTTCTCCACCCCTTTCTCATGTTTTCCTCAATTCTTCTTCTTGCCCAAGTTTTTGGTAAGTAATTTTCATGAAATTTACTATGTTCCCTCCATGTGTCGTCAATTTTATGAGTTAGGGCACTATTGATTGGTAGCATTTGCGCATCCTTTTTTCCTATATATCTTTAGGCATATTGCATCATTTATATGCTTAATTGGTTTGCATTTGGTTGGTTTGTGTTTAATCCTTATTGTAAATCATTGAGTAATATCATGGTTAATTTTACCATTTTGATGAGCAAATTTGTTTTGGAGCTTCCTATTCTCCTCTCTCATGAGTATAATTTTATATCAGGGACTTCCCATATTGGTCTGTAAAGACCATAGAGGTGCATAAAGCTTGGAGTAATGTTCAATTTGGAAAAATTTGAGGAGTTAAATAAAAGAATTCTGGAGCTCATTTGAGCACATTTACAGGAAGTATTACAATAGAAAATTCATATATCTCTCTACAGAGGTTGGATTAAGACAAATAAAGATGTTTTGGAAAGCTTGAGAAATTCTTTATAACTTCATGTTTAGTTCAAAACCCAATTCTAAAAGCCTCTTGGTGAAGATTGAGTTGCAAGATTAAAGGTTATTGATGTTCTAATGCTCTGATGCAATCCAATTTTGTCACGACCCAATCTGGGATATGATCAGCACATGAGGAATTTTATCCCCATGTAAGCCTCGTGATTGCTTAGTCTTTATATATGCATATTTAAAACATAAAACCCATTTAAAACATAAATTAATCTCTAAATAAAAATCATTTGCTTTTTTGAAATCAAAATAATCATAATCGTAATTTCATAATCAAACTTTAAAGTCTATAGTCATAATATAAACATATGTATTGAGTTGCTCTTATACAACATAATCATGAATGCTAAATCATTAAATACAGATCAAGAATACAATCATGATATGTAAAATACAAAAGCTATCTCTATATGGTCTAGGACCTTACTCACTTCATCACTGGGGAACTCTAGAGCAAAAGCAATAGACACTTTACCCAAGTAAAGCTCACCAACTGATATCTCTGCTGCTGGGAAAAAAGTGGCTGAGAAGAATCCACAACAACTACTATATATGTAATGGAACAAAAAAAAGGAAGGAGTGAATTTTATCCAAAAACTAAGTGAGTGAATTATCATATGTAACCCACTTCATAGAACAACCATAAAGAATGCATAACATAATAATAATAATAATAATAATAATAATAATAATAACTTCTAAATCATTTTCATATTTACATACAAAATAATCAAAATTATTATTTTCTCTAAATCATAAATAATAATACTCTAATAGAGAAACATGGATCTTTGGTTATGCACAAAATATGTGACATAACAATTTCTCTAGTTATGCCTAATGAATATGGCATAACAAATAAATATCTTATTATGCATTTCAACCATAGCATAACAAATGATCTGAACTCTAGGTTCCAGAGGAACCCAAATTGGACAGCTAACTAGGTTTCATCTCTACTCTGAGGTACGATTGTCCATTGGGGACAACTTGCTACCAGGATTAATGATCGCTCACAGCTGTTAACTCATTGTCTATTTCTCTATAGCTACTGTCTAGTTCAAAATCATAAAACTAGTTCTTTTCTCTGAACATTTGTATTTTGGGTTCTACTCCAAGTTTGAAAGCTCTATCATGTAAAAACACACCACTCTAGAAATCATTTGATATCATAACATATCTAGACAGTCATATTCACAATCAAGCTCTTTATAAAATCATTTTAGCAATAATGGTGCCATGGTTTTACATAAAAACATATAGTTCATGCTATTTTGAAAACCAATTAACATTTTCATAAAGTTGATAAATCAATAATAATCTCAAATCTCTTGGAAATGCCTCTAAAATCATGCATTTAAGCCACATTTTAAAGAAAATAACTCTAATGATCAACATAGAGATCACATGATTGAACTCATTCATCTGAAAGGTTAGAATGTGAAGGATCAACACCAACTGGACTCTGTGGAGCAGGAATGGCACTAATATCTACCATAACAATCACAATAATCTAGAATAATCTCTAAAAATTTCTAGATAACTCTAATCTAGAATAATCTCTAAAAATTTCTAAATAACTCTAATCTAACTCTATCAACAATGGGAGAGCACCATTACTTGATAAACATGAAAAAACATCAATGCTAACCCCAAGAATATGAAATATTGGAGGAAAAGGAAGCAAAACCAACAAAATCCCTTACCTTTGAGCTTTGAAGGAGAAAGATTGAAGTTAGATTGAGAGAATGAGGGAGGAAATGGTGTAGTAAGGTGAAGGTTTTCGATTTCTAGTTGGAGAGTGTAACACCCTAAAATTTATTTAAAAATTAATTTGAGCTTTACTAGTCATAATTTAAAAAATCTGACCGACGTAGTAATGATAAGGTTGATCCAACGAATCTGTAAAAAAACAAAAAAATAGTAACTTGCGGCCCCACAAGCCCACTGGGCAAGCTGAAACCCTAGAATTACCAGAGATGTCCAAAATTGAGAAATTATAGTATTAAGATTAGAAATGGGTAGGAATAAATATTTTATACCTAGAATTAATTTTCAGGTGATATTTGATTACCCGGGTACGGTGTTTTACTCGTTCGGTAAAATTTCAATATGCGATTTTTACACCGAAAGAAAGCTTAATTCATAACATTTGGATAATTTCTATCCATTTAAACCAAGTGGATGACTAAGATTCAATCTTGATTTCCAAGATCAAATCCTAGTCATCCATTTTATTTTCTTTTTGAAAATAATTAGATTTTATATTATATAATTCACACAACCTAATCTAATAACATTAAAAAGCCACCAACCTTATCACCTTGATGCACATTCTTGGCCAGCAAGAAAAACAACACAAACTCCATTTTTGCTTCCTCAAAATGCTTGAAACTTGATTTAAAACTCCAAAATCCTAGCTTTGACTTAATAAAACCACAAACTCTCTTCACAAAACTTGTTATACTCATTACCACCTACAAAACTAACTGATTGAAATTTCAATTCCTCACCATTTTTAACCTTTGATATCTCATACTTCATTGTTTTAGAAAGGTTTGGGTGCTGTTTTGGAGGTCTTGAAGTGAGCAAAATCATTCTTAGATCATCCTTTGGAGCCAAAATCCTTAAAGCCACCAAAGTAGGGTTTTTGAACCTCTTTTGTATCAACTTCATTTTCCCTGTTTTAACTACTGATTTAATTTGATATTTTTGATTCTATTGGTTGATAATATGTTGATATTGATGTATTAATTTTAGTGGAGTGTTTGGATGATGTTAGAAGATCCATTTTAGCAAAACAAGTTTTGAATCATGTTGCTGAAATTCTCAGATTTGTACTGACAGGTTATGGTTTACAAATTTTCTGATGTATTTGTAAATGTTTTTATGAGCTATAAAAATTATATGTTGAAGCTAACATGCTAATACAACTCCATAATTTTTCTTGGGTCTTAAAAATGACGTTTACTATTTTCTAAAAATATAAAACCGAGACTGTTGTTGAGTTGTTTGGACAGCCAATTTTGAAACATTGAATTTTTCTAATTTTGTTACCATAGAAAATGATTGATTTTCTTTGAAATTTTTATAGTAGGTTGTAAACATCCTAAAGTTAATTCTTGATTTTTATTCTAAATTGATTTAGTCTTTTGCTATGGTCAAAATTTATGGCATTTTGTCTGTTGGATGTAAATAGGAGGTTTCTAACCTCCGAATTTGTCTAATTTGGTTAACATAGTTACAGAACTCTTTTTTCTTTGAACCTTTTCTGAAATCTTATGGACACATTGAAGTATTATAGTCAATTTTTATGGCTTCTAAATTGTTTTTTGGATGTGCAAGTTAATTGGTGCTACAAGGGTGTGAAATCTGCCCATATGCTGTATTTAGGCTAAGGCCTTAATTTGATAACATAATGACATTTGGTTTAAGTATGATGTATATGAACGCATGCCAGTGGTTTTAAGGATTGGTTTGAGGCATGATTGGAATCATATTGTGAATGAATGCATATATGTGCTTTATGCATGCATTTGGAAAAGAAAAGTGAATGATGCATATATGTGGCAAAATATAATATATGAACTTTAATCGTGCATGTTTTGATATATGGAGAAAACAGAAACAAGACTTAGGCTGAATGAGGGGAAGGCCAAAAAGAGGAACTTCCCTAGAGATATTATGAGGTAGTAGACGTATTATCTAGGAATGGAACTGTATGTGATTCGAAAAAAGGAATAAAATGAAGTCCGATGATCACATATAGGAATGAGCTCAGTCCTGATAAGCAGTCTATTTCCCATTGTGGAGTTGTCCATGGTAGATAACCATTGGGTATAAACTAAGTCTTTCCTATGTTAACAAAAAGAGAAAAATGCACTGAATTAAGTCATATAGCCATAAGAAAAGCTAGGGAATCCCCTTCAATATATTCAAAACAAGTAAAGGTGATTTCATTAAAGATTTTAGCATTTATCATATGCATGTGCATATTATTTTGAATCGTCTGCTTAGGACGATTTACTAAGTGTCTAAACATCATGGTGTACATCCATTAAGTGATTGATCACTAAAAGTTACCTACTTTGAAAGTATGATTTGGAACTCTAAAAAACTGAACCGTTGTTATCAAATGCATGATCACTCTTTTTCTAATAAATCAAAGTGACTAGGACGATGACAATGACATTATGATTGTGTATTTGGAGAGTTACCCTACTGAGAATTGTATAATTCTTATCCCTATGTGTTTTTGTGTTTCCGTGTCATCTCCAGGTTGATTTAGAGGACAAGGAGGCTGCTGCATGAAAGGAATTAACTTTGCAGTAGTTTAGTAGAGAAGACTTGTACTTGTTATATATATATATTTCATAGAACCATGAATTAGTTACTACACGATTCGACCGATTCTTGTTATAGATATTTAAGAAAGGTTTGCTAATTTACAATTAACAACTCCCAAGTACGATGTCATGATTTAAGGATGAGGTTGTACTTAGGAGGATGTTATAGGGAGCCCGAGTATGAGGGTTTTAAAGGGGTAAAGGGTCTCATTTATGAAACTGTGTCATTGTACACTGTTTTGGAATCAGGGGCACTGCTATAGCAGCCTATTACTGTTGTAGCAATCATGGCACCCACAGCATACTCGGGATACAACACACACTACAAAAAATTGTGTAAATTATGGCAGTTTAATTAGGGCAGTTCTTTAAAACCGCTTTAATATACGTTAATTATGATGGTTTTATGAACTGCCATAATTATCATGGAAAAAGTAGCAGCCATGGTGAGTAACGGGGGTTGACCTTAATTCTTCAGTAATCTTTAAAAGAAAAATTTTTGGTTGATTATGGTAGTTAAGAACCACCCCTAATTATTTTTCTTATTATAATCTTAGCTTTTTTTTTTCCGTAAAAGTGACAGACTAGTACCCAATTTTATTTTGTTTATTTATTCTTACAAACAATATTCTTATGTGCCCAAAAAAAAAAAAACACAATGTTCTTAATCCCTGTTCCACGTAACCCTTCCCACATTGACCTTTCTCCATCCAATCCCAGGGCACTGCTCTCTCCAAGTCCTACGACATCACTCTCTCTCACCTCCACCTCTCCTACGAAGACATCTGGCTCACTTCCTCCGACAGCGTCCGCCTCCACCCTTAGTTCATCAAGTTCTTCCCTAACTGCCAAGATTCCCTCTTCTCTTCTCTTCCTTTCACTTTGTTATTTAGGGTTTCACTTTCTCTAATTTTTTGCTCTTCTTCTTATTTGTGTTAGCATGTAGATTTTCATGTTAATTTACTCAATTAACATGGTGGATTTGATTTTCGATGAAGCTAGCTATAGGAACTTTGTTGATTTCTTTTTTTTTTTTCTAGCTAATTTTTGTTGAAGTTCTTTTGGGCCTATTAAAAGGCATGTTTGGATCTTGGTTTATAAGTGTTAGTAGGGGTTAGAGAGAGAAGTAGGAGAAGAAGAAGATGGAACCACCACCACGATGTGCGATTCCATCTGCCTCAGACCCTCCTCCGCCAAAGGAGTCCCGCTATCTCAAGGCCGCTCCAACGTCGAGGACTCTGAACTTCTATATTCCCCCATTGTCATCTTTATCAACCCCCACAATAGCAGCTGCCATGCCCCACCTTCAAGGAATGCCTCCAGCAACTTATCAACAATGAATAGTCCTCATTTTTTTTTCCCTCTTTTCTTCTATTAATAGGAGAGAGAAGGGTTAACCTGTAACACCCTAATTTTTAACCCAACTTTCTAGAACACATTAGGTTAAACATTAGGCTATTACTTCATAGTCTCATTCTTTCATTGAAATACTTAGCGGAAATTACGGGTAAATTTTTCTTTTTTGAAAACATAAAACAAAGTGAGAGCCACGTTCTTAGTCTAATCGAATAATAGGAATATAAAGCACGCTTAACACTCATAGAGAAACACAGAAATGGAAACATATAACAGCTGAGCATAAATCATCACAACAAGAGACACGTTTCATTAATAACATAACTTAGAATACATAAGTAGTCATACCCTCATTGGGACGGGCAGAGCTTGTAATACAGCAGAAAGGAAGTACAATAGAAATAGAGAAACGTAAAGTAACATAAAGTAAACCATCACTACCCGAGTGCACCTATAGTGAATAACCTCAAAACAAAAGCGAGGTTTATCCAGTCTACATGTGAGTGTGTGCACTAAGCCTCCCCTAAAACATACGCTACTAGATCCCGGGAAATGGAGTGTTATCGATCCAAGAACGCAAGGCGGCAGGAGTGGGCATACGTGTAGGCGAGCGTGAGCTCCTCGTTAGGGGCGCCTCTCGGACGGATGTGTCAATGAAGACCCACGAATGTCGCCATCAGTCTCTGAAGATGTGACTAAGCGAGAAAGAAGAGAAAAGAGTGAGAATCTTACTAAAGAATCTCAAGAGGAATCTCCTATTCTAGGGTTACATCGTTCACATCCTCAGGAACCTTGGGTTTATTTATAAAAGGTGTTCATGCATATGAGATTCATTATTAGGGTTTATGAAACTATTTATCCAAGGTCCATTTCTTTTAGTATGCATCTTGATGTCATGAATGCAACATGTTTAAGCATGAATGTATGGCAATACTTGAGCACATAAATCAACAAATCACAACAATCTAGATTCATGCAAGTGGCATAAGGGCATATTACAACTCTTACTTTTCTCATACTTATGTGACTTAAAAGCATCATATCTCTTTTGTTCTTTTTCTCAAAAACCACCCTCTTAAAACATATCCACCTATTTCCAACCGATACACCGCTCGGCGATTTTTATGATAACCTCCTATCTCCGTCTCACCTAATCGCCTAGGAATGAGCTCAATCCTAACTAGTCGTCACTAGATTTAATATGGGGTAAAATGAGGGTAACATAAACATATTTCATTCTTTGAAACGTTCTCACTGGCCTCGAGTGCCTGGCCAATTGTCCGCTTTGGTAAGGCTGCATCTGCACATACCCTCACGGATTTGCCTCCTCCTCACCGTAGTAGCAGGAGAAGTACGCCTCAATGCTTGTCACATAAAAATATCCTGGGATGTTAAATGGCTAGAACCAGTGTCACCCAGGTTTTCAACTCATATGGTACTTTAAAACATTTTTCAACCCTTTTAGGTTTGATAGAAATTTGGCAAAGCATAACGGTCGTTACACTGAATTTCCTTCAAACCAAAATTCATGCCACAAGCTAATCACACAACTTAACATCTCAATAATAATTTCCTCACGTATCATCAATAAAACATTTTAGGGTTCATGCATCATCAAGCATATTCTTCTAATACATCATTCTCACATAGATAAACATCATAACATATATTTCAAACTCATCATTCTTACATAGATTATAGCATATATTCCAAACTCATCATAGCATATATTTTAAACACATCATACTCATATAGATAAAGCTCATGTATCATATATCATACTTGCATAAAATTAAGCATCATAAAAACTCAAGACTTCTTAATGTCTTATGCATCGACCCTTAAGGTCCTTAACTCACAATCTAAGTTATAAATCATCAAAACCTAGTCCCTTGGGAACCTATGAGGTTATAACTAAGTATTTCTCACCTCACACTATGGTCAAGAACATCTCTAGACCTCAAGGATGCAGAATTTAAAATCCCAACTTTACGAGTACCTAGGAGTCACAACAATGACTCTTTCTAAGTTCAGTTTGTTCCTAAAGCATCAAGATTAAGCCCTAAACCAATTATGAGTCATTCCTACACATTTAAACTAATTTAGAACCATGATTATCATTTCTAAACCTTGCTGGACAGAATCCAGAAAATTCCATCATTAAGGGATCTAAAATTCTCAAATTAATTCTTTACTAGTTCTTAACTTATCCTATCTTTCACATATGAGTCTTAACATTATTTTTACTCAAACATAAGCATCTTATCATTATTAACACAGCTCATACAGTGGCCAAACATAGCAAGGCAGAACCGAAACAAACATCTCCATAAAAGACATGAAACACAATTTTTAAAGCACATACAATACTAGTTTCTCTTGGAACCTTTTTCAACTTTCAAAACTCATTTATGGACACTTTTATCACCTAAAATCATAAAAATACTTAAGAGGGTAATAGCTAAATCATTTTTATCTCAAGAGGTCCTAAATTCATAAAACTTAGTTCTACATATTTCTTATACTTACATAAGCTTAACAAAATTATAAAGCATAGTTTTCAATACTTGGAAACACCAAAGCTTCTTAGGGCCGAAATAGGGACCAAAAGTAATAAATATTTTTAGACCTTTATTGAGACAACAATGGGCAAGTCTTTGAGCTCTAGGTTCATTAAAGTGATGACATAAAAATAAACATGCTCATGCACTTGTTTTAGTTTTTGCTAGAAAGTAAAGTGAGAGCATAAAATAAATATGTGATGCATTATATTATTATCTTTGATATTTAGGTGAGAACTTGAAACATAAACATGATAATGCATAGCTTGAAATATAAACATGATAATGCAAGCTCCTTTATTACCTTGGTACTTAGTGATAACAAAGAAAGTAAACATGATGTGCAAAGCATAAAATAAATATGGTATGCATTATATTATTATCTTTGATATTTAGGTGAGAACTTGAAATATAAACATGATAATGCAAGTTCCTTTATTACCTTGGTACTTAGTGATAACAAAGAAAGTAAACATGATGTGCGAAGCATAAAATAAATATGGTATGCATTATATTATTATCTTTGATATTTAGGTGAGAACTTGAAATATAAACATGATAATGCAAGTTCCTTTATTACCTTGGTACTTAGTGATAACAAAGAAAGTAAACATGATGTGCTAAGCATAAAATAAATATGGTATGCATTATATTATTATCTTTGATATTTAGGTGAGAACTTGAAATATAAACGTGATAATGCAAGTTCCTTTATTACCTTGGTACTTAGTGATAGCAAAGAAAGTAAACATGATGTGCAAAGCATAAAATAAACATGATGCAAGGTTCATTTTAAGGTGATCTAAAGCTCATCCAAGACTTTAACAACATAATAACCCAACACATATCTCATTACAAAGAGAGCTTTAGAGTTCTTGAACCAAGTTCTCAAAGGAATTATGAGGTTCTTGAACATCATCATCAAGCTCAAACAAAGCAAAACTTTTTGAACAAATAAAACTTCAAAGATCAAAAAGGAAAATGGTAACCTAAATGTTAAAGAAAGGAACAAAGAAACCAAATCATAATAGCAAGAAAAGTAAAGGTATTCTTGAGTAAAAATCATTTTTGAGTTAGAAAATAAAGTTGGAACTCAAAGAAAATAAAACCTCAAGCTCTAGAGTTTCCTTTGAGATGAACACATAGTCATTATCTAGGAGTCCTCATCATTGAGCTATCATGTACTCATCAAGGCCAAGAGGCCGAAAATACAAGAAAAGGAAACCAAAGAAAGTTTCAAAAAGAAAACCCAAGAGAAAGCTAGAAAGAACTCATTTTCAAGAAGACAAAGTTTAGAAAACACTCCTACCTAGAGTGAAGACAAAAAGCTTGGACTTGAAGATGAAAATGATACGAGCAACACCTCCTAGGATGGTGATGATGATTCGGCCTTGATGAAAGAAAAGGAAGGAAATGTGTTCTTGGTGAGCTTGTGTTTGAGAATGGAAGTTTAGGTGTTTGTATGATGATCCAAGGTGGTGGGGTGGTGTTTCAAGGTTGTGTGATGAAGTTTCAAAAGGAAAAGAAGAAGATGAAGAAGAAGAATGCTCTTGAGATTTGAGAGAAAAAGGAAGAACTTAGAGAAAAACTAAAAACTAAACTTAGCAAATGAACAAAGTGTAGCAAAGGTTCATCTAGGCATGGTATTTATAGAGAAGAATAAGAGTGAATGAGTGGAGGAGAATGAATCCTCATGGAACATGAGGTGAGGCATGTGTGGAGGAGAATGAATCCTCATGGAACATGAGGTCTCCTCATGGAACATGAGGTCTCCTCATGGAACATGAGGTGAGAGAATTGCACTTTGATGACATGGCTTCAACCATAGTCTTTGGAGTGTGAAATAAAATTAAATTGTGATAAAATGGATGGTGAATTTCGTGCAGGTCTGATGCAGCAAGGGAGGAGGGAGTTTTGGTCATGTAATAGTGTGTTAGTGATGTGTTTAGGGGTGTATTAGCTTAGGTGTAAGGTTAGGAGTCATTAAGCATAAGTTTAGGTGACTAAGAATGTGATTAGGAACCTTTATGACATGATTAAGGAGTACTCATACATATTTAGGAGATTTTAAATTCATTTTATGAATAAAACAATGTAGACAAAATTCCATAATTTAAGGAATTGGAGAGAGAAAACACTATTCAAGATTCCATGACTAGAAATCTTGAATTTAAAATAAGATTTTAAGTGGTAATTAAGTACTTTTAGGTTCTAATCAACTTTAATAAATTATTTTGACTCAAGATTAATTATGGAAATTAATTAATCTTCGATTAGAGCCTAATATTGCTTAGGTTTGCTTAATCACGCGATTAAGCGTAAAAACACGAAACTAGGGGTAAAATCGTAATTTTGCACTAATTTTGCCCGGAACCTCCATAATTAAAACTGAGGTCGTAGAATACATAAAAACGCCTTTTAAAACCATCCGGAGAAGTTTCGGGTTCATCCGCACTTGCAAATAGGTAAAACACCGCAGGGGCGTTTTGGTCATTTTGACCAAAACTCAAAAACGAGATTTTCGATTCAAAAGGTACACAGGTCATCTAATCCCCTTCCAACATTGAGTTTGCCCTTCGAGTACTTGGCAGATCGGCTTTCCTCGATTACGGGCGAAAATGACCTCGGGCATTTCGGTATTTTCACTCTAGCGTAAAAATCTGGGCGTTACATTACTCCTCCTTAAAAAGAATTTCGCCCTCGAAATTGCTACCTTAGAAAAGCTCGATACTTGCCCTCATTTCTAACTCCACCTCCCATGTATACTCTTCTGCCTTGTCTCGCCCCCACGCCACTTTCACCAAAGGAACAGACTTGTTCCTTAACCGCTGACTCGTGATCCACGATCCTCGTGAGGAGGTACATTGAAAGTGAGGTCCTCTCTTAACTGTACATGCTCTGGTTCTAGGACATGACTAGGGTCGGACTCATATTTACGCAATCGAGAGACGTGAAAGACATCATGAAGATTTGATGATTGGGTGGCAAGGCTATTTTGTAGGCTACAGATCCGATTCTCTCAAGAATTTCAAAAGGGCCGAGAAATCGGGGACTCAACTTTTTGACTTTCATGGCTCTTCCTATTCCTGTAGTGGGAGTGATTCTTAGAAATACATGTTCTCCTTCTTGGAACTCCAAGGGCTTACGCCTTTGGTCCGCATAGCTCTTTTGCCGACTTTGAGCGGTTAGGATTCTATCCTTAATCCTTTTGATTTGCTCCGCTGCTTCCCTCACTATATCAGGTCCTAAGACACTTTGTTCTTCGGGTTCATACCAACACAAGGGTGATTGGCACTTTCTTCCATACAATGCTTCAGACGGTACATATCGATACTTGCGTGATAACCTGTTGTTATACGCAAATTGATTAATGGCATGTACTTATCCCAACTTCCTTTCTAGTCTAAGACAATGTGCTCTCAAAGATATCCTCCAGGGTTTGGATGGTTCTTTCCGATTGGCCATCCGTCTGAGGGTGGTAAGCAGTGCTCAAGCACAGCTTTGAACCAAATGCCTTTTGAAAGGCTCCCCAAAAACGTGACGTAAACCGCGGATCTCTATCCGAGATTATCGTCGACGGCACTCCATGCAACCTTACTATCTCTTGGATGTAAAGCTGAGCCAATTTATCCAATGAGTACGTGAATCGAATAGGTAGAAAGTGAGCCGACTTGGTCAGTCGATCCACTATCACCCATACAGCATCATGGCCAGCTTGGGTCTTTGGCAATCCTGTCACGAAGTCCATCGATATACTCTCCCACTTCCACTCAGGGATTGACAAGGGTTGCAACATGCCAGAAGGTTTTTGGTGTTCGATCTTAACCTTTTGGCAGACCAAACACTTACTTACCCAGCGACCACATCCTTCTTTAGTCCGAGCCACCAAAACATCGTCTTTAAGTCCTCATACATCTTGGTAGCACCAGGATGAATGGCAAAGTGACTCTTATGAGCCTCCTCCAAGATTTTGTCGCGAGGTCGCCATCTTGGGGCACGCAGATACGCCCCTCAAACCTCCACAACCAGTCGGGGCCTTGCACAAAACCCTTCAATTTACCGGCCTTAATCGCTTCTATTGTCTCCATAAAGTCCTCATTTTCTCTTTGGGCAAGCATGATCCTTTGTTTAAACCCACTGGTCACCGTGAGATGACTCATCACGACGCCATTCTCACCACATACATCCCTGCATTCATATTCCTAAACTGCTCTATTAACCCAACTTCATTAACCATCATACTTGACAAACATAACGATTTTCGACTTAAGGCCTACGACTACATTAGCCTTGCTTGGTGGTAACTTAAGCCAAATCATAGTCCTTGAGGAATTCCATCCATCTCCTCCGCCTCATGTTTAACTCCTTTTGATCAAAGAGATGCTTGAGACTCTTATGATCGGAGAACACTTCAAACCTTACACCATACAAATGGTGTCTCCACATCTTGAGGGCAAACACGATGGTCGCTAACTCTAGGTCATGGGTGGGGTAGGTTACCTCGTGGGGCTTGAGTTGTCTGGATGCATAGGCTACCACTTGCCTATTCTGCATCAACACACAACCTAAACCCTTGCTGAAGCATCACAATATACCTCAAAGGGTACATTGGGGTCGGGTAAAACCAAACCGGGTTGAGGTGAGCTTTTCCTTAAGCTCTAGGAAACTCTTTTCACATTCGGTGTCCCACTCAAACGGGTATTCTTCCTAGTGAGCTTGGTTAAGGGTAGGGCTAACTGGGAAAATCCTTTGATAAACCTACGGTAATAACCACTAAACCCAAAAAGCTTCTAATCTCTACATGAGAGGTTGGTCTATCCCAATTCATCACAGCTTCTATCTTACTTGGGTCGACAGACTATGCCACCTTTGACACAACATGTCCTAAGAACTTTACTTCCTCTAACCAAAATCCACACTTAGAAAGCTTTATGATAACTTCTTCACTTTTAGTACCTCTAAAACCAGCCTCAAATGACGCCATGCTCCTCGTGGGTTTTGAATAGATGAGAATATCATCTATGAACACAATCACGAATTGATCTAAATAGGGTCGAAAGATCCTATTCATGTAATCCATAAAAATTGCAGGAGCATTCGTCAAACCGAAAGACATCACATTGAACTCAAAGTGTCCATACCCAGTTCGAAAGGCGCTTTTAGGAATGTCCGAATCTCTAACCCTAACTGATGGTAACCAGACCTCAAATCGATCTTAGAAAACACTCATCGCTCCTATCAACTGGTCCATAAGATCATCAATCCTAGGCAATGGGTACTTATTCTTTATGGTCACTTGGTTCAACTGCCTATAATCTATACACATCCTCATACTTCCATCCTTCTTCTTCACAAATAAGACCAGAGCGCCCCAAGGTGAAGCACTCGGCCTTATAAAACTTTTCTCCAACAGTTCCTCCAACTGGGTTTTTAGTTCTGCTAGCTCCATGGGTGACATCCTATATGGGGCAATAGAGATTGGTCCTGTTCCAGGAACCAATTCTATGGAGAACTCAACTTCTCTTTCGGGAGGGAATTCGGTATCTCATCCGGGAATACTTGGGATAGTCTCTCACCACAGGTATCTCACCTAGGTTTTGCTCAAAGTCTACATCGCAAGCGGCTAGGAGAACATATCCCATCCTTTTCTCCCCACTACAGAAGACCACTACAGAGTTTAGGTACAACCTAATGGGTCGAGTGATGTTTTCGGGAGGAGAAGGAAAAACTACGGTTTGGGTTCCACAGTCTAGTAACACACTATTGGCGTGAAGCCAATCCATGCCTAAGATAATTCCTATGTCTTTCAAGGGTAAACAAATTAAATCTATGTTAAAGGACCTATTTTCTACAACAAGATGACAGTTTAAACAACAGTGACAAGTATTAATAGGACGATTGGTAGGAGTAGAAACAATAAGATCAAAAGGAAGTTTAGAGACTCTCGATTTAAGGACTCGACACTAGCAAGTGATATAAAAGAATGAGTAGCACCAGTCATATAGTACGCTTAAGGGTTTACCATTTACTTTGCACATACCTTGAATGAGATCGTTGGATTTATGGGCGTCTTCCGCGTTGAGGGTGAAGACTCTTCCTTGGTGTTGTGGTCGGGGGTTCTGGTTCTGTCCCTCTCGCTAGTGCAGTCCTTGCATAGTGGCTGTGCTTGCCACACTTGAAACACGCTGCTCGACCGGGCTAGGCATGGGCGGTTCCTGATTCTTCCCGCACTTGGGATGGACATCCATAGGTGCGGCTCTGGTAAGCAGCAGGGGTTCCTTGTGGCGCTTTGTTCTTGGCCCCGCTGACCCTCCTTGGTTAAACCGAGGACCGCCTCGCCCTCGTTGTTGGTTGTTGCTGAAGTTCCTCCGACCGCTATGTTGAAAAGATGGTCGTGCTTGAGGTCTAGTCTCACGAGGGAATGGTGGTCGTTGTTGTTGTTGATGTGTTGGTTGTTGCCTGAACCGTTGCTCGTAGGGGTTGTAGTGGTTCCTTGATCGACGTGGCTTGAACCTTGGGGCTTGAGGTCCTAGCCCTTGGCTCGTTTCCGCCTCTTGAAGCATTGATCTTCTTCCGCCTTTCTTCCATGATGCGACACTTGTTGACTAGGGTTGGAAAGTCCCTAATCTCCATGTGTGCTATCGCTGTAATTCAACTCGCAAATAACCCCGCTCATTTCTGACGCACTTCCATACTTCATCCGATTCCCTTGAAACACTCGCGAACTTGATTAGCCTCTAACTTTGCCGTATCGGGCGACGTAAGACCCACCTCGGGTCGGGCTTGCATGAATTCGATGGCCTTTGCATTCCTCACAGACTCCGGAAAATACTTCTCGGAGAAGTAGGTCTTGAACAGTTCCCAGTCAATGACGTTCCCAGCAGCTTCTAGCAAGCTTTCTGGTGCCGGTCCCACCGTAACTTCGGCCGATTTCAAAGATGAAGGCAAAGAAAAGTAACCTTTGTTCCTCCGAAAGGTGCAACCACTGAGTAGATCTTCCATATCCTTGATCCACTCGTCACCTTTGCTCGATCCAGGGCCCCTCTCAACACCGGTGGATTCGCCGGCGAACTCACCGCCGGCTTGCTCGATTGCTTCAAAGAATAGGGGGAACAGAGCGGCAGCGCTTGTTGATTTATCCTTTCGAACATACGCTCCATGGCTCGGCCATGTCACGAACAGCAAAGAGCAATGCATTGTCTTGATTATCTCCGCCGTAGCCCTAGGTCGCCGTCGCGGTGGCATTGGTTCCTAAACACATCAAACAAAGAAACACCGAGTTGATCGTGCCCAATATTCCATGTGAAATGAGCTAGTTACCATGGCACACGCATAACAAATGGTCATGTATGCCTATCCTATAGCTTATCCCTAGCAAGCTTTAACACATGACATAACTATCGTATTATGCTCATAAAGCATAGTCACCCAATCCTCAGTGCTCCATGAGAATCGAATCGCCTCGATACCATAATGTAACACCCTAATTTTTAACCCAACTTTCTAGAACACATTAGGTTAAACATTAGGCTATTACTTCATAGTCTCATTCTTTCATTGAAATACTAAAGGAAAATTACGGGTAAATTTTTTTCTTTTTCTTTTTTTTTTTTTAAAACATAAAACAAAGTGAGAGCCACGTTCTTAGTCTAATCGAATAATAGGAATATAAAGCACGCTTAACACTCATAGAGAAACACAGAAATGGAAACATATAACACTGAGCATAAATCATCACAACAAGAGAAACGCTTTCATTAATAACATAACTTAGAATACATAAGTAGTCATACCCTCATTGGGACTGGCAGAGCTTGTAATACAAAGAAAGGAAGTACAATAGAAATAGAGAAATAAAGTAACATAAAGTAAACCATCACTACCCGAGTGCACCTATAGTGAATAACCTCAAAACAAAAGCAGTGTTTATCCAGTCTACATGTGAGTGTGTACACTAAGCCTCCCTAAAACATCTCGCTACTAGATCCCGGGAAATGGAGTGTTATCGATCCAAGAACGCAAGGCTACAGGAGTGGGCATACGTAGATCGAGCGTGAGCTCCTCGTTAGGGGCGCCTGACGGATGTGTCAATGAAGACCACGAATGTCGCCATCAGCCTCTCAAGATGTGACTAAGCGAGAAAAAGAAGAGAAAAGAGTGAGAATCTTACTAAAGAATCTCAAGAGGGAATCTCCTATTCTAGGGTTACATCGCTCACATCCTCAGAACCTTGGGTTTATTTATAAAAGGTGTTCATGCATATGAGATTCATTATTAGGGTTTATGAAACTATTTATCCAAGGTCCATTTCTTTTAGTATGCATCTTGATGTCATGAATGCAACATGTTTAAGCATGAATGTATGGCAATACTTGAGCACATAAATCAACAAATCACAACAATCTAGATTCATGCAAGTGGCATAAGGGCATATTACAACTCTTACTTTTCTCATACTTATGTGACTTAAAAGCATCATATCTCTTTTGTTCTTTTTCTCAAAAACCACCCTCTTAAAACATATCCACCTATTTCCAACCGATACACCGCTCGGCGATTTTTATGATAACCTCCTATCTCCGTCTCACCTAATCGCCTAGGAATGAGCTCAATCCTAACTAGTCGCTACTAGATTTAATATGGGGTAAAATGAGGGGTAACATAAACATATTTCATTCTTTGAAACGCTCTACTGGCCTCGAGTGCACAAATAATTGTCCGCTTTGGTAAGGCTGCATCTGCACATACCCTCACGGATTTGCCTCCTCCTCACCGTAGCAGAGAAGTACGCCTCAATGCTTGTCACATAAAAATATCCTGGGATGTTCGGTCGAACCAAAGTGTCACCCAGGGTTTTCAACTCATATGGTACTTTAAAACATTTTTCAACCCTTTTAGGTTTGATAGAAATTTGGCAGCATAACGGCTGTTAAACTGAATTTCCTTCAAACCAAAATTCATGCCACAAGCTAATCACACAACTTAACATCTCAATAATAATTTCCTCAATGTATCATCAATAAAACATTTTAGGGTTCATGCATCATCAAGCATATTCTTCTAATACATCATTCTCACATAGATAAACATCATAACATATATTTCAAACTCATCATTCTTACATAGATTATAGCATATATTCCAAACTCATCATAGCATATATTTTAAACACATCATACTCATATAGATAAAGCTCATGTATCATATATCATACTTGCATAAAATTAAGCATCATAAAAACTCAAGACTTCTTAATGTCTTATGCATCGACCCTTAAGGTCCTTAACTCACAATCTAAGTTATAAATCATCAAAACCTAGTCCCTTGGGAACCTATGAGGTTATAACTAAGTATTTCTCACCTCACACTATGGTCAAGAACATCTCTAGACCTCAAGGATGCAGAATTTAAAATCCCAACTTTACGAGTACCTAGGAGTCACAACAATGACTCTTTCTAAGTTCAGCTTTGTTCCTAAAGCATCAAGATTAAGCCCTAAACCAATTATGAGTCATTCCTACACATTTAAACTAATTTAGAACCATGATTATCATTTCTAAACCTTGCTGGACAGAATCCAGAAAATTCCATCATTAAGGGATCTAAAATTCTCAAATTAATTCTTTACTAGTTCTTAACTTATCCTATCTTTCACATATGAGTCTTAACATTATTTTTACTCAAACATAAGCATCTTATCATTATTAACACAGCTCATACAGTGGCCAAACATAGCAAGGCAGAACCGAAACAAACATCTCCATAAAAGACATGAAACACAATTTTTAAAGCACATACAATACTAGTTTCTCTTGGAACCTTTTTCAACTTTCAAAACTCATTTATGGACACTTTTATCACCTAAAATCATAAAAATACTTAAGAGGGTAATAGCTAAATCATTTTTATCTCAAGAGGTCCTAAATTCATAAAACTTAGTTCTACATATTTCTTATACTTACATAAGCTTAGAAAATTATAAAGCATAGTTTTCAATACTTGGAAACACCAAAGCTTCTTAGGGCCTAAATAGGGACCAAAAGTAATAAATATTTTTAGACCTTTATTGAGACAACAATGGGCAAGTCTTTGAGCTCTAGGTTCATTAAAGTGATGACATAAAAATAAACATGCTCATGCACTTGTTTTAGTTTTTGCTAGAAAGTAAAGTGAGAGCATAAAATAAATATGTGATGCATTATATTATTATCTTTGATATTTAGGTGAGAACTTGAAACATAAACATGATAATGCATAGCTTGAAATATAAACATGATAATGCAAGCTCCTTTATTACCTTGGTACTTAGTGATAACAAAGAAAGTAAACATGATGTGCAAAGCATAAAATAAATATGGTATGCATTATATTATTATCTTTGATATTTAGGTGAGAACTTGAAATATAAACATGATAATGCAAGTTCCTTTATTACCTTGGTACTTAGTGATAACAAAGAAAGTAAACATGATGTGCAAAGCATAAAATAAATATGGTATGCATTATATTATTATCTTTGATATTTAGGTGAGAACTTGAAATATAAACATGATAATGCAAGTTCCTTTATTACCTTGGTACTTAGTGATAACAAAGAAAGTAAACATGATGACCTAAGCATAAAATAAATATGGTATGCATTATATTATTATCTTTGATATTTAGGTGAGAACTTGAAATATAAACGTGATAATGCAAGTTCCTTTATTACCTTGGTACTTAGTGATAGCAAAGAAAGTAAACATGATGTGCAAAGCATAAAATAAACATGATGCAAGGTTCATTTTAAGGTGATCTAAAGCTCATCCAAGACTTTAACAACATAATAACCCAACACATATCTCATTACAAAGAGAGCTTTAGAGTTCTTGAACCAAGTTCTCAAAGGAATTATGAGGTTCTTGAACATCATCATCAAGCTCAAACAAAGCAAAACTTTTTGAACAAATAAAACTTCAAAGATCAAAAAGGAAAATGGTAACCTAAATGTTAAAGAAAGGAACAAAGAAACCAAATCATAATAGCAAGAAAAGTAAAGGTATTCTTGAGTAAAAATCATTTTTGAGTTAGAAAATAAAGTTGGAACTCAAAGAAAATAAAACCTCAAGCTCTAGAGTTTCCTTTGAGATGAACACATAGTCATTATCTAGGAGTCCTCATCATTGAGCTATCATGTACTCATCAAGGCCAAGAGGCCGAAAATACAAGAAAAGGAAACCAAAGAAAGTTTCAAAAAGAAAACCCAAGAGAAAGCTAGAAAGAACTCATTTTCAAGAAGACAAAGTTTAGAAAACACTCCTACCTAGAGTGAAGACAAAAAGCTTGGACTTGAAGATGAAAATGATACGAGCAACACCTCCTAGGATGGTGATGATGATTCGGCCTTGATGAAAGAAAAAGGAAGGAAATGTGTTCTTGGTGAGCTTGTGTTTGAGAATGGAAGTTTAGGTGTTTGTATGATGATCCAAGGTGGTGGGGTGGTGTTTCAAGGTTGTGTGATGAAGTTTCAAAAGGAAAAGAAGAAGATGAAGAAGAAGAATGCTCTTGAGATTTGAGAGAAAAAGGAAGAACTTAGAGAAAACTACAAAACTAAACTTAGCAAATGAACAAAGTGTAGCAAAGGTTCATCTAGGCATGGTATTTATAGAGAAGAATAAGAGTGAATGAGTGGAGGAGAATGAATCCTCATGGAACATGAGGTGAGGCATGTGTGGAGGAGAATGAATCCTCATGGAACATGAGGTCTCCTCATGGAACATGAGGTCTCCTCATGGAACATGAGGTGAGAGAATTGCACTTTGATGACATGGCTTCAACCATAGTCTTTGGAGTGTGAAATAAAATTAAATTGTGATAAAATGGATGGTGAATTTCGTGCAGGTCTGATGCAGCAAGGGAGGAGGGAGTTTTGGTCATGTAATAGTGTGTTAGTGATGTGTTTAGGGGTGTATTAGCTTAGGTGTAAGGTTAGGAGTCATTACATAAGTTTAGGTGACTAAGAATGTGATTAGGAACCTTTATGACATGATTAAGGAGTACTCATACATATTTAGGAGATTTTAAATTCATTTTATGAATAAAACAATGTAGACAAAATTCCATAATTTAAGGAATTGGAGAGAGAAAACACTATTCAAGATTCCATGACTAGAAATCTTGAATTTAAAATAAGATTTTAAGTGGTAATTAAGTACTTTTAGGTTCTAATCAACTTTAATAAATTATTTTGACTCAAGATTAATTATGGAAATTAATTAATCTTCGATTAGAGCCTAATATTGCTTAGGTTTGCTTAATCACGCGATTAAGCGTAAAAACACGAAACTAGGGGTAAAATCGTAATTTTGCACTAATTTTGCCCGGGACCTCCATAATTAAAACTGAGGTCGTAGAATACATAAAAACGTCTTTTAAAACCATCTGGAGAAGTTTCGGGTTCATCCGGCACTTGCAAATAGGTAAAACACCGCAGGGCGTTTGGTCATTTTGACCAAAACTCAAAACGTGATTTTCGATTCCGAAAAGGTACACAGGTCATCTAATCCCCTTCCAACATTGAGTTTGCCCTTCGAGTACTGGCAGATCGGCTTTCCTCGACTGGGCGAAAAATGACCTCGTGGGCATTTCTGGCCATTTTCACTCTAGCGTAAAAATCTGGGCGTTACATTACTCCTCCTTAAAAGAATTTCGCCCTCGAAATTGCTACCTTAGAAAAGCTCGGATACTTCGCCCTCATTTCTAACTCCAGCCCCATGTATACTCTTTCCTGCCTTGTCTCGCCCCCACGCCATTACTTTCACCAAAGGAACAGACTTGTTCCTTAACCGCTGACTCGTGATCCACGATCCTCGTAGGAGGTACATTGAAAGTGAGGTCCTCTCTTAACTGTACATGCTCTGGTTCTAGGACATGACTAGGGTCGGACTCATATTTACGCAACTGAGAGACGTGAAAGACATCATGAAGATTTGACAGATTGGGTGGCAAGGCTATTTTGTAGGCTACAGATCCGATTCTCTGAAGAATTTCAAAAGGGCCGAGAAATCGGGGACTCAACTTCCTGACTTTCATGGCTCTTCCTATTCCTGTAGTGGGAGTGATTCTTAGAAATACATGTTCTCCTTCTTGGAACTCCAAGGGCTTACGCCTTTTGTCCGCATAGCTCTTTTGCCGACTTTGAGCGGTTAGGATTCTATCCTTAATCCTTTTGATTTGCTCCGTCGTTTCCCTCACTATATCAGGTCCTAAGACACTTTGTTCTCCAGGTTCATACCAACACAAGGGTGATTGGCACTTTCTTCCATACAATGCTTCGTACGGTGCCATACCGATACTTGCGTGATAACAGTTGTTATACGCAAATTCGATTAATGGCATGTACTTATCCCAACTTCCTTTCTGGTCTAAGACACAGGCTCACAGCATATCCTCCAGGGTTTGGATGGTTCTTTCCGATTGGCCATCCGTCTGAGGGTGGTAAGCAGTGCTCAAGCACAGCTTTGAACCAAATGCCTTTTGAAAGGCTCCCCAAAAACGTGACGTAAACCGCGGATCTCTATCCGAGATTATCGTCGACGGCACTCCATGCAACCTTACTATCTCTTGGATGTAAAGCTGAGCCAATTTATCCAATGAGTACGTGAATCGAATAGGTAGAAAGTGAGCCGACTTGGTCAGTCGATCCACTATCACCCATACAGCATCATGGCCAGCTTGGGTCTTTGGCAATCCTGTCACGAAGTCCATCGATATACTCTCCCACTTCCACTCAGGGATTGACAAGGGTTGCAACATGCCAGAAGGTTTTTGGTGTTCGATCTTAACCTTTTGGCAGACTCAAACACTTACTTACCCAGCGACCACATCCTTCTTTAGTCCGGCCACCAAAACATCCTCTTTAAGTCCCGATACATCTTGGTAGCACCAGGATGAATGGCAAAGTGACTCTTATGAGCCTCCTCCAAGATTTTCTCTGAGGTCGCCATCTTGGGGCACGCAGATTCGCCCTCAAACCTCCACAACCAGTCAGGGCCTTGCTCAAAACCCTTCAATTTACCGCCTTAATCGCTTCTATTGTCTCCATAAAGTCCTCATTTTCTCTTTGGGCAAGCATGATCCTTTGTTTAAACTCCATCGGTCACCGTGAGATGACTCATCACGACGCCATTCTCACCACATACATCCCTGCATTCATATTCCTAAACTGCTCTATTAACCCAACTTCATTAACCATCATACTTGACAAACATAACGATTTTCGACTTAAGGCGCCGGCGACTACATTAGCCTTGCCGGGTGGTAACTTAAGTCAAATCATAGTCCTTGAGGAATTCCATCCATCTCCTCTCGCCTCATGTTTAACTCCTTTTGATCAAAGAGATGCTTGAGACTCTTATGATCGGAGAACACTTCAAACCTTACACCATACAAATGGTGTCTCCACATCTTGAGGGCAAACACGATGGTCGCTAACTCTAGGTCATGGGTGGGGTAGGTTACCTCGTGGGGCTTGAGTTGTCCTGGATGCATAGGCTACCACTTGCCTATTCTCGTGATCAACACACAACCTAAACCCTTGCTGAAGCATCACAATATACCTCAAAGGGTACATTGGGGTCGGGTAAAACCAAAACCGGGTTGAGGTGAGCTTTTCCTTAAGCTCTAGGAAACTCTTTTCACATTCGTGTCCCACTTAAACGGGGTATTCTTCCTAGTGAGCTTGGTTAAGGGTAGGGCTAACTGGGAAAATCCTTTGATAAACCTACGGTAATAACCAGCTAAACCCAAAAAGCTTCTAATCTCTAAGCATGAGAGGTTGGTCTATCCCAATTCATCACAGCCTTCTATCTTACTTGGGTCGACAGCTATGCCACCTTTTGACACAACATGTCCTAAGAACTTTACTTCCTCTAACCAAAATCCACACTTAGAAAGCTTTATGTATAACTTCTTCACTTTTAGTACCTCTAAAACCAGCCTCAAATGACGCCATGCTCCTCGTGGGTTTTCGAATAGATGAGAATATCATCTATGAACACAATCACGAATTGATCTAAATAGGGTCGAAAGATCCTATTCATGTAATCCATAAAATTGCAGGAGCATTCACAAACCGAAAGACATCACATTGAACTCAAAGTGTCCATACCGAAGTTCGAAGGCGCTTTTAGGAATGTCCGAATCTCTAACCCTAACTGATGGTAACCAGACTCTCAAATCGATCTTAGAAAACACTATCGCTCCTTTCAACTGGTCCATAAGATCATCAATCCTAGGCAATGGGTACTTATTCTTTATGGTCACTTGGTTCAACTGCCTATAATCTATACAGATCCTCATACTTCCATCCTTCTTCTTCACAAATAAGACCGAGCGCCCCAAGGTGAAGCACTCGGCCTTATAAAACTTTTTCTCCAACAGCTCCTCCAACTGGGTTTTTAGTTCTCGCTTAGCTCCATGGGTGACATCCTATATGGGGCAATAGAGATTGGTCCTGCTCCAGAACCAATTCTATGGAGAACTCAACTTCTCTTCGGGAGGGAATTCGGTATCTCATCCGGAATACTTCGGGATAGTCTCTCACCACGTGTATCTCACCTAGGTTTTGCTCAAAGTCTACATCGCTAGCGGCTAGGAGAACATATCCCATCGCTTTTCTCCCCACTACGTAAGACCACTACAGAGTTTAGGTACAACCTAATGGGTCGAGTGATGTTTTCGGGAGGAGAAGGAAAAACTACGGTTTGGGTTCCACAGTCTAGTAACACACTATTGGCGTGAAGCCAATCCATGCCTAAGATAATTCCTATGTCTTTCAAGGGTAAACAAATTAAATCTATGTTAAAGGACCTATTTTCTACAACAAGATGACAGTTTACACAACAATGACAAGTATTAATAGGACGATTGGTAGGAGTAGAAACAATAAGATCAAAAGGAAGTTTAGAGACTCTCAGATTTAAGGACTCGACACTAGCAAGTGATATAAAAGAATGAGTAGCACTGCAGTCATATAGTACGCTTAAGGGTTTACCATTTACTTTGCACATACCTTGAATGAGATCGTTGGATTTATGGGCGCCTTCCGCTGAGGGTGAAGACTCTTCCTTGGTGTTGTGGTCGGGGTTCTCGTTCGTGTCCCTCTCGCTAGTGCAGTCCTTTGCATAGTGGCCAGGCTTGCCACACTTGAAACACGCTGCTCGACCAGGCTAGGCATGGGCGGTTCGTGATTCTTCCCGCACTTGGGACAGACATCCATAGGTGCGGCTCCGGGGTAAGCAGCAGGGGTTCCTTGTGGCGCCTTGTTCTTGGCCCCGCTGGACCCTCCTTGGTTAAACCGAGGACCGCCTGGCCCTCGTTGTTGGTTGTTGTTGAAGTTCCTCTGACCGTTATGTTGAAAAAGATGGTCGTGCTTGAGGTCTAGTCTGGCCGAGGGAATGGTGGTCGTTGTTGTTGTTGATGTGTTGGTTGTTGCCTGAACTGGTTGCTCGTAGGGGTTGTAGTGGTTCCTTGATCGACGTGGCTTGAACCTTGGGGCTTGAGGTCCTAGCCCCTTGGCTCGCTCGCCCTTGAAGCATTGATCTTCTTCCGCCTTCTTCCATGATGCGACACTTGTTGACTAGGGTTGGAAAGTCCCTAATCTCCATGTGTGCTACTGCGTAATTCAACTCCGCAGTAACCCCGCCTCATTTGACGCACTTCCATACTTCATCCGGATTCCCTTGAAACACTCGCGAACTTGATTAGCTCCTCGAACTTTGCCGGTAATCGGGCTTACGTAAGACCCACCGGGTCGGGCTTGCATGAATTCGATGTCCTTTGCATTCCTCACAGACTCAGGAAAATACTTCGTAGAAGTAGGTCTTGAACAGTTCCCAATCAATGACGTTCCCAGCAGCTTCTAGCAGTCTTCGGGTGCCGGTCCACCGTAATCCCTAAGGCCGATTTCAGCATGAAGGCAGCAAAAGTAACCTTTTGTTCCTCTCGAAGCGTGCAACCACTGAGTAGATCTTCTCCATATCCTTGATCCACTCGTCACCTTGCTCGGGATCCAGGGCCCCTCTCAACACCGGGTGGATTCGCCTTATGAACTCACCGCCGGCTTGCTCGATTGCTTCAAAGAATAGGGGGAACAGAGCGCAGCGCTTGTTGATTTATCCTTTCAACATACGCTCCATGGCTCGGGCCATGTCACGAACAAAGCAGCAAATCGCATTGTCTTGATTATCTCCGGCCGTAGCCCTAGGTCGCCGTCATGGTGGCATTGGTTCCTAAACACATCAAACAAAGAAACACCGAGTTGATCGTGCCCAATATTCCATGTGAAATGAGCTAGTTACCATGGCACACGCAACAACGGGTCATGTATGCCTATCCTATAGCTTATCCCTAGCAAGCTTTAACACATGACATAACTATCGTATTATGCTCATAAAGCATAGTCACCCAATCCTCAGGCTCCATGAGAATCGAACTGCTCTGATACCATAATGTAACACCCTAATTTTTAACCCAACTTTCTAGAACACATTAGGTTAAACATTAGGCTATTACTTCATAGTCTCATTCTTTCATTGAAATACTTAGCGGAAATTACGGGTAAATTTGTCTTTTTGAAAACATAAAACAAAGTGAGAGCCACGCTCTTAGTCTAATCGAATAATAGGAATATAAAGCACGCTTAACACTCATAGAGAAACACAGAATGCAAACATATAACAATTGAGCATAAATCATCACAACAAGAGAAACGTTTCATTAATAACATAACTTAGAATACATAAGTAGTCATACCCTCATTGGGACGGGCAGAGCTTGTAATACAACAGAAAGGAAGTACAATAGAAATAGAGAAACGTAAAGTAACATAAAGTAAACCATCACTACCCGAGTGCACCTATAGTGAATAACCTCAAAACAAAAGGTGTTTATCCAGCCTACATGTGAGTGTGTACACTAAGCCTCCCTAAAACATCTGCTACTAGATCCCGGGGAAATGGAGTGTTACTGATCCAAGAACGCAAGGCGGCAGGAGTGGGCATACGTGTAGACTGAGCGTGAGCTCCTCGTTAGGGGCGCCTCTCTGACGGATGTGTCAATGAAGACCACGAATGTAGCCATCACCTCTCAAGATGTGACTAAGCGAGAAAAAGAAGAGAAAAGAGTGAGAATCTTACTAAAGAATCTCAAGAGGAATCTCCTATTCTAGGGTTACATCGTTCACATCCTCAGGAACCTTGGGTTTATTTATAAAAGGTGTTCATGCATATGAGATTCATTATTAGGGTTTATGAAACTATTTATCCAAGGTCCATTTCTTTTAGTATGCATCTTGATGTCATGAATGCAACATGTTTAAGCATGAATGTATGGCAATACTTGAGCACATAAATCAACAAATCACAACAATCTAGATTCATGCAAGTGGCATAAGGGCATATTACAACTCTTACTTTTCTCATACTTATGTGACTTAAAAGCATCATATCTCTTTTGTTCTTTTTCTCAAAACCACCCTCTTAAAACATATCGACCTATATCCAACCGATACACCGCTCCGGCGATTTTTATGATAACCTCCTATCTCCGTCTCACCTAATCGCCTAGGAATGAGCTCAATCCTAACTAGTCGTCACTAGATTTAATATGGGGTAAAATGAGGGGGTAACATAAACATATTTCATTCTTTGAAACGCTCTATCGGCCTCGAGTGCACAAATAATTGTCCGCTTTGGTAAGGCTGCATCTGCACATACCCTCACGGATTTGCCTCCTCCTCACCGTAGCAGGAGAAGTACGACTCAATGCTTGTCACATAAAAATATCCTGGGGATGTTCGGTCGAACCAGTGTCACCCAGGGTTTTCAACTCATATGGTACTTTAAAACATTTTTCAACCCTTTTAGGTTTGATAGAAATTTGGCAGCATAATCTACGTTAAACTGAATTTCCTTCAAACCAAAATTCATGCCACAAGCTAATCACACAACTTAACATCTCAATAATAATTTCCTCACGTATCATCAATAAAACATTTTAGGGTTCATGCATCATCAAGCATATTCTTCTAATACATCATTCTCACATAGATAAACATCATAACATATATTTCAAACTCATCATTCTTACATAGATTATAGCATATATTCCAAACTCATCATAGCATATATTTTAAACACATCATACTCATATAGATAAAGCTCATGTATCATATATCATACTTGCATAAAATTAAGCATCATAAAAACTCAAGACTTCTTAATGTCTTATGCATCGACCCTTAAGGTCCTTAACTCACAATCTAAGTTATAAATCATCAAAACCTAGTCCCTTGGGAACCTATGAGGTTATAACTAAGTATTTCTCACCTCACACTATGGTCAAGAACATCTCTAGACCTCAAGGATGCAGAATTTAAAATCCCAACTTTACGAGTACCTAGGAGTCACAACAATGACTCTTTCTAAGTTCAGCTTTGTTCCTAAAGCATCAAGATTAAGCCCTAAACCAATTATGAGTCATTCCTACACATTTAAACTAATTTAGAACCATGATTATCATTTCTAAACCTTGCTGGACAGAATCCAGAAAATTCCATCATTAAGGGATCTAAAATTCTCAAATTAATTCTTTACTAGTTCTTAACTTATCCTATCTTTCACATATGAGTCTTAACATTATTTTTACTCAAACATAAGCATCTTATCATTATTAACACAGCTCATACAGTGGCCAAACATAGCAAGGCAGAACCAAACAAACATCTCCATAAAAGACATGAAACACAATTTTTAAAGCACATACAATACTAGTTTCTCTTGGAACCTTTTTCAACTTTCAAAACTCATTTATGGACACTTTTATCACCTAAAATCATAAAAATACTTAAGAGGGTAATAGCTAAATCATTTTTATCTCAAGAGGTCCTAAATTCATAAAACTTAGTTCTACATATTTCTTATACTTACATAAGCTTAGAAAGATTATAAAGCATAGTTTTCAATACTTGGAAACAGCAAACCTTATTAGGGTAAATAGGGACCAAAAGTAATAAATATTTTTAGACCTTTATTGAGACAACAATGGGCAAGTCTTTGAGCTCTAGGTTCATTAAAGTGATGACATAAAATAAACATGCTCATGCACTTGTTTTAGTTTTTGCTAGAAAGTAAAGTGAGAGCATAAAATAAATATGTGATGCATTATATTATTATCTTTGATATTTAGGTGAGAACTTGAAACATAAACATGATAATGCATAGCTTGAAATATAAACATGATAATGCAAGCTCCTTTATTACCTTGGTACTTAGTGATAACAAAGAAAGTAAACATGATGTGCAAAGCATAAAATAAATATGGTATGCATTATATTATTATCTTTGATATTTAGGTGAGAACTTGAAATATAAACATGATAATGCAAGTTCCTTTATTACCTTGGTACTTAGTGATAACAAAGAAAGTAAACATGATGTGCGAAGCATAAAATAAATATGGTATGCATTATATTATTATCTTTGATATTTAGGTGAGAACTTGAAATATAAACATGATAATGCAAGTTCCTTTATTACCTTGGTACTTAGTGATAACAAAGAAAGTAAACATGATGTGCGAAGCATAAAATAAATATGGTATGCATTATATTATTATCTTTGATATTTAGGTGAGAACTTGAAATATAAACGTGATAATGCAAGTTCCTTTATTACCTTGGTACTTAGTGATAGCAAAGAAAGTAAACATGATGTGCAAAGCATAAAATAAACATGATGCAAGGTTCATTTTAAGGTGATCTAAAGCTCATCCAAGACTTTAACAACATAATAACCCAACACATATCTCATTACAAAGAGAGCTTTAGAGTTCTTGAACCAAGTTCTCAAAGGAATTATGAGGTTCTTGAACATCATCATCAAGCTCAAACAAAGCAAAACTTTTTGAACAAATAAAACTTCAAAGATCAAAAAGGAAAATGGTAACCAAAATGTTAAAGAAAGGAACAAAGAAACCGAAATCATAATAGCAAGAAAAGTAAAGGTATTCTTGAGTAAAAATCATTTTTGAGTTAGAAAATAAAGTTGGAACTCAAAGAAAATAAAACCTCAAGCTCTAGAGTTTCCTTTGAGATGAACACATAGTCATTATCTAGGAGTCCTCATCATTGAGCTATCATGTACTCATCAAGGCCAAGAGGCCGAAAATACAAGAAAAGGAAACCAAAGAAAGTTTCAAAAAGAAAACCCAAGAGAAAGCTAGAAAGAACTCATTTTCAAGAAGACAAAGTTTAGAAAACACTCCTACCTAGAGTGAAGACAAAAAGCTTGGACTTGAAGATGAAAATGATACGAGCAACACCTCCTAGGATGGTGATGATGATTCGGCCTTGATGAAAGAAAAAGGAAGGAAATGTGTTCTTGGTGAGCTTGTGTTTGAGAATGGAAGTTTAGGTGTTTGTATGATGATCCAAGGTGGTGGGGTGGTGTTTCAAGGTTGTGTGATGAAGTTTCAAAAGGAAAAGAAGAAGATGAAGAAGAAGAATGCTCTTGAGATTTGAGAGAAAAAGGAAGAACTTAGAGAAAAACTAAAAACTAAACTTAGCAAATGAACAAAGTGTAGCAAAGGTTCATCTAGGCATGGTATTTATAGAGAAGAATAAGAGTGAATGAGTGGAGGAGAATGAATCCTCATGGAACATGAGGTGAGGCATGTGTGGAGGAGAATGAATCCTCATGGAACATGAGGTCTCCTCATGGAACATGAGGTCTCCTCATGGAACATGAGGTGAGAGAATTGCACTTTGATGACATGGCTTCAACCATAGTCTTTGGAGTGTGAAATAAAATTAAATTGTGATAAAATGGATGGTGAATTTCGTGCAGGTCTGATGCAGCAAGGGAGGAGGGAGTTTTGGTCATGTAATAGTGTGTTAGTGATGTGTTTAGGGGTGTATTAGCTTAGGTGTAAGGTTAGGAGTCATTAAGCATAAGTTTAGGTGACTAAGAATGTGATTAGGAACCTTTATGACATGATTAAGGAGTACTCATACATATTTAGGAGATTTTAAATTCATTTTATGAATAAAACAATGTAGACAAAATTCCATAATTTAAGGAATTGGAGAGAGAAAACACTATTCAAGATTCCATGACTAGAAATCTTGAATTTAAAATAAGATTTTAAGTGGTAATTAAGTACTTTTAGGTTCTAATCAACTTTAATAAATTATTTTGACTCAAGATTAATTATGGAAATTAATTAATCTTCGATTAGAGCCTAATATTGCTTAGGTTTGCTTAATCACGCGATTGCGTAAAAACACGTAAACTAGGGGTAAAATCGTAATTTGCACTAATTTTGCCCGGGACCTCCATAATTAAAACTGAGGTCGTAGAATACATAAAAACGCCTTTTAAAACCATCTGGAGAAGTTTCGGGTTCATCCTAAGACTTGCAAATAGGTAAAACACCGCAGGAGCGTTTTGGTCATTTTGACCCGAAAACTCAAAAAAACGAGATTTTCGATTCCGAAAAGGTACACAGGTCATCTAATCCCCTTCCAACATTGAGTTTGCCCTTCGAGTACCGGGCAGATCGGCTTTCCTCGACTGGGCCGAAAATGACCTCAGGGGCATTTCGGCCATTTTCACTCTAGCAGAAAATCGGGGCGTTACATTACCCCCCTGCTTACAAAGAATTTCGTCCTCGAAATTCGTTACCTTAGAAAAGCTCGATACTTCTGGCCCTCATTTCTAACTCCAGCCCCATGTATACTCTTCTGCCTTGTCTCGCCCCCACGCCACTTTCACCAAAGGAACAGACTTGTTCCTTAACCGCTTGACTTCGTGATCCACGATCCTCAGAGGAGGTACATTGAAAGTGAGGTCCTCTCTTAACTGTACATGCTCTGGTTCTAGGACATGACTAGGGTCGGACTCATATTTACGCAACTGAGAGACGTGAAAGACATCATGAAGATTTGATGATTGGGTGGCAAGGCTATTTTGTAGGCTACAGATCCGATTCTCTGAAGAATTTCAAAAGGGCCGAGAAATCGGGGACTCAACTTTTTGACTTTCATGGCTCTTCCTATTCCCGTAGTGGGAGTGATTCTTAGAAATACATGTTCTCCTTCTTGAACTCCAAGGGCTTACGCCTTTTGTCCGCATAGCTCTTTGCCGACTTTGAGCGGTTAGGATTCTATCCTTAATCCTTTTGATTTGCTCCGCCGCTTTCCCTCACTATATCAGGTCCTAAGACACTTTGTTCTCCGGTTCATACCAACACAAGGGTGATTGGCACTTTCTTCCATACAATGCTTCAGACGGTGCCATACCGATACTTGCGTGATAACTGTTGTTATACGCAAATTCCATTAATGGCATGTACTTATCCCAACTTCCTTTCTAGTCTAAGACATGTGCTCTCAAAGATATCCTCCAGGGTTTGGATGGTTCTTTCCGATTGGCCATCCGTCTGAGGGTGGTAAGCATGCTCGCACGCCTTTGAACCAAATGCCTTTGAAAGGCTCCCAAAAACGTGACGAAACCGCGGATCTCTATCCGAGATTATCGCCGACGGCACTCCATGCAACCTTACTATCTCTTGGATGTAAAGTCGAGCCAATTTATCCAATGAGTACGTGAATCGAATAGGTAGAAAGTGAGCCGACTTGGTCGGGCCGATCCACTATCACCCATACAAAGATCATGGCCGCCTTGGGTCTTTGGCAATCCCGTCACGAAGTCCATCGATATACTCTCCCACTTCCACTCAGGGATTGACAAGGGTTGCCACATGCCAGATGGTTTTTGGTGTTCGATCTTAACCTTTTGGCAGACCAAACACTTACTTACCCAGGCGACCACATCCTTCTTTAGTCCGGCCACCAAAACATCCTCTTTAAGTCCTCGATACATCTTGGTAGCACCAGGATGAATGGCAAAGTGACTCTTATGAGCCTCCTCCAAGATTTTCTCTCGGAGGTCGCCATCTTGGGGCACGCAGATTCGCCTCAAACCTCCACAACCAGGTGGCCTTGCTCAAAACTCCTTCAATTTACCGGCCTTAATCTGCCTCTATTGTCTCCATAAAGTCCTCATTTTCTCTTTGGGCAAGCATGATCCTTTGTTTAAACTCCACTGGTCACCGTGAGATGACTCATCACGACGCCATTCTCAGTCACATACATCCCTGCATTCATATTCCTAAACTGCTCTATTAACCCAACTTCATTAACCATCATACTTGACAAACATAACGATTTTCGACTTAAGGCGTCGGCGACTACATTAGCCTTGCCTGGTGGTAACTTAAGCTAAATCATAGTCCTTGAGGAATTCCATCCATCTCCTCTCGCCTCATGTTTAACTCCTTTTGATCAAAGAGATGCTTGAGACTCTTATGATCGGAGAACACTTCAAACCTTACACCATACAAATGGTGTCTCCACATCTTGAGGGCAAACACGATGGTCGCTAACTCTAGGTCATGGGTGGGGTAGGTTACCTCGTGGGGCTTGAGTTGTCCGGATGCATAGGCTACCACTTGCCTATTCTGCATCAACACACAACCTAAACCCTTGCTGAAGCATCACAATATACCTCAAAGGGTACATTGGGGTCGGGTAAAACCAAAACCGGGTTGAGGTGAGCTTTTCCTTAAGCTCTAGGAAACTCTTTTTCACATTCGGTGTCCCACTCAAACGGGGTATTCTTCCTAGTGAGCTTGGTTAAGGGTAGGGCTAACTGGGAAAATCCTTTGATAAACCTACGGTAATAACCAGCTAAACCCAAAAAGCTTCTAATCTCTAAGCATGAGGTTGGTCTATCCCAATTCATCACAGCTTCTATCTTACTTGGGTCGACAGCTATGCCACCTTTTGACACAACATGTCCTAAGAACTTTACTTCCTCTAACCAAAATCCACACTTAGAAAGCTTTTATGATAACTTCTTCACTTTTAGTACCTCTAAAACCAGCCTCAAATGACGCTCATGCTCCTCGTGGGTTTTCGAATAGATGAGAATATCATCTATGAACACAATCACGAATTGATCTAAATAGGGTCGAAAGATCCTATTCATGTAATCCATAAAATTGCAGGAGCATTCGTCAAACCGAAAGACATCACATTGAACTCAAAGTGTCCATACCGAAGTTCGAAAGGCGCTTTAGGAATGTCCGAATCTCTAACCCTAACTGATGGTAACTGCACCTCAAATCGATCTTAGAAAACACTATCGCTCCTTTCAACCGGTCCATAAGATCATCAATCCTAGGCAATGGGTACTTATTCTTTATGGTCACTTGGTTCAACTGCCTATAATCTATACACATCCTCATACTTCCATCCTTCTTCTTCACAAATAAGACCTGAGCGCCCCAAGGTGAAGCACTCGGCCTTATAAAACTTTTCTCCAACAGTTCCTCCAACTGGGTTTTTAGTTCTGCTAGCTCCATGGGTGACATCCTATATGGGGCAATAGAGATTGGTCCTGCTCCAGAACCAATTCTATGGAGAACTCAACTTCTCTTTCGGGAGGGAATTCGGTATCTCATCCGGGAATACTTGGGATAGTCTCTCACCACAGGTGTATCTCACCTAGGTTTTGCTCAAAGTCTACATCGCTAGCGGCTAGGAGAACATATCCCATCGCTTTCTCCCCACTACGTAAGACCACTACAGAGTTTTGGTACAACCTAATGGGTCGAGTGATGTTTTCGGGAGGAGAAGGAAAACTACGGTTTGGGTTCCACAGACTAGTAACACACTATTGGCGTGAAGCCAATCCATGCCTAAGATAATTCCTATGTCTTTCAAGGGTAATCAAATTAAATCTATGTTAAAGGACCTATTTTCTACAACAAGATGACAGCTTTAAACAACAATGACAAGTATTAATAGGACGATTGGTAGGAGTAGAAACAATAAGATCAAAAGGAAGTTTAGAGACTCTCGATTTAAGGACTCGACACTAGCAAGTGATATAAAAGAATGAGTAGCACCAGAGTCATATAGTACAGCTTAAGGGTTTACCATTTACTTTGCACATACCTTGAATGAGATCGTTGGATTTATGGGCGCCTTCCGCTGAGGGTGAAGACTCTTCCTTGGTGTTGTGGTCTGGGGTTCTGGTTCGGTGTCCCTCTCGCTAGTGCAGTCCTTTGCATAGTGGCCAGGCTTGCCACACTTGAAACACGCTGCTCGACCGGCTAGGCATGGGCGGTTCCGTGATTCTTCCCGCACTTGGGACAGACATCCATAGGTGCGGCTCCAGGGTAAGCAGCCAGGGGTTCCTTGTGGCGCCTTGTTCTTGGCCCCGCTGACCCTCCTTGGTTAAACCGAGGACCGCCGCCCTCGTTGTTGGTTGTTGTTGAAGTTCCTCCGACCGTTATGTTGAAAAAGATGGTCGTGCTTGAGGTCTAGTCTCACGAGGGAATGGTGGTCGTTGTTGTTGTTGATGTGTTGGTTGTTGCCTCAACGGTTGCTCGTAGGGGTTGTAGTGGTTCCTTGATCGACGTGGCTTGAACCTTGGGGCTTGAGGTCCTAGCCCCTTGGCCTGCTCGCCCTTGAAGCATTGATCTTCTTCCGGCCTTCTTCCATGATGCGACACTTGTTGACTAGGGTTGGAAAGTCCCTAATCTCCATGTGTGCTATCACAGAATTCAACTCCGCAATAACCCCGCTGCATTTCTGACGCACTTCCATACTTCATCCGATTCCCTTGAAACACTCGCGAGAACTTGATTAGCTCCTCGAACTTTGCCGTAATCGGGCGACGTAAGACCCACCTGGGTTAGTTGCATGAATTCGATGTCCTTTGCATTCCTCACAGACTCCGGAAAATACTTCTCGTAGAAGTAGGTCTTGAACAGTTCCCAGTCAATGACGTTCCCAGCAGCTTCTAGCAGTCTTCGGGTGCCGGTCCACCAGAACTCGGTGTCAGATTTCAGCATGAAGGCAGCAAAAGTAACCTTTTGTTCCTCTGAGCAGGCAACCACGGAGTAGATCTTCTCCATATCCTTGATCCACTCGTCAGCCTTGTCGGGATCCAGGGCCCCTTTGAACACTGGTGGATTCGCCATGGAACTCACCGGCGGGCTTGCTCGATTGCTTCAAAGAAAGGGGGGAACAGGAGCGGCAGGCGCTTGTTGATTTATCCTTTCGAACATACGTTCCATGGCTCGGGCCATGTCACGAACAGCAGCAGCAGTCGCATTGTCTTGATTATCTCCGACCGTAGCCCTAGGCTGTCGTCGCGGTGGCATTGGTTCCTAAACACATCAAACAAAGAAACACCGAGTTGATCAGGCCCAACATTCCATGTGAAATGAGCTAGTTACCATGGCACACGCAACAAATGGGTCATGTATGCCTATCCTATAGCTTATCCCTAGCAAGCTTTAACACATGACATAACTATCGTATTATGCTCATAAAGCATAGTCACCCAATCCTCAGCTCCATGAGAATCGAATCGCTCGATACCATAATGTAACACCCTAATTTTTAACCCAACTTTCTAGAACACATTAGGTTAAACATTAGGCTATTACTTCATAGTCTCATTCTTTCATTGAAATACTTAGCGGAAATTACGGGTAAATTTTTCTTTTTTGAAAACATAAAACAAAGTGAGAGCCAATGCTCTTAGTCTAATCGAATAATAGGAATATAAAGCACGCTTAACACTCATAGAGAAACACAGAAATGGAAACATATAACAATTGAGCATAAATCATCACAACAAGAGAAACGTTTCATTAATAACATAACTTAGAATACATAAGTAGTCATACCCTCATTGGGACGGGCAAGAGCTTGTAATACAAACAGAAAGGAAGTACAATAGAAATAGAGAAACGTAAAGTAACATAAAGTAAACCATCACTACCCGAGTGCACCTATAGTGAATAACCTCAAAACAAAAGCAGGTTTATCCAGTCTACATGTGAGTGTGTACACTAAGCCTCCCCTAAAACATCTGCTACTAGATCCCGGGGAAATGGAGTGTTACTGATCCAAGAACGCAAGGCGGCAGGAGTGGGCATACGTGTAGACTGAGCGTGAGCTCCTCGTTAGGGGCGCCCCTCGGACGGATGTGTCAATGAAGACCACGAATGTCGCCATCAGTCTCTGAAGATGTGACGGAAGCGAGAAAAAGAAGAGAAAAGAGTGAGAATCTTACTAAAGAATCTCAGTAGGAATCTCCTATTCTAGGGTTACATCGTTCACATCCTCAGGAACCTTGGGTTTATTTATAAAAGGTGTTCATGCATATGAGATTCATTATTAGGGTTTATGAAACTATTTATCCAAGGTCCATTTCTTTTAGTATGCATCTTGATGTCATGAATGCAACATGTTTAAGCATGAATGTATGGCAATACTTGAGCACATAAATCAACAAATCACAACAATCTAGATTCATGCAAGTGGCATAAGGGCATATTACAACTCTTACTTTTCTCATACTTATGTGACTTAAAAGCATCATATCTCTTTTGTTCTTTTTCTCAAAAACCACCTCTTAAAACATATCCTCCTATTTCCTACCGATACACACTCGGCGATTTTTATGATAACCTCCTATCTCCGTCTCACCTAATCGCCTAGGAATGAGCTCAATCCTAACTAGTCGTCACTAGATTTAATATGGGGTAAAATGAGGGGGTAACATAAACATATTTCATTCTTTGAAACGTTCTATCGGCCTCGAGTGCACAAATAATTGTCCGCTTTGGTAAGGCTGCATCTGCACATACCCTCACGGATTTGCCTCCTCCTCACCGTAGCAGGAGAAGTACGCCTCAATGCTTGTCACATAAAAATATCCTGGGGATGTTCGGTCGAACCAGTGTCACCCAGGGTTTTCAACTCATATGGTACTTTAAAACATTTTTCAACCCTTTTAGGTTTGATAGAAATTTGGCAGCATAACGGCTGTTAAACTGAATTTCCTTCAAACCAAAATTCATGCCACAAGCTAATCACACAACTTAACATCTCAATAATAATTTCCTCACGTATCATCAATAAAACATTTTAGGGTTCATGCATCATCAAGCATATTCTTCTAATACATCATTCTCACATAGATAAACATCATAACATATATTTCAAACTCATCATTCTTACATAGATTATAGCATATATTCCAAACTCATCATAGCATATATTTTAAACACATCATACTCATATAGATAAAGCTCATGTATCATATATCATACTTGCATAAAATTAAGCATCATAAAAACTCAAGACTTCTTAATGTCTTATGCATCGACCCTTAAGGTCCTTAACTCACAATCTAAGTTATAAATCATCAAAACCTAGTCCCTTGGGAACCTATGAGGTTATAACTAAGTATTTCTCACCTCACACTATGGTCAAGAACATCTCTAGACCTCAAGGATGCAGAATTTAAAATCCCAACTTTACGAGTACCTAGGAGTCACAACAATGACTCTTTCTAAGTTCAGTTTGTTCCTAAAGCATCAAGATTAAGCCCTAAACCAATTATGAGTCATTCCTACACATTTAAACTAATTTAGAACCATGATTATCATTTCTAAACCTTGCTGGACAGAATCCAGAAAATTCCATCATTAAGGGATCTAAAATTCTCAAATTAATTCTTTACTAGTTCTTAACTTATCCTATCTTTCACATATGAGTCTTAACATTATTTTTACTCAAACATAAGCATCTTATCATTATTAACACAGCTCATACAGTGGCCAAACATAGCAAGGCAGAACCAAAACAAACATCTCCATAAAAGACATGAAACACAATTTTTAAAGCACATACAATACTAGTTTCTCTTGGAACCTTTTTCAACTTTCAAAACTCATTTATGGACACTTTTATCACCTAAAATCATAAAAATACTTAAGAGGGTAATAGCTAAATCATTTTTATCTCAAGAGGTCCTAAATTCATAAAACTTAGTTCTACATATTTCTTATACTTACATAAGCTTAGAAAAATTATAAAGCATAGTTTTCAATACTTGGAAACACCAAAGCTTCTTAGGGCCGAAATAGGGACCAAAAGTAATAAATATTTTTAGACCTTTATTGAGACAACAATGGGCAAGTCTTTGAGCTCTAGGTTCATTAAAGTGATGACATAAAAATAAACATGCTCATGCACTTGTTTTAGTTTTTGCTAGAAAGTAAAGTGAGAGCATAAAATAAATATGTGATGCATTATATTATTATCTTTGATATTTAGGTGAGAACTTGAAACATAAACATGATAATGCATAGCTTGAAATATAAACATGATAATGCAAGCTCCTTTATTACCTTGGTACTTAGTGATAACAAAGAAAGTAAACATGATGTGCAAAGCATAAAATAAATATGGTATGCATTATATTATTATCTTTGATATTTAGGTGAGAACTTGAAATATAAACATGATAATGCAAGTTCCTTTATTACCTTGGTACTTAGTGATAACAAAGAAAGTAAACATGATGTGCGAAGCATAAAATAAATATGGTATGCATTATATTATTATCTTTGATATTTAGGTGAGAACTTGAAATATAAACATGATAATGCAAGTTCCTTTATTACCTTGGTACTTAGTGATAACAAAGAAAGTAAACATGATGTGCAAGCATAAAATAAATATGGTATGCATTATATTATTATCTTTGATATTTAGGTGAGAACTTGAAATATAAACGTGATAATGCAAGTTCCTTTATTACCTTGGTACTTAGTGATAGCAAAGAAAGTAAACATGATGTGCAAAGCATAAAATAAACATGATGCAAGGTTCATTTTAAGGTGATCTAAAGCTCATCCAAGACTTTAACAACATAATAACCCAACACATATCTCATTACAAAGAGAGCTTTAGAGTTCTTGAACCAAGTTCTCAAAGGAATTATGAGGTTCTTGAACATCATCATCAAGCTCAAACAAAGCAAAACTTTTTGAACAAATAAAACTTCAAAGATCAAAAAGGAAAATGGTAACCTAAATGTTAAAGAAAGGAACAAAGAAACCGAAATCATAATAGCAAGAAAAGTAAAGGTATTCTTGAGTAAAAATCATTTTTGAGTTAGAAAATAAAGTTGGAACTCAAAGAAAATAAAACCTCAAGCTCTAGAGTTTCCTTTGAGATGAACACATAGTCATTATCTAGGAGTCCTCATCATTGAGCTATCATGTACTCATCAAGGCCAAGAGGCCGAAAATACAAGAAAAGGAAACCAAAGAAAGTTTCAAAAGAAAACCCAAGAGAAAGCTAGAAAGAACTCATTTTCAAGAAGACAAAGTTTAGAAAACACTCCTACCTAGAGTGAAGACAAAAAGCTTGGACTTGAAGATGAAAATGATCCGAGCAACACCTCCTAGGATGGTGATGATGATTCGGCCTTGATGAAAGAAAAAGGAAGGAAATGTGTTCTTGGTGAGCTTGTGTTTGAGAATGGAAGTTTAGGTGTTTGTATGATGATCCAAGGTGGTGGGGTGGTGTTTCAAGGTTGTGTGATGAAGTTTCAAAAGGAAAAGAAGAAGATGAAGAAGAAGAATGCTCTTGAGATTTGAGAGAAAAAGGAAGAACTTAGAGAAAAACTAAAAACTAAACTTAGCAAATGAACAAAGTGTAGCAAAGGTTCATCTAGGCATGGTATTTATAGAGAAGAATAAGAGTGAATGAGTGGAGGAGAATGAATCCTCATGGACCATGAGGTGAGGCATGTGTGGAGGAGAATGAATCCTCATGGAACATGAGGTCTCCTCATGGAACATGAGGTGAGAGAATTGCACTTTGATGACATGGCTTCAACCATAGTCTTTGGAGTGTGAAATAAAATTAAATTGTGATAAAATGGATGGTGAATTTCGTGCAGGTCTGATGCAGCAAGGGAGGAGGGAGTTTTGGTCATGTAATAGTGTGTTAGTGATGTGTTTAGGGGTGTATTAGCTTAGGTGTAAGGTTAGGAGTCATTAAGCATAAGTTTAGGTGACTAAGAATGTGATTAGGAACCTTTATGACATGATTAAGGAGTACTCATACATATTTAGGAGATTTTAAATTCATTTTATGAATAAAACAATGTAGACAAAATTCCATAATTTAAGGAATTGAGAGAGAAAACACTATTCAAGATTCCATGACTAGAAATCTTGAATTTAAAATAAGATTTTAAGTGGTAATTAAGTACTTTTAGGTTCTAATCAACTTTAATAAATTATTTTGACTCAATATTAATTATGGAAATTAATTAATCTTCGATTAGAGCCTAATATTGCTTAGGTTTGCTTAATCACGCGATTAAGCGTAAAAACACGAAACTAGGGGTAAAATCGTAATTTTGCACTAATTTTGCCCGGGACCTCCATAATTAAAACTGAGGTCGTAGAATACATAAAAACGTCTTTTAAAACCATCTGGAGAAGTTTCGGGTTCATCCGGCACTTGCAAATAGGTAAAACACCGCAGGGGCGTCTTGGTCATTTTGACCCGAAAACTCAAAAAACGAGATTTTCGATTCCGAAAAGGTACACAGGTCATCTAATCCCCTTCCAACATTGAGTTTGCCCTTCGAGTACTGGCAGATCGGCTTTCCTCGAATTCTGGGCCGAAAATGACCTCAGGGGCATTTCGGTCATTTTCACTCTAGCAGAAAATCGGGGCGTTACATAACCTGTGTGGAGGCTAGAAGTAGTGAATTCTAGTTGAATCATTCCTAATCCTTTGTTTGAAAAAGATAGCCTTGGACCATAAAAATAGCATTTTGACCTCTTTTTTTTTTTGGCTAATTCATTTATGCATTATTTATCTCATTCCATGTTCTTATTTAATTGTTGATTCTGTCATTAATGCCATTTTGTTCTAGCTTTTTAAAAAGTAGTATCAATGAAAGAAAGTATGTCCACATTACAGTTATTCAATTGTTGTTTCTGTTGATAATGCCATTACTTCTATATTGTAGTATTCAGCTGTTGTTTTTATAGTTCATTCCATTTTATTTCTCTATAATCAATTGTTAGTTGTGAACATATGGAGCCTACTTTTGTTGACAAAAAATAAGGACTAAATCACAGTTTCTTTGTTTTTTATCTATATGAAAATGAATGACATGTAAGACCATACTTTACAAAGCTTTTTTCTAGTTGTCATAGTTACTTAGTTGGATAAGGCATGTTGTTGCCATTACCATTGGGGGTGGGAGGATGGGGTGCTTTCTTTATTACTTTACTTTCTAAATTTTATCATATTATTAGACTTGAGTCACCTGACAGTCAACTTTATTTTGTCTTCTTCTGATTAACAAAACCAACACTACATTTCCTAAAGTTCATCCATTTGACTATTTCTCCACCCTGTCTTGTTTTGAGCATAAACTGATTTTTTTCTAAAGTAAATAATAGAATATGTTTATATTCAATTAGTACATCATAGTGGTCGTTCAAGTAAATAGAAGAAAAGAAAGAGAAGTTCACTTGATTTATGTTGTTATCTATCAATTTGAAACTCAGATTTCTTTACATAGTATATGTTATCAACCATGTTATGTTAGAAAACTTATGTTCACTTGGTTTATAATTTGACTAAAGCCTTATTCTGTCATACGGAAAATAATTACAAAAGGGAATTTCTTTACTTACTTTTGAAATACATGTTACTACTTTGATATTAGCATTTCTGACTATGAATTATTATGCCTCCATTTATCAATAAGGAAAACGTCTCTATATGACTATTTCTTATAAACGTACTTTACTCGATATAATGTTCACTTCATTTCAGTTCAGTCTCTTAACACAGGATAAAACATGTCTGCACATGTAAAGTTAAATCATTTTCACTCAAGTATGTGTTATACATTTTAGAAATACTTGTTAAGCTTAGTCAATAAATGCAAGGTAGACATTAGTCGTTCTTCAAAATATTTTTTGTAAATTGGTTTTATTGTCATTCAAAACAATATAACTCACATACTTTCTGAAAGGTTCTGGAGCTTACAATCTCCTCCTTTTTGATGATGACAAACCAATTTGAAGAAAATCTTTTCAAGAAATGTTGAAAGAAATATAACATAATATATCTTGATAAGTACACGTTCTTTCAAAACATCACAGACTTTAAATTTTAGGAATTCCTTTCTTAAGGCGTGATTGGATGCGTTAAAAAACATTTTAAAGCCTTAAGTATTCAGAGCTATTTTATGATGAAATTTTTTGAATTAAATTAGAGTCCTTCTGAGACGTATCATAAAGATACTAAAGCAGATGTCATCGGTTAAGTCCTTTTACACCAACAGCTTGACTTTCTGTTCCAAATAGACTTTCTAAAATTTAATGTGCTTGAATAAAAAATAATTAATAGTTGTGATATTCGTTCTTGATTAAAATTCTTATTCAGCACATTTTTTTTCCTAAGCCCATTTTAAAACTTATGCTCAAAGATGTATATATGATAAACTAATCAGAGCATGTCATGATAAAACACATGATACAAATGTAGTTTTTGACGTTCAAAGAAACCTTGATATAAATGATATCAACATATTACAGTATAAGGTTTCTGAGGCTTGAATGAATTAGAGCATGGCAAAAAAGACAAGCCTTTTATGTCATGAGCTAAGAAACGTTTTACGTAAGTATCGGAGTATGAAATACTTTTTAAAATTTTCTCTTTAAAACAAACAGATATTTATGCTTTTTTATGTAATTTTGCTCACTAATGTATATATGAATCAAAATGTAACACATTGTTTGTCATATAAGCACAACACACTAAAGAGGTTCTGAGGCTTACAAACTGATCTTAGTTATGTTGAAAACATATAGAAATAGGTTTTTGAAGGTCCTTAGAAACTATTCACAACTATATTTGATCAAGTTATACATAGCCTTTGAAAACATCTCATGCATGTATCAGAGATAATGTGTTTTATAAAGATAGGCATTTTAAGCATATTATACATATCGAGGCACATAAGATAAATACGAGTATCAAAGCACCAATGGAGAGATCTTGTGCTTCAAAAGATACTTGCTAGAGCTAATCACAGATACATATGTGAGCTAACTACTCTAGCGTATTAATGAGTAAGCAATTCAGAGAAAATGCTTAAGAGAATATAAGCATACATCAACAAGCATGATATATGATTAGCTAAGCATGATAGGTATGCATCGATATGTATCAGAGCTTAAAAGAAACATATATGTATAAGAGCATATAAAAAATCTAAGCAGCAATAAACATGATATTTGAATAGATGATGATGAAATTGATCAAGAGAAAACAAAATTGTTCAAGAATAAAAGAGAAGACACTGTCAAAGTACTTAAAAAAATTTATAGTTCATGACTAAAAAAAATGCATGAGCAAAGTGATCTCTAAGCTGCCCTTCAGCATAAGCTTCCCCTAAATCCCATAGCACAAGATTTCCTTCATTTTCTTTCTCCTCTTTTTGGCATTATCAAAAAGGAGGTGTGCAGGGAACCGAGAACCACATCATCAACCTCGTTGTTTTAGCTCCTGAAGAATCTCTTGATTAGTCTGGAGGATCTACAATTGTAGTTCTTCATGATGTCTGAGTTGAGCACTGTGCTCTATGAGTATAGCTTCAAGTCAATCCTGTCTTGAAGCAATCTTTCTCAGATGCCTCATAATGATTTGATTGAGCTGAGAGCTTGTTGGAGACACAAGTGAGGATGAAGGAGGCACGTTGATGGGTGTTGATGGTGGAGTAGCTCTTAGAGAAGGCTCAAGAATGTTAAGGGTACAGTGTACACAGATTTAGGCAATTCAGCCTGAGTATCATCATGTGCATCAGTATGAGGAGGAGAGGATGGCATGTTAGCATCATGGGTAGTAGGAGTAGAAGCAAGCTCTGAGATATGAGCAACAATAGTTTTAGGCTCTTAAGCTAAGGCAGAAGTAGCAGCTTTTTAGCCAGAATGGCACCAACTTCCAATACTCTATCTTCCTTATCCACTATTAGAGAGATTCCAATGGAAGGAGGAGGTTGAAACACCATTAGGATCACAACAGATTCTTGCTCATGAGTCTCCTCAGTTGGCTTCTCGATAATTGGCGTCACAGATAGCTCTTTGTGAATTGACTTTAGATTGGAGAAGAGCTCATTGATAAGAAGTTCAGTTCATCTACTTATGCTTCCTCAGGCCAAGATTCTAATGCAATAGACTTGGACATTGATTCAATCAGTTGATTATTTGTCATGAAGTCATCATTTTTTCCTGGATAAGTCACTTTAGGCTCCATGATTGTTGTTTTTGTGGGAACAACGGCTGGCTTAGAGGTGAAGCTTGTTTTCAAAGCCATTGTATCTCTAGAAAGTGTAGCCGAGATAGGAAAATAGGCGTATCTGAACTGCTCGGTCATGGGCCTGGTTGATTATTCCTCAATTTTGATGATGGGTTTGGACAGAGTTGGTCCTCCTCTTCTTCGTGTCCTAGACCCTTGAATCCCTTTAGCTTGTTGCTTTTCTTTTACTTCTTCTATCGTAACTCATGATGCTAAAAACATATGATTGTGACAACAATATAAATCAACATAAGAATTCATAACATATAAACGACTACAACACATAAACATATCATAACTAAAGATCAAACTTTCATTCTTTCTTCAAAGCACATGATTCAAAAGGTTCCTCCATTGGATGAAGAACTACTTATACTCTACTTCTACCCCTTATTCTAATCCTACTCCTATTCCTACTTCAAACGAAGAACAAAAGTTTGAAATTTGAGAATGCCTAGCTCTACTTTTGTAACCAAAGGCTTAGAGAAAGAGAAGACAGAGCTCCAATGAGTATTGCAAGGAAAATGAGAGTATGAGCTTGGTATTTATATGCAAGGGGGTGGCGATTTTGAGCTTATGATTGGATGGCAATTATGTGAAAATTGATTATTAATGATGATGGTATTTGGGAGTTACATCTTTTAGCTTTTCTTTTAATTTTCTCTAGACTATTCTAAGCCATTTATGAGAAAACAAAATAGGTTAAAAGGGATAGAGAACTTGAGCAAAAGAAAGAGAATAGGTTTTAGTGGGTGTTTATGTTCATTTATGTAAGAGTTACAAATCATAACCATGTATTATATCCTAGCTTTATGACACGTGTAAAACCTCAACAAATAGGAATCATGTGCTATGTATAACTTGACTTAATGCATGTGAAAGGTCACTCATTTTGTTGCTTGTAATTGTATGTGATTAGACTAATACCTATCATTATGCATAAGTCATGCATCACTTTCACATTAATTCTACCATTTTTTTTTTCTATTTCATCAATTTCTTTTAGTCTATGCATGAAATTAAATAAATTATGCATACATGTAGACATATGGGTCGTGTAGTGTATGTTATAGGTTTGAGCCAATTTTGGTTCAATTTAGAAAGAAGATTGGACTTGAAGTACAAAAATGGGCATTTTGTGATTTCCGATGAAAATTGATTTTTTTTTCATTTTTGGTTCTTATCGTAGCCCAATATGACAAAACAAATTTCTTAGTTTCTCATCTCATAGGCTTGGCACCCTTAAGGTTGTGTTGGGCCTAACTCAACTTTCTTAAAGATCAAGTGGGACAAAGCCCAATAGAACACCTGTAATTAGGCTTTTAGGTTTCTTAGGCCCAATAGCTTTGGGCTTTTCTTTTAAGGAACATTCTTTTTTATCAAAAGGGTCATTTCATAATCCATAGGACATGTGCTTAAGTTGTTGAGCACTGCCCTAAAACTTACAAATCACACAACTTACTCAGCACAACTAGATAGTTTTTATTCTAACTTTATAATTTAGAAATTCATTTTGAAACATATAAAATATTGGGATGTTAAACAATAAGTGACTCCATGGCCAATTCCCTTAAGTTGGCATAGAATTTGGTAGCTTCTTTGACAAACAAAATAGAGGAGTTACAAAACCAATATCTGGCTTTCTCAATGGCTTTGAGAGTAAGTAACTTAAGTGTTCTATAAAGGAAAGCATACTTGTAACACCCTGATTTCTCTGTCTGAGCAAAAATGACCAGAATGCCCATGAGATCATTTTTCACCCGGAATTCGAGGATAGACCCGGCAGTCCTCGAAGGGTCAACTCAATGTTTGAAGGGGATTATATATGTCGTGTTTGATAATAGAGATGAAAATCTTATTTTTCGAACTTTCGGCTCAAAATGACCAAAATATCCTTATAGCGTTTTACGCAGGTATCAGTGTCGTTTGAGTCCGAAATTTCTCCCCAAGAGTTCGAAATGTTAATTATATGTGCTTGATGATGTTTGTTTAGATCCGAGTGGTCCCAGGCAATGTTCGTGCGAAATTTCTATTTTGCCCATGAAATGGTGTATTTCAGGCTTAACGGCATAATTAAACAAACCTAAGCAATATTAGAACCCAAGGTTTGCTTAGTTACACCTTAATCTTTTCTAAAAATCAAGATTGTTTGTCATGGAATCTTGAATAGTATTTTCTCTCTCCAATTCCTTAAATCAAGGAATTATGTTTGTACATGATCATATCATAAAATGAGTTTTAATTTTTCTAATGAGGCAAGACCACTCCTAATCATGTCTTGAAATCCTTTAATCACCCATTACCTCACCTAAACACTTACTTATAAACTCCTAATTAAAAGTTTAATCAAAGATACACCTAAACACATCACTAAACCACAATTAGATGACACAAATTCCTTCCCCATGGGTTGCAATGGCCGAAACCTCCTTCTCCCCACATTCATCACATGTTGAATTTTGTTACACACAAAGACCATACCTTGAGCCATACCTTGGACCATACCTCACCATACTTCAAACCATACCTAGCCATGCTTCCAACCATGCTTTGAATGACCATTTGAATGAGATATTTTCCTCCCCAAATGGCTTCAAGTCCATGGCCTCCTCCTCTATTCATCCACCATTTGTTTTGTTTTCCTATAAATACCATGCCTGGATGAACTTGGTTATACTTTAGATCATTTGCTAAGTGTAAGTTTCCAAGAGCATTTTTGTAACTCTCTCACTTTTTCTCAAGATTAAAAGAGTTCTCTTCATCTTCATCTTCTTCTTCTTGCTCACAAAGAACCTCCATTCTTGCAACCTCAAACCACCATACAACCACCATAAATCATCATCCAAACACCAAAGCTTCCTTGCTCAAACACAAGCTCACACAAAACACATTTCCTTCCTTTTTCTTTGTGCTTGGCCGAAACCATCATCATCACTTGGAGAGGAGTTTTTCTTCTCATCTTTTCACAAGGACAAGCTCTCTTTTCCTTCCAAAGAAAATACCACTTGGTAGGGGTTTTGTTTTCAAAAGCTTTTCCTTTTTATGTTGATGTCTTGATATGAAAAGTTTTAGTTTTCTCTTGGTTCAAACTCTTTTTCTCTCTTTATTTTTGATTATGAGACTTGATTTTTTTTAGGAAATCTTTAGCTTGATGATGAGGTTTCAAGATAATGATCTTATGATTTTCATTTGAAAAACCTCTAAAGCTTGAACTTGGTTTTGATTCTAACTCATTTTCGGTTTTCATTTTCCTCTCCTTAGTTATGGTTTCGTTTTCTCCTTTCCTTTTTCCTTTTTAGTTTCGATTCTCATTTCCTTTTTTTTTTACAAGCTTGATAAAATATGAGGTAGCTCACTAAAAGTCTTACTTAAGAATATATATCACTTGTTTTTCAAAAAGCTCAAAGCTTACCCTTGTCAACCTTACAGTTGGTCGGCACGTTCTAGAGTTTACTTTAGATAGGAGCTCTTGGGCATAAAATAAAGAATATAGTGTAGTTATCTTTATACTTTGTTTCAAGGAAATGTTGTTATCTATTTTGATCTCTTAGTCCATTTCCTTGAGCTTGATGATGATGTTCAAACCATGAGGTTTCTTTGAAACCTTGGTACAAAGAACTCTAAAGCTCACTTTGTCTTGCTAGATAAGTGTTGGGTCGAGGTTATTATTGTTCCTTTAAAGTCTTGTATGAGCTCTAGTTAAGATAAAATGAACTTGCACTCATGTTTATTTTTATGTCATCACTAAAATCTCAAGAATAAAGAAATGAACTTGCATTCTCATGTTTATATTTCAAATCGTCACTTAAACCTTAAAGATAATAATAAGTTTACATCTCATATTTATTTTTATGCTCTCACTTTATTTTATAATAAAGAGTAAAACAAAGTGCATTGCATGTTTAAGATTTTCTCATCACCTAAAGATCTTAGAGCTCAAAGACTTGCCCTCTTTATCTCAAGAGAAGTTTGGAAAATGGAAGTGTTTTATGAAAGCTATTTTCAGCCATGTGATGGTGGTGGACTTAGTATAAGTTTTATCTAGTCACAAGGGCCAATAAACTATGTCTTAAGATTTTCTTAAGTATGGAAAGGCTTAAAGAATACTTTAAGCATGATTTTATGATTTAAATCTCACTTGAGAATATTTTGAGATAGCTATTGCCCTTACTTATATTTTTATTATTTTAATGAAATAGATTAGTTTCTAAAAGAGTTTTGAGGTTCTAAAATGATTCCAAGAGAAAACTAGTAACTTATATGCACTTGAAATGTGATTTTATGAAGTATATGTTTCGGCCATTGCCCTGGACTAATGGCCACTGTATGATGCTGTTTTAAATAGTTAGAATGTGTAAAAAATCATGTTTGAGTGAAGGAAAAATTATTTGGTGACTGTTAGGACCATCTAGTAAGTGGAAAGGACGTAAAATATGAGTTTTGGATCCCTTAGAAACTAAGATTTTAGACTCTGTTTCAGCATGATTAAACATAGCAAAAATGGTTTATAATTAGTATATATGTGTAGGAATCTCTCATAATTGGCTTAGGAATTGATTATAGCATCTTAGGCGAAGATGGAACTTAGAAAGGGTTAATGTTGTGACTCCTAAACACTCATAATTGTGAAATATAGATTCTCCATTATGCTGTTGGAGTTTATCATAATCATGATAATTAGCAAGAATTGTTGGTAATGATCCCCTACGTGCATAAAAGGTTAAAAACGGATACTAGATTGATCAAATTTTAAGCTTAAGACCTGAAAAGATTAAAGGTGTGAGACGCCATAGAATAATGAAATAGTGATTTTATTAATTCAAGTTATGGTATGTTGATGCATGTGCTATGATGGATATGTTTATATGACTTTAGTGATTTACTCTGATTATGGAATTAAATGAGAAAGTACATGCTCTATGAGTTTATGTGGCATAAAGCAAATTTGAGGAAATTCGGTGTACAACTGTTATGCTACCGAATTTCCGTCAAATTCGAAGACTTAAGAAAGTTTTTGAAAATTTCATGAGATTTTGAATGTGACATTGTACTGAGATGCACTTCTCCCACTCTGGTTAGAAGAAGGCAAATCTGTGAGGGTATTGACATTGAGCTTACCAAAGCGGACAATTTGCTATGCACTGGGTGGCAGTAGATGCGTTTCAATAAGGAGATGATCCTAACTTGCACTTTGGAAGTCAAGATATGTTTACACTTATCTCAGAATAAGCTGAAACTAGTGATGTGTTACCTCCTCTATTACCCATGTGAAATCTAGTGACGACTAGTTAGGATTGAGCACATTCCTAGGCGATAGGTGAGATGGAGTTTGGTGACCAAGATAAAATTACTGGGCCGGTGTGTTGGTTGGATTTTAGTGACCAGGATAAGAGGGTGGTCTTTAAGAAAAATAACTTAAGAGTTTAAATAAGAGAAAGAGTTTAACATGAAAAGTCATATGCCACTTATATGTTGATGTTGCTTGATGATGTGTGTTATTGATTGCTTGCATAAAGTATTATCATGCATTCATGCTTTGCTATGTTGCATACACGACATTAAGATTCATTCTAAAATGAACAAACCTTAGATAATTATGTTTAAAACCTAATAATGAACTTTATACATGATCACCTTTTTACAATAAACCCAAGGTTCTTGAGGACGTTGATGATCTCACTTGTATAGGAGGTTACCCTATTGAGATTGTTTAGTAAGATTCTCACTCCCTATCTCTTTCTTTCCGTCACGTCTTCAAATCTAGATGGCGACCTTCGTTCTGTTCATTGACACCCCCACATGGGAGGTTCATTATGACCCTGAGCTTCGATCATACTATTTTGAGGGGCACTGTGCCGTTAGAGTCTTCATGTTCATGGGATGCTCGTTTGCACATCCTATCCATAGCTACTGTTTCTCTCCGACATCCCCGTATGGCGATGATATGGTTTTCAAACGTGCACGTATGCACAACGAGAGGATCCTCTGCACGCACACCATCACGTTCGCCATTCGTGACCTTTCGGATTATGTCCCTCGCTCGAGGTTATCGAAGACCGATCCATCGGAGGACCCGACTACCCACATGTACTCCAAGAGTTCTAGCCCCACTCCTTCGTTCATACCGGAGGATAATGAGGAGACCGTCACGCAGCTGAGGTTGGCACAGAGACCGGCCATGCATCCCTAGTATGGAGCTCATGTTCAGCCTCATGGCGTGCCCACTCATACCGAGCTTCGTCCGTGGATTGGCTTCATCCCACCTTTTCTGGGCTAGCAGTAGTAGAGGTTTTGTGGAGGGTTTTAGTGCATACACCACTTCTAGCTTAGGATGACCTTCTTTTGTTATAGAGGTTATCTATTTCTAGGTGCACTAGGTGGGCATGTTTTCCGATGTATTTGCATTATCTTGTTGTACTAAACCTAACTCACCTTTCTATATATATATATATAAAACTATGTTGTGCTGATGGTTGTTCATTCTATGGAGCCTATTTGATGTTTCTGTTGCATGATTTTCTGTTTACGTTATTTGTGTTCAAATGCCCGATTTATGTTAACGCACGCAACTCATGTTTTGTTTTATGTTTCAAAAAAACAATTTACCCTATTTTCCGCTAAGTATTTTGATTGAAAGATGAAACAAAAGAGTAATGACTAAAAATTAACTGTAATACGTCCTAGGTGTGTTAAGTTAAATATTAGGATGTTACAATACTTCAATAAATTTTACACTAGTAGTATTTGGGCCAATGATATGCAATTTGTGAAAATTGGTTCTGACAAGTGTACTGAGTCTTGAGTAATAAGAGTGAATGGTCTATCATCCCACAAGAATTAAAATGTCAAGTACCCATTCAACTAACCCTTTACTATTCAATAAAAATCGTAATCGCAATACAAAAATGCTTTGAAGTATAAATAAAAATAAAAACTAATCAAATTAAAATAGAACATGGAACAATGGAGATGAAGACATATATGTTAGGGGTATAGTTAATCAAAGTATTTTGGCTTTGCATTACCTAAATATTATCTTCCCTTCCTAATAATATTATTCCCGATTGAATTTCTTATTACTAATAATTATAGCACAATCTCTCAATACTACAAACTTTTTAAGATAAACTAGATAGTCAATTCCTTACGCTATTTTAAATCTATTTTAAGGATAAAGAATAAGAATTCCTAAAAGATCGCATGAAAAAGGGCTTCCATTCTCAGTTGCTTTAAACTATGTTAGATTCAAGTTTGACTTATTTTATAAAATGAAATCCCTTTCAACATTATAACACCATATACCAATCAATGAGATCATGCTAAGATATCATTAAGAATACTAGAAACTAAGAAATATATTGAAAGAAAATTCAATAACAAAAAATACGATGCAAAACTAGACCCTAATAATCCATCTCCCTAACATCTAAGAGAATTTAGAAAGACATGGTTGGAAAAAAGAAAGCTATACTCAAAATAATGGCTGTGGAGTCTCGCCAAAAGGGTCTTGAGTCCTAACCCTCGTGGTACAAAAGTATATCAAAAGACTAATCCTCAATACACTGAAACAGAAAAATAAAATAAAAAGAAACTTAAAATCAAATTCTTTCTAAATTTCTAGCATTGAGGCACTAAGCGTGATGCTACAACATTGGGCTTTTAGAAACAAATCAATCACACTTTGTGAGCATAACATCAATGCCAATGTTATAGCATAAGTTGTAGCACTACAATGCTAGCCTTATTGAAAATGCAAAGACGCTAGTGTTGGAGCACCAACTCTAGATTATCAAATCTTCAATTTAAAACTAAATCTCCATTAAAGCATCCACAAATAAGGTTCAAATCAATTCCAAATACTTATTAAATCTCCAATTGTTGATAGAATATATTATTCCATAAATTCAATAAGGATAATTGCCAATAACTTTCAAAGAAATCAACATCTCAGTAGATATATCAAACAAGATCAATAATTTGGTAAAATTAGAAGTGATTAGAATGAAATAACTTGGTAAAATTAGTTGATTTCCAAAGTTATCACAACCCCACACATGAATTTTTGCTTGTTCTCAAGTAAAATAACAGAAAATAATATCAAAGAATGATTAGCCCCATAACCACCAATCACCACACAGGAATTTTCAATTTAGGCATAGTGTAATGCCCCGGTTTCTCTACTTAGCAAAAATGACCAAAATACCCCTACAGTATTTGTGTGTGAAAATCAAGGCCGGCCAACCCCGGCCACCCTCAAAAGGATATTTTAATATTATGAGTAGATTACATGAGGGTTAGATAGCAATCAGTGCAAAAAAATGGCGATCTGCGATTTTTCCTGTGTAAAAATGACCAAAATACCCCTAAGGTCATTTTTGCTCGGAATTCGAGGAGGGCTGACTCGGGCCATCCTCAAGGGGTTAGTTTAATGTTTGAAGGGGATTAGATGCATTATAAACAATAACAGGAGTGAAAATCTCACTATTTGGACTTTCGGCACAAAATGACTAAAATACCCCTACGGTGTTTTTACACAAGATTAAGTGCCAATTGAGCCTAGAAAGATTTCCCGGGAGTTTGAAATGTTGGTTTTATGTGATGCATGATATCTGGATGGGTTTGGGGTGGTGTTGAAGAGTTTTGATGTAAAATGACCATTCTACCCCTAGATTAATACATAATGAGCTTAATTAAATGATCATGGAAACCTAAGCAATATTAGGCTCTAACTAAAGAAAATTTAATTTTAATTATTAATCTTGAGTCAAAATAATTAATTAGGGTTAACTAGAGCCTAAGACATTATGTCATATCATGCCCAAATAGTAATTTCTCTCTCATGTTCCTTAAAATTAGGAAACATGTTGGAGTTTGAATTTCAAATTAAACAAGGTTAATTCAAACTAAGTATGTATGACAACTTCTAATCATGTCTTGAAATTCCTAAACTCATGGTTACAACTCCTAACACTTAATTACCAACTCCTAAACCTTTTTCTAATCAAACTTACCTATAATTCATACCCTAACCCACATGGAAAAAAATTGAAACTCCCCCCAAAATAGCCACAAGAGGCCGCGGCCTCCCTCCCTCACTCTCCCCTCACATTTTAATTTTTCGCAACCCAAAATACTTTCACACACTTTCATTTTTGCCACTAGCTTTTTTGTTGAAAACCTAGTGACCAAAAAAGCTCTTATATTCTCTCATCTTGTGTTCTTCCTTCTTTTCCACTCTTAAGGAAGAATCGCCACTCTCCACTTCCTCTAAACCCCAAACCACCACACTACCACCCCAATCCACCTCCAAGATACACAACCTTTCCATTCCAAGAGACAAAATCTAAAGAAAAACTCCCCACCCTCTCCACCTTGTCTTGGCCGAAACTTTGAAGTCCTCAACAGAAAATTCATTCTAACTCACAAAGACCAAGTTTGCTTCTTTCCATCAAGACAACATCTTTGGTAGGGTTTTGTTTGAAGTTTCTTTCTCTTTTTCTTGTTTATATTTTTGGTTTTGGCCTTGTTCAAGCAAACAAAGTTTTCCTTCTTTATGTTCTCATTTTCGGTTTGATGATGATGGTGGGGTTCATGTCTTGGCTCTTTTGCATGCTTTGGTTTGATGTTGAGTTTTTATTTTCCTTGCTCCATTTTCAGACTCAATATTGGATGCATGAACAAGTTTTCTTTGTTTTCTTTTCTTTATTTTTTAGTTTGGATTTTCCTTTCTTGCTCTATGTTTTCAGTTTTGATCCTCTTTTTTTTCTTATGTTTTCGATTTTGTTTGTAAATAAAGTGTTGGAACCATGGCTTGATAATGAGAGCCCTTGATGGTGATTTTGACATCACTATGTTTATTGCCTCTAAAGCCAAAGGCTTGGTTCCTTAGTTTCTTTTCATTTCAATTTTGACATCATTTTCCCCCTTAGATTTCTAGTTTAGTGGTTAGTAAAAGTTTAGAACCATGGTTTGATGATGATGGATCTTGAATGGTGGTTGTGAAAACCACCATGTCTTGGACCTCTAGAGCTTAAGGTTCGGTTTTGGTCTCAAGGAAATATAAAGACTAAATGCTTATTAGTTTCTTGGATGTTTTTCTTTTGAACTTGATGATGAATCTAAAGAGTGTGGTTCTTAGGACCAAAATGATTTGAGACTCTAAAGTTCATGATATTTTGTTTAAGATTGATTGGGGTTAAGAGTTGTATTCTTTAAAGTCTTAAACGAGCTCTAGCAAGATGTAAAAATAAACTTGCATTCCTATTTATATTTCAAGTCTTTGCATCTCATGTTTAAGTTTCAATGCCTTGCATATCATGTTTATTTTCAAGTCATCACCATAAATCTTGAAGATGAAATAAATGGACTTGCATTTTCATGTTTAAATTCAAGTCTTGCATTTTATGTTTATTTTTCAAGTTATACCTAATCTTAAAGACTTAAAAATGAACTTGCATCTTATGTTTATTTTCAAGTCTTGCACATCATATTTATATTTCCAAGCCATCATTTTCTAATAATAAAGATTAAGAATGAAGTTGCATAGCATGTTTATGATTTTGTCATCACTTAAATTTCTAGAGCTCAAAGACTTGCCCTTGTATCTTAAATGGAAATTGTGCTCATGGCTATTTTCCTTGCCAGCAAATTTGGCCATCACCTTATGATGGGCCTAAAAATGAATTTTTGTTTTGCTCTAAGGTTCAAACTTGTGTCTTGTAATTTTTACAAGAACTAGAAGCTCTTAGGATGATAATTAAAAATATGATTTTTTATGGATAAAATTTTATTAATGGAACTTTTATTTTTGCCACTGCCCTAAGAGCCATTCTTTATAATTTCAAAGGGATAAATTAGTTTTCAAGGTGTTTCCTAAGTCTTAAGTTAATTCCAAGACAAACTAACAACTAGCAAGTAGTAAAAATGTGATTTATGCGCCTCTAGAACTCAAACTTTTCAACCACTGTCTTGGCATTTTCCTTGCTGTTTGGTGCTAGTTGGAAGGGTAAAGTAGTGTAAAATTTGGTTTAAATGTTGTAAAAATTGTTTTTGGTATAAACTAGTAACAAGAACGGGTAAAAGATACAATTCTCGGACGTTCCTAGGAAATGAAATTTTGCTATTGCCTTACTAATTTAATTTCTATAAAATGTTGTGTAGAATGTTTTAAATGCATATAAATCACTAGTAGTTGATGCGAGAATCAATTCCTTTGTTTTGGGAAACCTAGAAACTAGGAAGAACCGAAAAATGAGATTTTCAAACTTCTAAAACTTGAGATTTTATAACTAATGCTTTGGTAACATTATTTTGGCAAAAATTATATTTGAAACTGAATTTAAGTGTGAAAAATTCCATTAGTGGTGCTAAGAATTAATTTTAGCATCTTAGGAAAAATTGGTAATTAAAAAGGGTTAAAAACGCGATTTCTAGAACCCTGAAACAGCTTATTTTAAAACGCTGCCCAAACTGTCCAGCAATGTTTGAAAATGCTTATAAGGTTTAAAGTTAGTGGAAATCAGTGAGGTGGGTCCCTTAGATGCTTAAAGGAATAGCTTCAATAATTAGGTAAAGTCAGATTGTGGTTTTAACCTATGTAGGACTATGGCGCCATTACGATAATTTGGGGATGTTTTCATAACAAGTGTCCGATGATGATCTTTAATATCTTGCCTATGTGTGTATATATTATGTTGATGAGCCCGGTCCTTGATTCCAGCATACTAGGTATGAGCATGTTTACCTTTCGGTAGAAATGATGATGATATGTGCTGATGGATGTATGAAAGTAAGAGATGATTATGTGATTTATTATGGCATGCTATGATTATGATTGAGCTATTGAGATGCATGATTGATGTGTTTGTTGATAGGTAGCAAATTTGGGGAAACTCCGTTTTCAGTCATTATGCTACCAGATTTCCGCCAAATTTGTGAACTTAGAGAAATTCATGAGAATTATGTGTATGAAATGCTATGTGATAAGTCATGATGATATTTAAAAATGTTATGCCCATGCATGCCTCTCTAATTAATATGTTAAGATAAAACATAAAACATATGGAAATGATTCTCTAGACTCTAGGAATTAATGGTTATGAGAGGTGATCCAAAAAGGACCCTTTGGACCCCAAGAATTAATGGTTATGAAAGATGTTCCTATGCCCCTTACCCCACACTCTAAGAGTCAGGGAACTCCTTATCATAGGATAAGTATAGACTAGTGACAACTAGTTGGGTATCAACTCATAACCTAGAACTCTCAAAAGAGGAGAGTATTAGGGTAGTCCCATAGAGGAAAAGCATAATGAATTCAAGTCACCTAAGGAAATGAGTAAGGAAAGATTTCATGTGAAATGATCATGTATGTCATGCTGTATTCATTTAGCATTAATCTCATATTGTATTGCATATGGTATTATCACGCATTCATGATTAAGTATGATGCATCCATGACATCAAGACTCATAACTAAAGGAAATGAACCTTGGATAATGGAATTTAGAATGTAATAAATGAACTATGTATACATGCTCACCATTTTCATAATGAAACCCACTACAAGAAAAATGCTCAAAGGCAACGTTTCAAAAGCGTTGCCTAAACACAGAAAAAACATTGCCTTTTCTCAACAGCAACACTTTCCCAACAAGGGCAACGTTTTTCGGGGGCTTGCTTATACTGGCGTTACCTTTTCTCTAAGGCAACGGTTGACAGAGCAAAGGCAACGGTCCAAAAAAAAAAAGCGTTGCCTTTGTTGAATCAAACACAACGTTTTTGTTGCCAATCAAAGGCAACGCTTTATAAACGTTGCCTTTTCTCTGGTTAAAGGCAACAGTTTTGCCACCTTTCATGCGTTGCAATTTGTTCTAACTTAAGGCAACGTTTTTCTCTAGTTGAAGGCAACTTATAAAAAGTGTTGCCTTTTCTCTAATTAAAGGCAACAATTTTTCTCTCTTCAATTGGAAATCAACAACAATGACCCTCTTCTCTCACTATAAAACTTTGTGGAAAATTGCTCAAAGGTGATTTACCTGAAAAGTCAGTTTAGAGGGAGCATGTATTCCATGTCTTTATCATCTATTTTTACCATTTTCTCTGCTAGTCTCAGAAACTCCCTAGTTCACATGCACAAGGTTGTCTTAATCTAAACACTACTACCACCAAAAGTTTATTATAACTTGCATATAAATGTATAAGAATACAAATTTGACTTGTGCTAGAAAGGTCCAAAATACAAGCATAATAGAATAACAACTCCAGCATTTGAATCCTTAATAATAGGGTCTAGATGTTAAAGTTAGCAATTGAATCTTACTGCCACTAATTAATTACTTTTGAATACACAAACATGATACAATTATGTTCTAAACTAAACTATCCTTTGCTTGAAATTTAGTCTCTCTAGGAGTATGAAGACAAAGCCACTCAGTTGTTTTCTTTTTCTGGTTTTCCTGGGATTGATTCCTGCATAAGAAAGGGGAATTGGACTTAGTATTCACCAAAGGTTCTCAAGATTTTATCTTAGGTGCCTCATTCCCATTGCAACATGCAAACACTAATAAAATTGGACTCGCTGAAATGGAAAAAAGCAAGTCACCCATGAAACCAAAAGTTAAAAAAAAAAAATGAAATGAAAGAATATGCACATAAAGGGGATAGATTGGAGATATGCTTGAATCATATCTACTTCAGAAAAATAAAATGTAAGCAAACTTTATTAGGACAACCACATAACAATAGAGAGAGTCATTTAAACATTTCATGCCACATCACTGGCAACAAATAAAAGCTTAACCGAGATAACAGGCCATTTAAACATCTCATGCCGCATCACTAGCAACAAATAAAAGCTTAACCGAGATAACAGGCTATTTAAACATCTCATGCCGCATGACTTGGAATAAGAACAGCTAAATGATATCAAAAGTAATGGGCCAAGCAAGAGCAAGGTCAGACCAGAAAGGACAACAAAAGCAAGACTACAAGAATGTCCAAACTAAACCTCAAAAGTAATTCAGCCAAGTAAATCACAACCCTTTTCATATTTTCATTATAACAAGCAAGCAAAGATAATTTTCATTCCAAAATTTCGATATTCCCACATTATATCCTCTTAACCAAGCAGACCCCAAGTGTCATTCAGTTGAATATAAGTCGCATAATGATCTATCAACAATAGATTAATTAATGTTTATTACCATTTTTCATAGTAATGCACCAACTTGCCCCAGTAAAAAGGAATTTGGCAACATGCCACTTTTACACATAATCACACAAATGTTAAGAATAATCCTAATTCACTATTTTGCATCAGGACAATGATTGAGCTTGCTTATTTTGTGTGTTTCTTGAGTGGAAATAGACAAAAATGGAAAGTCTTGGAGTCCTCATCACATTCAATGTATTGACAACTTAAAAATATTAATTTTTCAATTAAAACTATTTTATTCCTTATAAAGTGCCTTTAGGATACTTATTTAGAAAAACCTTTAAAAAAGAAAAACAACACTATATCTTTAGTTTTATGCATAATACAATGATTGTTCTGCACAAGAACTAATATTCTTGCATACACAAAAAGAACCAATCTAAAAGAATATTGGGAGTCAGAGTGATAATCAAATGGTGGTAGATTGAAATCAATGATAACTAATCAAGCACAAATTATTAGAAACCCAAGGAAGCAAGAAGGATAAACTATTCATCGACCAACCCTAAATGAGACTTAAGAAGCATTTATGGCAATGCCATAAAGATATTCCCATACCTTGAAAAACTTGAAAACCCCAATAACCAGCCTTCAAATTTATACTTATCACAAGTATCTTGGTTCCTAGAAAAAATAAACAAGAAATCGAAAATAATGTTCACATGTCATGTTTACTTGAAATAATTAAAACAAGTTGTATCTACAAGTCACAATATCAACTCATTAAAAAATGCCGATCACCAGCACACTTTCAAGTTAGTGGTCATTGAGCAAAGAAGGATCAAGCTTTGAATATGTCATATACTTGAAACGTAATAATATCCATACTAAACAAATTTGGATTTTGCATGATAGAAATTTTGTCAAATACAAAGAATGACTAGAAGCAAACAAAACAAAATATTTCTGCACAACCATTGATGGTCAGAAACAACCCTTACTTTTTAAGAATTATAGTAACCTATCACTATGTCTATCAATATGCATTAAATCTCAAGAGCTTTGTTAACACTGCCAACACAATTCTTAAATTAAATACCAACCGAGTTTATAACAAATATACATAATTCCCCCAACAATATTATTTCCAAACAACGGAAGAAGCCAAAAACCTTCCCTGACTTCTCCATTCTTCAGAGACATGAGCAATAAACTGAATGATCATTTAAAGACAATAAAAAGATAGAGGAAATATAGGTTCCAAGAAAAGATCATTAGCATCTACCCTAAATACATTATTGTACACTAGCCACAATATGAAAAGAAGTGGAAAGAAAAAATATAGCTTAGGAAGCAGGACAGCATCATAAGTAGCCTAAAATCAAATTTACATAATCTAAAATACAAGCATGTACAATTAAACATGACGATGTTCGACAAACTAAACCTCAAAAGTAATTCTAATTGGTTTATGTTAAGATTTTTCAGATGAAACTATAGCCTAGTACCTGTTTAGTAAAAGGTGTCCATAAAAGGCTGTGTGAATTTAAAGGACATTGCCAGCATGGTGAGATCTTGAAAATTTACAGTAGACAATTATTCCTTTTATTAGCAAATATGTTGCTGCTTCTCGGCTATAATTTGTGCTAATTGATCATTTATACTATTAGAAATACCACCATCAGACCCTCCCTTTAACTTTCAATAACCAACAATAATGAGAACTTTGCCATAATTTAACTTCCTACAAGTATTAAATATTTAACAGCTAAAAATGTTGGTAACTAGAGAGTACCTTCACTATAAAGTACCAAGGTTGCCATAAGAAAAACAGTAAACAAAAACAAAACTGAGTTATAATTAAAAGACTAGTAGTAAATTTTAAGCTAATTCAATCATATCTAAGGTCCACATAACAAAGGCACATAACACCCAACTGATAGGGACTCTATTTGTTGACAAAACTTCAAACAAGCATAACTTTTTATTCGAGTATCAGAATAACTATTAATGCATATAAACGGAAAGCCCCAGACAAGAGCATCACCATGGCAACGGTGGAGTCGGTTGGCGGTGCTTTTGGGCTCAAAAAAAGCTATTTAAAGGTGTTTTGACTACTTTTAAAAAAATTTCATGATTTTTAGCCTTAACTATTCACACTTCTTACATTCTTTATCATCTATATTCTATAGGATAAAAATTTGCTAAAATTTCACAAGTTGAACTACAACAACAATAACAACAATGAGAGAAAGACAGAGGAGAAAAAGCACAGTGAGAAAACACTGATCCACTACTCAGCTCCATTATTGCAGTTTGCAATCAAATAATAATGCATTTCAAATTTTCCAGATGCATAATGAGAGAAGAAAGTTGCATACTTGAGTGACCAACACCAGTTGTGGAACCAAGAACATTGCAATGTATGGAGAAGGCTTGCGCAGTATACAAGCATAGCTGCCAAGAACACTATGATGTTCTCATCAATAGCTTTCTCCAAAGCTTCAAGCTGGTAGTTGCGAAAAAGAATAAGAAAATCAACCCAACACTAAAATTAAAAACATGATGCTATTACCAAAAACAGAAACACTCCCCAAGAACACATACACTTAACAAGAACAATTCTTGAACTCAAAAAAAATAAAAATAAAAAGCACACGCACACACACACACACACACACACACACACACACACACACACACACACACGCAAAGAAACTCACCTTCTAGCAAATGGAAGTGAGTTAGGAAAAGCCCGTAGTGTAGCTGGCTACCAGCATCGATACCCATTGTGACTGCTTCCATTTTTTTCTTTCTAGATTTGGAGAGAAAAAAAAGGCAAAAAATAAAAAATCAAGAACAACCCATCAAAGCAAATGTGTCAAAAATGGCAAAAGGCATAAAGAAGAGAAGATAAATGGAGCTCAGAGAGACAAAATGAGGAATATGGTTCATAGTGAAACTGAAAAAGACACAAAGTCAGAGCTTTTTCATTCATTCAAAAACTTTAACAGGGAAAGATAAGCAACTTTAACTATTGGTTGGCCAAGGGGGACTTTCACTGTGGCTGAGGCGCGGGCAAAGGTCTAGCTGTGACTAGTTGCTAACATGGATGACGCTGCGACAGTGACGGGTCTCACTGCAATGGCGATGGGAATGAGGCGACGGTGATGAACGAATGGCGAAACAACGATGTGGTTGAGGGTGGAAGATGGCCGAGGAATAGAAAGTGTGCTTGAGGGTGGGTTTCCATTGATCTGTCAATTTGCGTGAGCGGAAGAGAAAGTGCTGGGCTGGGGCTAAGGCTGGGGGAGGGATTGAGGGAGTGATATGGGTTCAAAAGGGGAGGACAGTGGGAAAAAGAAAATTTAGTGGGAAAACACACTCAGAGTAGCACCAAGTAGTTTAGGCAACGATTTAATTGCAGTGTCTATTAGAAATTAAAAGGCAACGTTTTAAAAACATTAGCAATTGATTAAAAAACCCTTATCTATTTGTACAAGATAAAGCAACGGTTTTAACATGTTGTCTTTTTCTTTTAAGACCACGCTTTTTAAGCGTTGCCTTAAAATCCGTTGCCAAAGGTTTGTACTTAGAAAAGCATTGCCTATACTGACCAAATGCAATGGTTTTGAAATGTTACCTTTAAAAAGTGTTGCCTTAGGCCTAAAATGTTGTAGTGGTTCCTGAGGATGTAGATGTAGATGATGACATGTATTAGAAGGAAAATACCCTACTAAAATTCTTGTTTAAGTTTCTCATCCCCTCTTTCTTTCTTTTCTTCGTCACGTCTTTAGAGGTTGATGGCGACATTTGTGATTTACGTTAACGCTCCAACCTGGGAGTTTCACTTTGACCCTGCGCACCAGTCCTACCACTTTATGGGTTGATGTTCAGTTCTCCTTTTTGTGTTCATGGAGCACCCGTTCTCACACCCTATTACTAGCTTCAGATTTTCTCTCGTTACTCCGTTCGTCGAGGATATAATTTTTTAGCATGCTCACCCACGCAGAGAGCAGATTCGCCATACCCAGACCTTTGCTTAATCCATTCGAACTTACCTCGAGTACATTCCCCGTTCACCACCCTGCTCGACTGAGCCTGAGACAGACCCATCTGAGGAGTCATCATCCTAGCACTCTTCCAGAGGTTCTGCCCCTACTATTCCCATGGAGATCAGAGGAGACTATGACGGAGAGGCCATGGTCAAAGGGCTAGTGAGAGGAGTTACTCGCCCCCGTCGAGGAGCCCACGTGCATCCTACCTTGCGTGTTAACATGCCCGAGGAGCTAGTGCGTTTCATTGGTTACATCCTTCCCTCTTAATAGAGGCATCCCCAGCAGCTGATGATGGACCTCGTGGGAGTGCTTGAGCATATGCGATGGATAGCCTTTTTTTGCTTCTATATTTTGATGTTATCTTACATAGGCGCACCTTGGTAGGCTTAGGAGAGGAGAGAGGTCTCTAGTTAGTTACCTTCTGCTTTATTATTTTATTTACCGACTTTGGACTATTGTATTACCCCCAAACCATTACCGGTGGGAAGGATATTATGTACAATGTTTATCTATTGGGTGTGATAACTTTGATATTATATAACTCCGTGGTTATTATTCATATTCTTGCTATTATGGTTCTTGAACATAGTGTTTGTATATGATATGTTTATTATTCACTTGCATGGGGAGTAGGACGATGACCTTTATTATTATATGCCAGGCTCACGTTTTTATCTTTAAGTTCAAAAAAAAATTTTACCCATACTTTTGCTAAGTTATTTTTCAAATGTAAATACAAGAACTGGAACAAAAGAGTAATAACTAATAATTAACTGAAATACGTCCTAGGCATATTAGGTTGAATTATTAGGGTGTTACAGATAGTATGAAAAAGCAATTGATACATAGATGTCAAACTCAACACTAACTTGCTAAATCAAACAATTTTCCAATCCTCGTAAATTACTCTGAAGCTCCAATCAAATTAAACAAAAATAGGGAGGCTCCAAACAATTTCATAAATGGACATCTAATTAATTAATAATTTATAACACAAATTTAAATAAACTAGCCAATTGGGTAAAAAAAGGATTTACAGAGCATAATTTTTAGCACAATTAATTTCTAGTTTACTACATATGTGCATGCTAAGAATGGCTTTTATCCTAGATGTTTAGCACCGCAAGGAGGATACTTCCAAGCACGCCATGGCTTGATTAAATGCTCACTAACGTGACATCTTATCTTTCAACTTGGTCAACCATCCCCAGCTTCTAGAAGAAAAAGTTCATAATTCTTATTCAGAAAGCAAAAAGTAGTTTAGAAAAATGAACTAAAAAAACTCTATTAAACAACCATCTTTGCAACTGTAAAAATGGCTCTAACACACCGAGCTACTCTTTTAGACTGCATTTCCAAGACACAAAGAGAAGATCAAAAGGTGTCATTAGGAAAATAGATTAAGAGTAATGGTAATTTATGGGAGATCAAGTATAAAAGGAGATGATGTGCTTACATCATAAGACTTTTGGGGTCAAGACTTTGTGATGAAATGCTAAAGAAATTTTTCCTTCATCTTCTGTAAAGATTATTACAGCTTGTAATAAGTTTCATCCCTATATAAATCTTCTTTCTAAGTTCTTATTAAACAATATTTTTTTTCCTAGGAAGGATAATTAGAAAGAAGTCACCTAAGTTTTCTTCTCTTACACTGTTTCATCTAGAGAAAACTTAAGTGTTTGATTGTTGAAGTGAACCAACCCACAAAAATTATTGTACCCTAATCCAGTAATGATAATTGTGAGGTAACTTAAAGAAGCTAGACAAAGACTACTTGGGAGTAACGGTTGAGTGAGCTACTATTCAAGTGAGATAGCTTGAGAAGGTTATAGAAGGATTATCTAACTTTCTCAGGGTTGAGAAAGGGTTGATTAGTGGAACTCAATAGTTGTAGAGAACTCAATGGCTTGTTCATGAAACTCTTGGATTGTCTGGGGTTTGTGGATGGTCGAGCTTAGATTAGTGAAGTTTGATCGCAGGGATTGAGGTTTGGGATTTGCATTGCTACCGCACTGAACCAGGTAACAAAATCTCTCAAGGACTTGATGGAGCCTTGTCTAATTTACCATAGTAAGTCCAAGTTCTTTATAGAGATCTTGGATAATGAGCATGTGTTAACAAACGAACCATCGAGTCCCTTAAAATGGTAGGGAAAGTTCTGCAAAGTATCAGGTTAGTTGCCCCTCTAACAAGTATCATGGACTTGAACATGATGATGAAGGTTTGATGATTGCCCATCCTATCATAGGGTTGAAGTGAGGTGGGGAGCTTGAGATTAGTGGCAAGTTTTTGGCCATGAACTCATCGATGAATGACCAACAGTGGGTCGTAACAGGTCAACCATTGTATGTCGTGGTTTTAAAGTGGGTGGCTTTGTTGTCGTCATGCCAGCGATCGGCATGCTTCATGTCTTTGTCCTCTTCTTAGGGTAAGGCTTTTCTAGGTTACCCTCACAAACTTGATCTTTTGTTCTCACCACAATCTTTATGATTCTCGGCCATGATTTGGTTGTTCTACTCCTTTAACAGTCGGATGGCTATTAGGAGCTCATCTGGGAAGGAGTTAATGATTGTCATCATGGTGGTTCTCATTATGAGGTTGGTGATTGTTGGTAGCATTGGCCATGGTGGTGTTTGCTTGTGGGAAAGGCTTTTTTATCAACCCCATGGTTGGTGCTAATATTCTTACCTAGAAACCGACAAGAAGGCATGCTCATCCAAATCATCCGTGCGAGTAGAGGTGGGGCTATTTGCAATGACACTTTGATGCCTAAGTCAACAAGGATTTAGACAATGAGTGATACAGGTGGAGATTATCTGTTAGATCAAACTTGGGGCTTAGAGCCTTTTTTATATAATGAGGTAACCCGTGGATAAATTTGGAAACGATCTTTCATGTGTTTCCTTGAATAAAAAGATTCTCATAGGATTTAGGAAATAATGAATATGCTCTCTATCATTGGAAAATATATTCCTAATTTGTGCTGTTGCTAGAGTGTAGAGAATCTAGTCTTATTTGTGCCTAATCATGATGGGATCTAGACCAAATCAATAGAAGGTCTTCTGAGGAGGATGCGTGTTGACTCATGGCCCCTGTACCTTGACTTATATTTCTAATCCAGTACTGTATATCAAAACCTATGAAGCATAGACACATCAATTGGGTGCCATGTCTACGTGTCGGACATGTGTCCGTATCGGATCTTACGTAACACACCAATGACACAATAATGACATAAGTTTGTATATATTTAATTTAAAATATACTTTTTCTTACTCTAAAATAGAAAAATACCATATTAACATGGTTATAAAAAGGAAATAGTACATAATTTTTTAAATTTATAAGAAAATAAAATATAAGTGATGATTGTGTAAATAATATTTTGAATAATATATTATTTTTATTAAATTTTTACTTATATATGTCGTGTTCGTGTCATAACATTTTTAACTTTTATATCCCTGGATCTATGTCGTGTCGTGTCCATGTTAGTGCTCCATAGATCAAAACTAATCTCACTAAGAAAAATAAAAAAACTAAACCAATAATTTATTTAAAAACAAGGAATAGGATTAATATCACCCGTGAACTAGCACGACAATCGAAACAATGTAGTCTTATCAATTCAATCAACTGGAATAAAACGACATGATGAGAGCTATAGTTATACAAGCCCGTGACACACCATTACAAAGCTACAGACACAACAGAAAATCGAAACATGAATTAATTCCGTACACACAGTAGCTCCACATCTTCTACGAACCATATATGTAGTTAGCAATATGCCTAAACCAATACCTTCAATAGCTGAAAACCCATCACCCAAACGACTTTCTGATTAAATTCTAATGCCAGTTTGACAAAGATTATTAAGACCAAAACCTCTTGACAATTCTCGACGACAAAGAAACCATCTTATTTGGTGCAAAGCTCACGAGCAACTCCAAGCCTTGAGTTGGGAACGTCATAGAGCACACGGTGGTTTTGTTGCTGCATGTTGGCGATCACATTCAGCACCGAGTTCACGTTATCCGGCGCCGCCGCCATGGCCAGGCATGTGGTGCTGCCGGCAGTGCTGTGAATGAGGAGGTTGTCCTGTGGCAATGTAACGTTCATGCCTGAGAACATGAATGTTATTGTGGGTGCAACTATTGGGACATTGTAGCATGTGTCGAATCCTCCGAGGGATGTCACAGTGAGGTTCGCACCAACTCTTCGCCTGAACGCGTCTCGGACAGCGATGTAGGCCGGTGCAACTAGCCGGGTAAATACCGTACCTATGGTATTATTTAACAAGAAATACCTTTAAACGATTAGTGAAATTATTACTTCTTGTGGGTATAAGTAAAATTATTATTACTCTATCATTATAATTATCTCATAATTAGTATGTTCACAAAAAAAACAATCATAATTAGTAGTATTGTTATTTGCTTCAATTAATGAATGGCTCTTTTTCTATATTAGTTAAAAAGTGTATCATCAACATATAACACAATTGGTAGCTAACTTGATTTTTTAAGTATTTAATAAATATTTAATCAGGAGATTAATTTCTAACAATATAAGCCGTGGATGCCTTAGATTCGCCTGAGAAAATACATGTGTATCATCCATCCAAAGAAAATGTGTATCAAGTTCCTTTTTTATATATGTGTCAGTGTGTGAACATTTTTCTTAAATGATTAACAAAAACTATAAAATGTAAACTGTTCTCAAGAAAGCATCTACGTGTCATTTTCAAATCGGAGAAGTGTGGTTATCATTAGATTAGGTATAATCTAAATCACATCTGATTGCCAAGATTGGGGTATTTTACTCTTTCAAAAACCATATGCTTTGGCTTGGTCCTTGGCATATGGAAGTAGTTATGTGTGGTCCAATTACGCGGAGCGTTTTAACAAAATTTATTTAAATTTTAAATAATTCCTATCTTGTTTGCCCATCATTACAACACGAAGGCCATTTGATTGGACTTCTCGTTGAAAAGTTTGGATTCAATGAGACAATCAGTCAAGATGCCACACTATATGCTTAAAAGTAAAAAAAGCAAATAAGAAAAAACTCACCAACACCAAGAGAAACTAAATCTTATGACCATTTCACGGCATACACGCATATTACCATGTTACTCAAAATTCAAAAAGCGTAATAATGAATCTAATTAGCGTTAGCACTTTTAAATTATCTCTTTTTATTAAAAGAAAAAAACTTTGCTAATGTAGTCAAGACACGGTCATACAATGTTAAACGTGCCATCTCTATCAGTTGTGGTCCGATTCATGGTTCGGCTAGATCCAATTCATTTTGGTATCTAAAATATATGTTCTAAGTTTAAATTTTAGACCCCACTTTTATGATTGAGTATTAATTTTTTTCCTCACATTTTTGTTTTCTCAAATAGAGAGAATCCAGGTGAAAGAAGATGTTACCAGAATCAAAGACGGTGCCGGCTCCGGTTGTCGGGTTGAATGCTAATGCTGCCGGAGGTATATCAACGACTCTCCGGCCAACCCTAATAGCGACCAAGTTGACATAGTAGAGCGATGACCTTCTTGGGTTTTTGAGAAGAGGGGTAAACTTGATCCTGATGGGCTGGGCCTTTGGCCCAAGTCTCAATGACCCAGAGAAGTTGGGGGATTTGAAGCTGGGCAAACAATAAGAGAATGTGGATTGGTAGAGATTTTGGGTCTGTGACAATAGTGATAATGGCCCACGGCCCAGGCCCAATAACCCCTGTGGAGGCGTAGAGCTTCCTGTAGTCTTAGCAACGCAACCGAAGGTGTAGGCTGGAATTGGGTCAGTGGCAAGTGTAACTGTGTCTTGGACAAGGTTGGCTGCAATACTGGAGCTGCCATAGGTGAGGTTGAATGAGCACGCGCTTCCACCGCAACTGGGGTTTGGTACCTGAAAAGATTTCACGTTACGACTGTTATAAAAAGTTGCTTTCGAAAAATCCATAGGTCTCGTGAACTTTTGCCTGCCATACGCTGCACATTGCTTTTGAGATTGGGGATTGGGGTTGCGGCCGAGTCAACCCTACGGGTAATCAAGACAAGGGGGTGCGTGTTACTAGACATCCACATTTCAATGTGGCGATGGATTTGTTGTCATTGTGAAATTACTCAAATTAGCATAAATTGCGAGGTGAGAAATTCTGTTTAGTTAGACACTGAATAATATGGGATAAAATTTTGAGTGAATTTCATATGTATATAATTTTACATTTTCATCTTTTAATCAAACACACCCTTTTAGTCATATAAATTAGGTTAATTCATATATATATATATATATAAAAGCAATGACAGAGCCAGAAATTTTAGAGGAGGAGACCAAATTAGTTAATATAAAATAAAATAAAATAAATTATCATATAAAAAATATAAAATAAGTCATTATATAGTATTTTTTTATACAAATTATTAATAAATTAAGATTTATTTCATTATTTATTCTCTTAGATTCAACATAAAAAATATGTGTATCAATGTATTATTTAACATCAAAATAGAGTATTGATCATAAATAATTAACTAGTATGTAGAAACTCCATTATTTAGATAAAATGAGTTAATAAAATAAATTTTAAAAAATATACTCTAGAAATATTTATATATTTTATACTTTTGTATCATGTGTTACTATATCAAAAAAAATTTATTATTTATAAATATTATATTTAGAAATAATAAAATTTATTAAAAGGACAATAATATAAAATATACGTATAATCATACAAATATATAAAATTTTTAGGGGAATTGTGGCCCCCTCGTCCCGCTCCATCCGCCTGTGTCTATAAGTTTATATGTTTATTAGAAAAAATTGTATTACTAAGTTCCTATTCATGAGAGTTTACCATAAAATTACCGTCCCTCCATGTCAAGAAAAAGAAGACGACTAGTACCATGTTGTAGGCCATGTGGGTTTAAAGATATTTTTGGGTCACCCGAAAAAATCCTCACTACTGTTTACTTGACCACAAAGTTCTAGGTACCTGCAAATAATGTCGGTTTGTGCTGTAGTGGCATTTTTTTTTTATCTTACATGTATTCTTTTATCAAATATAATTTTATTAAAATATTTGAGATCTTATAGAAAGTAAAACTCTTTTGATACTAATTCTTTTATACCTAGAATTTAAATTTAAAACCATTTATTAAGAAAAAGAAATACCTAACCACTCCTTCTGATCATATATTGATACTATAGTGGCATTCGAGCTCACATGATTCATGGTTAGCTTTTAAATAATATATGACTTTAATATTATTGTAACTTTTTCTATACAATTATTTAATTGTGTAGTATTATGCTGAAATTTTTTCATAGGTGCAGTGCTAAAATTATACTAATAAAACTTTAGTTACACAATTGCTATAATTTTAAGGGTTTTTAAGAGCACTTGTTAAGAAATCTAAAAAAATAAATTTTCAAAAGTTTTTAATGAATTGATATATATATATATATATATATATATATATATATATATATATATATATATATATATATAAACACTTAAAACATGTAAAATTTTTCTTTTAAAATCCTTAACCAATTCACTAATAAAGAAACCCTAATTTTAATTACGTATAACTTCATCAGGCCTGTTTTAGTCTATTGAATATGTTTTCTTCTCAAACTAAATGTGAAAACCATGCGAGCAGTTGTGCATAATGAAAATCTGCAATAACGTTGCTAGAGGTGTTATTTTAAAATACAATGTTATTGTGACATTCAAGTGTCGAAAAAGACACCCAATTAATTATTGTGAAAAGAGATGAATGAGTCAAAGGATTAGGAGTAATATTATTTTAACATTTAAGAGTAAATGTCTAATTGTAACAATCACTCTATTGTCACGTAGAATGTGATTGATGACTGAGAATTGTAAAGTTATCATCACATCCAATAATAATATTTAATAATAATAAAAAAGTGAGGTTCCAATTAGAATCACATTTTAAACTTGAAATAGCATTACCATCTTTTTATCTCACGATAATAGGGTGGATCTCAAATGGGACATCCAGAATTTGAAAATAACATTTTATTTTGTCTTTTAAATTTTCTAATTAAAGTCGGATATTTCAGAGTTACTGGAGCATAAGAGAGAGAATAAGGTGGAGGCATAGAACTTCAAGGTGTTTGGTAACGGATCAATGAGAATAGGGACCGCTTCAATGAGCTGGAGAGTGGGGATTTACGGTTACGTGACATCATGGTGTTTGGTTTCATCCTACTCATGGAATGTGGCGCGTGAACACTAATTATGAACTCACATAAGGCGAATAAAAATGGATATAATAATAATAATAATAATAATAATAATGATAAGGTACACACAAAAAAAAAGTGAAAGCAGAAAAGTAGCTCACCAGCTTGCACTCGTTAGCACCACAGCTGACGTTTTTGAAAGTGGGGGACTTATCAGGAGCAAACAAGGTTGATGTGCAGCCTTCACAGCCAGTGCAAGGCACCCAAGCAGCATCATTGCTAGTGTCCATGGCCATGAGCAAGGTCTGTGGTGGGGTACCAATCTTGGCTTTCACAATGTAAGTTGGGCTCTGTACAATCTGTCTGCCAGAGGCAATGGGCACAATGGACCTCCCAGCCACCAAGCTGGCCAGGAACTGCATCCTGGCCTGGTCCTTGGCTTGAAGCTGGAGGACACTCTCTTCCCATGAGAGTGGCTTTGATGGCCTGAATGGAGAGCATGGGCTGAAGACATGGAAGACTTGCAGGGTTGAGCCATGATCCGGGGCATCACAGTTGGGGTTCAGCCCTTGAACTAGGGAGAACAACAGGAAGATGAGTAGAGGTGTGAGTGAGGGTGAGATCTTCATGGCTATTATGGTGGAGGTGGGATCTCGTTGCTTTGATGTAAGAGTACTAAGCACTATATATATATATATATATAGAGAGAGAGAGAGCTTCTTTTTTTATTTCTTATTTTTAAAAAAAGAAAGAAAAAAGAAACCAACCTTGTGGGGAGATTTTTGACTAAATGCCAAACCAATCTATCACAATTTACCCTTTACAGTATTTATTATAAAACTATCCTATTCTATGATCTTTCACAAATCAATTTATCACAATTTACCTATTAGACAAGTTACTCTTTATTATAAATCTATCCTATGATTAAGGACGGAGCCAAGGGAGCCTCTATAGGCCATGACCCCCAACCTCCTTAATTTACTTTATGCATTTGTTACAGTTGTATAATATCTCTAAATGATACATAAACTAGTATTCTATATTGGTGCTTTTATAAAATGTTTCTAGCTCCACAACTGGATATGATCTTGGCATTTTCAATTTGGAACAATGTTTTAGTCCGAAATTTGAAATGTGTGAGAATACACAATAAGTTTTTTTTTTTCCCTTTAATTAGAGATCAATTTATCTTAAACATAAAATGTGAGATACGGACTTTGGGTTAAGATTTTTTGACGGGATGTGTGGGGAGCAAGAGTATGGGGTCACTGTAGAAGAAGGGGTACTCGTGTAGTGGGGGTGACCTGTATACTTGGTAGAATTTCAGTGGGAGATTACAGACTGTACTCCATTCGGTTTTGTAGGCTCCGGGGCCTATTGCATGTCTCACAAATTCAACATGAAAATTACACATTCCATTGTCTACAATTATTTAGACATGCATTTTGGGCAAAATGATTGAATATTGCTTGAATTTGCAAAAAGGAAGAATGTAGGTTGTGGGCTAAATAATGGCAGAAGCAGAGGATTGGATACATGCCTTCTAGTATGCTTTCCAGTAGTAGTGCAGGATCACTGGTCTCACCTAGGATATCGGTTTGTCATCAACTAGTTATATGCACAATAAATGCTAAATAATGGTGCGTGTGTTTTGATTTGCCAGTGTCTAGGATGCTAGAAAGTGATGTTGATAAAGATATGTACAAATACAATTAACAAGTTATAGGTTGGAACCAATAGAGAAAAAAAAGTTATGGGTGAGGAAAAAAAAATGTAGTGTGTCTTCTGGAAATGGCCGTTGGTTATCATTTGGCTTTGGCAAGTTAGGAAACAATGCGCAAATGCGCGGGGATTTGCGCGGGGCTGTGGAAATGCCATTACCAACGACGTTAAATTGTATTTACTCTTATAAACATTCTCTTAACGCATGTTTGTGAGTTTGGGTTTTAGAGAAGAAGAGAGGGGAGGAAAAGACTTGTAATATAATTTTATACTATAAATCTTCATTTTTCTACATTCTCTTTCAAAATCCAAATTCACAAATATATCCTTAGAAAATCCGCAATTTAGTTCCTCCTCTCATGTTTTAACTTTTAACCTCAAAAGAAAGGACGCCATAATTCACTTGCTAGTGTTGATGATCTAATCTTAGTAAAGAGCATAAATTGACAGAGTAAATCCGTTTGAAGTCCTTGGAAGAAGACAAGGAAAAATCTTAGCTGGAAACAAGCAGAGAACGTGATTTCAGCTGAATTGCTCTGTGCCCTCTTGTTTTATTCTTGGATTTACCATATCACGGGTGGTATTGTATATATTTCACATTTGCCATCTTTTGACTCCTCACAACTTTCTGCTAGGTTGCTTCATATTTTTACTAGTCATTACGCAAGCCAGCTTCGTATGATGAAACACGACAGAGGTTAAATCATCAAGGAAGTTGACCCAAAAAAAGAAAATCATCAAAGAAATTCACGATGGGTGAGAAACCCAACTTGAAACCTCTATGGTAGACTATGTAACCAAAAAAAAAAAAAGGTTAGATAACAACGAATGTTATCCAAATTTAATTATCGAAATAACGTGACATTTATTAGTTAACTATTAGATAAATAAATGGATCTTATTTTTTATTTCATTAAATAATGATCCTTATTTTTTTAAAAAATTATAACAATATATTTTTAACTTGTAAAATTCGTCAAGGGGGAAAAAATCTATGTCTATCACTACATTAACATTTGAGGTTGGAGGTATATTGTATATATTGAAATCTTACAAAGTCAATTATACTGTGTGCGGCCTGGGCTTTTAGCATAAATCTGGCCTTGACAACACATGCTCTGGAAGGTGTGGGAATATACTCCATATTAATGTGGCTATCAGTGATGGTATATTATATAGTACGTATTTAATAAAAGAGCTGTGTTATTATTTGTACCTTATTCATAGAACACTATGTCAATTCATATTACATTTATAATTGGATGAGATGTAAACCTCATTTAAATATGATTCACATTAATTTAATAGTAAATAAAATGTGAACTGACATGATATTCTATACATAATAAGTATAAATGACATTTTTTCTTAACTAAAGATTAGAAAAAAAAAAATGATTAGACCCATCAGTAGATTTGTTCAGCAAAGTGAATAAAGTTTCTTGGTTATCATTGCATTTAATTAAAAAGTAGAGATAATAAAGACAGTAGCACTATCATTCGCAGTGTAGGACCCCTAGAAAATGGGACTTATCATACCAAATATGAATAATGTTCCAAAACAAACTTGTGTCGGTATCATGAACTCAAAAACCAGAGCTCACACACATTGCCACATACCGACACTCGTTATTTGGACAAGTAATATATATGTTGTTTTATAAGCTATAATTTTAATATTAGAAGTGAGATCTTGATCTAATCAATGACGTTTAGTATCCAAGAACGTGAAGTGATGGCAGGAAGAGATTGGATTCTCTTAACATGCGTTTAGGTCTCCGTTAGAATTTCAAGATCATAATTCATTTAAAAATAATAAGAGAGAATTTTTTGTCCAAATTAAAATTAATTTTAAAAGACAAGCATGATTTGTAAATTAGTCCTTGATAAAAATATTACCAAACAACTTCCTTTCTGAAAAATGAAAATCCTCAACATGGTCCTCCGAAAAAAAAACAGTCAAATTCATCTTTTCTTTAGTAAATCCAAATTGATCGTTTTATATGCTGATATGTCTAATAAAACATATTTATTAAGAACTTAATTGTCAAAAAAATATATAATTAATTTAACGTACATTTAAAATTTTTAAAGACTGCATCGGAGATTTTCATTTATCTGATCCAATTTGTGCGATAAATTTTCTTCTTCTTTTTTTTTTGTTTATTGGGTGTCAAGAATCACACTTCAGAAATTTGCACTTATTTGCTTCGTCCATTTTCAAATCCTTGATGAAGACCCTAGTGCAGTCAAGCTCAGCTCTGAAGGAATTGAACCCCCAGCTGGGACATTCTTCTGTTATATCAGTCATTAGGCATCATTTATAGGACCACGAGAATCAATCTGATGAGCATTTTTACACGTGATTTCACTATTGGGATGGGCAGTTGCAAGTGCGAATGTCACATGCTCCATCGGTACTTCATTCAGAAAAGCTCTTAGCTATCAGTTTGGATTTCAGCCAGAAATCAGAGAGACTTTGAACTGAATTCTATGTGCCAATTAAGGGATAGTAAGCTCTAACAACTTCAGAAGAGAGCCCCTGATTATTTGAAGTGGTCAAATACATGACTGGTTTCTACACCCTGCTTTGATTTGAACAAAATTATTTGGATTGGTTTTTACACTCCCATGATTTTTAACCGTTTTGGATAAAAGTGCAGGTTAACTCTTACACTCCTTTTTCACTGAGGCAAAAGATAAAGATGAATGCAATCACACCCTTTTCTAGAAAGAAAAATAGTATTTTGCAGAAGAGATTTGCCCGAATCATGCTTCCTGGAATAGGTGGCATCCTCCGTGAATTACCTATTCATCAGAATCTTATCAAACAATATTTTATTTGGAGGGGGGGGGGGGGGGAAGAAAGGCAAATTGAAAACCTCTAACCTTCTGCTCGATTTTCATAGAAACACATCCTGAGATGAAAAACACTCATTGTGAAAAAGACCTTGAATGGTAGCACTACTGCTACTAGTGAATTCAGCCGACGAATCTCCTATTATCCTGCATTGTAATTGATATCAGGATTTATAACAACACTTGTATGCGAGCGCCTCAGAATGCAGTGGAGGAAAAAAATTTCCCCTTACATTATTTGACTTTTTCCTGCCACAAAAGTGACTCCACTTCACTAACAATTTCCCACGTAAAATCATGTTTTATGAGCTTTCAAAACCTCTCTCATATTACTAGTTTCGCACTAATCAGGTTTCTAATAAACCATAAAAGGATCCACGCCATTCAAACTGGTCTGTGCTAATAGTCTTTTTCTCTCTTTCTTTTTTAATAATTAATAACACAAGTCCTGGTCACAGAATCCTCAAACTAAGAAAAAGCGAAGAAAAAAAAACATAATACAAAGTGTTTTAGTGGGGGAGGTTCAATATTGCACTACTAGATGGCAAGAGCTTCCCAAGGTTGGATGATGAAAGGATAGGGGAGAAGGTTTTTAAAGTAGAAATGTGAAATCCACCTCGGGTGTATGGGGAAAGGGGATTCGTGTGAACTCTAGAACTCTTTAGAAAGTATGAGATTTATCGTTTTGAATAACAAAAAAGTCAATTTAAAAAAAAATACTTTGAAGAATGACTAATGACTATCTTGAGTTTCTTGACTAAGCTTAACAGGTAGAATTTCAAAATGCATTACACGGATTTAAGCGAGAATAATTTCACTTTGTATGTATGAACATGTTTTATCACATGGGAAGAGAATGAGCTTAAACGAAGTGAATATTATATCGTATAAAGAATGTTAATATGCATTAAGAATTGAAGCTGATCAATACAAGAGTAAGAAATCCAAGGAAACTATCTTCAGAAAGCAATACGGGACTTCAGAAAGTACACTGAAGAATAAGGAAATTATGACAATTCTGAGAGTAACGTGTCATTCAGTCAACAATCATCATAATCATAAATTAATCTACGTCAAAAGAGCCAAGATTGAAGATTGAAAGATCGAAGAAAGATCAAGAGATTGATTACGGCATTAGAAAGCTCACTAAACTGTGGAGCACAGAACACTAAAGGAAATGGAGAAAAAATTTGAATTTCAAATTTCAAATATCGAATCAGACCCAATTTTATAATTGATACATCATCTCTTCTGCCTGATTGATTCATGATTCTAGCTTCTAGAAGGAGTTCAGAAACCATGATAAAAAAGTAAAAAAAAGAAGAAAGAATATTAGAAACCTCTACAATACAACGGCTTCTGCAACCAATGTGACAAGTCTATCAACCTACCTCTCTAGACTAACATTCCAAGACACAATTGATGATCTACACGTGTCACTTGGAGATCTGATCAAAGGCAACAGTCATGAAGAAGGACCTGTATAAATAGAGATGCCACACATGAATGCCGATGAGAAAGTTGAAGACATAAGAGTGAAAACTCTGGAAAAATCTTTGTGCACTTCCTGTGCTGTTCATCATAGCATGTAATCAATCTTATTGAAGTGTAGAAAATCTTATTTCCATGCTTTTGTAATGATTTGTATACTATTCTTAGGAAGAGATGTTAGAAAGAAGTCGTACATGTTTTTCAGGTCTATATTATTGAATATTTGTAAGGAAACATGGGTGTAGGTTAGTTTGAGTGGCAACCCAAATACATAACCTTTGTAACCTTAATCCGTTAGTGATTAGAGTGAGACATAGCTTAGAAAAGCTAAGGTAAAACTACTTACAATGCAATGACAGAGGTATTTGCTCATCATGGTTCAACTTGGAGAGGTTGGTTCAAGACTACTTACAATATGGCAATAGAAGTTGTGTACAGGTCACGGTTCAGCATGGAAAGGTTGGTTTAGAGCTACTCGATTCAGCTTGGAGAGGCTGGTTCAGAACTACTTTGTTTATGATAATTGGGGCTGTCCACTGTTCATTGTAAGAGCTTGGGAAGGCTAATGTAAAAACTATACAGTTTACTTTCTCAAGTTGAGAAAATTGTTCTTAGTGGAATTTCAACATGCGTTGAGTATTGGATGTAGGCAGGTTGGCCGAGTTAGTATAAAAATACTTGTGTTCTTTCTCTCTTCCCTGATTTCTTGTTTTTATGTTATGCAATTTATATCATTTACTGCTTAAGCATTATTAAATTTGTATTATCATCATTATACTTTAGAGACCTACTTTCTGAAACTACTAACCACTATTCCGCTGCACTTCAAGCCAAAAGCTTGGTAGTATCTTCCTGCAAAAGTTTCATATTCGAAAGGAAATTTTAGAAAGCATGATTCAACCCCCCTTCTTGTGCACTCATTTACCAACAAGTGGTATTAAAGCTAGACCTTTGAGGGGTTGAGCAGTCTGACGATTGCATAGGTTAAAGATAAAAAAGACAAGATGAAGTAGAAAATCACTCTTATAGGATCTCAAGAACACTACAACAAAAAAGGGTTCCTCAGAAGGTTGAAAAACAATAACTATCTCAATCATTTTCCCCGGTTTAAAAGGAAAATCAGAAGCTGGATACTCAAGATCTCCAAATGGCTTGAATTTTCTAATGAAAAGTATTCAAGAATAACTTGGCTAATTGTCATTTAGAACTGAAAGAAAGTCTTGAGGAAATGAGTCTCAAGGAAACATCTGATAGCAAATAGATGGAAGCTAGATCTTCAAAAAGTAAACTCCAGGACTTAGATACTTCAGAAAGCATGCTAAGGACTCCAAAAGAAAATCAGAAAAACATTTATGAACAAAAGGAATAGCAATCCGATAGTTCTGGGAGACATGAAAATTTCAAAAGAACTATGTCAAAATGTGCTTTCATCCTCATCATTGTGCCTACATGAATTATAGAAGCTTTGATCAATCAAAGTTAGGTGGATACTTTGCACAAAAGCATAACCAACACAAGAATATGCAAAACTTGAATACCTGAAGAAAACGGAGATCATCATGAGCCCAAAAATGACAAGCCATTTCAAACTAAGAAACTCCAGAATGTTACCAGTTTCTTAATATACTTAAGGCTTTTGACCATGCAAAGAAAAGAATATCCTCATATATTGCCTAAAGTGAAATTAGAGATTGCTGCAAACTACTACACTCAGATGTTACGGACAAGGAAATAGCCAAAAGGTCAAACATCAAAGTAATCCTAAGATTCCTATATTACAAGTAATATTAGTTCTATTCAGAAAGTCATATTCAGCACTATAGATCCTTGTCTCTTTGTTGATTAACCTTGTTATAGGATGAAATTAAAATTCTTTCTTGTTTTGTGAAAATTAAAAAAAAATTCAAAAAGGATTTCAAAAATTTGCATAAGCTATTGTACACAAATACTTTTGGGTGTTCTCTTCATGATGTCTCTAACCTGGAAATCACAAAATTCATTAGCGTGGAAAATCATCTCATCCCCTCAAAGTCAGAAGATCTGAGCATCCGCTTGAAAAGAAGTAAGTTAAAATTTCAAAAAGAGTCAGCATTATAAGATTCAAAGTGTAAAGATGTCACGAGTCAAAATATCGTAACACTTTAGGGAACGAAAAGCGCTGAGAGGAACTCAGAAAGTAAACCCTTCAGAAAGTGATTCAAAAGTCAGAAATCACTTATTCTAAGGAAAGAGAAAAGAGTAGGAAAATTTCCTTGAGTTCTTCATTTTTCTTCTCTTTCCCACGTCGCCTCAACTTCAGACAACCACGTCTTATCACTTAATGACCTACCACTCCTCACACGTTATTCTTCTTACCTCTGTCTTCCTACACACGCTTTCTCTTTCGGTTCATATCTCACTAAAAACTGCTTATCGCCTCCTACAAGTCTCTCACTTATTCCCAAACTGTTTGTCTTCTTTCTTCTCTCAAAATCCTTCCAAGACTCAATCTTTCCTCATCCTTCCTCATACAATATGGTTGAAAGCAAGAAACATGCTTATTCTACTAAATAAGGAACTTCTTTCCATATGTATGATTGTCACGACCTAATTTAGGCACGTGATCGGGACGTGAGAAATCTTATTCTCACACAAGCCTTTTTGAGCTGTTTACTAATTTTGCATGCATACTCTACTCTAATATTCATGAAAGATAGAAAATTTTCTCTTTTTCTGCATGTAATACACCTGTTCTCTGGAATCAAAATCATCACACTTATAATCTGGTAATAACTTTTCAGATATCAAATGGTGAGTCATTTATACATATGAACCAAAATACACTTTTTCAAATATCCAAATTATCTTATACAAATAAAATATAATCATAATATGCCAATGTGAAAACAAACATGCTCTAGGTCCGGGACCCTGCCTGCAATGTACTGGAGCACTCTAACTCAAACATTATATGCTTCACCTACAGACTCACTGACTAGAATCTATGATTGCTGGGAGGTTTACAACAGCTGCTCTATCTATGAAAATAAGATAAGGAAGAGAGGGGTGAGTTTTGTAACCAAAACTCAGTGAGTGAATTCCCACCTGAAACCCCCTTTCATGGGACAAGAGAAAAAATACATAATGCACAAAATCATAACAACATTAATAATATAAGAAAATATCTTACATAACCAAGTATAAATATATTTCTACAAGTCCTTTATAATCATCATGTTATAACTTAAAACAATTTCTCTAAATTTATTCTCATAACTGAAATCATACAAATAACGTAATATAATAGCTCCTAGAGAAACAGTAGTTTTTGCTATATGGTTCTTATAGAACCGAAATTAGACACCTAAATAGGTTCCATTCTCTGCTCTGCTCTGGTTACGCACAGTGTCTGTGATGTAACAAAACTTTGAATATAAGTCTCTGGTCACATCTGGGCGTTATGTATCGTCGTCCCAAGTATGACAATCAATCTCTGAATATAATTGCTCTGAGTATCTCTGGCCCGGGCTACTTGGTACCAAGGTTAATGGATTTACTGCCGTTAACACACAGCCTGTTTCTCTATAGCTACCTTTTAAATTAACCAAATAAATCAATTAAAACTAAAACCTTTAAATCCTTTAATTCTCTAAGAGCTCTGAATCTGTTGATTCTAACAGTTTGGCCTTAGCATAACTGTGGCTATGAATCATGTCCAAGGGATCACCCTTTACAAAAATTTGTGATTTCATAAACTTACAGAATATGTAGCTGTCAACTGTTTTGAATCTTATGAAGACTCGAGCTCTAAAATCCTTTTTATGTCTGAGTTTCTAATTCAATTCTCAACAACATTTTTCATAAGCTTGAAATCCGCAAATCATCATAATAATTCTCAAAAGCTCAAAATTCTCTAACAATCATTTGCATAATCCATATTCAACATAAAATAAGCATTTAAACAATCATAAATCTTTAACAATCACAATTAAACCCAATTCTATACGGAATCATTTTATCAATAATGGTCCCATGAGTTTTATCAAAATACAGGTTTCATGCTTTCAAATCAACAATTCTGAAACATATAATCAACAGTAGTTTCAATCCTTGTACAGTATTTCTCTAAAATCAATCATTAAATCATACTTTCATGAAAATAACTCTAATGCAGAACATAGAAGTCACAGATGAAAACCCACTCACCTGGAGGGGTAAGATGCACAAACACAGCACCTACAAGACTCTTAGAAGCAGAACTGACAGTAATATCTGACATAGAGGCAACATAACTCTAAATTAACCTCTAAATCCTCTAAATATCCAAGAATCCATCTCTAATATACTAGAAGACTTCTCTCCTTGAGAAGCATAAAGAATCCCTGTAACACCCTAAATCTTAACCCAACTTTCTAGAATACATTAGGTTAATCGTTAGGTGATTACTTCTTAGTCTCATCATTTTATTAAAATACTTAGCGGAAATTATGGGTAAAAATTTTTTTGAAAACATAAACCAAAGTGAGAGCCGCGAACTTAACTAATCGAATGACAAAAACTTAAAGCACGTGCAACACTCAACAAGAAACACATAAGGATGAAGCATATAGTCAAAGAACAATGACCAGGATAACAAAAGAAACATTTCATTAATAATAATATAGTTGAAGTACATCGCTAGTCATACCCTAAGAACGGGCAGAGCTTGTAATACAGCGGAAATAAAATACAACATAAAACAAGAAAGCAGAAATAAATCATAACTACCCAAGTGCACCTATGGTGAATAACCTCAAAAACAAAAGAAGTTTTATCCACTCTACATGTGGTGTGTGCACTAAGCCTCCCCTACGACTCCAACTACTGGAATCCGGGAAACGGTGGAGTGTAACCAATCCATGGACGTAGGGCAGCAGGAGTGGGAACACATGAAGACTGAGCATGAGCTCCTTGATAGGGGCGCCTCTCAGCTCGCCTAGCCAGCATCGGCTGTGTAACAGTCTCCTCGCTCACGCCTCGCATGAACTGAGGTGTAGGAGCAGAACTCTTGCTATACATGTGCATCGGCGGGTCCTCGGATGGGTCGTCTTCCGAACTCGGGGATCGAGGCACGTAGTCCTGGAAGTCTCAAGGCATTGAACCACCAATATATGTCCGCAGAATCCTCTCGTCTCGCGTCCAGGCGTGCTCAAAAACCATTGCATCGTCGTAAAGTGACATCAGGGAGAAACGGTAGCTCTGTACAGGATGTGCAAAGGGGCGTCCAATGAACATGAAGACTCGCACGGTGCACTGCCCCTCAAAATGATATGACCTGTGGTCCGGGTCATAGTGAACCTCCAAAGAAGTGTATCAATGTAGACCACGAACGTCGCCATCGCTCTCTGAAGATGTGAGGGAAGAAAGAGAAAGGAGAAAGAGGAGTGAGAATTCTTACTAAAGAATCTCAGTAGGAGTCTCCTACCCTAGGGTTACATCGTTCACATCCTTAGGAACCTTGGGTTTAATTATAAAACAGTAATCATGCATATAAGATTCGATTTAGGGTTTTCCAAAACTAATTATCCAAGGTCCATTCCTTTTAGCATGCATCTTGATGTAGAGTACAACATATTATATCATGGGCGCATATCAATACTTGAGCATATACAACAACACATCAAAGCATATAAACATAAACCATGTGGCATAAGGGCATATAACTTTCAAGTGGATCATTCCTCAACTCCGTGACATCAATCATGGTGCTTTAGCATAATAAGGCCACCCTAAAATAACTAGGTTATGAGCTCATACCTCAGCTAGTCGTCACTAGCTCTTGCTTATTATCTGAATAAGCGAAACATAATAAAATAATCCCGACTCGTAAGTACGGGTAGGGGGTAGGGATCACCTCTCTTAGGATATACCCTCTTTGAAATGCTTTGCGGGCATTAAGCCACAGCAATTTGTCCGCTTTGGTAGGCTGCATCTACTCATACCCTCAAGGATTTGTCTCCCCTGGGGGTACTCGGCCGAACCGGTGTCACCCAGGAAAGCGCGTCTCAGTGCTTTGTCACATAAAAATCTCCTGGGAGTGCTCAGCCGAACCGGTGTCACCCAGGGTTTTCAACTCATGTGGTACTTTAAAACATCTTTTCAACTCTTTTAGGTTTGACGGAAATTCGGCAGCATAATAGTTGTTAAACCGAATTTCCTTCAAACTGCCACAAGCTAATTCACACAACAGGTTCTCATGAAATCTCATGCTATGATAAACTCATATCTCAAACAATCATTTCCTCATGCATCATAAGCATCTCAACATATTATTGCATAAATTAGGCATCATAGCATTAACACATTTCTTACTGTCTTATGCATTAACCGTTAAGGTCCTTAACTCACATTCTAAGTTATGAATCATCAAAGCCTAGTCTCTCGGGTACTTATAAGGTTATAACTAAGTATTTCTCACCTCACGCTATGGTCAAGAACATCTCTAAAATCTCAAGGATGCAAAATTCATAATCCTAACTTTACGAGTACCTAGGAGTCACAACAATGACCCTTTCTAAGTCTGGTTTGCTCCTAAGGCATCAAGATCAAGTCCTAAACCAATTATGAGTCATTTCTACACATTTAAACTAATTTAAATCCATGATTACCATTCTAAACCTTGCTAGACAGAATCCAGAAAATTCAAACATTAAGGGATCTAAAACTCTCAAATTAATTCTTTTCTAGTTTCTAACTTCTCTTATCTTTCACATATGAGTTTTAACATTAATTATACTCAAACTTAATCATATTATCATCATCAAACAGCATATACAGTGGCCATAGAATAGCAAGGCAGAACCGAAACAAACATCTCCATTTAAAGGCATCAAACACAATTTCTAAAGCACATAAAATACTAGTTTCTCTTGGAACCTTTTTCAAACTTTCAAAACTCATTTATAAAAATTTTTAACATCTAAAATCATCCAAATACTTGAGAGGACAGTAGCTAAATAAACTTTGTCTCAAAAGGTCCTAAATTCATAAAACTTAGTTCTATGTATTCCTTGAACTCATAAAAGCTTAGAAAAATTATGAAACATAGTTTTCAACACTTGTAAAAAATTAAACTCTTAGGGGCCGAAACAAGGAGACAAATAAAATAGGTTTTCAAGCCTTTGTTTGAGACAACAATGGGCAAGTCTTTGAGCTCTAGGTTCATTTAAGTGATGACATAGAAATGAACATGCTCATGCACTTATTTTAGGTTCCATTAGAAAGTAAAGTGAGAGCATCAAATAAACATGAGATGCAACTCATTATTATCTTGATATTAAGTGAGAACTTGAAACATAAATATGACAATGTATAGCTTGAAATATAAATATGATAATGCAAGTTCATTCATTATCTTGATACTTAGTGATAACAAGGAAAGTAAATATGATGTGCAAAGCATAAAAGTAAACACATGGATGCAAGGTTCATTTTAAGATTTATCTAGAGCTCTTACAAGACTTTAGAGATTAACAACCCAACACTCATCTCATTACAAAGAGAGCTTTAGAGTTCTTGAACCAAGTTCTCAAAGGAACTATGGGGTTCTTGAACATCATCATCAAGCTCAAAATAAATAAACTTTCAAAGAACACAAAACCTCAAAAGAAAAGTAACCAAAATCGAAATATTTAGAGGAAAGGAAGCAAGGAAACCGAAATGAAAAATAAGAAAAAGTAATGGTGCTCTTGAGCTAGAAATCATTTTGAGTTAGTAAATCAAGATGAAACTTAGAGAAAATAAAAACTCAAGCTCTAGAGGTTCCTTTGAGATGAACACATAGTCATCATCTAGGAGCTCTCACCATTGAGCTATCATGTGCTCCTCAAGGCCAAGAGGCCGAAACATCAAGGAAAAGAAACAAAGAAAGTTTCAAAAAGAAAATCCAAGACAAAGTTAGAAAAAAACTCATTTTTTCAAGAAACAAGGTTTAGAAAAATACTCCTACCTAGAGTGAAGATGAAAACTTGAACTTTTTGAAAAGGAAAACAAGATGGTGAACTCTTCCAAGGGGCAAGATGGCTTCGGCCAAGAGAGGATGAGAAGGTTGGAGTTGTGTTTCAAGTGAGATTGTGTTTGAGATGAGGTGTTTAAGGGGTTTGATGGTAGTTCAAGGCTTTGGGGTGGTGTTTGAAGGTTAAGAGATGATGATAAGATGAAGAGAGGATGAAGATGAAGAACAAGAGAGAACTCTCTTGAAACTTAGAGAGAAAAAGAAAGAACACAAAGAAAGCTTAGAAAACTAAAAGTGTGCAAATGAGCTAAAGTGTTTGCATGTGTTTATAGGCAACGTATTTATAGAAAATGAAAACAAATGAAGGCTCATTGAGGGGGAGGAGAAGCCGTGTAGTTTGGGAAGGAAAGGAAGAGAAAATATCTCTTACACAAGGTCATTCAAGCATGGTTTGAAGTATGGAAGTTATGATACAAGGCATGGCTTGATTTGAGTGAATTTCGTATCAATTTTGAATGAAATAATCCTTCTAGAAACTAAGCATGGCTGGAAGTTTTTCAGCCACAAATAAATGGGGGAAAATGGTTTATTTCATTTAGTTATTCATTTGGAAAATCAAACTTGATTGAAAGTATGACAAAGCATGGTGTATATGACTTGAGGTATGGCTTTGGAGTGTTGAACATGTGATGCATATGGAGGGCATGGAGGTTCGGCCAAACTAGACAGCATGGAGGGAGAGAGATTTTGATCATCTAATTGTGTGCTAATGGTAGGTTTAAGTGTGTATTAGTTTAGGTACAAGGTTAGAAATAATTAAGCTTAAGTTTAGGTAACTAAGAATGAGGTTTAAGGATTTTATGACAAGATTAGGAGTGCTCATACATCATTAGGAGATTTAAATTCATTTTTATGAGTAAACAATTGGAAACACAATTCCATGATTTAAGGAATTGGAAAGAGAAAACACTATTCAAGATTCCATGACTAGGAGTCTTGAATTTAAAATAGGATTTCAAGTTGTAATTAAGCACTTTTAGGTTCTAATCAACTTTAATAAATTATTTTGACTCAAAATTAATTATGAAAATTAATTAACCTTCGATTAGAGCCTAATATTGCTTAGGTTTGCTTAATCACGCGATTAAGCGTAAAAACACGAAACTAGGGGCAAAATCGTAATTTTATACTAATTTCTCCTGGAACCTCCGGGATCAAAACTAAAGTCACAGAATACATAAAAACACCTTTTAAAACCATCTAGAGAAGTTTCAGGTTCATCTGGCACTTACAAACGAGTAAAACATCGCAGGGGCATTTTGGTCATTTTGACCTGAAAACTCGAAAAATGAGATTTTCGATCCCGGAAAGGTACACGAGTCATCTAATCCCCTTCCAACATTTTCCCTTTGAGTACTGCCGGATCGGCTTTCCTTAAATTCTGGGCTGAAAATAACCTCAAAGGCATTTTGGTCATTTTCACTCTAACAGAAAATCGGGGCGTTACAATCCCCCCCCCCAAATAACAAAGAAGGAATGGGAAATAGAGAGAGATATCAAAAGAATATCATACCTTAGATCCTTAGAAGGAAGAAAAATGGAGTTTAGATGATGAAATGATGAAGAAATGAGGTGGATAGGGGAAGGAGTCGCGTTTCTCTGCTGAAAGAGGGATGTGGAGTGTGTTTTGGATGAAATGAATGTTTAGGACCCCGAACAGGGATTTTTAAGTCATCTATCGACTGCTACAGCGCTCACCAGAGAGCATCTCTCGCATTGCCTTACTGTTCTGTTAACCACTACAGCACTAAGAGCGCTACAGCGCTCACCAGAGAGCGCAAAAATTCACTTCCACTATTCTGCTGATCGCTACAGCGCTCACCAGAATGGATTTTCACTCTCCAGGATAGTTTCTTACTGCTCAGAGTAGTCTTTATAGTCTCGTCCTCTCTAAAACTCACTTATTACATTTCTTAATTAAAGTTAATAGGAAAATAAAAGTTAAAAGGAAATAGGAAAATAAAAGTTAAAAGGAAATAAATGATTTAACTTTTAAACATAAATGTAAATAAGGGAATACCCCCTATTTGGATTCAAATAAAATATTAGAAAAATCAAAATCCAAACCAATCAAAATCTAAATTTTAGGTTTTAGTTCAAATCCGGGAATTCTTACGGTTTTGTAAACTTGGACATTAGAAACGAGGTGTTTAAAGGTTTCGACAAATTCTTTAAAACTCACTCTCTAACTCAGTTTTCTCTAGGGAACAATTACCGAGACTTTTGGTTCCAAGAATATTGCTCTATCATATGGTTCTCCAATGAGGAGTAGGGTCCAGACTTAGAAAAATTTCAGGACCCGGAGTGACAGATAACAGTAACTGACACCCTTTTGGCCCGAAAAATATTCTAACTCTTTTATTTAAAATTTGGGGTATTACATACTCCCCTCTTAAAAAGATTTGGTCCCCAAATCTGAACTGAACTTACATGGGGTTCAAGGACGTATCTAATTGTTTGGCATCCTCTGACATAATACTCTAATACACTCTGACATGATATTTTGATATACTCTGACATGATATTCTGATATACTCTGATGCTTTGATATTTTTTGATATCATACTCTGATATACTATGATAGGGTACTCTGGTATACTCTGTCACGATATTCTAGAAGACAGGACCATCCTAAAAGCCACTGCTTAGATATTTTGACTGAGTTATTTTAGGCTACTCTGCCTTTAAGGGTAGCTCTTTCCTAGTATAAGACATAGATGGATATCTATGCTTTGCTATTTCATGTGTGGGTGAAAGTTCTCGAAATGGGGGCTTAACGTTACTCTCGCCCTTGCCCTATTTCTCTTTCCTTAGTTCTGACATTGGATGACACAATGAGGATTCCTAGTCCATATGTTATCCTTTTCATTCCCTTTGTTCGTGTCATGCATGAACATGAAACTACTTTGTCTATTCATGTAAAAAAAAAATACAAGAACAAGCATGGCACCTGTATGCCTAATTCTTTACTATCATATAACCAATCGTAGTAATACAACCTATTGTAAGATTTATAAAACATTCTAGCATGATAACATCTATGCCTTTCTTTCCTCCATTATACAGAATATTCACAATTATAATTTAAGACAGCCTTTCTAAACTACTTTAAAGCATACATGCACATAACCAAACTCAATCAAAGCATCACACATGCATGTAGTACCTTAATTCATATTGCATCACCTTGACTAACATCATTTCACACATTTCCATTACCAAATCACAACTTATGAAGATGTTTAACCTCAATTCCAGCCATTTACTATAGACATAAAACTTGTGAAGGTACAACATTTTCTATTTATCATTGAAGGTACATAGCAACTCATACATTTCAAACATAAAACATATGTCTCAGAATATCAAGCCATACTCATATATCATGCTAACATCTGGACTTGAGATAGAAATATAAATTACATTAACTTATTATGTCCATGGATTATCTTACTATCCTATTAACAATTTTATATTAAATCTTGCGTATTTTCACTTAACTTTATTCAAGAAAGTTTCTTTTCATACATAAGTTAGGAAAATCACATATGTTCTTTATTCTAAGGGGCCTAATTAGCCAATGTGTGCATGCATGAAACTGTACAACTACTCGATACTGTATACTTAGCAAACTATAGCACGCAACCTATACATTTTCATTATCTCTAACATTTTCATGCATATAATCAAAAGGAAACAACATGCAGTAGTCAATGAAATTAGAGACAATTAATATGCATAATAACCCCAAAACTAACTCAGCAATTGTGTCAGGTTGTTAATCTAGTTCACGTGCACACTATGCTCATGTCTTATAATTCAATTATTTTCTAACCTTCATACTTTCCCTAGCTTAATCATGCACATAATCAGAGGAAATTAAAACAGGAGGTGACTAAATCATTTTAATAAAATCTACATACATAATAACTCACCATGAATGCTCCGAACTAGCCTAACCATATGTATCATGTCATTTACACACTAGACATGTATACCATATTCATATCAGGAAAATGTACAAGTTCCATTATAAGTCATGCAACAATATATGTTTAGAACATGATACACAAAATGCTTATGAAAGTGAAGAGTTCTCTAAATAATTTAACTCATTAGCATCAATTCATCTGTTTGCTATATGCCTCTATACCCATTTCATTCTCTCATCGGAATTGTAACTACTAACTCTCGGTCAATTTTATGCAGGCTCTCTCTCTCTGAGATACGAGTTTCTCTGTTCTGTGACTTGTAAATTTTCATAATAACAGACAATCATTCCTCTATAGCCCCTTATTAATACATTAGTAGCATGTAACTGTGCCCTGTAGGCACCAACTTCGATAGCACTTTCTGCCACTCTAACAACTGGGTTTAACCAACTAGTCTGTACCAAGCCTTTCTACTATGGCTGGTTGACACTTAACTCTTTAGTTAAGTGATAGTGGACTAATTGGGGAGGGTACTAGAAGAGGTGACCCTGGCCCATGATATCCACAGCTGATCTCTATCTAAGCTAATCATCCATAATTAGGCTCTCTATTGATATACTTTTAGTTCAATTGTGCCCATTGGCTATTTCTGACAAATTCAGCATGGCCCGCTCGAGGTGTCAGACATAATGGATATTAAATGATATAGTACAACTACGGGGAGAGCTAGTGATGGAAATGATTCATAGGTAGCACAACTCACTTATGAGGAGGGGAAAACATAGGATCGACTCGGGAATTCCAAGGAATAACAAAGACTTTATCGGAACCTAGATGTGACAAACTCTTCCTATAGGCCTCAAATAACATCATGTTAGTGTGAATGGCCACGGTTCCATTCACATAAATGTCATGTCATTTGTAGACACTTGCTCCAGTACTATGCAGGAAAAACCTATGCTCTAATACCACTTTGTCACGACCCAATTTAGGCACGTGATCGGGACGTGAGAAATCTCATTCTCACGCAAGCCTTTTTGAGCTGTTTACTAATTTTGCATGCATACTCTACTTTAATATTCATGAAAGATAGAAAATTTTCTCTTTTTCTGCATATAACTCATCTGTTCTCTGGAATCAAAATCATCACAATTACAATCTGGTAATAACTTTTCAGATATCAAATGGTGAGTCATTTATACATATGAATCAAAATACACTTTTTCAAATATCCAAATTATCTTATACAAATCAAATATAATCATAATATGCCAATGTGAAAACAAACATGCTCTAGGTCCGGGACCCTGCCTGTAATGTACTAGAGCACTCTAACTCAAACATTATATGCTTCACCTACAGACTCATTGACTGGAATCTATGACTGCTGGGAGGTTTACAACAGCTACTCTATTTGTGAAAATAAGAGAAGGAAGAGATGGGTGAGTTTTGTAACCAAAAGTTAGTGAGTGAATCCCCACCTAAAACCCCCTTTCATGGGACAAGAGAAAGAATATATAATGCACAAAATCATAACAACATTAACAATATAAGAAAATCTCTCACATAACCAAGTGTAAATATATTTCTACAAGTCCTTTATAATCATCATGTTATAACTTAAAACAATTTCTTTGAATTTATTCTCATAACTGAAATCATACAAATAACGTAATATAGTAGCTCCAAGAGAAACAGTAGTCTCTACTCTATAGTTCTTATAGAACTGAAATTTGACACCTAAATAGGTTTCATTCTCTGCTCTGCTCTGGTTACACACAGTGTCTGTGACGTAACAAAACTTTGAATATAAGTCTCTGGTCACATCTGGGCGTTACGTATCGCCGTCCCTAGTGTGACAATCAGTCTCTGAATATAATTGCTCTGAGTATCTCTGGCCCGGGCTACTTGGTACCAATGTTAACAGATTTACTGCCGTTAACACACAGCCTGTTTCTTTGTAGCTACCTTCTAAATTAACCAAGTAAATCAATTAAAACTAAAACCTTTAAATCCTTTAATTCTCTAAGAGCTCTGAATCTGTCTAATTCTAACAGTTTGACCTTAGCATAACTGTGGCTATGAATCATGTCCAAGGGATCACCCTTTGCAGACATTTGTGATTTCATAAACTCACAGAATATGTAGCCATCAACTGTTTTGAATCTCATGAAGACTCGAGCTCTAAAATCCTTTTTATGTCTGAGTTTCTAATTCAATTCTCAACAACATTTTTCATAAGCTTGAAATCCTCAAATCATCATAACAATTCTCAAAAGCTCAAAATTCTCTAACAATCATTTGCATAATCCATATTCAACATAAAATAAGCATTTCAACAATCATAAATCTTTAACAATCACAATTAAACCCAATTCTAAACGAAATCATTTTATCAATAATGGTCCCATGAGTTTTATCAAAATACAGGTTTCATACTTTCAAATCAACAATTCCAAAACATATAATCAACAGTAGTTTCAATCCTTGTATAGTATTTCTCTAAAATCAATCATTAAATCATACTTTCATGAAAATAACTATAATGCATAACATAGAAGTCATAGATGAAAACCCACTCACCTGGAGGGGTAAGATGCACAGACACAGCACCTACAAGACTCTTAGAAGCAGAACTGACAATAGTATCTGACATAGAGGCAACAGAACTCTAAATTAACCTATAAATCCTCTAAATATCTAAGAATCCATCTCTAATATACTAGAAGACTTCTATCCTTGAGAAGCATAAAGAATCCCCCCCAATAACAAAGAAGGAATAATAGAGAGAGATATAAAGAGAATATCATACCTTAGATCCTTAGAAGGAAGAAAAACAGAGTTTAGATGATGAAATGATGAAGAAATGAGGTGGAGAGGGGAAGGAGTCGCGTTTCTCTGCTGAAAGAGGGGTGAGGAGTGTGTTTTGGATGAAATGAATGTCTTGGACCCCGAACAGGGGTTTTTAAGTCATCTGTTGACTACTGCAGCGCTGTAAGCAACGCTCACTAGAGAGCAACTCTCGCACCGCCTTACTGTTCTGTTGACCGCTGTAGCGCTAAGAGTGCTGCAACGCTCACCAGAAAGCGCAGAAATTCACTTCCTTTGTTCTGCTGATCGCTGCAGCGCTTACCATAATGGATTTTCACTCTCCAAGATAGTTTCTTACTCCTCAGAATAGTCTCTATAATCTCCTCCTTTCTAAAACTCACTTATTACATTTATTTCCTTTTAACTTTTATTTTCCTATTAACTTTTAAATATAAATGTAAATAAGGGAATACCTCCTATTTGGATTCAAATAAAATATTAAAAAAATCAAAATTCAAACCAATCAAAATCTAAATTTTAGGTTTTAGTTCAAATCCGGGAATTCTTACGATTTTGTAAACTTGGACATTAGAAACGGGGTGTTTAAAGGTTTCGAAAAATTCTTTAAAAATCACTCTCTAACTCGATTTTCTCTAGGGAACAATTACCGAGACTTTTGGTCCCAAGAATATTGCTCTATCATATGGTTCTCCAATGAGGAGTAGGGTCCAGACTTAGAAAAATTTCAGGACTCGGAGTGACAGATAACAGTAACTGACACCCTTTTGGCCAGAAAAATATTCTAACTCTTTTATTTAAAATTTGGGGTATTACAATGATAATCCATATATGCAAGTTCATTATGAAAAGAACTTTGCTTCGAGAAAAATGACTCCAGGAAAAACCCTGCGCAGAGATCTTCTTGAAGAAATATCAATTCTCAACGAAGTATTCACATTTAAAAAATGAGAAGAATATCTGGAGATAAATGAACAAGCCTATCCAAGGATAGTTACTGCTTTTTATTCTCAGCTAGAAGGAAACTCAACATCGTCCTTGAATACTATAATCACGGATTGTGCCATCAAGATCAATCTTTTAGGATTGTCCAAAATCATTAAAGCATCAAACAATGGACTAGTTTGTAGTTCAACTCCTGGCTGGGCTCATTCTCTAGGAATTAATAAAGGAGACATTTCAAGGTATCTGATTGATTCCATTCTTCACAAGCCAAATGAAATATCCACTGCCATACTAAGTGCTAGGGTTAGAAAAGTATATACATTAGTGCAATTCTCTATTCTACCTCGTATAGGAAGCACAGATACATTAGTAGGCATGGATTGCATGCTCCTATATTGTCTCATGGCAAAAAGGAAGGTAAGTCTACCAAGACTTATCCTGGACTATATGTTAAGTGCTACCACAAAAGAAAAGCAAAGAACTACCAATGTCCTATACGTCATGCTGCTAACAACAATCTTTCAGAAGATGGATCTTCCACTTATCACTGAAAAATATATGTATCTTGAAGAAACAGTTTTCACAACCTTAGCATTCAGAACTTCAAGGAAAATAGTTAATGTTCCAACTTCTAAGCCAACATAGCGAAGCCCTCAGACAAGGGGAGATCAAGTCAGAAAAGCCTCTTTGAAGGATAAGTCTCAGTAAGAAGAAGCTAAAGGAAAAAGGAAGATAATCCTTCTAGAAAGTGAGACAAAGAACTTAAAGGAAGAGGAACTAAGTCAGATTCTGTGCACAAATGAAAGACGGACAAAAAGAAAACAAGAATTAGGAACTCAAGAAATTCAAATGATAGTCAAACCAGTAAAAATTATCAGTAGAAAAGACATTTGGTTCAAATGCAAGAAAATGCCCATCATAAGTCCAAAATCTCTATTCTGCAGAACGAAGTCAAGAAGTATGAAAAGAAAGATATTGAGTTATTCTCAACTATTCTGAAGATGAAAAAAAAAAGAAATAGAAGAAGAAGAACCAACCGAAGTATGGTCATCTGAAGAAGAAGAAAGCTTGGTAAGAAGTGAAAAATCTAGAATAAGTGGGATAGTCAGATTCGAGCTCACTGCTGGGACTTCCTCCATATAGTCAATAATTGAAGAGCCAGATGAAGATAACCTTACGCCTGAGATTGCTGTTATTCTTATGGTGCCTTAACCTCCTTTTTCCATTCGCATTGTTCAAATGGAAGAAGAAGAAGAAGACAGATCATCAAAAGATGGTGCTCATTTGGGTGTTGAAGACATTGCTTTTGTCTTGACTCAAAAACTTGAAACTACTGCTACCCCTATTCCTAAGTCTGCCTCTTCTCCTGCTACTAATCTACCATCTTCTTCACCTCTTATCAATGTACAAAATGAAATCAATGATAAATCACCCAACTCTAGGGATACTATGCCCTTAACATTCCTGAACCTACCCCAAGAGCAACACCAACAACATCACCCATCAACTTACCTTCCCTAGCCTCAGATGAACCTCCCTCGAGCTATCAGTTTAATCAAATCATCTTAAGGCATCAAAGGGATATTACCTCTAGACAGGACAGACTTGAGGTGACAATCATAGAGCAAGGGGCACAGCTCAGACAAAATGAAGAATTGCAACTTCAGATACTTCAAACTAATCAAGAAATCCTACAAGAGCTGAAATGAAGAAGTTAAAAATGATACTTCAATTCGTCTCATACACACTTGAAGTGGTTAAAAATGATACTTCGATTCCTCTCCTACACACTTTCTTTTTGATGATGCCAAAAAGGGAGAAAGAATATGAAGAAAATCTATGCTGAGAAACTTAGGAGGAACGTGGAATTCAGGGGGAGACCATGTTGAGGGGGAGCTCAAACAATTTTTTTTAACATGCTACATATATTTATGCTTTCATGGAACTTGATTATATCTTAACAATTCATCATTATAATATGATAATTTTCTCTTCTGGATTTTATAATTTTACTTATGCTTGGCTTATGCTTATACCTTAAGTCTTTTCATACTCTGATACATAGATGGTTATTCCTTAAGGTCTGATACAAATCAATGCTTAACCTATCATGCTTAACTAATCATTTATCATGACTTGCTTATGTATGCTCCAATTTCTTAAGCACTTGCTCTGAACTGATTAATCATTAACATGCTCGAGAAATGAGCACACACTTATCCCTGGTTAGCTTTAGCAAGTATAATTCTATCTACTAATATTTAGATACTCGAACTTTATTGATATGGTTAGATATGCATAAGACTGCTTGAAATGCCTATCATTATAAAACACATTTTTATTGACGCATGCATGCGATGCTCTGTTTAATCTGATCAAACTTAGTTGCAAACAAATTTTGAGGGCTTTCAGAAACCACTTTTAAATGTCTCTAATTCAACTTTGATCAGAAAAGTTGATCTGAGAATCATCTTGAGTGTGCTGACCTTAATTGGCTAACAATGTCTTATGTTCTGATTCAATATGTATCGGTAAGCAAAAATTGTTTTTGAAAAAGTTTTCAAAAATTGTTTCATCATTAGATACTCATACTAGCTCATGAAAATAAGCTCACAAGCACTTAATGCTTTGATAAAGCTGGGTTGGATCATTGTTTGAGCTTCAAAAACCTCACTTTGTAATTCAATAATATCACTTATATCAAGGTTTATCTGAGCGTTAGAAACTTCATTTGTATCTTTTAAGCTTTTCTCATAACATGCTCAAAAGTCTTTATCATACACAAATATAACCTTGAGCATCAAATTGATTTATTAAAAGAGGAGCATAGGAAAAGAAAGTACTGAATAAGATTTTCAATCAAGAAATAATATCGCAAGTATTACTTGTTTATTTATTCAAGTACACTTAAATGTTAGAAAGTCATTGTATGACTAAAATCAAGTGGACTGGTAAAATTGGACTAAAACGATGACATATGCTTTAGTATCTTGGTGATACAAAATAAAAAAGCATTTTGATTTAAATCAGAAAATATCATCATGAACCAAACAACTTTGATTTAATTCAACTTAAGTCTTCAAAATTTTCTTGAACATATCCATTCATGCCTTAAGAAAAGGACTAACTAAGATTTAAGAATCATGATGTATTGAAAGAAAATGCAACTTATCATGTTATATTATGTATTATTTCTTTCAACCTCTCTTCAAAATATTTTCTTCAAATTGGTTTGTCATTATCAAAAAGGGGGAGATTGTGAACTCCAGAACCCTTCAGAAAGTATGAGCTTTATCATTTTGAATGACAACAAAACTAATTTAAAGAAAATACTTTGAAGAACAACTAATGGCTACCTTGAGTTTCTTGACTAAGCTTAACAGGTAGAATTCCAAAATGCATTACACGGACTTAAGTGAGAATAATTTCACTTTTACATGTGCAAACATGTTTTATCTACTGGGAAGAGGATGCGTTTAAACGAAGTAAATGTAACGCCCCGATTTTCTGTTAGAGTGAAAATGACCAAAATGCCCCTGAGATCATTTTCGGCCCAGAATTCAAGGAAAGGCGATCCGGCAGTAGTCGAAGGGCCAAACTCAATGTTGGAAGGAGATTAGTTGGTTTGTGTACCTTTCCAAGATCAAAAATCTCATTTTTGAGTTTTCGGGTCAAAATGACCAAAACGCCCCTGTGGTGTTTTACCCGTTTGCAAGTGCCGGATAAACTCGAAAACTTCTCCAGATGGCTTTAAAAGACGTTTTTATGTATTTTGTGACTTTAGTTTTGGTCCCGGAGGTCCCGGGCGAAATTAGTGCAAAATTACGATTTTTGCTTCTAGTTTTGTGTTTTTGAGCTTAATCGTGTGATTAAGCAAACCTAAGCAATATTAGGCTCTAATCGAAGATTAATTAATTTTCATAATTAATCTTGAGTCAAAATAATTTATTAAAGTTGATTAGAACCTAAGAATGCTTAATTACAACTTGAAATCTTATTTTAAATTCAAGATTCCTAGTCATAGAATCTTGAATAGTATTTTCTCTTTCCAATTCCTTAAATCATGCAAATTTGTCTACCTTGTTTACTCATAAAATGAATTTTAAACTCTCTAAATGTGTATGAGCACTCCTTAACCTTGTCATAAAACTCTTAAACCTCATTCTTAGTTACCTAAACTTATGCTTAATAACTCCTAACCTTGTACCTAAACTAATACACACTTAAACCCATCATTAACACACAATTACATGGAAGATTTTTCTTCTTCTCTCTTGCTGTATTCTAGCCGAAGCATGCCCTCCCCCATATTCATCACATGCTCAAATGTTTGACACTCCAAAGCCATACCTCAAGTCATACTCACCATACTTTGTCATACTTTCCACCATGCTTGATTTTTCAAGTGAATAACTAAATGAATTAAGCTATTTTCCTCATTTATTTGTGGCCCAAAAACAGCCAGCCATGCCTAGCTTCTAGAAGAATTATTTCATTCAAATTTGATAGGAAATTCACTCAAATCACCTTACTTGAAGCCATGCCTTGTATCATAACTTCCATACTTCAAACCATGCTTGAATGACATTGTGTAAGAGATATTTTCTCTTCCTTTCCCTCCCTTTTTGCTACGGCCAAGGCCTCCTTGAGTGAGCCTCAATTGTTTCGTTTTTCTATAAATAGGTGCATTAGAAGAACTTGCAAACACTTTAGCTCATTTGCAAACTTTTAGTTTTCTAAGCTTTCTTGAGTTTGCTTTCTTTTTCTCTCAAGTTTCAAGAGAGTTCTTATTTTCTCTTCATCTTCATCCTCTTCATATCTTCATCTCCTCATCATCCCATAACCTCTAAACACCACCTCACAACCTTGAACCACCATCAAACCTCTCAAACTCTCAACCTCAAACACAACCTCACTCAAAACACATCTCCTTTCTCTTTCTCTCTAGGTGGCCGAAGCTCATCACCATTCTTGGAGGAGTTCCTCATCTTGTTTTTCATTTCAAGTTCAAGCTTTTCATCTCCACTCTAGGTAGGAGTGTTTTCTAAACTTGTTTTTCTTGAAAATGAGTTTTTCTCTAGCTTTCTCTTGGACTTCTTTTGAAACTTTTCTTTGTTTTTCTTCCTCATAGTTTCGGCCAAGAGGCCTTGTTTGGTTCATGATAGCTCAACGATGAGAGCTCCTAGATGATGACTATGTGTTCATCTCAAAGGAACCTCTAGAGCTTGAGTTTTTATTTTCTTTAAGTTTCATCTTTACTTTCTAACTCAAAATGATTTTAGCTCAAGAATACCTTTACTTTTTCTTGCTAATGGTTTCGGTTTTTCCTTGTCTTTCTTTCTCACAAGGTTTCGGTTTTGGTTTCCTTTTATTTGAGGTTTTATGTTCTTTGAAAGTTTGTTTCTTTTGAGCTTGATGATGATGTTCAAGAACCTCATAGTTCCCTTGAGAGCTTAGTTCAAGAACTCTAAAGCCCTCTTTGTGATGAGATAAGTGTTAGGTTGAGATTTGTTGTTTTCTTTAAAAAGTCTCATATGAGCTCTAAGTTAAGATAAAATACTTTGCATCCATGTTTATATTTTATGTCATCACTAAATGCTCAAGGTTAAAGAATGAACTTGCATTTTCAATATTTATGTTTATGTTCTCACTAAATTTCTAAGATAATAAGGAGTTGCATAGCATATTTGCTTTATGTCCTCGCCTCTAAATAAAGACTAAAATAAAGTGCATTGCATATTTACTTTTATGTCACAACTTAAGGGATTTAGAGCTCATAGACTTACCCATTATTGTCTCAAACAAAGACTTGAAAATATGTGTCCTTTCGTCTTTGATTTTCGGCCTTAAGAGGTTTGGTTTGTTAGAAGTATCAAAATCTATGTTTCATAATTTTTCTAAGCTTATATGAGTACAAGAAATGTCTAGAACAAAGTTTTATGAATTTAGGACCTCTTGAGGTTAATTTAATTTAGCTACTGCCCTTACAAATATTTTGATGATTTTAGATGATAAAAATGTTTATAAATGAGTTTTGAAAGTCTTGAAAAGGTTCCAAGAGAAACTAGTATTTTATGTGCTTTAGAAACCAAGTTTTATGCCTTTGTATGGAAATGTATTTTCGGTTCTGCCTTGCCATTTTATGACCACTGTATGTGCTGTTTGATGATGATAATATGAGAATGTTTGAGTATATTTAATGTAAAAACTCATATGTGAAAAATAAGAGAAGTTAGTAACTAGAAAAGAATTAATTTGAGAGTTCTAGATCCTTTAGTAATTGATTTTTTTGGATTCTGTCCAGCAAGGTTTAGAAACGGTAATCATGGATTTAAATTATTTGAAATATGTAGGGATGAATCATAATTGGTTTAGGACTTGATGTTGATACCTTAGGAGCAAATCGGACTTAGAAAGGGACATTGTTGTGACTCCTAGGTACCCGTAAAGTTAGAATTTTAGATCATGCATTCTTGAGGTTTAGAGAAGTTTATGATCATAGTATTGAGTGAGGAATACTTAGATATGAGCCTATAGGTACCCGAGAGATTAAGTTGTGATGATTTATAATTTAGATTATGAGTTAAGGACCTTAAGGGTCAATGCATAAGACGTTAAGAAATTGTTAATGCTATGATGTTTATATGGTGCAATAACATGTTGAGATGTTTATGATGCATGAGGAAATGATTGTTCAAGATATGAAGTTTATCATAGCATGAGGTTTAAATGAGGAATATGTTGTGTGAATAGCTTGAGGCATAAGTTTCGGTTTGAAGGAAATATGGTTTAACAGCTATTATGCTACCGAATTTCCGTCAAACCTAAAAGGGTTGAAGAAATGTTTTAAAGTACCACATGAGTTGAAAACCCTGGGTGACACCAGTTCGGCCGAGCACCCCCAGGAGATTTTTATGTGACAAAGCACTAAGACACGCTTTCCTGGGTGACACCAGTTCGGCTAAGCACCCCCAGGGGAGACAAATTCGTAAGGGTATGGGTAAATGCAACCTACCAAAGCGGACAAATTGTTGTGGCTTGATGCCTGCAAAGTATTTCAAAGAGGGTATATCCTAAGAGAGGTGATCCCTAGCCCCCTACCAGTACTTGCGTAGTCGGGATTATTTTATTATGTTTCGCTTATTCAGATAATAAGCAAGAGCTAGTGACGACTAGCTGAGGTATGAGCTCATAACCTAGTTATTTTAGGGTGGCCTTGTTTTGCTAAAGTACCATGATTAATGTCACGAAGTTGAGGAAAGATCCACTTGAAAGTTATATGCCCTTTATGCCACTTGTGTGCTTTCTTGAAGTTGTGATTCATTGAGATATTTGATTGAGGCATTGCCATGCATTCATGTTCTAGTATGTTGCATTCATAACATCAAGATGCATGCTAAAAGGAATGAACCTTGGATAATTGGTTTTATAAACTCTAATAATGAATCTTTTATGTATGTACACCTTTTATAATTAAACCCAAGGTTCCTGAGGATGTGAACGATGTAACCCTAGGATAGGAGACTCTAACTGAGATTCTTTAGTAAGAATTCTCACTCCTTTTTCTTCCTTCTCTTTCTTCCGTCACATCTTCAGAGAGCGATGGCGACGTTTGTAGTTTTTGTCGACACACCGACTTGGGAGGTTCACTTTGATCCGGATCATGGATCATACCATTTTGAGGGGCAGTGTATCGTGCGAGTCTTCATATTCATCGGATGCCCCTTTGCACACCCTGTACAGAGCTACTGTTTCTCCCCGATGTCACCTTGTGTGCCCGGACGCGAGACGAGAGGATTCTGCGGACGTACACTGGTGGTTTGATGCCTCGAGACTTCCAGGACTACGTGCCTCGGTGTCCTAGTTTGGAGGACGACCCTTCCGAGGACCCGCCGACGCATATGTATAGCGAGAGCTCTGCTCCAACACCTCAGTTCGTGCGAGATGTGAGCGAAGAGACTATTACACAGCCGAGACTGGCTAGGTGAGCCTAGAGGGGCCCCTATCGAGGAGCTCACGCCCAGTCTTCCCGTGTGCCTACTCCTGCCGCCCTGCGTCCTTGGATCGGTTACACTCCACCTTTTCCCGGGTTCCAGTAGCAGACGTCTTAGGGGAGGGCTAGTGCACACACTCTCACATAGATGGGATAAACCTTCTTTTGTCTTGAGGTTATCCATTCTAGGTGTACTCAGGTAGTTGTGGTTTATCTATGCTTTCTTGTTTTTATTGTATTTGCTTTTCTCCTGTATTACAAGCTCCGCCCGTTTCTATAAGGGCGTGACTACTATGTATCGTAACTATGTTATTAATGAAATGTTTCCTTTGTGGTGATGATCATTGTTCTATTATTCCTTGCTTTAACTATGGTGTCCTTTATGATTGATGTTTATGTCTCTCGTTTAGAATAGAATGCGGCTCTCACTTTGGTGTATATTTCAAAAAAAAAAAATTACCCGTAATTTCTGCTAAGTATTTTAATAAAATGATGAGACTGAGAAGTAATAACCTAATGATTAACCTAATGTGTTCTAGAAAGTTAGGTTAAGAATTAGGGTGTTACAGTGAATATTATATCGTGTAAAGAATGTTAATATGCATTAAAGATTGAAGCTGATCAATACAATAGCAAGAAGTCCAAGGAAATGATCTTCAAAAACTAACACGGGACTTTAGAAAGTACATTGATGAATAAGGAAATCATTCCAACTATGAGAGCATCATGTTATTTAGTCAACAATCATCATAATCACAAATTAATCTACGTCAAAGAGCCAATATTGAAGACTAGAGATTGAAGAAAGATCAGGAGATTGATTACACTATCAGAAAGCTCACTAAACTGTGGAGCACAGCACATTAAAGGAAATAGAGGGAAAATTTGAATTTCAAATTTCAAATCTCGAAACAGACCTAGTTTTATAACTGGTACATCATCTCTTCTACCTGATTGATTCATGATCCTAGCTTCTAGAAGGAAGAGTTCAGAAATCACAATCCGAAAGTAAAAGGAAAGAGGACATCGGAAACCTCTACAATACAACTGCTTTGCAATCGATGTGACAAGTCTATCAACCTACCTCTCTAGACTAATGCTCCAAGACACAACTGATAATCTACACGTGTCACTTGGAGATCTGATCAAAGGCAACGGTCATGAAGAAGGACCTATATAAATAGAGATGCCACACATGAATGCTGATGAGAAAGTTGATGACATAAGAGTGAAAACTCTAGAAAAATCTTTGAATAGTTCCTGTGCTGTTCATCATAACATATAATCAATCTTCTTGAAGTGTAGAAAATCTTCTTTCCATGCTTGGAAATGATTTACTCTTCTTAGGAAGAGATGTGTGAAAGAAGTCGTTCATGTTTCCCAGGTTTGTATTATTGAATATTTGTAAGGAAACATGGGTATAGGTTAGTTTGAGTGGTAACCCAAACACATAAATTTTGTAACCTTGATCTGTTAGTGATAAGAGTGAGACATAGCTTGGAGGGGCTAAGGTAAAACTACTTGCAACGAGATAAAAGGAGTCCCATAGGCATCAACATCAAGTATGATTCATATTTTGTTCTAAAGTTCCCTTTTAATGACCACTATGAATTATAGCACAAGAAGTTGCGTCCAAGATTTACATCTAAAGATGTTAAAATAATTATTTTACTAATATAAACAAAATGGTTCAACGTCAGACATCAATATATATATGAGTGGGGATCCGTTTACTTCAGAAGTAAGTCTTATGCACTTACTCCATTCTAGAACTCTTCATCCACATTGAATTTAATCAATTCGATGGTTGATTTATGCTGTATTATATTGATAATCAAGCATGTCAAATTTTAGAAAAATTGGATAACAATAGCGATATAATATACTAATCAATATTTATTTGTATTTTCAAAAACATATTATCCATCAAAATAAAATGAAATGATGAACTATAAAATCATTTTCAAATTGTATGAAACTTTATATACTGGATCTACTCGGTAGAAATTTTAAATTTAACGATTAGGTTGATGTAATTTCATACCCAAAAAAAGTTATTAGATGGAGTAAGTATGCCAAGACTTGCTCCTAGAGTAAACAGATCCCCACTATATATATACATGGACTTTTTATATTTGTCACAAAATTTATTCCAATAACAATATCCATAAAATTTATCTTATTCATTCATGTATCTATATTAAATAATACCATGCTTGAATTTTCCAAGGATGCAATGCTTACATGTTTTATTCACTTGTCCATGAGATCTTGAACCGCCAACGGACCGAAACTTTAACCTGTCTAAGATTGCACTTCCATACGTTGAAATTGTTTTCTACCATATTGTGTTGACCATAAAATGGAGATCAACTCATCCAAAGATTGTCATTTTTTGAGCGAAGAAATCAAGTTACTCTTAAGATTGTTGGAAAAAAATTGATTAGAAAAACATAAATAAAATTGAATAAGACAAGAAATAATTTGACATAATATAAAACATGGGTCACAAAAATTATAAAGCTAAATATGACAAGTAAATAACCTAATTTAAATAGAATAAAGTGACTTATCGAATTTATTAGCTGAGGTGTGCTAGGCACTAAGCTTAAAAGTATTTTGCCACCACGAGTCAATTACTCGGTGCAGATGGTCTTCTCAGTTAATACTCCATAGGATGCAACAACCACTTCCCACTAACTCTGCACTTGAACTAGTGAGGGCACATGAACAGCTTGCAAGGATTGCTCAAGGGAACCAAGAAAATGAAATAAGAATTTTATGTGTTAATATAAAATATTGTACATAGACTATAATTTTCCATCATATTCTTCTGCACCAGTGGTTTAACCTCATTGCTTTATATAGAAGAAGTATGTTGGAGCAAAGGTAATACCCAACAATTTAGTAATTTAATAAAATTAAAACCCATAAAATTTATATAAAAAATGGTGTCTACATAAGTGAAAATAGATTGGCAAGCTTTGAATGAAATGTAATGTAAACTATAAAATGGATATTAAAACATAGCAAATGGGTTTATAAAGTTTGCAATAGTAAGAAACATGTTGATTAACACAAAACAATTTTTATGAATATAAATTAACTTTTGCAATAATAATAATACCAACTTTGAAATATAAAATAATTAATAAAATACATCAACTATTGGTTGTCCAAGTGATTATCTGTTCACCTCAAGATGAACAATTTGTGCATCACGATCTATGGCTAAGCAATCAAATTCAATCCCTATAGAGTTGTGACTGCAGTAGCACTCTGAATTCACCACTGAATAGGACACACTATTAGTTATAAGGTTTTGGAGAATAGCCTTTTACGAATGGAAAATTAACATCCTGCTATTAACAACTATCACCAACTCGTGCATAATTTTTTTTCAAATCTGTCTTTGTTTCGATGCATGATTGTAAAGCATAACTATAAATATCAATGGCAAAGGGAATGGTTTTAAAGGCAACGCTCTATGCCAGTCCCTTCAACATTACCATCAAGATAGACATATAGACTGCCCATAAACCATCAACTTAACAAAAAGTAGCGCAGCAGGCAGCGGCCAACATATGAGCATTTTACTCAAACAACACCGAAAATTGTTCATGTGGAGCACATACTGATTTCCTCATCAAATTGTGACATTAGACATACACTTTTAGTATTTCAACCAATAAAAGAGCATTATCTAATACAATCCTATCTCTACATGTATTTCTTTGAAATTTACCTCTGAATTATACTACCTTCTTGATCCTCCTATGTTAAAGTGTTTCACTTCAGGAATCATGCTACTCAAAATTTTTGACTCTCACTCACACTCCATCCTTACTCAAGGTGTTGATCAACCATGTCGTAACATTTGCTAGGTTATCTTTAGTATCAATCTTTTGCATATCCATATTCCCTTTTTCTACTACTTCTTAAGGAAATTATATTGAACACTTATGTGTTTTGTTGTTTTGTGCTAGAATGAAAAATTGGATTTGTGAGGGTACTCTAACTATCATAGTACACAATATAATAATAGTCTATTATCTGAGCTTAAGTTTTTTCATTAACCTTTGAATCCAAATTACTTCATTGCAAGGTTTTGTAGCTTCCATATATTTAGCTCATGTAGTAAACATGCCTACAACAATCAGTAACTTGGATGATTGGCTTACAACCCCGCTTGTAAATGTGAACATAGCTTATAGTAGATCACATGGAAACTCAACATACCCTTTGGCAAGAAACTTTATCCTTTTGTTAAGATCACTTGCAAAATCTGAATCAACATAACCTCTACCAAGAAACTTTGATCCTCCAAAACATAATGCAACACTTAAAGTTCCTTCCATGTACCATAGGATCCTCTTAACAACATTCAATTGCTCTTTACTAGGATTTGCCATTAATTGACTCACTAATCCAATCGCTCGAGTAATATTTACTCTTGTACAAGTCATGGTATACATAAGGCTTCCCATACAATACTTGAGAGATTTCCATTCACTTTGCTTCACTACTAGTATGACATACGTATACTTAAGGATAATTTGTAATTCATGGAAAATAAGATAGAAATTGGCTTACAATCTTGCATATTGAAGCGCCATAAGATTTCTATTTCTCTATTATGGTACTATTAGGTTGATTTATAAGAAGCTATGACTTTGGTTACATGATTATAAGTATGAATTGCTTTAAAACTTATTACTATTATTATTATTATGGTGTTGTGTGTTTTCCCTTGATGTCCCATGAAGAAGGTTCTAGGTGAGGACTCATTCACTGAGTTTTTGTTTTAAAACTTACCCTTCTATTTCATTTCATATTTACATATATAGTTGCTACTGTGGATACTTCCCAACCATCTTCCTCCCAGCAGCATTATATTTTAGTTGGTGAGCTTGTTGTCATTTTATAGAGTTAGGTATTTATGCAGGTAGGATCCCAGACTATAGAATATAATTATGTTTGCATGGTTTTGTATGCTGACTATTATTCTGGATTGTACTCATATGACTTTACTTTTCACGGTTATTTGTATATGAAGGACTCTGTGTACACTAGTTAATGTTATGGAATCTACCTTTAGAGACAAAATTTAAGAATTTTGGTTTGAATGTTATGATTTAGCAGAGCAGGAGACTGATTTTGGAAATTGAAACTTATTTTTAAATTGTTTTATGAATTATTGTGCATATAGAGTAATACAAGTCACGAGGCTTATGTGGTAAAAGAGGATTTCTCATGTGCCGATCAGTTCCCCAAATTGGGACCTGACATTTAAATATGCAAGGCTTCATGATTTATGTTTAGGATTGTGTTTTTAGCATGATATGAATGTTGTATGCATGTGGAATAGGTTAATAGCATGACATAAGCAGCTAGCCAAGTTTTAAATATCACTGTGAATGACTGTATTAGAATGCTTTAACCACCTCCTGTTTTCCTTCTCCTTTAAACATATGCATAATGTGAAAGTGTTGCAAGTTGTAAATATTTTCTTGCTTATCATTAGAATTAACACGAATGAATTATTAGAAGTTTTATTAAGCCAAGAATAATTGGTTGTGTCGTGATAATTGTAGCTTTGAAAGATAAAGTAATAGAACTACATGACTATATGTACATGTGTAAGTAGAATAAGGAAACACGGTGTTTAGAATAATATTTTAGTTGCAAGGTAATAAATCCTTTGTGCTTGAAATGTTGAGTAGAGTTTGAGGTAAATTTCATGAGCAAAGAAGATATTATGAATCTAGAGATATCATGTTTATGCAGTATGATTCTCGGAGTATCAAGTACTGAAAGTATATCAGCTTGCAATGAGATTTTATAATTTTATTTTTATGACATTAAAAGTATAGAATTCAGTATGTGATTCAAAACAATTGTGAGATACATATTCTATAAGCTTTGAAATCACGATGCCTACAAGTTGGTGATCCCTTGGGCATGATTTCATAAGCATAATTATGTTAAAGTTAGATTGTTAGAGTTATACGAATCCAAAGCTTTTAGAGTTTTAAGAATTTTAAAAGTTTTCAAATTTATTTAGTTTAATGGCAAGCTAGTTTTGGAAGATGAATTAGAAAGAAACAGAATTGCGAGTTAATGACAATATTCTCGTTAACCTTGATATACCATGTTACCCACGAGGGGTAATCACCCTTTTTTACCCAGAATATAGAGAACAAGACTTAGTTAGGAGCCCATAGCTTGTCCATGAAGGTCATAGTTCATGAAAGACCATTTGCTATCAGAGAGATGCTTATGTTTGCAAGGGATTGAGTATCACCTTTTTATAACTTTCTTAGAATTATGTTTCTTCCCTAATTCCCATAGAGTAATTTATATCACTTTTAAGGATTACATGATTTGATAATTATAAATTGTAAGTGTTTTTATAGCATAGTCATGTATATGTATATTAAAATGTTTTTTCTTCTTGCATGTATTGAGCCACCCATGTTACCGAGTCCTAAATTTCACTAAGTTTGAATCTTGCACATCTTTAGAGGACTATATGATAGAGCCGCATTCTTGGGATCAAAAGTCTCGGTAATTGTTCCCAAAAGGGAAATTAAGTTAAAAAGAGATTTTTAATGAATTTTATGAAACCTTTAAACGTTTCATTTTTAGCCTACAAGTTTAGAAAATCTCGAAGATTCTCGGATTTAAACTAAAACTCAAATTTTGGATTTTGATTAGTTGGGATTTTTTTTTATACTTTATTTGAATCCAAATAGAGGGTATTTCCTTATTTGCATTTATATTTTAAAGTTAATGGAGAGTGTTGAGAACATTAACTTAAAATTAATAAAAGTAAATAAGTGAGTGTTGAGACAACCCAGATGCCAAAATGACAAAAAGACGCAATTTGGGTGTTGTTGCTGCATAATTCTGTAGAATAGCCGACTTGTTGTTTCTCACGACAGTGAGCAGGTCTGATATCAACACAATACAAAAATGACGTAGTTTTGTTTAGTGAGCCCCAAACCTTTTAAACCTAAGGCTTAGGTTTTCTCACATAAACCTGAAGTTCCCCCTCTCTAACTCTCTCCAAACCCTCTTCCACTCAATCCCACTTCATTCCTTCTTTTTCCAAGATCTAAGGTAAGTGTTTGTTGTTGGTTTATGTTAGTCTCTTCCATGTTCTTCCTCCCTATGTTATGGGTTTTTTTTGTCTCCATTTTTATCAAGTGGAGATGCTCCCCAATGTTGCTAGAGTTAGATTAGAGCTCTCCAGAGGTTGTTAGAGTTTAATCTAGAGTTTATGGCTTCAATGGCAGATATTGGTGCTATCTCTCCTCCTCGGAGCTCCGTTGCTGTTGACACCATCACTTCATCCCTTCCATATGAGTGGGTTTCATCTCATAACCTTAGTTTTATCATTATGAGTATGTTTCTTGCATTATGATTGTTAAACATGAAATTTGGAACAAGAAAAAGTATAGAATATAATTTTTCATGATTATGTTAAGCTAGAAAAATTATGATATGATGATAGCATGAAAGAATGAGTTTTACAAAACTATGGGACCATGATTGCTATGTTATATGTGATGAAAATGTTTCATATGCTTAAGAAGAGATTTATTTAAAATATATAATTTAGCAAGTTTATTAAAATTATATAACGTTTTTTTTATGGCTCTATGATATTGCCGCATTTTCAAGAGATTTCAGAAAGCTTTTAGAATATCAAGGAGAGTTATTATGAATGGATATACACACACACATACACACACACACACACACACACACACACACACACACATATATATAGCAGAGTATGTTTTAGTTTTCAAATGCAATGTTATTATTATTTCCAAAGTAGTATAAAAGTTTATATGAAAGTGTTTTGAATCCAAATTAGAGCATAGAACAGAGTTTTAGAGAAAAGAAATTTGGTATTTTTCATGATATTCATAAGTATGGAATTCAGTATGATTCATAGCAACTGCTAGCTATATATTCCGAAGGCTTGAAATCGAAATGCCTATAAGCAGTGATCCCTTGGGCTCAATTTTCATAGTCATATTTATGGTAAAGTCAGATTGTTAGAGTTATGTAAATCCATAACTCTCAAAGTACTAAGAATTAGGGGCTCTTGTTCTCCAGGGACTAAGTACCTACCTTTCAATTTTAGTTTTTGTTTTGACAAACTAGTTCAGATGGTAGCTATAGAGAAATAAACAGTGAGTTAATAGCTGTAAAAATGATTGTTAGCCTTGGTACCAAGTTCTCCTTAGAGGCAATTTCATAGAGTAGAGAAGGAACCTAGTTAAGTGTCCAATTTAGAACCATAAGGGATCATAGAGTAGAAACTTTGGTATGCCATGGTTGACTTGCATAACTAGGGAACTTTAAAGGTATTGTTATTACTATATGTATAACTAAAGATTACTGTTTCTCTATGAGTTGTTGCAACTCCAGTTAAAATATTTTCATGATAGACTATGGATGTAGAGACGCTTGTTATGAGGTTATGGTATGAAAAATGTTTTCTTTGCTAGCTATGTATTTAAATATCAAATGATTTATGGTTTCTACATGTATAGCATATTATGTATGTTTCTTGATTGTCCCATGTAGGTGATGGGTGAGAACTCACTCATTGAATCCATTGACTTTCCCTCTCCCTTCCTCTCATAGTTGTAAGTACAGATGTCATTCAGTCACTAGTCCAGTAGCCCCAGTTATCCTTTGATAAGCTTTACATTGTTGTAAAGCTTAAGATTTGGCTTATGTTAGATTTAGAGTGCTCCTATAGTCTTGCAGATAGGATCTAAACCACACATGTATTTTGAGATATTGTAGCTATTGTCAAGTTTATATATTTCCCTTTATGTTTCTAGAGTTTAAATATGTATTTGGAATAGGCACTATGACTAACATGTTTGCAAAATGAGCTAGAGATGTATTTGCAAATAAGTTTTCAAGTCTTAATTGATTTTCAAAGCATGACAAAAGTGTTTTCGGATCTATATATGTGAATGATTCAGTTTTTATGATTATTAAATATTACACGTCACCCAGTAAGCTTATGTAGGGATAGGATTTCTCACATGCCGATCATGTTCCTAAGGTGGGTCATGATAACATAGACTTTTACTCGAGTTTTAAAGTTTGAAGTTTTATAGTTAGAATTCTCTTTATCTTTATTTCTACATCTCTCTACCTCTTCTTCTCTCTCTAGGGATTCGTTTAGTGACTTTGATTTGTTTTGGAGATTTTACAACGATGATTGCTATTATCCTTAGGTACTTTTTATTGTTGTAATCCTCTAGAGATGGAGGGGTAGTTTTCCTTACTAATATGTAAGGGTTTCCAGATAGAATGGAATGATGTTTGAGACCTTCTTTCTATATTGAATGCATTAGTTTTCTCATTGTTCTTGAGTTTCTATTCTTATAATTATTGTTGTGATTTTTACAATTTTTATTGGAATAACCAAATTGGCAATCGTCGTTTAGGGAAACCCTTTGGGCCAAAATTGATTGATCAATTTGTTTATGTTTGAAGGAGAACATTAGAATTAACCTTCTAATTAGTAGTTAGGCTATAGCAATTAGTACATTAAGTCAATGTAATTTATATTAAATTGGGATCCTGTTTAGTAGTTTTTAGCATTGGTTAAATTCTAGAGGTCGATCGATCACTAGTATAATTACCAGAAAATTATTACTAATAGCCACTAATGTATTCAATATTTGATATGTGATAATTAGTTCCAATCATAGGATTACCTTGCACTACTGTCTCTGGTTCTAAATGCTTTCTCAATTAATTTTAAATTATCCCAATTTATCTTTTGAAACCCCTAATTTCCTACTAAGTGACATAGCCTCCTTAAGAGATGATCCGAGTTGTATCCTAACTACAATTTTGGTGCATTCGGTACCTAAACTTAATTTTACTCTTTTAATTCTAATTTGAGAAGGTAGAGATAGCCTCCGTCACTGAGCCATGAATTTGTTTTAAGATTATGTATATGCTTTCAGAGTTATGAACATCTATATATGTTACAGATTTCAAGTAGTGGTTTATAATTGTAGATTGTGACTAGAATTTATGCAACGAGCCAGGCATATATTTATGATTGAATTTTCAAGTATTAAACCAAATTTTAGAGTTATGTATGTTGAAAAGACATTAGTTTTACAAGATCAAATGTTATGTTTTGAATAGAGAAATTGATAATAAGTTAGATTTAGTGAGTCACATTACCAAGGAGGCTTACGTGGGGACCTAGATCCCATGTGTCGGTCACAATCCTAGACTGAGTCATGACATCAACCCATATGTTTAGACTTGAAACCTAACCTCTTCAATTCATGTTTTTATATAAAAAACACCTTTCATAAATTGATATAATTCCAAACACAATCTCAATCTACAATTTAGAATCCACAACCACAAACTCACAATCACATATAAATAAGAGTTACCAGTACATGGTCTTAATAGATCAAGCATGGCATTCTCTGAGTTTTTAACTAGATATGACATTCTAACAACTGCATGGATGAGAGAATATAGGAAGAGAAAAGGAAAGTCACAAAAGAGAAGAACGAAAAGAAACATGCACAAAAAGCTAATCTTTAGTGACTGATTTTGCAACTGATATTTTTCACCCTTTTTGTCCTCCTAGTTGGTCAGTTTTATTACTGCTTCGGTCACACAACCAGTCTTTATTCTATACATTTCTAGAATTATCTATTATGTAATTTGGCATGGAATCTTCATATAAACAATCAACTTGATTAAAGCATTGTCGATAATTTCATATGTTGCTAGACCAAAATCTTAGAGAATGATTCATCCCATATGTTTTTGGAAAGTAGTTAATTGATGAAATTGAATCTAATTCTTATGTTTTGAATAAAAATTTTCAACAATAGAACTGAATTCATTTACCTAAAATGAAAAGAATAATATATCTTAACTATTTTACCCTTCAATCTCCTATATACTAAAAGTAGTACAGAGACCAAAAAAAAAAATATAGGAACATTATCATAGTATTGCTTGTTCTTCTTCCCTCCATCCTTTTCTACCCCTCATTCCTCAAACATTTGACCCATTATGTTATAATCGAGTTACACGTTAGTAGATAAGTTCCATATAGCTCCTGAGCTTCTTGAGACCCATCCATATAGCCGGAAGGACCTTGACTACACTAAAAGCCTTTTCATATAAAGCAAGGGTGAATTGTCACTGCTATAGCAGTCACAGTGTGTGAGTTGGGAGTTTTGGGTGGTTTGAGGACCACTATAGTGTAACGCCCCGATTTTCTATTAGAGTGAAAATAACCAAAATGCCCCTGAGGTCATTTTCGGCTCGAAATTCGAGGAAAGTCAATTCGGCAGTACTCGAAGGGCAAACTCAATGTTGGAAGGGGATTAGTTGGCTTGTGTACCTTCTCGGGATCGAAAATCTCGTTTTTCGAGTTTTCTGGTCAAAATGACCAAAACGCCCCTATGGTATTTTATTCGTTTGCAAGTGCCGGATGAACCCAAAACTTCTCTAGATGGTTTCAAAAGACATTTTTATATATTCTGTGACCTTAGTTTTGGTCCCGGAGGTCCCGGGCAAAATTAATGCAAAATTACGGTTTTGCCCCTAGTTTTGTGTTTTTGAGTTTAATCGCGTGGTTAAGCAAGCCTAAGCAATATTAGGCTCTAATCAAAGATTAATTAATTTCTATAATTAATCTTAAGTCAAAATAATTTATTAAAGTTGATTAGAACCTAAGAATGCTTAATTACAACTTGAAATCCTATTTTAAATTCAAGATTTCTAGTCATGGAATCTTGAATAGTGTTTTCTCTTTCCAATTCCTTAAATCATGGAAATTTGTCTACCTTGTTTACTCATAAAATGAATTTTAAATTCTCTAAATGTATATGAGCACTCCTTAACCTTGTCATAAAACTCTTAAACCCCATTCATAGTTACCTAAACTTATGCTTAATAACTCATAACCTTGTACCTAAGCTAACCTACACTTAAACCTATCACTAACACACAATTACATGAGAGATTTTTCTCCCTCTCTCTTGCTGCTGGTCTGGCCGAAGCCACTCCTCCTCCATTTCCATCACATGTGTGAATTTTGACACTCCAAAGAACCATACTTTGAGTCATACAAACCATGCTTTCATCCATGCCTCCAAGGACAACTTCTAGAAGACTTTTCCTCCCCCATTTTCTGGTCTGAAATCGTCAGCCCATCGTCAGCCCTCCTCCCCCATTTGATGAATTATTTCATTTCAAATTTGAAGGAAAATCACCTCAAAAATCCATGCTTGAAGCCATACCTCAAGTCATACTCACCATACTTGTCATACTTTCCACCATGCTTGATTTTTCAAGTGAATAACTAAATGAAATTAAGCTATTTTCCTCATTTATTGGTGGTCCAAAAATAGCCAGCCATGCCTTGCTTCTAGAAGAATTATTTCATTCAAAATTGATAGGAAATTCACTCAAATCACCTTACTTGGAGCCATGCCTTGTATCATAACTTTCATGCTTCAAACCATGCTTGAATGACATTATGTAAGAGATATTTTCTCTTCCTTTCCCTCCCTTTTTGCTACGGTTACTCCTCCCCCTCCACGAGCTCTCATTTGTTTTCATTTTCTATAAATACCTTGCTTGGAAGCACATGGAAACACTTTAGCTCATTTACAAACTTTTAGATTTCCTAAGCTTTCTTTGAGTTCTCCTTTTTCTCTCTAAGTTTCAAGAGAATTTTCTCTTGTTCTTCATCTTCATCTTCATCATCTCTTCATCTCATCATCATCTCATAACCTTCAAACACCACCCCATAACCTTGAATCACCATCAAACCTCTCAAATACTTGATCTCAAACACAACCACACTCAAAACACAACCCCAACCTCTTTACCCTCCCTTGGCCGAATAATCATCCACCCTCAAGGAGGAGTTCTTCATCTTGGTTTCCTTTTCAAAGATCAAGTTTTTATCTTCACTCTAGGTAGGAGTGTTTTTCTAAACCTTGTTTTTCTTAGAAATGAGTTTTTCTAGCTTTCTCTTGGATTTCTTTTCGAAACTTTTCTTGTTCTTCTTTTCTTGTTTTCGGCCATGAGGCCTTGTTGGATATATGATAGCTCAATGATGAGAGCTCCTAGATGATGACCATGTGTTCATCTCAAAGGAACCTCTAGAGCTTGACTTTTTACTTTCTCTAAGTTTCATCTTTGTTTTCTAACTCAAAATGATTTTAGCTCAAGAAAACATCTTCATCCTTTCTTGTTTTTGGTTTCGGTTTCTTTGTCTCCTTACCTTGAGATTTCAGTTTTGGTTTCCTTGTTTTTGAGGTTTTGTTTTGTTTTGGAAAGTTTGTTTCTTTTGAGCTTGATGATGATGTTCAAGAACCTCATAGTTCCTTTGAGAACTTGGTTCAAGAACTCTAAAGCTCTCTTTGTGATGAGATAAGTGTTAGGTTGTATCTCTAAAGTCTTGAAAGAGCTCTAGATGAAATTAAAATGAACCTTGCATCCATATTTATTTTCCTTGCCATCACTAAGTATCAAAGATAATAAATGAACTTGCATTATCATGTTTATATTCCAAGTCCTCACTTAAATATCAAAGATAATAACAAGTTGCATCTCATGTTTATTTTATGCTCTCACTTTATTTTCTAATGAAAGCTAAAAACTAGTACATGGGCATATTTATTTTTATGTCATCACTTAAAGAGCATCTAGAGCTCAAAGACTTGCCCATTGTTGTCTCAAACAAAGACTTGAAAATATCTATTCCTTTAGCTTGAGATTTCGGCCCCTAAGGGTTTTGTTGGTTACAAGTGTAGAAAAACTATATTTCATAATCTTTCTAAACTTATGTGAGTTCAAGGAATGTATAGAATCAAGTTTTATGAATTTAGGACCTCTTGAGATGAATTTTATTTAGCTACTACCCTTACAAACATTTTAATGATTTTTTCTGATGTTATAGATGTTGATAAATGAGTTTTGAAAGTTTGAGAAAGGTTTCAAGAGAAACTAGTATTTTATGTGCTTTGGAAATTATGTTTTTATGCCTTTATATGGAGACTTGGTCTCGGTTCTGCCTTGCTATGTTTTGGTCATTGTATATGCCGTTTTGATGATGATAATATGATTATGTTTGAGTATAATTGATGCTAAAATTCATATGTGAAAGATTAGAGAAGTTAGTAACTAAAAAAGAATTAATTTGATAGTTTTAGATCCCTTAATGTTTGATTTTTCTGGATTCTGTCCAGAAAGGTTTAGAAATGATAATTATGGTTTTAAATTAGTTTAAATGTATAGGAATGACTCATAATTGATTTAGGACTTGATCTTGATGTCTTAAGAGTAAACCGGACTTAGAAAGGGTCATTGTTGTGACTCCTAGGTACCCATAAAATTATGATTTTAGATTCTGCATCTTTGAGGTTTAGAGATATTCTTAACCATAGTGTGAAGTAAGGAATACTTAGTTATGAGCCTATAGGTACCCGAGAGTTTAAGTTTTGATGATTTATAACTTAGACTGTGAGTTAAGGACCTTAAGGGTCAATGCATAAGACATTAAGAAATTGTTAATGCTATGATATTTATATGATGTAATAACATGTTGAGATGTTTATGATGCATGAGGAAATGATTGTTTAAGATATGAGGTTTATCATGGCATGAGGTTTAATTGAGGAATATGTTGTGTGATTAGCTTGTGGCATAAGTTTCGGTTTGAGGGAAATTCGGTTTAACAGCTGTCATGCTGCCGAATTTCCGTCAAACCTAAAAGGGTTGAAGAAATGTTTTAAAGTACCACATGAGTTGAAAACCCTGGGTGACACCGGTTCAGCCAAGCACCCCTAGGAGATTTTTATGTGACAAAGCACTGAGACGCGCTTTCCTGGGTGACACCGGTTCGGCCGAGCACCCCAGGGGAGACAAATCCGAGAGGGTATGAGTAGATGCAGCCTACCAAAGCGGACAAATCGATGTGGCTTGATGCCCGCAAAGTGTTTCAAAGAGGGTATATCCTAAGAGAGGTGATCCCTAGCCCCCTACACGTACTTGCGTAGTCGGGATTATTTTATTATGTTTCGCTTATTCAGATAATAAGCAAGAGCTAATGATGACTAGCTGAGGTATGAGCTCATAACCTAGTTATTTTAGGGTGGCCTTATTATGCTGAAGTACCATGATTGATGTCACGATGTTGAGGAAAGATCCACTTGAAAGTTATATGCCCTTTATGCCACTTGTATGCTTTCTTGAAGTTGTGATTCACTGAGAATTTGATTCAGGCATTGTCATGCATTCATGTTTTATTATGTTGTATTCATAACATCAAGATACATGCTAAAAGGAATGAACCTTGGATAATTGGTTTTATAAACTCTAATAATGAATCTTTTATGTATGTACACCTTTTATAATTAAACCCAAGGTTCCTGAGGATGTGAACGATGTAGCCCTAGGATAAGAGACTCCTACTGAGATTCTTTAGTAAGAATTCTCACTCCTTTCTCTTCTTCCTCTTTCTTCCGTCACATCTTCAGAGATCGATAGCGACATTCGTGGTCTTCATTGATACGCCCGTCTGGGAAGTGCACTACGACCCGGAGCATCGTTCCTACCACTTTGAGGGTCGCTATGCCATTCGTGTTTTTGTGTACATGGGTCGACCTTTTGCTTATCCAGTGTTCAGCTACCAGTTCACTCTTACCGCTCCTTTTGGTGACGACGATTTGATTTTCGAGCGCACCCGCCCTCGCGACGAGCAGTTGCGTCGTGCCTGCTCGTCTGCCTCAACTGTTCGTGACTACCTGGAGTATGTACCTCGCTCGAGGAGGTCAGAGACGGATCCGTCCGAGGACTCACCGATGCACGCCTATTTGAAGAGTTATGCTCCCTTTCCCCCGTTTAGGTGGGAGGGCAACGAGGATACCGTGATGCAGCCACGCCTGGCGAGGAGAGCCGATAGGCGTCCGCGCTGAGGAGCTCACGTCCAACCGGCACGCGCTCCTTTCCCACTTCACTGGCTTACTCAGGAGGAGATCGAGCGGTTCCCCGGTTACCTACCTCCATCACCCGAGGACCCCCGTCGTCACTAGACCCTTTTGGTGAGTTATTCGAGTGCCCGAGCAGTCACGAGGACCTCCCCTTCGGCGGTATCTTTTGGGAAGGGGTTTTAGCCTAGTACTCATAGCTTGGTAGGAGGGTAGTGTAGTTAGTTTTCCTTTTGCCGTCGCACCATTTACTTTACTGCTTTCTTGTTTCTGTTGTATTTCCTTTCTTATGTATTACAAGCTTAGCCCGTTTCTATAAGGGCGTGACTACTTATGTATCTCAACTACATTATTATTAATGAAATGTTTCCTTGTCATGATGACCATTGTTCTATTGATACTTGCTTTAGTTCTTGTGTTTCCGTATGATTAATGTTTATGTCTCTTGTTTAGATTAGAGCGCGGCTCTCACTTTAGTTTATGTTTTCAAGAAAAAAATTTACCCGTAATTTCTGCTAAGTATTTTAATAAAATGATGAGACTAAGAAGTAATATCCTAATGATTAACCTAATGTGTTCTAGAAAGTTAGGTTAAGAATTAGGGTGTTACATATAGCGGTCATGTGAATAGGGCTCATGGCAATAGTGGTCACAATTGTTATAGCGATGTCAGTGGGGCAGAAACAGTGTCAAATGGCACCATTTCGTGTAAGTGAACCCCTACCCCTTTAAATACCCCTAAACTCAGGATTTTCATCCCAAAGCCGAAGCCTAACATCTCTAAACACATTTACTCTTCTTTTCTCTCATCCAACCCTAAATCTTCTTCCCCTAAGAGATCGAAGGTAAGGTTTTATGGGTTCTTGTTGTCTCCTTTTTCTCCATCTTCTATCCTAGGGTTTGGGCTTTATTGTTTATCTTTTTATTATCAAGTAGGGGTATTTCCCTAATGTTATTAGAGCTATCTAGTGGTTTCTAGAGATTAGTCTAGAGTTTATGGTTGTTATGACAAACGTTGGTGTCATCCCTATTCCCCACAGCTCTGTTGGTGTTGACGTACACCATTCATTCCTCCCCTCTAGGTGAGTGAGTTCAGATCCTATAATCCTTATATTTATCATTAGAGTTACTTTTCTTAAATTGTGTCACCGTTCCATGATTTTAGAGACTATTTCAAGAGATTAGAGATTGTGGTTGACTTTACCAATTTTTTGGAAATTGTGATTTTCAAAAAAGCATGAAGAAATGTTGTAATGCAAACTCATAGGTCCATTGTCATTAAAATATTTTTACGGAAAGCTAGAGTATGATTATGATTACTTAGAGAATTTATGACTTCCATGATGATATCTAGAGTATTATATTTTATATAATAGAGATTGAATTCAGAGCAGTGTCTGGCACAAAGATTAGAAAATTTAATTAGTTTTTATAAATTAGAAACTAGACAGTAGATATAGAGAAATATACAATGAGTTAACGGCTAAACCCCGATTGTTAACCTTGGTACCAAGTTGTCCTTGGGACAATCTCACAAAGCAAAGAATGAAACCTAGTTAGGTGTCCAATTTAGATTCTAGAGGGATCACGTAGTAGAGAATTTGTTATATATGTCATGGTTGACATGCATAACCAGAGGATATGTACACACACACACACACACATGCATGTATATTGATATGAAATATGAAATGTGAAATCAGATATTCCTACTTCTCTAGTAGAATGCTGTTGTGATGTTTTCCAAAGAATATGACTTCTAGAGCTATTATGTTCACATATATGAATATGATTTCAGAATGATCACATTAACCAGTTTTAATGATTATATGTATACATCTTGTTGTCCTATGAGAGAGTTATGAGTGATGGCCTACTCACTGAGTTTTATATGAAACTCACCCCTCTCCCTGTTTCCATTACAGATACATTAGCTGATGCAGGTTCTTCACAGCCACTTTCTCCCTAGCAGTAGAGATTTCTAGTTGGTGAGCTTCACTTCAAAGTGAAGTAGCTTTATGTTTTGTATAGAGATAAACCGCTCTAGTGTACATTGCGGATAGAGATAGACTTGCATTGTTGTTCATGATTATTTTGTATTCACATGATTATAGGTCTCCTGGTTATCTTGTGTAGAGCAACTTGTTATATTTTGTATTACAGAGACAAATTTATAGTTTGTTTATAGAATTATTTATTTGAAATTTGATTTCAAGAGCTAGAGATTTATATCAGAGATGTTTTTATATGGCTTTGAAAATGGATTTATTATTATTATATGTATATAGAGAGACTCAAAGGTCATGAGACTAATGTGGGGATAAGATTCCTCATGTGCCAGTCACGTTTTCAAGTCGGGTTGTGACACATCAACCCCCATATTTCCATCAAAGTTTGAATCTTTTTGGTCAACACTGTGTTCTTGGTGCTACCACCCCCTCTTATAAGCCAATACACTCTTCTTCCTCCTTGTCAGTGTCCTGTTCTAAGTCATAGGCCAATTCCAAAATGGTCACCAGGTAATTAACTAAACAAAAAATAATGCTAATTCAATTTTTTTTTCATTTTTGGGTATCTTTAAAGTTGTGATTTTTAATTTTTACACGTATACTAGAAGTAAGAAAAAAAAAATTTTAACGATGGTAGTAGAGGAGCTCCCATTGTATTTGTTTTGTGGAGTAGTGGGTGTTTTGGGCTTTATTCATGGAAGAGAAAACTGAATAGGACCGGCTGGTCTGACCGGGAACCAGTCACGTGGTCGGTCTGGTTAAGCTCAAAAAATCGGGGGAAGTCAAAACCGATCAAGAACAGCAAAAAACTGGGAAAATCGGCGAATCGGATCGGTTTGATTTTTTTTTTTTTTTTTTGGCAAAACTTAAATACAAATATTTTGTGGCAACCACGGAGAAAAAGTGAAAAAAAATAGAACTAAATAAGGGCATTAACAAAGATTGTTGGTTTATTTTTTCTTCTCTCTCTGTCATTCATAGGCTGCTCATCATAGACCTTGCTGGTTACCAACAAATATTGTTTTCAAATACTTTGTGACCATGCTATGAGATTGAGATTAGAGAAATTTTATATGGATTGTGTTTATTTTTATAGACTGATGAATATATATATATATATATATATATATATATATATATATATATGTATGTATGTATTATATTTTGGTTAAACCCTGGTTGGACCTCTGAATCTTTGAACCAGTACCTTGACCAATTCGATACGCGGTCCGGTTTTCTCTTCCTAGGTTTTATTTGAGTAAGGGCAGTTTGGAAATTCTAATTTTTAAGTTCAATTTCATTGTCAAATCTGATTTCAATTTCATGGTTTTGATAAATTTCAACTCCCATCAAATTTCATTTCCTTGATATAATTGAATTATCGGGATTTTCAAACACCTAATTACAACTGTACTTCTATATTAAGTTGTTTAAAATAATGGGTAGAATAACTAGAATGAGTACATACCAAGGATAATATTAAAAAATTTATTACCATGAAGCAGTAATTCTTAGCTCCAAGTTTTCTGAAAAATTATAAACTGCAGGGATTGGGAGACTAGGGTCAACCATGTCCTCCGAGAAGCCAACTTCTGTGCGGATAGTCTCGCCAAGTATGGCCACAAGTGATCTCAGGGCTTTCAGTTTTTCTCTACTTTACCTTTTTCTTAGTCTATTAATTTCTGCTAATTGTGCTGGGCATTGTACCCCGTATGGATTGTTGCCAGGTAGTTTTCTTGGGCGCTACTGCCCTGTTGTCTATACCTGAAAAAGAAAATAGTTTCATAAATAATACAGATTACACTTTGATTTATTGATAGTTTAATACAAGGGTAAGTTTTTACAAACAAATTAAGTTTGTTAACTTTTTTGTCTATAAGTTCCTTAACCTATTTAAAAGAACTATATGTCATGTTACAAATAAGCTATCAAATACTATTTTTTTAATTTTCTTTTGGGTCAAGGGCTCAAGGCCAATAAATAAGAATGGAACTCAGCTTTAGGCTTTCTATTTTTATAAACGAGCCAAGTTAGACCTCAAAAGAAAAAAAAAAAAAAAAAGAGCCAGCTGCACATAACAGGCTCGTGTAATTTATAAAATAAACCTAACCTATTTAAACAAAGTCTAGTATTTTGACGAAAGAAAAATCTAGTACATTATACGACCCAAAACAAAGTCTAGTATATTGTCGTTCCTATCTTTATCATATGGAAAAAGAAAACTAATAAAGATTTAGTTAATTACGCAACGAGTTATTATCGAGAAAAAATTATGCTATTTATATTCATGAGATATAATATACCGTACTGACTCATATTTTATTTATCATTAGATGATAAGTAAATTTCATTTAAATAAGGTCCATATTCTATTCAATAATAGATAAAATATGAATTGAGACGGTACACCCAAATAAAATTTCTCATCAAGAAAAGGACAGGCACGAAGCAATTCCGTAAAGATTACCGCAGCGGCCGCCAGCTATATTATACCAATACATCATCACCACATGGTAAAGCGGCACCAACACGCCTTTGATATTATTGGGTGCCATGCATTTATCCGCTCATTCATTCGTTCATTCCTTCCTCTTGCCTCTCTCCCCGTCATACACTCTTTTTACCTGACAGCGCGTTCTCTCTTTTTCTTCTCTCCTTCCTCTCAAATTCTACGATGCAACTCGCAAGCAAAATTGAATACACGACCAACCTCAAACGCGCAACCAACTCCAACTTGACACAGGATCACAACATATAAAAGCCCCCATATCACAATATGTTTCATATCCAATTAGCCCGAGTCTTCGTGTGCATGATAATTGCTCTCTTATCTCTTAGCTCGTACATAACATCCTCATTCTTCACTAGTGTTGATCTAATTTGTAGCAAATTTGATTTGCTATAGTTAAATATCTGTATTGTGATATTATTATTGTTATGAGGAACAGTGCAGAGTTTGAGCGTGTTCTTAGTTATTTTGATGAAGATGGGGATGGTAGGATTTCTCCATCCGAGTTAAGGAATCGAATAGGGATGATTGGCGGCGAGTTGTTGTTCAACGACGTTGAAACGGTTGTTGAGGCGTTGGATTCGGACGGTGACGGATTGCTGAGTTTGGATGATTTTGCTGCGTTGATGATGGAGGCAGCAGGGGAGGAGGAGAGGTTGAAGGATTTGAGGGGAGCTTTTGAGATGTACAATGATTCGGAGGAAATGTGTGGGTTTATAACGCCCAACAGCTTGAGGAGGGTGCTTGGCAAGTTGGGAGAGTCCAGGTCCATGGATGAATGCAGAGTGATGATCAGTCACTTTGATCTGAATGGAGACGGTGTGCTTTGCTTTGATGAGTTCAGAATCATGATGGGGTGATGATGATTTTTGTGTTCTGTTACATTCGGAACTTCCCACATGGTTTGCGGGATTCGACTAATTTGTTTGAACATATTTTCAGTCTCAGGCTTCCTTTTTTTTTCTTCATTAATTCATTTCTAAGATTTACTAATTTGTTATAAATAAATTGAAAATTTATAGTTTTACATAATTTTTTTAAATCTATTTACAGAATGCATGTTGTTGATAGCCGAGATTTCACGTTGATTAATAAATAACAGCATAATTATGATAATAAGTGTAAATGTTGTCATCCTGATTATTTCGGACATTTACATGAATCCCGCACTCATTGATACTTGCATTCCCAATAAATCTATATATAGTATGCCATATGTCAATGGAACGAATGGATATAGTAGGTAAATATGTCGGAACTAGTATTCTGGACTTGTGCGATGCAGGAGTATCAAAGAGTAAATTGATCAAATAATAAGATATTGAAAATTATTTAATGTAGATGCATCGTGAAAAAAAGAGCATTTTAATGATAATTATTTCATTTTCCCTCACTAAATGTCCTTGTTTATCCGTGAAATTCTTGTATTGACAACTTAATTCAACATAAAAGTAAACTATGATGTTGATTATAGGTGGATTCTATGATGGGAAAGAACGAGTTTAGAACCACATGGTGACTAAAAATACACTTATGAAGAGGGGTGTCTTTGTAAATTGCAAAAAGTTTAATGTGGGGCACAAACATAAATTTAAAACTCACTAACACATAATATAACCACTGTCATCTTTCATCCTCTATAGCCATTGTTGCCATCTTCAGCTTCCCAAACAAGCCAACAATTCACAACCACAAATTGAAAAATCAATGTAAAACCTGGTCAAAAGAAATCCTCAAACCACAATCTCAGGCCAAATAAGATTAACCAAAGCATCTTCAGACCAAACACAATATCACAGCAACCAAAATCGAAGTGCCGCCACCACCACCACCAAGTATGTCAACCGCAAAGCCACCACCCACCACCGGAGTCTTTGCCGTCGCCATCTCCACTCCTCATAGTAACCACTTCGCTAAAGCGCTCTCTCTCTCCGTCGTTGCCATGAATTACTTGGTCATCACTGCAATGGCCACCGCTATCCTTCGCCATGCCAAATCTTGTTGTAAATTCCAGAATCCTTCAGAAAGTATAAGCTCTAATGTTTTGATTAACAACAAAGCCAATTTAAAGAAAATACTTTGAAGAATGACTAACAGTTACCTTGAGTTTCTTAATAAAGCATAATAAGTTAATCCAGTTTGTATCTCACGGACTTAAAGCAAGATTAATATTTCACTTTGCATGTGTAAACATGTTTTATCTTATGGAAAGAGATTAAGCTAAATAGAAAGTGAATATTATGTCAAGCAAAGAACGTGTATACAGATTAAAGCATAACACGGACTTAAAGCAAGAATAATATTTTACTTTGCATGCGCAAGCATGATTTATCTCATGAGAAGAGATTAAGTTGAAAAGAAAGTGAATGTTATTTTAAGCAAAGAGCGTATTCATGTTTACGGACCAAAGACATAAACCAGACTTGAATAAAAAATAATTTCATTACACATGAGAAATCATGTTTATCTCAAGGGACGAGATCAACCTTGAGAGTTTGGAATAGCACCAACAACTGTCATAGAGCAACATTGACTCTAGATTAAACTTTAATCACCTCTAGATAACACTAAAATAATTCTAACAACATTGGGGGAGCACCCCCACTTGACAACAATGAGATAAATAATAATACCCACACCAAGAATGTGAAAGAATGAGAATAATGGAGACAAAATCTATCAACATAAACATACCTTGATGATTTGGGAGAGCTAGATTGGAACGGGTTGAAGAAAAAGAGAGAAAATGGTGTGGAGAAGGTTTCTGGTTCACAAAATAGGAGAAGGAATAGTGGGGAAAGGTTTTGTAAAGGTTGGAGGGTATCAGCAAGTGAAACAACATTGTTTCACACTGTTTGAGTTTCTGGGGGACCACTATAGTGGTAATGAGTCATCACGCGTTCCCGACCATTTCACTTACGACCACTATAGTAGTTGTGGTCCGCTATAGCGGTCCTCAAAACACCCAGAGCGTGAAAAATCATTCAAGTGACTGCTACAGCGATTCTGGATCGCTGTAGCGGTGACTGCAAAATCCAATTGGTGCATTTTACTATCATCAGGCACTTGGGTTCCCTTTATACTCACTTATTTACATTTCTTAATTTTAAGGTAGTGTCCTCATTTATTTTACTCTTCATTAACTTTAAAACATAAATGTAAATAAGGAAATACCCCTATTTAGATTCAGATAAAATATCTAAAAAATTAAAATCTCAACCAATCAAAATCTAATTTTTTGAGTTCTAGTTCAAATTTCGAAATTATCACAATTTTCTAAACTTGTGGGATAAAAATGAAAGGTCTAGAGATTTCGTAAAATTCATTAAAAATCACTCCTTAATTTATTCCCCCTTTGGAGAGCTATTACTTAGACTTTTGATCCTAAGAATTTAGCTTTATCATATAGCCTTCCAAAGAGGTGTAGGCTCCAGACTTATCGAAATTCTAAACCCGGTAACATGGGTAGGTCCCGAGGGACCTTAAAGCCATACAAAACTTGTCAACTGACATGTGTACACTGGATATTACACAATCTCACAGAGCAAAAAACGAAACCTAGTTAGGTGTCCAATTTAGATTCTAGAGGAATCAGAGCCGATAATTTGTTATATATGTCATGGTTGATATGCAGGACCATATATATATATAGACACACACACACACACATACATGTATATTGATATGAAATATGAAATATGAAATCAGATATTCCTACTTCTCTAGTAGAGTGCTGTTGTGATGTATTCCAGAGAATATGACTTCTAGAGCTATTATGTTCACATATATGAATATGATTTCAGAGTTATCACATTAACCAATTTTAATGATTATATACACACACACATCTTGTTGTTGTCCCATGAGAGAGTTATGAGTGATGACCTACTTACTGAGTTTTAGATGAAACTAACCCCTCTGCCTTTTTCCATTACAGATATATTAGCTACTGCGATTTCTTCACAGCTACTTTCTCCCTAACAGTAGAGATTTCCAATTGGTGAGCTTCACTTCAAAGTAAAGTAGCTTTAAGTTTTGTATAAAGATAAAGTGCTCCAATATACATTCTAGGCAAGGTCTCAGACCATAGAGATAGACTTGCATTGTTGTTCATGATTATTTTGTATTCACATGATTATAGCTCTCATGGTTATTTTGTGTACAGCAACTTGTTATATTTTGTATTACAGAGATAAATTTATAGTTTGATTATGAAATTATTTATTTGAAATGTGATTTCAAGAGCTAGAGATTTATATCAGAGATGTTTTTATATGCCTATGAAAATGGATTTATTATTATTATTATATGTATATATAGGGATGTGATTCCTCATGTGCTGGTCATATTTTCAAGTCGGGTCATGACACATCAACCCCCACATTTTCCATCAAAGTTTGAATCTTTTTAGTCAACACTGTGCTCTTGGTGCTACCACCCCCTCCTATAACCCAATACACTCTTCTTCCTCATCGTTAGTGTCCAATTCTAGGTCATAGGCCAATTCCAAAATAGTCACTGGATAATTAACCAAAATAAAAAAAAAAACACACTCAAATTCTTTTTATTTTGTTTTTTTATTTTTGGGTATCTTTAAAGTTGTGATTTTTAACTGTTAAATGTATACTGGAAGTAAAAAGAAACTTTTTTTTTAGCCCGTGTGGATTGTTGCCAGTTAGTTTTCTTGGGCGCTCGCCTGTTGTCTATCTTAGAAAAAAAAAGTTTTATAAATAATACAGATTACACTTTGATTTATTGATAGTTTAATACAAGGGAAAGTTTTTATAAACAAATTAAGTTTGTTAACTTTTTTGTCTATAAGTTCCTTAACCTATTTAAAAGAACTATATGTCATCTTACAAATAAGCTATCAAATACGATTTCTTTTTTTTTTTTGGGTCAAGGGCTCAAGGCCATGGATCAAGTAAATGGAACTCAGGTTTAAGCTTTCTATTTTTATAAACGAGCCAAGTTAGACCTCAAAGAAACAAAAAAAAAAAAAGAAGAGAACAAAAGAGCCAACTGCACATAACAGGCGCCTGTAGTTTATAAAATAAACCTAACCTATTTAAAAAAAGTCTAGTATTTTGACGAAAGAAAAATCTAGTATATTGTACGACCCAAAAGAAAGTATAGTATATTGTCATTCCTATCTTAATCTACATCCTTTTCAATAATAAATAAAACATGAGTTGATACGGTGTATAAAGATGTTTTACTCATAAAATAAAAAGATACGGTGTGTAAGTCCAAATAAATTTTTTCATCGAGAAAAGGACAGGTAGGCACGAAGCAATTCCGTAAAGATTACCGCAGCGGCCGCCAGCTATATTATACCAATACATCATCACCACATGGTAAAGGGGCACCAACACGCCTTTGATATTATCGGGTGCCATGCATTTATCCGCTCATTCATTCGTTCATTCCTTCCTCTTGCCTCTCTCCCGGTCATACACCCCTTTTCCGTAACAGCGCGTTCTCTCTTTTTCTTCTCTCCTTCCTCTCTTTAATTCTACGATGCAACTCGTAAGCCAAATTGAATACACGACTAACCTCAAACGCGCAACCAACTCCAACTTGACACAGGATCACAACATATAAAAGCCCCCATATCACAATATGTTTCATGTCCAATTAGCCCGAGTCTTCGTGTGCATGATAATTGCTCTCTTATCTCTTAGCTCGTACATAACATCCTCATTCTTCACTAGTGTTGATCTAATTTGTAGCAAATTTGATTTGCTATAGTTAAATATCTGTATTGTGATATTATTATTATTATTATGAGGAACAGTGCAGAGTTTGAGCGTGTTCTTAGTTATTTTGATGAAGATGGGGATGGTAGGATTTCTCCATCCGAGTTAAGGAATCGAATAGGGATGATTGGCGGCGAGTTGTTGTTCAACGACGTTGAAACGGTTGTTGAGGCGTTGGATTCGGACGGTGACGGATTGCTGAGTTTGGATGATTTTGCTGCGTTGATGATGGAGGCAGCAGGGGAGGAGGAGAGGTTGAAGGATTTGAGGGGAGCTTTTGAGATGTACAATGATTCGGAGGAAATGTGTGGGTTTATAACGCCCAACAGCTTGAGGAGGATGCTTGGCAAGTTGGGAGAGTCCAGGTCCATGGATGAATGCAGAGTGATGATCAGTCACTTTGATCTGAATGGAGACGGTGTGCTTTGCTTTGATGAGTTCAGAATCATGATGGGGTGATGATGATTTTTGTGTTCTGTTACATTCGGAACTTCCCACATGGTTTGCGGGATTCGACTAATTTGTTTGAACATATTTTCAGTCTCAAGCTTCCTTTTTTTTTCTTCATTAATTCATTTCTAAGATTTACTAATTTGTTATAAATAAATTGAAAATTTATAGTTTTACATAATTTTTTTAAATCTATTTACAGAATGCATGTTGTTAATAGCCGAGATTTCACGTTGATTAATAAATAACAGCATAATTATGATAATAAGTGTAAATGTTGTTATCCTGATTATTTCGGACATTTACATGAATCCCACACTCATTGACACTTGCATTCCCAGTAAATCTATATATATTATGCCATATGTCAATGGAACGAATGGATATAGTAGGTAAATATGTCGGAACTAGTATTCTGGACTTGTGCGATGCAGGAGTATCAAAGAGTAAATTGATCAAATAATAAGATATTGAAAATTATTTAATGTAGATGCATCGTGAAAAAAAAGAGCATTTTAATGATAATTATTTCATTTTCTCTCACTAGATGTCCCTGTTTATCCGTGAAATTCTTGTACTGACAACTTAATTCAACATAAAAGTAAACTATGATGTTGATTATAGGCGGATTCTATGATGGAAAAGGACAAGTTTAGAACCATATGGTGACTAAAAATACACTTATGAAGAGGGGTGTCTTTGTAAATTGCAAAAAGTTTAATGTGGGCACAAACATAAATTTAAAACTTCACTAACACATAAGGTAACCACTGTCATCTTTCATCCTCTATAGCCATTGTTGCCATCTTCATCTTCCCAAACAAGCTAGCATTTCACAACCACAAATTGAAAAATCAATGTAAAACCTAGTCAAAAGAAATCCTCAAACCACAATCTCAGGCCAAATAAGATTAACCAAAGCATCTTCAGACCAAACACAATATCACAACAACCAAAATCGAAGTGCCACCGCCACCACCACCAAGTATATCAACAGCAAAGCCACCATCCACCACCGGAGCCTTTGCCATCACCATCTCCACTCCTCATAGTCACACCACTACTATGAACCACTTTGCCAAAGCGCTCTCTCTCTCCGCCGTTGCCATGAATTACTTGGTCATCACTGCAAAGGCCACTGCAATCCTTCGCATGCCAAATCTTGTTGTAAATTCCAGAATCCTTCAGAAAGTATAAGCTCTAATGTTTTAATTGACAACAAAGCCAATTTAAAGAAAATACTTTGAAGAATGACTAACGATTACCTTGAGTTTCTTAACAAAGCATAATAAGTTAATCCGGTTTGTATCTCACGGACTTAAAGCAAGATTAATATTTCACTTTACATGTGTAAACATGCTTTATCTCATGGAAAGAGATTAAGCTAAATAGAAAGTGAATATTATGTCAAGCAAAGAACGTGTATACAGATTAAAGCATAACACGAACTTAAAGCAAGAATAATGTTTCACTTTGCTTGCGCAAGCATGATTTATCTCATGAGAAGAGATTAAGTTGAAAAGAAAGTGAATGTTATTTCAAGCAAAGAGCGTATTCATGTTTACGGATCAAAGACATAGAAGCAGACTTGAATCAAAAATAATTTCATTACACATGAGAAATCATGTTTATCTCAAGGGACGAGATCAACCTCGAGAGCTTGGAATAGCACCAACAACTGCCATAGAGCAACATTGACTCTAGATTAAACTCTAATCACCTCTAGATAACACTAAAATAATTCTAACAACATTGGAGGAGCACCTCCGCTTGACAACAATGAGATAAATAACAATACCCACACCAAGAATGTGAAAGAATGAGAATAATAGAGACAAAATCTATCAACATAAACATACCCTGATGATTTGGGAGAGCTAGATTGGAATGTGTTGAAGAAAAAGAGAGAAAATGGTGTGGAGAAGGTTTCTGGTTCACAAAATGGGAGAAGGAATAGTGGGGAAGGGTTTTGTAAAGTTTGAAGGGTATCAACAAGTGAAACGTCATCGTTTCACACTGTTTGGGTTTCTGGGGGACCGCTATAGTGGTAATGAGTCATCACGCGTGCCCGACCATTTCACTTACGACCGCTATAGCAGTTGTGGTCTGCTATAGCGGTCCTCAGAACACACAGAGCGTGAAAAATCATTCAGATGACTGCTACAGCGATTCTAGACTGTTGTAGTGGTGACTGCAAAATCCAATTGGTGCATTTACCATCATCAGGCACTTGGGTTTCTTTTATACTTATTTATTTACATTTCTTAATTTTAAGGTGGTGTTCTCATTTATTTTACTCTCCATTAACTTTAAAACATAAATGTAAATAAGGAAATACTCCCTATTTAGATTCAAATAAAATATCTAAAAAATCAAAATCTCAACCAATCAAAATCCAATTTTTTGAGTTCTAGTTCAAATTTCGAAATTCTCATAATTTTTTAAACTTGTGAGCTAAAAATGAAAGGTCTAGAGATTTCCTAAAATTCATTAAAAATCACTCCTCAATTTATTCCCCTTTGGAGAGCTATTACTTAGACTTTTGATCCCAAGAATTTAGCTCTATCATATAGCCTTCCAAAGAGGTGTAGGCTCCAGATTTAGTGAAATCTTGGACCCAGTAACATGGGTTCATACATGTATATTGATATGAAATATGAAATATGAAATCAAATATTCCTACTTCTCTAGTAGAGTGTTGTTGTGATGTATTCCAGAGAATATGACTTCTAGAGCTATTATGTTCACATATATGAATATGATTTCAGAGTTATCACATTAACCAATTTTAATGATTACACACACACACACACACACACACACATCTTGTTGTTGTCCCATGAAAAAGTTATGAGTGATGACCTACTTACTGAGTTTTAGATGAAACTAATCCTTCTGTCTTTTTCTATTACAGATACATTAGCTGCTGCGATTTCTTCACAGCTACTTTCTCCCTAGCAGTAGAGATTTTCAGTTGGTGAGCTTTACTTCAAAGTAAAGTAGCTTTAAGTTTTGTATAAAGATAAAGTGCTCTAATGTACATTCTGGGCAAGGTCTCAGACCATAGAGATAGACTTGCATTGTTGTTCATGATTATTTTGTATTCACATGATTATAACTCTTATGGTTATTTTGTGTACAGCAACTTGTTATATTTTGTATTACAGAGATAAATTTATAGTTTGATTATGAAATTATTTATTTGAAATGTGATTTCAAGAGCTAGAGATTTATATTAGAGATGTTTTATATGCCTATGAAAATGGATTTATTATTATTATTTTATGCATATATAGGGATGTGATTCTTCATGTGTTGGTCACGTTTTCAAGTCGGGTCATGACACATCAACCCCCACATTTTCCATCAAAGTTTGAATCTTTTTAGTCAACACTGTGCTCTTGGTGCTACCACCCCCTCCTATAAGCCAATACACTCTTCTTCCTCATCGTTAGTGTCTAGTTCTAGGTCATAGGCCAATTCCAAAATAGTCACTCGGTAATTAACCAAAATATAAAAAAACTCATTCAAATTCTTTTTATTTTTTGGGTATCTTTAAAGTTGTGATTTTTAACTATTACTTGTATACTGGAAGTAAAAAGAAACTTTTTTTTTTTTTTAATGATGGTAGTAGAGGAGTTCCATTGTATTTGTTTTGTTGAGTAATGGGTGTTTTGGGTTTTATTTGAGTAAGGGTAGTTTGGGAATTCTAATTTTTAAGTTCAATTTCATTGTTAAATCTGATTTAAATTTCATGGTTTTGATGAATTTCAATTCTCATCAAATTTTAATTGCTTGATATAATTGAATTATGGGGATTTCCAAACACCTAATCACAATTGTATTTCTATATTAAGTTGTTTAAAATAATGGGTAGAATAACTAGAATGAGTACATAAATAATAATATTAAAAAATTATAACCATGAAACAGTAATTCTTAGCTCCAAGTTTTTCTGAAAAATTATAAACTGCAGGGATTGGGAGATTAGGGTCAACCATGTCCTCCGAGAAGCCAACTTCTGTGCGGATAGTCTCGCCAAGTATAGCCACAAGTGATCTCAGGGCTTTGAGTTTTTCTCTACTCTTACCTTTGTAACGCCCCGATTTTTCTGTTAGAGTGAAAATGACCAAAATGCCCCTGAGGTCATTTTCAAATGGACCGAGGAAAACCAAGTCTGGCAAAGATCGAAGGGCAAACTCAATGTTGGAAGGGGATTAGAAAACTTATGTACCTTCCGGGATCGAAAATCTCGTTGAAGTTTTGGTCAAAATGACCAAAACGCCCCTGCGGTGTTTTACCCGTTTGCAAGTGCCGGATGAACCCGAAACTTCTCCAGATGGTTTTAAAAGGCGTTTTTATGTATTCTATGACCTCAGTTTTAATTTTTGAAGTCCCGGGCAAAATTAGTGCAAAATTACGGTTTTGCCCCTAGTTTCGTGTTTTTACGCTAATCGTGATTAAGCAAACCTAAGCAATATTAGGCTCTAATCGAAGGTTAATTAATTTCCTTAATTAATCTTGAGTCAAAATAATTTATTAAAGTTGATTAAAACCATAAAGTACTTAATTACAACCTAAAATCATATTTTAATTTTATGACACCTAGTCATAGAATCTTGAATAGTGTTTTCTCTTTCCAATTCCTTAAATCATGGAATTGTGTTACACATTGTTTATTCATAAATGAGTTTTAAATTCTTTAATGATGTATGAGCACTCCTAAACTTGTCATAAACTCTCTAAATCACATTCTTAGTTACCTAAACTTAAGCTTAATCATTCCTAACCTTGTACCTAAGCTAATACACATCTAAACCTACCATTAACACACAATTAAATGGTCAAACTCACCTCCTCCCTTGCTGAACCAGACCAGGCCGTGAACCTTCTCCCCATTGTGCATCACATGTTCAATTTTTCAACACTCCAAGGCCATACCTCAAGTCACATACACTATACCTTGTCATAACTTTCAATCAAGCTTGAATTTCCACATGAATAAATAATTAAAACAACCCATTTCTCCCATTTATTTGTGGCTGGAAAAGTTCCAGCCATGCATTGTTTCTAGAAGACTAATTTCATAAAAATGTGATAGGAAATTAACTCACATCAAGCCATACTTTGTGGCATAGCTTCCATACTTCAACCATGCTTGAATGACCTTGTGTAAGAGATATTTTTCTCTTCCTTTTCCCTCCAAACCACACGGCCACACCCTCCATTTGCTAGCTCCATGGTTTTGTTTTTCTATAAATAGGATGCTTGTGTTAGTCTTGTTGCACCTTGAAGCATTTGCAAAGTTTAGAGTTTTAGAGTTGTCTTGTTAGTCTTTCCTTTTTCTCTCAAAGTTCCAAGAGTGTTCTTCCTTTCTTTTCATCTTTATCTTCTTCATCTCTTCATCTCATCATCACCTCTCAACCATCAAACACCACCCCAAAACCTTGAACCATCATCAAACCTCTCAAACACCACACCTCAAACACAACTTCACTCAAAACACATCTCCTTCCTTTTCCTTTCCTTGGCCGAATCATCATCTCAAGCTTTTATCTTCATCACTAGGTAGGGATTTGTTTTCAAACTTTACTTTGCTCAAAAAAGTGTTTTTCTCTAGCTTTCTCTTGGATTCTTTTTGAACTTTCCTTTGTCTTTCCTTTCTTTTCATTTTCGGCCATGAGGCCTTGATTTGAGCATGATAGCTTGATAATGAGAGTTTCTAGATGATGACATTGTGTTCATCTCAAAGAAACCTCTAAAGCTTGAGTTTTCCTTTTCTTACAACTTCATCTATATGTTATCTAGCTCACATGGTTTTCCAACTTAAGAAAATTAATCTAAGGATTTCTAAAAGCCCAAGCCTACCCTTGTCAACCTTAAAGTTGGCCGGCACGTTCTAGAGATTTGTCTCTAGATAGGGGTTTTGGGTACTTAATAAAGAACTTGATGTAGCTTCACTTTCTTTCTCTTCTATATGATTTTCAATTCTTGTGTTGTGATCCTTGAGATGTTGTATGGGGTTATTATCTTGTTAAAGTCTTAAATGAGCTCTAGTTAAACATAAAAATGAAACTTGCATCATGTTTACTTTAAGCTTTGCATATCATGTTTATTTCCTTGCTATCACTAAATCCCAAGATAATGAATGAACTTGCATTATCATATTTATGTTTCAAGCTTTGCATTATCATATTTATATTTCAAGTCCTCACCTAAATATCAAAGATAATAATATATTGCACCACATATTTATTTTATGCTCTCACTTTACTTTCTAGCAATAACTAAAATAAGTGCATGAGCATGTTTATTTTTATGTCATCACTTTAATGATTCTAGAGCTCAAAGACTTGCCCAATGATATCTCAAACAAAGGTCTAAAACATTTATTTCCTATGGTTCATATTTCGGCCCTATGAAGCCTTAATGTTTTCAAGTATCGAAAACTATGTTTTATAACTTTTCTAAACTTATATGAGTATAAGGAATGTGTAGAACTAAGTGTCATGAATTTAGGACCTCTTGAGATGAAAATAATATAGCCACTGCCCTATTAAGTATTTTCATGAGTTTAGATGATAAAAGTGTTCATAAAAGAGTTTTGAAGGTTTTAATAAGGTTCCAAGAGAAACTAGTATTTTATGTGCTTTAGAAACTATGATCAATGCCTTTAAATGGAGTTTCTGTTTCGGTTCTGCCTTGCTATGTTTGGCCACTGTATGAGCTGTGTTAATGATGTTAATATGCTTATGTTTGGGTAATAATTATGTTAAGACTCATATGTGAAAGATAGGATAAGTTAGGAACTAGAAAAGAATTAATTTGAGAGTTCTAGATCCCTTAAAGAATTATTTTTTCTGGATTCTGTCCAGCAAGGTTTAGATTCAATAATCATGGTTTTAAATTAGTTTATATGTGTAGGAATGACTCATAATTGGTTTAGGACTTAATCTTGAAGCCTTAGGAGCAAACCGAACTTAGAAAGGGTCATTATTGTGACTTCTAGGTACCCGTAAAGTTAGTATTTTGATTTCTGCACTCTTGAGGTTTAGAGATGTTCTTGACCATAGGGTGAGGTGAGAAATACTTAGTTATAACCTTATAGGTTCCCAAGAGACTAGGTGTTGATGATCAATAACTTAGAATGCGAGATAAAGATCTAAACCGTAATTTCTAGAACTCCGTAATCACATAAACATAAAGCTGTCCAAATTCTGCTTAGTGCCATTTGGATTAGTTCTCGAGCATAAAATTTGTATAACTCATTAATTGTCAAACTATAGGTGTATAAAGAAGTTAAGGATAATGTTAGAACAATTAATTTGCAAGTTTAAGACTCATAAGAATCGAAGTTTAAAACATTATGAGTTATAACATATCATGTCTATGAGCTTATGGGGATGATTGTTAGATATGACTATGTGATGGTGTTTGTGTGAAAGTTTTATGTGACGAATGTTATGAGAAAGTTTCATAAGATGATATATATGTTATGAGAAAAAGCTATATGAGAATGCATGATAAAAATGAATATGATAAATGATGAGGTAATTGTGATTTAATACTTATGAGAATATAAATGTGACACGACAACGAGACGCGCTTCTCCTGGGTGACACCGGTTCGGCCGAGCACCCCCAGGAGGAGACAAATCCGTGAGGGTATGTGTAGATGCAGCCTGCCAAAGCGGACAAATTGCGAGGCCCACGTGGCTAGCAAAGCGTTTCAAAGAGGAAATGATCCTAGAGAGGAGATCCTTAATTGCCCCCTAGCCCGTACTTTAAGTCGGGATTATGTTTATGTTTCGCTTATCATAGGATAAGTAAGAACTAGTGACGACTAGTTAAGGTATGAGCTCATAACCTAGAGAAGTTTTAGGGCGGCCCCAAGAGATGAAAGTTAAAGTTAACAATGTCACATAAACTATACTTGTACCAATGTTTTAATGTTTCCTAGTTATTCTATTATTTGGTTTACCTTATGATGCATTCATATCATTAGTATATTTCTGCTTAAGTTATAAAGACGCATTATAAAATATGACGAACCTTGGATAAAATACCTCTTTGGAAAACCAACTTAAAAGGAATTTGTATGCATGCACACCTTTTAGAAATAAACCCAAGGTTCCTGAGGATGTGACGATGACACCTAGGTAGGGATAACCCTACTGAGAATTCTTTTAGAAAGATTCTCATTCCCTCTCTCTTTTCTTCCGTCATATCTTCAGATGGCGACGTTCGTACTCTTCATCGACACCCCGGTATGGGAGCTGCACCATGACCCGGCACTCGGGTCATACCATTTTGAGGGTCGCTGCCTCCGAGAGTATTCATGTTCATGGGACGACCCTTCACAAGACCCCGTCCCGAGCTACCGCTTCACCCCGATCGCTCCTTACCGGCCATAACGGGATTTTTGAGCGAGCGAGACCACGCGATGAGCAGATCCTCCGCATGGAGCCCGAGACATCACCTGACGCGAGTACCTCGAGTATGTGCCGCGCCTTCAAGATTTCTGGAGGCGGACCCATCCGAGGACCCGCCATCCCATATGTACAGTTGGAGCTCCAGCCCCGCTCCTCCACCGATGAGGGCTGGGAGTGAGGAGACGGTGGTCCAGCCGAGGTTGGCTCGACAGCCATCTATGCGCCTTCGCCGCGGTGGACATGCCCCGATGATGCGCTCGACCACTCCCGCCGAGATTCGCCAGTGGATCGACTCGACCCCACAGTATTCGGACCAGCAGGAGTAGTCATAGGAGGGGTAGTAGTTAGTGCACACACACGCCACATAGTAGAGGACAAACCTTCTTTTGTATATGAGGTTGTCTACTTTAGGTGCACATGGGTATGGGTGTAGTTTCTCTTGTATTTGCTTTTTATGATTTCCTTGTATTGCATTTCAGTTGTATTTAGCTTCATGATGTATCAAATAGTCCTGCCTCTTTGGGTAGGCACGTTATATATATATATATATATCTATGATTCAGTTGATGTTCCCATGACATGATGTGTTTCTTATGCTTTGCTTATATGTATCGCTATGCTTCCTCTCAAAATTCGTGCGTGGCTCTCACTTTGATTTTAAATTCCAAAAAGAAAAATTTTACCCATATTTCCGCTAAGTATTTTCTAAGGAAAAGATGAGACCAAGAGGTAATATTCTAAAGATTAACCTAAGTACATACTAGTAGTCTTGGGTTAAGATTTAGGGTGTTACAACCTTTTTCTTGGTCTATTAATTTCTGCTAATTGTGCTGGGCATTGTAGCCTGTGTGGATTGTTGCCAGTTAGTTTTCTTGGGCGCTTCTGCCCCGTTGTCTATACCAAAAAAAAAGTTTTATAAATAATACAGATTACACTTTGATTTATTGATAGTTTATAAGTCCAAATAAATTTTTTCATCGGGAAAAGGACAGGTAGGCACGAAGCAATTCGTAAAGATTACCGCAGCGGCCGCCAGCTATATTATACCAATATATCATCACCACATGGTAAAGCGGCACCAACACGCCTTTGATATTATCGGGTGCCATGCATTTATCCGCTCATTCATTGCCTCTCTCCCGGTCGTACACCCCTTTTCCGTAGCAGCGCGTTCTCTCTTTTTCTTCTCTCCTTCCTCTCTTAAATTCTACGATGCAACTCGCAAGCCAAATTGAATACACGACCAACCTCAAACGCGCAACCAACTCCAACTTGACACAGGATCACAACATATAAAAGCCCCCATATTTTTAATGATAATTATTTCATTTTCCCTCACTAAATGTCCTTGTTTATCCGTGAAATTCTTGTACTGACAACTTAATTCAACATAAAAGTAAACTATAATGTTGATTATAGGCGGATTCTATGATGGGAAAGAACGAGTTTAGAACCACATGGTGACTAAAAATACACTTATGAAGAGGGGTGTCTTTGTAAATTGCAAAAAGTTTAATGTGGGGCACAAACATAAATTTAAAACTCACTAACACATAATATAACCACTATCATCTTTCATCCTCTATAGCCATTGTTGCCATCTTCAGCTTCCCAAACAAGCCAACAATTCACAACCACAAATTGAAAAATCAATGTAAAACCTCGTCAAAAGAAATCCTCAAACCACAATCTCAGGCCAAATAAGATTAACTAAACCATCTTCAGACCAAACACAATATCACAGCAACCAAAATCGAAGTGCCGCCACCACCACCACCAAGGATATCAACTGCGAAGCCACCACCCACCACCGGAGCCTTTGTCGTCGCCATCTCCACTCCTCATAGTAACCACTTCGCCAAAGCACTCTCTCTCTCCTTCGTTGCCATGAATTACTTGGTCATCACTGCAAAGGCCACTACAATCCTTCGCCATGCCAAATCTTGTTGTAAATTCCAGAATCCTTCAGAAAATATGAGCTCTAATGTTTTGATTGACAACAAATCCAATTTAAAGAAATTACTTTGAAGAATAACTAATGGTTACCTTGAGTTTCTTAACAAAGCATAATAAGTTAATCCGGTTTGTATTTCACGGACTTAAAGCAAGATTAATATTTCACTTTGCATGTGTAAACATGTTTTATCTCATGGAAGAAATTAAACTAAATAGAAAGTGAATATTATGTCAAGTAAAGAACGTGTATACAGATTAAAGCATAACACGGATTTAAAGCAAGAATAATGTTTCACTTTGCATATGCAAGTATGATTTATCTCATGAGAAGAGATTAAGTTGAAAAGAAAGTGAATGCTATTTCAAGCAAAGAGCGTATTCATGTTTACAGACCAAAGACATAGAAGCAGACTTGAATAAAAAATAATTTCATTACACATAAGAAATCATATTTATCTCAAGGGATGAGATCAACCTTGAGAGTTTGGAATAGCACCAACAACTGCCATGGAGTAACATTGACTCTAGATTAAACTTTAATCACCTCTAGATAACACTAAAATAATTCTAACAACATTGGGGGAGCACCCCCATTTGACAAAAATGAGATAAATAATAATACCCACACCAAGAATGTGAAAGAATGAGAATAATGGAGACAAAATCTATCAACATAAACATACCTTGATGATTTGGGAGAGCTAGATTGGAATGGATTGAAGAAAAAGAGAGAAAATGGTGTAGAGAAGGTTTCTGGTTCACAAAATAGGAGAAGGAATAATGGGGGAGGGTTTTGTAAAGGTTGGAGGGTATCAGCAAGTGAAACGTCATCGTTTCACACTGTTTGGGTTTCTGGGGGACCGCTATAGTGGTAATGAGTCATCACGCGTCCCCGACCATTTCACTTATGACCACTATAGCAGTTGTGGTCCGCTATAGCAGTCCTCAAAACACCTAGAGCGTGAAAAATCATTCAGGTGACTGCTACAACGATTCTAGACCGCTGTAGCGGTGACTGCAAAATCCAATTGGTGCATTTTACTATCATCAGGCACTTGGGTTCCCTCTATACTCACTTATTTACATTTTAAGGTAGTGTCCTCATTTATTTTACTCTCCATTAACTTTAAAACATAAATGTAAATAAGGAAATACCCCCTATTTAGATTTAGATAAAATATCTAAAAAATCAAAATCTCAACCAATCAAAATCTAATTTTTTGAGTTCTAGTTCAAATTTCGAAATTCTCACAATTTTATAAACTTGTGGGCTAAAAATCAAAGGTATAGAAATTTCCTAAAATTCATTAAAAATCACTCCTTAATTTATTCCCTTTTAAAGAGCTATTACTTGGACTTTTGATCCTAAGATTTAAGCTTTATCATATAGCCTTCCAAGGAGGTGTAGGCTCCAGACTTAGCGAAATTCTAGACTCGGTAACATGGGTAGGTCTCGAAGAACCTTAAAGCCATACAAAACTTATCCATTGACATGTGTACACCGGATATTACACAATGTCACAGAGCAAAGAACGAAACTTAGTTAGGTGTCCAATTTAGATCCTAGAGGAATCGGAGCAGATAATTTGTTATATATGTCATGGTTGATATGCATAACCATATATGTATATATAGACACACACACACACATACATGTATATTGATATGAAATATGAAATCAGATATTCCTACTTCTCTAGTAGAGTGCTGTTGTGATGTATTCCAGAGAATATGACTTCTAGAGCTGTTATATATGTTCACATATATGAATATGATTTCAGAGTTATCACATTAACCAATTTTAATGATTATACACACACACACACACACACACCTTGTTGTTGTCCCATGAGAGAGTTATGAGTGATGACCTACTTACTGAGTTTTAGATGAAACTAACCCCTCTGCCTTTTTCCATTACAGATATATTAGCTGCTGCGATTTCTTCACAGCTACTTTCTCCCCTAGCAGTAGAGATTTCCAGTTGGTGAGCTTCACTTCAAAGTAAAGTAGCTTTAAGTTTTGTATAAAGATAAAGTGCTCCAATGTACATTCTGGGCAAAGTCTTAGACCATAGAGATAGACTTGCATTGTTGTTCATGATTATTTTGTATTCACATGATTATAACTCTCATGGTTATTTTGTGTACAGCAACTTGTTATATTTTGTATTATAGAGATAAATTTATAGTTTGATTATGAAACTATTTATTTGAAATGTGATTTCAAGAGCTAGAGATTTATATCAGAGATGTTTTTATATGCCTATGAAAATGGATTTATTATTATTATTATTATTATTATATGCATATATAGGGATGTGATTCCTCATGCGCTGGTCACGTTTTCAAGTCGGGTCATGACACATCAACCCCCACAGTTTCCATCAAAGTTTGAATCTTTTTAGTCAACATTGTGTTCTTGGTGCTACCACCCCCTCTTATAAGCCAATACACTCTTCTTCCTCATCGTTGGTGTCCAGTTCTAGGTCATAGGCCAATTCCAAAATAGTCATTGGGTAATTAACCAAAATATAAAAAAAAAACTCATTCAAATTCTTTTTATTTTTTTTATTTTTGGGTATCTTTAAAGTTGTGATTTTTAACTGTTACATGTATACTGGAAATAAAAAGAAACTTTTTTTTTTTTTTTTAATGATGGTAGTAGAGGAGTTCCATTGTATTTGTTTTGTTGAGTAGTGGGTGTTTTGGGTTTTATTTGAGTAAGGGTAGTTTGGGAATTCTAATTTTTAAGTTCAATTTCATTGTCAAATCTGATTTAAATTTCATGGTTTTGATGAATTTCAATTCTCATCAAATTTTAATTGCTTGATATAATTGAATTATGGGGATTTCCAAACACCTAATCACAATTATAATTCTATATTAAGTTGTTTAAAATAATGGGTAGAATAACTAGAATGAGTACATAAATAATAATATTAAAAAATTATAACCATGAAACAGTAATTCTTAGCTCCAAGTTTTTCTGAAAAATTATAAACTGCGGGGATTGGGAGATTAGGGTCAACCATGTCCTCCGAGAAGCCAACTTCTGTGCGGATAGTCTCGCCAAGTATAGCCACAAGTGATCTTAGGGCTTTCAGTTTTTCTCTACTCTACCTTTTTCTTGGTCTATTAATTTCTGCTAATTGTGCTGGGCATTGTAGCCCGTGTGGATTGTTGCCAGTTAGTTTTCTTGGGCGCTTCTGCCCCGTTGTCTATACCGAAAAAAAAAAGTTTTATAAATAATACAGATTACACTTTGATTTATTGATAGTTTAATACAAGGGAAAGTTTTTATAAACAAATTAAGTTTGTTAACTTTTTTGTCTATAAGTTCCTTAACCTATCTAAAAGAACTATATGTCATGTTACAAATAAGCTATCAAATACGATTTCTTTTTTATTTGTTTTGGGTCAAGGGCTCGAGGCCATGCATCAAATAAGAATGGAACTCAGGTTTAGGCTTTCTATTTTTATAAACGAGCCAAGTTAGACCTCAAAGAAACAAAAAAAAAAAAGAGAACAAAACAGCCAACTGCACATAACAGGCGCCTGTAGTTTATAAAATAAACCTAACCTATTTAAAAAAAGTCTAGTATTTTGATTAAAGAAAAATCTAGTATATTGTACGACCCAAAGAAAGTCTAGTATATTGTCGTTCCTATCTTTATCATACGAAGAAAGAAAACTAATAAAGAGTTCAGTTAATTATAAGTTATTATTGAGAAAAAATTATGGCATTTATACTCATGAAATGTAAGACATCATATTGACTCATACTTCATTTATTATTAGATGGTGAGTGACTCTCATTTAAATATAATCTACACCCTCTTCAATAACAAATAAAATATGAGTTGATATGGGGTATAAAAGTGTTTTACTCAAAAAAAAAATATGGTGTATAAGTCCAAATAAATTTTTTCATCGAGAAAAGGACAGGTAGGCACGAAGCAATTCCGTAAAGATTACCGCAGCGGCCGCCAGCTATATTATACCAATATATCATCACCACATGGTAAAGCGGCACCAACACGCCTTTGATATTACCGGGTGCCATGCATTTATCCGCTCATTCATTGCCTCTCTCCCGGTCGTACACCCCTTTTCCGTGACAGCGCGTTCTCTCTTTTTCTTTTCTCCTTCCTCTCTTAAATTCTACGATGCAACTCGTAAGCCAAATTGAATACACGACCAACCTCAAACGCGCAACCAACTCCAACTTGACACAGGATCACAACATATAAAAGCCCCCATATCACAATATGTTTCATATCCAATTAGCCCGAGTCTTCATGTGCATGATAATTGCTCTCTTCTCTCTTAGCCTGTACATAACATCCTCATTCTTCACCAGTGTGATCTAATTGGTAGCAAATTTGATTTGCTATAGTTAAATATCTCTATTGTGATATTATTATTATGAGGAACAATGCAGAATTTGAGCGTGTTCTTAGTTTTTTTTATGAAGATGGGGATGGTAGGATTTCTCCATCCGAGTTAAGGAATCGAATAGGGATGATTGGTGGTAAGTTGTTGTTCAAAGACGTTGAAACTGTTGTTGAGGCATTGGATTCGGACGGTGACGGATTGCTGAGTTTGGATGATTTTGCTGCGTTGATGATGGAGGCAGCAGGGGAGGAGGAGAGGTTGAAGGATTTGAGGGGAGCTTTTGAGATGTACAATGATTCGGAGGAAATGTGTGGGTTTATAACGCCCAACAGCTTGAGGAGGATGCTTGGCAAGTTGGGAGAGTCCAGGTCCATGGATGAATGCAGAGTGATGATCAGTCACTTTGATCTGAATGGAGACGGTGTGCTTTGCTTTGATGAGTTCAGAATCATGATGGGGTGATGATGATTTTTTGTGTTCTGTTTCATTCGGAACTTCCCACGTGGTTTGTGGGAACGGGTTCGACTAATTTGTTTGTACATATTTTCAGTCTCAAGCTTCCTTTTTTTTTTTTTATTAATTCATTTCTAAGATTTACTGACTTGATATAAATAAATTGAAAATTTATATTTTTGCATAAATTGTTTGAATTCTATTTACAGAATGCATGTTGTTAATAGCCGAGATTTCACGTTGATTAATAAATAACCGCATAGTTATGATAATAAGTGTAAATGTTGTCATCCTGATTATTTCTGACATTTTCATGAATCCCTCACTCGTTGACACTTGAATTCCCAGTAAATCTATATATATTATGCCCTGTGTCAATGGAATGAATGGATGTAGTAGGTAAATATGTCGGAACTAGTATTCTGGACTTGTGCGATGCAGGAGTATCAGAGAGTAAATTGATCAAATAATAAGATATTGAAAAACTATTTAATGTAGATGGATCGTGAAAAAAAGAGCATTTTAATGATAATTATTTCATTTTCCCTCGCTAAATGTCCATGTTGATCCGCGAAATTCTTGTACTGACAACTTAATTCAACATAAAAGTAAACTATGATATTGATTATAGACGGATTTTATGATGGGAAAAAGCGAGTTTGAGACCACACATGGTGGCTGAAAATACACTTATGAACAGGGATGTCTCTGTAAATTGTGAAAAGTTTACTGTGGGGCACAAAACATAAATTTAAAACTTTATTAACACACGATGTAACGACTGTCATCTTTCATCTTCCCAAACAAGCCATGACTTCACAACCACAACTTGAAAAATCAATGTAAAACCTCGTCAAAAGAAATCCTCAAACCAAATAAGATTAGCCAAAGCATCTTTAGACCAAACACAATATCACAGCAACCAAAATCAGAGTGTCGCCACCACCACCACCACCAAGTATATCAACCGCGAAGCCACCACTCGCCACCGGAGCCTTTGTCGTCGCCATCTTCGTGATACGTGCAAAATGGATGTAAGGGCAGAAGTGGAAAACCAAGGCTCAATATTAGAAGAGAATTCTATTTCATCACAGGGACACGTGGCCAAATCCCCTGAAATCAAGGCTACTAGAAGGAGTGGGAGGGAGCATCGACCACCTAATAAGCTCAAGGACTACATTCTACAAAAGCCATAAGAGTGTAAGCATTTTTCTCCTCTTTCGTCTGTAAATCTTCCTCTCATCCTTTTGGTATCAATCCTTACTGCTGCTACTTCATTTCAGGTAGCTGAAATTCCCATCACTATGAAGACGAGACTCCCGTAGTGTTGCTGATTTTTTTCATTCCCTCGTTCATTTTATTTAGCCCAATCATACACACTGTTATTCTGTTTTCATTATACCTGTATCTACCACATACTTACCATAGACCATTAATACAATTTGAAAAGCAAACCAGGTTACTTATTGGCCTTCCATCATTTGGTGCTTTCATTGACCCACCATGACCGACACTTTCCACACTTGTATCCTCGACCTCGAAACCAAATCTGATCATATTGAGGCCCTGTTAGGCAACACAGCTGATAGGCTTGAGCGCATTGAGTCACTTTTGGAGAATAGGCGTCACAGTACGCACTCCTCGGGGTCTAATGCTGATATGAACCAGCATCGCCAGCCATTCCAGGTACGCAGCTTGAAATTGGATTTTCCTCGATTTGATGGTAAGAACGTCCTAGGCTGGATTTTTCGGGATGAGCAATTTTTTGATTATTGCAACACTCCTGATGATGAGCGATTGACAATTGCCGCGATCCACATGGATGGGGATGCAATTCCTTGGTTTCAAATGATGCAAAGATCTAACCCATTTCCTTCGTGGCAAGTTTTGACAAGGGGCTTTGGAAACCGAATTTGGTCCTTCCTCTTTTGATTGTCCTCGTGCTTCCCTGTTTAAATTAACTCAAACTTCATCTGTGAATGCATATTACTCTGAGTTTACTTCCTTGGCTAATCGAGTTTATATGTTAGCACCAGATGCCATTTTAGATTGCTTTATTAGCCGGTTGCAGGAGGATATAAGGCAAGATGTAATGACTCAACACCTTCTCAATTTACATAGGGCTGTGGCTCTGGCCCGACTTTTTGAAGAAAAATATGTAGCTCCTAAACGCACTCAGTCTCCTTCTTTTGTTCCCAGCCGAAATCCGTGGACCCCGAAACCCAATTTCACTCCCACATTCAGGAAAAACTTACCTGAATTTTACCCCACCCTAGGCCAAGACCCCTAACAATGTCCCCAAAAACTTCTCCAATTCGGAAATTGACAGCAGCTGAGATGCAGATTAGACGTGACAAAGGCCTATGTTTTACATGTGATGAAAAATTTTCCAGCCAACATATATGCCCGAATAAACAATATATGATCCTTCAAGTTGAAGAGAATACGCTTACCAACGAGGAAGAAGAGGAAATTCAGGAAGAGGAACAAGTTGTTGAGGAGCAACCTCCAACTCACCATCATCAACTTTCATTACATGCCCTTATAGGGGGCGATGGTTTTGGAACAATTCGATTTCAAGGGTCGGTGAATGGCTTACCTGTTCAAGTCTTGATTGATGGCGGCAGTGATGACACCTTCATACAACCACGAATTGCTAAATTCTTAAATTTGCCTGTGGAGCCAGCTGAGTTAAAAATCATGGTGGGTGATGGCCGATTGTTAAACGTGGAAGGCATTGTTAAAGAAGTCACTCTTCAAGCTCAAGGCCATACTGTAATACCTGGGGTACACGTGTCAGTGGACGAGTTTCGCATGACCTCAAGGTCCCTTGGGACCCACTGCTGTTGCCGGGTCCGGGTCTTCGCTAAGTCTAGAACCCTACACCTCCTTGGAGGGCTATATGTTAGAGTTATATTCTTGGGATCAAAAGTCCCGGTAATTGCTCTCCAAAGGAAAATGAAGTGAAGAGTGATTTTTAACGAATTTTTGGAACCCTCTAGATATTTTATTTTTAGCCCCCAAGTTTAGAAAATTGTCGGAATTTCAAAATTTGAACTAGAACTCAAAAATGAGATTTTGATTAGTTGGGGTTTTGATTTTTTTGATATTTTATTTGAATCCAAATGGGGGGTATTTTCTTATTTACATTTATGTTTTAAAGTTAATATTTAACTTAGAATAAAGAAATGTAAATGAGTGGGAGTATGGAATTGATGCTTAAACCATGACAGCAAAATTCTGCTGCAGTTGGGTGTTTCTATCACCGCTATAGCGGTCTAGGACCACTATAGCGGTCACAGGAAGTGTGCAGCATGGTATTTGGCCTCTGTGGACCGCTATAGCGGTCCAGGACTGCTATAGCGGTCATAAGTGATCAGGCGCAAGGCGGAGAATGGCATAGATCACTATAGCGGTCATTGACCGCTATAGCGGTGTCAGTTTTCCAGAAAAGTGAGGAACGTCACCGTTTCATCAAGTGAACCCCTCCACCCCAATATATACCCCCAAACTCGGGATTTCTCCCCCATTTCTAAACCCTACCCCAAAATTTCATCTCCTCTTCTCCTTCCTCCCCTCCACTCTCATCCTCCATTAAATCTTCTTTCTCCAAGCTTCAAGGTTAGTTTTGTTATTGTTTATGTTTCCTTTCTCTCATTCCTTTTATGTTCCATGGTTTGAGTTATGTTTTTCTCTCATTGTTGTCAAGTGGGGGGGTGCTCCCCAAATGTTGTTAGAATTATGTTAGAGTAATCTAGAGATACCCATAGAGTATTACTGAGTTTTATGGTTATAATAGTTGACATTGGTGCCCTCCCGGCTCCCCGGAGCTCAGTTGGAGTTGACGCCACCTATTCCTCCCCCTCCAGATGAGTGGGTTTGAACTCATTGTCTTAGTTTTCCCCATTATGATTATTTTTCCTTGCATTATGATTTTAAATATGAAAGTAGATATGAGATTATGATTTTAATCGTTATGTTGAAATAGCGAAACTATGGTGTTATGATAATGGCATGAAAAATGTAATTTTAGAAAACCATGGGACCATGAATTGGATTGTATGTGTATGGAAATATTTTATGTGCAACTCTAAGAGTTTTATCATAGGAATATATGATTTATAAATTATTATTTCATCAGATATGGTATGTGATTTTAGAGCCACATGATTTAGTTTCAAGCCTTGAGATTTATAAATATGGTTCTAGAGTATTCAGTTGATGTATGTATATATATTGGAAGAGATATACGTTATGAATTTAAAATTTCACTATGCTTTAAGACTTGATATTTTTATTAATCGTTTTATTGAAGTAGTAAGCTGGGCTAAGCTAAAGAATATAAGATTTAATGAGTTGTTATTTTATTAGACATGGTTTAAAGGTTTATAATATCCTTATATTTCAAGACTTGAGATTTCAAGATATAAATATGATTTTAGAGTATCAGTTAAAGATACTTTGGCAAGAATGCCAAACAGAGTATATGATTTAGTTTAATGAATTGAGATATCATTATAATGTCAAAGATTTTATATGATTTAGAACCCCAATGTTTTGAACTATGATATTAGATATATATTAAGTATATTAAAAATATGTTAGTTAAGAAATAACATTAAAACTTTAGTTTTATGGTACCAAGAGGTACAGAATTCAGTATGATTTTTAGCAACTGCCAGATACATATTTTGTGGGCTTGGAATCAGAATGCCTACAAGTGGTGAACCCTTGGGCTCGATTTTCATAGCCACAGTTATGCTAAAGTCAGATTGTTAGAGTTATATGAGTTCAGAACTCTTAGAGTACTAAGAACTTAGGGGCTCTGCTTCGCCAGGGACAGAGTACCCACTTTTCAACTATAGTTTTCTTTTTGTCAAACTAGTTTAGCCGGTAGAGATAAGGAAACAGACAGTTAGTTAACGGCTGTGAAGAGATCGTTAACCTTGGTACCAAGTTGTCCGTTAGAGGACAGTTTCGCCCCCAGCAGTTACAGAAAACGGGACCTAGTTAGGTGCCCACAGTTTGTCCGAGAGGGACTATTACAGATTCAGCAGGAGCTCTGATTCGCCAGGGACAGAGTCTCGCTTTATAGTTTAAAATTTTATAGCTTTTATTGTTATGATATATTTATTATATTCAGCATACTGTTTCCTGATGCTCTGCCGCACCCTCAGTTAAAACGATTTCATGCTTGATTCTGAGTTAGAAATGTTTATTTATAAATACATGGAATGAAAAGTGTTTTCCTAGAGCTAGCTATATATTTAAATATGAAAAGATTTATGATTGCTGCATGTATATTATATTGTGTATTTTCTTGGTTGTCCCATGTGGGTGATGGGTGAGAGCTCACTCACTGAGTCCGTTGACTCACCCCTCTCCCTTCCTCTCATAGTTGCAGGTACAGACGTCGTTCAGCCACCGGTCCAGTAGTCGCAGTTATCCCTTGGTGAGCTTTGCATTGTTGTAAGGCTTAGTTTAGGATTTCTGTTAGTTTAGAGTGCTCCAGTAGTTTTGCAGGCAGGATCCGAGCCACGCATGTATTTTGAGATGTTATAGATAATTTAAGAGATTATGTATTTTCCCTATATGTTTTAGAGCTCTAGAATGTATTTTGAAATATGGGCTATGATTAGAGATTTATGTGAAAGCTAATGATAATGAGTTTATGATTCAGTCTTCAACTTCTTAGATTTTAAAGCATGACAAAAATGTATTAGATTTATATATATGAATACTTAAATTTTTTTTATGGGTTTGACTATTATATTTTAATTAGAGAAAATAATATAGATTTGTAAGAAAATTTCATTTTTAGTATGATATTACACTATTTTATGCATTTAGAGTTATAAGTCACCCAGAAGGCTTACGTGAGGATGGGATTCCTCACGTGCCGGTCACATTCCCAAATCGGGTCGTGACACATACTATCAAGTTTCCAGCCTTTCTATTACCTGCAGCAGGAGCAGATTTAATACTAGGCTGCACGTGGCTAGGCACATTGGAGGATCACATTCACAATTATAGGGCAAAAACCTTGAAATTCTATTATCAAGGTGAACTCATTGCCTTACAAGGGGATCAACCGATTGGCCCATCACAGGCCCAATTTCATCAATTGAAAAGGATGCACCGAACTGGAGCTATAGTTGAATTGTTTACCCTTCAGGTTGTGGAGGATAAGGAGCCTACTGAAGACACATTACCATTACCGGATAACATGGCACCAGAGTTAGTGCTTCTGTTGCACACCTTTAAAGAAGTTTTTAATAAGCCTGCTGGATTACCTCCACCTCGATCACATGACCACAACATTCCCTTGCTTGACGGAGTGCCTCCGGTGAAAGTGAAGCCTTATCGTTACCCACATAGCCAGAAAGAGCAAATTGAAAACATGGTGAACGAGATGTTAGAGGAAGGAATTATCAAGCCCAGTAAGAGTCCCTTTTCCTCCCCTGTTTTATTAGTAAGAAAGAAGGATGGCTCGTGGAGATTTTACACCGATTATAGAGCCTTTAATGCCATTACCATTAAGGATTCCTTTCCCATTCCTACTGTTGATGAATTGATTGATGAACTACATGGTGCAACCTATTTTTCCAAGCTTGATTTAAGGGCTGGTTATCATCAAATTCTTGTGAACCCTATAGATACCCACAAGATAGCTTTTCGTACGCATCATGGTCACTATGAATGGCTTGTAATGCCATTTCGACTTACTAATGCCCCTGCTACCTTTCAAAACCTAATGAATGACATTTTCTAGCACATTTTGAGGAAATTCGTCTTGGTTTTTTTTTATGATATTCTGGTGTATAGTGCATCATGGACTGACCATTTGCTACATTCACAAACTGTGTTAGAAATTTTGTTGAAAGAGAAATTATTTGCTAAGCTCTCCAAATGCACTTTTGGTGAAAGACAGGTTGATTACTTGGGGCATACAATCACAGCTTTCGAAGTTGCTATGGATCACAGCAAGGTTGCAGCAGTGCGCAAATGGCCAACACCTGGGAACATTAAACAGTTGCGAGGATTCTTAGGTCTCACAGGCTATTACAGAAGATTTATAAAAGGGTATGTTGAAATTGCTTCACCCTTAACTGATTTGTTGAAGAAGGACTTCTTCTTTTGGTCACCACAAGCTGATTTAGCCTTTCAGCAATTGAAACAAGCATTGACACAGGCTCCTATTTTAGCCTTGCCTGACTTTAAAAGGCCATTTTGTTTGGAAACTGATGCTTTTGGCATAGCCATTGGTGCTGTTTTAAGTCAAAAAGGCCATCCCATTGCATATTTCTCCAAGAAATTATCTTCTCATATGCATAAACAATCTGCCTACATCAGGGAATTGCATGCAGTAACTGAAGCTTTGGCGAAATTTCTACATTACCTCTTGGGGCATAAATTCACTATTAAAACAGATCAGCATTGCTTGAAGAATTTGCTTAGTCAGAATTTGTAAACACCAGAGCAACAAGCAAGGTTGCCTAAATTCTTAGGCTATGATTTCACCATCCAATACAAACTGGGGGCAGCAAATGTTCCTGCAGATTCCTTGTCAGGATCCTTTAACATGGCATGGTCAAAACCAATTCCTGATTAGTTAAAGGAGCTAAAACTGCTACTGCAGCAAGATTCCTAAGCCGCTACCATCATGCAACAATGCACTGAAACTCCCAACCAGCAACCCTTATTTTCAGTCAAGAATGACCTGTTATATTGGAAAAACAGATTATATATTCCCCCTGGGTCCGACATGGTTCATCTATTCTACATGAATTCCATAAAACACCTATAGGAGGGCATGTGGGGATTGCGAAAACGATTGCTAGAATTGCTTTTCAATTTTACTGGCCCAACATGCAACAAGACATTAAACAATCTGTGCAAGAATGTCACATTTGTCAGTAGGCCAAAAGTGAGAATCTCCTTCCTGCAGGGCTTTTACAGCCCCTTCCTATTCCACAGCAGGTTTGGGAAGATGTGTCTATGGATTTCATTACTGCCTTACCCCCATCTCATGGGTATACTGTCATTATGGTTGTGGTAGACCGATTAACCAAGTACTCTCATTTCATTCCATTGAAGACTGATTTCTCAAGTAAGAGTGTGGCTGAAAGCTTTATCAATAATATGGTCAAGTTGCATGGTATGCCTAAATCCATAGTGTCAGATAGGGACAAAGTCTTTGTTAGTGCCTTTTGGCAACATCTTTTCAAGTCCCAGGGCACTTCCCTTGCAATGAGCTCTGCATACCATCCCCAAACAGATGGTCAGAGTGAGGTTGTTAATAGGTGTGTTGAAATGTACTTAAGGTGTTTCTCATTTGATCATCCCACCTCCTCGTTTAAACACCTTCCTTGGGCTGAATTTTGGTATAATACCAATCACCATAGGAGCATTGGTATGACACCTTCCGGCACAGATCCACCGCAATTGCAACAGCTGTTGGAGGAAAGAGACAACTTGTTGGATCAATTGAAGGCTTCTCTGCACAAAGCTCAGAATTATATGAAGCTGCAGGCTGATAAAAAACGAAGAGATGTGAAATTTGAGCCAGGTGATGAGGTGCTGTTGAAACTTCAACCATATCGACAACATTCCACAGCTTTAAGGCGGCACCAGAAGTTAGGCTTGCGGTATTTTGGACCATTTAAAGTGTTAGCAAAAGTAGGACCTGTTGCTTATAGATTACAGTTGCCTGAAGGAGCAAAAATCCATCCAGTGTTCCATGTGTCCTTACTTAAGCCTTTCAAAGGAGATGGTACCTTGGCCCATGTTCCCCTTCCCCCAGACACATCTGAGTTTGGACCGATTTTCCAACCAGCAGCAGTGTTGGCCACAAGAACTCTTATTAAGGGGGTGAGCAAGGTTTCCCAGCTACTGATACAATGGGAAAACACTGATAGTTCTGAAGCCACATGGGAGGATGCTAGCTACATTATGCAACAATTTCCTACCTTCAACCTTGAGGGCAAGGTTGATCTTGATGGGGAGGGTAATGATGCGTACAAAATGGATGTAAGGGCAGAAGTGGAAAACCAAGGCTCAATATTAGAAGAGAATTCTGTTTCATTACAGGGACATGTGGCCAAATCCCCTGAAATCAAGGCTACCAGAAGGAGTGGGAGGGAGCATCGACCACCTAATAAGCTCAAGGACTACATTCTGCAGAAGCCATGAGAGTGTAAGCATTTTTCTCCTCTTTCCTCTGTAAATCTTCCTCTCATCCTTTTGGTATCAATCCTTACTGCTGCTACTTCATTTCAGGTAGCTGAAATTCCCATCACTGTGAAGACGAGACTCCCGTAATGTTGCTGATTTTTTTCATTCCCTCGTTCATTTTATTTACCCCAATTATACACACTGTTATTCTGTTTTCATTATACCTGTATCTACCACATACTTACCATAGACCATTAATACAATTTGAAAAGCAAACCAGGTTACTTATTGGCCTTCCATCACTTCGCTCCTCACAGTCACACCACTACCATGAACCACTTCATAAGAGCGCTCTCTCTCTCTCTCCACTGTTGCCATGAATTACCTAGTCACCACTGCAAAGGCCACGGTGATCCTCCGCCATGCTAGATCTTGCACCTTCATCGAAACTTTCTTCTTATCCATAGCCACCACACTACCACCATGGGCTCCACTGCTCACAAGTTCTCTTCTATCTTCACCGGTAAATGATGTCGCTGATGAATGGTCCAAAGGACGCCAACACAAATCGGTCTAAATATGTGAAGAATGGGGGCGAGTGGCAAAACAATGGAGCAATCATTCATCTATTCCCTCATCAACAATTGTTCAAAAATTATTATGATTAAATTTAACTTAATGAAGTTTGTTAACAATGTTACTAAATTCAGTATAAAAATTTAATGCCTGCATTTACTAAATGGCACAAATTCCTTATGGTACCTAACACAAAAAAAAAATAAAATGAAAGATATGGACTTAAGTAAAAAGTTCATATTCTAAATACCAAATTTTTTTGGGGAATATGTATTATTTTACATAATCATTGCATGAATTTTTGTGTGGCTAAGATTTCGAAACTATGTGGTTCCAAACTCACTTTTTCCCACCATAGAATCTAAATTTGATTATAATAAGAAATGACTTTTATTCTATTGATAATTTTAAAATTAAATCAACGATTTATGACTTGCTATTTGTAGAGAATATTTTGTAAATTACTTGAAATTTTAAAAAATTAAAATGAATGTAATAAATTAAATAATAAATTTAATTCTTATGCACTGATTAACAATCAATAAAATTTTTAAAAAATGTTGAATCATTATAATTGTGATAACGACTAACCATAAGTTTTTATAAGTTTAATTTATATAAATATTTTATTTTTATAGTTATTTGAAATGAAATTAATTTTGATATATTATTAGTGTAAAAGTTTTATTCAATCATATGGTACAATATAGTTGACTTTTCAGATAACATTTATAAGAGTCATTTAATTTTCTTGTTAATGTTCCTTGTTGATCTATAAAATTCTTGTAGAGTCTGTTTGGATGCTAGAATTAAAATTGTAATGTGGAATGCCAATGTCAACTTATAACATGCTCCTAGGAAATAAGTGAAAAAGAGAGAAAAACTACATAAATTTTAATGAGGAAAGAGATACTCCAATTATAAAAATTGGAATTGGATTTTTTAACTCCAATTCTAAACTTCAATTCCATGCTCAATCCCAACTGTCAATCGGGACGATAGTGTCACGAATCAATCTAGGAATGTGACTAGCACGTGAGAATCATATTCCCACATAAGTCTTGTGATCTGGATTTCTCTATATGCACAGTTAATGGTAAAATTATTTAAAACAAACTTCTTTTTCTACACATAAATCACATATCCTTCAAATTCATAATAATGAAAATGATCAAAATAAGCAAATCTAAAGTTTTATAATTTATCTCCAAGGTTTGAATTCATAATACAACATATAATTATAAGTTACTCTGTTTCAAAATGTCCATGAAACTAATACAATTAAGTCATTAAATACAAAACATGAATATATTATCGTAGTATGCAAAATACAAAACATGATCTAAGGTTCAGGATGGCTAGGACACTGATGGCTGGGAGGGGCCCACAATTGCTTTTGTATCTGTAAATGAGAGGGCGAAGAGAGGGGTGAGTTTTTATGGAATAACTCAGTGAGTGAGCTCTCACCTGGACCCCTTTCATGGGACACCAAGAAATAATGCATAAAATCATAATTACAACAATAAGACTCGAAGGTCACGTGTGTGTGTGTGTTCAATCATCATTTCATAGAATCATAGGAAAAAAAAAACATTTTCCTCAGGTTACTTTTGTGCTAGGAGTCATATAAATCTATAGTGTTATAGCCCTAGAAGAACAGTAATGTCTATCAATCATGGTACAATAATGTCTCTGCTCTAATATGTGATTATGTCTATTAATCATGATATACTCGTATCTTTGCTCTAATATGTGATTCTTAAAGAACCAAATTTGGATACTGAAATAGGTTCCATTCTCTGCTCTGATATGTGAGATTGTCCCTTAGGGGCAACTTGATATCAATGTTAACGATCAGTTCCAAATGTTAACTCACTAAATGTTTCTTTATAACTACTGTCTAAACTAACTAAATAAATCCATATAAATATGAAAGCTTTTAAAACCATGTAGGTCTCTGAGAACTCTGAATTTATTCGATTCTAATAGTCTGACTTTAGTATAGCTGTAGTTATGAAATCATGTCTAAGAGATCACTCTTTGTAGACATTTGTGATTTCACATCTTCACAGAGCATGTAGCCATCAACTGTTCTGAATCACATGAAAATTCAAACTCTAACACCTTTTAGTTGATTATCTAAATCATATTCCAAACTGTCAAGCTTTCCACAAACTAGGAAAACTCAATATCATATTCTGAAATTACAGGATTTAAAACTATATTTCCAATCTTTTTCTCTAACCTTTATCTTTGGTTATAAAACTATATTATATATATAAACCAGTTCCAGGATTCATTCAAACAATCATAAAAGTCTCTAATAGTTACATATATCATCAATTCTACACAAAATTAGTATATCAAACATGGTCCAATGAGTTTTTATCGAAAACTAGTTTCATGCTTTAAAACATACAAACCAACAGTAATTTCAAATCCTTGTATAGTAATCTCTAAAATCAAGCAGCAAATCATATTTCCATGAAAATGACTCTAATGCATAACATAGAGATCACATATGCAAATCCACTTACCTAAAGGGGTAGAATGCATAGGCACAACACCAACAGAACACTTGGAAGCAGAAATGATGATAATATCTAACATAGGAGCAATAGAATTCTAAATCAATCTCTAAATAACTTAACTTTATTTTATTCCTGGTAAAAGATCCTCATAGCATAGAAATTATAGGGAACACTAGATTCACCCCTTAAAGCCTGATAAATTGGAAGAAATGAAGCAAATCCATAAGCTAAACATACCTTAGATCCTTAGAAGAAAGAAAAATGGAGTTTAAATGGTGAAAAGTGAAGAAATGAGGTGTGGAGGGGTGAGAATCGCGTTCTCTGTTGGAAAAGGGGTGAGGGATGTGTTTTTGGTGGTTAGGGGCCCTAAATGGGAGTTTTTAATGAAATTTTGACTGCTATAGCGCTCACCAAAGAGCATAAATTCTACACCCGCTTTACTATTACTTGACTGTTGCAGCGCTCTCCAGAATTGTTTTTCTCCTAACTTTGAGCTATGATTCAAGTACTAGTATGTATTGGATTGGGTTGTCTCAGTATTCTCTTATTTATAGTTCTTTCTTAATTGTAAGTTAATGTAAATAAGGAAATAACCCCCATTTGGATTCAAATAAAATACTAGAAAAATTAAAATTCTAACAAATCAAAATCCAAATTTTAGGTTTTAGTTCAAATCTAGGAATTCTATCGATTTTACAACCTTGTGGGCTAAAATGAAGCATTAAAATGTTTCATAAAATTCATTAAAAATTGTTCTTTAACTTGTTTTCCTCTTAGGAACAATTATCGAGACTTTTGATCTCAAGAAAGTAATTCTATTATATAGCCCTCCAATGACATGTAGGATTCAAACTTCGTGAAATTCAGGACTCAGAACGACAGATAAGAGTAACTGGTACCTTTCCTAGTTAGAAAAGAAAAAGGTTTCTAACATTTTTAATTAAAAGTAGGGCATTACAGATAGTGACAACTTACTATTTTTATTAAGTTGAGTATATTTTATAGTTTATTAGTTTAAAAATTAAAAACTTAAAATGAATTTAATAAATTTAACTAATTTTTATGGCTGACTAACAACCAACAAAACATTTTTGAAAAAATGCGAACTCAAAGTAACTTCCATTGTGATAACTATTCACCGTAAGTGATATTTTCTTAAAATTTTAATTATTAGTTGATAGTATAAAATTATTTTATATTATTAGTGTGTATAAATCAAATCTGTTAATTGTATCAAAACTCTTAAATTAAACTAAGGTCTAATTAAGCCGCTAGGATTGGTTTAGTGGTAAGAGGTTTGGGTAGTATGCATGAGGCTTTATGAGGCTTGGTTTAGTAGGAAGGGTCATTTGGCATGACCTATCATACGCCAAGACACTGGCATCAATCAAAGGAAAAAAAGCAAGGGCAAGTTTTGTTTCTAAAGATAATTTAGACAGTCATGCTACAGTGAATACGAGCTATCTTTATGTTTTGTATTTTTTTGAGGATCTTGATGGGAATATTGATCCTATGATTAATAATTGGAATGTTTAGTAATTAAATTAGTCTTTTCTTCCCTATTATTCTATCCTCTTACAAAATTTGATTTCTCTTTTGGATTTCTTTTTCTTTTAATTGTATTAGGAACTTCTGAGTATGTAATGTCAGTATTGAATAAAAGTAATGCTTCATTTTACATCTATTCTTTTTATGATCCAACAATCTTTTCTTTAGTGTGATACTCTTTTAGTATTATTATTAGATCTGAAGATCATGAGTGATATATATTTTTTAATTTAAGATTGCATTCTTACTTTGGCTCGTATATCTGTTAACTTGCAGCATATCCGTTGCTTTTACTTATGAACAAATCCTCTTAACACTTATTTTATTTCACCATATACCTTGTGTGTTTTGAAATAGGCAAAGTATGTATTTATGGTTTGACTTGTGAACGTATATAACAATGGTAATATACAAGTCAATGTGAGTTCATACAAAAGTAAGTTACATGAATTCTATATTTTTAAATTCATATATTACATGATTTGTGAACATATATTATGTAATTTCAAATATAAGTTACTAAATTTATGATTAAAATGCAATATTAATCAATTGTATAATTTTGTATATACATAAAAATTTTGTTATAATAATAGCAAAAGAAAGTTGATATAAGAGGACAAAATGTGGTTCAGTATATAGTCTACGTCCACACATCAAACTTCTATAATTTATATAAAAGTACAATGGAGATTACTAAAGAAGTTTATATACTTCTCACTATCCCAAACCTAAATACACCTCACAAAATGTATATGTAACGCCCCGATTTTTCTGTTAGAGTGAAAATGACCAAAATGCCCCTGAGGTCATTTTCACTCTGACCGAGGAAAGCAGTCTTGGCAAAGTACTCGAAGGGCAAACTCAATGTTGGAAGGGGATTAGATAACTTGTGTACCTTCCCGGGATCGAAAATCTCGTTTTTCTAGTTTTCGGGTCAAAATGACCAAAACGCCCCTGCGGTGTTTTACCCGTTTGCAAGTGCCGGATGAACCCGAAACTTCTCCAGATGGTTTTAAAAGGCGTTTTTATGTATTCTATGACCTCAGTTTTAATTTTAGAAGTCCCGGGCAAAATTAGTGCAAAATTACGGTTTTGCCCCTAGTTTCGTATTTTTACGCTTAATCACGCGATTAAGCAAACCTAAGCGATATTAGGCTCTAAACGAAGGTTAATTAATTTCCTTAATTAATCTTGAGTCAAAATTATTTATTAAAGTTGATTAGAACCAAAAAGTACTTAATTACAACCTAAAATCATATTTTAATTTCAAGACACCTAGTCATAGAATTTTGAATAGTATTTTCTCTTTCCAATTCCTTAAATCATAGAATTGTGTTACACATTGTTTATTCATAAATGAGTTTAAAATTCTCTAATGATGTATGAGCACTCCTAAACTTGTCATAAACTCCCTAAATTACATTCTTAATTACCTAAACTTAAGCTTAATCATTCCTAACCTTGTACTTAAGCTAATACACATCCAAACCTACCATTAACACACAATTAAATGGTCAAAACTCACCCCCACTCTGCTGTCCAGCCTTGGCCGAAGCTGTCCTCCCCCATTATGCATCACATGTTCAATTTTTCAACACTCCAAGGCCATACCTCAAGTCACATACACTATACCTTATCATAACTTTCAATCAAGCTTGAATTTCCACATGAATAAATAATTAAAACAACTCATTTTCCCCATTTATTTGTGGCTGGAAAAGTTCCAGCCATGTCAAGTTTATAGAAGCCTAATTTCATAAAAATTTGATAGGAAATTAACTCACATCAAGCCATACTTTGTAGCATAGCTTCCATACTTCAAACCATGCTTGAATGACCTTGTGTAAGAGATATTTTCTCTTCCTTCCTCCCTCAAACCACACGGCCACTCCCTCCCCTTTGTGAGCCCATGGCTTCATTTTTCTATAAATAGGATGCTTGTGATAGCCTTGTTGCACCTTGAAGCATTTGCTAAGTTTAGAGTTTTAGAGTTGTCTTGCTAGTCTTTCTTTTTCTCTCAAAATTTCAAGAGTGTTCTTCCTTTCTTTTCATCTTTATCTTCTTCATCTCTTCATCTCATCATCACCTCTTAACCATCAAACACCACCCCAAAGCCTTAAACCATCCTCAAGCCTCTCAAACACCACACCTCAAACACAACTTCACTTGAAACACATTTCCCTCCTTTTTCTTTCATCAAGGCCGAATCATCATCACCATCCTAGGAGGTGTTGCTCATCTCATTTCCATCTTCAAGTCCAAGCTTTTACCTTCATCACAAGGTAGGGATTTGTTTTCAAACTTTGTTTTGCTCAAGAAAGTGTTTTTCTCTAGTTTCCTCTTGGATTCTTTTTGAACTTTCCTTTGTCTTTCCTTTCTTTTCATTTTTGGCCATGAGGCCTTGATTTTGAGCATGATAGCTTGATGAGGAGAGTTTCTAGATGATGACATTGTGTTCATCTCAAAGAAACCTCTAAAGCTTGAGTTTTCCTTTTCTTATGACTTCATCTATATGGTATCTAACTCACATAGTTTTTCAACTTAAGAAAATTAATCTAAGGATTTCTAAAAGCCCAAGCCTACCCTTGTCAACCTTAAAGTTGGCCGGCACGTTCTAGAGATTTTTCTCTAGATAGGGGTTTTGGGTATTTAATAAAGAACTTGATGTAGTTTCACTTTCTTTCTCTTTTATATGACTTTCGGTTTTTGTGTTGTGATCTTTGAGATATTGTATTGGGTTGCTATCTTGTTAAAGTCTTGAATGAGCTCTAGTTAACCATAAAATGAATCTTGCATCATGTTTATTTTATGCTATGCATATCATGTTTACTTCCTTGCTATCACTAAATATCAAGATAATGAATGAACTTGCATTATCATGTTTATATTTCAAGCTATGCATTATCATGTTTATATTTCAAGTTCTCACTTAATACCAAGATAATAATGAGTTGCATTCATATTTACTTTGTGCTATCACTTTACTTTCTAATGGAACCTAAAATAAGTGCATGAGCATGTTTATTTTTATGTCACCACCTAAATGAATCTAGAGCTTAAAGACTTGCCCATTGTGGTCTCAACAAAGGTCTAATAATATGTGTTTTTCTTGGGTTCATATTTCGACCCTAAGAGGTCTTGAGGTCTCCAAGTATTTGAGACTAAGTCTTATAATTTTTCCAAGCTTAAGTGAGTTTAAGGAATGCATAGAACCAAGTTTTGAGAATTTAGAACCTCTTGGGACAAAGATGAATTGGTCACTGCCCTCTTAAATATTCTTATGATTTTAGATGATAAAATTGTTTATAAAGGAGCTTTGAGAGTTTAAAAAGAGTTCCAAGAGAAACTAATATTTTATGTGCTTTAGAAATTATGTTTTATGCCTTTTATGGAGAAGTATATTTTCGGTTCTTCCTTGCTCTTTGCTGCCACTGTATGTGCTGTTTTGATGATGATAATGTGTCTATGTTTGAGTAAAAATAATGTCAAGACTCATATGTGAAAGATAGGATAAGTTAGGAACTAGAAAAGAATTAATTTGAGAATTCTAGATCCTTTAATTATGTAATTTTCTGGATTCTGTCCAGCAAGGTTTAGATTTAATTATCATGGTTTTAAATTAGTTTAAATGTGTAGGAATGACTCATAATTGGTTTAGGACTTAATCTTGAAAGCCTTAGGAGCAAACTAAACTTAGAAAGGGTCATTGTTGTGACTTCTAGGTACCCGTAAAGTTAGGATTTCAAATTCTGCATCCTTGAGGTTTAGAGATGTTCTTGGTCATAGTGTGAGGTGAGAAATACTTAGATATAACCTCATAGGTTCCCAAGAGACTAGGTTTTAATGATCGATAACTTAGAATGCGAGTTAAGGACTTTAAGGGTCTAAACCGTAATTTCTAGAATCCCGTAATCACACAATTATAAAGTTGTCTAAAATCTGTATAGTGCTATTTGGATAGGTCCTTGAGCATAAAAATAAGTAAAACTTATTGGTTGTGAACCTATAGGTGTGTAAGAGGTTAAGAATAATACCAGAACAATTAGTTTACAAGTTTAAGACTCAAAGGAACCAAAGCATAACATACTATAAGTTCATAACATAATAAGCTTGAGAGTTCATATGAATGATTGTCTAAGGTGTGATTATGTGATAATGTATATGCTATGGTTTTATGCATACACTATGAAGAAGTTTCTTGTGATGATATATATGCTATGAGAAAGATTTATGAAATGAATAAAGCTGTATCTGTGAATTAGCACTTTATGAGAACTTAAATGTGACACAACACTGAGACGCCTTCTTGGGTGACACTGATTTAGCCGAGCACCCCCAAGAAAACAAATCCGTGAGGGTATTGACATAGAGCTTGCCAAAGCGGACAAAACTACGATGCACTAGTTGCTAGTAGAGTGTTTCAAAGAGGAAATGACCCTAAGAGAGGTGATCCTTAATTGCCCCCTAGCCCGCACTATTAAGTCAGGATTATGTATATGTTACGCTTATCATAGGATAAGTAAGAACTAGTGACGACTAGTTAAGGTATGAGCTCATAACCTAGAGATGTTTTAGTTTCGGCCCCATGAGATGAAAGTTAAAGTTAACAATGTCACATATGCTATATTTATGCCAATGTTATAATGTTTCTTAGTTATTCTATTGTTTGGTTTACCTTCATGATGCATTCATATCATTAGATTATTTTATGCTTAGCTATAAGACGCATTGTAAAATACGATGGGCCTTGGATAAATAACACTTTGGAAAAATAACTTAAAAGGAATTTATATGCATACACACCTTTTTAGAAATAAACCCAAGGTTCCTGAGGATGTGACGATGTCACCTAGGCAGGGATAACCCTACTGAGAATTCTTTTAGAAAGATTCTCATTCCCTCTCTCTTTTCTTCCGTCATATCTTCAGATGGCGACATTCGTACTCTTCACCGACACCCCGGTATGGGAGCTGCACCATGACCCTAAGACTGGGTCATACCATTTTGAGGGTCGCTGCACTGTCAGAGTATTCATGTTCATGGGACGACCCTTCGCATACCCAATCCCGAGTTAACGTTTTACCCCGACTGCTCCTTACCGTCATGACGGGATTTTTGAGCGAGCGAGACCACACGATGAGCAGATCCTCCGCATGGAGCCCGAGACATCAGCAGTACGCGAGTACCCCGAGTATGTGCTGGGCCCTCAAAGATTTCTGAGATGGACCCATCCGAGGACCCGCCATCCCACATGTACAATTGGAGCTCCAGTCCCGCTCCCCCACCGATAAGGGCTGGGAGTGAGGAGACAGTAGTCCAGCCGAGGTTGGCTCGTCGGCCATCTATGCGCTCGACCACTCCCGCCGAGATTCGTCAGTGGATCGACTCGACCCCACAGTACTCGGACCAGCAGGAGTAGACATAGGAGGGGTAGCAGTTAGTGCACACACACCACATAGTTGAGGACAAACCTTCTTTTGTATATGAGGTTGTCTACTCTAAGTGCACATGGGTATGAGTGTTGTTTCTCTTGTATTTGCTTTTTAAGATTTCCTTGTATTGCATTTCAGTTGTATTTCGCTTCCCGATGTATTGAATAGTCCTGCCCTTTTTGGGTAGGCACAGTATGAATATATATATCTATGTTTCAAGTTGATGCCTCCATGATATGATGTGCTTCTTTATGCTTTGCTTATATGTTTCGCTATGCTTCCTCTTAAAGATTCGTGCGTGGCTCTCACTTTGTTTATAATTCCAAAAAGAAAAATTTTACCCATATTTTCTGCTAAGTATTTTCTAAGAAAAAGATGAGACCAAGAGGTAATATTCTAAAGATTAACATAAGTACATACTAGTAGTCTTGGGTTAAGATTTAGGGTGTTACAGTATACACTCAAAACTCTCAACTCAATGAAAACAAAGAGAAGAAAAGAAACAAATTTCTCAATAAGAGAATGTGTTATTTGAGATGCTTTCACAAATGAAAGAGACTTCAATTTGTTAGCAAAGCCTACAAATGCTAACTATCCATAAAACAATGGAAAAACATTCCATTCTCTCAGCCTCCTAGGAGAGTAATTCTATTTCAAACCATCTTTTCAAGCCACAAAAACAACAATATTCCATATTGGCTTGAACTACCTTCAAAGCTAAAATTGCATGAGCTGTTTTCAAAAAATATGAACACCAATTATATCTAAGCAGTGCATAAACTTAGAAATTGGAACTGACTTCATGAGCATATCTACTGAGTTATGAGAGGTACCAATCTTTTTCACAGCAACATCACCTTGTGAAATAATCTCCCTTAGAAAGTGGTACTGAACATCTATGTGCTTCATCCTTTCATGATACATTTCATTTCTAGTAAAAAATATGGCACTTTGTCTATCACAATATACAATTGTGATCTCTTGTTTCAACCCTAAACTACCTACCAAGCCCTGAAGCCAAATAGCTTCCTTCACAGCTTCCATTGTAGCCATGTACTCGGCTTCTGTCATTGATATTGGAATAGTGTTGCTTTCCAACTAATCATACTCCTTAAAAGGGTAAAGATATACCTTGTCAAAGACTTTCTTTTATCCAAATCTCTAGCATAGTCAAAATCAACATAACCAACAACACTATTACTAGTATTATGATTCCTATCAAATATAAGGCCAATAATAGAATTACCTTGTAGGTAGCGAAGAATCCATTTAACAGATTGCTAGTGCATCATGCCAGGATTTCCCATGTATTTACTGATGACGCTAACTGCTTGTGACATATCTAGCTAAGCACAAATCATAGTATACATCACGCTCCCAACTGCACTTTCATAAGGAATATATATCATTTATTCCTTTTCTTCATTATTCTGTGGTGACATTTCAACGACAGTCTGTAATGAGTTGCTAGTGGAGTATTCATAAGTTTTGCATTTTGCATTCTAAAGCTCTCCAAAACTTTTTCAATATAATTTTTCTGTGACAAATACAATTTTCCAACACTTTGATCTCTGTGAATTTCCATGGCCAGAATTTTCTTAGCAGCTCCCAAATATTTTATTTCAAATTCATTACTAAGGTGAGTCTTCAACTTATTGATCTTAGATATACTCTTAGAAGCAATGAATATATCATCAATATACAGTAGCAAATAAACAAACGAACCATGCAAGAACTTCTTATGGTATACACAACTGTCATAATCACTTCTAGAGTAACCATGACCCAGCATAAAAGAATCAAATCTTTTATACCATTGTTGTGGAGACTGCTTCAAACCATATAGCTATTTCTTCAAAGATAAACATGATCTTCCTTTCCTTGAATAACAAAACATTTAGGTTATTTCATATAGATTTTCTTTTCAAGCTCTCCATGTAGAAAAGTTGTCTTGACATCAAGTTGGTCGAGCTCAAAATTAAACAATGCAACCATGGCTAACAACATTCAAATGGTGCTATGTTTTACAATTGGGGAAAAGACTTCATTGAAGTTTATTCCTTCCCTTTGCTGAATCCTTTTGCAACCAAGCATGCTATGTAACAGGATGCTTTAACTCCTAGAGAACCTCCTTTCTTTTGAAGACCCATTTAGAACTGATTATCTTATGTTCTTTTGGTTGTTTCACTAGGTCCCAAGTGTTGTTCTTATAAAGGAATTCTAGCTCCTCATTTATAGCAATGATCTATTGTGCTGACTTACCATTTGTAATAGCTTGTCGGTTTGTTACAGGATCTTGAGTTTCAATACCTTCTACAATCAAGAAGGCAAAAAAGGCTATGTCAGCATGATTATATTGTTGGGTTTTTGCTCTTTCACTAAAGCCCAATAGGGCCTAGTGTGTAAGAAGAGCCTAAGAAACCTAGAGCCCGTTACATCTAAGGGTTAGGTTTTCTAGGAACCCATATATATACTACACTTAATCCTTTCCATATGTAGAGAGTAGTCACAGAGGTAGAGGCAAGGTCATCTCCTGATTGAGAGAAAGTGCCCACACACTATTCTCCTTCCCCCTTGAGACATAGTCTGGAAGGTCTGCCGTCAACCGACTACAAGGAGATCAATCCTGCGGTGACACAAGGATGGAATATACTAGGTATTATTTATCCAAGGTCCGTCATATTTTATAATGCGTCTTATGACTAAGCATGGAATATACTAATGACATGAATGCATCATAAAGGAAAACCAATCAATAGAATAACTAAGAAACATTATAACAGTGGCATAGGTATAGTATATGTGACATTGTAAACATTAACTTTCATCTTATGGGGCCACCCTAAAACATCTCTAGGTTATGAGCTCATACCTTAACTAGTCGTCACTAGTTCTTACTTATCCTATGATAAGCGTAACATATACATAATCCCGACTTAATAGTGCGGGCTAGGGGGCAATTAAGGATCACCTCTTTTAGGGTCATTTCCTCTTTGAAACGCTCTACTAGCAACTAGTGCATTGTAGTATTGTCCGCTTTGGCAAGCTCTATGTCAATACCCTCACGGATTTGTTTTCTTGGGGGTGCTCGGCTAAACCGGTGTCACCCAAGAAGGCGTCTCAGTGTTGTGTCACATTTAAGTTCTCATAAAGTGTTAATTCATAGATACATCATTATTCATCATATAAATCTTTCTCATAGTATGCATCTCATCATATAATCATATATAAAACTATAACCTATTTTCACATAAAACTTTTTCATAGCATATACATCATCACATGAAACTCCTTCATAGTGTATACATAAAACTATAGCATATACATTATCACATAATCACACCTTAGACAGTTATTCATACAAACTCACAAGCCTATTATGTTATAAACCCATAGTATGTTATGCTTTGGTTCTTTTGAGTCTTAAACTTGTAAACTAATTGTTCTAGTATTATTCTTAACCTCTCACACACCTATAGGTTCACAACTAATAAGTTTTACTAATTTTTATGCTCAAGGACCTATCCAAATAGCACTATGCCGATTTGGACAACTTTATATTAGTGTGATTACGGGGTTCTAGAAATTACGGTTTAGACCCTTATAGTCCTTAACTCACATTCTAAGTTATCGATCATCAAAACCTAGTCTCTTGGGAACCTATGAGGTTATAACTAAGTATTTCTCACCTCACACTATGGTCAAGAACATCTCTAAACCTCAAGGATGCAGAATTTGAAATCCTAACTTTACGGGTACCTAGAAGTCACAACAATGACCCTTTCTAAGTTCGGTTTGCTCCTAAGGCTTCAAGATTAAGTCCTAAACCAATTATGAGTCATTCCTACACATTCAAACTAATTAAAAACCATGATTATTAAATCTAAACCTTGCTGGACAGATCCAGAAAATTATCTAGAACTCTCAAATTAATTCTTTTCTAGTTTCTAACTTATCCTATCTTTCACATATGAGTCTTAACATTATTTTTACTCAAACATAGGTACATTATCATCATTAAAACAGCACATACAGTGGCAGTAAGGAGCAAGGAAGAACCGAAAATATACTTCTCCATAAAAGGCATAAAACATAATTTCTGAAGCACATAAAATACTAGTTTCTCTTGGAACTCTTTTTAAACTTTTGAAACTCATTTATAAACAATTTTAACATTTAAAATCATAAGAATATTTAAGAGGTCAGTGACCAATTTATCTTTATCTCAAGGGGTCCTAAATTCATAAAACTTAGTTCTATGCATTCCTTAAACTCATATAAGCTTGGAAAAATTATAAAACATAGTCTCAAATACTTAGAAACTTCAAGACCCCTTGGGCCGAAATATGAACCAAAGAAAATACATATTTTTAGACCTTTGTTGAGACAACAATGGGCAAGTCTTTAAGCTCTAGGTTCATTTAGGTGATAACATAAAATAAACATGCTCATGCACTTATTTTAGGTTCCATTAGAAAGTAAAGTGATAGCACCAAGTAAATATGAATGTAACTCATTATTATCTTGGTATTAAGTGAGAACTTGAAATATAAACATGATAATGCATAGCTTGAAATATAAACATGATAATGCAAGTTCATTCATTATCTTGGTATTTAGTGATAGCAAGGAAGTAAACATGATATGCAAAGCATAAAGTAAACATGATGCAAGGTTCATTTTATGATTAACTAGAGCTCATTCAAGACTTTAACAAGATAACAACCCATTACAATATCTCAAAGATCAAAACATCAAAACCGAAAGTCCTACAAAAGAAAAAGAAAGTGAAACTAAGTCAAGTTCTTTATTAAATACCCAAAACCCCTATCTAAAGAAAAATCTCTAGAATGTGCCAGCCAACTTTAAGGTTGACAAGGGTAGGCTTGGGCTTTTAGAAATCCTTAGATTAATTTTCTTAAGTTGGAAAACCATGTGAGCTAGATAACATATAGATGAAGTTATAAGAAAAGGAAAACTCAAGCTTTAGAGGTTTCTTTGAGATGAACACAATGTCATCGTCTAGAAACTCTCATCATCAAGCTATCATGCTCATAACAAGGCCTAGAGGCCGAAATGAAAAGAAAAGGAAAAACAAAGGAAAGTTCAAAAAGAATCCAAGAGGAAACTAGAGAAAAATACTTTCTTGAGCAAAACAAAGTTTAAAAACAAATCCCTACCTAGAGTGAAGATGAAATCTTTGAACTTTTGAAAATGAAGACAAGATGATGAGCTCCTCCAAGAGGCAAGATAGCTTCGGCCAAGGGAGGATGAGAAGGTTGGAGTTGTGTTTCAAGTGAGGTTGTGTTTGAGGTGTGGTGTTTGAGAGGTTTGATGATGTTTCAAGGCTATGGGGTGGTGTTTCAAGGTTGAGAGATGATGATGAGATGAAGAGAGGATGAAGATGAAGATGAAAAGAAAGGAAGAACTCTCTTGAAATTTTGAGAGAAAAGAAAAGAACTAGCAAGACAACTCTAAAACTCTAAACTTAGCAAATGCTTCAAGGTGCAACAAGGCTATCACAATCATCCTATTTATAGAAAAACAAAACCATGGAGCTCACCAAGGGGAGGGAGTGGCCGTAGCAAATGGAGGGAAAAGGGAGAGGAAAATATCTTTTACATGGTGTCATTCAAGCATGGTTTGAGGTATGGAGTTCATGACACAAAGCATGGGTTCTTGAGTGAGCTTTTATTCTAATTTTGCAATAAATCACCCTTCTAGAAACTCAACATGGCTGAAACATTTTCAGCCACAAATAAATGGAGGAAATAATTTATTTTGCTTGGTTATTTCATTGGAAAATCAAGTGTGATGGAAAATATGACAAAGCATGGTGTATGTGACTTGAGGTATGGCTTTGGAGTGTTAGAAAATTGAACATGTGATGCATATGGAGGGGGTGAGGCTCACGGCCAGACCTGGCAGCATAGGGGGAGGATAATTTGATCATGTAATTGGGTGTTAATGGTGGGTTTAAGTGTAGGTTAGCTTAGGTACAAGGTTAGGAATAATTAAACTTAAGTTTAGGTAACTAAGAATGTGTTTTAAGGATTTTATGACAAGATTAGGAGTGCTCATACATCATTAAAGAATTTTAAACTCATTTATGAATAAACAATGTGTAACACAATTCCATGATTTAAGGAATTGGAAAGAGAAAACACTATTCAAGATTCCATGACTAGGAGTCTTGAAATTAAAATATGATTTTGAGTTGTAATTAAGCACTTTTTGGTTCTAATCCACTTTAATAAATTATTTTTGACTCAAGATTAATTAAGGAAATTAATTAACCTTCGATTAGAGCCTAATATTGTTTAGGTTTGCTTAATCACGCGATTAAGCGTAAAAACTCGAAACTAGGGGCAAAACCGTAATTTTGCACTAATTTCGCCCGGGACCTCCGGGACCAAAACTAAAGTCACAGTCTACATAAAAACGCCTTTTAAAATCGTCTGGAGAAGTTTCGGGTTCATCCGGCACTTGTAATCGGGTAAAACACCGCATGGGCGTTTTGGTCATTTTGACCCGAAAACTCGAAAAACGAGATTTTCGATCCTGGGAAGGTACACAAGTCATCTAATCCCCTTCCGACATTGAGTTTGCCCTTCGAGTACTGCCGAACCGGCTTTCCTCAAATTTCGGGCTAAAAATGACCTCAGGGGCATTTTGGTCATTTTCACTCTAACAGAAAAATCGGGGCATTACACGGAACATGTATAAGCATTGCAACACTCCAAAACAATTGGCCACCGTCTTCTTCAAATACAATGACTCCAGCTTGTTCCATAATGACGTTACAATTTTCTCTTATACGACCTCTTATATATAATACGTCATCTATCATAGATAATTGAATAGTAGAAAGAGCTTTTTGATTTGCTTTTTATATCAAGTCCTACCTTCATATTTTGGTTTTTAAGAACTACCATCATATGAACCTTCCACATACCAAAATTGATGTGGCCATCAAACTGTTGAATATCAAACTTAGTTGTTGCCTTATTTTCTTTTCACCAAGTCTGCCCAAAACACTTTAAGCACTCTGATGCCAATTTGTTAAAAATAATAACGGAAGAAAGTTGATATAAGAGAACAAAATGTGGTTCAGTTTATAGCCAACATCCACACATCAAACTTCTATAATTGATATAAAAGTACAATGGAGATTACAAAAAAGTTTCTATAATTCTCGCTACCCCAAACCCAAATACACTTCACAAGTGTATACACTTCACAAGTGAATTCACTTATCAAGTATTTAATGCTTATTGTATGGCCATTGGTATAAATGTTGAACATCTAGTAGATCATATTCATACAGAAGGGGCTAACTGAATCATTTATAAAGTGCCTCCAAATGATTGCTAGACCATTGCTTATGACAACTAGTCTCCCAATTTTTGCTTAGGGGCATGATATTTTACATGCTGCAACACCTATCTATTTGAGGCCTACTAGTTACCATATATTCCCTCTCTACAATTAGCTTTTGGCCAGTAAACAAGCATATCCCATTTAAGAATTTTTGGATGTGCAATATGTAAGCTCCAGAACCCTTCAGAAAGCAATAAGGCAATATGTTTTGAATGATAACAGAACCAATCTAAAGAAAATATTTTGAAGAACAACTAATGTCTACCTTGAGTTTCTTGAAATAGTAAATAGGTTTTTCTAGATTTCATAATACATCTTGAATCAAAAAATAAATTCACTTTACATGTGCAAACATGTTGTATCTTGTGTAAATAGATAATAGCTTAATAGAAGTGAAATTTATATCGTGCAAAGTATGTTTACATGATCAACGAATCAAATCATAAACAAGAAACCAAGGTTGAGATCTTCAGAAAGTAGAACGCGACTCAAGAAAGTACTCATGGAATGAAGATATTAAGCCAACTCTGAAGCAAAGATGTTCTATAACCTTCAATCATCATCATTGCGATTGTTTCAATCATATACTTGCTCTTATTGAATATTAGAAGATTATTTGCTCATAATGAAACTAATTTCGCATTTTGCACTCCACTGAAAAAGGAGGTAAAATTTGAAATTCAAATTTGAAGTCAAAACCAGTTACAAACTGGCATGTTATCTCTTCTGCTAACTTGGTCAACCACTCAAGCTTCTAGAAGGAAGTATTCAGAAACCTCGTTCAAAAAGTAAAAAGTAGATTTTGAAGGTAGTCTCAAAAACTACTGTTCACAACGGCTTCTACAACAGCTCTGATACCAGATGACCTACACTTCTAGATTGCATTTCCAAGACACAACATATGATTAACACGTGTTACTTGGATAACAGATCAAGGTTAACGGTCACAAAAGCAAACTATCTATAAATAGAGATGCTAAGCTTTAAAAACAAAAGAACTTCTGATTTAAAAAAAAAATAGTGCTGATACACTGCAATATTTTTTCCTTATTATTTCCTAAGAGAACTGTTTACATTGCGAGTAATTTGTGGGTCTTCTAAAATGGTCATGTGTTAACACACGCTGCATACCACAATCATGTATCATGATTGTGTGGAGCACACGCTGCCTATCATGATCGGATTTTAGGACCTTAATGATTTTAAAATTTCGATAAGCTAAGCTTGCACGTTCATCGGCTTGTGGGTGCTTACATAGTTTTTGAAATCAAACAAAGAATCCTCGAATTTAAACAATTCTTGGAAATTGGAAAATTCTAAATTTTAAAATATTGAATGGGTGAAGGTTTTTTATTAAGTAATTAATTTAAAAACCTACGGGCTCCAATTGTGGGTTTATTAGCGAAAAGGTTATCGCTGAAGCCCCATCGGATAAGGATAATCGGATTACACTAGATTAAACCTTAATATTTTCAAAATTTTAGTAAAGTTTTGTACGGCCCATCGTCGGCAACACTTAGACACTAAAGAGAATTTTGAAAGTAAACAATGGTTAAATACATTCAACTTTGGTAAAGTTGTTAACCCCCCTATCGAGGCTCTGGCAATGGAACTGAAGGCCCAAAATAACAATATTAGTTTTACAAGTATCTTGCCCATCGTAAGCCTTGTAAAGATAACTAATAGATTGTTAAACTATAAACGAGTAGTAGTTATCAGAATCTACTAGCGCAGTATCTGTTTATAGTTATTCTAGTTTGTAATTAGTGTGTTTTTTCCTTGTTTTCAGAAAAATGTCTTCATTCAATCCTTTAGCTACTATCTTGAGTAAAAAACCTATGGATGGTACAAACTACAAACAATGGAAAACTAATTTGGATATTGTTCTTCAATATGAAAAGCTCAACTTTGTTCTGACTACCCCTATGCCAGCGCAGCCTGCTGAAGATGCGCCTGAGGCAACAAAGACACGTTTTCAGCAGGAGAAAGAAAGATGGGAGAAGGCAAATGTAGCAGTTCGCTGCTATATTTTAGCCAGTCTCGCCAGTCACCTTCAGGAGTAAGTGAGCATGATTGAGAGTGGAGCAAAGATGCTCCAGACTCTTGATGGCATGTTTGCTACGTCTAGCAGCTCTGCTAGGCAGAATGCGCTGAATGCAGTCACCAAGACAATGATGTCTGGAGGAAGTGTGTGGGATCATTGTCTGACAATGATAGCAAACTTCAAGAAGGCTGAAGACCATGGGGTCAGATTTGAACAAGAAGTAAAAGTTGACCTTCTCTTGCAATCACTGCCCGAATACTTCAATCAGTTCAAGATGAATTATAATATGAATAAGATGAATCTTGACCTTACTCAACTGATGCACGAGCTTGAGAGTGCTGAACAGTCTCTAGTCAAGCAGGGCAGTGCATTTTTTGCTGGTGAAAGTTTTGTGAAACCTAAGGGGAAACCCAAAGGAAGGAACAAGAACAAGAAAAATAAGAAATCAGGTGTTCCAGTTGCCAAACCAGTTGCAATGAAGCAGCCAAAAGGCAAGTGCTTCAAGTGCGGACAAAAGGGGCATTGGAAGAAAAATTGCCCACGTATGAATAAACCAGGTATGGGTAATTTACATGTGATTGAGGCTTGTTTAGTGGAGAATTACAATGATAAATGGATCATTGATTCAGGAGCCACTAACCGTGTTTGTTACTCTTTGCAGTGGTTCAAACATAGCTTGCCTTTAAATGAAGGACAAAGAGTTTTGAAGCTTGGAAATGGGGAGCTTGTGTCTGCACTAGCAGTGGGACAAGTTGTTTTATCTTTTGATAATTGCAGAACTTTGGTTTTAGAAGACTATTTATTCCGGATTTTAAGAGGAATTTAATTTCTGTTAGTTGTTTGGTTAAACATGGTTTGACAGTTCAGTTTAATTCCTCAGTTTCAATAAGAAGTTCACCTTCTTTTATTTGTTCCGGTGTAATGTTTAATGGTCTTTATTTCCTTAGTCCGGTGCCCAGTGAAGTTAATCATGTTGAATTAGGAGATGTTGAGCATGTTCATTCATCAAAGAAAAGAAAAGTTTCCAATGAAACTTATCTTTGGCATTTAAGATTGGGTCATATTAACTCTAACAGGATACAAGGTTTGGTCAGTAGTGGGATTTTAAAATCCCTGAACTTTGAACCAATATTAGTTTGTGAATCTTGTTTAGAAGGTAAAATGACTAGGAAATCTTTCAAGGCCAAGGGAAATCGTGCCACACTTCAGCTGGAATTGGTACATACTGATGTATGTGGACCAATGAATGTTCAGGCCAGAGGCAGATATGAGTATTTTATCACTTTTACTGATGATTACTCTAGATTTGGACATGTGTACCGACAAGGCCACAAGTTTGAAGCTTTTGGAAAATTCCAAGAGTTCAAGGCTGAGGCAGAAAAGCATCTTGGTGTTCAAATTAAGACTCTTCGGTCTGACCGAGGAGGTGAATACCTATCTGGAGAGTTCAGGTCTTACCTGACCAAAGAGGGGATAGTTTCACAATTATCTTCTCCAGGGACACCCCAGCAGAATGGAGTTGCTGAAAGGAGAAATAGAACCCTTTTAGAAATGGCAAGATCTATGCTCCGTTATTCATCTCTTTCTGATTCATTCTGGGGATATGCCTTAGAAACTGCTATGTACCTATTGAACTTAGCTCCGTCCAAGACGGTTTCAAAGACACCAATAGAATTATGGAGAGGGTGTAAGCCCTCCTTGAATCATATTCGGATTTGGGGTGCTCCGGCACATGTCTTACAACAGAAGCCAAATAAGATGGACTCGCGTACAGAAGTATGCATGTTTATAGGCTATCCTAAAGGAACTAGAGGTTGGTTGTTTTATAGTCCGAAAGAAAAGAAGGTCATAGTGAGCACACACGCGACTTTCTTAGAGGAGGACTATATGGCAAATTATAAGCCAAAGAGTAAGGTTATTCTTGATGAGCTAGTCTCAGATCAAGTTACACCTCAACCTCAGGCGGTTCCAGCTTTTGTTCCTGTGGTTGTTCAAAGAGGGGAAAATATACCTGTTGTTGAACACACACAGGAACCAGAAATAGAACCAGAAGTTCAGCATGATGATCAACAAGTGGAACCTGTAGAGATGCAGTTACCGCTTGTGGAAGAACAACAAAATCATGAATTGGTTAATCCACTTAATGAGGGTCCTCATCTATAAATTGTTAACCCACCAAACTTGGATCCCCCTATAGATGCACAACAACAAGTGCGGCAAAGTCGTAGTGGGAGATTGATTCGTAAACCCACAAGATTTCTCTTGTTGGGTGAATCACCTCAGGATGTCATCATTGAAGAAGATGATGATCCCACGAGTTATGACGAGGCACTAGGAGATGTTGATGCTCAGGAATGGCTTGAGGCTATGAATCGTGAAATGGATTCTTTGTATTCCAGCTCAGTTTGGTCTCTTGTAGATGCACCAAAAGGGGTAAGACCCATTGGGTGTAAATGGATCTACAAGAGAAAGAGAGGATCGGACGGGAAGGTTGAAACATTCAAAGCTAGATTGGTGGCGAAAGGGTACACCCAAATAGAAGGTGTGGATTATGAAGAAAATTTTTCGCCGGTTGCCATGCTTAAGTCCATCCGGATTCTCTTAGCTGCTATAGCAAATCTTGATTATGAGATTTGGCAAATGGATGTCAAAACTGCTTTTCTAAATGGAAATTTGGAAGAGGATATCTATATGCAGCAACCAAAAGGGTTCATAGCCAAAGGACAAGAAAACATGGTATGCAAGTTGCAAAGGTCCATTTATGGACTTAAGCAAGCGTCCAGATCATGGAACATCAAGTTTGATCAAGCCATTAAGTCTTATGGTTTTGAGAAAAGTCCTGATGAGTTGTGTGTGTATAAAAGGATCCAAGGTAACGCAGTATCTTTTCTGGTACTTTATGTGGATGATATACTCCTTATCGGAAATGATACGGAGGTATTGTTAGGCATAAAGACTTGGCTAAGCAAGCATTTTGATATGAAGGACCTAAGGGAAGCCAATTATATTCTTGGTATTAAGCTCTTGCGAGACCGGAAGAATAGGGTATTGGCATTATCTCAGGCTAATTACATCGACAAAATACTTGCTGTGTTCAAAGATGGAGAATTCCAAGAAGGGAATTTTACCCTTCAGGCATGGGATTCATCTCTCTAAGGAGCATTTTCCTAAAACTCCTGAGTAGAGAGAACGCATGAGTAGAATACCTTATGCTTCAGCAGTAGGTAGACTTATGTATGCTATGTTGTGCACCAGACCAGATATCTGCTATGCAATGGGAGTAGTAAGTCGATACCAATCTAATCCTGGAGAGGAACACTGGATAGCGGTTAAACATATACTCAAGTACCTTAGGAGAACTAGAGATTATATGTTGGTCTATTCTAGTGGGAGTCTTGAAACCATTGGTTACACTGCACTGCATTTCCAAGGAGACATTGACTCAAGAAAATCCACCTCTGGGTATGTGTTCACTCTTAATGGCGAGGCCATTTGTTGGAGGAGTGTCAAACAATCATGTGTGGTTGACTCTACCACAGAGGCTGAGTATGTAGCTGCTCCTGAGGCTGCAAAGGAAGCCGCATGGTTAAAGAAGTTCCTAACGAATCTTCAGGTGATACCAGGTGTTAGTCGTCCCATCACACTTTACTATGACAACAGTAGGGCAGTAGCACAGTCCATGGAACCAAGGTGTCACAAAAGACAAAAGCACATAGAGAGGAAGTACCACTTGATCCGAGATATAATTGAAAGAGGAGATACAGTGGTAGTCAAGATAGCATCGGACGAGAACCTTGCTGACCCTTTTACTAAGAGTTTGCCTGAATGTGTGTTCGAGAGGCATATAACATCTATGGGTCTTAGGAGGATTCCAGATTTGCTCTAGCTTTAGGAAGTTGTTATTTCACTTTGTTGTTTTGTGCTTTTTGAGTAAGACATTATGACATTGTAATTTTTTTGAATGTTATAAATGAGATATTATTCATTTATTCCGCACACTATTTACAAACACTAAGGTCCGGATCAATTGTGAAGTATATGATCATATGGATACGTTCATGGAGGACATGATCATAGGTTCTCATAATTGATGAACAGGTTCACAGCTGTTAAATAAAGTTGGGCACTTCATTTAGGCTGTAATATTTTATGAAATGGTTTTGTCCGAATCATTGTAAAATATTGGTGTGAATTAACATTCACATTGAAAGGATCAAGGAGAGATTTGATTAAGGGTGTTTTTTCTGTCATAAGGTATCAAATCTCCAGATAACTATAGTTATAAGATTGCTCTTAATTCTGAGTTTATTATAAATAGGTAATCAAATAGTTTTCATTCTTTGATTTACCAACAGGTGAGGTGCGATCTATTAACGGCTAATAACTCGGTATTTTGGGAGTGAGATTGTTTGATTATCGGTATTTATGAGATAAACAATATGAAATTTGTAGGAAATGTTCCCTTGATATGTTTCGGTACTTGGATATTGAAGACACCGCCGCTGCATGTAATCCATTAGAGAAACTATCATAGTCAAGGGAATAAATAATTGATTGGGTAACAGAAAACTAGTCAATCAATTATAGATGTTCTACAAAGGCGTGATGCATATACATGTTATATATGTTATTAATCTTGGAGTTCAAGTTCGGGCTTTTAGTGGAGTAGCACCAAATTAGATAATCATTTGTTGATTATCATGAGCCTTGATTAATAATAATGGTAGATCCCTGTGCTAGCTCAAGATAAGGGATGGGGAAATTTCAGTTAATGATGACTAGTGAGTTACATGGTCTTGGGCTTTAAGCTCAAGTTTGTACTCAAGAGCAAGTGGGAAATTGTTGGGTTTTTGCTTTTTCACTAAAGCCCAATAGGGTCTAGTGTGTAAAAAGAGCCCAAAAAACCTAGAGTCCGTTATATTTAAGGGTTAGGTTTTCTAGGAACCCATATATATACTACACTTAACCCTCTCCATATGTAGAGAGCAGTCACAGAGGTAGAGGCAAGGTCATCTCCTGATTGAGAGAAAGTGCCCACACACTATTCTCCTTCCCCCTTGAGACATAGTATGGAAGGTCTGCCGTCAACCGACTACAAGGAGATCAATCGTGCGGTGACACAAGGATTCTAAGGCGAGGGAGATCATCAAAGATCCACACTCCGAGAGGTAATATTCCTTGTGTGTTTATGAAACAATGATGATTCGATAAGCATACTGATGTGCTAGATCCTTAAATCGCTTCCGCATAAATCAAATAGTTCCTACATATATCTCTTAGGAGGTTTAATTTGCCTCCTTACTCTGTTTCTTGCAAGACTATAGTGTTGTAGTGGTGTGATATGCTCTTTCTCTTCAATGAAATCTTTCTCCTACTCTTTTTATGAATAGGCTGTTTAGAAGTGTCTTCTTATGCTTCATGCAGATGTTCCACTTTAAGCTCCACTTGCTTGTTGATACCATGTTTCTCTTCTACATTTCTAACCTCCTTAGTCAAATGAAGCATGGTTGATTCATTAAACTTGACATCTCTGCTAATTATGAACTTGGGTGGTCTAAGTTCATTACACCATAACCCATAACCTTTCACCCCTGATGCATATCCAAGAAAAATACATTTTTGGGCCCTTCACTCAAGTTTACCATAATTTGTATGAGCATATATAGGACAACTGAATATTCTTATATCAGAATAATTAGCATAAGCACAAAACCATACCTCAAAGGGAGCACCAAATCATACAATGAGCTCTCTCCAGAAGAGTTCTACTAATATGTTCTGCTACACCATTTTGTTGTGGTGTCATTCTCATAGTACAATGCCTTACAATGCCTTCATTTTCAGAAAATTCGTTGAATTGACCTTCACAAAACTCCAAACCATTGTCTGTTCAAAGATGCTTGATCTTCTTGCCAGTTTGGTTCTCAATGAGCGCTTTCCACTTCTCGAAAGTAAGGACACGTCATTCTTTTACTTCAGAAAATACACCCACACTTTCCTTGAGAAATCATCAATGAAAGTCAATAGGTATCTGGCACCACCTTTTGACGAAACATGCGCAGAGCCCCACAAATCAGAGTGAATATAATCAAATGTGCCCTTTGTCTTGTGCATGGCAGTGCTAAACTTAACTCTAGTCTGCTTCTCATAAACATATGTTCATCAAAGTCAAGTTTTCTTATCTTACTATCACCAAGCAAGTCGCATTTGCTCAAAATAGACATTCCAGCTTTGCTCATATGCCCCAACTACATATGGCACAAATTAGTAATGTTTAACTCAGAATTATATGAGGATGATACAGCTACAGTGCCAACAACTGTGGTACCTTGAAGCAAGTAAAGACCATTGACCAACTTTCCTTTTATCACAATAAAAAGACCTTTGGAAACCTTCAAAACTCCACCTTTAGCGTAATACTTACACCCTTGGGATTCAAGAATGCCTAAAGAAATAAGATTTTTCTTTAGCTTGGGTATATGCCGAACCTTTCTTAATGTTCTCATGACTCCATCATGTATCTTGATTTTCACTATACCAATAGCAATGACCTTATAGGACATATTGTTTCCCATAAGGACAATTCCACCTTCAATTATCTGATAGGTTGTAAACCAATCTCGATTCAAAAACATATAGTATGAGCAACCAGAATCGATAATCCATGCATTATCAAGTTAAGTTGTACATATAGAGAGAATATTTTCGGCACCTTCAACAACACTTACTGCATTACTTGTATCGCTGGCTTTCCTTTCTTAATCTTTGGGAAATCTATTTTCTAATGGCCATCTTTCTTGCAATAATGACACATTCCTCTTCATTGTCTAGATTTTGATCTAGACTTCGATCTACTATGATTACTCGAACCCACCTCCTTTGATCTTCCTCTAGCAAACAAGCCAGCTACAAGTCACCATGTCCACTATTGCCGTGCTCCATCTTCTTACAACTCATTAATATAGACTTCACCTCATCAATATCAAGGTGTTCATGCAAGTGCTTGTAAGAATAAAGCAACATCATTGCTTATTAGTCACTAGAGAATGTGTCATCCATACTCTTCAAATCCATAATGAGTGAGGTAAACTTAGAAATATGTGTTCTGATAGACATATCTTCAGACATGCGGAATGTAACACCTTAAATCTTAACCTAATACTACTAGTATGTAATTAGGTTAATCTTTAGAATATTACCTCTTGGTCTCATTCTTTATTTGAAAATACTTAGCGGAAATATGGGTAAAATTTTTCTTTTTGGAATTAAAACCAAAGTGAGAGCCATGCACGAATCTTTAAAAGGAAGCATAACGAAACATATAAGCAAAGCGTAAAGAAACACATCATATCATGGAAACATCAACTTAAACATAGGTATATATATATAACGTGCCTACCCAAAGGGCAGGACTATTTGATACATCGGGAAACAGAATACAACTGAAGAACAAATACAAGGAAATCATAAAAGTAAATACAAGAAAAACAACACCCATACCCATGTGCACCTAGAGTAGACAACCTCATATACAAAAGAAGGTTTGTCCTCAACTATGTGGCGTGTGTGCACTAACTGCTACCCCTCTTGTGTCTACTCTTGATGGTCCGAGTACTGTAGGGTCGAGTCGATCCACTGACGAATCTCGGCGGGAGTGGTCAAGCCCATCATCGGGGCATGTCCACTGCGGTGAGGGCGCATGGATGGCCTACGTGCCAACCTCAGCTGGACCATCGTCTCCTCACTCCCTACTCTCATCGGTGGGGGAGCGGGACTGGAGCTCCAACTGTACATGTGTGATGGCGGGTCCTCAGATGGATCCGTCTCCGAATACTGAGTCCGGGGTACGTACTCTGGGTAGTCGCGTCCGGCTGACGTCTCGGGCTGCATGCGGAGAATCTGCTCATCACGTGGTCTAGCTCGCTCAAAAATCCCGTTATGGCGGTAAGGAGCAGTCGGGGTGAAGCAGTAGCTCGGGACGAGGTGTGCGAAGGGTCGTCCCATAAACATGAAGACTCTAACAGTGCAGTGACCCTCAAAATGGTATGACCCGAGTGCCGGGTCATGGTGCAGCTCCCATGTCGGGGTATCGATGAAGAGTACGAAGGTCGCCATATGAAGATGTGACGGAAGAAAAGAGAGAGGGAATGAGAATCTTCTAAAGAATTCTCAGTAGGGTAATCCCTACCTAGGTGACATCATCACATCCTCAGGAACCTTGGGTTTTATTTCTAAAAAGGTGTGCATGCATAAAACTCCTTTTAAGTTAGTTTTCTAAAGTATTATTTATCCAAGGTCCGTCATATTTTATAATGCGTCTTATGACTAAGCATGGAATATACTAATGACATGAATGCATCATAAAGGAAAACCAATCAATAGAATAACTAAGAAACATTATAACAGTGGCATAGGTATAGTATATGTGACATTGTAAACTTTAACTTTCATCTTATGGGGCCACCCTAAAACATCTCTAGGTTATGAGCTCATACCTTAACTAGTCGTCACTAGTTCTTACTTATCCTATGATAAGCATAACATATACATAATCCCGACTTAATAGTGCGGGCTAGGGGGCAATTAAGGATCACCTCTTTTAGGGTCATTTCCTCTTTGAAACGCTCTACTAGCAACTAGTGCATTGTAGTATTGTCCGCTTTGGCAAGCTCTATGTCAATACCCTCACGGATTTGTTTTCTTGGGGGTGCTCGGCTAAACCGGTGTCACCCAAGAAGGCGTCTCAGTGTTGTGTCACATTTAAGTTCTCATAAAGTGTTAATTCATAGATACATCATTATTCATCATATAAATCTTTCTCATAGTATGCATCTCATCATATAATCATATATAAAACTATAACCTATTTTCACATAAAACTTTTTCATAGCATATACATCATCACATGAAACTCCTTCATAGTGTATACATAAAACTATAGCATATACATTATCACATAATCACACCTTAGACAGTTATTCATACAAACTCACAAGCCTATTATGTTATAAACCCATAGTATGTTATGCTTTGGTTCTTTTGAGTCTTAAACTTGTAAACTAATTGTTCTAGTATTATTCTTAACCTCTCACACACCTATAGGTTCACAACTAATAAGTTTTACTAATTTTTATGCTCAAGGACCTATCCAAATAGCACTATGCCGATTTGGACAACTTTATATTAGTGTGATTACGGGGTTCTAGAAATTACGGTTTAGACCCTTATAGTCCTTAACTCACATTCTAAGTTATCGATCATCAAAACCTAGTCTCTTGGGAACCTATGAGGTTATAACTAAGTATTTCTCACCTCACACTATGGTCAAGAACATCTCTAAACCTCAAGGATGCAGAATTTGAAATCCTAACTTTACGGGTACCTAGAAGTCACAACAATGACCCTTTCTAAGTTCGGTTTGCTCCTAAGGCTTCAAGATTAAGTCCTAAACCAATTATGAGTCATTCCTACACATTCAAACTAATTAAAAACCATGATTATTAAATCTAAACCTTGCTGGACAGAATCCAGAAAATTATCTAGAACTCTCAAATTAATTCTTTTCTAGTTTCTAACTTATCCTATCTTTCACATATGAGTCTTAACATTATTTTTACTCAAACATAGGTACATTATCATCATTAAAACAGCACATACAGTGGCAGTAAAGAGCAAGGAAGAACCGAAAATATACTTCTCCATAAAAGGCATAAAACATAATTTCTGAAGCACATAAAATACTAGTTTCTCTTGGAACTCTTTTTAAACTTTTGAAACTCATTTATAAACAATTTTAACATTTAAAATCATAAGAATATTTAAGAGGTCAGTGACCAATTTATCTTTATCTCAAGGGGTCCTAAATTCATAAAACTTAGTTCTATGCATTCCTTAAACTCATATAAGCTTGGAAAAATTATAAAACATAGTCTCAAATACTTAGAAACTTCAAGACCCCTTGGGCCGAAATATGAACCAAAGAAAATACATATTTTTAGACCTTTGTTGAGACAACAATGGGCAAGTCTTTAAGCTCTAGGTTCATTTAGGTGATAACATAAAATAAACATGCTCATGCACTTATTTTAGGTTCCATTAGAAAGTAAAGTGATAGCACCAAGTAAATATGAATGTAACTCATTATTATCTTGGTATTAAGTGAGAACTTGAAATATAAACATGATAATGCATAGCTTGAAATATAAACATGATAATGCAAGTTCATTCATTATCTTGGTATTTAGTGATAGCAAGGAAGTAAACATGATATGCAAAGCATAAAGTAAACATGATGCAAGGTTCATTTTATGATTAACTAGAGCTCATTCAAGACTTTAACAAGATAACAACCCATTACAATATCTCAAAGATCAAAACATCAAAACCGAAAGTCCTACAAAAGAAAAAGAAAGTGAAACTAAGTCAAGTTCTTTATTAAATACCCAAAACCCCTATCTAAAGAAAAATCTCTAGAATGTGCCAGCCAACTTTAAGGTTGACAAGGGTAGGCTTGGGCTTTTAGAAATCCTTAGATTAATTTTCTTAAGTTGGAAAACCATGTGAGCTAGATAACATATAGATGAAGTTATAAGAAAAGGAAAACTCAAGCTTTAGAGGTTTCTTTGAGATGAACACAATGTCATCATCTAGAAACTCTCATCATCAAGCTATCATGCTCATAACAAGGCCTAGAGGCCGAAATGAAAAGAAAAGGAAAAACAAAGGAAAGTTCAAAAAGAATCCAAGAGGAAACTAGAGAAAAATGCTTTCTTGAGCAAAACAAAGTTTAAAAACAAATCCCTACCTAGAGTGAAGATGAAATCTTTGAACTTTTGAAAATGAAGACAAGATGATGAGCTCCTCCAAGAGGCAAGATAGCTTCGGCCAAGGGAGGATGAGAAGGTTGGAGTTGTGTTTCAAGTGAGGTTGTGTTTGAGGTGTGGTGTTTGAGAGGTTTGATGATGTTTCAAGGCTATGGGGTGGTGTTTCAAGGTTGAGAGATGATGATGAGATGAAGAGAGGATGAAGATGAAGATGAAAAGAAAGGAAGAACTCTCTTGAAATTTTGAGAGAAAAGAAAAGAACTAGCAAGACAACTCTAAAACTCTAAACTTAGCAAATGCTTCAAGGTGCAACAAGGCTATCACAATCATCCTATTTATAGAAAAACAAAACCATGGAGCTCACCAAGGGGAGGGAGTGGCCGTAGCAAATGGAGGGAAAAGGGAGAGGAAAATATCTTTTACATGGTGTCATTCAAGCATGGTTTGAGGTATGGAGTTCATGACACAAAGCATGGGTTCTTGAGTGAGCTTTTATTCTAATTTTGCAATAAATCACCCTTCTAGAAACTCAACATGGCTGAAACATTTTCAGCCACAAATAAATGGAGGAAATAATTTATTTTGCTTGGTTATTTCATTGGAAAATCAAGTGTGATGGAAAATATGACAAAACATGGTGTATGTGACTTGAGGTATGGCTTTGGAGTGTTAGAAAATTTAACATGTGATGCATATGGAGGGGGTGAGGCTCACGGCCAGACCTGGCAGCATAGGGGGAGGATAATTTGATCATGTAATTGGGTGTTAATGGTGGGTTTAAGTGTAGGTTAGCTTAGGTACAAGGTTAGGAATAATTAAGCTTAAGTTTAGGTAACTAAGAATGTGTTTTAAGGATTTTATGACAAGATTAGGAGTGCTCATACATCATTAAAAAATTTTAAACTCATTTATGAATAAACAATGTGTAACACAATTCCATGATTTAAGGAATTGGAAAGAGAAAACACTATTCAAGATTCCATGACTAGGAGTCTTGAAATTAAAATATGATTTTGAGTTGTAATTAAGCACTTTTTGGTTCTAATCCACTTTAATAAATTATTTTTGACTCAAGATTAATTAAGGAAATTAATTAACCTTCGATTAGAGCCTAATATTGTTTAGGTTTGCTTAATCACGCGATTAAGCGTAAAAACTCGAAACTAGGGGCAAAACCGTAATTTTGCACTAATTTCGCCCGGGACCTCCGGGACCAAAACTAAAGTCACAGTCTACATAAAAACGCCTTTTAAAATTATCTGGAGAAGTTTCGGTTCATCACACTTATGTCGGGTAAAACACCGCATGGGCGTTTTGGTCATTTTGACCCGAAAACTCGAAAAACGAGATTTTCGATCCCGGGAAGGTACACAAGTCATCTAATCCCCTTCCGACATTGAGTTTGCCCTTCGAGTACTGCCGAACCGGCTTTCCTCAAATTTCGGGCTAAAAATGACCTCAGGGGCATTTTGGTCATTTTCACTCTAACAGAAAAATCGGGGCATTACACGGAACATGTATAAGCATTGCAACACTCCAAAACAATTGGCCACCGTCTTCTTCAAATACAATGACTCCAGCTTGTTCCATAATGACGTTACAGTTTTCTCTTATACGACCTCTTATATATAATACGTCATCTATCATAGATAATTGAATAGTAGAAAGAGCTTTTTGATTTGCTTTTTATATCAAGTCCTACCTTCATATTTTGGTTTTTAAGAACTACCATCATATGAACCTTCCACATACCAAAATTGATGTGGCCATCAAACTGTTGAATATCAAACTTAGTTGTTGCCTTATTTTCTTTTCACCAAGTCTGCCCAAAACACTTTAAGCACTCTGATGCCAATTTGTTAAAAATAATAACGGAAGAAAGTTGATATAAGAGAACAAAATGTGGTTCAGTTTATAGCCAACATCCACACATCAAACTTCTATAATTGATATAAAAGTACAATGGAGATTACAAAAAAGTTTCTATAATTCTCGCTACCCCAAACCCAAATACACTTCACAAGTGTATACACTTCACAAGTGAATTCACTTATCAAGTATTTAATGCTTATTGTATGGCCATTGGTATAAATGTTGAACATCTAGTAGATCATATTCATACAGAAGGGGCTAACTGAATCATTTATAAAGTGCCTCCAAATGATTGCTAGACCATTGCTTATGACAACTAGTCTCCCAATTTTTGCTTAGGGGCATGATATTTTACATGCTGCAACACCTATCTATTTGAGGCCTACTAGTTACCATATATTCCCTCTCTACAATTAGCTTTTGGCCAGTAAACAAGCATATCCCATTTAAGAATTTTTGGATGTGCAATATGTAAGCTCCAGAACCCTTCAGAAAGCAATAAGGCAATATGTTTTGAATGATAACAGAACCAATCTAAAGAAAATATTTTGAAGAACAACTAATGTCTACCTTGAGTTTCTTGAAATAGTAAATAGGTTTTTCTAGATTTCATAATACATCTTGAATCAAAAAATAAATTCACTTTACATGTGCAAACATGTTGTATCTTGTGTAAATAGATAATAGCTTAATAGAAGTGAAATTTATATCGTGCAAAGTATGTTTACATGATCAACGAATCAAATCATAAACAAGAAACCAAGGTTGAGATCTTCAGAAAGTAGAACGCGACTCAAGAAAGTACTCATGGAATGAAGATATTAAGCCAACTCTGAAGCAAAGATGTTCTATAACCTTCAATCATCATCATTGCGATTGTTTCAATCATATACTTGCTCTTATTGAATATTAGAAGATTATTTGCTCATAATGAAACTAATTTCGCATTTTGCACTCCACTGAAAAAGGAGGTAAAATTTGAAATTCAAATTTGAAGTCAAAACCAGTTACAAACTGGCATGTTATCTCTTCTGCTAACTTGGTCAACCACTCAAGCTTCTAGAAGGAAGTATTCAGAAACCTCGTTCAAAAAGTAAAAAGTAGATTTTGAAGGTAGTCTCAAAAACTACTGTTCACAACGGCTTCTACAACTCACGATACCAGATGACCTACACTTCTAGATTGCATTTCCAAGACACAACATATGATTAACACGTGTTACTTGGATAACAGATCAAGGTTAACGGTCACAAAAGCAAACTATCTATAAATAGAGATGCTAAGCTTTAAAAACAAAAGAACTTCTGATTTAAAAAAAAAATAGTGCTGATACACTGCAATATTTTTTCCTTATTATTTCCTAAGAGAACTGTTTACATTGCGAGTAATTTGTGGGTCTTCTAAAATGGTCATGTGTTAACACACGCTGCATACCACAATCATGTATCATGATTGTGTGGAGCACACGCTGCCTATCATGACCGGATTTTAGGACCTTAATTGTAACACCCTAAATCTTAACCCAAGACTACTAGTATGTACTTAGGTTAATCTTTAGAATATTACCTCTTGGTCTCATCCTTTAGAAAATACTTAGCGGAAATATGGGTAAAATTTTTCTTTTTGGAATTTAAAATCAAAGTAAGAGCCACGCACGAATTCTTTGAGAGGAAGCATAGCGAAACATATAAGCAAAGCATAAGAAACACATCATGTCATGGAAACATCAACTGAATCATATATATATATATAACGTGCCTACCCAAAGGGGCAGGACTATTTGATACATCATGAAACAGAATACAACTGAAATGCAATACAAGGAATTCATAGAAGTAAATACAAGAGAAACTACACCCATACCCATTGTAACGCCCCGATTTTCTGTTAGAGTGAAAATGACCAAAATGCCCCTGAGGTCATTTTTAGCCCGGAATTCGAGGAAAGCCAGTGCGGCAGTACTCGAAGGGCAAACTCAATGTTGGAAGGGGATTAGAAAACTTATGTACCTTCCCGGGATCGAAAATCTCGTTTTTCGAGTTTTCAGGTCAAAATGACCAACACGCCCCTGTGGTGTTTTACCCGTTTGCAAGTGCCGGATGAACCCGAAACTTCTCCAGATGGTTTTAAAAGGCGTTTTATGTATTCTATGACCTCAGTTTTAATTTTTGAAGTCCCGGGCAAAATTAGTGCAAAATTACGGTTTTGCCCCTAGTTTCGTATTTTTACGCTTAATCACACGATTAAGCAAACCTAAGCAATATTAGGCTCTAATCGAAGGTTAATTAATTTCCTTAATTAATCTTGAGTCAAAATAATTTATTAAAGTTGATTAGAACTAAAAAGTACTTAATTACAACCTAAAATCATATTTTAATTTTATGACACCTAGTCATAGAATCTTGAATAGTGTTTTCTCTTTCCAATTCCTTAAATCATGGAATTGTGTTACACATTGTTTATTCATAAGTGAGTTTAAAATTCTTTAATGATGTATGAGCACTCCTAAACTTGTCATAAACTCCCTAAATCACATTCTTAGTTACCTAAACTTAAGCTTAATTATTCCTAACCTTGTACCTAAGCTAATACACATCTAAACCTACCATTAACACACAATTAAATGGTCAAACTCACCTCCTCCCTTGCTGAACCAGACCAGGCCGTGAACCTTCCCCCCTATTATGCATCACATGTTCAATTTTTCAACACTCCAAGACCATACCTCAAGTCACATACACTATACCTTGTCATAACTTTCAATCAAGCTTGAATTTCCACATGAATAAATAATTAAAACAACCCATTTTCCCCATTTATTTGTGGCTGGAAAAGTTCCAGCCATGTTAAGGTTCTAGAAGCCTAATTTCATAAAAATTTGATAGGAAATTAACTCACATCAAGCCATACTTTGTAGCATAGCTTCCATACTTCAAACCATGCTTGAATGACCTTGTGTAAGAGATATTTTTCTCTCCCTTTGCCCTTCAAAGCTACGGCCAGCACCCTCCCCATTCACTCCTCCATGGTTTTGTTTTTCTATAAATAGGATGCTTGTGTTAGCCTTGTTGCACCTTGAAGCATTTGCAAAGTTTAGAGTTTTAGAGTTGTCTTGCTAGCCTTTCCTTTTTCTCTCAAAGTTCCAAGAGTGTTCTTCCTTTCTTTTCATCCTTATCTTCTTCATCTCTTCATCTCATCATCACCTCTCAACCATCAAACACCACCCCAAAACCTTGAACCATCATCAAACCTCTCAAACACCACACCTCAAACACAACTCCACTTGAAACACATTTTCTTTCTTTTCTCTCATCAAGGCCGAATCATCATCACCATCCTAGGAGGTGTTGCTCATCTCATTTCCATCTTCAAGTTCAAGCTTTTATCTTCATCAAAAGGTAGGGGTTTGTTTTCAAACTTTATTTTGCTCAAGAAAGTGTTTTTCTCTAGTTTTCTCTTGGATTCCTTTTGAACTTTCCTTTGTCTTTCCTTTCCTTTCATTTTCGGCCATGAGGCCTTGATTTGAGCATGATAGCTTGATGATGAGAGTTTCTAGATGATGACATTGTGTTCATCTCAAAGAAACCTCTAAAGCTTGAGTTTTCCTTTTCTTACAACTTCATCTATATGTTATCTAGCTCACATGGTTTTCCAACTTAAGAGAATTAATCTAAGGATTTCTAAAAGCCCAAGCCTACCCTTGTCAATCTTAAAGTTGGCCGGCACGTTCTAGAGATTTGTCTCTAGATAGGGGTTTTGGGTACTTAATAAAGAACTTGATGTAGTTTCACTTTCTTTCTCTTTTATATGATTTTCGATTCTTGTGTTGTGATCCTTGAGATATTGTAAAAGGTTATTATCTTGTTAAAGTCTTAAATGAGCTCTAGTTAAACATAAAAAAATGAAACTTGCATCATGTTTACTTTAAGCTATGCATATCATGTTTATTTCTTTGCTATCACTAAATCCCAAGATAATGAATGAACTTGCATTATCATGTTTATGTTTCAAGCTTTGCATTATCATATTTATATTTCAAGTCCTCACTTAAATATCAAAGATAATAATATATTGCACCACATATTTATTTTATGCTCTCACTTTACTTTCTAGCAATAACTAAAATAAGTGCATGAGCATGTTTATTTTTATGTCATCACTTTAATGATTCTAGAGCTCAAAGACTTGCCCAATGATATCTCAAACAAAGGTCTAAAACAGTTATTTCCTATGGTCCATATTTCGGCCCTATGAGGCCTTAATGTTTTCAAGTATTGAAAACTATGTTTTATACTTTTTCTAAACTTATATGAGTATAAGGAATGTGTAGAACTAAGTGTTATGAATTTAGGACCTCTTGAGATGAAAATAATATAGCCACTGCCCTATTAAGTATTTTCATGAGTTTAGATGATAAAAGTGTTCATAAAAGAGTTTTGAAGGTTTTAATAAGGTTCCAAGAGAAACTAGTATTTTATGTGCTTTAGAAACTATGATTCAATGCCTTTAAATGGAGTTTCTGTTTCGGTTCTGCCTTGCTATGTTTGGCCACTGTATAATGATGTTAATATGCTTATGTTGGGTAATAATTATGTTAAGACTCATATGTGAAAGATAGGATAAGTTGGGAACTAGAAAAGAATTAATTTGAGAGTTCTAGATCCCTTAAAGATTTATTTTTCTGGATTCTGTCCAGCAAGGTTTAGATTCAATAATCATGGTTTTAAATTAGTTTATATGTGTAGGAATGACTCATAATTGGTTTAGGACTTAATCTTGAAACCTTAGGAGCAAACCGAACTTAGAAAGGGTCATTATTGTGACTTCTAGGTACCCGTAAAGTTAGTATTTTGATTTCTGCACTCTTGAGGCTTAAAGATGTTCTTGACCATAGGGTGAGGTGAGAAATACTTAGTTATAACCTTATAGGTTCCCAAGAGACTAGGTGTTGATGATCAATAACTTAGAATGTGAGATAGAGATCTAAACCGTAATTTCTAGAACTCCGTAATCACATAAACATAAAGCTGTCCAAATTCCGCTTAGTGCTATTTGGATTAGTTCTTGAGCATACAATTTGTATAACTCATTAAATGTTAAACTATAGGTGTATAAAGAAGTTAAGGATAATTAATTTGCAAGTTTAAGACCCATAAGAATCGAAGTTTAAAACACTATGAGTTATAACATAACATGTCTATGAGCTTATGGGGATGATTGTTAGATATGACTATGTGATGATGTTTGTGTGAAAGTTTTATGTGACGAATGTTATGAGAAAGTTTCATGTGATGATATATATGTTATGAGAAAAAGCTATATGAGAATGCATGATAAAAATGAATATGATAAATGATGAGGTAATTGTAATTTAATACTTATGAGCATATAAATGTGACACGACACTGAGACGCGCTTCTCCTGGGTGACACCGGTTCGGCCGAGCACCCCCAGGAGGAGACAAATCCGTGAGGGTATGTGTAGATGCAGCCTGCCAAAGCGGACAAATTGCGAGGCCCACGTGGCTAGCAAAGCGTTTCAAAGAGGAAATGATCCTAGAAAGGAGATCCTTAATTTGCCCCCTAGCCTGTACTTTAAGTCGGGATTATGTTACGCTTATCATAGGATAAGTAAGAGCTAGTGACGACTAGTTCAGGTATGAGCTCATAACCTAGAGAAGTTTTAGGGCGGCCCCATGAGATGAAAGTTAAAGTTAACAATGTCACGTAAACTATACTTATGCCAAAGTTATAATGTTTCCTAGTTATTCTATTGTTTGGTTTACCTTATGATGCATTCATATCATTAGTATATTTCTGCTTAAGTTATAAAGACGCATTATAAAATATGATGGACCTTGGATAAAATACCTCTTTGGAAAACCAACTTAAAAGGAATTTATATGCACGCACACCTTTTAGAAATAAACCCAAGGTTCCTGAGGATGTGACGATGACACCTAGGTAGGGATAACCCTACAGAGAATTCTTTTAGAAAGATTCTCATTCCCTCTCTCTTTTCTTCCGTCATATCTTGAGATGGCGACGCTTTGTACTCTTCGTCGACACCGGTATGGGAGTCGCACCATGACCGGCACTCGGGTCATACCATTTTAAGGGTCGCCAGACCTTGTCGAGTATTCATGTTCATGGGACGACCCTTCGCGCACCGTCCCCGAGCTACCGCTTCACCCCGATCGCTCCTTACCGTCCATAACGGGATTTTTGAGCGAGCGAGACCACGCGATGAGCAGATCCTCCGCATGGAGCCCGAGACATCAGCAGTACGCGAGTACCCCGAGTATGTGCCGCGTCCCCAGTACTCGGAGACGGACCCATCCGAGGACCCGCCATCCCATATGTACAGTTGGAGCTCCAGTCCCGCTCCTCCACCGATGAGGGCCGGGAGTGAAGAGACGGTGGTCGGCCGAGGTTGGCTCGACGGCCATCTATGCGCCCTCGCCGCGGTGGACATGCCCCGATGATGCGCTCGACCACTCCCGCCGAGATTCGCCAGTGGATCGACTCGACCTCACAGTACTCGGACCCGCAGGAGTAGTCATAGGAGGGGTAGTAGCTGGTGCACACACACGCCACATAGTAGAGGTCAAACCTTCTCTTGTATATGAGGTTGTCTCCTTTAGGTGCACATGGGTATGGGGGTAGTTTCCTTTGTATTTGCTTTTTATGATTTCCTTGTATTGCATTTCAGTTGTATTTTGCTTCATGATGTATCAAAGAGTCCTGCCTCTTTTGGGTAGGCACGTTATATATATATATATCTATGATTCAGTTGATGTTTCCATGACATGATGTGTTTCTTGTGCTTTGCTTATATGTTTCGCTATGCTTCCTCTCAAAGAATTCGTGCGTGGCTCTCACTTTGATTTTAAATTCCAAAAAGAAAAATTTTACCCATATTTCCGCTAAGTATTTTCTAAATAAAGGATGAGACCAAGAGGTAATATTCTAAAGATTAACCTAAGTACATACTAGTAGTCTTGGGTTAAGATTTAGGGTGTTACATTATGGTATCAGAGCAGTTCGATTCTCATGGAGCCTGAGGATTGGACTGACTATGCTTTATAAGCATAATACGATAGTTATGTCATGTATAGTGCTTGATAGAGATAAGCTGTAGGACTAGAGATGCATGACCTCTGTTGGGTGCAAGTGCCATGGTAACTAGCTCATTTTGCATGGATATTGAGCCTGATCAACTTGATGTTCATTGTTTCATGTGTATAGGGACCAATGGCACCGCGACGACGGCCTAGGACTACACCCGATGTTGAACAAGATGATGCAACTGTTGCTGCTGTCCGTCGCATGGCGCAAGCCATGGAACGGATGTTCGACCGAATGGATCAACAAGCGAATGCTGCTCCTGTTCCTCCTCCTCCCCTCTTTGAGATGGTGGAACAAGCCCGCTTCGTGAAGTTCGCTAAGGCGAACCCGCCAGTGTTCCGAGGGGTGATGGACTGACAAGGCTGATGAATGGATCAAAGACATGGAGAAGATCTACTCTGTCGTTACCTGCTCGGAGGAGCAGAAGGTCACATTTGCTGCTTTCATGCTGAAGTCCGACGCCGAGTTCTGGTGGAACGGCACGAGGCATCTGCTAGAAGCCTCTGGAACTCCCATTGACCGAGTCGTTCAAGACTTACTTCTATGAGAAGTACTTTCCGAGTCCGTAAGGAACGCCAAGGGCGTTGAGTTCATGCATTGACCCAAGGAGGGTCTCTGTAGCCCAATACACTGCTGCGAAGTTTGAGGAGCTAATCAAGTTCTCTCGGGTGTTCCAAGGGAACCCCGATGAGGTTTGGAAGTGTGTGAAGTACGAGGCCGGTCTGAAGGCAGAGATGAACTACGCCAGGCCCATATGGAGATCAGAGACTTCCGACCCTGGTCAACAAGTGCCGGATACTTGAAGAAGGACAGAGAAAGATTCAAATCACAAGGGCGGAGCGAGCTAAGGGCTCGGACCTCAAGCCCTGGTTCAAACCGCAGTACCCATCGAGGAATCACTACAACCCCTACCAGTCCCAACCAGCCCGACAACAACAACAACCGCCAAGAGCTCCTGCTCACCAACAACCCAAACAACACCAAAGGCCGCCATTTCAACATCAAGGCCCGAGGAATTTCAATAATCAACCCCGTGGACCAGGTGGACTCAAACCACAATGGAGGACCAAGTGGAGCCAAGAACAAGGCACCACAAACCCCTGCTGCTTACCCCGGAGCAACATCTGCTGACATCTGCCCACAATGTGGGAAGAACCACGGGAATCGCCCATGCTTAGCCTGTCAGAATGTATGTTTCAAGTGTGGCAAGCCTGGCCACTATGCAAAGGACTGCACCGGACAAGGGGCATCGAACCAAAACCCCCGACCACAATACCGAGGAAGGGTCTTTACCCTTAACGCGGAAGACGCCAAGAAGTCCAAAGATCTCATCGAAGGTATGTAAGTAAACGGTAAAGCCTTAACTGTACTATATGACTCTGGTGCTACTCATTCTTTCATTTCACTTGCTAGTGTCGAGTCCTTAAATCTAAAAGTCTCTAAACTTCCCTTCGATCTTATTGTTTCTACTCCTACAAATCGCCCTGTTAATACTTGCCGTTGTTGTTTAAACTGTCATCTTGTTGTAGAAAATAAGTCTTTTATCATAGATTTAATTTGTTTACCCTTGAAAGACATAGGCATTATCTTAGGCATGAACTGGCTTCACCCCAATCGTGTGATGTTAGATTGTGGAACCCAAACCGTAGTTTTCCCTTCTCCTCCCGAAAACATCACTCAACCCATTAGGCTGTACCTAAATTCCGTAGAGGTCTTCTGTAGTGGGAAGAAAACTAAGGGATATGTTCTCCTAGTCACTTTGTGATGTAGACTTGGAGCAGAACCTAGGTGAGATACCTGTGGTGAGAGACAATCCCGAGGTGTTTCCAGATGAAATACCCGAGTTCCCTCCCGAAAGAGAAGTGGAGTTTTCCATAGAGTTGGTTCCTGGGACAGGACCAATCTCTATAGCCCCGTATAGGATGTCACCCTCGGAGTTAGCAGAGTTGAAAACCCAGTTAGAGGAGTTGTTAGAAAAGAGTTTTATAAGGCCGAGTGCTTCACCTTGGGGCGCTCTGGTCTTATTTGTGAAGAAAAAGGACGGAAGCATGAGGATGTGTATAGACTATAGGCAGTTGAACCAAGTAACCATAAAGAATAAATACCCATTGCCTAGGATTGACGATCTTATGGACCAATTGAAGGGAGCAGTAGTGTTTTCTAAGATTGATTTAAGGTCCGGTTACCATCGATTAGGGTGAGAGATTCGGATATTCCTAAAACCGCCTTCGAACTCGGTATGGACACTTTGAGTTCAATGTAATGTCGTTTGGTTTGACGAATGCTCCCAGTTTTTATGGATTACATGAATAGGATCTTTAGACCCTATTTAGATCAATTCGTGGTTGTGTTCATAGATGATATTCTCATCTATTCGAAAACCCACGAGGAGCATGAGCGTCATTTAAGGTTGGTTTTAGAGGTATTAAAGGAGAAGAAGTTATACGCTAAGTTGTCTAAGTGTGAATTTTGGTTAGAGGAGGTAAAGTTCTTAGGACATGTTGTGTCAAAAGGTGGCATAGTCGACCCAAGTAAGATAGAGGCTGTGATGAATTGGGATAGACCAACCTCTGTGGATCGAGATTAGAAGCTTTTGGGTTTAGCTGGATATTACCGTAGGTTCATTAAAGGATTTTCCCAGATTAGCCCTACCCTTAACCAAGCTCACTAGGAAGAATGCCCCAATTGAGTGGAGCCCCGAGTGTGAAAAGAGTTTCCTAGAGCTTAAGGAAAAGCTCACCTCAACCCCGGTTTCAGTTTTACCTGACCCCAATGTACCCTTCGAGGTATATTCCGATGCTTCAGCAAGGGTTTAGGTTGTGTGATGATGCAAAGCAGGCAAGTGGTAGCCTATGCGTCCAGACAACTCAAGCCTCATGAGGTAACCTACCCCACCCATGACCTAGAACTAGCAGCCATCGTGTTCGCTCTAAAGATGTGGAGACACCATTTGTATGGTGTGAGGTTTGAAGTTTTCTCCGATCATAAGAGTCTCAAGCATCTCTTTGATCAAAAGGAGTTGAATATGAGGCAAAGGAGATGGATGGAATTCCTCAAGGACTACAATTTTGGTTTAAGTTACCACCCCGGCAAGGCTAATGTAGTAGCCGACGCCTTGAGCCGAAACTCGTTACGTCTGTCAAGTATGATGGTTAATGAAGTTGGGTTAATAGAGCAATTTAGGGATATGAATCTTGGAATGTCTATAATGGAAAATGGCATCGTGATGAGTCATCTCACGGTAACCAGTGGGTTTAAGCAAAGGATTATGCTTGCCCAAAGAGAAAATGAGGACTTTATGGAGACAATCGAGGCAGTTAAGGCCGGAAAGTTGAAAGGTTTTGTACGAGGCCCCGACTGGTTATGGAGGTTCGAGGGGCGAATCTGTGTGCCACAAGATGGTGACCTCCGAGAGAAGATCTTGGAGGAGGCTCACAAGAGCCATTTTGCCATCCATCCTGGTACTACCAAGATGTATCAGGACTTAAAGAAGATGTTTTGGTGGCCCGGATTAAAGAAGGATGTGGTCGCCTGGGTGAGTAAGTGTTTGGTCTGCCAAAAGGTCAAGATTGAACACCAAAACCTTACGGCATGTTGCAACCTGTCAATCCCTCGAGTGGAAGTGGGAGAGTATATCAATGGACTTCGTGACAGATTGCCAAAGACCCAAGTCGCCACGATGCCGTATGGGTAATCGTGGATCGACTGACTAAGTCGACTCACTTTCTACCTATTCGAGTCACGTACTCGTTGGATAAGTTGGCCCAGCTTTACATCCAAGAAATAGTAAGGTTGCATGGAGTACCATCGACGATAATCTCGGATCGAGATCCGCGGTTTACGTCACGTTTTTGGGGAGCCTTCCAAAAGGCGTTTGGTTCCAAGTTGTGCCTAAGCACTGCTTACCACCCACAAACGGATGGTCAGTCCGAGAGGACAATCCAAACCCTGGAAGATATGCTGAGAGCCTGTGTCTTAGACCAAAAAGGAAGTTGGGATAAGTACATGCCTTTGATCGAGTTTGCGTATAACAACAGTTATCACGCAAGCATCGGTATGGCACCGTACGAGGCATTATACGGAAGGAAGTGCCAATCACCCTTGTGTTGGTACGAGCCCGGAGAGCAAAGTGTCTTAGGACCTGAGGTAGTGAGGGAAACGACGGAACAAATCAAGAAGATCAAGGATAGAATCTTAACCGCTCAAAGTCGACAGAAAAGCTACGCGGACAAAAGGCGCAAGCCCTTGGAGTTCCAAGAGGGAGAACATGTATTTCTAAGAATCACCCCCACTACAGGAATAGGGAGAGCCATGAAAGTTAAAAAGTTGAGTCCCCGATTTCTCGGTCCTTTTGAAATTCTTCAAAGAGTCGGATCCGTAGCTTACAAAATAGCCTTACCACCCAATCTGTCAAACCTTCATGATGTCTTTCACATCTCCCAGTTACGTAAATATGAGTCCGACCCTAGCCATGTCCTAGAACCAGAGCATGTACAGTTAAGGGAGGACCTCACTTTCAATGTACCGCCTACGGGAATAGTGGATCACGGAGTCAAGCAGTTAAGGAACAAGTCCGTTCCTTTGGTAAAAGTGGCGTGGGGACAAGGCAAGTCGGAAGAATACACGTGGGAACTAGAGTCAGAGATGAAGTCCAAATATCCAGAGCTTTTCTAAGGTACAAATTTCGAGGGCGAAATTCTTTTTAAGGAGGAGTAATGTAACGCCTGATTTTACATTAGAGTGAAAATGACCAAAATGCCCTGAGGTCATTTTCAAAGTCGAGGAAAGCCGTCGGCAGTACTCGAAGGGCAAACTCAATGTTGGAAGGATTAGAAAACTTATGTACCTTCCCGGGATCGAAAATCTCGTTGAAGTTTTAGTCAAAATGACCAAAACGCCCTGTGGTGTTTTACCCGTTTGCAAGTGCTGGATGAACCCGAAACTTCTCGGATGGTTTTAAAAGGCGTTTTTATGTATTCTATGACCTCAGTTTTAATTTTGAAGTCCCGGGCAAAATTAGTGCAAAATTACGGTTTGCCCCTAGTTTCAGATTTTTACGCTTAATCACACGATTAAGCAAACCTAAGCAATATTAGGCTCTAATCGAAGGTTAATTAATTTCCTTAATTAATCTTGAGTCAAAATAATTTATTAAAGTTGATTAGAACCAAAAAGTACTTAATTACAACCTAAAATCATATTTTAATTTTATGACACCTAGTCATAGAATCTTGAATAGTGTTTTCTCTTTCCAATTCCTTAAATCATGGAATTGTGTTACACATTGTTTATTCATAAATGAGTTTAAAATTCTTTAATGATGTATGAGCACTCCTAAACTTGTCATAAACTCCTAAATCACATTCTTAGTTACCTAAACTTAAGCTTAATTATTCCTAACCTTGTACCTAAGCTAATACACATCTAAACCTACCATTAACACACAATTAAATGGTCAAACTCACCTCCTCCCTTGCTGAACCAGACCAGGCCGTGAACCTTCCCCCCCATTATGCATCACATGTTCAATTTTTCAACACTCCAAGACCATACCTCAAGTCACATACACTATACCTTGTCATAACTTTCAATCAAGCTTGAATTTCCACATGAATAAATAATTAAAACAACCCATTTTCCCCATTTATTTGTGGCTGGAAAAGTTCCAGCCATGTTAAGGTTCTAGAAGCCTAATTTCATAAAAATTTGATAGGAAATTAACTCACATCAAGCCATACTTTGTAGCATAGCTTCCATACTTCAAACCATGCTTGAATGACCTTGTGTAAGAGATATTTTCTCTACCTTTGCCCTTCAAAGCTACGGCCAGCACCCTCCCCATTCACTCCTCCATGGTTTTGTTTTTCTATAAATAGGATGCTTGTGTTAGCCTTGTTGCACCTTGAAGCATTTGCAAAGTTTAGAGTTTTAGAGTTGTCTTGCTAGCCTTTCCTTTTTCTCTCAAAGTTCCAAGAGTGTTCTTCCTTTCTTTTCATCCTTATCTTCTTCATCTCTTCATCTCATCATCACCTCTCAACTATCAAACACCACCCCAAAACCTTGAACCATCATCAAACCTCTCAAACACCACACCTCAAACACAACTCCACTTGAAACACATTTTCTTTCTTTTCTCTCATCAAGGCCGAATCATCATCACCATCCTAGGAGGTGTTGCTCATCTCATTTCCATCTTCAAGTTCAAGCTTTTATCTTCATCAAAAGGTAGGGGTTTGTTTTCAAACTTTATTTTGCTCAAGAAAGTGTTTTTCTCTAGTTTTCTCTTGGATTCCTTTTGAACTTTCCTTTGTCTTTCCTTTCCTTTCATTTTCGGCCATGAGGCCTTGATTTGAGCATGATAGCTTGATGATGAGAGTTTCTAGATGATGACATTGTGTTCATCTCAAAGAAACCTCTAAAGCTTGAGTTTTCCTTTTCTTACAACTTCATCTATATGTTATCTAGCTCACATGGTTTTCCAACTTAAGAGAATTAATCTAAGGATTTCTAAAAGCCCAAGCCTACCCTTGTCAACCTTAAAGTTGGCCGGCACGTTCTAGAGATTTGTCTCTAGATATGGGTTTTGGGTACTTAATAAAGAACTTGATGTAGTTTCACTTTCTTTCTCTTTTATATGATTTTCGATTCTTGTGTTGTGATCCTTGAGATATTGTAAAAGGTTATTATCTTGTTAAAGTCTTAAATGAGCTCTAGTTAAACATAAAAATGAAACTTGCATCATGTTTACTTTAAGCTATGCATATCATGTTTATTTCTTTGCTATCACTAAATCCCAAGATAATGAATGAACTTGCATTATCATGTTTATGTTTCAAGCTTTGCATTATCATATTTATATTTCAAGTCCTCACTTAAATATCAAAGATAATAATATATTGCACCACATATTTATTTTATGCTCTCACTTTACTTTCTAGCAATAACTAAAATAAGTGCATGAGCATGTTTATTTTTATGTCATCACTTTAATGATTCTAGAGCTCAAAGACTTGCCCAATGATATCTCAAACAAAGGTCTAAAACAGTTATTTCCTATGGTCCATATTTCGGCCCTATGAGGCCTTAATGTTTTCAAGTATTGAAAACTATGTTTTATACTTTTTCTAAACTTATATGAGTATAAGGAATGTGTAGAACTAAGTGTTATGAATTTAGGACCTCTTGAGATGAAAATAATATAGCCACTGCCCTATTAAGTATTTTCATGAGTTTAGATGATAAAAGTGTTCATAAAAGAGTTTTGAAGGTTTTAATAAGGTTCCAAGAGAAACTAGTATTTTATGTGCTTTAGAAACTATGATTCAATGCCTTTAAATGGAGTTTCTGTTTAGGTTCTGCCTTGCTATGTTTGGCCACTGTATAATGATGTTAATATGCTTATGTTGGGTAATAATTATGTTAAGACTCATATGTGAAAGATAGGATAAGTTGGGAACTAGAAAAGAATTAATTTGAGAGTTCTAGATCCCTTAAAGATTTATTTTTCTGGATTCTGTCCAGCAAGGTTTAGATTCAATAATCATGGTTTTAAATTAGTTTATATGTGTAGGAATGACTCATAATTGGTTTAGGACTTAATCTTGAAACCTTAGGAGCAAACCGAACTTAGAAAGGGTCATTATTGTGACTTCTAGGTACCCGTAAAGTTAGTATTTTGATTTCTGCACTCTTGAGGCTTAAAGATGTTCTTGACCATAGGGTGAGGTGAGAAATACTTAGTTATAACCTTATAGGTTCCCAAGAGACTAGGTGTTGATGATCAATAACTTAGAATGTGAGATAGAGATCTAAACCGTAATTTCTAGAACTCCGTAATCACATAAACATAAAGCTGTCCAAATTCCGCTTAGTGCTATTTGGATTAGTTCTTGAGCATACAATTTGTATAACTCATTAAATGTTAAACTATAGGTGTATAAAGAAGTTAAGGATAATTAATTTGCAAGTTTAAGACCCATAAGAATCGAAGTTTAAAACACTATGAGTTATAACATAACATGTCTATGAGCTTATGGGGATGATTGTTAGATATGACTATGTGATGATGTTTGTGTGAAAGTTTTATGTGACTAATGTTATGAGAAAGTTTCATGTGATGATATATATGTTATGAGAAAAAGCTATATGAGAATGCATGATAAAAATGAATATGATAAATGATGAGGTAATTGTAATTTAATACTTATGAGCATATAAATGTGACACGACACTGAGACGCGCTTCTCCTGGGTGACACCGGTTCGGCCGAGCACCCCCAGGAGGAGACAAATCCGTGAGGGTATGTGTAGATGCAGCCTGCCAAAGCGGACAAATTGCGAGGCCCACGTGGCTAGCAAAGCGTTTCAAAGAGGAAATGATCCTAGAAAGGAGATCCTTAATTTGCCCCCTAGCCCGTACTTTAAGTCGGGATTATGTTACGCTTATCATAGGATAAGTAAGAGCTAGTGACGACTAGTTAAGGTATGAGCTCATAACCTAGAGAAGTTTTAGGGCGGCCCCATGAGATGAAAGTTAAAGTTAACAATGTCACGTAAACTATACTTATGCCAAAGTTATAATGTTTCCTAGTTATTCTATTGTTTGGTTTACCTTATGATGCATTCATATCATTAGTATATTTCTGCTTAAGTTATAAAGACGCATTATAAAATATGATGGACCTTGGATAAAATACCTCTTTGGAAAACCAACTTAAAAGGAATTTATATGCACGCACACCTTTTAGAAATAAACCCAAGGTTCCTGAGGATGTGACGATGACACCTAGGTAGGGATAACCCTACTGAGAATTCTTTTAGAAAGATTCTCATTCCCTTTCTCTTTTCTTCCGTCATATCTTCAGATGGCGACGTTTGTACTCTTCGTCGACACCCCGGTATGGGAGCTGCACCATGACCCGGCACTCGGGTCATACCATTTTGAGGGTCGCTGCCGCCGTGAGTATTCATGTTCATGGGGCGACCCTTCGCGCACTTCGCCCCGAGCTACCGCTTCACCCCGATCGCTTCCTACCGTCATAACGGGATTTTTGAGCGAACGAGACCACGCGATGAGCAGATCCTCCGCATGGAGCCCGAGACATCAGCAGTACGCGAGTACCCCGAGTATGTGCCGCGTCCCCAGATTTCCTGAGACGGACCCATCCGAGGACCCGCCATCCCATATGTACAGTTGGAGCTCCAGTCCCGCTCCTCCACCGATGAGGGCCGGGAGTGAAGAGACGGTGGTCCAGCCGAGGTTGGCTCGACGGCCATCTATGCGCCCTCGCCGCGGTGGACATGCCCCGATGATGCGCTCGACCACTCCCGCCGAGATTCGCCAGTGGATCGACTCGACCTCACAGTACTCGGACCCGCAGGAGTAGTCATAGGAGGGGTAGTAGCTGGTGCACACACACGCCACATAGTAGAGGTCAAACCTTCTCTTGTATATGAGGTTGTCTCCTTTAGGTGCACATGGGTATGGGGGTAGTTTCCTTTGTATTTGCTTTTTATGATTTCCTTGTATTGCATTTCAGTTGTATTTTGCTTCATGATGTATCAAAGAGTCCTGCCTCTTTTGGGTAGGCACGTTATATATATATATATATCTATGATTCAGTTGATGTTTCCATGACATGATGTGTTTCTTGTGCTTTGCTTATATGTTTCGCTATGCTTCCTCTCAAAGAATTCGTGCGTGGCTCTCACTTTGATTTTAAATTCCAAAAAGAAAAATTTTACCCATATTTCCGCTAAGTATTTTCTAAATAAAGGATGAGACCAAGAGGTAATATTCTAAAGATTAACCTAAGTACATACTAGTAGTCTTGGGTTAAGATTTAGGGTGTTACACCCATGTGCACCTATAGTAGACAACCTCATATACAAAAGAAGGTTTGTCCTCAACTATGTGGTGTGTGTGCACTAGCTACTACCCCTCCTATGACTACTCCTGCTGGTCCGAATACTGTGGGGTCGAGTCGATCCACTGACGAATCTCGGCGGGAGTGGTCGAGCGCATCATCGGGGCATGTCCACCGCGGCGAGGGCGCATAGATGGCCGTCGAGCCAACCTCGGCTGGACCACCGTCTCCTCACTCCCGGCCCTCATCGGTGGAGGAGCGGGACTGGAGCTCCAACTGTACATATGGGATGGTGGGTCCTCGGATGGGTCCGTCTCCGAGTACTGGGGACGCGGCACATACTCGGGGTACTCGCGTACCGCTGATGTCTCGGGCTCCATGCGGAGGATCTGCTCATCGCGTGGTCTCGCTCGCTCAAAAATCCCGTTATGACGGTAAGGAGCGATCGGGTGAAGCGGTAGCTCGGGACGGGTGCTGAAGGGTCGCCCCATGAACATGAATACTCCGACAAAGGCAGCGACCCTTAAAATGGTATGACCCGAGTGCCGGGTCATGGTGCAGCTCCCATACCGGGTGTCGATTTAAGAGTACAAACGTCGCCATCTCAAGATATGACGGAAGAAAAGAGAGAGGGAATGAGAATCTTTCTAAAAGAATTCTCGAGGGTTATCCCTACCTAGGTGTCATCGTCACATCCTCAGGAACCTTGGGTTTATTTCTAAAAGGTGTGCATGCATATAAATTCCTTTTAAGTTGATTTTCCAAAGAGGTATTTTATCCAAGGTCCGTCATATTTTATAATGCGTCTTTATAACTTAAGCAGAAATATACTAATGATATGAATGCATCATAAGATAAACCCAACAATAGAATAACTAGGAAACATCATAACATTGGCATAAGTATAGTTTATGTGACATTGTTAACTTTAACTTTCATCTCATGGGGCCGCCCTAAAACTTCTCTAGGTTATGAGCTCATACCTTAACTAGTCGTCACTAGTTCTTACTTATCCTATGATAAGTTTAAACATAAACATAATCCCGACTTAAAGTACGGGCTAGGGGGCAATTAAGGATCTCCTCTCTAGGATCATTTCCTCTTTGAAACGCTTTGCTAGCCACGTGGGCCTCGCAATTTGTCCGCTTTGGCAGGCTGCATCTACACATACCCTCACGGATTTGTCTCCTCCTGGGGGTGCTCGGCCGAACCGGTGTCACCCAGAGAAGCGCGCCTCTGTCGTGTCACATTTATATTCTCATAAGTATTAAATCACAATTACCTCATCATTTATCATATTCATTTTTATCATGCATTCTCATATAGCTTTTTCTCATAACATATATATCATCACATGAAACTTTCTCATAACATTCGTCACATAAAACTTTCATACAAACATCATCACATAGTCATATCTAACAATCATCCCCATAAGCTCATAGACGTGATATGTTATATCTCATAGTGTTTTAAACTTCGATTCTTATGAGTCTTAAACTTGCAAATTAATTGTTCTAACATTATCCTTAACTTCTTTATACACCTATAGTTTAACATTTAATGAGTTATACAAATTTTATGCTCAAGAACTAATCCAAATAGCACTAAGCGGAATTTGGACAGCTTTATGTTTATGTGATTACGGAGTTCTAGAAATTACGGTTTAGATCTTATCTCACGTTCTAAGTTATTGATCATCAACACCTAGTCTCTTGGGAACCTATAAGGTTATAACTAAGTATTTCTCACCTCACCCTATGGTCAAGAACATCTCTAAACCTCAAGAGTGCAGAAATCAAAATACTAACTTTACGGGTACCTAGAAGTCACAATAATGACCCTTTCTAAGTTCGGTTTGCTCCTAAGGTTTCAAGATTAAGTCCTAAACCAATTATGAGTCATTCCTACACATATAAACTAATTTAAAACCATGATTATTGAATCTAAACCTTGCTGGACAGAATCCAGAAAAATAAATCTTTAAGGGATCTAGAACTCTCAAATTAATTCTTTTCTAGTTCCTAACTTATCCTATCTTTCACATATGAGTCTTAACATAATTATTACCCAAACATAAGCATATTAACATCATTAACACAGCTCATACAGTGGCCAAACTTAGCAAGGCAGAACCGAAACAGAAACTCCATTTAAAGGCATTGATCATAGTTTCTAAAGCACATAAAATACTAGTTTCTCTTGGAACCTTGTTAAAACTTTCAAAACTCTTTTATGAACACTTTTATCATCTAAACTCATGAAAATACTTAATAGGGCAGTGGCTATATTATTTTCATCTTAAGAGGTCCTAAATTCATAATACTTAGTTCTACATATTCCTTATACTCATATAAGTTTGGAAAAATTATAAAACATAGTTTTCAATATTTGAAAACACTAAGGCCTCATAGGGCCGAAATGTGAACCAAAGGAAATAAATGTTTTAGACCTTTATTTGAGATATCAATGGGCAAGTCTTTGAGCTCTAGATTCATTAAAGTGATGACATAAAAATAAACATGCTCATGCACTTATTTTAGTTATTGCTAGAAAGTAAAGTGAGAGCATAAAATAAATATGTGGTGCAATATGTTATTATCTTTGATATTTAGGTGAGGACTTGAAATATAAATATGATAATGCATAGCTTGAAATATAAACATGGTAATGCAAGTTCATTCATTATCTTGATATTTAGTGATAGCAAGGAAGTAAACATGATATGCATAGCATAAAATAAACATGATGCAAGATTCATTTTATGGTTAACTAGAGCTCATTTAAGACTTTAATAAGATAGCAACCCAATACAAAATCTCAAAGATCACAACGCAAAAGCCGAAAATCATATAAAAGAGAAAGAAAGTGAAACTATATCAAGTTCTTTATTAAACACCCAAAACCCCTATCTAGAGACAAATCTCTAGAACGTGCCGGCCAACTTTAAGGTTGACAAGGGTAGGCTTGGGCTTTTAGAAATCCTTAGATTAATTTTCTTAAGTTGGAAAACCATGTGAGCTAGATAACATATAGATGAAGTTGTAAGAAAAGGAAAACTCAAGCTTTAGAGGTTTCTTTGAGATGAACACAATGTCATCAACTAGAAACTCTCATCATCAAGCTATCATGCTTAAATCAAGGCCTCATGGCCGAAAATGAAAGGAATAGGAAAGACAAAGGAAAGTTCAAAAGGAATCCAAGAGAAAACTAGAGAAAAACACTTTCTTGAGCAAAATAAGGTTTGAAAACAAATCCCTACCTAGTGATGAAGATAAAAGCTTGATCTTGAAGATGGAAATGAGATGAGCAACACCTCCTAGGATGGTGATGATGATTCGGCCTTGATGAGAGAAAAAGAAAGAAAATGTGTTTCAAGTGGAGTTGTGTTTGAGGTGTGGTGTTTGAGAGGTTTGATGATGGTTCAAGGTTTTGGGGTGGTGTTTGATGGTGGAGAGGTGATGATGAGATAAAGAGATGAAGAGGATAAAGATGAAAAGAAAGGAAGAACACTCTTGGAACTTTGAGAGAAAAAGGAAAGACTAGCAAGACAACTCTAAAACTCTAAACTTTGCAAATGCTTCAAGGTGTAACAAAGCTATCACAAGCATCCTATTTATAGAAAAACAAAACCATGGAGCTCACAATGGGGAGGGCTTGGCCGTAGCTTTTGAAGGACAAAGGGAGAGAAAAATATCTCTTACACAAGGTCATTCAAGCATGGTTTGAAGTATGGAAGCTATGCTACAAAGTATGGCTTGATGTGAGTTAATTTCCTATCAAATTTTTATGAATTTAGGCTTCTAGAACCTTAACAAGGCTGGAACTTTTCCAGCCACAAATAAATGGGGAAAATGGGTTGTTTTAATTATTTATTCATGTGGAAATTCAAGCTTGATTGAAAGTTATGACAAGGTATAGTGTATGTGACTTGAGGTATGGCCTTGGAGTGTTGAAAAATTGAACATGTGATGCATATGGAGGGAGGGCAGCTTTGGCCAAGGCTGGACAGCAGAGTGGGAGGATGATTTGACCATTTAATTGTGTGTTAATGGTAGGTTTAGATGTGTATTAGCTTAGGTACAAGGTTAGGAATGATTAAGCTTAAGTTTAGGTAACTAAGAATGTGATTTAGAGAGTTTATGACAAGTTTAGGAGTGCTCATACATCATTAAAGAATTTAAAACTCATTTATGAATAAACAATGTGTAACACAATTCCATGATTTAAGGAATTGGAAAGAGAAAACACTATTCAAGATTCTATGACTAGGTGTCATAAAATTAAAATATGATTTTAGGTTGTAATTAAGTACTTTTTGGTTCTAATCAACTTTAATAAAATATTTTGACTCTAGATTAATTAAGGAAATTAATTAACCTTCGATTAGAGCCTAATATTGCTTAGGTTTGCTTAATCGCGTGATTAAGCGTAAAAATACGAAACTAGGGGCAAAACCGTAATTTTGCACTAATTTTGCCCGGGACTTCAAAAATTAAAACTGAGGTCATAGAATACATAAAAACGCCTTTTAAAACCATCTGGAGAAGTTTTGGGTTCATCCGGCACTTGCAAACGGGTAAAACACCACAGGGGCATTTTGGTCATTTTGACCCGAAAACTCGAAAAACGAGATTTTCGATCCCGGGAAGGTACATAAGTTTTCTAATCCCCTTCCAACATTGAGTTTGCCCTGTGAGTACTGCCAAGACCGCTTTCCTCAAATTCCGGGCTGAAAATGACCTCAGGGGCATTTTGGTCATTTTCACTCTAACAGAAAATCGGGGCGTTACATTAATGATTTTAAAATTTCGATAAGCTAAGCTTGCACGTTCATCGGCTTGTGGGTGCTTACATAGTTTTTGAAATCAAACAAAGAATCCTCGAATTTAAACAATTCTTGGAAATTGGAAAATTCTAAATTTTAAAATATTGAATGGGTGAAGGTTTTTTATTAAGTAATTAATTTAAAAACCTACGGGCTCCAATTGTGGGTTTATTAGCGAAAAGGTTATCGCTGAAGCCCCATCGGATAAGGATAATCGGATTACACTAGATTAAACCTTAATATTTTCAAAATTTTAGTAAAGTTTTGTACGGCCCATCGTCAGCAACACTTAGACACTAAAGAGAATTTTGAAAGTAAACAATGGTTAAATACATTCAACTTTGGTAAAGTTGTTAACCCCCCTATCGAGGCTCTGGCAATGGAACTGAAGGCCCAAAATAACAATATTAGTTTTACAAGTATCTTGCCCATCGTAAGCCTTGTAAAGATAACTAATAGATTGTTAAACTATAAACGAGTAGTAGTTATCAGAATCTACTAGCGCAGTATCTGTTTATAGTTATTCTAGTTTGTAATTAGTGTGTTTTTTCCTTGTTTTCAGAAAAATGTCTTTTCAGAAAAATGTCTTCATTCAATCCTTTAGCTACTATCTTGAGTAAAAAACCTATGGATGGTACAAACTACAAACAATGGAAAACTAATTTGGATATTGTTCTTCAATATGAAAAGCTCAACTTTGTTCTGACTACCCCTATGCCATAGCAGCCTGCTGAAGATGCGACTGAGGCAACAAAGACACGTTTTCAGCAGGAGAAAGAAAGATGGGAGAAGGCAAATGTAGCAGTTCGCTGCTATATTTTAGCCAGTCTCGCCAGTCACCTTCAGGAGTAAGTGAGCATGATTGAGAGTGGAGCAAAGATGCTCCAGACTCTTGATGGCATGTTTGCTACGTCTAGCAGCTCTGCTAGGCAGAATGCGCTGAATGCAGTCACCAAGACAATGATGTCTGGAGGAAGTGTGTGGGATCATTGTCTGACAATGATAGCAAACTTCAAGAAGGCTGAAGACCATGGGGTCAGATTTGAACAAGAAGTAAAAGTTGACCTTCTCTTGCAATCACTGCCCGAATACTTCAATCAGTTCAAGATGAATTATAATATGAATAAGATGAATCTTGACCTTACTCAACTGATGCACGAGCTTGAGAGTGTTGAACAGTCTCTAGTCAAGCAGGGCAGTGCATTTTTTGCTGGTGAAAGTTTTGTGAAACCTAAGGGGAAACCCAAAGGAAGGAACAAGAACAAGAAAAATAAGAAATCAGGTGTTCCAGTTGCCAAACCAGTTGCAATGAAGCAGCCAAAAGGCAAGTGCTTCAAGTGCGGACAAAAGGGGCATTGGAAGAAAAATTGCCCACGTATGAATAAACCAGGTATGGGTAATTTACATGTGATTGAGGCTTGTTTAGTGGAGAATTACAATGATAAATGGATCATTGATTCAGGAGCCACTAACCGTGTTTGTTACTCTTTGCAGTGGTTCAAACATAGCTTGCCTTTAAATGAAGGACAAAGAGTTTTGAAGCTTGGAAATGGGGAGCTTGTGTCTGCACTAGCAGTGGGACAAGTTGTTTTATCTTTTGATAATTGCAGAACTTTGGTTTTAGAAGACTATATATTCCGGATTTTAAGAGGAATTTAATTTCTGTTAGTTGTTTGGTTAAACATGGTTTGACAGTTCAGTTTAATTCCTCAGTTTCAATAAAAAGTTCACCTTCTTTTATTTGTTCCGGTGTAATGTTTAATGGTCTTTATTTCCTTAGTCCTGTGCCCAGTGAAGTTAATCATGTTGAATTAGGAGATGTTGAGCATGTTCATTCATCAAAGAAAAGAAAAGTTTCCAATGAAACTTATCTTTGGCATTTAAGATTGGGTCATATTAACTCTAACAGGATACAAGGTTTGGTCAGTAGTGGGATTTTAAAATCCCTGAACTTTGAACCAATATTAGTTTGTGAATCTTGTTTAGAAGGTAAAATGACTAGGAAATCTTTCAAGGCCAAGGGAAATCGTGCCACACTTCAGCTGGAATTGGTACATACTGATGTATGTGGACCAATGAATGTTCAGGCCAGAGGCAGATATGAGTATTTTATCACTTTTACTGATGATTACTCTAGATTTGGACATGTGTACCTGATGCGTCACAAGTTTGAAGCTTTTGGAAAATTCCAAGAGTTCAAGGCTGAGGCAGAAAAGCATCTTGGTGTTCAAATTAAGACTCTTCGGTCTGACCGAGGAGGTGAATACCTATCTCGTGAGTTCAGTCTTACTCCGACCAAAGAGGGGATAGTTTCACAATTATCTTCTCCAGGGACACCCCAGCAGAATGGAGTTGCTGAAAGGAGAAATAGAACCCTTTTAGAAATGGCAAGATCTATGCTCCGTTATTCATCTCTTTCTGATTCATTCTGGGGATATGCCTTAGAAACTGCTATGTACCTATTGAACTTAGCTCCGTCCAAGACGGTTTCAAAGACACCAATAGAATTATGGAGAGGGTGTAAGCCCTCCTTGAATCATATTCGGATTTGGGGTGCTCCGGCACATGTCTTACAACAAAAGCCAAATAAGATGGACTCGTGTATAGAAGTATGCATGTTTATAGGCTATCCTAAAGGAACTAGAGGTTGGTTGTTTTATAGTCCGAAAGAAAAGAAGGTCATAGTGAGCACACACGCGACTTTCTTAGAGGAGGACTATATGGCAAATTATAAGCCAAAGAGTAAGGTTATTCTTGATGAGCTAGTCTCAGATCAAGTTACACCTCAACCTCAAAGTGTTCCAGCTTTTGTTCTGTGGTTGTTCAAAGAGGGAAAATATACCTGTTGTTGAACACACATAGGAACCAGAAATAGAACCAGAAGTTCAGCATGATGATCAACAAGTGGAACCTGTAGAGATGCAGTTACCGCTTGTGGAAGAACAACAAAATCATGAATTGGTTAATCCACTTAATGAGGGTCCTCATCTATAAATTGTTAACCCACCAAACTTGGATCCCCCTATAGATGCACAACAACAAGTGCGGCAAAGTCGTAGTGGGAGATTGATTCGTAAACCCACAAGATTTCTCTTGTTGGGTGAATCACCTCAGGATGTCATCATTGAAGAAGATGATGATCCCACGAGTTATGACGAGGCACTAGGAGATGTTGATGCTCAGGAATGGCTTGAGGCTATGAATCGTGAAATGGATTCTTTGTATTCCAGCTCAGTTTGGTCTCTTGTAGATGCACCAAAAGGGGTAAGACCCATTGGGTGTAAATGGATCTACAAGAGAAAGAGAGGATCGGACGGGAAGGTTGAAACATTCAAAGCTAGATTGGTGGCGAAAGGGTACACCCAAATAGAAGGTGTGGATTATGAAGAAAATTTTTCGCCGGTTGCCATGCTTAAGTCCATCCGGATTCTCTTAGCTGCTATAGCAAATCTTGATTATGAGATTTGGCAAATGGATGTCAAAACTGCTTTTCTAAATGGAAATTTGGAAGAGGATATCTATATGCAGCAACCAAAAGGGTTCATAGCCAAAGGACAAGAAAACATGGTATGCAAGTTGCAAAGGTCCATTTATGGACTTAAGCAAGCGTCCAGATCATGGAACATCAGGTTTGATCAAGCCATTAAGTCTTATGGTTTTGAGAAAAGTCCTGATGAGTTGTGTGTGTATAAAAGGATCCAAGGTAATGCAGTATCTTTTCTGGTACTTTATGTGGATGATATACTCCTTATCGGAAATGATACGGAGGTATTGTTAGGCATAAAGACTTGGCTAAGCAAGCATTTTGATATGAAGGACCTAGGGGAAGCCAATTATATTCTTGGTATTAAGCTCTTGCGAGACCGGAAGAATAGGGTATTGGCATTATCTCAGGCTAATTACATCGACAAAATACTTGCCAGGTTCAGCATGGAGAATTCCAAGAAGGGAATTTTACCCTTCAGGCATGGGATTCATCTCTCTAAGGAGCATTTTCCTAAAACTCCTGAGTAGAGAGAACGCATGAGTAGGATACCTTATGCTTCAGCAGTAGGCAGACTTATGTATGCTATGTTGTGCACCAGACCAGATATCTGCTATGCAGTGGGAGTAGTAAGTCGATACCAATCTAATCCTGGAGAGGAACACTGGATAGCGGTTAAACATATACTCAAGTACCTTAGGAGAACTAGAGATTATATGTTGGTCTATTCTAGTGGGAGTCTTGAAACCATTGGTTATGCACTGCATTTCCAAGGAGACATTGACTCAAGAAAATCCACCTCTGGGTATGTTTTCACTCTTAATGGCGAGGCCATTTGTTGGAGGAGTGTCAAACAATCATGTGTGGTTGACTCTACCACAGAGGCTGAGTATGTAGCTGCTTCTGAGGCTGCAAAGGAAGCCGCATGGTTAAAGAAGTTCCTAACGAATCTTCAGGTGATACCAGGTGTTAGTCGTCCCATCACACTTTACTATGACAACAGTAGGGCAGTAGCACAGTCCATGGAACCAAGGTGTCACAAAAGACAAAAGCACATAGAGAGGAAGTACCACTTGATCCGAGATATAATTGAAAGAGGAGATACAGTGGTAGTCAAGATAGCATCGGACGAGAACCTTGCTGACCCTTTTACTAAGAGTTTGCCTGAATGTGTGTTCGAGAGGCATATAACATCTATGGGTCTTAGGAGGATTCCAGATTTGCTATAGCTTTAGGAAGTTGTTATTTCACTTTGTTGTTTTGTGCTTTTTGAGCAAGACATTATGACATTGTAATTTTTTTGAATGTTATAAATGAGATATTATTCATTTATTCCGCACACTATTTACAAACACTAAGGTCCGGATCAATTGTGAAGTATATGATCATATGGATACGTTCATGGAGGACATGATCATAGGTTCTCATAATTGATGAACAGGTTCACAGCTGTTAAATAAAGTTGGGCACTTCATTTAGGCTGTAATATTTTATGAAATGGTTTTGTCCGAATCATTGTAAAATATTGGTGTGAATTAACATTCACATTGAAAGGATCAAGGAGAGATTTGATTAAGGGTGTTTTTTCTGTCATAAGGTATCAAATCTCCAGATAACTATAGTTATAAGATTGCTCTTAATTCTGAGTTTATTATAAATAGGTAATCAAATAGTTTTCATTCTTTGATTTACCAACAGGTGAGGTGCGATCTATTAACGGCTAATAACTCGGTATTTTGGGAGTGAGATTGTTTAATTATCGGTATTTATGAGATAAACAATATGAAATTTGTAGGAAATGTTCCCTTGATATGTTTCGGTACTTGGATATTGAAGACACTGGCCAGTGCATGTAATCCATTAGAGAAACTATCATAGTCAAGGGAATAAATAATTGATTGGGTAACAGAAAACTAGTCAATCAATTATAGATGTTCTACAAAGGCGTGATGCATATACATGTTATATATGTTATTAATCTTGGAGTTCAAGTTCGGGCTTTTAGTGGAGTAGCACCAAATTAGATAATCATTTGTTGATTATCATGAGCCTTGATTAATAATAGCTGGTAGATCCTCAGGCTAGCTCAAGATAAGGGGTGGGGAAATTTCAGTTAATGATGACTAGTGAGTTACATGGTCTTGGGCTTTAAGCTCAAGTTTGTACTCAAGAGCAAGTGGGAAATTGTTGGGTTTTTGCTTTTTCACTAAAGCCCAATAGGGTCTAGTGTGTAAAAAGAGCCCAAGAAACCTAGAGTCCGTTATATTTAAGGGTTAGGTTTTCTAGGAACCCATATATATACTACACTTAACCCTCTCCATATGTAGAGAGCAGTCACAGAGGTAGAGGCAAGGTCATCTCCTGATTGAGAGAAAGTGCCCACACACTATTCTCCTTCCCCCTTGAGACATAGTATGGAAGGTCTGCCGTCAACCGACTACAAGGAGATCAATCGTGCGGTGACACAAGGATTCTAAGGCGAGGGAGATCATCAAAGATCCACACTCCGAGAGGTAATATTCCTTGTGTGTTTATGAAACAATGATGATTTGATAAGCATACTGATGTGCTAGATCCTTAAATCGCTTCCGCATAAATCAAATAGTTCCTACATATATCTCTTAGGAGGTTTAATTTGCCTCCTTACTCTGTTTCTTGCAAGACTATAGTGTTGTAGTGGTGTGATATGCTCTTTCTCTTCAATGAAATCTTTCTTCTACTCTTTTTATGAATAGGCTGTTTAGAAGTGTCTTCTTATGCTTCATGCAGATGTTCCACTTTAAGCTCCACTTGCTTGTTGATACCATGTTTCTCTTCTACATTTCTAACCTCCTTAGTCAAATGAAGCATGGTTGATTCATTAAACTTGACATCTCTGCTAATTATGAACTTGGGTGGTCTAAGTTCATTACACCATAACCCATAACCTTTCACCCCTGATGCATATCCAAGAAAAATACATTTTTGGGCCCTTCACTCAAGTTTACCATAATTTGTATGAGCATATATAGGACAACTGAATATTCTTATATCAGAATAATTAGCATAAGCACAAAACCATACCTCAAAGGGAGCACCAAATCATACAATGAGCTCTCTCCAGAAGAGTTCTACTAATATGTTCTGCTACACCATTTTGTTGTGGTGTCATTCTCATAGTACAATGCCTTACAATGCCTTCATTTTCATAAAATTCGTTGAATTGACCTTCACAAAACTCCAAACCATTGTCTGTTCAAAGATGCTTGATCTTCTTGCCAGTTTGGTTCTCAATGAGCGCTTTCCATTTCTCGAAAGTAAGGAAAACGTCATTCTTTTACTTCAGAAAATACACTCACACTTTCCTTGAGAAATCATCAATGAAAGTCAATAGGTATCTGTCACCACCTTTTGACGAAACATGCGCAGAGCCCCACAAATCAGAGTGAATATAATCAAATGTGCGCTTTGTGTTGTGCATGGCAGTGCTAAACTTAACTCTAGTCTGCTTCTCATAAACATAATGTTCATCAAAGTCAAGTTTTCTTATCTTACTATCACCAAGCAAGTCGCATTTGCTCAAAATAGACATTCCAGCTTTGCTCATATGCCCCAACTACATATGCCACAAATTAGTAATGTTTAACTCAGAATTATATGAGGATGATACAGCTACAGTGCCAACAACTATGGTACCTTGAAGCAAGTAAAGACCATTGACCAAATTTCCTTTTATCACAATAAAAAGACCTTTGGAAACCTTCAAAACTCCACCTTTAGCGTAATACTTACACCCTTGGGATTCAAGAATGCCTAAAGAAATAAGATTTTTCTTTAGCTTGGGTATATGCCGAACCTTTCTTAATGTTCTCATGACTCCATCATGTATCTTGATTTTCACTATACCAATAGCAATGACCTTATAGGACATATTGTTTCCCATAAGGACAATTCCACCTTCAATTATCTGATAGGTTGTAAACCAATCTCGATTCAAAAACATATAGTATGAGCAAGCAGAATCGATAATCCATGCATTATCAAGTTAAGTTGTACATATAGAGAGAATATTTTCGGCACCTTCAACAACACTTACTGCATTACTTGTATCAGTGGCTTTCCTTTCTTAATCTTTGGGAAATCTATTTTCTAATGGCCATCTTTCTTGCAATAATGACACATTCCTCTTCATTGTCTAGATTTTGATCTAGACTTCGATCTACTATGATTACTCGAACCCACCTCCTTTGATCTTCCTCTAGCAAACAAGCCAGCTACAAGTCACCATGTCCACTATTGCCGTGCTCCATCTTCTTACAACTCATTAATATAGACTTCACCTCATCAATATCAAGGTGTTCATGCAAGTGCTTGTAAGAATAAAGCAACATCATTGCTTATTAGTCACTAGAGAATGTGTCATCCATACTCTTCAAATCCATAATGAGTGAGGTAAACTTAGAAATATGTGTTCTGATAGACATATCTTCAGACATGCGGAATGTAACACCTTAAATCTTAACCTAATACTACTAGTATGTAATTAGGTTAATCTTTAGAATATTACCTCTTGGTCTCATTCTTTATTTGAAAATACTTAGCGGAAATATGGGTAAAATTTTTCTTTTTGAAATTAAAACCAAAGTGAGAGCCACGCACGAATCTTTAAAAGGAAGCATAACGAAACATATAAGCAAAGCGTAAAGAAACACATCATATCATGGAAACATCAACTTAAACATAGGTATATATATATAACGTGCCTACCCAAAGGGCAGGACTATTTGATACATCGGGAAACAGAATACAACTGAAGAACAAATACAAGGAAATCATAAAAGTAAATACAAGAAAAACAACACCCATACCCATGTGCACCTAGAGTAGACAACCTCATATACAAAAGAAGGTTTGTCCTCAACTATGTGGCGTGTGTGCACTAACTGCTACCCCTCCTGTGTCTACTCTTGATGGTCCGAGTACTGTAGGGTCGAGTCGATCCACTGACGAATCTCGGCGGGAGTGGTCAAGCCCATCATCGGGGCATGTCCACTGCGGTGAGGGCGCATGGATGGCCTACGTGCCAACCTTAGCTGGACCACCGTCTCCTCACTCCCTGCTCTCATCGGTGGGGGAGCGGGACTGGAGCTCCAACTGTACATGTGTGATGGCGGGTCCTCGGATGGATCCGTCTCCGAATACTGAGTCCGGGGTACGTACTCCGGGTAGTCGCGTCCGGCTGACGTCTCGGGCTGCATGCGGAGAATCTGCTCATCACGTGGTCTAGCTCGCTCAAAAATCCCGTTATGGCGGTAAGGAGCAGTCGGGGTGAAGCAAAGAGTTCTGACGAGGTGTGCGAAGGGTCGTCCCATAAACATGAAGACTCTAACAGTGCAGTGACCCTCAAAATGGTATGACCCGAGTGCCGGGTCATGGTGCAGCTCCCATGTCGGGGTATCGATGAAGAGTACGAAGGTCGCCATATGAAGATGTGACGGAAGAAAAGAGAGAGGGAATGAGAATCTTCTAAAGAATTCTCAGTAGGGTAATCCCTACCTAGGTGACATCATCACATCCTCAGGAACCTTGGGTTTTATTTCTAAAAAGGTGTGCATGCATAAAACTCCTTTTAAGTTAGTTTTCTAAAGTATTATTTATCCAAGGTCCGTCATATTTTATAATGCGTCTTATGACTAAGCATGGAATATACTAATGACATGAATGCATCATAAAGGAAAACCAATCAATAGAATAACTAAGAAACATTATAACAGTGGCATAGGTATAGTATATGTGACATTGTAAACTTTAACTTTCATCTTATGGGGCCACCTTAAAACATCTCTAGGTTATGAGCTCATACCTTAACTAGTCGTCACTAGTTCTTACTTATCCTATGATAAGCGTAACATATACATAATCCCGACTTAATAGTGCGGGCTAGGGGGCAATTAAGGATCACCTCTTTTAGGGTCATTTCCTCTTTGAAACGCTCTACTAGCAACTAGTGCATTGTAGTATTGTCCGCTTTGGCAAGCTCTATGTCAATACCCTCACGGATTTGTTTTCTTGGGGGTGCTCGGCTAAACCGGTGTCACCCAAGAAGACGTCTCAGTGTTGTGTCACATTTAAGTTCTCATAAAGTGTTAATTCATAGATACATCATTATTCATCATATAAATCTTTCTCATAGTATGCATCTCATCATATAATCATATATAAAACTATAATCTATTTTCACATAAAACTTTTTCATAGCATATACATCATCACATGAAACTCCTTCATAGTGTATACATAAAACTATAGCATATACATTATCACATAATCACACCTTAGAAAGTTATTCATACAAACTCACAAGCCTATTATGTTATAAACCCATAGTATGTTATGCTTTGGTTCTTTTGAGTCTTAAACTTGTAAACTAATTGTTCTAGTATTATTCTTAACCTCTCACACACCTATAGGTTCACAACTAATAAGTTTTACTAATTTTTATGCTCAAGGACCTATCCAAATATCACTATGCCGATTTGGACAACTTTATATTAGTGTGATTACGGGGTTCTAGAAATTACGGTTTAGACCCTTATAGTCCTTAACTCACATTCTAAGTTATCGATCATCAAAACCTAGTCTCTTGGGAACCTATGAGGTTATAACTAAGTATTTCTCACCTCACACTATGGTCAAGAACATCTCTAAACCTCAAGGATGCAGAATTTAAAATCCTAACTTTACGGGTACCTAGAAGTCACAACAATGACCCTTTCTAAGTTTGGTTTGCTCCTAAGGCTTCAAGATTAAGTCCTAAACCAATTATGAGTCATTCCTACACATTCAAACTAATTAAAAACCATGATTATTAAATCTAAACCTTGCTGGACAGAATCCAGAAAATTATCTAGAACTCTCAAATTAATTCTTTTCTAGTTTCTAACTTATCCTATCTTTCACATATGAGTCTTAACATTATTTTTACTCAAACATAGGTATATTATCATCATTAAAACAGCACATACAGTGGCAGTAAAGAGCAAGGAAGAACCGAAAATATACTTCTCCATAAAAGGCATAAAACATAATTTCTGAAGCACATAAAATACTAGTTTCTCTTGGAACTCTTTTTAAACTTTTGAAACTCATTTATAAACAATTTTAACATTTAAAATCATAAGAATATTTAAGAGGTCAGTGACCAATTTATCTTTATCTCAAGGGGTCCTAAATTCATAAAACTTAGTTCTATGCATTCCTTAAACTCATATAAGCTTGGAAAAATTATAAAACATAGTCTCAAATACTTAGAAACTTCAAGACCCCTTGGGCCGAAATATGAACCAAAGAAAATACATATTTTTAGACCTTTGTTGAGACAACAATGGGCAAGTCTTTAAGCTCTAGGTTCATTTAGGTGATAACATAAAATAAACATGCTCATGCACTTATTTTAGGTTCCATTAGAAAGTAAAGTGATAGCACCAAGTAAATATGAATGTAACTCATTATTATCTTAGTATTAAGTGAGAACTTGAAATATAAACATGATAATGCATAGCTTGAAATATAAACATGATAATGCAAGTTCATTCATTATCTTGGTATTTAGTGATAGCAAGGAAGTAAACATGATATGCAAAGCATAAAGTAAACATGATGCAAGGTTCATTTTATGATTAACTAGAGCTCATTCAAGACTTTAACAAGATAACAACCCATTACAATATCTCAAAGATCAAAACATCAAAACCGAAAGTCCTACAAAAGAAAAAGAAAGTGAAACTAAGTCAAGTTCTTTATTAAATACCCAAAACCCCTATCTGAAGAAAAATCTCTAGAATGTGCCAGCCAACTTTAAGGTTGACAAGGGTAGGCTTGGGCTTTTAGAAATCCTTAGATTAATTTTCTTAAGTTGGAAAACCATGTGAGCTAGATAACATATAGATGAAGTTATAAGAAAAGGAAAACTCAAGCTTTAGATGTTTCTTTGAGATGAACACAATGTCATCGTCTAGAAACTCTCATCATCAAGCTATCATGCTCATAACAAGGCCTAGAGGCCGAAATGAAAAGAAAAGGAAAAACAAAGGAAAGTTCAAAAAGAATCCAAGAGGAAACTAGAGAAAAATGCTTTCTTGAGCAAAACAAAGTTTAAAAACAAATCCCTACCTAGAGTGAAGATGAAATCTTTGAACTTTTGAAAATGAAGACAAGATGATGAGCTCCTCCAAGAGGCAAGATAGCTTCGGCCAAGGGAGGATGAGAAGGTTGGAGTTGTGTTTCAAGTGAGGTTGTGTTTGAGGTGTGGTGTTTGAGAGGTTTGATGATGTTTCAAGGCTATGGGGTGGTGTTTCAAGGTTGAGAGATGATGATGAGATGAAGAGAGGATGAAGATGAAGATGAAAAGAAAGGAAGAACTCTCTTGAAATTTTGAGAGAAAAGAAAAGAACTAGCAAGACAACTCTAAAACTCTAAACTTAGCAAATGCTTCAAGGTGCAACAAGGCTATCACAATCATCCTATTTATAGAAAAACAAAACCATGGAGCTCACCAAGGGGAGGGAGTGGCCATAGCAAATGGAGGGAAAAGGGAGAGGAAAATATCTTTTACATGGTGTCATTCAAGCATGGTTTGAGGTATGGAGTTCATGACACAAAGCATGGGTTCTTGAGTGAGCTTTTATTCTAATTTTGCAATAAATCACCCTTCTAGAAACTCAACATGGCTGAAACATTTTCAGCCACAAATAAATGGAGGAAATAATTTATTTTTCTTGGTTATTTCATTGGAAAATCAAGTGTGATGGAAAATATGACAAAGCATGGTGTATGTGACTTGAGGTATGGCTTTGGAGTGTTAGAAAATTGAACATGTGATGCATATGGAGAGGGTGAGGCTCACGGCCAGACCTGGCAGCATAGGGGGAGGATGATTTGATCATGTAATTGGGTGTTAATGGTGGGTTTAAGTGTAGGTTAGCTTAGGTACAAGGTTAGGAATAATTAAGCTTAAGTTTAGGTAACTAAGAATGTGTTTTAAGGATTTTATGACAAGATTAGGAGTGCTCATACATCATTAAAGAATTTTAAACTCATTTATGAATAAACAATGTGTAACACAATTCCATGATTTAAGGAATTGGAAAGAGAAAACACTATTCAAGATTCCATGACTAGGAGTCTTGAAATTAAAATATGATTTTGAGTTGTAATTAAGCACTTTTTGGTTCTAATCCACTTTAATAAATTATTTTTGACTCAAGATTAATTAAGGAAATTAATTAACCTTCGATTAGAGCCTAATATTGTTTAGGTTTGCTTAATCACGCGATTAAGCGTAAAAACTCGAAACTAGGGGCAAAACCGTAATTTTGCACTAATTTCTCCCGGGACCTCCGGGACCAAAACTAAAGTCACAGTCTACATAAAAACGCCTTTTAAAATCATCTGGAGAAGTTTCGGGTTCATCCGGCACTTGTAATCGGGTAAAACACCGCATGGGCGTTTTGGTCATTTTGACCCGAAAACTCGAAAAATGAGATTTTCGATCCCGGGAAGGTACACAAGTCATCTAATCCCCTTCCGACATTGAGTTTGCCCTTCGAGTACTGCCGAACCGGCTTTCCTCAAATTTCGGGCTAAAAATGACCTCAGGGGCATTTTGGTCATTTTCACTCTAACAGAAAAATCGGGGCATTACACGGAACATGTATAAGCATTGCAACACTCCAAAACAATTGGCCACCGTCTTCTTCAAATACAATGACTCCAGCTTGTTCCATAATGACGTTACAGTTTTCTCTTATAGGACCTCTTATATAAAATACGTCATCTATCATAGATAATTGAATAGTAGAAAGAGCTTTTTGATTTGCTTTTTATATCAAGTCCTACCTTCATATTTTGGTTTTTAAGAACTACCATCATATGAACCTTCCACATACCAAAATTGATGTGGCCATCAAACTGTTGAATATCAAACTTAGTTGTTGCCTTATTTTCTTTTCACCAAGTCTGCCCAAAACACTTTAAGCACTCTGATGCCAATTTGTTAAAAATAATAACGGAAGAAAGTTGACATAAGAGAACAAAATGTGGTTCAGTTTATAGCCAACATCCACACATCAAACTTCTATAATTGATATAAAAGTACAATGGAGATTACAAAAAAAGGTTCTATAATTCTCGCTACCCCAAACCCAAATACACTTCACAAGTGTATACACTTCACAAGTGAATTCACTTATCAAGTATTTAATGCTTATTGTATGGCCATTGGTATAAATGTTGAACATCTAGTAGCTCATATTCATACAGAAGGGGCTAACTGAATCATTTATAAAGTGCCTCCAAATGATTGCTAGACCATTGCTTATGACAACTAGTCTCCCAATTTTTGCTTAGGGGCATGATATTTTACATGCTGCAACACCTATCTATTTGAGGCCTACTAGTTACCATATATTCCCTCTCTACAATTAGCTTTTGGCCAGTAAACAAGCATATCCCATTTAAGAATTTTTGGATGTGCAATATGTAAGCTCCAGAACCCTTCAGAAAGCAATAAGGCAATATGTTTTGAATGATAACAGAACCAATCTAAAGAAAATATTTTGAAGAACAACTAATGTCTACCTTGAGTTTCTTGAAATAGTAAATAGGTTTTTCTAGATTTCATAATACATCTTGAATCAAAAAATAAATTCACTTTACATGTGCAAACATGTTGTATCTTGTGTAAATAGATAATAGCTTAATAGAAGTGAAATTTATATCGTGCAAAGTATGTTTACATGATCAACGAATCAAATCATAAACAAGAAACCAAGGTTGAGATCTTCAGAAAGTAGAACGTGACTCAAGAAAGTACTCATGGAATGAAGATATTAAGCCAACTCTGAAGCAAAGATGTTCTATAACCTTCAATCATCATCATTGCGATTGTTTCAATCATATACTTGCTCTTATTGAATATTAGAAGATTATTTGCTCATCATGAAACTAATTTCGCATTTTGCACTCCACTGAAAAAGGAGGTAAAATTTGAAATTCAAATTTGAAGTCAAAACCAGTTACAAACTGGCATGTTATCTCTTCTGCTAACTTGGTCAACCACTCAAGCTTCTAGAAGGAAGTATTCAGAAACCTCGTTCAAAAAGTAAAAAGTAGATTTTGAAGGTAGTCTCAAAAACTACTGTTCACAACGGCTTCTACAACAGCTCTGATACCAGATGACCTACACTTCTAGATTGCATTTCCAAGACACAACATATGATTAACACGTGTTACTTGGATAACAGATCAAGGTTAACGGTCACAAAAGCAAACTATCTATAAATAGAGATGCTAAGCTTTAAAAACAAAAGAACTTCTGATTTAAAAAAAAAATAGTGCTGATACATTGCAATATGTTTTCCTTACCTTTTTTGCGAAGATCATTACTTCTTGTAATCAGTTTCCTTACTTGTAAAATTTGCTTTCTATATTCTTGAATAGTTTATACAATCTTCCAAGGAAGAATCGTTAGAAAAAAGTCATTCAAGTTATCCCAGGCTATTCATTGCATATTTTAAGGCAACTTGAGCGTAGGTTAGTTTGAGTTGCAAACCCAAACACAAATTTCTTGTAACCTCAATCCAGTAGTAATCGATGTGAGATAGTTTGAAGAGGCCAAAGTAAAACTACTTACAATGCTATAGTAAGGTGTTCTTGCTGGTTACGGTTTAGCTTGGAAAAGCTAGTACAATACTATTCGAGTTAGCTTGGAAATGCTAGTACAATAGGCAAGATTGGCCGAACTAGTATAAATCATTTATGCAGTATTCCTTTTTCTCTTCATCTCCTTTCCTTTTCTTTTACTGCCATGTGACTACTATTTTGTGTTTTATGCTTTATTCTCATATACAAGGTTTAATAGTTTTTGATAAATTCAAAATTAAGTTTTCTGAAGCTACTAATGTCTTTTTCGCTGTACTTTAAGCCTAAAGCTTGATAGTAACTTGTTTAAGCTTTCAAAAATAAAAGGAAGATAAGAAATAGAGAAGCACGATTCAAACTCCCTTCTCATGCTCATTTCTACCTCTACGATATATGTCCCTATTGCCCCACCTTATAACACCAAAATGGAACCCAAAGAAAATTGGCAATATATGTTGAATATAACTCTCTCTCTAAAATAAAGTATCTTGAAATACAAATGGAAGACGTATTTAAAGCTAGATTTGCTTATTGCCATTTTGATGAAGTAATGCTTCCAACATTAGGGGTAGAAAATAAACAGCTGGAAAAAGAACTAAATTGGATTGCATCATCTTTGATTCATTTAGATCCTCGATCAAGGCAATGTGAACTTGAAGTTCAAAAGATTAAACATTTGCAAAGAATAACAGATGAATTGCCAGATGCATTTTCTAATACAAAAAGGATAACTAAATCCTATATACCAGCTGAAAATGCCCTAGTTTGAATTGACGTCCTTGCCAAAAGAATGGTAGACCAATCAATTCCAAAGATAAAAATGCTCAAAAAAGAAGATGGGCAAATGACGTTATAGAGGTAAAGGATTATCTTCCTATAGAAGAGGATAGAGACATAGTAAGGACATTTACAATAGTCCAAAATTTTGACATAATTGAAACGCCAGAAGAGATTTAGATATGTGAAAATAGTTAGAATATTGAAAATGATGATATATCAGTAAACTATGTCTCTACAGGAAAAAGATGGAACTGTAGAGAAATTGTTGTCAACAACATATTTTCATATAATGCAGCACTAGATGTTATGCATGAAAATAAGGATCTTGAACCAAGAAATGTCAAAGAATGTCAATATAGAGACGATTGACCAAAATGGAAAGAAGCTATGTAGACTGAATTAGACTCGCAAAATATGAAGTCTTTGGGCTTGTAGCCCAAACACTAGAAGGTTTGAAAGTTGTAGCATATAAATGGGTATTTGTGAGAAAAATAAATTGTACACTATAAGGCTCGACTTGTAGCACAAGGCTTCTCACAAAGGCCTGGCATAGATTACAACAAAACATATTCCCTAGTAGTTGATGTGATAACATTTCACTAGTTGATTAGCTTATCGGCATGTAATAAGCTAAACATGCATGGATGGATGTTGTCACAGCTATTCATAAGGTTTATTATATAATCATATCTACATGAAAGTCCTTGAAGGATTAAAGATAGAAATATCATCTAATGAACTTCTCCAGGGAATATAATCAATCAAATTGCAAAGATCTATATATGGTCTAAAGCAATATGGACGGATTTGGTATAACCATCTTAATGAGTATTTGATAAAGAAGGGGTTTAAGAATGATGTTATTTACCCCTATGTTTAAATAAAGAAATCTATATCTAGATTCATTATAATTCCTATGTATATTGATAACATGAATATCATTAGAACTCTTGAAGAGATTCCCATAGTTATGAAAGATCTAAAAGAAGAGTTTGAGATAAAAGATCTTGGAAAGACAAAATTTTATCTCAACTTACAAGTTGAGCACTTAACAAATGGAATATTTGTTTATTAATAAATTCACGCAGAGAAAATCCTTCAGAAATTTTATATGAATAAATCACACCCATTAGGTACCCCAATGGTTGTATGATCATTAGATGTGAAAAAGGATCCATTTCATCCTTGAGAAGGTAACAAAGAAGTTCTTGATCCTAAAGTACTATATCTTAGTGCTATCAAAGCACTTATGCATCTTGCTAATAATACACGACCTTATATAGCACTAACTGTAAGTGTATTGGTAAGGTATATTTTTCCCAACTATAAAACACTGGAATTGAATTAAACAAATCCTTTTGCACCTTTAAGGAACAAGTGATAAGTTGTTATTTTATTCATATAAATCCAATTAATAATTGATTGGCTATGCAGATACAGGATATTTATCAGCTCCACATAAAGGAAGATCTCAAACAGGTTACTTATTCACATATGGTGATACAACTATATCATGGAGATATACAAAACAAACCTTATCAGATACTTCTTCAAACCATGTAGAAATAATTGCAATACATGAAGCAAGTCGTGAATGTTTTCAGCTAAGAGTAATAAATCAACATGTTCGAGTGCTATGTAGATTATCTTATAAGGAATAAATTCCAACAAATTTGTATGAGGACAATTCGGCATGCATAGCTTAGCTTCAAGGTGGTTATATAAAAGGAAATAGAATGAAACACATTTATCCAAAATTCTTCTTTACACATGACCTTCAAAAACAAGAAGCAATTGATGTCCAATAAATTCGCTTAAGTGATAATCTAGAAAATTTATTCACGAATTTGCTTCCTATATATTCTTTTTGAGAAACTATTACACAAGATCGGGATGTATTGATTGTGAGATCTTCATGGATACTAACAAAAAAGGGAGACACTATATGCTTTTTTCCTTAATCAAGGTTTTTATCTTAATGGATTTTTCCTTGATAGTGTTTTTAATGAGGCAGTTCCAAGTTCCCATTATGAGGATATTGTACTGTTTTTCCTTCACTATTTTTTTCCAATGGTTTTTTTATCTTAGTAAGGTTTTAACGAGGCATTTATCTAATGGACATCCAAGGGGTGTTATGAAATATTATTTGGATATGGATGTCCTCATCCTTAAATGATTCAATTAAGATTTAATTTTATTGGATCAAATTTGTTATGATTTTATTTGATTTTGTATCACTCATCCTCTGATTATAAATAGCCCTTTTGGGTGCTTAATGTATAATACCTTGAGATTATTAATAAGATTATTCTTTCTCTTCTTCATTATTATCTCTATTATTATTGTTTTACAATAGAAACAAATGCACTCACATGCCAAAATGGATTCGTCCTGTACACAATTTCATGCTTATTCTTGTCCCACCCTATATGTAAGTCACTACTCCTCTTCGTGTTATAATCCTTTTCTTCTCTCTTTTGCCAATCGAATTTTCTGATGCTACTAAAAGAGAATTGTGAAATAGATTACTTCTGCACTCAACTTCTACACTGCGGCAATACTATGCTTTGGCACATCCTCAACATGCCACCCACACCAACAAGACATCATAACTCATAATATATATATATAATCAGGATTCCTCCCAATATGTTGCATACAATCAGCCTAGCAAAGCATAATTCTTGTCCATAATAAGTGTTATTTATTTTTGTGAAGCCCATGAGTTTATCAGGCATTATTATTAGAAACTCAACTGATCAAGCTCGAGGCATAGAGGTTTCAAAAAAGCTTTAGATCTCCTAATAATTTTTTTTTCCCATAAACACGTCATTCAAGGTCAAAGTACCTGCTAGGCCACTTTGATCAATCTCATATTCGTTGTTACAAGTGTTAATTGGTAGTAACTTAATTTCTTTTAGTTATATTTTATACAGTGATATGAGGAGGGGCACAAAGTTCAACTATGCTCCAAAATATTTTGATGAAGATGGCGATGAAAAATTTCTCCTTCTAAGCTTAGGAACCGGGTAACCATGATGGGTGGTGAGTTATTGCTTGACGATGCTAAAATAGCTGTTGAGGCATTGGACTCGCATGGTGATAGATTGCTAAAATTGGATGATTATGTCGAGTTGATGGAAGCAGCAGGAGAGGAGGAAAAGTCAAATGATTTGAGAAAAGCTTTCTAGATGTATAATAATGCAAAACTATGTGGGTTCACAATGCCCAAGAGCTTGAAGAGGATGCTTGGCAAGTTAAGAGAATCAAAATCCATAGATGAAAGTTGTAACACCCTAATTTTTAACCCAACTTTCTAGAATACATTAGGTTAAACATTAGGCTATTACTTCATAGTCTCATCCTTTTCTTAAAATACTTAAGGAAAATTACGAGTAAATTTTTTTTTTTTTTTTTTTTAAAACACACAACAAAGTGAGAGCCACGTTCTTAGTCTAATTGAATAATAGAAATATAAAGTACGCTTAACACTCATAGAGAAACACAGAAATGGAAACATATAACAGCTAAGCATAAATCATCACAACAAGAGAAACGTTTCATTAATAACATAACTTAGAATACATAAGTAGTCATACCCTCATTGGGACGGGCAGAGCTTGTAATACAGCAGAAAGGAAGTACAATAGAAACAGGGAAACGTAAAGTAACATAAAGTAACATAAAGTAAATCATCACTACCCGAGTGCACCTATAGTGAATAACCTCAAAACAAAAGCAGGTTTATCCAGTCTACATGTGAGTGTGTGCACTAAGCCTCCCCTAAAACATCTCAAGCTACTTAGAACCCTGGGAAATGGAGTGTAACTGATCCAAGAACGCAAGGCGGCAGGAGTGGGCATACGTGTAGACTGAGCGTGAGCTCCTCGTTAGGGGCGCCTCTCGGACGGATGTGTCAATGAAGACCACGAATGTCGCCAGCAGTCTCTGAAGATGTGACGGAAGCGAGAAAAAGAAGAGAAAAGAGTGAGAATCTTACTAAAGAATCTCAGTAGGAATCTCCTATTCTAGGGTTACATCGTTCACATCCTCAAGAACCTTGGGTTTATTTATAAAAGGTGTTCATGCATATGAGATTCATTATTAGGGTTTATGAAACTATTTATCCAAGGTCCATTTCTTTTAGTATGCATCTTGATGTCATGAATGCAACATGTTTAAGCATGAATGTATGGCAATACTTGAGCACATAAATCAACAAATCACAACAATCTAGATTCATGCTAGTGGCATAAGGGCATATTACAACTCTTACTTTTCTCATACTTATGTGACTTAAAAGCATCATATCTCTTTTGTTCTTTTTCTCAAAAACCACCCTCTTAAAACATATCCACCTATTTCCAACCGATACACCGCCCCGGCGATTTTTATGATAACCTCCTATCTCCGTCTCACCTAATCGCCTAGGAATGAGCTCAATCCTAACTAGTCATCACTAGATTTAATATGGGGTAAAATGAGGGGGTAACATAAACATATTTCATTCTTTGAAACGTTCTACTGGCCTCGAGTGCACAGCGAATTGTCCACTTTGGAAAGGCTGCATCTGCACATACCCTCACGGATTTGCCTCCTCCTCACCGTAGCAGGAGAAGTACGTCTCAATGCTTGTCACATAAAAATATCCTGGGGGTGCTCGGCCGAACCAGTGTCACCCAGGGTTTTCAATTCATATGGTACTTTAAAACATTTTTCAACTCTTTTAGGTTTGATAGAAATTCGGCAGCATAACGGCTGTTAAACTGAATTTCCTTCAAACCAAAATTCATGCCACAAGCTAATCACACAACTTAACATCTCAATAATCATTTCCTCACGTATCATCAATAAAACATTTTAGGGTTTATGCATCATCAAGCATATTCTTCTAATACATCATTCTCACATAGATAAACATCATAACATATATTTCAAACTCATCATTCTTACATAGATTATAGCATATATTCCAAACTCATCATAGCATATATTCCAAACTCATCATAGCATATATTTTAAACACATCATACTCACATAGATAAAGCTCATGTATCATATATCATACTTGCATAAAATTAAGCATCATAAAAACTCAAGACTTCTTAATATCTTATGCATCGACCCTTAAGGTCCTTAACTCACAATCTAAGTTATAAATCATCAAAACCTAGTCTCTTGGGAACCTATGAGGTTATAACTAAGTATTTCTCACCTCACACTATGGTCAAGAACATCTCTAGACCTCAAGGATGCAGAATTTAAAATCCCAACTTTACGGGTACCTAGGAGTCACAACAATGACTCTTTCTAAGTCCAGTTTGTTCCTAAAGCATCAAGATTAAGCCCTAAACCAATTATGAGTCATTCCTACACATTTAAACTAATTTAGAACCATGATTATCATTTCTAAACCTTGCTGGACAGAATCCAGAAAATTCCATCATTAAGGGATCTAAAATTCTCAAATTAATTCTTTTCTAGTTCCTAACTTATCCTATCTTTCACATATGAGTCTTAACATTATTTTTACTCAAAAATAAGCATCTTATCATTATTAACACAGCTCATACAGTGGCCAAACATAGCAAGGCAGAACCGAAACAAACATCTCCATAAAAGACATGAAACACAATTTCTAAAGCACATACAATACTAGTTTCTCTTGGAACCTTTTTCAACTTTCAAAACTCATTTATGGACACTTTTATCACCTATAATCATAAAAATACTTAAGAGGGTAATAGCTAAATCATTTTTATCTCAAGAGGTCCTAAATTCATAAAACTTAGTTCTACATATTTCTTATACTTACATAAGCTTAGAAAAATTATAAAACATAGTTTTCAATACTTGGAAACACCAAAGCCTCTTAGGGCCGAAATAGGGACCAAAAGCAATAAATATTTTTAGACCTTTGTTGAGACAACAATGGGCAAGTCTTTGAGCTCTAGGTTCATTAAAGTGATGACATAAAAATAAACATGCTCATGCACTTGTTTTAGTTTTTGCTAGAAAGTAAAGTGAGAGCATAAAATAAATATGTGATGCATTATATTATTATCTTTGATATTTAGGTGAGAACTTGAAACATAAACATGATAATGCATAACTTGAAATATAAACATGATAATGCAAGCTCCTTTATTACCTTGATACTTAGTGATAACAAAGAAAGTAAACATGATGTGCAAAGCATAAAATAAATATGGTATGCATTGTATTATTATCTTTGATATTTAGGTGAGAACTTGAAATATAAACATGATAATGCATAGCTTGAAATATAAACATGATAATGCAAGCTCCTTTATTACCTTGATACTTAGTGATAACAAAGAAAGTAAACATGATGTGCAAAGCATAAAATAAATATGGTATGCATTGTATTATTATCTTTGATATTTAGGTGAGAACTTGAAATATAAACATGATAATGCATAGCTTGAAATATAAACATGATAATGCAAGCTCCTTTATTACCTTGATACTTAGTGATAACAAAGAAAGTAAACATGATGTGCAAAGCATAAAATAAATATGGTATGCATTATATTATTATCTTTGATATTTAGGTGAGAACTTGAAATATAAACATGATAATGCAAGTTCCTTTATTACCTTGGTACTTAGTGATAGCAAAGAAAGTAAACATGATGTGCAAAGTATAAAATAAACATGATGCAAGGTTCATTTTAAGGTGATCTAAAGCTCATCCAAGACTTTAACAACATAATAACCCAACACATATCTCATTACAAAGAGAGCTTTAGAGTTCTTGAACTAAGTTCTCAAAGGAATTATGAGGTTCTTGAACATCATCATCAAGCTCAAAGAAAGCAAAACTTTTGAACAAATAAAACTTCAAAGATCAAAAAGGAAAATGGTAACCTAAATGTTAAAGAAAGGAACAAAGAAACCGAAATCATAATAGCAAGAAAAGTAAAGGTATTCTTGAGTAAAAATCATTTTTGAGTTAGAAAATAATGTTGGAACTCAAAGAAAATAAAACCTCAAGCTCTAGAGTTTCCTTTGAGATGAACACATAGTCATTATCTAGGAGTCCTCATCATTGAGCTATCATGTACTCATCAAGGCCAAGAGGCCGAAAATACAAGAAAAGGAAACCAAAGAAAGTTTCAAAAAGAAAACCCAAGAGAAAGCTAGAAAGAACTCATTTTCAAGAAGACAAAGTTTAGAAAACACTCCTACCTAGAGTGAAGACAAAAAGCTTGGACTTGAAGATGAAAATGATCCGAGCAACACCTCCTAGGATGGTGATGATGATTCGGCCTTGATGAAAGAAAAAGGAAGGAAATGTGTTCTTGGTGAGCTTGTGTTTGAGAATGGAAGTTTAGGTGTTTGTATGATGATCCAAGGTGGTGGGGTGGTGTTTCAAGGTTGTGTGATGATGTTTCAAAAGGAAAAAGAAGAAGATGAAGAAGAAGAATGCTCTTGAGATTTGAGAGAAAAAGGAAGAACTTAGAGAAAAACTAAAAACTAAACTTAGCAAATGAACAAAGTGTAGCAAAGGTTCATCTAGGCATGGTATTTATAGAGAAGAATAAGAGTGAATGAGTGGAGGAGAATGAATCCTCATGGAACATGAGGTGAGGCATGTGTGGAGGAGAATGAATCCTCATGGAACATGAGGTGAGAGAATTGCACTTTGATGACATGGCTTCAACCATAGTCTTTGGAGTGTGAAATAAAATTAAATTGTGATAAAATGGATGTTGAATTTCGTGCAGGTCTGATGCAGCAAGGGAGGAGGGAGTTTTGGTCATGTAATAGTGTGTTAGTGATGTGTTTAGGGGTGTATTAGCTTAGGTGTAAGGTTAGGAGTCATTAAGCATAAGTTTAGGTGACTAAGAATGTGATTAGGAACCTTTATGACATGATTAAGGAGTACTCATACATATTTAGGATATTTTAAATTCATTTTATGAATAAAACAATGTAGACAAAATTCCATAATTTAAGGAATTGGAGAGAGAAAACACTATTCAAGATTCCATGACTAGAAATCTTGAATTTAAAATAAGATTTTAAGTGGTAATTAAGCACTTTTAGGTTCTAATCAACTTTAATAAATTATTTTGACTCAAGATTAATTATGGAAATTAATTAATCTTCGATTAGAGCCTAATATTGCTTAGGTTTGCTTAATCACGCGATTAAGCGTAAAAACACGAAACTAGGGGTAAAATCGTAATTTTGTACTATTTTGCCCGGGACCTCCATAATTAAAATTGAGGTCGTAGAATACATAAAAACGCCTTTTAAAACCATCTGGAGAAGTTTCGGGTTCATCCTGCACTTGCAAATAGGTAAAACACCGCAGGGGCGTTTTGGTCATTTTGACTAAAACTTCAAAACGAGATTTTCGATTCCGGAAAGGTACACAGGTCATCTAATCCCCTTCCAACATTGAGTTTGCCCTTCAAGTACTGGCAAATCGGCTTTCCTCGAATTCTGGGCCGAAAATGACCTCAGGGGCATTTCGGTCATTTTCACTCTAGCAGAAAATCGGGGCGTTACAAAAGTAAATTGATGATTAGCCACTTTGATTTGAATGAGGATGGTGTGCAATGATGATGTTTGCACTTGATTATGGTTTTTGGGGATAGATTTGTTAAAATTTTTGCACATACCTCTAGTCTTATGATTCATTGATTTGTATGCTTCCCTAATAATCACATTTTTTTAAATTTCCCCTTATAACTTTATCTAAGCTTCATGTATTACTTTGCTTTCAATTTTATGTTTTTCACTTTTGTCACAAAATTGCATATTGGTACAAATGATTTTCGTAGAACAATGTATGAAAATAGTTGTAGTATATAATTGACCATTAGTGGGAAAATTTGTCTTAACATTTATTTTCTTTGTTTTTGTCTTTTTTTTCTGCCCTAGATTTCACTTTTATAGAAATATTTGATTATGTGATCTTGGGCCATGTACAATTATTCTTATTATCAGTAAACCTATATCTATTGAAGCCCACTTATTCTTTTAGGAAAGATTCTTCAAACATGGATATTTTCTCGAAGATAACCAGCACCTTTAATGATTAAATCATATGAGATACTCCCTCAGCTACTTAGTATAGATAGTTCTTTTTATTATTATTATTATGTATAGGAATTAAGGTAATGATAGTATCTCATTGATCTTCTAAAACATGAAAGTAAAAGGCACAAATATGCATATATAACTTAACCTCCACTCATTCTTTCTCCAACTAAATAATCCAATAAACTCAACCTTACTCATTCTCTCTCCAATTAAATACAAGGTTTAAACAAGTATAAAATAATTAATGAGTAATTGAAATATGAAAATGATCTATATTTTGGATAAAAAAAATGAAATGACCTATGTTAAAGACCAAATAGCATAATTTTAAAACTCCGACTGGTGATCGACTTAGTCACACCATTGGGTCAATGGGTCACTGGTGGATTGCTAGTTCAACCGAATTTAATTATATATATATAATTGCTAGCACATGATATAGTAACAAGCAAGCTAGCACAAGTGGCAAGTGTGCACACCTTACTCCCTTTGGGACAAGGTTCGAACCCACATATGGAAGTTTTGAATTTATTCATCAAAATTTCTGTGTGGCGGTTCAACAGGTTGGCTTGCTCGGTTCAGCTGTTGATTTACCCCAATTTTGATTGGGCTTGACCTGCATGGATCGGATTGTATGCAGAACTGGTCCAAATGATGAACCTGACTGGCCAGGTGGCCAATTCGCCGGTTTCTGGTCTGAACCGACCGGTCCAGTTTAGTTTTTAATACTGTGCCGAATAGAGTAATTATCTTGGGACATATAACCCAAGAAACAATTATGTTGGGATGTGCAGAACTATCCATTTATGAGAAATTTTTTCATATCTAAAGCTCTGCATTATCAGTAACAAAATGACACTTTGAATAAGAGTGCATTTTGATGAGTTTTTTTTAGTACAAAAATCACTTTTTTTTAGATAAAATATTTAGTTTTCGCATATTTAGAATCTCAAAAAGAATATTTTTTTATTTTTTTTCATTTTACTAATATATACTTATATTGGACTCTATGATTCTTATTAGAGTAAATAACCATTTTTGTCCAAACATTTTAATTTGGTATCAATTTGATATTGACAAATCTTTTTACATCAACTAGCAACTCGACAGTGCAATCGCTGCGTGCCTGTCGAGTTGCCTTTTCTATTGGTGTTGACTCGTGAAAATGAAAAGAGGAATGATTGGCATGATGATTTAAGTGTATATAATTAACCTTTTTTACTTGATTGGCATGATTTACATTGATTATGGTAAAATAAGTAGAATAAGCTTCAAACAAAAATTTTTAATATCAACAAATAAGAAAACAAATGAAGAGAGGAATATAGGGATAACTATCGATTCGTCGATTTATTTTTTGGGAATTATTATAGTTTAGCACTAAATATTAAATATAACAATTTTATCCAAATAAAAATAAATATGTAAATATAACATAATGTGTCCAAATATCAAACAAAATAGTAAAATTAGCCAAGCCAAAATCAGGACAAAATAGAAAAACCATTTTGAAAGAACATTATGGAGAAAAGAGAGAACCCAGGGTAAGCCAGTTCGTGACTAAGAAATAGTACAAAAAGCATTTGGACCATTGTGATGATGTAGGCCTCATAGCCATGTCTTTCTGCATGCATAACACAATGCTAGAGAAATTACAATTTATGCTTAAGAAATGCCACCTAAAGAAATGAAGGGTGATATTTGCGGGAATTTAATCGTGATTACATATTAGGATAGTAACGCGTTTTATTGTCCCACAACACGACTGTATAAAGTACTGTGTCACTATTTAAAGCATGACCATTATTCGACTTGTGAAAAGAAGAAAACAGAGAACTTCGGAACCAGTGTCGTAATGCTTGTTCCTCCTGGACTCCTCATCAGCTTGAATTGTCCTATCACTGCTAAATCTCCCAGAGCCAGAAGCACCATCTCTCCCCACTTTAAAATAAATATCATTAGCCATTAAACAAAGTATAAGGTAGTGAGACACAATAGCACAATCTTTGCCCAAAAATAGGAGACTTCAGTGAATTGTTTTAAAAAAAGAAAAGAAAAAACTGATGGAACTAAGCGATTAAACAAAAAGAAAAGGAGAGATGACTTGCCCTTTTTTTATAGACTCTCCGAATTTCTACTTTTGCAGATCCACACAAATAAATACTCCGAAGAATCACGTTTCAGTTGCATTCATTGCCGTTCCGGCAACAAAAAATCAAATGCAGAAAAATGTGTTCAATGAATCGTTTACAGAAACAAATTTAACAAAAGCCTCAGAATAGGTTCCAAAAATAAATTGAACAAAATGAAAATAACAACACGAAATTAAACTCAGCAAAAGGGAGAACGAAGCCACCCATAAAAAGCAGGAACCTCCCAAGGCATTGTTGGTCTCAACTGATCAGTTTGTTCCCTTGTCCACACTGGAGGAAATTTAAACACAAATAGCTAAAGAAATTACAAATAGCCAATTTATCTGCTTCATAATACAAATCATTAAGTGAGATAATCTGCCTCTTCATAGTAGGTATTACCTGGATTAGAAGTAGATTTATAATATTGAAACCAAAAGGATTGGTTGGGGCCAAGAAAAAGTATGATACAACACAAATTGAAAATCACAGTTAGCTTGTATGTGATAACTAAAGATATGAAGCATCAACACTTCAAGTGAGAGGTCACGTCCTCCATGACTGACCCAGCGATAAACAATAACAATAATAATAATAATAATAAATTCAATAAAAATAAAATGTCTTTCCTCAAGGTAGAAGATGAATGATAGCAACTGGTACCAATAGAAATAAAAGAGGACTATAACAGAAGCGGATCAGAAAATAGATCCTGAAACATGTATTTTGTATATTTTCTTGATGTATGAACTATGACCTTAACAGAGATCTTGTCCAGGCTTGAAGGAAATGGAATTACAGTAAGCAAGAGTAATCAATCACTATCTCTCCCCAAATCTCATTTTCTCTTTTCTCTGTGGTTCCCATTTCGTTCTCCTCATCTTCGGGGTCTAATCCCTCACCTCTGTTGCCCGATTCGTCTAATCCCAATCTAGAGCATGCGCCCGCCATCACCTCATCCTTCTCGTCCATCATGGTCGTGAGCGGAATCCTGTCTGGTGGTAGTGTGCGTCGACGTCGTCGTGGAGGACTTGGCCAGATGTAGATCTGAGCCGACTCGTTTCGGTTTCTTTTTTGCTTGGCTTTGGTTTAATCGCACTGTTTTTCATGGTTTCCTGCAAACTACCGCCTTGTGTTTGGTGTTTTTGTAATGTATCTCTTTCATGGGTTGGGGAAGACTCCACTTTTTGTAGTGATTGTGGTTGTGGGAGCGGGGATGTTGAAAAGAAGAGTGGAAAGAAAGGTTTTGTTTTGCGAAAGAGGAGAAAGATTGTGAGTGATTGTAATGGCTCTGATGATTCATTTTTTCATGATGGGTTGGAGACAAATGCGACATGGGTTGTGTGCCCTCCTTTTGTGTTCTCGTCTTCTCGACTTGGATAACACAGTTAATGGGAAAAGGAGATTTTGTGTGTGGGGGGAATGTGTGTGGGTTGGGGTGAGAATGGGATGAATGTGGGTAGTGTGGATGAACGTGGGTAGTGTGTTTTCGGAGTTTTTATTTTAAATTAATTTTTATTTCAATTTTTCTGAACATCTTTTTTTCTTATTCAAACATGGAACGAATGAGACCAATTAAAAGTACTCAGCGGACTTCAAACCAAATTTAATTGTGGTTAGGAGACACCAAAAAACAGTTATTTTTGGAATCCATTTTATTTAATGGTATAGATTTAATCCTAACATTTTCAATTTCGACATTAATTTAGTCATTTTATTAAATCTTTACTTTTGATCGAATGACCAAATTGATGTAAAAAAAATTTTTGGGATCAATTGGATATTAAACATTTCATTAGCATCAAATTAATATCAAACTGACAATGATAGAACCAGGTTTTTTTTTTTACTTTTCTTATATTCGTAAATCTATATCCTATCTTGTACCATCAAAAAAATCCATGTCCCATGGAACCCTATGTATTATTTTGGGAAAGAGTCTTCAAACATGGACATTTTTTGCTAGCCCAAAATTTATTTATTAGAGATAACTATAATACGACATGAAGGAGCAATCATTTGGGCCGACGATGAAACCTGATCAGTCTTACCTGTAGCTCGCTTTTAGACCAAAGGAAGACCTATTGCCCTCCTCAGTTAAAGCATCTCCGTTCAAAAAAGGAAAAGAAAAGGAAAACTCTGAGCTCATGACCAATAATAATAACAATAATAATAAGCTCTCCTTAGTGAACCCAAAACAAATAAAAGCCCTCCTTAAAAGCACTTATTTCCTGCTTCATTCTGCTAAGACACTTGTTAAAAAATTTATTCTTCAATATAAAATTTGTAACTTTTGATTTTTTAACGAATATATTTAACATACTTGTTTAAAAAAACTCATATCTATAATTAATTTATTGACTGAATTTAATTGCATCTTAATTTGACTTTGAGTAACAAGTTGGCACTTTTGATTTGTTTTCTTTTTATTTTTAGCTATCATGTTTTTTATTAATAATTATAAAAGGTTTTTTATTTTATTTTCAAGAATTTGAGAAAAATAGTAAAAACAACAATATATTTATTTCAACCATTTGATAGACAAGATCCAAAAAAATAAAAAGAATGACATAGTTTCAAATAATAAAAACCAAAAGGAGGGACATTAGTTGCTTCAATTGTCACTTCCAAACAATAGATCCATGTTGAACAGTGTAATATCCTTACCTTTATAGTCATCACCAAATGCATAATGCATTTACCCGTGGAAATGAAGACAAATATTCAACCCTAATAGGAAAAATGACATGACAAATTATCAGATTAGATTAAGCTAAATTATTTTGTTATATAATTTGTTATTTAGTTTATCAATTCTATTTTATCAGTTCTCAATTTATCTCCTCTATATATATTTAACTCTCTTAGCAATGTATCATTCACCCGATTATAAATTTTCAATACATAAGAGCATTTTTTCATAGGCTCAAGCTTTCTTGTTCGGTGGGCTCTAAGGTACAACATGTTTGTGGTAATACACAGTTCGGTAATGATATGGAACAATTAAAACTTGACATGTGTAGGTAGAAATATCATCTTATTTAATGACACGATTAGGAGATAAAAAACATATTTATTTATTTTTTAAAAGACCCTTCTACCTAGATATAAAAACCCCATGTTACCATTGCCATGGTATCATTATTCCACTTTTCACTTCTCAGTCATCTTTTCCATAGCTCCGATTGTCTATCTTTTTCTGAGCATTGCTGTCTCCTATTGTTTTGTCAACCCTTCCCCTCTTCCAATATTTGTTGAACTGAAAATACATTTCATTCTAACCTAGAATTGCTTATCGATTTCCTTAACTTTTCCCTTTTTAAGATTGTTTAAGTGAAGGGGTTTAATATTATGCTACGAGGCATGAGATTTCTCTAAGTTTTGTAAGACATAGATCAATGAGGAGGAATGGAAATAGGGCTACCATGCAGGAAGAATCTGTCCCCTTCCCCTCTTGGCACACAGTTATATTTATATATAAAAACCATAGTGGGAAGAGGTAAGTGATGCTTCTTAGTGAAGGAAGCTTCCCTCTTTTCCCTCCAACATACCTCCACATCACATCAAAGGTCAATCTTTTATTTTTTGGGTTGGTGGTGAAGTGGGTTTGGGTTTTATTTTATACTAGAAATTGCTTCAGTATATGATCGCATTGATATGTGTGTATATTTATATTTTATTCTAAAACATTAGCCTCCTGCTCAACTAAGAGGTATGTGTAACACCCCGATTTTTCTGTTAGAGTGAAAATGACCAAAATGCCCCTAAGGTCATTTTCAGCCCGGAATTCGAGGAAAGCCGGTTCGGCAGTACTCGAAGGGCAAACTCAATATTGGAAGGGGATTAGATGACTTGTGTACCTTCTCGGGATCAAAAATCTCGTTTTTCGAGTTTTCGGGTTAAAATGACCAAAATGCCCCTGCAGTGTTTTACCCGTTTGCAAGTGCCGGATGAACCCGAAACTTCTCCAGATGATTTTAAAAGGCGTTTTTATGTAGACTATAACTTTAGTTTTGGTCCCGGAGGTCCTGGGCAAAATTAGTGAAAAATTACAGTTTTGCCCCTAGTTTCGTGTTTTTACGCTTAATCGCGTGATTAAGCAAACCTAAGCAATATTAGGCTCTAATCGAAGGTTAATTAATTTCCTTAATTAATCTTGAGTAAAAATAATTTATTAAAGTTGATTAGAACCTAAAAGTGCTTAATTACAACTTAAAATCATATTTTAATTTCAAGACTCCTAGTCATGGAATCTTGAATAGTGTTTTCTCTTTCCAATTCCTTAAATCATGGAATTGTGTTACACATTGTTTATTCATAAATGAGTTTTTAATTCTCTAATGATGTATGAGCACTCCTAATCTTGTCATAAAATCCTTAAATCACATTCTTAGTCACCTAAACTTAAGCTTAATTATTCCTAACCTTGTACCTAAGTTAATATACATTTAAACCTACCATTAACACACAATTTGATGATCAAAACCTCTCTCCCTCCATGCTGTCTAGTTTGGCCGAAGCTTCATGCTCACCATATACATCACATGTTCAATTTTTTAACACTCCAAGGCTATACCTCAAGTCACATACACTATACCTTATCATAACTTTCAATCAAGCTTTAATTTCCACATGAATAAATAATTAAAACAACCCATTTTTCCCATTTATTTGTGGCTAGAAAAGTTCCAGCCATGTCAAGGTTCTGGAAGCCTAATTTCATCAAAATTGATAGGAAATTAATTCACACCAAGCCAAACTTTGTAGCATAGCTTCCATACTTCAAACCATGCTTGAATGACCTTGTGTAAGAGATATTTTTCTCTCCCTTTTCCCCCTCAATGCTACGGCCAAAGGCTCCCCTTGGTGAGCTTCATTGTTTTGTTTTTCTATAAATAGGATGCTTGTGATAGCTTAGTTGCACTTTGAAGCATTTGCTAAGTTTAGAATTCTAGAGTTGTCTTGCTAGTTCTTTTCTTTTTCTCTCAAGCTTCAAGAGAGTTTTTCCTTTCTTTCCATCTTCATCTTCTTTATCTCTTCATCATCTCTCAACCTTGAAACACCACCCCATAGCCTTGAACCATCATCAAACCTCTCAAACATCACACCTCAAACACAACCTCACTTGAAACACAACTCCAACCTTCTTGTTTCCTCTTGGCCGAAACCATCAACGCCCAAGGAAGAGCTCATCATCTTGTTTTTCTTTTCAAAAGTTAAAGCTTTGTGTCTTCACTTTAGGTAGGGAATTGCTTTTCAAACTTGTTTTGCTCAAGAATGTGTTTTTCTAGTTTCCTGTTGGATTCTTTTTGAACTTTCCTTTGTTTTCCTTGTCTTTTTCATTTTGGCCTCTTGGCCTTGATTATGACTATGATAGCTTGATGATGAGAGTTTCTAGATGATGACCTTGTGTTCATCTCAAAGAAACCTCTAAAGCTTGAGTTTTCCTTTTCTTATAACTTCATCTATATGATATCTAGCTCACATGGTTTTTCAACTTAAGAAAATTAATCTAAGGATTTCTAAAAGCCCAAGCCTACCCTTGTCAACCTTAAAGTTCGCCGGCACATTCTAGAGATCTTTCTCTAGATAGAGGTTTTGGGTATTTAATAAAGAACTTGACTTAGTTTCACTTTCTTTTTCTTTTGTAAGGTTTTCGGTTTTGGTATTTTGATTCTTGAGATTTTGTTTGGTTTTGTTTTGGAAGTTGTTTACTTGAGCTTGATGATGTTGTTCAAGAGCCTCATAGTTCCCTTGAGAACTTGGTTCAAGAACTCTAAAGCTCTCTTTAGGTTGTTATTTTGTTAAAGTCTTGAATGAGCTCTAGCTAACCATAAAATGAACCTTGCATCATGTTTACTTTTAGGCCTTGCACATCATGTTTATTTTCCTTGCTATCACTGAGTACCAAGATAATAAAGGAACTTGCATTATCATGTTTATATTTCAAGCTATGCATTATCATGTTTGCATTTCAAGTCCTTACCTAAATATCAAAGACAATAAATGATGCATCTCATATTTATTTTATGCTCTCACTTTACTTTCTAATAAAAGCTAAAACAAGTGCATAAGCAGGTTTATCTTTATGCCATCACTTTAATGAACCTAGAGCTCAAAGACTTGCCCAAGGTTGTCTCAAACAAAGGTCTAAAAATATTTATTCCCTTTGGTTCATATTTCGGCCCTAAGAAGTTTTGATGTTTCTAAATATTGAAAAAAAAAAACTATGTTTCATACTTTTTCTAAGCTTTTATGAGTACAAGGAATATGTAGAACTAAGTTTTATGAATTTAGGACCTCTTGAGACAAAGATGAATTGGTTACTGATCCTCTTAAATATTCTTATGATTTTAGATGTTAGAAATGTTTATAAATGAGTTTTGAAAGTTTTAAAAAGGTTCCAAGAGAAACTAGTATTCTATGTGCTTTAGAAATTGTGTCCTATGCCTTTTATGGAGATGCTTATGATAATATATTAAGACTCTTATGTGGAAGATAAGATAAGTTAGAGACTAGAGAAGAATTAATTTGAGAGTTTTAGATCCCTTAATTATTGAATTTTCTGGATTCTATCCAGCAAGGTTTAGATTTGATAATCATGGTTTTAAATTAGTTTAAATGTGTAGGAATGACTCATAATTGGTTTAGGACTTGATCTTGAAGCCCTAGGAGCAAACCGGACTTAGAAAGGGTCACTATTGTGACTCCTAGGTACCCGTAAAGTTAGGATTATAAATTCTGCATCCTTGAGGTTTAGAGATATTCTTGATCATAGTGTGAGGTGAGAAATACTTAGTTATAAACCTCTTAGGTACCCAAGAGATTAGGTTTGATGATTAATAACTTAGAACGTGAGTTAAGGACCTTAAGGGTCAATGCATAAGACATTAAAAAGTCTTGAGTTTTATGATGCTTAATTTATGTAAATATAATATATGATACATGAGCTTTATCTATGATAAGTTTGATATGTGCTATGAAGAAGTTTTATATGATGATATGCTATACCTCATAAGATATGTTTGTATGACCTATATGTTTTCATGACATAAGCAAATTTGAGGAAATTGCCCACTCTGGCCATGTCATCAATTTCCATCAAAATTGAGGAACCTAGAAAAAGATCTTTTTGAAAACCATGAGAACTTAAATGTGACACAACACTGAGACGCCTTCTTGGGTGACACCGGTTTAGCCGAGCACCCCCAACAAAATAAATCCGTGAGGGTACTAACATAGAGCTTGGCAAAGCGGACAATACTATTATGCACTAGTTGCTAGTAGAGCGTTTCAAAGAGGAAATGACCCTAAGAGGTGATCCTTAATTTGCCCCCTAGCCCGTACTTTAAGTCGGGATTATGTATGTTACGCTTATCATAGGATAAGTAAGAACTAGTGACGACTAGTTAAGGTATGAGCTCATAACCTAGAGATGTTTTAGGGTGGCCCCATGAGATAAAAGTTAAAGTTTAAAATGTCACATGTGCTATGAAAAACCAAGAAAAGTTATACTTGTCACCTTATGCCAATGTTATAATGTTTCTTAGTTATTCCATTGATTGGCTTACCTTTATTATGCATTCATGTCATTAGTGTTTTCCCTGCTTAGTCATAAGACGTATTGTAAAATATGACGGACCTTGGATAACTAATACTTTAGAAAACTAACTTAAAAGAAGTTTACCTGCATGCGCACCTTTTTAGAAATAAAACCCAAGGTTCCTGAGGATGTGATGATGTCACTTAGTTGGGGATTACCCTACTGAGAATTCTTTTACAAGATTCTCATTCCCTCTCTCTTTTCTTCCGTCATATCTTCAGAAGGCGACTTTCGTACTCTTCATCGACACCCCGACATGGGAGCTGCACCATGACCCAGCACTCAGGTCATACCATTTTGAGGGTCGCTGCACAGTCAGAGTATTCATGTTTATGGGACGACCCTTTGCACACCCAGTACGGAGCTACCGCTTCACCCCGACTGCCCTATACCATCATAACATGATTTTCGAGCGAGCTAGACCACGCGACGAGCAGATCCTCCGCATGCAGCCCGAGGCGTCAGTAGTACGTGACTACCTGGAGTACGTGCCTCGGACTCAGTATTCGGAGATGGATCCATCAGAGGACCTGCCCTCTCATATGTACAGTTGGAGCTCCAGCCCCGCTCCCCCACAGACGAGAGCCGGGAGTGAGGAGACGGTGGTTCAGCCGAGGTTGGCTCGTAGGCCATCCATGTGCCCTCGCCGCGGTGGACATGCTCCGATGATCCGCACGATCACTCCCATCGAGATCCGCTAGTGGATCGATTCCACCCCTCAGTATTCAAACCAGCAGGAGTAGGTGCATAGGATGGGTAGTAACTAGTGCACACATGCCACACAGTTGAGGACAAACCTTCTTTTGTATATGAGGTTGTCTACTCTAGGTGCACATGGGTATGGGTGTTGCTTTCATGGTTTCCTTGTACTTGCCTTTATGATTTCCTTGTATTTGTCTTTCAGTTGTATTCTGTTCTTCTATGTACCGAACAGTCCTGCCTTTTGGTAGACACATTATCTATATATATAATCAGTTGATGTATCCATGTTATTTACGTGTTTTATTATGATTTGCTCATATGACTTGTATGAATCCCCGTTCAAAGAATCGTGCGTGGCTCTCACTTTGGTTTTAATTCCAAAAAGAAAAATTTTACCCATATTTCCGCTAAGTATTTTCAAAGTAAAAGATGAAACCAAGAGGTAATATTCTAACGATTAACCTAAATACATACTAGTAGTATTAGGTTAAGATTTAAGGTGTTACAGTATGGCTCTTTGTTGAGCATGCTTCAACATTTCATTTCTTTTTTTACTTGTATTGTCTTTTATTATTTGATCCAAGTCAATGTAAGGGTATCGTGCATTTTGTAAGCTTTCTCGCTTATTATTATTATTATTATTATTTATTTTTATTTTTATTTATTATTATTATTATTATTATTATTATTATTATTTCTTTTTAACTGGGTTTGGCTTTAGTTAGCCTTTAACCTTATTTTGCTTAGTTTGGTCATGAACTGCCAGGGGATCTTTCACCTAACACCATGAAATTTAGAGTAGGCCCATCTGTCCTTGCTTATTTTTCTTAAAAGTATGGCTATGCCGCAATTTATTATTATTTTTGTAATTGCATAGGGATTTTCAAATTATCTCTATATAGCAGTTTCTGCCTAGGTGCTCAAGCCATTTCTGCTGGGCGTCCCTTGCATATGTCTTCTCCGCCCAAGGGCAGTGATTGAGCCATTACTAGGGTCTTCGCTCAGGGTTCTTGATTGGGGTCTCTGCTTAGGGGTCGCAGTCAAGGACTCTTGTTTAACACCCAAGGCTGAGAGTGGGGAGTGATCACCGAGACTGTGCAGTTATGGCATTATGCAATTAAGGATGGCTTATATAAATTGATTGGTACTACCTATACCAACAAATATGCCTCTTTTTTTCGGTAGCCCATTACTAAATAATTCCATGGTTAAGCGTGCTTGACTTGGAGCAATTTTGGGATGGGTGACTTCATGGGAAGCTTTCCCAGAAAGCATGTAAGTGAGGACAAAGAACACTAAAAGGACCCTATGTTGGTTTGTAGAGACAGTTGTCAATCTATAAAGCAGCATGAGATGTTACACCTCAGGCATGAATAGAGGAGGATGAGCCTTCAGAGGATGATGAAAGGGTTTCATAGGTGGTTGGACACAATTCTACAAAGCCATAGTGCTAACTATATACAAAAATCAGGCACATAATGTGATAATCTTATCATAGCTTCAACCAAAATTTCCCTAATCCCAATCAAAATCGTGTTGTTGCTCCACGTATACCTCCTCTTGCACATTTTCATGCTCTTAAGGTTTACCTAGCCTCTGCCTCCTCTATTTCAAACTCCTCTTGGAATCCCGTGCGATACATGGGTAACACATCATCTCACTTATGATGCCGGAAACCTGCTAATTGGATCTGAATATAAAGGAAATGAGCAAGTTCAAATCAGTGATGGATCAGGTATGCATATAAATCACATTGGTAGGTCCTTTTTTCACTCAAATATGTCCAAATTTACTTTAAAACTAGATAATCTCTTACATTTTCCATCTTTTACCAAGAACTTAATTAGTGTATAAAAATTTGCTAGAGATAATCACATATTCTTTGAGGTCCACCCCAACAATTATTTGTTGAAACCTTAGGGTTCCCGAAAGACTCTCCTCAAAGGATATCTTAAGTGTGAGCTTTATGTGTTTGATGATATCACTGTTCCACTTGGTCATTTTGTTACAAAGTCATTGAATTCCAATTGAAATTTTCTTATAACAATGTTTACATTCCTTCTATTAGCAATGATACTAGGCTTAGTTCTATTTCTACATTACAAAAATACACCATCTAGCATAGGCATTTAGGCCATCCATCCTCAACAATTGTATCTCAAATTCTATCTCAATGTAACATTTCCTTGAAAATAAAGAAAAATGTTTTTTATTTCTCTTTGTGTAATGCTTGTTGTTTTGCAAAAAATCATCAACTACCATTTTATGCCTCTCGAAATCAATATGTTGCACCATTTGAGTTGATCTTCATGGATGTTTAAGGACTAGCTCATGTGGCTATAAGAGTTGGATTTAGGTACTATATATGCTTCATTGATACATTCACTAGTTAAACATGCCTCTACTTATTGAAAACAAAAGCTCAAGTGTTGCAAGCCTTTCAACAATACAAGAATATGATAGCAAACCAAATTAGTCATAAATAAAAACCCTGTAATCAGACAATGCCAAAGAATTCCAATCCAAAGTCTTAAGTCCTTCCTTATCTCAAATAGTGTTCACTATAGGTCTAGTTGTCTTTACAATCACCAACAAAATGGAAAAGTTGAAAGAAACATAGATACATTATATAAACTGGTTTAACACTCCTAGCCACTACCTTTTTACCCTTTACATTTTGGCCAGAAGCCTTCATATTAGCAATTTATCTCATAAATAGAATGCCCTCCCCTATAACCAATCATATGTCACCCTATGAACATATAGCTTCTTAAGAGTACTTGGATGTGCTTCCTTCCTATCCAAACCTCAAACCTTGCAACACCAACAAATTAAACTTCAGATATCATCTTTGTGTATTTCTTGGTTATGATGCCATAAGTACAGGAGCTATAAAAGTCTCTCACCATTTGGAAAGGTATATGAAACTAAAATTGTTCTGTTTGATAAAATTTTATTTCTTTACAAATCTGATTTCATCACTTTTGATACTCTCTCTCCTACTGTCCCAAATGTCCATCACAATTTCACCATTTCAATTCATCTCATATCTCACAAACCAATCCCAAATAACTTTACTACCACTACTAATTCATGTGCATCCTTTCCTATAACTGATATTGCACTTTTACATTCCTCATCCTTAAATTCAAGTTTTTCAAGATTATCCCTTCAACAAATTATAGGTACAATAGAAATTCAACTGCCATTTCCTCAGCCTATCGCTCCTGAATCGACAACAACTCCTATAGTCCTTTCTAGCACATCTCAGCCCAATGACCAATGTGCTATTGATATTTTAGGCTACTCTGTAGCCACTGCTTTTGAAAATTAGCACTTCATGACTAGTAGATCTAAGAATGGCATCTACAAGCCCAAGTTATACCGATTTGCCCTAGTGATTCTAATAGAGTTATGGTAAATAATGAACCTTTGACAGTGGCTCAAGCTCTTTCAAGTCCTCATTGGTTCAAGGCTATGAATGAGGAATATTAAGCCTTAATAAAGAATCAAACTTGATCATTGGTTGATTCCCAACCACCTCTAAACCTGTTGGTTACAAATGGGTTACAAATGGGCATTTTGAATCACAAGGAATCCAAATGGTACCTTTCAAAAGTACAAAGCCCAACTTATAGCCAAGGGTTTCCATCAAAGAGAATGTCTAGATTATGAAAATGTCTTTATGCTTTCTCTTTCCATCTCTACATAAGCCTCATGATCGCTGAGTCACTCTATATGCCTATTTTAAATCATAAAAACCATTCAAAACATAAGTTTTCTTTCTACATACAAATCATCTGTTCTTTAAAATTAATATAATTATAGCTGATATTTCATAAATCAAATATAATTTCTGTAAATCCTAAAACATAACATATACATATATAGAGCTGCTCTGATACAAAATAACCATGACTGTTAAATCATTAATTACAAATAAACAGATACTATCATCATATACAAAATGCAAGAACCACTCCTATGGTCTGAGACCCTGCCTGTAATGACACTAAAGTACTCTATATTGATGACAAATATACTTCACTCCAAAGTGAAGCTCACCAACTAAAATGCTCTATTGCTGGGAAAAAGGTGGTTGAGAGAACTCGCAGTAACTAATGTATATGTAATGGAAAAAGGGAGAAAGATGAGTTTCATCTAAACTCAGTGAGTGAATTCCCACTTATAATCCCTTTCATAGGACAACAACCAAGATGCATAAAAATCAACATAACAATAATAATAATAATAATAATAACAACAACAACAACAATAAAACAAGCTCTAGAAAAATTTTGACATGTACGTATAACATTTTAGAGTGGTTAGCGTTCGCCCCACACAAGCCCGCGGACCAGCGGACCGTTCAACATAACCTTTTTTTCTATTTACATTTTTGCCCTGCATAAACCCGAGGACCAGTTGCGAACCAGCCCACATAACCCTCTCTTTTTTTCTTTCATATTTTTTAACTTTTTTTTATACCTTATATTATATATTTATATAATATATTTTACCTTATAAAACATATATACACATTTTTCTTTATAGTATCTAATTTCCAAGTTAAATTTTAAATACATAACAGTACTAATTACTAAATACTACAAATATAAAATTTAAACATTCAATTTCAAAAATCTAAAATGCTAATTTTTTTAAAATAATAACAAACAAAGTTACAAATCAATCAAATATGCATAACTCCTTCAATAATAAGAAATAACAAAACTACTAAAGAATATAAATTAACAACTATCAACTATCCAACACCAAACATAAGCAAATCAAATACCAAATACAAATATATATATTAAAAAAAAGTACAATAAATCGACTCTCTTATGGCGGGATAATGGGTTGGTCCGTGAACCCTTCGGGCTAGGCCCATTTAACCTGCAGGTTAAGCGGTGTTGATAAAAAAAGTCTGCGAGTTGGGAGACTTAAAATTTTCTGTTCCATTTTCGTGTAGGTTGTGAGATAAATGGGTTAATCCGCAGATCGCGGCTCGTATACCCAGCTTTACTAAATATGCAAGACAACTCCTTAACCTTGTCTTGAAAGCCTTAACCACCACATTACAACTCCTAACACCAAATTTCCAATTCCTAACCTTTTCCCTAATTGAACCTACCCCTAATCCAAGTCCTAACACATGAAACCCAAAAATTTTCCACCCAAAACCCCCTAATATGGCCGGTGGCCTCTACCCCTAATTACCTCTCATATGTTGATTTTTTTGCAAAACAACCACTTACACACTCTCTCAGTTTTACTATCCACTATTTTGGTGAAGTCTTGCTCATTAAAACTTGTAAAAAAATTGCTCTTGTTCTCCTCAATTTAAGCTCTTTTCTTCCTCTTCTCCTTCACCTTCAAGAGACATCATTGTTGCTCCATAACCATGCTTCCTAACTCAAACCACCACACCACCACCATAGATCAACTCCGTAATACCTGTTCTTTCTATTCCCAAACACGAGAACACAAAAAAGATCATCCTCCTATTTTGTTTCCTCTTGGCTGAAACCCACTTTGCTCTAAGAGAATATTTTTTCTTCCCATTTCTTTGCAATGGATCAAGCTTTCTCACTTGCAATCAAGAAACCTTGTTTGTAGGGATTTATTTCCTAATTTTTCCTTCCATTTCTACTCTTTTCTTTGGTTGTTGTTGAGATCAAGCTCATAGCTCAATGATGAGCGTTCTTGATGATGGTTATAAAACCATCATATGCTTGACCTCTAAAGCTTTAGACTTGATCTTTGGCTTCAAAAAAATAAAAGAGAGAAAGAATTCTCATTTGGCTTTTTTGTTGTTTTTGAGCTTGATGTTGAGTCCAAGAAATGAGGTTCTTAGAACTATGGTGTTGAGAGACTTTAAAGCTCACTTCCATTTTGTTAAGATTGATGGGGTTAAAAGCTTTATTCTTTAAAGTCTTGAGTTTTTTAGCTCTAATAAGGTATTAAAAAATGGATTTGCATTCATGTTTATATTTCAAGTTCTTGCATCTCATATTTATATTTCAAGCCTTGCATCTCATGCTTATGTTTTAAGTTGTCACCTTAAATCTTGAAGACTTAAGAATGGATTACATTTTCATGTTTATATTTCAAGTCTTACATTTAATGTTTATATTTCAAGTTATCACCTTAAACCTTAAAGATATAAAAATGAACTTGCATTCTCATATTTAATTTCAAGTCTTACACATCATGTTTATATTTCCAAGTTGTCACTTTATAATGATAAAGACTAAAAATGATATTTGCATGGCATGGTTATGATTCTAGTCATCACCTAAGTCTCTAAAGCTCAAGACTTGTGTCTATTCTCCTAAATGGAAATTTTGATCATGGACACATATTTATATACATATATTTCAGCCATGTTCAAGTATTGCGTTTGATGTTTCTTTTATTTTATATTCATATGTGAATGTTGTCTCTTGAATGTATAAAGAAATTTGAAAGTGTTAGCAAAAATGTGATTTTAAGGAAATAAAACCTTATTCATGAAATCCCAAGTTCAACCTCTGTTTTAAATGTTAAATTAAACTTCTCAAAGGGATAGAGTGGTTTCAAGTGTTTTAAGTGTCTCAAAATGATTTTGAGAGAAAACTAGTAAGTAGAAAGGATCAAAAATGAAAATTTCAAGGCTTTTAGAAATTGTAATTTTGGCCATTGTTCAGCACTATTCACTATTGTTAATCACTATTTGGCACTGTTCACATGCTAACAAATTATTAATAATTGTTGTAAAAATTATTTTTGACATTGTAAGAAAAACTAGTAACTATAAATGATCAAAAATGTAATTTTCAAAGCTTATAGAAATTGCAATTATGGCCCCTATTCATTACTGTTAATTGCTGTTCACTATAGTACATTACTGTTTATTATTGTTCATATGGTTGAATTATGTTAGTAATTGTTGTAAAAATTATTTTTATCATCTTAGGAAAAGCTAGTAACTAGAAAGGGTTAAAAACGTAATTTCCAAATCTCTTGAAACTGAATTTCCTAACATTGTCCAGCACTGTTTAGCACTGTTTGATACTATTCACATGCTTAAAAATTAGTGGTAATTGTTGTAAAAATTATTTTTAGTCTCTTAAGTGCCTAAAAAGATAATTACAAGTGTTAGGTTGGATCGTTTTGCAAAATGTAAAAAATTGTGTCTTAGACTTTTCATTATGGAATTTTGGCCAAATAGGTTTAATTATATTTAGTAATGATTTTGAATATGTCCATATATTTAAAATATCATTTATGATATTAAGAATAAGTTTTAGAAGCATTGAGCACTTGCTATGTGTCATAAATGTGAAATTTTGTACTTTAACCCCTAAAATCTAATAAAATTTGGCAAATCACTCTAGAATGATTTTTATGATGAATTTAAATGATTTCTAAGTGGTATGGGCCACTTACAAGTGCAAATTAATTTTGAGAATCATTAGTTTGAGAAAATGCATTGAATGAGAAATTTATACTTTGACCCACAAACTTTTAGAAATTATAGTTTTGACCACCATTGGGGGCCAAAGTGTAATTATCAATAACTAGATGATATTAATGTGAATGATATGTTATGAGAGCTATATTTGTATGAATTTCTTGGAAATTTTATGAATTGAAGTGATTATACAAAATTATAAATTTATGACTATGCATGCTTGGTTATTGAACTATGTAAGTAATGATTATTGTCTATATTATGCATATATCCTATTGAGTATAGCAAATGCATTAGCTAAGTCTGGTCCTTGATTTCAGGCATACTAGGTAGGAGCATGTTTACTTTTCAATGAGATATTGATGATAATATGCTTGTGGATATATGCAAAGAATGTGATGCATGCTTATATGATCAAATACGTGATGATTTGGGACATGTTGTGATTATGAATATATAATTGAGATGCATAGTTGATATGTTCTATGGCATAAAGCAAATTTGGGGAAGCTCCGTTCCCAGCCATTATGCTGCTAGATTTCCACCAAATTTGTGGACTTAGAAAATTTATAAAGTTGTGAGCATGAAATATTGAATGATAAGTTATGATAATAGCCATGATTATGTGCTCATGTTTTCATCTCTAATTGACATGCTAAGATTATAAAACACATTGAAATGATCCTCTAAACTTCAGGAAATAATGGTTATGAGACGTGATCTAATAAGGGGATCCTTCAGACTTCATGAATTAATGGTTGTGGAAGGTGATCCAAAGAGGTGATCCTTTAGACTCCAGGAATTAATGGTTATGAAAGGTGATCATATGCCCCCTATCCCACACTCTAGGAGTTGGGAATTAACTTATTGAACGGATAAATGTAGTCTAATGGTGAATAGTTAGGTATGAGCTCATAACCTAGAACTCTCAAGAGAAGAGAGTATTAGGTGGCCCCTTAGAAGAGAACAAAAAAGTTAAGTCACCTAGGAAGGTAAAGAGGAAAGATTATGCTATGATAGTTTATATTTTCTATGCTATGTTGATATATTATGATTCTTGTGATATCTTGCATATGGTATTGACATGCATTCATAATGAGGTATAATGCATTCATGACATTAAGAATCATGCTAAAAGACACGAACCTCAGCTAATGGCTTTTAGAACTTTAATAAAATGAACTTTATTTATGTCCATTGCTTTTATAATGAAACCTGAGGTTCCTGAGGATGATGATGATGACATTTGTTTGGAGGCAAAAGGCCTATTGAGACTCTTGTATAAATTTCCCATTCCCTCTCTCTTTCTTTTCCATTTCATCTTCAGAGGTTGATGGCCACTTCGTAATCTACATTGATGCCCTTACGTGGGAAATGCACTACGACCCGGGCAACCGTTCATATCATTTCGTAGGTCGTTGTTCCATTTACTTGTTCATTTTTCTGGATTGTCTCATTGTGCACCTAGTCACTAGCTTTTGGTTCTCCCATGATACACCCTTCACGAATAACTTTGCATTCGAGCGTGCATGTCTGCATATCGAGCAGTTCCCTCATGCCCGCCTTACCTTACCAGCCATTCAGGATTTCCCCATCTACATGCCCCAATCATTATCTCACCTTTCTGAGCCATGGTCGGACCAGTTAGAGGAGTCACCCTCACAGTACTTTTCAGGCCATTTTGCCCCTACGGTCCCTATAGAGATAGGAAGTGGTAGCGATGGAGAGGCTACTATCACATAGCCATTGAGAGGAGTTGAGTACATTAGTAGAGGAGATACCCATCCTCTTTGAGGTGCCCACATCCGACCTACTGGCCATCTTGTCACGCTTGAAAACCTTGTTCATGTGATTGGTTACCTTCCTCCCCCTCGAGAGCGACATCTATAGGAGCCGAGAATAGACTCTTTGGAGCACCTGTGCATATCTCATGGAGAGGATAACCTTCTTTTGTTATTTTTTATTAGTAGTTATCTACTCTAGACGCATCCCAGTATGAGCAGTGGGAGGAGAAGTCCTTACTAGGTTTTATTTAGTTTCTTTCTACATAAAACCTAGGTAGGATTAGTTTTTTTTCTTTCGTAATTGATTATTCTATACTGAATTGTCAGTATTAACAAAAAAGACATAATAATTTTCATACCTTACCCCAATGGCAAATATTATATACCATAAGTGCAAAACATAAAACCCTCATCACTACTTTTAGTAAACTACACTAAAACACAAGTTCATAGAATTGGAGATATAAGACCACATGTCCTATACTTTAAATAACAAAATATACTCCCTGAACTAACAACATGAAGACACACTAATCTAAACAATTACACGTAGCAACATCAACTTGTCATTCGAAGAGGAAACACTCATTATCAAGATACTCTCTTGTCAAAGGTGGTGCTCAACAGTGAACTTCTTCCAACCTTTTGCAAGGAAGAGTTCATTTTCTCTTATTAGACCCCATCGAACTGTCATATGATAGATGTTTCTATCAGCATCTATAACATGAAGTTCATTAATCAGAGATAGAAAAGCCAATCACACAAAAGATGTGGGTATTAGCTGCATGGGAAGGAAAAAAAAAAACTTTGTCAGTACATGTGTATAAAATCCTCATAACCAAAGTATATTAACCTCATAACCAAAGTACATTAAAAAAAAAAAAAGGCTAATATCATCACCAAAGTATGAGAATGAGTAGCTTGATCAGCAATATTTTTTTTAGCACGTAAAAACGTGAGGAGCATTGGGTTAAACATCAACCCTCATTGTATCCTCGAAGAAATGATAACTGCCACCAACATCAAACTGCTCATGAATAACATTCTGTTGCAGTCCCAAAGCATGAACAGCTTGTAGTGCAACACCATGATGGACCTTATATACAAGTCCTAGTTCATGTATCACATCCACTTCACCTTCAAGTAAGATTGAATCATCAACTCCATCAACCTCAAGATTTGTATTAACATGGACACCATCTTGTTCAAGTGAAATGAGAATCGATTCACCCACGCTTTCCTGGTGGATAACTTGGTTTTCAAGATTTTCCTAGTGGGTAACTTGCTCTTAAGGATGACTACATAAGGGTGGTCAGCACCATGAAGAGGAATAGATGGAGACTTCAATACAGTTAAAGTATTATAAAGTGTGGGGATTGCAATAAGTATCTTTGTTGTGTCTTTTACCTATATAAAAAACAAGTTATTACCCCCATACCAAGAATCTATCCATCCTCCATGTGATATATTATAAAATGATATTATATTTGAAATCCCAGCCACCATATATCAAGTGGTGTTGGTCTTTTCGAACACAATATCAAACTGATTTCTGGTTGAATCTATGAATATGAGGGGTGATGAAATTTCATTGCAAAATTGCCTATGGAACATGGATGGCAGTTTTGGAAGGATCTGCATGAGATAAAAAAGAAAAACCTCTTTTAGAATTATATTAGTGAAACTAAAATTATTTGTATATATATTTAATATATATGATATACCAAGCATATTACCGTTACTCACTACATGAGGATCTAGCTCTAATGTGAAATCACGAAACAATGAGCCTTCACCACCAATGTTCATAACCATTGAGCAAGCCATATATTGGAAGCAAATAGTAATGTTCTGTCTATGAACATGGGTTGGTGAAGCAACTACACACACACATAATAATAATAAATCAGGTAAACCCATACAATATAGCAAAGGCAAGAAGAATGAGTAAATTTTCACAATTCAATGAATAACAAGAGATTAAAAGAAGTTAGCTGAGATGTGATAGCTAGTTTTATAGTATAGTCAGATTTGTTGGTATGAAATAAATGTAGTTTTCAGTTTAAAGATTTGGCACATGTTTTCAATTTGTTTGCATTTTTGGTGTAGTGAGCACTGATAGATCAACATGGAGAAAAACAACGAAATGTTCAAATCAATATCATGCAAAGGGCACAAAACATGTAAATGTAACCAAAATAAAAATTAAATTAAAACAATTTTGAATAGCTATCATCAAATTAATTCCATATAAGTAAAAAAATTAGTAATTTTGATTATTTTGAAGGGATTGATGTTTGAACTTTTTTTAATTTGTTTTAGACACTGGTTTAATAAATACTATATTCTTCAAAGCTTGCATAATATTTCTTTTACATGCGCTTTATTAATACTTAAATTGTCTACTTGTCACCCAATTTCCAAAAATAAAGCACATGGGACTATATGTTATGCTACATATGGTTTAACTGGTTAATGATAAAGACATCAAAATATCTCATGATAGGTGGATAAATTGAAAAATATAATTTTATACCTTGCAATAACGTACTTACAAAGCCCAAATCTTATTAACTTTTGCTCTCATTAATCACTTATGAGAGCGCCAAAAATTAGAAGAATATCTGTTATCAACAAATTTTTGCTACAAAGTTACCAATTTATTAGTTTGAGTTTCATACATGTTCTCAAGAAAGATGTTAACACATTAAGACATATTCTCATAGTTGTTCATGTATCAAAAAATTTGTTTCTTTATATATATATAAGTCACTGCATATAGCAAATAGAAGAGCTGTCACCATTTTCGATGAAATTTTTTCTATTTGTGAAGAATAAGAAGAAGTTGTGATAAGATATTTTAGAATTAATATGTTTGAAGTAATAACCTCTTTAGCATAATTTTTTGTATGAGATTTGAATATAATCATTATTTTAATTGAATGACTTTTAAAAAAGTGGATAAAATTTTGTGATATTTTGGTTGTAAAAGTATTTTAGCAAAAGAATTACACTTTTCATCTTAACAAATATTAAGTGATAACATAGTATATATACATGAAATTTTGTTTTGCCTTCTACATTATATATAAAAGTATTCACGTTAGGCCAAACCTCAAATACTGGCCCTTTGTGGATGATATACAAAGAGAAAGTTAACTTCCAAAACCATGATCACCCCAATCTATAACATGGTTTTTTTTTTAAATTTTATTTTATTTTGTTGAAACATATATTATAGATATAACCACAAAAAGAATTAAAAGAGGAAATACAATATCATTTTAGTTTATAAGAATAATAACCAAAAAAACAAATCTTCATATTTACACGCTTTAAGAATTTTAGAAAATTTTCCCCTCCACAATAAATTTAAATTTTATAAAAATTAAAGAATGTGTATTTGATAACTTTTAATAAAATCAAAATATATTTAGGCCTTGATTTTAATGTCTCATGCTTTATCACATTAGATCTACTAAAATTTAATTATGGCAATTTTAAAGAGCTACTGAAATAAATATGAAAGGATTTTCTTTCCAATCACCATAATATTTAGTTTTAATTTTTCCTTTATGAAACTTACATTTTTCATATGTTTTTAGGAGGAAGATATTAGACAATGATTGTTAACATACATTTCTAAACACTCTATGATCTATTACTGGAAAATAAAAGTGTGTGTTTCATGATTATCTAACACCTTAAATATATTTCAAAAAAATTATCTAGTAAAGATATAATCTTTATGGATGAAAAGGTATGTATTTAATTATATTGCCAAAAAGACTTTACCAAAAAAGCTAAAAAATCATACAGTTGAGAAAAATGACAAATATAAAGACTATACTAAAAATATAACGTATACAATGAGCTCTCTCAATGTAATTTCTATTTATTATGCTATTATACACAATAAATAAAGAAAAATTTATTGTTATCATATATAATTTTTAACCATTCTAATAATTTTCTTTCAAAATTTAATTTAGATTTAACGATCACAAAAAAATTTTAAAAAAAATTCCCTTGTATCGAAAAAGGGCTTAATTTCTAGTTCTTATGTGTAATTGCATGGTTAAAGTTCACTAAACTTTTTCATCATGAAACATGCGGCTTCCAATGGAACATTAATTTGTCATGTATCATATGTAACACCCTAATATTTAACTCAACATGCCTAGGACATATTACAGTTAATTATTAGTTATAACTCTTTTGTCTCATCTTTTAATCAAAATACTTAGACGAAAATAGGGTAAATTTTTTTTTGAAACATAACACAAAAACGTGAGCTGCGCCCACTAATATAAATCGAGCATTTGAACACAACTAGTGTAAACAGAATAAGCAATTCATACACATGTCTGGTAGCACACCATTCTTTGAACATGAAACACAACTTCATTGGACAACATAGTTAAAATACAATAGGAACAAAGTCGCACCCTTATATAATGGGCTGAGCTTTCAATACATGAAAATAAAAGAAAGTACAGGAAAGTAGTAAAATACATGGAAAGCAGGAAAGTACATGAAATGTCAAAATCAAAGCTAGATACATCTCCCTCACACTAACCCCACGAGTGCTAAACTAAAGATACCCTAGCAAAAGATACTACATGACAGCTCAGGCACTCGAACGGGCTACTCCATCAAGATCTACTGGCAGCGCTGATCCTCAGGTGACGGGGGTATATACCCAATGAACTGTGCAAGCTCCTCGGGTGTGTGCAGATGAAACGGGGGATGGACATGACCTCCGCGGCATGGTCACATCTTCAGTCTCTGAGCTAGTCGGGGCTGAGTCACTATGTCCTTGCTGCTTCTACCAATATCCATGAGTACCATCGGGGCAGAACCGTCCGAGTAGATGTGAGTAGGGGAGTCCTCGGACAAATTGATCTTCGATCGCCTCGAGTGGGGAGCATACTCGGGGTAGTCACGTACGGCCGAGGTGGACGGGCGAGTACGATGAGTTTGCTTATTGCTGGGGTGAGTGCGCTTGAAGATCAAATCATCACCGTAGGGAGAAGTGGGAGTGAATCTGAAGCTGGACACCGGGTATACAAAAGGACGTCCCATGTATGCAAAAATACGCACGGCACATTGACCCTCGAAGTGGTAGGAACGATGGTCCGGGTCGTAATGCACCTCCCAGACTAGCGTGCCAACAAAAATCACGAACGATGCCATCGGCCTCTGAAGACGTAACGGAAAGAAAGAGAGAGAGGGAGTGAGAATATTTACTAAAGAATCTCAGTATGTTAACCTCCTATCTAAGTGACATCATCAACGTCCTCAGGAACCTTGGAGTTTAGTTTTAAAAAGGTGAACATGCATAAAGTTCATTATTAAGTTTTAAACATAATCATCCAAGGTTTGTTCTTTTTAGACTAAATCTTAATGTCGTGTATGCAACATAGTAAAGCATGAATGCATGGTAATACATTATGCAAGTAATCAATAGAACACAACATTAAGAAACATCAACATATAAGTTGCATAAAGTGGCATATAACTTCTCATGTAAAACTTTTTCTTTTCTCTTAACTGTGTGACATTAAAACATCATACTTTGCTTCATGGGGCCACCCTAAAACATCTTTAGGTTATAAGCTCATACCTAACTAGTCGTCACTAGTTCTTACTTATCCTATGATAAGTGTAAATGTAACACCCTAAATCTTAACCCAAGACTACTAGTATGTACTTAGGTTAATCTTTAGAATATTACCTCTTGGTCTCATCTTTTTCTTAGAAAATACTTAGGAGAAAATATGGGTAAAATTTTTCTTTTTGGAATTATAAACAAAGTGAGAGCCACGCACGAATCTTTAAGAGGAAGCATAGCGAAACATATAAGCAAAGCATAAAGAAGCACATCATATCATGGAGGCATCAACTTGAAACATAGATATATATATTCATACTGTGCTTACCCAAAAAGGGCAGGACTATTCAATACATCGGGAAGCAAAATACAACTGAAATACAATACAAGGAAATCTTAAAAAGCAAATATAAGAGAAACAACACCCATACCCATGTGCACCTAGAGTAGACAACCTCATATACAAAAGAAGGTTTGTCCTCGACTATGCGGTGTGTGTGCACTAACTGCTACCCCTCCAATGTCTACTCCTGCTGGTCCGAGTACTGTGGGGTCGAGTCGATCCACTGACGAATCTCGGCGGGAGTGGTCGAGCGCATCATCGGGGCATGTCCACCGCGGCGAGGGCGCATAGATGGCCGACGAGCCAACCTCGGCTGGACTACCATCTCCTCACTCCCAGCCCTCATCGGTGGGGGAGCAGGACTGGAGCTCCAACTGTACATGTGGGATGGCGAGTCCTCGGATGGGTCCGTCTCCAGAAATCGGGGGCGGCACATACTCGGGGTACTCGCGTACTGCTGACGTCTCGGGCTCTATGCGGAGGATCTGCTCATCGTGTGGTCTTGGTCGCTCAAAAATCCCGTTATGACGGTAAGGAGTAGTAGGGGTAAAATGGTAACTCGGGACGGGGTGCGCGAAGGGTCGTCCCATGAACATGAATACTCTGACAGTGCAGCGACCCTCAAAATGGTATGACCCGAGTGTCGGGTCATGGTGCAGCTCCCATACCGGGGTGTCGATGAAGAGTACGAATGTCGCCATCTGAAGATATGACAGAAGAAAAGAGAGAGGGAATGAGAATCTTTCTAAAAGAATTCTCAGTAGGGTTATCCCTACCTAGGTGACATCGTCACATCCTCAGGAACCTTGGGTTTATTTCTAAAAAGGTATGCATACATATAAATTCCTTTTAAGTTATTTTTCCTTTTAAGTTATTTGGCAAGCTCTATGTCAATACCCTCACGGATTTGTTTTCTTGGGGGTGCTCGGCTAAACCGGTGTCACCCAAGAAGGCGTCTCAGTGTTGTGTCACATTTAAGTTCTCATAAAGTGTTAATTCACAGATACATCTTTATTCATTTCATAAATATTTCTCATAGCATATATATCATCACAAGAAACTTCTTCATAGTGTATGCATAAAACCATAGCATATACATTATCACATAATCACACCTTAGACAATCATTCATATGAACTCCCAAGCTTATTATGTTATGAACTTATAGTATGTTATGCTTTGGTTCCTTTGAGTCTTAAACTTGTAAACTAATTGTTCTAGTATTATTCTTAACCTCTTACACACCTATAGGTTCACAACCAATAAGTTTTACTTATTTTTATGCTCAAGGACCTATCCAAACAGCACTATGCAGATTTTAGACAACTTTATAATTGTGTGATTACGGGGTTCTAGAAATTACGGTTTAGACCCTTAAAGTCCTTAACTCGCATTCTAAGTTATCAATCATTAAAACCTAGTCTCTTGGGAAACTATGAGGTTATATCTAAGTATTTCTCACCTCACACTATGACCAAGAACATCTCTAAACCTCAAGGATGCAGAATTTGAAATCCTAACTTTACGGGTACCTAGAAGTCACAACAATGACCCTTTCTAAGTTTAGTTTGCTCCTAAGGCTTCAAGATTAAGTCCTAAACCAATTATGAGTCATTCCTACACATTTAAACTAATTTAAAACTATGATTATTAAATCTAAACCTTGCTGGACAGAATCCATAAAATTACATAATTGAAGGATCTAGAATTCTCAAATTAATTCTTTTCTAGTTCCTAACTTATCCTATCTTTCACATATGAGTCTTAACATTATTTTTACTCAAACATAGACACATTATCATCACCAAAACAACACATACAGTGGCAGCAAAGAGCAAGGAAGAACCGAAAATATACTTCTCCATAAAAGGCATAAAACATAATTTCTAAAGCACATAAAATATTAGTTTCTCTTGGAACTCTTTTTAAACTCTCAAAGCTCCTTCATAAACAATTTTATCGTCTAAAATCATAAGAATATTTAAAAGGGCAGTGACCAATTCATCTTTTTCCCAAGAGGTTCTAAATTCTCAAAACTTGGTTCTATGCATTCCTTAAACTCACTTAAGCTTGGAAAAATTATAAGACATAGTCTCAAATACTTGGAAACCTCAATACCTCTTAGGGCCGAAACATGAACCCAAGAAAAACACATATTGTTAGACCTTTGTTGAGACCACAATGGGCAAGACTTTGAGCTCTAGATTCATTTAGGTGATGACATAAAAATAAACATGCTCATGCACTTATTTTAGGTTCCATTAGAAAGTAAAGTGATAGCACAAAGTAAATATGAATGCAACTCATTATTATCTTGGTATTAAGTGAGAACTTGAAATATAAACATGATAATGCATAGCTTGAAATATAAACATGATAATGCAAGTTCATTCATTATCTTGATATTTAGTGATAGCAAGGAAGTAAACATGATATGCATAGCATAAAATAAACATGATGCAAGATTCATTTTATGGTTAACTAGAGCTCATTCAAGACTTTAACAAGATAGCAACCCAATACAATATCTCAAAGATCACAACACAAAAACCGAAAGTCATATAAAAGAGAAAGAAAGTGAAACTACATCAAGTTCTTTATTAAATACCCAAAACCCCTATCTAGAGAAAAATCTCTAGAATATGCCGGCCAACTTTAAGGTTGACAAGGGTAGGCTTGGGCTTTTAGAAATCCTTAGATTAATTTTCTTAAGTTGAAAAACCATGTGAGTTAGATATCATATAGATGAAGTCATAAGAAAAGGAAAACTCAAGCTTTAGAGGTTTCTTTGAGATGAACACAATGTCATCATCTAGAAACTCTCATCATCAAGCTATCATGCTCAAAATCAAGGCCTCATGGCCGAAAATGAAAAGAAAGGAAAGACAAAGGAAAGTTCAAAAAGAATCCAAGAGGAAACTAGAGAAAAACACTTTCTTGAGCAAAACAAAGTTTGAAAACAAATCCCTACCTTGTGATGAAGGTAAATGCTTGGACTTGAAGATGGAAATGAGATGAGCAACACCTCCTAGGATGGTGATGATGATTCGGCCTTGATGAAAGAAAAAGGAAGGAAATGTGTTTCAAGTGAAGTTGTGTTTGAGATGTGGTGTTTGAGAGGCTTGAGGATGGTTCAACGCTTTGGGGTGGTGTTTGATGGTTGAGAGGTGATGATGAGATGAAGAGATGAAGAAGATAAAGATGAAAAGGAAGGAAGAACACTCTTGAAATTTTGAGAGAAAAAGAAAGACTAGCAAGACAACTCTAAAATTCTAAACTTAGTAAATGCTTCAAGGTGCAACAAGGCTATCACAAGCATCCTATTTATAGAAAAACAAAACTATGGAGCTCATCAAAGGGAGGGTGCTGGCCGTGTGGTTTGAGGGAGGAAGGAAGAGAAAATATCTCTTACACAAGGTCATTCAAGCATGGTTTGAAGTATGGAAGCTATGCTACAAAGTATGGCTTGATGTGAGTTAATTTCCTATCAAATTTTTATGAAATTAGGCTTCTAGAAACTTGTCATGGCTGGAAATTTTCCAGCCACAAATAAATGGGGAAAATGGATTGTTTTAATTATTTATTCATGTGGAAATTCAAGCTTGATTGAAAGTTATGACAAGGTATAGTGTATGTGACTTGAGGTATGGCCTTGGAGTGTTGAAAAATTGAACATGTGATGCATAATGGGGGAGGACAGCTTCGGCCAAGGCTGGACAGCAGAGTGGGGGTGAGTTTTGACCATTTAATTGTATGTTAATGGTAGGTTTAGATGTGTATTAGCTTAGGTACAAGGTTAGGAATGATTAAGCTTAAGTTTAGGTAACTAAGAATGTAATTTAGGGAGTTTATGACAAGTTTAGGAGTGCTCATACATCATTAGAGAATTTTAAACTCATTTATGAATAAACAATGTGTAACACAATTCCATGATTTAAGGAATTGGAAAGAGAAAATACTATTCAAGATTCTATGACTAGGTGTCTTGAAATAAAAATATGATTTTAGGTTGTCATTAAGTACTTTTTGGTTCTAATCAACTTTAATAAATTATTTTGACTCAAGATTAATTAAGGAAATTAATTAACCTTCGTTTAGAGCCTAATATCGCTTAGGTTTGCTTAATCGCGTGATTAAGCGTAAAAATACGAAACTATGGGCAAAACCGTAATTTTGCACTAATTTTGCCCGGGACTTCTAAAATTAAAACTGAGGTCATAGAATACATAAAAACGCCTTTTAAAACCATCTGGAGAAGTTTCGGGTTCATCCGGCACTTGCAAACGGGTAAAACACCGCAGGGGCGTTTTGGTCATTTTGACCCGAAAACTCGAAAAACGAGATTTTCGATCTCGGGAAGGTACACAAGTTATCTAATCCCTTTCCAACATTGAGTTTGCCCTTCGAGTACTGCCGAACCGGCTTTCCTCGAATTCCGGGCCGAAAATGACCTCAGGGGCATTTTGGTCATTTTCACTCTAACAGAAAAAATTGGGGCATTACAGTAAATACAATAATCCGAACTTCTAAAGTACGGGCTAGGGGGTATAAGGATCACCTATCATAACCTTTACTTCAAGGAGTCCATAGGATTATTTCCTTCTTTGAAACGCTCTACTGACATCTAGTACACAATGAATTGTCCGCTTTGGTAAGCTCAATGTCAATACTCTCACAGATTTGCCTTCTCCCCACCGGAGCGGGAGAAATGCGTCTCAATAATATGTCACATTTAAAATCTCATGAAGTTTCAAAAACTTTCTTAAGTCTTCAAATTTGACAGAAACTCAACAGCATATCGGCTATACACCGAATTTCCTCAAATTCGCTTTATGCCACATAAACTTATAGAGCATGTACTTTCTCATTTAATTCCATAATCAAAGTAAATCACTAAAGTCATATAAACATATCCACCATAGCACATGCATCAACACACCATAACTTGAATTAACAAAATCACTATGTCATTTATTCTATGGCGTCTTACATCTTTAATTCTTACGGGTCTTAAGCTTATAATCTGATTAATCTAATATCCATTTTTAACCTTTTATGCACCTATAGGCTCTCAACTAACAATTTTCACTAATTCTTGTGCTTAGGAATAAATTCAAACATCATTAGGCAATTTTGATTTCATAAGATCACGGGGTTCTAGAAACTATGTCTTTGACCCTTTTTAGGCTCCGTCTTCACCTAAGGTGCTATAGTCAATTTCTAAACCAATTATAAGGGATTCCTAAACATATATACTAATTATAAATGATTTTTACTATATTTAATCATGCTGGAGCAGAATCTAAAATTTTAGTTTCTAAGTGCTTTAGAAATCTCATTTCTAATCATTTCTAGTTACTTGTTTTTCCTAGCATTCACAAATTAATTCTAACATCGATTAATCATGATCTTCACACATTTAAACATGTTAAAATATCATCAAACAGCAGCCAAATCACCAAGGCAGGACCGAAACCATACATCACAATATAATCCATAAAATCACATTTTTATCACACATGAGTCACTAGTTTCACTTGGAATCATTTTAGGACTTCTAAAACTCTTTGGAAACCAATTTATTTCTTTAAAATCATGAAAATATAAGTAAGGGCAGTAGCTATTTTAATTTGTTCATGGGTGAGATTTAAAACATAAAAACATGTTTATAACATTTTTTATGCTCACCTATGCTTAAGAAAATTCTAAGACATAGGTTATTGGCACTTGTGACTAAATGAAACTTATACTAAGTCCATCACCATCACATGGCTGAATTATACATCCAAGGGAATGCTTCCATATCCTACCTTTTCTTGAGATAAAGGGGCAAGTCTTTGAGCTCTAGAATCCTTAAGTGATGGCAAAATATAAACGTGCTATGCACTTCATTTTATTCTTCTTTAGGAAAGTAAAGTGAAGGTTTAAAATAAATATGAGATATAATTTCATCTTATCTTTAAAATTTAGGTGATATCTTGCAAAATAAATATGAGAATGCAAGTTTATTTCTTTATTCTTGGGAGTTTAGTGTTGACATGAAAATAAACATGAGTGCAGGTTCATTTTAGTTTTACTAGAGCTCATACAAGACCTTAAACGACAAATAGTATCCTCAACCCAACACTTATCTAGCAAGACAAAGTGAGCTTTAGATTCTTTGTACCAAGGTTTTCAAGGAAACCTCATGTTTTGAACATCATCATCAAGCTCCAGAAAATGGACTAAGAGATCAAAATAGATAACAACATTTCTTGAAACAAAGTATAAAGAGAATCATACCATATTCTTCATTTTATGTCCAAGAGCTCCTATCTAGAGTGAACTCCAGAGTGTGCCAACCAACTTTAAAGTTGACAAGGGTAAGCTTTGGGCTCTTTGAAAACCAAGTGATATATTTTCCTTAAGTAAACCTTTAGGGAGCTACCTTACATTTTCATCAAACTTTGTAAAAAGAAAAGGAAAGGAAACCGAAACCATAAAAGAAGGAAAAAGAAAGGTAAAACCACATTGGTTTAAGATCAAGAACAAGTTTCAAGCTTTAGAGGTTCCTCAAATGATAATCACAAGCCCATTATCTTGAAACCTCATCATCAAGCTAAAAATTTCTTTTCAAACCAAGCCTCATAGCAAAAATCAAAATGAGAGGAAAAAGAGTTTGAACCAAGAGAAACTAGAACTTTTCATACCAAAACATGAATATAAAAGAAAAAAAAATTTTGAAAACAAAACCCCTATCAAGTGGTATTTTTCCTTTGGAAGGAAAAAGAAGCTTGCTCTTGAAAAGAAAATGAGAAGAAAACTCCTCTCCAAGTGATGATGATGATTCGGCCAAGGATAAAGAAAAGGAAATAAACTGTGTTTTGTGTGAGCTTGTGTTTGAGAAAGGAAGCTTTGGTGTTTGGGTGATGATTTATGGTGGTGGTGTGGTGGTTTGAGGTTGCAAGAGGGTGGTCTTAAAAGAGGATGAAAAAGATGAGAGTAAAAGAGCTTAAGAGTTCTTTGAGATAAAGAAAGGAAACTTATAGAAAATCTTAAGACAAAAACTTGGAAATGAGCAAATGGAACCAAGTGCTCATAAGATGTGTATTTATAGAAAAAATGAAATGTGAGGGGATGAATGGAGGGAAGTGGCCATGTACTCTTAGGCCATGGGGAGAGAAAATATCTCTTCTAAATAGTCATTCAAAGCATGGTTGGAAGCATGGCTAGGTATGGCTCAAAGTATGGTTCAAGCATGGTCCAAGGTGTGGCTCTAAGTATGGCCTTTGTGTGCAAACAATTCAACATGTGATGAATGTGGGGAGGGGTGGCCGGTCACTATTAAGCCATAGGGGAGGAGGTTTGTTTCATCTAATTATGATTTAGTGATGTGTTTAGGTGTTTCTTTGATTAAGCTTTTGATTAGGGGTTTGTAAGTAAGTGTTTAGATGAGGTGATGGGCAATTAGGAATATTGAGACATGATTAGGTGTTCTTACTTCATTAGCGAAATCAAAACTCATTTTATGATATGATTATGCACAAACATAATTCCTTAATTTAAGGAATTAGAGAGAGAAAACACTATTCAAGATTCCATGACATAAAATCTTGATTTTTTAGAAAAGATTAAGGTGTATCTAAGCAATCTTAAGTTCTAATTAACCTTAATAAGTTATTTTGACTCTAGATTAATTATCAAAATTAATTAACCTTCAATTAGAGTATAATATTGTTTAAGTTTCCTTAATTACGCCGTTAGGCCCAAAATACACTATTTCAAGAGCAAAATGGTAATTTTGCACAAACATTGCCCGAGACCACTTGGATCAAAACAAATATCATCAAGCACATATAATTAACATTCCAAACTCTCGGGAGAGACTCCGAGCTCAAACGACACTAATACCTGTATAAAACGCTATAGGGGTATTTTGATCATTTTGAGTCGAAAGTTCGGAAAACGAGATTTTCGTCTCTACTGTCAATCACAACATATATAACCTCCTTCAAGAATTGAGTTGATCCTTCAAGGATTGCCTGGTCGGCTACCCTCGAATTCCGGATGAAAAATGACCTCAGGGACATTTTAGTCATTTTTGCTCAGACAGAAAAATTGGGGTGTTACATCATAAATCCATGGTATTATAATATATTCCTTAAACCGTAATCATAGTTATAAGAACTAGACCAAATCGGTCGGTTCAGACTAGAAACTGGTGAATTGGACACTGGTCCGGTCGATTATTCAATCAGACTTAACAAGCATCGACCCGGTCAAACCTTGGTCAAACTTGGAGTTGATCGGCAAGCGAGAGTCGAATTGGTTAAGCGAACCGAAATTGTGGGTCCCGTGCCTCTTGTGCACCCCTACATTGGAAATTCATAAATAAATTCCAAAACCAATGCTGTGGAAGTCGAACCCAACTTGGAAGTAGCATGGGCAATGCCTCAACCACCAGGCCAACTGCTCTTTTGATATATATTGTCATGAAACATATATATTACACTCTTAGTTATATAGTTACCCCAATTTATATATTTATTTAATTAAATTTAGTTCAACCAATGACCCACTGATTGAACTAGTGACCCAGTGACCTGATGCCTTAGCCGAGTCGATTATCAGTTTAGTTCTCATAACTATGCCTGTAATGCATTACAGGATTATTTAGAAGTTGAATCTAACAAATCATTATTTGTCATAATTTATTTATTAATTTAAAAATTTTATATTATAAAATCTATTCTACCAATAGATAGACACCTGAAAATTTGATGTAGCATGTACTGACAAATCAACTTGAACAAAGCAAAGAAATATTTAAATGAACCTTATGTAGGGGCCACACACATTTAAATGTAAAAAGAAAAAGATTTATGTAGATTAATATAATTTTGAATACTTGTCAGGAAATTAATAAGAACGATGAACAAAAACTTCCCATTGAGATTATCATTTTAAGACATTAGATTTATAAGAATTAAATCTAACTTGAATCCAGTAGATTAACAAAAATCTATTACCAATTAAAATAGCCTGGGCAGAAATTATAGTTGATAATAACCATTGCTCAGTGATATATCATATTTATGTATCATTGTCCACATTATATAACCACTAATAATTTTTTGAACATCCAACCGGTCAAACAAAAAAAAATGAAAATAGAAACATCAAATCGTAACCCTAGGTTAATGAACATTTCCATAAGCCAATTTGGACCATCAACAATCTTGAATGTGCACTCGCCATTTCTTTTAAGGGAATATACATTACATAGATTTTTCCATCCTTGTCCAAATTTGACTTGATTTTCTTTCGACTTTAATAACTTGCTAGTAAATTCTTGCATATGGTCACTGTTATGAACAAAAATGTTCGATGCCCTATCTGATCCATATTTTAACAACTATTTTGAGAAGTTTGTAGGAAATGTCTGTAACAAAAAAAACTATATCACTCTTTTTGTTGACATGTAACATATGAAAGGAACACAAAATATGATATCCTACACTATTAAAAGGAGTAATAAAATATGAGTGATTGATAGAGATATATATACCACTTGGCTTCTGGTAGCTTCATAATGACCCAGAATTTTTTTCAATTCAATGTTGCTGCATAAAATTGAAAGCAAACTATTAATATTTTATGAATCAAGACAATGTTACTTTTAAGAACTCGTTTTGTAAACAAAAACTTGGATGTTACACTTGTTTGTGTATTTGGCTCTAGACTTACTGGAATGGTAGGTGTAACGCCCCGATTTTTCATGCTGTGTAAGATTACCAAAATGCCCCTAGGTAAATTTTACACGAGATTTGAGGATGAGAAATCTTTAATAAGGAATTTTAACATTAGAACAACATTATATGAGGCTTGAATAGCAATCTGAGCGAAAAATCACAAATCTCGATTTTTTTTGTGTACAAATGACCAAAATGCCCCTGAGGTCGTTTTGCCCCGAAAATCAAAGATAACCAATTCCGGTTATCCTCAAGGGATTAATTTTATGTTTAAAGGGGATTATTTGTATTATGTTGATGTCACGGTTAAAATCTCAAGTCCCGGTTTTTACTGTACATAAAATTACCAAATTACCCCTGCGGTAATTTAGTGTGAAATTAAGCAATCCTTGAACCCAGTTATCACCCGAGAAGTTCAAAAATGTTTATTTCAAGTATGACTTGATATCTAGAAATGTTCAGGTAATTCTAGAAAGTTTTTATGTGAAATTACCTTTTTACCCCTAGTTGTGCTAAATAAGTTCACTTATGTAATTAAGGAAATGTTAAAGCTCTAATTGAACTCAGAATTGATTTCATTCATTAACCTTGAGTTAAAAATTAATTACCTAAGGTTAAAAATAATTACTTGAGGTTAAAAAATAATTACCTAGGATGATTAGAGTTTAAGAAAGTTTAAGGAGAGTTAATTTCCTTTCGTTATTTCTAGAGCTCATAAAAATTAGTGATGCTAAGATCAAAGTTAAAAATTACGGTTTAGGTAAAATTTAGTATAGAACTTATGTTACAAATTGATTTTTAACTCATTTGAATCTAACTTCATTTACTAGTGTATAATTATTCTTTTACTTCATTTTAATTTGTTCTAAACACTTAACCTTTTACCATTTTTACTAATCTATCAATTCCAAATCTTTTACCTAAGTAATTACACATCTAACACATGTAAAAGAACACCAAATCTGATCATAATGGACTAGAAACCACGGCCATAATGATCCATGTGCACCATATTTTATTGCTTTTCCAACATAAAAACATATACAACAAAGACACCACACCTTAAGCTTTCTTTTGCATTGTTTTTGGTTATGTTTAATCAAAAGAAAACCCACCCATTTCAGCCATGATATGAGCAGCCAAGATGTCTCCCACATGCATCATATTTTAGCATTTCCATCCATTATACATGTGCAAAATCATTACAATACCATATGCTTTCTTTTTCTAAAGTTTTCTTTAACAAAAAAATGAAATAAACCCTCCATTTTCCAGCCCATATGTCATGGCCAAACAAGCTCCATGAGACTATAAATACATGCTCTTTCATTTCTAAAATGTTCACACAAACACTCTTGGCCTTAGCATTTTCTTACTTGATAGTTTTCTTACTCAAAGTGTGCTCAAAGTTCTCTAATTCTCTCAAGACTTCAAGCTTTATTTTTCTTCCTCATTCTCACCTAAGAGACTTCATTTCCAACCTTTAACCAAGCTCTAAACCTCAAGCATACATATTCCAATCATAAACCAACTCCTAAACATTTAAACTTTTCATTTCCAAGCACTAGAACACAAGAAAATCCATCCTCCACTCCAACCTTCTTGGCCAAAATATCACAAGCATTAGGACCATATTTTTGGTTCTTGGTTGATCATAGAAGATCAAGCTTTCTTTAATAATCAAGAAATAACTTGGTAGGGACTTTATTTCATATTCTTTCTCATGTTCTTCTTCTTTAATCCTTTGAATTTTGATGATGACCATGGCTTGATAATAAATTTAAGAAATAAGGTTCTTGGAACCATGGTAATAAAGGACTCTAATGCTTACTAATGTTTAAGATCTATTAGGGACAAGAATTTAATCTTGTGAAGTTTTTGAGCTTTAAGTAAGCAAGATATATAAAATGGACTTGCATTCATGTTTAAATTTCAAGCTCTTGCATCTCATGTTTATGTTTTAATGCCTTGCATATCATGTTTATTTTCAAGTCATCACCTTAAATCTAGAAGATTAAAGAAATGGATTTGCATTATCATGTTTAATTTTCAAGTCTTGCATATCATATTTATTTCAAGTCATCACTAAATTTTAAAGACTTAATAATGAATGTGCATCTCATGTTTATAATTCAAGTCTTGCACATTATATTTATATTTTCAAGTCATCACCTTAAAATATTAAAGATTAAAAAATGAGGTTGCATAGCATGTTTACTTTTGGTTATCACCTAAGATCTTAAAGCTCAAAAATTGTCCTTGGATCTTAAATAAAAAAATTTTATTTCATGGCTATGTTAATGGATATGTATTTTCGGCCATGAAATGATGGTGAGGTTGAGATAACTTTTATTTCATTTTTTGTGTTTTGGAATTTTAGTAAGTTGTGCTTTAGTAGTTTTACAAGTCTTGAAACTTAAAAGATAGTAAAAATAACATTTTCATGAGCAAAAAGATTTATTATTAAACCTTGTGATTTGCTCTCTATTTGGTATTAATATTTGGTCATGCTAAGTGGTAAAAATAATTTTAAGTGTTTCCTAAGTCTTAAATCAAGTAATAAGGAAAATAGTATCTAGAAAGGATCAAAATTATAATTTTAGGAAGATTTAGAAAAATAATTTTCTGGTACTATTCATTACTGTCTCGACTATTCATCACTGTAGGGTACTGTTCATAGGCATAATAAATCATTAATAATTGTTGTAAAAATTATTTTTGGTATCTTAGATGTATAAATGAATAATTACAAGTTCTAGTTTGGGTCATTTTGCAAAATATAGAAAGTTGTGTTTTAAACTATCAATTATGTGATTTCAGCCAAATGACTTTAATTTGAGTTATTAATGATGTTAAATGTATCCATGTATTCAAAATACCATTTATGATGTTTAGAAAAAGTTTTAGAAGTTTCGATAATTGTTAAGAGGGAAAAATAAGTGATTTTGCACTTTGACCCCTAAAGTGAAGCAAAATTTGTTCTATGACCAAAGATGATTTTTATGATGAACTTAGGTGAATTATAAGTGTTATGAGTCTCTTAAAAGTATAGAGAAATTTTGATGATCATTTGCTTGAGGAGATGTGTTAAAAAGAAAAATTACGTTTTGACCCGTAACTTTGAGAAATTACAATTTTGACCCTCTTTTGGGCTTAAGTGTAAATATTAATAACTTGAGGAGATTAGCATAGATCTATATCTCATGGAAGCCATATTCATGTGTTTTAGTTTATGACTTGTGATATTAGTGTTATGTTACTAATTAATGATTATGGATGCTTACTACTTGTTTTATGCAATTGGCGATCATTAATATATGGCATCTATCCTGTTAAGTATGTTCACTTTCATGAGATATTCGATATTAGAATGCTTATATAAATGTATATATGCATACTTATATGATCAATTACTTGATGAATTGTAGCATGCTATGTGTATGATTGATTAATTTAGATGTATATTTAAGAGTTCTATAAGCATGATATATTAAAGGATAAGCTATGATTATATGTTCGTGCTTGCATCTATGAATAACATACTAAGATAAAAGGTGACATAAGACATATGGAAATGATCCTCTAGACTCCCCGAATTAAAGGTTATGAGAGGTGATCCAATGGGGTAATCCTCTAGACTCCCTGAATTAAAGGTTATAAGAGGAGATTCAATAAGGACCGTTTAGACTCCAGGAATTAATGGTTATGAAAGGTATTCCTAAACCCCCAAACCCACACTCTGGGAGTCAGGAATTAACTTATCGAGAGGATAAGTGTATACTAGTGACGACTAGTGAGGTATGAGCTCATAACCTAGAACTCTCAAGAGGAGAGAAATTATAGGGTGGTTTCCCCAAGGAAAAAGATTGAGAAATTTAAGTCACCTAAAAAGCATATTAAGGAAAATTTATGTTAAAGGAATTTATGTTCTTTACGTATGATGCATTTATAGAATCTCTTATGTTATAATGTATATGGCATTGACATACATACATAATAATAGTATGATACATCCATGACATCAAGATTCATGCTAAAAGACACGGGCCTCGGCTAATGGTATTTGAAACTTAATGAATGAATCTTATATATGCCCACATTTTTCATAATGAAACCCGAGGTTCCTGGGGACGATGATGATGACACACATGTTAGGAGGCGATTACCCTACTGAGATTCTTTTATAAGATTCTCACTCCCTCTTTATTTCTTTCCATCTCGTCTTCAGAGGTAGATGGCGACGTTCCTGATTTAAGTTGATGACATTCGTGTTCTACTTGTGAGATGTCTTGCTCCTCGTGATGAACCGACTCGTAGAATCCATTCTAGGCGCTTCGAGTAGGAAACGTGGGAGAAAAGTCTTATACTAGTTTGTTAAGCTTTTATTTGCATGATAATTTCTGTTGGATTAATGTATTTGCTTTGACTATGACAGTGGTGTGCTGTTTTGTTTCTTGTAAGTTTTAGATGTTCGATGAGGAACGATCATTATTTATAATGGTGTTATTATATTGATTGAGTGAGGTATTTCATAATTATTGGTGACCTGATATTATTCTTTTACTTTTATGAGTAAGATGGTTGATACAAATTAGTTAGTATGCGCGGCTCACGTTTTGTATTTAAAGAAAAAAAAAATTTACCCTATTTTTACTAAAGTATTCTCAAGGTTTAAGTTTAAGACTGGAACAAAAGAGTAATAACTAATAATTAACTTAAATGCATCCTAGGCGTGTTGAGTTAAATATTAGGGTGTTACAGCAGGCCTATAAACAAATGGTCAATTAAATAAAATTGTAATCTATGATAACTATAATCATAACTATAAAGGAGATGGTTAAGGATTGAATATGTAAATTACCTCTCATACAAAATATCACTTTCATTTGGGGAACAATGTAGTTGACAAAATAGTGCATAATCAGGATCCAGTTCATCCACTTAGTTGATAACTTGCCTATAATAAGTTGGGAATAAGTAGTATTTTAGTAAGAGTAACATACAATTGAAACTTAAAATATGAAAATATAAAACATTTATCTCAAAATAATAAACTGATAAACACAAAAACAAAAAAATGGAACATACAATCCTAATCCATCCCATAATTATGTAAGAAAACTATTTAGCGAAGTCTAAGCAAACTGAAAAAGATGAAAAACGAACATGCACTACTAATAACTACCATACTAATGGCAGTGAAACATATGCAAAACAACGAAAAGGAAGAAAACTTTTAAAATCATTATATGATTTGCACACAAGAGGCAAGAATTATATATTTACCCTCTTGAAGGCAGAAGCATTTGGAATAATTGTCTTTGAAAACGATTGAAGTAGTTGGAAATAGCAAAACAAAAGAATATGTTGACTAAAGGAAATAACATTACCTGTGAAAACTGGTGGTGGGGTGAAGAGTTGACAATGATGCAACTTAGAATGGAGGAACTTGTTTTACTTTAGTGAATTTATGGTGGGTGGTCCTAAAAGAAAAAAAGATAAAGGAGATTGAATAAATAGGAAAAAGATAGCAGGGGATCGTGAATTGATATGGATAAGAACTGATACACAAGAATAGGATGGTATTGATCAATTTGGATCGTGGGACCATATTGCATTGGGGTATAATATTTAAATTTTTTTTATTTTTTCTTTTGCATAAAAGTGGTTTATAAATTCTTTTTGTTAGATTGGCTCTCTTATCTGAATGCCCCATTTAGGCATATTAGGATTGTACTGACAAAAGTGTTGACAACCAATCTTAATAAAGATTATATGAACAAAAAATGTCATGTTTATATTCTTATTTATACTAATCTTTTACATACATTGTGTTTTGATCGAGTAATCCATAATTCTTTTTATGAAAAATTAATAACATAATAATTATTGAGGGATTGATAAATTCATATAGGTGTGAAACATGGAGCTATAAGTTATAATTTAATTAAAAGGTAAATTAAATTAAATTATAATATACTCTATTTTTTTTAACTTTTTGTTAGATTGGCTCTTAAGTCTGAATTGCTATTTTAGGCATACTGGGCTTATACTAACAAAAGTGTTGACACTATTCCTCTAAAGAATATGAACAAAAAATTTCATGTTTACAATTTTATTTATACTAATCTTTTAGTTGGAATTTGCTTTTCATTCGGTAATCCATAAATTTTTTATGAAAAAATAATAACAACATAATTATTTAGGGATTGATAAATTCATATAGGTGTGAAACATATATTGAGCTCTAAGTTATAATTTAATTTAAAGGTATATTAAATTATAACAGACTCTATTTTTTTTTTTACTTCAAAATATGTCGACAATAATATTGAAAATTCCAATATCTTTTGAATATTAAATTTGCATTATATTTACTAATACAATGTGGAAACAAAAAAAAATTCTCATGTATCATAGGTGGAAAATAAACTAAATTTAAACATGATGATTTATAAAAAAAATAACAAAATAATCAAATGTCAAAAAAATGGAAGAAGAAAATATATAACAGATGATAGATAAAAAAAAAAAAGTTTACTTATGGATTTGACAAACAACTGGTATGACATTTGTTAAACCTTGCATGTGTTATATATAATTTTTTTTTTATTGTATGATACATCAACATTAGTTAATAGCACTTGAAGGAATGGAAAATGATGATATTTAGTATCACAATCGCATCTGCATTTAACAATCGATTAATGAAGTTGGTGCAACTGTTCAGACAATTGAGAATAAACCAAAATAAAAAAATGTCTCTAACATATTTAGTTTGACTTAAATTCCAATATACATAAATGACAATAGTCACTTAAAAAAAATCATAACTGTTTGCTATCCCCTAACCCTTTTATGGACAATCTTTACTTGTCATTCCCCCTTCCAGTTTAAGTTAATTTCTTCAAAATAAACTATTGATGATGTCCATTTAAAAGGTAAATTGGTTGTCATCAAAATTAGAAAGAGCAGGATTTGAAACTAAAATAACTTCAATCAAAGAGTTTAATAGTAAATAGTTAAAAGCATGTACTTATATATTTTAATATAAAAATTAACATTGCTAAATATCTCACAACCAAACTCATGGCACAATGAAGGTGAACATGGCCATTAATGAATGCATAAACATTTAACACCGCTCCTTGAAACATAATGAAAAACCAATACAAATTGTCCTAAACCCACACACATAGAGACAACACTAAAAGCTTATAAGACAACATGAAGTCAGGTATAAGTCCTCCGTAACATGCATAGAATGCAGGTATCAATCATTCAAAATATTAGCAATAAGAACCCGCTCCTTATCTGCAAAGACCCTAAAGACGACCACATTTCCATCAGTAAGATTGTGGTCCACAAAAAACTGCTTCCAATCCTTAGTCAAATATGCTTCTATCAATCTCTTTGTATCCCAATGCAATTCGATATTGTATGTGTTTCCATTATCATCTCTTACCACCAAAGAAGTAGATTTGCTAGGAAACGCTTGACGACAAATGCAGCAGGAAGGACCTGGCTTGCATGCAAAAAATACATGAAATAATTAACCTAACTCAGACAACAACAAACTACTAAAAACAAAAAGCACACCAATAAATCAATAAAAAACAAAAGCAAATAATAAAACTTATACTACCAATGAATGACTCTGTGATTGGTAGGCAGTGATGTGATTTTCATAGACAACAATAGTAATAGGTTCGTGGTTTATAAAAGCCTCACCACCACCATTAAGGTTATTATCATATTGTGTGACCCCAATATCAAGTGCATTCACTTGTGCCTGATAATCAACAACAACATCCATGAGATCTTAGTTGGGAGGTTCCCGATCTATACCAACATAATAAAAAATTGCAGCCAATGAATTAACTTCTTCATCAATCTGAGGAGTATGATTAATGAACCAAGGCTCCTCACAAAAAACAACATCATCCATTTGAGTTAGATGTTCATAATACACACCAAGATCAACATCATCAATAGGTTCATCCACAAGCCGGATGAAGTTGTTTAATTCAAATTCAAAACCAACTTCAGAACTATCCAAGTTTTCAGTTACCCCATTAGGGATTGTGTGAGAGGAAAAATCATCACTATCAATAAAATCAATGAAGTTAGTTCCAGATCATTCAAGCGGATGAGAGGTAGGTTTAAAGAGAACATCATCACATGGAAAACCATTACAAACTATGGACTGACCGCTTTCTTCATCGAGGCACACGAAGGAACTTGACAAAAATGGTAGCATCACGTCTCCAGGTATTTCCACAATGAGAGTATGTGACTGGAGACATGTTTCCATCCTTCACCTTAATATAAAACATGTTGCCACCTGCCTACCAAAGTTTCAGTCAACCAACAACTTCAATATTGTAAGACTCCATTAACTCTTTTAGACCACCAACAATGTAACCATTTATCAATCCCTTCTCTAATATAATAACAAAAACATTCCTTGATGGTTTATGAATGTCAGTTGCGTACCTAGCTCTTGTCGATATTTTCTGTAGAATAGAGCCGGTAATGTTGAAATAACCTGCAAACAAATGAAGTAGCAAACATATATTAAAATCAAACAAATATTTTAATCATTATGGTTTGTTAAGATTATATTTGAACTAATATCTTGAGGATCTAACTCCATATGTAAAATACAAAAGTGGTATTGTGTGCAGAGAGACACAATCATTCTTTCGACCAATATGATGATAACACAGAGAAAGAGATCGTGGATGACAATATAATTTTAGGGAGAGAGAAAGTTTTAGGAGGAAGTGAGTAGAAATTTTCGTGAAACCCGTTACAAAAAAGGAGAAAGCAAACTTGCCTGGCTGATGTACATTGAAAGTGAAGGAAAGACTTTTTATAGACTATGCTTGCAAACTCAGAATGGAAGGTGAGATGGTTGCACTGCTATTAATGCCCAAGTCATTTCCTATTCTATGTAGCAGAGACTTGTTGCCATTTACGTGCTGGTTTTGAAATTTAAATTTCATAAACAGCATGTAGCTGTAGAAAACTAACATAAACTTAATAATGTTAGTAGATAAGTGGCAGTCACACGGCTCCCCTTCAGCTTGCATTGTAAGAACACATATATTCAATGAATGCATGATGGAAATAGTTTGGTCATTGGGCATAGAAGACCTAAAACCCTCTTTTAGAGGTATAGCAAGGATATTTTCTTTTCTTTTCTTTTTAAAAAAATTGTATCTAACAAATGCTGCCTATCTACGGGAGTAACTAACTCCACTTTTGAGCCACAAGACTACAGAGATTTAAATTGCAAATGCAGCCCTTTCCAATTACCAAAATAACACCTTTTTTTTCCATGTCCGTTTAGATCATGAGGATAGATATGAAGGTCTCCTTCAACAACTTTGAATTTTGTGCGTTTTACCTCTCAACTTTCACAAAATCTGTCAGCAGCCATGACTATTTTTTATGTGGACTCAAAAAGTTTCGAAGAAAGTGATTTCATCGGCATCACATGTGAGGCAAATTATAAGATAAATTTCATGTATTTAGATTTATTATAAATAATTTAATCTAATAATTAATAAATATGAGATCTATGATAAATTTAAGAATATAAGATCTACTATAAAAGTTACCGGAAGACGAAGACAAAGGTACGAATAAAAAAAGGAAAGATTTAGTAAGAGTTCAAATATAAAAATAGCTGATTTAAAAAGTATTATAAATTTATTTTTTATATATATCAATATTACAAAAGATTTATATAATTATTAAATTAAATAATTCTATTTGAATCACTTTTTAGACACTTGATTTGCCGTTCAACTACGTTAGTTCATATAACAATATATTATTAGATTTACTCTGAATGAAAATTAAACTCTAAAAGTATTATATATTTTCTGATTCTTTGCCTTTCGGAAAAGTCATCTATCAAATTGAATTATTATTATATATATACATATAGAAGTCTGTTTTGTTCCCAATTCCCCGTTGACGCCATGTCTGTGCCCGATAGACATAAAAGAAGCAGATATGGTGGGGCAGAAAAGGAGGAAGAGGGAGCATTTGGGGTTGGCGTTTCAGATAAAGCAGTGATTAAAGTGGCAGCTATATGCGGCTCTCTGCGCAAAGCTTCCTACAACAGAGGCCTCATCCGCGCCGGCAAGTAATTGCACATTTTATTTTCGGATTTGTATCCTCTCACTTGGTAAAGTAAAGTGATAAGTTTAAGATTTAGGGCGTCTTTTGGTTAGATTGTAAAATTAGGGTAAAATTTATCTACATAAATTTTATTTGTAAAATAACACATATAACTTATCTAGATGCTTATTCTTACTTCTTAATCAAACATATTGATAGAGTAAAAAACCCAAACTTAATTTTATTATTTCAAATCCTTTATTTCCTTGTCTCTATGATCTTTGCATGTGTTGGGTTTTGATTGAGTTTGGTGGGAATGCAGCGATGAAGCTGAGCAAGGAGGAAATCGAGGGCGTCCACGTGGAATACATAGAGACGGCGGCGTTGCCGATGCTGAACACCGATCTTGAGGTGGATGGCACGTATCCGGCGGAAGTGGAAGCCTTCCGTCAGAAGGTTCTAGAAGCTGATTGCTGCCTCTTTGCTTCACCTGATTACAACTACTCCATCACTCGTAAGTTTTTATTTTTTATTTTTCACCTTAGCACAAAGATCCTTGAATTCAGTTAATGCAGGATGCATTTGGATGTGATTCACACTGTCAAAATCAGTTTTCAGCTTTTTTTCAGAAGTTGAAAATAGTAATTTTTTTAAAAGTAAATTTTAATTTTTTTAATTATACATAAAATTTAAATTATATAATATTGCTTTAAAAATCTAAAACAATCATGTCTTTAATCAGATAATATGTTGTAATTAATTAGTACTTAATCTCGATTCTTTCCATTATTTTATATTTACATTGTCCGATGTTTGAATAAGTTTTTGGAAAAAAAGTTATTTTTTAAATATTTTATAAAATATATTTAAAAAAATTATTTTAAATTTAAAGTAAAACCAATTTATATTTCAATATAATTTTATTTATTTTTCTATTTGTAAATATTTTTATTTATTTTAAAAAAAATATATATTATTTAAAAAATAATTTCTTACTTTTTAAATGATTTTACTTTTTCTAACAATTTTATTCAAACATACAAAAAAGCATAAAAATATTTTTTGAAAATTAAAAAATTTATCAAAATAATGCACTCAAACGGAGTCTATATAGATTATTAATAATAAAAATTAACCAAAAAAATACAAAGAAAAGATTAATAGTGTAATTTTTCCGGCCAACAGATCAGAAATAGTGCTGATATAGAAAAATCAAAAGAAAGACAAAATGTTGTTATTTTATTTTATTTTATTTTTTTCGTTGGGCTTCTTTACTTGTTTATGTGACCTGTTAAACATTCTGATTATATCCAATTTTGGCTCCTATAGGTTTTAACAGCATGGAAATGATGATCTGTTGTTAATAAAAAATTGCCTACTTAAAAGAGGGAAAAAAATTTGCGCCAATCAATTAATCTTGTATTTACAAAATCTTATGCTCACAAGTATGAAGAAAGGTTGTCTGTGAAGTCAAACGGAATGACTAGAGTAGAATGAGATGCATCTGAACGCAGGGGTGTACAAATAAAAGGTTGAGTAAGATTCAATTGAAACTACACTATATCTATTTTTAAACTGAATCATTCTTTGAATTGGAACTTAACTTGATAATGATCCGACAAATAACCAAATCAATTTACTTTCTAGGCAACATGTAAAAATTTGGACATGAAAAGAAAAACTTATGATATTTTTTACGATAAACACTTCAAAACAAAGATATCAACACAAAAATAATATCATGTTATATTAAATGTATTAATTGTGGTATAAAATTTTATAATATATTGTTAATCATACTTTTAAAATATAAGTTTAAGATGATTATTTGATCTAGGTTGAGTTAGATCAACTCGAAGTGCAACTCAAACACAACTTGAAGAACGCATCAGATTAAATTTCAAAACCTGAATCTAATCCAATAAACTTCGGGTTAAGATGAGTTATCGGAGTGAAGTTATGAGCGTCTCTATCTAAAATTAAGGGCCTCAAAGTTCATGTGAGAAGAGGGAGTTGAGGTACCCGATAATAGGAATAATATAATCATATATGAGTTATGAGCGAATAACAAGATTATATTGTCAAATGTGATTCGATTTAGGACGTAATGTTTGATCCCAACTTCATGGGATTTGCCCCAACTTTATGTGTTCCATGGAGCCTTACCTGAACTGTAATCTACTTTTTTTTTTTTTAGAGCCAAAGAAGTGGGTAACACTAATTCATTTAGCAAGCCAACCATTTGCAAATAAAAAATTACCAGTTTAAGAACAACCCAAAGTTAGAGCTGGCCCATCAGCCAAACAAATATTGTTAAAACGTGCTAAGTGATAACGAGACACTAACAACCCAAAGAGAGGACACTCCCATGGTCCACTATTGGTTTCTCTTGGAGTTGATAGGACGCATCATGCAAACCTCATCAAAAGCCATTAATTCATTAAGCGAACTTTCTGAGTCTTTTTGTCTTGTGATTAACTTTCATTTATTAACCTGGATTGGATCAACTTCTATTCTGACTTGCAAGAAGCTTGACATAGAGCCAATTTGGCCAACACCACGATGATACATATTAGAGCTCATTAGTAGTGTCGTACTCTCTTCTTCTTTTTTTCTTTTTTCAAATTAAAACAAGCTCAATCTAGGGAGCTACTAGCTGATATAATTAAGAACAAACAAATAAAAACATAAAATAGAAAAACACAAACCCAAACACAGGCAGCAAAGGTACTAAAGGCAGCAGAAATGAAAAAAGCAAGAGACGATAGGAATGACATAGAAACTAACCTACACAACAAGAAAAACTTACAGCAAACACTGAACTAGAGTCTTAAAACTCAAGGTTTTTTTTTCTCTCTCTCTTTTTTTTTTTGTTGTGTGCGTCTAAGACCATGATAATGTCAAAAAAATAAGAAAAAAAAATAAAAAAAGGGTATGTTTAGTCATCTCGGAGATGGGTTTTTTATTGGGCCAACTTTAGAACGCATCAAGGATTTGGGTCTTAGAGAAAAGTTATTTGCAACAACTTATAGTTGGATGAGTTTATTTATTACCATTGCCCTTAATAAAAGAATGAAAAAAAAATGACAATTTTTTGACGTTTTAAATGAACCTAATGCTAACAACAAAGGTATGAAAAATAATTGCCAAAAATAAAAAGAAAGAAAAAAATGACAAGTTTTTGACGTTTTAAATGCGTCTCATGCTGACAAGAATGAAATGAAACATGTACCTCATGCAGTGAAGACTTAAAACTGAGAAATGTTTTGTTACCGCACGATTGCGATGCACGTATGTAATGCATACGGTACGAAATGAGTGATTACTAGTGTGTATACACATATTGAAGGGAATATAGTAGGTTGAAGCATGAAAAAAAAATATTTTTGTTTCATGCTAGAGTTCCACCTTGTAACTTGGATTTTTGGTCCAGGGTCTCGGAGCTCATACCCTAAATCACTCCATAATCTAGATTTTTTGTCTCAGACCTAAGAGCTCAAACCATGGGGGGAGTTCCAATTTTACTTAGAGGGTGGCCATCGTGGGAAAAAAAAAAAACAAAGATTTTTGGTCTCAGCTCGAACCCCAGGAAATAGACGCTCCTTGAATAGTGCCATATGCGTCGCGTACATGCGTCGCAGACATGCGTCAAAATAATGGGACTCCTTAAAACTCTCATTTTTAGTGAAAAAATTATTGTTTTTATTTTCTTAACGAACTTTGTGATCCGCGCTAGACAATTGAATTGATTATATCTATAATTTATATAATACATGTGATAAAAAAAATGCACAGTAAAATAATTTGTCCATAAATTGTACGTGTATCATTTATCAACTTATAATATAGCATTCAATATATATTTTAGTATTCTTTGAATCATCGTAACATATAAAAACCATTAATCCTTTTTGGTTGATTGCTCTAGAAATTAAAACATTCAATTGGTCATGACTAAAAGAAAAAAAACTCTCCAAAATCAAGCCAACATTTTCGCAAAATCGTGTATCAATATATAAGATAAATTTTCAATAAAAATTAATAAAATAGATGAGATTATCAAAATACATCCATAAGAAATGATGAAAATATATTGTTAAAATAGATTTTATAAATATCAAACATTTATGTACTAATTAAAAAGCTTATCATCTCAACCCCTGCTACTTTATCTTCTTTTTGAATAAAGAAATGAATGAAAATTTATGTTAAATGAATAGATCCATAAGCATAATTCATTTGAATGAATATTCGTATAAATAATTTTCATGAATAAAAAAATCCATTCCCCATATCCCTACCTTCCTTTTTTTTAAGTAAGAAAATGTGGCTTCAAATTGATATTAAATGAAAAAAAAAATTGAAAATATGAATTTATGATCATAATAAATTTTAATGAGAGATACTTCCATGATTTTAGTGAGAATTTATCAAAAAAGATTCCATTAGCTCATTCTACATAGTATCTAAACCTTCAACTCCCATAAAAAAAAAGTGTTGATCTCTTTCTCATACAAAATTTTATGCAAAAGTTTTAGGTACCACAAAAAACATAAAAATATATTGCAAAATAGATTTGTAGGATATTTGAGATAATAAATTTATTTATAACAATTATATTTAAATTAGTCATGTTTATTTTTATTATAATTTTTATGTTTGTACACAAAAAATTAACCTCATATAAAGTAAAAATAATTCAAGTATTGACAATATAAATATAAAAATTCTCTATAATTCACTCGAGTATAATATCATTGAAAGGTTTTAGTAAAAATTTATTAACCAAAAAAAAAAAGAAAAAGAAAACCATCACTTCTCCTTCTTTCTTTCCCTTCCATTTTTGTGATTGGATAAAGAAAAATAATTAAAATGTATTAAAAAATAAAAATGAAAAAAAATTTATAGTAAAATGTATTAATCACTTATCTAAGTCAAAAGGTGACATATTAAACACAATAGTACCTAAGAGAGTACAAGTTTTGAAAGAAAATTTGATGTTATATGAGTGACATTGACATAATTTAAGAGCGATACTATCCAACTTTTATATCTAGTTAGATGTACTTAGACACTCACTAAACAAACCTTAATTAAAATACTATAAAAAGGGCTTTTGGATGTATGCAAGTACCTTTAGGTAGCTTGAAGGTAGACTGAAAAATGTTGGAGAGCCTTGTAGTGGTGGCCACACCAGGTAACTCATAAGGTTCAATGTGGAGAACGAAAAACTGATAAAAGTTAGGGTTATAACACTATGTATAAATAAAAAGTTCACAATTTTTATATTATTAAAACTGAAATTTCATATAATAAAACAGGAAGTATACAAACTTCAGCATAAAATAACCCATTTCCACTTCTTTTTTTTTTAATCAACCCACAGTAGGCAGGTCTTTTTTTTTGTATATGACATTTCAATGCAAGATGTACAATAATATGTCATTTGTCGGAAATTTACACGGATATGGTGGTATGCATATTTTTAAAAAGCATATGTTGAAAATTGAAATCTTGCAGCATGCTAGCTTTTAGAAAAACAATAAAATATTTTAAACGCAGAACTCACTCCGTGTGAGATTTTAAGGGAAAAAAGTATTAAAATATGTAGAAAAGGATTATTTTAAAAAAGGAAATATTAAAAAAATATTAAAATCTCAAAAATAGTGGAAAAGATCAGGGGTATTCATAACTTGGTTTGAGTTAAAGCATATAGGGTGGGCTTTGAGCTTTGAAATTTGTCCCAATATATTTTTTAAGTCAGATTTGGGTCATACTTTCGATTGATTCAATATAAATCGAAATCAAATAATTCTTTTAGAGATATATCATTTTATAAAAATTAGTGAAAAGTCATAAAATTTTATAGTTCTATCGATATATTTTACGTAAATTGATATTATTTTTATGTTAATATGATTTGTTTTGAAATATCTATTATAAATATCTTATTAATTTTATTTTTTACTTATAAAATTTTATAATTTCATTATATATAATATCTAAATCCTTATATGTTCAATTGGGTTGACCCCATCCAACTCGATTGCTAGTCGAGTCATTAATGGATCAAGTTTTGGCTCCATGTGATCAGGTGTATTCATTGTGTATCAAGTGTGTCACGACCCGATTTGGGAGCATGACCGGCACGTGAGGAATCCTATCCCCACGTAAGCCTTCTGGGTGACGTATCTCTCTATATGCATAAAATAGTATAATATCATACTTAAAATGAAATTTTCTTGCAAATCTATATCATTTGCTCTAATTAAAATATAATATTCAAATCCATAAAAACTGAAGTATTCACATATATAAACCTAAAACATTTTTTGTCATGCTTTAAAATCTAAGATTTGAAGACTGAGTCATAAACTCACTTTCATTAACTTTCACATAAATCTCTAATCATAGCCCATATTTTAAAATATATTATAGAGCTCTAAAACGTATAGGGAAAATACATAATCTCTTAAATTATCAATAAAATCTCAAAATACATGCGTGGCTTGGATCCTGCTTGCAAAACTACTGGAGCGCTCTAAACTAACAGAAATCCTAAACTAAGCCTTACAACAATGCAAAGCTCACCAAGGGATGACTGCGACTCGGGTGGTGGTGAACGACGCGTCTGCACTGCAACTATGAGAGGAAGGGAGAGGGGTGAGTCAACGGACTCAGTGAGTGAGCTCTCACTCATCACCCACATGGGACGACCAAGAATATACATAATATAATATACATGCAGCAATAATGATTCATTTCATATTTAAATACATAGTTAGCTCTAGGAAAACACTTTTCATTCCATGTATTTATAAATAAACATTTCTAACTCAAAATCAAGCATGAAATCATTTTAACTGAGGGTGCGGCAGAGCGTCAGGAAACAGTATGCTGAATATAATAAATATATTATAACAACAAAAGCTATAAAATTTTAAACTATGAAGTGAGACTGCCCTGGCGAATCAGAGCTCTGCTGAATCTGTAATAGTCCCTCTCGGACAAACTGTGGGCACCTAACTAGGTCCCTTTTTCCGTGAATCGCTTCTTAAACTGTCCTCTAACTGACAACTTGGTACCAAGGTTAACGATCTCTTCACAGCCGTTAACTAACTGTCTGTTTCCTTATCTCTACCGGCTAAACTAGTTTGACAAAAAGAAAACTATAGTTGAAAAGTGGGTACTGCCCCACTGGCGAAGCAGAGCCCCTAAATTCTTAGCACTCTAAGAGTTCTGAACTCATATAACTCTAACAATCTGACTTTAGCATAACTGTGGCTATGAAAATCGAGCCCAAGGGTTCACCACTTGTAGGCATTCCGATTTCAAGCCCACGTAATATGTATCCGACAGTTGCTAAAAATCATATCAATTCGCACCTCTTGGTACCATAAAACTGAATTTCTAAATTCATATCTTTACTAACATATTTCTCTATATACATGATAATACTAAAATCATAATCCAAATGCTGGAGTTTTTAACCATAATACTCTCAAATCAAATAACAAAATTTATTCCAAGCTAGATCATACTCTTGTTCACTTTTTCTTTTAATATATATTTCATTGAATACTCTAAAACCATATTTATAAATCTCAAGTCATGAAACTAAATCATGTGGCTCTAAAATCACATAACATATCTGATGAAATAATAATTTATAAATCATATATTCCTGTGATAAAACTCCTAAAGTTGCATATAAACATTTCCATACACATACAATCCAATTCATGATCCCATGGTTTTGCAAAACTCATTGTTTTATGCTATCATAATAAACCATAATTTTCTAGCTTGACGTAAGAATGTAAAATTCATAATATATATATTTTATCTCATCTCAAATTCCATATTTGCCAATCATTATGCAAGAAATATAACTCTAATGGGGAAACTAAGGCAATGAGGTCAAACCCACTCACCTGGAGGGGGAGAAATAGGTAGCGTCAACTCCCACTGAGCTCTGGGGAGCTGGGAGGGCACCAACGTCGACTATAACAATCATAAAAACTCATCAATACTCTATGGGTATCTCTAGATTTCTCTAACACAACTCTAACAACATTGGGGGAGCACCCCCCACTTGACAACAATGAGAGAAAACAAAGACCCATACTAAGAACATAAAGGAAATGGAAGAAAAGAGACCAAAATCTATCAACAAACACATACCTTGAAGCTTAAGGAAGATGGATTGATGATTGATTGAGAGAAAAAAGAGAAATGGGGTTTTGGGGGCTGCTGGTTCGGGCAAAAATGGGGAAGAAAATGAGTCGGGGAGGGTTTAAGTATAAGGTGGAGGTCTCAGCAAGTGAAACGACGCGTTTTGCACTGTTTTCGGAAAACATAGACCGCTATAGCGGTCATTACCGCTATAGCGGTCATTACCGCTATAGCGGTCTATGCCATTCCCCGCCTCACATCGCACTTATGACCGCTATAGCGGTCCAGGACCGCTATGGACCGCTATAGCGGTCTCCAGAGGCCAAAAAGAGTTACAGCCATTGCTGTGACCGCTATAGCGGTCTAAAGACCGCTATAGCGGTGACAGTAAACTCAAATTTACAGAACTTTTGCTGTCATGATATCTGGTTAGCTCTATTCTCATCCACTTATTTCCATATCTTTATTCTAAGTTAAATCATTTACTTTACTTCCTATTAACTTTAAAACATAAATGTAAATAAGAAAATACCCCCCATTTGGATTCAAATAAAATATCTAAAAATTCAAAACTCCAACTAATCAAAATCTCATTTCTGAGTTCTAGTTCAAATTTTGGAATTCCGACGATTTTTTAAACTTGGGGGCTAAAAACGAAATATCTAGAGGCTTTCAAAAATTCCTTAAAAAAATCACTCTTCAACTTGTTTCTCTCTGGGGAACACCTACCGGGACTTTTGATCCCATGATTGTGGCTCAAACATATAGCCCTCCATTGAGGTGTAGGGCTCTAGACTTAGCAAAAACCTGCATCTTAATAAAGTGGGTCCCAGGGGACCTTGAGGTAATGCAAAACTCGTCTACTGACACGTGTACCCCAGGTATTACAAAGTGCCATTTTTCTTTATAATATTTTTTTCTATAATCTAATTCTCTCAAGTTATTATAGAACACCCTCTCCACAAGGGATGTTTGCAATACCATTTGGGCCAATTTTAAATAAAAGTTCAATTTGATTCAAATAATATAAATTATTGTTGTTCGAATCGTATAAGTTCAATTTAAATTTTGAATCTAATCCAATTTTTTTCTTCTCTGTTTGGATTGGATCAGTTTGATAGGTTTTTCATGAAATAAAATTTTTAATTTTGATATATTGATAATGTAAATTATGTCATCTAATCATATGCTTTTATTTATAAGACTCTTAAAATATTGGTGGTTAAGTCAAATACTTTTCTTAGTGTGATAAAATATAATTAGATATCTTTGTAAATTTTTTTCACAATAACAATACATATAAATTAAACTCATAAAATAAATAAATAAATAAATAGATAAATAAAATGTAAAAATAAAAAATAACCTAATCAAAGCCTCTCTTTACTTGATGTGATGTGACCTTGTTGAAGGCCATACTTATGTTACTTGGGAGAAAATCCCATATTAGTGTATATATCTCTCTCAAATTCCATAATAAAAATAATTCCCCATCGACATTATTGAAGTTTTCTTTATATTGTAAAAAATATTATTTTACAGTAAATAAAATATTAGACATAATATTGATACTTTAAAATCATGCGTGCTGCCAGCCCTACTCAAAATCTTCTTGTGTGTTTGGTTGGGGTATAAAATGGGGTTAAAATTTATTAGAGTAAATTTTCTATAAAAAAATCATATTTGATTAAAATAAACACAAAGAAGTAAATTTTCGGAGGGGAAAAATATTTTGAGATTACAAGAGAAAACTTTACCCCAATTGGAAGTAGGGTAAATTTTACTGAGTTGCTTCCTCTCTCGCATGTTCACGTTTCCTCCCCCACTTCACTCTCACTCTCTCAGCACCTTGCATTCATCACGTTCCGTGTTCATCCCTCACATGTCATTCAGCTCTCTCTCTCTCCATCGTCGCTCCGAGCTCTTCCGCCATCGCTCCGTCGTAGCTATACTTCTCTCTGTTGTCACTCTGGTTCCCTCTGCCGTCGCTTTGCTCTCTCCGACATCGCTCTGTTGTTTCTTTGCTTTTTCTCTCTGTCGTTGTTTTTCTCTGACAGAGTCAAAGACACGCTTGAACAGAGCTTGCTATTGCCTTTGCCTCTGCGATTTGGGTGAGTTCAGTCTCTGTCCCCGTTGTTCACATGATTATTTGTCGGTTGTGCTATTGCCTGAGATATTCATATACCGAGAATGGTCATGTTTTTGTTTGAGTTGTTTGCTTCAACTGCTTGTTGAATGTGTTTTCAATTTTACAATTGCAACAAGTTTTGGGCTGTCTTTTTGCGTGAACTTGTGCATCCCAGTGTTATAGTTTTAACAAATATTGTTGGATCATGAGAATGATCTTCAACGAAACATGTGTTGGAAAGGTGTATTTAGAATTTCAGATTTGGGCTTTGAATTTTCTTGGGGACTTTGACACTTTGTACTTGAACTTCGGGAATTCAAATTTGGATTCAGATATTGAGTTTGTTGTTCTGAATTTCTGGGATCTCATATGCACTGTGTTCAATTTAAGTTTGAATTTAAATTTGTGATACTCGTTTGTTGGTTCTCTCTGTTTGTGACATTTTTACAAAACATACCAAACGTGATGAAAAGGAAGAGTTGTCCCCTTAATATTTACTCCCATGAAAATTTACCCTTCAAAAGTTTCTTCCTTGAATTTTTATGGGTAACCAAACATTATTGTTAAAATACTTTAACCACTCAAAAATGTGCCTACATACATATAACTAACTTTTCTGTCCTTCCATAAGGCTAATGTTCTCCACATTATTTTTTTACCTTACAAATAATGATATTTGCACTTATTTTTCAGATTCATTCTAGACTGATCACAAAGATAGTTTTTTTCATATCACCTTCTGTCTTTGCTCTTTTAATGTAAGTGTCAATGAAGTTTAGAAAATAAATAGAAATAATATTATTCTTTTTTGATAAAAGAAAGATAACTACTTTGAGAAATATTTCTTGATGATGAAATTTGCCCAATTACTGACTCCTATACTATGGTTGGTGATATTAGCAATCCTGAAGAATGCACTAGACTGGGGTTCAAGACCACCTAATGTGTGGGCCGGAAAAGCAGCTGCTGCAGTGAGTGCTGTTGGTGGTGGTAGAAGAGCACAGTTTCATCTCCGCCAAATTGGAGTTTTCCTTGATCTCCATTTCATCAACAAGCCGGAGTTCTACCTCAATGCTCACCGGCCGCCGGGAAAGTTCAACAGCAATGGCGACCTAGTTGATTCTGATACGCAGGAAAAGCTTAAGGAAGTGCTTCTATCCTTACATGCTTTCACGTTGAGGCTCCAAGGCAAGTGCTGACTTGATTTGGGCAACACACAAGGCAGAAAAGTGCTGAAACAATTTGCTCTGTTAAGAGGATCTATCCAAAGGAAATACGAGTTGGAAAATTTTAGGGAAACAAAAATTTTAACACTTCATTCTTACACACACTCACAATAAAGTTGATGGTTCTTATAATAGAGTGAGTATATCATAAGTAAAGATAGTGATACCCACTTTTACCCTGAGTGTGTGCATATGAAGACTTAAATTTAGGCTTATGCAGTAATTTCATATTGGAGTGGCCAGACTTCCACATTTCTTCATTGATCACTTCTCAATTATTCAATCTAGAAAGATTTTTAAGATGTTACCAAATTTTTGCGTCGATATAAAGTTATCATCAGTGTAAATTATATAACCCAAGTTTTCCTCTTTTAAAGCCGTACTTGGTTTGAACTCGAATCAAAATAAGAATTACTCACTTGTTATCAAATTAAGGACAATATTGTTCATGTGAAAATACATATATACTCCTTATTCCCAAGGGATATCTATCAATGATGTGTTTTCATCTTGACATAGAAGCATCGAGGGATATCTCATTCTAAATTTGATATTACACACTCCTCATATGAGTTGCCATTGGGACAGAGCATCAAAAGTCATGTCTCTAAAAAAAAAAAAAACGGTTATGAGTATCAATGTTCAGGTTACAGTTGAATTTTAAGTTGCATGTTTCTTCACCTAAAGATGTGCTTGCTTTGCTTCTATGCCTATGGTTGTTTTAAGTTAAAAGATCTAGGGGGTTCCCTATCACTTATTGTCCTGGGCCAGCTGAAATGAGAATCATTTGTCGAACACTCATTACATGATTCATCACTGGGACAGAGCATTCAGAGTCAAACACTTAAAAAAAAAGAAAAAAGAAAAAAAAAAGAGAGGCTCTAACTACCAATGTAAAAGGCCATATTTAAATTGTATATTTTCTTCACTTGGACATATACTTGTGTGATGCATCTATGTCTATAGCTGGTTTTGGTAGATCTGAGGCTTATCACCTAATGTCTTGGGTAAGCTAGATCGGAAGTAATTGGTTGAACACTTGTTACATGAGTTGCCATTGGGAGTAAGCATTAAGAATCAAATATTCGAAAAAAGAAAAAAAACTTAATTTTTAATTTTCATGAAGGAAGTGAGTTATATTATATGGCATGAAATTGATTTGATTGATAAAACACTAATCTTGTTATGAGAAGTGTGATGAAGTTTCTTTCTTCCAAGTTCTTTGTAATACTTCATGATGTGTAATGTTGGTGGTATTGAATTTCAAACTTAACGTGCTTTTATGTGTGCACAAATAGGGTCATCTTTATCACGTTGATAGATGAATTGATTGAGTTTAATTTCTTTGTTTGTGAACTAATAAAGTTTACGTGTTGGGGAAGACAAAACTAATTTCATTTCTCAAGTACTAGAAAATCTTAAGCTTCTTTATCACTTTTTTAACTTTTATATACTTTCGACATATTACATGTTTTATAATAAATTTATGTAAATATAAATATTAAATTGATTTTAGATTTTATATGATAATTGTCTAAATAATATATAATTAAATATTTTAAAAATAATAAATAAAAATATACTAATAAATTGCAATATACAACTTCATGTATGTCCTTGCAACCATGTCCACTGGTACAACCATTGATACTAATATATAGTGTTATACATAAGGTAGTGGCAACCCTTTGTATGTCTTTTGGTACCTCCATTGGTCCTAATAAAATATTAATATTATTTCAACACTCGCTTTTGGTTGTCCTATCTAGACATTTATTTTATTATCATTGGATGAGATTGTAAATTACACTTATTCCCACTCATCTATCTCATTTAACGATGATAGAGTGACTATTTGAATATGACACCCAAAAGTAGGTATTAAGATAGCAAGCATTATTGCAAATAAAAAGGAAAGAATAAAGGAAAACACATACGAAGATTATAAGAAAAACACTAAAATTAGGACCAAACTATCTCATATGTTAAAAATAGGACTGAGAGACTTCCTCAACATCACCATAACTTTTCTCATTCTTCTAGTTGTCTAGTCAGCTATTATATTGAGGAGCCAAAACTGGAATCCATCAAGCCATGAGTTGAATTCCTTTGATCCCATCCCAATTGAAGAAAATAAACAAACAAAAAACATAAAACATAAAAAAAAGACAAACAAAAAGGGACAAAAGAAAAATTTTCAACAAAAGAGAAAAAAGGCAGCCATTGGTTCCAAACAATCTTTTGCTTTCCTTGTGAATTGAACAACACCATTGTTCATTTAAAAATCCGAACACATCTCTTTACACACAACCACAAAACAAACAAAAAAATTTGAAAGTGAAAAGAAAACTTACGCCTTGAGTTTGCCTTTACATTTGATTCTCTCCATTATTTTTTACTACAGACTATTCTGTGACTTTATTTTCATGTGGGTATTGATGGATGAAGGTGAATAAAGGGAACAAGAAGGGAGTGAGAGGAAGGGTTAAACAAAGTGGAGACCTTAAAGAGAAAGAGTAAAGAGCTCAATAGCATTGTGAAAGCTTGGGAAGCAATAGTTCACAAATTAGTGGTGCAAAGAAAAGGGCTAACAGCATCTTCACACTAATGTTTGTGGCCCATGTGGACGATGATGATCCTATAGGGCTTGGAAGAGAGTGTGTCAAGCAGGAAAGATCATCTCCATGGTGACTTTTACACTGGACAGTGCCCTGACAAGCTCACACATGGCCATGGGAAATACCTCTGGACAGATGGGTGCATGTATGTCATTGAACAGACTAAAGGTAACACCGTGGGAAAAAGGGATGTTTAGCTGGCCTAGTGGTGCCACCTATGAAGGCAAATTCAAGTATGGCTATATGGACAACAAGGGTACTCATATTGGTTCTTCTAGGGATACATATAAAGGGTCTTGGGTTATGAATTTGAAGCATGGGCAAGGGACTGAAAGCTACCCTAATGGGGATTTCTATGATGGAAAGTGGAGGAAAGGGTTGTAGAATGGCCATGGAAGGTACCAGTGGAAGAATGGGAACTAATACATTGGACAGTGGAAGCGTGGATTATTCAGTGGGAATGGGACAATGATGAGGAACAATGGGAATAGGTATGATGGGTGTTAGGAAAAAGGGTTGCCTACAAGGAATGGTATGTTCAGGTAGCCAGATAGGAGTTTCTATGTTGGTATTTGGAGTAAAGACCTACAAGAGCAAAATGGGACTTATTACCTATCTGATGACTCTGAAGGCCATCTAGAATGGGATTCTAGTGAGGTGTTCTCTATGGAGTTGAGTAGTTATGAGATTTGTCCATGTGAGAAAGTGCCAATGTATCCTTCACAAAAAACATTAAATGTGATTGGTTTGATGAGGATAACTTGCAGCAGCAACCATTTTATAAGAAAGGAACTGATAATAGTGGGAGGCCTAGGTGGATGTCGGCGGATGGAAGGCGCAGTAATTACAATTATGAAAATGGGTGTTATGGTTTTGATGTAGGTGGGAAATCTGGATTTGATGGTTTAGGGGGCAATTCTCTTTCGAGTCGGCGTAAATCACTGCAATTGAGAATAAAGGCTCCCAAGAGGCAAGGAGAGACCATGTCTAAGGGGCACAAGAAATATCAGCTCATGTTAAATCCCTAGCTAGGTATCAAGTATGGACCATGCCTATTATTTTCATGTAATTTACTCTCAATTTGAAAATGTAGACTTATTTTCAAGTGATGCTTGTAAAGGCTAGAAGAACAATTAATCTTGAACGAAATATGTCATTATATGTTACAATGATAAATTTGACAATATGAAAAATAAAGAGTTCCAAGATTTTGTTTCCATTGTGAAGTTTTATTAATTTCTTGTGTCATAGCACAGACATGTTGGAAGACCTACTCCAAGTGCATCTCTTGATTTGAAGGCTTCAGCATTTGATCCTAAAGAAAAAGTTTGGACTAAATTTTCGCCAGAAAGATCCAAGCACACGCCACTTTACCAATCTTGTGAATTTAGATGGAAAGACTATTGCCCGGTAGTTTTTTGGTAGGTGTCAAGATTGAATGGTCTTTTTTATATTATTTCAATAATTCTTTTTAATTAGGTGAACAATTTTTTTGTAACAAAATTCACTAAGTTCAAAGTAAATTACAGTGCTCTTGAAAATTTATAACTATTCTTTTGGGACCCAAAGAGATATGTAACAAAATCTAGCAAGTCTTTATTTCTCTAGAACATGGCTGTGACAAAAACAGAGTGGCCTATCATTGTCATCCGTGCTATCCGATTGTGAGTGGCGCTCAGAGATGGAGGAGAGTAAGATATGGGGGAAAACGACCTTCCAAGGTCAGTCTTTGCCTCTACCAGCTATACTGAAATAATTAAAAAGTAGTCCATAAAAAAACTTTAATTAAATTAGGAACTTTCAAATAATTTCATAATAATATTGCATATAATATTGAATACCTTATTTAATATGAAAGTGCAAGGCTATTTTGATCATCACTCTGTTGTTGATCACTAGGTGAATTATTAGCACTACTATCACTTATTTCATTTTCGCGATTTCTAATTAGGTGGTTACTTGTGCCTTCAATTATGTCAACTTCCCTAGTAGTAAATGGAATAGGGTTTTTAGGATTGTCTGCATTGATTACTGCGTTTGAAGGGGTTGGATCATCCACTTGATAACTATATTCAACAGTATCTTCTTCTATTTCAATATTACCTCTTAATTTTATCTTATTCACAACCCTCCACTGTGACATACTTTTCTTAGGATAAGACATATAATATACTTGTCTAGCATTTTGAGCTATAATAAATAGATAATAACTTTTATATCTTCTGGTGTGATTGATTTCAATGATTTTATAATTGTTGTGTTGTCATGTCTTGGTAAGTCAGGTAGGATCATATCATTCACATTTGAATAGGACACATTTATTTGGGAGATCACCCATGTACTCAAACTTAAGGATTTCCTTAACGACACTTTACTAATCACATTCTCCATCCCCAGTATTGTCTTTAGCACAAACACAAGTATTGTCAATTTTTTCCCCGCACCCCAATCAGCTGTATGAAACTTGTACCCATTAAAATAGTAAATGGGCCAACTGACAACTTTATTTTTTGGCCCCCAAGCTAAATTAAACAAATGGGGACATATTATACCATTATTTTTGTTGTGAACCTACGTACATCAAGTTCAAAATGTCAAATAGACTTTTATAAAACAAAATTAGCAAATAAGAATATATTGTATTAAATAATCTTAAACAAGTGGACTTACATGTAATCTAAACCAATCTGGAAATTTTGGAAGAGAATATTGATCGTGTAGTTGCTCAAAGTATCTATTGGTGAAAATATATTTTATGTTATTTTGAAGATACATAACATTACACTTTCATCTAAAAAAAAGGATTGTTGACTTACAATCTGAATGGTTGCACCTCATCACAATTTATCAAAATATGTAAGTGCACAGAATTCCATTCTTCAGAAGTCAGCCATCGAGCCATACTCTTTCCAGCAGCTCGACTAGGTTGATTGAATATAGGCAAAGTTGGTGGAATAGAACACTCCCCTCCATCGTCGTTACGACCAACCCAATATCTCCTAGATTGAACATGTGGCTAAAAGTAAAATGAGCATAAATTTGAATTTTTTTTTTCTGTCACGACCTGATTTAGGCACGTGACTAGCATGTGGGAAATCTCATCTTCACGTAAGCCTCATGACCTGGATTTTTCTACATGTACAATTAATTGCAAAACTAATCAAAACACATTTTCACTTTCTACATACAAATCACCTGTTTACCAATTCATTCTAGTCTAGACTGAAATTCCATAGTTCAAACTTTATAGTCTGTGAACCATAATACAAAATGCATATGTATATATTGCTCTAATTTGAAATATTCACGAGTGCTAAACTATTTGATACAAACCAAAATAGTATAATAATATGCAAAAACATAATCATACTCTAACGTTCGGGATCCTGCCTACCATGTACTGGAGCACTCTAGACAAAACTATAAACACTTCACCCAAGTGAAGCTCATCACTGGGACTCTAGTGCTGCTGAGACGGAGGTGGCTGAGAAGGACCCACAACCGCTTCTGTATATGTAAATAGAGGAAGGAAAAGAGAGGTGAGTTTTTGTGGAAAAACTCAGTGAGTGAACTCTCACCTGAAACCCCCTTTCATAGGACACTAAGGAAACCATGCAGGAAATCATAATAACAATAATAATATTCAAATATTTACATAATCAAATACACATATGCATGTATATAATACTAGTCATCATTTTATAAAATTATAAAGAACATATAAACTTATAGTTCCTTAACTACTAGAAGAACTGTAATGTTTATCAATCATAGTATAATGGGGTCTCTGCTATGATTTGTGGCTATGTCTGTTAGCCATGATAAAATAGTATCTCTACTCTGATCTGTGCTGCTCCACCAGTGCCAGACACAGGCCTCACTGGGGAACTCAAGGTGCTGTTTAGTAAGCACAGGATGCACTTGCCCTATCACAGTGAACAGACATGTCTCTTATTTGGAAAATGTATTGTTCAGTGAGCGCAGGATGCACTTGCCCTATCACACTGAACATACATGTCTCTTATCTGGAAAATGTATTGTTCAGTGAGCGCAGGATGCACCTGCCCTATCACACTGAACAAGAATATCTCTTATTTGAAATATCATAACTGTAACGCCCCGATTTTCTGTTAGAGTGAAAATGACCAAAATGCCCCTGAGGTCATTTTGGCCGGAGTCGAGGAAAGCAGTCTTGGCAGTACTCGAAGGGCAAACTCAATGTTGGAAGGGGATTAGAAAACTTATGTACCTTCCCGGGATCGAAAATCTCGTTTTTCGAGTTTTCGGATCAAAATGACCAAAACGCCCCTGTGGTGTTTTACCCGTTTGCAAGTGCCGGATGAACCCAAAACTTCTCCAGATGGTTTTAAAAGGCGTTTTTATGTATTCTATGACCTCAGTTTTAATTTTTGAAGTCCCGGGCAAAATTAGTGCAAAATTACGGTTTTGCCCCTAGTTTCGTATTTTTACGCTTAATCACGCGATTAAGCAAACCTAAGCAATATTAGGCTCTAATCGAAGGTTAATTAATTTCCTTAATTAATCTAGAGTCAAAATAATTTATTAAAGTTGATTAGAACCAAAAAGTACTTAATTACAACCTAAAATCATATTTTAATTTTATGACACCTAGTCATAGAATCTTGAATAGTGTTTTCTCTTTCCAATTCCTTAAATCATGGAATTGTGTTACACATTGTTTATTCATAAATGAGTTTTAAATTCTTTAATGATGTATGAGCACTCCTAAACTTGTCATAAACTCTCTAAATCACATTCTTAGTTACCTAAACTTAAGCTTAATCATTCCTAACCTTGTACCTAAGCTAATACACATCTAAACCTACCATTAACACACAATTAAATGGTCAAATCATCCTCCCATTCTGCTGTCCCAAGCTGGCCGAAGCCTCACCTCCTCCATAAGCATCACATGTTCAATTTTTCAACACTCCAAGGCCATACCTCAAGTCACATACACTATACCTTGTCATAACTTTCAATCAAGCTTGAATTTCCACATGAATAAATAATTAAAACAACCCATTTTTTCCCATTTAATTGTGGCTGGAAAAGTTCCAGCCATGCATTGTTTCTAGAAGACTAAATTCATAAAAATGTGATAGGAAATTAACTCACATCAAGCCATGCTTTGTAGCATAGCTTCCATACTTCAAACCATGCTTGAATGACCTTGTGTAAGAGATATTTTCTCTTCCTTCCTCCCTCAAAGGCTATGGCCAAAGCCCTCCCCATTCACTCCTCCATGGTTTTGTTTTTCTATAAATAGGATGCTTGTGTTAGCCTTGTTGCACTTTGAAGCATTTGCAAAGTTTAGAGTTTTAGAGTTGTCTTGCTAGTCTTTCCTTTTTCTCTCAAAGTTCCAAGAGTGTTCTTCCTTTCTTTTCATCTTTATCTTCTTCATCTCTTCATCTCATCATCACCTCTCAACCATCAAACACCACCCCAAAACCTTGAACCATCATCAAACCTCTCAAACACCACACCTCAAACACAACTCCACTTGAAACACATTTTCTTTCTTTTTCTCTCATCAAGGCCGAATCATCATCACCATCCTAGGAGGTGTTGCTCATCTCATTTCCATCTTCAAGATCAAGCTTTTATCTTCATCAAAAGGTAGGGATTTGTTTTCAAACTCTATTTTGCTCAAGAAAGTGTTTTTCTCTAGTTTTCTCTTGGATTCTTTTTGAACTTTCCTTTGTCTTTCCTTTCCTTTCATTTTCGGCCATGAGGCCTTGATTTGAGCATGATAGCTTGATGATGAGAGTTTCTAGATGATGACATTGTGTTCATCTCAAAGAAACCTCTAAAGCTTGAGTTTTCCTTTTCTTACAACTTCATCTATATGTTATCTAGCTCACATGGTTTTCCAACTTAAGAAAAATTAATCTAAAGATTTCTAAAAGCCCAAGCCTACCCTTGTCAACCTTAAAGTTGGCCGGCACGTTCTAGAGATTTGTCTCTAGATAGGGGTTTTGGGTACTTAATAAAGAACTTGATGTAGCTTCACTTTCTTTCTCTTTTATATGATTTTTGATTCTTGTGTTGTGATCTTTGAGATATTGTATGGGGTTATTATCTTGTTAAAGTCTTAAATGAGCTCTAGTTAAACATAAAAATGAAACTTGCATCATGTTTACTTTAAGCTTTGCATATCATGTTTATTTCTTTGCTATCACTAAATCCCAAGATAATGAATGAACTTGCATTATCATGTTTATGTTTCAAGCTTTGCATTATCATATTTATATTTCAAGTCCTCACCTAAATATCAAAGATAATAATATATTGCACCACATATTTATTTTATGCTCTCACTTTACTTTCTAGCAATAACTAAAATAAGTGCATGAGCATGTTTATTTTTATGTCATCACTTTAATGATTCTAGAGCTCAAAGACTTGCCCAATGATATCTCAAACAAAGGTCTAAAACATTTATTTCCTATGGTTCATATTTCGGCCCTATGAGGCCTTAATGTTTTCAAGTATTGAAAACTATGTTTTATAATTTTTCTAAACTTATATGAGTATAAGGAATGTGTAGAACTAAGTGTTATGAATTTAGGACCTCTTGAGATGAAAATAATATAGCCACTGCCCTATTAAGTATTTTCATGAGTTTAGATGATAAAAGTGTTCATAAAAGAGTTTTGAAGGTTTTAATAAGGTTCCAAGAGAAACTAGTATTTTATGTGCTTTAGAAACTATGATTCAATGCCTTTAAATGGAGTTTCTGTTTCGGTTCTGCCTTGCTATGTTTGGCCACTGTATGAGCTGTGTTAATGATGTTAATATGCTTATGTTTGGGTAATAATTATGTTAAGACTCATATGTGAAAGATAGGATAAGTTAGGAACTAGAAAACAATTAATTTGAGAGTTCTAGATCCCTTAAAGATTCATTTTTCTGGATTCTGTCCAGCAAGGTTTAGATTCAATAATCATGGTTTTAAATTAGTTTATATGTGTAGGAATGACTCATAATTGGTTTAGGACTTAATCTTGAAACCTTAGGAGCAAACCGAACTTAGAAAGGGTCATTATTGTGACTTCTAGGTACCCGTAAAGTTAGTATTTTGATTTCTGCACTCTTGAGGTTTAGAGATGTTCTTGACCATAGGGTGAGGTGAGAAATACTTAGTTATAACCTTATAGGTTCCCAAGAGACTAGGTGTTGATGATCAATAACTTAGAATGTGAGATAAAGATCTAAACCGCAATTTCTAGAACTCCGTAATCACATAAACATAAAGCTGTCCAAATTCTGCTTAGTGCTATTTGGATTAGTTCTTGAGCATAAAATTTGTATAACTCATTAATTGTCAAACTATAGGTGTATAAAGAAGTTAAGGATAATTAATTTGCAAGTTTAAGACTCATAAGAATCAAGTTTAAAACACTATGAGTTATAACATAACATGTCTATGAGCTTATGGGGATGATTGTTAGATATGACTATGTGATGATGTTTGTGCGAAAGTTTTATGTGACGAATGTTATGAGAAAGTTTCATGTGATGATATATATGTTATGAAAAAGCTATATGAGAATGCATGATAAAAATGAATATGATAAATGATGAGGAAATTGTGATTTAATACTTATGAGAATATAAATGTGACACAACACTGAGACGCGCTTCTCCTGGGTGACACCGGTTCGGCCGAGCACCCCCAGGAGGAGACAAATCCGTGAGGGTATGTGTAGATGCAGCCTGCCAAAGCGGACAAATTGCGAGGCCCACGTGGCTGGCAAAGCGTTTCAAAGAGGAAATGATCCTAGAAAGGAGATCCTTAATTTGCCCCCTAGCCCGTACTTTAAGTCGGGATTATGTTACGCTTATCATAGGATAAGTAAGAACTAGTGACGACTAGTTAAGCTATGAGCTCATAACCTAGAGAAGTTTTAGGGCGGCCCCATGAGATGAAAGTTAAAGTTAACAATGTCACATAAACTATACTTATGCCAATGTTATAATGTTTCCTAGTCATTCTATTGTTTGGTTTACCTTATGATGCATTCATATCATTAGTGTATTTCTGCTTAAGTTATAAAGACGCATTATAAAATATGACGGACCTTGGATAAAATACCTCTTTGGAAAACCAACTTAAAAGGAATTTATATGCATGCACACCTTTTAGAAATAAACCCAAGGTTCCTGAGGATGTGACGATGACACCTAGGTAGGGATAACCCTACTGAGAATTCTTTTAGAAAGATTCTCATTCCCTCTCTCTTTTCTTCCGTCATATCTTCAGATGGCGACGTTTGTACTCTTCATCGACACCCCGGTATGGGAGCTGCACCATAACCCGGCACTCGAGTCATACCATTTTGAGGGTCGCTGACCTTGCCGAGTATTCATGTTCATGGGGCGACCCTTCGCAAGCACTTCGCCCCGAGCTACCGCTTCACCCCGACTGCTTCTTACCGTCATAACGGGATTTTTGAGCGAGCGAGACCACGCGATGAGCAGATCCTCCGCATGGAGCCCGAGACATCAGCGATGCGAGTACCCGAGTATGTGCCGCGTCCCCAGTACTCGGAGACGGACCCATCCGAGGACCCGCCATCCCACATGTACAGTTGGAGCTCCAGTCCTGCTCCTCCACCGATGAGGGCTGGGAGTGAGGAGACGGTGGTCCAGCCGAGGTTGGCTCGACGGCCATCTATGCGCCCTCGCCGCGGTGGACATGCCCCGATGATGCGCTCGACCACTCCCGCCGAGATTCGTGAGTGGATCGACTCGACCCCACAGTACTCGGACCAGCAGGAGTAGTCATAGGAGGGGTAGTAGTTAGTGCACACACACGCCACATAGTAGAGGACAAACCTTCTTTTGTATATGAGGTTGTCTCCCTTAGGTGCACATGGGTATGGGGGTAGTTCCTCTTGTATTTGCTTTTTATGATTTCCTTGTATTGCATTTCAGTTGTATTTTGCTTCATGATGTATCAAATAGTCCTGCCTCTTTGGGTAGGCACGTTATATCTATATACATATCTATGATTCAGTTGATGTTCCCATGACATGATGTGTTTCTTATGCTTTGCTTATATGTTTCGCTATGATTCCCCTTAAAGTTTCGTGCGTGGCTCTCACTTTGATTTTAAATTCCAAAAAAGAAAAATTTTACCCATATTTCCGCTAAGTATTTTCTAAGTAAAAGATGAGACCAAGAGGTAATATTCTAAAGATTAACCTAAGTACATACTAGTAGTCTTGGGTTAAGATTTAGGGTGTTACAATAACAATAAGTTTCTCTTTTAAATTCTCTGTGAGCTCTGAATCTATCTGATTCTGTCAGTCTGACCTTAGCATACCGATGGCTATAGAATCATGCCCAAACAATCACTCTTTCTGGACATTGTGATTCCAAGCCTCCACAAGGTATGTAGCCACCATCAGTCATGACAATCATAAAGACTCATGCTCTATAATCCTTTTAACTGGTTATCTAAACACCATTCAGCCATCAAAGTTTAAAATCACAATTCCATTATCTTTTCTAAATAGCATTTTCAAGTGTCTAACTATGTCATATATATAAATCATATACAGAATTCAATTTAACATTCATAAGAGCTTTCCATAATCAAAATTATCATCAAATACACTTAAAATCAATTCAACAAGCATGGTCTCATGAGTTTTCTTAAAACAAGTTTCATTCTCTAAAAATCAAAGTTTCTAAAACATATAAACCATCAGTGACATCAAACCCTTATACTGTAATCTCTAAAATAAACCAGTTTATCATATTTTTATGAAAATAACGCTAATGTAAAATATAAAGATCACAGATGAAAACCCACTCACTTGAATGGGTGAATAGTGAAGGAATGACACTAACCAAAACTCTAGGGAGCAGAAATGACACTGATATCTACTATAATAATCATAATATGCTGGATTAATGTGTAAATCCTCTAACTAGCTAAATTTTAACTCTAACCATGGTAGAAAAGCACCATGGCATGAAAACCATGAGAACATAAGACTAAGACCCTAAGAACATGAGAAAATGAAGGAGTAAAGGAAACAAAACTACTAGAAGGACATACCCTTAAGCTTAGAAGATAGAAAATCCAAGTTAAACTTGATAGTATTGGAGGAGAACGGAATTTTTGGAGTGAAACAGGGTTGAGAGGCGGTTTTTCGTGCTTGAGAGGGAGGGGGAAGAAGTGTTTTATGTGAATGAAGGTTCTGGACCCCGAATAGGGGTTTTAATAATCATTGTTGACCATTGCAGCGCTCTTTAGCAACTCACCAGAAAGCATCTCTAGCACCAACTTACTGTTTTGTTGACCACTGCAGCGCCAAGAGTATTGCAGCGCTAAACAGAGAGCATAAAATTTGTCCCAACACCGTATTACTATTTAGTTGATCGCTGCGGCGCTCACCAAAATGATTTTTCTGTTAACTTGAGCTATAATTTCAATACTGGTATGTATTGGACTATGTCATCTCAGCACTCACTTGTAGTTAAACTTTTAAACATAAATGTAAATAAGGAATTACCCCCTGTTTGGATTCAAATAAAATATCTAAAAAATTAAAATCCAAACCAATCAAAATATAAATTTAGTTTTAGTTCAAATCCAAGAACCCTTACAGTTTTATGAACTTATGGATTAAAAATGAATAGTTTAGAAGTTTCAGAAAATTCATTAAATATCATCCTTTGACTTATTTTTCTCTAGCAAACAATTACTGGGACTTTTAATCCCAAGAAAGTGGTTCCATTATATAGCCCTCTAAGGGCATGTAGGGTCCAGACTTAGTAAAATCCAGGACTCGGAATGACAGGTAACAGTGACTGACACCCATTTTAGTTCGAAAATTTTTCTAGTTCCTTCTATTTAAAACTAGGGTATTACATTTTCGCTATATCAGCTTGACATATTGATCCTTCTGTTGGTAAAAGAATGCATGAGAAAAGTGGATTGAATTATGCTTTCTGAAGCCTTCTTTCGGATATGAAACATTTAACATAAAAGATACTATCAAGCATAAAGCTTAAAGTGCAGCGGAATAGTGGTTAAATATTTTAGAAAATAGATTTTGAAGCTTAACAATTATGATGCAACTTTAATGAAATTCATTTAGTAATTAACATAAAGTGCATAACATAAAAATAAAAGGTCAGGGAAGGGAAAATGAACATGAGTATTTTTATACTGGTTCAACCAATCTGCCTACATCTAGTACTCAACACATGTTGAAATTTCACTAAAAACAATTTTCTCAACCTGAGAAAGTAAAATGGATAGTCTTTATATCAGCCTTTCCAAGCTCTAACAGCGAACAGTGGACAACCCCAACTGTCACTAACCGAGTAGTTTTGAACCAGTCTTTCTAAGCTGAACCAAGTAGTTTTGAACTAGCCTCTCCAAGCTGAACCGTGACCTATAGATAACTTCTACTACCACGTTATAAGTAGTCTTTAACCAACCTCTCCAAGCTGAACTGTGATGAGCAAATACCTCTACCATCATATTGTAAGTAGTTTTACCTTAACCTCTCCAAGCTATGTTTCACTTTGATCACTAACGGATCAAGGTTACAAAGGTTATGTGTTTGGGTACCCACTCAAGCTAACCTACACTCATGTTTCCTTAAGAATATTCAATAATACAGACCTGGGAAAAATTAGTGACTTCATCCTCACATCTCTTCCTAAGAAGAGTATACAAATCATTACAGAGCATAGAAAGAATATTTTTACATTTCAAGATGATTGATTACATATTAGAATGAACATCACAGGAAGTGTGGAGAGATTTTTCTAGAGTTTTCACTCTTATATCTTCAATTCTCTCATTGGCATTCATGTATGGCATCTCCATTTATACAGGTCCTTTTTCATGACCATTGCCTTTGATAAGATCTGCAAGTTAGTGTAAAGAGGTAGGTTGACAAACTTGTCACATCGGTTGTAGAAGCCGTTGTATTAAAGAGGTTTCTGATGTCCCCTTTCTTTTACTTTCTGATCGTGGTTTCTAAATGGCCCATTCTAGAAGCTAGGATCATGAATCAATTGGGCATAAGAGATAACGTACCAATTATAAAATTGGGTCTGATTCGAGATTTGAAATTTTAATTTCAAATTTTCATTCCATTTCCTTTAGCACTCTGTGCTCCATAGTTAAGTGAGCTTTCTGATTTCGTAATCAATCTCTTTGATCTTTCTTCGATCTTTCACCCTTCAATCTTGGTTGTTTGAGGTAGATTAATTTGCAATTATGATGATTGTTGACTGCGTAATACGTTACTTCTAGAGTTAGCATGTTTTCCTCAATCTTCAGTGTACTTTCTGAAGTCCCGTGTTACTTTTTGAAGATCGTTTCCTTGGGCTTTTTGCTCTTGACTTGATCTGCTTCTGTTATTAAGCATTTACATGTTCTTTGCCCAAGATAATATTCACCTCTTTTAAGGTTAATCTTTTCCCTTGAGATAACAAATGATTGCTCATGTGTAGTGAAATTATTCTCGATTCAAGTCTGTTTTTATGCTTTTGATCCATAAGCATGAATACATGCTTTGCTTGAAATAACATTCACTTTCCTTTTAGGCTCAATCTCTTCTCATGAGATAAATCATACTTGTGCATGCAAAGTGAAACATTATTCTTGCTTTAAGTCCGTATTATGCTTTAATCTGTATACACGTATTTTTCTTGACATAATATTCACTTTCTATTTGGCTTAATCTCTTCCCATGAGATAAAACATGCTCACACATGCAAAGTGAAATATTAATCTTGCTTTAAGTCCATGTGATACAAATTGGATTAACCTGTTATACTTTGTCAAGAAACTCAAGGTAGCCGTTAGTTATTCTTCAAAGTATTTTCTTTAAAATGACTTTATTGTCATTCAAAACAATAAAGCTCATACTTTCTAAAGAGCTCTGGAGTTTACAATTTCCCCCTTTTTAATGATGACAAACCAATTTGAATAAAATCTTTTAAAGAGGGGTTGAAAGAAATAATACAGAATATAATATGGTAAATCACATTTTCTTTCAATACATCATGAATGTTAAATCTTAGTAAGTCCTTTTCTTAAAGCATGATTAGATATGTTCAAGAGAATTTTGAAGCCTTAAGTTAACTCAAATTAACATTGTTTGGTTTACAATGATTTTTCTGATTTAGATCAGAAGGCTTCTTTAACAATTTTTCCAATCAGCTTGATTTCAGTCATAAAATGACTTTCAAACATTTAAGTGTGCTTGAATAAATAAACAAGTAATACTTGCGATATTGTTTCTTGATAGAAAATCTCATGCAGCACTTTCTTTTCCTATGCTCCCTTTTGCAACAAATATGAGAAAAGCATAAAAGATACAGATGAAGTTTTTGATGCTCAGAAAAACTCTGCTATCAATGATATTGGTGAATTACAATCTGAGGTTTTTGAAGCCCAAACAGGGATCCATCCCAGCTTTATTAAAGCATTTAGTTCTTGTGAGCTTATTTTTCACGAGCTAGGAAACTTTATAGGTATCAGATGAAGTAATTTTTTAAATCCTTTTCTCAAAATAATTTTTTCTTGTTGATACATATTGAATCAGAATACAACACACTGTTAGTCAAATAAACTCAGCATATTTGAGATTATCCTCATATCAATTTATTGATCATAGTTGAATTTGAGACATTTACAAACAGGTTTCTAAAGGTCCTCAGAAATTGTTTACAACTAAGTTTGATCAGATTTAAACAGAGCATCTCATGCATGTGTCAATAGAAATGTGTTCTATAATGATAGGCATTTCAAGCAGTCTCATACATATCTACGAACATCAATAAAGTTTGAGTATCCAAATACTGATAGAAAGAATTTGCATTTCTTAAGGATACTTGCTAATGTTAATCAATGATAAGTATGTGCTTATTTCTCTAGCATGTTAATGATTGAACATTTCAGAATGAGTGCTTAATGGAAATAGCATTGTAATACCCTAATTCTTAACCCAACTTTCTTGAACACATTAGGTTAATCATTACTTTATTACCTCTTAGTCTCATCATTTTATTAAAATACTTAGCGAAAATTACGGGTAAAATTTTTTGTTGAAAACATAAAGCAAGGTGAGAGCCGCGAACTTAGCTAGTTGAACGACAAAAATATAAAGCACGCGTAACAATCCTTAGAAATCACAAGGTAAAGCATATACTCAAAGAACAACGATCATCATAACAAAAGAAACATTTCATTAATAACATAATTAGAAATACATATGTAGTTATACCCTCATAGGGACGGGCAGAGCTTGTAATACAGCGGAAATAAAATACAACATAAAACAAGAAAGCAGAAATAAACCATAACTACCCGAGTGCACCTATGGTGAATAACCTCAAAAACAAAAGAAGGTTTATCCACTCTACGTGTGGGTGTGTGCACTAAGCCTCCTCTACAACGTCAACTACTGGAACCCGGGAAACAGTGGAGTGTAACCGATCCATGGATGCAGGGCAGTGGGAGTGGGAACACGTGAAGACTGAGTGTGAGCTCCTCCATAGGGGCGCATCTTGGCTCGCCTAGCCAGCCTCAACTGTGTAACAGTCTCCTCGCTCACGCCTCGTGTGAACTGAGGTGTAGGAGCAGAATTCTCGCTATACATGTGCGTCGGTGGGTCCTCGGATGGGTCGTCCTCCGAACTTGGGGATCGAGGCACGTAGTCCTGGAAGTCTCGAGGCATCGAACCACCAGTATATGTCCGCAGAATCCTCTCGTCTAGCGTCCGGGCGTGCTCGAAAACCATCACATCGTCGTAAGGTGACATTGGGGAAAAACGGTAGCTTTTGTACAGGGTGTGCAAAGGGGTGTCCGATGAACATGAAGACTCGCAAGGTGCACTGCTCCTCAAAATGATACGACTCGTGGTCCGGGTCATAGTGAACCTCCCAAGTGGGTGAATCAACGAAGACCACGAACGTCGCCATCGCCCTCTTAAGATGTGACGGAAGGAAGAGAAAGGAGAGAGGAGTGAGAATTCTTACTAAAGAAATCTCAGTAGGAGTCTCCTATCCTAGGGTTACATCGTTCACATCCTCAGGAACCTTGGGTTTAATTATAAAACAGTGATCATGCATATAAGATTCAATTTAGGGTTTTCCAAAACAAATTATCCAAGGTCCATTCCTTTTATCATGCATCTTGATGTTATGAATGCAACATGTTAAAGCATGGATGCATGGTCATACTTGAACATATAAGACAACACATCGATCATATAAACATAAACCATGTGGCATAAGGACATATAACTTTCAAGTGGATCATTCCTCAACTTCATGACATCAATCATGGTACTTTAGCATAATAAGGCCACCCTAAAATAACTAGGTTATGAGCTCATACCTCAGCTAGTCGTCACTAGCTCTTGCTTATTATCTGAATAAGCGAAACATAATAAAATAATCCCGACTCGCAAGCACGGGTAGGGGGCAAAGATCACCTCTCTTAGGATATACCCTCTTTGAAACGCTTTGTGGCCATTAAGCCACAGCAATTTGTCCGCTTTGGTAGGCTGCATCTACTCATACCCTCACGGATTTGTTTCCGCTGGGGGTGCTCGACCGAACCGGTGTCACCTAGGAAAGCGCGTCTCAGTGCTTTGTCACATAAAAATCTCCTGGGGGTGCTCAGCCAAACCGGTGTCACCCAGGGTTTTCAACTCATATGGTACTCATAAACATTTCTTTTAACCTTTTAAGGTTTGACGGAAATTCGGCAGCATAACAGCTGTTAAACCGAATTTCCTTCAAACTTATGCCACAAGTTAATCACACAACATATTCCTCCATAAAACCTCATGCCATGATAAACCTCATATCTTAAACAATCATTTCCTCATGAATCATAATCATCTCAACATATTATTGTATCATATAAACATCATAGCATTAACAACTTCTTAATGTCTTATGCATTGACCCTCAAGGTCCTCAACTCACAGTCTAAGTTATAAATCATCAAAACTTAAACTCTAGGGTACCTATAGGCTCATATCTAAGTATTCATTGCCTCACACTATGGTCAAGAACATCTCTAAACCTCAAGGATGCAGAAACTAAAATCCTAACTTTACGGGTACCTAGGAGTCACAACAATGACCCTTTCTAAGTCCGGTTTGCCCCTAAGGCATCAAGATCAAGTCCTAAACCATTTATGAGTCATTCCTACACATTTAAACTAATTTAAAACCATATTTATCATTACTAAACCTTGCTGGAAAGAATCCAGAAAAATCAAACATTAAGGGATCTAGAACTCTCAAATTAATTCTTTTCTAGTTACTAACTTCTCTAACCTTTCACATATGAATTTTAACATTAATTATACTCAAACATAAACATATTATCATCATTAACACAGCACATACAGTGGCCAAACATAGCAAGGCAGAACCGAAACAAACATCTCCATTTAAAGGCATCAACACAATTTCTAAAGCACATAAAATACTAGTTTCTCTTGGAACCTTTTTCAAACTTTCAAAACTCATTTATAAACATTTTTAACATCTAAAATCATCAAAATATTTATGAGGGCAGTAGCTAAATCAAACTTGTCTCAAGAGGTCCTAAATTCATATAACTTAGTTCTATGCATTCCTTAAACTCATGAAAGCTTAGTACAATTATAAAACATAGTTTTTCAACACTTCTAACCACTAAAACCCTTAGAGGCCGAAAACAAGGAGACAAATAACATAGGTTTTCAAGCCTTTGTTTGAGACAACAATGGGCAAGTCTTTGAGCTCTAGGTTCATTTAAGTGAGGACATAAAGATAAACATGCTCATGCACTTATTTTAGGTTCCATTAGAAAGTAAAGTGAAAGCATAAAATAAACATGAGATGCAACTCATTATTATCTTGATATTTAAGTGAGAACTTGAAATATAAACATGATAATGCATAGCTTGAAATATAAATATGATAATGCAAGTTCATTCATTATCTTGATACTTGGTGATTGCAAGGAAAGTAAATATGATGTGCAAAGCATAAAAGTAAACATGGATGCAAGGTTCATTTTAAGATTATCTAGAGCTCTTACAAGACTTTAGAGATTAACAACCCAACACTCATCTCATTACAAAGAGAGCTTTAGAGTTCTTGAACCAAGTTCTCAAAGGAACTATGAGGTTCTTGAACATCATCATCAAGCTCAAAACAAATAAACTTTCAAAACAAAACAAGACCTCAAAGATCAAGGAATCAAAACCAAAATATTTAAAGGAAAAGGAACAAGAAAATTGAAATCAAAATAGCAAGAAAAGTAAAGGTGTTCTTGAACAAAATTCCTTTTGAGCTAGATAATAAAGATGAAACTTAGAGAAAACAAAAACTCAAGCTCTAGAGGTTCCTTTGAGATGAACACATAGTCATCATCTAGGAGCTCTCATCATTGAGCTATCATGTGCTCATCAAGACCAAGAGGCCTAAACATCAAGGAAAGAAAACAAAGAAAGTTTCAAAAAGAAAGTCCAAGAGAAAGCTAAAGAAAAACTCATTTCAAGAAAACAAAGTTTAGAAAACATTCCTACCTAGAGTGAAGATGAAAACTTGAACCTTTTGAAAGAAATGAGAAGAGCACTTCCTCCTTGGATGGTGAGAAATGATTCGGCCAAAAGGAAAAGGAAGGCAAGGAGGTGTGTTTTGAGTGAGATTGTGTTTGAGGTGAGGTGTTTGAGAGGTTAGGAGGTGATTCAAGGCTTTGGGGTGGTGTTTGAAGGTTATGAGATGATTATGTGATGAAGAGATGATGAAGATGAAGATGAAGAACAAGAGGAAACTCTCTTGAAACTTAGAGAGAAAAAGAGAGGAAACTCAAGCAAGCTTAGAAAACTTGAAACTTAGCAAATGAACTAAAGTGTTTTCAAGCTCAAGTAAGCAAGGTATTTATAGAGAATGAAAACAAATGAGAGCTCAAAGAGGAGGAGGGCTGGCCGTAGCTTTTGGAGGGAAAAGGAAGAGAAAATATCTCTCACATATTGTCATTCAAGCATGGTTTGAAGTATGGAAGTTAAGATACAAGACATGGCTTGATTTGAGTGAATTTCCTATCAATTTTGAATGAAATAATCCTTCTAGAAACAATGCATGGCTGGAATTTTTTCAGCCACAAATAAATGGGGAAAAATGGTTTATTTCATTTAGTTATTCATTTGGAAAATCAAGCTTGATTGAAAATATGACAAGGTATGGTGTATATGACTTGAGGTATGGTCTTGGAGTGTTGAAAATTTGAACATGTGATGCATATGGAGGGGGAGGAGCACACGGCCAAACCTGGACAGCATGGGGGAGGAGGAATTGTTTCATGTAATTGTGTGTTAATGATAGGTTTAAGTGTGTACTAGTTTAGGTACAAGGTTAGGAATAATTAAGCTTAAGTTTAGGTGACTAAGAATGAGGTTTAAGGATTTTATGACAAGATTAGGAGTGCTCATATATCATTAGAGAATTAAAAACTCATTTGTGAATAAACAATGTGAAACACAATTCCATGATTCAAGGAATTGGAGAGAGAAAATACTATTCAAGATTCCATGACTAGGAGTCTTGAATTTAAAATAGGATTTCAAGTTGTAATTAAGCACTTTTAGGTTCTAATCAACTTTAATGAATTATTTTGACTCAAGATTAATTAAGAAAATTAATTAACCTTCGATTAGAGCCTAATATTGCTTAGGTTTGTTTAATCACGCGATTAAGCGTAAAGACACGAAACTAGGGGCAAAATCGTAATTTTGTACTAATTTCGCCCGGGACCTCCGGGACCAAAACTAAAGTTATAGAATACATAAAAATGCCTTTTAAAACCATCTGGAGAAGTTTTGGGTTCATCCGGCACTTGCAAACGGGTAAAACACTGTAGGGGCGTTTTGGTCATTTTGACCCGAAAACTCGAAAAATGAGATTTTCGATCCCGAAACAAGTCATCTAATCCCCTTCCAACATTGAGTTTGCCCTTTGAGTACTGCCGGATCGGCTTTCCTCGAATTCCGAGCTGAAAACGACTTCAGGGGCATTTTGGTCATTTTCATTTTAGCAGAAAATCGGGGCGTTACAAGCATAATAGGCAAGTCATGATATATGATTAGCTGAGCATAATAGATTAGACATTGATATGTATCAGAGCTTAAGATAATCCTCTATGTATCAGGGCAAAAAAAAATGTCAGAGCATATCTTTAAGTGAAAGTATAATCCAAGCATAGACATGATAAATACGGCATTTTATTGAATGATAGATATTTGGAATATTATAACCAAGTTTTAGCAAAACAAGAATATGTGCAGTATGCAAAATAAATTTTTGGGCTCCCCCTCCACATGGTTTCCCCCTGAGTTCTTCAGTATGGCTCCCCTTGAATTTCATATCCTTCTCCTGAACTCCTTGGCGCATGATTTTCTTTATCCTTTTCTCCCTCTTTTGGCATCATAAAAAAGAAGGTGTGTCGGGAGCCAGTACCATCATCTTCAACCTTGACGTCTTAGCTCTTGTAAGATTTGTTGGTTGGTTTGAAGAATCTGAAGTTGCAGTTCTTCATTTTGTCTGAGCTAGGCGCCTTGCTCTATGATCATTGCCTAAAGTCTGTCTTGTCTAGAGGCAATTTTTCCTTAGATGCCTTAAGATGATTTGATTGAACTGATAGCTTGAGGGAGGCTCATCTGATGCTAGACGAGGTAACCTGATAGGTGCCGAGACTAGAGCAGCTCTTTGGAGATAGCTGAGGAATATTAAGGGGTATAGTGTCCCTAAACTTTGGCAAGTCTATCTCTATTTTTGTTTGTGCAGCAGCTGAAAGTGTAGAAGATGGAATATTGGCATTTTACGCATTAGGAGAGAAGATGATAACATCAAGTGTTTTATCAATGATAGACACTCTAGCTTCTTTACCTATTTCTGATAATCTATCTTCCTCTTCTTCTTCAAGTAATGTGATGCGAATAAAGGAGGGAGGTTGAGGTGCCTCTAGAATCATAGCAGATTCTTTTTCATGAGTTCCTTCAGCTGGCTCGTCAATAATTGGCTCTTCATGAATTTGTTCTAGATTAGAAAAGAGCTTATTTAAAAAGAAGTTCAATTCATTCATTCCTTCTTCCTCAGGTTTTGATTTTGATGTAATGGATTTTGTCATTGATTCCATCAATTGGTTAATTGTCATGAAATCATCATTTTCAAATGAGAAGGTTACCTTTGACTCAAGGATTGTTGTTCTTGTGGAAGCAATTGTAGGCTCAGAAGTGAATATTACTTCTATATCTTTGGGAAGTGCAGCTGAGATAGGAAAACAGGTTAACCAAATTGCTCACTCATAGGCCCTGTTGAATGTTCCTCAATTACAACAAAAGAACTTACAACAAATTGCTCGCCTCGCTAGCCTCGACTACGTAACGGTCTCCTTGCTCACGTCTCACACGAACTGAGGTGTAGGAGCAGAACTCTCACTATACATATGCGTCGGCGGGTCCTCGGATGGGTCGTCCTTCAAACTCGGGGATTGAGGCACGTAGTCCTGGAAGTCTCGAGGCATCGAACCACCAGTATACGTCCGTAGAATCCTCTCGTCTCGCATCCGGGCGAGCTCAAAAACCATCGCGTCGACGTAAGGTGATGTCGGGGAGAAACGGTAGCTCTGTACAGGATGTGCAAAGGGGCGTCCAATGAACATGAAGACTCGCACGGTACACTACCCCTCAAAATGATATGACCCGTGGTCCAGGTCATAGTGGACCTCCCAAGTGGGCGAGTCAATGAAAAGCATGAACGTTGCCATCGGTCTCTGAAGATGTGACGGAAGGAAGAAGAGAGAGGAGTGAGAATTCTTGCTAAAGAATCTCAGTAGGAGTCTCCTATCCTAGGGTTACATCGTACACATCCTCAGGAACCTTGGGTTTAATTATAAAATAGTGAACATGTATATAAGGTTCAATTTAGGGTTTCTCAAACTAATTATCCAAGGTCTATTCCTTTTAGCATGCGTCTTGGTGTTATAAATGCAACAGGTTATCTCATGGATGCATGTCAATACTTGAGCATATAAGACAACACATCAAAGCACATAAACATAAATCATGTGGAATGAGGGCATATAACTTTCAAGTGAATCATTCCTCCACTTCGTGACATCAATCATGGTACTTTAGCATATAAGCCACCCTAAAAATAACTAGGTTATGAGCTCATACCTCAGCTAGTCGTCACTAGGTCTTGCTTATTATCTTGAATAAGCGAAACATAAATAATAATCCCGACTACATGAAATGCGGGTAGAAGCGAGGATCATCTCTCTGGGATTAGCCTCTTTGAAACGCTTTGCGGGCATTTCGCCACAGCAATTTGTCCGCTTTGGTAGGCTGCATCTACTCCTACCCTCACGGATTTGTCTCCCCTGGGGGTGCTCGGCTGAATCGGTGTCGCCCGGGCGAGCGCGTCTCAGTGCTTTGTCACATAAAAATCTCCTGGGCGTGCTCGGCCGAACCGATGTCACCCAGGGTTTTCAACTCATATGGTACTGATAAACATTTTTTTCAACCCTTTAAGGTTTGACGGAAATTCGGCAGCATAACAGCTGTTAAACCGAATTTCCTTCAAACTGCCACAAGCTAATTCACATAACATGTTCTTATGAAACTCATGCTATGATAAACTTTAACATTTTCATCAATCATTTTCTCATGCATCAAGCACATCTTATCATATCATTGCATCATACAACACATCATAGCATTAAGAACTTTTTAGTGTCTTATCCATTGACCCTTACGGTCCTCAACTCACATTCTAAGTTATAAATGATCCAGCCTAATCTCTCGGGAACTTATAAGGTTATAACTAAGTCTTTCTCACCTCACACTATGGTCAAGAACATCTATAAACCTCAAGGATGCAGAATTCATAATCCTAACTTTACGATTACCTAGGAGTCACAACAATGACCCTTTCTAAGTCCGGTTTGCTCCTAAGACATCAAGATCAAGTCCTAAACCATTTATGAGTCATTCCTACACATTTAAACTAATTTAAATCCATGATTATCATTCCTAAACCTTGCTGGACAGAATCCAGAAAATTCAAACATTAAAGGATCTAGAACTCTCAAATTAATTCTTTTCTAGTTTCTAACTTCTCTTATCTTTCACATATGAGTCTTAACATTAATTATACTTAAAAGTAAGCATATTATCATCATTAACACAGCTCATACTATGGCTAAACATGGCAAGGCAGAACCAAAACAAACATCTCCATTTAAAGGCATCAAACACAATTTCTAAAGCACATAAAATACTAGTTTCTATTGGAACCTTTTTAAAATTTCCAAAACTCATTTATAAACATTTTTAACATCTAAAATCATAAAAATATTTAAGAGGGCAGTGACTAAATCAACTTTGTCTCAAGAGGTCATAAATTCATAAAACTTGGTTCTACATATTCCTTATACTCATAAAAGCTTAGAAAATTTATGAAACATAGTTTTCAATACTTAGAAGCATCAAAACCCCCTTGGGGCCGAAACATGAACCAAGGGAAATAAATATTTCAGACCTTTGTTTGAGACAACAATGGGCAAGTCTTTGAGCTCTAGGTTCATTTAAGTGATGACATAAAAGTAAACATGCTCGTGCACTTGTTTTAGCTTGCATTAGAAAGTAAAGTGATAGCATAAAATAAACATGAGATGCAACCTATTATTATTATCTTTAATATTTAGTGAGAACTTGAAATATAAACATGATAATACATAGCTTGAAATATAAATATGATAATGCAAGTTTCACTTATTATCTTTAATACTTAGTGATAGCATGGAAAGTAAACATGATGTGCAAAGCAACATATATCTCATTACAAAATAACAACCCAACATATATCTCATTACAAAGAGAGCTCTAGAGTTCTTGAACCAAGTTCTCAAAGGAACTATGAGGTTCTTGAACATCATCATCAAGCTCAAGAAAGCAAACTTTTTAAACAAACAAAACCTCAAAGATCAAAAAGGAAATAGAAACCGAAATGTTAAGGAAAAGGAAACAAAGGAACCGAACTCCAAATAGCAAGAAAAGAAAAAGTGTTCTTGAGTAAACATCATATTTGAGTTAGAACATGAAGTTGAAACTCAAAGAAAATAAAACCTCAAACTCTAGAGGTTCCTTTGAGATGAACACATAGTCACCATCTAGGAGTCCTCATCATTGAGCTATCATGTGCTCATCAAGGCCTCATGGCCGAAATCTCAAGGAAAGAATAATAAAGGAAGTTCCAAAAAGAAAATCCAACAGAAAGCTAGAAAGAACTCATTTTCAAGAAAACAAAGTTTAGAAAACACTCCTACCTAGAGTGAAGACACAAAGCTTGAACTTTAAAAAGGAAAACAAGATGATGAGCTCCTCCTTGAGGTGGAAAATGATTCGGCCTTGTGGAGAGGAAAAGAAAGGAAATGTGTTCTTGGTGGGCTTGTGTTTGAGAATAGAAGCTTAGGTGTTTGTATGATGATCTAAGGTGGTGGGGTGGTGTTTCAAGGTTGAGAGATGATTATGAGATGAAGAGATGATGAAGATGGAGATGAAGAACAAGAGGGAACTCTCTTGAAACTTTAGAGAGAAAAAGAGAGAATACAAAGAAAGCTTAGAAAACTAAAAGTATGCAAATAAGCTAAAGTGTTTGCATGTGTTTCTAGGCAAGGTATTTATAGAGAATGAAAACAAATGAAGGCTCAAAGGGAGAGGAGGGTAACCGTGTGGCTTTGGAGGGAAAGGAAGAGAAAATATCTCTTACACAAGGTCATTCAAGCATGGTTTGAAGTATGGAAGCTATGCTACAAAGTATGGCTTGATGTGAGTTAATTTCCCATCAATTTTGAATGAAATTAGGCTTCTAGAAACTTGATATGGCTGGAACTTTTTCAGCCACAAATAAATGGGAAAAATGGGTTGTTTTAATTATTTATTCATTTGGAAAATCAAGCTTGATTGAGAGTTATGACAAGGTTTAGTGTATGTGACTTGAGGTATGGCCTTGGAGTGTTGAAAAATTGAACATGTGATGCATATGAGAGGAGGGGGTGCACGGCCAGGTCTGGTACAGCAAGGGGGAGGTGAGGTTTGATCATCTAATTGGGTGTTAATGGTAGGTTTAAATGTGTATTAACTTAGGTACAAGGTTAGGAACAATTAAGCTTAAGTTTAGGTAACTAAGTATGAGTATTAGGAATTTTATGACAAGGTTAGGAGTGCTCATACATCATTAGAGAATTAAAAACTCATTTATGAATAAACAATGTGTATCACAATTCCATGATTTAAGGAATTGAAAAGAGAAAACACTATTCAAGATTCCATGACTAGGAGTCTTGAAATTAAAATATGATTTTAAGTTGTAATTAAGCACTTTTAGGTTCTAATCAACTTTAATAAATTATTTTGACTCAAGATTAATTAAGGAAATTAATTAACCTTTGATTAGAGCCTAATATTGCTTAGGTTTGCTTAATCACGCGATTAAGCATAAAAACACGAAACTAGGGGCAAAATCGTAATTTTGTACTAATTTCGCCCGGGACCTCCAGGACCAAAACTAAAGTCATAGTCTACATAAAAAAGCCTTTTAAAACCATCTGGAGAAGTTTCGGGGTCATCCGACACTTGCAAAGGGGTAAAACACCGCAGAGGCATTTTGGTCATTTTGACCCGAAAACTCAAAAAACGAGATTTTCGATCCCGGGAAGGTACACAAGTCATCCAATCCCCTTCCAATATTGAGTTTGCCCTTCGAGTACTGCCAGACCGACTTTCCTCGAATTCAGGGCCGAAAATGACCTCAGGGGCATTTTGGTCATTTTCATTCTAACAGAAAATCGGGGCGTTACAAACCATACCTTGGAATGACCACCAAATGAGATATTTTCTTCCCTCCAAAGCCTAGAAACTCACGACCTCTTCCTCCTCTATTCACTCCTTCACATTTTGTTTTCTATAAATACCATACTTGGATGAACTTGGTCACATTTTAGATCATTTGCTAAGTGTAAATTTCCAAGAGCATTCTTGTAATTCTATCTTTTTTTCTCATGTTCAAAGAAGCTTTCTTCATCTTCATCTTCTTCATCCTCCTCATAGAGCCGTCCTCTTACAACTTCAAACCTCCACACCACCACCATAGATTATCATCTAAACACCAAAGCTTCCTTTTTCAAACACAAAGCTCACACAAAACACGTTTCCTTCCTTTTCTTGGTGCTTAGCCGAATCATCATCATCATCTTGGAGAGGAGTTTCCTTCTCATTGTCCTTTCAAGAACAAGCTCTCTTTTCCTTCCAAAGAAATTTCCACTTGGTAGGGGTTTTGTTTTCAAAAGCACTTTCTTTTATGTTAAGGTTTTGATATGAAAAGTTTTGGTTTTCTCTTAGCTCAAACTCTTTTCTCTCTTTTTATTTTGGTCATGAGAATTAATTTTTGAAAGGAAATCTTGAGCTTGATGATGAGGTTTCAAGATAACGATTTTGTAATTTTCATTTGAGAAACCTCTAAAGCTTGAAACTTGGTTTTAGTTCTAACTCATTTTCAGTTTTTCCTTCCTTTTTCTTGATCATGGTTTCGGTTCTCTTTTCCTTTTTCTCTATGGTTCCGGTTCTCATTTTCTTTCCTTTAACAAAGTTGATGAAAATGCTAGGTAGCTCACAAAAGTTTTACTTAAGAAAATATATCACTTGTTTTCAAAGAGCCCAAAGCTTACCCTTGTCAACCTTAAAGTTAGCCGGCACGTTCTAGAGTTTACTCTAGATAGGAGCTCTTAGGCATAAAATAATGAATATGGTATAGTTCTCCTTATATTTTGTTTCAAGAAATGTTATTATTTATTTTGATTTCTTAGTCCTTTTTCCTTGAGCTTGATGATGATGTTCAAACCATTAGGTTTCCTTGAAACCTTGGTACAAAGAACTCTAAAGCTCACTTTGTCTTGCTAGATAAGTGTTGGGTTAAGGTTATGATTGTTCCTTTAAAGTTTTGTATGAGCTCTAGTAAAAATAAACTTGCATATCATGTTTAATTTTCCTTGTTATCACTAAAATCTCAAGAATAACGAAATGAACTTGCATTGTCATGTTTATATTTCAAGTCATCACTTAACCTTAAAGATAATAATGAGTTTGCATATCATATTTATTTTATGGTCTCACTTTATAATGAAGAATAAAATAGAGTGCATACCTAAAGATTTCTAGAGTTCAAAGACTTGCCCTTTTTATCTCAAGTGAAGTTTGGAAAATGGAAGTGTTTTACGAATTATGATTTCGGCCATGTGATGGAGATGGACCTAGAATAGGATTCATCTAGTCACAAGTGTCAATATCCTATGTTTTAAGATTTTCTTAAGCATAGGTGAACTTAAAGAATGTTATAAATATGTTTTTATGTTTGAAATCTCAACTATGAATAAATTAAAATAGCTACTGCCTTTACTTATAATTTTATGATTTTCATGAAATAAATTAGTTTCTAAAAGAGTTTGAGGTCCTAAATTGATTCCAAGAGAAAACTAGTAACTTATGTGCACTTGAAAATGTGATTTTATGCAATTGTTTGTGCTTTAAAGTTTCGGCCACTACCCTAGAATTATGGCCACTGTTTGATGCTAGTTTTATAAGTTAGAATGTGTAAAAATTATGTTTGAGTGAAGAAAAAATTATTGGGTGAGTATTAGGATCAATAAGTAACTAAAAAGGATTAGAAATGTGAGTTTTAGAACCCTTAAGAAACTAAAAATGTAGATTCTGTTCCAGCATGATTAAACATAATAAAAGTGGTTTATAATTAGTGTATACGTGTAGGAATCACTCATAATTGGTTTAGAAATTGGTTGTAGTACTTTATGTGAAGCCAAAACTTAGAAAAGGTGAAAGTTGTGACTCCTAGACACCCGTAATTTGAAGGATTAGAATTCTGCCTTATGCTGATTAGAATTGATCATAATCATAATAATTAGTGAGAATTGTTAGTAATGATCTCTTAGGTGTTTAGAAGACCTAATTCGGATGTTAAGTTAATTAGATCGGAAGTTTCAGTCCCGTAAGGGTCAATGCATAATACACCATAAGATAGGAGAGGAATTCGAGAGTTAGTATTTCAAGTGTATGTTTAATTGGCTATATGGTTTGTTATGCATAGAACTCACACTAGATGAGCCCGGTCCCTTATTCTGGCATTTTGGGTAGAAGCATGTTTATTGCTTTGCTAAAGTGCTGATGTTATGGTCATATGAGTGTATAAACTTGAGAATTGAGTATTTGTGTACATGGTGATTTGCATGATTTAATGAGCATGAAATATTGAATGAAATGCCATGATGATATTTGAGAACATGAGTTTATATGGCATAAAGAAAATTTGAGGAAATTCGGTGTACAACCGTTATGCTATCGAATTTCCATCAAATTTGAAGACTTAAGAAAGTTTTTGAAAAGTTCATGAGATTTTTGAATGTGGCATAATACTGAGACGCACTTCTCCCGCACCGGTGGGAAGAAGACAAATCCATGAGGGTTTTGACATTGAGCTTACCAAAGCAGATAATTCTCTGTGCACTGGGTGCCAGTAGAGCGTTTCAAATAAGGAAATAACCCTAACCTGCACTCCGGGAGTCGGTGTATTAGGTGATCCTTAGAGATGATAAGTTACCCCCTCTATTACCCCATATGAAAGCTAGTGACGACTAGTTAGGATTGAGCTCATTCCTAGGCGATGGGTGAGTTAGAGTTTTGGTGACCAGAATAAAATCGCCGAGGTCGATGTGTTGGTTGGTTTTTGGTGGATATGATAAGAGGGTGGTCTTTAAGAAAAAGAGCTTAAGAGTTCAAGTATGATGTTTTAATGTCACAGTTAAGAAAAAAGAAAAAGTTTTACATGAGAAATTATATGCCACTTATATGTTGATGTTTCTTGATGATGTGTTCTATTGATTGCTTACATAAAGTATTATCCTGTATTCATGCTTTGCGATATTGCATACATGGCATTAAGATTCATTTTTAAAAAGGAATGAACCTTGGATAATTATGTTTAAAACCTAATAATGAACCTTACCCATGATCACCTTTTTGACAATAAACCCAAGGTTCTTAAGGACATTGACAATGTCACTTAGATAGGAGGTTACCCTACTGAGATTCTTTAGTAAAGATTCTCACTCCCTCTCTCTTTCTTTCCGTCACATCTTTAGATCCGAATGGTGACCTTCATTCTGTTCATCGACACCCCCACATGGGAGGTTCACTATGACCCAGAGCTTCGATCATATCATTTTGAGGGGCATTATGCTATTAGAGTCTTCATGTTCATGGGATGCCTGTTTGCACATCCTATACATAGCCACCGTTTCTCTCTGACATCTCCATATGGCGATAATATAGTCTTCGAGCGTGCGTGAACACACAACGAGAGGATCCTCCACACATACACCACCGCATCCGCCGTTCGTGACCTTCCAGATTATGTCCCTCGCTCGAGGTTATCAGAGACCGATCCATCGGAGGACCCGCCTACCTATATGTACTCTGAGAGCTCTGCCCCCACCCCTCCGTTTATATAGGAGGATAATGAGGAGACTGTCACGTAGCCGATGCTGGCTCAGAGGCCAGCCATGCGCCCCTGGTGTGGAGCCCATGTTTAGCCTCATGGCGTGCCCACTCCTACCGTGCTTCGCCAATGGATCAGATATGTTCCACCTTTTTCGAGCCAGTAGCAGTAGAGGTTTTGTGGAGGGTTTTTAGTGAACACACCAATTCTAGCTTAGGATAACCTTCATTTGCTTTAGAGGTTATCTATCTTAGGTGCACTAAGGTAAGAGTGTTTTCCTTTATGCTTTCTTCTGTATTTCCTTTCAGTTGTATTCACACCTATGTTGTATCAAACTCATCCCGCCTTTCATAGGTGGGCAGTTTATTATATTAATATAATATTATCGTTGTGTGCACATGATTGTCTTATGTTATGAAGTTACTTGATGTTCTTATCTTGCACTTTCTTTTGTATGTGTTACGCTTTATGATAACGCTCGTTTAAGATATGCGCAGCTCTTACTTTGCCTTTATGTTTAAAAAAAAATTTTTACCCTATATATTTTCCGCTAAGTATTTTGATTAAAGGATGAAAACAAAAGAGTAACAACTGATAATTAATTGCAATACGTCCTAGGTGTGTTGAGTTAAATATTAGGATGTTACATAACACATGTTGAGATTTCACTAACAACAACTTTCTCAACATGAGAAAGTAAAACAGATAGTCTTTACATTAGCTTTCCCAAGCTCTCACAGTGAACAGTGGACAACCCCAACTATCACTAACTGAGTAGTTCCGAACTAGTCTCTCCAAGTTGAACCGAGTAGTTTTGAACCAACCTTTCCAAGCTGAACCAAGTAGTTCTGAACTAGCCTCTCCAAGCTAAACCGTGACTTGCAGACAACTTCTACTACCACGTTATAAGTAGTTTTGAACTAGCCTTTCCAAGCTGAACCGTGATGAGCAAATATCTCTACCATCACGTTGCAAGTAGTTTTACCTTAGGCTCTCCAAGCTATGTCTCACTTTGATCACTAACGGATCAAGGTTATAAAGGTTATGTGTTTGGGTTACCACTCGAACTAACTTACACTCGTGTTTTCTCAAGAATATTTAATAATACAGACCTGGAAAACATGAGCGACTTCTTCCTCACATATCTTCCTAAGAAGATGATACAAATCATTTCAGAACATGGAAAGAAAACTTTTATATTTCAAGATGATTGGTTACATATTATAATGAATAGCACAGGAAGTGTGGAGAGAATTTTCCAGAGTTTTCACTCTTTTATCTTCAACTTGCTTATCGGCATTCATGTATGGCATCTCTATTTATAAAGGTCCTTCTTCATGGCCGTTGACTTTGATCAGATCTCCAAGTGACACGTGTAGATCATCAGTTGTGTCTTGGAATGTTAGTCTAGAGAGGTAGGCTGACAAACTTGTCACATCGGTTGCAGAAGCTATTGTATTGAAGAGGTTTCTGATGTCCTCTTTCTTTTTACTTTCTGATCATGGTTTCTGAACTCCTCTTTCTAGAAGCTAGGATCATGAATCAATTAAGTGGAAGAGATGATGTATTAGTTATAAAATTGGGTCTGATTTGAGATTTGAAATTTGAATTTCGAATTTTCCCTCCATTTTCTTTAGCATTCTGTGCTCCATAGTTAAATGAGCTTTCTGACGTCGTAATCAATCGTTTTGATCTTTCTTCGATCTTCCAGTCTTCAATCTTGGTTGTTTGATGCAGATTAATTTACAATTGTGATGATTGTTGACTGAGTAACACATTACTTCCAGAATTAGCATGATTTCCTCAATCTTCAGTGTACTTTTTGAAGTCCCATGTTACTTTCTGAAGAACATTTTCTTGGGCTTCTTGCTTTTGACTTAATTTGCTTTAGTCCTTAAATATTTACATGTTCTTTGCTCGAGATAATATTCACCTCTTTTAATCTTAATCTCTCCCCTTGAGATAAAACATGATTGCTCATGTGTAGTGAAATTATTCTTGATTCAAGTCTATTTTTATGCTTTTTGTCCATAAGCATGAATACGTGCTTTGCTTGAAATAACATTCACTTTCCTTTTAGGCTCAGTCTCTTCCCATGAGATAAATCATGCTTGCGCTTGCAAAGTGAAACATTATTTTTATTCTAAGTCCGTATTATGCTTTAATCTATATACACGTACTTTGCTTGACATAATATTCACTTTCTATTTGGCTCAATCTCTTCCCATGAGATAAAATATGCTCACACATGCAAAGTAAAATATTAATCTTGTTTTAAGTCCGTGTGATACAAACCGGATTAACCTGTTATACTTTGTCAAGAAACTCAAGGTAGCCATTAGTCATTCTTCAAAGTATTTTCTTTAAATTGGCTTTGTTGTCATTCAAAACAATAAAACTCATACTTTCTGAAGTGCTCTGGAGTTTACACCTTCCACTTGAGACCTATTCTTCATGATTCTTTTGAACCCTATATTTCCCTTTCAAATGAATACATCCACTTGTATTGAACCAGTCCATACACTCGTGTTTCATATGCCAAATATATGGGCAAATGCTTTATTGAGTCAAAGAATCTAGCGGGAAAAATTCTCTTTAATTTGCGTAGAATTATGGGAATATTTTTTTCCATGACAAGTAGATCATCAACCCTAAGAGTAGAAGAGCATAAATCTCTGAAATACTGACTTATCTTGGTTAAGGGCTTCTAGACAACATCAGGTAGCTCTCTAAATGCAATTGAAAACAATCTCTGAAATATTGACTTATCTTGGTTAGGGGCTTCTAGACAACATCAGGTAGCTCTCTAAATGCAATTGAAAACAAACACTCCATGAAGATGTGACAATCATGGCTTTTCATGCCAACAACTTACCCTGTGCAACATTGACGCACCTACTTAAGTTAGAAGCATAACCATCGGGCATTCTCAACTCCTTCAACCACTAACAAATAGCTTGTTTCTAATTGGAACTCAGAGCATTTTTTGTCTTCGATTTATAAAATAGACTATCCTTTAATTCTTGTAAATGCAACTCACGCCGGTACAATACTCAGCCAGATCATGCCTTGCCTTATTGTTGTCTTTGGTTTGATCCATATCCAATACATTATTCACAATGTTGTCAAACACATATTTCTCAATATGCATGACATCTAAACATCGACGTACCAAATTATGCTTCCAATACAGTAACTCCCGAAAAATACTTTGTTTGGTCCAATTGTGGTAATACCCCATACCCTAGCATTGGCGCTACCTTTTCGACTTATATTATTTTTGGAAAATCCTTAACTCAATCTCATATTTTGGGGGCCCTTAGTCTAACTGGAGGCTCATTATGTTCAACACAATTACTTTTAAAGTCATATCTACTTTGCCTATATGGATGATCAAAATCTAAGAACCTTCTATGACACTCAAACCAAGAGTTCTTTCCTCCATGTCTCCAGGTGAATACTTTAGTATCCTCCATGCAAATCAGGCATGCTAATTTGCCTTGGTCATCCATCCAGACATCATTCCATAAACTAGAAAATCATTGATGATGTAACACCCTAATTTTTAATCCAACTTTCTAGAATACATTAGGTTAAACATTAGGTTATTACTTCTTAGTTTCATCATTTTAATAAAATACTTAGCGGAAGTTATGGGTAAATTTTTTTCTTTTTTAAGACATAAAACAAAGTGAGAGCCGCGAGTCTGACTAGTCGGATATCAGAAGTATAAGGCATGCGTTACAAGCATTATAAATCATAAAGTAAAGCATATAACCAAAGAACAACAATCATGATAACGAAGGAAACATTTCATTAATAATAACATAGTTGAAGTACATAGCTAGTCATACCCTAAGAACGGGCAGAGCTTGTAATACAGCGGAATATAAAATAGAACATAAAATAAGGAAGCAGAAATAAACCATAACTACCTAAGTGCACCTATGGTGAATAACCTCAAAACAAAATAAGGTTTATCCACTCTACATGTGGGTGCATGCACTAAGCCTCTCCTACGACGTCAACTACTGGAATCCCGGAAACGGTGGAGTGTAACCAATCCATGGACGTAGAGCAGAAGGAGTACGAACGCGTGAAGACTGAGCGTGTGCTCCTTGATAGGGGCGCCTCTCAGCTCGCCTAGCCAGCCTCGGCTGTGTAACAGTCTCCTCGCTCACGTCTCGCACGATCTGAGGTGTAGGAGCAGAACTCTCACTATACATGTGCGTCGGTGGGTCCTCGGATGGGTCGTCCTCCGAACTCTGGGATCGAGGCACGTAGTCCTGGAAGTCTCGAGGCATCGAGCCACCAGTATACGTCCGCAGAATCCTCTCGTCTCGCGTCCGGGCGCACTCAAAAACCATCGCGTCGTTGTAAGGTGACATCGGGGAGAAACGGTAGCTCTGTACAGGATGTGCAAAGGGGCGTCCAATGAACATGAAGACTCGCACGGTGCACTACCCCTCAAAATGATATGACCCGTGGTCCGGGTCATAGTGAACCTCCCAAGTAGGTGTGTCAACGAACACCACGAACGTCGCTATCACTCTCTGAAGATGTGACGGGAGAAGAAAGAGAGAGGAGTGAGAATTCTTGCTAAAGAATCTCAGTAGGAGTCTCCTATCCTAGGATTACATTGTTCACATCCTCAGGAACCTTGGGTTTAATTATAAAATAGTGATCATGCATATAAGATTCAATTTAGGGATTTCCAAAACTAATTATCCAAGGTCCATTCCTTTTAGCATGCATCTTGACGTTATGAATGCAATATGTTATATCATGGATGCATGTCAATATTTGAGCGTATACAACAACACATCAAAGCATATAAGCATAAACCATGTGGCATAAGGGCATATACTTTCAAGTGAATCAGTCCTCAACTTCGTGACATCAATCATGGTACTTTAGCATAATAAGCCACCCTAAAAATAACTAGGTTATGAGCTCATACCTTAGCTAGTCGTCACTAGCTCTTGCTTATTATCTGAATAAGCGAAACATAAATAATAATAATCCCGACTCGCAAGTACGGGTATGGGGCAAGGATCACCTCTCTTAGGATATACCCTCTTTGAAACACTTTGCGGGCATTAAGCCACAACAATTTGTCCACTTTGGTAGGCTGCATCTATTCATACCCTCACGGATTTGTCTCCCCTGGGGGTGCTCGGTCGAACCAGTGTCACCCAGGCAAGCGCGTCTCAGTGCTTTGTCACATAAAAATCTCCTGGGGGTGCTCGGCCAAACCGGTGTCACCCAGGGTTTTCAACTCATATGGTACTCATAAACATTTCTTTTAACCCTTTAAGGTTTGACGGAAATTCGGCAGCATAACAGCTGTTAAACCGAATTTCCTTCAAACTGCCACAAGCTAATTCACACAACATGTTCTCATGAAATCTCATGCTATGATAAACTTTAACATTTTCATCAATCATTTTCTTATGCATCAAGCACATCTCATCATATCATTGCATCATATAACACATCATAGCATTAACAACTTTCTTAGTGTCTTATGCATTGACCCTTAAGGTCCTTAACTCACATTCTAAGTTGTAAATCATCAAACCTAATCTCTTGGGAACTTATAAGGTCTTAACTAAGTATTTCTCACCTCACACTATAGTCAAGAATATCTCTAAACCTCAAGGATGCAGAATTCATAATCCTAACTTTACGAATACCTAGGAGTCACAACAATGACCCTTTCTAAATCCAGTTTGCTCCTAAGGCATCAAGATCAAGTCCTAAACCATTTATGAGTCATTCCTACACATTTAAACTAATTTAGATCCATGATTAGCATTACTAAACCTTGCTGGACAGAATCCAGAAAATTCAAACATTAAGGGATCTAAAACTCTCAAATTAATTCTTTTCTAGTTTCTAACTTCTCTTATCTTTTACATATGAGTCTTAACATTAATTATACTCAAACATAAGCATATTATCATCATTAACACAACTCATACAGTGGCTAAACATAGCAAGGCAGAACCAAAACAAACATCTCCATTTAAAGACATCAAACACAATTTCTAAAGAACATAACATACTAGTTTCTCTTGGAACCTTTTTAAAACTTTCAAAACTCATTTATAAACATTTTTATCATCTAAAATCATAAAAATATTTATGAGGGTAGTGGCTAAATCAAACTTGTCTCAAGAGGTCCTAAATTCATAAAACTTAGTTCTATGTGTTCCTTGAGCTCATAAGAGCTTAGAAAAATTGTCAAACATAGTTTTCAATACTTGTAAATAATGAACCTCATTGAGGCCGAAAACATGAAGACCAAAGACATAGATTTTCAAGCCTTTACTTGAGACAATAATGGGCAAGTCTTTGAGCTCTAGGTTCATTTAAGTGATAACATAAAGGTAAACATGCTTATGCACTTGTTTTAGCTTCCATTAGAAAGTAAAGTGATAGCATAAAATAAACATGAGGTGCAACTCATTATTATCTTGATATTAAGTGAGAACTTGTAATATAAACACGATAATGCATAGCTTGAAATATAAATATGATAATACAAGTTCATTCATTATCTTGATACTTAGTGATAGCAAGGAAAGTAAATATGGTGTGCAAAGCATAAAAGTAAACATGATGCAAGGTTCATTTTAAAGTTGGCTAGAGCTCATACAAGACTTTAACATATAACAACCCAACACTCATCTCATCACAAAGAGAGCTTTAGAGTTCTTGAACTAAGTTCTCAAAGGAACTATGAGGTTCTTGAACATCATCATCAAGCTCAAAATAAATAAACTTTCAAAACAAAACAAAACCTCAAGGTTCAAGGAACCAAAACCGAAACTTTATAGAAAAGGAAAAGAGAATGAAACCAAGTCAAGTTCTTTATTAAGTACCCAAAACCCCTATCTAGAAAAAATCTCTAGAATGTGCCGGCCAACTTTAAGGTTGACAAGGATAGGTTTGGGCTTTTAGAAATCCTTAGATTAATTTTCTTAAGTTGAAAAACCATGTGAGCTAAGTACCATATAGATAAAGTTAAAGGAAAAGAAAAACTCAAGCTTTAGAGGTTTCTTTGAGATGAACACAACGTCATCATCTAGAAACTCTCATCATCAAGCTATCATGCTCATAAACATGGCCGAAATGAGAAGAAAGAAAAGAACCAAAGAAAATTTTCAAAAGAAATCCAAGAGAAAGCTAGAAAAACTCATTTTTCAAGAAACAAGGTTTAGAAAAACACTCCTACCTAGAGTGAAGACACAAAGCTTGAACTTTTGAAAAGAAAAACAAGATGATGAGCTCCTCCTTGGGGCTTGATGGTTTCGGCCTTGTGGAGAGAAAAAGAAAGGAAATGTGTTCTTGGTGAGCTTGTGTTTGAGAATGGAAGTTTAGGTGTTTGTATGATGATCTTAGGTGGTGAGATGGTGTTTCAAGGTTATGAGATGATTATGAGATGAAGAGAGGATGAAGATGAAGATGAACAACAAGAGGAAACTCTCTTGAAACTTAGAGAGAAAAAGAGAGAATACAAAGAAAGCTTAGAAAACTAAAAGTGTGCAAATGAGCTAAAGGTTCTCACGAGTCCTAAAGCTTAGGTATTTATAGAAAATGAAAACAATTGAAGTCTCATTGGAGGGGGAAAGGAACCGTAGCTATGGGAGGGAAAAGGAAGAAAAATATCTCTTGGATTGTATCATACAAGCATGGTTGGAGGTATGGAACTAATGATTCAAAGCATGGTTTCAAGCATGGGTTTTTGAGTGAGTTTTCTTTCAAATTTTGAATGAAATAAATCTTCTAGAACCTAGACATAAATAAGTGGAGGAATTAATTTATTTCACTTGGTTATTCATTAGGAAAAGCAAGCTTGATTGAAATTGTGACGAGGTATGACAAGTATGGTGATTTGAGGTGATTTTCCTTCAAGTTTTGAAATGAAATAATTCATGAAAATGGGGGAGAAGGCTAGCATGAAACTGACCAGAAAAATGGGGAAGAAAAGGCTTCTAGATGTTGTCCTTGGAAGCATGGATGAGAGCATGGTTTATATGACTCAAAGTATGGTTTGTGTAAGGTCAAAGCATGGTTCTTTGAGTGAGAAAAATTTACACATGTGATGGATATGGAGGCATGGAGTTTCGGCTAGATTGGGACAGCAAGGAGAGAAGAAAAATCTCTCATGTAATTGGGTGCTAATGATAGGATTAAGTGTGTATTAGTTTAGCCACAATGTTAGGAATAATTAAGCTTAAGTTTAGGTAAGTAAGAATGAGATTTAAGGATTTTATGACAAGATTAGGGAGTGCTCATACATCATTAGAGAATTAAAAACTCATTTGTGAATAAACAATGTGTAGCGCAATTCCATGATTTAAGGAATTGGAAAGAGAAAATACTATTCAAGATTCCATGACTAGGAGTCTTGAATTTAAAATAGGATTTTAAGTTGTAATTAAGCACTTTTAGGTTCTAATCAACTTTAATAAATTATTTTGACTCAATATTAATTATAGAAATTAATTAACCTTCGATTAGAGCCTAATATTGCTTAGGTTTGCTTAATCACGCAATTAAGTGTAAAAACACGAAACTAGGAGCAAAACTGTAATTTTGCACTAATTTCGCTCGGGACTTCCAGGACAAAAAATAAAGTCACAGTCTATATAAAAACGCCTTTTAAAACCATCTGGAGAATTTTTGGGTTCATTCGGCACTTGTAAACAGGTAAAACACCACAGGGGCATTTTGGTCATTTTGACTCGAAAACTCGGAAAACGAGATTTTCGATCCCAGAAAGATACACAAGTCATCTAATCCCCTTCCACATCGAGTTTGCCCTTCGAGTGTTGCCGGACCGGCTTTCCTCGAATTCCGAGCCGAAAATGACCTCGAGGGCATTTTTGTCATTTTCACTCTAATAGAGAAATCTGGGCATTACAGATGGTCTACATTAATGTAGCTCTTATCATGAAATTCTGCTTTGTTGAAATGTCATAAGTAAGAACATCCTAGCACCACAATTCATTTAGTTCATCGTCTAGGGGTTGAAGGTACACATCAATCTTAGCTTTTGGATTATCAGGGCTAGGAATTATACATGTTAAGAACAAGTAAGAATCTTTCATATTCAGGAGGGAGATTATAGGGCGTAACAACTATAGGCCAACAGGAATAGGGTTTGCTAAATTGGTTATTCAGAGTAAATCCATCTAAACAAAGTCCTAATCTAACATTTCAGGGGTCACAAGAAAAATCAAAATATTGTTGATCGAACATTTTCCACGCCTCATCGTGCTATGTATACATCATCACACCATCATCCCCCTGATTTTCATTGTGCCACCTCATATGAGAAGCCAAGCTCATTGATGCATAAAGTCTTGTGAGTCTAGGGATTAAGGGCAGATAATGCATTATTTTTCGAGGGACATACTTATACCTCCCACTTCCACGTCTCTTGGGTTTAAGCCTAAGCTCTTAGCAGAACTTATACTCAATCAATGAAATATCATCTTTATAATGAATGTCAAGTTGGCCAATATGGATGTTTTTTTATATGTAATTTTTATATATGAACATGCACAATTATATTTCCTACATTTGCACCTATTACATGGACACCTAACTTTTGCTTCATTAATGAACTGTTAAGTTTTACATGCCATACTCATAAATTCTTTAACACCACTATAAAATTCCAATTCAATCCCCCCTCTATTAGGATGCAATCTATCGTACATCCATAATTGATTTGAAGGTAACATTGCACTTGTAATTAACCTTAGACCTTACAATTTTGTAAAGATTTCAAGTTATTACTTTTAAATACAAATTCAACTGCTATTTAAACTCTTAGTACAACTACTTTTAATTTTATTCCGTAAAAAAATATTCAAAACAAATTTCAACAACATCTCCCCTTAAATCAGAAGCTTTCATCGTTAGATATTTCAATCAATTCAACAATTATAGATATTATTATAAAGATCAACAATAGAATACATATAGTGAAACAGTTACATCTTAATAATTACATACATGCAATTCACATAATCCTAAAAATCACTCTATTGCATATCCCCTTATAACTCCACAACATGCATCCTACAATCTCTGCAAACACAGAGAATCCCACAACAAACAAATCAAACAAGTCGGGGAAGGACCTCTATGCCCTTCCTCCTAGTCATTCAATCCCCATTTTCTATAACTCTATCCTAAAAAACACAAGTCTCTATATCCTACATATGTATTAAACCATTAAATGATATAAATAACAAGGATTTACTTAATAACCTTTATACCAATAAAAAAAAATGAATGTAGGAAAGCTCTTGGCATCCAATCAACTCCAATCTTGAAAATCCAATATGATAAATTTAAATAAACACACTTTATATACATAGAAAACATAAAATAACATAAAGAAAAGAATGGGAAACTGATCCCAAATAGATAATCGATGTCACCCTCAAACAAAACTCCTACATTAACAAATTAACAACAATAATTACTCCCCAATGTAATAAAACACAACACTATGGGTACCAATAAATGAACAAAAAAAGTAAACCAAACCAAAAGTTAAACCAATTAAAATACTCACCAAAACCCTTAGATCATAATGGTGGCCTCCGTTTCTCGAACGAAGCTCCGGTGGCGACGAATGGAGGAAAAAATGGAGGCAGGGTGAAGGTTAGAGAAAGAGAGAAAGAGAGAGAGAAAGAGAGAGTTTAGCGAAAGATACAACATTCATAAAGTGGGGAGGAAGAAGGGTCGTGGTGGTGAAATATCCACATATTACCGACTGGTATAACGACAAGTGCGTGTTTAGTGAAACTGTCACGATCCGCTTAGAGAATGTGACTAACACGCAAGGGATTGGGCTTCACAGAAGCCTTTGGTAATGTGATTGACTAATATTCATAAATAAATCAAATATATTCAAAATATCTCAAATTCAACTGAAATTCCATAATCTAAAAATATTCCAAAACTTAAATCCTGAATAAGAAACTAGGTAATAACCATAATCTGGGCAGAAGTCAAACATAAATAATAAAATAGTTGTTTTCCATAAAATAAATAAAATAATACTATACATGTCTGGATCCTACCTACACGATTACTAGAGCACTACTAAACCAACATAACCTATAGTAAGCTCCACTCCAAAGCGAAGCTCACCAAAAAAAGTTGCAGCACTACTAGGGAGGATCTTATGGTGCAACCAAACCTGTAGCTGTATCTGTAGGGGAGGAAAAGAGAGGGGTGAGTTCATCAAAACTCAGTGAATGAGCTTCCACTCACAACCCACATAGGACAACAACAAAAATACATAATATATACATCCAAATGTGCAAAGCATTTTATACATAATTACATATAATTATACTAAAAATGATAATTTAACTAAGTCCATAGCAATAACTAGTAGAGAAATAAGAGGTATTCTACATATAAATAATTTGAGCTTGATAACTGAATCTAAGCCAGTGGCTAATTTGATGGGCAGGTCCCATAAATGGACACCTCACTAGGTTCCTCACTGTAGGTGAGCTAGTCCTCTAGCGGACCACTTGGTACTAAGGTTAATGATCAATCCTACAGTCATTAACTCACTAATTATTGGCTAAAAATAATAGCAACAAAATTCATTGTTCATACAATTCTGGAGTTCATGAAATTTTCTGACTGATAAAATAAATCTAATTCATACATATAGCAAATATGGTCCCATGAGCTTTCTAAAATAATAATATTTCATGATAACTACAAAATAATAGTTTTATAAAATTTCTATAATCCATAAAGCATAATTTCTGGGATAAATTATTCTAAAATTCCATAAATAATTTATATAGTAATAGAAAAATAATAATAATGACCTAAGTATGGCCATGAGCTTAAACCCACTCACCGTTGGTAGTCGGGAGTATGCTTCCACTAACAACTTGACCTTGGGGAACAAGAATTGCACCAGTAACTGCCAAATAATATAATGAAAATATAAACAATTTGATTTATTCGCCCAAACTAAGTTTGGGATGAGAGGGAGGAAGAATGGTGAGGGGAAACCATGCCTAATAGTACCCAAACTCACAAATTAGATAGAAAAGGGAAGGATTGGCTAAATTCCATAAAGATCACTTATTGGCAAAGATTAATTAGAGAAAATTGAAAGAAACCATGTTTTTCTCTCTAGGAAAAATTTCTTATGCGACTAGGGTTCTTAGAAAATATTTAAAAGTAGTATAATGTGTCAAATATATACTACGACTGTAAAACGTAAACCCCAAAGCAGCTGCATCCCGTATACGCGAATAGGATTCACGAGCTTTTCTTAGCATTTTCTCTCAAAGCTTTCTTTTATATATATAACTATTCTTAACACGCTAACAAAGCTGTGAGTCCTTCATGATTTGAACTTTTAAAATGATAATAATATAATAATACTTATATATATAGTGCTTGTATCATTACTTACTTATGATAATAACAATAATAATAATAGTAACACTTGCATCATCCATTGCATCCTTGCCTTTCCTTACTTGTGTGTATGTGTGTGTATATATATATATATATAATAACACCAATAATAATAATAATGGTAATGGTAATGTACTTATGTTGTTACTTATAATATTAATCATACTAATAATACTAATGTTGGTAATAATAATAATTTATATACAACTAAATTATGTATTTGAGATATCACAGAAACACACCATTTCACTAAACAATAATTACTAACAGTTGTACCAATGGAGTGTGTGTTTGAGCGGCAACGTGTGAAATTTCACATACTCATTGGTACACTCGTCGGTAATATACTCAAAAAATATAATTATGATTATAATAAATACCCATCGGTGTACCCGTTGGTTTATATAAACATCACTCATTGGTCTACTCATCCGCAATATTTAATACAAATAATAAAAAAAATTGTTAAATACCCGTCAGTAATATTGTTGGACATTATGCGCACCATGTGGCGCATATTGGCGCCAGCATTTACCGACAATGTTACTGACGGATTTGTCATGCACACTAATAACAATCATAATTTTTTCCCAATACGTAACAACCCATTAGAGATATTGTCGATAACTACCGATGGTTTCGCACTTGTCGATAGCTTCCATCGATGTCTCACATTTTTCTGGTAGTGGATTTCAACAAAAGATATAAGATTTCTCTGTTAGTAGATTATGTATGCATATGCATATGAATGCTTATTGCATTTGTGTGTGTGTGTGTGTGTGTGTCCTATGTGGGTGGTGGGTGAGAACCCACTCACTAAATCTGTTGACTCACCCCCCTCTCTTCCTAATTAATCATGAAGAAATGAGATTAAATTTGAGCTAATTGTTTAGAGGCTAGAATTAATTAAAGACCATCAAATCATCTTTAAATTAATTAAGGTAGTTAATCTCAATTAAGCATAATTAGCCTTAATTGACCTCAATTAAACTTAATTAGTGGTAATGAAAGGATATTAGCCTATTTAAGCTTAATTACACATCAATACTCATTATAAACTCATATAGTCCCCGTTAAACATACAACTAACTTTTGGATGATGACTAAAGCCAGTCATCCTTGGTTTCATACAAATTTTATCTCGTAAGCATTTTGATAATTTTCACAAGGGTTGGAAATTAGGGCATTATATTTGTCCCTTCCTTGAAAAGAATTTCATCCTTGAAATTTAGTACCTCTAAACATCTCTAGATATTAACGCCTCATCCCGGACTCCAATTCCTAGGGGAACTTGTCCACTTTACCTCGTCCCTAACCTACCTTCACCAAAGGCATCGTATTATTCCTTAACTACTTGACTTCTCGATCCATGATTCGAGCAGGTGGTAAGTTAAAGGTCAGGTCTTTCCTTAGTTGCACTTGCTTTAACTCTAGAGCATGACTAGGGTTGGAATGGTATTTTCTCAACTGGGACACATGATAAATGTCATGTAGACTTGATAGATGAAAGGGGTAAGGCCATAGGCAAAACAACTGGTTTGACTCTTTTCAAAATTTGGAAAAGGCCAAAAAATATAGGACTCAATTTCTTAACTTTCATAGCTTAACTTATGCCTATTGTGGGGGCTAATTTTTAGGAATATGTACTCTCCCTCTTGGAACTCTACAAGTTTCCTCCTGTAACGCCCCGATTTTTCTTTTAGAGTGAGAACGACCAAAATGCCCCTGAGGTCATTTTCAGCCCGGAATTCGAGGAAAGCCGGTTTGGCAATACTCGAAGGGCAAACTCAATGTTGGAAGGGGATTAGATGACTTGCGTACCTTCCTGGGATCGAAAATCTCGTTTTTCGAGTTCTCAGGTCAAAATGACCAAAACGCCCCTGCGGTGTTTTACCCGTTTTCAAGTGCCGGATGAACCCGAAACTTCTCCAGATGATTTTAAAAGGCGTTTTTATGTAGACTGTGACTTTAGTTTTGGTCCCGGAGGTCCCTGGCGAAATTAGTGCAAAATTACGGTTTTGCCCCTAGTTTCGTGTTTTTACGCTTAATCGCGTGATTAAGCAAACCTAAGCAATATTATGCTCTAATCGAAGGTTAATTAATTTCCTTAATTAGTCTTGAGTCAAAATAATTTATTAAAGTTGATTAGAACCTAAAAGTGCTTAATTACAACCTAAAATCATATTTTAATTTCAAGACTCCTAGTCATGGAATCTTGAATAGTATTTTCTCTTTCCAATTCCTTAAATCATGGAATTGTGTTACACATTGTTTATTCATAAATGAGTTTAAAATTCTTTAATGATGTATGAGCACTCCTAACCTTGTCATAAAATTCCTAATACACATGCTTAGTTACCTAAACTTAAGCTTAATTACTCCTAACCTTGTACCTAAACTAACCTACACTTAATCCTGTCATTAGCACCCAATTACATGGAAGATAAATCCTCCCCCATGCTGTTTGAATTCTGGCCGAAGCTCCTCCCTCCCCATATGCATCACATGTTCAATTTTTCAACACTCCAAGGCCATACCTCAAGTCACATACACTATACCTTGTCATAACTTTCAATCAAGCTTGATTTTCCAAGTAAATAACTAATTAAAATAGCTCATTTTCTCCATTTATTTGTGGCTGGAAAATTTCCAGCCATGCATTGTTTCTAGAAGCCTAATTTCATAAAAATTAATAGGAAATTAACTCACATCAAGCCATACGTTGTAGCATAGCTTCCATACTTCAAATCATGCTTGAATGACCTTGTGTAAGAGATATTTTCCTCTCCCTTTTCCCTCCATTTGCTACGGCCACTCCCTCCCTTGGATGAGCCCATGGTTTTGTTTTTCTATAAATAGGATGCTTGTGATAGCTTAGTTGCACCTTGAAGCATTTGCTAAGTTTAGAGTTTTAGAGTTGTCTTGCTAAGTTTTTCTTTTCTCTCAAAGCTCCAAGAGTTCTTTCTCTTCATCTTCATCTTTCTCATCCTTCCCTCACATAATCACCTCATAGTCTCAATCTACCACCTCATAACTTTAAATCATTCTCTAAGCTCTCAAATACTCAACCTCAAACACAACTTCACCCAAAACACATTTCCTTTATTTTCCTTCCTCTTTGGCCGAATCATCACCACCATCCTAGGAGGAGTTGCTCATCTCATTTCCATCTTCAAGTCCAAGCTTTTACCTTCATCACAAGGTAGGGATTTGTTTTCAAACTTTGTTTTGCTCAAGAAAGTGTTTTTCTCTAGTTTCCTCTTGGATTCTTTTTGAACTTTCCTTTGTTTTTCCTTTTCCTTTCATTTCGGCCTCTAGGCCTTGTTATGAGCATGATAGCTTGATGATGAGAGTTTCTAGATGATGACATTATGTTCATCTCAAAGAAACCTCTAAAGCTTGAGTTTTCCTTTCCTTATGACTTCATCTATACGATATCTAGCTCACATGGTTTTTCAACTTAAGAAAATTAATCTAAGGATTTCTAAAAGCCCAAGCCTACCCTTGTCAACCTTAAAGTTGGCCGGCACGTTCTAGAGGTTTTTCTCTAGATAGGGGTTTTGGGTATTTAATAAAGAACTTGACTTAGTTTCACTTTCTTTTTCTTTTGTAAGACGTTCGGTTTTGGTATTTTGATCTTTGAGATAGTGTATTGGGTTGTTAGTTTGTTAAAGTCTTGAATGAGCTCTAGCTAACCATAAAATGAACCTTGCATCATGTTTACTTTTATGCTATGCACATCATGTCTACTTTCCTTGCTATCACCAAGTATCAAGATAATAAGTGAACCTTGCATTATCATGTTTATATTTCAAGCTATGCATTATCATGTTTATATTTTAAGTTCTCACTTAATACCAAGATAATAATGAGTTGCATTCATATTTACTTTATGATATCACTTTACTTTCTAATGGAACCTAAAATAAGTGCATGAGCATGTTTATTTTTATGTCATCAACTAACTGAACTTAGAGCTCAAAGACTTGCCCATTGTTGTCTAAACAAAGGTCTAAAAATATGTATTTTCCTTGGTTCATATTTCGGCCCCAAGGGGTCTTGAAGTTTCTAAGTATTTGAGACTATGTTTTATAATTTTTCTAAGCCTATATGAGTTTAAGGAATGCATAGAACTAAGTTTTATGAATTTAGGACCTCTTGAGACAAAGATAAATTGGTCACTGCCCTCTTAAACACTCTTATGATTTTAGATGTTAAAAATGTTTATAAATGAGTTTTGAAAGTTCTAAAATAGTTCCAAGAGAAACTAGTAGCTTATGTGCCTTAGAATTTGTGTTCTATGACTTTTATGGAGAAGTATATTTTCGGTTCTTCCTTGCTCTTTACTGCCACTGTATGTGCTGTTTTAATGATGATAATGTGCCTATGTTTGAGTCAAAATAATGTTAAGACTCATATGTGAAAGATAGGATAAGTTAGGAACTAGAAAATAATTAATTTGAGAGTTCTAGATCCTTTAATCATGTAATTTTCTGGATTCTGTCCAGCAAAGTTTAGATTTAATAATCATGGTTTTTAATTTGTTTGAATGTATAAGAATGACTCATAATTGGTTTAGGACTTAATCTTGAGGCCTTAGGAGCAAACCGAACTTAGAAAGGGTCATTGTTGTGACCTCTAGGTACCCGTAAAGTTAGGATTTCAAATTCTGCATCCTTGAGGTTTAGAGATGTTCTTGACCATAGTGTGAGGTGAGAAATACTTAGTTATAACCTCATAGGTTCCCAAGAGACTAGGTTTTGATGATCGATAACTTAGAATGTGAGTTAAAGACTTTAAGGGTCTAAACCGTAATTTCTAGAACCCCATAATCATATAAATAGAAAGCTGTCCAAATCTGCATAGTGCTGTTTGGATAGGTCCTTGAGCATAAAAATTAGTAAAACTTATTAGTTGTGAACCTATAGGCGTGTAAGAGGTTAAGGATAATACTAGGACAATTAGTTTACAAGTTTAAGACTCAAAGAACCAAAGCATGAAACACTATGGGTTTATAACATAATAAGCTTGTGAGTTTGTATGAATAATTGTCTAAGGTGTGATTATGTGATGATGTATATGCTATAAAGAAGTTTTATGTATATGCTATGAAGAAGTTTTATGTACACGCTATGAAGAAGTTTCATGTGATGATGTATATGCTATGAAAAAGTTTTATGTGAAAATAGGTTATAGTTTTATATATGATTAAATGCGTACTATGGGAAAGATTTATATGATGAATAATGATGTATCTATGAATTAACACTTTATGAGAACTTAAATGTGACACAACACTGAGACGCTTTCTTGGGTGACACCGGTTTAGCCGAGCACCCCCAAGAAAACAAATCCGTGAGGGTATTGACATAGAGCTTGCCAAAGCGGACAAAACTACGATGCACTAGTTGCTAGTAGAGCGTTTCAAAGAGGAAATGACCCTAAGAGAGGTGATCCTTAATTGCCCCCTAGCCCGTACTTTGAGTCGGGATTATGCTACGCTTATCATAGGATAAGTAAGAACTAGTGACAACTAGTTAAGGTATGAGCTCATAACCTAGAGATGTTTTAGGGTGGCCCCATGAGACAAGAGTTAAAGTTTAGAATGTCACATGTGCTATGAAAAGAAAAGTTATTATGAGATTTACAACCGACACCCTATGCCAATGTTATGATATTTCTTAGTTATTCTACTGATTGACTTACCTTTATGATGCATTCATGTCATTAGTATATTCCATGCTTAGTCATAAGACCCATTATAAAATATGATGGGCCTTGGATAAATAATACTTTAGAAAACTAACTTAAAAGGAGTTTATATGAATGCACACCTTTTTAGAAATAAAACCCAAGATTCCTGAGGATGTGACGATGTCACCTAGGTAGGGATAACCCTATTGAGAATTCTTTTAGAAGATTCTCATTCCCTCTCTCTCTTCTTCCATCATATCTTCAGATGGTGACATTCGTACTCTTCATCGACACCCCGGTATGGGAGCTGCACCATGACCGACTTTTCGGGTCATACCATTTTGAGGGTCGCTGCACTGTTAGAGTCTTCATGTTCATGGGATGACCCTTCGCATACCCAGTACGGAGTTACCGATTCACCCCGACTGCCCCCTACCATCACAACAGTATTTTTGAGCGAGCTAGATCACGGGACGAGCAGATCCTTCGCATGCAGCCTGAGGCGTTAGCGGCACGCGACTACCCGGAGTACGTGCCTCGCACCCAGTACTCGGAGATGGACCCATCCGAGGACCCGCCATCACACATGTACAGTTGGAGCTCCAGTCCCACTCCCCCACCGATGAGATCCTGGAGTGAGGAGACGGTGGTCCAGCCGAGGTTGGCACGTAGGCCATCCATGCGCCATCACCGTGGTGGACATGCCCGAATGATGCGCTCGACTACTCCCGCCGAGATTCGTCAGTGGATCAACTCGACCCCACAGTACTCGGACCTACAGGAGTAGACATAGGAGGGGTAGCAGTTAGTGCACACACGCCACATAGTTGAGAGCAAACCTTCTTTTGTGTATGAGGTTGCCTACTCTAGGTGCACTCGGGCATGGGTGTTGTTTTATGATTTCCCTGTATTTGCTTTCCTTATATTTGTTCTTCAGTTGTATTCTGTTTCCCGATGTATCGAATAGTCCTGCCCTTTGGGTGGGCACATTATATATATATATATATATATATATATATATATATATATATATATATATATATCTCAATTGATGTTTCCATGATATGATGTGTTCCTTTATGCTTTGCTTATATGTTTCATTATGCTTCCTTTTAAAGATTTGTGCGTGGCTCTCACCTTGTTTTTAAAAAGAAAAATTTTACCCATATTTCCGCTAAGTATTTTCTAAGTAAAAGATGAGACCAAGAGGTAATATTCTAAAGATTAACCTAAGTACATACTAGTAGTCTTAGGTTAAGATTTAGGGTGTTACACCTCCTCTAGTCCGTGTAACTCTTCTACCAACTTTGTGTTGTGAGAATCCTATCCCTAATCCATTTGATATGTTTAGTGGTTTCCTTCAAAGGATCAAGTCCTAACATACTTTGTTCATAAGGTTTGTACCAACACAAAGGAGATTGATATTTTTATCCATACAATACCTCATGCGATGCCATACTAATATAAGTAAACTTAACCAAAGGTATGTACTTTTCCCAACTCCCTTTTAATCCAAACACAAGCATTCAACATATCTTCTAAAGTCTGGATAGTCCTTTGCGATTGGTCATCTGTATAGGGTTGATATGTCGTACTAAAACACAACTTCATCCTGACCAACTCTTGAAAGGCTCTCCAAAAATGAGACGTAAATCTTGGATAATAATTTTAGATTATCATCAATGGTATGCCATGCAACTTCATAATCTCTTAGATATACAATTGGGTCATCTATCCAGAGAATAAGTAGCTCTAATGGATAGAAGTGAGTTGACTTCATCAATCAATTAACAATTACCCATATCGCATCATGGTAAGCTTGAGTTTTGCGTAAATCCATCACGAAATCCATAGAGATGCTCTACCATTTCCATTTTGGGATTTCCAATGGTTATAACATACCAGAAGGTTTTTGGTGCTTAATCTTTAGCTTTTAATAGACTAAGAACTTACTCATCTACATGCCACCACATCCTTCTTCATAGTAGGCCAACAAGACATCTTCTTTAAGTCTTGATATATCTTGGTCACACTAAGGTGACTGGTGAAATGGCTCTTGTCAGCCTCCTCCAAAATCTCTTTTTGAAGATCACCACTCTAGGCACACAGATCCTTCCTTCATGCCTCCATAACCTCTCTCTTCCCAATACAAAACCTTTCAACCTTTCTTCTTCTACTGCTTTCATAATTTCCTTAAACCCTTTGCCATCACATTTACCTCCTCGTTACTGCTCGCCAAATTGAGTTGGCACATCCTTGTGCCATAAGGGGTCAATGGTATGCCAAGATTCAGATCCCTAAACTTCTCTATCATTTTCCCCTCCTTAACCATCATCTGAGACAATTGTAGAAACTTCTTGCTTTAGACATCGGCCACCATATTGGCCTTGCCTAGATGATAGTTTAGCCCAAAGTCATAGTCTTTTAGAAACTCCATCCACCTTCTCTGCCGCAAGTTCAACTCCTTCTGATTAAAGAGGTATTTGAGACTATTATGATCATAGAATACCTTAAACCTAACTCTATATAAGTAGTGTCTCCATATCTTCAATGCAAACACTATAGTCACTAGTCTCTAGGTCATGGGTAAGGTAGTTCACTTAATAGGGTTTCAACTATCGAGATGCATAAGCCACTACCTTGCTACTTTACATCAACACACATCCAAGGCCTTATTTGGAAGCATCGCAATAAACCTCAAAGGGTTCACTGGGATCAAGCAATACTGAAACTAGGGTTATGGTAAGCTTCAGCTTCAATTCTTGAAAACTTTTCTCACACTCTAGGGTCCACATAAAAGGGGAATTTCTCCTAGTGAGCTTGGTCAAAGGGAGGGAGATCTGAGAAAATCCCTTGATAAACCTATGATAGTAGCCACCAAGCCTAAAAAGCTACATATCTCGGTCATCAAGGTAGGTCTCTTCCAGTTCATCAAGCTAGGTGATTGAAACGATCATCATTTTAGTGATTTAATGGAGGTTTAATAGTTGGGGTTAAACAAGAGGGTGTGTCTTAAGAATTGTTTGTCAAAACAAAATAAAATTATGCATGCAAGGGGGCGCCATTTTCTAGGTAAAGGGGCAGTGGTAGGAATTTTTGTGATGTAATATTGGGGATACTAGAAGGATACTTGGAATAAAAATAATTGGAAAAGAATTTAAAATACAAAATATCTTATAATTATAATTAGTACCAAGCTCCATTAATTTCAATAAAAGACAAATTCAATATCTCCACTACATAGAAAAAGACAAAAGACATGTAGTGATTGCCACATCATCATCTTTTTCTCTCTCTTTCGATTAAACATGATTAAGATTAAGATTAAACCTTAGCTAATCGTTTAAAGGCTAGAATTAATTAAAGACCATTAAATCATCTTTAAATTAATTAGTTAAGGTAATTAATCAAAATTAAGCCTAATTTTCCTTAATTAATCTCAATTAAGCTTATTTGGTATTAATTAAATGATGATTAACCCGTTTAAGCCTAATTACACAGCATACTCATCGGGACCTCATATAGTCCCCATCAAACATACAATTAATGCTTTGGTGATAACCGAGGCCAGTCATCCTTAGGCTCGTACAAATTTTACTTTAGGGGTATTTTGGTAATTTGTATAAGGGTTGGAAATCAGGGTGTTACATCCCCCATCTAAGAGAAACAGGAAGCCCAAAAGACTTCGTAGCCAATGGTAGAGGCATCCTTTAGAACCCATTCTCCACCTATAGAAAGCGTAAAAAATCCACAAGACAACCACTAACATTGAACAAAAGTAAAAAAAAGAGAAGAAAACTCACAAGGGAAATGATGATAAGAAAAAGATAGTGAAGAAGCAGTGGCAGGTTGGTGGCAAAGCACGACGAAGCATGGTGAAATGTGACGAAGAGCAATGAAGATGCGGTGAAGATGCACAATGAAGCATGGTAGAGAAGCATAATGGGAACACTTATTGCACCCTATTCAACAAAGAGTTGTCCCATCAAGTGAAGCAATGAAGAACCCCCAAAGAGAGAGGAAATAAAAATGGCCTCGGAAAGAGTGCAAAAAAACCTGGGGGGAGTGTGATGTAGCCACAAACAAAGCGCAAAACAAGCCTTGGAAGAACATGGAATGGCCCCTGAAGAAACACTGAGAAAGGGTCAAGATGTGACCTTTGCTTAACTCGACTGTAATACCCTAGTTTTAAATAAAAAGGTTAGAAAATTTTTTCAAACTAGGAAAGGTGCCAGTTACCCTTATCTGTTGTTCCAATTCCTGAATTTCACTAAGTCTAGATCCTACACGTCCCTAGAAGGCTATATAATAGAAGCACTTTCTTAGGATCAAAAGTCCTGATAATTATTCTCAAAAGAAAAATAAGTTAAAGAGCCATTTTTAATGAGCTTTATGAAACCTTTAAACATTTCATTTGGAGTCCACAAGTCTATAAAATCTTAAGAATTTTCGGATTTGAATTAAACCCAAAATTCAAATTTTAATTTGTTGGGATTTTAATTTTTCTGATATTTTATTTAAATCCAAATGGGGGATATTTCCTTATTTATATTAACTTAAAATTAAGAAATGTAAATAAGTGAGTATTGAGACAACCCAGCCCAGTACACACCAACACTTGAATTATTGCTCAAGGATGAAAGAAAAAGCATTTTGGAGAGCGCTTTAGGGAATAGTAAGGTGGTGCAGTAGTAGAATTTATGCTTTCTAGTGAGCACTGCAGTGGTCAAAATTTTTATAAAACCCCACTTTTCAGGGTCCAGAACACTCACACACCCAAAACCCACCCCTACACCTCCCCCAAACACGAAAACTTCATCTTTCTACCTTTTCACCCCCTAATTTCCATTTTCTTTCATTTTTCCAAGTTTAACCTAGATTTTTCCACCTTCCAAGTTTTAAGATATGATCTTTCATGGATTACACTTCTTTTCTTTCAAGATTCCCATGCTTTTAAGGGGTTGTCATAGAGAAGTTTATAATTCTTAAGGAAGTGAGGTTTTTCATGGTGTTAGAGTTGTATCTATCTAGATAAGAAGTATTAGAGGTTAATCTAGAGCTCTGTTGATTCTATGCCTGATAGAGGTGTTATTCCTACTTCCCTAGAGTCCTATTGGTGTGAGTCCTTCACTGTTCACCCCTCCAGGCAGTGGATTCGCATCTGTTATCTCTATGTTGTGCATTAGAATTATTTTCATAAAGATATCACTTATTGCTTGATTTTAGATATTTCTACAAAGAAGTTTGAGATTACTATTGGTTTGTATGTTTTACAACTCTTGTTTCAGAGCATAAAACTTGTTTTTGATAAAATTCATGGGACCATTATTGTTGAATCGATTTTAGATAGAATTGATGATATATGTAATTGTTAGACACTTTTGTGATTATTTCAATGGATTCTGGAACTGGTTTACATATGTAATACCTGGTGTACATGTGTCAGCAGACAAGTTCAGTATGGCCTTAGGTCCCCCGGGACCTACCCATGTTACCGGATCCAGGATTTTCTAAGTCTAGAGCCCTACACCTCCTTGGAGGGCTATATGTTAGAGCCATCTTCTTGGGATCAAAAGTCCCGGTAATTACTCTCCAAAGGAAAACAAACTGAAGAATGATTTTTAACAAATTTTAGGAAACCTCTAGACATTTCGTTTTTAACCCCCAAGTTTATAAAATCATAGGAATTCTGTAATTTGAACTAAAACTCAAAAATGAGATTTTGATTGGTTGGAGTTTTGATTTTTTAGATATTTTATTTGAATCCAAATGAGAGGTATTTTGTTATTTACATTTAAGCTTTAAAGTTAATGGATTAACTTAAAAACGTAAAAAAGTGAGTATAGAGGAAACCCACATGCTAATGATAGTAATTGGTGATGTTGGACTTTGCTGTCACCGCTATAGTGGTCCAGGACTGCTATAGTGGTCCAGGACCGCTATAGCGGTCACAACATTTCAAATTCACTGTTTTGGGATTCTGGAGACTGTTATAGTGGTCATAAGTGATTAGCACACGGTCGTGGGAGCTGCTAGACCGCTATAGCGGTGTCAGTTTGGCAGAAACAGTGCAAAATTATGCCATTTCACTCAAATGATCCCTTCACCCCTATTTATACCCCAAGCTCCGTTTTCACCCTCCAAACTTCGAACCCTATCACTCCCAAGCCCTATTCTACTCATTTCTCACTCAAATCCACCTCATTCCTCTTCCTCCCAAGAGATCAAATGTAATATTTTGTTGGTTTAAGTCATGTTCTTCCTCCCCCATGTTATGGGTTGTCATTTTTAGCAATTGTTGTCAAGTGGGCGTGCTCCCCCAATACCCATAGATCTTTGGTGGGTTTTATGATTGTTATAGTTGATATTGGTGCATTCCCGGCTCCCTAGAGCTCAGTTGGTGTTGACACCATCTCTTCCTCCCCTCCAGGTGAATGGGTTTGACCTCATAGCCTTAGTTTCCTCATTATGAATATATTTCTTGCAATTTAATTGTTAAATATGAATTTTGAGATAAGAAAAAGTAGGACTGGGTATACGAACCGGTCCGGTCCGTTTAGGCCGGTCCACGACGGACCAATTTTAACGGGCCGGACCGGACCAATCCGCTTAATAAATGGACAAGCGTTTTGCCTTGTCCGGGCCCGGTCTGCGTAAGCCAGCAAGTCTACAGATCGGTCTGCATTTTTGGCCCAGCAAGAAGCCTACGCACCAAATCGCAGGCCAGCTCGCGAGCCAGCTTTTTTTTTTCCTTTTCATATTTTTTTTTTACTTTTTTTAGTACCCTATATTATAATTTATATTTATACTATATATTTTACCTCAAAAAATATAAATCCACATTTTTCTTTACAAAATTCAATTTAAATTTTAAATAAATAACAATACTAATTACTAAATACTGCAGATATTAAAATTTAACTGTTAATTTTTTTTCAAAATAATAACATACAAATTTTTATGCTGGTTAGGTGGGCTGGTCCGCGAACCTTGCAGGCCAAGCCCATTTAGCTCGCGAGCTTGGCAGAGCGGATAAAAAAAGTCTGCAGGTTGGCGAGTCAAAAATTTTCTGGTCCATTTTCATACGGGGTTGCGAGTTAAACGGGTTGGTCCGTGGACTACAGTCCATATACCCAGCTCTAAGAAAAAGTATATAGAATGATTTTACATGATTGTGTCAAACCAAAAAAATTATGATTTATCAAGATAGTGTGAAAGAAATGTATTTTAGAAAACTATGGGACCATGATTGATAAATTGCATATTATGAAAATGTTTTATGTTCAACTCTAAGAGATTTATGCAAGAGTATATGATTTAATAAGTTATTATTTTATCATATATGTTTTAAGAGTTTATGATATGTTTATGATTCAAGACTTGAGATTTATCAGTTGGAGTATATATATATTGGAATAATGTGAGCAAGAGTGTGATTGAACCTTTGAATAAATATGGTATGTGATTTTAGAGCTACATAATTTAGTATCATGAATTGAGATATTATTATGATGTAAGAGATTTTATATGATTTAGAACCCCAATATTTTGAACTATGATATTAGATATATTAAAAATATGTTAGTCATGAAATGGATTTAGAACTTTGGTTTATGGTATCAAGAGATATGAAATTCAATATGATTCTTAGTAACTGCCAAGTACATATTCTGTGGGCTTGAAATCAGATCGCCTACAAGTGGTGGACTCTTGGGCTCGATTTTCACAACCACAGTTATGCTAAAGTCAGATTGTTAGAGTTATATGAGTTTAGAACTTTCAGAATACTAAGATTTAGGGGCTCGCATTGGTAAGGGACGGAGTACCCACCCTTCAGATTTAAAATGAGTTTATTTAAGAGAGCTAGAGTATGATTATGACTTGATTTAGAGATTTTATAAATTTCCCCAGTGATTTTAAGAGTAAAGTAATTATGTATTATGAGTTTTAAAACTAGAGAACGAAGAGCCTAAAATAGAGAAACAAACAGTGAGTTAATGACTAGGAAAATGATCGTTAACCTAGGTACCAAGTTGTCCCGAGGGGCAATCTAATAGAGCAGAGATGGAACCTAGTTAGGTGTCCAATCCAGATCCTTGAAGGATCTTAGAGATCAGAAAATTTGCTATGCCATGGTTGATATGCATAGCTAGAGGATATATTGTTATGCAATGCACAACTATAGATCCATGTTTCTCTATTAGAGTACTGGTATTTATGCTTTTAGAGATTATTTATGATTTCATAGAATATTTTATTTAAGAGCCATTATGTAGATATATGGAAAATGATTTCTCATTAGAGTAAGAATTTAGAGATGTTTTCTATGAATTTATAAATGCGAAGATATCTTTTATATATGTAGCTATGCATATAGATATCAAATGATTTATGATTGCTGCATGTACATTATTTATTGTACATTCTTGGTTGTCCCATGCAAGTGATGGGTGAGAGCTCACTCACTGAGTCCGTTGACTCACCCTTCTCCCTTCCTCTCATAGTTGCAGGTACAGTTCAGTTTCAACCCAGATTGGTAGGCGCAGTTCTTCCCATTGGTGAGCCTTATTTTGGAGTAAGGCTTAATATAGGCTCATGATAGTACTAGAGTGCTCCAGAAGATGTGCAAGTAGGATCCAAGCCATGCTTTATTTTCATATTTAGTATTAAATTTCAGTATTTGAAAAGCATGTATGTGTTGCTAATTTACAAGTACGGATTTGAAATGATAAAGATTGATTTGAGTTTATGTAACTCGCCCAAGGGTTGTTAATTGTGATTCAGTTTTCCAATGTTAAATGGATTTTCAGAGTTTGAACAATAAACACTTTCAGTTTATGAAATTAAGTGATATTTTAATTAGAGAAAATGCTGGGGATTTCAATGAAATCACATTTTAATTATTATATTTATTGATAAATTAAGCATTTAGAGAGCCACGTCACCCAGAAGGCTTACGTAGGGATAGGATTCCTCACGTGCCGGTCACGTTCCGAAGTCGGGTCATGGCAACATATATGATATAGTTTTATAACTAGATATGAAGTTTAGATAAAAATATTGGCAATATGGTTTTAATCCCTATAATTTCAGAATATGATATTAAGCTTTTTCTAGGTATAAAAAGCTTGATAATTTAAAATGTGATTTACACAATCAATTAAAAGGTTTTAGAGCATGAATATTCATGAGATTCAAGTTAGTTGATAGCTACATATTATGTGGGCTTTAGAAATCATGAACGTTTACAAAAGGGTGATCCCTTGGACATAATTTCATAGCCACAGTTATGCTAAGGTCAGACTATTAGAATCAGATAAATTCAAAGCTCACAGAGAATAAAAAAGTTTTAAAGGTTTTCTTATTTATATGGATATATGCCATGACTTGACTTAGGAACATGACCGGCACGTGAGGAATCTTATCTCCACGTAAGCCTCGTGACCTCTGAGTCTCTTTAAATGCCTAAATTTATCGTGATATAATAATTAAAATATGATTTTTTTTTTTTTGAAATCTTTAACATTTTTCTCTAATTAAAACATAATGCTTAATTTCATAAACTGAAAGTATTCAATAATTTAATCTCTAAAAACTATTAACCAAATCTGCTGATCTAGAAATCATAACTGTCTCGGCACAAAGAATTAATCTTAAACATGAAAATCCTTGACATTTGAAAAATGAATTACAAATACATCTCTAGTTCATCACATAAATCTTTACCCATAATTTACATTTCAATTGCATACTTGGACTCTAAGAACATGTACATAAATATTTCAATCTCTGAAATTAAATGCATAGTTCGAAAATAAATGCATGGTTGGGTCATATCTACATATATACTGGAGCACTCTAATCCTAATGAGACTCTAAACTAAGCCTTACTCCAAAGTAAACTCATCACTGAGAACAACTGTGTCTACTAAACTAGAGTTTGAATCACCTTTGTACCTACAACTATGAGAAAGAAGGGACAGGATGAGTCAACAAACGCAATGAATGAGCTGTCACCCATCACCAACATGGGACAACCAAGGGAATATACAATATATATTATACATGAAATAATCATGAACCATTTGATATTCATGTCCATAACTATATAGAAAAGATGTCTCTATATTTATAAATTCATAGAAAAGCATCTCTAAATTCTTACTCTAATGAGAAATCATTTTCGATACATATACATAATAGCTCTTAAATCAAATATTCTCTGAAACCATAATTTAACATACTCTAATAGAGAAACATAGATCTCTAGTTATGCATTGCATAACGACTCTAATAGAGAAACATAGATCTCTAGTTATGCATTGCATAACGATATATTCTCTAGCTATGCATGTCAACCATGGCATAGTGAATTTTTTGATCTCTAGGATCCCCCAAAGATCCAAATCAGACACCTAATTAGGTTCCATCTCTGCTCTATGAGATTACTCTTAAGAACAACTTGGTACCAAGGTTAACGATCATTTTTTCTAGCCGTTAACTCACTGTTTGTTTCTCTATAGCTATTGTCTAGTTTCTAAATCATAAAAACTAATTATTTCTCTAAAACTCTGTTCTAGCTCTTCTCTGGGTTTAAAACTCTATATAATTATTCTACTCTTGAAATCATAAAATCTTCGAATACATGTAAAATCATTTAAATCTAAAGGTTGGGTGCTGAGTCCCTCATGAACAAGAGCCCCTAAATTCTTAGTACTCTGAGAGTTCTAAATGTAACACCCTAATTTTTAACCCAACTTTCTTGAACACATTAGGTTAATCATTAGGTTATTACTTCTTAATCTCATCCTTTTATTAAAATACTTAGCAGAAATTACGGGTAAAATTTTCTTTTTTGAAAATATAAATCAAAGTGAGAGCCACGTTCTTATCTAAACAAGAGACATAAATATAAATCCTAAGGAACACGAAAGTTAAAGCAAGAAACAATAGAACAATGATCATCACAAGAAAGGAAACATTTCATTAATAATAATATAGTTGGGATACATAAGTAGTCACGCCCTTATAAAAATGAGCTGAGCTTGGAATACACAGGAAAATGGAAATACAACAGAAACAAGAAGGCATAGATAAACCACAACTACCCAAGTGCACCTAAAGCGGATAACCTCAAGACAAAAAAAGGTTTATCCCATCTATGTGAAAGTGTGTGCACTAGCCCTCCCCTAAGACGTATGCTACTGGAACCCGGGAAAAGGTAGAGTGTAACCGATCCATGGACGCAGGGCGGTAGGAGTGGGCACACGTGAAGACTGAGCGTGAGCTCCTCGATAAGGGCGCCTCTCAGCTCACCTAGCCAGTCTCGGTTGTGTAACAGTCTCCTCGCTCTCGCCTCACATGAACTGAGGTGTAGGAGCAGAGCTCTCGCTATACATATGCGTCGGTGGATCCTCGGAAGGGTCGTCCTCCGAACTAGGAGACCGAGGCACCTAGTCCTGGAAGTCTCGAGGCATCGCACCACCAGCGTATGTCCGCAGAATTGTCTCGTTGCGCGTCCGGGCGCACTAAAAAACCATCGTATCGTCGTAGGGGGACATCGGGGAGAAGCGGTAACTCTGTACAGGGTGTACAAAGGGGTGTCTGATGAACATGAAGACTCGCACTGTGCACTGCCTCTCAAAATGATATGATTCGTGGTCCAGATCAAAGTGAACCTCCCAAGTCGGCGTGTCGACAAAGACCACAAACGTCACCATCGCTCTCTGAAGATGTGACGGAAGAAAAAGAAGGAAGAGAAAGGAGTGAGAATTTTTACTAAAGAATCTCAGTAGGAGTCTCCTATCCTAGGGTTACATCGTTCATATCCTCAGGAACCTTGGGTTTATTTGTAAAAGGTGTGCATACATATAAGATTCATTATTAGTGTTTATAAAACCAATTATCCAAGGTTCATTCCTTTTAGCATGCATCTTGATATCATGAATGCAACATATTTAAGCATGAATGCATGACAATACTTGAGCATATAAATCAACATATCAAATCATATAGAAACAAACCATGTGGCATAAGGGCATCAATTCTGAAATGGAACTTTCATCAGTATGAGTGACATCATTCATGAAATCTTTAGCAATGTAGAGGCCACCCCAAATAATAAAAACTAGGCTATGAGCTTATACCTCAACTAGTCGTCACTAGCTCTTGCTTATTATCTAAATAAGCGAATAATAAAATAACATACTCGACTACTTAAGAGTATGGGCTAGGGGGATAGGGAATTCCTCTCTTAGAACATACCCTCTTTGAAACACTCTACTGGCCTCCAGTGCACAGCGAATTGTCCGCTTTGGAAAGGCTCATGTCCAGACCCTCACGAATTTGCCTCCTTCTCACTGTAGCAGGAGAAGTACATCTCAGTGCTTATCACATAAAAAAAAAAAATCTCCTGGGGGTGCTCGGCCGAACCGGTATCACCCAGGGTTTTCAACTCATGTGGTACTTTGAAACATTTTTCAACCCTTTTAGGTTTGATGGAAATTTGGCAGCATAACAGCTGTTAAACCAAATTTCCTTCAAACCGACATTCATGCCACAAGCTAAAAACACAAACATGTTTCTCATTCAAACCTCATGCTTAGGATAAACTCATGTCTCAATCAATTCATCTCATCATAACTCACACATCATATACATGTCAACATCTCATTACATCATCATATAATTCAAGACTTCTTAGTGTCTTATGCATTGACCCTTAAGGTCCTTAACTCACAATCTATGTTATAAATCATCACAACTTAATCTCTCGGGTACCTATAGGCTCATATCTAAGTATTCCTCACTCAATACTATGATCATAAACTCCTCTAAGCCTTAAGAATGCAGAATCTAAAATTCTAACTTTACGGGTACCTAGGAGTCACAACAATGACCCTTTCTAAGTCCGATTTGCTCCTAAGGCATCAAGATCAAGTCCTAAACCAATTATAAGTCATTCCTACACATTTAAACTAATTTAAATCCATGATTATCATTTCTAAACCATGCTGGACAGAATCCAGAAAAATTAATTACTAAGGGATCTAGAACTCTCAAATTAATTCTTTTCTAGTTACTAACTTCTCTTATCTTTCACATATGAGTTTTAATATTAAATATACTCAAACATACTCATATTATCATCATCAAACAGCACATACAATGGTCATAAAATGGCAAGGCAGAACCGAAGATACATCTCCATACAAAGGCATAAAACTTGGTTTCTAAAGCACGTAGAATACTAGTTTCTCTTGGAATCTTTTTCAAACTTTCAAAACTCATGAATAAACATTTATATCATCTAAAATCATCAAAATATTGGTAAGGGCAGTGGCTAAATTAAATCAAACTTAAGAGATCCTAAATTCATAAAACTTTGTTTTAGATATTTCTTGAACTCATACAAACTTAGAAAAGTTATGAAACATGGATTTTAAAACTTGTAACCAAGGAAACCTCTTAAGGCCGAAATCACAAGCTAGGGAAAAACATATTTTCAAGCCTTTGTTTGAGACATAATGGGCAAGTCTTTGAGCTCTAGGTTCTCTTAAGTGATGACATAAAAATAAATGTGCTCATGCACTTATTTTAGGTTCCATTAGAAGATAAAGTGAGAACATAAAGTAGACATGAGATGCAACCCATTATTATCTTTGATGTTGTAACACCCTAATTTTTAACCCAACTTTCTAGAACACATTAGGTTAAACATTAGGCTATTACTTCATAGTCTCATTCTTTCATTGAAATACTTAGCGGAAATTACGGGTAAATTTTTCTTTTTTGAAAACATAAAACAAAGTGAGAGCCACGTTCTTAGTCTAATCGAATAATAGGAATATAAAGCACGCTTAACACTCATAGAGAAACACAGAAATGGAAACATATAATAGTTGAGCATAAATCATCACAACAAGAGAAACGTTTCATTAATAACATAACTTAGAATACATAAGTAGTCATACCCTCATTGGGACGGGCAGAGCTTGTAATACAGCAGAAAGGAAGTACAATAGAAACAGAGAAATGTAAAGTAACATAAAGTAAACCATCACTACCCGAGTGCACCTATAGTGAATAACCTCAAAACAAAAGCAGGTTTATCCAGTCTACATGTGAGTGTGTGCACTAAGCCTCCCTAAAACATCTCGCTACTAGAACCCGGGAAATGGAGTGTAATCGATCCAAGAACGCAAGGCGGCAGGAGTGGGCATACGTGTAGATCGAGCGTGAGCTCCTCGTTAGGGGCGCCTCTGACGGATGTGTCAATGAAGACCATGAATGTCGCCATCAGTCTCTCAAGATGTGACTAAGCGAGAAAAAGAAGAGAAAAGAGTGAGGATCTTACTAAAGAATCTCAGGTGGAATCTCCTATTCTAGGGTTACATCGTTCATATCCTCAGGAACCTTGGGTTTATTTATAAAAGGTGTTCATGCATATGAGATTCATTATTAGGGTTTATGAAACTATTTATCCAAGGTCCATTTCTTTTAGTATGCATCTTGATGTCATGAATGCAACATGTTTAAGCATGAATGTATGGCAATACTTGAGCACATAAATCAACAAATCACAACAATCTAGATTCATGCAAGTGGCATAAGGGCATATTACAACTCTTACTTTTCTCATACTTATGTGACTTAAAAGCATCATATCTCTTTTGTTCTTTTTCTCAAAAACCACCCTCTTAAAACATATCCACCTATTTCCAACCGATACACCGCCCCGGCGATTTTTATCATAACCTCCTATCTCCGTCTCACCTAATCGCCTAGGAATGAGCTCAATCCTAACTAGTCGTCACTAGATTTAATATGGGGTAAAATGAGGGGGTAACATAAACATATTTCATTCTTTGAAACGTTCTACTGGCCTCGAGTGCACAAATAATTGTCCGCTTTAGTAAGGCTGCATCTGCACATACCCTCACGGATTTGCCTCCTCCTCACCGTAGAAAGGTGAGAAGTACGTCTCAATGCTTGTCACATAAAAATATCCTGGGGGTGCTCGGCCGAACCAATGTCACCCAGGGTTTTCAACTCATATGGTACTTTAAAACATTTTTCAACTCTTTTAGGTTTGATAGAAATTTGGCAGCATAACTGGTTAAACTGAATTTCCTTCAAACCAAAATTCATGCCACAAGCTAATCACACAACTTAACATCTCAATAATCATTTCCTCACGTATCATCAATAAAACATTTTAGGGTTCATGCATCATCAAGCATATTCTTCTAATACATCATTCTCACATAGATAAACATCATAACATATATTTCAAACTCATCATTCTTACATAGCTTATAGCATATATTCCAAACTCATCATAGCATATATTTTAAACACATCATACTCACATAGATAAAGCTCATGTATCATATATCATACTTGCATAAAATTAAGCATCATAAAAACTCAAGACTTCTTAATATCTTATGCATCGACCCTTAAGGTCCTTAACTCACAATCTAAGTTATAAATCATCAAAACCTAGTCTCTTGGGAACCTATGAGGTTATAACTAAGTATTTCTCACCTCACACTATGGTCAAGAACATCTCTAGACCTCAAGGATGCAGAATTTAAAATCCCAACTTTACGGGTACCTAGGAGTCACAACAATGACTCTTTCTAAGTCCAGTTTGTTCCTAAAGCATCAAGATTAAGCCCTAAACCAATTATGAGTCATTCCTACACATTTAAACTAATTTAGAACCATGATTATCATTTCTAAACCTTTCTGGACAGAATCCAGAAAATTCCATCATTAAGGGATCTAAAACTCTCAAATTAATTCTTTTCTAGTTCCTAACTTATCCTATCTTTCACATATGAGTCTTAACATTATTTTTACTCAAACATAAGCATCTTATCATTATTAACACAACTCATACAGTGGCCAAACATAGCAAGGCAGAACCGAAACAAACATCTCCATAAAAGACATGAAACACAATTTCTAAAGCACATACAATACTAGTTTCTCTTGGAACCTTTTTCAACTTTCAAAACTCATTTATGGACACTTTTATCACCTAAAATCATAAAAATACTTAAGAGGGTAATAGCTAAATCATTTTTATCTCAAGAGGTCCTAAATTCATAAAACTTAGTTCTACATATTTCTTATACTTACATAAGCTTAGAAAAATTATAAAACATAGTTTTCAATACTTGGAAACACCAAAGCCTCTTAGGGCGAAATAGGGACCAAAAGCAATAAATATTTTTAGACCTTTGTTGAGACAACAATGGGCAAGTCTTTGAGCTCTAGGTTCATTAAAGTGATGACATAAAAATAAACATGCTCATGCACTTGTTTTAGGTTTTGCTAGAAAGTAAAGTGAGAGCATAAAATAAATATGTGATGCATTATATTATTATCTTTGATATTTAGGTGAGAACTTGAAACATAAACATGATAATGCATAGCTTGAAATATAAACATGATAATGCAAGCTCCTTTATTACCTTGGTACTTAGTGATAACAAAGAAAGTAAACATGATGTGCAAAGCATAAAATAAATATGGTATGCATTATATTATTATCTTTGATATTTAGGTGAGAACTTGAAATATAAACATGATAATGCAAGTTCCTTTATTACCTTGGTACTTAGTGATAGCAAAGAAAGTAAACATGATGTGCAAAGCATAAAATAAACATGATGCAAGGTTCATTTTAAGGTGATCTAAAGCTCATCCAAGACTTTAACAACATAATAACCCAACACATATCTCATTACAAAGAGAGCTTTAGAGTTCTTGAACCAAGTTCTCAAAGGAATTATGAGGTTCTTGAACATCATCATCAAGCTCAAAGAAAGAAAAACTTTTTGAACAAATAAAACTTCAAAGATCAAAAAGGAAAATGGTAACTAAATGTTAAAGAAAGAAACAAAGAAACCGAAATCATAATAGCAAGAAAAGTAAAGGTATTCTTGAGTAAAAATCATTTTTGAGTTAGAAAATAAAGTTGGAACTCAAAGAAAATAAAACCTCAAGCTCTAGAGTTTCCTTTGAGATGAACACATAGTCATTATCTAGGAGTCCTCATCATTGAGCTATCATGTACTCATCAAGGCCAAGAGGCCGAAAATACAAGAAAGGGAAACCAAAGAAAGTTTCAAAAAGAAAACCCAAGAGAAAGCTAGAAAGAACTCATTTTCAAGAAGACAAAGTTTAGAAAACACTCCTACCTAGAATGAAGACAAAAAGCTTGGACTTGAAGATGAAAATGATACGAGCAACACCTCCTAGGATGGTGATGATGATTCGGCCTTGATGAAAGAAAAAGGAAGGAAATGTGTTCTTGGTGAGCTTGTGTTTGAGAATGGAAGTTTAGGTGTTTGTATGATGATCCAAGGTGGTGGGGTGGTGTTTCAAGGTTGTGTGATGATGTTTCAAAAGGAAAAAGAAGAAGATGAAGAAGAAGAATGCTCTTGAGATTTGAGAGAAAAAGGAAGAACTTAGAGAAAAACTAAAAACTAAACTTAGCAAATGAACAAAGTGTAGCAAAGGTTCATCTAGGCATGGTATTTATAGAGAAGAATAAGAGTGAATGTGTGGAGGAGAATGAATCCTCATGGAACATGAGGTGAGGCATGTGTGGAGGAGAATGAATCCTCATGGAACATGAGGTGAGAGAATTGCACTTTGATGACATGGCTTCAACCATAGTCTTTGGAGTGTGAATTAAAATTAAATTGTGATAAAATGGATGATGAATTTCGTGCAGGTCTGATGCAGCAAGGGAGGAGGGAGTTTTGGTCATGTAATAGTGTGTTAGTGATGTGTTTAGGGGTGTATTAGCTTAGGTGTAAGGTTAGGAGTCATTAAGCATAAGTTTAGGTGACTAAGAATATGATTAGGAACCTTTATGACATGATTAAGGAGTACTCATACATATTTAGGAGATTTTAAATTCATTTTATGAATAAAACAATGTAGACAAATTCCATAATTTAAGGAATTGGAGAGAGAAAACACTATTCAAGATTCCATTACTAGAAATCTTGAATTTAAAATAAGATTTTAAGTTGTAATTAAGCACTTTTAGGTTCTAATCAACTTTAATAAATTATTTTGACTCAAGATTAATTATGGAAATTAATTAATCTTCGATTAGAGCCTAATATTGCTTAGGTTTGCTTAATCACGCGATTAAGCGTAAAAACACGAAACTAGGGGTAAAATCGTAATTTTGCACTAATTTTGCCCGGGACCTCCATAATTAAAATTGAGGTCGTAGAATACATAAAAATGCCTTTTAAAACTATCTAGAGAAGTTTCGGGTTCATCCGGCACTTGCAAATAGGTAAAACACCTTGAGGGCGTTTTGGTCATTTTGACCCGAAAACTCGAAAAACGAGATTTTCGATTCCAGAAAGGTACACAGGTCATCTAATCCCCTTCCAACATTGAGTTTGCCCTTCGAGTACTGCCAGATCGGCTTTCCTCGAATTCTGGGCCGAAAATGACCTCAGGGGCATTTCGGTCATTTTCACTCTAGCAGAAAATCGGGGCGTTACAGATGTCAAAGTGAGGACTTGAACTATAAACATGATAATGCAAAGCTTGGAATATAAATATGATAATGCAAGTTCATTCATTATCTTGATACTTAGTGATAGCAAGGAAAGTAAATATGATGTGCAAGGCATAAACATAAATATGAATGCAAGGTTCATTTTAATGTTTTCTAGAGCTCTCACAATACTTTAGAGATCAAACAACGCAACACTCATCTCATCACAAAGAGAGCTTTAGAGTTCTTGAACCAAGTTCTCAAAGGAACTATGAGGTTCTTGAACATCATCATCAAGCTCAAAAGAAACAAACTTTCAAAAGAAACACAAAATCTCAAAGAAAATGAAACCAAAACCGAACCTCAAGGAAAGGAAACAAAGAAGCCGAAATCAAAAGCAAGAAAAAGTGAAGGTGGTCTTGAGTTAAAATCATTTTGAGTTAGAAAATAAAGATGAAACTTAAAGAAAGTAAAAAAACCTCAAGCTCTAGAGGTTCCTTTGAGATGAACACATAGTCATCATCTAGGAGCTCTCATCATTGAGCTATCAAGTACCAAACAAGGCGTCATGGCCGAAACTTGGAGGAAGAAAAGCAAAGAAAAAGTTTCAAAAAGAAATCCAAGAGAAAGCTAGAGAAAAACTCATTTTCAAGAAAAACAAGTTTAGAAAAACACTCCTACCTAGAGTGGAGATAAAAATCTTGAACTCTTGAAAGAAAAAGAGATGAGCAACTCCTCCTTAAGGGTGGATGATGATTCGGCCAAGGGGGGATAAAGAGGTTGGAGATGTGTTTTGGGTGAGGTTGTATTTGAGGTTAAGTGTTTGAGAGGTTTGATGGTGGTTCAAGGTTGTGGGATGGTGTTTAGAGGTTATGAGATGATGATGGGATGAAAAGATGAGGAACATGAAGATGAAGAGAAAAGGAAACTCTCTTGAAACTTGAGAGAAAAAGGAAGAACTCAAAGAAAGCTTAGGAAACTTGAAACTTAGCAAATGATCTAAAGTGTTTGCAAGCTCAAGTAAGCAAGGTATTTATAGAAAATGAAAACAAATGAGAGCCCAATCGGAGGAGGGGCTGGCCATAGCAATGAGGCAAGAAGGAAGAGAAAAATATCTCTTACAATGTGTCATTCAAGCATGGTTTGGGGTATGGAGGTTATGATACAAAGCATGGCTTCAAGTAAAGTGATTTGAGTGATTTCCTTTCAAATTTGAATGAAATATTTCATCTAGAAGCAAGGCATGGCTGGCGGTTTTTGGGCAACAAATAAATGAGGAAATTAGCTTAATTCATTTAGTCATTCACTTGGTAAACCAAGCATGGTGGAAAGTATGACAAAGTATGGTGTAAGTGAGGTGGAAGCATGGCCTTGGAGTGTCAAAATTTTGTACATGTGATGGAAATGGGGGAGGAGTGGCTTCGGCCAGATTGCAGCAACAGAGAGGAAGAAAAATCTCTCATGTAATTGTGTGTTAGTGATAGGTTTAAGTGTAGGTTAGCTTAGGTACAAGGTTAGGAATTATTAAGCATGAGTTTAGGTAACTAAGAATGAGGTTTAAGGATTTTATGACAAGATTAGGAGTGCTCATATATCATTAGAGAATTTAAAACTCATTTATGAATAAACAATTGAAAACACAATTCCATGATTTAAGGAATTGGAAAGAGAAAATACTATTCAAGATTTCATGACTAGGAATCTTGAATTTAAAATAAGATTTCAAGTTGTAATTAAGTATTCTTAGGTTCTAATCAACTTTGATAAATTATTTTGACTCAAGATTAATTATGGAAATTAATTAATCTTCGATTAGAGCCTAATATTGCTTAGGTTTGCTTAATCACGCAATTAAGCTTAAAAACACAAAGCTAGGGGCAAAATCATAATTTTGCACTAATTTTGCCCGGGACCTCCGGGACCAAAGCTAAAGTTACAGAATACATAAAAAAGCCTTTTAAAACCACCTGAAAAAGTTTCAGGTTCATCCGACACTTGTGAACAGGTAAAACACCACAGGGGTATTTTGGTCATTTTGACTTCAAAACTCGAAAAACGATATTTTCGATCCCGGAAAGGTACACAAGCCAACTAATCCCTTTCCAACACTGAGTTTGCCCTTCGAGTACTGCTGGCTTGGCTTTCCTCGAATTCTGGGCTGAAAATGACCTCAGGGGCATTTTGGTCATTTTCACTCTAACAGAAAATCGGGACATTACACTAGACTTATATAACTCTAACAACTTGATTTTAGCATGTCCAAGGTATCACTCGCTTACAGGCATTCCAATTTCAAGCCCACAGAATATGTATCTGACAGTTGCTAAGAATTTTACTGAATTCAATATTTCTGAATATCATAAAAACTGGATTTCTAAAATCTCATTTCTCAAGCTAATATCTTTTCATAACTTAATAACTCTAATATCATACTTGAAATGAAAAGGCTTAAAATCATGAAATCTTTAACATTATAGTAACATCTCAGTTCATGAAACTAAGTATACTCTGTTTGACATTCTTGCCAAAATATCTTAACTGCTACTCTAACATTACATTTTTAAAGCTAAAGCATACTCTACTCTATATATTTTTATAATAACTCAACTTAACATTTTGAAGCTTTTTGAAATCGAAAATCTGGAGTATGTATAATAATATCATAGCTTCTTAAAAACATATGTGATAAAATAGCATCTTGCTAAATCATACATTATTCCAAAAATCGTTTCATTAGCATATAAAATATTTTCCATAACACACAGCATATCAATCATGTTCCCATGGTTTTCTAGAACTTATTCTTTCATGCTTAAAGAAAAATTATAATCTTTGGCTAGCTTGCCATAACTTGCAAAATCATATATATAATCATACTTTCATCTCTAACTACATGTTTATCAATCATAATGCATAAACATACTTGTACTAGCTAAACATAAGGTCATAGTTTGAACCCACTCACCGTTTAGAGTCGGGAGTATGTAAGCACCACCAACTTGACCTTGAGATCTTGGAATGACACCAACAACTGCCATAGAGCAACATAGACTCATGATCAAACTCTAATCACCTCTAGATAAATTTAAAACAACTGTAACAATATTGGAGGAACACCCCCATTTGACAACAATGGTGTCACGACCTGACTTAGGAACGTGACCGACATGTGAGGAATTCCATCCCCACATAAGCCTACTAGGTGACATGTCTCTCTAAATACATAATTTATAAAAATATTCATTCTTAAAACATAGCTTTTTTTAAATCTTTATCCAGGACCGAGTTTCTGAAATCAAAAATCTGAAATACTTTAATATACAAAGCTCTAAGGTCCTCTTAATCAATCTCTAAAAATCTATTTAACACTTGAAAACTAAATTATTAATACATCTCTAGTCCGTTACATAAATCTTTAATCATAGTCCACATTTCCAATCCGTACTTAACTCTAAAAACATATATGGAGGTACATGCACTTTAAAAACAACTACAATATCTTAAAATACATGCGTGGCTTGGATCCTGCATGCACATCTACTGGAGCATTCTACTCTAACAAAACTATAAACTAAGCCTTACTCCAAAGTAAGACTTACCACAAAGAAACTACTACATCTATGGAACCGAAATATGAACTGCCTCTGAACCTGCAACTATGAGAGGAAGGGAGAAAGGTGACTCAACGGACTTAATAAGTGAACTCTCACCCATCACCCACATGGGACAATGTCACGACCCCGCTAGAGAACGTGACCGGCACATGAGGAATCTCATCCCCACGTAAGCCTTGTGACCTTGGAGTCTCTCTATATGCATAATTTAATAATAAATTCCACTTATAAAATATTTTTCATCTCTAATAAATATTTAACTCTTTTGAAACCATACTCTTCATCAATAACATATTATATTTACACTCTAAATATATCTCTATGATACAAAATTTATGAGTTGCTCTCTATACAATAAATCCATGAACCATAATCATGTGAATACAAAATAATAATGATGAATCAATGCAAATATCTCTATGGTCTGGGACCCTGCCCGCAATATATACTGGAGCACTTTATCACTATATAAAATGCAAAAGGCACTTCACTCTAAGTGAAGCTCACCAACTGAAATACTCTACTACTGGGGAGGAGGTGGCTGAGAGGAATCCGCAACAGCTAATGTATCTGTAATAGAAAAAGGAAGAAGGGTGAGTTTTATCTAAAACACAGTAAGTAGGTCCTCACCTATAATCCCCTCATGGGACAACAACAAGGATATATATCTGTAATAGAAAAAGGGAAAGGGGTGAGTTTCATCTAAAACTTAGTGAGTAGGTCCTCACCCATAACCCCCTCATGGGACAACAACAAGGATACACACACACACACACAGATATATATATATATATATATATATATATATATATATATATATATATATATATATATATATATATATATATATATATATATATATATATATATATATATATATATATATAATCATCAAAACTGATTAATGCATTAACTCTAATCATATTCGTAAAATATAATCGTAAACGGAATAAAATTAGAAACCTCTGGTAAAGCATAAATAGAAATCTATTAGAGAAACAAGGATCTCTGGTTATGCCTCGCATAACAAAATAAAAATTCTCTGGTTATGCATGTCAACCATGACATAACAATATCTCTAATTAGGTTCCATACTCTGCTCTATGAGATTGTCCTCTCACGACAACTTGGTACTAAGGTTAACAATCGGTCTCAGCTGTTAACTCAATGTCTGTTTCTCTATAGCTAATGTCTGCTCTCTAAATTATAAAATATATTATTTTCTCTAAATCTCTGCTCTAGGCTTTTCTTTAGGCATAAAACTCCATAATATATAATTATACTACTCTTAAAATTATTGGGGAAATTTATAAAGTCTCCAAATCAAACCATAATCATACTTTAGCCATTTAATAAAAATCATTTTAACAAATATTATCCCCATGAGTTTACAATAAAATAATTATTTCATGCTCATGAAAAAAAAATCCTTCTCAATAATTTTGATAACCAATCAAAATCTCAAATCTCTTAAATCATTCTCTAAAATCATATAATCATGTTATGATTTAAAGAAATTAACTCTAATGACCAACATAAGGGCCATAGAATTTGAACTCACTCACTTGGAGGGGAGGGATTGATAACATCAATTCTAACTGAGCTCTGGGAAGCTGAGAGGGCACCAACGTCGAATACAAAAATCATAAAACTCAATATCAAACTTTATCACCCTAAAAAAAATCTAATCTAGCTCTAACCATATTAGGGGAGCACCCCCACTTAACAAAAATGAGAGAAATGACAGTACCCATGTTAAGAATGTGAAAGAATGGTAAAAATGGAGACAAGATCTTATAACATATACTCACCTTGATAATTTATGGGAGCTAGGTTGGAATGCGGTTGAAGAAAAAAAAAAGAGAAAATAGAGAGGGAAGGGTTTTTGGTTCATAGGATTTGGGGAAAATAAGAAGGAAGAAAAGGAGGAAGGATTTCATTCGCGTTCAGGAGCTTTACGCCCTATGTACTGTGCACTTAAGCCTAGCCGTGGGGGAAAAAGGTTTCATTTCACTCATCCCCAGCCGTGGAACAAAATGGGGGAAGAAGTTCCTCATGTACACTCGCATTGCCCACGGTCACTGTCTACTTAAGCAGCCGTGGCATCTCATCTCAACCGTGGAGTTACATCCCAACTATGAAAACTCATCCCCAGCTATGGGAATTCATCCCTTAGCTTTGGTAACTCAATCCACAACTGTGGGAACTCATTCCCAGTTGTGAGACTAACCTCTATGATAGCAACATTTTCCTGTCATCAAACACTTGCACTACTTCTCTGAAATTCTTATTCGTAAACAGCAAAATTCCCAGTCGTGGACAGCAAAACCCAACAGCCGTGGACAATCTGCTGTCATGGTAACAACTTATATCAGCAACATTTTTGGTAATATATCAGCAAACATATTTCCATACTCACTCCCAGCCGTGGATAGTAACATGTTACTGTCATGGCTTCAGCTCATCTCTAGACTTACTTACTTATTAACATTTCCTTATTCTAAGTTAAATCATTTATTTTACTTCCTATTAACTTTAAAACATAAACATAAATAAGGAAAATACCCCCTATTTGGATTCAAATAAAATATCTAAAAAAAATCAAAACCCCAACCAATCAAAATCTCATTTTTGAGTTCTAGTTCAAATTCTAGAATTCCGATGATTTTCTAAACTTGGGGGGGCTAGAAAAGAAACATCTAGAGGTTTCCTAAAATTTGTCAAAAATCACTCTTCAATTCATCTCCCTCTAGAGAGCAATTACCGGGACTTTTGATCCCAAGAAAGTGGCTCTAACATTTAGCCCTCCTATAATACCCTAGTTTTAAATAAAAAGAACTAGAAAAATTTTTGAACTAAAACAGGTGTCAGTCACTGTTACCTGTCATTCCGGGTCCTATATTTTACTAAGTATGGACCCTACATGCCCTTGGAGGGCTATATAATGGAACCATTTTCTTAGGATTAAAAGTCCCGATAATTATTTCCTAGAGAAAAATAAGTCAAAGGATGATTTTTAATAAATTTTCTAAAACTTCTAAACTATTCGTTTTTAATCCACAAGTTCATAAAACCGTAAGGATTCTTGGATTTGAACTAAAACTCAAAATTTATATTTTGATTGGTTTGGATTTTAATTTTTTAGATATTTTATTTGAATCCAAACAGGGGGTAATTTCTTATTTACATTTATGTTTAAAAGTTGATTTAAATTTAATTAAGAAATGTAAATAAGTGAGTGTTGAGATGACATAGTCCAATACATACCAATATTGAATTGTAGCTCAAGTTGACAGAAAAATAATTTTGGTGAGCGTTGTAGCGCTCAAGTGAATAGTAAGGTGGTGCTGGGACAAATTTTATGCTCTCCATAGAACAGTAAGTCGATGCGAGAGATGCTCTCCAATGAGCGCTGCAGCGATCAACATTGATTATAAAAACCCCTGTTCGAGGTCCAGAACCTTCATTCACATAAAACACTTCTTCGCCCTCCCTCTCAAGCATGAAAAACCGCCTCCCAACCCTGTTTCACTCCAAAAATTCCATTCTCTTCCAATACTATCAAATTTAACTTGGATTTCCCATCTCCTAAGCTTAAAGGTATGTCATTCTAGTAGTTTTGTTTCCTTTATTCTTTCCCTTTCTCATGTTCTTAAGGTCTTGGTCCAATGTTCTCATGGTTTTCATGCCATGGTGCTTTTCTACCATGGTTAGAGTTAAAATTTAGTTAGTTAGAGGATTTAGAGATTAATCCAGTGTATTATGATTATTATAGCAAATATCAGTGTCATTCCTGCTCCCTAGAGTTTTGGTCGGTGTCATTCCTTCACTGTTCACCCATCCAGGTGAGTGGGTTTTCATTTGTGATCTCTATATTTTGCATTAGCATTATTTTCATAAAAATATGATTTACTGGTTCATTTTAGAGATTACGGTATAAGGGTTTGATGTCACTGATGGTTTATATGTTTTAGAAACTTTGATTTTAGAGCATGAAACTTCTTTTAAGAAAACTCATGGGACCATGCTTGTTGAATTGATTTTAAGTGTATTTGATGATAATTTTGATTATGGAAAGCTCTTATGAATGTTAAATTGAATTCTGTATATGATTTATATATATGACATAGTTAGACACTTGAAAATGCTATTTAGAAAAGATAATGGAATTGTGATTTTAAACTTTGATGGCTGAATGGTGTTTTGATAACCAGTTAAAGGATTTTAAAGCATAAGTCCTTATGATGTTCATGACAGTTGGCGGCTGCATACCTTGTGGAGGCTTGGAATCATAATGTCCACAAAGAGTGATTATTTGGGCATAATTCCATAGCCACCGGTATGCTAAGGTCAGACTGTCAGAATTAGATAGATTCATAGCTCACAAAGAATTTAAAAGAGAAACTTATTGTTATGATATTTCAAATAAGAGAATGTTTGTTCAGTGTGATAGGGCAGGTGCATCATGCGCTCACTGAACAACACACTTTCCAGATAAGAGACATGTCTGTTCAGTGTGATAGGGTAGGTGCGTCCTGGGCTCACTGAACAACACCTTGAGTTCCCTAGTGAGGCCCGTGTCTGGCACTGATGGAGCAGCATAGATTAGAGCAGATATACTATTTTATCATAGCTAACAGATATAGCCACAGATCAGAGCAAAGACCCAATTATACTATGATTGATAAACATTACAGTTCTTATAATAGTTAAGGAACTATAAGTTTATATGTTCTTTATAATTTTATAAAATGATGACTAGTATTATATACATGCACATGTGTATTTGATTATGTAAATATTTGAATATTATTATTGTTATTATGATTTCCTGCATTGTTTTCTTAGTGTCCCATGAAAGGGGGTTTTAGGTCAGAGCTCACTCACTAAGTTTTTCCACAAAATCTCACCCATCTCTTCCTTCCTCTATTTGTAGATACAGAAGCGGCTGTAGGTCCTTCCTAGCTACCTCCGTCTCAGCAACACTAGAGTCCCAATGGTGAGCTTCACTTGGGTAAAATGTTTATAGTTTTTTCTAGAGTGCTCCAGTACATGGCAGGCAGGATCCCGAACGATAGAGCATTTTTATCTTTTTGCATATTATTATACTATTTTGGTTTATATCAAATAGTTTAGCACTTGTGAATATTTCAAATTAGAGCAGTATATACATATGCATTTTGTATTATGGTTCACAGACTATAAAGTTTAAACTATGGAATTTCAGTCTAAACTAGAATGAATTGGTAAACATGTGATTTGTATGTAGAAAATAAAAATGTGTTTTGATTAGCTTTGCAATTAATTGTGCATGTAGAGAAATCCAAGTCATGAGGTTTACGTGGGGATGAGATTTCCCATGTGCCAGTCACGTGTCTAAATCTTGTCATGACACCTCCAAGGAGGTGTAGGACTCCAAGCTTAGTGAAAACCCAGACTCGGCAACATGGGTCGGTCCCGGGAGACCCTAGGACAATACGGAACTTATCTAGTAACACGTGTACACCAGGTAGTACAGACAACCAAGGATATACATTATACAATATACATGCAACAAACTTAAACCATTTGATATTTATAGGCATAAATATATATATATATATATATATATATATATATATATATATATATATATATATATATATATATATAAAATATCTTTGTATTTATAAATTCATAGAAAAGCATCTCTAAATTCTTACTCTAACAAGCAATCATTTTCCACACATTTACACAATAGCTCTTAAATCAAATATTCTTAGAAAACAATTTATCTTTAAACATAAAGGCAATAAAGCTAGTAATCTCTAGTAAAGCATAAAGAATAGTAATATCCAAAGGAAACAAGGATATATGGTTATGCATGTCAACCATGACATAATAATTTCTCTAATCTCTGGGATCCTTCTGTGATCCATATTGGACACCGAACTAGGTTCCATTATTTACTCTATGAGATCGTCCTCTCAAGACTACTTGGTACCAAAATTAACAATCGAGGTTCAACCATTAACTCATTGTCTATTTCTCCATAGTTACCATCTAGTCTCTAAATTATAAAAACTAATTATTTCTCTAAGAATTTGTTTTAGGCTCTTCTCTGGGTTTAAAACTCTATATAATTATTGTTCTTCTCTGGGTTTAAAACTCTATGTAATTATTCTACTCTTGAAAAATCAAAAAATTCTTGGATACAGATAAAATCATTTAAATCTAAAGGGTGGGTACTCTTTCCCTCGCGAATGCGAGCCTCTAAATCTTAGTACTCTGAGAGTTCTTGACTCATATAGCTCTAACAATCTGATTTTAGCATAACTGTGGTTATGAAAATCGAGCCTAAGGGTTCACCACTTGTAGGCATTCCAATTTTGAGCCCACTGAATGTGTATGTGGCAGTTGCTAAGAATTTTACTGAATTTTATTCCTCTTAGTACCTTAAACTGAAGTTCTAAATTCATTTCTTAAGCTAACATATATTTTCATATACTTGAAATCTCTAATATCATAGTTCAAACACTACAGTTCATAATCATAAAATTTGGAAATCATCTAACGTATATATTCTTAAAGCTGGGTCATACTCTTATTTCACATTTCTCTAACATATATAAATATATTAACTGAATATTCTAAAAAAATAGTTGAAATCTTAATCTTGAAAACATAATGATGTCATAAATCCATAAGAACATATTTATTTATTTATTTTTCTCAATTTGACATCTTGCTAAATCATACATTTTGCAACAAATATCTTTATGAATATATAAAACATTTTCATAGCATTCAATATATCAATCATGGTCCCATGGTTTTCTAAATTTTATTTTCATGCTACAGTCAAAATTATAATATTTACTAACTTTACCATAACTCAAAAAATTATAATCCATACATAATTTTGTCTCCAACTTCACATATGTAATGAACATAATGCATAAAACATACTTATAATGGCTAAAATAAGGTCATGAGTTTGAACCCACTCACCGTTTAGAGCTGGGAGTATGTGGGCATCACCAACTTGACCTTGAGAGCTTGGAATTGCACCAACAACTACCATAGACCAACATAGACTCTAGATTAAACTCTAAAAATCTCTAGAGAGCTCTAATCTAACTCCAACAAAGCACCCCCACTTGACAACAATGGAAAAAATAAATACCCATACTAAGAACATGGAAGAATGGAAAGAACGGAGACAAAATCTATCAACATAAACATACCTTGATGATTTGGGGGAGCTAGATTCAAGTGGCGTTGAGAATGGATGGGGTAAAAGAGAGAAAATGGGGATTGGGGCTTCTGGTTCGACATAAATAGGGAAAAAGGAGTAAGGGAAGGGGTTTTATTAAAAAAAAAAAAAAAAGAAAGCCTAAAAGTAGAACATCATCGTTGTCATTACTGTTCACGATCCAGGGGGATTGCTATAGCGGTCGGGATGCATTGCTTCCTTGACACTGTGCACTTTTGACCGCTATAGTGATCATGGACCGCTATAGCGGTCTAGCCGCTTCTTGTGCATGAATTGATACACTTATCACCGTTATAGTGGTTCTGGATCGTTATAGCAGTGATAGCAATCCCCAACTTTAGCATTTTACTGTCACATGGCATCTGGTTGTCTCAATACTCATTTATTTACATTTCTTAATTTTAAGTTAATGGCCCATTAACTTTAAAACATAAATGTAAATAAGAAAATACCCTACATTTGGATTCAAATAAAATATCAAAAAAATCAAAACCCTAACCAATCAAAATCTAATTTTTGAGTTCTAGTTCAAATTTGGGAATCTCACGATTTTCTAAACTTGTGGGCTAAAAATGAAACATCTAGAGGTTTCCTAAAATTCGTTAAAAATCACTCTTTTACTTATTTTTCTTTGGAAAGCAATTACTGGAACTTTTGATTCCAAGAATATGGCTCTATCATATAGCCCTCCAAGGAGGTGTAGGCTCCAAACTTAGCGAAATTTTGGACTCGGCAACATGGGTGGGTCCTAAGGGAGCTTGAGGCCATACAGAACTTGTCTACTGACATGTATACACTACGTATTACAAACAGAGAATGACAACAACCCAAACTATAGAATGTGAAAGAATGGGAAGAAAAGAGACAAAATCTATTAACAAACACATACCTTGATGATTTGAATGAGCTATTTTTGAGTAGGTTCAGAGAAAATGTAGGGGAAGGTGTTTAAAAGCTAGGTTTTCATGGAAATGAAGGAGGAATCCAAGTTGGGATGTTTAAATAGGGAAAAGGTGGTCTGTTAAGTGAAACTACATAATTTCACACTGTTCACACGCCCGTGATAGGACCACTATAGTAGTCAAGGTGTTCTCATGCTCGCGACAGAACCTCAGACCACTCAGACCGTGCTATCATGGGGGCACACTGCTATAGCGGTGGGCAGAAGCTATATTTAGTTAACTTAGACAGTAGCTATAGAGAAACAGTCAGCGAGTTAACGGTTGAAATTGATCATTACCCTTAATACCAGGTTGTCCTTAAGGGACAATCTCATAGAGCAAAATAAAGAATGAAACCTATTTAGGTATCCAAATTCGATTCTTTAAGAACCACAGAGCTGAGAAACAATTATACCATGATTGATAGACATAATCACAAATTAGACATTACTACTTCTCTAGGGCTACAACACTATAAATTTATATGATTTCTAGCATAAAAGTAACTTGAGGAAAAAATTTTCTATGATTTTATAAAATGATGATTGAATATAATTACACACACACACACACACACACACACATGTATATGTAATTATGTTGTTATTATTATGATCTTGTGCATTGCTTCTTTAGTGTCCCATGAAATAGGATTTTAGGTGAGGACTCGCTCGCTGAGTTTTTGAATAAAAACTCACCCCTCTCATCTTTTCCTCCATCACAAATACAACATCTGCTATAGGTTCTTTATAGCCTCATTCTTCTTAGCAGCAATAGAGTTCAGCTGTTAAGCTTCACTTGAGTGAATCATTCTTATCTTGTTTAGAGTGTTGCAGTACATTACAGGCAAGATCCCGGCCATAGAGCAAGTCTTGCATTTTGTTTTCTATGATCTATTTATATTAATTTCATGGTTGTTGCAAAAATAAAGTAGATTTATATTTTACATATTGCATTATGATATGTGGACCTTGAATTTGAACTATGAGACACTAGTTGTAAGTACTTATGGATTTAACAAACAAGTGAGTTGTATGTAGAAGAAGAGAAATTTTTTGTTTCTTTCATGGATTTTATGAATAGAGCATGCATATAAGAATAGTCAACAGGTTATGAGACTTACGTGAAAATGAGATTCCTCATATTCCGGTCACGTCCCCAGATCAGGTTGTGACAGTGATCACGATTCAAGAGCAACTCAAATGGAGGGCTTAAGAGGAACTCAATAATCAGTGTGACCGCACCGACAGTTGAGTTGGGGGAAACTGTTATGGTCCGAGATCTCGGATCTCGGGTACCCAAAAAAGGAGTCGAGTACCCCAAGCCTGGTCACCCCAACTTAAAGGCTCTAAATGGTTAGCCATTGTCATGGTCACTAAATGACCCCCTCGAAGGATCTTTCGAGAACTGGCCATCAGAATGGAACTAAAGAACACATGAAGACACATGGAGAAAGATGTCCTAATCCTGAGCTCCGATTAAGTATGTCACCCTGGAGAAGGTGAAGGGACACAACGCTAGGGCTGGAAGAGCACCTCGTGAGCACTTAACAAGCATGGTCTAAGGTACAAGCCTAGGAGGATACCAAAAATCGAAAAGCACCAGCAAATCCTGACATCATTTAGTAACGGTAAGATGTACATACGGCCCCTATTTTGAATGTATCCAAACAGTATAAACAGGGGAGCGAAGGATCCTCCAGGGTATGCTATTCACTCTGATATTATTCTCCTCCCTTACGCTCGTACATTGACTTGAGCATTGGAGTCCTTTGCAGGTACTCACCTCTAGTGCTCCAACCGCTGTGAAGAGAGAAAAGACATCCAAGGATAACCAATGTCCATACACTAGAAAGCAACCACAGCGTAACCTTACATTACAAAAATGCAGTAAAATTTATTTTTGGAAAAATAATAAATTGTATAGTTAAATGGGACAAAAAATTAAAAAAGTGACTTTTGGTTTATAAGACTAAAAAAAAAAGGGTCACAAACAATATTATCTGAATGGGCTCTTTGATTATCTACTTGCACTTTTTCCTTACTCCATTCTATACTTGAAACCCATAGGATTTCTTTGCAATTTATACTTGTAACTGAACAATTCAGGTATTAACGAAATTTCAATCCATTACAGACTATATTCATTCTTGCTGAACTTTGCTTATTGATCCCAAATAAGTGCTTACAATTAAGTTACTCGATAACTTTAAAGAACAGAGTTTCCTCTTTTGAGCAATTGTTTGACACTTGAAATCGAAAGGACCTTTTGAGTCTAACCAATTTCAAGATCTAGTACGCCCTTACCCTCATGCTAATTAACACGACATTTAGCGGAAAAATAGCACGACGGTGGTAAATATAATATTATTAAAATTGAAATTGAAATTATTCTATAGGAAATTTTTAAAGGAAAAATCTGCGTTTAATTGAAATTTTTGAAATTAAATAAATTAAAGAATAATACTATTTGATTAAAATAAATGTCTTACAAAATATAAAATATATGTTTGACACTAAATTGTTTGTTGTTAACAAAACATAAATAAGATTAATATAGCATTATTAAAATTAAAATTAAATATCATATTAAAATATATTTAATGAACGATACTGCATTTGGAAATAATTAAATAAATATGAAAATATTAGTGACTTTAAGAGTCTGTTTATTTCAATTCTTTTAAAAACAAAAAGTTATAAAAGTTAGTCATATAGACTTCCATTTCAAAGTTAAAATTAATTTAAAATAAATTTTTTAAAACTTTTGAATTAAAGTTGATAGGTGTAGCTACATTAAAAAAAAACTAGTTTTTATAAATAAAATGTAAAACATAAGTATCCTAAATTGGTTAGATAAGACTTTATATAAGAGGTCCACCATAAAACCCACCTCTAGTAATTATATTTTAGAATACTATGAATCTTTCTTAACTTTAATTTTATTTTATTTAAATTTTAACTTTCCAACTTCATCTAAATAGATGTATTTCATTTGTTCAAGATCGTTGTACATTGAGGAAGACACACACCAGTAGCACCTATCTTCTTTGAAGAGAATTATATGAACGATTTCAATAATTAGCCCGCTGTTCTCCACATACCTCCATCTCCATGGGCAAAAGGACAAGGAATGATAGTCCTGTATTTTTAACATCCACTAAATAAATTACGGGTTTGGACTGTTATTTCAATATCTTTAATAGACATCAATTATGGACGCACTGAAACATATTATACATTAACAAGTAGTCAGATATACGTTTTAAATTTTATATATTTTTTATTCCACTATAATGCTATCAATAATCATGTACCCACTTGGTAAGCGAGCATATGACTCGTTAATCTTTTACTTTTCCTGTTACGTCATTGAATGTGATTCATCAATTCATTCCATCATTTGATCATATTTTTTTTACACAAATTATAAGGTAAATTTTAAATTTTTATATTTATTATGAATTTTTTATTATTAAATATTAAATAAATAATATTTTTATTAGATAATTTGATCTAATAAGATATCAATAATAAACTTAAATATAAGAAATTTCCTATAAAATCCCGACACATGTGAACTGTGTAGTGTAGACATCTCACCTCATGAATTGCTTTTTGCCCTACTTACTTTTGTTTCGGTCATTAATATAGATGAGATGGATGCAAAAGCTTTCATTATTATTTTTATTTTGGCCAGAGGAAAAACTTTTAATTAAGCATTGGATATAGAATCCCGCGAGCTCACATTAATGTTCCTGATCTGGTGCAAGAAGTTGAAAAGGTGCAAGGGTCAATATTTTGAATATGGATAATGTATGCCTATGAACATTATGTTGAAGAGAAATTTACACAATTACAGACCACTTAAGCATATCCTGTACGCTCAGTCTACCCAGCAAAACAGCAGAACGAACTGCCTTCCTTCAGAGACTCACGGAACTGATCCATCACCTGCCATTGACAGCATTCAGAAAGCTTTAGTTATTATCAGTCCTATGTAGAAGGCGGCGCCTATAAAGTCTTGCGCCAAATCAGAAGAATAAGCCTATCACGAAAATATCAGCAGCGCGATGATATCTAACACACCAAATATTACATTAAAAATATAAAAAAATAGAGAAAATAATTATCCATAAAATTATTATATTAAATAATAAATGATAACATCTTAAAAATCTAAAAAATCGTCATGCAACACAAACAAAATTCATTGTCGTGCTTTTGTATACACTGATTTCACAACACCTTTCCCCTTCCCCCACTAACTTTATTGCTTTCCTTGATCATGCTACTTTTGGTCTTTCACTCTTTTCTTTATCACGGTATTTCACTCTCATAACAACTGTGGAAACTAGGACAAGTATATTATTGGCTAGGGCAAAGCTGGTTGTTAAATTGAGGAAATTAAATTATGTTCGGAGTACATAGCCTTCCAACAAGTTACAATAATTTGGCGTGAAAAATGGGAGTCTCAACAAATTGCTGTTCTCTTTGGTGAAATCTTTCTATTCAAGAAAACATAACATGAGGTTGGGGGGGCATTGGTGCTGATGACACAGATTGCACTGCAAGAAACGACATATTGTGGGGTCTTTTCATTCATCAAACAAATAGTGCTGTAAAATGGTGACAACCTTAATCTGCAAAGTTAGATATGTCTCATGAATGGCACGGATGTCTTCCCCTAAAGAAAGAGAAAGAGAGAAATTCAACTATCAACTAATGACCAATTGCAAGTTATTGGACCATAACCATGAATGGCCGAAAAGAAAACTATTATTAGACAAGTTTTTTTTTATTAATATTATTAGACAAGTTTTCCCTGGCAACTTTCCCAAATTAAATCGAAGTGCAAATAACAAAAAGGGAAGACAAGGGAATATCTACATATCTCAAGGACCACATATTAGTTTTGATATTTCATATGAGCCTTTTTATTTAGACTGAGAAAGGACTTATTTAACTTGATAATTCTGACATCTTGAATAAAGATGTGAGTTCAAGCTTTAAGAAAACTATTCCTATGAAAAAAAAATAGATAAAGCTATGACTTTGATAAAATTTTTATTTTTAAGTCATATGATTAGAGTTAAAGTAAATTCAATTAACCTGAAGAGATTCAATATGAAAAGCCAGTATTCATTTCTGTGATTTAACAGATTTATTATGATTTATTTATGTCAGTGATTTTATTGGTTTGTTTTGAACTATTTATTTGATAGTTTGATTATTATTCATTTTAATTTTAAAATAACCATATTTTATTTCATTTATTACGAAAACAAAATAAGTTCAACAAAGAAAAATTTAATAATGAATAATAGCTCTATCTGAGACTTTAGTTGAACTGACACATGAATCAGGATTATTGTTATTATTACTGAAAGTAAATCCCAAAAATAACATAAATAGAAATACAAAGAGTTAACATGCAATAATAAATTGAATGAAATTTACATAAGCAAGAACAAAGTTTAGTTTCAGCATTAACAATATTTAATGAATAAAATCAGTAGTACTTATGTTAGTATCAAATTTTGCATCTTAAAGCTTACCAAAAATCTACATTTTAAAAAAAAATTAAAATGATTAAAAAAAATTTTAGGTATAAGCAAAAGTATTACCTAACCTTGACATGAGCACTATGAAATCCACCAACAATTTCCGAAACAAATTATATCAAAAGATAGTGCTATATTAGTAACATTTTTTTTTTTGGGTATTATATTAATAACATGTAGTATAAGAAAGGAAAATAAATTACACTGTTGGTAACGTGACAAAAATAACAAACTTCATAGTGGTAGATTGAATACATTCTTGACAATCTTCAAAATTCATGACGAATTAAATAATTAATTGAACCATCACTTAATACAGCATGATTATCTTGAATTTTCCCACATAAATCCGAAGATAAAAATCCGAATCATCATAAAATAATAAAGAAATTTAAAAAGTACTAAGATTTTGATAGTGGATGAACGGTGTCAATCTTGATGTTATTAAATTGGGGGACATGGTTAGGTAGGATCACTGGAGGTCTCTAACACAATGACTTAAATAATAATAATAATAATCATAAAGGAGCATTGGGCATGGGGACCAGCCTACGATCTATAATGCATCATAGAGACTCTATAGGTCAAGTTCGCAGCCTAACCCTAATTGCCCTAAAGATTTGCCTTATTAGAAAGGAAAATAGCTCCCTATGGCCCTATCCAACGCTAGCTCTAGTACCTCATTAGTCACTCCACTGCATAAAAGTTGGCCCTCTTTTCTTGCTTGGCCAACCGGACTGACAATGATGTGGCATAATGAGCCTTCCCCTATGCCTAGCCAATTATTTCAAAATTTTGGCCTTATGGGATCCGTAAACATTATCGTTTGTGGCCATAGACTCGTAGGAATATGTTTGGCACTATGTTAATGCGACGTTTAATAATAAAATATGAAATGCGGACACTAACATTGACATGAGTTATGACACAACATGTATTATTAAATTTAAAAAATTATAGGATATCAATATTATATATGTATATATATAATTAAAATTTTAAGAAAAATAATATATTATTTAAAATAACATTCGTATAAATTTAATTTGTTTTATTTTTTTAAAGATTCTAAAAATTGTATGTTATTTTCCTTTTATAACTTTATCTACATCGTATTTTTTTTATGTTAAGTAAAAAAAAAAAATCAAATTTTAAGTATAAAATATAAAAACATATTTCTATTAGCATGTCATATAAGATTTCACATGATCATATATCCAACACATAAATATGATATCTAAACCCTAAACATAATAAATAGTACTAGTGCCCCCTCCCTGGCCATTTTTATTAATCACCTTAAAAAATAATAATAATTTGATATATTAAAAAGTAAAGATATCTACACTTGTTTAAGCTAAAACACGTTGATTGCCCATTGTCACTGTTTTTCAACTGGACTAATAAAAGTGGGGAGAGCCAGTAACAGAAGAAATATCAGAAGATTATTTGTCAGAACAAAATCAACTTCTAAGATGAACTTCTGACATAAACTTCACAACTGGATGAATCCTTTCACTGATTCCCGGGTAACCTCCTCGAAGTGCAAACAAAAACAAAATTCTGACAAACCAAGAATCTACAAATAATGACTTTGCGAAAATCAGAAAATCTATTTTTTTTTCCCATTTTTTCCCTCACGGTTCTGAAATAATATACCATTTCAACAGGATAATCAATGTGGAACAAAATGTACTTTGAACTAAGCTGGGTCCAAGTTTTTACCTTTAAGCAATCTTCTTCAGCTAGCTAGCAGCAGCAGAGTAGACATTATTGGTTGGAACCCCAATTGCAGAAGAACATTCCTTGTTCTTTCCACTGCAACTGTTTCCCAGTTGAAGTTCAGAAGCACAGGGCATTGCATTTTTCCCTTCAACACCATGGTCATAGAGAAACCCCTTGAACACATGGCCACTAATATGCACCGTGGCCAAGTAGGCAAATTCATTTTCGCCATTGCCAATAGCCGAGACTCTATGGCACCTGAATACAGCAGGTGCACGAACATGACCTGGTAAAGACTGTTTGAAGCCAGCATCTGCCATACAAGAGAATCATTTGGACCTCCAAATATATAACCATAAATTTAAAAAACGGGGAACATTTAAATTGTGTCCTTTCACATTAAATCATGTTGTCAAATTAGTCCTATAACTAACATCAAGTTAATTACTGATAAAATTTTAATAGTGAATGACTAAGTTAATGTTTCAACCATGATTTTAACTTGTGGTGTGCAACTGATGCAATTGTGACCACAATATTGTTGTTGTGATTTTTTTTTTAGCAATTTGTTCACATCATAATATAGCCAGGATCTCAATTTAAAACCAACCTTGACATCTAAACATAATTTTTTTGAGGATCTTGATAAACATTTACTTAGAAGTCTTTGAAGACGGATGGAGAAAGTGAAATCACCTTGGTGACAAGAGCTAGTGTCTAGGCTCTTTGGAGTGGTGGCATTAGAGTTGGAACTATGAGAGGTGGCAGTGGCATTATGTGATGACCCCAAAGCTCTTGGCCTCTTAGCTCCAGGAGAATCACCACCACCACCACCACCACAGCCGCCGCCGCCACTATTACCGGCACCCATCACCATCTGCCGCTCCCGCCGTCGAACTGCCGGGACCCACGTGCTCTTCACGTGAGTATTACAGTCATACCCACGCCCCTTGCAACAAGTCCTGCACCTTCTATACACGCAATCTTTCTTTGCCCTGTTGCCACAGTCTTGACACACCCTGAAGTCACCCCCATAGACCCCATTTTCCTGATCGCTCTCCATCATCGCAACCCTGCGGCTCTCATCATCTTCCTTTTCAGGGCACATCTTGAGGTTCCAGTAGTTGTTGTTGTTGTTGGTGCCACACTGATCTTGAACCTCATTGATGTTCTGTTGAGGCACGCAAGGTGTGGCTGTTAGGAGTGGGAAAATGCCAAAGCCAACGCTGAGAGAGCCTAATGAAGGAAGAGGGAGGCTGGAACTACCGTTGTGGTCTGCTGCAATGGGTTGGCCCTGCTGCTGCTGCTGCTGGTGGTGGTGTTGGTGCAGGGAAGAAGGTGTTGGAGCTATGAGTACTAGGTCTCTAAGGCCTAACATGCTCGTTGGAACAAGTCACAAGGGTTGAGATTTTGGTTTTCTTTTTTTTCTTTTGGGGAAAAGGGTTTGTGTTGTGAGGGTCTTATGTTGCTGAGCTGTTGTTATTGTTGAATGTTGTGGAGATCTTATATAAAGGAAAGAGAATGTAAACAGAACCTGAGGTTCCATTCTTTTGATGCAAATGAGATCAATGATTTTTTTTTTTCCTTCAAAAATAATTGTGTCCATGATTCGCCCTAGTGGGTCTTTCGCTTCGTTGCATTGAGAAAGGCCGAATTTTTTTAAAGAAATTTTTACATCTTCACGAAGCATCACTTGGCTAGTATTTTGTAAATCTGCCACCATAGAAAATATGGCGAAACCGTCAATAAAAATTTATTTAAAGAATGAAGCATACACAAAAATCTCAAAATTATCCCTATGTCAGGACAATATTTGAGTTATTATGTCATTTAAAAAAAGAGGGACGTATGAGACATATCTCTTGATACAAATGTAAAATATTTTTTATTATAAATATTTTTTAACATCTCATATACTATTTTTAATCTTTTCACTTTTCAATTATTCATCAAATTATAATATTAGTCTTTCTCCCTAATTTATTGTCTCAATCATTTATGTCCTAAAACAAGGTCCAAACTGTAAGTAGAGAATAGCACAAGGGGGGGTTAAATCATGTTTTTAACTTCTTTTTAGTTTCTGAAGACTAAACAAAAATTAACAAGCTTTTCACTTGGAGACAAAGGAAATAAGAGTAAGTGTGCTTCAGAACGTGGCTTTTTGAGCAAGTAACAATTAAATAAACTTCAGTAACTATTTAAAAGGATTTTCAGAAAATACACAACAGAAATAGAAATGAGTGCTAAAGAATAAGGAGATAAGGAAAGCGACAGAGAGAGATGTTACTCAAGAATTTTTTGGCTAAACATTGTCTATATTGAGTTGTTAACAAATTTGTTGAGTTTCACTAAACAAATACTTTCTCAACTTTGAGAGTAAGATATTCTTTGAATAGCCTTTTCAAGCTATCTTCAGCGAGCAGTAGTTCCAATTTACTCTAACTTACAAATAGTCTTTGTTCTAGTCTTTTCAAGCTAAACACTTGATCATTGCTGGATCAGAGAATAAGAATAAGATTTAAGTTGGTACACTCTAACAAAGAACACTCAAGTCTTTCTAAAGATAAAACAATGTTTGAATGAAAATACTTGAGAAACTTCTTTCTAAATTCTTCCTAAGAAGAAGATGTTAGCTAATGATCACAAGAAAGAAGATTTTCTATACAAAAACTGATTGCAAAGAAAATAATGAACTTTAGAAAGTATTACAAGCTTTCAACTCTTTTTGTACAAACTTTCTTTCACGTTTGAAGGCTTCATCATTTTATACTTGAATTTGGAATTAGACTGTTGTCCCTTAATTTCGCTTCCTCTTAACACGTGTTGGTCGTCTTTTTGTGTCCTAGGAGCTACCATCTAGAAGAGTAGTTGAGTTATGTCAGACTGTCCTTGTTGGTGTAGAAATGTTGACATTTAGTTTCTAAAAAATCCTTCAAAAACAATTTTTACTTTCTGAACATGGTTTCTGAATCTTTTCTTATAGAATACAAGGAATTGTCTAAGTACAAAGAAAATGTGTCATTATCAATATTTTTCTGATCGTTCACTAAATTTGAAATTCAAATGTTCCTCAGTTTCTAGTGACTTAGTGGGGTTTCTGAAGTAAACATGCTTTCTGAAGTGATTCAATATTTTCGGAGCTTGATAATAATCTTCTCAACTTATGGGTATTCTCCATAGATAATAAACAAAGTGATTATATTGCAACTGATGACGATGATATAATCATGAGAAATCCCTTTCTCAGTTAGATATCCACTTTTTGAAGATCCAGACTTAGTTTCTGATGCTAGATGTCATTTTTCATGTTTCTCACATGTCTTAGTTCACTTTATGAACTATTTTTCACATCATTAAAGTTCTTAATCTTTTTTAATGAGATTTTAACCATATTAAAATATGATATGGTGAAAAATATTACATGAATTGAACTTATATGTTACAAGAATAGTCCTGTTAATCACTATAGAAACTCAACCAAAATATTAGTCTTTTCTTCAAAATATTTTAACAAAATTTACTTTATTATCACTCAAAACCTAAGTTATAATTAGCTTTTTAAAGGATTATGGAGCTAATACAAACTCTGTCTTAATGTTGAATATATTTATATTTAATAATAAAGTAATACTGTCTATAAAAAAAAATAATAAAGCAATATCTTAAATAAAAATAATAAAGTAACATTGAAAAGAAAAAAATATTTTCATGTTTTAAAATATTAATTGAATGTACTTCATATTTGATGATAAAGTAAATTTTTAAAATGTAATGTTCTATATGATTTGTTCTAGTGAGTCTTTCACTTGGTGATTGAGATGCGAGAAATGTTAATAAAAAAAAATAGAGATAGGAGAAATATTTGTATGCTATTAAAGCAATAGTTGATTGTGATTTATATTTGATAATAAAATAATATTTTATCTAAATATAAATGCAAAATAGTAGTTTCTAATTGAAAATTTATTTTATTAGTTGTTTAATCGTGTGATGCACAAAGTGATAGTAAAAAATTGTTTGTTGACCACTTTAAATATATTTTATAGAAAATTGAGTATATAATTTTATTTTAAAAATAAGTTAATAGTTAAATATTTAAATAAATAATAAAATATAAATGAGTATGCATCTAAAATGATAAAAGATTCTATTTTATATCTTATTGTGAATATCATATTTATGATATTGAGAAAATCTTAGTAGACTACTTTTAACTAACAATAAAAACCTATTTTATGGAAATTTTACATGTTTCAATAATTGAAATTATTGAATAATAAAAAAATAATATGTGGATAATTTTACTATATCATGAGCTATCTATATGGATGAAAATGTGTATCCATGAGAGAGGGGATATACCCCTACCCCTTGTCTGCATTTAGAAATTTGGCCCATGTCCTCATTCCTTATTTCCCACGAGAATTTGAATCCCTATGAGTATTTGCGGGACTATTAAAAAGAATTTTGTAATACCCGGTATACACGTGTCAGTAGACAAGTCCAATATGGCCTCAAGATCCTCTAGGACCCACCCATGTTGCCAGGTCCGGTATTAGAGATAAAAATATAAATATATATATATGATTTGGCAAAGCTCTGATTTTGAATATATAGCATGAAAATGAAATTTAGAAAACCATGGGATCATGATTAATAGATTGTATATTATGGAAATGTTTTATGTGCAACACTAAGAGATTTATTGTAAGAATATATCACTTAATAAGTTATTATTTTGTCCAACATATTTTAAGAGTTTATGATATCATTATATTTCAAGACTTGAGATTTCAAAATATAATTTTAGAGTATCAGTCAAGATATTTTCACAAGAATGTTAAACAAAGTATGATTTAGTGATTTTTATGATTATAAACCTCTTTGGTTTAGAAGTATACTATTAGAGCCACATGATTTAGAACCTCAATATTTTGAACTATGATATTAGTTATATATTAAGTATATTAAAAATATACTAGTTAAGAAATGGATTTAGAACTTTAGTTTTATGATACCAAGAGGTATTGAATTCAGTATGATTCTTAGCAGCTACCAGATATACCAAAGCTCTTACAGTGCTAAGATTTAGAGGCTCGCATTTGTGAGAGATGGAATACCCACCCTTCATATTTAAAACGATTTTATTAAAAGAGCTAGAGTATGATTATAACTTGATTTAGAGATTTTATGAATTTCCTTGGTAATTCTAAGAGTAAAGTAATTATGCATTATGGAGCTTTATACTTAGAGAACATCAAAGAGCAGAATTTTAGAGAAAATGACATATTTTGTGAATTAGATATTATACGGTAGCTATAAAGAAATAGACAATGAGTTAATGGTTGAACTCTGATCGTTGACCTGGGTACCAAGTTATCCTGGGAGGACAATGTCACATAACAGAGAATGAAACCTAGTTAGGTGTCCAATTTGGATCCCAAAGATTAGAGAAATTGTTATGTCATGGTTGACGTACATAAATTATATTTTATTATGTGAGGCATAACCAGAGATCCTTGTTTCTCTAAGAGATTACTGTTCTTTATGCTTTACTAGAGATTACTAGCTTTATAGCATTTACATTTATAGATAAATATGTTTTCTGAGAATATTTTATTTCTGAACTATTGTGTAAATGTGTGGAAAATGATTTCTTGTTAAAGTAAGAATTTAGATATGCGTTTCTATGAATTTATAAAAACAGAGATATATTTGTTATATAGTTATGCCTATAAATATCAAATGGTTTTGTTTGTTGCATGTATATTGCATTATGTATATTCCTTGGTTGTCCTATGTGGGTAATGGGTGAGAGCTCACTTACTGAGTCTGTTGATTCACTCCTCTCCCTTCCTCTCATAGTTGTAGGTTCAAAGATGATTCAAATTTTGGTTCTAAAGACGCCATTATTCCAGTGGTGAGTGTTACTTTGCAGTATGGTCTAGAGTATAACTATGTTAGAGTAGAGTGCTCTAATAGATGTGCAGACAAGATCTTTTCCATGCATATAGTTTGATATATTCTAGTATTTCCATATATTAAGCATGTAAGTGAAATGTAAATTGTAATTATAGACTTATATGATGAACTAGAGATGAATGTGTAATTCAGTTTTCAAATATCAAGGATTTTTAGGTTTAAGATTAATTCTTTGCGATGAGGTAATTATGAATCATAGATCACCATATTTGAATATGAGTTTTTAGAGATTAAAATATTAAATATTTTCAGTTTATGAAATTGAGCATTATGTTTTAATTATAGAAAATGTTTGCATTTCAAAGAGATAATATTTTAATAATTATATTTATTAATACATTATGCATTTCGTTAGACACATCACCCATAAGGCTTACGTGAAAATGAGATTCCTCACATGTCAGTCACGTTCCCAAGTCGGGCAATGACAAATCTAAAATGAGAAAAAAAATTTAAAAATACTTTGAAATTTGAAACATAAATAAATATGCACAATTACAAATTTTTGGTTTGATTTATTATTTTTAGTGGTTTCTTAATACTATATTTGTTGCATTTTTTATGCTTTTCAATTTATTATTCTTTTTTTATTAATAATACTATTACATTTTAATGTTGTAATATCATTCACTGTAGTTTCGAACATAAGTTATAAAAATTTTCAATTATGATATATTAAACATTCTAAAGATTTAAGGCTTGTAATATTTTGAATGTTTAAAAATTGTGAAACCGATAAGTGACATAATATTCACTATAAAATATGTGTTAATAGATATGAATGACACATAACAAAAACTTCTCATAAAATGAGCCTGAATTATTAATAGTGCAGATATAGATTATTAACTATCTCACCAATCAAATATTATATATTAAAATATCATTTATTTAAATAATATTTTTTATTAATTTGATTAGAAGTGATTTGACCATATTATATCAAAACCTCTCATTATACTCATTTCGCAATCCATTTCTCTTATACTTACAACCACATAAAATCAATTACATTCATTACATTAAATAGAAATAAAATAATAAAATATAAATTTTTATTAAAAGGATAGGGAAATATATTAGTAGTATATCAATTAAGAAGATTTAAAATATTAAAGTAGTGCGTCAGTTACCCAATTATTTTCAATAAACAAATACAATATAATTTTTTAATTATTTAAAAAAAGTAATAAATGATTAGTTTTATTATCAAAGAAGTGTAAGTTGTGGAATTGATTTTTTTAATATTTTAATATTGAAAAATTAAAGTCTATTTTTTTAAAATAAATATGAATTTTTTTTCTAGAATTGATAAGTAAGAGTGTTTATGTTGCAAAAAATTTAAATATGGTGTAATGAGACAGTAAATAGATAATTTTTTTTGCTTTTAATGATTTTCAAAGGCTTTAGATTTGAATTTAGAAACTTTTCGAAAAAGAGGAAGAATTAAAGAATAGATTCTTGATATAACTTTTTAGGAAAGAGATGCATTTGGGAGAAAATATGTGCTGACTTAGGACAAAATATGCATGTAAAAATTGACTAACACAAAATGAATCTTAATTACGAGAAGGAATCTTTCCAATATTTAAGTTGAGGAATGAATAACTTTAAATTTTTTATTTGATTTATTATTTTTTATGGTGGTTTCTCAAAACTATATTTGATCATATTATATGTTAAAATATCCTTTACTTAAATAATTTTTTTATTAATTTGATTAGAACTGATTTTATCATATTATATCAAAAACCTCTCATTATACTCATTTCGCAATTCATTTCTTCTCTACTTACAACCATATAAAATCAATTACATTCATTACATTAAATAGAAATAAAATAATAAAATTAAATTTTTACTAAAAGGACAGGGAAATATATTAGTAGTATATCAATTAAGAAGATTTAAAATATTGAAGTAGTGGGCCAGTTACCCAATTTTTTCAATAAACAAATGCAATATAATTTTTTAATTATTTTAAAAAATTAATAAATAATTAGTTTCATTATCAAAGAAACGTAAGTTGTGGAATTGATTTTTTTAATATTTTAATATTAAAAAATTAAAGTATTTTATTTAAATAAATATGAATTTTTTTTTTTTTGGAATTGATAAGTAAGAATGTTTTTATGTTGCAAAAAATTTAAATATGGTGTAATGAGATGATGATAATTTTTTTTTTGTTTTTAATAATTTTCAAAGGCTTTAGATTTGAATCAGAAACTTTTCGGGAAAGAGAAAGAATTAAAGAATAGATTCTTGATATAAATTTTTTGGAAATAGATGGATTTGGGGGAAAATATGTGCTGATTTAGGAAAAAATATGCATGCAAAAATTAACTTACGCAAAATGAATCTCAATTAAGAGAAAGAATCATTCCGATATTTAAGTTGAAGAATGAATAACTTCAAATTTTTTATTTGATTTATTATTTTTTATGGTGGTTTCTGGAAACTATATTTATGCAACGGTGACTTTTTTCTTTCAATTATATCAATGCGTTTATTTTTTTTATGTTTTTCAATTTATTTTTCTTTTTTATTAATAATGTTATAACATTTTAATGTTATAATACCTTTGATTGTAGTGTTGAACATGAGTTATAAAAAATTTCAATTATAATATTTTAAACATTCTAAAGATTTAAGCCTTGTAATATTATAAATGTTTAAAAATTATGAAACTGATAAATGACATAATATGTAATATATAGTATGTGTTAATAGAAGAGAAATATCAATGTATGATTAGAAAAATAATTAATAATTACAATATAAAAAAATTTAAAGACTTATTTTAAATAGAAATGGTGAGAAAATGATGGGACATAAAATTCTTTATGAATTATATATGACAAAACTTTCTATATGAATTACTAGTAGTATAAAAAGATTATTAAGTGTTTATTAAAAAAAATCATTTTATTATTTAGTATGAAATTTATTAATATTTGAGAAGCATAGAGATATTTCTCATTGAGAAAGGGTGATTTTTTTCTTTTCTTTTCCCGTGCTCCAATGCTACAGGTTCTGACACTGAGAGTCCACTTACAGATTCTTGGCTTTGGTAGGGTTTGTAATTATTGATGGCGCTATGTGCCCCCAAGCAATTTGTCGTGCCTGCATGTGTAGGTGAAGGCCTAGGTTTCTTGCACGTTTTTGTTTTGAATTCATTTCCTGAGAAAGGGTCATCATGGCCTTCTGTTTTGCTGCAAACGGAATAAAGATAAATGGAAAAAAGCCAAAACCAAATAGGCTTTTCCATTTTGAGGGGAAAGAAGGTCTGATCAGTGAACCACAATTTAGGTAATGTTCTCGAATCTCTTTCAAAAACTCCTTAAAAGTACTTATCTGCTCATTTACATTAATAATACTTGTATGAGTTTTAAGAGAAATTCTTACAATTATAAAGAGGGTATTTGGTCCACATTATTCACTGGAAGTCAACTCCAGCATTGATTTGGTTTGAATAAACCAAAACACGAAGGCTAATTAAAGCCAAGTTGACATCATATTTAAACGATGCAGAATCAATCAAAAATGAAATGATATGAAGGTAAAATATTCGCTTAAATATATTTTTAGCATTTATAAATAATTGATTTGATTTTGGTTTCTCTAAAATTTTTACTCTGTTTTTATCCTTTTTTTTCTCCTTTGTTTTTGGTCTCTATTCTTCTAAAATTTGGTCTCAATAAATATTTTTTAATATGCATTTAATTGTTATAAATATTAAAATTTCATTTTTATCCTTTAAATATTTCAGTAATGTTCTTTTGATCCTTGTAAATATTATTATTTAACACAGAATTTACACAAAATACACCAACAACATAACAACAGAAGAGAGACTAAAATTAAAACAAAAAATTTAAAGGAATAAAAACTAAAATAACTCACAGTTATAAGGACAAAAAAAATACATTTAAGCCTAAAATATTTCCCACCTACCATCTATTAGAATTTCTCAGATAACTTTATTGTTAGTTGAATCATATAACATTAATGTTTTTCATATGCTCTCCATGTGCACTTTTCTTTCTTTTCAAGAGTGAACCATTAGTTGTTTAAATAAAAGATGTACAACTATTATAAATCTAATGGTTGATATGCTCATAGAAGAAGATAAATTATTTCTTCATGAACAACCTCTTCCCAAAAATTAAAAAATAAAATAAAATAAAATTTAGATTCACATTGAGGTGTTAGCTCCTTCGGGATAAAAATCTTTAATTTAATTTTCTAATGACAACTAATTTTTTTCTTTCTGTAGAATGAATCCTAATTATGTGTCACTTCCTCCTTGATGTGGCTATCAAAACCATATCTCTTCCTTGATGTCTTTCAAATTGACTAAGGGAGGCCAAGAGGCCAACCAAAGAACCAAGGTGACCAAAAGACTCCTTTTTCATCTTCAAGATGAAGTATTTATAGCCCTTATTATGTCTCAGGGTTTGTTTAAGCCTTAATTATGTAGAATATGGTGAGAACATTTAATTTCATGCTCCCTTGGGCCTAAGATTGGGCCAATGCATGTTCCCCTACAAGAGTAAATCAGGGGCATTATTTTGAGAGCTTTAAAGCAGTTTCTACAATTCAAATTAGACTTTGACTATTAGACATAAAATTGTAGATAATTGATTAGCATTCCAAAACAACAATAATCACCTCGATTGGACTTCTATAGCTTCACAAATTGGCAAAATATGAGGTGCAAATGAGACTGGATAGCATTATAATAGCAACAATCTTCAATCTTACAATATATTTTCACCAATAATATTTTGAAAATCGAGCTTTGATCTAAACATCAAAGATTTATAACACTTCTTGAGCTTTCTGAAACATCTTTATTTTTCCTAATCCAATCTCTACAGGGAGAGATACGAACTTTCAATTACAATACTTTTCGAAAATCTCCTAAAATAAGCTCTAAAACTTGTCCATCTAGCTCCCAAAATTCCTCTATTGCAAAATAGAATATAAGCTAACATCTCAACACATCAAATTCACCTAAAAATTACCAATTTAACATTAGTGCTAATAATTTTACAATAGTCCAAATTTCATATAAAAGTGGCTAATTTCTTCATAAGAACAAGATCATGTCAAATAAGCACCAAATGTGTGTCATTTGCACACACAAACAAAAATCATCGCCCAATAACTAGAGCTGGGTATGCGGACTAGTCCAGTCCATTTAGCTCGATCCGCGATGAACCAAGATTAAATGGGCCGAATCGGATCGGCCCACTTCATCAATGGACCATCCTTTTGCCTAGTCCCCATTCACCCCGCCTAGGCTCGCAAGTCGGTGGACCAGTCCACATACTGCTCAAATTTTTGGTCCCGTAAAAAGCCTGCGTACCAAATCATGGACCAGTCCACAAACTAGTTTTTTTCCTTTTCAAGTGAGTTGTTGAAGAACCCCTAGTTGAATTTTATACATTCATATTTAATTTTCAATCTAAATCACACCAAACAATCACAATAAAAACATTTTAAATTTCAAACTACCAATTTTACAAACAAATGAATAATCCAGAACTGGTTCTCAGTTCAACTACAGAAAGCATACTTAAAAAATAGAAGAAAACACAGGTTAAAAAATGATAATACTCATACTTTCAGAGAGTCAGAGATAGAGGTATGATTGTATGAACTGTTGCTCTCTCTATTTCTCTCTCTCTCTCTCTCAAAATAGTGGCGGCTCAACGAAGCACGACAGCCGGCATGACGGAACATGGTAAGCTTGATAAAGTACACAGAGATTTCTAGTGAAGCATGGCAAAGCATGGAAGCTTGAAGTGGAGTCTACTGACCGCGATCGTGAGGCGTGAGAGAAGAGAATTAAGAGATAAGACTCGAGAATGAGAGATCAGTGAGGCCACATGAATAAGTTACTAAGTTTAGACTCTCTGGGTGAGTTACTTGTTTGAAATACATATTTGAGTTACTGTATTTCAACTTGAGAGAAAGAGAAGGTGCCGTTCAGAATTGAGGAAGGCAGAAGTAGAATAGCTTAAGCCAAGGCAAGCCAAGTACATAGCAAGTTAGCAACCCTACCGTAATAGTGTCTTCTACTTGACCACTTGGGCTAGGCCACTAAAAAGGTAAAAAATCAAGTCTAAACAGCCCCTTGGCTTGCTTAGGCAATTGGGCTTATATGTTTCACGTTAACTTAAAATGTGGAAATCGCCAAGGATTGAAGCACTCTAAGACCAAGACTAACTAGAGTAACTTCTATGCTAGCTAACGAGCTGGTTCGCAAATCCATGGTCTAGGCTCGTTTAGGCAGGGCGGATCAAAAAAGTCTGCGGATTGGTGAGCTAAAAATTTTATGGTCCATTTTCGTGTAGGTTGTGAGTTAAATGGGTCGATCCACGAATCGCAGCCTGTATACCTAGCTCTACTAATAACCCATTTCAATCAACCCAATAACCTATTCTACCAGACCTAGTAACTCATTTTACAATGGAGCAGGGTTTTGACATATATTAATATGATATGTCATGTATGAATAGTGATTGCCATACATGCTTTGTTAATATGCATGGCTTTTTATTAGTCGGCCCAACATTAACCAAGACAAACTAACAATAAGGACTAAAATCAAACTATTTCAGAAATGTTTGGACAAAAATCAATTTTTTTTTCTTATGGTGACCTAAACTAAAACTTGCCTTTAGAGACTAAAAATATATTTAACCCTTCCAGTTTTCATTTTCAATTTTTACTATTTCATTCACAATCTTGAAAATAAGAAATATATTAAAAACTGAAAATTATTTTTTGAAAACAAACACACCCTTATCCTTTGTTTTTCTCAATTCAGTCCTTTATATTTTAAGTCAGTATTAATTTTGTGTCAAATCACTATTTCGACGTATAATCAGTGAAAAATGCTAATGTGACACAAATGGTACTAATATGACACATGCATGGTGAGTTGCCTTAGGTTCATATGTCCCTAAACAAGGTTAGTACATCCTTAGGATCCTTCAAGACCCACTCATGTTGCCAAGAACATCCTAGATGCATGGAAAACCTAAAAAATGCAGAATCTGCTTTCTTGTGACTACTAAATCAGTGGGTGGTGAAAATGCACCACTATTTTTGTTCAAGGGTGACCACTATAGCGGTTATGGACTGTTATAGGGGTCAGGTTGTTCATTTCGTGAAGTCTCAGCCACTAGAGACCACTATAATGGTCACGTGTATGTGCGCCATGATGTTTTTCCTATATTAATTCCAATGTCAAAACATGTCCAAAACAACCTAGTTTCCTCTAAGTGATCCCCAACCTTATTTAAACGTTTCCCTTACGTATATCGCACCCCCAAAAGGCATATCATTCTTAACCTCTCTTCCACCCTTCACTCTCTTCCTCCTTCAATCCCACCTTCTTCAAGCTTCAAGGTAAGGATTGTTCATGGCTTATGATTGGTTTCCTCTCCATTTCTCCATGTTTATGAGTTTGTGTGTTTATGATCCTAGTTCTTTTCAAGTTTGGGTTCTCTCCCAATATTCATAGAGTTGTTATAATATTGTATAGATTATTCATGGGTTTTTATTAATTCCATGACAGACGTTGATGATATTCCCACTCCTCGAAACTCTTTTGCTGTTAACACCTTACATTCTACCCTTCTAGGTGAGTGCATTCAATCCTGTGACATTTATTTGGTCATTAGAAATAATTTCTTAGCTCCATGATATTTAAGCATGATTTTAGAAATTATCTTGTTTGCAGGAATGCAATTACAAAATTTTATGAATTTTGTAAAGTCTAGAATTTATGCTTTCAAATGCAAATCAAGATAGAAAATTCACGTGACCTTGTTTGTTGCTCAATTGATTTTATGAATAGATTTTGATTGAGTTTGAATATTTTGGAATACTATGTTTATCCCAATGCCTTCAAGAATTATGAATTTTGCTTATAGGTTAAGAGTTGGAGTTCCGATATGGAATTTAGAGGAAAAGTTTTTAGTTTCAAGATTCTTCATTATACGGTAGTTATAGAGAAACAGACAATGAGTTACGGCTATAAGATTATTAGCCTTGGTACTAAGTTGTCCACTAGAGGACAGACTCACCCTTATCCGATTATTAGAACAATAGCATCTAGTTAGATGTCCAATATAGGATCTCATTAGGTGACCCTCAAAGTTCAGAATATATCTATATACTTATACTATTATTATTATGCTATACATATTCATATATTTTTATTTCTATATTAGTTTACTGGTGTACATGCTTTACACATATTATTGGTTTTAATCTATTATGTAATTAAATATAAATTGTTTTACAATGTTGCATTTATTATTTATACATTATCCTGTTGGTTGTCCCATGTGGGGGTTATAAGTGAGAATTTGCTCATTGAGTTTTAAATGAAACTCACCCCTCTCTTTTTCCCTTTTACATATACACAAGCTATTTGAGATCCTCCTCGGTACTTGTAGTGTCCCAACTTTAGTGACCTTCACTTTATAGTGAAGTGTTATGAGTTTTGTCATATAGTGCTTTAGTGACTGTGAGTAGGATCCCAAACATGCATATTCTTTTTGCAGCATGATTTGGACTAATGGTTTTCATAGTAACAACTTAGTTATATTTTATTTCAAGATTATAAATACTAGATTTGGTTTATGATATGGAATTATATATGTTGATCATGTTTTGGATTTACAAGTTTGAATATATTTGGACACAAAACTATATTTAAATTATGCATGTAGCATGACTCGGTGACTATGAGGCTTATGTGAGGATGAGATTACTCATGTGCCGGTTACGTTCCCAAATTGAGTTATCATTTACTATCAGTTATATGACAAAACAGTGATTTTGGACAAAATTGAAAACAATTTGAAACATAGGAGACAAAATTGATAAAACATAAAAGATAAGAGACCAAATTGAAAAATCGAGTAAAGGTAAGAGCTCAAATATTAGATATCTATAAAACTATTCATGTGTTTCTACTTAATAATTTAAGCTTTTAGGAGAGATGATTCATGACATAATGCTTGAGTCTCTATGACCAAAAGGTCTAGAGTTTAATCATTATTCTCATTTGTCTAAACAAAATAATTAAATTTCAGCATACTGCAAGGTGAGCTTATGTATTTTCTATGCTTTTAATCCAAAAGAGGCATTCGCCTAAAAGGATGTTGATAAGGGGCATTTATGTCATTTATCTTGGTTCTAAACCGTAGCTTTTTACATAAGTTTTGACAAGTCATTGATGGAAATAATAGTGATTGTTAACTTGTTCCTCATTGTGTAATTTTATGGAATCATTGACTATTGCACTGATTTTTGGAATAATTATGGAATTAAAAGCTTGTTACATTTAACCCGTGTATTTGAGTATGGTTGTTGTATACAAGATCATTGGATTGAGTGCAACATGTCAAAGGAAAGGCTGGGAACTCTTTGGAAGGAACTTGGAGCAAAAAGAAAAGGAAAATCATGAAGTTCACCATTCTGGTGAGCGCTATAGTGCTCATTTAGCGCTGTAGTGCTTGGCAGAGAGGACTATGAAAGTTTTGGCCAAGCTCCTCTGGAGAGCGCTACAACACTAGTGCGATGAAGTAGAAAAGTTCATTAAATTTGGTTTGGGCCCTACTTTTGCCCATTTTTAGAGAGTAGTATATTTATGAATAACTCAGAATTTCAACCTGGCTTTGGATGTAATGTTTAAGTTGCTATTATTCTCTCTCTATATATCTCTCTATCTTCTTCTTCTCTAGTATTTCTCTCTTAGGGATTCCATAGGTGAATTGCTTTGTTCTTGTGGATGGTAGCAAGGATTGTTGCTATTATTTCCAGGTACTCTTTTAGATTTATTGATTATAATCCTCCAGAGATGGAGGAGTGGATTTCTCTTGCTAGTAGTTTTCTCATCGTTCTTTAGTTTTTATTCTTATAATTATTGTGATAATTGCTATCATCTTTATTGGAATAACTAAATTGATGATTGTCATTTAGGGAAACCCTTTGGGCATAAATTGATAGATATATTGGTTTATGTTTGAGGGAGAACAATATAATTAACTTTTGGATTGACAGTTAGGCTATATCAATTGTTACCTTATATCATTGTAATTTCTAATTAAATTGAGATTTCGTTTATTGGTTATTTTCATTAGTCAAATTCTAATGATTGATTGATTACTAGTAGAATTGCCAATAATTAATTACTAATAGCCACTAATGGATTCATTATTTAGTCAATGATAATTAATTCCAATCCTAGGAATACTTGACACTAGTGCCTTATTCACTGTTGCTATTATTTTTTAATTTAAATTGCTTAATTCTCATTCTTCAAAACACTCAAATTTCCTAACTAAGTGATAAAACCTCCTTGAGAGATGACCTAAGTTGTGCTCTGTACTATATTTTTTTGTACAACTTAGCATTAAATTAATTTTCTAATTTGACGAGGTAGGTGACAACCTCCGTCAGACGTCTTAGATATAAAGTCACTAAAATCAATTATGTGTTTCTACCTAATAACTTGGTTCTCAATAGAGATGGTTCATAACACAAAAAAGAAAAAACTTAATTTATCTTTTTTCTAATAAAAAATTTCTTTGATGATTGATTTTATTAGTTGTAACACAAAAAAATGCTTAAACTATTAGCATACATCTATATTTTCAAACTAAAACTCATACATCTAATTATATTTTTATTATCACAATATGATTTAATTTAGAAAATGAGGCATATTTTTCTTATTGTCAAATTACATTGATCTCCTATGAGATTTGATAAAATTCATCACGATTCTTTTCCTTGTGAAATTTGCTCATGAGGTCCCATATCCCAGACCTTAAGAAATCTTTATGCCGACCTCCCCTAATTTTGTAAAACCTTTACATCACCTTCCTTCTTTCGTACAATAAGTAATGTATCCAAGGGAGTCAATGTCGCTAGATAAATAGAGGGGGATCATGTAAATTTCTTCATATCTCAAGGGACGTCAATGTAATTTTCTCTTTTCTTAATTATGTAATTTACTATGTAATATATTGTTCTTTATAGTAATAATAATTCTTGAGATTGATTGAAATAAAATATCTTGGAAGAAGCCCTACATCACCCATGGATGAAAGGGGCCCCACATTGCCCATAATTATAAGTAAAGAGAATTGCCAAGGATATATATATGGACCCATGTACTTTGTTTCAACCTGCACCAGGCAAAAATAGTTTAATTTTGTATATGACTTTCTTTTTTATTTGTACTCTTGTTTTAAAATGTTGTAGGAGGTAGTTTAAATAGTTGTTTTGGAGAGTGTGGGTGTACCAGTAGTTAATTTTTTACTTCAGTTCTTAACTTTAATAACTTTGAAAATAGTAAGTGAAAATACGGTGAATTTTTTTTAATTTAAAAACAAAATGTGACTTGCATATACTTAGTAAAACTCTTTGCTCATCATATGAAAACAGTCATCAGGCTAATATATATATAATGAAACCTCTTTGAGAAAATCTTTCCATCTAGAATCTTACAAATCATTTATTGAAATCTTCAAGCAATCATAAACATCACAAGGGTATGAACATAGCCATCAAATCCTATGTCATGCCTTCTTATTGTAGTAGCTTCTCAAAACTTCAAAACTAGAATACATGGGTGTAATACCCCAAATTTAAATAAAAGAGTTAGGAAATTTTTTCGAACTAAAAAGGGTGTCGATTACTGTTATCTGTCATTTCGGGTCCTGGATTTCACTAAGTTTGGACCCTACACCTCCTTGGAGGGCCATATAATAGAATTATATTCTTGGGACCAAAAGTCCTGGTATCCTTAGAGAAAACTGAGTTAAAGAGTGATTTTTAAAGAATTTTTTGAAACATTTAAACTCCCCGTTTCTAACGTCTAAGTTTACAAAACCGTGAAATTTCCGGATTTGAACTAAAATCCAAAATTTAGATATTGATTGGTTTGGATTTTGATTTTTTAATATTTTATTTTAATCCAAATAGGGGGTATTCCCTTATTTACATTTATTTTTAAAAGTTAAATCATTTATTTCCTTAACTTTAATTAAGAAATGTAATAAGTGAGTTTTAGAGAGGGGGAGACTATAGAGACTATTCTGAGGAGTGAGAAACTATCCTGGAAAGTGAAAGCCCATTTTGGTGAGCGCTGCAGCGGTCAGCAGAACAATGAAAGTGAATTTTTATGCTCTCTGGTGAGTGCTATAGCGCTAAGAGGGCTACAGCACTCAATAGAACAGTAAGGCGGTGCGTGATATGCTCTTGGGTGAGCGCCGCAGCGTTGAGAGCACTGCAACGCTCAACAGATGACTTAAAAACCCCTATTTGGGGTCCAGAACCTTCAAAAGCATCAAAACATGCCCTCCACCTCCTCCTCAGCAGAAAGACGCGATTTTTCCCCCTACACCCCATTTCTTCATCATTTCATCATCTAAACTCCATTTTTCTTCCTTATAAGGATCTAAGGTATGTGTAGCTTGTTGATATGTGTAGCTTATTGATTTGTCTATTTCTCTTCCTATTTCTCAAGTTCTAAGGGGTTAAACCTAGGGTTTTCTTGGTTTTTCATGCCATGGTGTCTTTCTACCATGGTTAGGGTTAAAATCTAGATAGGTAGAGATTTTAGAGATTAATTTAGTGTATTATGATCATTATAACAGATACCAGTGTCATTCATACTTCCTAGAGTTCTGTATACATAACACCTTCACTGTTCACCCTTCCAGGTGAGTGGGTTTTCATCTGTGACTTCTATGTTCTGCATTAGAGTTATTTTCATAAAGATATGTTTGATTTTAGAGATTTCTGCAAAAAGGATTGAGATTACTGTTGATTATATGTTTAGAACTGTGGATTTTAGAGCATGAAACCTATCTTTTGAGAAAACTCATGGGACCATATTTGTTGAATTAATTTCAAGAGTATTTGATGATAATTGTAATCATAGAAAGCTTTTATGAATGTTAAATTGATCCTAGATATGATCTATGTAATTGTTAGATGCTTTCATTATTATTTCCAATTGATTCTAAAACTTGTTTATATATGTGAAAAGGTTTCATAACTAGAGAACTTTGAGATGTTAAGAAATGTTATTATGATTTTAGAGTTTTCAAGTTCAAGAAAGAATTTTGTTGAGAATTGGTTTAGAAACTTAGACATAAAAAGGATTTTAGAGCTTGAATCTTTATGAGATTCAGAACAGTTGACGGCTACATATTCTGTGAGCTATTGAAATCACAAATGTCTACAAAGGGTGTCCCTTGGACATGATTCATAGTCACAGTTATGCTAAGACAAACTGTTAGAATCAGATAGATTCAGAGCTCTTAGAGAATTAAAAGGATTTAAAGGTTTTAGTTTTAATGGATTGATTTAGTCAGTTTAGAAGGTAACTATAGAGAAACAGGCTGTGTGTTAACGGTAGTAAATTTGTTAACCTTGGTACTAAGTAGCCCAGGCCAGAGATATTTAGAGATTGATTGTCACACTAGAGATGGTGATATGTAACGCCCAGATGTGACCAGAGATTTATATTCAAAGTTTTGTTACGTCACAGATACTGTGCGTAACCAGAGCAAAGATTACTGTTTTTCTAGGAGCTATTATATTGTATTGCTTGTATGATTTCAGATATAAGAATAAATTCAAAGAAATTGTTTTAAGTTATAACATGATGATTTTAAAGGACTTTTAGAAATATATGTATGCTTGGTTATGTTAGATTATCAGTATTATTCATGTTTTTATATATTATACATTATTTCCTTGATATCCCATGGAAGGGGGTTTCAGGTGAGGATTCACTCACTGAGTTTTGGTTACAAAACTCACCCCTCTCCTTTCTCCTTTTTCACAAATAGAACAACTGCTGCAGAGTGTTCTCAATCATCATCCCCTACCAGCACTAGAGTTTCAGTGGTAAGCTTTACTTGGGTGAAGTGGTTATAGTTGTCTAGAGTGCTCTAGTACATTGTAGACAGGATCCCGGACCTAGAGCATGTTTTTTTTTTGCATTCAATATATTAAGATTATATTTTGATTTGTATATAATGACCCAGACATTTGACAAAGTGTATATGATTTGTATGTATAGATAATTCATGAATTTGAGATTTGAGAAACTATTATAAGATTTTAGATATAATGATTTTGATTCCAGAAAATAGATGATTTATATGCAAAAAAAGAAAAAATTTTCTCTTTTGCATGAATGTTAGAGCAGAGTATGCATGCAAAATTAGTAAACAGGTCAAAAAGGTTAGCGTGAGAATAAGATTTCTCACGTGCCGGTCATGTGCCTAAATCGGGTCATGACAATGGGTTTTCATGATCATGAATGCATCAAGGGAAGTTATCCTACTCATCATTCTAGAACACATAGCAACTATACATTTTCATGCATGGAGCCATAGGCATAACAAGCATAGGCATAACATTTGCTCACTCAACCTATCATGCTAACAACATTGTAGATTCTTGTAAAAACATATGAAATTCACAAACTGAGGCTCTAAGTGTTACATAACACACAAGTACACTTTGGTCCAACCCTCGGTTTATGAGATTCGAAGTCAATCATTTACATGATTATTTTAATTCCATAGCAACCATTATTGCACACCCAAAGCATGAGAAATCTAGTCCACTATAATCTTAAGAACTTCCTAAACACCATGTTTTTCTAGCATATTTATACATGCACATACCATCCTGCAATTCTAATAATTCCTCTTTCCAAACTATATTCCATCACCACTAAATCAATCATTTACACTTTAATGGAAGGGTTACAACAACTCATTTATCTTAACCGTCAATACAAGCAAGCAAACCATTTGTGTCTCCCAGCATATTTGCATTATGCACATGATTAAAAGAGAACCAACAAGCAGCAGTTAAAGCAATGAGATAAAATTAGCATGCACAATGATCTTCATGAATGTTCAAATCTCATCTAATATTCATATCATGTTATTAGCTATTGTACATGTATGCTATACTTATATTATGTAGAGGCACAAATTCTCAAACATAAATCATACAACAATGCATCTTTAGAAACATGACATGCATGAGATTCATGGTACCAATGATTACTCGACATTACTTAACCCATTTGAAACCATTCATCAATGCTACAAGATGCTTACATGCATGATTTGTGCTCTCATCCTAATGCTCCCCGCTAACTGTAGGTCACTTTTATATGTACCCTCATCAACTGGGGTGGTTGCATCGCTCTTAACTTCTATGTGAAAGGATTATGTCATGATGTAAAGTTACTCTACCCTTAAATTGGTAACTCTCTAAAATAATGAGCAATCATTCTTCTCATGCTCTTTTTGACTGCATCATGTAACATCCTAATTCTTAACCCAATATTCCTAGAACGTATTTCGGTTAATTATTAGTTTATTACTTTTTAGTTTCATTCTTTTCAAAATACTTAGCGGAAAATACGAATAAATTTTTCTTTTTGAGACCTAAAAACAAAACATGAGCCGCGTGCTAAAATAAAATCTAATGATTATCACAGACATAACATGAGAGAGAAGGAAAGCATTTCATTAATAACCAAAAAATTCAAGTGTTACACATATTAACACAACATAGTCATATCTTCATAAGCACATCTATTACTATTATCATAGTTCCATAGCCACATCAAAAGAAATACACATATGTAAACCTAAAGAAACAGCTACGCGCTTCAGTTGCATCTTGCTAATCCGACTCGTAGTGTATGCCCTACGCCCATGCCTTAGTAGAAGTCACGAGCCACGTCACTATCTTCGTCTGGAGATGACACGAAAGAAAAAAGAGAGAGAGGGATGAGAAACTCATTCAAGATTCTCAATAGGGATTTCCGACTCTAACACACATGTCATCATCATCGTCCCTAGCCACTTCGGTTTTAATTATGAAAAGGTATTCATGCATAAGGTTTGGTTTTAAACTTCTCAAATCTATTTATTCGAAGTGGGTGTCTTTTAGTATGAGTCTTAATGAAATGAATGTGACAGATATTGGATGAATGTATGACAATACATTATGCGAGCAATTCAATAAAACATAACATCAAGTAATCATATGAGTGGCATAAAGAGCACAAAACTTTCATATAACTTTCTCTCATACTTGAACTCTTAAATTCTTTTTCTCAAAGACCACTTTCTTATCGTAGCCACCAAAATCCAACCAAACACACCTTGCCCTGGCGATATTTATCATAGCCACCAAAATCCCTCTCACCATATTGCCTAGGAATGAGCTCAGACCTAACTAGTCGTCACTAGATTTCATATGAGGTAAAAGAAGGGGTAACATATCATTTGACTTATCCTAGATAAGTATAAATAAATCCCGACTCCCAGAGTACGGGTCAAGGATCACCTGAATACATCCCGGCTCCCGGAGCTCTGGTCAAAGTTATTTACTTCTTCAAAATGCATCTACGGCACCAAGTGCACAGTAAATCTGTTCGCTTTGGCAGGCTGTATCTACCATACCCTCACGGTTTTGTTATCTCCTTACCAAAGTAAGAGAAATGCGTCTTGGTGTGCTATGCTATATAAGGATTCAGTTCTTGGGGTGCTCGGCCGAACTGGCGTCACTTAGGACTTCATCCCGTATACTTTTCAAAAACATTCTCAAGTATTGATTTGATGAAAATTCGGCAACATAATAGCTGTATATCGAATTCCTTTCAAATCTACTTTATGCCACAATAACTCATGATACATGTACTATCACGCTCAATCTCTATCATCATAGTAAACTTGAATTCACATAATCATACTCATCAAAGCATATGCATCAACATATCATACTAGCATCATCAACTCAAAGCATCAAATTTGTCTTAATGTCTTATGCTTTGACCCTTAGGGTCCTTTAACTTGAAATCTAAGTTGTCTACCATCACAACTTAACCTCTTGGGTGCCTATGGGTTCATATCTAAGTAGTCCTCACTCAAATCTATAATCATAAACAATTTTAAAACCTCAAGAGCGTAGAATCCATATTTCACTAATTACGGGTACCTAGGAGTCACAACTTTGACTCTTTCTAAGTTCGGTTTTCTCCTTTAGCACCAAGATCAATTCCTAAATTAATTATGAGTAATTCCTACACAATTAAACTAATTATAAACCATTATTTACTAATAATACCCTTGCTGGATAGAATCCAGAAAATTCCATTTCTAAGGGATCTAAAAGTCTCATTTTAATTCCTTTCTAGTTATTAGCTTGTCTTAACTTTCTGTAATTAATTCTAATATCAAATATACATGAACATACTCATTTTATCATCATCCAAACAGCATCATACAGAGAGCAAAAAATTCAAACAGAACCATGGACATCATCATCATATAGTGCATAAAATTTCATTTTTAACACACATAAATTGCTAATTTCTCTTGGAATCTTTTTAGAACTTATGAAACTCATTAGGAAACATTTTTATTTCATTAAAACCATCATGAAACACATAAGGGCAGTAGCTATTTCAAATTAACCTCAAGAGGGATTTAAATCATAAAACTTTACTGAAAACATTTCTTGAGATCATCAATGCTTAGGAAAATCATGAAACGCAAGTTTTAGCACTTGTGACTAGATGAATCTTACTCTAAGTTCATCATCATCACATGGCCGAATTCATGTGAATAAAACTCACACATGTCCAAACTTTGTTTGAGATAATAATGGACAAGTCCATGAGCTCTAAATCTCTTAAGTGATGACATAAACATAAACATGAAATGCACTTTATTTTACTCTTTATTAGGAGGTGAGAGCATAAAAATAAATATGCTATGCAAGTCCATTATTATCTTAGAGATTTAGTAAGGACATAAACATAAACATGGAGATGCAAGTTCATTCTTTTATCTTGAGAGTTTAGAGATGACATAAAGATAAATATGGATGCAAGTTCTTTTTATCTCAACTTAGAGCTCATGCAAGACTTTTAGTGAGATATAAACTCAACCCAACATTTATCTCAACCAAACAAAGTAAGCTTTAGAGTTCTTGAACCAAGTTTTTAAGGAAACTACATGGTTATTGAACATCAACATCAAGCTTTAAGGAAATGAACTTAAAAGACAAGGAAACCACAAGGAAATAAGGACCAAGAACCAAAATCATAAAGGAAAGGAAAGCAAGGAACCAAAACCACGTTTTAAAAAAATTGATATTAGATGATAATCACTACAAATATTTTAAATAAAAAATTATATAAATTAGACTTTTTTTTAAAAAATATGCATTAGATGATAATCACTACAAATATTTTAAATAAAAAATATTTTATTATTTATTTTAATAGTTTATAAGTTCTAATCATTTTAACAAATAATCAAAATATGAAAATATTCTCTTTCTTTTATATAATTTGATACTTTGTAATATTTTCTGTCATAATTAATGACATTTTAATTTAACAATAATTTTTAAATTAAAATATTTTTCATTACTTGTGTGTGATGAAATTTGTTAGGGATAACAATGCAATTCAAAAATAATATTGGTCACTTATAAAAATTTAGTGATCGATTATTCAAATAAATGGAAAATATATCATCGGTCACAAATTGGTCACTAAATTAAATATTAGAGACCAATGGTATTTTTTTATTTCCTTGAAAAATTTGTCACTAAATTTAACATTAGTGATCGATTTTGTGACCGATTTGTTAAAAAAATGGAAAAATGCAAATCGGTCACAAAATCGGTCACTAAACTAAATATTACTGACCGATAGTATTTTTTCCAATTTACATGAAAAATCGGTCACAAAATCGGTCACTAATTTTAACATTAGTGACCGATTTAGTGACCAATTTCCAATGAAATAGAAAAAATACAATCGGTCACAAAATCGGTCACTAAATTAAATATTAGTGACCGATTTTGTGATCGATTTTTCATGTAAATGGAAAAAATATGATCAGTCACAAAATCGGTCGCTAATATTTAATTTAGTGACCGATTTCTAAAATATAAGGATAAAATACAATCAGTCACTAAATCGGTCACTAAGTTTAATGTTAGTGACCGATTTTGTGACCGATTCTTCATGGTAAGGGAAAAAATATAATCGGTCACAAAATCGGTCACTAATATTACACTTAGTGAGCGATTTAGTGACCGATTTTTCAAGAAAATAAAAAAAAATAATCGGTCACAAAATCGGTCACTAAATTTAATATTAGTGACCGATTTTGTGACCAATTTGTAAAGTAAAGCAAAAAAATAAAATCGGTCACTAAATCGGTCACAAAAATTAAATAGTGACCGATTTAGTGACCGATTTTTTTCACTCATTCAACCTTTTCCTTAAACTTAGTTCGGTCACAAAATCCTTATTTTAGTGACTGATTTATTTCGGTCACTAAATCGGTCACTATTTCACACAATTCTAGTAGTGCACAAGAGAAGGAAATATACACCAAGTTCTTTATTATGTACTGAAAACTCCTATCTAGAGAGAACTCCAGAATATGCTGGCCAACTTCAAGGTTGACAAGGGTAGGCTTGAGCTTTTGGAAATCATTGATTATTTTTGTTTAAGTTGAAAACCATGTGAGCTAAGTAGCATAGGTAAAGTTCAAGAAAGGAAAAACTCAAGCTCTAGAGGTCTCTTTGAGATGAACATAGAGTCATCCTCGAGAGACATTCATCATCAAGCTATCATGATCAAAATAAGGCCTTGAGGCCGAAATGAAAAGAAAAGGAAAAGCAAGGAAAAACTTAAAAAGAATCTAAGATAAACTTCAAGAAAACATCATTTTTGAGTAAAACAAAAACTTGAGAGCAACTCCCTACCAAGATGAAGACAAAGGCTTGGTCTTTGAAGTGGAAATGAGAAGAACAACTCCTCCTAAGGTGGTGATGATGATGCTTTTGGTCTTGTGGAGAGAAAAAGAGAGGGAACATATTTTGGATGAGTTTGTGTTTGAGGATGAGTGTTTGAGTGTTTAGAGGATGATTCAACATGGTGGTTTGAGGTTGTGAGGTGATGATGCAAAGAGGAGATGAAGATGATGAAGAAGAAGAAGAAAGCTTCTTGAGACTTGAGAGAAAAAGGAAAGAACTTACAAGAATGCTTAAAATGCTCAAACTTGCCAAAAGAACAAAGTGAGACAAGTTCATCTAAGACACCTATTTATAGAAAACAAAGCAATGAGGGTGCACAAGGGGAGGGGCTGGCTGTAGCTCTTAGGGGCATGGGAGGAGAGAAGATATCTCTTACAACTTGTCATTCAAAGCATGGTTAAAGGTATGACAAGCATGGTGCAAAGTATGGTCTAAGCATGGCTTGGTGTGGATTTGAAAATATATTTAAATGTCAAATATTTGAGGCATGGAGGAAGGGTGTGGCAGTGGACTTCTAGAAGAGAGGGGAGAGGTTTCTTGTCACGACCCGATTTGGGAGCGTGACCGGCACGTGAGGAATCCTATCCCCACATAAGCCTTCTGGGTGACGTATCTCTCTATATGCATAAAATAGTATAATATCATACTTAAAATGAAATTTTCTTGCAAATCCATATCGTTTGCTCTAATTAAAATATAATATTCAAATCCATAAAAACTGAAGTATTCACATATATAAACCTAAAACATTTTTTGTCATGCTTTAAAATCTAAGATTTGAAGACTGAGTCATAAACTCACTTTCATTAACTTTCACATAAATCTCTAATCATAGCCCATATTTTAAAATACATTCTAGAGCTCTAAAACATATAGGGAACATACATAATCTTTTAAATTATCTATAACATCTCAAAATACATGCGTGGCTTGGATCCTGCCTGCAAAACTACTGGAGCACTCTAAACTAACAGAATCCTAAACTAAGCCTTACAACAATGCAAAGCTCACCAGGGGATAACTGCGACTACTGGATCGGTAGCTGAATGACGTCTGTACCTGCAACTATTAGAGGAAGGGAGAGGGGTGAGTCAACGGACTCAGTGAGTGAGCTCTCACTCATCACCCACATGGGACAACCAAGAATATACATAATATAATATACATGCATCATTAATGATTCATTTCATATTTAAATACATAGCTAGCTCTAGGAACACTTTTCATTCCATGTATTTATAAATAAACATTTCTAACTCAAAAATCAAGCATGAAATCATTTTAACTGAGGGTGCGGCAGAGCGTCGGGAAACAGTATGCTGAATATAATAAATATATCACAACAATAAAAGCTATAAAATTTTAAACTATGAAGTGAGACTCTGTCCCTGGCGAATCAGAGCTCCTGCTGAATCTGTAATAGTCCCTCTCGGAAAAACTGTGGGCACCTAACTAGGTCCCATTTTCTGTAACTGCTGGGGGCGAAACTGTCCTCTAACGGACAACTTGGTACCAAGGTTAACGATCTCTTCACAGCCGTTAACTAACTGTCTGTTTCCTTATCTCTACCGGCTAAACTAGTTTGACAAAAAGAAAACTATAGTTGAAAAGTGGGTACTCTGTCCCTGGCGAAGCAGAGCCCCTAAGTTTTTAGTACTCTAAGAGTTCTGAACTCATATAACTCTAACAATCTGACTTTAGCATAACTGTGGCTATGAAAATCGAGCCCAAGGGTTCACCACTTGTAGGCATTCCGATTTCAAGCCCACAGAATATGTATCTGGCAGTTGCTAACAATCATACTGAATTCTGTACCTCTTGGTACCATGAAACTGAAGTTTTAAATCCATTTCTTAACTAACATATTTTCATAACTTAATAACTTTGTTATTATACTTCAAATAAAAGAGTTCATAATCACAAAACCTCTAAAACCAAAATATACATTTCTATTCATCAAATTGAATCATGCTCTATCGAACATTCTTCCAATATATATACATACGTCAACTGAATACTCTAAAAATCATATATATAAATCTCAAGGCTTGAATTAATAGCATATCATAAACTCTTAAAACATATCTAATAAAATAAGAACTAATAAATCATATACTCTTGCATAATTTGCAACTTGCTAAAACATGAATTTTTCCAAAAATCATTTCATTGACAAATAAAACATTTTCATAACACACAGCATATCAATTATGGTCCCATGGTTTTGCAAAACTCATTCTTTATTGCTATCACAATAAACCATAATTTTCTAGCTTGACGTAAGCATGTAAAATTCATAATATATATATTTTATCTCATCTCAAATTCCATATTTGCCAATCTTTATGCAAGAAATATAACTATAATGGGGAAACTAAGACAATGAGGTCAAACCCACTCACCTGGAGGGGGAGGAAAAAGTGGCGTCAACTCCAACTGAGCTCCGGGGAGCCGGGAGGGCACCAACGTCAACTATTATAATTATAAAAACTCTAGATTAAACTCCAACAATCTCTAAATAACTCTAATCTAGCTCTAACAACATTGGGGGAGTACCCCCATTTGACAACAATGAGAGAAAACAACAACCTAAACCATAGAATATAAAAGGAAGGAGACAAAGAGATCAAAATCTATTAACAAACACATACCTTGATGATTTGGGGAAGCAACACTTGAATGAGATTGAGAAAAAGAGAGAAAAGGATGGGGGAGGGTTTCTGGTTCGTCAAGAATGAGGGAGGAAGGAGGCTGATGGCCTTTTAAAGGCCAGAAACGAAACGACATCGTTTTTGTACCGATTGGGCTCTTGGGGGACCGCTATAGCGGTATATGACCGCTATAGCGGTCAAGCCACATTCTGCCCGCGTCCCGCTTGTACTACTGTGCACTTATGACCGCTATAGCGGTCTCCAGAGGCCAAAAAACGTGATGCACGGTGACAGTAAACATATATCAGCAGAATTTGTGCTGTCTTGACAATAGCTTACTCATATACTCACTTACTTATTTCCATCTCGTTATTCTAAGTTAAATCATTTATTAACTTCCTATTAACTTTAAAACATAAATGTAAATAAGAAAATACCCCCCATTTGGATTCAAATAAAATATCCAAAAATTCAAAACCCCAACCAATCAAAATCTCCTTTTTGAGTTCTAGTTCAAATTTTGGAATTCCGATGATTTTCTAAACTTGGGGACTAAAAACGAAATATTTAGAGGGTTCCAAAAACTCATTAAAAATCACTCTTCAACTTGTTTTTCTCTAGGGAACAATTACTGGGACATTTGATCCAAGAATATAACTCTAACATATAGTCCTCCAAGGAGGTGTAGGGCTCCTGACTTAGCAAAAACCCAGACCCGGCAATAGCAGTGGGTCCCAGGGGACCTTAAGGTCATGCGAAACTCATCTACTGACACGTGTACCCCAGGTATTACATTTCTTTTGTTTAATTGTGTGCTAATCATGTGTTTAAGTGTATATTAGGTTAGGTTTGAGGTTAGGAGTCACTAAGCAAGTGTTTAGGTAACTAAGAATGTAATTAGGAATTTTATGACATGGTTAAGGAGTGTTCATACACAATTAGAGGAATTTAACCACATTTTATGAATAAACAATTGTGAACACAATTCCATGATTTAAGGAATTAGAGAGAGAAAACACTATTTAAGATTCCATGACTAGGAATCTTGAATTTAAAATAGGATTGAGTTTAAATTAAGCAATCTTAGGTTCTAATTAACTCTAATAAATTATTTTGACTCTAGATTAATTAAGGAAATTAATTAATCTTCGATTAGAGCCTAATATTGCTTAGGTTTGCTTAATCATGCGACTAAGCTTAAAAACACAATGCTTAGAGGCAAAATCGTAATTTTGCACAAAAACTGCCCGGGACTACGGGGACTAAAAATGAGGTCACAGAATACATAAAAACACCTTTTAAAACCATCTGGAGAAGATTCGAGCTCATCTGGCACTCGTACCCGTGTCAAACATAACAGGGGTATTTTCATCATTTTGACTTGAAACCTCAGAAAACGAGATTTTCAAATCCTGAAAGATTCACAAGTCAACTAATCCCCTTCAAACATTGAGTTAGCCCCTTGAGGATTGCCGGGTCGGCTATCCTCGAGTTCCAGGCAGAAAACGACCTCAGGGGCATTTTGGTCATTTTCGCTCAATTAGAAAATCGGGGCGTTACACATCCGTAACATGTGAACGTGCCCATAGGCACTAGCCTCTATGGTGTTTTTTACACATTTGACAGATTGGATGTGACCAACCAGTCCGCATTGGCCTCTACCATTCTTGTTGACTACTACTTTGACCTTCAGTTGGGCAATAGTGGGATGCATCAGAGAGGGAACTAAGAAGGTGGCCTTGGCTAATGATACCTGTCGCTGACCTCTGTCTAAGCTAATTATTCCTGCTTGTGCTCCTTTTTGATGCATTCCAACTTGGATATGCTAGCAAACTATCTTTAGCAGGCTAAAAATGGCTTGCTAGAGGCTCCAAATACAACTGGTGCTATTGTGGTGGCAATGGTTATCAAGTGGCATATCTTACTCGGGAGAAAAGAGAAAAAGAAAGGAGATCGGATCAAGAATTCTAATAAATGGCAAAGACTTTTACTAAACCTAGACACGACTGACACTTCCTAGAGGCCTCAAATAATATTGCGTCAATGCAAATGACTATAGTTCCATTTACATAAAGAGGTGAAAGGCAAACAGCTTGAGGTGTTTCACAAAGGAGTGGGAATCATTTTACCAAATCCCCACAGACAATGCCAAAATGTTGTTGTTTATTCTTATGGTAGGTCAGTGTATATGCTTAAGTTCTCCCTCTCCTTATGGCTTAAGTACATATACTTGACCCTGGCCGAGCACTAACAGTGAAATTGTCACCAACCATGAATGTGTGGACAACTTAGACATTAAAGGATTAGTTGAGTAGGAGGCAAAATATCTGGGCTTGTTTGTTGTAATGGGACTACCACACTGGTTCGATGCTCTTTTGGGCCAAGCATCACCGACTGAGGGTCAAGGCCAAGCAATATAGGCCCACATTTGGGCTACGTAACTCAGGCTATTGAGAAAGGTTGGTTTATGCCGATCAGTTTAATAATATTCTCCTACAAGTTTCCTTGAAGAGTAAGTTTGATACTTCATAAAGTATATTTCAATTATGAGTAAATATGTTTTGAGTGATAACATAACCAATTTCAAGAAAACATTTTGAAAAATAACTAATCCTTTTCTTGAGTTTCTTAAAGCAACAAACAGGTCTTATCACGTTAGCATACATAGTTCTTAAAGGGAAAATATTTTCACACGACATGTACAAACATGCCTAACTCATTTGAAGAGATTGACACTTAATGAAAGTGAAAAATCTATCATGGAATAAACGTATATATGCTTAATGGATTGAAGAAAATTCTCAAGTACAAAAAACCAAGTCTTAGATGTTCAGAAAGTAGCACGTGGCTTCAGAAAGTGCAATTGAAGTGAAGATTTCAATTTAACTCTAAAGTAAGTGTATACTACAGCCTTCAATCATCATGATTGCAATCAAATCATCATCACCAAGCTCTTATTGAAAATTAGAAAATTAATGAGAAGATAAGAAACTATTACTCTGCTTCAGAAATCATGTTTCACAATGAAACTATGCACTTTAAAGGAAAATGAGAGAATTTTTGAATTCAAATTTAACATCAAACTTAATCAAGGCCTGATGTGATATCTCATATACTAACTTAGTCAACTGCCCTAGCTTCTAGAAGGAAAAGTTCAGAAACATCATTCAAAAGTAAAAAGTAGTTTTTGAAGGTGGTATCAGAAACCTTCATTTCACAACAGCTTCTGCAACTGCTTCAACAATTCCGAGCTACTCCTTTAGACTACATTTCCAAGACACAAAAAGAAGATCAACATGTGTCACCTGGAAGATAGATCAAGGGCAATGGTCATAAATGCAGATCAAGTAAAAATAGAGATGTTGTACTTATAACGTTAGATACTTTTTGCTCATCAAACAGCTGAAGTACTAACGAAATTCCCCTTCATTTTTTGTAAAGTTCATTACTACTTGTAATCAGTTTCATCCCTGTAAAAATATTCTTTCTACGTTCTTAGCAGAATATATATTCTTCCTAGGAATGAAAGTTAGAAAGAAGTCATTCAAGTTTTTCAGGTCTGTTATTGTTCATCTTACGAAAACTTGAGTGCTGGTTAGTTTGAGTGTTCAAAACCAAACATAAACCTTTGTAACCTCGACCCAGTAATGATTGTTATGAGTTAGCTTCAAGAGGCTAAGCAAAGACTACTTGTAACGTAATAGTAGATTGAGCTACTAGTCACGTATTAGCTTGGAAAAGCTGATTAAAGACTACTCGAGTGTGAGAGTAGAGTGAGATACTGGTCATCGGTAAGAGCTTAGAAAGCAACTGTAAAGAATATCTAACTTTCTTGGATTGAGAAAGGTTTTAGTAGGACTCAATGATGGTTGAGAACTGGATGCAGGCAGGCTAGCCGAACCAGTATAAAAAATCTTGTGCAATACCTTGTTCTCCCTTAACTCTCTTTCATTTACTGTTTTGTGCTTGTTATATCATGTTTTAGAAAACTTGCTCTTTTGTGTTTGTATTATATCTTTGTTACAGTTCCAAAAGTTACTTTTTAACATAACTAATATTGTTTTGGTTGCACTTGAAGTTTAATACTTAATAGTTTGTGTTTAAGCTTTTCAGAAAACAAAAAGTAAAGAAAAAATAAAGCATAATTTAACCCATTTCTCATGCACTTTTTTATCTACATGAAGTCTCCCACAATTGAAAAATAGGACACTACAGGTGTTAGCTCCAGAACCCTTCAGAAGCGCCAAGGAAATATGTTTTGAGTGATGATATAACAAATTTTAAGAAAATATTTTGAAGAATAACTAATACTACTAGAAAAAATGCTATTACTGATGGATTTTAATGCATTACCGATGGAATTTTCTGTTATCGACGGATTTTGCCAAACAATAATAACATAGTCAATAAGCATTACTGACAGAAACAATCCGTTGATAATATTTATCGATGGAAAAAAATTTGTCACCAAATTCGTCGAATCATATATTATCGACGGATTTTTTTTCATTTCTGACGGATTTTTCCATCGGTAATTTTCAAAAATAATTTTGTTTTAAAATTTTGGATTTTTTTATTGATGGAAAAATCTGTCAATAATTTAAATTTTAAAATTTTTTTTTTTTGAAAATTACTGACAGATTTTTTCGTCGATAATTTTTTTATTTTTGATTTTTAAATTTGTGTTTGCTTTACCGATTGAAAAATCAGTCAGTAATTTAAATTTTTAATTTTTTGTGTTGCTTTACTGATGGAAAAATTAGCTGGTAATGTAAATTTTGATTTTTGTTTTGGTTATATGTTACTAACGGAAAAATCTTTCAGTTATTTTTTTTGAAAAATTGTTTATTAATTTAAATATTCCTTGAATATTTAAAAATCTATATTTTATTTAAAGCTAATGATAAATATGTAAATATACTTAATAATGAAAATTTTAAAAAAATGCTTGATAAATACTAAATGCAATAAATTTAAGTCCAACATGTACAATAGATAAAAATATCACAAAGTCTACAAAAAAAATATAAATAGTTCAACCACATCAAAATAAAGAAAAAGCAATAACTAAATCAAGAGAAGTTAACAACATCACTATCATCATCATCGTCAGCATCACCATCACCACCATCATCATCATCGGTGTCTGGCGGTATAGAGGAGCCTGCTTGCATCTTCTTCCACAAAGACACCATCTTTTTCTTCATTTGTTCTTAATCTCATCTTCTTCTCCTTCATCTGCTTTCTTATTTATGTTTCCAAGGCCTTTTCCTTGTTGTTCATCTTCTTTTGCAATTGGCACTATCTCTTTGCATCTTGTTCTTGCATACGATTAAGTTCTATGTTGAGCAGGTGAACTTGCCCACGGACCTCATTATCTTCAGCGGTGGATCCAGTGCCTGTAGATGCTCCAGTGACAGAGGCAGAGGACAAACTACTAGTACAAAATAGCCCCATGTCGTTGATGTGGTTCTTGTAAGGACCGCCGACTATCTCTTGCCACAATTGGTCCTCATCAATCGGTGGGCACTCCTCACCAGCTGCAATCCTCTACTCCTGCTAGGTTGTCGCCTCTTGATAGTGCTACTCATAGGCATGCTATAAGAAAATAAAATTAATTAAACATATACCAAATATATGAAGTAACAAATTAAATATATGTACAAAAAATGAGTGTTCAGAACATATATACCTAAACATTCTTTGAGCGAGTATCGACCCGTGTCTTGTCTGTCTTGCGCATGTAAGTCTTTCTGAAAAGCTCACTTTGTGTAGGTGGCCACTTTAACTCATTGGCCTGCATTTTGATTTAACATTGACATCATTAGTAAGTAAAAATATAAATTTAACAAGTGGAATAAATTTAAAATGATGACTAAATCATTCGGTGACCCATAGACTCGATAGTAGCTGAACCACCACAATGAATGGATCCACTCTTTTGCGATGCTCTACTCGCCTTAGCCTTCAAAGACTTCTCTTTAAATGTCTCGCTTCTCCAGTATTGCCACAAATAGGCCAGGCTAGCCTGAGTCATCCACCTGGGGGTCTCGTCCTGCCATTCTTGGATGTCAATGTACATGTCTTGTAGTCCGTGAGTTGCTTTGGATTTGAAAAGCTTAAACATGTAGTCTTTATCTTTGGGATGGATGATGAAATGGCTCTACACATGGAAATAATAAAAAAAAAAGGTAATTGAAAGCAGTTTATAAAGTAAACCACATATTTTTGTAATAATTATTTTATTTTACGTTCCACTTGTTGAACCAGCGCAACTTCCCAGTCTTCGATAGCTTGCCGAATGACTCAATTAGTTGTTCATATAGTTTTTGGATAGCATGTGTCACCTCATGCATGGCCCGTGTGGCTAGATGCCAACTATATAGCAAATAGTGAAAAATAATGCTATTATATATCAAGAAATTGTTCAAATTATTACAACAAGATTCATGAATTGAATAATTAAATTACTTACCTGTTCTTACTGAGACATACAAGCGATACCCGTTGCTCCCCTGTGGACCCATGTCCCGATTGCCCTGCCGAGGAGCCACCAACTGCCCCACTTTCAGGAACCCCTTTTGATTTGTGTGTAGGGGTAGGGATAGGATCGGCTGGTGGTGGTGGTGGTGGAGGTGAAGGAACCATTTCGGTCACATGCCTAGATTAGAAACCACGGTAAATTGATAGGTACGGGATGATGGCATGGAAGGGCTAGAAATGGAAGTGTGAGCAGCTATGGTAGATGCCTGAGTGGAAGGGGAGATTGTCTGATTAATTGAAACACCCTTACCTTTGCCCTTGTTTTTCACTTCAGGCGTGATATCTAAAAAAGAAACAACAATGTATGAAAAACCAAATAATATGATAATTTTAAATAAAAAGATGTAACAAGCATGAGACTAGTAGACACATCACATTTAATCTGAAAGTTGAGGACTATCTTCATCATTCTCAGTCTCAACATCATCCTCATCTTCCCCTTCCTTCTCATCACTTCCATTGCTTTCGTTGTGTTCACTCTCAAATTGATTATTGGAAGAGTGAATTATCTTAACCTCACCCGAATCAAAATGTAAAGTTGGCAATGTTCCTTTATCAATGAATACTCGGGAGGGGATTGGGTCATTCACTTGATAAGCATCGTCAGGCAGTTCTTCGACCTCAACTCGACCCCTAGGTTTAGTTTTCATGACCATTTTCCAAACTTTTCTGCACTTTCCAGGGTATGATGCATAATATACCTATCTTGCATTTTGAGCAATAATGAAAGGATCATATGCATGCTATCTCTTAGTATGATCAACCTCGATAATTTTATATTGGTTCTGTATGCTTGTTCCTTTAGGATATCTTACGTCGTACCAATCACAACTGAAGAACACTACCAATTTTGAAGTTCATCATCCACATATTCAATCTCTAGTATTTGTTTGATTGCTCCATACTAATAACCCTCCCCATTGCCTGCATCCCATCTTACACAAACCCCACTATTGTCTGTTGCTCTTCCGTGGCCTTACTCAAATGTGTGAAACTTATATCCATTCACATAGTACATTGGCCAACTATTTGCTTGGTTAGCAGGATCCCAAGCCAAACTTTGTAAATAAGGACATGATACATTATTGTTTTTATCAAACACCTACATGAATAATTGAAATTCAAACATTAACATAGAGATCAAACACCTACAACTAGAATATGTGTATGATTTTGGATAAAACTAGAGGTCGCATACAAAGGTTTTGAACTATGCTAGAAATTAATCAATGGTGTGTCACTCATCAACTTGTTCAAAATACTTGCAAATTAAACATTGTAGATGAAATAAGATTTGATTTATGACAGTGTACTAACAATTGAAAGTGATATATTGATATCACTTACTTTTTAAATCTTTGCACTTTATCACATTTGATTAAGATATGCAAATGCACAACATATTTCTTTCTCTTTGATAGCTAATTTGGTTTGGATTTTCTAGTAGCGCGACCTAGTTGATTGAATACAGACAATATGTATTGAACTAAACTTTCACCCCCATCATCATTCCGGCTAACCCTTGTTTGTTTGGACTGAGTATGCGGCTCAAAGTAAAATGAACAAAAGAAAGATGTCTCCTTGGAGATATATGCCTTACATATGGAACCTTCTTCTTGAGCCCTATTTTTCACAGTTCTCTTGAAACTTCCAATATTTCTTTCAAATGGATACATCCAACTGTATTAAACTGGCTCACACATTCGTGCTTCGTATGCCAAGTGTACAGGAAAGTGTTCCATGGAATCAAAGAAACCGGGAGGGAATATTCTCTCTAATTTGCAAAGAATTATAGGAATGTTTCTCTCCATAATTAAGAGATCTTCAACCCTTAGAGTGGATGAGCATAGGTCTCTAAAATATTGACTCAACTCAGTCAATGGCTTTCAAATAGGAAGAGGTAATTCTCTAAATGCAATAGAAAGTAAACACTCCATAAATACCTGACAATCATGACTTTGCATGCCAACAAATTGTCCTTGTGCAACATTAACGCATCTACCCAAGTTTGAGGCATAACCATTAGGCATCCTTAACTCTTGCATCCACCTACATATAACTTCTTTTTGCACAGAAGTTAGTGTGTAATTGGCCTTTGGCTTATACATACGACCATCTAGAAACTTTTGTAAACTCAACTCAGGTCGCTTACAATACTTTATCAAATCTTTCCTTACTTTTACATTGTCCTTAGTTTCATTGGTGTCCATCATTGTGTTTATGATGTTATCACACACATTTTTTTCAACATGCATTCCATTAATACAATGACAAACTAGATTATCCTCCTAATAAGGCAGCTCCCATAATGTACCTTGTTTGGTCCAATTATGATCTACCCCATATCTTGGAAATTGTATGGATTTACCCAGTTCAGTTGCCGTTGGAAAGCCTCTAACTCTGTGCCAAACCTGATTACCGCTTAGTCTTTCAAGAGGTTCACCATGTTCAATTGTCTTCTTTTTAAATGCATCCTTCTTACCTCCAAATTCATGATCGAGGTCCAAAAACCTCCGATGACAATCAAACCACAAATTTTTTTGACCATGTTTCAATGTGAACGCCTTTGTATCCTCTATACAAATTGGGCATGCCAATTTTCCCTGCGTCATCCAACCTGACAACATTTCATAGGCTGGAAAATCATTGATAGCCCAAATCCAATAATCCACCATAAAACCATCATTATACAAGTGATACCTAATAGTATCCATATCAAAATATTTCCTACATTTGCACCTCACACAGGGGCACCTAAATTTTTGCTCATTCCAAAATTGTAATGTCTGACAAGCCACCCTTACAAACTCTTCAACTCCAACGTATAATTTAGGTTTGATTCCCCCTAGACTAGGGTGCACCCTGTCATACATCCATACTCTGTTTGCAGAACTCATGGCTCTTGAATGTGTACTTTAACCTAACAAATTCATTTAAAGTTACCCAAACTAAAATTTTATTTAATTATAAATATATCTCATCAAACCATCTTCTAAAAGTAAAGTCTTGTAAGTAAATAGTTTATGCTTTTTAACTTAGCAAAATTTTGACAGCATCCCCCCTTAAATTAAGATTTCACTCCTTAAATTAAAATATAAAAATATTTGACAGAACCTCTCCTGAAACTAAGACATCCCAAAAAATTAATTTCAATATACACATGTATCAATCCAGTCAAATAAAATTCACAATGCAATCAAATAAACATTTAAAGATCCTAAAACTGTTTTAGAGCACACCCCCCTTATAACATCACAACATGTTTATCCTGCAATCTCCGCAAACATAATCAGTCTTGACAGCAAACAATGCAAACAAGTTGGGGAAGAACCTCTATGCCCTTCCCCTCAGTCATGCAATCCCATTTTCCTAAAGCTTTATGTTAGAAATCATAAGTCTTTATCTTAAAAAAATGTAATTAAATAAAGAGAAACAATTACTTACATTTCCTTAAAAAAGATAAGAGAATTATATACTCCACCATAGAAATATTCCAAGCAAACTCGGTGCTTTCGAACAAAATCAGATCCCGCTAAAGATAAAGAATGATGACACTATAAGCCAAACTACTTAAACCAAATCAATAGCTTCATGATTCGTATTCTTTGTTCAACCAAACCCCACAATTGAATAGATCCAAACTTCTTCCAACCCAAATTAGCAAGAAAAATTCAAACCAAGCCCGATCAACAAATAAGTAAGAGAACCAAATACACTTAAATAATTGAAACGTGTTGTTGTCACAGGAGTAGCATGGATAAGATCAACATTGGCCAATTGTAGTATTGATGGAGGATGCTGTTGTCATTCATTTTCAATAAACAAATAAAAAAAGAAGAAGCATGGCACAAGTTTAATCCCATAATATATTTTCCAAGTAATATTACAAAATTTTCTGTCTCCAATTATTTTTAGCCAACATATTAAACAGAAATAAAGAGCGAAAAAGAATTGAAAAGGCTTACCAACAAACAAAAATTCCTATTTAGCATACTCCCAACGATTATGGGAATATAGTAATCAGAGGCATTGATGCATTTAGTCAATGGCAATGATGAGAAAACCAACAGATACGTATATGAGAACAACTGGGTATAGCGCAAAAGCTTTTCTCATAGGGTTGACTGCAAATCTCATGAAATAATATGTAGCCCAAGAGCTCCAAGCCAATGTTACACATACCACAACCACTTTCACTAGAACACTGTCCTTCAACGTGCAAATTAATGCACCGATGTCAAGAGGGAACAAGCAATAACCCAGCAAATTTAGACTCTGGAAAAAGATAATGTGTCCAACTTGAAATTTTGAAGAGATGAAATGAAAGTTACATATCAACAAATAAGTAAGAGAACAAAATATGCTTAAAAGAAAAAAAAAGACATACAAACCAGACGATGGGGGAGCTGAAACCGACTGAGGTCTTCTTCACCGGTAGTCTTCTCAGTTAGTTGCGGCTGAAAGCGAGAGGTCGTGGTCGTCTCGCACACGGACGGAGGAGCTAAAACTGGCCGAGGTTGCTACTTTTTGGCGCGTGGAAAGAGGACGGCATCACGGTCTTCTTGCTTGGACAGTGGTCGCCATCATAGTCTTCTCGCGACTGGGGGGTCGACACAGATCTATTCGCGTGGTCTTTTCCGAGGTCACGGGCTCGGCGTCTCGCGGAGCTAGCTGGAAATCCGAGGAGATGAGTGGCGATCGGCAGAGATTGGAGGGTCAGCGGTTGGCCTGGAGCTCGACGGAGGTAGCTTAGACGAGAGAGAGAGAGAGAGAGTGAGTGAATTCCTTTGTTTTTCTCGTGAGAGAGTCAGTGATGGATATTTAGATTTGTTTAGCCATTTCCGAGGGAAATTCAAATACCAGCGGAAAACATTCACGAGAAATTTTAATAAAATGGCACCTGAATGCATATAAGTTACTGGCAAATTTTCTAAAATTAACGATGGAATTTTCCATTGGTAATGGTAAAATTATATTTTAAAATTTTTCGCCAAAAATTTCCACCAATGAAATTATTTTTAAAAAATTTCATTTTTTGAATAAATTACCGATGGATTTTTTTTCCGTTGGTAAAAATATCTTTTTATTTTTTACAAAATAATATCAATTATAGAAAAAAAAATCAGTCAGTATATCTTGCGCCTTATGTGGCATGGCAGTCTTGAAAAAATTAAGTCGAGAAAAATCATCGATAATTGTCTGAGGAAAAAAAAATTTTGGTCCCATCTTTTTAGATTTCTACAGGTAGATTTATTGGAAATACTGATGGAAAAAATCCGTTGGTAACTCTCGTGTTTCTAGTAGTGTAATGATTTCCCTTGAGTTTCTTGAGACAGCAAACAGGTCTTTCCGGATTGCATAATATGTCTTGAATCGAAAATAAATTCACTTTACTTGTGCAAACATGTTGTATCTTGTGAAAAGATATAGGAACTAAATAGAAATGAAAATTATATCATGCAAAGTACATATACATGCCTAGCGGATTGAAAAGGATGAAATCGTGAACAAGAAACCAAGGCTGGGGGTCTTCAGAAAGTCGAATGTGACTTTAGAAAGAGTTCATAAAATAAAGATATCAAACCATCTTTAAAGCAAAGTAGTTCTACAATCTTAAATTATCATCATCGCAATCAATTTAATCATATACATGCTCTGATTGAAGACTGGAAGATCGATCATCCATCATAGAACTGATTCCACACCTTAGAAAGCTCACCTGAACGTTAAACATTGTGCTCTATAAGAAAAGAAGAGAAATTTGAAATTCAAATTTAAAGTCAAATCTAGTGATAGACTAGTGTATCATCTCTTCTGCCACCTTGGTAAACTACCTGGCTTCTAGTGCTAAAACTCTGTGAAACTTTCTCCTCATGTCTTGTAAAGTTCATTAAATCTTGTAATTAGTTTCCTAGTTTGTAAAAAACTTCTTTCTATGTTCCTAAGTCGTTTATACGTTCTTCCAAGGAAGAATCACTATAAAGAAGTCATTCAAGTTATCCCAGGCTATTCACTGTATATTTTAAGGAAACTTGAGTATCTGTTAGTTTGAGTTGTAAACCCAAACACAAACCTCTATGTCCTTGATCTAGTAGCAATCGGTGTGAGTTAGCTTGGTGAGGCTAGTAAAAGAGTACCTGCAACATGACAGCAAAGTTGTTTTGCTGGTCACGGTTTAGCTTAAGAGGCTGGTTAAAGACTACTTAGTTCAGCTTAAAGAGGCTAGTGAATAACTACTTGGTTTGTGACAGTAGAGGTTGTCTACTGGTCACAGGTTAGAGCTTGGGAAGGTTATTATAAAGACTATATGGTTTTTATTTTTCTCGGGTTGAGAAAGGTTTTAGTGAAACTCAACAGTGGTTGAGTATTGAATATAGGCAAGTTGACCAAAACAGTATAAGAATATCTATGCAGCATCTTCTTCTCTCTTATCTCATTTTTACCTTCTCATTTCATTGCTATTATTTGATATCTGTTTAAAGTTTATCCTTGTAGCTCATATGTTACTAACGTTAAATTTCATAAAGTCACTTTCTGAAACTTTTAACATTGTCTTCATTATATTTTGAGCTCAACACTTGATAGTATATTGTTTGAGGTTTCATTTACTAAAATAAAAAAGAGAAACGAAACACAATTCAACCCCCTTCTCATGTGCTTTTCTACTTACAAGTGGCATCAAAGCTTGTCCTCTAAGCGGTTGAGCATTTTAACAATTGCAGAGGATAGAGATCCGAGGGACAAATGACATAAAATATTCATATAGCATAATGAAACTCCATTAATAGACCGCCATTTTTTGATGGTGGGGACTATGCCTACTGGAGATATCACATGGAGTTATTCATAAAATTCACAAATCTTAATTTCTGGGAAATAATTCAAGAAGGTGACTATATTCCAACTAAAAAGGTTCCTAGAATCGATGTGCACTTTCAATATCAAGAGAAGTCCCTAGGATCAGGTGGACAGAGCAACACAAAGCTAGGGTTCAATTGAACTCGATAGCTAAATACCTGCTTAGGTGTGTACTAAGTAAGGCTGAGTACGATAAAATTATTGTTTGTGACACAACAAAGGAGATATGGGACAGATTGCATATGTTGCTTGAAGGTACTAATTGTAACACCTAATTTTTAACCCAATACTCTAGAACACATTAGGTTAATCATTAGGTCATTACTTCTTATTCTCATTCTTTTTATTAAAATACTTAGCAGAAAATACGGGTAAATTTTTTTTTTGAAATATAAAATAAAGTGAGAGCCGCGTTCATCGAGATACAAAAAGATAAATCACAACATGATCACATATATATATAAAGGCATAGAAGAATCAACAATTCAACAAAGGAACATTCCATTAATAACATAATTAGAAATACATAGAGTCACATTTTTATAGAATCGGGCTGAGCTTGAAATATAAGGAAATAACAAGAAGGTACAAAAGCAGTAAAGTACATGGAATGATGGAAAATAAAAACCATCTACACTACCCTCCTACCCAAGCTATGAGTACCAAACTCGAATACCCCTCTCAAAAGATACTGGAAGCGAGAACCCTTGGGCGATGGAGGTATGTTCCTGGCGAACTGCTCAATCTCCTCCTGTGTGGGCCAGTGGAGTGGAGCACGGATGTGCGTCGGCTGAATGTGAGCTCCACGGTGAGGGCACATCTCGGCTCTCCTCGCCAAGCGCGACTGCGTCATGGTAGCCTCACTCCTCTCTCGCCCATATGGAGGAGTGGAGGCAGAACTCTTTGAGTAGATGTGTGTAGGTGAGTCCTCAGATGGATCGATCTCCGACCTCCTAGATCGGGGTACATACTCTGGATAGTCATGTACTGCTGAGGCAGATGGACGAGCATGACGAATCTGCTCATCACTAGGGCGGGTGCATTTGAAGATCAGGTCATCGTCGTCGAAGGGAACAGTAGGAGTGAAACGATAGCTGGACACTGGGTAGGCAAAAGGTCGTCCCATATACACAAAAACACGTACAGCACAACGACCCTCGAAGTGATAGGAGCGGTGATCCGGGTCGTAATGCACCTCCCAGACTGGCGTATCAATGAATAGCACGAAAGTCACCATTGAGCTCTGAAGATGTGACGGAAGAGAGAGAAAGAAGCGAAAGGAGTAAGAATCTTACTAAAGAATCTCAGTAGGGATCTCCTATCTAAATTTATATCGTTCACATCCTCAGGAACCTTGGGTTTATTTATAAATGGTGTACATGCACATAAGATTCATTATTAGGTTTTATAAAACTAAATTATCCAAGGTTTATTCTTTTTAGAATGCATCTTAATGTCATGAATGCAACATATCAAGCATGAATGTATGACAATACTTTAAACAAATAACTCAACAAATCATAATCATCAAGAAGCATTCAAGTGGCATAAAGGGGCATAAAGCTTTCATGTGGAACTTTTCTCAACTTTGTGACATGAATCATCATACTATAGCATTATAGGGCCACCCTAAAACATCTAGGTTATGAGCTCATACCTTAGCTAGTCGTTACTAGCTCTTGCTTATTATTTGAATAAGCGAAACATAATAAAATAATCCCGACTCCTCGAGTACGGGTTAAGGGGCTAGGGATCACCTCTCTTAGGATATACCCTCTTTGAAACGCTTTGCGGGCATCTAGCCACAGTAATTTTTCCGCTTTGGTAGGCTGCATCTACTCATACCCTCACGGATTTGTCTTCCCTGCTGGTGCTCGGCCAAACCGGTGTCACCCAGGAAAGCACGTCTTAGTGCTTTGTCACATAAAAAAAATCTCCTGGGGGTGCTCGACCGAACCGGTGTCACCCAAGGTTTTAATCTCATATGGTACTTCAAAAACATTCTCAAATCCTTTAGGTTTGATGAAAATTTGGCAGCATAATGGCTGTATACCGAATTTCCTTCAAACCAACTTTATGCCAGAAGTCTTATAACACATACACATTTCTCATTCATCTTTCATACTCATGATAGACTTAACATTTTAATAAAACACTTCACCATAGCTCATACATCATCAAAGCATATGCATCAATACATCATACTTGCATTATCAAACTTAAAACATCAAAGTCTCTTAATATCTTATGCTTTGGCCCTTAAGGTCCTTTAACTTGATATCTAAGTTGTCTATCATCACAACTTAAGCTCTAGGGTACCTATAGGCTCATATCTAAGTATTCCTCACTCAATTCTATGATCATAAACAATTCTAAACCTCAAGAGCGCAGAATCCGTAATTTACATTTTATGGGTACCTAGGAGTCACAACTTTGACCCTTTCTAAGTTCGGTTTGATCCTAAAGCATCAAGATCAAATTCTAAACCAATTATGAGTAGTTTCTACACATTTAAACTAGTTATAAACCATGATTTTTAATTTTAAACCTTGCTGGACAGAATCCAGAAAATTACATTTCTAAGGGATCTAAAAGTCTCAAATTAATTCCTTTCTAGTTACTAACTTGTCTTAACTTTCTCAAATGAATTTTAGCATTAATTATACATGAACATACTCATATTATCATCATCAAAACAGCATTATACAGTGAGCATCCAAGCATGGCAGAACTGAAATCATCTTCATTAAACAATGCATAAAATTTCATTTCTAAAACACATAAATTGCTAGTTTCTCTTGGAACATTTTTAAAGCTTTCAAAACTCACTTAGAAATAATTTATTTCATCAAAACCATTATAAAACTCATGAGGGCAGTAGCTATTTCAAATAAATCTCAAGAGGATCTAAAATCATGAAACTTTGTTCAAAACATCTCTTGAGCTTATCTAAACTTAGAAAAAGTATGAAACATAAGTTTTAGCACTTGTAACTAGATGGATCCTATCCGAAGACCCAATATCATCACAGGGCCGAAATCAAAGAACAAAACATAGGTATTTCCAACTTTGTTTGAGATAACAATGGGCAAGTCTTTGAGCTCTAATTTAATTAGGTGATGACAAGAAAATAAACATGCTATGCATCTCATTTTATCTTTGTTAGAAAATAAAGTGAGGGCATAAAATAAATATGTGATGCAACTCATTTTTATCTTCAAGTTTAAGTGATAACTTGAAAAGTAAACATGAAATGCAAAGGTTGAATTTAGATATGATAACCCATTATTTGTTCTTGAGAGTTTAGTGATGACATAGAAAAATAAATATGCTATGCAAGGCATAAATTTAAACATGAATGCTAGTTCATTATTATATATCCTTAGAGCTCTTACAAGACTTTAGAGGAAAAATAAACTCAACCCAACACTTATTTCTAACAAACAAAGTAAGCTTTAGAGCTCTTGAACCAAGTTTTAAAAGAAACAACATGGTTCTTGAACATCATCATCAAGCTTCAAGGAAATAAACGCAAAGATAACAAAATCATGAAGAAAAGGAAACAAGAACCGAAAACATAAAGGAAAGGAAACAAGAACCGAAATCAAACAAGGAAAAGAAAAGAGAATGAAACTAAGCCATGTTCTTTATTAAGTACCCGAAACCCCTATCTAGAGAAAATCTCTAGAACGTGCCGACCAACTTTAAGGTTGATGAGGGTAGGCTTAGGCTTTTTGAAGACCTTAGATTAGTTTTTCTTAAGTTGAAAAACCATGTGAGCTAAGTAATATAGATAAATTTCAAAGAAAGGAAAAACTCAAGTTTTAGAGGTTTCTTTGAGATGAACACAAGTCATCCTCTAGAAACACTCATGATCAAGCTATCATGAATAAAATGAGGCCTTGAGGCTGAAATGAGAAGAAAGGAAAAGCAAGAAAGAGCTTAAAAAGAAACCAAGAGAAACCTTTGAGAAAAATCACTTTTTGGAGTAAAAACAAAACTTGAAAGCAACTCCCTACCAAGTGTGAAGACAAAGGCTTGATCTTTGAGGTGAGAATGGAAAGAAAAACTCCTCCTAAAAGGATGATGAAGCTTCGGCCTTGTGGAGAGGAAAAGAGAGGAAATGTGTTCTTGGTGAGCTTATGTTTGAGGTTGGGTGTTTAAGTGTTTAGGAGATGATTTGAGGTTGTGGTTTGAGGTTGTGAGGTGATGATGTAAAGAGGAGATGAAGAAGATGAAGATGAAAAGAAAAAGCTCTTAGAACTTGAGAGAAAAAGGAAAGAACTCACAAGAATACTAAAAATGCTCAAACTTACCAAATGATCAAAAGTGACACAAGGTCATCTATGACACTTATTTATAGAAAATCAAAACAATGAAGAGTGCAATGGAGGAGGGCTGGCCGTAGCTTTGGATGGCATGGGAGGAGAGAAAATATCTCTTACACAATATCATTCAAAGCATGGATGAAAGCATGGTAAGCATGGTGTAAAGTATGGGCTAAGTAAGGCTTGCCATGGACTTGAAATTGCATTTGAATTTCAAAAATTTGAGGTATGGGGGAGGAAGTGGTCGTGTACTTCTAGAAGAGAGGAGGAGAGGTTTCTTTTGTTTAATGATGGTTTAGAGATGTGTTTAGGTGTGTATTAGATTAGATGCAAGATTAGGAATTCCTAAATATGTGCTTAGGTAACTAAGGATGTGATTAGGAATTTTATGACATAATTAAGGAGTGCTCATACACATTTAGGAGGTTTAAAATTTATTTTATGAATAAACAATGTAAACAAAATTCCATGATTTAAGGAATTGGAGAGAGAAAATACTATTCAAGATTCCATGACTAGGAATCTTGAATTTAAAATTAGATTTGAGTTTAAATTAAGCAATCTTAGGTTCTAATCAACTCTAATAAATTATTTTGACTCTAGATTAATTATGGAAATTAATTAATCTTCGATTAGAGCCTAATATTATTTAGGTTTGCTTAATCATGCGATTAAGCTCAAAAACACTAAACTAGGGGCAAAATCGTAATTTTGCATAAAAATTGCCCGGGACCACCAGGACTAAAACTGAGATCACAGAATACATAAAAACACCTTTTAAAACCATCTAGAGAAGTTTTGGTTCCATTCGGTGCTCGTACCCATGTCAAACACAATAGGGACACAATAGGGGTATTTTGGTCTTTTTGACCTGAAATCTCAGAAAATGAGATTTTCGATCCCAGAAAGATACACAAGTCAACTAATCCCCTTTTAACATTGAGTTAGCCCATTGAGGACTGCCAGGTTGGCTATCCTCCAGTTCCGGACTGAAAATGACCCAGGGGCATTCCGGTCATTTTTACTGTAGTAGAAAATCGGGGCGTTACACTAATCAAGTGAAAGAAACTAAGATCAATATGCTGGTTTATCAATATGAGATTTTTTTAAATGATAGATCAAGAAAATATTGATGAAATGGCCACAAAGTTTATGGACATCATAAACCAGCTAACGAGACTAGGCAAAAGATACTCTAACTCTAAAATGATTAGAAAAATCTTGAGAATCCTCCTTGTCAAATGGCTGCCTAAGGTTACAGTCATAACTCAGGCTAAAGACCTTCAAAGTCTCGATTTGGATGCACTCATTAAGTCACTTAAAACTCATTAGGTTGTACCCTCTAAAATGCATTGTGAATCCATGAAGAAGAGCAAGTCCATGGCTTTGAAGTCATCTAATTAGAAGATGTATAAAGCCAAGGCAATGAAAGTTGTTGAAACCTCTGATGATGTGGAAGAGTCGAATGAAGAGGCAGAAAAGGAAGATGAAGATAAGCTTTCCATACTGGTAAGGAAGATGTCCATAGCCTACAAAGGCAAGACAAAGAGAAGAAGGGACATCAACCTCTGAAAGGACAGAAAGGGCAAAGTGAAGCTAGAAAACATCACCTAGTACAACTGTAGAGAGAATAGACTCTTCAGACCAAAATGTCCAAAACTCAAGCATCCATAAAAGAAGTTCTTATTACTCTTATGGAAGAAGAAGATGATAAAGCATTAGAAACAAATGCTTCTCATGCTGAGGAAGCTACTACTTCTGCCTTGGTTCGTGGTTCTGCTGTTGTTGTTGTTCCATCCTCTCCACCACCCACTACTATTCATGTTGATGCTAAGGCCGAATTGCTTATGTTTGAGGATACTATATCCCTAGACATACCTGAGCCTTCTCTGAAAGCTACTTCATCAACATTGACACCTATTAAGTTACCTCCTTCATCCTCAACCGAACCTTTACCAAGCTACCAGTTCAATTATCTTATCTTGCGGCATCTGAGAGAGATTGCCTCCAGACTGGAATGACTTGAGGCGATAATCATGGAGCACGATGCCCCCAACTCAAACATCATGAAGAATTATAGCTTTAGATTCTTCAGACTTCTCAAGAGGTTTTTCAAGAGATAAGGTGCCGAGGCTAATGATCGTATTCTTGGCTTCCAACACACTTCTTTTTGCTGATGTCAAAAGAGGGAGAAGAAAAAAGAAGAAATCTTGTGCTAAGAAAAACAGATGGAGTATATTGAGGGGGATCTGCTCATAGATTCTTTTTAGCATCTATATATTTTATTTTTTATGTTCAAATATTTTTTTTTTACTCTAATACATTTTTATTATTTCAACTGCTCTGACATCTTTTTATTGTTGCTCTAATACATCTATTTTGGGTTATAACTCTGATATATTTATCTTTTTATCTACATGCACTGTGATATATCCTGCTTAGCTAATGGGGCATACTACGTTGACGTATGAGTGCTCGTTTACCTGATTGATATGATATCTCATTACATTTATCTTTGTCTCTGTATGCTTAAGCCTTGGAACATACTGTGTCTTCATGCTCTGATACAAGATGCGCTAAACTCAGATATATATATATATATATATATATATATATATATATATATATGTATGTATGTATGTATATGTGTGTGTGTGTATGTGTGTGTGAAAGGCATGTCATATGTTTTAAGCTTTGTTTTAAAATTTTTTTTCCCTTTATGCTCTAATACTTAAGAAAACAGTTTCTTAGCTCATAACAAAAAGCTCATTTGTGCATTGCGTTAACACAATTAGTATTGATCCCTCTTGAGCTTAGGAACCTCTTGTAGCAAGATGTTGATAAAATTATATTAAGGTTTCTTTAAGTATCAGAAACTACATTTATATCAGTTTGCTTTTAATATATGCTTTGATATGTATTTTTTATACAAATTTGAGCATCGGTTTCAAAAATGATTTTGGATAAAGATGTGCAGATTAAAAAAATTAATCAAAAATAAATATTACATGTATTGCTCTCTTTGTTCAAAATAGATGTTCTTTTCAGAAAGATCATAATGATTGAAAATCAAGCTGTATCCAGAAAACCCAAACAAGTACAGCCTTGCCTTTGGTTTTTTTTTTTCCTCTCTATACCTATAAGAAAAATCCTCGGAGTAAATTGCTTATTCGCATTGGTATTATCTTTGTTACAGATTAGAAAGTTACTTATTGATATGACTAATGTTTTTTTCAGCTGTACTTCAAGTTTAATACTTGATAGTTTGTGTTTAAGCTTTTCACAAAACAAAATATAAAGACAAGATGAAGCACAATTCAACCCCCCTTCTTGTGTGCTTTTCTACCTACATGAAGTCCCTCATAATTGAAAAAATAGGAAAGTATAGGTGTTAGCTCCAGAACCCTTTAGAAGCGCCAAGGAAATATGTTTTGAGTGATGACATAAATATTTTTGAAAAAATATTTTGAACAACGACTAATGATTTCCCTTGAGTTTCTTGAGATAGCGAATAGGTCTTTTCGGATTGCATAACACGTCTTGAATCGAAAATAAATTCACTTTACATGTGCAAACATGTTGTATCTCATGAAAAAAGCTAGGAACTAAATAGAAGTGAAATTATATCATGCAAAGTATGTATACATGTTTAGCAAATTGAAGAAAATCAAATCATGAATAAGAAACCAAGGCTGGGATCTTCAGAAAGTATAACATGACTTCAAAAAGAGCTCATAAAATAAAGATATCAAACCAACTCTGAAGCAAGGAAGTTCTACAACCTCCAATCATCATCATCGCAATCAATTTAATCATGTACATGCTCTAATTGAAGACTGAAATGTCATTCGTTCATCATGGAACTGATTCCATGCCTTAGAAAGCTCACTTGACCATGAAACAGTGCAATCTACAAGAAAAGGAGGGAAATTTGAAATTCAAATTTAAATTCAAACCCATTAATAGATTGGTGTATCATCTCTTTTACCAACTTAGTCAACTGCCCCAGATTTTAGAAGGAAGAGTTTAGAAACAATATTTAGAAAGTAAAAAGTATTTTCTGAAGGGACATTAAAAACGTCAACCTTTCTATGGCTTCTGCAATAGATTTGACAAACCGTAAAGCTATGCTTCTAGGCTGCATTTCCAAGACAGAAACAAATGATCAACACGCGTCACCTAGAGAACTGATCAAGGGCAACGTTCATAAATGAAGGCCATCTATAAATAGAGAAGATGTGCTTTCAAAGAAGAAGATTCGAATGCTGCACAAGTACTAAAACTCTATGAAAATTTCTCCTAATCTCTTATAAAGCTCATTACATCTTGTCATTAGTTTCCCAGTCTGTAAAAATCTTCTTTCTACATTCCTGAATTGTTTATATGTTCTTCTAAGGAAGAATCACTGGAAAGAAATCATTCAGGTTATCCAATACTATTCACTGTATATTTTAAAGGAAACTTGAGTATAGGTTAGTTTCAATTGCAAATCTAAACACAAACCTCTATATCCTCAATCCAGTAGTAATTGGTATGAGTTAGCTTAGAGAGGCTAGCCAAAGACTACTTGCAATGTGATAGTAAATTTGTTTTTACTGGCCATTGGTTAGCTTGGAGAGGCTAGTTAAGTACTACTCGATCCAGTTTGAAGAGGTTAGTGAATAACTACTTAGTTTGCGTAGTGGGGGTTGTCTATTAGTCACAGGTTAGAGTTTAGGAAGGCTATTGCAAAGACTATTCATATTTTCTTTCTCAAGTTGAGAAAAGTTTTAGTGAAACTCAATAGTGGTTGAGTACTAGATGTAGGCAAGTTGGCCAAACTAGTATAAAAATAGCTATGAAGTATCTTCTTCTCCCTTATCTCTTTTTACCATCTCAGTTTAGTTCTATTATTTAATATCTGTTTAAAGTTTATCTTTTTATCTTATTTGTTACTAGCATTGTATTAGAGAAGTCACTTTCTGAAACTTCTAACATTGTTTTCACTGCACTTCAAGCTCAACTCTTGATAGTATCTTGTTTGAGGTTTCAATTGCTAAAAAGAAAAAGAGAAGTGAAATACGATTCAACCCCCTTATCGTATGCTTTTCTACCTATAATTGATCCCTAACAACAAAAATTAGTGTTGAGATCTCTCACAATTGTAAAAATAGGACATATAGGTCCCTAACTCACTTGAAAAATGTTAAATGCAAACGTAAACTTTAATTATTGATCTATGATACCCATTAATCCTAATAAAACTAAATAAAATACACCCTTTTATTTTATTTTTATTTTTTATTTTTGTAAAACTCTCCCCCAAACTTTCCAATATTTCACCGTATTCATTATAAAAAAAAAGAAACCTTTGGCCCACAACTTACCATTTTATGAAAGGAATGTGATTTGGAATTGAATTCCTTATGCTTTATTATTATCTTATTCTAAGGTACTATAGTACTAATATCATAAATTCACAGTCATTTCTCCAAAAGAGTACAATGATTGCATAATACAAAGCAACACAGCAAGGTCCTATTTTTACAAATGCAAATAAGCAGGTTTTCTGAAAACACGATATAACAAGCACAAAGCAACATGTAAGAGATAGTTAAAGGAGAAGAAAATATTGCATAACAGTTTTTATACTGGTTTGGCTCACCTGCCTACATCCAGTTCTCAACCACTAATGAATTCCATTAAAACCTTTCTCAACCTGAGAAAGTTGGATACTCTTTATAGTAGCTTTTCTTATAACACCCTCCTAAGTATAACCTCATCCTTAAGTCATGATATTGTACTTGAAAGTTGTTACTTATTAATTAGCGGACCTTTCTTAATTATCTATAGTGAGCTCGATGGATTTGTGTAATAACTAGCATAATTCAATTTAAATATATAACAAGATACAAAACATTTATTTAATATAAAGTCAATTACATAAGGGAGCTTGACCATGAGCTTATATACATATACAATCTCTATTACATTTTCATACATATGACTCCAACTAAATACAGTGAACTAAAATATTAACTACTAAACTACTGCAATCCCAATCCCTTTGTCTAGTAGTCCCATAGTTCTCTAGATCAACCTGGAGACGACATGGGAATGCAAAAATATAGGGGGTGAGAATTATACAATTCTCAGTAGAGCAATTCCCTAAATACACAATCATAATGTTATCGTCATCATCCCAGCCACTTCGGTTTATTAGAAAAAAAGTGATCATGCATTTCATAACAATGGTTCAATTTTGGAGTTCTAAATCATACTTTCGAAGTGGGTGGCTTTTAATGATCAATCACTTAATGCACATATATGATAAAACTCAAACACATAGTAAATAATCCTAATCAAAACATTTAAATATGGCATGATTATGCATATGCTAAATGTAATGAACTTATCTCAAAGGAACTTGGCCTTATTTGTGACCATAGAACTCAACTTGGTGCATTTTTCTCTTTTCATTGACATAGGAAAGACTTAGTTCATATCATACTGCAAAACTCAATTCAATGCATTTTTCTCTTTTTATCGTTGACATATAAAAGACTTAGTTTATACCCAATAGGTATCTACCATGGACAACTCTACAATAAATAGTTTATACCAAATGGTATTTATAGTGGTTAACACCACATATGGGAAATATACTGCTTATTAGGACTGAGCTCATTCCTATACGTGATCATTGGACTTCATTTTATTCCATTTCCGAATCACACAAAGTTCTATTCTTAGCCGATATGTTTATCGACTCATAATATCTCGGGTGAGGTTCCTCTTTTTGCCTTCCACTCAATTCAAGTTAAGTCTTGTTTCTATTTTCTCCATATGTCACAATATGCACGTTAGGGAAGTTTCTATTTTTACCTTAACATTATTCAACTTAAGTCTTATTTTTATTTTCTCCTATATCAGAACATGCACGAGTGAATTTATACATTCTCTTTTCTCATATAATTGCACCATATGCTTTCTTATTTTCAAATGCATGCATAAGCCACACATAGGCATTTAATCACAAGAAATTCTTACTTGTGCCTCATAAATCAATCTTTAAATTGTCTAGCATGTATACTTACTCATCAAACTTAAATCAAGAATCATTATATCATCAAATCAATACTTGAGTTCATTTCAGCACAATTACAGCATATTGATAGAATTCATGCCTAAGAAGTACGATTTATTATGTATATCAAAAATCTATTTCAAAGGCTATAAAAATTCTCCAAGACACCTCAATGTGTCCACAAGTCCCTATAAAAATATTAGAGCAAAAAGAGTTCTTTAACCATATTAAATAAATTTTACAAGTTTGTGGTTAGAGACCACTTATTAACAGTTCATATCAGAATTCTCATAATTTTTAACCTTAGCAAATAATTAAATAAAGTCAAAATAAAAATCAAGGTTGAACTTCAAGATGTATAGGTAACTTTATAAAAATTTCAAAGGATAATTCCATCATTTTCTATGATAACAAAATTAGACAATTTCCTAGCTTCAGATTAAACTTTCCAGGCAGCATGGTTACAATTTCGGTTATTGAATTTTTTAAATCATTAGACGTGAAAAACAGAACTCAAGAAAAATTTTGGAACTAGCCTAGGATGTTATATTCAACATATAATTTTTATATCTCATGAAAATACCCACGATTCCCTTAGAAAATTAGTGAACAATCACTACCAGTAGGAAAACTAAAAAACCAGCAGCCTAGCTAAAACTTCTTTTGACAAAAATCATTTTCTAACCTCATTCAAACACTCCACCAAAATTAATACATTAATATCAATATATTATAATCAAATATAACCAGAAATTTCGAATAAAACACATCATAAATTCTCAGAATAATTTTGAAAGAAAAAGGCCAAAGAAAACCCTACACTTTGAAGCTTTGAAGATCTTGGCTCTAAGGATCTTCCAAGAACGATTCCTTTCACTTTAAATCCTTCTAAACAACACCTCCATAAAATAGTGGAGTATGAGATATCAAGGTTACAAATGGTGAGGAATTGAAATTTCAATCGGTTAGTTTTGTAGGTGGTGATGAGTAGAGTAAGTTTTGTGAAAGGAGTTTGTGGTTTTAGCAAATTTTGGCAAGTGTTTTTGAGGTTAGAACTCAAGTTTTCATGGTTTTTTGTGAAGAACAATGGAGTTTGTGTTATCTTTTTGGCTGGCCAAGAAGAAGAATGGGAAATAATGAGGTTACGTAGCTTGTAATTATCTTATACTAAGTGTAAAACTTTCTTTAACAAAAAATCTAAATTTTCCTAAAATAAAACAATATGAATTTTACAAGATCAAATCCTAGCCTTACACTTGACTTGAATGGATATACATTATCCATTTATAAAGATAAAAACTATCTTTCAGTGTTAGAAATTGCACACCGAAATTCTATCAAATGGGTAAAGTAGTGTATCTGGGTAATCAACTATTGCCCGAAAATTAATTCTAAGTATATAATCTTTATTCCTACCTATTTCTAATCTTAATACTGTAATTTCACAGTTTCGAGCATCTCCTGGCCCTAATCTAGGGTTTCGGCTGTCCCGGTGGACCTGCAGGGCCTGCAAGTTACTACTCACTTTTTTTTTTTATAGATCCGTTGTATCATCCTCATCATTTCTATGTTTGTTGGATTTCTGAAATTATGACTAAAAAAGCTCAGATTAATTTTTATATAATTTTTAGGGTGTTACATTTCTAACCTCTTACCAGTGACCAGTAGCTCACTCTACTATCACAACCAAGTAGTCGTTGACCAACCTCTCTAAGCTAACACGGTGACTAGTAGTTTACTTTACTATCACGTTACAAGTATTTTTTGCTTAGCCTCTTCAAGCTAACTTACAATGATCACTATTGGATCGGGGTTACAAAGGTTTGTGTTTGGGTTTGAACACTAAAACTAACCATCTCTTAAGTTTTCGTAAGATGAATAATAATAGACTTGGAAAACTTGAATTACTTCTTTCTAACTATTCTTTCTATGACGAATGTATATTCTACTAAGAACATAGAAAGAATATTTTTACAGAGAAGAAATTGATTACAAGCAGTAATGAACTTTACAAAGAATGAAGGGGAATTTCTTCAACATTTCAGCACTCTAATGAGCAAAAAGTCTCTATTGTTATAAGCATAGCATCTCTATTTATACTTGATATGCATTTATGACCTTGCCCTTGATCTATCTTGCAAGTGACATGTGTTGATCTTCTTTTTATATCTTGGAAATACAGTCTAAAGGAGTAGCTCAGTATTATTAGAATAGTTGCAGAAGTCATTGTGAAATAGAGGTTTTTGAGGTCACCTTCAGAAGTTGCTTTTTACTTTTTGAATGAGGTTTTTGAATTTTTCCTTCTAGAAGATGGGATAGTTGACCAAGTTAGCAAAAGAGATGTCATATCAGTTGTTGATTGGTGTGATATGTAACACCCTAAAAAAAAGTGAACAGTGCTGTTGTGGGCCCCATGGGTCTGCCAAGACCACCAAAACCGTAGAATTTAGATTGCCAAAGAAAATATAGGATTAAAGTTAGAAAATGTTGGAAATTATAATTTTAGACTCGAAATTTAATTTAGGGTTTATCCATTCGGTTAAATTATGAAGTGTAGTTTCATACACCTTATGAGGCTATCAATGCAAGTTTGCCACCCAGGGTGACAAGTGTGTAGTTTATAAACATGCCACACCATTACCTTTGTTAAGAGCCAATAGGAATGTCACAAAATTTCATCTATTTATCTTAAAGAAATAATTTTGTGGTAAAGAAATTACAAGACATTTACTATTAGTAACACAAAGTCACAAATTTCATTATCTCCTCCAAGTTGAATTCTCGAGTAGCCTTTTTCAGCTTGCCTCCATTCTTTTCTTCTTCAAGAACATGATAATTTTGCTAAGAACACTAAGCCACAACATTAAGCATTCACATGTTTCATCACAAACACAACCTTATCTCTTGAAAACTTGAATCAACCCTTTATAATAAACCTTCACCTCATCAAAACAACAATCTTATCTGTTGTTCCTACTTTGTTAGAAGAGGATTTAAGAGTTTTAGATTAAGAATTGGGTACAGAACTCTTGAAGGAAGCCAAGAACAAGACAAGAGCTTTCAAGAATCAAGTAGGGATTTCTTTAACATCTTTTTCTCAAACTTGATTATGAAATTAATTTAAGTGTTCAAGCTTGAAATTTATGGTTAGATTAGACATAGATATTGATGTATTTAAATGGGTAAAGTGTTTGGATGATGTTAAGGAATCATTTTTCTCAAAACATGTTATGGCTTATGTTACTGGAAATCCCGTTTTTGAGCAAGTAGTTGAAAAACATTGATCTTTCTCCCTGATTTAGAGACATGAGCTTGAGCTAAACATTTTATATGGTGAAGCTAACATATGGAAGAGTTTACAATAATTTTCTTGGGTCTTCTTAATCACTTTTGCTATTTTTAAAAAATGGAAAACCAAGCAGGTCAGGGTTTTTGCCCAGCCTATCTAGCTTGTAGTATTGAATTTATCTAATTTTGTTACCCTAGCAAATGAGTGAAGTTTAGCTGAAAGTTTTATAGGATGTTGAGGACATATTAAGGTATAACTTTATTTTTGGTACGAAGTTAAGAGTTCATTTGATAGGGTAGAAAAATTGAGACTTCTAGCTATTGGCTGAAATTGTGTAGTTTTTGACCTCCAAAATTATGAAATCCTATAAATATAGCTACAGACCTTATTACGCTTTGAAACTTTTAGAAGAGCTCATTGATACATTGAATTATCTTTGAAAATTAGTTTTTCTCTATTCTAGTGATGTTTACTAGTTTAACCACAATTTTCTTGATGACTGAAATTCTGATAGTATGCTAAATTAGCTAAAGGATGATATGATGTTTATGATTTAATCTCATTGATGTTATGTGAATTCATTGATGATATTAGGCACATATGAATATGAATACTTGTTACAATTTGTTGCTTGTGAAGGAAAGCATGAAATTATGTCTTATTGGGCAGAGCAAATCCGATTAGTTGAGGGGAGTAAACCTAGCTACCCTTGAATTAAGTCAAGGAGCAAACCTAGCTAGGAATAGATTTGTATAAATTGGAGAGAAAATCCAATATCATGTATAGGAATGAGCCCAGAAGATTCGAGTGTGAATTGGAGAGAAAATCCAAGGATCGTGTATAGAAATGTGCTTAGTCCTGAAAAGCAGTCTATTACCCTAAAGTGGACAAAGTCACAGTAGTCAAGGGCCAAGATAGTTAAAGTAGTAATTATCCTAAGTGGTCCTTCTATGCTAAGTGAATGATTTTAGCATATAAGTTAAGGCAAATATGTTAAATTGAAACTTGGTAGAGTATTATATGATGATGCATATGTATTAACAGATTGAATAATAAAAGGAATCCACCTCGAAATAATGATTTTAAAACTTTAAAATGAACCTTGATATACATTGCTTACTCATATTTTCTTAATAAACCGAAGTGGTTGGATGATGATGATGACATGAATTTTAATATATATTTTGGGGATACCTTACTGGGAATTTTAAGATTCTCACCCCTATGTTTTGTGTTTTCGTGTTGTCTCCATATTTCTCAAGAGAATAAAGAGGCAGGTACTATAGAAGTTCAATACTTGAAGTCTCTAATCAAGTTTTGTTTTGTTTTGTATATATTTTATAAATATATAAGTTGACTAATGTACATCAAAGCTCATATAAGAGCCTTTTCTTGTATTTGGATTTGTATTAAATAAATATTTTTCTTCCTACTTATATGACGTCAGAAAGTTATGAATTGGTTACCACATGAATCAATCAAATTTGCTACAGATAATTAAGAAATGTCCACTAATTTATGAGTAACAACTCCTGAGTTTAATACCATGGCTTAAGGATGATACTATACTTGGGAGGGTGTTACATGACATGCAAGGTACACGTGTCAATAGATTTTTTTTTTTCATATAGCTTCTAGATCCCCTGAGACCCACCCATATTGTTGGGTTCTGAATTTCACTAAGTTTGGATCCTACACGTTCTTGGAGGGCTATATGATGAAACCACATTCTTAGGATCAAAATTCCTGATAATTATTCCCCAAAGGAAAATAAGTTAAAAAGTGATTTTTAATGAATTTTATTAAACTTTTAGACATTCTATTTTCAGCCCACAAGTTTATAAAACCTTAAAAATTCCCAGATTTGAACTAAAACTCAAAATTTGGATTTTGAATGGTGGGGATTTTGATTTTTATGATATTTTATTTGAATCCAAATGGGGGGTATTCCCTTGTTTACATTTATATTTTAAAGTTAATGGAAAGTAAGTGCATCTTGAATGTCAACACAGTAGAAAATGACACAATTTTAATAAGTGAGATCACCACCCCTATAAAACACCCCAAACTCGAGTTTCTCATATAGAAATTGAGCCTTGCGAACCCCAAGGCTCATTTCCTCCCTTTCTCTCTCAATCTAACCCTATTCCTCCTTCTACAAAAATCATAGGTAAGAGATCTTATTGGTTTATCCTCCCTTTCCTCTCTATTCCATGTTCCAGGGTTTGGTTGTGGCTATTTCTCTCATTATTGTTAAGTAGGTTGTAAACTCTAGAACCCTTCAGAAAGTAAGAGCTTCATGGTTTTAAATGACAATAAAGCCAATTTAAAGAAAATACTTTGAAGAATAACTAATGGCTACCTTGAGTTTCTTGACAAAGCATAACAGGTTAATCCTGTTTGTTTCACATAAATTTAAAGTAAGATTAATTTTTCACTTTGCATATGTAAGAAAATTTTATCTCATATGAAGAGGTTAAGCTAATAGAAGGTGAATATTATGTCAAGCAAAGAACGTGTATACAGATTAAGACATAATACAGACTTAAACGAAGAATAATATTTCACTTTGCATGCGCAAGCATGATTTATCTTATGGGAAGAGATTAATTTGAAAAGAAAGTGAATGTTATTTCAAGCAAAGCACGTATTCTTGTTTACGGACCAAAGGCATAGAAGCAGACTTGAATTAGGAATAATTTCACTACACATGAGAAATCATGTTTATCACAAGGGAAGAGATTAAGCTTAAAAAGGTGAATATCATCTCATGCAAAGAAAGTGTAAATGCCTAAGGACTGAAGCAGGTCGAGTCAAGATCAAGAAACCAACGAACGAATCTTTAGAAAGTAGCACGGGACATCAGAAACTACACTGAAGATGAATAAATCAACTCATGTCTAAGAGCAACATATTACTCAGTCATCAATTACTACAATTGCAAAGATATCATCATCAAATAGCCAAGGTTGAAGACTGGAAGATCGAAGAAATATTAAAGAGATTGATTATGCCGTCAGAAAGCTCACTTAACTGTGGAGTACAAAACGCTAAGGAAAATAGAGGGAAAATTCCAATTTCAAAATTCAAATCTCAAATCAAATCCAGTGTTATAATTGGTACGTCATCTCTTTTGTCTAATTGATTCACGATCCTATCTTCTAGAAGGAAGAGTTCAAAAACCATGGTCAGAAAGTAAAAGGAAAATAAAGACATCAAAAACTGCTAAAATACAACGGCTTCTGTAACAAATGTGACAAGTTTGTCAGCCTACCTCTCAAGAGTAACGTTCCAAGACACAACTAATGATCAACATGTGTCACTTGGAGGTTTGATCAAAGGCAACAGTCATGAAAAATGAACTATATAAATGGAGATGTCATACATGAATGCCGATGAGAGAGTTGAAAACACATGAGAAGAAACTCTGGGAAAATCTCTCCACACTTCCTGTGATGTTCATCATAATATGTACTCAATCATCTTGAAGTGTAAAAATATTTGTTCCTTATTATGTAATGATTTGTATACTCTTCTCATGAAGAGATGTGAAAAAGAAGTTGCTCATGTTTCCCAAGTCTGTATTAGAAAATATTCTTAAGGAAACATGGGTGTAGGTTAGTTTGAGTGGCAACCCAAACAAATAACCTTTGTAACCTTGATCCGTTAGTGATCGGTGTAAGACACAACTTGGAAAGGCTAAGGTAAAACTACTTTCAACGTGATAACAAAGGTATTTGCTTATCACGGTTCAACTTGCAGAGGTTGGTTCAAGACTACTTACAACGTGGTAGTAAAAGTTGCCTGTAGGTCACAGTTTCGGCTTGGTGAGGCTGGTACAAAACTACTTCAGCTTAAAGATTTGGTTTAGCTTGGAGAGGCTGGTACAGAAGTACTCGGTTAAGTTGTAGTTGGGGTTGGCTACTATACAATGTGAGAGCTTGGGAAGGCTATTGTAAAGACTATTCGTTTACTTTCTCAAGTTAAGAAATTTATTGTTAATGAAATCTCAACATGTATTGAGTATTAGATGCAGGTAAATTGGCCAAACCAGTATAAAAATTCTCATTTTCGTTCTCTCTTCCCTAATATTTTAATTTCTCTGCTGTGTGATTATACTAAATTTAACTCGAATATTATCAAAGTAACATTATCCTTCAGTCTTCAGAAAATCTTCTTTCTGAAATTACTAATCTTCCTTCCACTGCACTTCAAGCCAAGAGCTTGATACTATCTTTTATTAAAAGTTTCAGATTTAGAAGATAACTTCAGAAAGCACGATTCAATCCCCCTTCTTGTGCATCCCTTTACCAACATAGGGGCTGCTCCCCCAATATTGTTAGAGTTATATTAAAGTTATCTAGAGATTTATCTTGAGTTTTTTTATGGTTGTCATGGTAGATTTTGGTGCCACCCCCACTCCATGGAGCTCTTTTGGTGTTGTCATCTCTTGTCCTCCCTCTCCAAGTGAGTGTGTTTGATCTCATAGCTTTAGTTCCATCATTATGAGTATGTTCTTGCATTATGATAGTGAAATATGAAATTGAGATGAGAAAAAAATATAGAATATGATTTTACATGACTATGTTGAGCTAGAAAAATTATGATTTATGATGATGGTTGGTATGGGTGTCGCCGCCTGCAACAAATTAAAACTAATTTAATTAATCAAATTACACTAAAATGTAGCTATAGTGTAATCCAAGTTGTCTCACACAGAAGTGTTAAAATTGATTCAAAAACTTCAAGGGGATATTATTGATGCAATTAAAACAATTAAAAGAAATAATGGAGATTCTAATGAGAGAAATTAACTACCCAAAGGTTCCTTTGGATTAAAATTGGTCAATTATAGATTCAAGAATTAAAATTGTGGTAGTGATTACTTCCATTAAATTTTAAACACAAAATAATGACATAATTCTACTTAACAGTTACACTATTGCATCCTCGTTAAGAATTTGACTAAATAAAGGATTAGTAATTCACTATCATTATCCTATGAACTTTATTAAGTTTAAACAACAATTATAGCAACCTAATTTCTAACGAAATTAATCCCAATCCTTTATCTATTGGATGAACATTGCATCAAGAAAACAATTCAAATCAATTGCAATAATCATACAATTGATAATTAAAAAGAATTGACAAAGGAAAAGGGAGAACCAACCATAATTGAGATAAAAGCATAGGAATCTCATGAACAATTTCAACCTTCAGTCACCCCTGTGTACGGTAAGGGAATTACTCTTCCAAGGGAAGAGTTTATCAATCAAAATTGAAGAAAACTGTAGATTACAATGCTTAATAAAAATAATCTGTAAAGAAAAGCTCTAACCCTAGAGAGAAGGTGAGAGAAATGATGAGGTTGAAAGAGAGAATTTCTAAAACTAAAAACCCTAGGTAGTGCCTCTGCTGCTGTCTGACTCGCGTTTACTGTAGCTTCAAAGAAAAATGGGCCCAAAATTGGCCCATACAAGATAGTAGACAAAAATCAAATGATCGTAGGAGCGCTGCAGCACTCACCAGCACGGGTCCCCTCAAAATACTGGTTGTTGGTTTCTGTCGAGTGCTGCAGCGCTCTTAGTGCTCACCCAAACTGTGAGCTTTTGGTATTTCTTCTTCCTTTCAGTCCCAGCTCCTACTTTTGATGCCTTGCGCTCAATGCATTGCTCTTGTACACAAAAACCTAATTCAAAGAGACGGGTTAGTTGTAATAAGAATTAATTATTCAAAAATGGAGCAATTGTCATTGATTTCTCAACATTGTGCAATGAGGTTCAATTCATAAAACATTATTATTTTCCTCAATAACACATCAAAAATTCATGCAAAATCCAAGGTTAAGGATTTAAATATACGGTGTAAACACTACTTATCAAACTCCCCCACACTTAACTTTTACATGTCCTCATGTGAAAAATTAAACTGAAGCAAAGATGTGGGTAGACAACAACATTGTAAAATGTAAAGAAAGCAACTACTCTTAAAAAGAAAAGAAAAGATGACCAGCTAATGACAGTGTGAACAAAGGCTCAAGAGAAAGAAAAAGAGTCTAAAAACATACCCAATGGCACTTTTTAATCAGTGAAAAATATCACAAAATCATGACCTTAAGCAAGAATGACTATACTGACTCACTAGAGTGTGTTTCACTAATCACTCATGTGTTTTGGGTCAATGAATGCTCAAACAATTCACTGATGGCTACTTCCATAGGCCTGCTCTTCTCCTTAATCTCCACAATTTTGCCAATGCCTCAACATACATCAAGAGGACTTATGATGGTAGTAATGAGGCCATGGTAAAGGTTTTTGGGTCTTTCTGGGTGAATTCTGCTTAGTTAACTTAGGTCCAAGGAAAGTAGAGGTATGTACCATAATCCATAAGTGCTTGGGGAACCTATTATTGAACATTTCTTACCAATCACCTTTCATGTCCCTTTGGTTTGATTCAGACATTGTTTTGTTCATTCACAAAAGTGGATTATGACACATTTTTCTTCTTCTTCTTTTTTTAAGGGTTTTTTTAGGTTTTTTTTTAAAGATAAAACACCAATCCACTTCATTCATGCAATTCCCTATTCTGCCTTGGTTTTGTATGTTCCCCCATACTTAAATTTCAAGCACATCTGGACTCAACCACTCTTCCCTTAGCCCTAAGTTAGGAGTTCTTTTTCATTATTTTTCTGAGTTAGGCTTGCAATGTGCTTATGACAATGAAAGGTTCAATTCAAGCTCAAAAGGAGGTAACAAGGGTAATTCTCATGCAAAGGTTGGCGATATGGTCTATAGCTAAAATAAAAGAATGAAATGCCTCCATCATCGACAGTTAAGGATTGTACAGAAATAAAAAGTTTTAACAAAGGATCAAGCAAGTTCTAGATTACACCATAGTGAATGTCAACACACCAGAAAAATTACAGTGATTAATTTACTAAAATCACAAAATTGAAGCTCAAATCTCACATGGGAATTTCAAATAATCAATCATGCTCAGAGTTCAGAGATTCAGTGGTAAATCAATCATACATCATAGTTTAAGTGCCATGGTAGCTACAAAATGCAATGATTCATTGAGCAATATTCAACTATCATTGTGGTCATGCAGAAAAATTAAAAACCCTAAAAAGCAAAAGTAAAAGAAACCAAAAGCAAAAGAAAGTACAACCCCCCATACTAACAAAAAGGCACTATCCTCAGTGCCTAAGCAAGAGAACCAAGAATGGAGGGAGTGAGCTCAACCTCAATCATCCTCCTCCTCAGAATCCACCTCTAGATCAGAAAACTTGACATCCAAATCCTCATAGCGAGAATCATCTCCGGAGGATGCCAGATGCAAATCGATGTCGCTCTCTGACTGGGGATCAAGACCTTGGGCTCGTAACTCAAGTCTCCTCAATCGCGTCATAACCCTGGTCTTAGAGGCTCGAACCTGGGCTCTCACTCGGCACTCAGATTGCTGAATCTGATATGTAAGAGTTTTCTTTAAATTAGCAATAGCAGAGCTAAAATCCAAGGAGGGACCAGAACCAGGTCGAGGATAAGGAGGTGGAGCAGGAATACCCCGAGCATGGTTTGGGCCGTCGTGTCAACTTGCTACAAGGTGGGCCCAGAAATAACTATCCTACTCATCAGTAGGCCAGACAGGAACTCCTGTAGTAAGAGCCATGCTGGTGATAAGAGAGGGAAAAGGAAGGTGGTTGACCCTCTTGTCATGATGCACAGCTTGCATGGTGAGATGGATGAGCTGGGGGAGATAGACCCGCTACTCAATAGCAATGTAGTAAAGCAAAAAGACCTGGTCCATGGTGATACTATGGACATGAGAGTAGGCGATGATGTGTGAGAACAAGAGCCTCATCCAAATCCGAGCAGGGAAGGTGAGCCATTGGCTGTCAAGGGTGTGAAGGTGGTTATATCTGTTTCGCATCCATACGGAACCAGGAGTAGTGATGGCATCCTTGAGCGTATCGACATCAACAGTATGTATACGGTCAAGGAACTGCTAATGGTCATCAGGGAGGGCCATTTCAGGGGGCTATGGAATATCAAGTGCTGCTCGGATGGCTTCCATAGTAGTTGGAATCTGCCGGCCCTGCACATAAACTTCTTGGTATCCAATCCCACTAAAGTTTCCATAAAACTCGTGAATAATAGAGAGGTTGAGAGTAACTGGCTCATTAAGATGAAAACCCTATCCATTCTGATTAATGACGTCAACAATATGCTAAACACTATCCTGAGAGAGGTCCACTGTGTGCTCATAAAGTATAGGGCGGCCCCAAATCCTAGTGGTGTACTGGTGCTCAGCCTGTAGGTCGATGAAATATGGGGGCTCAACCACTGGAGGTGGTGGTGGTGGTACTGCTGCTGGAATAATGGTAGTAAGTGGATGGGAGTAAGGGTGCTTGCCTAAGCCAGAAGCTGAGCTGGAAGACATATCTGCAAAAATCAGTAGTGCATGAAATTGGTTCTCAATAATCAAAACAACAAAAATAAATTGTGTATCAAGAATAAAAGAAGGAAAGAAATGGAGTGCCTAAGTGCAAATAAATGTGGTCATAGGTAATAAAACAATATAGCTAAGCAGCAGTGACAAAAACTGAACTGAATTAAAACCTGAATGTCACTTAGGCTTTATGACAAACATATGGTGGACACCCCGTAACTATTGCTTAAACAAATCACGCAACACCTCCCAAAATCCCCCAAATGCAAAAGAATACAAAAAACCAGTCACCAATAGCAAATGGATAGGGAGAGGAGTGGTACTTACCTGAACAATTGAATCAAGAAAGAAAAAAAATGATGGCGATGAAATGAGGAAGAGAATGATGATTAGTAGAAGTGGTAAGGGGAGGGTGGTAGCCGCATGAATAGAAGTGATGAGGGGAGGGTTGTGCAATGGCGGTGTGGCAATGGTGGCACGACGATGGCATGGTGGGTGTGTGGTGATGGTGTGAGTGAGAAAGATAGAAATAAGGAAAGGGGGAAAGGAAATTGAGTGTGAGTGTGAGTGTGGACCGCCTGCTATTTAAGGGATGAGCATTGCAGTGCTCAAGCACTTTTTTTTTCGTTCCTAAGTGGGTGACCGTTGCAGTGCTAAGAGCATTACAGCACTCAACCCGAGAGCTAGTATTTGGCCATGAAGAGTTGGATGTCTCTGATTAGCGCTGCAGCGCTCTCAGCATTGTAGCGATCTCCAGAATGTTTGAAATTTATCTAGAGCTCTCAGCAGATTCTATCCAGGGTTGCAATGCTAGTGACACTGCAGCAATTGACAGAATACTCTTTTCTTCAAATTTGGCTAGACTAATCAGTTCCTGCTCACTTAGAAATCAAGTAACATTTAATTATTCACGAATTTGAACAAAACTGAAATAAACTAAATGAATAACAAAAATTCATGACAATGGGTTGTCTCCCATAAAGCACTTTGGTTTAGCATCCCTAAGTTGCATGTCCAGACCCTCTCTAAGGAGGGCAAACAACTTGCACAAATTTAATTTCTGCTTCTCCACCAAGGTCCAAGGAGGTTTCATGATACACCTTCAGCCGATGCCCATTGACTTTAAAGATGGCATTGGACTTGGGGTCCTCAATTTCTACAGCACCAAAGGGATGTACTTTTGTGACCTTGAAAGGTCCATCCCACCGAGACCTCAACTTCCTAGGCATTAGCTTCAACCGGGAGTTGTAGAGGAGCACCAGTTGCCCCTCATGGAACTTTTTTCTCAAAGTATTCCTATCATGGAACACTTTAGTTCTCTCCTTATACAACCTAGAGTTCTCATAGGCCTCATATCTTAACTCCTCTAACTATTGAAGCTACAACTTTCGGGCTTTACTGGCCTCCCCCAAATCCATGTTACACTGCTTGATAGCCCAATAAGCCTGATGCATCATCTCTATAGGCAAGTAATATGCCTTTCCAAACACAAGCCTGAAGGGACTCATCCCAATGGGCGTTTTGTAAGCTATGGGGTAAGCCCACAAAGCTTCATCCAACCTTATGCTCCAGTCCTTCTGATTAGGCTTCACAGCCTTTTCCAGGATTCTCTTGATTTCCCAGTTAGACACTTCAGCTTGCCCATTAGTTTGCGGGTGGTGAAGAGTGGATACCTTGAGAACAACCCTTTATCTACGGAGCAAAGCTTCCATGCTCCGGTTACAAAAATGAGTTCCCTGGTCACTAATGATGGCTCTAGGCATACCAAACCTATAGAAGATGTGAGAACGAACAAAAGCAACAACTACAAAAGCAACAACTACAGTAGAATCATTAGTATAGGTGGCAATGGCCTCCACCCACTTTGAGACATAATCCATAGCCAAAAGAATATAAATATAGCCAAAAGAACTAGGGAAAGGACCCATGAAGTCAATGCCCCAAACATCAAAAACTTCACAAAATTGTATGGGTTGTTGAGGAATCTTATTTCTCATAGAGATATTCCCTGTTCTTTGGCACTATTCACAAGATTTACAAAAATTGTTGGCATCTCTAAACAAGGTTGGCCAATAAGAACCCGAGTCCGATACCTTTCTACTAGTGCGTTGGGGCCCAAAATGACCTCCACTCACATAAGTGTGACAAAATCAGAGTATAGACTCAAATTCCTCCTGGGGTACACATTGCCTGACTACTTGGTCACTACAAATTTTTTGCAGATAAGGGTCATCCTACACATAGTATTTAGCATTATTTTTCAGCTTTGCAAACTGTGCTGGTGAAAAGTGTGAGGGATCCACTCTACCAACGAAGTAGTTAACAATATCAACATACCACAGGGCAATAGACACACTCATCAGTTGTTCATCAGGAAAATTATCATTGAGAGGTCTGTTGTCTAGATCAAGATGCTCAAGCCTACTTAGATGGTCTGCTACTAAATTTTCAGCTCCAGTTTTATCTTTTATTTCCAAATCAAATTCCTAGTGCAGCAACATCCATCTAATAAGCTTAGGCTTAGCTTTCGATTTCTTCAGCAAATACTTAAGTGCTACATGGTCTAAATACACCATTACCTTAGAGCCTGGCGAGTAAGATTGAAACTTATCCTAAGCAAAGACAAAGGCTAAGAGCTCTTTCTCAGTAGTGGTGTAGTTGGACTATGCAGCATCCAGAGTACGGGATGCATAATAAATAGCATGAAGAACCTTACCCGCACACTGTGTAAGCATAGCGTCCAATGCAAGGTCAGAAGCATCACACATAAGCTCAAATGACTGACTCCAATCAGGTGGCTGGATGACTGGAGTGGTGGTGAAGGCCTTCTTCAACCTCTTAAATGCCTCCCTACACTTGTCATCAAAAACAAACTTAGCATCCTTCTACAGTAGGGAAGTGAGAGGTTAGGCAATCTTGTTGAAATCCTTGATAAACCTCCTGTAAAAAGCTACATGACCAAAAAAAGAACGAATCTCCCGCACGCATATGGGGTGAGGAAAAGAGGTAATAACTTCTATCTTAGCAGGATCAATAGCAATGCCCTTGCTAGAGACTACACGGCCTAAGACTATACCTTGTTCCACCTCCTTCTTAACCACATCAAGAATCAGTGGGTTGAGCTGGCATTGTGGCTGTCTAATCAGCTTAGCCCCCTCCTCCAGAAATATCCTGTGCATGCAGGTGGAAGGGCTATTCCCTATGATATCATCTAAGGTCCAACCAATGGCCCTCTTGAGATGAGAAAAATTATGATTTATGATGATGGCTAGTACAGGTGTCACTGCCCACAACAAATTAAAAATAATTTAATTAATCAAATTACACTAAAATGTAGCTATAGTGTAATCCGAGTCGTCTCACACGGAAGTGTTAAAATTGATTCAAAAACTTCAAAGGGATATTATTGACGCAATTAAAATAATTAAAAGAAATAACGGAGATTCTAATGAGAGAAATTACTTGCACAAAAGTTCCTTCGGATTAAAATTGTTCAATCATAGATTCAAGAATTAAAAGTATGGTAGTGATTGCTTCCATTAAATTGTAAACACAAAATAATGGCATAATTCTACTTAACAGTTACACTATTGCATCCCCATTAAGAATTTGACTAAATAAAGGATTAGTAATTCACTATCATTATCCGATGAACTTTGCTCAGTTTAAACAACAATTATAGCAACCTAATTTCTAACAAAATTAATCTCAATCCCTTATATATTGGATGAACATCGCATCAAGAAAACAATTCAAATCAATATTCAATTGCAATAATCATACAATTGATAATTAAAAAGAATTGACAAAGGAAAAGGGAGAACCAACCACAATTGAGATAAAAGCATAAGAATCTCATGAACAACTTCAACCTTCAGTCACCCTTGTGCACAGTAAGGGAATTACTCTTCCATGGGAAAAGTTTATCAATCAAAATTGAAGAAAACTGTAGATTACAATGCTTAAGAATTAAAAATAATATGTAAAGAAAAGCTCTAACCCTAGAGAGAAGGTGAAATAGATGATGAGGTTGAGAGAGAGAATTTCTAAAACTAAAAACCCTAAGTAGTGCCTCTATTACTGTTTGACTCACATTTACTGTAGCTTCGAAGAAAAATGGGCCCAAAATTGGCCCTACAAGACAGTAGACAAAAATCAAATGATCGTAGGAGCGCTACAGCGCTCACCAGAACGGGTAGCCTCAAAATACTGGTTGTTGGTTTCTGCCGAATGGCGAGCTTTTGGTATTTCTTCTTCCTTTCAGTTCCCACTCCTACTTCTGATGCCTTGCGCTCAATGCATTGTTCCTGTACACAAAAACCTAACTCAAAAAGACGGGTTAGTTGTAATAAGAATTAATTATTCAAAAAATGAGCAATTGCCATTGATTTCTCAACATTGGGTAATGAGGTTCAATTTATAAAACATTATTATTTTCCTCAATAACACATCAAAAACTCATGCAAAGATCCAAGGTTAAGGATTTAAATATGCGGTGTAAACACCACTTATCAATGGCATGAAAGAAATGTGTTTTAGAAAATCATAGGACTATGATTGTTGTATTGTGTGCTATGGAAAATGTTTTACATGGTTAAGAAAGACTTTCTTAAGAAAATATGTGTTATAGCAAGATGGCTATTTTACCGAATATGTTTTTTTTTCTAGGTTTCTTGATATCACTATATATTTAATTTTTATGATTTCAAGTTATGTTTTAGAATATCCAGTTAAGATATTTATACATGTTTGAGGAATGGGAAACAAGAGTATGACCCAACTTTATGAATAAATATATTATATGATATCCAAGTTTTATAATTGTGAAACCCAGTATTTGATGCTATGATTTTAAATATATCAAGTATATGAAAAGATATGTTAGCATAAGATATAGATTTAGAACTTCAGTTTTGTGGTACCAAGATGTACGAAATTTAACATGATTCATAGCAATTATCAGATACATATTCTGTGGGCTTGAAATTGAAATGTCCACAAGAGGGTGATCCCTTAGGCACGATTGTCATAGCCACAATTATGTTAAAATCAGATTATTAGAGTTATATGAATCTAGAAGCTCTTGTTCGCTAGGGACTGAGCACCCACCATTTAGTTGTGATTTTTGACAAACTAGTTTAGCCAGTAGAGATAAGGAAACAGATAGTTAGTTAATGGTTGTGAAGAGATCATTAACCTTGGTACCAAGTTGTCTGTTAGAGGACAGTTTTACCCTAGCAGTTACAGAAAATGGGACATAGTTAGATGTCCACAGCTTGTCCGACATGGACTAATATGATTTCAGCAGGTGCTCTTGTTCGCCAAGGACTGAGTACAATATTTCAGTTTATGATTTTACAACTTTTAGTAATATAGATGTATTTATTATGTTCAGCATACTATTTCTCAATACTCTGTCGCACCCTAAGTTAAAATGATTTCATTATTGATTATGAGTTTAGGAATACTTGTTTATGAATTTGTAGAATGAAAAGTATTTTTCCTAGCTAGCTAAGTATGTAAATAGATCAAATGGGTTATGATTATTGCATATATATTGTATCTATATTTCTTGTGAATGCTATATTGTAGATTTTGAAGATGGTTTTGATTATGCCAATAAGTTAAGCAAATGACAAAAAGAATGGAGGCAAATAGCATGGAAATTCTTGAAGATGAACAAGCAAATGATCAAGGTTAAATGGTTAGAATAATTAGGACCAAGATCACTTTGTTAAAAGGTTTCATTTAATAAGTTTATTTGGCCATTTTCAAGTTAATCAAGCTTTAATCTAAGAAATGAGTTTGATTTTAAGAAAAAATTGATTTGGAATAATTAAATTTAGTTTAATGGAAAACATGTTTCTGATTTATGAAAACATGAGTTTAATACTTGAAAGATGTTTAACATTTTTTTTAGAATGAAAGAGAATGACTTAAAGTGAGTTAAACTTTCATTTTTTTTCACTTTCTGGAATTGATGTAATCGATTACCACATAATGTAATCAATTACAAGGCTGTTCTTGAGCCCAGAACCTGAATTTTCATAAATATAATAGATTACAATGATCATGTAATCAATTACCAGAAAGTGACCATTGCTTGTTTTCAAAAATTTGAACTATGTAATCGATTACCAGGCCCAGAAACTTGCAAATAAATGTGTTTTGAAGAGACACATCTATTGGGGTTCATCCTCAATGGTTCACATGAATTGTTTTCTATAAATACCGTTATTTAGCACATTTTAAGACACAGAAAACATATTAAAAAGATCATTTGAACAATCATTCTCACTCCTCAATCTTTTTGATCAATACTTGGCCAAATTGTCTTATTCTTGAGAAACCTTATAGGACTTCAACTTGTAACATTTCCTCTATTCAGAGAGTGACATCTTGTATTCATTTACTAGAGATTGTGTAAAGGGTGAGGTATCCCTTTGCAACAACAAGAGTGAGGCATCTCTTGGTTCTTGAGAGACTCAAACACAAGGATAAGGGATCCCAAGGTGTAGGAGTGCTCTTCAATTGTAAAGGTTAAAGTGATAGTGGAACTCTTAAGTAGGTTACTTGATAGAACTAGATATAGGCCACAAGAGGTGACCGAACCAGTATAAACCAAGTTTGCAATCTCTCTCCCCTTATCTCTTTACATTTATTACAAATTTACTTTTCATTATCTTGCTAACCTTGTTCTTATACATAATTACACTCTTATATCTCTTCCACTTGTATACATTAAATTAAGTTTTTAAGTGAATTCTTCAAAACTTATTGAAAAAGTAATTAGAGTGTGAAATCTAAGAAAAAGTTTTTAGAACTCAATTCACCATTCCTCTTGAGTTTATTGAGGCCACTTGAATAATATTTCTTGGTTTTCCCATGTGAGTGATAGGTGAAAATCCACTCACTGAGTCCATTGACTCATCCCTCCCTTCGTTTCATAATTGCAAGTGCAATTGCCATTCAGTCACCAGTCCAATAGCCGCAGCTATCCTTTTGGTGAGCTTTACATTGTTGTAAGGCTTTGAGTATGCTTATGTTAGAGTTAGAATGCTCAAGTAGTGTTGCAGGCAAGATCCAAGCGATGCTTATATTTTGAGATATTGTAGTTATTTTCAAAATTCATGTATCCACATATGTTTGCAGAGTTTGAGTATGGATTTGAAATATGGATTATGATCAAAGATTTATATAATGAACTAGAAAGGCATTAATGAGTTTTCAAGTATTAACTTTTCAGAAATTGATTAAGAGGACTTTAGAGCTTTTATATTATAGTATTTCAGATGTATGATTTTAGAAATCAGGCCTTGGATAAAAATTTGAATAAAGATATAAATGAAGCTATGTTTTAAGAATGAATATTTTGCTAAATTATGCATTTAGAAAGACACGTCACCTAAAAGGCTTACGTGGGAATGAGATTCCTCACGTGTCAATCATGTTCCCAAGTCGGATCACAACAATTGGGTTTGATTTTAAATCTGAAATTCCCTCATTTTCTTGTAAAGTGCACTGTTTCACTATAAAATGTGCTTTCTAAAGTGCAATAACAATTTCTTGTGCTCTAATTGATCTTCTAGTCTTCAATCAGAGTTTGTTGATGATGGTTTGATTGCGATCATGATGATTGAAGGCTGTAGTATACACTTGTTTTGGAGTTAAATTGAAATCTTTACTTGAATTGTACTTTATGAAGTCACGTACTACTTTCTAAACATCTGAGTCTTGGTTTCTTGTACCTGAGAATTTTCTTCAATCTGTTAAACATATATATTTTCATTCCACAGTATATTTTTCTCTTTCAATAAGTCTCAATCTCTTCAAATGAGGTTAAACATGTTTGTACATGTCATGTAAAAATATTTTTGTTTTAAGAACCGTGTATGCCAATATGATAAAACCTTTTTGTTGCTTCAAGAAATTTAAATAAAGGAGTAGTTGTTCTACAAATTATTTTCTCAAACTTGGTTGGATTATCACTCAAAACATATGGCACTTAAGCTTTCTTAAGTGTTCTAGTGCTAACACTTCAACACTAATATTTTTTATCAAAGACTAATTTGTCCATCAATAAAGTTGTGAGGGACCTATAATTCCCTATTTTTATAATTGTAAGGAATTTCAATACTTATTTCTTTTTGTCAGGAACCAATTTGTTAGTTAATGAAATTGTCAAATATCTATAGTATCCTATTTTTGCAATTGTTAGTGATTTCAATACTAATTTTTTTTTACGAGGGACCAATTTGTCCATCAATAAAATTGTTAGAGACCAATATTAACTTCTTATTGTTCTTTATTCAAGAACCAAAAATTTATATTTTCCGCCAATTGCATTAGTCCGTCTGACTTTTTTTTCCCCCTTACAGCTACTAATTTTATATTAATTCAATGAATGCAACCAATTCTTCACGGATTACAATGGCAGGCATACCCATTCCCTTCTCCTATCAGGAAACAGCTTAAATTAACTACTACCATTTGCATCGCATATCTATTTTGTTGTGCTGTACTATATTCGTAACATTTAGTATAAGAAAGGAAAAGAAATGACTTTGATGCTAGTATGACAAAAATACCATCAATTTCAAAGCATATAATAATGATAGATTGAATATAATTCTTGATCATCCTTAATTTATAACAAATTAAATAATTAATTGAATCATCACTTAATACAAACGCAATTGATTATGTTGAATTCCTATATAAATCCGAAGCATGATAAAATAATGGGCTTTGCTAACCAGTCCCTTATAGCACTGGTTAAAAATACAAAAATTAAAAAGTTAAGGAAATTTTTATACATTTAATGCATTAAAAATTTAAAAAAATTTATCTTTTCAATATAATCTTTCCTTTCTAAAAATCTTTATTAGTGCTCTTAAATAATAACGGAAAAAGTACTAAGATTGTTGGTGGATGAACGACGGCAATCTTGATCTTATTAAATTGGGGGACATAGCTGGGTAAGTTCACTGAAGGTCTCTAATGCCGCAAATACTTGAATAAATAATACTACTACTAATAATAATAAAAATGAAAAAGGATTGGGTATGGGACCAACCGTTAATCTAGAGTGCATCTTATAGGGGGTCTATGTAGGTCAAGTTCACAGCCTAACCCTAATTGCCAGTAGATTTGCCTTATTGGAAAGAAAGTAAAATAGCTCCTATGCCCTATTCAACGCTAGCTTTAGTACCTCATTAGTCATTCCACTGCATAAAAGTTGGCCCTCTTTTCTTTTTTGCCCAACCGGACTGACAATGATGTGGCATAATGAGCCTCCCTATGCCCAGCTATTTTAAAATTTTGGCCTTATGAGATCACTAAACATTATCGTGTGTGGTCATAGAATCATAAGGATATATGCTTACCAGAAAAATAATTTATATATGGTGATTGTATAAGTGATTTATATTAATATAATAAAATGGATAAATTTATTTGTATATAGTGTTTAGAATCTGTCAATGATAGATTTAATAAATAATATTTTTTACACTAAATTCGATGCGAATTCAATACATAAATATTTTTTTATTGAATCCACCTTTAGCAGATTCAATAAAATAATATTAAAATAAAATGTTGAATCCGCCTTTGACAGATTCTATAAAAGCAGATTCTATACTGAAAACATCATATTGTGTGAATTTTTTTCAAAACATCATATTAATGTAAATACACCACTCAAAAATCATATGTAAAAAAAGACCTTATGTTTACCACTATGTTTATGCTAGATATTCAATATTAATTCTCAATTAGAATTATTGGAAGATTATTTAATTATCATTTAAGATCTAAATTCTAAAGTAACAATCACTTCATATGGTTAAGTGCTTCAAGATGTTAGTGCATCTTATCTCCCATCATTAATCATTCTCCTATATGTCCCTTTTTTATTTTCTGGTAGATATGTCCTTTACTCCTCCATCGTTTTTCCCAGGACTTAAAATAGAACAACACGAAAAGGAGAACTAATAATTATTGCTAACATTTCTCCCACACATTCTTTTTTTTTTTTCAAAATGAAATCATGTTTAGTATTGCTATAATTAGTTTAAAGATTCATTTTACTCCCTTGAATTATATGTATATTTTATTAGTACCTAAAATTTAAAAAAGTTTCTACATAATCCTTGAAATTGTAAAAGTTATTCAAATTAATTCTTTTAGTTATTGAAATTAATTCCTACAAAAATTATCACAAGGATTAATTTGAATCGTTATTTACAATTTCATGGACTAAATTGAAATCTTCTTAATTTCAATAACTAAAATAAAATATATAGACAATTTCAAGGGCCAAAATAGACATTTACTCATTAAATTAGTGTATCTCAATATCATGCACAAATTTTATTGTTAAAAGGTAAAAGATCTATGAAGCTTGATTAAGTTATTAAATTATCTAATAAGCCTGTATTACAATGCTCGATTAAATTTAAATTTACTTATACAATGAAAAAAAGGAACTTTAAGTAAAATTTGATTTCATGCATTCTTTTAATAGACAAATGGATTGTACAAATTGGCTTCTCTGTTGATCTTTTCATCTACCGTCAATGAAAAGAACAGATATTTAAAAAGTTTAGAGAGTATCAAGTTGTACCTTGTGTTTTATTTTAAGATATTGAGTTATACATGACCTAAAATTTAAGAGGTATTATGCATTTATTTTTGTAACAAATATATGGAAATTTCAAGAGAGGGTTAAAGTGCAGGGTCAAAAGTTTAAGAATTGATTTACACTTCTTTAAATTTCATAGAGTAAAGTGCACATGCTCTATACTTTAGGGGATAAAGTACTTTTTTTTCTTAATTACTTTAGGATGAAAAGTTACTCAAGTTTAGACATATTTGTTTGTATGTAAAAATTAACTGTTTTGTGATTTATTTTTAACTTTATTTATTTGAATTATATTAAGTGACAAGTTATTAGTGAAAATAATAACAATAACAAGTTTTAAAGGCAAATAAATATGCTTAAAAATATAAGAGAAAAGCTACCAACACATAATCAAAGTTAAGTAAAAAAAAAATCGATTGTAAAAATTAAATCTTGAGAGTAATATATGCTTCTCAGGTCATAAAAAAAATGAGTAAATGTCTATTTTAATTTTAATATTTAGAAGTTCACATCAATTTTATCGTAAAAATTTAACAGTTTGAATTTTCAGGCTTTTTTATGAAAAAAAAAGAAAATTAGTTATTTACATATATACAATTGGTGTGATGTTATTTACTAATATACACTAAATGCAAATCGGCCAACAGTGAAACAATTTACTGATGACGCGTTTTTCTATGCAACGTTTTCACGGGTACATGTGCCAAAAGTGATATCAATAAATCGACTAACTGTCAAATGATTTACTGATGACACGTTTTATTGTGCAATGATTTATCCTGACATGTTGACCAAGGCAAAGTGCTAAATTGGAATTACATAACAGATAAAACTAAAACTACACCAAACTGAACTTACAAACTAAACTAAATATACATAAATGATTTTCTTCTTAGTGAAAGAAGTGATTCCTAGCAGTAAAAAATCCAAACAAATACGCTATATTAAATTTAATTATCACCAAACAATTTTCAAAGAATTAATTATTATTTTATGTAATTTCATTATTGATTTTATTATTTCATCAATTTTAAATACTTAAATCTTTTAACCAAATGAAAGATAATTTTCCCTTTTAAATTGAATGTTATTAAATTTACTGATACCTCATGAAACAATACCCTTTTTTTAAAGAAAAAAACTATACACTTATGGTTTGTTTGGATACGAACAGAAAATAAATGAACAAAATAAAGAGTTTAACAAATAATTTAACAATATAAATTAATCAATTATTTAAGATGTAAATATGATTTTATATAAAAACTAAATTTATAAATTAATAATATTGCTAAATTATATTACTAATTTCTTATAAATTTTATTTATCCATAAACAAAATATAAATAAAATCACAAAAACAAACAAAAATTAGTCAAGCATCAACAAACCTAAATTAAACTAAACTTATAGCCTTAAAATAAACATTAATACATATTTAATACATACGAATAAATTAATCAAATATTACTAATCTTCTATCAATGTCAAACATTTAAATAAATGTCATCCATAAACTAAGCAAATTTAACTTAAAAATAGAGAATATAAACAATACTTGCACACTACACAATATAAACTAAGGAAATTTCAACATGTATAATATAAACTAAATTAATTTTACAGACTATAAATTAAATATGCAAAACTGCATAAACAAAAAAAATCATTAAACTATTTCAAATACTCAGTTCTTACAACTGCACAAACTAAATTTATTAAACTCTTTATTTTGTTCATTTATTTTCCTTTTCGTATCCAAACAAACCATAAGTGTATAGCTTTTTTCTTTTAAAAAAAGTATTGTCTCATGAGGTATCAGTAAATTTAATAACATTCAATTTAAAAGGGAAAATTATCTTTTATTTAGTTAAAGGTTTTAAGTATTTAAAAATTGATGAAATAATAAAGTCAATAATGAAATTACATAAAATAATAATTAATTCTTTGAAAATTGTTTGGTGATGATTAAATTTAATATAAAGTGTATTTGTTTGGATTTTTTACTGTTAGGAATTACTTTTTTAACTAAAAAGAAAATCATTTATGTATATTTAGTTTAGTTTGTAAGTTCAGTTTGGTGTAGTTTTAGTTTTATTTGCCATGTAATTCCGATTTAGCACTATTACCTTAGTCTCCATATGAGAATAAATTATTGCACAGTAAAACATGTCACCAACAAATCATTTGACAGCTAACCGATTTATTGATGTCACTTTTTGCATGTGTACCTGTGAAAATGTAACACCCTAAATCTTAACTCAAGACTACTAGTATGTACTTAGGTTAATCTTTAGAATATTACCTCTTGGTCTCATCTTTTACTTGGAAAATACTTAGCGGAAATATAGGTAAAATTTTTCTTTTTGGAATTTAAAATCAAAGTGAGAGCCAAGCACGAATCTTTAAGTGGAAGCATAGCGAAACAGATAAGCAAAGCATAAAGAAGCACATCATATCATGGAGACATCAACTGAAACATAGATATATATATATATACTATGCCTACCCAAAGGGGCAAGACTATTCAATACATCGGGAAGTGGAATACAACTGAAATGCCGTACAAGGAAATCATAAAAAGTAAATACAAGAGAAACAACACCCATACCCATGTGCACCTAGAGTAGACAACCTCATATACAAAAGAAGGTTTGTCCTCAACTATGTGGCGTGTGTACACTAACTACTACCCCTCCTATGTCTACTCCTGCTGGTCCGAGTACTGTGGGGTTGAGTTGATCCATTGATGAATCTCGGCGGGAGTGGTCGAGCGCATCATCGGGGCGTGTCCACCTCGGCGGGGGCGCATAGATGGCCTACGTGCCAACCTCTACTGACCACTGCCTCCTCACTCCCACCCTCATCGGTGGGGAGCGGACCGAGCTCCAACTGTACATGTGGGATGGCGGGTCCTCGGATGAGTCCGTCTCCGAGTACTGGGTGCGAGGCACGTACTCCGGGTAGTCGCGTACGGATGATGTCTCGGGCTCCATGCGGAGAATCTGCTCATCACGTGGTCTAGCTCGCTCAAAAATCCCGTTATGACGGTAAGGAGTAGTCGGGGTGAAGCGGTAGCTCGGGACTGGTCTTGTGAAGGGTCGTCCCATGAACATGAATACTCTGACAGTGCAGCGACCCTCAAAATGGTATGACCCGAGTGCCGGGTCATGGTGCAGCTCCCATACCGAGGTGTCGATGAAGAGTACGAACATCGCCATCTGAAGATACGATGGAAGAAAAGAGAGAGGGGATGAGAATCTTTCTAAAGAATTCTCAGTAGGGTTATCCCTTCCTAGGTGACATCATCATATCCTCAGGAACCTTGGGTTTCTTTCTAAAAAGGTGTGCATGCATATCAATTCCTTTTAAGTTAGTTTTCTAAAGTGGTATTTATCCAAGGTCCGTCATATTTTACAATGCGTCTTATAACTAAGCATAAAATGATCTAATGATATGAACGCATCATAAAGGTAAACCAAACAATAGAATAACTAAGAAACATTATGACATTGGCATAAGTATAGTATATGTGACATTGTTAACTTTAACTTTCATCTCATGGGGCCGCCCTAAAACATCTCTAGGTTATGAGCTCATACCTCAACTAGTCGTCACTAGTTCTTACTTATCCTATGATAAGCGTAACATATACATAATCCCGACTTAATAGTGCGGGCTAGGGGGCAATTAAGGATCACCTCTCTTAGGGTCATTTCCTCTTTGAAACGCTCTACTAGCAACTAGTACATCGTAGTTTTGTCCGCTTTGGCAAGCTCTATGTCAATACCCTCACGGATTTGTTTTCTTGGGGGTGCTCGGCTAAACCGGTGTCACCCAAGAAGGCGTCTCAGTGTTGTGTCACATTTAAGTTCTCATAAAGTGTTAATTCATAGATACATCATTATTCATTACATACATCTTTTTCCATAGTATATACATCATCACATGAAACTTCTTCATAGTGTATATATAAAACCATAGCATATACATCATCACATAATCACACCTTAGACAATCATTCATACAAACTCCCAAGCTTATTATGTTATGAACCTATAGTATGTTATGCTTTGGTTCTTTTGAGTCTTAAGCTTGTAAACTAATTGTTCTAATATTATTCTTACCCTCTTACACACCTATAGGTTCACAACTAATAAGTGTTACTAATTTTTATGCTCAAGGACTTATCCAAACAGCACTATGCAGATTTGGACAGCTTATATTTGTGTGATTATGGGGTTCTAGAGATTACGGTTTAGACCCTTAAAGTCCTTAACTCACATTCTAAGTTATCGATCATCAACACCTAGTCTCTTGGGAACCTATGAGGTTATGACTAAGTATTTCTCACCTCACACTATGGTCAAGAACATCTCTAAACCTCAAGGATGCAGAATTTGAAATTCTAACTTTACGGGTACCTAGAAGTCACAATAATGACCCTTTCTAAGTTTAGTTTGCTCCTAAGGCTTCAAGATTAAGTCCTAGACCAATTATGAGTCATTCCTACACATTAAACTAATTTAAAACCATGATTATTAAATCTAAACCTTGCTGGATAGAATCCAGAAAATTACATAATTAAAGGATCTAGAATTCTCAAATTAATTCTTTTCTAGTTCCTAACTTATCCTATCTTTCACATATGAGTCTTAACATTATTTTTACTCAAACATAGGCACATTATCATCATCAAAACAGCACATACAGTGGCAGCAAAGAGCAAGGAAGAACCAAAAATATACTTCTCCAAAAAAGGCATAAAACATAATTTCTAAAGCACATAAAATACTAGTTTCTCTTGGAACTCTTTTTAAACTCTCAAAGCTCATTTATAAACCATTTTAACATCTAAAATCATAAGAATATTTAAGAGGGCAGTGACCAATTGATCTTTGTCTCAAGAGGTTCTAAATTCTCAAAACTTGGTTCTATGCATTCCTTAAACTCACTTAAGCTTGGAAAAATTATAAGACATAGTCTCAAATACTTGGAAACCTCAAGACCTCTTAGGGCCGAAATATGAACCCAAGAAAAACACATATTGTTAGACCTTTGTTGAGACCACAATGGGCAAGTCTTTGAGCTCTAGATTCATTTAGGTGATGACATAAAAATAAATATGCTCATGCACTTATTTTAGGTTCCATTAGAAAGTAAAGTGATAGCACAAGGTAAACATGAATGCAACTTATTATTATCTTGGTATTAAGTGAGAACTTGAAATATAAACATGATAATGCATAGCTTGAAATATAAACATGGTAATGCAAGTTCATTCATTATCTTGGTATTTAGTGATAGCAAGGAAATAAACATGATATGCAAAGCATAAAGTAAACATGATGCAAGGTTCATTTTATGATTAACTAGAGCTCATTCAAGACTTTAACAAGATAACAACCCAATACAATATCTCAAAGATCTCAACACAATAACCGAAAGTCATATAAAAGAGAAAGAAAGTGAAACTACATCAAGTTCTTTATTAAATACCCAAAACCCCTATCTAGAGAAAAATCTCTAGAACGTGCCGGCCTACTTTAAGGTTGACAAGGGTAGGCTTGGGCTTTTAGAAATTCTTAGATTAATTTTCTTAAGCTGGAAAATCATGTGAGCTAGATATCATATAGATGAAGTCATAAGGAAAGTAAACTCAAGCTTTAGAGGTTTCTTTGAGATGAACACAATGTCATCATCTAGAAACTCTCATCATCAAGCTATCATGCTCAAAATCAAGGCCTCATGGCCGAAAATGAAAAGAAAGGAAAAACAAAGGAAAGTTCAAAAAGAATCCAAGAGGAAACTAGAGAAAAACACTTTCTTGAGCAAAACAAAATTTGAAAACAAATCCCTACCTTGTGATGAAGGTAAAAGCTTGGACTTGAAGATGGAAATGAGATGAGCAACACCTCCTAGGATGGTGATGATGATTCGGCCTTGATGAAAGAAAAAGGAAGGAAATGTGTTTCAAGTGAAGTTGTGTTTGAGGTGTGGTGTTTGATGGTTTGATGATGGTTCAAGGCTTTGGGGTGGTGTTTGATGGTTGAGAGGTGAAGATGAGATGAAGAGATGAAGAAGATACAGATGAAAAGAAAGGAAGAACACTCTTGAAACTTTGAGAGAAAAAGAAAGAACTAGCAAGACAACTCTAAAACTCTAAACTTAGCAAATGCTTCAAGGTGCAACAAGGCTATCACAAGCATCCTATTTATAGAAAAACAAAACCATGGAGCTCATCAAAGGGAGGGTGCTGGCCGTAGCTTTGAAGGACAAAGGGAGAGAAAAATATCTCTTTGATTGTGTCATAGAAGCATGGTTTGAAGCATGGAAGCTATGCTACAAAGTATGGCTTGATGTGAGTTAATTTCCTATCAAATTTTTATGAAATTAGGCTTCTAGAACCTTGACATGGCTGGAACTTTTCCAGCCACAAATAAATGGGGAAAATGTGTTGTTTTAATTATTTATTCATGTGGAAATTCAAGCTTGATTGAAAGTTATGACAAGGTATAGTGTATGTGACTTGAGGTATGGCCTTGGAGTGTTGAAAAATTGAACATGTGATGCATAATAGGGAGAAGGGTACATGGCTAGGTTCAAGACAGCAGAGAGGAGGTGAGTTTTGACCATTTAATTGTGTGTTAATGGTAGGTTTAGATGTGTATTAGCTTAGGTACAAGTTTAGGAATGATTAAGCTTAAGTTTAGGTAACTAAGAATGTGATTTAGGGAGTTTATGACAAGTTTAGGAGTGCTCATACATCATTAGAGAATTTTAAACTCATTTATGAATAAACAATATGTAACACAATTCCATGATTTAAGGAATTGGAAAGAGAAAACACTATTCAAGATTCTATGACTAGGTGTCTTGAAATTAAAATATGATTTTAGGTTGTAATTAAGTACTTTTTGGTTCTAATCAACTTCAATAAATTATTTTGACTCAAGATTAATTAAAGAAATTAATTAACCTTCAATTAGAGTCTAATATTGCTTAGGTTTGCTTAATCACGCGATTAAGTGTAAAAATACGAAACTAGGGGCAAAACCGTAATTTTGCACTAATTTTACCCGGGACTTCTAAAATTAAAAATGAGGTAATAGAATACATAAAAACGCCTTTTAAAACCATCTGGAGAAGTTTCGGGTTCATCCGGTACTTGCAAACGGGTAAAACACCGCAGGGGCGTTTTGGTCATTTTGACCCGAAAACTCGAAAAACGAGATTTTCGATCCCGGGAAGGTACACAAGTTATCTAATCCCCTTCCAACATTGAGTTTGCCCTTCGAGTACTGCCGAACCGGCTTTCCTCGAATTCCGGGCTGAAAATGACCTCAGGGGCATTTTGGTCATTTTCACTCTGACAGAAAAATCGGGGCGTTACAGAAAACGTTGCATAGAAAAATGCATCATCAGTAACTCGTTTTACTATTGGCCAATTTAGTGGTTGCACAGTGAAACGTGTCATCAGTAGGTCGTTTTACTGTTGGCCGATTTATGTATATTAAATCGCTTCACTGTTGACTAATTTACATTTAGTACATATTGGTAAATAACATCACATTAGTTGTATATCCGTAAATAACTAATTTTCTTTTTTTTCGTAAAAAAGCCCGAATTTTCACATCAATATTCTTATTATATTATTGTGAGTAATTTTTCTTATTATCAATAATTTCAAGTTGATGAGGTAAAAATCTAGTCTTTGTTCATTAATCGAAAAAAAAAGCCATATAACAATGCACTAACATATCAACTCAGATGAATTGTAATGGAAGTTAATAATGTTTTTGATAAAAGATAAAATTGATGCTAAAATTCAAAATGTAGATCCCACACACACACACACACACACATATACTAAACAGAAGTGAACTTTAAAATATTAAAACTAGAGCCTTTACACTATAAAAAGGAATTATAAAGGTTAACTTTGGTCCTTCAGGATTAATTTGACAAGCCAGATATCCTACAGACTAATAGGATAAGACATGATAGTATAAGTTCTGTTAGTATAAGACTTGTTAAGATTTTAAAACTATAGATGATTGGGTATGATATTGTATAAGATGCTAAGATATTACATTAATTATATCTTACTAGACTCTCACTGCCAGAAATAATTATAATATTAAGTAAATAATTAACTATGTTTATTATAAATATTTATTAATTTGTATTATTTAAATTATAATTTATTATTTAATTCAAATTTAGTAATAATTAATAATTTAATAAAATATAAAAAATTTAAAATATATGATATTGTATTTGTTTTATATATTTTACTATTTTTCATACTTTCATATTTCCCATAGTTTATAAAAATTATAGTAAAATACTATTTTTCATTATAATTGAAATTGAAATTTAAGATATATTATAATAAAGGTTTAATTAATCCTTCAATTCCTGTAATTTTACCCAATTGTCAATTAGGTCCCTATATTTTAAAAGTTTTCAATTAGGACCCTATATTACAAAAAAAAAAAAACTTGATCCCGAACTCTAAAAAGTGTTACAAAAATGTTAAATTAAATGGAATATTTTAAAATATTCTTTAGCCATTATTTTGTATTGGAAAAAAAATCCTACTTCACTCCATCCTATCCATCCCGTCCCCTTTCCCTTCCCATTCCCCCTCTCCTTTATCACAACCACTATTATTTTCATCATCACCATCATCCATCAATATATCCATCATCACCAAAAAGAAACATAACAGAATAAAACATGTAGATGGAAATGCTACTTCTAAAGCATAGAAGAACCAAAATTTCTCTCAATCAACATCATGGAATAAGCACTCAGGTGTCTCAATGACAAGGCTTCGATCTAAGAGCAAGACCCACACGACCCCATCTTCGAACACCACCACCACCACAACAAGAAGTGCACCACCAACAAGAGGCTAGTGGTAAGTGAAAACAATGGCTAGACAATGAGGTATTGTGGGGTGAGGTGGAGGCCTTAGGGCTGTTACATAGTGAAGATAAGGGACCATTAGTCAAAGGAGCAGCATTGGCTTCGGACGATTGACATGGTGGAGGAAGCTGCTTGTGTTTCTAGAGCCATGCATGATGCCAAAGCACTCGTCACTTCGGCCTCCATAGTGCCTTACTGTGTCTTCGTTGTGCAACCACCACCGCATCAGCCTTGTACTGCCGAGAGCACCACCATATTATGAGCCAGCCACAACCTCTGCTCACCTCGACACAATGGTGAGCCATCCACCACCATCTTTCTTCTTTTCTATCACCCTAACTTCCAAACCAGAACCTTTCCTTAACCCCTATTTCCAATACCCAGAACCTTCATTAACGTTGCCAAACACTTGACGCCCTTTTTGTTCTTTTTTATTTTATTTGGCTTTTTTAAAAAAATTAAGATATGGTGGTGTTTTTAGAGTGGACCATTTATCATTAGGATTCATTTTTTTTTCCAAATTTAAAACTATAGTTAACGAATATTTTAGGAATATTCTATTTAATTTAATTTTTCGTAACGCCTTACAGAATTAAGGACCTAATTTAAAACTTTTAAAATATAGGGATTTAATTAAAAATAGGATGAAATTATAGGGACTAACAGATTAATTAAACTTATAGTAAAATTTATTTACAAAATTTTTTTATTTTTATTATATATAATTAAATTGATATTATATGTTATTTTTTAAATATTTATTTGTTATAAAATAATCTCATTAAAATTTATTTTTATTAAAATAAATTTTAAATTTAGTAAAATATATCAAAAGAGAAGTAGACATGATATAGCCTTCCCAGAAGTAAGTTATAAAATTTTTTGGCATATAAGATATGATGAATAAATTCATACATCATATTGTTTATACCAAACAATAGATAAGGACATGACATATAATACTAGTTTATCCTATCTTATCAACATGTAAAACACACTCTAAAATTATATGTATCTTTCATTTTAGATTCTTAAATTTTAAAAAAATCAATTTACTCCTTAGAATTTTTTTTTAAAAAATAATTAACTTTTTTGTGATTCAAATCAGCTTGTATATGTTCATCTAACTTAAATCAATTTTTCAAGTTTAAGTGACTAAATTAAGGTTTGACTCCTTTAAAATGAGAATGTTGGTAAAGTGAGAAAGTGATTGGTTAATCATTCTTATATCAATTACTCCCATCTTATCTTAGACTAGACGTTAAAATGTTATGATATTTCCTTATGAAGCATTGACTGTTGTGTGGTTGTTTCTAGTTATTCTTTTTTGCTTTCTCTGTATTTGCTATTGGGTTTAAGTGAGTTTTTTCTTTTTCAATGCTTGGTGTTTTGTTCTTTTTTCCATATTATGCTTTCTGTAAGTGATGACTTGTACTTTTGTTAACTGCTCCCAAACCCATAGGTGTAGTTGAGCCCATTCAATCTATCGAAAAATGTAAGTAATAAAGCAAATGTGAAAGGTAACTGTTCCTGCCTAAAGTGGACTACATCAACTGTGGTAATGGGCCTTTTGGTTGATGACTTGGCCTCGATTGAGTTTTGCTATCAGATAGAAAATAAGTTGGGCTCATTTCAGTATAGGTGAAATGAGGCATGAATGGTTAGCCATGGAATATGGTTGAAATTCATGTAACTAAAAAGGGGGCAAGCGAGGCACATCTCAGTTGGCAAATGCAAAGCCTCAGTTGATGGTGTATCCCCGGGTTTGAGCCTCATAGCAGAGCTGGAAGTTGTGAACCCCACCCCCCAACAACAAAAAAAACCCTCCCTAGACCAAAAAAAAGAGGGGGGGGGGGAATAAAGCTTAGCGCAAAAGGCCTAACCATGAGACTTCAAATTATACGTCCAAAAGTAGCTGTCATTGATCATGGCATGTGGGGAAAGATTTTGAAGAAGCAGAGCTATTTTGTTCAATCATGGGTTTTGATATTTAAATTTAAGTGGGAACAATTATCTTGGTGGAAGCCATTTCTTCCAGTTTTCAAGCACAACTGCCAGACTCGGTTGGAGTTCAAGTTTGAAGGTTACATCATCAAGAATATAAGGAATTCCTAGAGAAAAGAAGAGGACACGAAAAACTTGACAACACAACTTTTAGCAACTTTATCCCTTCAGTTCTTAGTTCTTTTAGTTTAGCCATAAATGCACTAGTTCCTACAACTCTCGTGTAATGTTTTGATGTGGTTAACATTGTACTCTTCTTGTTCATCAATAAAAATCCTACATTCACCTCTAGTCCACGACTTCTTGTTTTAAATATTTGGAAAATCCATATCCAAGGGGGTTGACTCCACTCTGCAATCACTTGTACATTTGTGATAAAAGTGAAATTGTTCTTGGCTTGGTTTCTTCACATAACTTTGCAAAACTAAATTTCTCAGTAACATATTTTTATCACACTTGGTGGGACCTAGAAAGGCTATGTGTGTAGGAAGTCCAATCACCTAGGTTGGATTTCCACTGGCATAAAGAGTTACAATCTCAAATAATGAGTACTCCTGGTGTAGCGTCGACCACATCAAAGCACATAAACTATAAAGAGCAAAGAGACTAGTGAATGTGATAGCGGGTGACATGATGTTTGATTTGTCGAATATTGTCACCATTTCATCCCAATAGAATACCTTAAATACCCATTCTTTGGCTGCTAAGAGCTTGGAAGAAAAGACGTGACACCCATCACAGTGTCTTCTTTCATAAGCCAGCAGATCAAATATAGATGAGTGTGAATGATATTAAGTTGAATGTTTCAAAACATTTGCTAGATATGGTGAAGCCAATGGTATACAATATCTTGTAGAGTTCCCCATAAAAACATCTACTGAACATTACATAGAATGATAGCATGATGAGCAATTCTACCCTTAATGCTGGGGGAAAAATTGGTAACCCTCTATATAATTTGCAGTTTAGAAAATTTAATATGGTTACAAGGTCAAGTAATGCAGTAGGATTTATGGGTTTACTCCTAATGAACAACAATATTCCTATGAATCATAGGATGAATGGTGCTGAGACTTCATGGAACAACAATATGTGATGACGAATGAGTTGTTTGCTAGAGAAAACATTGCATGAGAGAATTAGTGGATGACTATCTACAATGGAAGCATGAACACGAAACAAGGAGTACCTCCATTTGCAAATGTTGGTTATGGAAATCAGGTAGTGCCTCTATACCAAAATATATGTGGAAATGCTCAGTCATGGAACACACCTCCACTAGGAGGAAACTTTGTGGTTGACCTTAGGCCAAGGCTTAACATACCAATTCAGAATAAACAACCTCAGTTTGTTTATCTAGGGAGTGAGACCTCAGTTTTTTGACCCAAATATGATTGCAGACTTCATGATGAAGCATTTTAGTGTATAGCTAAGGTGATTACAATGACCTATATATGTATCGAAAGCCGTATTATAATTAGGTGGATAGGGTTCCATTTCTCCATGGATTCAGGGCTTGAGATTTCTCAACCTTTTCGAGTAAAGATGTGAAATCCATCATGAAGCAGATGAGCAAGTTCATCACTCAATATGATAAGGTGATTCAAAATGAGTTCTTGAGGTTGCAAATGTTCCTTTTATCATTGATGGGTTTGACTTTTTGGTGGTTTTCAAATTTACCACCCAATTTGATGCAAAGTTGGCATATATGGAACACAGATTCCATGATAGATTTTACAAGCCTCAATATTAAATTTATTTGGGATCAAGTAATACATGAACAAGCTAATTTTGGATTTCATTGAAAAGTTCAAAAAGATCCATGGAAAATGCAACTTGAAACTCCCAAAAACATAATATACTTCCATTATTGTCAATAACATGTATCCTCAATTGAAAAGAAGATAATCATATAAGAGTATAAGGATCTGAATCAATTGACATGGAAGGCATTTCAAGTTGAATAGTTTATCCTAGAAAGGGAACAGAGATGTTCAAGTAGAGTAGTGGTAAGGGCCATCAATTGATTTTTGCAATGGAATATGAATTTGAAGATGATCTTGGTAAAGAACAACTATCCTTAGAAGGGCAAGTGATAATGTCAGAGCTAATCTTGCGTAAACCATATTCATGTCCAACACTAACCCCAATTACAGAAAGAAGTTGAGGCCTTAGCAAAAGAAGGCCTATTTGTTTGATATCTGCAAGGATGACCAAATACCCATGTGTGGACATAGTGGATCTTGTGGTAGAGTACTAGGCTAACGTTTAGTTTTAGTTGTGGGTTTTGGCTTTTGATGGTTCTACGCATCAAGCTAGAGTCATAATCACCAGCCTAGATGGGATAGATAGCAAGGTCATGTTCTAACTACATGTTCAGTGTTCAAATAATCAAGTTGAATATCAAGTACTTGCTGGTTTGAAGTTACTAATCTCTATGAATGTGAACAATGTCCAGATAAAGGGCAACCCTCAACTAGTATTAAAACAATTGCTAGGGGAATATAAGTGTAATAGGACTGAGTTGTTGCCTTATTTGGATGACACTTTTGAGTTGCTTGTAAGGTCTGCTAAGCTGATTGTGGAATATGTCCCTAGGTCAAATAATGAGGAAGCAAACTAATTGGCCAAACAAGCTTCAAGTTATAAACTAATACATAGGGAGTTATGGTTGGAACGACTAATCTGCAGCCATAGATGATGTTGAATGGCGTCATGAAAATTTTCAATATTTGTTAGACCTTGTAGCTAAAGTAGATTACATGTTCAATCAGAAAATGCTAAAGTTTGTCTTGATTGACAATGATTTGTTTAAAAGAACCCAAGAGGGAGTGTTGTTAAGATGTATTAGTAGAGAAGATTCCCTCTTAGTGATGAGAGAGGTACATGAAGGAGTCTGTTGAGCACATAAATCAGGGGCTAAGATGAGATGGCTAACACAGGATTGGCTATTATTGGCTTACCATCACAGCTGATTGTTTTGATATGTGAAGCATGTCAAAAGCACAATCCAATCCAAAGGGTCCCATCTAATGTGTTACACACTATCATTAAGTCGTGGCCCTTTAGTGGTTGAGCAATGGATTTAATAAGTAAAATTTATCCTCCTTCATCCAAGCATTATTCCTTAATAATCATAGCTACAAATTATTTTAAAAACTAGGTTAAGGCTAAACCTATGATCAAGGTTACGCAAGTTGATGTAAAGAAGTTCATTCAAAATCAGACTACCTATCAATTTGGCATCCCAAAGTTTATCACAATTGTCGCAACCCGATTTGGCCATATAATCAGCATATAAGAAATCTCATCCCCACATAAGCCTTGTGACCTGTGTATTGCTTTATATGCATATTTGAATAGGAAAATCCATTTAAAATATAATTTCATTTTCTACATACAAATCCCTTGTTTTTCTGAAATCAAGATATTTATAACTACAGTCTCATAATCAATATCTAAAGTCTAAAATCGTAGTATCATCCATACACAAAATATAAATATATTTCAAACTACTCCTATCTCATTTGTTCAGAAATGACCAAATCCATTAAACACAAACCATAATATGATCAAATATACAAAATGCAAAATAATCTTTATATGAATCAGAACTCCTGCCTGCAATGACATTGGAGCACTCTAAACTGAATGAAGAATGCTTTACTCAGGTGAAGCTCACCAGCTAAAATCTTTATTGATGCTAGGAAGAATCCGCAACAGCTATTGTATTTGTAAATAGGAAAAAAAGAGAAGGGTGAGTTTTTAAACAAAAACTTAGTGAGTGAATTCCCATCCAAAACCCTCTTCATGGGACATCAAAGAAACCATTCAATACATCATAATAACATTTATAGTATAAGGCTTTAAATCATTTCATATAACTTTACGTGCATAACCAAATCATTATTTGCCTTTAAAATCAACAACGATTTCTAACTAGAGAAACATGAATCTCTACTCAATGGTTCTTCAAGAACCAAAATGTGCTGCTCTATGATCCATCACGGATCTAATGTGGACACCTACACATGTTCCATTCTCTGCTCTGCTCTACTCTATGAGATTGCCCTCAGGCAGCTTGGTACCAAGGTTAACAATCATTCAGTCGTTAACTCGTTGTCTGTTTATCTATAGCTACTGTCAAGTATCAAACAAAAACTAAGTCATTTCTTAATATTCCACAATGGCTTCTACCCTAGGGTTCTAAACGTTTTCATATAACAGAATCCAATGTACTAGGAATCATAAAATCAACATAGCAACTTTCAATATTCAAAAATCATAAATCAAATATTCATATTCTCATTTCAGTAATAGTGGTCCCATGGTTTTGGTCAAAGACATGTTCATACTCTTAAATCAACAGTCCAAAACATAGTAACCAGTAGTAATTACATATCTTTATGCAGAAATCTCTAAAATTATAATATAAGTTGTATTTTCATGAAAATAATTATAATGCTCAACATAGAAGTCACAGATGTGAACTCACTCGCCTGGAGTGATAGAATAAATAGGATTCACACCAACAGGACTTTGGGAGGCAGAAATGGTATCATTATATGCTAGTAAAACAATAAAACTCTAGATCAATATCAGAATAACTCTATTCTAACTCCCATTAATATGGAAGGACACTATGACAATAGAAAGGAAGAATAGATGAAATAGGAAGCAAAACTAGTAGAATCTCTTACCTTTAAGCCTTGAAAGTGAAGGATTGGAGTTAAATTGATAAAAATGGAGTGAAAAAGGCGTAAAATGGTGTAAGGCAACTAAGGTTTGCATTTTTGGGGGGTGGAGGTCGTGTTTTGTAGTCTGGACCCCGAAATGGGTGGTTTTTATTGAAATTTTGATTGTTGCAGTTCTCAATATAGAGAGCTTAAAAATCTTCACCCGCACTGCCTTACTATACCTTGACCGCTGCACCGCTCATTATGAGCATTGCAATGCTCTCCAGAATGGTTTTCTCACTTATTTACATTTATTTTACTCTTCATTAATTTTAAAACATAAATGTAAATAAGGATACTCTTCATTACTCTTCATTAATTTTAAAACATAAATGTAAATAAGGATACTCTTTATTAATTTTAAAACATAAATGTAAATAAGGAAACACCTCACATTTGAATTCAAATAAAATATCAGAAAAATTGAAATCCTAACAAATCAAAATCCAAATTTTGGGTTTTAGTTCAAATCTGGGAATTCTTATGATTTTATAAACTTGTGGGTTAAAAATGAAATGTTTAAAGGTTTCATAAAATTCATTAAAAATTATCCTTTAACTTATTTTCCTTTTGAGAACAACTACCAGAATTTTTGATCCCAAAAATATGATTCTGTCATATAGCCCTCCAAGAACATGTAGGATCTCAGACTTAGTGAAATTCAAGACTTGGATTTGTCTAAGGACACGTGTACTGCTCTAAGCTTTCCTAGGTAATAGTATACCTAGGGTATTACATACTCTCCCTTAAAAAGATTTGGTCCCCAAATCTTAAAACATACCTGAAGGAGGGACAAGATGCGGGTACTTGGTCCTCATGGGTTCTTCAGCTTCCCAAGTGGCTTCCTCGCCAGAGTGATTCCTCCAAATAAATTTCACTGAGACCACATCCTTGGGCCGAAACTTCTTAATCTGCCTATCCATGATAGGAATTGGCTCCTTTTCATATGATACACTTTCATCAACTTGAACTGCTTGTGGTGTGAGCACGTAAGAGTAATCTGGCATATATTTCCTGAGCATGTTAACATGGAAAACTAGGTGGATAGCTGATAAGTTGGGAGGCAATGCCAATCTATAGGCCATTGCTCCAACTTTCCCTAGAATCTCAAATGGTCTGATATAGTGAGGACTTGGTTTTCTCTGTTTACCAAACCTCATCACTCCCTTCGTGGGAGACACTATCAGAAATATGTGATTACCCACAGTGAACTCTAGCTCTTGTCACCAGTCATTAGCACAAGCTTTTTGTATGGATTGAGCTACAAACAACCGTTCTCTAGTCAACTGAACTTTCTCTAAAGTGTCTTGGACTAGATTTGGGCCTAGGTATTAGCTTCCTCAAGCTCAAACCACCTAATAGGAGATCCACAATGTCTCCTATACAATGCCTCAATCGGTGCCATCCGGATACTTGCTTGGTAACTATTATTATATAAGAACTTTATCAGTTGCAAATGGTCACACTAACTCCCACTGAAACCTAGTACACACACCCTGGGCATATCCTTTAGATTCTAGATTGTTGTCTCTAATTGGCCATCTATCTACGGATGAAAGGTTGTGGTCAAGTCCATTTGAGTCTTGAGAGCTTCTTAAAATGCTCTTCAGAACCACAAAATGAATTAGGACCCTCCGTCTGATATAATAGACACTGGTACTCCATGAAGTCTAACAATCTCATCTATTTACAACTAGGCATATTGGGCTACACTAAATGTCATTTTAATTGGTAAGAAGTAGGCTGACTTAGTCATCCTATCAATAATCACCCATATAGTGTCAAAACCCTTAGTGGTCCAAGGTAACCTAACTATAAAGTCCATGGTTATCATCTCCCACTTCCACTCTGGAGTTTTTATCTGCTGAAGTAATCCTGCAGGTCTCTGGTGTTTAGCCTTAACTTGCTGACGCATCAAACACCGTGCCACAAAATCACCTATATCCCTATTCATACCTTCCCACCAATACAACTATAGCAGATCATGATACATCTTGGCTAATTCTGGGTGCACAGAGTATGCTGCACTATGGGACTCTTCCATCACTTTCTTTTTCAGTTCACCCACATTGGGTACACACAATCTATCTCCAAAACGTAACACACCCTCTGAATCCATTGAAAACTCATGATTTTCTCCTTTATGCACATCCTCTATGATCTTAACTAATTTGGGATCCTCACCCTGCTGTGCCTTAATCTATTCCACTAGGGTTGACTGGGCCCTAATGTGAGCTAGAAAGGCTCCTGAATTATCTATGCCAAACTGGACTCCCTCTACCTCTAACTTATGAATATCCTTTATTAAAGGTTGCCTCATAGGCGCTATGTGAGCCAAACTATCCATGGGCTTCCTGCTTAAAGCATCTGCTACTACATTAGCCTTACCTGGATAGTAGAAGATTGTGCAATCATAATCCTTAAGCAACTCTAACCATCTGCATTGCATAAGATTTAGATCCATCTACTGGAATATGTACTTCAAGCTCTTGTGATTCGTAAAGATCTTACAAGTCGCTCCATACAGATAATGCCTCTAAATCTTCAAAGCAAAAACTATTGCTGCCATCTTTAGATAATGAGTAGGGTAGTTCTACTTATGCCTCTTGATTTGCCTAGAAGCATATGCTATAACCCGACTGTGCTGCATAAGGACATAGTCAAGTCCTACTCTTGAGGCATTGTAGTATACTGAAAAATCATCTGTACCTGAAGGTAGCACTAAAATTCGGGTTGTAATCAAGCTAGTCTTCAACTTCTACACTCAAGTTTCCTTACAAACATATAATGAATAGACCTGGGAAAACTTGAGTAACTCCTTTCTAACATCTTCCAAGGAAGAGTATATAAACTGTTTAGGAACTAGAGAGATGATTTTTATACTTCAAGGAAACTGATTACATGATATGATGAACGTTACAAGAAGTGTAGATGGATTTTCACAGAGCTTCCACTCTTGTGTTTTCAATCCTTTCATTGGCTTTTGAGGCCAACATCTCCATTCATAGAGGTCTTCCTTTATGACCATTGCCTTTGATCATTTTTCCAAGTGACACGTGTAGATCATCTATTTGTGTCTTGGAAAAATAGTTTAGAAGAGTAGGTTGATAGTTTGTCACATTTGTTGTAGAAGCCATTATATAGTTTAAGGTTTCTGATATTCCTTCAGAAACTACTTTTTCACTTACTGATCATGGTTTTTGAACTTCTCCTTCTAGAAGTTAGGATGGTTGACCAAATAGGCAGAAGAGATGACATACCAGTTTTGAAATTGGCTTTGACTTGAGATTTGAATTTTGAAATTCAAATTTCCTTATTTTCCTGTAGTGTTCAATGCTCCACAATGAAGTAAGTTGTCTAATGTGCATTATTAGTTCCTTGATGCAAATTTGGTCTTCTAATCTTAAATATGAGCTTTATGATGACGAAAAAATTGCGATAATAAAGATTGAAGTATGTGTAACACGTTGTTCTCAGATTTTGCATGATATGTTCATTCTCAGCATATTTTTTGATGTCCGGTGCTACTTTTGGAAGACTCGTGCCTTAGTTTCTTATTCTTGACTTGATTAACTTTAATCCATGATGCATGTAAAAGTAGCTTTTCACGATATAATAGTCACTTCTATTAAGCTCAACCTCTTAACACAAGATAAATAAAGTTTGCACATGTAAATTGAAATTATTCTCTTTTAAGTCCATGTTATGCAATTCAAAAATATCTGTTATGCTTTGTCAAGAAACTCAGGATAGAAATTAGTCATTTTTCAAAGTATTTTCTTTAAATTGGTTTTGTTGTCATTTAAAACATATATCCCTAATACTTTCTGAAGGATTCTAGAGCTTACAATCTCCCCCTTTTTGATGATGACAAGCCAATTTGAAGAACATCTTTTGAAAAAATGTTAAAAGAAATATAACAAAATATATCTTGATAAGCACATATTCATTCAAAACATTACAGACTTTAAATTTCAGGAAGTTCTTTTCTTAAGGCATGATATGGATGTGTTCAAACACATTTTAAAGCCTTAAGTAACTCAAATAAGAGTTGTTTAGGTTGTGATGAAACTTTCTGAATTAAATCAGAGTGCTTTCTAAGATGAACCATAGAGATACTAAAGCAGATGTCATCATTTAAGTCATTTTACACCAACAACTTGACTTTTTGTTACAGAGAGACTTTCTAAAATTTAATGTGCTTGAATGAAAAAACAAGTAATACTTATGATATTTCTTCTTAATTAAAATTCTTATGCGGCACATATTTTTCCTAAGCCTTTTTGAAAATAGATGCTCAAAGATGTATATATGATAAACCAATAAAAGCATGTCATAAGAAAATACACATGATATAAATGTAGGTTTTGACACTCGAAAAAACCTTTTATATTTTATCAACATATTTCTGTACGAAGTTTCTAATGCTTAAATAGGAATCAGTCCCAGATGAATTAGAGTATACAAAAAGGGACAAGCCTTTTATGCCATAAGCTAAGAAACTTTTTACATAAGTATCAGAGCATGAAATACTTTAAAAGTTTTTCTTAAAACAAACATATGTTTATGCTATTTATGTAAACTTGCTCACTGGTCCATATATGAATCAGAATATAACACATTGTATGTCATATACGCGCAGCACACTTAAGAGGGTTCTGAGGCTTACAAACTGATCTTAGTTGTATCAAAACATGTAGAAACAAGTTTATGAGGGTCGCTAGAAACTATACACAACTATATTTGATTAAGTTATGTAGAGCCTTTGAAAACATCTCATACATGTGTCAGAGAGAATGAGTTTTATAAAGATAGGCATTTTAAGCATATAATACATATTGAAGCACATAAGATAGATATGAGTGTTAAGACAACAATAGAGAGATTTTTGTACTTCAAAAGATACTTGCAGGTGCTAATCACAGTTACAAACGTGAACTAATTACTCTAGTGTGCAATAAGTAAGCAATTTAGAACAAGCGCTTAAGAGATCAGAAGCATACATCAACAATCATGATATCTGGTTAGCTAAGCATGATAAGTAGACATCGATATGTATCAGAGCTTAAAAACATATATGTGTATTAGAGGTTAGGCAGAAAGCATGATAATTGAGAAGATATAATGGATTTGATTAAGAGAGAAATCATATGCATATAAAGATTGTTCAAGAATAGTAAGAGAACTATTTAAGCAATAGGGAGCTAATTGTTCAAAACAAAAATAAAAAATGTTCAAAACAAAACAAAAAATGCATGCTGAAAATAAATATATCTCTAAGCTCCCCCTCAGTATAGGCTCTCCCTCTGAAAAACATGGCTCCCCCTAAGTTGACTCCCCCTGAGTTCCATCGCATAAGATTTTCATCATATATTTTCTTATCCCTTTTTTGTCATTAGCAAAAAGGAGGTATGCCGGAAACCAGAAACCACATCATCAGGCTCGACGTCTTATCTCTTGAAGAATCCCTTGACTTGTCTGAAGAATTTGGAGTAGTAAGGAATCATAGTTGCGCAACCTTTTTTCCAATTCATCTAGCCTGTCAAAGATGAGTTGTTGATTTTCTAGTAGCATTGTTTTCGAGGAGAGATTGAGGTAGGTATGGACTGAGGATGACTAGTTGAAGGTTGCTTAGTTTTCTAAGCTAGATTAGAGTCAGGAATAGATGATGCAGCTGGCATAGAGGGCTTCACAGTATGAGTAGGAAGAGAGTCAAAAGCAAGAGTGAAGCCAGTCTCAGGAACTATGCTTTCGATTTTGTCATCTGATGACTTCTTTTTAGTGGATAAGGAAGGTGCTTCTTTACTCAACAGAACTCTGCTTCCTTGATCAGCCTCATAGTTTGCAGGTTTGGATGATGGACCAGGTGTGTCTTCATACCCAGTGTTTATCTGGGGCTTTGCAGAGTCTTTTGAGCTACTATCCAAGTTGATCACCAATCTCCTTTTCTCCCTTTCCTCTGATATCTCAGCATCCTTGATGGATTCTCTCATCCTTTTGAAGTGTTCTGTAGGAGCATAAATGAGTTTCCTCTTAGCTCTAAAAGTGGATATGGTGTAGTCAGTTTCAACTATATATTTATACCATTCGTTTACTAGATGATACTTAAGGTGTCCAAACACCTTGGTTAACAGGATACCATATGGAACGGAGATAGTCTCTTCTTCTTCTTCGACAATAGTGGCATAGATCATATAGTCAAAAATAAGTTTGGGCAAGTTAACTTTTCTCATTGTTAGCAAGTAGATAACATGCAATCCATTCCTTTTAGTAAGTCCATATTTTCTAATCATGGGAGAAGGGAGAAATGAATAAGTGTGAAAACTTGCATAGCCCTAAAGTTCAGCATTGCAATAGTTATCTGACTAGGTTGGTTTTCTTGTGAGTTCATAAGACATTTTGAAACTTCCTTAGCTGAGACCCCAATAGGATTGAACCAGTTTTTTTAAGATATGCATCTGAGTCCTTCGTCAAGTGCATGGATGATGTAGGAGAGGTCCTTCATGCTTAGTTTTAAATCTACTCCTCTAATATAAGTTTTGAGTATTGATTCAGTTACCTATGTCAGTTGGGAGTAAAAAGTCATCACCATTCTAGCAAATACTTGATCAGTAATGGTGAGAAATCCTTCCCATTCTTGAAAAGAGATGACTTCCATTAGAATCATAAAAAGAGTCATCAATTCTTTGCTAAGCCTCTTTCCAAGTGCTATAGGACAATGAGCATAACCATCAGCATAATATTGCTAATGAAAAGATTTGTCATACATCTGGAGTACCCCTAGCTAGATCGGCAATGTTACCATCAAATTTCTTTCCTTCAGCCATATATAAGATTGTGAGGAACAAAAAAGTTGAAGCATGAAAGGATTGATAGAGAAAGAATGGTGAGGGTTTGTATGAAATGAAGGTTGGTTTGGATTTCGGAATACGGACTTAAAGGAATAAGAAAAGATACAGTTAAGGAAGTGTGTTGAGGAAGATAAAGGTAGAAGTATGACGTGTGAGGAGTGGGTGGTTATTTAAGTAATGGGACGTGGTTGACTAAAGCTAAAACGATGTGAGAGAAAGAAATAAAAACACTTATGGGAATTATCCTGCCCTTTAGTCTTTCTTTAGAACGAGTGATTTCTGACTCTTTAGATCACTTTTTGATAGGCTTACTTTCTGCGCTCCACTTCTCACTTTTTGATCCCTTTGAGTGTTATGATATTTCAACTAAAGAGTCATCTTTATATTCTGAATCACATGAGACCAATATTCCCGGATTTCTAAGCTTTCTCTTCTTCTTTCTCATCATTTCTTCTACTTGCTGAGCTTATGATCAGATATTCTAAACTCCAAAAAGTGAACTAGTGTTGCAAACTGATAGCTCTATATGGTCTTCAAATTAGAGTAATAAAGAGGAGAATACCCAGAGATGTTGTGCATGAATGCTTATGCAGGTTTTAGAAATATTTTAATATAATGTGACAACAAAAACAATTTTTAGCAAAGGTCTTGTGAATGCATCTGACATTTTCATCTTCCGTATTCACAAGCATTTGACATAAAAGATCCTTTTTCGAATGCAATTTCAAACAAGATTTGTCCATAAGTGGCTTGAATATAAAGAGCTGAAAGAAATTTTCAAATAAGATTAATATCACTAGTATTATTAAAGAGGTAAGGATTTTGGAATACCTCAATTAATGATCTTCTGAGCTTGTTCCTTATCTGCAGCATCTGGGTACGGCAGTTTGCAATAATCTCCATTTTCACCTTAAGCATTAGAGAAGCCAAAGGTATTCTTTTATTTGCACAGTTAGGAGCTTAAGTTTTTCAACAAAAGGGCAGCATCTTTTGATCTCTTGGTTCTATCTGGCTTATTTCTGATAATTGTTTTGTACTCATGATAACTTTCTTTCGATCAAGCATTCAGACTTTGAATTTATTTGATATGGTTCAGCTTTCTTAGCAAAGCATCCAACTAACTTTGATTGCTCAAAGCTTCTTTAATACATTCACATTCAATGGTGGAAATGAAAGCACAGTTTGACATATTTCTTAGAAGTGATTTGGTTTTCACTCCCTTTGAAATGTTTCCAAGAACTCTATGTTTTGAAAATGTCTTTAGATCATAAACACTTTTATAGTTTCTATGCCTTGAAAATCTTTTGCTTAATTTCCATCTTCATAATGCTCTTCTTTGTGTTCAAAGGTGTTATTTTCTAATTGCTTTGGAGTTCTGAGAATGCTTTCTGAAGTGTCTGAGTTCTGGCTTCTACTTTCTAAAGGTTTGGCTTTCATCTGGTTGCTTTCCAAAGTTTTCTTGAGACTTAAATTCTCAAGACCTTCTTCCAATTCTTTAAGATAATTTGCAAAGTCCTTCTTAAATTCTTTTCATCAATGAAATTGAGTCATTTAGAGATATTAACCATCTTGCTCCTGATTTTCCCTCTGAACCAGGAAAGGTGTCTGAAATAGTCACAGGCTTTTATGCTTGTAGGAATTTTAATCAGTGGGAATGTTCAAACATACCTGCAATAAAATAATTTTGATTCTGGTACTCGACTTTCTTAAGTCCACCTTAGTCAGTTGTTGAGGGAGAGGTTTCCTATCCCTTTTAACTGATTTCTTCTTCAAGAATCATTTGTCAGAAGGGTGTCCTTTCTAGTGATAGAGAGTGAGAGAAACTATGATGATAATTCTTAGATGAGGTTACATTTTTTTCTCTCTCATATTTCCTCTTTATTTCTCAAACTTGTTTTCTAAAACAATGGCCTCTGACCTCCAAGCACAAATTTAAGATTTTAGGACCTTTTGCCATTTGTTTTAGGTTAAATTTCAGAAGCCATGAAGTTCTTTCAATTTCAAAGTAACTTTCTGAGATCCTTCTAATTCAGTTATGAGACTCCACCTTCTAAGGCCTAGAGTTTGAAAACAAAGCTTGTATTTTCCTTATAATCTTTTCTTAGCAAACTTAAGCTATTTGATTTGAGATATTTAGGAGAAAAAAATATGCAAGTTATACAACAGCTCATCATATCATGCAAGAAATAAGGAGTATGAAAGAATGGACTTGGATATTTTCACCTTGTATTCGTCTATTAAACCACACTCGTGTCATGACACATAAATATTTTGTATATTCACCTTATCATGACTTACTGACCCATTTCTTTCATTTTCAAAGTTACTCCAAGTGGCCATCATGCTCTTCTTGAATTTTACATTTTTGTGGTACGCTGAGCTTAGGACAAGTTAATTCAAGATGTCCCTTTTCACCACAGTTAGCAAGTAGCTCTTTCAAGATTTTCTTTGCCCTTTTATCTCTTCTGAGATTGATGCCTTTGCCTTTCTTAGCTTTAGCCTCATCAGTCTTTTGACATTTTCTTCACAAGCAAGGAGATCTCATCTCCACTTTTAATCTAAGATCTTCTATCAGATTCTTTCTCTTTATTAGAGATATTAGCAACTTCCATTGCTTTAGCCTTTTACTGCATCTAATTTGATGACTTTTCAAAGACTTGCTTCTTTTCATGGATTTTTCATGCATTTTAGGGACCACAACTTCTTCTAGCATTTACAGTTCATCCCATATTCTCTACATAGTGTCACCAGCATTAATTTTGTCATGTTAAGCTTTGCTTGATGCACATGTGAGCAGATACTTGACTTTGGGATTTAACTAAACTTTGGCTTTGTTCTGCTTTGTCAACTTGCTCCTTTGGGATTCCTCATGTTGTTGAGAGTGTCTTATTAGATCCTAGAGCCTCATCAAAGAAGGATGGTTAGTTAATAAACTTATCTTCTATTGTGTGAATAATCTATGCCATTTTGTCTTTTCGATCTTTATCTTTTGCAATCATTGGAGGCCTTGTTCTGATACCATTTGTGGGTAGAAAATACACGAGAAGGGGGGTTGAATCATGCTTTGCTTTACTTCTGCTGCTTTTGAAATTTGCTGAAATTTTAAACAATATACTATCAAGCATTTTGCTTGGAGTACAGCGGAGACAAAGTTAGCAATTTTAGAAAGAAGGTTTCTGAAGTATAAAGTCAATAACTAAGCCAATAATAATTAATTTCAGCACATATTGAATAGTAAAGCAGAGCAGTAAAAATAAAAGAGATTAAGAAGAAGAAGATTATGATACGGATATTTTTATACTAGTTCAGCCAATTCTGTCTACATCCAGTACTCAACTTTTGTTGAGATTCATTAACCTCTTTCTCAAATAGAGAAAAAAAAACCGGATAGTCTTTACAGTAGCCTTCCTAAGCTCTAACCTGTGACAAGTAGACAACCCCTATTGCCACAACTTGAGTAGTTCTTCCTAGCCTCTCCAAGCTGAATCGAATAGTTCTTCCCAATCTCTCCAAACTGAACCGTGACTAGTAGACAACCCCTACAGCCACATTGCAAGTAGTTCTTCCCAGCCTCTTCAAGCTGAACCATGATAAGTATACTGCCTCTACCATCATGCTGCAAGTAGTTTTACCTTAGCATTTCCAAACTATGTCATATTAATCACTATTGGATCAAGGATACAAAGATTCGTGTTTGGGTGGCCACTCAAACTAACCTACTCTTAAGTTTCTGTACAACTATACAATGAATAAACCTAGGAAAACTTAAGCGACTCCTTTCTAACATCTCTTCTAGGGAAGAGTATATAAACTGTTTAGGAACTATAAAGAATATTTTTACACTTCAAGGAAACTGATTACATGATATGATGAACCTTGCAGGAAGTATGGTGGGATTTTCATAGAGTTTCCACTCTTGTGTATTCAACCTTCTTATCGACTTTTAAGCACAACATCTCCATTTATAGAGGTCTTCCTTTATGACTATTGCCTTTGATCAATTCTCCAAGTGACATGTATAGATCATCCGTTTGTGTCTTGGAAAAGCAGGCTAGAAGAGTAGGTTGAGAGTTTGTCACATTTGTTGCAGAAGTCGTTCTATAGTTTAAGGTTTCTAATATTCCTTCAGAAACTACTTTTTCACTTTCTGATCATAGTTTATGAACTCCTCGTTCTAGAAGCTAGGATGGTTGACCAAATAGGCAGAATAGATGACATACCAGTTTTGAAACTAGGTTTGACTCGATATTTGAATTTTGAAATTCAAACCTGTAGCGTTCAACATTCCACAATGAAGTGAGCTTTTTGACATGTGTTATCTGTTCCTTGATTCAAATTTGGTATTCTAATCTTCAATATGAGCTTTATGATGATGAAAAAATTGTGATCATGAAGATTGAAGTATGTATAGCACGTTGTTATCAGATTTTGCATGATATGTTCATTCTCAGCGTATTTTTTTATGTCCCATGCTACTTTTTGAAGACCTGTGCCTTGGTTTCTCGTTCTTAACTTGATTTACTTCAATCCGTGATGCATGTAAATGTATTTTTCACGATATAATGTTTACTTATATTAAGCTCATTCTCTTAACACGAGACATGTAAAGTGAAATTATTCTCGTTTAAGTCCATGTTATGCAATTCAGAAATACCTATTATGTTTTGTCAAAAAACTCAAGATAGATATTAGTCTTTCTTCAAAGTATTTTCTTTAAATTAGTTTTATTGTCATTCAAAATATATAGCTCTAATGCTTTCTAAAGGGTTTTGGAGCTTACACTTGTCTGGTGGCATTCCTGGTAATTCATCAAGAAACACATATAGGAATTCACAAACTACAGGAATAGACTCTATACTTGGCACTAGTGCATCAACTTCTCTAACTGCTGCAAGAAAACCTTGATTACCCTTGTCTATAAGTCTTAAGGCACTCATGGCTGAGATCAAAGTAGTCGAAACTAAACAACTAGTACCCTCAAACTCTTAGAGCTCACCTCCTAGAGCATTAAACTTCACGGACTTGCTGTATCAATCTACCATAGCATGGCATGAAATTAACCAATCCGTACCCAGAATAACATGTAATTCTATAAGAGTCTCCATATCTTCTACCCCAACCTCACAATCTTTGTAAACTAACTGAATTAAAAGGGGTTCTCCTAAAGGTATTCCTACTAGGAATGGCTTCTCTAAACTAGTAGTCAGCCTCTTGAATCATGTGGCAAAGAAAAGAAATACATATCAATGTGAAGATCCGGGGTCAACCAAGGCAAAGGCCTCAAAAGAGAACATTATGATAATACCTTCTACCATAATTTTAGATGCTTTTGCATCATGCCATGTCAATGCATATAATCAGGGTTGTCCCACGTTACCCTGGCCTTTACTTGTCGAGTCTCTACCGCTTGAGCCATTGCCTCCAAGGCCTTTGCCTCTAACTCCTTTACTAGTGGGAGTAGTATAACCACCCTGGGTTGTCGACTAAAAGGACTGAACTGAAAAGGTGGGGTTTGTCGACCCCTAATTTAATGTTCCCTGCCGGAATGGACAATCCGACCTTTTGTGGCTCTATTGACCACAACCATAGCATGCAAAAGTGCCCATCATGCACTACCCTGTGTGTCCCTCCCGCAAGTCTGACATATGGGGCAACTCTAAACTAATACAGAACCTGAATACTAGTTGTCTCCCTTACTATGGCTTTGAGAAACAGTAAGCCCCATAAGGGTGGCCTCTGAAAGGGTGGCTTTACCTGACTAGGTCCGCTGTTGGCCATGCTGGCCAGGTTTTCTGCTACTACATGCTCCCCTAGAAAATGAGCCATGAATTTTGGCCCTCTTGCCAGTATTAGAAGTAGCTCTCCTCTTTACTAATCTTGCCTCTAATCCAATAGCTGTAAACACCATTTGAGCATAATGTATAGTACCCATGTATGGCTAAAGGCTGAGAAACATGCCCTTAGGTAGCTCCCAGACAAACCGCCGAACTCTCTCCATCCCAAATTGTAACATACCAGCAGCTGCTTGAGCTAGGCATGTGAACCTCTTATCATACTTTGTTGCTATCATCCTAGGGTTCATGTGGAGCCTTAGAAACTCTTCCATCATCTGAGCACACTAGCTTTCTGATAAAAACCTCTTGAGTAATGCTGCCCTAAACTCCTCCCAAGTGGGCGACTCGAAAGTCATTATACCTTTGAAAAAACTTATCAAACCAGATGCCTACCTGGCCTCCCAATTGGAACCCAACCAACTCAACTGCTCTCTCTGATGAATAGTGAATCACCTTCGTGATCTTTTCTATCTCTCTAAGAAAAGCTTAGGAGTCTTCTATGGTGAGACGACTATAGAAGGTGGGTGGATCCACCCTCCTAAAGTGTTCTAAAGTTGAATTATCTTAGTCTCTAATTGGAGGCTAGACCAGGGGTGACTGCAATCTGGCCTCTATCTGTCCAGCCAACACATCAGATAGTGTGGCCAGGGCCTACTCCATAACCCTGAAACGGACACTAATGATAGAAGAACCAGTGCTACGACGACAGCATGAAGCATTACTCTGTGCATAGTGCGAGTAGGAATGCGGATTCTCGGTGTAGGTGCTTCGCTGATAACTGGATGACTAAAAGCATCACTCTACATGTATCAAATAGCATTCCCTAGTTATGCCAATCCTCCTCCTCAAAAGCATTGTGCCAATCATCAAAGTCGTCCCACATCAAATCCTCATCATCCTCCATGGGATCCTCTTCTTCTGGATCTTCCTTGTCATTTGCATTATAGTACACTGGTTCAGGAGGGATCATCTGCAAAGGTACTACGTCCAGCGGCTCCTTAGGAATCTCGACCTCGGAATCGGAAGACAATTCTATTATAGTTATAAGGCGTGATGGTGCTTCCAAAATCATCACGTTAGAGTCAGAAGACTCTAAGATAATATGAGGTCTACCAGGTGTCGTCTGATGATGCCATGTCCTAGTATTGGGGCCACTATAACAAAATGAGCTCCTCGGGAAAGTGGCCCTACCTCCATGGGTCCACTCAGAGTCGGAGTCAGAGCTGCTGTGAGGGCAAACCATTGTTGGACACCTTTGAATATAGAGATATCACGGTTGAAGGTGTGAGAAATAATAATATTTCTTCGTAGGGGATTCTTATCTTATTATTAATGTCATCATGTACATCTCTAGTCACTTTGAGTTTATTATCAAAGGAAAGCATGGGCAGTTACAAGTTACATTATGCTTTATTTTCATAAACATTCATACCCTAAACTGAAATGTGTTTTAAGATATTTCATTAAAAGGTAATAAATACAAACATATATCATAGTCATGGCAATCATCATAATAGTAAATATGGGACTCTTAACAATTAATGCATTCTTTAACTTGATTTGGTCCTTCACTCACTGAGTGCACCAACACCAATGTCTTAAACCACCTCCATGGATAATGAGCTCATACTATGGTCGCCGCCACAAACTTGGTTCCGTGAGAAATCTCAACGGATGGGGTGAGGGGTTAAGCAGTGAACTTCTCCCATGTATTATGTCATATGAATCATGAATGGACACATGTCATTTAATAAGTCATGTCATGCTTGAACATTTATCCTCATCATTTATATCATGCATCCACATCATTATATGTTATTTCATATAATATCAGCAAAATCTCATCTCACAACATTTGGTAGCATTCAAGCATAATAAATCAACTTCCAATCATGATCATCCACTGGATTTCAATACATTCAAGATCATAGATCAAAGTCATATATTATGCGTGTCACAAGGTTATTAGGTCTTATTTAGTTAGAACGTATATTGTGGGTTAAGGGCTAAGTCTTTTTAATCACTTATGAGTGAAAATTATTAATTATTTCAACCATGGATTATGTGTATTTATTATATTTATATTAATCTGATAAGTTTTGATAATTAACTTTTAACCCTATGAAAATAGTGAATTTATGGATTTACCCCTAAAAGTGCCATTTTTGTTTATTCTAGTTTTACAGCTTATTTCAATTTTTGGCATGTCTGCATGAACAATTAATATCTTGCACTACACTTACTATTTTTGAGAAAATAAGCACATGCTCAGATTTATGAATTAAACATATTTCTCTAAACGCAAATTTTTCAGAAATATTCTAAGTGAAATGTCGTTTATACCCTTACAAAGTTACCATATTCCAGCAGTATCTAGAAACCTAACCCATAGGTTATTTCGTGGTTCTGAAAACACGTGGTCTTTTTCCATGAATATATTTTATATGTCTATGTTCCTTGAGATCTTAGCTTTCCAACAAAACTAAGTTTACATATTTTCCACATTTGTCGAAGGAGAAAAGTTCATTTCAGTGACAAGTGGTTAGACAACATCTCTAGTAAAAATACTAAACTTTGAAAAATTATATCTTTGCCTAGGGAAACTGTTTTTCTATGCTCTCTTTTAAAGAATGTTCGTTGAGAAGTCAGTTTTCATATATAATTTTTTGAAGGCTCAAATAACACAATTTGCAAGTGTGACATATTTTTGTGTTCCTAATTCTGTCAATACCACTTTCCAGCACTAGAGTGTGTGTGTGTGTACTTGTTTCTTTTCAACTTAATGCATGGATTCTCACTTCCATTCAGCATAGCCAGCATGAAAATACATATTGATATAGAGACATGAAACATTTTAACTCATGTTTAGAGCATATTTCTCAGAGAAGGAAACAACACAAGCATTAAAGAGAACAAATGTGCTAGTTTTAAGTCCATAGGTTCAAAAATGAGCTAGAACTTAAAACCTTCACATTCCTAAGATAAAAATCCACCTACCAAGAAGTGTAGAGGTTATATGAGTCCTTCAAACCACCTGGGAGACCCACAACAACAAGAAAAAGAATAGTAGAAAGAAATCTTTGCTTCCTACTCCAAGGTTGAGTGCCTTGTTGGAAATGAAGGCTAATGTGTATGTTGGAATGTGTTTACAAGGTTTAGGAGTGTTTAATCTTTGCAAGGTAGAATGAGAGCTTATGGTTGAATATGTGAGTGTATAAGAGAGAGTTTAGAGAGAAAAATACAAGAGGATAGAAGACTTGAGGCTTAGGAGTAACTTAAGTGTTTGCAAAGATCAAAATGAAACTAGCATACCTCTTTATATAGGCCTCCTTGGCCAAATACATAAGGGTTTGTTTGGGGGGATTTTTATTCCTCAACTTAGTTCATTTAGTTGGTTATTTGGTTAGAGTAATGGGAGATTAGAACTTGGTTAGCTTTGTTAGTTGGTTTTGTTACCAAAAATCACCTACCTATAGCTATTCTCTAGCCTAAGACAACTTGTCAACATTGACATCCATCAACCCCTTTCATCTAGACTTGCAAGCAACTTTCAAATTAGATTTCTTTCATCAAAATAGAGGCTGAATTTCGGCCTTGCAGAGGGGGAATTAAGAGAGCTTTGTGCTTTTCAATTTCATGTACAACTTGGTGTTGTCTTGTTGTTAAATTAGTTTTAGCATGAGTTAATTTGAAGAAACTTATATGAGTGTTTTCTTTTATATGTTGGCTGAAAATGTGAGGTTAGAAAGGGTCCATTATGTTTTTAAGAGTTGTTTTATAGAGCAACACATTATCTGCCAGGTATTTCAGATACTTTTACCACTTTTAGTAATAAGCACTTTTTACCAAAAATGGTTTAATTCATCTTTTATTGATATTTTATTTTTAATGTAGACTCTTTCATAGATTAATTACACTAAACCTTTTTTAGGTTAGTAATTACTCTTATTAGTAGTTAATTATGTCTACTTTAGCTACTCTAGGTATAACTCATTCTTAAGATAATTACCATTTATGGTAAACTAGTAATTAAGCTTATTTTAATGTTACATAGGGAATCCTATGCTACCTAATTTATTATAGTCCATGATTAGACCATTAAACCTTGATTATCTTTATTTAAATCATCTGATGATAATTTAATTAATCTCTTATCATTCTTTGGCTTTTATGTTGATCTTTGCATGTTTTAGTTGACTTTCACTTGACTTTGTTGACTTTCTACAACTTTGACTTTTATGGTTCACTTTGACTTTGTGGTTGACTTTTTTACTCTTGTTGACCCTTAGTCAACCCTCAACTCTTTACGTTGATTTCCCCTTGCCTAGGTGAAGTTCAACTTTTTCGACCAAAATCGTTTACTCGGGTCACCACCGAGCAAATCTTTTCTTATGGTAAAAATGGGGATGTTACAGCAAGAACCAAGATTGATGTGTATGCAGGCACCTTGTCCTTTGAGTGTGGGGATATGAATGCTCAGTTCTGCTTATCTGATGCCATGAAACACCCACCCAACGAGCATTCTGTCTTTAGCTTTGATGTCATTGACTCCTTGTTGATAAGGTATGTGTTGGCTGAACAGAGGATTTGGATGAGTTGTTAGGAATGGAACCAGAGTTTGAATTTCCTAACTGTGATGGTGCCACCAATTTGTGCATGAAGTGTGCCACTATTTATGCATCCTTGATTGGGCAATTTTTTGGGAAAACTACAAAACTTTTGGCGGCTAATGCCACAAGCCCTGCCATTGATACATTCAGTAGCAGCATTCCCATCTTTGTGAATACCTTATTTTTTGAGCCTATATTATCTGTTTCTCCCATAGGATATGATGATTTTGTTGTTTTAGAATTGTCTAAGCTTACAAGAATAAGTGCACAACTGGCTAGGCCAGAACTGAAGCCCTTCCCCGACCACCTCAAGTATGCATTCTTAGGGAAGGGTGAGACATTACCGTTATCATAGCCAATGGCCTTTCTAAGACCTAAGAGGATAATCTGGTTACTGTATTGAGGAGGTACAAGAAGGCCATTAACTAGACCTTGGATGATATTACTGGGATCATCCCCTCCACCTGTATGCACAGGATATTTCTGGAGGAGGGAGCTAAGTCAGTTAGACAGCCACAATGTCGGCTCAACCCATTGATACTTGATGTGGTCAAGAAGGAAGTGACAAGGCTCTTACAAGCCAGAATCATTCATCCTATTTTAGACAGTGAGTGGGTGAGCCCGGTGTAGGTGATTCCTAAGAAGTCGGGGATCACTGTGGTAAAAAAATGAGAAAAGTAAGTTGGTTCTAACCTGGGTACAAAATAATTAGAGAGTTTGCATTGACTACAGGAGGCTCAATCAGGCCACCCGGAAGGACCATTACCTCCTGCCCTTCATTGATCAGATGTTGGAGAGGTTAGCAGGGAACTATTGCTTTCTGGATGGTTACGTGGGGTACCTTCAGATTCATATTGCCTTGGAGGACCATGAGAAGACCACCTTCACGTGCCCCTTTCGCACTTATGTTTACAGGCAGATGAGATGCCCTTTGGGCTTTGCAATGCATCGGCTACCTTTCAGCAATGCATGATGAGTATCCTTTCAGATCTGTTGGAGGAGTGCATGGAGGTATTTATGGATGATTTTACTATTTTTAGTTCTTCTTTTGATTCTTGCTTGAGCAGCTTAGCTAGAGTCTTACAGAGGTGTATGGAGACTACCATTGTCTTAAACTTTGAAAAATGTCACTTTATAGTGGAACAAGGCATAGTCTTAGGCCATGTAGTCTCTAACAAGGGCACTGCTATTGATCCTGCTAAGATAGAAGTTATTACCTCCTTGTTTCATCCCATATGCTTGCGAGATATTCATTCTTTTCTAGGTCATGCAGGTTCTATAGGAGGTTCATCAAAGATTTCAGCAAGACTGCCCAATCTCTCACCTCTTTGCTGCAAAAGGATGCTGAATTTATTTTTGATGAAAGATGCAGGGAGGCATTTGAGAGGTTGAAGAAGGCCTTAACCACCACTCCAGTCATCCAACCACCTGACTGGAGCCTGCCATTTGAGCTCATGTGTGATGCTTCAAATTATGTGGTGAGCATTGTACTTACACAGTGCATGGGTAAGGTTCCTCCTGATATTTACTATGCTTCTTGTACCTTGGATGTTGCACAATCCAACTACAACACTACTGAGAAAGAGCTTTTAGCCATTGTTTTTTAGTTGGATAAATTTCGCTCTTATTTGTTAGGATCTAAGGTAGTGGTGTACTCAGACCATGCAGCCCTTAAGTACTTGCTGAAGAAATCGGAAGCCAAGCCTAGGCTCATTAGATGGATGCTATTACTCAAAGAATTTGATTTGGATATTAAAGATAAGAGTGCAGCTGAAAACTTAGTAGCAGACTATCTAAGCAGGCTTGAGCATCTTGAGCCGAACAACATACCTCTTAATAATAATTTTCCTGATGAACATTTGATGAGTATGCCTGTTGTTCCATGGTATGATGATATCATGAATTAATTGGTTGCACGAGTGGGTTCCTCACATTTTTTACCAGCATAGTTTGCAAAGCTGAAAAATGATGCTAAATAATATGTTTGGGATGACCATTATATGTGGAAAATATATAGCAACCAAGTAGTTCGATGATGTGTATCCTAGGAGCAATTTGCATCCATACTCTGATTTTGTCACACTTATATGAGTAGAGGTCACTTTGGGCCCCAACGAACTACTAGAAAAGTATCGGACTCAGGTTTCTACTGGCCCACTTTATTTAGAGATGCTTATAATTTTTGTAAAGCCTGTGAACAATGGCAGAGGATAGGAAATATCTCTTGGAGAAACGAGATGCCCCAACAACCCATACAATTTTGTGAAGTTTTTATGTTTGGGGCATTGATTTTATAAGTCCTTTTTCTAGTTCCTTTGGCTATGTTTACATCATTCTTGCTATGGATTATGTGTCGAAATGGGTGGAGGCAATTACCACCCAGACTAATGATTCTTTTGTAGTTGTCTCTTTTGTCCGCTCCCATATTTTCTACAGCTTTGGCATGCCTAGGGCCATCATCAGTGACCAAGGGACTCACTTATGCAACTAGAGCATGGAAGCTCTGCACCGTAGATACGAGGTTATTCATAAGGTATCCACACCAATTGTTTATCAAGAGAATCCTGGAAAAGGCTGTGAAGCCCAATTGAAAAGACTGGACCATAAGATTGTATGATGCTTTATGGGCTTATCACACTTCCTACAAGACTCCAGTTGGAATGAGTCCCTTTAGGCTTGTTTTTGGAAAGGCATGCCATTTGCCCGTAGAAATAAGGTATCGGGTTTATTGTGCTGTGAAGTAGTGCAACATAGATTTGGGATGAGCTGGTATAGCTCGGAAATTGCAGTGGCAAGAATTGGAAGAGTTAAGGTTTGAGGCCTATGAGAACTCTCAGTTGTATAAGGAGGAAACTAAAGTGTTCCATGATAGGAATACTTTGAGAAAAGAGTTCCACAAGGGGCAATTGGTGCTCCTCTACAATTCCCAATTGAAAACTGATGCCTGCAAAGTTGAGGTCTTAGTAGGATGGACCTTCCAAGGTCCTAAAAATATACACTTTTGGTGCTGTGGAGATTGAGGACCCCAAGCCCAAAGCAATTTTTAAGGTCAATGGGCACCAGCTAAAGGTATACCATGACACTTCCATGGATCTTGGGGGAAAAACGACAGTTAAGTTGGTACATTCCACTTACCATGCATAAGGGTCCTGAATGTCCAACTTAGAAACGTTAAAGCAAAGTGCTGGGTGGGAGACAACCCACAATTTATTCATTTTGTGGTTCTCTTATTTAGTTGTTCCTATTTTATTTTATTTTGTTTTACATTTTATTCTGTCTGTATGGGGTACAAGTATTTATTGTCAGATGAATAGGTGCCCTTTGGAGCCGAATTTGCACTTTCTAGAGACCGCCCTAGTGGTATTTGACCACTACAGTGGTCCCTCGAGTAAAAAAAAAAACCAAGAGAACCCAAAGTGAAACGCACTGTTTTACTTAAAAGGGAGGGAGTACAAGACCACCCCAGCTACCATCCACGGACCTGAGGTCCTAATTTAAGCGTTGCACTCTCACTCCTACCTCACTTTTCACTCATGCACGCACACACCACTCTCTCCCTTCACAGTTTCACTCCCTCATCATCCCCAATCTTGTATTTTCCTTTAATCTCTTCCAAGTTTGCGATTTCTTTCATCCCTCCGTACTAATCTCTGCTTGTTTCTATTTTTCTTGAAAGGTTTCCACATACATTGTTGTGATTTTGTGGGTGGGTAAGTTTATGCTTGCAATATGTTTGATGAAATACCTCATTGAGTTTCTTATTTTCTTTTACGTAGGATTGGGTTTGCTTAGTTACTCTAAACTCCTTATTCCTATCAATTACTGGTGTACCCATTGTTTGCAATTTAGCTACTTCCCCACACCCACTCAACCCACATTGATGTATTAGAACCCTATTTGAGAAGGAGTTTTGATATTGCAAGTACTTGCTATTCAACCCTCACTATTTAATGATTTTGGCACATTTGCTTTCCTTTCTCTATATTCTCTCCTCTTTTATTTGATTCTTATTTATGTGCCCTATGCATTGGTCATTGAGTTTGCTTGAGCTTTTATTTGAACCAGATTCATGCACGCTCTTCTTTTCTCATGTACCATGGCTTCAGGGGCTGATCCAAGTAGAGAAAAGTGACCTCGAGTGTCGAGTAATTCCTCATGTATTACTAGACCCACCACTGACACCTTCCACTTCGCCAGTTGGAAGGCGGAGCATAAATTTCATAGAGCTATAAAGAAGCGTCCTCTCATTCCTGAGTTGACCTTTGATTTTTCTAGGCGTGAGACCTAAAGTGCTACTATCAATTAGATCATTAAATAGCAGCATTGAGGGTTCCTTTTAGAGGCACCGGGTCCCACCAACCTCCATATTGTGCGAGAGTTTTATGCTAACTAGGATAGTGTAGGGCTGAGTGAGATACATGCTTAGGGTCAACAGCTCCTAGTGAGTCCCCAGGCTATAGGGGAGGCCCTACAGATTCCATCCCCTCCTAAAAATGATACTCTTGACGAATACCTACAACTTATGCAGGAGGAAGTCAATATGGGCACTGTCCTCCGCCACATTGGGTGTCCAAATGCCTCTTGGGACTATAACTCATACTCGGTGATCATTGGCCTAAAGATTTCCCAGTATACCTTTGAGTCTCAATTGTGGATGAGGTTAGCTCTTTCACATATCTTATAATGCAGCCACACACATCTTCTCATAGTGGAGCAGGCACTCCTTGTTTATTACCTGATGGAGATGAGACACATTTATATTGCTAGTATCATCCGCCAATATATGTAGCACATGCATGAAGGAAAATGTTCCCAGGATCCTACTCTTGTAACGAAAATGGCCTTTGCAGCACAGGTACCCACCTTGCTTGGAGATGAGCTTGGCCCACGAAGCTTAGTGATTGCCGTCAAGAAGCTATCTGACTTGACAGCGCGTAGAAGTCGGGATAGGGGAGTTGGTTCCTCCAACCCTATGCAGGTTGTCCTTGACCGCTTTGTGTAATGCCCGAGGACAAGGGCGAGGAGTGATCGCCGATGCAAAAAGGGAATGGACAAGAAGCGGCTCCTCACAAGGCCTTCTAAGCGGAAGGGTACATGAATAAGCCAATTACACACCCGAATGAGAGAGATTCTAACATTATATAGGTATGGGACTATACACTTAAGGATGACTTATATGAATTGATTTGTACAACCTATACCAACAAAATGCATCTTCTTTTCGATAGCCCATCACTAAAGAACTCCATGGTTAAGCGTGCTTGACCTGGAGCAATTATGCGATAGGTGACCTCTTGGGAAGTTTTCCCGGGAAGCATGTGAGTGAGGACAAAGCATACTGAGAAGACTCGTGTTGGTTTGTGGGGACAGTCGTCAATCCATAAAGCAACATGGCTATTACAAAATGGTATCAGAGTCATGCCTCTCCAAGTACCACTACAAGGAATAATACTGTTACTGACGGATTTTAAGGAGTTACCGATGGATTTTGTCAAACGGTAATAACATAGTCGGTAAATATTACCGGTGGAAAAAAATTCATTGATAACTCTTACCGGCGGAATTACTGACTGATTTTTTCAAATTACAGGCAGAAATTTTTGTCGGTAATTTTTTAAATAAATTTTGTTTTAAAAATCTGAATATTTTTATCGACAAAAATATTCGTCGGTAATTTTAATTTAAAATTTTTTTATTTTTTTGAAATTTTATCGACGGATTTTTCCGTCGGTAATTTTTAAATTTTTGTTTTTTATTTTATCGATGAAAAAAATCTGTCGGTAATTTTTATTTTGATTTTTTTATTTTTGAAACTTTATTGACGGATTTTTCGTCGGAAATTTTTTTTTTATTTTACCAAAGGAAAAATCTGTTGGAATTTTAATTTTAATAAATTGTTCAGTAATTTTAATGTTCCCTAGATATTTACAAGCCTGTATTTTATTGAAAGTTAATTATAAATATGTAAATATACTTAATAATAAAAAATTATAAAAAAGTGCTTAATAAATAGTAAACGCAATAAATTTAATTCCAAAATGTAAAATAGATAAAACCACCTAATCTAAAGGCAGCATTTGATCCAAACACCAATTTGATTTGACCCATAGCAAATAACTGCACTAGCGCATCCACCAATACAAAACCCAAAAAAAATTATAGAAACTCCTATTTCCTAGGCTAGGAGCATGTAGAAACATGCCATAGTATATAATGTGACTAAACTTTATAGCCATATTTACGGCCATATTTTGCATTAAGGCATGATATTTTTGTCTTAGTATACATGTATGCAAGGTACCTATCCAATATTAGACAAACTTTATACAAATCCCAGATTTGAATTGAGTAAAGAAGACTAAAAGTCTAAAACCAATAACACTTTTGTATAACTAAACATCTATGAAAGTTAGATATCCAATATTAGTAATTAGTAATTGACGAACCTTTTCCAAATCCAAGATTTGAAAGATTGTGACATTGGTTGAACTGCCTATTAAATACCTGTAGTTATCCAAAGTCCCCCATTTCACTAACTAAGTAGTAGCACTACATGGCAAAATTACTTTCCAAATTCAAGGTTAGCCAGTTGTCCATGGCACCGAAGGAGCTGCAAAACGGTAAGCAGGAACTTAGAACTAACAACCAAAATAACTAAAGGGAAAAATCATTGGAATACACAAAGCAACATTAATTAAAAGAGACATACTCCAATGCTTTTTTCCTAGCCTTCAAATAGCATTATCAAGATTTGAATCATCCTTACCAGAGAATACAATCATATAGGCATTGCAAGATAAAGTCTGGTCCTAAATGACCAAAAACCAAAACTCTCACAAACCCCAAATCACCAAAACTTGAATTAAAGAAAATCATCTCAAAAAACAAAAACAATGTCAACAAATGATTGATTCATTTTGATTTGGACCATAAGTACAAAAAGAGATTACAAGCATAAACACAAGTGCTTTTGAAAAAATTCATCCTTTACTGCAATTTAAATTGCTACTCATTATCCTTTAATTGCTACAGAATCATAAGCATTATAATATGATACTCTATTTGAGATAGTCCTGTTAGTGTGTTATATATTGATCCATCCATGTGTATTCAGAAATTGAAAATTATTTAGTCTTTCAATAAATACTTTTACTAAAGAATAGCAGAATTTGGGAGAGCATAGTCAGTATTAGAATTGCTCTTATTTAATGTCTTTTTTCTATTTTGCCACCTTTATACTAATTAATATCACCTTCTGATTCTGAAAAGCTCTTTAATCAGTTGCCAAAATCTCTTGCATATGCCAATTCATCAATGTTTGAGCTCTTATGCTACAAGCATAAGATATATGTCAATTTTTAAAAGGATACACTTCAAAGACTAAACATCTCAAATGGAATATATTAGCAATCAAAAGCTGGAGGAACAATGTCTACAGGACCATACCATACTATAACTGTTAATGGCAAATTAGCAAAGAAAAGACTAACTATACAAATATCATGTGCAAATGTTGATGCAGTTCAACTCAAAAGTTCTCTAGTTTGTGGTGTGTGGTGTGTTAGGAACTAATTAGAAGCATGAAGAGTAACTTCTGAATTAAATTACCTTTCAGCATGAAGAGTACATAATCATAGAGAATGTAAAGAAAATGATAATATAATCATTGTTCTCACAATATCAAATCCACTGAGCAAAACATTTTAGTAAATACATAGAAAGTTTAGAGGTTATATGGTTTCAGAAGACCATTTGAATCAGCTAAAATTAACCATAACTAAAAAATTTATAGAACTTAAGAGAACATATAAGTAGTATAAGAACTTTTTGAAACTATCAAAGCATTGATGTACATTCAAGAATAAATACATAATCAAGTGCATAAGAACACCATTCAAGTATGACACCTATTTTGGTAATAGAAATAGATGCAGAAACATGCATATTTGAACTCTAAAAGAGTAAAAGTATCGAGAGATCTGCAATAACTAATATGGTAGTGGTAAAAGTTGAAAGCACTATAAAATGGATTTTAAATGAGCAACTTCAACATTACTATAGAGGACAAAGTTGCAAGCAGCGCAAAATGGGTTTGAAATGAAAGCATAAGGAAATGAAACACTAAAACAAACAACCCAAAAAAAAAAACAAACCAAAAGAAGCAACAACCTTTTTCCTTGGTTGCTCCACTATGCGAGAATACCCTTTCGACACTTCACTCCCAAACACCATCACAAACAACTTGTTAGCTTCTTCCAAAGACAGCTCCTTACCCAAATTCTCACATTTCCTTGGAGTCGCGGTGGGGGGTCGGAGTCGCGCGATCGAGGTTGCTATACGTGGGCGGTCTTTGAGGAGAGGGTTGGAGTCGCGCCGTCAAGGTCGCCGTGCGTGGCCGGTCTTCACGAAGGGGGTCGGAGCTGCGAGGGCCAGGTCGCAGTGCATGACCGATCTCGACGACGGTCGGCCGGTCAAGAGAGGGAGAGAGAAAAGTGATTTCCTTTTTTGAGAGATCTAAGTGACGGCTTTCTTTCTTTTGTAAGAGGGTGACAGTGGATGAAATTAAAAAAAATGACTTTTACTTAGAGTTATCGATGGAAATTCAAAATACCGGCGGAAAAAATCCACCAGAAATAATTAGAAAAATGGAACCTAAATAATTAGTTCTATCGACGGAAATAAGTGAAATTTTACCGATAGATAAAATCCGTCGGTAATGCTAAAATTTTATTTTTTTAATATTCCGCCGAAAATTCTGCAGGTGATTTTATTTTTAAATAGATTTATTTTTTCAAATTAATTACCGATGGATTTTTTTCCGCCAGTAATGTTATTTTTAATTTTTAAAAAAATTATAATTAATTACCGATAAAAAAATCCGTCGGTAACTTTCGCTCCCTATATGGTGCCATTTGGAACAAAACTTTTTGTCGGTAATTCGGTATGCAGGTGTGCAAAAAAATTTTGTGCCGGTAAATCTGTCAAAAATACCGATAGAAAAAATCCGTTGGTAACTCGTTGGTCTCTAGTAGTGTCGGTGTGGTTCAGGGATGAACTAAGCAGAAGCTGGTGGGCATGTAATGCTCGGGGATGAGGGCGATGAGTGATTGCTCGTGCAAAGAGGGCATGAATAAGAAGCGGCTCCTCACAAGGCCTTCTAAGCGGAGGGGTACATGAATGAACCAATTACACACCTGAATGAGAGATATTCTAACACTGTATAGGTATGGGAATATACAGCTAAGGATGACTTATATGAATTGATTTGTATAACCTATACCAACAAGATGCATCTTCTTTTCGGTAACCCATCACTAAAGAACTCCATGGTTAAGCGTGCTTGACCTGGAGCAATTTTGGGATAGGTGACCTCCTAGGAAGTTTTCCCGAGAAGTATGTGAGTGAGGATAAAGCATGCTAAAAAGACCCGTGTTGGTTTGTGGGGACAGCCATCAATCCCTAAAGCAGCATAGGCCGTTACACATTCCAAGTGAGTGCACAAACATCAACAATTCCTAGTGATTATTGCAATGGCATCACATCCAAGTCCAAACGTTCACAGGTAACAATTTAACTAGTCAAACAAGTTAGATTTCATTGCGTTTCTCATGTGACGCTATCAGAATGACCAATATGCCATGGAAAACAAAATAAGGAACATTCATAAAGTGCTGGCACTTATTTAGCCATCAACTAATCAATCCCACCGTTAAACAAAATAAAGAGCATTTTTTGTAAGAAATACAAATATGCAATGCATGACATAAAGAAAATCATAATGAAAAGTGCAAAGAAAAAAAAAAGTCAACAGCATAACCCTCCCTCCATTTACAAAAAGCACTGCCCTTAGTGTCAACCAGGTACGATGCTAGTAGTCCTCGTCCGATTCCTCACCATCGCTGATCTCCATATCGAGGTTGTCCTCTCGAGAATCAGAATAAAGGTCGTCACACGGCGCGGAGTGCCTAGTAGGTGGTGTGGGACGAGCTGGAGATGGTCACCCATTGAGAGGTGGCGGGAGTGGCTGCTCAGGCTTAACAAGGGGCTCAATACCTTGCATCCTCATCTCAAGATAGGCGATCCACCTCATAATCTGCTCCTTAGATGCCTGAATAGATCCAGTAACATGAGCCCTAAGCTCTAACTGCATGGAGTCAAAGCGTAACACCCCAGTTTCTCTACTTAGCAAAAATGACCAAAATACCCCTAGGTCATTTTTGTGTGAAAATCAAGGTCGGCCAACCCTGGCCACCCTTAAAAGGATATTTAATATTAGGAGTAGGTTACATGAGGATTAGATAGCAATGAGTGCAAAAATTACGATCCGCGATTTTTTGCGTTAAAATGCCAAAACGGCCCTAAGGCTATTTTTGCCTAGAATTTGAGGACGGCTGACCTTAGCCATCCTCAAGGGATTAGTTTAATGTTTGAAGGGAATTAGATGCTTTAGAAATAATAACAGAAGTGAAAATCTCACTCTTTGAACTTTCGGCACAAAATGACTAAAATCCCCTTACGGTGTTTTACACAAGATTTAGTGCCAACAGAACGCGGAAAGATTTCTTGGGAGTTTGAAATGTTGGTTTTATGCGACGCATGATATCTGGATGGGTCCAGGTGGTCCCGAAGATTTTTTATGTAAAATGACCATTCTACCCCTAGATTAGTGCATAATGAGCTTAATTGTTAATTAAGAAAACCTAATAATATTAGGCTCTAATTAAAGATAATTTAATGTTAATTATCAATCTTGAGTCAAAATAATTAAGTAAAGTTAATTAGAGACTAAAAGTACTTAAGGAATTTAAATTCCATTCTTAGTCAAAAAGCATCTAAGACATCATGTCATGTCATGCCCAAATAGTGATTTCTTTCTCTTGTTCCTTAAAATTAGGAAGCATGTTGGAGTTTGAATTTCAAATTAAACAAGGGTAATTCAAACTAAGTATGACAACTTCTAATCATGTCTTGAATTACAACTCCTAACACTTAATTACCAATTCCTAAATTTGTGCCTAACCAAACTTACCTCTAATACACCTCCTAACTTCTTGAAATGAAAACAATTTCCCCCCATTATAGCCATGAGGCCGCAGCCTCACCCCTCCCCCCTTAAAATGCTACCATACTTAATTCTTTTGCAACCCTAAAATCTCATTCTTTACCATTAATTTTTTTGGCAAACCTTTAGTGTCAAAAAGGTGATCTTCAAACTCTCTCAACTTCGAACCTTCCTTTCTACTCTTCCAACCTCAAGAAACTTCTCCACCACCACAAACAACCTTGAACCACCTCCAAGATACACAACTTTCCATTCCAAGAGACAAAATCTCAAGAAAAACTCCTCACCCTCTCCACCTTGTCTTGGCTGAAACCTTGAAGGCCTCAAGAGAAGATTTTTGTCTTCTTATTCCAACTCACAAAGATCAAGTTTTCTTCTTTCTATCAAGACAACATCTTTGGTAGGATTTTGTTTTGAGTTCCTTTACTTTTCTTTGCTTCATTTTTTGGATTTAATGTTGGATGGATGGACAAGTTCTTCTTGTTCTCTTTTCTTTATTTTTTTATTTGGATTTTTCTTTCTTGTTCTATGTTTTCGGTTTTGATCCTTTTTTTATGTTTTTGATTTTGGTTGTAAATAAAGTGTTGGAACCATAGCTTGATGATGAGAGCCCTTGATGGTGGTTTTTGACATCACTGTGTTTATGGACTCTAAAGCCAAAGGCTTGGCTCCTTATTTCCTTTCATTTCAGTTTTGACATCCTTTTTCCTCTTAGATTTTTGGTTTTGTTGTTAGTAAAAGTTTAGAACCATGGCTTAATGATGATGGATCTTGAATGGTGATTGTGAAACCACCATGTCTTGGACCTCTAGAGCTTACGGTTCAATTTTGGCCTCAAGGAAATATAAAGACTAAATGCTTGTTAGTTTTGTGAATGGTTTTCTTTTTAGCTTGATGATGAGTCTAAAGAGTGTGGTTCTTAGAACCAAAATGATTTGAGACTCTAAATTTCATTATATTTTTTTTAAGAATGATTGGGGTTGAGAGTTGTATTCTTTAAAGTCTTAAATGAGCTCTAGCAAGACGTAAAAATAAACTTTCATTCATGTTTATATTTCAAGCCCTTGCATCTCATGTTTAAGTTTCAATGCCTTACATATCATGTTTATTTTCAAGTCATCACTATAAATCTTGAAGATTAAATAAATGGACTTGCTTTTCATGTTTAAATTCAAGTCTTGCATTTCATGTTTATTTTCAAGTTATCACCTAATCTTAAACACTTAAAAATGAACTTGCATCTCATGTTTATTTTCAAGTCTTGCACATCATATTTATATTTCCAAGCCATCACTTTCTAATAATAAATATTAAGAATGAGGTTGCATAGCATGATTATGATTTTGCCATCGCTTAAATTTCTAGAGCTCAAAGACTTGTCCTTGTATCTTAAATGGAAATTTTGCTCATGGTTATTTTCCATACTAGTAAATTTGGTCATCACCTTATGATGGGCTTGAAAATGAATTTTTATTTTCTTCTAAGGTTCAAACTTGTGTCTCATAATTTTTACAAGAATTAGAAGTTCTAAGGATGCTAAAAATATTATTTTTATGGACAAAACTTTATTACTGGAATTTTATTTTTTTTGCTACTGCCCTAAGGGCCATTCTTTATATTTGCAAAGAAATAAATTAGTTTTCAAGGCATTTCCTAAGTTTTAAGTTAATCCTAAGAGAAACTAACAAGTAGTAAAAATGTGATTTTATGTGCCTCTAGAACTCAAAATTTTCGGCCACTGTCTTGGCATTTTCCTTTCTGTTTGATGCTGTTTGGAAGGGTAAAGCAGTGTAAAAATTGGTATTAAATGTTGTAAAAATTGTTTTTGGCATCTTAGGATAAACTAGTAACAAGAACGAGTAAAAGATACAATTTTCGAAAGTTCCTAGGAAATGAAGTTTTGCTACTGCCTCACTAAATTAATTTTTGTAAAATGTTGATTACAATGATTGAAATGTGTATAGATCACTAGTAGTTAGTGCGGGAATCAATTCTTTTATTTTTAGGAAAACTAGAAACTAGAAAGAATCGAAAACGTGATTTTGAGACTTCTAAAACTTGAGATTTTATAACTACTGCCTTCATAACATTGTTTTGGTAAAAAATCTGTTTGAAACTGAATTCAAGTGTGAAAAATTCCATTAGTGGTGGTAAGAATTAATTTTAGCATTTTAGGAAAAATTAATAATTAAAAAGGGTTAAAAACGCAATCTCTAGAATCCCAAAATGGTCTTTTTTTAAAAACCCTGCCCAAACTGTCCAGCAATATTTGAAAATGTTTATAAGATTTAAAGTTAATGGAAATCATTGGGGTGGGTCCCTTAGATGCTTAAAGGAATAACTTCGGTAATTAGGACAAGCCAGATCATGGTTTTAACCTGTGTAGGACTATGGCACGATTATGATAATCTGGGAATGCTTCCATAACAAGTGTCCGATAATGACCTTTAATACCTTGCCTATGAGTGTATATATTATGTTGATGAGCATAGCATGTGTATTAGCTGAGCCTGGTCCTTGATTCCAGCATACTGGGTAGGAGCATGTTTATCTTTCAGTAGATATGATGATGATATATGTTGATGGATGTATAAAAGTAAGAGATGGTTATGTGATTTATTATGGCATGCTATGATTATGATTGAGCTATTGTGATGCATGATTGATGCGTTTGTTGATAGACAACAAATTTGGGGAAACTCCATTTTCAGCCATTGTGCTGCCGAATTTCCACCAAATCTGTGAACTTAGAAAAATTCATGAGATTTATGTGTATGAAATGTTATGCGATGAGTCATGATAATATTTAAAAATGTTATGCCCATTTATACCTCTCTAATTAATTTGTTAAGATAAAAAGTGACATAAAACATATGGAAATGATCCTCTAGACTCCAAAAATTAATGCTTATGAGAAGTGATCCAAAAAGGACCCTTTGGACTCCAGGAATTAATGGTGATGGCAGGTGTTCCTATGCTCCTTACCCCACACTCTAAGAGTTGGGAATTTGCTTATCATAGGATAAGTATAGACTAGTGATAACTAGTTAGGTATAAGCTCATAGCCTAGAACTCTCAAAAGAGGAGAGTATTAGGGTGGCCCCATATAGGAAAAGAATAACGAAATTAAGTCACCTAAGGAAATGAGTAAGGAAAGATTTCATGTGAATTGATCATGTATGTCATGCTGCATTCATTTTGTATTGCTCTCGTATTGTATTCCATATGGTATTATCATGCATTTATGATTTTAGTATGATGCGTCAATGACATCAAGACTCATAATTAAAAGAAACGAACCTTGGATAATGGTATTTAGAACGTAATAAATGAACTATGTATTTATGCTCACCATTTTCATAATGAAGCCCAAGGTTCCTGAGAATGTAGATGATGACATGCATTAGGAGGAGAGTATCCTACTGAGATTCTTGTTTAAGTTTCTCATCCCCTCTTTCTTTCTTTTCTCCATCATGTCTTTAGAGGTTGATGGCGACGTTCGTGATTTACGTTAACTCTCCCACCTGGGAGTTTCACTTCGACCCTATGCACTAGTCCTACCATTTTGTGGGTCGATGTTTAGTTTGCCTTTTTGTGTTCATGGAGTGCCCGTTCTCACACCCCATTACCAACTTTCGATTTTCTTCCGCTACCCCGTTCACCGAGGATATGATTTTTTAGCACGCTCGCCCTCGCAGAGAGCAGGTTCGTCGCGCCCATACCTCTACTTCATCTATTCAAGCTTACCTCAAGTACGTCCCCCGTTCGCCACCTTGCTCGACCGAGCCCGAGACAGACCCTTCGGAGGAGTCACCATCCCAGCACTCTTCCAGAGGTTCTGCCCCGACTATTCCCATGGAGATCGGAGGAGACTACGATGGAGAGGCCACGGTCAGAGGCCTAGTGAGAGGAGTTACTCGCCCCCGTCGAGGAGCCCACGCATGTTCGACCTTGCATTTTAGCATGCTAGAGGAGCTGGTGCGTTTCATTGGTTATATCCCTCCCCCTTATGAAGGGCATCCCTAGTAGCTAATGATGGACCTTGTGGGAGTGCTCGAGCATACGTGGTGAATAGCCTTCTTTTGCTTCTATATTTTGAGGTTATCTTACAAAGGCACACCTTAGTAGGCTTAGGAGAGGAGACAAGTCTCTAGTGATTTGATTTATGTTTTCTTTTATGCACTTTATTTACTGACTCTGGATTACTGTACTACCCCTAACCATTATTGGTGGGAAGGATATTATGTATGATGTTTATCTATTGGGTGTGATGACTTAGATATTATATAACTCAACGGTTATTATTCACATTCTTGTTATTATGATCCTTGCACTTAGTATTTGTATATGACATGTTTATTATCCACTTGCATGTGGAGTAGAACAACGACCTTTATTATTTTATGCAAGAATCACGTTTTTATCTTTAAGTTCAAAAAAAATTTACCCATATTTTTGCTAAGTATTTTTTTTTTCAAATGTAAATACAAGAACTGGAACAAAAGAGTAATAACTAATAATTAATTGGTATACGTCCTAGGCATATTAGGTTGAATTATTAGGGTGTTACAGAATGTATCCTAGAACTTGCCTGATTCTTGGTTAAATCTTTTTCTTCACGTTGTTGGCATGTTGATGATTGTGGCATTTATTCTTTTCACCCACGTAGCCATATAGCCTACATTGCATGAATATACTCCTTGCTTATCCTATTTGAGTTGTTTTTCCCATTTTTGTTGGTTAGCACGATACAAGCCTAAGTGAAAAACAATGAGAAAATACCTAACTCAAGCCATGTGAAAGTTAGGTATAAGTAGTTATGCAAAAATATAAGTGTGGGGAAACCATTGCCAAGGGATTGGAAAGAAAAAAACCACAACCTATGAAAGACAACGTTGTGTGGATTGGTGGAAGTTTAAAAAAATAAAAAGAAAAAAAATCATCACAAAATCTGAGTTCCACCAATCCACTATTTGAGTTAGCCCATCTCTCCCTATTTTCTTCCACCTGTACCTAAGCCCAGTCACTGCCTTGAAAGGACCTCTTGAAATATGACCAGACATGTGTTTGACTCATGGTGATTGAGAAGAAAGGCAAGCTTTTGGAAGAAGTTCCCTATTGGGTGCTAGAGTGCATTATGGAACACATACACTTGAGTGAAGAGTGATACACACTTTCCTTGTGAGATGAACTTAGTCACACTTGTTTAATTCATTCTAGCCATGTGTTATCTAGACTAAGCTAGTAAATATCATTGGATTTTAGCTTCTATGATTGTGTTGGTTGTGGTTTGACCATATCTAGCTAATTCCTTAATTGAGTAAAATCTTGTATTTCATTTGTTTGTCATACATCATGCATTCTTAGGAGTAGTAACATCTTGCAATTTCACTTTTGCTGCTCCATCTGAATTTCTTGCATGAGGACATGCAATTGTTTAAGTGTAGGGAAGTTTGATGGGTTGCATTTATGTAGCCATGTTCCATCCTAACTTTGAATATTTTGCATTTGAATTATACTTAATTGACGGTTAAATTAGTGAATTTTCACTTAGTCCTCAGTATCCATCACTCAATAAATTTATAGCTATCAGCACTGTTTTTAGTGAATACTCATATTTTGGAAGTCCTCTATGCTTTTAATCTCTTTTTGGAGTGTTGCTTGGTAATAGGAGCTTTCAAGTTGGTGCATTAGAGAAGAAGAAAGGATTCAGGTGCACTGTTTACCACCCTAATAGTCAACGACCGCCTAGGCAATGGACAGAGAAAGAACAATTGTGCAAATTCATGTAGGACCGCCCCAATGGTCATATGCTAGTAACCAACGTCATCACGATGTGATTTTTCCAAATTGGGCCCAATTTTATTTTTTTTAATTTTTAGTGGCTATTGTAAGGAAAGATAGGGGTTACAAGAAACACATTCTCATTCCACGATTTGGATTCTCTCCCTTTCTCTGTCTCTCTCTATCTCTTTGTCACTCCCTTTCCCTTTCTTCCAACAATGATTGTGACACTTCTCCTATGGAAGAGTAATCCCTTTATCGTGCACTAGGATGACTAAAGATTAAGAGTGTTCATTGGATTATCTATTTTATCGCAATTTGTGGTTGGTTTTCCTTTCCCTTTTGTAATCTCTCTTAAACATTAGTTGTATGGATTATTACGATTGTATTTTCGAGAGTTGCTTGATCGTATGATGTTATTCATTAGGTAAAGGATTGTAATTAATTTCGTTTGGGAATTAAGTTGCTATAATTGGTGTATAAACTGGCTTATGTTCATAGAATCACGATAATGAATCGCTAGTTCATATATTAGTCAAACCCTTAATGGGAATGTGTTTATATAACTGTTAAGTAGAATTATACCATTATTATGTGAAAATATGATCAACGAAAGCAACCACCACTACAAATTTATCTTTTGAATCAATGATTGAACAACTCTTTATCCAAGAGAATCCTTATGCAGGTAACTTATCAATATTATAATTCTTTTAATTTAATTTTGTTTAATAATGTTAAAAAAAAACCCCTAATTCTTGAATCAATTAGAACACTTCCACATGAGACGAGCTAGATTGTACCCTATCTACACTTTTGACGTAATTTATTTATTACAATATTTTTAATTTGTTGTGGGTAGCGATAACCTCCATCTAACCCCAAGAACAAGGAAGAATAGAGGAAATGGAAAGTAAAACTAGTAGAATCTCTTTCCTTTAAGCCATGAAAAGATTAATGAAAATAGACTGAAAGAGGGGTGGAATGGTGTAGGGAAACGAGCGTTTGCATTTTAGGGGGATAGGGGTCGCATTTGTGGTCTGGACCGCCTTATTGTGTATGCTGCAGCGCCCTTTAGAATGGTTTTCTCACTTAGTTGCATTTCTTATTTACTCTCCATTAACTTTAAAACATAAATGTAAATAAGGAAATACCCCTCATTTGGATTCAAATAAAATATAAAAAAAATCAAAATCCTAACAAATCAAAATCCAAATTTTGGGTTTTAGTTAAAATCTGAGAATTCTTACAATTTTATAAACTTGGGAGCCAAAAACGAAATGTTTAAAGGTTTCATAAAATTCATTAAAAATCGTACTTTAACTTATTCTCCTCTTGAGAACAATTACAATGGTTTTTTATCCCAAAAATATGATTCTATCATATAGCCTTCCAAGGACATGTAGAATCCCAGACTTAGTGAAATTCAAGACCCGAATTTGTCTAAGGACATGTGTACTGCTCTAAGCTTTCCTAGGTAATAGTATACCTAGGGTATTACAACAATTGACCAAAGCACAATGTTCACATGTGATAAAGTAAAGGCATTTGTTGAGTAATATGGTATCAAATTAGTACACTCTTCACCTTATTATGCACAAGTGAATGGTCAAACTGAGGCTATGAGCAAGACTCTCATTAATATAACTAGTTTATACCCATGCAATACACTGATGAATAATAGGAAAAAAGATATACTTAATATTAAATTCATGTAATACCTCAGGTCCACGTGTCCCTATACATGTCTAGTACGATTTTAGGGTTCCTCAGGACCTATACATGCTATCGAAAAGGGCATGGAATCAACAAAATCATGAAAATGTAGAGTTCCACTGCTGCTGTCAAAGCCTTCTCGCCAGGCAAGCTAGCTACCTCAAGGCCCTACATGTACTACCATCGGAGCACTCTATACCAAAGCAAAATACTTCACGGCAAAGTGAAGCTCACCCAAACTGAAAGCCAATGCTTGGGAGGAGGAGGAGGATTCGATGTTGCAACTATATATGTGAAGAAAAAGAGAAAGAGGGGTGAGTTTTATCATAAAACTCAGTGAGTGGATCTTTACCCATAACCATACATGGGACAAAAAGGCATATACATAAATAATAATGCAATATTCGTAAATCATTTCTATTTATTTTTGCAAAATAGCTATAAAATCATAAATTATGAAAAAACATAAAAGTCATCTTTGTTTTCTCAAGGATTACTAAAAGAACAAACTATCCATAAACTGACGAGTGGTACTCAGTCCTTCACGAACAAGGGACCTAGATAAGATCTTAATGATCCCTCACGAACTGTGTCCCTCGTGGACTAGTCTAACATGTGAATAAGTTGTCCATCGTGGGCCTTGGTATACCAATGTTAGCAATTTAACTTTCTTTAACTCACAATTCTGTTCTTCTCACTAATTCCCTAACCTAAAACCATTCTGAAATCATGAAAGGGTAGTCATATGATTCTAAGTTCAATATCTTACATTCTCATACATAAACATGTACTTTTACACTCCATTCACCAATCATAACTAACTTTCATCCTTATGATTAATCAAATCATGAATTTAATCATATAAAACATTTATAGAGCAATTATGGTCCTATGCATTTTATAAAATCATAGACTTTCATGCATAATTTCAAAGGAAGCATTTCTAGCTATTGCACATTTCTATATAAAATCCATATCAGGTGAAAACTCAACTTTCAAATATCTAAATACTTTGTAATGCTAGAAAATAATAATATAATAACCAAAATAAGGTCATGAGATCAAACCCACTCATCTGGAAAGGTGGAAAGTGAAAGACCAACTCCAGGAAAGCTCTGGGGAGCGAGGATAGCACCAACATCTGCTATGCAACAATAAAACTCAAATAATCTATGGATGCTCTTAGATTACTCTAAATCAACTCTAACAACATTGGCAAAGCACCTCAACTTGACAACAATAAGGAACAATGACAACCCAACGTAATAACATGAAGGCAAGAGGAGAAGGAAGAATAATCTATCAACATTCACTCACTTTGAAGCTTGGGGGAGGAGGATTAAAATGGATTTGAGTGAGAAAGGGGTACAAGAGTGTTTAGGAGTAATAAGGTTCAGAAATGAGGAGTGGTGTCCGAGTTTAGGGTATATACAGGGTGGGGAACATCATTAATGAAACTATATTGTTTTACATTGTTCATGACTCGAGCGGCACCGCTATAGTAGCCTAGCACCGCTATAGCAATCAAGGTACCCAAGCCTTGGTAGCTCATCAACATGGGACTGCTATGGCGGTCATGGACTACCATATCGATCGGTAGAGTGACCAAACTCTGCTAACCCATCCCCCTTACCACTATAGTTGTGACAGCAAAAACCTAGCTCTGCAAAAATGTCTCATCTTGGTGCCTAAGGACTTCTCGGTGAACCGATGGGTCCCGAAAGACCTTGAGGCCATATCAAACCTATCTATGAGCACGTGTACCAAAGGTATTACAATACATCCCCTCTACTTATATATATATGGGACATATCACATAAAAGGTCAACCCTCTCACTCTTACAAGAAACTACTCTCATGATATGCTCCCTATATATATATATATATATATATATCAAGAAAACCTTAGTACACATTCATTTTTTTAAAATTATCTTTATTGAATTTGCATTGGTATATTATCTATTATTATGGATATTTATGTTTCGAACTTTAAAGTATTTTTAAATTTGTTCTGTTTTTGGAATTTTTTTAATACACTTGCGAATATCTATGGAGATTCAAATTTCTGTGGGGAATGGGGAATAGGGACCCATGACAGTGATGAGAATCAGGATGAGAAGCCAAATTCTAAATGGAGATGGAGGACAAATGTGGGACATATTCCCTCTCTCATGGATACTTATTGTCATCCATATAAATGGTTTATGATATAGTAAAATTACCCACTTATTCTCTTTTATTATTTAACAATTTCAACTTTCGAACTGTGTAAAATTTTCATAAAATAGACTTTTTATTGCTAGTTAAAGGTTATCTACTGATCTTCTTCCAACTTTATAAATATGATATTCAAAATAATATGTAAAATAGAATGACACATTCATATTTTGTTCATTTATTTAATTATTTAACTATTAACTTATTTTAAAAATAAATCCATATACTCAATTTTTTATAGGATATATTTAAATAAATTATTATTTATTTTCGATAATGGTCAACAAACTATCTTTTATTATTATCCCGTGCATCGCACTTATGTATGCATGATTGGGTTAATTGAGTTTCATATTTATAAATCATGCATATTGAGATAATTTACATTGGACTATGTTTTTCAAAGTGAATTGTCTTGTGTTAAATAGTTCAAGTATCAATAAGGGTTTGAATAAGAAAGATGACAATGGTTGAGTTCTAAGGCATGGATGCTCTTGAAGATATCTAACTCCAAGAAACATCAATGATTAGACTTTCTAGAACTTAGGGTCTTATTTTAAAATTTTTTCTTTTGATAAAACTTATTGGCCACTATCTTGATTTAATAATTTAAGTCACTCATGTTTAAGAACAAGACTTAAATGAATTCTTACACAAAAAGTTTTGATTTATGAAATAAATGATGTTTAAATAACTTCTATGAAGTATTTGGTTCAATTTCAAGTTGTTAGATGTTGTGATTGAAAGGAAAATGTTTGACACATGTTTACAAGTGTTTTTAAGGTATAGAAATCATTTACAAAGTCTTTTAAATAGTTTGCTGAGATATGGGCTTAAGGTAAGCGATTACATTGTTATATGTAAGTGCTTAAAAATGGTCTAAAATTTGAATTTCATATTTTAGAATTCAATTGCACTTAATTACATTGTTTATGTAAGCATTTACAAAGGATCAAAAACTTAAATGTGAAATTTCAAAATTTAGATTGCACTACTGTAAGCAATTACATGGTTTATGTAAGCACTTACAATAGTAAAAAATTTGCAAATGGATTTATTTAAAGAGATACATCTTTTGAGATCAAACCCACAATTGTGTACACTATTTTTGGGTCTATGAATGCCCATCTAGTGACATATTTTTGGTCATGAAAATCTATGTACAAACTTCATTCAATTATCATTTTCATTCGTCAAATTCTTGTCACATTTTGTGATTAAAAAAAAAAAGTTCCATCTCTTGAAAAGCTTCATAGTTCATCAACTTTTATCATTTGCTCTTTGAAAGAGTTTATTCTAATTCAACTTTATCAAATTTGTAAGAGGGTGAGGCGTTTCTCGAATTGATAGGGTGAGGAATCCTAGTTTTGTTTAGTGACTCAATCACAAGAATATGGGATCTCAAAGGTGCGTGAGTACTGAACCAATGTAAATCTTATGTTTGCATCTCTCCTCCCTTAACTATTTACATTATTGTAAGTTCAATTCATTATCTTGATTACTCTTGTTGCAATAAGTGATTCTCTTAATTCCTCCAACAAAGCAACTTATATTTGAGTAATCTATCATATTCGTATATTTTCTAGAGTTATTTTGTTGTGTTTACATTAAAGCTTCCAAATTTTAGTTGCATTCACTAATATTTAACCACCCCAAAAGAGGAAAGGAACACCGATCCAATAAGCCCAACAAAAGAAAAGGAAAGGAAAATTCAAACAGAATTAAAAGAAAAGGGTTTCTGACCCAACTAAAAGAAAGAGCTAGGGGTTGGGTGCAATGGTGGTTGCCCATGGCAGCAGGCGACGACAATGGCAACACAGAGCAACAAGCTAATAGTCACAGGTTGTGCGTTGAGGTCAAGGCTGCAAGCACTACAAAGGGTTCGGTATTCGGTGGTTCGATCACAACACCAGTGGTGGTGCGCAGTCTACAATTGTGGTGGTGATGTGGATTTGTGTTGAGTTTGGGAGGAACCAGTGGCTTGGGTTTTGTGGGCTGGGTAGGGGGAAGAGGAGAGGATGTTGCCATAGAGGAGGTTGAAAAAGAATTTCAGATATTTGTAAGTTGTATGAGGGTATAATAGTCATTGTACAAATATTTTTTTAAATTTTTAAAATTTAGAGTTTAAGATTTATGGAGGTTTATGTAATGTTACTAAGTCAATTATAGGAGTTCAGTGTCAAATTGAAAACTAATAGGAAATAAAATATAATATTAAAAGACTTTAGGAGAGATAAATGTAATTAACCCTTATAAATATGATTCTCCTCTCTTCATTTTCTTTTCTCTTATATATTTTTTTCCCTCATTCAAAAGTGTTTGGTGCGCTTTCTATTTCAACCATCGGCATCTTCCCTCTTCAAAGTGTTAGTGCACCAGGGATTGAAACCAGCAGAGCTTGTGCGCGACCCATTCCCCATCTTTTTTCCTTGCTTTTGCAAATATATTACATGCTGAATCAAATAATACTTGCATTTTATAACATCTACATAACTGTCACAGAAACCCGGTACGCTATTTACATAAGTTTTGCTGAGGAAATATAGTCAAAATGTACATAATTATTGATAGAGAATTCCCTTTACTCCCTGCACAACTATATGGTTGTTACTTTCATCTTCCAGTGTGTATAGTCTCTTCCGATTTATCGGAAAATCTCTGTCCACTTCAGTAGTTGCAACCACGTTTTAATCTTAGTGATTGCAGAGCATTCAACTTATAGGTATGAATATAGCTGCATGTATTCCAAAATCCCAAGCTTTATGTCCAGAAGATACAACAAAACTTGCAGTCATGACTTCAGCTTTCCATTCCTATATAATAAGAAAAAAGGCAAATCTTCTATGGTACTGTCTCAACATGGAAGAGGAACTACCATGGTTCAGAATTAGTACTGAGAAAATTTCTGGCATAAGATGGCCTAGCCCACCCTTGCTCCATCAGGATGAGATTCAAGCGCATCATCAGTTTATCCACCGCATCATCTTCCAGGCTGCAAAGAAAGTCTGATGAGCTCTGCAAACATCAAATAGTACACATCTCAATTAGTTAACATGGAAAAGCAGTCATTCATGCATTGCACATGATAGCAATAGTACCTTCAGGTCCTGGTACTTCTTCAGGTAGTGCAGTGACTGCTCATATAACCCACAATGATAGAGAAGAATGCTGTAATCTCTAAATTCGTTTGCATCATTTTTCAGGAGGATAAGACGTTCACATGCTGAAAGAATAGGGAAAATAGTAGGGATCATATCACAAATAATTTTATTTTTAACATGGATCAGTTGTTATTCAGCCAGCAAAATAGATAGGGGACATAAGCAGAGAATATGGTCCAAAATAAGGCTTTAAATGTGTCGCAGCATTAGTATTCTGCATCAACCAGCACTGGTCCACATTGATAAACAACAGCGGCAATGGTTGCAAGAAACAACCACAACTACAAGTTAAAACCTTTGTTCCAATACACTTAATGGGAAGTTGGGAAGATAACATTTATGCAGTTGGGGTCTTTCTCGGTAGCCAATACTTGATACCATACCTGTTTCATATTAAACTTAAATAGACAGATATCAAGATTCAACAATGCCAAAATGATAAAGAACAGCTGAAAGCTGGAAAGCAGTGTCTCTGCATGGAATGTGAGAACTTAAATATAGAAAGCGGAATGATTCTGTGCGAATTTGCTTGAGGAAAATCCTTCTCAGCCTTTGAGTTATATATATATATATATATATATATATGGAGAGATTTGTTTACTTTAAAAATAAGCCTTAACATACTTACTCTATTGAATAACTTTTTAGAGACATCGAATTTTATTAATTCAACCGTTGAATTATAAGTTCCAACTACGTAGATCTAATGATGGCAAGAAAATTCCAAATCAGGGTCTTTGGTTTGTTTTCCATTTCATTTTCAGCTGTTATGTTAGATTACAAAATTGCCACCTTTTCTCTGTGTTGTTTTTCTTTTTCAACATTTCATTATGTGCCATGTTATGAATGTTTTTTACAGGAAATGGTGAATAGAAATTAAAGCAGAAATTAAAGCATAAGGCAACCACAACATACTTTTGAAGCTTTCCTTGTATAATTTAAAGGCACAATGCATCACATTTTGGATCCATGAAATTTTTTTTATCTTGAGTGAGAAAAGGGAGGGAGGACCGTGTTTCTTCAAAACCTTTTCAATGAATTTCAATGACTCAAGATACTGTGCGAGACCACAGATAAACTGCATCAAATGCATACCAGCCAATGAACGCCTCATGTCCCCAAATCGCACGCTGGTCCAAACACCTCGATCCAGCCTATGTTGAGCAGCCTTAGCTGATGCAATTTGAGAGCCACTGCAGTTGACAAACTTTGAAGCTAGTACTTTTATAAATTGATTATCTAAGAATAACACACAGGTAGGAATGTCATGATATGAAGTACCTTTCTCCAACAAAATCCGATCTGTCAACACAGTTAGCAGCATGTGCTGCCCTTAAGAATAAACTTTTGTTACAATCATGTTGAAAAGGCCAGAATGCATGCTTCAGATTATTTAAGATCTGCACATGTAGGCTGACGTAAGTTCCTTAAGAATAAACTTCTGTTACAATCGCAATGGAAGTGCCATAATTCATGCTTCACATTATTTAAGATCTGCACATATACACTAACATAGGTGACTGATAGTAGAGATTGGCAAAGATAAGAGTGACCCACTTTGACAGACAGTCAAACAAGCATGGCAGCATATGTGACGGAAGAACCTCTCATACATGAGAAATAAAAAGTAAACCAAGGTGCATGGTTTGATTTGCAGAGTAGTAGAAGGCTATAAGCTGCACAATATCTAGCATACACTCATTCATCGTCTTGAAATTTATGGAAGATATTAGACTGCAAATGGCAGGCATTGAAAAGAAGCTTCACAAGTCCACAGAAAACCAGAAGCATGGACTTGTAGTGTGAAACAATCAGAAGAGGTTTTTTGTTTTTTTTTTCAAAAAAAAGAAAAAAAGAAAAAGAAAACACCAAAGTTATTGCCATAAGTGCAGCCCAATACATAAGTTTCCCACCATTGTTTGGTATGAGGAGGGCCACAAGGTGACAACCTTGTCAGTGCTTAATCTCATACTCTATGCCATAAACTATGAAAAATCTGCACATTATATTTTTTTCTTTTTTTTTCTTTTTTTTTGCTTGGTAGAAGATATATAGAGTGAAGAAAAATTTAAAGGAAAGCATGTAATAAAAAATTACCTCAACTAATAGGTTTCCTGAAGTCATTATGTGAGCTTGGTCAGACTCCTTGCTTTTCTGCTTATGATAGCCTTTGGGAAGAGAAAGAACATCGTGAGGGAAGAAAATTTCAGCATCAAAATACAAAAGGCCCCACAAACGGAGCATCTTCAGGATTTCTGAGTATATAAGAGACAGCATTGCAGCTGATCCTGAACGATGAGTCAAAACCTGCTCAGCACATTAAATCTATCATATGATCTAGCAGTCACAGGTTTCTTTTCAGTAACAACTTGTGAATACAAGTGACATATTTATACCGAGTGGAGATATAGTGGTCGTGACTCCAATATATTTTCATTGGCTCTCCTGAAACCCTTCAACAAGAAAGAGATGTTTGAGAAAAGAAAGGCCACCAAGGGAAGATGCAGAATCCATTATTAGGTATATACTTTACAAGGAATGAATGAAAAATCTATTACAGACTGTTGATATTTAGTCCTAACAAGGAAAGAAGGATAGCACATCTGCACATGAAAATACATTTTTATAATTACAAATTCTTCTTTTCAAGTTATACGTATATGGACTGAACCAGCCAAACCATGGAGACTAGAAAAACCAAAATCCAATCATCATGCTGGTTGAGTAGTAGAAACATCTAACCAGATCAGTTAGGGCCCATTTGGTATGTTTGATAGTTGATATGCACTAGACCCATGTTTATGCTAGGAGGAATAGACATCAGATACTTAGGCTGCACCCAAATGCGCTGAGCCACTGATTAGCAGACTAAGCTCCATGAGTAGATTGGAATTGAAGGACTTGTGGGACTGTCCTCACAGCAGAGACAAAGCCAAAGAGGAGGTTGTTAATAGCCAGGACAACTAACATGATCTGGATGGAGATGGAAAGATTTTGGTATGACAACCGAGGGTGGGAAAAATGTGAAGGTGGGAGCAAGAATAGGGGAGGAGATAACTAAGTGAGGAATCCCTGTTCAATTCATCACAGTACCCATTATAATCTTTCATTTTTATTTTTCTTTTATTTCCTGCACTGTCCTGAGCAAGGTAGCTAAGATCGAGATCTTATGTAGGATCGGAAGGAAGATGTAAAATCGTAAAACGTTGAATCATAACATGGATCATAAGATCCCACCATATAATTATATTTATATAAATATGTATATCACATAATATAACATAAATAAGTAAATAAGTCTAGTTAACATAACTAATCTTTAATTAAATATGCATAAATTTATAACTCACAATTAAGGATTCAAAGATCACATAACAAAAATTCCATAGTTCATAATTAATATTTACTAATTATTTTTTTTTAAAGAAAAATATTGGACCATATCTACCCTTAACCCAAACTCCCCATTTTTGTGTTTCTTTAGCAAATATATAAAAGGAAAAATGAAACAAAAAGGCTGGCCTAAAAGATAAGATCCATCACTAGCATCCCAAAAGCCCAAATGACAAGCAAAAAGGGAAGCAATAAATGAAAGCAACCAGAACAAAAAAAAAAAAAAACAAAGGCAAAAATAAAACGAGGGGAAGCTTCTCGTAGCTACACACATAGACTTGGGGGCAGCCAGAAACAGGGAGAGGAGACATGCACATGCGGCTACAGAGTGGGTGATTTTTAGTTCAGAGCAGTGGAGGACTGACATGGTTTTGGTGGGTTCTGGCATAAGGGGACACGCAAGCATGCCAAAATCGTGTGATCCCGCCGCTTCTGCGATCTTACTCAGCGATCCCATAGCAAACCCACGGCGCATAGTCAAGCAGTGGAATCGGGATCAGACAAAGTGTGTAAACACGTAGGATCAGACAATTCTACGATATACATCTCGATCCTAGCTACCTTGGTCCCGAGAATCCTGTACTTATAGATGTCTACTTCTGAGCGAATGACCCAGTTGCCAGTATATCTAAATATATTTCCAATTTCCTATCAAGTTGGTAGGTGGTACCAATGCTCCAGATTTATGAAGCACAGTATGGTTTAGACGTGGATGGAGGGGAGATTGCAAGAGCTAGATTGACCAGTAACGTGAAATGCTAGAGAGGGAACTGAAACATGAAGGTTGGTTGACAGCATTCATGGAGAGGTAGAAGAAGACGCAGAAGCGCAGAACAAGAACACCAACCAGGATGTGCAACAGGAGATCATTCTAAATATGGCATGGGGAGTGTGCAGTCCCAACATGGTATCAGACATGCTGCAACCAACCACCCTGACAACAGGATGAGGCAGATGTACCTTATTTCACAAATGAGGGCCCTGTACAGCTGGACTTACAAAGCCCAGCATTTCTTTGAGACCAACAGAATTGCAGACCTGGAGAATGTGACAGCAGCAGTAGTGTATTAAGAAGGGGGCGACTCTTAACTAGTTGCAGCATTGGGACTCAGGGAGACCCATACCACTCTGATCACCTGGGCAATTTTGTGCAATGCACAGCTGTAAAGGTTCCAAGCTTCATCATCTGGTAACAAATGAGATTCTCTTGGATCTTAAACAGAATAAGCTGGTGGCTTATAGAGAATTTTGAGCTCATTACAGCTCCATTGAAGCATGCAGATTAAGAAGTGTTGTTCAAGGCAGCCTTCATAAATGATTTGAGCAATGAAATCATTACTGAGGTGAGGGTGAATCAGGTGGACCACTTGCAGTGAATAACAATGCTGGTACAATGTGTTGAAGATGGGGAGTATATGCCAGAATGAGAAAATGAAGGACAGAAAGAAAAATCTATGTTAGAGGTCTGATGAAAGGTTTAAGGCTAATCATGAGTGCGCAATCAACATCAGAGGAGGTATGAAGGGGAAATTGATATTCCAACATTAGACCTTATCAATATCGCCATTACACCAAAAGGAGGGAATTGAGAGGTTCGAATAGGAAATACGGACTGCAGGCATGTCTGGACCAATCACTGGCCCCTTTTTCAGCCCACTTCCCTTGATCAAGGAAAAAGATGGGTGCTGTAGGTGTTGCATTGAACAGATGTAAACAGCATTACCATGCCAGATAAGTTTCCTATACCAGTTATTGATGATATTAGATGAGCTTGGAAAATGCAGCAGTGTTTTCAAGTTAGATCTCAAATCTCCAACCTGGCTATCACCAAATCAGGGTGAGGGCAGAAGATATCAACAAAACAGCATTCCAAAGTAAACTTTATGAATTTTTTGTCATGCCATTCAGTTCGACTAATACCCCATCAAACTTATAGACTCTCATGAATAACATGCTCAACTCATATCTCAGAAGAATTTTATGTGTGTGTGTGTACTGTTATTTTGGATGATATTGTGGTTTATAGCTAAGATAAACCTGCCCTTGTTTCCCATTTAAACCTGGCGTTGGATGTGTGCAAAAGTAATTCCCTGTGGGTGAACTCCAAGAAATGCAATTTTGGCAAGTTTGAATTGGAATACTGGGGGCACATGATTCCAGTTGAAGATGTGGCAGCAGACCGCTATAAAGCGGAAGCCACGAAACACTGAGCTCATCTTAAGTCCTTAAGAAAAGTTCTAATGTAATAAACACCAACCTCAGGGGAAGACCACCTTGTCAGGAAAACTTACATAAAAATCAAAGTCAAGAAACAAATAAAATTTAAAGTAAGCATAAGACAATGGGTTTGATTGGTTATTACATTTTTAACCTTAACTTATGTTAAAACATTCAATGATAATTCAATTTCTGAATTCTCCCATTCAACGATCAAACAACATGGATTTGATTGATTATTACATTTTTCACCTAAACTTAACCCAAATGCTCAAATTTGAGAATCAGGAAACAATTAGAAGTCCTATTAATCAACCCAAATATGAATCGAGCATATAGCTTGCAGTATGAAACCAAAGTATGTACCTTGTGACCATAAAGAAATCTCTCTATACTCTCTAAAAACATTTCAGGGGAGGAATCATATGCAGGGCTGTAGTGAGGGCAGTACTCCATTGAAAGATCATCTAATCTTGTAATGAAAGCATCGACAGGAAGGCGAACTGATGAATGTGATACCAGAGAATCATCCTCTGCAGCAATATAGAGAGCAGTTCTCCCCAAATCAACACACCTGTTAATGCAAATGCTGGTTTCCTTCTCAATATCAGTAAATCTCTGAATTTGTGAGCAGAACTCCTCCCTGGCTTCCTGCTCATTCAACAATAATGCAACTGATGAAATTATTCTAAAATTGAAACACCAAGTCAATATCTTAGAAACCGAACCAGACCAAACAATTAAATCCGGTTTTGTTTCATTATTCCCTACTATGTTGCCCAGTTCAATACCAGCGGACATATCAAATTCACTGGTTCACCCAATTCAATCATTACCTAGAACTCTCGTCTGTCTGATCCCTGACTTAGTCTTTTAAAACATTACTTGAAGTTAAGGTTGAAGAACAAAAAATTATGAATTTACAAATCAATAAAAATAAAACCATTATCCATCACACCAAGCTTCTAATTAACAAGATAAATCGTATCATACATATTGAACAAGTAATTATGGGAAAAAAAAATCAAGTAAATTGCGATAAACACATTTTATATTTAAAATGGTATCCATTGCTTCATATTTCAACATGATACATCAAATTATGCACTGAATGCAACAGATACAACTAAATCGTAATAAAATACCAAACTAATGCTAGACAGAGGTTGGAAAAAGTTTGTAAAAAGTTGACTAGATGACAACACGAAAATAATAGTAGACTTAAACTCCAAACGCAAAAATTCAAAAATCTCTTTCTTTCAAAGTTGAAACTTGATATGTAATACACATCCATAACCATAATAAACAAATAACCTGACATTCAAAAGATAAAAACCGAAAATTCACAAGATTAAAAGATTTCAAACAAAATCAATTTTCCATCATGAGGAGAACGTCAAATTCAACAAGCTTCCAAACTCCAATTAACATGAAAATTGGACAAAAAAAAAAAAAGAATAAATAACACCAATAAGCTTATAGACGGGGAAAAAAAGGAAGAAGCAAACAAGAGAGAGTAAGAAACAAAACAAAACGAAATTAACAGAAAACTTGAAACTCCGAACACAAAAATCGAATAACTTATCTTTCTTCACAGTTGCACTCAAACACACAAAATAAAAAAATTCCATTCTGAGGGGGGTGACAAAATCAACAAAATCTCAATTAAAATGAAAAGGAAAAAAAGATCAAATTGCAGCATCACATTAAACACATTTTTGAAAAACATAAAGCGAGAGAGCTTGGTATGAATAGATTATTACTCTAGCATAGGTGGTGTCGATTCCGGAAGCATCGAGAGCATCGTGCAAGACAAGCTTGAGGTCACTGGCAACGTGTTGCACGTTCGACCGACCATGACACGCCACGCGAGAAGATGAACAAGAAAAAGAAGAAGAAGGGAATGGAAGAGGGCAAAATTGGAATTTGGAGAAAGTGGAGGGTATTGAGAGGAATGAGGCCATGGGAAGAGGAGGAGGGGAAAAAGGGTTTGGAGCCAAAGAACTCATGGTTGCTACTTGGCTGACCCTTTGCTCAGTTTCTGACACAAACGAGATACTCTGTCAGAGTTCACAACAAGGAGAATATAACAATTGAATTCACATGGCAAATATCCTATTGGCAGAAAGGAGAATCTAACAATTGAATTCACATCGCGAATATCCTATTGGCGAAAAAGGATAAGATAACAATTGAATTCACATAGCAAATATCCTAATGGAGAAAAAGGACAGGAAAGAGGAAGATGCAAAATAGCCAAAGAGATTTTCACTCCGTGGGTTCATAGTTAAGCCCACCATAGGAAATGAGTTATGGTATTTGTCCTTACCATACATAGAACATAATGTCAATTCACATCTCATTTATAATTAGATGAGGTACGAATCATATTTAACTGAGATCTACATCTAATCTAATCATGAATGGAATATGAATCAACAAGATATTTCATATATAGTGAATATAAATAACATTTTTCTCAGAAAATTTACTTCTTGGTCCAAAGATATATTTCTTTTTTATGGGTCGAATCAATTTTTAACAGGGCAAATTGGACTAACCATTTTTAAGGTGTGATAAAATCTAATCTTACGCTAAATGTGACACTGATTTTTCCTAATCATCCACATAATAAGTAATGGAGAGACCAACAAATAATAAAAAATTATGTAAAGGAGAAAAGACTAGTGTAGTAAGTCTATAAATTTCGATCATATTCCTGAGTAAAGTGTATAATTTTATATATAGCACGTTTGGATTCGCATTGAGCATGTCCTTCAATTGATTCTTGGTACTGGGATTGATTCCTTCAATTTTGCAACATGTTTGGTTTCGATGGTTCACAAAAATCCAAAATCAATTGTTGCCTTGAAATCGACTCTAGCCTTGAGTGGGAATTTATCACTCTAGATTTTTAATATTTTCAATATTTGTCAAAATCACTCTCAAATCAAACCGCAAAACATGAATTACTTTATCACGTACTAATTTTTAAAAAGCATAACCAAACACATTAATAATAATTTAATTATATGCTGTCACATAGTAAAAATATTTGATTCAATTATCCACTAATTAGAAAGTCTTACAAATAAAAATATATGATTGACTAATAGTATAAAACTATTTTACATTATCAGTCTATTAAAGTTAAAATGATAAAAAAATAGAAATAAGTTATAGCAAATATTGAGACAAGTTAATCTGATTTGCCCCATTTTATATTGTAATATCCGTTTCAAAATAATTGTTATTTTTTTATATTTTATATTTTAAAATATTTATCTATTTATAATATATTTAGGAAGAAGGAGGAGGGAACGGAAGAGGGTAAAATTGGAATTTGGAGAAAGCGGAGAGGCTTGTGAGGATAGAGGTCCTAGGAGGAGGAGGAGGGATAGTAGGGCTCGGAGCCAAAGAGCGTGGTTGGTAGCTGGTTGACCCTTTGCTCAATTTATGACAAAAACCAGATACTGTTCTTCAGAGCTCAGGAGAAGATAATAATTGAATTCACATGGCAAATATCCTAAAGGCGAAAAAGGACAAGAAAGAAGTAGATGCAACCTCGTGGACATTTTTACTCCGTATGTTCATAATTAAGCCTGACATTAGGAAGTTTACGTCTTGCTGTAAATATTATTCTTTTTTATGTTGAATCAATTTTTAATAGGGCAAATTGGACTAACCATTTTTAAGGTGTGATAAAATCTACGCCCACGCTAAATGTGACAGTGATTTTTTCCTAATCATCTTACATCACATAATATGTAATGGAGAGACTAACAAAAAAAAATTATATATGCAAAGGAGGAAAAACTAGTGACAATAATTTTACAAATTTCGACCACTTTCGGAATGGATTGCATAAATAGACAAAAGGGTTTCATTTAAGTCACTATAATGTAAAATAATTTTATATATAGCATGTTTGGATTCGTATTGAGCAAGCCTTACAATTGATTCTTGGTTTCAAAATTGATTCCATCAAATTTGCAACATGTTTGATTTTTATGGTTCACAAAAATCCAAAATCAATTGTGACCTTGAAGTCGACTCTAGCCTTGAGTGGAAATTTATCACTTCTAGATTTTTAATATTTCGATCTTTGTCAAAATCATTCTCAAATCAAACTACAAAACATGAATTACGTTATATAGCAAAATCAATTTTAAAAAAGCATAACCAAACACACCAATATATAGTTATTCAATTATTTTTTATCACATAGCAAAAGTGTTTGACTCAATTACCCACTAACTAGAAAGTCTTACAAATAGAAGTATATAATTGACTGACTGTGTAAAACTAGTTTACACTATCAGTTAATAAGTGTTATTTGCATCTACAATTTTCATCTATAGCACTAGGCATTTCCATGGGTTTTTTGTGATAAACATTATCATTTGACTAAGATTTGCTACTGTCCTCAAATTGCATTTCATACATGTTTCCTCTTAAATTGTGCAGAATTGTGAAGCATTTGAGATTTTATTGTCCTTGTGCTTTTAATTTCACAATCTGAGCTAAGCTTGTGTAGAAAAGGGGCCTAGAAGCATGGAGAAGTGAAGAAAGTCATCCCCTGAAACAGGGCATTTTGCCAAGCGAGCTTTTCACTTCGATTGGCGAGGAACCAAGCTCTAGAGAGTTTCAAGGAAAAGATTACTCCGCCAAGACCATCAACCTCACTTGGCAAAGGACCAAGTTCCTGAGAGCTTCAAAGTTACTTTCCCTAGCAAGATCATCAACCTCGCCTAGCAAGGCACCAAGCTCCAGGGAGGACCTTTGCAAAGAAGACCTCGCCTAGCTGGGAAAACTACCTTGCATGGCGAGCATTTGCTTTAGCAGAAAAATTATTAGATTTTGCAATTGTACCCTTTTTTTCTTTACCTTTTTTTAGCATACTAAGATGATTTCAGTTTAAGGTTCCTTTTGTTTTAGTTTTAGGTTTGCACATATCTTTTTTTTTTTTCCTTTTTGTTATATACGTTAGTTTTGCATTTTGTTATTTGCTCAAGAAGCTTGAAACCATTCACGTTAGGCATGTTTACGTTTTGTTATTTCCATCTTCTTTTTGCGTTGTTAGATTTCCTTTTTTTGCATTTTAGCTTTTGGGCTTTGTTTTGAGTTCCTTTTTGGTTTGGGCATAGATTCTTTCATATCCCTTCTTTTGCTTTCTTAGGATTTCAATTTTTTTCTTTCAAGGAAAATGGCTTGCCAAAAATAAAATTAAAACATAAATATCATCTATACATGATCAATAGTTACGAGTGATATGTCAGTATTTCCTTCATAATAATTATCAAATTGTAAGAGTTTACTAAGTAGCCTAATGCTATCTTGAATTCTATGCACAATAGATTTTATCTCTTCTACGTTTTTTTCTTTTTATTAAAGTTTTTTGTGTAAATAAATTAACCCAACACATACTTATCTTTTATAAGAATTATGTGACTTTGATTAAAGGATTTTATTGTCAAGTCAAAACTAAATTTTCTTAAATTTATTTTCTCTTCTTATAATTTTTTTATTAAATTTTGTAAATATTTTTTGTTTTAATTCTTTCTTAGGGGAAAATAAAATTGTTATAGTAATTGTTTAATTTGCACAATAAACTTTGGGCAACTGTCTTGAGACAAATGTATTAGAGGTGCAATGAGATTAAGTTTTTGTCTTTTCCTAATTATAATCAGACTCCCAAATACAATTTTATCTTAAAAGACTAGTCTTGCCCAATTAAAAAGATTTTCTAGCTTTTACCACAAATAAAAATTGATGGTGGCTCCATTGACCCATTGAAAACTAAATTCCTTTTTCTCGTCACGGCATCCTCTCATGGACGATTTGACAATAAGAAATAATTAAGAAAAAAGTTACTTCTAAGTTTTTCCAATCTATACAAATAAGAGAAGCTTCTAAAAAAATCAACTTCATGTTTCTTTTTATAAAATTGCATTAGAGAGCAAGCTTGGGTATTGATTATTTTGAACAAGCCGATTATAACTAAAAAAATAAGCTAATCCAAACACAAACTTTGCTTATTCTATCTAACTGAAATATTTATAATACAGTAGAATAACAATACCTTTTGGTGACCGTAAGGATGTTTGACATGATGTTCTTGAGGGAAGAATTGTGAGGGTTGAAATTAGGCCATAGACAGTTCTTGAGATATTGATTAAGCTCAAGGACCATCACTTCGTACAGAGGAACGGGCTCCTAGACCTCTTTCACCAAAAACTACATTTTGTATATCTTGTGCACCAGTTCAAGGCCGAGAGGGCTTCTATTGCTCCTTTGGGTTAGCGGTTTTCAACCAACTGGCCTTCACAATCTTGATGAGCTTCGTGCAAGATAGGAAGTGAGGGAGTATGTTAAGGCTTTGTGAAACAGAATTATGTTTATGGAGTTTTTGGTTTCGCTAACTGCAAGCAAGGGTAGGGAATGAGAAATGTTAGCGATTGTAAATTGAAATTGAAGTTGTTGGCGGCAAATTTCACCATTTATTAAAATGCCGAACTGCAATTCGACCTTGGTGGACCGAGGGCCACGGTGAGAAGCTTGACTGACAACACATGATGGCTTTTGGTGACATCAATGCATGACGAATGTTGGACATGTCACATTTGACCAAGAGTATGAAGTTTGACTTGCAAGGAAAAAGCTGGCAAAGCTTTAAGTCTGTCAATCGACATCTCAAAGCTGATGGTGGCACCCAAGATGAAGTGAATATTCAAGATTGCAAGCTTCTCAAGTTGGAGTTTGACAAGTCAAAACCAGAGTTTGTCACTTAGGACTTAGAAAATCTTGAGGATCTTAAGAATATTTTCACAATGATTATTAAGCAAGAGACATTGGTCATGTGACGGTTAACAGTTGTTATTAGTGCTTTTCAGCAGTTACTAATAAAAGCCTTATTGTCAAAACCTAATTTAGGCATGAGACCGGCACATAAGAAATCTCATCCCAACGTAAGCCTCGTGACCTGGATTTCTCTATATGCACAATTAATTATAAAACTATTTAAAACACATTTTCATTTTCTACATACAAATCACATGTTTACTAATTCATTCTAGTCTATACTGAAATTTCATAGTTCAAAATTTGTAGTCTATGAACCATAATACAAAACATATATGTATAAAGCTGCTCTAATTTGAAATATGCACAAGTGCTAAACTATTTGATACAAACCAAAATAGTATAATAATATGCAAAAACATAAACATCCTCTATTGTTCAAGATCCTACCTACAATGTACTAGAGCACTCTAGACAGAACTATAAACACTTCACCTAAGTGAAGCTCACCACTGAGACTCTAGTGCTACTAAAACGAAGGTGGCTGGGAAGAACCTACAGCCGCTTCTATATCTGTAAATAGAGGAAGGAAGAGGGGGGGTGAGTTTTATGGAAAAACTGAGTAAGTGAATTCTCACCTGTAACCCCTTTTCATGGGAAACCAAAGAAACAATTCATGAGACTGTAATAACAGTAATAATATTCAAAGATTTACATAGTCAAATACACATATGCATATATATATATATATACTAGTCATCATTTTCCAAACTCAAACAATTTCCTCAATTCACTTTCATATATGAAACCATATTGGCTTATCGTGTAGTAACTACTAAAGGAACAATAATCTCTATCTCTATTCTGTTTTGTGGGTGCACAGTTCCTCGTAAACAAGAACCCCTAATTGAAATTGTAATGGTTTATCATGAATGACGTCCCTTGTGGACCAAGTTTAATGGTTTTTCGTGATTCGTGTCCTTCGTGGACTAAGTTTAATGGTTTTTCGTGATCCGTGTCCCTCGTGCACTGAATTATTCTTTGAATAAAATACCCCTTGTAGGCCCTTTTTGTTCTCTTGTGAGCTTTGAATCTATCTAATTTTAACAGTCTGATCTTAACATAACTATGGCTATGAAATCATATCCAAAGGATCACCAGTTCTAAGGCATTGTGATTTTAAAAGCCATAGAATATGTAGCTGGCAGTTGTTAGGAGTATACAACTCTAACAATCTGACTTTAGCATAACCATGGCTATGAAATCACGCCTAAAGGATTACCCTTTTATGGACATTTATGATTTCATACATCCTCAAAATATGTAGCCGTCAACTGCTCTGAATCTCATAAAGATTCAAGCTCTAAAATCCTTTTTTATGTATGAGTTTCTAAACCAATTCTTAACAACATTTTTTCATAGGCTTGAAAATTCTAAAATCATAATAGCATTCCTTAAAATCTCAAAGTTCTCTAGTAATCACTTGCATAATTCATATTTAACATAAAACAAATGTTTTAACAATCATAAATCTCTAATAGTTACAATTAAAACCAACCATAAATAGAATCATATTATCAATAATGGTCCCATGAGTTTTCTAAAACACAGTTTATGCTATTCGAAAAACCACAATTCATAAATCAATATAAACCTCAAATCTTGTACAACAATATCTAAAACTCATACTTTAACCCATAGTTTCTTGAAAATAACCTAATGCAGAGCATAGAGATCACAAGTGCGAACCCATTCACTTGGATGGGTGAACAATAAAAAATCTACATTGACAGAGCTCCTTGGACCAGAAACAACATTAATATCTGACATAAGAGCCATAATATTCTAGATTAACTTTTAGAAAGCACTAAATAACTCAGAGCTAACTCTAACACCAAGGAAGAACTTCACCTCTTGGATAATATGGATGAATAGCAAAACCAACCTCAAGAACAAAGGGGAAATGCAGGTAAATGAGAGGAAACATCAAGATCTCTTACCTTAAAGCCCTGGAAGTGAAAGATTGATGTTAGATTGATGAAAATGGGTGTGAGAGAGGTTAGAGATGAGAGTTTTCGTGTTTCATAGGGGGTAGGGTTGTGTTTTGGATTAATGAAGGTTCTGGATCCTGAAATGGGGTTTTTAAGTGATTTGTCAACCGCTACAACTACAGCGCTCACCAGAGAGCATAAAATTCGTCTCCCACACCGCCTTACTGTTCACTTGACCGCTGCAGCGCTCACTAGAATGGGTTTTTCACTCTCCAGGATGGTCTCTTACTCCCCATAATGGTCTCCTACTCTCTAAATTATTTATTTTACTTCCTATTAACTTTTAAACATAAATCTAAATAAGGGAATACCCCTCATTCTAATTCAAATAAAATATTAGAAAAATTAAAATCCTAACAAATCTAAATCTAAATTTTGAATTTTAGTCCAAATCCAAGAATTTTTACAGTTTTCTAAACTTGTGGACTAAAAACGAATAGTTTAGAAGTTTCAAAAAATTCATTAAAAATCATCATTTGACTTATTTTTCTCTAGGGAACAATTACCGGGATTTTTAATCCCAAGAAAGTGATTCCATTATATAGCCCTCCAAGGGCTTGTAGGGTCCAAACTTAGTAAAATCCAGGACCTGGAACGACAGGTAACAGTGACTAACACCCATTTTAGTTCGAAAAAAATTTTCTAGTCCTTTTTATTTAAAACTAAGGTATTACACTTATGAAGACGCGACGAAGTAGTAATCACTCAATGACGAAGGCATATGATAAAGAAAGAAACTGATTAGGACATGTGAACCACATCCAATGACGCAACTAAAGACAAATGTCAAGATCTTAGAGTCTTAGATAAATAATAGCTCTATACATTTGTAATGGAATATATACTCACACAATCGGTCTACAACATCACTTGATGACTAAATAGATTCTAGAGTCCTCTAAATAATTGTTTTCAAACTCATTTCCTGCTTTCTTAGGACTAAATTTCCTATATTTTTTTTACATACAATTGTTCTACATTTAACATTCTATCAATCAACATTCTATACACAACACACAAATCACATTACTTATTTCATCCCCATCTCATTAACACATATTTGACAGTTGATTCTTTTTTGTGTGAAATTCAAGATTAGTAGCCTTTCGCTTTCCAAATCAAAATATAGAAAAGTAAATGTTGATGTCTAAACTTTCGAGTTTGTCGACAAACACCTAGTTTAAAAATAGTTTGATCTTCTATTCAAAGGAAATTGTCGATTATGTGTTATCAATATAAAGTATCAAAACCTATAATAAACAAAAGTTTTATGTCTTTTTTTCAAAAAATAAATCAAATATTCCACCATATACCCTTAACATACTAGGCCACTGTAACTCACGTTAACATTTCCTGGTCTCATACTCTATTTTTGTCTTTTCTGTCTCATACTAAACCATTTCCATTTATTGTGGGAAATTGTCATCGCTCTAACATTTATCGTTGCACTTTCATTATATAACTTATTAATAAATTATGTTTATAAAAAATTTTTCATAATCAATATATATATATATATATATGCATTTTCATTAGCATATATTACTGTACATACCTACTATATAGATTACTTTACACTTTTATCATATCTAAATTTTGATTTTGTTATCCCAATCTGATGCGAAGCGATGTGCATTAAGGATTATTCTATTCTTCGTCAACACGGTGTCATTGATGCCGCCACTTATTTTTTCACATAGGTTCATTATTGATTCGTTATTTTAGGTTACATTCAGTTAATCAAGTCAAGTTCTAATTAATTAATTCCGATTCCATCTCCTTATTTATCATTTACTCCCGAGCAACAACCGACAAAGCTTATGCTATATTAGGCATAATAGTGTGAACTCATACTAATACATTATGCCGTAATATATTGTTTGATGCAGATAATATTTTGTATAAATTTATATATTATAACCCTTTTATAAATTAAAATACTGTATAATTTAATACATGAGAAAGTCATATTATGTTTGATTAACTTTTAACATATAAGATTACTTTTATCTTTTAATATTTTATTAAAATAAAAAATTCTCAAATATATAATAATAAGTAAAAATGTATAAATGAAATTATTTCATAATAAATACATATTGTTAACAAATAATATATGATATCAATCTAGCTATATAGAATAAAAAAATATAGTTATAATTAATAAATATTAAATAAAATAAAATAGCAACTAACTATTAAAAATAAATAATAAATAATATGTAATATATAAAATAAAGGATAAATAAAAATATTTTGAGTTAATATCTATTTTTAAATTAAATTTAAATAATTACAATAAAAATAGAAAATATTAAAATTATATAAAAGATTTATTTAATATTTATATAATTTATTGAAATAATAAATAATTATAAAATATTGAAATAAACAATAATATTTAAAATGAATTAAATTTTTATTAATAAAATATTCAAATAAAAATGATATTTAGAAATTATATTTAAATCATTGATAAAAATTTTATTTTATTTAATATTTAATTAAAATATTGAAATTATTTGTAAATAAATGATAATATTATAAAATATAAAATATAATATCCTATACAGTGTTACACCAAATACTATGTAGTATTAACAGTTTATTAGGTCTTTACTATCAAGCATGAACTTATCAGGTTTTATACTATCATCCCTTATCTTATCCAGCATTGGGTCATTGGTTAACCAATTGATTTGGATTAGATTAAATAAATAAATAACATATGCTCCCTCTATTTCAAATTAAATGTCTCTTTTATGTTTTAGGTAATTTATAAATCAAAATATGTAGACATTTATGAATGTATATAAAAAATAAAAAAAGTATTTAATTTGAAATGAGGGAGTATTAAATATGTAAAATATATAATTAACAAGATGCTACTTGGCCTTTTGGCTGGAACGTGTGCCTTGTCCTTCATCGGACAGGGTTCGAATAGAAGGAAACTCTTGGATTTATCCATCGATTTAATAACTATAGTTTATCCTACTAGTACGTCCCTTTCTTGATTTTGGTGTGCATATAAAGAGTTTACTTGGATGTGCAACTTCCTTTTTCAGAGAAGGTTTTATTATTCTTCTCTTCTCTCTTTTTTCAAAATATATACTCCCCTCCTTTTAAAAAAAAGAGAAAAACTAAATTTTAATTTATTTTAAATTTATTAATTCTTCATTTTCAATACTTATTATTTTATTTTGTATCAATATACGCTTTATTGATCAGTTATATATATTAAGTTTCTTTATAAATTAAAATATATATGCCTTATAATAATATAAAACATTGATATATTTATGTATACATGTATTGTATTTAGTTTCAAAATTTTATTAGACTAATAAAATAAATTATTAAAACACGCGTTTTTACGCGTTTTATTATGAAAACTATTATTTTTGAAAGACTCATGAAACTATTATTTTTTTGTATAATTGTCAAAAAGTGTTAGTTAAATCTGCCAGCTGGATAAGTTCCATAGATTGAATAGGAGGATAAGTTTTGAGTCATTCATATGGAGAACAACATCAGTCCTTTTTGTAATGTATAGCGGGAAGATGTGAATTATTTCTCCTACCACTGTGTAATGGTATGGGAGTTGCGGAGTGGAGTCTCTCATGGTGTGTTCCAAAATCCACAAGACAATTTCTTTTTATGGATGAATACTGTCCAATTCAGGGATTCCAAGAAGAAGGTTTGTTGGGTTTTTTGTGTTTCAAGTGATATTTCAAAAGTTTTAAGTCCTCCGCTGCTTAAAATTATGAGTTGAGAAGTGTTTACAGACAAAAGTTGTTTTGGCTAATTATGAAATCCAAGCTAGAATGCAATATCTTGATAGTGAGTGCTCCTAGTAAGGTCAAGTCTACTCTAGAGAAGAGTTGGATAAAACCTAACAAAGATTGAAATGCTAAAAGAAAAAGGAAAAAAAAAAAAAGAGAACAAGATTATAACTGCAAATTAAAGGCAAAAAATGAATAAATATAAATTTTTATATTAAATTTGCATGAAAATATAATAACCCATGTAAAGATCAAACTATAAAAATGTAATGCTAACTTAAGTAAATATCAATCTTGATAAAAGAAAATAATAATAATTTTTTATGCAATATTATTATGTTTGATTTTCTTTAAAATTCTGAAAATAATATCTCATGAAAATCTTCTAGATTACCATTGTTGATGCTAATATTCATATAGGTATCAAAGATAATGTTGGCATTAGAAAAGATATAGTATACTACATTTCCCTTTTATCAAATATTTTCTCTAGAAATTAGTTTTAATATAATTAATGAGATTATGTTAAGAATTATTCAAAAATCTATCATTTATATTTATGGTGTAAATATCAATTATGATTTGAGAATATATATATATATATATACACACACACACACACACACACAAAATAATTAAAGTGTTTCATACTAGTAATTGATTATATCTTATATTTTATAAAACTTGTTAAGTAGTTATAAAAGTGTCATATTCTTTCAATAATATAAGTAAATATAATTAAATGAATATTTAAGAAAAATAAAATCACAGTGATAATTGTGATGCTTTAGGTGTGTGTGTCCATAGATAAGTCTAGTACAGCCTTAAGGTCATTGAGACCTTCCTATGTTGCCGGGAAGGCCCCAAACACATAAAAATGCAGAAATAGCAACCTCTTATGTAGATAACCTTGGAATGGCAAGTCTTTGACCAGCCCCATTATGGGGCATGATGCAGGGAAACTCGCCATGACCAGGTACCCTTGCCATGGCGAGTGAGTTTATCAATCCCTAGATGGACGCACTCATATAAACTTGCCACGGTGAGCTTATCCCTCACCATGGTGAGACCTTCGATGTGAGAAACCCCCCCCCCCCCCCCCAAAAAGACGTTGTTACATTAAAATGCCCATTCTCCCTATATTAACCCCTGCCTCATGCGTTTTTAGCCGAAAAATATGAGTCGTAACCCTTCTAACCTTTCTTCCATCTTCACTCCCTTCCTTATTCAATCTTACCTCCTCCAAGCTTCAAGGTAAGGGTTTAGCTATAGGTTATGCTGGGTTCCTTTTTTTTTTCCTTTCCATGTAATTGGGTATAGTTATTCTTGATTGTTATCATGTTTGGATACTCTCCTAATGTTCATAGAGTTGTTATAGTGAGCTTATAGTTATTCATATGTTTATGTTACTTCCATGGCAGACATTGGCATCATTCTTGCTCGCCAGAGCTACATTGGTGCTAACATCTCATGTTCCATCTCTCCAGATATGTGGGTTCAATTATGTGACATTTATTCTGATCATTAGACTAATTTACTTAGCCCCATGATATTTAAGCATGATTTTACAAATTATTTTGTTTGCAAGTATGAAATTATATGAACTTTTGTGAATTTTATATTATGAAAAGGAGTCCAGTTTTGTCTCAGTGATTCGGGAACCTTTCTTGCTCATATTAGAGCCAGTCAACACTAGTGGATCAAATCAAGGCACAACAAGAAGAGGATACCAAGTTGGTCAAGCTTGTGGAGGATGTCCACAAGGGGAAAAATATAGAGTTTTTAGTGGATGTGGACGGTGTGTTGCATTTTGGCAACCATTTGTGTGTACTCAGTTGAAGAGGAAAGTAAGGAAAGAATCCATAGCACAGTATACTCTATTCATCCAAGTTCAGCCAAGATGTATCAAGACCTTAAGTAGTTGTAATAGTGGGAAGGCATGAAGAGAGATAGTGGTGACTTCGTGGCATGGTATTTAGTGTGTCAGCAAGTCAAGGCTAAGCACCAAAAGCCTGCAACTTTTCTTTGTAACACCTTAAAAATTATATAAAAATTAATTTGAGCTTTTCTAGTTACAATTTCAAAAATCCGATAGACATAGAAATGATGAGGACGATCTAACGGATCTGTAAAAAAAATATGAATAGTAACCTAGTGGGCTCCATGGGCTAGCTAAGATAGCCAAAATCCTAGAATTGAGATCCAAAAATGCCCAAAACTGAGAAATTATAAGATTATGTTAGAAATAGTTAGAAATAAAGATTTTATACCTAGAATTAATTTTCGAGCAATGTTTGATTACCCTGTTTTACCCATTTGGTAAAATTTCGGTGTGCAATTTGTACACAAAAAAAAGCTTAATCTTCAAGACTGGGATAAAGTATATCCACTTTGAATTAATGAAAGGCTAAGATTTAATCTTGCTTTACAAGATTAAATCCTAACCATCCATTTTATTTTCTTTCTTTAAGAATTATACCTTTATAGTTATGTAATGTACAACCATCATTACAAGATAAATACATAATCTTTTCCAAGAAGCCACTCAAAATTTCGGCCAGCACAAGAGGAGAATAACAACCACCATTTTTATTTCTTCAAGAGCTTAAAACTTGATTCAAATGCCCAAACTCCTAGCCTAGACTTGATAAAACACCAAGCTTCCTTCACAAAACTTGTTCTACTCCTCATAATCTATCAAACTATTTGATTGGAATTTTATTTTCTCACCATTTCTCACTTTGATACCTCATATCTTACTGCCTAAGGGAAGATTTGGGTTTGATTTGGGAGCTTTAAAGTGAAGAGAATCCATCTTGGAGCATCTTATACCCTAGGATACATTAGTTTCCAAGAGTATGGATTTTAAACCTTTTTTTATTTCAAATATGTTTTTATAATTTGTTTACTGTTTGGATTGAATATTTTTGTTTAAATTAGTTGATAATTTTGGTGGGCTAGTTTGATGTTGGGAAAAATTAGTTTTGTGAAAAGAGATTTTGAATCATATTGCTAAAATTTCGGTTCTTGTATAGACAGCCACTAATCACAAATTTTCTGAGGGAATTGTGGATATTGTCATGAGCTAGAAAAAAAATATATGTTGAATTTAACATCCTACGCTAGTTCCACGATTTTTCTTGAACCTTGTTTTTTACTCTTACTGGCTGAAAAAAAATCATGAACCAAGACTATATGTTTGGTGCCTGAACTTTTGGAGCTAAAGCTGCAAATTTGTTTAATTTTGGTACTATAGTAAATGATTGAGTTTTTCTTTGAAATTTTTACAGGGTGTTGTAAACATCTTTAAGTTTAACCCTGATTTTTATTTTGAATTTATTCAATTATTTGTTAGGGTTAAAAATTGAGATTTTGGTTTTGAGCTGAGGTTAAGTGGTCTTTGATCACCAAAATTGTAGAATTTTGTTGACATAGATAGAGAACTTGTTTTGGCCTGAACATTTTACAAGACATTAGGGACACATTGAGATGTCATGGGGAATTTTTGTGGACATGAAATTGATGGTTTCATATGAGAAATAATTTTTATTACTTGAGTGAGAAATTTGTCAATGTGCTGGAAATGAGCTAAATTATTGATTTGGAAGTAAAATATCCTTTAATACAATTATGATGAATATAAATGTATGCTATGTACTTTAAAGTTTAGTTTATGAGAAATGAATGAAAATCACATGTGATTGATTGTTTATATGTGAGTAAAGCATGAATTGGTAAAAAGAAAGATGATAAATGAATGATATATATATATATATATATATATATGTTTGAAGTATTATGAAATTCAAAAATTTATGCTAACGCATGCTTGTATATGTGAGCTCGAGGATGATGTATGTGCTAGGGAAAGAAGGGAAAGTCTCATTTAGCTTGTAAAGGGCACAGGAAAGTCCCCTTTAATGTGTAAAGTGCACGGGCAAGTCCCTTTTAGTGGGTAAAGGGCACGGAGAAGTCCCCTTTAGTGAGTAAAGGGCACGAAAAGGTCCCCTGTGATGTACTGAAGGCATGTAAAGTTGCGAATAAGCTTTTCTGATGTTAAGTAAAATGATACTTGTATGTTAAGTGATTGAAAATGTTGAGTAGTATGGCATATATATATTGAGTGACTAAGAAATTAAAAGAAACCCACTTCAGAGGAATGGTTTTTGAACTATAAAATGAATCTTGATATATGTAGCATGTAACATCCTAATTTTTAACCCAATACTCTAGAACATATTTAGATTAATCATTAGGTTATTATTTCTTAGTCTCATTCCTTGTTAAAATACTTAGCAGAAAATACGGGTAAATTTTTTTTTTAAATGTATAAAAGAAAAGTGAGAGCCACGTAAGACAATAACGTGAACTAATCATACATTATAAATCATAAAGAATAATCATCATGTAAATGAACATACAGCAAATGAAACAATCAATGACACATCAAAGGAAATACTTTCATTAATATCATAGTTACATAAAGTCTCACCCTTATAAAATCGAGCTGAGCTTGCAATACAAGGAAATAACGGGAAAGTACAAAAGCAGTAAGGTCATGGTACGGCGAAGAATGAGAGCCAACTACACTACCCTCCTACTAAACCCATGAGTGCTAAACTAGAATACCCCTAACAAAAGATACTGCAAGAGGGGAAATCCTCGTGATGGCTCAAGCACTCGATCAGCTTTCCAACAAAGTCTATTGGTGGCGAGAATGCTCAGGTGACAAAGGGATGTACCCAATGAACTGTGCGAGCTCCTCGAGCGTATGCAGACGGAACGGGGGTCTGGAGTGGTCTCCTCGACGTGGACACATCTCCGATCACCGAGCTTGACGAGGCTGAGTCACCGTATCCTTGCTACGGCCACCAATGTCCATCGGGGCCACAGGAGCAGAGCCCTCTGAATAGATATGTATTGGGGATTCCTCAGATGGATTAGTCTTTGATCGCTATGAGCGGGGAACATACTCAGGGTAGTCACGTACAGTCGAGGCGGATGGACGAGCACGATGAGTCTGCTCATCATGGGGGCGTGTGCGCTTAAAGATCAGATCATCATTGGCAAATGGGGCAGTAGGAGTGAAATAGTAGCTGGACACAAGGTAAGCAAAAGGTCGTCCCATATACACAAAAACACGTATGGCGCATCGACCCTCGAAGTGATAGAAGCGGTGATCCAAGTCATAATGCACCTCCCAGACCGGCGTGTCAATGAATAGGATGAAGGTCACCATCGAGCTCTGAAGATGTGATGGAAAGGATAGAAAGAAAGAAAAGGAGTGACAATTTTGCTAAAGAAACTCAGTAAGGAACCTCCTATCTAGGGTTACATCGTTCACATCCTCAAGAACCTTGGGTTTATTTTCAAAAGGTGAGCATGCATATAGTGTTCCTTATTTAGGTTTATAAAACTAGATTATCCGAGGTTTGTTCCTTTTAGAATGCATTTTGATGTCATGAATGCAATATATCAAAGCATGGATGCATGGTAATGCCTTAAACAAATAACACAACAAATCATAATATCAAGGAGCATACAAGTGGCATATAACTTTCAAGTGGAACTTTCCTCAACCTTGTGACTTAGAAAATCATACTTTAGCATTATAGGGCCACCCTAAACATCATCTAGGTTATGAGTTCATACCTTAACTAGTCGTCACTAGTTCTTACTTATCATCTGGATAAGCGAAAAACATAATAAAATCCAGACTCCTCGAGTATGGGTTAAGGGGCTAAGGATCACCTCTCTTAGGATATACCCTCTTTGAAACGCTTTACCGGCATCTAGTGCACAACAATTTGTTCACTTTGGTAGGCTATATCTACTCATACCCTCATGAATTTGTCTTTCCTGGGGGTGCTCGGCCGAACCGGTGTCACCCAGGAAAGCGCGTCTCAGTGCTTTGTCACATAAAAATCTCGTGGGATTGCTCGGCTGAACCGGTATCACCCAGGGTTTTAATCTCATATGATTCTTCAAAAACATTCTCAAGTCCTTTAGATTTGACGGGAATTCGGCGGCATAACGGTTGTACATTGAATTTCCTTCAAATCTACTTTATGCCACGAAACTCATATCATATATACATTTCCTCATTCAAATTCTCTAATCATGCTCAACTTGAAATCACATTAATACACTCATCACATCATATATATCATCACATCATACTTGAATACACAACTTGTTGCATCAAAGAACCTAAGGTCTATTATGCTCGACCTTTGAGGCCTTAAACTTGAAACTTAAATTCTCTAATCATCAAATCTTAATATTTTATGCACCTATAGGCTCAAAGCCAATTATTCTTCTATATATTGTGATCATAGCTTAATCTAAAATCCATTAGTGCAGAATGCATAATTCATACTTTATGGGTACCTAGGAGTCACAACTTTGACCCTTTCTAAGTTCGGTTTCCTCCTAAGGTACTAAAATCAATACCTAAACCAATTATGAGAGTTTCCTACACATTTATACTAATTTAATCCTTGCTGGAACAAAATCCAGAATATTCATTTTCTAATGTTTCAAAAATTCTCTTTTTAATTATTTTGTAGTTACTAACTTGTCTTAACTTTCTCTAATTATTTCTAACCTCAAATATACATGAACAAACTCAATTTATCATCATAAAATCATCATCATATAATGCACATAGTTTCATTTCTAACATACATAAATTACTAGTTTCTCTTGGAACCTTTTTAAGGCCTCAAAAACTCCTTTGAAAACAATTTATTCCATTAGAATCATTACAAAACACATAAGGGCAGTGGCTATTTCGAAATGAACTTAAGAGATATTTAAATCATAAAACCTTGCTCAAAACATTTCTTTAGATCATGTAAACTTAGTAAAATCATAAAGCATAGGTTTTAGCACTTGTGATTAGGTGGATCTTATTCTAAGTTCCCCATAATCACATGGCCGAAAATAATATGAATAAAACACATACATTTCCAAACTTTGTTTGAGATAATAATGAGCAAGTCTTTGAGCTCTAAATTTCTTAAGTGATGACATAAACATAAATATACAATGCACTTTGTTTTACTCTTTATTAGGATGTGAGAGCTTAAAATAAATATGCTATACACATCCATTTTTATCTTAGAAATTTAGTAAGGACATAAACATAAACATAAACATGAGGATGTGAGTTCATTCTTTAATCTTGAGCATTTAGTGATGACATAAAAGTAAATATGGATGCAAGTTCTTTTTATCTTAACTTAGAGCTCATACAAGACTTTTAGAGAATCATAATCCAACACTTATCTCAACCAAAAAAAGTAAGCTTTAGAGTTCTTGAACCAAGATTTCAAACAAACTTCATCGTTCTTGAACATCATGATCGAGCTCAAGGAATAAACCCAAAATAACACCTTCAAGGAACAAGGAACAAAAGAACAGAAACTTTGTTAAACAAAAGAGAAGGAAACTACTTCATATTCTTTATTAAGTACCTAACACCCTTATATAGAGGAAACTCTAGAACGTGCTGACCAACTTTAAGGTTGACAAGGGTAGGCCTTGGGTTTATTGAAAATCTTATGATTAATTTTTCTTAAGTTAAAAACTATGTCAGCTAAGTAACATAGGTAAAGTTCAAGAAAAGGAAAACTCAAGCTCTAGAGGTCTTTTTGAGATAAATACAAAGTCATCCTCTAGAGACACTCATCATCAAGCTATCATGATCATAATAAGGCCTTGAGGTCGAAATGAAGAGAAAAGGAAGAAGCAAGGAAAAAGCTAAAAAGAATCCAAGAGAAACTTCAAGAAAATAACATTTTTGAGTAAAACAAAAACTTGAGAGCAACTCCCTACCAATGAAATCTTGAGAGAGGAAAGGAAACTTGATCTTTGAGATGAAAATGAGAAGAACAATCCTCCTCAAAGTGATGATGATGCTTTGGCCAAGAGGCAATAAAAGGAAAGGAGATGTGTTTTGGATGAGCTTGTGTTTAGGAATGAGAGTTTAAGTGTTTGGAGGATTATTCAACGTTCTGGTGTGGTGGTTTGAGGTTGTGATTCAAAGAGGAGATGAAGAAGATGAAGATGAAGAGAAGTTCTTGAGAACTTGAGAGAAAAAGGAAAGAACTCACAAGAATGCTAAAATGCTCAAACTTGCCAAATGAACAAAAGTGATACAAGTTCTTCTAAGGTACCTATTTATAGAAAATAAAACAATGAAGGCTCATAAAAGGGGGAGCTTGGCCGTAGACTATGAGGCATGGGAGGAGAGAAAATATCTCTTACAAGTGGTCATTCAAAGCATGGTTGAAGGTATGACAAGCATGGGCTTAAACATGGCTCAAAGCATGGTGTTTTCTCTTTGATTTGAATTGAAATAAACCTTCTAGAAGGGAGAGGAAGGGTTGACGGTTTTGGGCAGCAAAGAAGGAGGGAAAATATCTCATTCATGTTGTCATTCAATAATGGGTGGAAGTATGATCAAGTATGGTGCAAGGTGAGGTGTAAGCATGGTGGAAGCATGGTTATTTGAGTGCAAGAATTTACACATGTGATGGAAAATGGGGGATTGATTTTTGGCCAGCTGATGCAGTCCAAGGGGAGAGAAATTGTTTCATCTAATTGTGTGCTAATGATGTGTCTAGGTGTGTATTAGTTTAGGTGCAAGATTAGGAATTGCTAAGCATGTGTTTAGGTAACTAAGAATGTAATTAGGAATTTCAAGACTTAATTAAGGAATTCTCATACATTATTAGAGGAATTAAAACTCATTTTATGAATAAACAATTGTAAACACAATTCCATGATTTAAGGAATTGGAGAGAGAAAACACTATTCAAGATTCCATAACTAGGAATCTTGAATTTAAAATGAGATTTGAGTTTAATCTAAGCAATTTTAGGTTCTAATTAACTTTAATAAATTATTTTGACTCTAGATTAATTAAGAAAATTAATTAATCTTAGATTAGAGCATAATATTGCTTAGGTTTGCTTAATCATGCGATTAAGCTCAAAAACACTATACTAGGGGCAAAATCATAATTTTGCACAAAAACTGCCCGGGATCACCGGGACTAAAACTGAGGTCACAGAATACATAAAAACACCTTTTAAAACCATTTGGAGAAGTTTTGAGCTCATCCGGCACTCGTACCTGTGTAAAACACAACATGGGTATTTTGGTCATTTTGACCCGAAACCTCAGAAAATGAGCTTTTCGCTCATGGAAAGATTCATAAGTCAACTAATCCCTTTCAAACATTGAGTTAGCCCTTCGAGGACTGTCGAACCGGATTTCCTCGAATTCTAGGCCAAAAATGACCTCAGGGGCATTTTGATTATTTCCACTCAGACAGAAAATCGGGGTGTTACATAGCATGCTCACAATTTTTCTAAATACCAACATGGAGATCTCGTCCCCATCATCATCTTCAGAGTCATTATCATATTTATCCTCATCATCAGAGGCTTCAGTAACTTTCATTGTTTTTCCTTTACTTGGTTTTTGATGAGAAGACTTCAAGGCCATGGACTTATTTTTTCTCATGGATTCACCATATATTTCTATGAGCACTATCTCATAGGTTTTGAGTGACCTAATGAGTACATCCAGGCCGAGAGTTTGAAGGTCTTTGGCTTTAGTAATGGTTGTAACTTTATGTAACCATTTGACAAGAAGGCTTCTTAAGATTTTTCTAACTAACTCCGAGTTAGAATATCTTTTGCCAAGACCTTTAATTGGTTCATGATGTGCATAAACCTTGTGGTCATATTATCAATACTTTCTTAATCTATCATTTTAAACATTTCGCATTGATGGATTGGTATACTGATCTTTGTTTCCGTAACTTGATCAGTCCCTTCATATAGCATGAGCAATCTATCCCATATCTCTTTTGCTGTGTTACAAACAATAATTTTGTCATATTCAGCCTTGCTTAGTGCACACATGAGTAGGTACGTAGCTTTGGAGTTTAGTTGAACTTTAGCTTTGTGCTACTCTATCCATCTGCTCCTAGGGACTTCTCTTGATATAAAGGATGCACCATCAGTTTCAGGCAGCTGCTTAGTTGGAACATTATTACCTCCTTGGATTATTTCCCACAAGTCATGACTTGTGTATTTTATGAATAGCTCCATGCGATCTCTCTAGTAAGCATAGTCTCCAATATAAAAAAATGGTAGTTTATTAATTCAGTGTCCTTTTGTTGTATGAATGTTTTGTGCCATTTTTCCTTTGCATCTTCATCATCTACAGTCGTTAGAATGGTTAACCCCTTAGAGGCGAAGCTCTGATGCCACTTGTAAGTAGAAAAGCATATGAGAAGGGGGTTAAATCGTGTTTCACTTTTCTTTACCATTTTTGCAATTGAAACTATGAACAAAATACTATCAAGCGTTGAGCTTGAAGTGCAGCAGAAACAGTGTTGGATGTTTCAGAAAGTAACTTTCTAAAGTATGATGTTAGTAACAGATAAAATAAAAAGATGAACTTTAAATAGATATTAAGTTATACAAACTGAATAGGAAAAGTAAAAGGATACAGAAGAAGAAGATACTGCACAGATGTTTTATACTGATTCGGCCAATCCTACCTACATCCAGTCTTCAGCAACTACTAAGTTCCACTAACCTTTCTCAACTCGAGAAAGAAAACATAGAATAATCTTTATAAACTTCCCAACCTATAACCAGTGACCAGTAGACAACCTCTATTGTCCCAAACCAAGTAGTTATACACTAGCCTCTTCAAGTTGAACGCTGAGTAGTTTTGTATTAGCCTCTCCAAGCTAACATCAAGTAGTCTTTGATCAGCCTCTCTAAGCTAAACCATGATCAGCAAGAATACCTTACTGTCACATTGTAAGTAGTTTTACATTAGCCTCTTCAAGCTATCTAACATTGATCACAATTGGATCAAGGATACAAAGGTTTTGTATTTGGGTTGCCACTCAAACTAACCTACACTCAAGTTTCCTTACAAATTATATATTGAGTAATCTAGGATAACTTGAATGACTTCTTTCTAACGATTCTTCCTTGGAAGAACATATAATAATTTAAGAACATAGAAAAAATATTTTTAGAACAAATAGAACTAATTAGAAGAAGTAATAAACTTCATAGAAAATATGAGGAGAAGATTTTGTAGTGTTTTTGCACTTTTGTGTTCTTTAAGTTCTTATTCATTGAAAGCTCAACTTCACTATTTATATATGGTCTCCTTTATGACCGTTACCTTTGATCTATTTTCCAAGTGACACATGTTGATTATTTGTTTGTGTCTTGGAAATGTAATATAGAAGAGTAGCTCGTCTAGTGCCAGAGCTTTTTGTAGAAGCTGTTGTATAATTGAGGTTTCTGATGACCCTTCAGAAACTTCTTTTTAGTTTCTGAACATGGTTTCTAAACTCTTATTTCTAGAAGCTGGAGTAGTTGACCAAATAAGCAAAAGAGATGACGTACTAGGCTAATAATAGGTTTGACTTGAAATTTGAATTTCAAATTTTCAACTTTTCCTTCCTTTTCAGTGAAGTGCAGCATTTTACAGTGATGTACACTTTTTGAAGTATGGTATCAGTCCCTTGATGAATGAATGATCTTCTTTTCATCAATCAAAGCATCTGTATGACTAAAACATTTGTGATGAAGATGATTGAAGGTTATAGAACATGCTTGCTTTAGATTTTGCTTGATATTTTCATTTCGTGTGTACCTTCTGAAGATCCATACCTTAGTTTTTTTTGTGTATGATTGATCTCTTCAGTCAGGTAGGCACACATACATTTATGCATACAGAGTGCCTTATTTGCTATGCCAAGAAATTCAAGGAAACCATTAGTCATTATTCAAAAAAACATTTCTTAAAATTTGTTATGTCATTACTCAAAACATATTTCTTTAAGGCTTCTGAAGGGTTTTGGAGCTAACACTAAATTCATATCTTAAGTTAACATATTTTTCCATATACTTGATAACTCTAGAATCATAGTTCAAACAATGGGTCTTATAATCATAACTGTAAGCTCAATAACCTTTCAAAAAACATTGGAGCTATATGTTTTAAATGACAACAAAGCCAATTTAAAGAAAATACTTTGAAGAATAACTAATGTCTACCTTGAGTTTCTTGATAAAGCATAATAGGTATTTCCGAATTGCATAACATAGACTTAAACGAGAATAATTTCACTTTATATGTGCAATCATGGTTAATCTCATGTTAACAGGTTGAGCTTAATAGAAGTAAACATTATATCGTTAAAAGTACATTTACATGCATCATGGATTGAAGTAAATCAAGTCAATAATAAGAAACCAATGCATGGGTTTTCAGAAAGTATGCTGAGAATAAAGATATCATGCAAAATTTGAGAACAATCTGATACACATATTTCAATTTTCATGATCGCAATTCATTCATCATCATAAAGGTCAAATTAAAGATTAGAAGATCAAATTTGCATTAAGGAATTGATAGTACACATCAAAAAGTTCACTTCACTGAAAAGGAGGGAAATTTTGAAATTTGAAATTCAAATTTAAAGTCAAACCCAGTTTCAGATTGACACATCATCTATTTAGCCCTTTCGGTCAACCACTCTAGGTTCTAGAGGAAACAGTTCAGAAAGTAGAAAAGTAGTTTCTGAAGGATATAAGAAACCTCAACCTTTCAACGGCTTTTGTAAATAGCTCTAACACCAGACAAGCTATTCCTCTGTATTACGTTTCCAAGATACAAATAGATAATCAACATGTGTCACTTGGACAATAGATCAAGGGAAACTATCACAGAGGGAGACCATTTATAAATAGAGATGCTGAGCCTTCAAGAAAATACACTTGCAGATCACAAGAGCTAAAACGTTGCAAAATCTTTCCTTCATCCATTATGTGAAGTTTGTTACTTCTTGTAATCATTTCCTTTGTTCATAAAAATATTCTTTCTAAGTTCTTAGATTGTTCATACATTCTTCTTAGGAAGAATCATTAGAAAAAAGTCACTCAAGTTATCTCAGGATTATTCATTGTATATTTATAAAGAAACTTGAGTGTAGGTTAGTTTGAGTGGCAACCTAAACACAAAACTTTTGTATCCTCAATTCTGTAGTGATAAGTGTAAAATAGATTGAAAAGGCTATGACAACACTACCTGCAACGTGATAGCAAAGGTGTTCTTGCTGCTCACGATTTAGCTTGGAGAGGCTAGTCAAAGACTACTCGATTCAGTTTGAAGAGGCTGGTAAAGAACTACTTGGTTTGTAACAGTAGAGATTATCTACTTGTCACAGCTTAGAGCTTAATAAGGCTATTGTAAAGACTATCCAGTTTGTTTTTATCATATTGAGAAAGGCTAGTGAAACTCAGTGATTGCTGAGAACTGAATGTAGCCTGGTGTTTGCCGAACCAGTATAAAACCCCTATGTAGTACTTTCTTATCCTTTATATTTTTACTTTCATTATTCAACTTCACAAAATATATATCTGATAAAGTTTACCATTTCAGTTTCTCTACTACTAACGTTCTAATTTAGAAAGTCACTTTCTGAACCTTTTAACAATGTTTCTGTTGCACATCAAGCTTCATGCTTGATAGTCTTTATTTTAAGTTTTAGTTTCTAAAAAAGTTTAGAAAAGAAAAGCACAATTCAACCCTCTTTCTCGTGTGTTTTTATACTTACAAGTGGCATCAAAGCTTAGCCTCTAAGGGGTTGAGCATTCTAATGATTACAGAGGATAAATATTCGAAGGACAAATAGTACATAATATTCATATAGTAGAAAGACACTCCATCAACAAACCACCATTCTTTGATGGTGGAGACTATGCCTACTGAAGAGATCGCATGGAGCTGTTCATAAAATACACAAGTCTTGACTTGTGGGAAATAATCCAAGGAGGTGACTATGTTCCAATCAAAGAGGTTCTTGGAATAGATGGTGCACCCTCTACATCAAGAGAAGTTCCCAGGAGTATATGGACAAAGCAACATAAAGCCAAAGTTCAACTGAATGCCAAAGTTAAGTATCTATTCACCTGTGCACTAAGCAAAGCTGAATATGATAAAATCATTGCTTGTGACACAGCAAAGGAAATATGGGATAGAATGCTCATGCTGCATGAAGGAACTGATCAAGTTAAGGAGACAAAGATCAATATGTTGGTCCATCAATATGAAATTTTTAAAATGACAGATCAAGAAAGTATTGAAGACATGACAACAATGTTTATACATATCATAAACCAATTAAAAGGTCTTGGCAAAAAATATTCTAACTCTGAGTTAGTTTGAAAAATCTTAAGAAGTCTCCCTACTAAGTGGCTGCCCAAAGTAACAGATATTACTGAAGCCAAAGAACTTCAAACCCTTGACTTGGATGCACACATTAGGTCACTCAAAACCCATGATGTAGTGCCTACAGAAATTCATGGTGAATCCATGAGAAAGAACAAGTCCATGGCCCTGAAGTCATCTTATCAAAAGCCAAGTAAAGGAAAGGCAGTGAAAGTCGCTGAAACTTTTGATGATGACTCTGAAGATGATGATGGAGATGAGATCTCGATGTTCGTAAGAAAGATGTCAAGAGCATGGAAAGGCAAGCTAAAAAGAAGAAAAGACATTAACCTAAATAGGGATAAGAAAGGCAAAGTGAAGCTAAAGAGCATCACTTGCTTTAACAGTGGAGAAAAAGGACACTTCAAACTAGAATATCCCAAACTTAAGGGTCCATAGAAGAAGTTCTCCAAGGAAAAGAAAGGAATATTGGCAACATGGAGTGACTCTAATGAAGAAAATGAAAGATCAAAAAGCCAAGATGAGTAAGAAGTGTACAAGAACATCACATCATCAACACCTGACTCAACAAACTAGAAAGATAAGAGGCACTTCTACTATAGATTCTTTGGGAAATAAAACGCTAGGGCTTATGATGTTGTTCTCGACTTCCAACAAACTTCCTTTTTATTGATATCAAAAGGAAGAAAAGAAAATAAAAGAAAATCTTGTGCTGAAAGAGACAGAGGGTGTAAACTAAGAGGGAGCTACTCAGAAGAAATTTGAAATTTCTTTTAGCATCCGCATTTCACAAATTTGTTTTAGAATCTATATTTTTCTTGATACATCTCTATTACTCTGATACACTATTTTTCTCTAATTTATCTATTTGGTTAAAACCTTTGTGGATCTAATGACATATACAAACCAACCATATTATATTGATGTATGAATGCTCTTCTATCAAATTAATCAAATATCTCAATACATTTATCTTTGTTTATGTATGTTAGAACATATTGTGCTTATTGCTCTAATTCATTTAGAATTGATTCCTGATTAAGTATCAGAAACTTTGAATAGTAATATGTTGATAAATTTCATTAAGCTTTCTTTGAGCATCAGAAACTACATAAGCATCAGTTTGTTTCTATATCTCAATCATGCATGCTCTGTTACATTTATTGTACATATTCAAGCATTTATTTTTAAAAAATTAGTTTGGATATAGTTGTGCTGAATAAGAAAATATTACAAGTATTGCGTATTTTGCATTCAGGCACATTAAATTTTAGAAAGTCTCTTTATAACAAAAAAGTCATGCTACTGGTGTAAAAGGACTTAAACAATGACATCTACTTTAGTATCTCTATGATACATCTCAGAAAGGACAATGATTTAATTCAGAAAATTTCATCATAACCTAAATAGCTCTGATTTGAGTTACTTAAGGCTTTAAAATGTTTTTGAACACATCCATATCATGCCCTAAAGAAAAGGACTTCTTGAAATTTAAAGTTTGTGATGTTTTGAAAGAATATGTGCTTATCAAGATATATTCTGTTATATTTCTTTAAACACCTCTTCAAAAGATTTTCTTCAAATTGGTTTGTGATCATAAAAAAAGGGAGATTGTGAGCTCCAGAACTCTTCAGAAAGCATTAGAGATATATGTTTTGAATGACAACAAAACCAATTTAAAGAAAATACTTTGAAAAATGACTAATGTCTATTTTGAGTTTATTGACAAAGCATAACTGGTATTTTTGAATTGCATAACATGGACTTAAACGAGAATAATTTCACTTTACATGTGCAAATATGATTTATCTCTTATGCAAAGATTAAGCTTAATAGAAGTGAACATTACATCATTAAAAGTACATTTACATACATCACGGTTTGAAGTAAATCAAGTCAAGAATAAGAAAGCAAGGCACAGGTCTTCAGAATGTAGCACGGGATATCAGAAAGTACACTAAAAATGAAGATATCATGCAAAATCTGACAATAACATGTTACACATACTTCAATCTTCATGATCGCAATTCATTCATCATCATGAAACTTAGATTGAAGATTAGAAGACCAAATTTGCATTAAGAAATTGACAGCGCACATAAGAAAGTTCACTTCACTGAAAAGGAGGGAAATTTTGAATTTTAAAATTCAAATTTAAAGTCAAACCCAATTTCAGACTGGAACATCATCTATTCAGCCGCTTCGGTCAACCACTCCAGGTTCTAGAGGAAACAGTTCAAAAACCATGTTCAGAAAGTAGAAAAGTAGTTTTTAAAGGACATCAGAAACCTCAACCTTTCAACAGTTTCTGTATAAAGCTTTGACACTAGATGAGCTATTCCTCTAGATTATGTTTCCAAGACACAAACAGATTATTTACACATGTCACTTGGACAATAGATCAAGGGTAACGGTCACAAAAGGGGACTATCTATAAATAAAGATGCTAAGCTTTTAAGAAAATATGTTTGACGATCATAAGAGCTAAAACGCTGCAAAATCTTTCCCTCATCCATTCTGTGAAGGTTATTACTTCTTGTAATAAGTTCCTTTGTTCATAAAACTCTTCTTTCTAAGTTCTTAGATTGTTCATACATTCTTCTTAGGAAGAATCATTAGAAAGAAGTCTCTTAAGTTATCTCAAAATTATTCATTGTATATTTATAAAGAAACTTGAGTGTAGTTTAGTTTGAGTGGCAACCCAAACACAAAACCTTTGTATCCTCGATCCTGTAGTGATCAGTGTGAAATAGATTGAAGAGGCATTGGCAAAACTACTTGCAATGTGACAATAAGGCGTTCTTACTGCTCACGGTTTAGCTTAGAGAGGTTGGTCAAAGACTACTCGATTTAGCTTGAAGAAGCTGGTAAAGAACTATTTGGTTTGTGATAATAGGGGTTATCTACTTGTCATAGGTTAAATCTTAGGAAAGCTATTGTAAAGACTATCAGTTTATTTTTGTTAGATTGAGAAAGGTTAGTGAAACTCAATGGTTGCTGAGAATTGGATGTGGGCAGGTGATGGCCAAACCAGTGTAAAATCCTTATGCAGTATTTTCTTATCCTTTGTCCTTTTACTTTCATTGTTCAACTTCACAAAATATATATCTGATAAAGTTTACCATTTCAGTTTATCTACTACTAATGTTCTAATTTAGAAAGTCACTTTTTGAATCTTTTAATCATGTTTCTTATAACATCCTCACAAGTACAACATCATCCTTAAGTCATGGCATCGTACTCGAGGAGTTGTTACTTATAAATGAACAGATCTTTCTTAAATATCTATAGCAAGCTCGATTAACACATGTGATAACTAAGTGTAATTCTATTAAAATATATAACAAAGAAACACAACATTTATTGAATACATATTTAAGTACAAAAGGAAGCTCTTCTATGAGCTTTAATATATATACATTCTCTATTATATTTACATACATATACCTCTAATCAAGTATAATAAAATAAAAACAATAACTAATAAAATATTTCAATCCCGAGTTTCTTTGTGTAGGAGCCCCATTGTTCACTGGATCAACCTGCGAATGACACAGAAACACAAAAACACATAGGGGCGAGAATTATATAATTCTCAGTAGGGCATTCCCCCAAATACACGTTAATAAATATCATTGTAATCGTCCTAGCCACTTCACTTTATTAAGAAAATGTGATCATGCATTACATAATAATGATTCATTTTTAAAGTTCCAAATCCTATTTTCAAAGTGGGTAGCTTTTAACAATCAATCACTTAAAGCATGTATTTCATGACATTCAAGATCATAGTAATTCATTCAAGACAAATAATTTAATAAAATATGCATATGCATATGATAATTACACTAATCTTTCATGCCCTTGTCAAGTCATAAATGAACTTCATATTTCTCTTGTGATCATAGAACTTAATTCCATGCATTCTTCTTCTTTCATCAACATAGGGAAAACTTAGTTCATACCGAATAGTATCTGCCGTAGATAACTCCACAAATGGGAAATAGATTATTTATCAGGACTGAGCTCATTCCTATACGTGATCATTGAACTTCATTTTTTCCTTTTTCGAATCACATATAATTCTATTCCTAGCCGATACATCTACCGACTCATAATATCTCTAGGGAAGTTCTTCTTTTTACCTTCCCCTTCACCCAACCTAAGTCTTGTTTCTATTTTTTCCACACATCATAACATGCATAATTGAATTTCTTACTTGCTCTTTTGTCACGTACATTTAATTATCATCTTTCACTCTTACTAGTGCATGCTTCAGTCACATATAAATATTCATTCACAATGTATTTCTCATCCATTCCTCATAAATGAATCTTAAAATAATACATCATGCATCTATACTCATCATACTTGTGTCGTAAGTTATTTTACTTTCAAATCAAGAGTTTGGTTTACTTCCAACACTATGATAGAATTTTCATTCAAATAGTAGGATTTATTTTACATATCAACTGATCAATTCCAAGTCCCAAAAAATTCTCTGTGACACCTCAATGTGTCCCCAATGGGTTGTAATTTTTTTATAACAAAATAAGTTCTCTAACTATGTTAACAAAATTCTACAAGTTTGGTGGTTAGAGACCACTTAACCTCAACTCAGAATAGAGTTTCAATAATTTGTAACCCTAGCAAATGATTGAATCAATTCAAAATAAAAATTATGTTTAAACTTCAAGATGTTTCCAATCCTATGTAAAAATTCTAAAGGAAAAATCAATCATTTACTATAGTAACAAAATTAGACAAATTCAGACAGCACACATATAGTCTCGGTTAATGATTTTTTTAGGAAGTAAAATTCCAAAACATGGCTCAAGAAAATTCGTGGAACTAGCCTAGGATGTTAGCTTCAACATATAATTTTTATAGTTGATAAAAATACCTACAACTCCCTCAGAAAATTCATGATTAGTTGTTGTCTAGAACAGAACCAAAAATCCAACAAACATGGTTCAACATCTATTTAGCAAAAATGATTTTTCCACAACACCAAACTACCCTACCTATGAAAATACATCAATATCTAGGTGTTGCTTCACATTAGAACTAGAATTAATAAATTCAAATCAAGCAAAATCTGAAAAAAAAATAATAATTTCCCAACAAGGCACATAGAACCCTACTTGAATCTTCAAAGCTTCTTGCCTAGAGCAATCTTTCCCAAGGGTTTTTCTTTATTCAAAATGATTTCAAACAGCCTTTAACCTTCTCTTTGGCTGTGATATATGATGGCTCAAAGTGGAAAAATAGTGATGGATTAAAATTCTAATAAGTTAGATTTATAGGTGGTGATGACTAGAACAAGTTTTGTGAAGGACGCTTGAGGTTTTAATAACTTTGGGCTAGAGTTTTGGTGATTTAAAATTAAAACTTGAGCTTATGAATAAGATAACAATGGTGGCTGTTTGCTCTTGGCGTGTGGTGAAAAATGACAAGCTTCAAGGACAAGCTTGGTGGCTTTTATTTTATCTTGAAATAAAGATAGCATTTATGTCATCAAAGTGTATTTAATTTCCTTTTTAAAAAAGAAACAATGGAATGGATGGCTAGGATTTAATCTTGTTAGTCAGGATTAAATCTTGGCCATCCACTTGGCTTTAAAAGATAAGCATTATCATATTGTAAAGATTAAATTATCTTTCGGTGTTAGAAATTGCACACCAAAATTTTACCGAACGAGTAAACAGTGTACCCGAGAAATCAAACATTACCTAAAAATTAGTTCTAAGTATAAAATATTTATTCCTACCCATTTCTAATCTTAATCCTACAATTTCTTAGTTTCAGGCATCTCTCGGCCCTAATTCTAGGGTTTTGGTCATCCTGGTGGGCTTGTGGGCCCACTAGGTTACTATTCACTTATTATTTTTTTTGCAAATCTATTAGATCGTCCTCATCATTACTACATCTATCATATTTTTTAAATTATGACTAACAAAGCTCAAATTAATTTTTAATTAATTTTCAAGGTGTTGCATTTTTGCTGCATTTCAAGCTGCACGCTTGATAGTCTTTGTTTTAAGTTTCATTTTCCAAAAAGGTTTAGAAAAGAAAAACATGATTCAACCCACTCTTTTTTGTATACTTTTATACCTACAATAATAACCCTAAAATCATAGCAATATATTTCTTCATAAAGCTATATCACACTTTATTCAACATAGTTCAACTTAACACTTCAGTAAAATGATTTCTGAAATTCCAAGTCTTAAAGCATGGAAACATCATAAATCCATGATACATTTTTGTCATTCTCATAAACATATTTAAATGATACATTTTTCTTGCTAAAATCAAGAGATTCGTAACCCTTTCAAACCTGGCATGTTTGCAAAATCACATTTGTATCATATCTCTACTTGTAAATTCATCTCCATACATATCACGTCTAATTTCATGCTTAACAATCATCATGAATAAAACATACTTATAATGATTGAAAATAAGGTTATGAGTTTGAACCCACTCACCGTTTGGAGTTGGGAGTATGTGGGCCCCACTAACTTGACCTTGAGAGTTTGAATGGCAGGAACAACTGCTATAGAGAAACATAGAATCATGATCAAACTATAATCACATCTTGATAACTCTAAAATAACTCTAACAATATTAGGGGAGCACCTCCACTTGGCAACAGTGAGAGAAACCACAAAGCCCATACTCTAGAATATGGAAGGAAGCAGAAACCAATAACTAAACTCACCTTGAAACTTGAAAAGAATGGATTTGATGAAGGATGAGAGTAAAGGGGAAAAGGAATGAGAGGAGATTATGTTCTAGGGTAGGGTTTTGGAAATGGGGAGTGAAACCCGAGTTTGAGTGTTTATATAGGGGGCGAGGTATCACTTAAATGAAATTGTCATTTTGCACTACAGTCAAGAAGTTTCAACTAGGGTGACCGCATAACAAGGGGACCACTATTGCGGTCTGTAGGATGCCAAATGCCCTCAAACAGCCTTTGTGACCATTATAGTGGTCCTAGACTGCTATAGTGGTGACAGTAAAATTGGGTTCAACACCTTTGGAACATTTTAGCATCTAGGTTATCTCAATACTCACTTATTTACATTTAACTTAATGTCCTTATTTATATTACTCTCTATTGACATTTATTCCTCAAATAAGGAAGTATCCCCCATTTAGATTCAAAGAAAATATCATAAAAATTAAAATTCCAACAAATCATAATCCAAATTTTGGATTTTAGTTCAAATTCGGGAATTTTCAAAATTTTATAAACTTGTGGGCTAACAACAAAATGTTTAAAGGTTTTATAAAATTCATTAAAAACTATTCTTTAACTTATTTTCCTTTTGGCAACAATGACTAGCTTTGTTGATTCCAACAATGTGGTTCTATCTTATAGTTTTGCAAGGAAGTGTAGGATTCTATAATACCCGGTGTACATGTGTCAGTAGACAAGTTCTGTACGGTTTCAAGGTCCCTTGAGACCCACCCATGTTGCCGGGTCTAGGATTTCGCTAAGTCTAGAGCCTTACACCTCCTTGGAGGGCTATATGATAAAGTTAGATTCTTGGGGATCAAAATTCCTGGTAATTGCTCTCCAAAGGGAAATGAATTGAAGAGTTATTTTTAATGAATTTTAGAAAACATCTAGATGTTTTATTTTTAGCCCTCAATTTTAGAAAATCATAGGAATTTCGGAATTTGAACTAGAACTCAAAAATGAGATTTTGATTAGTTGGAGTTTTGATGTTTTAAATATTTTATTTAAATCCAAATAGGGGATATTTCCTTATTTACATTTATGTTTTAAAGTTAATGGAGAGTAAAATAAATGGGGATATTAGTGAGTATAAAGAAGCCCATGTGCTAGAATGACAAAGAAATTTTGTAGAAGCTGAGAACTATCACCACTATAGCGGTCTAGGATCACTATAGTGGTCACAGCATGCATATCAGGCATTTGGATGTTCTGGAGACCGCTATAGCATAGTGGCAGGGGCGGAATGTGGCCTGACCGCTATAGCGGTCCCCTTGAAACGTATACAGTGCCAAAACGCTTCATTTCACTCACAGACCTCTCCCCCATTTTATAAAAGCCCTTTAAGCTTAGGATTTTGGGATAAAAACTAGAAACCCCTCTCCCCAAACCCTCATTTTCTCTCTTTCTCTTATCCTACTCCAATCCTCATCATCCAAGCTTCAAAGGTATGTAATGTTGTTAGATTTTGTTTCCATTCTCTCCATTCTTTCATAATCTTAAGTTGGGTTTGCTATTTCTCTCATTGTTGTCAAGTGGGGGTATGGTGCCCTCTTGGCTTCCCTTGAGCTCAGTTGGTGTTGATGTAATCTCTTTCTCCCCTTCTAGGTGAATGGGTTTCACCCCATTGCCTTAGTTGTATCATTATGAGTAAATTTCTTGCATTATGATTATTAAATATGAAAGTAGAGATGAGATTATGATTTTTTCCATTATGTTGAAATAGCAAAAACTATGATTTTATGATAATGGCATGAAAGAAGTATATTTTAGAAAACCATGGGACCATGATTATTATGTTGTGTGCTACGGAAAATGTCTTGCATGTTTGAGAAGAGATTTATTATAGAAATTGTATGATTTAAGGAGATTTATGATAGTATAAAGTATAAGTTATGGATTTATGATTTTGCCATGCTTTAAGACTTGGTATTTTATTAATCATTTTATTGAAATGTTAAGTTGAGCTATGTTGAATAAAGTATGATTTAGCACTATGAAGAAGTATGTTATTATAGTTTTAGAGTTTTATGATTATGAACCCTTTTGGTTTAGAAGTATAATATTAGAGTTACCAAGTTTATGGAAAGATAATAGCTTAAGAAATGAGATTTAGAAGTTTAGTTTTTTTATTTTTATTTTTATGATACTTAGAAGCATGGAATTCAATATGATTCTTAGCAATTGCCAAATGCATATTTTGTGGGCTTGAAATTAGATTGTCTACAAGTGGTGAGCCCTTGGGCTCGATTTTCACAGCCATAATTATGCTAAAGTCAGATTGTTAGAGTTATATGAGTCTAGAAATCTCAGAGTATTAAGATTTAGGGGCTCGCATTTGCGAGGGACAGAGTACCCACCCTTCAGATTTAAAATGATTTTATTAAAAGAGCTAGAGTATGATTATAACTTGATTTAGATATTTTATGAATTTCCCTTAGTAATTCTAAGGGTAAAGTACTTATGTATTATGGAGTTTTAGGCCTAGAGAAAAGTCCAGAGCAGATTTTTAGCAAAAATGACATAATTTATCAATTAGAGACTAGACGGTAGCTACATAGAAACAGATAGTGAGTTAACGATTGAACCTCGATCATTCACCTTGGTACCAAGTTGTCCTGAGAAGACAATCTCACAAAGCAGAGAATGGAACCTAGTTAGGTGTTCGATTCAAATCCTTGACGGATCCTAGAGATTGGAAAGTTTGCTATGCCATGGTTGACATGCATAGCTAGAGAATGTATTGTTATGCAATGCATAACTAGATATCCATATTTCTCCATTAGAGTACTGGTATTTATATTTTCAGAGATTATTTATGATTTGAGATAATATTTGATTTAAGAGTTATTATGTATGTGTGGAAAATGATTTCTCATTAGACTAAGAATTTAGAGATGTTTTTCTATGAGTTTATAAATACAGAGATACCTTTTCTATATATAATTATGGATATGAATATCAAATAGTTTGGGATTATTGCATATATATTATATTATATTCATTGGTTGTCCTATATGCGTGATGTGTGAAAGCTCACTCACTGAATCCATTGACCTACCCCTATCCCCTCTCATAGTTGCAAGTTTAGAGATGATTCAGATTCATAGACACAACTATCTCCTGTGGTAAGTCTTACTTTGTAGTAAGACCTAGAGTAGGACTATGTTAAAGTAGTGTGCTCCATTAGATGTGCAGACAGGATCCAAGTCATGCTTTATTTTCAGATTATGTATTTAGTTTCAGTTGTTGAATATCCTATGTGTGGACTAACATAAATAAATTTTTTTCGTTATAATTTGATTCCAGATTAATTGGATGCTAAAATATTTAATTATATTGATTAGCCCAATTTTATGGTTAATTTTGTTATTGGGCTCAATTTTGATTTTGTTATTAGTGGATATGGTGATATTTAGTTATTGTTACTAGGCTTAGCTATAATGGGCAAGCTTGGCTCATTTAATTAATATAAAATCTGCAGAGGCCCCTACTCCTAACCCTAATTAGAGTGGCTGTTGCCCCATTGAGACAGTGCACAGGTTTTGGCAACTGATAGGGTGATAGGAGAAGTTTCTCTCTGCTGCTTGGATACACACATTGAAAGGCTAATCATAAGATCATGGACTCATCAATCTTTTCCACTCCAGGTAATTCTGACACTTAATTCAATTTATAGCATTTGATTATCACATGTCATATTTAGAATTAGATAAAATTTTCTTCAATTGGTATCAGAGCTAGGCTAATTCTAATATGGCTGTGATAATATAATTCAGATTAGGTGTTTATAATATAAAATTCATGTATGTGATGAACCCTAAATTACCAATTCTGAATTTTATAATTTTACTGATTAAATTTGAAATTGATTGAGGGTTTTAGTTACTGATAATGTCCTGAGAAAAATGACATAAAGATCATAAGAATCGTGTTAGTGTATAAGGAGAATTTCGATTTTGAAGTTATAAACCCTGTATTGAAAGCTGATTCTGTTTTAAAATTCCTTAACCCATATACGTGTGAAATTATTTTGAATTTATTAGGGCTTTCGTAGAGCATAAAATTTCGAATCTATTAACAAAAAAATCATGAATTTTCATCAAGTATAGAGAGAGAAATTGCTAAAAAACCAAGATTAATGATGTTAAACTTCGTGAAATTTTCTGTACTCATAGGGGTTATAGTTCGAAATGAAATTATATGTGTTTTGTAGAGCATTAAGAGAGGAATCCATAGACACAAAAATCACTGAATTTCGTTGAGAATTGAGAGAGATATCGCGTTCAACCCATATCACTGCAAAGCGGGTCACGACCCAGAACCAGGACCCGACTGAAACTTGAAGATGATGAATAGTAGCATCCAGGCAAGGCCAATGCGCGGGCCTAGTACGTGAAGCGCATGCGGGCCCATCCGGGGCCCATTTTGGCCCTTTTTTTATTTTAAGGTTTTTTAATATTTTAAAATTATTGGTGAATTTTATTTATTTTTCTGGGCATCAGAAATTATTGTTATTAATTTTTCATTGAATAAATTCCTTAAAAATATTTGATACTCTCCTAATTTTGGTCTAAAATTTTTTGTGCATATTTATGACATTGTTAGGCACACTATGTACAGTATAATCTCAGATATTAGTATTATTTGGTTAATTAAACAATTTTGAGCTCTATTATATACATATTATTGATTCTTGTGATTATGACATATTGCTATTATAAAATTTATGACATATTTTCTGAAATATGCTATTTTATACCATTTCGTACTCTTATTGAGTATTTTTCATAGTTGTGAGCTCGCCTTCACGGGACGGATTATGATAAAATACTGTTATTGGAAAATTATTGTTACTAATGTGGCATTAGAAATTATTTTAATAATGCACATATCCTATCGGTTTGTCCTTATTAATATAATTCCTAATGATTGATAATTGTATTTTAAAGTTTTCAGTATCCTCTCGATATTAGCTTTAAGAATATAATTATTTTATGTAATTTGGGAGTTAAGTTGTGCATTGTAATTCGGGACCCTTAGGCGAGATTACAATTGCATGAGGTGACTTTATTATTGTTATAAGCTCTATTTCTTTAGTTAGATATGCTTGATAAAAGTCTCCCATTAATGTGCAAATTCCAGCTTTGCCTATGAGTATGAACTTTTTACCAAAGCTGAATGGAACCAATTATAAGGACTGGGCCCACTTTGTTAAGTTATTCCTTGCCATTTCTAATGTCGATGCTGCCCTTACTAAGAATGAGCCTGAAGTTCCCACACTTGAGTCTTCCGCTACTGTTATAGCAAAACATGATAAGTGGACTCATTCTAATAGAGTCTGTCTGATGACTATGAGGTTCACTATGGACAAGACCATCAAAGATAATGTTCCTGAGATGAATAGTGCTAAGGAGTTTCTCGAGTCTGTAGGATAGAAGTTCAAGAAATTTAACAAGACTGAAAAGGCTTACTACTTATCATTATTGACAAAGACTAGATATGATGGTGTATCGGGTGTTTGTGAGCATGCTATGAAGCTCACCAATCGGTACAACAAGTTGAAATCCATGACAGTGGAACTGGGAAGTGACTTTCTAGTCTGACAGGTGTTGGACTCTCTTCCTTCTGAATTTGATGTTCTGAAGACTTCTTATAATGCACAAAAGGAGGAGTGGTCTATTGATGAGCTTATAGTCATTCTTAATCAGGAGGAGCAAACTATGAGGAAGGGTAAGGCTCAAGTTATTCAGTTGGCTTCTCATAAAAGTCATGACAAGAAGAAGAAACATTTTAAGGGGAAGAGTAACAAGCCTCAATTCAAGAAGAAGTGAAGTGATAAATCTGGACCTCCTTCAGTTCATGAAGATAGTGAACCATCTGGTGTTAAAAAGAGATTCAATGGCACTTGTAAATTTTTTGATGTGTTCGGGCACAAACAATCTGACTGTTTTAAGTTTAAGAAGTGGCTAGAGAAGAAAAAGCAAGGTATTCATCTAGCTCTAGTGTGTTTTGAGTCTAATCTTGTTGATGTACCTTCTCATACTTAGTGGTTAGACTCTGGTATGACTATTCATGTTGCAAAATCTATGCAGGAGCTCAAAACCAGGAGAAGGCCAAATGAAGGAAAGGTGTCTGTTGCAATTGGAAATGGGATAAATGTCAAAGTAGAACATATAGGAGTAGTTGCTTTGAAATTAAGTAGTGGACATGAGTTGATTTTGCAAGACACTATTTGTGTACCTTCTATGAGATGGAATTTGATTTCAATTTCAATTTTGGATGAATATGGCTACTTTTTCCATTTCGGATCTAATAAAGTTGTTTTATATTATGCATCTGCTATTGTTGGTTATGGTGTTAAATTGAATGGCATGTATATGTTGGATCTTGATCCTCTCTCTCTTGAACAATGACATTCCAATGTTAATAATGTTGTTGGGCAAAAGCATGGAAAAGCTGTTGAGAATTCTTCTATGTTGTGGCACAAGAGGTTAGGACATATATCCCGAGAAAGGATGGAGAGATTGATCAAGGAGAATATTCTTCATAGTATGGACTTCTCAGATTTTGATACTTGTATTGATTGTGTGAAAGGAAAGCTCACTGCTGGAGTCAGGAAGAAAAGAGTTGGTAGGAGTGAAGGTATACTGCAGTTGATTCATACAGATATCTGTGGGCCAATTACTCCCATTGCATTGGGAGGATTTAGATATTTCATCACTTTTATTGATGATTTCTCAAGATTTGGATGGATTGATTTGTTGCGTGAGAAATCAGACTCTTTGGATGCTTTTAAGACTTTCAAAGCTGCTGCTGAGTTGAAATTTGGCACACAGGTTAAGTGTGTTAGATCTGATAGAGGTGGTAAATTTTATGGGAGGTATGATGAAACTGGCAGGAATCCTGGTCCTTTTGCAAGGTTTCTACAGGATCATGGTATTGAGGCACAGTATACCATGCCTGGCACTCCCTAGCAAAATGATGTTGCTGAAAGGCGAAATCGTACTCTCATGGAAATGGTTAGGTGTATGCTTAGCCATTCAACTCTTCTTGATTTTTTATGGGGAGAAGCTTTGAAGACAGTAGCTTATATTCTGAATTATGTGCCTAGTAAGTCAGTTCCAAGGACTCCATATGAACTTATGACATGGAGAAGGCCTACTCTGAAGCATTTTCGTGTCTAGGGTTGTAAGGCATAAGTCATGCTCTATAATCCAGAAATAAAGAAGCTTGATCCTAAGATGATTAGTGGTTTCTTTGTAGGATATTGTATTGGCTCCAGGGGTTCTAGATTTTATTGTCCTACTCATACCACTAGAGTTGTTTAATCTAATCGTGCTGTCTATTTTGAAAATGATATAGAATATGTTGCAACTCAGGAGCCGCGTGTTGTTAGCTTCAGAGAAGAACATGTCACTATTCTTGTACCTATTGCTCCTTTGCCCGAGTCTATGCCCACTATTGTCACTCATGATGAAGCCACTGATCCCATTGTTGGTGCTGATGTTGATCCACATGTTAATTATGACGTTTAGAGTCCTGATATTGTTGAGCCTCAATTGAGGTGATCTAAGCGTGTTCCTACATCTACTGAGTCTACTAGATTCAAGGATTATGTTGTTTATTTGCTAGAACATGAGTTCACTTGTGTTAGGGATTTTGACCCTATTACTTTCCATGAAGCCATTTCTGATTCTCATAGTTCACAATGGCTGGCTGCTATGGAAGATGAATTGGCTTCTATGCGAAAGAATGATGTTTGGGATTTGGTGGAATTGCTCGAAGGTTGCAAATCTGTTGGTTGTAAATAGGTCTTTAAGACCAAACGTGATGCTAAAGGAGAGATAGAAAGGTACAAAGCCAGACTTGTTGCTAAAGGGTACAACTAGAGGGAAGGCATAGACTATAAAGAGACGTTCTCTCCTGTCTCTACTAAAGACTCTTTTCGTGTTGTGATGGCCTTGGTTGCTTATTTTGATTTAGAGCTTCATCAGATGGATGTTAAAATAACATTCTTGAATGGTGATTTGTTTGAGGATGTCTATATGGATCAACCTGATGGTTTTGTTGAAAGTGGTAAGGAACACATGGTTTGCAAATTGAAAAGATCCATTTATGGTTTGAAGCAGGCTTCTAGACAATGGTACTTGAAGTTTGATCATATTATAAGCTCTCTTAGCTTCAAGGAAAATGCAGCTAATCAGTGCATTTATCTGAAGAACAGTGGGAGAAATTTTGTTATTCTTGTTCTTTATGTTGATGATATCCTTTTGGCTAGTAATGATATGGGTTTTCTGAATGAAACCAAATAGATGCTTACAACACAATTTGATATGAAAGATCTTGGTGATGCATCTTTTGCTTTGGGCATTGAGATTCATCGTGATAGATCTCATGGTATCCTTGGTTTGTCTCAACAAGGATATATTGATAGAATCCTGAATCAGTTCAACATGCAATCTTGTAAGCCCTGTGTTGCACCAATTCAAAAGGGTGAGAAGCTTTCTAATGCCCAGTGTCCTCAGACTGAAAGTGAAATGGTAGATATGAAAAAGATTCCTTCTTATTCTATTGTTGGTAGCCTTATGCATACTCAAGTTTGTACACGTCCTGATATTGCTTTTGTTGTTGGTGTACTTGGGAGATACTTGAGTAAATCTGGTGTGGCACATTGGCAGGCTGCAAAACGTGTTTTGAGGTATCTGAAAGGTACCAAAGATTGTATGCTTACATACAGGAGGTCAAATCATCTTGAGGTAACATGTTGTTGTGATTCTGATTATGGTGGTTGTCCAGATGATCATAAGTCCACATCAGGTTATGTATTTATGTTAGCTGGAGGAGCTATTTCTTGGAAGAGTGTCAAATAGACTCTTACAGCTACATCAACCATGGAAGCAGAGTATATAGCTTGTTATGAGGCTACACGTCAAGCGATATGGTTGAAAAACTTTATTGCTGAGTTTATTTTTGTGGAGAGTATCTCTAGGCCTCTGATTATATATTGTGACAACTCCGCTGTGGTGAGCTTCTCTCTTAATAATAAGAGCTCAAAGCGGACAAAGCACTTTGAGACAAAGTTTATGTTTGTGAGAGAGAAGATCCAAGAGTTTAAAACTCGTGTTGAGCATATCCCTACAGAGCTTAATATTGTTGATCCCCTAACAAAATGCATAACTGTTAAAGCATTTGTTGATCATGTAACCCGTATGGGTGTAGCGAAGTCTTTTGATGTTTTGGATTAGTGGGAGTTTATGTTTATGTTTTGTTATGACCTCGTATTTATAATATTTGAGACATTGTTCAAATAATGGTTATTGTTGCTATTGGTATTGCCATATGAATATTATGTGCAGTTTAATTGTTATAATTATTATTATATATTTATATATTGTGATGACATATTGTGGAGACATTTTGGACCCAGTCTCAATATTGTTATTGTGATAAGATTTATTAAATCTTATATGGCATCTTGGGCGGATGTTTGGGCCATTTTGTTGGGAAATTACACCTTGTTCAAATTTTGGCATGCCATTTTGTTGTGCTTTCCCATTTATCCATATTCCACTGTATTGTTGGGTCACAGGATATAAGTGTCTTACAATGTATGATATCACTATTCCTTCGAGTATGATTTTCTGCATTGTTGAGATGCTTACAGTTCCATTTTGGACCTTTTCGTGGTTTATGTTGGCTTATTTTGGCATCTTGTTGTGGCCACATATTGTTGATTAATCTGGTATATCTTGATGTTTTGATTTATGCTGTCCAAGTGGGAGAATGTTGAATATCCTATGTGTGGACTAACATAAATCAAATTGTTTTGTTATAATTTGATTCCAGATTAATTGGATGCTAAAATAATCATATTGATTAGCCCAATTTTATGGTTAATTTTGTTATTGGGCTCAATTTTGATTTTGTTATTAGTGGATATGGTGATATTTAGTTATTGTTAATGGGCTTAGCTATAATAGGCAAGCTTGGCCCATTTAATCAATATAAAACCTGTAGAGGCCCCTACTCTTAACCTTAATCAGAGTGGCTGTTGCCCCATTGAGACAGTGCACAGGTTTTGGCAACTGATAGGGTGATAGGAGAAGTTTCTCTCTGCTGCTTGGATACACACATTGAAAGGCTAATCATAAGATCATGGATTCATCAATCTTTTCCATTCCAGGTAATTCTGACACTTAATTCAATTTATAGCATTTGATTATCACATGTCATATTTAGAATTAGATAAAATTTTATTCATCAGTATCATAAAAGTTATGTATATGTTATTAGTTTATGAGTATGGATTTAAAATCTGTAAAGTTTGAATAGAGTTTATATAATAAGCCAAAGATGTAGTGATGATTTAGTTTTCAAGTGTTAAACAGATTTTTAGAGATTGAATTAGAGGACTTTAGAGCCTTATATATTAAAGTATTTTAGATTTTTTTATTTTTAAATTCAGTCCCAGATGAGGATTTAAATAACAATTTAAAGAGCCACGTCACCTAGAAGGCTTATGTGGCGATGAGATTCCTCATATGTCGGTCACGTTTCAAGGTCGGGTTGTGACAGATCCAGACTTACTGAAATTTAGTACCCAGAGTGACAGATAAGGGTAACTAGCACCATTCGTAGTAAAAAAAAAATTTCTGAACTTTTTATTTAAAACTAGGGTATTACAACAGTTGTCGTCAAGTAAGGGTGTTTCCCAATGTTGTTAGAGTTCGATTTAGAGTTGTCTAGAGAATGTTGAAGATCAATCTAGAGTTCATGATTATTGTGGCAGATATTGGTGTCATCCCTATTTCACGAAGCTTAGCCGATGTTGACACCATTCCTTTTTGCTCTCCAGGTGAGTGGATTCAATCCTGTGATCCCCATTTTGATTATTAGAGATATTTTCTTCAGAATGTGGCTTAAATATATGATTTTAGAGGCATTTCAAAGAGATTAGAGATTATTATTGATTTTATCAAGTTATGAAACTATGATTTTTCAAGAGCATGAAATATATGTTTTTAAGAAACTCATGGGACCGTTATTGCTAAAGTGATTTTATGAAGAGCTAGATGATGACTATGATTAACTAGAAATTTTATGACGACCATAATAATTTCCAAAGTAGTATATTTTTACATGATAAAGCTTTGAACTTAGAGTAGAGCCCAATACAGAGTTTAAAAAAAAAACGTTTAGTTTTATGATTTTGAACTAGACGGTAGCGATAGAGAAATAGGCAATAGTGAGTTAATAGTTGGAGCAATCGTTAACCTTGGTACCAAGTTGTCTTTAAGTGACAACCTTACCTCAGAGCAGAGATGGAATCTAGTTAGGTGTCCAGTTCGGATCCTTAAGGAACCCCAGATATCAAAGAATTTGTTATGCCATGGTTGACATGCATAACTAGATAATTTGTTATGTCACGTCTTTGTGCATAACCAGAGATCCCTATTTCTCTATTAGAGTACTAGTATTTATGATTTAGAAAAAGTTATGGTTTGAATTAATATGTATGTAAATATGAAAATGTTTAGAGCTTGTTTTATGATTATTATTATTTTATGCATCATATTGTTGTTGTCCCATAAAAGGGTTACATGTGAGAATTCACTCACTGAGTTTTAGATGAAACTCACGCCTTTCTTTTTTCCTTCCACAAACATATTAGTTGTTGCAGATCCTTCTTAGCCACCTCCTTCCCAGCAGTAGGAATTCCAGTTGGTGAGCTTCATTTTCAAGTGAAGTGCCCTTTGTTGTTGTTAGAATACTCCAGTGTCATTGCGGGCAAAGTCCCAGACTATAAAGATAGTTTTGCATGTTTTGCACCATGATTCAGATTTATTTTGTATGTACATGATTACAGTTTTCATGGTTTATTTTGTATATAAAGCAACTCAATATACTTTGTATTACAGAGACAAATTCAAAGTTTGGTTATGAAATTATTATTTATGATGCTTTTATTTTCAGAGAAAAAGAGTTTTATATCAAAAGTAAAAAAATTCTTTAGAAATGTTTTTCATGATTAAAATATGCATATAAAGAGACTCAACAATTACGAGACTTACGTGGAGATGAGATTCCTCTCATGCCGGTTATGTTCTCGATTAGGGCCGTGACAATATATAACTATGAAATTTAGTTTAATACTTAGATACCAAAGCATAACTACATAATTGGTTTGTTACATAATCTTAATCACATTCTATAATTAAAATTCATACTTGATTTTTGAAAATAAATACATAATCTTAAGAAAGGATGCATGATTTTGATCCTACCTGCACATCTACTGGAGCACTCTAATTCTAACATAAACCTAATCTAAGCCTTACTGCAATGTAAAGCTCACCACTAGAATAGCTGCATCTATGGGAACGTCAACTAAGCAAATACTAGACTGGCAACTATGAGGAGGAACGGAGAGGGGTGAGCCATCGAATTCAGTAAATGGATTCTCATTTATCCCTTTCTTGGGACAACCAATAGGGTATATATATAATATACATGCATAACAAAACCATTTGATATTTACATACTTAGTTACATAGGAAAAACATCTCCAAATCCATGGATTCAGAGGAAAGCTTTTCTAAAATTCATAGTTCATCATGAAATTATTTTAAACTTGTGGTGTGGTAAATAATAGAGAAATAGTAATCTCTAGATTTATATACATAGTATAACTATAATAATCTTTGGAATTATGCTGATACCTATAGGTACCTCATAAGGTCTTGTATTCGATACCTAACTAGGTTCCATTATCTGAATACTCTGAGAATGAGATTGTCTTCCAGCGGACAACTTGGAACCAATACTAATGATCTTTTACAGTAGTTAACTCACTATCTATTTCTTTGTAGTTACCATCTAAAACTAGTTTACACATAAATAAAATAAATTTGAAAACTCTTAAAACTCTTAACACTATGAAAACTTTGAAAGTTCTGGATTTGTATAGCTCTAACATTCTGAGTTTAGCATAATTGTGGCTATGAAATCATGTCCAAGGAATCACCAGTTTGTAGGCATCGTGATTTCAAAAGCCCACAGAATATGTATACGACAATTACTTTGAATCATACTGAGTTCCATACCTTCAATATCATAAAACTGAAATTCTAAAATCATATTTCAAACTGACATACTTTCATTACTTGATAATTCTAAAATTTTATTTCAAAATAATGTGATTCATAATCGTGATAACTCTAAAATCATAATAACATCTTTGTTCATGAAGCTAAGTTATACTATGTTCAACATTTTCCGAAAACAACTTAACTTGATACTCTAAAAGCATAGTCTGAAATCCCAAGTCTTGAAAACATATTGTCATAAATTCATAAAAACATGTTTGACAACTTGGCAAACTTGCTCAAATACATATTTTCCATTAAATCTTTTCTTAAGCATATAAACTATTTTCATATTATACGACATATTAATCATAGTTCCATGATTTTCTAAAACATATTTTCATGATTTGTTCAAAGACTCATAACTCTTTCAAACTTGGCATATTTTGTAAATTCATATTCATAACATATCTCTACTTATAGATTCATAGTTGGCAATCATAATGCTATAAACATAATCATAATGATGAAAAACAAAGTCATGAGTTTAAACACACTCACTGTTCAAGGCCGGGAGTATGTGGGTGCTATCAACTTAAACTTGAAAGCTTGAAATGACACCAACAACTACCAAAGAGCAACATAGATGCATGAATAAACTATATGTTTACTAGAACAACTCTATGAATATTGGGAAAGTACCAAACTTGATAGCAGTAAAAAATAACAACAGCCAAACACAAGAAAAGGAAGAAGAGGGAGGAACTCTAGCATAAATATGAACAATCATTATCTTGAAGCTTAGAGAAGATAAGATTGAGATGGGATGAGAGTAGAGAGTGGAAGAGAGAATGGAAAATAGCTAGGGTTGCGCTTTAGGGGAAGAAAATCCATAGGAAAGGGTATTTATATGGGTAGGGTGTCATTAAATGAAATTACGTCATTTTGCACTTCTCTGACATCATGGGGTACTATTATAGCGGCCACAGTTGGCACATGGATCTACCTGTCATGCATGGATGCCTACTACTATAACAATCCAAGACCGCTGTAACGATCACTAAAAACCAAAACCCCCAACATCCAATAGCTTAATTGCTATAGCGGTCCTTGACTGCCATTATAATAGTATCAGAATGTGTGTTTTGCCTTTTCATTGACTTCCTACATTTGGAGCCTTCCTGGTAACATGGATGGGTCCTAGGTGATCACCAGGCCATATTAGACTATTTTAGGGATACATGGACATAAGGTATTACAGTAATTATTATAAATTAGAGTAAATTTTAATCATAAAATGTGACGAGTAGTATAATAATTAAAAATTTGGATAGTGAATATTAATAGTTACACTATTATTATATTCATATTTGGAATCTTACGTTGATTAATAACAATATAATTATAAATTAGAATTAACTTTATAATTATAAAATATAATGAATTATGTAATAAATAAAAGAATAGAGTGATTATTAATTAAATAATACAATGAATTTTACTTATATATAGATATATTAATATTTTATATTATTATAAGCTACACATATTTTATTTTGTAAAATAATAAAATATATTAGTTTTAATAAAATTTATTTTGGTAAAAATATAAAATCATAAATATGAGAAAAAAGAGAATTAACAAAAAATTCAGAATAAATTAAAGGGTTACTTATTTAATTGTTTAGGTCATAAAAATATATATTTTAGAAACAAAAGAGGTGAAAGTGTAATAATGTAATCTTTTAAGGAAAGAGTTGTATTTCACCAAAAAAATAAAAAGGTTCATGTTATAAAGTTTATTTCTATAAGTACTACTTTAATTTATAAAATTAAATTATACAAAAGAGAATATTTGCATGTATTTATTACAAATCTATATGGAGATTTTTTATTGGTCTATGCAGGCAACGGTTTTAAAACTCAAGATTGGCCTTGGGTTCATAGAACAAAATAGTACAATTTTTGAAATGTTTAGATCAAAATCACTTTTTTTTTTATCAACTAAAACTAAAATTTCCTCATTTTATTAGAAAAAATGAATAAATCAACAAAATAAAATCGCAGATATATAACCCTTTTAACTTAATTATTCAATGAATTTAACCGAGGGAGATAAATCAAAATGCATATCATAATTATTTTCTAATCTCTTAATTTGAAAGGGCAAAAAAGTAACACTATGACCCTGATCACTTTACCCTCTTGTTAATATTCACTCTTGTACACTTTCAACAAAGTTGACCATTCTTTTGCTGTGTTTCCATACATGGCCCGGTTGTCTCAGCTTTGTGCATATATATATATATATAACCACCAAATCCCCCCAATATTCAGATATGATAAGCACATTTTATTAACTTACATCTCCATAGTGCTGGTTAGTTATGGCAATTAGAAGCACCAACAGTAACGTAGGCATCCACCTCCCCCAGCACCACACCACCGAAACCGCCAAGGGTGGCTGGCGTGCTGCCATCTTCATTACATGTGAGTTCAACCCCATTCATTCTCCACATGCTTTTAACTTTTAAGTTGTGTTTATAATTGGGCTGCGATAAGAATAACTACGGAAAAGATACAGCTGATGCAATCGCAATTTCCAGTTGTGAACACAATTTAAAATCATACGCCACTGCATATTCAGAACGTTGTTTGCTTTTGTCTTATGTTTGTAAGTTTAAATTTTAGAGGGCAAAGGAATACTTATAATTTAAAATTGTATTATAAATTATTTTTTTTTCCCTTCAAAATCCAAACTCACAGTCATACTCAATAACATACATATGGCTCGTGATGGAATAATTAACTTTTTTTTTTTTCATTCCTTTTGTTAGGCGTGGAATTTGCAGAGCGATTTACTTTTGTAGGATTGTCAGCGAACTTGATCTCATACCTCACAAATGTGCTCCGCGAGCCTATCGCTGAAGCTGCGAAGAACGTCAACACTTGGGTTGGTGTTTCCTCTCTTTTCCCTTTGCTGGGTGGCTTCATCGCTGATTCTTATCTCGGTCGCTTCAAAACCATCATCTTGTCCTCCATCATTTATCTCTTGGTAAATATTAAATTTCGTCTTCATCATTTTAATTTTTTTTCCATTTTCAATATCTTTTGAAATGAGGTGTGATATATAATTGTTCGTCCCTTTCTTTTTCTTTTTTGTTTAATTTCCTTCTGTGTAAATTTTGTTATTTTTCTTTTTTCTTTTTACTTTCCTCCACCTGGTTAACGATGTTGAGCCACTTGTTTATTTCATCGAAAAACAGCCACGATGTTGAGCCACTTCTTTTTATTTTTTTAGAGTAAGCAAACAATTTTCTCTAGTTCATTCAATTAAGATAAGTTATGATTAAACACATCGCGCTCATAATGATCAATAGCCTTCCCTTAAAAATTTAAGAGTAGATTACTCTAAAATTAGGTGATATTATACACATTACTCGTCGATTTAAAAATTATACAACATTAATCTCCCATGAATTACAGATATACACACCAAACGTCCTTTATTTTTTACTGCATGCTACATCCAGCACCTTTGAGCACTCCTATAAATCAAACGCCGAGTTCCCCTACAAAGAGTGTCAGTGTGTAAGGGTGACAATTAAATTGAGAAATATCACGTGTAATATCATTTAGCTTTGTAGTTTTATAAATTATTTCTCTCAAAACATTAAGTTATTAGATAAAAAAAATACATGGATGATTTTATATATAATACATTCCCTCATATGATATTCTCTTTTAGGTTTAAAGAATAGACCATGCATAGACCCATTTAATCTTATACTGAAATTTAATTATTATATTTAGAAAAATATTGGGCAAAAAGATTTGAATTCTAGAACAATTAATTGTAAAGGCTTTGATAGACACGAATTATTTCTCTCAAAAATTTAAATTATTAGGTAGCAAATATAATTTATAAAAAATTAAACAAGAAATTGTGATCAATATAATATAGTACGTGAAAGCATCACTTTAGCCTATGGAAAAAGCTTTCTTAAAATATGTTTGTAAGTTTGAATTTTTGGGGGAAAAGGAACCAGAAGAAAAGACTTATAATACAATATTTAAAATTTTTATAGTAGAAGTCATTTGTTTACCTTCCTTCCTTTCTAAAATTCAAACTCTCAAACATACCCTAACAGGATCAAGAAAAATATATGAAAATTGACAAAGGTAGACATTTCATGGAAAAAGAGACGTAGATCTCAAAAAAAAAAAGAAAAAAAAAAGTAAAAGAAGATATAATGAAAAGAAGCGTCTAATTAAAGAACATTTCTCAATGATATAAAGTATACATATTTTAGTAAATATGGAAACATACAAGGTATTTACTTCCTGTACTTACTATTTGCAGGGTTTGCACTAAAATATATTAATATTCAAAACAAGTAAATTTTATCCTCGCAATATTCCATGTAATATTTGAATGGCTCCTTTCTTGTGATTTGTTCATATCGGGGACGCGCCTTGCATGCATATATTCGCATATAATTTAACATATATTTTTCTTTTTGTGATAGTAAAGAATCTAATGCCATTTAGCTAGCTAAATGTGTGTTAGCTGATAAACATTGATTGAATATTCGTTCCATTAATAAATAAAAGGGTAGTCCAATCCTGGCACATATCTTAGTCCTGTATTCCAATTCCGGCACATATGTTAGTATTGTCAATTCTAGAAAAAGAATACTTTAAAGTTGAAAAATAAAATGAAGACAACTTTTAAGATTTAAAAGGAAAAAAAAATGTTATGTGACTCGCGTCACATTTTCATTTTAAAGATCAATTTATATATATTATCAGTATGAAGTTACTTGATATTATTATTTAATAGAAATTAATGATTTTAAAATTTTTGTGTTCCTTTTATAGACTCAAAGAGAGGTTAGTTACCTAGAAAAAAAAGAAAGAAAAAAAAAATGGAGATGTAGGGATAAATAAGATAATGGATGATTACACCATCTATGTATTTATATATATGGACTTGGAAAAAAGAAAAACTTCAATAGAGCGAAGCATTAAAATGTGGTTACTCACCACAATCATCCTTTTTGTCTTTTTGGTGTAGACCACATTCCTTTTTATTAATAGTATATATATATTAGTATTGTTAGTTGCCCATTATCGGGTTTTTTTTGGATATGGGATTTACACCTATAATTTGTCACAATATGAGTTTTGGTAGTTATTTACAAGAACGTGGTATTTTTAAAAGCAAATCTTGCCAATGATAAAATTTGAATAATAAAATGTTATTTTTAAATTAAATATTGCCAATGGAAAGATTTGCATAGTAAACTATTACTTTTCAAATCAAATCTTGTCAATGGCAAGATAAGTAAAACATAATATTCATGTAAATTTATTTATATAACCTTGAGGAATTGTTAAATTAAAATATTATATTAAAAATAATTGTTAAATTAACTAACCCTATTAAAAATAAAAAACCAATTATCGTAGAATAGGGTAAAAAACCAATTATTTTTTACGAGTAACTGGTGTACGAAGTAGTAAAAGGAGTAGGGTAAAAAAATATATTTTTGAGCAAATAAGAATAGTAGAGTTTAATTTTGATGTATAGTTAATGTAAAAAAAAATTTATATAGTTATTTAATAATATATTATCATATCAGTAAAAGTAATTAAGTCACGTACCATCTACTTAAGAACTCATTAAAATAAAATGATTTGATTGGATAATAATATAAATGTGTGCTTGTATGGGATTTTGAAGCCCCAAAAATCACTTTTTTTAATTAAAAAAATTATTTTCATATATTTAAATAATTTTTTAAAAATAATCCAAGTTATAAAAAAAATGTAGATATTCAAACATAAAAAGAAAATAGCTTTTATGCATCCGCTGTTAACAGTAAAATTCTATTAGAGTGATAATTCTGTTAGAGTGATAAGTTATAGAAAATAACTACCTACTATTATAACGATCTCATATAATTTAGTATTTAAGTGAAATTTCATTGGTTCATTATACAAAATTATTTTACACAACCAATGTATAAAAATTAAACAAATAAAATAAATAGTTTAACTATATACACCATTCTTGTAAACAAGTTTAATATAAATATCCAATCATGTATTGTCACACTAGTCAAATTATATTGGTTGTATGGGGTTTGAACTTAGAACCTCATGTATACTATCTAAATCTCTTATCACTAGATCAATCTTGATAGCTTAAATAGAAGTATATGGTTGAATGATAATATAAATTATGTGCATTAAAATTAATTAAAAAATAGATATTATCTCTCTTACTAGTGTGGCATGCACACACCACAGGGCATGGTTTTCTTGACACTGTCAGTCTCGGAAATGAAGCATACAACCCTATTCTTCATAGCCCTTTACGTGTTGTCCGTCGGTGACGGTGGACACAAGCCATGCGTCCAAACCTTTGCTGCCGATCAGTTCGATGAGGAGACGGAAGAACAAAGGAATTCCAAGAGCTCATTCTTCAACTGGTGGTACTTGGCGATTGTACTTTCCTCAACAACTTCTGTGTTCGTGGTAGTATATCTGCAGGTAAATTACTTGTTCCAATCTAAGTCTCAATTCGTCAATTAGTTTTTGTTTATGTTTAGATATATTTACATAGAAGAGGATTTCTTCAATATCCTATAAAATTTATGGGTGTCAATACTTTTTAAATAATAAATGGCTAAAAATTTGCTGCGCATCACACTAACTAAATTTATTAATATTTTAAATACTCATAATTAAATTACAACCCTTGAATTCAAAAAAGTATCGATATTCTTAGGTACCAAAACAAAGACCTATATATAATTAGGATGTTTAATTATGTATTGATGTGTATAATCACGATAATTGATTTTAGAGAAATTTTTAAGCGCTTTAAAAGCACGAAATCAAAGGGAACAAAAAAATTTCGTGCTCTCTAGTCAATTAAGAATTTCTTTTGGCTTTTTATGTTTTGTGTTAATCGATATTTTAAATCATTTATCAGATAATCTTAAAGATACAATATTCTATATTGAACTATATATATATAGTGCAGACCGAGTATTTTTTTTGTTTCTTAAATTCCTACTCGAACCCGAAACTAAGAATTTGATTAATCAACATCTTACATAAATACCATATATGTGTATATATAATTTCTATTTTCAGAAACAACTGTAAAGTATATCTGCATTTTAATTAGCACGACTATTATGCCGATATTACGTTACATTGTATTCATATCTATTTTGATTTTTTTATGCCAATATGGTGCGAAGTGATTGCATCAAGGATTATTCTATTCTTCGAAAAAGACGTTGCTATTATGCCGCCCCTTGGCAAGTAACTTTGCTTTTCGTTATAGATTGATTCGTTATACTTTTAGGTTACATTCAGTTAATCAAATCAAGTTCAATTAATTCTGATTCCATTTCCTTATTTCTTATCTAATGGAGAGCAACAATCGACAAAGTCTACTACCTCATACAATAACAACTAGTCGTTGGACCCGTGCGATGCATGAGAAGATAAAAAGAAATAGTTTGTTGATCATTATCGAAAATAAATTATAATTTATTTAAATATATCTTACTGAAAATTGAGTATATAAATTTATCTTAAAAGTAAATTAATTTAAGTAATTAAATAAGTGAATAAAATATAAATATGTAATTATATTTTATATCTTATTTTGAATATCATGTTTATAAGGTTGAAAAAATCTCGATAGATGACCTACAACTAACAATAAAAAATCTATTTTATGAAAATTTAGCACATTTCGAAAGTTGAAATTGTTGAATAAAGAAAGAGAATCAATGAATAATTTTACTATATCATGAGCCATTTATAGAGGGACAATGAGTATCCATGAGAAAGGGGACATGTCTCATGTCTCTCGTCATTGTTTAGAATTTTGCCTCTCATCCTCATCCCCATCTCTCTTATGGGTCCGTATTTCCCATTTCCCGTAGGAATTTTGAATCTCATGATATTCAAGGGTTTATTAACATTTTAAAAAAAGAATAACTTTTAAAATATTTTATAATTTTAAAAATAAATATCCATAATAACAAATACTATTAATAATACATAATCTAAATTAAAATTAAAATGCATACATAATATAAATACAATAAAAATAATTAAAAAAATGAGGGTGTGTTATCCATGTCGCTATCTCGTTTAATAAACTAGGACTTAGCACCACCAATCGTCCCTATGAAAACAAAATATGTCCAACTCCCTTTCCCATTGTGGGTGATTCCCTCATGTACTCACTTTCAATTTTTTATCATCCCTAGCCATTTATATCTTTTCAGTAAATTAAAATATTTAATTTATAAAAATATATTTTCTAATTAAAAAATAATGAATAAATTTAATTTATACAATTTCAATTACACGTCTTTTCCTTGTACATCCTTTTGATAAATTAAAATATCAATTTTAAAATATATGTTATAATTAATGTGTAATAATTAGTAAAAAATATATAATTCTAATTTATATAATCTCAATTATTAGAGTAGTATATCAATTATAATATTATTTTGAATAAAAAGTAATATAATTATTTAAATTTTAAAATTAATAAATATTTAGTATCATTATCAAAGAAGTGTAAATTGTGGAATTAATTTTTTAAAAATATTTTAGTGTTAAAAAATTAACTGTGTTTTTTCCAAAAAAATTAGTATGAAAAAATTATGGAATTAATAGATTGGAATATTATGCAAGTTGTAAAAAATTAAATAAAATATAGTGATATAGGTAGATAGATAATTTTTTTTATTATGATTTTCAAAAGTACTAAATTTGAAGTTAGAAGATTTTCCCCTAATCCCATATTCATTCAGAATTTTGCCTCCATTCTCATCCACATCCCCGTTATGGGTCTTCATTTCTCAATCCACGTAAAGATTTGAATCCCTATTGATATTTATGGGTTTATTAAAAAAATTTAAAAATACTTTGAATTTTAAAATATAAATATCCATAATAACAAATACTACGAATGCAACATAAATATAATAGCTTTATTATCATTAATACTATAATTATATATATAATTTTTATGGTATAATATATTTAATTATAATTTTGTTTATGTTATTTTTTAATTTTTATATTACTTTTGTTAATGGTAGAGAGATATAAAGGTATTATTAGAAAAAAATAATTGATATTTAGAAGGTAAATTAAATTCAAAAACTTACTTTTAAGTATTAAGATTATGAAATGATGTGGTATAATTTTTCTATGAATAACACATGGAAAATTTTTTATGTAATGGGTCTTCAATATTAATATTATATCAATTGTTATCATATTTGATTAAAAATAAATTATCATATTTGTATTATAATGAGTCTTAAATATTTGATTAAGAATAAATTTGATAGAAATTGAATTTTGAATTATTATCATATTAAAATCAATCAATTAGTAATTCATTAACAAATTGACCTACTCGTTTTCTTTTTAAAAAAATACTAATTTTAAAGCTTATTTATTTTAAAAATATTTTCTTTATAATTTTTTATATTACCTTCATAATATGAGGCTATTAATTATTCTTAATTTAATTGTAAGTCGTAATTATATTGACATGAGTTCTTTCTTAGTGCAAATTGTAATTTTTAATGATTGTAATATTTGATTCTTTAATGATTGTAGTATTTGATTTTATTTCATATAAAAATAATTAATAAGTAAATTGTAAACTAAGTTTTAAAAAAATATTTAGACATAAAATTTAAGAAAGATGGGGCCTAAATTACTATATGAATGACACATGAAGTCTAAATCACCATATAAATGACACGTGTAATAGTTTCCATAAAATGAGTATAAAATATTGGTATAGTAGAATTATAATCTATAATTATAACAATAGTATAATAATAATAATATAATTTGCATATAATATATAATATTGTGTATATTTTTTAATTGATATATATTATTTTATAAATGAATGTCTTGCTAAAAAAAAAGAAGTAAAAGACTGGGTTTGTTATTTTTATAGATATGCAAGTTACAGAGAACGCCTTGTATTTTTAAAAGTGGCTCTTTCATTAATATTTTAATCACCCCAATAAATTTATATCTAATCCATTTTTCAATGATTCTTAATTCGATATTTGTTTTCCATTCTTAATGATTTTTAATTTTAATTGTAAATTGTAATTTTAATGATTTGTAATCCCATGAATATATCTTAATGATTCTAATTTTATTGATTCACGTAATCTTTAATGATAGTAGATTTGATTTTATTAATAATTAATAATTTAATTATAAATTAAGTAAAAAAATCTATAGACATAAATGTTTAGAAAAGTGGGCCATAAATCACTATATAAATTACACGTGTACCCTAAAACTCTATATGAAAGACACTTGTAATACTTTCTATGAAATGACTCTCAAATATTATAATAATAGATTAGTTATGAAGAGTTTATTTTGTTTTGGTGCACCTGCTTTCTTTATTTGGTGAGCATATAAAAGTCTATTTGGATATGTATGTGTTATTTTTGAGTAAAATACAATATCCTCTTGCAAGAGAGTATGTTATTGCATTCGTCTCCTCTCTATTACTAAAATAGTCACATTTTAGTTTTTGTTTTTAAATTTTTTTTATTAATTCTCTATTTTCTCATATCTATTATTTTATTTTTTTATATCGAAATACGCTTTGCTAATAAGTTATATATATACATATTAATTTTTTTTGACAAAACTAAAATATACGAAGCTCATAATAATATAAATATTAATATCTTTATACATACATGCATTTAATTTATTTTTAAAAATTTATTATATTAAGAAAATAATTTATTAATAGTAACAATAATTTGTAGTATTTTTCATCAAGTGTTCACTTTTGAATTTTAATGTATATAAAAGTAAAAATTATTTATTAATTTTTCATATAAAGATGAGCCATAGAGAATATAGCAGAAGAATTTTGTGATATTACTATATATATATATATATATATATATATATATATATATATATATATATATATATATATATATATATATATTAATCGTATAGAATTAATAGTTGAGAAAATACTTAAATTTTATATTAATAATTTTTTAATAATCAATTAAATAATTTAAAATTAAATAGCACATATCAACATTTCATATTATTCATAAAGGTATTTTAGGAACAAAAATAATATGTAGAGAAAATGAAAAATTAATGAAAGTTTGAAAATGAGTTAAAATATAGCTTATCTTAATTTTGTTGGAGATGGGGTGCATGTTTCAGAATGAAAAGGTGGAGAGTGTAATCATATCATCTGTCAAGGGGAGACTTGTATTTTTTTGTTTTTGAAAAAAAAGTAGTTTTGTTTTCCACGTTAAGATTTTTTTAAAAAAAAAATTATTGAGGGTACTAAATATAAGAAGCTTTATATTGTTTACATGTTCATATTTTTTTTATTTAATCTAAATATATAAATTAAATTTAAATTTTTTTAAAGATATTTAAAAATTGATATAACAATAATATCTAAAAAGGCACTCATGCAAATGGTGTATATGTCAATTAAAGTCCTTTTGCTTTAAAGAAATTTTGGGTTCATTTGGCACACTTAATAAAATAAGAGCTGATAGTATAAGACTTAATAAGATAATCCTTTATTGATAAACTTTTAGCATTATATAGTATTTGGTTTAACACTGTATAAGATATTATACCTTATATTCTATAATATTATCATTTATTTACAAATAAAATATTATAAGAAAATATTAAATAAAATAAAATAATAATTAAATAGGAAAATTTTTATTAATTAATTAATATAGTTTTAAAATATTATATTTATGTAAATATTTATTAATTTAAATTTAATTTATATTAACTGATATTATTTTTCAATATTTTATAATTATTTATTATTTCAATGAATTGTTTAATTTTTTCTATTTTTAATCATAATTATTTAATTTTTAAATAAAAGTTAATATTAAAAAAAGTATTTTATTATTTATCATTATATATAACATATTATTTATTATTTATTCAAATATTTATCTATTATTAAATATTTATTATTTAATTCTAATGATTATTTATTAATGATAACTATTTAAAATTTTCATTATATACATAAATTTATTTTGTACATTAAAATATTTATTTATTATTAAATAATTTATTATGAATTATTTTTGTTTATATAAATTTTACTTATTATTATTTATATAAAAATTATTTTATTTAATAAAATATTAAAAAAAGTGATATTATATGTTAAAAGCTAATTAGACTTATTCCAACCTTCCTATACTAGAATAAGTTATACAACATTTTGACATATAAAGGGTGATGATGGATAAGTTTATACAATAAGTTGCATGTGCCCAATAATGGATAATGACATAACATATAGTATTAGTTTATCCTATCATGTCTAATATATCATGCCTCATATAATCTCTCAAGGGAGGGAGTTATATTTTTTTATTTGAAAATAAGTAATTTTATATTGTTTTATGTGTTCAAATATTTGTCTTTGAAAGAAAAAAAGAAACCTATTGAAGGTAAAAAAAAATAAAGATGTACTTATTTTGCATTTTTGAGAAAATTGATGTTAAAATTAAAAAGGATAAATGTATTTTATCCCATGAATTTTAGGTCATATATAATTTACACCCCAACTTTTCAAGATGTACATAGCGACACCTTGAACTTTTCAAATTGTGCAAAACACCCATCAGTATAATTTTGGCAACTAATAAAGGTAAGATTTATGTACACTTAACCCCTTAATGTTTCTAACTTGTACAACCTGGTACATTGTCTGTGAATACTATGTGCAATTAATCCTCCTGAGTTTTTATTATGTGCAATCTGACACCCTATTATGACTTAAAGTATTTTTTGGGGGGTGGGGGGGTTTGCATAGTTTAAAAAGTTCAAGGTGCTGCAATGCACTGTTTGAAAAGTAGGTTTTTTTGTACAGTTTGAAAAGTTTAACGTGTTGTAATGTATGTTTTGAAAAGTCAAGGTTTAAATTACACATGACCTAAAATTCAAGGGGGTAAAATGCATTTAACCCAAATGAAAATTGTTTATATAAATTTAATTTAAAATTTGAAAGATATTAAAAATTGATATAACTATAATATTTAAAAAAGAACTCATGCGAATATGTATAAGTCAATTAAAATCCTTTTGAAAAAACTCTAAAGTGCATTTCATTTTGTCAAAGTGATTTTTCTTTTTGATAATTTATTACATGAAAGGCTCCTACTCTTCAAAATTGAAGAAGCACTAGAACATCTACATTAGCTTACATCCACAGTAACATTTACACAAAGAGAACCAACGCAATAAACATATTCGGACATCATGCTGACTCACATATTGTAATACCCTTCTTACCATAGTGCTATGCTCGAGTCATAACATTACAATAAGTAGTTGTTACCCATAACTTATCTTAATGATTTTATTTGTCTTAACCATATGAATTATATATGTATATGTTGTAATAAATAAGAGCCATGTACTAAAAGCTGTAACGCCCCGATTTTCTGTTAGAGTGAAAATGACCAAAATGCCCCTGAGGTCATTTTCACTGAATCGAGGAAAGCAGTCGGCAGTACTCGAAGGGCAAACTCAATGTTGGAAGGGGATTAGAAAACTTATGTACCTTCCCGGGATCGAAAATCTCGTTTTTCGAGTTTTCGGGTCAAAATGACCAAAACGCCCCTGTGGTGTTTTACCCGTTTGCAAGTGCCAGATGAACCCGAAACTTCTCCAGATGGTTTTAAAAGGCGTTTTTATGTATTCTATGACCTCAGTTTTAATTTTTGAAGTCCCGGGCAAAATTAGTGCAAAATTACGGTTTTGCCCCTAGTTTCGTATTTTTACGCTTAATCACTCGATTAAGCAAACCTAAGCAATATTAGGCTCTAATAGAAGGTTAATTAATTTCCTTAATTAATCTAGAGCCAAAATAATTTATTAAAGTTGATTAGAACCAAAAAGTACTTAATTACAACCTAAAATCATATTTTAATTTTATGACACCTAGTCATAGAATCTTGAATAGTGTTTTCTTTCCAATTCCTTAAATCATGGAATTGTGTTACACATTGTTTATTCATAAATGAGTTTTAAATTCTTTAATGATGTATGAGCACTCCTAAACTTGTCATAAACTCCCTAAATCACATTCTTAGTTACCTAAACTTAAGCTTAATCATTCCTAACCTTGTACCTAAGCTAATACACATCTAAACCTACCATTAACACACAATTAAATGGTCAAATCATCCTCCCATTCTGCTGACCCAAGCTGGCCGTGAACCTCCTCCCTCCATTATGCATCACATGTTCAATTTTTCAACACTCCAAGGCCATACCTCAAGTCACATACACTATACCTTGTCATAACTTTCAATCAAGCTTGAATTTCCACATGAATAAATAATTAAAACAACCCATTTTCCCCATTTAATTGTGGCTGGAAAAGTTCCAGCCATGCATTATTTCTAGAAGCCTAAATTCATAAAAATGTGATAGGAAATTAACTCACATCAAGCCATACTTTGTAGCATAGCTTCCATACTTCAACCATGCTTGAATGACCTTGTGTAAGAGATATTTTTCTCTTCCTTTTCCCTCCAAACCACACGGCCACACCCTCCCAATGTGAGCTCCATGGTTTTGTTTTTCTATAAATAGGATGCTTGTGTTAGCTTTGTTGCACCTTGAAGCATTTGCAAAGTTTAGAGTTTTAGAGTTGTCTTACTAAGCTTTTTCCTTCTCTCAAAGTTCTAAGAGCTCTTTCTCTTCATCTTCATCCTCTTCATTCTTCCATCACATAATCACCTCATAACCTTAATCCATCACCTCATAACCTTAAACCATTCTCAAAGCTTTCAAACACTCAACCTCAAACACAACTTCACTCAAAACACATCTCCTTTCCTTTTCCTTTCCTTGGCCGAAATCATCACCACCATCCTAGGAGGTGTTGCTCATCTCATTTCCATCTTCAAGATCAAGCTTTTATCTTCATCAAAAGGTAGGGATTTGTTTTCAAACTTTATTTTGCTCAAGAAAGTGTTTTTCTCTAGTTTTCTCTTGGATTCTTTTTGAACTTTCCTTTGTCTTTCCTTTCCTTTCATTTTCGGCCATGAGGCCTTGATTTGAGCATGATAGCTTGATGATGAGAGTTTCTAGATGATGACATTGTGTTCATCTCAAAGAAACCTCTAAAGCTTGAGTTTTCCTTTTCTTACAACTTCATCTATATGTTATCTAGCTCACATGGTTTTCCAACTTAAGAAAATTAATCTAAGGATTTCTAAAAGCCCAAGCCTACCCTTGTCAACCTTAAAGTTGGCACACGTTCTAGAGATTTGTCTCTAGATAGGGGTTTGGGTACTTAATAAAGAACTTGATGTAGCTTCACTTTCTTTCTCTTTTATATGATTTTCGGTTCTTGTGTTGTGATCTTTGAGATATTGTATGGGGTTATTATCTTGTTAAAGTCCTTAATGAGCTCTAGTTAAACATAAAAATGAAACTTGCATCATGTTTACTTTAAGCTTTGCATATCATGTTTATTTCCTTGCTATCACTAAATCCCAAGATAATGAATGAACTTGCATTATCATGTTTATGTTTCAAGCTTTGCATTATCATATTTATATTTCAAGTCCTCACCTAAATATCAAAGATAATAATATATTGCACCACATATTTATTTTATGCTCTCACTTTACTTTCTAGCAATAACTAAAATAAGTGCATGAGCATGTTTATTTTTATGTCATCACTTTAATGATTCTAGAGCTCAAAGACTTGCCCAAGGATATCTCAAACAAAGGTCTAAAACATTTATCTCCTATGGCTCATATTTCTGCCCTATGAGGCCTTAATGTCTTCAAGTATTGAAAACTATGTTTTATAATTTTTCTAAACTTATATGAGTATAAGGAATGTGTAGAACTAAGTATTATGAATTTAGGACCTCTTGAGATGAAAATAACATAGCCACTGCCCTATTAAGTATTTCCATGAGTTTAGATGATAAAAGTGTTCATAAAAGAGTTTTGAAGGTTTTAATAAGGTTCCAAGAGAAACTAGTATTTTATGTGCTTTAGAAACTATGATTCAATGCCTTTCAATGGAGTTTCTGTTTGGTTCTGCCTTGCTATGTTTGGCCACTGCATGAGCTGTGTTAATGATGTTAATATGCTTATGTTTGGGTAATAATTATGTTAAGACTCATATGTGAAAGATAGGATAAGTTAGGAACTAGAAAAGAATTAATTTGAGAGTTCTAGATCCCTTAAAGATTTATTTTTCTGGATTCTTTCCAGCAAGGTTTAGATTCAATAATCATGGTTTTAAATTAGTTTATATGTGTAGGAATGACTCATAATTGGTTTAGGACTTAATCTTGAAACCTTAGGAGCAAACCGAACTTAGAAAGGGTCATTATTGTGACTTCTAGGTACAGTAAAGTTAGTATTTAGATTTCTGCACTCTTGAGGTTTAGAGATGTTCTTGACCATAGGGTGAGGTGAGAAATACTTAGTTATAACCTTATAGGTTCCCAAGAGACTACGTGTTGATGATCAATAACTTAGAAAGTGAGATAAAGATCTAAACCGTAATTTCTAGAACTCCGTAATCACATGAAAGCTGTCCAAATTCTGCTTAGTGCTATTTGGATTAGTTCTTAAGCATAAAATTTGTATGACTCATAAATTGTCAAACTATAGGTGTATAAAGAAGTTAAGAATAATTAATTTGCAAGTTTAAGACTCATAATAATCGAAGTTTAGAGCACTATGAGTTATAACATAACATGTCTATGAGCTTATGGGGATGATTGTTAAGTATGACTATGTGATGATGTTTGTGAAAGTTTTATGTGACGAATGTTATGAGAAAGTTTTATGTGATGATATATATGTCATGAAAAAGCTACATGAGAATGCATGATAAAAATGAATATGATAAATGATGAGGTAATTGTGATTTAATACTTATGAAAATATAAATGTGACACAACACTGAGACGCGCTTCTCCTGGGTGACACCGGTTCGGCCGAGCACCCCCAGGAGGAGACAAATCCGTGAGGGTATGTGTAGATGCAGCCTGCCAAAGCGGACAAATTGCGAGGCCCACGTGGCTAGCAAAGCGTTTCAAAGAGGAAATGATCCTAGAAAGGAGATCCTTAATTTGCCCCCTAGCCCGTACTTTAAGTCGGGATTATGTTACGCTTATCATAGGATAAGTAAGAGCTAGTGACGACTAGTTAAGGTATGAGCTCATAACCTAGAGAAGTTTTAGGGCGGCCCCATGAGATGAAAGTTAAAGTTAACCATGTCACATAAACTATACTTATGCCAATGTTATAATGTTTCCTAGTCATTCTATTGTTTGGGTTACCTTATGATGCATTCATATCATTAGTGTATTTCGCTTAAGTTATAAAGACGCATTATAAAATATGACGGACCTTGGATAAAGTACCTCTTTGGAAAACCAACTTAAAAGGAAATTATATACATGCACACCTTTTAGAAATAAACCCGAGGTTCCTGAGGATGTGACGATGACACCTAGGTAGGGATAACCCTACTGAGAATTCTTTTAGAAAGATTCTCATTCCTCTCTCTTTTCTTCGTCATATCTTCAGATGGCGACGTTTGTACTCTTCGTCGACACCCGGTATGGGAGCTGCACCATGACCCAAGACTTTCGGGTCATACCATTTTGAGGGTCGCTGCACTGTCAGAGTATTCATGTTCATGGGACGACCCTTCGCGCACCCCGTCCCGAGCTACCGCTTCACCCCGACTGCTCCTTACCGTCATAACGGGATTTTTGAGCGAGCGAGACCACGCGATGAGCAGATCCTCCGCATGGAGCCCGAGACATCAGACGAGTACCAGTATGTGCCGCGTCCCGGTACTGGAGACGGACCCATCCGAGGACCCGCCATCCCACATGTACAGCTTGGAGCTCGGTCCCGCTCCTCCACCGATGAGGGCTGGGTGTGAGGAGGCGGTGGTCCAGCGGAGGTTGGCTCGCCGGCCATCTATGCGCCCTCACCGCGGTGGACATGCCCGATGATGCACTCGACCACTCCCACGAGATTCGCGGTGGATCGACTCGACCATGATGCTCGGACCAGCAGGAGTAGTCATAGGAGGGGTAGTAGTTAGTGCACACACACGCCACATAGTAGAGGACAAACCTTCTTTTGTATATGAGGTTGTCTCCTTTAGGTGCACATGGGTATGGGGGTAGTTTCTCTTGTAGTTGCTTTTTATGATTTCCTTGTATTGCATTTCAGTTGTATTTTGCTTCATGATGTATCAAATAGTCTGCCTCTTTGGGTAGGCACGTTATATATATATATATATGATTGAGTTGATGTTTCCATGACATGATGTGTTTCTTATGCTTTGCTTATATGTTTAGCTATGTTGCCCCTTAAAGTTTAGCAAGTGGCTCTCACTTTGAACTTAAAAAGAAAAATTTTACCCATATTTCCGCTAAGTATTTTCTAAAAGATGAGACCAAGAGGTAATATTCTAAAGATTAACCTAAGGACATACTAGTAGTCTTGGGTTAAGATTTAGGGTGTTACATTATGGTATCGAGCGATTCGATTCTCATGGAGCCCGAGGATTGGGTGACTATGCTTTGTAAGCATAATACGATAGTTATGTCATGTATAGTGCTTGATAGAGATAAGTCAGTAGGACTAGAGATGCATGACTTGGTTGGTTGCAAGTGCCATGGTAACTAGCTCATTTTGCATGGATATTGAGCCTGATCAACTTGATGTTCATTGTTTCATGTGTATAGGGACCAATGGCACCGTGACGACGGCCTAGGACTACACCCGATGTTGAACAAGATGATACAAGCTGCCGTCTGTCCGTCGCATGGCGCAAGCCATGGAACGAATGTTCGACCGAATGGATCAACAAGCGAATCGTTGCCCCCTCCTCCCCTGCCGCAGAGATGGTGGAACAAGTCCGCCTTGAGTTACGCAAGGCGAACCCGCTGTTCCGAGGGGTAATGGACCCGACAAGGCCGATGAGTGGATCAAAGACATGGAGAAGATCTACTCTGTTACCTGCTCGAGGAGCGAAGGTCACATTCGCTTTCATGCTGAAGTCCGACGCCGAGTTCTGGTGGAACGGCACGAGGCATCTGCTAGAAGCCTCTGGAACTCCCATTGACTGGGAGCTGTTCAAGACTTACTTCTATGAGAAGTACTTTCCGGAGTCCGTGAGGAACGCAAAGGACGTTGAGTTCATGCAGTTAACCCAAGGAGGGTCTCGTAGCTCAATACACCGAAGTTTGAGGAGCTAATCGTTCTCTCGGGTGTTCCAAGGGAACCCGATGAAGTTTGGAAGTGTGTGAAGTATGAGGCCGGTCTCAAGGCGAGATGAACTTCTGTTGTGGCCCATATGGAGATCAGAGACTTCCCGACCCTGGTCAACAAGTGCCGGATACTTGAAGAAGGACAGAGAAAGATTCAAATCACAAGGGCGGAGCGAGCTAAGGGGCTCGGACCTCAAGCCCCGAAGTTCAAACCGCAATACCCGTCGAGGAATCACTACAACCCCTACCAGTCCCAACCGGTTCGACAACAACAACAACAACCGCCAAGAGCTCACGCTCACCAACAATCCAAACAACACCAAAGGCCGCCATTTCAACATCAAGGCCCGAGGAATTTCAATAATCAACCCGTGGACCGGGTGGACCTCGAAACCACAATGGAGGACCAAGTGGAGCCAAGAACAAGGCACCACAAACCCCTGCCGCTACTCCCGGAGCAACATCTCGCCGACGTCGCCCACAATGCGGGAAGAACCACGGAATCGCCCATGCTTAGCCTGGCCGGAATGTATGTTTCAAGTGTGGCAAGCCTGGCCACTATGCAAAGGACTGCACCGGACAAGGGACATCGAACCAAAACCCCCGACCACAATACCGAGGAAGGGTCTTTACCCTTAACGCGGAAGACGCCAAGAAGTCCAAAGATCTCATCAAGGTATGAAGTAAACGGTAAAGCCTTAAGCTGTACTATATGACTCTGGTGCTACTCATTCTTTCATTTCACTTGCTAGTGTCGAGTCCTTAAATCTAAAAGTCTCTAAACTTCCCTTCGATCTTATTGTTTCTACTCCTACAAATCGCCCTGTTAATACTTGCCGTTGTTGTTTAAACTGTCATCTTGTTGTAGAAAATAGGTCTTTTATCATAGATTTAATTTGTTTACCCTTGAAAGACATAGGCATTATCTTAGGCATGAACTGGCTTCACCCCAATCGTGTGATGTTAGATTGTGGAACCCAAACCGTAGTTTTCCTTTCTCCTCCCGAAAACATCACACATCCCATTAGGCTGTACCTAAATTCCGTGAGAGGTCTTCTCAGTGGGAAGAAAACTAAGGGATATGTTCTCCTAGCACTTTGTGATGTAGACTTGGAGCAGAACCTAGGTGAGATACCTGTGGTGAGAGACTATCCCGAGGTGTTTCCAGATGAAATACCCGAGTTCCCTCCCGAAAGAGAAGTGGAGTTCTCCATAGAGTTGGTTCCTGGGACAGGACCAATCTCTATAGCCCCGTATAGGATGTCACCCTCGAGTTAGCAGAGTTGAAAACCCAGTTAGAGGAGTCATAGAAAAGAGTTTTATAAGGCCGAGTGCTTCACCTTGGGGCACTCCGGTCTTATTTGTGAAGAAAAAGGACGGAAGCATGAGGATGTGTATAGACTATAGGCAGTTGAACCAAGTAACCATAAAGAATAAATACCCATTGCCTAGGATTGATGATCTTATGGACCAATTGAAAGGAGCAGTAGTGTTTTCTAAGATTGATTTAAGGTCTGGTTACCATCAGATTAGGGTGAGAGATTCGGATATTCCTAAAACCGCCTTTCGAACTCGGTATGGACACTTTGAGTTCAATGTAATGTCGTTTGGTTTGACGAATGCTCCATGATTTTTATGGATTACATGAATAGGATCTTTAGACCCTATTTAGATCAATTCGTGGTTGTGTTCATAGATGATATTCTCATCTATTCGAAAACCCACGAGGAGCATGAGCGTCATTTAAGGTTGGTTTTAGAGGTATTAAAGGAGAATAAGTTATACGCTAAGTTGTCTAAGTGTGAATTTTGGTTAGAGGAGGTAAAGTTCTTAGGACATGTTGTGTCAAAAGGTGGCATAGTCAATCGACCCAAGTAAGATAGAGGCTGTGATGAATTGGGATAGACCAACCTCTGTAACTGAGATTAGAAGCTTTTTGGGTTTAGCTGGATATTACCGTAGGTTCATTAAAGGATTTTCCCGATTAGCCCTACCCTTAACCAAGCTCACTAGGAAGAATGCCCCGCTTGGAGTGGAGCCAGAGTGTGAAAAGAGTTTCCTAGAGCTTAAGGAAAAGCTCACCCTCAACCCCAGCTTTAGTTTTACTGACCCCAATGTACCCTTCGAGGTATATTGCGATGCTTCGGCAAGGGTTTAGGTTGTGTGTTGATGCAAAACAGCAAGTGGTAGCCTATGTCGTCCAGGGCAACTCAAGCCTCATGAGGTAACCTACCCCACCCATGACCTTGAACTAGCGTACCATCGTGTTCGCTCTAAAGATGTGGAGACACCATTTGTATGGTGTGAGGTTTGAAGTTTTCTCCGATCATAAGAGTCTCAAGCATCTCTTTGATCAAAAAGGAGTTGAATATGAGGCAAAGGAGATGGATGGAATTCCTCAAGGACTACGATTTTGGTTTAAGTTACCACCTCGGCAAGGCTAATGTAGTAGTCGACTTCTGAGCCGAAACTCTACATGTCTGTCACAAGTATGATGGTTAATGAAGTTGGGTTAATAGAGCAATTTAGGAATATGAATCTTGGAATGTCTATAACGGAGAATGGCATCGTGATGAGTCATCTCACGGTGACTGGAGTTTAAGCAAAGGATTATGCTTGCCCAAAGAGAAAATGAGGACTTTATGGAGACAATCGAGGCGTAAAAGGCTGGAAAGTTGAAAGGTTTTGCACGAGGCCCCGACGGTTATGGAGGTTCGAGGGGCTAATCTGTGCTACAAGATGGTGACCTCCGAGAGAAGATCTTGGAGGAAGCTCAAGAGAGCCATTTTTGCCATCCATCCCGGTACTCTGAAGATGTATCAGACTTGAAGAGGATGTTTTGGTGGCCCGGATTAAAAGGATGTGGTCACTGGGTGAGTAAGTGTTTGGTACGCCAAAAGGTCAAGATCGAACACCAAAAACCTTCTCGCATGTTGCAACCTTCGATCCTCGAGTGGAAGTGGGAGAGTATATCAATGGACTTCGTGACGATTGCCAAAGACCCAAGCTGGCCACGATGCCGTATGGGTAATCGTGGATCATCGACTAAGTCGGCTCACTTTCTACCTATTCGAGTCAATGCACTCGTTGGATAAGTTGGCCCACTTTACATCCAAGAAATAGTAAGGTTGCATGGAGTACCATCGACGATAATCTCGGATCGAGATCCGCGGTTTACGCCACGCTTTTGGGGAGCCTTTCAAAAGGTGTTTGGTTCCAAGTTGTGCTACACTCGCTTACCACCCACAAATGGATGGTCAATCCGAGGACAATCCAAACCCTAGAAGATATGTCGAGAGCTTGTGTCTTAGACCAAAAGGAAGTTGGGATAAGTACATGCCTTTGATCGAGTTTGTGATAACAACGCTTATCACGCAAGCATCGGCATGGCAATCGCATTCTGCGCATTATACTAAGGAAGTGCCAATCACCCTTGTGTTGGTACGAGCCCTGAGAGCAAAGTGTCTTAGGACCTCGAGGTAGTGAGGAACGGGAACAAATCAAGAAGATCAAGGATAGAATCTTAACCGCTCAAAGTCGATGAAAGCTACGCGGACAAAAGGCGCAAGCCCTTGGAGTTCCAAGAGGGAGAACATGTATTTCTAAGAATCACCCCACACTACGGGAATAGGAGAGCCATGAAAGTAAAAAGTTGAGTCCCCGATTTCTCGGTCCTTTGAAATTCTTCAAAGAGCTCGGATCCGTAGCTTACAAAATAGCCTTACCACCCAACTGTCAAACCTTCATGATGTCTTCACGCCTCCTGGGCCACGTAAATATGAGTCCGACTCCTAGCCATGTCCTAGAACCAGAGCATGTACAGTTAAGGGAGGACCTCACTTTCAATGTACGCTACGAGAATAGTGGATCACTTGAGTCAAGCGAGTTAAGGAGCAAGTCTGTTCTCTTTGGTAAAAGTGATGGGGACAAGGCAAGTCGGAAGAATACACGTGGGAACTAGAGTCGAGATGAAGTCCAAATATCCAGAGTTTTTCTAAGGTACGAATTTGAGGGCTAAATTCTTTTTAAGGAGGAGTAATGTAACGCCTGGATTTTACATTAGAGTGAAAATGACCAAAATGCCCCTGAGGTCATTTTCACTGGAATTGAGGAAAGCCAAGGCGGGCAAAGACTCGAAGGGCAAACTCAATGTTGGAAGGGGATTAGAAAACTTATGTACCTTCCCGGATCGAAAATCTCGCTTTTGAAGTTTTCGGTCAAAATGACCAAACGCCCCTGTGGTGTTTTACCCGCTTTGCAAGTGCGCGATGAACCCAAACTTCTCAGATGGTTTTAAAAGGCGTTTTTATGTATTCTATGACCTCAGTTTTAATTTTTGAAGTCCCGCAAAATTAGTGCAAAATTACTGTTTTGCCCCTAGTTTCAGATTTTTACGCTAATCACTCGATTAAGCAAACCTAAGCAATATTAGGCTCTAATCGAAGGTTAATTAATTTCCTTAATTAATCTAGAGCCAAAATAATTTATTAAAGTTGATTAGAACCAAAAGTACTTAATTACAACCTAAAATCATATTTTAATTTTATGACACCTAGACATAGAATCTTGAATAGTGTTTTCTCTTTCCAATTCCTTAAATCATGGAATTGTGTTACACATTGTTTATTCATAAATGAGTTTTAAATTCTTTAATGATGTATGAGCACTCTAAAACTTGTCATAAACTCCCTAAATCACATTCTTAGTTACCTAAACTTAAGCTTAATCATTCCTAACCTTGTACCTAAGCTAATACACATCTAAACCTACCATTAACACACAATTAAATGGTCAAATCATCCTCCCATTCCGCTGCCCCAAGCTGGCCGTGAACCTCCTCCCTCCATTATGCATCACATGTTCAATTTTTCAACACTCCAAGGCCATACCTCAAGTCACATACACTATACCTTGTCATAACTTTCAATCAAGCTTGAATTTCCACATGAATAAATAATTAAAACAACCCATTTTCCCGATTTAATTGTGGCTGGAAAAGTTCCAGCCATGCATTATTTCTAGAAGCCTAAATTCATAAAAATGTGATAGGAAATTAACTCACATCAAGCCATACTTTGTAGCATAGCTTCCATACTTCAACCATGCTTGAATGACCTTGTGTAAGAGATATTTTTCTTCCTTTTCCCCTCCAAACCACACAGGCCACACACCCTCCCAATGTGAGCTCCATGGTTTTGTTTTTCTATAAATAGGATGCTTGTGTTAGCTTTGTTGCACCTTGAAGCATTTGCAAAGTTTAGAGTTTTAGAGTTGTCTTACTAAGCTTTTTCCTTCTCTCAAAGTTCTAAGAGCTCTTTCTCTTTCTCTTTATCCTCTTCATTCTTCCATCACATAATCACCTCATAACCTTAATCCATCACCTCATAACCTTAAACCATTCTCAAAGCTTTAAACACACTCAACCTCAAACACAACTTCACTCAAACACATCTCCTTTCCTTTTCCTTTCCTTGGCCGAAATCATCACCACCATCCTAGGAGGTGTTGCTCATCTCATTTCCATCTTCAAGATCAAGCTTTTATCTTCATCAAAAGGTAGGGATTTGTTTTCAAACTTTATTTTGCTCAAGAAAGTGTTTTTCTCTAGTTTTCTTGGATTCTTTTTGAACTTTCCTTTGTCTTTCCTTTCCTTTCATTTTCGGCCATGAGGCCTTGATTTGAGCATGATAGCTTGATGATGAGAGTTTCTAGATGATGACATTGTGTTCATCTCAAAGAAACCTCTAAAGCTTGAGTTTTCCTTTTCTTACAACTTCATCTATATGTTATCTAGCTCACATGGTTTTCCAACTTAAGAAAATTAATCTAAGGATTTCTAAAAGCCCAAGCCTACCCTTGTCAACCTTAAAGTTGGCGGCGCTCTAGAGATTTGTCTCTAGATAGGGGTTTTGGGTACTTAATAAAGAACTTGATGTAGCTTCACTTTCTTTCTCTTTTATATGATTTTCGGTTCTTGTGTTGTGATCTTTGAGATATTGTATGGGGTTATTATCTTGTTAAAGTACTTAATGAGCTCTAGTTAAACATAAAAATGAAACTTGCATCATGTTTACTTTAAGCTTTGCATATCATGTTTATTTCCTTGTTATCACTAAATCCCAAGATAATGAATGAACTTGCATTATCATGTTTATGTTTCAAGCTTTGCATTATCATATTTATATTTCAAGTCCTCACCTAAATATCAAAGATAATAATATATTGCACCACATATTTATTTTATGCTCTCACTTTACTTTCTAGCAATAACTAAAATAAGTGCATGAGCATGTTTATTTTTATGTCATCACTTTAATGATTCTAGAGCTCAAAGACTTGCCCAAGGATATCTCAAACAAAGGTCTAAAACATTTATCTCCTATGGCTCATATTTCGGCCCTATGAGGCCTTAATGTCTTCAAGTATTGAAAACTATGTTTTATAATTTTTCTAAACTTATATGAGTATAAGGAATGTGTAGAACTAAGTATTATGAATTTAGGACCTCTTGAGATGAAAATAACATAGCCACTGCCCTATTAAGTATTTCCATGAGTTTAGATGATAAAAGTGTTCATAAAAGAGTTTTGAAGGTTTTAATAAGGTTCCAAGAGAAACTAGTATTTTATGTGCTTTAGAAACTATGATTCAATGCCTTTCAATGGAGTTTCTGCTTTCGGTTCTGCCTTGCTATGTTTGGCCACTGCATGAGCTGTGTTAATGATGTTAATATGCTTATGTTTGGGTAATAATTATGTTAAGACTCATATGTGAAAGATAGGATAAGTTAGGAACTAGAAAAGAATTAATTTGAGAGTTCTAGATCCCCTTAAAGATTTATTTTTCTGGATTCTGTCCAGCAAGGTTTAGATTCAATAATCATGGTTTTAAATTAGTTTATATGTGTAGGAATGACTCATAATTGGTTTAGGACTTAATCTTGAAACCTTAGGAGCAAACCTAACTTAGAAAGGGTCATTATTGTGACTTCTAGGTACCGTAAAGTTAGTATTTAGATTTCTGCACTCTTGAGGTTTAGAGATGTTCTTGACCATAGGGTGAGGTGAGAAATACTTAGTTATAACCTTATAGGTTCCCAAGAGACTACGTGTTGATGATCAATAACTCCTAGAAAGTGAGATAAAGATCTAAACTGTTCTAGAACTCCAGAATCACATGAAAGCTGTCCAAATTCTGCTTAGTGCTATTTGGATTAGTTCTTACATAAAATTTGTATGACTCATAAATTGTCAAACTATAGGTGTATAAAGAAGTTAAGAATAATTAATTTGCAAGTTTAAGACTCATAATAATCAAGTTTATAGCACTATGAGTTATAACATAACATGTCTATGAGCTTATGGGGATGATTGTTAAGTATGACTATGTGATGATGTTTGTGAAAGTTTTATGTGACGAATGTTATGAGAAAGTTTTATGTGATGATATATATGTCATGAAAAAGCTACATGAGAATGCATGATAAAATGAATATGATAAATGATGAGGTAATTGTGATTTAATACTTATGAAAATATAAATGTGACACAACACTTGAGACGCGCTTCTCTGGGTGACACCGTTCACTGAAATGAGCACCCCCAGGAGGAGACAAATCCGTGAGGGTATGTGTAGATGCACCTTCGCCAAAGCGGACAAATTGCGAGGCCCACGTGGCTAGCAAAGCGCTTTCAAAGAGGGAAATGATCCTAGAAAGGAGATCCTTAATTTGCCCCCTAGCCCGTACTCTTTAAGTCGGGATTATGTTACGCTTATCATAGGATAAGTAAGAGCTAGTGATTTACTAGTTAAGGTATGAGGTCATAAGCTAGAGAAGTTTTAGGGCAGCCACATGAGATGAAAGTTAAAGTTAACAATGTCACATAAACTATACTTATGCCAATGTTATAATGTTTCCTAGTCATTCTATTGTTTGGGTTACCTTATGATGCATTCCCATATCATTAGTGTATTTCGCTTAGTTATAAAGACGCATTATAAAAATATGACGGACCTTGGATAAAGTACTTTTGGAAAACCAACTTAAAAGGAAATTATATACATGCACACCTTTTAGAAATAAACCCGAGGTTCCCCGAGGATGTGACGATGACACCTAGGTAGGGATAACCCACGAGAATTCTTTTAGAAAGATTCTCATTCCCTCTCTCTTTTCTTCCGTCATATCTTCAGATGGCGACGTTTGTACTCTTCGTCGACACCCCGGTATGGGAGCTGCACCATGACCCGCACTCGGGTCATACCATTTTGAGGGTCGCTTTGCATTGTCGTAGTATTCATGTTCATGGGCGACCCTTCGCCGCACCCCTGGTCCCCGAGCTACCGCTTCACCCCCGATCGCTTCCTACCGTCATAACGGGATTTTTGAGCGAGCGAGACCACGCGATGAAGCAGATCCTCCGCATGGAGCCCGAGACATCAGCGACGCGAGTACCTCTGAGTATGTGTCAGCGTCCTCGCACTGGAGACGGACTCCATCCGAGGACCCGCCATCCCACATGTACAGCTGAGCTCCAGCCCGCTTCCTCCACCGATGAGGGCTGGGAGTGAGGAGACGGTGGTCCAAATGAGGTTGGCTCGACGGCCATCTATGCGCCAAGGTGGACATGCCCTTCGATGATGCACTCGACCACTCCCGCCGAGAGATTCGCCGATGGATCGACTGACTCTCAGCAAAGACTAATTCAGGAGTAGTCATAGGAGGGGTAGTAGTTAGTGCACACACACGCCACATAGTAGAGGACAAACCTTATTTTGTATATGAGGTTGACTCCTTTAGGTGCACATGGGTATGGGGGGTAGTTTCTCTTGTAGTTGCTTTTATGATTTCCTTTGTATTGCATTTCAGCTTGTATTTTGCTTCATGATGTATCAAATAGTCCACGCCTCTTTGCAGGCACGTTATATATATATATATATGATTCAGTTGATGTTTCCATGACATGATGTGTTTCTTATGCTTTGCTTATATGTTTCGCTATGTTGCCCCTTAAAGTTTCGCGCGTGGCTCTCACTTTGATTTTAAAAAGAAAAATTTTACCCATATTTCCGCTAAGTATTTTCTAAAAGATGAGACCAAGAGGTAATATTCTAAAGATTAACCTAAGGACATACTAGTAGTCTTGGGTTAAGATTTAGGGTGTTACAAAAGCCATACTATTTTTTTTTTTTGCATTTTGCATTTTGCGGTCCTTTCAACTTAATGATCAACGTATAGAAATAGTAAAGATATAATGCGCATTCTTAAAAAAAGTCATTCACATGATAATTTACAGTTTATATCACCTCCATAAGAAGTTAAGTCATACAGTTATAGTATATACAATTCACACCTAATTACATGTACATTACAAATAACCCTACCTGGTCCTCACAGTGACCACCTACTCTGGGTTAGAGCCTAACAAATACACCTAACTACAAATAGATAAACCTAATTCCCTTGGTCAGTGGCTCATCAAAAGGTAAGACACAAGAGCCTATGATAGTCAGATAATATGAGGGACTCTAAGTCATACTGCATCTATCAACAAGATGGACACACCATAGTCATGTCAAGCCAGTGAAGAGTAGTGCCCATTTGGCATATCAACTAGGCAACCCTGCCAGTCCCCACCACCTCCGAAAGGGGTAAAGGAACCAGAAAATGTCTCCTCTGAATGATCAGACTCAGCATCAGCGGCTGGCTGTGGTGGATGAGTCATATACAATGGAAAAGCAGAAAAAAATGGACTCTGGCTCAAAAGTAGGACTCATAACAGTAGTAGTAAATGGGCCAGCAAACAATATGTAGATATGGATATGAAACTCAGTGACCAGGTACAGTGACCCTAACTCCAAGTCATAATGCCACTACAAGTTAGGCATCTCGAGAAAGAACACGATCGAGGCTATCTATATAAAATACATCATACAGCAGGAATGAGAATCAATGATTCCCAGTAGGAAAAACACTAGTCTATTACTCAATGATACTCAAATCAATGAAAAAATAAGCAATGTATGTTCAGTTGTTTATAAAAGGGTTTCATTAGTTTGTGTTATTATATCTTATGACTTAATTTTATTAGAAAACTTTAAAACTTAATGGTAAAACTCACAGGACTCTTCTGATATACTTCTCTATGGATCATACAGTCAACTATGTAATGTCATCGTGTTACATTCCGATATAGTTCACTAGATGGAGTATGTTTACTACATCTCATCTAGATAGCCTTGCTATCCTCAGTACATCCCTTTTCTCATAAACAATGTAACATCATCGCGATTACACCCTGATATAGTTCTAAGGGCGTAGCACGTCTACTAGTACCCGTGAATCCATGAGCTTACCACTAAGCGATTTACTTTGTATAAGATTTATTGTCTTAAGTTTCCATTCTTCATGTTCATCTTTATCAATTGTATAAAAATTCTCATAGTTGCTAAGTAATATTAATTCTTTAAAAGTTCTATTTTCATACCTGACTTGGAGATTATCTCTGCTAAGTCTCCTGAATTACTGTGAGACTCTTTTCTCTTTAAAATCTCCTAAATTTCTTATAAAACTTCTCTTCAATTCTTTTATAATAATTGTTATGAGCGGACCTCAGATTTCTAGGCTCGAACCTCTGATTTTTGGTCTTGGACTTCGACCCTCGAACCTCACACCCTAAACTTCCATAAATTAGGTTGTTAGTATTGGACCTCAGAGCTCGCACCTTAAACTACTGACCTCAGAACTCACTCCCTAAACCATAACCTTGGTTCTGATCTCAAGTCTCAGATCTCGAAGCTCACATCCTAAACTATTGATCTTGGAACTCACTCCCTAAACCACTCCAAAACCGTGGTTCTAACGTCGGATCTTAGAGCCCACATTCTAAACTATTGATCTCAGAATTCGTTCCCTAAACCACTCCATAACCGTGGTTCTGACCTTGGATCTCGGATCTCGAAGCTCACATCCTAAACTACTGACCTCGGAATTTGTTCCCTAAACCACTCCATAATCGTGGTTTTGACCTCAGATCTCATATCTCAGAGCTCACATCCTAAACTAATGATCTCGGAACTCGGACCTTGCATCTCTACCATGAATGACACCAAAAATTCGAAAATAACACAACTCTTGCTAACCATTTGGTTTTAGCTCGGATCATTACGTATGGCAGAACCGTTTTCATTCTACAATAGTAAACCCGCGTATACATTTCATCAAGTTCACAACTCAAACAATCTTAAATCATAAAATTGGAATCATAAATCATAAATTTCAGATTTTCATAAACAACAACTCAACAACATCCAGCACTTATCTTAGCAAGATAATTAAATATCATGAAGTAAAAGACTAGAGTAATTGCCTACCTCCCTCCAAGTTTCTTCTCTAGTTTCCTCTCTAATCAAGCCTCAAAACCCCCTGTTTTAGCCCCTTTGTACGCTGCTGTGAGGACCAAAGTGCAGGGACAAACAAGGTTTTCAATTGATCTTGATGTAGAGAAGATGTTATGGGAGTAGTTTGGATGCTTACCTAAGAGTATCTTTGGTAGATATGATGGCTTGATGAAGTTTTCCAGAGAGAAAACTTAGGAAATGAAGAAGTGAAGGAGAAAGAGCATACGGCAACAGAGAGAAGAATGAGCTCGCTTTTCCTTTTTGATTTTTATAAATCACGTTTACTTGGAGAGAAAGTAAGGAAGTTAATGTTTCCGAATCAATTTGCCTCGTATAAGTATTAGAAATATCTATATTTAATTAATTATTCTAAGTAAAATTTTATTTAAGATATGATAATGTCCATTAATTGGACTAATCTCAATGTTTTGATATACTGGTTATTACTATTTTGGTGTACCGTTTCTTATCATTTCAGTACTCGATTGACATAAAAACAACTTTTCCTGGTAAATTATCCTTTTAACATTATCCTACCTATTTAATTTTTTCCTAATATCATTTATAAGATCTTTTCCTATATTACTGATTAAAAATATTATTATTCTAAATTATTATTATTATTATTATTATTATTATTTTACAGATATTGTTTTGATCCTAACTATGTCTGTCTAAATTTTTAAAATCCCTACCGATTACCCACAATTAATTATTTTATCAGAAAAAAATACAAATAGACAGGTCTTTACTCATATAATCCATTATTAGATGTGATGTAGAACATATTTGAATAGGGTTTACACTAGAAATATAAATGACTAACATGGAAGGCACCCACTCTTCAAAATTGAAGAAGTACTAAAACATCATCCATAGTAATATTTACACAAAGAACTAGTGCTAATAAACATATCTGGACATCATATCGACTCACATATTGTTCATTATTATATGTGATGCAGATCATACGTTAATGGGGTCTACAGTAGAAACATAAATGAATAACATTTTTCCCATGTTTACAATTTCCTTTTCCAACAAACACATTGTTTTGAGTCATCCTAATTTTGCCAGACTCAAAAATGACCTTGACCTCAGCTTTTCCTAACAAAGCTATAGAAATTAAATGAGCTCGAATACTGGGCACATATAAAACATCAATAAAAGCCAATGTCTTGTTAGACGTCAACTTCAACAGGACTTTTCCCTTTCCTTCAACCTGTGTTGTTTTAGGCAGCATTTGGTTGTTGTCCCAGGATAGAAATACAGGGACAGTTTGTCCCTGTATCATGGTCCATGTATCATGTTTGGTGGTAGAGATGGTGTACGGGGATGAAAAATTTTTCTATCCCACAGACAAAAATTTCATATATATCTATTCCTCCAAAAAGTGGGAACAATGGAGACAGGACACGGGGACAGTAGTCCGGCCATCGATCAACACTGGCCGGCTATCAGTCAATGGCTGCTGATCATCAGTCAACGGTGTTCAATGGTAGTCAACGACCAATTTTTTTTTGTGTGCTCGTCTTCACAACCAAACATGATACAGGGACAATATTTTTCTTTCTCTATTTGCACTGTCTACACTTTCCCTATATTTCTATCTCAGAGACAGTAACCAAACACTACCGTAGAGTCTCCAAGATGGATTTGTCTTTTTTCATCCCATATAGTGTTGTAGGAGGCAAACACACAGTGATTGGTACAAATGTTCCTAAAGGATCAAGAATACACCACTCAATTATTGACACTAACCATCAACATTTCTTGAGAAACAACCATAGCAATTACATCACCTTTTTCAATAAGTTCTCCTTTGGTTTAGGAGGATTCTTATTCATGGTTACTCTCCTCCAAAATTGTGATTCTCGGTGCCTGGTTTTCCACAAACATAACATCCTCTATTTCTTTTAAAAGTGGCATCAATACCCTTTTAGAAAAATTGTTAAAGGAATTATAATCATTTTTAGGTTTGGACTTTTTGTTATGTTCCTCCTTTTCTAAGCTTGTAGCAAATATGCCTTTGATGCCAGTGCTTTTTGCTTAGCTTCAACAATCTCCTTATGAGTGGTATCCTTAATGATGATGTGTTTAATTAGCTCAGCCAATGCTTGTTGCTCTGCTTTAGCTTTTGTTTATGATCTTTCCATGATTCATGGAGCTTCTTTATTAGTATTTCTGCCACAAACTCGTCTTGTAGTATGCTATTCTCAGCCTTAAAGTCCTCCAAAAGCTTGTTGATTTGGGTGTGGATATCTTTATCTTTAGTCACTTCCTATCGGCAATAGTTTCCAATGACAAATTTCTAAGAGTCCTTGATGATGTACTTCAACAACATTGATCCCCATGTTTCATGGGCATCTTTCCATGAGCAATGAACATCGAATAGTTTTGTTGGACAACGTTGCAAGGATGATGTTATGATAGGCTTTGTTGGAGTAGGTTCAATCTTCAATTGCTTTGGGTGTTGTTGAACGATTAGGGTCTTGCTTTGTAAGAGCATTTATAACCCAATGCATGTCTTGGAAATTTTTTTGGTGTGTGAGCTAAGAGAAAGAAGACATAGCACAAGCTTATCTCTAATGGGTTACCTACATAGAGTTAGCCAAGAGGAGATGCACAGGGTTCCTGGAGATTGTTCCCAGATGCACTCCTACTGGATAGTCAAGGCTCTAAGTCTAGCAAGGTAATCCACAACCTAGTTCCCCTCATAGTAGACATGTGCTGGAGAACACAAACCTTGTCTCGAGCAATCAACTCATTGATATCGTAGATAACAATGGCATATTTATGAAGGTGAAGAGATTGGTCACACACCAAGCAGATGACATTAATACAATCTATGTCACATACAAGCTTGCATATACTACTTTGCTAAGCCAATAGCAAATGATATCAGAGGCCAAGCAGCTCAACACAAAGGTTATCAGCTTGTAGAGCATGATTTGGGAACCTGAGAATCCAGCTTCCATCAACACACCTCCATTGTCGGTACTCCTTTGGTTACCAACTGAGTTACCATCTATGTTAAGTTTACCAAAGCCAATATTAGGAGGAGTCCAAGAAACCTTTAATGGAAGCCGAGAAAGAGAAGCAATATCATAGTTATTACAACATACAGTATACATAACATCGATCTTCCTCATAACAACCTGAGAGAGCACTCCGATCCCATAAAACAAAAAGGAATTTCTATTCAACCAAATGTGCCAAGAATTATACAAAATAGCAAGCTACGCTGGCCATAACCGATATAATGCATGTCTAGGATTGAATCATGTTTTTGACTTTTCTGATTTAAGACATAATAAAATAATTGTACAATAAATATCATGTTCTGTGACATACATAGTCCAACAAATATCATAATAATAAAATAATTATACATGTTAAATAATGTCTGAGGACTTTACTTGCACAATATTGGGGCAAGTCTAGACTAACATAAATCCTACTACAACTTACAGCAAAGCAAAGCTCACCAAAAATACTATCAGCAGTTACTGGCGATGAATTGAGACATCATCCGCATCAACATCTGGATCTGAAAAGGGGAAGTGAAGGGATGAGTCATTGAACTAAGTGAATGAAATCACCACCTATAACCCATATGGGGCAACCAAACAATATATATATTGCAGCAACCAAAACATTTTCCACATATATACATACATATACTAATAAAATAATCATGTATTTTACGCTAAAAAATTGATCTATTATTATATGAGGTAATTAGTAAAGAAATAGAGTATCTGATCATGAAATATGTTAAGTTACAATCTGAGCTGAATCTAAATAGTCACCCAATGGGGTCCCTTGATTTGTCCTGTAAATCTTAATCTTAACGGGCGCCTAACAAGGTCCTTTTATATGTCATGTCAATCTTACTCTTTGGACACATAACAAAATCTCATTATATGTAAGTTTTAATCTAAATAGGCTTCTAATTAGGTCTAATTTGTAATCTGAGTGGTGATATTTCCTTTGGCAGACAACTTGGTGTAGGTAGAAAGCATACGAGAAAGGGGGCTGAATCGTGTTTTACTTTTCTTTACCCTTTTTGCAACTGAAACTTTTGAACAAAATACTATCAAGTGTTGAGCTTGAAGTGCAGCGGAAACAGTGTTAGATGTTTCAGAAAGTAACTTTCTGAAATATAATGTCAATAACAGATAAATTAAAAAGATAAATTTTAAGCAGATTTTGAGTTATTCAAACTGGACAACAAAGGTAAAAGGATAAGGAAGAAGAAGATATTGCACATAAGTTTTATATTGGTTCTACCAATACTGCATACATCCAGTTCTCATCAACTGCTAAGTTCCACTAACCTTTCTCAACCTGAGAAAGAAAACACAAGATAGTCTTTATAGTAGCCTTCCTAAGCTATAACTAGTGACTGATATACAATCTCTATAGTCACAAACCAACTAGTTATTCACTAGCCTCTTCAAGCTAATACCGAGTAGTCTTTGACCAGCCTCTTCGAGCTAAACCATGACTAGTAAGAACAGCTTACTATCACATTGCAAGTAGTTTTACAGTAGCATCTTCAAACTACCTCCCACAAATCACTACTAGATCGAGGATACAAAGGTTTTATGTTTAGATTGCCACTCAAACTAACATACACTCAAGTTTCCTTACAAACATACAGTGAGTAACTTGGGATAACTTGAATGACTTCTTTCTAATTATTTTTCCTAGGAAGAAGTATAACAATTTAAAAATGTATAAAGAATATTTTTATGAGTAAGGGAACTTATTACAAGAAGTAATAAACTTCACAGAATAGATGAGGAGAGGATTTTTGCAGCGCTTTTGTACTTATGTGCTCTTGAAGTTCTTTTCATTGAAAAGCTCAACATCTCTATTTATAGATGATCTCCTTTGTGATCGCTTCCTTTTATCTGTTTTCTTAGTGACACGTGTTGATCATTTGCTCGTGTCTTGGAAACATAATCTAGAAGAGTAATTCATTTGATGTCAAAGCTTTTTGCAGAAGCTGCTGTATAGTTGAGGTTTCTGATGGTCTTTTAGATCTACTTTTTTTTTACTTTTTGAACATGGTTTCTAAACTTTTTCTTCTATAAGCTAGAATGGTTGATCAAATAGGTAGGAGAGATGATGTGTCAGTCTGAAACTAGGTTTGACTTGAAATTTGAAATTTAAAAATTCAAATTTTCCTACCTTATCAGTGAAGTACAACGTTTTACAGTGATGGGCACTTTCTGAAGTATGTTATCAGTCCCTTAATGAATGAATGATCTTCTATTCTTCAATCAGAGCATATGTGTGATTAAAATATTTGCGATGAACATGATTGAAGGTTGTAGAAAATCCTTACTTTATATTTGGCTTGATATCTTCATTTCGTGTATACTTTCTGAAGATCTATGCCTTGGTTACTTGTGCACGGTTGATCTCTTTAGTTTGGCAGGCATACATACGTTTATTTCACATTATAATATTTACATCCATTTAGTCTTTATCTCTTTTCTTGAGATTAATCATGTTTGCACATGTATAGTGAAATTACTTACGTGTTATGCCTTCGAAGTGTCATGTTTGCTATGTCAAGAAACTCAAGGAAACTATTAGTCATTCTTCAAAAATATTTTCTTAAAATCTATTTCATCATCACTTAAAACATATTCATTTAAGGCTTTTGAAGGGTTATGGAGCTAATAATCTCCCCTTCTTTTGATGATGACAAATTGATTTGAAGAAAAATCTTTTGAAGTGAAACTGAATGAAATATAGTAAGAATTTAGCATGATAATCAATATTTTTTCAACTCAACACCTGATGTGATTTTCAGGAAGTCCTTTTCTTAAGACACGAGAGAGATAAGATAAAAAAAAATTCATAGCCTTAAATGACTTAAATCAAAGCAGTTTTGATTGCCAATGAAGTTTCTAAAGTTACTCAAAGTACTTTATGAGAAATATCAAAGTAGAATATAAAGGATATTGTCATTTAAGTCCTCTTGACAACAACATCTCAATTTTCTATCATTAGGAACTTTCTAAAAAATACTTCATGCTTGAATAAAACATAAATAATACTTGTGATATTTTATCTTGATTAATTTTCTTATTTAGCACATCTTTATCCAAAACTATTTACAAGATAGATGCTCAATTATATATATATATGAAAAACAAAACGATACAGATATAGTTTCTAACACTCAAAGAAACCTTGATATAACTTTATCAACATATGACTATGCAAGGTTTTTGAAGCTCGACAGGGATTAATTCCAATTGTATCAGAGCAAAATAAAAAAGAATGGTATTTTTGTATTAAGAGCTAAAAAACATTTCACAATGTATTAGAGCATGAAATTTTATAAATAAAACACTTGAAACATATGTTCATACTTTTCATGTAAGCTTGTGCACTATAATATATATATATAACAGCATACAACATTTTGCGTATTAGAGCATTTGAACACATTATGTTCCAAGACTTAAGCATACAGAGATAGAGATTGATGTACGGAGATATCAGATTAGATCATCCAGATAATAATAGCACTCATACATCAACATAGTATGCTAATTGGCTAATCCTGATTTATATATCACAGAGTAGGTGAAAAGCGATGATAGTAATGTTTAAGTTGTAGCATGAAATGATTATATCAAAACAAAAAAGAAAAAAATTAACAGAGTAGATAACAAAGAGAAAAAAAATGTCTAAGCATAAAAGAGAATGATGCAAATGAAAAAAAAAATCAAAAACTCTAAGCAATCTCTCCCTCAATATACTCCCCTTGTATTTCTCAGAACAAGATTTTTCTTCCCTTTCTTTCTCTCTTTTTTAACATCATTAAAAAGGAGGTATGCTAAAGGCAAGGAACAACATCATCAACCCCTGCACCTTATTTCTTGAAGGATCTCCAGTAGAAGTGCCTTTTGTCTTCGAAACTGAGCTTCTATCTCATTTTGCCAGATGTTGATGCGGCGTTGTTCTTGTAGCATTGTCTGAATTTCAGTATGGTTTGGCTACGATGCAAGTAGTGGTTGACTAGAAGAAGGAATAGCATTGTGAGTAGGAAGACAAGTAGGTTCATCAGTATGGTTGACTACGATGCAAGTATTTTTTGAAGATGTTTCTTTGGAATCTGAAGACTCAGAAGAAGAGGAAGATTTGTCTTTCCTGGGCATGATCTTGATGATATGTACATTTTCAGGAGTCGCTGATCTTGATACTTCTTCTGAGTTTGTGGAAAAGTGAGAAGGGCTTTTCCCAAGTTTGAGAACCACTTCATGTTTTTCATCGTCCTAAGAACTATCTTCAAGGACAATTATATTTCTTTTCCCTCTTCTTAAATTCAGCTTCTACGGTAGCCTTTTTCAAGAGTTGCATCTTTTAACATTAAGCTTTGTCGCCTAGCACTAGTAGGTCTCCTTAGGGTTCTGAAGGAGTTGAGATAGTACAGAGCACCCTCCATGTACTACACCACTCATTTGCCAATGGATAGTGCAAGTGTTCGAAAATCTTAGTCATCAGAATCCCATAAGGAATATCAGCAATTGTTCTTTTCTCGTACAAAATTGCACTTATCATATAATAAAAAATGAGGCTGGGCTAATTTACCTTTCTTTTTGCAAACAGGCAATAAAGTAGCACATAGCCCATTCCCACCAACAAATGCGTGCTCCCCAACTGTGGAATAAGAGAGAACTAAATAAAGGTGAAGACTTGAAGAGCTCTGGAGTTTAACATAATAGTGGTTATTTCCCTAGGTTGGTGTCTGGGAGAGTCTGTGAGACACTTGGAAACCTCCTGTGCTATGACACCAAGGGTCATAAACCATTTCTCCTTAGCTGTCCATCTAACACCTTTATTAGGAGCACAGGTGATACTGGAGAAGTCAGCAATGTTCAGGTCATGTGAGTCCCCCTGATGTAAGAGGCCAGCATAGAGTCAGAAACTTGTCTTAACTGTGAATAGAATGTTGTAACCATTCCTGTGAAGACCTTGTCAGTGATGTTGAGAAAGTCTGCCCATGCTTGGAAGAGGATAACTTCCATCAAGATCAACACTTGCATCAAAAGCGCTCTTCTTAACCTTTTCCTAGAGCTACAGGTCGTTGGGAAAATTTTTTGGAGTAGTGCTGCTAATGTGTTGGTTTGTTATACATGAGAAATGTTCCCATGTTGGCAATGCAACTGTCAAAGCCTTTTTCCTTAGCCATTTTTTGTTGAGGTTAAAGCTAGAAGGGATTGAGAAAAATGGATTGGAGAGAGTTTGTGAGATAAAGAAAGGTTTGGGTTGCAAAATGAGAGTTTGAGAATAAAAGAATATGAAATGGTAAGGAAGCGTGTAATGGAAGATGAAAGTAAAAGTGTGACATGTGAAGAGTAGGTGGTTATTTAAGTGATGGAACATGACTGACTAAAGGTGAAGCGACGTGGGAGAGAGGAAAAAAACTCCAAAAAATGGGAATTATTCCGCCTTTTTCATCTCATTCAAAGAGAGTGATTGTTGATGCTTGAGATCACTTTCAGAAGGTATTATTTCCTGAGCTTTGCCTTTCACTTTGCGACCCATCGAAGTTTCACCATATTTATGCCAGATATTCATTTTCATTTTCTAGACTTTGTGAGATCATATCTTCCCTATTTTCTAATATTCAAATCTTCTTTCTTATCATCCTTCCTTCTTTCTGAACTTGCAAACTTATTTCTTTTATTTGGCTTTAGTTCAAAGTGATGAGGGGAGAATGTGTAGAGAGATGCTTATGCATGAATGCTTATGCAGATTTAAAAAGCCTTTAAGTTTAAAAACCTTTTTAACATACAAATGCAATCTTTAGCTAATTTTTTTGTGAATATATCTGATACATGATCTTCAGTATTCACAAATATTAACTCAACATCTCTTTTTTGAACATGATCCCAAATAAAATGATGTTTTATATCGATGTTCTTGGATCTAGAATGCTAGATAAGATTTCTAGCAAGATTAATAGCTCTACTATTATCATAGAAAATAGGGATTTTGGACTATCTCAGGTGATAATCTTCGAGTTGGTTCCTTATCCACAGTATTTGGGTGCAACAGTTTGCAGCAGCCACATATTTTGCTTTTGCAGTAGAGAGTGCAATAGTATTTTGCTTTTTGCATGACCAAGTGATCAAACTTTTTGCAAAGAAACAGTAGCATCCACCAGTGCTTTTTCAATCTAACCCAAAACAACCACACTTAATTGAATATCTAGTCTACTGGTTGTAAGATACAGTAGTAAGTAAATCATTCCTTGATAATTACTTCTTCAAAAGTTCTTTTGTATACTTCTCTTGATGGATCAAGGTCCCATCTTTTTGTTATTTTATTTGCAAACTAAGGAAAAACTTGAGTTCACCTATTATGCTCATTTCGTATTCACTCTGCATTAATTTTGAAAACTTTTCACAGAGAGAATGATTAGAGGCGCCAAATATAATGTCATCAACTTATATTTGAACTACCAAAAAGTGATTATCTTATTCAAGAGTAAAAAGAGAAGTATCAATATTACCTCTCTTGAACCCATTCTTCAGCAAGAAAGTGCACAGTCTTTCATACCAAGCTCAAAGAGCTTGTTTCAGACCATAGAGAGCCTTTATTAGCTTGAAGACATGGTTGGAAAGGTCCTCACTCTCAAAACTTGGAGGCTGCTTCACATATACTTCTTCAGAAAGAAAACCATTTAGAAAGGTAGGCTTAACATCTATTTGGTAAAGAGTGAATCTCTTGAAGGCAGTAAAAACAGGTAGCATTCTAATGGCTTCTAGCCTAGCTACTAGTGCAAAGGTTTCATCATAATCAATTCCTTCTTGTTGATTCCAACCTTTGCAACCAATCATGCTTTGTTCTTGATGACCTTGCCAGCTTCATCTAGCTTATTTCTAAACACCTATTTTGTCCTAAAGATGATATTCCCTTTGGGTTTTTCAATAAGAGTCTAGACTTTGCTTTGCTTGAACTGGTCAAACTCTTCTTACATGGCATTTGTAAGCTCTAGAACCCTTCAGAAAGCATTAGGGCTATATGTTTTGAATGACAACAAAACCAATTTAAAGAAAATACTTTGAATAATGACTAATGTTTGCCTTTAGTTTTTTGACATAGCACACAGGAATCTCCGAATTGCATAACATGAACTTGAAGCGAGAATAATTTCACTTTACATGTGCAAACATGATTTATCTCGAGTTAAGAGATTGAACCAACTAGAATTGAACATTATATCGTGCAAAGTATGTATATATGCCTTATGGACTGTGGAAAATCAAAATGAGAACAAGGAACCAAGGCCCGAGCTTTCAGAAAGTAGCACTGTACATCAGAAAGTACACTCAAAATGAAGATATCATGCAAACTCTAAGAACAACGTGTTACATAATCTTCAATTATCATGATCGCAACACTTTCACCATCATTAAAGCTTTGATTGAAGACTAAAAGGCCAAAGATTTATTAAGGAATTGGTAGCACACATTAGAAAGCTCTATTCACTTTGAAGCACTGAACCTGACTGGAAAAGAAGGGAAATTTGAATTTTTGAAATTCAAATTTCAAGTCAAACCCAGTTTCAAACTGGTGTATCATCTCTTTTGCCTATTTGGTCAACTACTCTAGGTTCTAGAAGGAAGAGTTCAAAAACCATGACATTAGAAACATTAACTTCACAATGGCTTTTGCAATAGATCTGACATGCTGCAAATTTACTCTTCTATGCTACTTTCCAAGACACAAGTAGATTATCAACACGTGTCACTTAGAGAACTGATCAAGGGCAGCGGTCATAAGGGAAGACCTCTATAAAAAGATATGCAATGCTCAAAAAGAAAAATAGGATTGATAAATTAAGAGTGGAAACTCTATGAGAATCTTTCCTTACATCTTGTAAGGTTCATTATCTTATGAAATTAGTTTCCTTAAGAGTAAAAATCTTCTTTCTATGAGCCTAAATAGTTTATGTACTCTTCCTTGGAAGAGATGTTAGAAAGGAGTCATTCAAGTTATCCCAAGTTATTCATTGTATATTTGTAAGGAAACTTGAGTATAGGTTAGTTTGAGTAGTAACCCAAACACAAAACTTTTGTATCCTCGATCCAATAGTGATCAATGTGAGATAGCTTGGAGAGGTTAAGGTAAAACTACTTGCAATATGATAGTGGTGGTTGTCTACTGATCACGGTTCAGCTTGGAGAGGCTACTCAAAGTCTACTTGGTTCAGCTCAGAGAGACTAGTGAATAACTACTTGTTATAGGTAGAAAAGCACACGAGAAAGGGGATTGAATCATGTTTTTCTTTTCTAAACCTTTTAGCACTGGAACTTAAAACAAAGACTATCAAGCATCAAGCTTGTAGTGCAGCAGAAACAAGGTTAAAAGATTTAGAAAGTGACTTTCTCAATTTTATTGTTAGTAGCAGAGAAACCAAATGGGTAAACTTTAACAGATATAGATTTTGTGAAGCTGAACAATGAAAGTAAAAAGATAAGAGATAAGAAAATAATGCATAGAAATTTTATATTGGTTCGGCTAATACCTGTCTACATTCAGTTCTTAACAATTATTGAGTTCCATTAACCTTTCTCAACCCAAGAAAGAAAAAATTGGATAGTCTTTACAATAGCCTTCTTAAGCTCTAACCTATGACCAGTGGACAACCCTACTATCACAAATCAAGTAGTTCTTCATTAGCCTCTTCAAGTTGAACCGAGTAGTCTTTGACTAGTCTTTCCAAGCTAAACCGAGTGGTTTTTAACTAGTCTCTCCAAGCTAAACTGTGAGCAGCAAGATTGCCTTTACAGTCACATTGCAGGTAGTTTTATAGTAGCCTTTGCAAGGTATCTCACATCGATCACTACTGGATCGAGGATACAAAGGTTTGGTGTTTGGGTTGCCACTCAAACTAACCAACACTTAAGTTTCTTTACAAATCTACAATGAATAAGCCTGAGATAACTTGAATGACTTCTTTCTAATGATTCTTTATAAGAAGAATGTATGAATAATCTGAGAACCTAGAAAGAAGATTTTTATAGATAAAGGAACTGATTACAAGAAGTAGTAAGACTTCACAGAATAAATGAGGGAAAGATTTTGTAGCGTTTTAGCTCCTGTGATCATGTTAATAATCTTCTCTTCAAAGCTCAATATCTCTTATTTATAGATGGTCTCCCTTTGTGACTGTTGCCCTTGATCAGTTGTCCAAGTGACACATGTTGATCATCTATTTGTATCTTGGAAACGTAATCTAGAGGAGTAGCTTGTTTGGTGTCAAAACTTTTCACAAAAGTTGTTGAAAGGTTGAGGTTTCTAATATCCTTTAGAAACTACTTTTCTACTTTTTAAACATGATTTCTGAACTCTTCCTTCTAGAAGCTGGAGTGGTTGACCAAAAGGGCTGAAAAGATGACATGCCAGTTTGAAACTGGGTTTAACTTGAAATTGCAATTTCAAAAATTCAAATTTTCCTTCCTTTTTAATGAGGTGAACTTTCTAATGTGCGCTATCAGTTCCTTGATAAAAATTTGATATTCTAATCTTCAATCTAAGCTTTATGATGATGAAAGTATTGTGATCATGGTGATTGAAGAATGTGTAACACTTTGTTCCTAGATTTTGCATGATTTCTTCATTTTAGGCGTACTTTTTGATATCTTGTGCTACTTTTTGAAGACCCGTGCCTTGGTTTCTTGTTCTTGACTTGATTTTCTTCAGTTCGTAAGACATGTATACATTCTTTTCATGATATAATGTTCATTTCTATTTGGCTCAATCTCTTAATACGAGATAAATCATGTTTGCACATGTAAACTGAAGCAAGTTCATGTTATGCAATTCGAAAATACCTGTTATGCTTTGTCAAGAAACTCAAGGTAGAAATTAGTCATTCTTCAAAGTATTTTCTTTAAATTGGTTTTGTTGTCATTCAAAACATATGGCTCTAATCCTTTTTGAAGGTTTTTGGAGCTTACAATCTCCCCATTTTTTATGGTGACAAACCAATTTGAAGAAAATCTTTTGAAGTGATGTTGAAAGAAATAATAGAGAGGATTGTGACAAATGCTTATTCTTTCAAAACATCACAACCTTTAAATTTCAAGAAGTTCTTTTCTTAAGGCATAATATGGATGTGTTCAAAACATTTTAAAGCCTTAAGTAACTCAAATAAGAACTATTTGGGTTGTGATGAAACTTTCTGAATTAATTCAGAGTGCTTTATGAGATGTATCATATTGATACTGAAGCAGTTGTCATCGTTTAAGTCCTTTTACACCAATAGCCTGACTTTTTATTATAAAGAGATTGTCTAAAATTTAGTGTGCTTGAACGAAAAAAAAAGTAATACTTGTGATATTTCCTCTTGATTAAAATTCTTATTTAGCTCATCATTTTCCTAATCCCTTTTTAAAATAGATGTGTAAAAATGTATGTAAACATAATCAGAACACATTATGAGAAAATAAACATGATACAAATGTAGTTTTTGATGCTCAAAGAAACTTTTTATATTTTGTCATATTACTATACAAGGTTTCTAATGCTTGATCAGGGATCAGTTCCGAATGAATTAGAGCAATAAGCACAATATGTTCCAGCGTTCATAGACTAAGATAGATGTGTTGAGCTATTTGATTAATTTGATAAAAGAGCACCCATACATCAATATAATATGCCTAGTTTATATATATCTATTAGATCCATAAATATGTCACAGTGAGAGTAAAAAGGTTTTAACAAAAAAGAATGAATTAGAGAAAAACAAACAACAAAAAAATATATCAAAGCAATAAAGATATATCAAGAAAATTATAAATCCTAAAAGAAGTTTGTGAAATGTGGATGCTAAAAAAATTCAAACCTATCCTGACTAGCTCCCCCTTAGTTTACTTCCCTTGTCTTTCTTCTCCCCTTTTTGACATCATCAAAAAGGAAATATGTTGGAAGTCAGGAATAACATCATTAGCCCTGGTGTCTTATTTCATAAAGAATCTCTAGTAGAAGTGTCTCTTGTCTTCGTGACTAAGCTTCTAACTCGTTGAGTGGGATGTTGATGAGGCGTTGTTCTTGCAGTAAAGTCTGAATTTCAAGAAGGCTCAGTTGCGATTCAAATGATGGTTGACTAAACAAAGTAGCATTGATGTGAGCAATAGTTGGTCCTAAGATAATTTGAGCTGGAAATGGAGTAGGTTCATTGATTGGTCTGCTCCTTGAAGATGTTTCAGATTTTGATGTTTCTCGTAAGTTTGTAGAAAAGTGAGAAAGTTTTTTCCTAGGTTAAAGAACCACTTCATATTTCTCATCATCCTCAGAACTATCTTCAAGTACAATTATCTTTCTTTTCCCTTTTCTTTCTTCAACTTCTACTGCAACTTCTTCAAGAGCTGCATTTCTTTCTAATGATATAACTTTCTGATCTTTGACATTCACTTTTTGATCCTTTGGAGCCTCCTTATCCTTTTTGTCATAGACTTGTCTTCATGAGATCATATGTTCTCATTTTCTGATCCTTAATTCTTCTTTCTGAGCTTGCAAGTTGATTTCTTTGATTTGGCTTTAGCTTGGAGTTATGAAAGGAGAGTACCTAGAGAAGCTTGTGTATATGAATGCTTTATGCAGATTAAAAGGACTTCAAATTTAAAACTTTTTCAAAATGCAAAAGTGATCTTCAGCTAATGGTTTACTGAATATGTTTGACACTTGGTCTTCAGTATTCACAAACATTAACTCAACATTTCCTTTTTTAATATGATCCCAAATAAAATGATGCTTTATATAAAATATACTTGGATCTAGAGTGCTGAATAGGATTCCTAGCAAGATTAATAGCACCAGTATTATCACATTAGATAGGAATTTTGGAATACCTCAAGTGATAATCTTTTAGATGGTTCCTTATCCATAGCATCTAGGTACAGTAATTTGTAACTGCTATATATTTTGCTTCTATAGTAGAGAGGGCAATGGTATTTTTCTTTTTACATGATCAAGTGATCACGTTATTTCGAAAGAAACAGCAACATCCACTGGTGCTATTTCTTTCTACTCTATCTCCTATGAAATCAAAATCACAATAACCTAAAATCTCACAAGTTGTACCTTTCTCATACTATAAGCCGAGATTAGTAGTATCTGATAAATATCTGAAATTTCTTTTAACAGCATTTAAGTATGATTACTTTGGGTTAGATTAAAATCTAGCACAAATCCCCACACTTAATTGAATGTCCAATTTACTGGCTGTAAAATATAGAAGTGACCCATTTTTTCCTTGATAATTACTTTCTAATACCTTTTCACCATTCTCATTGGCATTAATGATTTCAACTGGATGCATGGGGGTACTTATTGGTTAGCTTGATCCATGTTAAACTTTTTCAAAAATTCTTTTGTATACTTTTCTTGATGGATCAGGGTTCCATATTTTTATTGTTTTATTTGCAAACCAAGGAAAAACTTTAGTTCACCCATCATACTTATTTCACATTCACTCTGTATTAATTTTGAAAACTTTTCACATAGAGAATGATCAGAGACGTCAAATATAATGTCATCAACATTACCAGAAAGTGATCATTTTATTCAAGAGTAAATAGAGTAGTATCAACACTACCTCTTTTGAACCCATTCTTTAGCAAAACGCTACTCAGTCTTCCATACTAAGATTGAGGAGCTTGTTTTAGACCATACAGAGCCTTTGTTAGCTTGAAAACATGGTTGGGAAGGTCTCCACTCTCAAAACCCGGAGGCTATTTCATATATACTTCCTCAGAGAGGAAACCATTTAGAAAAGTAGACTTAACATCCATTTGGTAAAGAGTAAATCCCTTGAAGGCAACAAAGGCAAGTAACATTCTTATGGCTTCTAACCTAGCTACTGTTTCAAAGGTTTCATGATAATCAATTCCTTCTTGTTGATTATAACCTTGTGTAACCAATCTTGCTTTGTTCCTTATGACCTTTCCAACTTCATCTAGTTTATTTCTAAACACCCATTTTGTCCCAATAGTGGTCTTCCCTTTGGGTTTTTCCATAAGAGTCCAGACTTTACTTTTCTAGAACTGGTCCAATTCTTCTTGCATAGCTTCCACTTAACTTTGATCACTCAAAGCTTCTTCAATATATTTAGGTTCAATGGTGGAGATGAAAGCATAGTTTGGCATATTTCTTAGGGATGATCTAGTTTTCAGTCCCTTAGAAATATCTCCTAGAACTCTATTAAGAGAAACTACCTTTAGATCAGAAACTCCTTGGTAGTTTATGTACCTATGAGATCCTCAAGCTTCTCCTTCATCTTTAGGTTTCTTTTTTTCATGTTCAGAGTTACTACTTTCTAATGGCTTTAGTGTTTTGAGCAAGTTTTGTGAAGAGTTGACGTTCTAGAGCCTACTTTCTGAAGATTGGGCTTTCATCTACTTGCTTTCTGAATCTTCCTTGAGACTCATTTTCTTAAAAATTTCTTCCAGTTCATCAAGGTCATCATCAAAATCTTTCTTCAACTCCTTGAACTTGATATGAATTGTCTTTTCAATGCATAATGTTCTTTTATTGTATACTCTGTAAGATTTAGAGATAAAAGAATATCCTAAGAAAATGCCATCATTATTGCTCACAAAACTGGCTGATACTTAACAAGTTGTGAGCCAGACCATCAACAAACAACATATCAGAAATTTGGTGAGAATCATTATTACCAATATTTCCAATGCTTGTGACCTTGACCTTACCTTCATTAGTAAACTTTATTGATCTAGAGTTTTTGGGTTGTAGATCTTTGAACCATTTCTAGATTCGGACATGTGTCTAAAGCACCCACTATCCATGTACCACTTGTTGTCAGATTCCACATGCGTTCTTAGATACCCCTGCAACAAATACATTTTTCAATTTAGGTACCCAAACTTTCTTAGGTCCTCTAACGTTAGTCTTATAAGAAGAAGGTTTTTCAAACCTTTTGACAAACTTCTTTCTGATGAAGCACTTGTCAGGTGGATGTCCCTTCTTGTGACAAAAGGTGCAAGTGACTTTGTTTTTTTCCCTCTTTGGCTGAGTTACTTTATGCCCCAACCCAGTTTTTTGAAACTATGGCCTCTGACCACCAAGTATTAGTTCAAGATTTTTTGAACCACTTACCATTTTTTGAGGTCAGATTTTAGAAGTTTTGAAGTTTTCTCGAAATTAGAAATAATTTTTTAATTTTTGTTATTCTTTTTGGAGACTTTAGTTTCTAAGGCATTGAGCTTAATATTTTAAAACTTCATTTTCCTTTTTCAATTCTTTTTTCTCAAGCCTTAGTTTCTTAGCTTCTGAGTTGGGCATTTGAAGTTCTAAAACAACCTTTTGGTGTTTCCTTTTTAGGTTGAGATAGTGAGAAGAAAATATTTGAGAGTTTTCAAGCAACTCTTCATATAAAGTCATCAGTTCATCATAAGAGATATTAGAGTCAGAGTTACTTACCTCAGGTTCACTTTCTGAAGCATAATTAGCCATGAATCATAGGTTGGCAATATCTTTTAGCTCATCTTGGCTTTCTACTTCTTCCTTCTCTTCATTAGAGTCACCCATGTTGCCAGCATTCCTTTCTTTTTGGTGGGGAACTTCTTCTGTGGACATTTTAGCTTAGGGCATTCTGGTTTGAAGTGTACCTTTTCACCACAATTATAGCAAGTGATGCTTTCAAGCTTCACCTTGCCTTTCTTGTCCTTTTTTAGGTTGATGTCTATTTTTTTTTTTTAAATTTGCTTTTCCAGGCTTCTGACATCTTTCTTACTAACATAGAGATCTCGTCTCCATAATCATCTTTAGAGTCATCATTAGATTTGTCCTCATCATCAGAGGCTTTAGCAACTTTCATTACTTTTCCTTTACTTGGTTTCTGATAAGAAGACTTCAAGGCTATGGACTTATTCTTTCTCATGGATTCGCCATGCATTTCTGTGAGCACTACCTCATGGGTTTTGAGTGTCCCAATGAGTGTGTCCAAGCCGAGAGTTTGAAGGTCTTTGGCTTTGGTAATGGCTGTAACTTTGGGTAGCCATTTGGCAAGAAAGCTTTTAAGATTTTTCTAACTAACTCCGAGTTAGAATATCTTTTGCCAAGACCCTTTAGTTGGTTTATGATATGCATAAACCTTGTGGTCATATCATCAATACTTCCTTGATCTATCATTTTAAACATTTTGTATTGATGAACTAGCATACTAACCTTTGTTTCCTTAACTTGATCAGTCCCTTCATATAGCATGAGCAATCTGTCCCATGTTACAGGCATAGTCCCTACCATAAAAAAATGGCAGTTTATTGATGGAGTGTCTTTCTATTATATGAATGTTATGTGCCATTTTTCCTTTGGATCTTCATCCTCTGTAGTCATTAGATTGCTCAACCCTTTAGAGGCTAAGCTTTGATACCGCTTGTAGGTAGAAATGCACACAAGAAGAGGGGTTGAATCGTGTTTCACTTTTCTTTGCCCTTTTTGCAACTAAAACTTTTGAACAAAATGCTATCAACCATTGAGCTTGAAGTGTAGCAGAAACAATGTTAGATGTTTCAAAAATTAACTTTATGAAATATAATATCAGTAATAGATAAATTAAAAACATAAAATTTAGGCAGATATTGAATTACTCAAACTGAACAGCAACGGTAAAAGGATAAGGAAGAAGAAGATACTGTACAGATGTTTTATATTGGTTTGGCCAATATTGCCTCCATCCAGTTCTTAGCAACTACTAAGTTCTACTAACCTTTCTCAACTCAAGAAAGAAAACATAAGATAGTTTTTACAGTAGCCTTCCCAAGCTATAACCAGTGACCAATAGACAGACTCTGCAGTCACAAACCAACTAGTTATTCACCAGCCTCTTCAAATTCAACCTTGAGTAGTCTTGTACTAGCCTTTCCAAGCTAACACCGAGTAGTCTTTGACCAGCCTCTCCAATCTAAGTTGTGACCAGTAAGAACACCTTACTATCACATTGCAAGTAGTTTTATAGGTGCCTTTTCAAGCTATCTTACATCAATCACTACTAGATCGAGGATATAAAGATTTTATATTTGGGTTGTCATTCAAACTAATCGACACTCAAGTTTCCTTACAAACATACAGTAAGTAACCTAGGATAACTTGAATGAATTCTTTCTAACGATTCTTCCAAGGAAGAATGTATAACAATTTAAAACAGTAGAAAGAAGATTTTTGCAAGTAAAGAAACTAATTACAAGAAATAATAAACTTCACAGAAGAGATGAGGAAAGGATTTTTGTAGCGTTTTTGCACTTATGTGTTCTTCAAGTTCTTTTCGTTGAAAACTCAACATCTCTATTTATAGATGGTCTCCCTTGTGATCGTTGCCCTTAATCTGTTCTCCAAGTGACAGTGTTGATCATTTGTTTGTGTCTTGGAAATGTAATCTAGAAGAGTAGCTTGTCTAGTGTCAGAGCTTTTTGAAGAAGTCATTATATAGTAGAGGTTTCTAATGGCCTTTCAGAAACTACTTTTTTAATTTCTAATCATGGTTTCTGAATTCTTTCTTCTAAAAGCTGGAGTGGTTAATTGAATAGGCAAAAGAGAAGACGTGCTAGTCTGAAATTGGGTTTGAGTTGAAATTTGAAATTGACAATTTCAAATTTTCTCTCCTTATTAGTGAAGTGCATCATTTTACAGTGATGGACACTTTCTGAAGTATGTTATTAGTCCCTGGATGAATGAATGATCTTCTATTTTTCAATTAGAGCATATGTGTGATTAAAATATTTGCGATGAACATGATTGAAGGTTGTAGAACATCCTTGCTTCAGATTTGGCTTGATATCTTCATTTCGTGTGTACTTTCTAAAGTCTCATCCTACTTTTTGAAGATCTATGTCTTGGTTTCTTGTGCACGGTTGATCTCTCAGTTCAGCAGGCATACATACGTTTATTTCACGTTATAATATTCACTTCCATTTAGTCTTTATCTCTTTTCTTGAGATATAATCATATTTGCACATGCAGAGTGAAATTAGTTACGTATTATGCCTTCGGAGTACCCTATTTGCTGTGTTAAGAAACTCAAGGAAACTATTAGTCATTCTTCAAAAATATTTTCTTAAAATCTGTTATGTTGTCACTAAAAACATATTTCTTTAAGGCTTCTAAAAGGTTCTAGAGCTAACACTTGCTACTAAGGTTAATAATCCTAATAATCATTAACTCATTACTCTGTTGCTATCTAGTTAATATCTTAAAAACTAGCATACAAGTTCAACTGAGTAAATCTAGAAATTCTTGAAATTCAAATATTCCTATCTATCAAACATAATTAGATATTCTAAAAGTCAAGTCTCAAAAGTTGTAATTGCATAAACATAAATATTTCAAAAATTGTAAAGGTAACATGGTCTCATAGTTTTTCTAAAATCAATAATTCATGCCAATTTATCAAAAATCGTCTATCCTAGGGTTTTTTACAAAATTTTAAGATGATATTCATGTTGAATAAATTCTAAAATCATGATTGACTTTTCAAAATAAATTATAATGACCAAAATATGGCGATGAGCAACAATCCCACTCATCGTGCATTATTGGGAGTGTCTGACCACTACCTATGTGATCTTGGGGAATGGAATGGTGTCCCCTAATAGAGACCTCTAACGTTACCTGCACGGAGGGAAAACAACATTTCAAACCCTTGCATTGAAAATTGGATTTTCCTAGTCCTTAACATTGGCTTCTTCACTACCTTATTTACTTTCTTGATTTTATTTTCCTCTCCTTTATAATAATTAACAAAAAATTACACTCAATTTTAATCATTAATAACTTTTAAATAAATATCTAACAAATTAATTTTATAAAACATGTTGAATATAAATAATATTTAATATTTTCTAAAAACTAAATATTATTTTAACTTATGACACATAGAAAATCATTTTCGAATGTTAGTATTCACGATTTTGATTAACTGCAAATTTGTAAAAAGATTCAGGCAATTATTTTTTAACATTATTATTTATCATAAAAAATAAATTATTTAATATAAAAAATTTATTTATTCATATCCAAATCATCATGAAACCAATATGTACATATAGAGAAATATACAAAAATAAATATCTTTGATTTTTATTCATTATCATTGTAATTTCATTTTTCTAAAATATTCATTTAATTATATATACTTATACTATTGAAAGAATATGACTCTTTTATAACTACTTAAAAAGATTTATAAAATATAAGATATATTAATTACGAGAATGAAATACTTTACATATTACATATATATTCTTAAATCATAATTGATATTTACACCATTTATATTAAAACTAATTTCTAAAGAAAATGTTTGATAAAAGGGAAATGTAGTATACTTTATCTTTTCTAATTCCACAATATCTATGATACCGATACAAATATTAGGGTCAACAATGGAAATCTAGAAGATTTTCATGAGATACTATTTTTGTATATATATATTTTTAAATAAAGCATAATAATATCACATAAAAATAGGAATATGATTTTCTTCTATTGTGATTGATATTTATTTAAGTTAACTTTACATTTTTATATTTTGAATTTTACATGATTTATTGTTTTCATACAAACTTAATGTAGAGATTTATAGTTATTCATTTTTTTTGTCTTTAATTTGCAATTATAATCTTTTTCTCTTTTTTTTTTTTCCTTTTTGCTTAAAGGATTTGAATATTTGTTTAGCTTTATCCTTTTTCCAACTCTTTCCAATAGCAGACTTGACCTTCCTAAAGACACACTCTCGTAATATTACATTTTAGCTTGAATTTCTTAATTAGCCAAAGTGACTTTTGTATATATATGCTTTTCTCAGCTCATAATTGTAAGTAACGTGGGACTTAAAACTTTTGAAATATCACTTGAAACACAAAAAATAAAAAATAAACCCAACAAACCTTCTTCTTAAGGCCCCTAAATTGGATCGCATCCATGCATTAAAAAAAAAAAAAAATTGGCTTGTGGATCTTGGAACACACCATGAGAAACTCCACTCTACAACTCCCATACCTTTACACAGTGGCAAAAGAAATTACTCACGTCTTCCTGTTACACATTACAAAAAGTGTTGAGCAATAAACCACGAATCTCTGCATTAAGTTTAAAATTCAGGAGATTTAAACAAATAGATTGAGCAATAAACCATAAAAGTGGACCAGACACCTACATCTTGATCCAAAACCTTAAGATGATGGGTGTATAGGTCCTTCAATTATATATTCTATTAAATAAGCTCAAACTTAACTAATTTGAGACTCCAAACTCACATTTGAAACCAATAAAAAGGATTGCTGTTGTTATCCTTATGAATGATTCAAAAGTCAAAACTTATCCTCCCATTCCATCAATAGAACTTATCTAGCAGCGGATTTAACTTGTCATTAAGTTGTTGTGGCTCCCACTCAAATAAAGACCTTCTCTATCCAAAATGCCATTTTCAAGTAAACCTATTTAATATTCCGATATTCAATGTACATCTTTTTTATTGGATAGAGATCGATAAAAGTCTATGAAGCATGTTCTTCAAGCCGTCCCCAGCAACAATCTATCCCACGGTTCCCACCAGAACAAAATCTTCTCATTGTTTCCCACTTTTTATTTTTATTTTTATTTCTTTTGTGAAGCCACTTCTCATAACATCAGCACACTTCTTTTTAGAACCAGGAAAATGGCATAGTTGGCACGACAACTTCTAACCATCTTGGATTTTTGGACTTCAAGTGGCGTTGCAGAGTTGTATGAGTTGATGGATACTATGACATTTCGTTAAAGTGAATCGAGCAGAATAAAAAGTGAAGAGAATAACTAATTCTAACACCAACATGTGTTAGGGTCTGTTTGGTTTGAAAAAAATAAAATTTCCTGTTTTGAGTTTAATTACCGTTTTTTAAGATTTTGTAAAGAAAACAATGAAAACTGAAAGTAAAAATCAAAAGATTTCCTAGATTTCAATGTTTTCTCTTTTTGGGAATTTTAGATGGAAATAGTAAAATCCAGAAATCAAAATTGAAACCTGTGTTTTTTAATTTTCACAGTTTCTTTTACAAAATTATAAAAAATAGAAAACAAAATGAGAACAAAAAATATGAAAAATGTAAAACCATTTTCTGAAACCATATGGACACAAGTATTTCTTGTTAACATAGATCACACATTTCGCTCTGGTGGAGCACATTTCACTAGGAAAGAGCAACATAATCCTAACCTCTTTATACCATATCAAAATATTTACTTAGCATAAACTTGCAATGAAAAGAAAGTTTGAATTAAAACTTTTCCCATTTTTCATGAGCTTAATTTTGATACATTGGAAATTTTATCCAATTAAACCATTTTATTTGCAATGCCTTTCAATTAGCGAGTGTGATAATTAATTATATTTATTAATATGATAATACATGATTGAATAACAATATCCGTCTATCAATCTAAATTGAAAATTTGAAATGCCAAAATCACAGGATAATTTTGGGTGGACCTTGGGGCTGGGATTGGTGGCAGGTGTGTGGACAATAGCCCTCGTATTGTTTTTGCTGGGAATCAAAAGGTACAAGAAGGAAAGCCCAAGAGGGAGCCCATTTACCAATATAGCGCAAGTTTTTGTTGCTGCATTAAGAAAATGGCAGGTGAAAGACACGCCACGCCATGAGAATTCTTATTGGTATGGCCACGATCATGGTGTCTCCCTTCGTTCTGGGGATCACCCTGAATTTCCTACTTTGGACCACACTGACCAATTCAGGTGCGCTTTAGTTTCAATTAATATTTCCAACTGTATCTCTGTAGCCTGCATCAATGATTCTTTAATTTCATCTAGACGTGTTTATTGATATTAAAACCATTTATATATTGATTGAATATGTAGTATAATTTATTTTATAAAAAATTCTCATAATTACTATTGAGAATTAATTTTCAATTTTAAAATTTAATTATCTAAATTGAAAATTTTTAATGCCAACTTGATATTTGAAAATTAATTTTCAACTCATCCATTTTAATAATGTGTCAACACATCGTTAGATATTTGTATAAGTTTTCTATGATAATATTACATCAAATTTTACCATTTTGTACAAAATATCCCCATAGTTTATTAAGAATAAAACTGTAAAATAAAACATGAAAATTGTTAAATAACGTATCTTTTAATGTTTAACTTTTTTTTTTAAAATTTAGTGTCTTATATTTTTTTAACTAATCTACCAAATATCACGATCACAAAAAGAAATATAAGACAACTCATCATAGTTGTCGTCATTAAAGAGTAAAAATACACAAATTAAAACTCTTGAGATATCAAGAAATGACGCTTTATCCCCATTTGTTTGAAAAACTTATACTTCACCCCATTTATTAGGAGTATGTTTGATATATTTTCTTTCATAGTTTATTTTTTATAAATTATATATTAAATAACATACATAGTTATAAAACAAATAATTAATTTAATTTCTATATACTGATAGCATAAAATAAAATATTAGTAGATAATTTTTTTTTTATCTAATTTGACACTTTTTTGAATGTTTATCAATAGACAGTTAAAATTATTTTATAATATCAGTTCACAGGAATAAAATTTATAAATAATATTAAAAATTATATTTAGAGTTAAAAATAATGATTTTAATTAAAAATTTAATAATAAATATTTGAAATAAATAAAATATAAAAATTAAATAAATATTTGGAATAATGTCAAAATATATAATGAAATACTATCTATTTTGAAAAATAAACATGACATGACACTATCTTGTATTTCTATTGGTTTATTTATTTTAAAATTATTATTTTGTGAATTTAATTTTAATATATTAATGCTATAGTCAATTAAATTATTATCCACTACTACTTGATTAAAGTGATTACTGCTCTATCCACTACTTGAAAAATCAATTAAATATAATGATTAAATGGATAAAGGTGTACAACACTTTACATCGTAAGCACATCAACATTAAATTATTATTTTAGTTTAATTTTATTTTCATAATATTTTATTTTCATATAATAAATATAAAAAATTAATATATATCATTTTATTTTTCTTTTATATTTTAATTTTTTTCATCTTCTACATTTTTATCATAATGTGAGTAATGAACATAATAAACATACCAAAGAAATATTATTTATAAATCATTTAAAAATAAATTTAATAAAATGATACATAAAATATAAATTTTTAATCATTCTTTTAATTTTTATTTTTATTATATATAATTATATTTATATTAAATGTTATATTATTTTGTCACGAACCCGCTTAGGGAATGTGACCGACATGTAAAGGATTGGGTCCCTACAGAAGCCTCTGGTAATGTGACTGGCTAAAATAATAAAAATGTATAATCCAATAATTTAATTTCAACTGAGTTTATCAATCCTAAAATATTTTCCTAACATAAATAACTATAAAACTATGCATGTCGGTGATTTTGTCTATAAAATTATTGGAGTACTACTATAGCTATGTGAACCTATAATAAGCTTGACACCATAGAGAAGTTCACCAAAAGATGCTGCAACACTATTGAAAAGGATCTTATGGTGCAACTGAACTTATAGCTGTATCTATAGAAGAGAAAAAAAGATGGGTGAGTTCATCAAAACTCAGTGAGCGGGTCTCCACTCACAACCCATATAAGACAACAAAAATAATACATATAATATATAAGTCATAGATATAAAATATTTTAATATGTAATTACATAACTATACTAAAAACCATATTTCAACTGAATCCATAACAATAACTAGCAGAGAAACAGGGACTGAATTGAACATTCTACAATACTGAGCTCATAGCTGAAACTGATGGTCACCTAACTAGGTCCCACAAAAGAGCACCACATTGGGTTCTTTATTGTAACTGGGGTTGAGTCAGTCCTCTGGCAGACCACTTGATATCAAAATTAACGATCCTCCAGCCATTAACTCACTATTATATTTCTCATTAATTATTGGGTAAAAACTAGTATTCAAAATATTTCATTATTCCTGCTATTCATACTAAACTAGGCTTCATGGAATTTTTCTAACTAATAAAATAATTCTAAAATATACATACAACAAATATGGTCCTATGAGTTTTCTAAAATAATATTTTCATGATAATTGCAAAAACAATAATTTTCTAAAATTACCACAATCCATGAAAGCATGTTTTCTTAGCATAATTATTCTAAAAATTCATAAACAATCTTCATAATGTTGGGAGAGTACTAATAATGACCAAAAGTAAGGCCATGAGCTTAAACCTACTTATAGTTGGTAGCCGGGAGGATGCTTCCATGGACAACTTGATCTAGGGAGTAGGATTGGTATCAGTAACTGCCAAAAGACATAATGAAAATATAAATAATTTACATTATTGCTAGGAATTTAATTTGGAATGATAAAGAGGAAGAATGTCATGAGAAAATCATGCCTGATAATGCCCTAACTCATGAACCAGATAAAAAGTGGAAGAAAACTTGCTAAAATCCATGTAAGTCATTTACCGAAAGCTTGGGAGGAGAAAGAATGGAAAGAAAGCATGAGAGAGAGGCACAAAAAGTGTTGGCAGTGGCTAAGGTAACTAACCTGAGCTTGGGGATGAGTTTATATAGCGTTGGGGGTGTTGTAATTAAACTACGTCATTGACACATACTGATATCAAGGCCACCACTATAGCAGCCAACCATTAGTGCATGCTTGACTGCTATATTGATGCATGCTTGACTGCTATAGCAATCTCTAGAGACCATTTCCCATGGGCCAACACCACCTGACCGTTATAGTGGTCCCTCTATAGGCTACCACCGTTGTAGCGATCTATGATCGTTATAATGGTCTCAAGGAGACCTAATTCTACACATTTTGTAACGTCATGAGTCTGGGACCTTTCCGGCAATATGGTTGGATCTTGAGGGAGTCCTAAGGCCAAACTAGACTTATATAGGGACACATGGACCTGAGACATCACATATTTATCATATATTATAAATTTATATATTGATTTTTATTAATTTATGTATTTTAATATTATTTTAAATATTCATTTAATTTTCATGTATTATTTATTTAAAATATTTATTATTAAAATTTTAAGTAAAATATTTTTTTTAATTATTTCTCATTTTGATGTATAAAAGTAATTATAATAGATAAATTGATTTAATACATTGTGGGCATCAAACAACTTGAAATCAGAAGAAAAATCAAATTCATTATTTTTCAAATTATTTTTATCTAATATATGATTTATAAAATACAAATAATGAAAGAGAATATGACAAATTAAACACACCCTTAGTGAAAATAGGGTGTTGTATAGGTTTTTCAAACAAGTGGAGTGAAATGTCATTTTTTGATACCTCAAAGGGGATAAGTGTATTTTTCTTTTAATGCAATTAAGTTAACATATAATGTAGAGCCCTTTTATTAAAGAGTTTAATTTTGATGTACTGATAGGATAAAATAGTTTTGTACCATTATCCAATTAAATTTTTCTTTCAGATAATGGGGAAAATATTAACTATATTTACTAATGCAATAATATATGATTTAGTGACTATGTAAAAACTTTTTACACTATCAATGTATTAAATTAAAATCCTTTGTCAAATGGATAAACATGTATTAAAAAATTAAGATTAAAATAGTAACTTAAAAAAATTCAAAAACTTATGTAATAAAAACATCATTTTAAACTTAAATAAATGCATTCTGAATACGATTTGGACATGGTCAATATCTTTTAGGCTCAAAATATAGAGGTAAATATTTCAATTAAGTATGATGTGGACCCTAGTTAATGTTTTAGAGCTTATACTTGATACAAACGATTCATGGTGGACGTCTTTTGCTACATGGCATGTTTTACTACTGAGTGAGAATCTATTTACCCTAAGAGTAAGTCTTTTTATACTTATATAATTCAATAATTTTTAAGGGCATGGATTTAATCAATCTAACTGTTGAATTTAATATTTTTACCAAAAAGAAAAAATAATAGTTAAGTGACCAGAATAAATAATAAAAATAATTTAGGGGATAAAAAAGCATAGGAAATTAGTTAGGGGATCAAAATGAAAAATAAAAAATAAACAAGACGATCAGAAAGTGTGCTTTGCCATTTAACAAAGATTTGATACTTCATCATGCCACTTTATTATAATGGACAATATGTTTTTGAAAATAAGTAAATATCATTCTTTTGAATGTATGTTATTGTTGTCCAATTTTTCTTAAATTTGACATGTATGATCATTATTATAATATCATATAATTTAATGATCGAATTGATTGAATTTAATTTCTATAAAGATTTATGAAATGAAGTGTATAAGACTTGCTCTTGGAGTAGACAAATATCCCCAGCCTTTATTACCACATTACTAATTACTAATACGAGATTACTTTTTTGATAAAAAACTAAAAACTATCACAGATTTTTGGACAAAGCAATGATCATTGATGAACAAGATGCTTCAAGCAATACCAAAGATCCTTGGAGGCTATGCTTAGTGACTCAAGTTGAAGAAGTAAAGCTTGTCCTTCGCCTCATCCCTATATGGCTAAGTTGTTTGATGTTCACTGTTGTCCAAAGTCAACTACGCACATTTTTCACCAAGCAAGGCAGCACCTTGATTCGTTCTATAGGATCATCAAACTTCCAAATCCCTCCAGCATCACTTCAAGGCATTGTTGGACTTGTGATCCTTTGTGTTATTCCAACCTATGATCGTGTTTTTGTGCCAATTGCTAAAATGTACACAAGGCATCGCTCTGGTATAACATTGTTGCAGAGGATTGGAATTGGTCTTGTTTTGTCCACAATCAACATGGTTGTCTCAGCTCTTGTGGAGGCCAAAAGGGTTGGTGTTGCTAGACACTATAATCTAATGGATAATCCCAAAGTAGTTGTACCAATGAGCATTTGGTGGCTGCTACCTCAATACACTATTCTTGGCACCTCTGATGCATTCACAATTGTTGGACTCCAAGAGTTATTTTATGATCAAATGCCAGAGGCAATGAGAAGCTTGGGGGCTGCAGCATATGTAAGCATCACAGGGGTTGGAAGTTTTGTTAGTAATGCTATTATAGTTGTTGTGATTGCAATAACCTCAAGAGCTGGTGGGAAATGGTTGGGAAACAATCTAAATACGGCACACCTTGATTACTTTTATTGGGTGTTGGCTGGGTTAAGTGCTCTAAATCTATGTGTTTATTTATGGATCACACATGACTTTGTCTACAAAAAGGTGCATGTGGATAAAGCAAGTGATGACATAAAAGACTAGAGAAGGTGCTTGGCTTTTGGCATTTTTTGTGTCCCCAAGATGAGTTAGGTTGTAATAAAGTGTGTTTGATTAAGAATTTACAAATTTGATCTTGGATGGAATTTGTTTTAGGAATTTGGCTTTGATCAAAATAAGTTCAAAGTAAATATATTTATATTTGAATACTTTTCCACAAAAAGTGCTTTTTGATTGATTTACTCTATGTGTGTGTGTGTGTGTGTGTATGTGTGTGTGTATATTGCTTGAATAGTATTTATCAATATTACTTTAAATGTATGTGTATTTTTTTTTCTCAGGATAGCAAGAAGTTTATTCAAGAACTAAAATTATGACTAAATCCTAGAGGATATACATGGGTAGGGGTTGTCTAGAGGTGCATTAGTTGCTAGCAACCAATGAAAATAGAAAGACATCAATTGGAATATAAGCATCTATTTGGACATTGAAATTAGAATTGTAATATAGAATTTTAATTTTAATTCCAATTTTCTTGTAATTGGAATTGACTTTGAATTTTAAATTTTTTGTTTGTGTTTATTAGAAAATAAATGAAAAGTAAAAGAACTATATAAACTCCAAACACCCAAACTCCAAGCATTGAAGCAAGAAAAACCCCTATCCATTCCTCTTGTAGCCATGGCTGTGGTGTGCATGAAGGAGGAGAATTCTTCTTCCTTCTACCTCTTTGGAACCTCAAACACCTATATCCTAGTGTAGTCTTGAAGTTAGGTATGTGATTTATTGTTTTGTTGTTGATTTTTTGAGAACCTAGGGTTTAATGAGCTTTTGGCCTTATTGAGAAACAATTATGTACATGAGTTGTTTGGGTGTTTATGTGCTTTGCCTATGAATTTGTGTTGATTGAAATCGAAATCTCATGATTGTGCCCTTATATGTATGTCACAGCTATGCTTGATTAAACGGTTTGAGAGTTGAATTTTTGTATTTTAATAAATGGACATTTGTTCTTATGTTAGATTAGTACTTTTGAAAGTATAGAATCTTATCTTTGAAGAGTTCTTGATGATTGTGTGTATAAATGTGTAAATTCGGTCATATAAGAGGTAGCCTCATTATACCATGATTTTGTGATGTTTTAGGCTTGGTTTTGATGAAAATTAAGCTTTTAATCCATATACATATATAATTCCTTATTTTTTATGAATAAAAACTTAGAAATATGACTTTTGGTGGTAGGGAGCTTCATACACAAAAATTACTTATTATGGATGCCAATTGTTTGAGTTGTGTTTTTAAATTCCTAATCCTTGAATAGTAAAGCTCCAGCTAAGATATCTTTTTGAAAGTGTGGAGTTGATTTTTAGAGGGTATTTGTAATGCCCTGATTTTTTCTTCTGTACAAAATGATCAAAATGCCCCTAAGGTTATTTTGCATGGAAATTGAGGACGGTCGGTCCTGACTATTCCCAAGCGGTTAGTTAATGTTTGAAGGAGATTATATATGTTTTAGATAGCAATTGACATGAAAATCACAATTCCTGATTTTTCCATGCTCGAAATTACTAAAATGTCCCTGAGGTAATTTAATGTGGGATTAAGCGACGATTAAACCCGATCATCACCCGAGAGTTGGATATGTTATTTTAAAGGGATATGTGATGTTTGGAAAAGTCCCGATGAGGTTTTATACAAAATTACTATTTTATCTCTAGTTAGTGCTAATTAAGCTTAATAAAAGTAATTAAGGGCATATAGACAATATTAGAATCAAATTAAAGATTAATTATTTTTATTAATTAATTTTGAATCAAAAGAATTGTTTTGAGTTAATTGAGGCCCAAGATTGGTTAGAGAAGTTAAATCTCATTCTTAATAAAAGATTAGTGAGAAAAGAGACAAAAGTGCTTTATGAGACACGAGTAAAAATGGAGGACAAAAGCCACTTTATCACTCTTGCTTTCTCTTGAGATTAGAAATATATTGCATTTGAAATTTGAATTAATTGAGTTTAGTCTAATTAAGCATGCAAGAAATCCCCTAACCTAAGCTTAAGTGCCCTAAACACCTAATTATCATTTCCTAACAATTCACCTAAATAAACCCATACCCATCCCTAATTTGCACACACACAAAATACAAAATATCTTCACCTAACCACCCCATACAGCTACGGCCACGACCCCCTCTCACTCTTGCATTTTGATTTTTTTTTCAACACATAACCAGTTAAACACTCACTCACACTCTCATTTTTTCCATCACTTTTTTTGTCACAACCTGAACACCAAGTTTGTGCAAAAATCCTCTTATCCTCTCCACTTCAAACTCTCACCTTCTCATTCACCAACCAAGAAACTACATTTTTGCTATCAACTCAGCCACTAAGCCTCAAATAAAGACACCCCCACCATAAATCACACCCCCAAACACCTGAGCTTTCACCACCACCAACAAAGTCACAACCAAAATCAATCTTTCCCCTCCTGTCCCTCCTGGTCAAAGTCATCATCACCACCAAGACAATATTTTTTTCTTTTCTTCTTTTTATAAAGATCAAGTATTTCGTCCTTGGAGCAAGAAACACACTTTGGTAGGGATTTATTTTTTATGTTTTCCTTTCTTTTCTTCTTTATTCCTTTAGTTTTGTCATGATCATAGCTATGACTTCATGATGATGGTTGTAAAACAATAATGTTTATGACTTTTAAAGCTCAAAGCTTAATCCTTTGTTTCAAAAAAGATAAAGAATGCACTTTTTTTTTTCTTTTGGTTATTTGTGAGCTTGATGATGAGTCTAAGGAACAAGGTTTTTAGAACCACCAAAAAAACAAACAAGAGATACTCTAAAGCTAATTAATCCCTTTAAGAGCTAAAGTTCATCTATTGTTCACTTTTGTGAGAAAAATCTTTGTTTTGTTAAGTTTGATGGGGTTAAAGCTCCACACTTTTTGATGTCTTTGGTTCTTGTGACTCTAATGTTATGTTTAAATGGGCTAAAATGAAAGAACATTGCATATTTATGTTTTATATAATTAATTTATATTTCTAAATAGCGTAGCATTGCATATTTATGTTTTATGCCATCATTTTATATTTCTAATGGCTTAAAAATGAACAAACATTGCATATTTATGTTTAAAGTCATCACTTCATATTTCTAATGGCTTGAAATAAAAGAGCATCACATATTTATGTTTCAACTCATTACTTTATATTTCTATTCATCACCTTCTGTCTCTAATGCTCAAGACTTGCCTTTTACTAGCTTAAATGGAATTTTTGAACATGGACACACACACACATGTATCTATGTATGTGTGTGTGTGTGTGTGTGTATGATTTTCAACCACCGTATAAATGGGGTTTGGGGTTGGTTTTATTTCATTTAAAACTTATATCTTGTGTCTAAGGTGTCCAGAGGGAATTTTTGAGAGACTTAGGAACTTATGAAGGGTAAAAATATAATTTTTTAATAAATAGGACCCCATGAATGCAATTTTGAGTTACCCACTATTAAAAACTAATTTCTCTAGGTGTAAAAATGATCTTTTGTGTTTAAATAGTTTTAGGGTAATTTTTTAAATAAACTAGTAACTAGAATGGGGCAACAATGTACTTTTTAAAACTTTTCATATTTTCAATTTTTACCTCTATTACTGACTAGTCGCTGTAAGCTCCAAAACCCTTCAAAAAGTATGAGCTATAATGTTTTGAATGACAATAAAATTAATTTAAAAAAATGAATAATGCCTGCCTTGAGTTTCTTGACTAAGCAAAACAGGTATTTCCAAAGTGCATAACACAGACTTGAGCGAGAATAATTTCACTATAGATATGCAAACAAGTTTTAGCTCGTGTTAAAAGATTGAATTTAAATGAAGTGAATATTATATCATGTAAAGTACGCCTATATGCATAAACGAATGAAGCAAATCAAAGCAAGAACAAGAAACAAAGGAAAGGGTTTTCAGAAAATAGCATGCGACATCAGAAGGTAAGCTGAGAGTGAAAATATCATGCAAAATCTGAAAGCCACGTGTTATAGAACTTCAATCATCATAATCGCAAAACATTCATCATCATAAAGCCCTGATTGAAGATTAGAAGATCAAAGAATCATCAAGGAACTGATGGCACTTGTCAAAAAGCTCACTTCATTGTGAAGCATTGAACGTTATAGGAAAATGAGGGAAATTTGAAATTCAAATTTAAAATCAAGTCAAACCCAGTTTCATAACTAGTATGTCATCTCTTCTGCCTATTTAGTCAACCATCGTAGCTTCTAGAAGGAGAAGTTTAGAAACCACGATTAGAAAGTAAAAAAGAAGTCTCTAAAGGACATAAAAAACCTCTACTATACAACGGCTTCTACAACTAATGTTAGAAGATTGTCAACCTACTTTTCTAGACTACTCTTCCAAGACACAACAAATTGCTATACGTGCCACTTGGAGATTTGATCAAAGGCAACTGTCATCAAGGAAGATCGCTATAAATGGAGATGTTGTGCTCAAACGCTGATGAGAGAGTTGAATACATAAGAGTGGAAACTCTGAAAAAATCTGTCCACACTTCTTGTGATGTTCTTCATATTTAGTTTTCCTTGAAGTGTAAAAATCTTCTTTCTATGTTTCTTAATGATTTTTATGCTCTTCTTAAGAAGAGATGTTAGAAGGAAATAGCTCATGTTTCCCAGGTCTGTTTTATTGAATATTCGTAAAATAACTTGAGTGTAGGTTAGTTTGAGTGGCAACGCAAACACATAACCTTTGTATACTTGATCCAGTAGTGATAAGTTAGACATAACTTGGAGAGACTAAGGTAAAACTACTAACAATCTAATGATAGAGGCGTGAAATGAAGATGGATTGTATGTTGCTCTTCTTCTTACTAACAAAAAGAAAAGTTAACTTGCCCAAACTTATTTTTGACTATATGGTCAATTCTTCTATTATTGAAAAAGTAGAATCAGCTTCTGTTCCGTATGGAATGTTGTGGACCAAAGTGTTCAAACACCTAAACTATCCCCTAGAAAATGAATGATATAAATATAGGGTTGGAATTGACTATACTATATGTTCATTTAGAGCTAAGAGGAAACCCATTGGTGCTCCTATAGAACAATTCAAAAAGGTAAGAGAAGCCATAAAAAATGCTGAGTGTTCCAAGGAAAAGATAATGATAATCAATCTGGACAGTAGCTCAGAAGATACTGTAAAACCCCAAACTGGCACCAGTGGTGAAGACATACTTGATCCATTGTCCAAACTTGTAGAATCTGGGACTGATCAAGGAAGCAAAAATTTGCAGAACCAAGATGAACCCTCCTCATCCACGAAAAGAAAGTCATCAGATGATAATACGGGAAGCATAGTTCCTGAGACTGACTTTACTCTAGCTTATGACTCATCTCCTATTCATGTCAAACAATCTTCCATGCATGCTCCACCACCTGTTCCTAATTCCAATCTAGCCTAAGAACCTAACCAACCTTCAACAAGTTGTCCTCAGCCCAAGCCTCCTCAAATCACTCCTCGAATACTAATGTTGTTAGAAAATCAGCAACTCATCACTTATAGGCTGGATGATTTAGGAAAAATAGTCGCATAATCATGAGGACTTATTGCTTTAAATCTTTCAGACTAACCAAGAGAATTTACAAGAGTTGAGACATCGAGGTTGAAGATGATGCTCCTATTTCTTCCTTGCCCACCTCCTTTTTGATGATGCCAAAAGGGGGAAAAAGAAGATGAAGAAAATTTATGTTATGGAGTTCAAGGGGAGGTATGATGAGGAACTCAAGGGGAGAATATGGAATCTAGGGGGTGATTATGCTGAGGGGGAGCCCATAATTGTTTTTAAGAATGCATATTTTTTTTCTTTTTTTCTGGAACTTGTCTATGATTTGACACCTTTTATATACAATTTGACAATTCCTCTTGCTAGTTATGTAATCTGTCATAGCTGCTCATCTTTCGTGTTCATGCTTGGTTTATTTCTTGTTTATGCTTTGATATATATATATGGTTCTTTTAAGCTCTGATACATGTTGATGCCCTCTTATCATGCTTAGCTAATCATATATCATGTTGTCAATATGTTGTTTCTAATCTCGTAGGTGCTTGCACTAAATTGCTTATTCATAAATACACTAGAAAAATTAGCTCACATATGTACTCATGATTACCTCTGGCAAGTATCTTGTGAAGCACAAAATCTCTCCATTGTTGCTTTGATACTCGTATTTAATTGATGTGCTTCGATATGTATGATGCACTTAAAATGCTAATCTTTATAAAAACACATTTTCTTTGACACACATATGAGATGTTTTGTTTAATCTGATCAAACATAGTTGTGAATAGTTTCAAAGGACCTTCATAAACCTATTTTTAAATGCTTCTATTTCAACTATCATCAGTTTGTTAGCCTCAAAATTATCTTGGGTGTGCTGAGGTCATAAATTGTATAAGGTGTTATATTCTGAATCATACGATGTGTCAGTGAGCAAAAATTCATAGTTTGCATAAACACATATCAGTTTTGAGAAAAAAAATTTCAAAAGCATTTTCATACTATGATACTTATGCAAAAACTTTTCTATCTCATAATAATAAGCTTGCATGTGTTTAACGCTCTGATAAAATTGGGTTTGATCCCAATTGAGCTTCAGAAACCTTAAATTGTAAAATGCTGACATTATTTATATCAAGGTCTCTTTTAGCATAAAAAACTACATCTGTATCCTGGGTGTTTTTCTCATAGCATGCTCTGTTTTGATTCTTATACATCTTTGAGCATCATTTTTAAAAAGGGCTTAGGAAAAGAATGTGCTAAATAAGATTTTCAATCAAAAAAGAATATCACAAGTATTACATGTTTTTTATTCAAGCACATTTAAATTTTAGAAAGTCTTTTTATAACAAAAATCTGGCTATTGGAGTAAATGAACTCAAATGATGACATCTATTTTAGTATCTTCATGATCCATCTCAGTAAGCACTTTGATTTAAATCAGAAAAAATCATCATAATCCAAATAGCTCTGATTGAGTTAATTAAGGTCATAAAATATTTTGAACACATCCATATCATACCTTAAGAAAAAGACTAACTGAAATTTAACAATTGTGATGTTTTGAAAGAACATTCACTTATCAAAATACATTTCATGATATTTCTTTCAATATTTCTTCAAAAGATTTTCTTTAAATTGATTTGTCATTATCAAAAAAGGGAAGATTGTAAGCTCTAGAACCTTTCAGAAAGTATGAGCTATAATGTTTTGAATGACAACAAAACTGATTTAAAGAAAATATTTTGAAGAGCGACTAATGTCTGCTTTGAGTTTCTTGACTAAGCAAAATAGGAATTTCCAAAGTGAATAACACAGACTTGAGTGAGAACAATTTTACTATACATGTGTAAATATGTTTTATCTCGTGTTAAGAGATTGAGTTTAAATGAAGTGAATATTATATCGTGTAAAGTACGCTTACATGCATCAAGAAATGAAGCAAATCAAAGCAAGAACAAGAAACTAAGGAAAGGGTTTTTAGAAAGTAGCACAAGACATCAAAAAGTAAGCTGAGAATAAAGATATCATTCAAAATCTGAAAGCCATGTGTTAAAGAATCTTCAATCATCATAATCGCAAAACATTCATTATCATAAAGCCCTAATTAAACATTAGAAAATCAAAGAATCATCAAGGAACTAATAGCGCTCATTAGAAAGCTCACTTCATTGTGGAGTGTTGAAAGCTAAAGGAAAAGGAGGAAAATTTGAAATTCAAATTTCAAATATCAAGTTAAACCCAATTTCATAATTGGTATATCATTTCTTCTATCTATTTGTCAACTATCACAACATCTAGAAGGAGGAGTTCATAAATCACATCAGAAAGTACAAAAAAAGTCTCTGAAGGACATCAAAAACCTTTACTATACAATGGCTTTTGCAACCGATGTGACAAGACTGTGAACCTACTTTTCTAGGCTATTCTTCCAAGACACAATAGATGATCTATACATGTCACTTGGAGATCCGATCAAAGAAAACCATCATAAGGAAGACCGCTATAAATGGAGATGCTGTGCTCAAACGCTGATGAGAGAATTGAATACATAAGAGTGGAAACCCTGGAAAAATCTCTCCACACTTCTTGTGATGTTCTTCATATCATAAAATCAATTTTCATTGAAGTGTAAAAATCTTCTTTCTATGTTTCTTAATGATTTGTATTCTCTTCTTAGGAAGAGAGGTTACAAGGAAGTCGCTTATGTTTCCCAGGTTTGTTTTATTGAATATTTGTAAGGAAACTTAGGATAGTTTGAGTAGCAACCTAAATACATAACCTTTGTATCCTTGATCCGATAGTGATTAGTGAGACATAGCTTGGAGAGGCTAAGGTAAAACTACTTGCAACGTAATGGTAGAGGCATCCTATTCATTACGGTTCAACTTGGATAAGCTAGGAAGAACTACTTGCAACATGGTGGTAGAGGCATTCTACTCATCATGGTTCAGCTTGGAGAAGTTGGGAAGAACTATTTGCAACATGGTGGTAGAGGCGCTCTACTCATCATGGTTCAGCTTGGAGAGCTGGGAATAACTACTTGCAACGTGGCAGTAGAGGTTGTCTATTAGTCACGGTTCAGCTTGGAAAGGCTGATATAGAACTACTCGGTTCATCTTGGAGAGGCTGGTTCAAAACTACTTAGTTTGTGACAATCTACTGGTCACTGGTAAGAGCTTGGAAAGGCTACTATAAAGACTATCTAGTTTTCTTTCTCAGGTTGAGAAACTTGTTTAGTGGAATCTCAATGTGTGTTAAGTACTAGATGTAGGTAGGTTTGGCCGAACTAGTATAAAAATATTTGTGTCATCTTTTGTCTCCATGATCTCTTATTTTTATATTGTGCACGTTAATTTAATAACTGCAAAATACTATTAATGTTGTATCATTATTAAAAGGCTTCGAAAATCTACTTTCTAAAACAATTAATTATGATTCTGTTGCACTTCAAGCTTAAGACTTGATAGTATTTTTGTTAAATGTTTTAGATTTGAAGAAAGCTGTAAAGTGCGATTCAATCCCCCTTCCCGTGCACTCTTTTACCCTCAGTTGCTACTATTTTGGGCATTTTTAAGTATTAATAGTTTTCACAAAAATTATTTTTAGCATCCTAGGTGTCTAAAGAGATCTTTACAAGTATTAGGTTTGGGTAGTTTTGCAAATATAAAAAATTACCCTTTGAACTTCTCAAAAATATTGATTTTAGCCAAATGAGTTTAATTAAAGTCATTAATGATTTTGGATGTACCCATGTATTCCAAATGTTATTTATAATATTAAGAATGATTTTTAGAAGTATTGGGACTTGGTAAGTGTCAAAAAGTGAACTTTTGTACTTTAACTTCTAAAGTCTAACAATTTGGACAAGGGCCCAAAATGAATTTTATGATGTTTAAAAATGACATCTAAGTGATGCTGGTCTCTTAAAAATGTAAAATGATTTTGAGAATCATTAGTTTCGTGAAAAGTTTTAAAAAGAGAAATTTAAACTTTGACCCATATAATTATAGAAATTTTAGTTTTGACCCTTTCTTAGAGTTAGAGTATGAATATTAGGAACTCGAGGATTTGATGTGAATGGTACACTACGTGAGCTATGTTCATGTGAATTGTTTGAAAATTGAATGACTTGGAGTGATTATGTGAAATTATGTATTGATTATTACAATTTGTATTATATATATCCTGTTGAGAATAACATATGTATTAGCTAAGTTAGGTCTTTGATTTTCAGCAATGGGCTATAAGCATGTTTACCTTCCAATGAGATATTGATGGTAACATAATTAGATGTATGCTTATTGATCAATGACATAATGATTAGTGGAATGTTATGATTATGAATAAATAATTGAGATGCATGATTAATATGTTGAATGACAGGCAGCAAATTTGGGGAAACTTTATTCTCAGCCATTATGCAGCCGGATTTCTACCAAATTTGTAGACTTAGAAGAATTATAAAGTTGTGAGCATGAAAATGTTAAGTGATAAGCTATGATGATGATTATGATTACATGCTCATGTTTGCATCTCTAAATAACATGCTAAGATTAAAGGTGATATAAGACACATGTAAGTGATCTTTTAGACTCCAAAAATTACTAGTTATGGAGGTCATACAATGAAATGATCCTTTAGACTCCAGAAGATATTGGTTATGATAGGTGATACAAGCCCCCTATTTTGTACTCTAGGAGTTGGAAAATAGCTTATCGAAAAGGACAAGTGTAGGCTAGTGACAACTAGCTAGGTATGAGCTCATAATCTTAGAATTCTAAAATAGGAGAGAGTATTAGGGTGGCTTTCATAAGAGATTAAGAAAGTCAAGTCACCTAAGAAAGTGAAGAGGAAAGTACATGCTAAGATATTTATAATCCTTATGCTATGAAAGTTTATTATTATATGTTTACTATCTTGCATAATGCTTTGACTAGCATTCATAATATGGTATGATGCATTCATAACATCAAGACTCATGCTAAAAGACATGAAAATTGGCTACTTGCCTTTGAAACTTAATAAATGAATCTTGCTATGTTCACTATTTTCGTAATGAAACCTAAGGTTATGATGAAGATGATGATTTTTTTGGAGGCAAAAGCTCTACTGAGATTATTGTATAAGTTTCTATTTCCCTTTCTCTTTCTTTTCCATATCGTCTTCAGCAGTATATGGTGACATTCATCTTGTACATTAATGTGCCAACATGGGAGCTGTATTTTGACCCAGCAACCAATCATACCACTTCATCAGAAGTTGTGCAGTCTGCTTGTTTGTGTTTCTGCATCATCTCTTTGTGCATCCTGTTACTAGCTTTTGGTTTTTGACAACCACTCCTTTCGATGAGGACTTCCTTTTTTAGCGTTCATGCCCATGTATGGAGGATTTCCCCGACACCTTCATACTGCATCTATTGTGAGAAATTTCCTAATGTATGTGTCTCTATCACCACCTTGCCTCTTTGTCCCATTGTCGAACTTGCCTAAAGAGTCGCCTACTTAGTGCTCATTTGGTGATTCCACGCCCATGGTCCCCATGGAGATAGGTAGTAGTAGAGATGACAAGGCCATGATGATGCAATCACTAAGAGGAGTTACACATGTCCAGAGGGGTGCCACTCATCCACGTAGAGTAGCTCATGTTCTTCTGACCAATATGTCATGATCAGCCTATGGAATGTGACTAGCACGTGACGGATTGGGTCCTTACGAAAGCCTCTGGTAAATGACTAGATAATATGCATAAATAATAGAATATATATTCCAAATATCTCAAATTTAGTTAAATCCCATAATTTCGCAAATGTTTTCAAAACATAAATCCTGAATGTAAAACTTCATAATAACCATAATTTGGGCTAAGCCAAACATAATTAATAAAATAACTAGAATCTAGAAAATAAATAATATAATACTATTCATGCCCAGGATCTTGCCCACACAATTACTGGAGTACTACCCAACTAACATAAACCTATAATAAGCTTCCCTTTGAAGTGAAGCTCACCGAAAAAAGCTACAATACTACTAAGGAAGATCTTGTGGTGCAACTGAACCTGTAGCTGTATCTGTAAGGGAGGAAAAGAGATGAGTGAATTCATCAAAACTCAGTGAGCAGCCTCCACTTACAACCCATATGGGACATCAAGAATAATACATAAACTATACATGCAGCTGATATAAAACATTTTTTATATTTAAATGGATATAATTGTACTAAAAATAATAATGCAACTGAATCCATGGCAATAATTAGCAAAGAAACAGGAGTTGTACTGTATATATAAATAATTGAACTGATAACTGAAACTAAACCAATGGCCAAACTGATGGATACCTAACTAGGTCCCATTAATGGACACCGCACTGGGTTTCTTACCGTGGGTGAGTTAGTACTCTGGCAGACCACTTGGCACCAAGGTTAACAGTCAATCTTGTATCCGTTAACTCACTATTCTGTTTCTTTCTAATTATTAGGTAAAAACTATTATTTAAAACAATTCATTGTTCTTGTGGTTCATGCTAAACTGGGTTCATGCAATTTTTATAGCTGGTAAAATAATTCCACAACATTCATACATCCAACATGGTCCCATGAGTTTTCTAAAATAATAACTCCATGATAGCTGCTAAATAATAATTTCTAAAATTCCTATAATTCATGAAAGCATGTTTTGCTGGCATAAATTAATTTAGAATTTCACAAACAATTTATGTATATTGCTGGGAAATTACTAATAATGGCTAAAAGTATGGCTATGAGCTTAAATCCACTCACTGTTAGTTACTAGGATGCACCTCTGGTAGGGACTAAGGTGTCACATCTCTAGCTCTTACAAATTAACAAATTTATTTAAAACTGAATTGCAACAAAACGTAGTATAATGGTATGCAACTCAGGTCGTCTCCCAACGATATCGATGAGCTAATATACTATGCAATAAAGGGGGTTTTCAGTGAGTGCATCAAGCAAAAATATAATATAAAATAAAACAAGGAAATAATTGACAATTAATTAAACCACTAGCACAAGGATTTCCTAAGCCTAGAATCCATTTACCTTTAACACACACATTTCATCAAACAGAATGGTAGGGGACTAACTTATGCCTAGAATCATGCAATCACACAACCTTGACACTATAATTCACTTAGCAATCAATCAATCACCAAGCATTTGGCTAGCATACAACACCTGAGTAATTGAGATCTCAATCGCTAAATGCATGCACTAACTTGAGCACCAATTACATTAGTCTAACCTCAATCAAGAATAATCTCAATTTCCTAAGCTAACCAAGTATTCATTAATCAACTAACCAATTCTTGCCTAATCAACAATCTCAATTATGCATCCAACCCACAATCATGAATTAGCATACAAAATCAAGATCCATTCCAACCACATACTCTCATATTCACATATCATAATCAATCAATTAATCAACATAAACATATGAGCAATGGAAAGAATGTGTGAGAAGGAAAATCAAGAAACCAAACCATATATTCATTGAATATGCAAGCCTCAAGACAAACCCTTAGACTTGGAGAATCCTTAATGATAGTTACAAATACATTCCTCCATGGAGAAGCTACAGTAAAAATAGAAAATAAAACCTAACCTAAGAGAAGCAGAGAGTGGATAAGGAAGAAGATGGGTGAAGAAGAGGAAATGGGAAGGTAGAGGAAAGAGGAGGAGATGGGAAGAGATGGAGAAGAGAAGCAGAGACTCAAACTACTTGAACCTAACCTAATTTTAGCTAAACGGTCATGTGTTACTGTAGTAACTCTGGCTCATTGCAGTAAGCCTGTCTAAACTAGAAATTTGTAATGACAACACCAAGGGTTGCTGCAGCGAGTTGGATCAAGTTTTGACCTAGAAATGACCGAATTAGCTCTTGGTGTCCTCATGAAATTTGTAGATATTTGTTTTTCTCTTCAAATTGGGCATCTTATGTGCCTAATTTGGACTCCATATGAGAGACATATGCCCTAATTATTGAAGCATCCCAAATCTGGAAATTCAGCACCTTAGTTCTAATTTCCAAGCTTATTTTGACCAGCTAGACTTTTGATCCGACCTTTGAGCTCTTCATGAAAGCTGTAAATAATTCTCTTAGATTTCCTACAAGCCAAAGAGCATAAGTTTTAGAGGTTTAAAACTTCAATTAAGCACAAAATACATAACAGTATTAGAAGTGCAATTATGCATAAAAATTCTCATTAATGCTTAAATCAATGTACAAACTCAAACTTGATGCAAATGCAAACAATTAAACATAAAAAAGAGCTAGAAAACTAAGAATATGGTGCAAAATATGTATAGAAATGTATACTTTTAAGCCTCCACTGTCAACTTGACTTTACAGAGAAGGATTAGCACTGGCAGCGACCAAACATTATAATGAAAACATAAACAATCTGACATTATGCCCAAACTAAATTTGGAATGCTAAAGGGGGATGAACGTTAAGAGAAGACCATGCTTGATAGTGCCCAAACTCATAAACTAGCCAAAAGGGGGAAGAAACTAGCTAAATTATATGAAAATCACTTATTGAAAGCTTGAGGAGGAGGAATAATAGATGGAAAACGAAAGGGAAAGGGACAAACATTGTTGGTGGCAACTAGGGTGTTAAGTCCGAGCCTAGGGATGAGTTTATATAGTGTTTAAGGTGATTTTACTAATAATGCGTCATTTTTTTACGTAGACTGATATCGTGTTGACCTTTCCAGCAGTCATGGACTGCTGTGGTGGTTGATGCAGGAATTGGGTCAATCGCATGTGCGTTTGACTGCTACAATGGTCTTGGACCACTGTGGCAGTCTCCAAAGAGCGTGGCAGAAAATCCATTTCAACATTTTCGTATTTTCAAGCCATTGGGCCTTCCCAGTAACACAAGTGGGTCATGAGAGAACCCTAAGGCCTATTTAGACTTATCTAGGGACATGTGGATCTGAGACATCATATGCTACCCCTTTAAAAGAGATTTGGTCCCCAAATCTGAATGAACATACCTTGAGATTGGAAAAGGTGGAGATACTTAGTTTTCATGGCCTTTTTAGCTGCCCAAGTCACTTCCTCGCCAAAAATAGTTCCTCCAAGTGACTTTCATTGAGGCTTCTTCCTTTGAGCTAAGCTTCTTGATCTGCCTATCCACGATGGTAATTGGTTCTTCATCTATTTGTAGAGTGAGCACGTGCAAGTATTGGCATATACTTCCTGAGCATACTGACATGAAACACTGGGTGTATGGCTGATAAACTAAGAAGCAGTGCCAACCTATAAGCCACCGCTTTAACTCTCGCTAGGACCTTAAACTATCTGATAAAATAAGGGCTCAATTTTCCTCTTTTTCCAAACCTTACTACCCTTTTCATAGGGGATACCCTCAGAAACATGTGGTCCCCAATTGCAAACTCCATGTCATGCCAATGGTTATCTATTTAAGACTTATGCCTAGACTGTATTGCCAAGAGGTGTTCTCTGATTAACTAAAGCTTCTCCAAGGTTTCCTGAACTAGATATAGGCCTAGGGACTTAGATTCCCCAAGTTCAAACCACCCAACAGGAGAACTACAATGCCTTATATACAAGGCTTCAAATGGTGCCATCGGGATACTCACCTGATAATTGTTCTTCTATAAGAGCTCAATTAAGGACAGGTGATCATACCAGCTCCCTCCGAAATCTAACACACAAGCTCTAAGCATATCTTCTAAGGTTTGTATATTCCTTTTCGACTGACCATCTGTCTGGAGATGAAAGGAAGTGGTCAAGTCCACATGCGTCCCAAGGGCCTCCTAATATGCCCTCTGAAACTACGGGGCAAACTGAGACATTCTGTCTAACATGATGGATGTAGGAGCATCATGGAGTCTGACTATCTCATCGATGTACAACCGAGCATATTATGCTATACTGAAGGTAGTCTTCATTGGTAGAAAATACATTGACTTGGTTACCCTATCTACTATTACCCATATGGAGTTGAAACCCTTAGTGGTTTGAGGTAACATGTCCACAAAGTCCACGGTTATCCTCTCCCACTTTCACATTGGAATATCTATCTATTGAAGTAGCCCTGCAGACCTTTGGTGTTTAGCCTTGACTTGCTAGCATATCAAGTGCCTTGGCATAAAGTCGCTGACATCCTTCTTCATACCATCCCACCAAAACAATTACTTAAGGTCTGGATATGTCTTAGTTGATCCTGGATGCATAGAGTATACTATATATGGGCTTCCTCTGCCACTTCTCTTCTTAGCTCACCCACTACGTGTAGGTAAAAGAGTACACGAGAAGGGAGGTTGAATCGTGCTTTTCTCCTTTCTTCAAATATGAAATATTTAACAAAAATACCATCAAGCATTAAGCTTAAAGTGCAGCAGAATTACAGTTAGTTGTTTAAGAAAGTATATATCTAAAGCGTTGAATTAATAATAACACAGGTATAACAATATTTAGCAATTAGGAAATCAAGGAGGAGAAAAAGGACACAAATATTTTTATACTGGTTCGACCAAACCTGCCTACATCCAGTACTCAACTCATGTTGAGATTCCAGTGAAACATCTTTCTCAACCTAAGAAAGAAAATTGAATAGTCTTTATAGTAGTCTTCCTAAGCTCTTACAGTGAGTAGTAGACAACCCCTACTATCACAAATCGAGTAGTTCTTCCCAGCCTCTCTAAGCTGAACCATGATGAATAGGATGCCTCTACCACCATGTTGCAAGTAGTTCTTCCCAGCCTCTCCAAGCTGAACGATGATGAATAGAATGCCACTATCACAATGTTGCAAAGAGTTATCTCTTTAAGCTGAACCGTAATGAGTAGAACGCCTCTACCATTATGTTGCAAGTAGTTTTATCTTAGGTTCTTCAAGCTATGTCTCATTGATCACTACCGGATCAAGGATCCAAAGGTTTTGTGTTTGGGTTGCCATTCAAACTAACATATACTTAAGTTTCCTTACAAATATTAAATAAACAAACTTGAGAAAACATGATTGACTTCTCTCTAACATCTCTTCCAGGGAAAAGTATACAAATCGTTGAGAAATATAAAAAGAATATTTTTACACTTCAAAGAAACTGATTTTATGATATGAAGAACATCATGGGAAGTGTGGAGAGATTTTTCTAGAGTTTCTACTCTTATGTATTCAATTCTCTCGTCAACTTTTGAGCATAGTATCTCCATTTATAGCAGTCTTCCTTCATGATCGTTGCCTTGATTAGATCTCCAAGTGACACATGTAGATCATCCGTTTGTGTCTTGGAAAGTTAGTCTAGAAGAGTAAGTTGATAGTCTGTCACATCGGTTGTAGAATCTGTTGTATAATTGAGATTTTTGATGTCCCTTCAGAACTTTCTTTTCCACTTTCTGAACATGGTTTCTGAAATCTTCCTTCTAGAAGAGATGATATACCAGTTCTGAAAATTGGATTTGACTTGAGATTTAAAATTTGAAATTCAAATTTCCCTCAATTTCTTATAGCATTCAACGCTCTACATTGAAGTGTGCTTTCGCTCCACATTGAAGTGAGCTTTCTAATATGCATTTTCAGTTTCTTGATGATTCTTTGGTCTTCTAATCTTCAATCTGGGCTTTATAATGATGCATGATTTGTGAATATGATGATTGAAGACTGAGTAACACATTGCTTTTAGATTTTGTATGATTTCTTTATTTTTCAGTGTACTTTCTGATGTCTCGTGCTACTTTCTAAAGACCTTTCCTCAGTTTCTTGTTCTTGATTTGATTTGCTTCATTCCTTGATGTATGTAAGCATACTTTACATGATATAATATTCACTTTATTTAAGCTCAGTGTCTTAGCATGAGATAAAACATGTTGGCACATGTAAAGTAAAATTATTCTCACTCAAGTCCGTGTTATGTACTTTGGAAATACCTGTTATGTTTAGTCAAGAAACTTAAGATAGACATTAGCCGTTCTTCAAAATATTTTCTCTAAATTGATTTTGTTGTCTTTCAAAACAATATAGCTCATACTTTCTGAAGGGTTATGGAGCTTACACAATGGGCAGGCATAAACGGTTCTCGAAGTGCAATACACCCTTACCATCAACTGAGAACTCTGTATTTTCGCTCTTACAAATATCCTCAACCAACTTAGCTAGCTTTGGGTCTTCACCTTGTTATGCCTTAATATGTTCTACCAAAGTTGACTTAGCTCTAATGTGAGCAAGAAAAACACCTGTGTCACTAAGATCAAACTGAACTCCCTTAGCTTCCTACTTGTGGATATCCTCCACTATCAACTGCTTTACTTGCGGTATATAGGTGAAACTACTTGTGAACTTCTTGCTCAAAGCGTCTGCTATATATTCACCTTCCCTGGGTGGTATGAGATCATAACATCATAATCCTTCAATAGCTCGAGCCATTTGCACTGCCTTAGGTTCATATCTTTATGCTAAAAAAAATACTTGAAGCTTCTATAGTTTGTGAAGATCTCACAAATCTCTCCATACATGTAGTGCCTCCAAATCTTCAAGGCAAAAACCATTGTTGTCATTTCCAATTCATGCGTAGGGTAGTTCAACTTGTGCTTCTTGAGCTACCGTGAGGCATAAGCTACAACTCGGCCATGATGCATCAGGACACAACAAAGTCTGACTCTTGAAGCATCATAGAACACCAAAAAACCACCTATCCCTGAAGGTAACACCAAAATTGGCACCATGGTCAGACATGTCTTGAATCTATAAAAACTCTCTTCACACTATTCTATCCACTAAAACCTCACATTCTTCTGTGCTAAGTTGGCCATGGGTGCTGTAATCCTCTAGAAATCTTGTACAAACCACATGTAATATCTGTTAGTAAAATAATGCACGAGAAGGGGGGTTGAATCATGCTTCCTTTTTTAAATTTTCAAACTGAAACTTTAAAGTAAAAATCTATCAAGCGTTGAGCTTGCAGTACGTCGAAAGAGAGGTTAGATTATTCAAAAATTAACTTTTGGAATTAAGCAGTTTGAGTAAATAGATTGTCAATAAGAGATAATGATCACAATATATGTACAGAATCAAATGCTAAAAATAAATTAGTGAAGGATGAGAAAATATTGAATCAGGAGTTTTATACTAGTTTGACCAACACTTGCTTACATCTAGTTCTCAATCGTCACTGAGTTTCACTAATCTTCCTCAACCCAAGGAGATAAAAATACAAGATAGTCTTTACTGTAACCTTCCCAAGCTCTTACTAGTGTCAGTAAACAACACTTACTAACACAACAATAAGAAGTAGTTTTCCAGTAACCTTTTCAAGATATTCAACTTTCAATCACTACTGGAGTGATGATACAACCAATTCAAGATTGATGATTAGTTTGAACAATCTTGCACTCAAGCTTATTCTTTTAATGAAAATAGAATGACGAATCTTAAATGACTTGAGTGACTTCTTTCTACTAATTCTTCCTTAGAAGAATGTGTGAACAATTTGGAATTTAGAAAGAAGATTTTAATGTACAAAGGAATTTAGCAGATATTTTTCACAAAGAGATTTAGAAATATTGAGTATTGGAAACATAATCTAGAAGAGTAGCTCATCTGGTGTCAGAGTTCCTTTTTCAGAAGCCGTTGATAAGTTGAAGTTCTGAAGTTTATCAAAAACTACTTTTCTATTTTCTAAGCATAGTTTCTGAACTCCTTAATAAGCCTTTCTTAGCTAATCGAGGGTTCTAAAGAGATGATGTCCTGGTTAAAAGAAACTGGTTTGACTTTTGATTTTAAATTTCAAAATTAACCATTTTTCCTCCCTTTTTGTGAAGCAAATTTTCTGAAAAGCACTGCTAGTTCCTTATTGATTCATTTGTCTTCTGATCTTTAATTTTGGCTTTTGATAATGAATAATCCATGATTATGATAATTGAAGATTGAGTAACACGGTGCTTCTACTTCATTGTAGCCATTCTTTCTGAAGTTCAGTTTTACTTTCTTACGACCATATCCTTGGTTTCTTGATTATGTTTCGATGAGCTTGCTTCCTTAATGCACAAGATCATATTTTGCTTGATATAATTTTCACTTCATCTAAATCTATCCTTTTTCCACTAGAGAAAAACATGTTTGCACATGCAAAGTGAAATTATTTCCACTTAATTCCGATAATGCATCTTGAAAACACCTGTTAAGCTTAGTCAAAATAACTCAAGGTGGCCATTAGTCATTATTCAAAGCATTTTCTTTAAACTGGCTTTGTTGTCATTCAAAACAATAAAACTCATACTTTCTGAAAGGTTATGAAGTTTACAGTATCCTGCCAAACCAAGCCATTAATGTACTGCTTCCACCTTCTTCGGATCTATTAGAATACCATTTTTAGATACTACATGTCCTAGGAATGCCACCTCATCTAGCCAAAACTCACACTTGGAGAACTTGGCATACAACTGATTCTCCTTTAAAGCCTGTAGAACTACCCGCAAATGCTGCTCATGTTCCTCCTTATTCCTGGGGTACATTTAGATATCATCAATGAAGACAACCGCAAAGTGATCTAGATACGATTTGAACACCATGTTCATCAAATCTATAAAGGCTGCTAGGGTATTGGTCAACCCAAAGGACATCACTAAAAACTCATAGTGCCCATAGCAAGTCCTAAAGCTCATCTTGGGTATACATTCATCCTTAATCTTTAGCGAATGATAACTAAATCAAAGGTCAATCTAGGAAAAACATGTTGCCCCTTGAAACAAGTTAATAAGATTGTCAATGCGAGGCAAGGGGTATAAGTTTGTTATTGTCACCTTGTTTAGCTACCTATAATATATACACATTCTCACCGAACTGTCTTTCTTCTTGACAGACAACACTGGAGCACCCCATGGAAAGGTACATCGCTGAATAAAGTCCAACAACTCCTATAATTTCTCTTTCAACTCCTTTAACTTTGCTATAACCATGCGATATGAGGGTATAAAGATGAGCCTAACTCCTAGCTTAAGCTCTATACCAAACTCTACTTCCCTTTTTGATGGGATACCCAAAAAATCATCTAGAAACACATATGAAAACTCATTAGCCACTAGAACCGTGTCCAAAGTTAGTGTCTTTTTGTATACATCCCCAACTGTAGCTAAAACTCATAACTTCCATTATCCATCAACCATAAAACACATATGAAAACTTATTAGCCACTAGAACCGTGCCCAAACTTGGTGTCTCTGCCTCTACATCCCTAATTATGGCTAAAAACCCATAACTTCCTCTATCCATCAACCGTAAAACACATATGAAAACTTGTAATGCCCCGATTTTTCTATTTGAGCATAAATGACCGAAATGCCCCTGAGGTCATTTTTACACAGAATTTGAGGATGGCCAACCCGACAGTCCTCGGAAGGTCAACTCAATGTTTGAAGGGGGTTGGAAGTGTTGTGATTGATAATAGAGGTGATAATCTCATTTTATGAACTTTCGGCTCAAAATGATCAAAATATCCCTAATGCGTTTTACGTTGGTATTAGTGTCGTTTGAGCCCGGAATCTCTCCCAGGAGTTCAGAATGATAATTATATGTGTTTGATGATCATTGTTTAAGTCCGGGTGATCCCAGACAGTGTTTGTGTAATTACCATTTTGCCCTTGAAATAGTATTTTACAGGCCTAATGACGTGATTAAAGGAACATAAGCAATATTAGGCTCTAATCGAAGATTAATTAATTTTGATAATTAATCTAGAGTCAAAATAATTTATTGAGGTTAATTAGAATCTAAGATTACTTAGATAAACTTAAAACTCTTTCTTGAAATCAAGATTCCATGTCATGGAATCTTAAATAGTGTTTTCTCTCTCCAATTTCTTAAATTAAGGAATTATGTTTGTGAATGATTATGTCATAAAATGAGTTTTGATTTCACTAATGAAGCAAGACCACTCCTTAGTCTTGACACCTCTAATTACCCATTACTTTACCTAAACACTTACTTACAAACTCCTAATCAAAAGCTTAATCAAAGATACACCTAAACACACCTCAAAACCATGATTAGATGAAACAAATTCCCTCCCCCATGGCTGGATAGAACCAGCCACTCCTTCCCCAAATTCATCGTATGTGGATTTATGTTGCACATAAAGAACCATGCTTTAGACCATGCCTTGCACCATGCTTTATACCATACCTAGCCATACCTATGAATGACATTTTGAGGAGATATTTTTCCCCTAAAATGCTTCCTATGGCTGACGGTCCCCCCTAATTTCATCCTCATATTTCTTTTTTTTTTTAACATCTAATATATATAGCAAAGTGTAAAGAAATCCTACACTTTTACCATTTGCTTTTTTGTTTGAGTTTGTGACCAAAAAAGCTCTCTTGTTTTCTCTCAACCTCAAGTTCTCGTCCACCACCAAGAAACTCCTCCCACCACCACACACCACCTTGAAACACCACACCACCACCTCAAACCATCTTCTAAACACACAACCTTTCCACCTCAAAACTCAAACTCTCAAGAAAACTCATCTTCTCCTTTTTATTCTCTCAAGGCCAAAACCATATAGCCACCAAGAGCAAATTTTATCTTCTCATTTCCACTCCAAGAACCAAGCTTTCTCCCTCCTTCCTCAAGACTACACTTTGGTAAGGGTTTTGTTTCAAAAGCTTTTATCTTTTTCTTTTGATGTTGGTTATGAACAAGTTTTAGTTCCTCTTGGTTTAAACTCTTTTCTTTTCTTTTTATATTGGCCATGAGGCTTGGTTTTGAAAAGAAAATTTTAGCTTGATGATGAGGATTCAGGATAATGATCTTATGGTTATCATTTGAGAAACTTCTAAAGCTTGAAACTTGGTCTTGATCCTAACACATTTCGATTTTTCCTTTCCTCCTTCCTTTGTTATGATTTCGGTTTTCCTTTCTTTTTCTTTGTATTGATTTTGGTTTTTCTTTCCCTTGTCCTTGCTTTGATTTCGGTTCTCAAAGAAATAAGGTTATTTGATTTGTTCTCTTGATCCATTTCCTTGAGCTTGATTATGATGTTCACACCATAAGGTTTCCTTGAAACCTTGGTACAAAGAACTCTAAAGCTCACTTTGTCTTGCTAAGATAAGTTTGGGGTTAAGGTTTATGTTCCTTTAAAGTCTTGAATGAGCTCTAGTAAAGAATAAAATGAACTTGCATCAATGTTTAAGTTTATGCTTTGCATATCATGTTTATTTTCCAATGTCACCACTAAAATCTCAAGAATAAAGAAATGAACTTGCATTCTCATGTTTAAGTTTCAAGCTTTGCATTTCATGTTTATATTTCAAGTCATCACCTAATCTTTAAAGATAATAATGAATTTGCATCTTATATTTACTTTAAAGCTCTCACTTTACTTTTATAATGGAGAATAAAATAAAGTGCTTACCATGTTTAAGTTTTTGTCATCACCTAAAGATCCTAGAGCTCAAAGACTTGCCCCTTTTATCTCAAGTAAAGTTTGGACAATGGAAGCATTTCATGAATGCACAAATTCGACCATGTGATGATGATGGACTTAGCATAAGTTTCATCTAATCACAATGACCAACAAGCTATGTCTTAAGATTTTCTTAAGCATAGAAAAGCTCAAAGAGTACCATGAGTATGTTATTAGGATTTAAAACTCATTCATGAATACTTTTAAAATAGCTACTGCCTTAGCATTATATTTTTATGATTTTCATGAAATAACTTGGTTTCCAAAGAGTTTTAGAAGTCCTAAAATGATTCCAAGAGAAACTCGTAACTTATGTGTATTAAAGATGTGTTTTTATGTGTTGATTTGATTTAATCTTTTTGGTTACTACCTGGTTAATATGGCTGCTGTTTGGTGCTGTTTTAACATGTTAGAATGTGTGAAAATTATGTTTGAGTGAAGCATGAATTATTTTGAGTGTTGGGAAGAACTAGTAACTAGAAAGGACTATAAAGGTGAGTTTTAGGACCCTTAGAAGTCAAGATCATAGCTACTATTTTGGGATGAATAAATTAGAGATAAAATTGCTTTAGAAAGTGTTCATAAGTGTAGGATTAATTCTAAAGGTGGTAACAATTAGTTTTAGTGCCTTAGGAATAGCCGAAACTTAGAAAGGGTCAAAGACGTGACTTTTAAACACCCGTAATCGAAATATAGAGATTCTGCCCATTCTGCCTAAGGCTGTTTGGAGCTGTTCATAAGCACAAAAATTAGTGAGATCCCTTAGATGCATAAAGGACCTAATTTGGATGCTTGGTTAATTAGATTGTAAGATTAAGACCCGTAATGGTCAAAAGCATGAGATACTATAAGATAGGAAGAGATAATGAGATCTAGTATTTCTAGTGAATGTATGCTTGTTTATATGTTGTTGCGAGTATGACATATGCATTAGCTGAGCCCGATCCCTAATTCCAGCACACTGGGTAGGAGCATGCTTACTGTTTTGTGAAAGTGTTGATGATGTGTGCATATGGATATATGTGAACTTGATACATGAGCATTGTGTTAACTGTGGCATGCTATGATTGAGACACATGATTTACATGAAATTGATGAGCATGATGTATTAAGTGAATTGTCATGAAGATATTTGAAGTCATGTGTTTATGTTGCATTCTTGCATAGAATGCCGAGATGTATTTCTCCTGCTACGGTGAGGAGAAAGCAAAATCATGGGGGGTATGGACATCGAGCCTGCTGAAGCGGACAATATTACTGTGCATTGGATGCCAATGGATACGTTTTGAAAAGGACCCTATAGCCATAGGTGATCCTTAAACCCCCTAACCTACACTCTAAGAGTCGGGATATGATTACACTTATCTTAGGATAAGCTAAAACTAGTTATGACTAGTTAGGTATGAGCTCATAACCTAGAAACTCTCAAAGGAGAGAAGTTATTAGGGTGGCCACATGAGTTAACAATTGATGAGAAGAATGTCACATAAGCAAATGAAAGTTATATGTTTCTTTATGATATGTTCAAGTAATATGTGCATAATGTTTCTGTCATACATCCATATTATGATATGCTGCATTCATAATATCAAGATTCATCCCAAAATGAACAAACCTTGGATAATTATGTTTGAAACCTAATAATGAACCTTATGCATGCTCACCTTTCAAAATAATAAACCCAAGGTTCCTGGAGACGTAGATGATGACACTAGGATAGGAGGATTTCCCTACTGAGATTCTTTATTAAGATTCTCATTCCCTCTATCTTTCTTCCTTTCGTTCTGTTACGTCTTCAGAGGGCGATGACTTCATTCGTGATCTTTGTTGATACTCTAGTATGAAGGTGCACTATGACCCGGACCACCGCTCATACCACTTTGAGGGTCGCTGTGCTGTGCATATTTTTGCATACATAGGACGCCCTTTTGCCAACCCAGTCTGCAACTTTAGGTTCACTCCCACTTTCCCCTATGCTGATGATCTAATCTTTGAGCGCACTCAACCCTGCGATGAGCAGACTCGACGTGCTCGCCCCACCACCTTGGCAGTTCGCGACTACCCTGAATATGTTCCTCGTTCGAGGTGATCAAAGACCGACCCATCTGAGGACTCCCCCACACATATCTACTCGGAGGGTTCTGCACCTGTGGCACCCATGGACATGGGTAGAGGTAGCGAGGACACGGTGACCCCGCCTATGCTAGCCTAATGACCGAAGATGCGTTTGCGCCGTGGAGGCCATGTTCGTCCCCCGTTCCGCTTGCATACACCTGAGGAGCTTGCCCAGTTCATTGGGTACATACCCCCTTCACTGGAGGATCAACATTGCCAATAGACCTCGATGAAGGACCTATTTAAGTGTTTGAGCTATCACAAGGATCCCCTTTTCATGTTGTATCTTTTACTAGGGGTATTTTTAGTTTTGAGCACTCGTATGACTACTGAGAGGGAGCTGTAGATGGGATCTGGTGTTTTCATGTTCCATGTAGTTTCTATTTCCATGTATTTACTGCTTTTATGTATTTCCTTCTATTGATTTTATGTATCGAAAGCTTAGCCCACTATGTATGGGTGTGACTTCGCTTGTTATAATTTCCATTGTATTATAAACTATGCTATTTGATGTAATTGTGTTTTATGTTCATGACTGTTGTGTTTTAGATATGTGTACATATGATCTGCTTTCCCTGTTGACCTTGATTGTACTTAATGTTCAGTTCATGTTAGCACGCGCAGCTCATGTTTTGTTTTATATTTCAAAAAAAAAATTTACCCATATATTCTGCGAAGTATTTTGATATAAAGAAGTCAAGGAATAAAACAAAAGAGTAATAACTAATAATTAACTGTAATACGTCCTAAGCGTGTTGGCTTAAATATTAGGATATTACAAAACTCATTAACTAATGGAACTATGCCTAACCTTGGTGTCACTACCTTTATATCCCTGACTGCAGCTAAAAACTCATAACTCCCTCTATCCATCAACCGTAGTTCACTCATAACTTATATCAAACTCATTAGTGTTGAACACCCTATACCTAGAAACTCTCTTAGCTCCAGTCCTGGGACTTCGAATCTCACTACCTTGCTATAACAATCTACCATGGTATGGCATGAGGTTAACCAATCCATACCCAGAATAATGTCAAAGTCCGACATGTCCAACATTATTAAATCTATTAGTACCTCCATGTCACCAACTTTGACTCTGCACAGTCTATACACTATCTGAACAAGAAGCGGCTCTTCCAAAGGTACCCTAACTAGAAATCGCTCCTCAAGATCCTCATGGAATCTCCCAAACCATATCGTAAAGAATGGGGACACATAAGAGTAAGTGGACCCCAAGTCAAACAACATCATGGCATCAAAGGAACATACTATTGTTATACCTAGTATCACTTTGTTTAAAGCCTAAAGATCCTAACTGGTCATAATGAATAAACGGGACTGTCCCCTACTACCCTAGTCTCTACTACCTACTCCTCTACCACCAGCACCTTTGCTACCAAGGCCCCTACCTCCAGCTCCACTATCTCCTGGAATAGCAGAGTTACCTTGAGATGTTGACTGGAGAGACTAAACTGACATGGAGGGTTTAGCTAATCCCTAACTAGAAGCTTCTTGAAGCATTGTACACTCTCTGTGCTTATAGCCTAGCTAGCCACACCCAAAGCATACTGAGGAACGTGATAAACACTGACCCTGATGTCTTCCTTCGCAAGTTAGGCATACTAGATATGTCTGCCATGACCCATGTCTACTGTACTAACTACCCCCTTTACTCGGAGTTTGAGATGCAGCTGGGCATGTGGGGATGGGCCCTGAGAGGGTGGCCTTATCCAACTGACCTCGCTGCTAGCACTACTGATGGTGACCTTTCTTAAACCTACTCTACTTGAGAAAGAGCCCTGAAACTTGGCCTTCTTGTTGGCCTCTAACATCGTCATGTGCTCTGCAGTCTACTTTCAAGAGCAATCGACATATCTACCACCTGAGCATAGCCATGGTCCCGACACGGGCCTACAAACTAAGGAACATATCCTTGGGCAAACCCTAAACAAAATGTCCTACTTTAGTTATCTCTATTGGTATCATGCTGGAGATTGCTTGTGCCAGATATGTAAAGAGTTTATCATACATGTAACCGTCATGCCTGGAGTTAACCAGAGCTTCAAGAACTCCTCAATCATCTATGTCTGTTGGCTCTCTAGTAAGAATCTATGTATGAAGGTTTCCATAAACTATTCCCAAGAGGGAGGACTAGCAGTCCCATGCCTCTATCAGAACTTCTGATAGCACAGCTCTACTTGGCCTCCTAGTTTGAAGCCAACCAACTCCACCACTCTCTCTGAAGAATAGTGGATGACACCAACTATGTTTTCCACCTGCTTGAAGAACCCTAGGAATTCATCTTCTAGCTGCCTGGTCATCACATTTATGAGGTTTGCTACCATCTTTTCAAAAGCTCAGAGGTGAACACTGTCATTGGATGCATCGCTTCTACAACAATGACAAAGGCATGAAGAGTGTATAGGTAGCATGGTCATACCTGTGAAAAGAGGGGACACATAACAAGATCATGAATGCCAAGAAAAGAAAAACTCTTACTAGTTGTGCACTCGAATAAGTTAAACTATCATTCGAACTAGGAAGAGCTCTTTTGGGAGACCCACACCCAAAAAGGTAAGCTGCGAAGGGAGTCTAGAGAGGTTTGGATGGATCCTCGCTCCAAGGTCACATATGTAAGTTTGAACTTAGACATTTTTCACTTAATTTTTATTACTTTTTTCATTTATGCTATAATTATTACCTGTAATGTGCTTTATCTTTTTTCCTTTGTAGCACGAGTTTACTTTGAATCGTGCATGAGAAGGGGGGTTGAATCGTACTTGGGCTTTTCTTTTCCCTTTTTCATTTTAAAAAAAACTAAATTAGATATTATCAAGTATAAACTCAAGTGTAGTGGAAACACACATTAGAATACTTCATAAAGTAACTTTCTGTCATGCACGACCCGATTTGGGAATGTGATCGGCACGTGAGGAATCCCATCCCCACGTAAGCCTTCTGGATGACGTGTCTAACTATATGCATAAAATATAATAATATCGGACCTAAAATACGATTTTCTTCTAAATTGTCATCATTTTCTATGATTAAGATATAATGTTTAATCTCATAAAACTAGAAGTATTTAATATTCAAATTCTGAAAACATCTTCATCAAATCTATTGATCATGCAATCACAACGGGTTCATCACATGATATAAATCTTAAATATGAAAACAAGCTTAACCTTTGGAAAACCAAATCATAACTACATAGCTGATCTATTACAATATCTAAGTCAAAATCAGTAATTGAAATCCTTACTTAAACTTTGGAAACATATGGGGAATTGCACAATTTCTAAAAATAAATACAATATTTCAAAATACATGTATGGCTCAGATCATACCTGCAAAACTATTGGACCCCTATAAAACTAACATAAACCTAAACTAAGCTTTACAACAATGCAAGGTTCACTAAAGGATAGCTAGGGTTACAAGATCGGTGATGCAAAGATATCTACATCTACAACTATGAGAAGAAGAGGGAGGGTGAGTCAACGAACTCAATGAGTGAGTTCTCACCCATCACCCACATAGGACAACCAAGGAATATATAATATATATAATATGCATGCAACAATCATAAACCATTTAATATTCATATGCATAACTATATAGAAAAGATATCTCTATACTTATAAATTCATAGAAAAAATCTCTAAATTATTTCTCTAACGAGAGATCAATACATATACATAATAGCTCTTAAATCAAATATTCTCTTAAAAGCACCAACAATTCCTAAAAACATAATAACAGTACTCTAATAGAAAAGCATGGACCTCTAGTTATACATTGCATAACAATACATTCTCTAGCTATGCATGTCAACCATGGTACAGTGAATTTTCTGATCTCTAAGATCCCTCAAGGATACGAATTGGGCACCCAACTAGGTCCCATCTCTACTCTACAAGATTGCCCCTCAAGACAACTTGGTGCCAAGGTTAACAATCATTTTTCCTAGCCATTAACTCACTATTTGTTTCTCTATAGCTACCGATAAACTAATTATTTCTCTAAAACTTTGTTCTACGCTCTTCTCTGGGTTTAAAACTCTTATCATATAATTACTCTACTTTTAAAATCACAAAATATCTAACATGTATAAAATCATTTAAATTTGAAACTGTAAAAGCTCTAGACTCATATAACTCTAACAATATGATTTTAGCATAACTGTCATTGTAGAATCATACCCAAGGGATAACCCACTTTTAGGCATTCTGATTTCAAGCCTACAAAATATGTATCTGGCAGTTGCTATGAATAATACTGAATTCCATACTTCTAAGTATCATAAAAATTGAATTTCTAAAATCTTATTTCTCAGCTAACATCTTTTCATAACTTAATAACTCTAATATCATACTTTGAAATGGAAAGGTTCATAATCATAAAAACTTTGACATTATAGTAACATCTCTATTCATGAAACTAAGTCATACTTTATTTGACATTCTTGACAAAATATCTCAACTGATACTCTAAAATCATATTGTGAACTCTCAATCTTGAAGTATAAAGATATCATAAACTCTTAAATCATGTTTGATAAAAATAACAACTTATTAAATTATATATTCTTGCAATAAATCTCTTATACTTGCACATAAAACATTTCCATTACATACAATGTATCAATCATGGTCCCATGGTTTTCTAAATTACATTTTTCATGCTATATTCAAAATTATTATCTTAGCTATAGCTTACAAAATCATAGATATTCATACTTTCATCTCTACTATCATATTTACAACAAATATAATGCGTAAAACATAGTTATAATGATGAAACTAAGGTCATGAGTTTGAACCCACTCATTATTTGAAGGTGGCAGTATGTGGGCACTGCCAACTTGACCTTAAGAGCTTGGAATGACACCAACAATTGCCAATAGAGTAATCATAAACTCTGAATTAATCTCTAATACTCTCTAGTTAGGTTTAGACCTACTCTAATAACGTTGGAGGAGCACCCCCACTTGATAACAATGAGAGAAACAACAAAGATCATACTCTAGAACATGTAGTGGAGAGGAAAAAAATGACAAAAACTAACAAAACCTTTAACTTTGATCTTGGAAGGAGAAGGATTTGAGTGGCAAAGAGAGAGGGGGAAAGGGTTGGGAGAGAGTTAGAGATGAAGGGTTTTACATACAGGGGAGGGGAGCTCGATAATGGGGTTTAAAAAGGGGTGTTGGGGTTCCTTCAGCGAAACTACATCATTTCAGCACTGTGCTAACCTCAGGGCCTGCTCGTTGCGGCAAGCTTGCTGAGGCTCACACTCACTGCAACGAACATAGGTCACTGTAGCGAGCCTTCTGGGTTGCCTATTTGTTGCAGCAAGGCTCTTCTTTAGCAACAACACCTAAACTACATCTTCTATCATTTTGGCATCTGGGTTGTCTTAATACTCACTTATTTACATAAATGTCCTTATTTACTTTACTCTCCATTAACTTTAAAACATAAATGTAAATAAGGAAATACCCCTAATTTGGATTAAATAAAATATCATAAAAATTAAAATCCCCACCATTTAAAATCTAAATTTTGAGTTTTAGTTTAAATCTGAGAATTTTTGAGATTTTATAAACTTATGGGCTAAGAATGAAATACTTAAAGGTTTCATAAAATTCATTAAAAATCACTTTTTAACTTGTTTTCCTTTGGGGAACAATTACTAGGACTTTTGATCCCAAGAGTGTGGTTCTATCATATAGCCCTCGAAGGATATGTAGGATCCAGACTTAGTATAATTGAGGGCCCGACAATAAGGGTGGGTCTCGGGGGACCCTAGAGCCATACAGAGCTTGTTTACCAACACGTGTACCTAAGATATTACACTTTCTAAACTATTGAATGTGTTAATAAGAAAAGGTTTTCCAGAAAAAGCAGTATGAAAGGCACAAAGCAGTAAATGAATGAGTCAAGGAGAGAGGAGCTACTACACAGAGATTTTTATACTGGTTTGGCCAATCTGCCTACATCCAGTTCTCAACCACTGTTAAGTTTTACTAAGACCTTTCTCAACTCGAGAAAGTTTGATAGTCTTTATAGTAGCCTTCTTAAGCTTTTACTAATGACCAGTAGCTTACTCTACTGTTACACTTGAGTAGTCTTTAACCAGCCTCTTCAAGCTCACTCCATGACTAATAGCTCACTCTACTGTCACTTACAAGTAATCTTTGCTTACCCTCTTCAAGCTAACTCCATGACTAGTAGTCTGAGTAGTCTTTGACCAGCCTCTCGAAGCTAACTCACAACAATCACTATAGGATCAAGGTTACCAAGGTTTGTGTTTGGGTTTGGATACTCAAACTAACCCACACTCAAGTTTTCCTGTGATAAACAATAACAAAGATGGAAAACTTAATCACTTATTTCTGTCGATTCTTCTAAGGAAGAATGTATGATCTAAAAAGAATGTAGAAAGAAGATGTTTACAAGGATTAAAACTGATTATAAGTAGTAATAACTTTATAGAGGATGGGAGGAAATTTCTACAACCTTTTAGCTTTATTATTTTTTTTTTGGTAGAAATCTTGTCATTGTAAGCATTGCATCTCCCTTTATACTTGATATGTACTTATGACCATTGCCCTTTGATATGTTTTCCAAGTAACACATGTTGTTATTCTTTTTGTGTCTTGGAAATCCAGTCTAAAGGAGTTGCTTGGCATTGTCAGAGCAGTTGTAGATGTCATTGTATAATAGAGGTTTCCGAGTCTACCTTTAGAAATTCTATTTTACTTTTTGAACAAGGTTTCTAAACTTTTCCTTCTAGAAGTGGGGGTAATTGACAAAGTTGACAGAATAGATGTCATGTCAGTCCTTCACTGGGTTTGACTTTAAATTTGAATTTCAAAATTCCTCTTCCTTTAAAGTGCACCATTTACAGTGAAACTTGCTTTCTAAAGTGCTGTAACAGCTTCTAGATTTTTCTTCAATCCTTCACTCTTCAATCAGAGCTTGTTATTGATGATATGATTGGATCGTGATGATTGAAGATGGTAGTACACACTTACTTCAGAGTTAGATTGAAATCTTCACTTGAAATTCATTTTCTTAAGTCACACGCTACTTTTTCAAGATCTGAGCCTTGGTTTCTTGTACTTGGGTGTTTTCTTTAATCCGTTGAGCATATATAAAGGTTCATTCCACGATATATTTCTCACTTTCATTGAGCCCCAATCTCTTCAAATGAGATTAAACATGTTTGCACATGTTATTGTGAAAATATTCTCATTTTAAGAACAAATATGTTAATGTGATGAAACATGTTTGTTAATTCTAGAAACCCAAGGAAATGATTAGTCCTTCTTCAAAATACTTTTCTTGAAATTGGTTATGTTGTCACTCAAAACATCTAGCATTGAAGCTTTTTGAAGAGTTCTGGAGCTAACAATAATTGTACTGACTGGTCTATTTTTTATGCCCGTTAGTAAACCCATAAAAAATTACCGACTAGTTTAATTACCTGTTGGTAATATTCCATCGACGACTTAAAAATCGATGGTCTAGACTCCTTGGTAAATCCATCAGTATATTTCTCACCTGTTGAAAAACACATTGGTAATCCTGTTGGTATCCCATGCATTTCTATTAGTGTTAATCGATAGAACTCATTATGGGGAATGACATAGGAATTGTAAATATTAATGGTTGCATAAGGGAGAATGGATTTGATTAGGGTTATGATGATGTGCTTCACTTTGTAGATGGTGTTGAAGATGATAAAAGTGTGGACCATTGTGAACAAGTTTTGTGATGAAGAAAAAAATGAAATATAGCATTATCTTTCATAAAAGCAATCGGTGAGAAATGTTACACAATGATGAGGATGATGAAAGCCTCGATTTCTAGTAGTGGCCAATGCAAGGTTGCAAGGAAGGCATAACATGGTCTAGAACTCAACAAAGAATACTAAAATGGTTTGTGACAAGATTGTTTTCCTTACAATGGAGTTGTCGAGTAAATGACAACTTCAACAGTGTAGTTGATAAGGAAGATAGAAAGCTTGACAACTAGGGTTTTGGTAGTGATGAAGAGGTGACAACAAATGAATTGAGAGGTGCAATAGTCAACATGGTAGATGACAAAGTAGTGGGAACAACTCTATGTACTATGTAAATTGAGAGGTGACAACAACTCTATGTACTATGTAAATCGAAGGGAACAACTTCATGATTTGTAGAGTGATGCCATCGAAGAAAGTTTAAGCTACAATTTTTAGGTGTGAGCTAATGAATTTTAAAAAAGTAACATTTATAAAGTGTGTGCTATCATTTAAATAAACTTATAAATTAAATGATATAATCCATTACCCTATATGTGCTCCTTTTTCAATTTAGGAGAACACTTTTTTGTCTAAGGGGGAAGGACACTTGGGTTAGGGGTTTTGGATTGGGATCAAGCCCATAATATGTGAATTTTAGAGGCAACTATTTAACAACTAAGCTACAATGTCAAGTATGGCATAAAACTGTTGCTAAAACCTTATTTAAATGTTACCCTATGTGAAAGCGTTGTCTGTATGTATTTTAAGCAACATTTTTAAGGTGTTTCCAATACTAAGAGTTACCGTAGACAAACAAATATCAAGGTTCTGAAAATCGAATCGGATATCGAACATGTCAGGGCAAGGGTTCAGAGGTTCAAAGATTCAATTGGTTCAACCGGGGGTCCAACCGGTATATTATAAAACTTGTATTAATATAAATATATAAAAATATAAAATAAAATATATGTCATAAATAACTAAAAATTAAATTAGGCATCAACAAAACCTATAGAATATAACATAATTAATCTCTTAATCAAAATAAATATTATCCATATAGATCAAATTTCTCAAGTTATTAATTGTCATACTAGAAAAGGAAAAAAATTAAGAAAAATGAGATTTTAGGCTTTTTTTTTTTATAAAAACAAATACTCAAAATGATGCCATTTTTTATCTTTTTTTATTAAAAAAAAAACCTATTTCACCCAGTTGGGCCGATTTGCTGGTTTACTGGCTCTCAGTCGGTTCTTCACCTATTCTTTCTTGGCCAGTTTTGAGGACCAACCCAGACCAGACAGCAGGCCGATTACTTGTTCAATTGATCCGACCGGTTGGTCCGATCCAATTTTCTGAACATTGAAAAATATTGTAGTGAGATCAATAAATTGATAAAAACTATTTTTGCTATTAAAAAAAATCATAAAACCATTTCATGAGAACTTTAAACTGTAGAGACTAAGTTAAACTTAAAATAAAGTTGTACGAATTTTGCTACCAAGTACATTTTATAGCACTTGTTGAATTTTTCAAAAGGAAAATGTTACATACAAGAACAAGTCCAAATTTTTAATGTACTAAATATTTTAAAAAAATTACCTTTCATATAATATTTTTCTTTCATAACTATAAATAAAAAATTTATAGTAAGACAAGGGAAAAAAAATTAAACTTGTTGAATGAATTTAATTCAATGGATTTTTTTTTTGTTTTTTTTGGTATGGATCTAATTCAATGGATTGAATTTAATAAGGGAAAAGAAAATGCATATCATCATTTGCTTTTTCAATCTTCCAATATTTATCGACAAAAATACATTAATTTTAATGTTTATTGCTATACTGCACTCCTCTTACGAAATCATCGTCAAATACATTCTCAACTAAATTGATTATTCTCTCATTATTTATTTTTTCCAAACATACATTGGTTGTCTAGTGTATATATATGTGTGTGTGTGTGATAAAGTATTCAAATTAGTCTATCAAAAATATATCAGGATAAATTAATTCCTCTGAATTTGAGGGACCAAAATTTATATTTATTCTATTTTTGCACGAAAACGTGTTAGTGCTTGTATTGACCAATATGCTAGGACCTTTTCTTATTTGCACTATTGATCCTCTAATTGATTGATTTGCTGTTATTTATATCTTTTTTCTTTCCTAAAGTTTTAGGAAAGTGCTATATATGTAGATTTTTTTTCTTTCAGAAAACAGATTCTTGAATGATATAACATAATTGATAACCATTAAATAACTATAGCATTGCTATTCTAACATTAAAAAAATATGTTTAATTGGGACACTCACTTCATTATCTTTGAATGTGATAAATGAGTGAAGAAAATTGAGACCACCATCATATACAACGATAATAGTGTGTGTATCCTAATTGAACGTCTATTTTTATATATTAAAATAATATTTTTAAAATAAATATGTGATCATGTAATTACATTTAATTCATCCACCGTATTCTATATAAAATTTTTATTATATTATTATGATCCTGTAAAGCATTACTCAAAATTTTATCTCACGTGATTTCTGCCACTGGCCCTCTTTTTCCCCCACTCCTTTTGGGGCTCTTTCGTACCGAGAGAGCTTGCTGCTATATAAGGACAGCAGCATATTGCTCTCTATGCATATATTAACAACTCACACGCTCACACAGTCACACTTGCGTCAGCGACAGATATAATTATGGCTGATAGTACCGCCAACATGCACCTCCACAACACCCCTACCAAAACTTCCAAGGGTGGCTGGCATGCCGCCATCTTCATCACCTGTGAGTTCTCCTCCTCCATATTCCATCCATAACTCAAATACCCATTTCTTGTTTCACTGTTTTTCCTTTAATAAATGCTTATTTTTTCGTCTTTTTATTTTTATCCAAATTTCAAAGCCAGATTTAAAGTGGAGAAATTATCTACATGTATTATCTAATTCTCCCTTGCTACTAACAAAATTCTAGCCAGTGACTTGAATATAAATTTTTCTTTATAATTGTAGGTGTGGAATTCGCAGAGAGGTTTGTGTTTCAAGGCTTGGCTTCGAATCTGATCACATACCTCACAAATGTGCTCCATGAGCCTACCACTGAAGCTGTCAAGAACGTCAACACCTGGATCGGTGTTTCTTCCCTCTTCCCTTTGCTGGGTGGCTTCATCGCTGATTCGTATCTTGGTCGATTCACCACCATCGTAGTATCATCCCTTATTTATCTCTTGGTATGTGACGAATTTCTTACTCATTCTTTCTTTTTATTTTTTAAAGGTTTGGCAGCAACACTAATTTTTCATCCTCATCTGGATCAACTGATGCCAGAATCCATATACTCTGTGATACAAGAAATTTGTTCTTAATTTGAACTTTAATAGATAACTGGTCCCCGCTGTTGTTAAGGATCATCATAAATATTGTCGGATACGACAACTTGTTTCAAATTCTCATTGATAATATTGAAAAATAACTTAATATAACAAATAATTAGCTAACAGGTTAAGTTTGATGAAAAAAAAGTTAACAGGTTTTTTGTTTTTTTTTTATTTTAATTTCTATCCACTGACAATATAAAATAGTATTACAGTATTATTCGATCAAACACTCAATTTGCATGACTTTTCAATTTGTAGATGCAAGATTTATTAACTTTTACTGATATGCCAATATATAATTGGATGACATTGTAAAAAAAAATTATACTATCAATACATAGAAATTAATTTATTTATTTTTTGGTAAGTAGGTAACAGGTTTGAAAATTTATTATAATATTGTTATTTTATTTATGATTAGTCGCGCCTCATTTTCCAGCATATATTTATATTATAGATTTTTCGTTAATTATCTAATCCAAATTTGAGGATCAGATGTGCCTCTGAGGCCCATTTCATATGCATGGCGGTATAAAATTTGATGAAATAAAAATTCCATTTAAAATTTAATATTATATAATATTTGATGTGCAGTGTAAAAGATAATGAATTATACAATGTTAATAGCGTAATATCACAATCAAATTTGATCACATGCAAACATTGAACAAGAAGAAAGAAAACCGCATTGCATAGTAATTTTATTAATCAATCAACGACCAGTTTAAAAATAAATTTTTATTATTTATCGTTGTAATTATAATTATTTGAAGTACTGCTCATAATTTTTTATTGTACTATAAAATTATAATTGATATTAAATGTCATTTATTATATATTTATAAACAGATCTCCACTATGTATATAGTCAATGACTCTAGTAAGATGAGTAATTTATTGTGAGAATAAGAGGAGCAAATTTGGGACATATGACTATATATAGATGATCAAAATTGAAAGTTATTAAGGGTAATTAATAATTATATGATCATTTAAAAATGTTATGTGATTTTATATTTTAATCTTGATCTTTCATCTAAGATCAAAAGACCTAGATTTGCTCCTTTCATTGTCATAATAAATTACTACTCTCACTTAAGTCATTATATATATATATATATATATCAAAATAGTGATTTTCAATAATAATTGATTTATATGGAGGGTTTAATTTCTATGCACTATTTTTTATACTGTCATCTAATTAGTATTGCCACATCAATAAAAATAGTTAAATCTAACACCCACTTCTATAAAAGTCATGTAAACTGGGTGATTTGATTGGTTTGACAGTATACAAAAGTTTTATACTGTCAACACATAAGAATTAAACTCTTATATTTATTTAAAATAAATATTATTATTATTAAAACATTTATAGCTTTAAACAACAATTATTTAAATTATTTTAACTATATATCATTAAGATCATAAAAACTTATTTATCAATCATGTATATAGTTTTAATAATTATGTTTCGATTTTAATAAATATAAAAAATTAAGAGAAAAACATGTGCGAGAGAGAGACTTTGTACACTAAAGTTAATAAAATCTAATCCCATATCTTAAAGCCCGATAATGTTAAAAGATCATTTTGGTGTATAAGGGGTTTAATTTGATATATAGTAGCATTTATAATAAATTATTAGCACAAAAAATAAAGAAAATAATAATTTATTGTTGATTTAAATATATTTTTACTCTGTAAAATTATAGGTTATTTTGATTTTAATTCCTTTAAATTTGTTTTTGGTAGTTTTAAGTCTCTCATTCTTGTAACAGTATGTTTTTGGTGCCTCTTATTATGTATAAAACACTATATCAAACATGTTGTAAATTTTATAGGAGAATTAATTATTTTAAGTAGATTTAATTATTACTCTACAGTCCTATAGTTACATTTAATTTTTAATTAAATTTTTATATTTTAAAATTTATAATAAAATCTCTATGCTGTTTAAAAATTTTCAATAAAGTCCATATAATTTAAAAGTTTATAATCAAGTATTTATATTGCACAAAAATTTTCAATCAAATTCCTATACTATATAAAACCATAGGAACTTGATCATAAAATTTTAAGCTTTAGGTAATTAATAAAATGTTTGTATAATATAGGAACCTTATCACAAATTATCAAATTGTAAGAACTTGATTAAAAATTTTGGTAAATTATATAACTAGGGTATACTTAATTATAAATTTTTAAATTATAGAAACTTAATTAAAAATTGAATAAAATTATAAATACCTCTAGAGTAATTAAGTTTTTTAAGTATATTTTTGAAACCCGAGTCATACTAAAAAATGCTCTAGCAAGGAAATTATTAATTTAATTCAAAAGTTTCCACACTAGGGTGAGGACCCACACAATAGAAGAAGAGTGCAAGCTACTCAGTTATTAAGCCAACTACATTGTTGTGTTCTAATTCTACGATAATTATATATAATATATTTTTATATATTTATCTTATTAAATATAATTTAATTGGTTGAATTAGTGGCCCTTCGGGTAAATTATTGATCCACTTATATGGCCGAATTGAAGTTTTAAAACTATTCGCTTAAGTATGATATCAGGTTTAAATATTGTGAATTGAAAAAAAGAAAAAAAAAACTATTGACAGAGCAAAATAACAGGTTGACTCGAGCCAAAAAAAATTGGTGTGGGGACAAAAGAAAAATTTATTAGTAGTTTTGATAATATATAAAGAAGAATGCTATTGTTCGCCGTTTATTTCTTACACTTCTCGTCATACACAACTTTAACGCTTTGTCTACGACACTAGTTTGTTGCATTATTAATTATAGAACATCATTTTGTCTCTCTTAATAAATGCTAACTTTTATTTTTATTAAATATTGATTACATAAAATAAATTTACTTCCTCACTTCCACTCATTCATTTCATCCAAAAGTGATAAGTTATGTATTCCAATGAGCCAACCACTTTTTAATATAAAAATAAGGGTTAATGCATTTTATCCCTGAATATTAGTCATGTGTAATTTATTTGTCCCAATGAACCGATCACTTTTGAATATAAAATTAAGGATTAATGCATTTTACCCTTGAATATTAGTCATGTGTAATTTATACCCTTATTTTTCAAAATGTGAATCACAATATTTTAAGCTTTCTAAACTGTGCAAAATCCTCCCCACCCCCACTTTTTAAATAGTATAAAACTTAAAGTCATACTAAGGAGTGAAGTTGCAGATAAAAAAAAATAGAGCATTAATTGCCTATAAATAAGGTGTCGGGTTGCACAAATTAAAAATATAAAAGGGGTTAAGTACATATAAATCTTACTTTCTATTATTGTCAAAATTATGTTGAGAGGTGTTTTACATAGTTTGAAAAGTTCAGGGTGTTGCAAAACACATTTTGAAAAGTCAGTGTGTAAATTACATGTAACCTAAAGTTTAAGGAGTAAAATACATTTAATCCTAAAAATAATATATTATTGATACATAATAGAAAATTTCTTGTATATAGGCACAATTCTAAAATTTCATGTTTAGACTCACTCACAAAAAACTAGCTAGTGGGACTCATACATGAGTGAGTGTATGTTGAATAAAATTGATAGGATCCACTTATATTATAAGTATGCCTAAATTTGATATGTTAGATTTATAACCATGTAAGAATCTCTCTATGGATTATGCTAATCTTTTTTCCTCTTTTAACAGTTACCATGTTTTGCCCTTCTTAACTTTAAACCATGTTCTGACACTATACACAACCACAAACTTATTCAGAATTTTGTATCCAAAATTATGTTATATAATTATCATAACTTCTGGTAAATATTCTTTCATTCTTTTATGGATGTGTAATATTACCCTTACTTTTAATACTCAACACGAAAATTGTATTGCATATATTCACAAATAATTTAACATATAGGCTTAAATATTTTTTTAGTCTCTATAAACTTGGAATTCAGGCACGAAACACATTATATTAAAAAAATAGGGACCAAAAACCCCAAAAAATAAAATTAGAGGAACTAAAATCAAAATGACACATATTTATAAGGGTCAAAAACATATTTAAGCCTAGCATATATTTCGATTGTTATTTGTGATGAAAAGAAAAATCTAGTGTCACATAGTTGATAACTAGAAATTGAAATACTTCGATCGTTCCATTCATGAAAATGCAAGTCCGATTCTCGTAACTGATGATTTAAAAACAATTTATAATAAATATTTGTGAATCTTTTTTCTCTGAATGATGATGACTAAACTTATATTTGGAGTTATTATAAATCACTTGAATTCCTCGGCGCAACTCAACCTCGGTGGTTTTAAACATATTATAAATTTGACTATATAATTTCTGTAAAATATTTATATACATGTTGAAACATTAAAATGAAATGAAATATATTTTACTAATGTGCCATAAACACGCCATGCAGGGATTGGTTTTCTTAACCCTATCAGTCTCCATACTGAAGTCTACAAAGCTGTTCTTCACTGCTCTTTACGTGTTGTCCATCGGTGACGGAGGCCACAGGCCGTGTGTCCAAACCTTCGCCGCCGATCAGTTCGATGACGACACGGTGGAGCAGAGGGACACCAGGAGCTCATTCTTCAACTGGTGGTACCTGTCGATTGTACTTGCGGCAACTTCTGCTGTGCTCTTTGTAGTGTATCTGCAGGTAATTCAATATTCATCGTCTCTATTTGTTAATTAAGCGCTACTATTCGGCCATAGTTTTTACTAGAAGAAATACTTAGGTGCACCAAGTGTAAGAGAAAATATTTGCTTACAAGTAATTTATTTAATTTGATAATTTTTATTAAACAATTTAAGCAGGTAATTAAGTGAAGAATATCGCGAGGCTTTCCACTCTTCCTACTTTTAGCAATTTCATCTTAATATATGGCTATCACAATTATTTTATACTCTGAGTGTGGAATAAATTAAACTCAATTATTATTTAACCGTCAATTTTAGTAGCTACCTATCAAGAAAAAAAAAATGTTTTCTTAAAATAATAGTTGGATTGAACCATAATAATATCTGCTTCAATTCTTTTCTTTGAAAGTTTGGTTATGGGTAAGAATTATATTTACTCTTTTCAACGATGGTGGTTAACATTGCAACTCCAAATTGTGAAAATTATTTTATATTATGAATATATAATAAATTAATCTTAAATTACTTATGGTTCAATTCAATATTATTATCGCTCTTTCTTGTGATTTCCCTAATTACCAATTTAAATTCCCTGCTGTACATGCCTAACTATTTAGTGTCAACATGAACAAACTAAATAAGCATGTAAAAGTATGGGTTCAAATTTTTATTGGGTTAACTGAAATGAAAAATTGAAATGTGAAAAACCACAGGACACTTTTGGTTGGACTCTGGGACTAGCAGTGCAAACTACAGTATGGGCAATTGCAGTAGCAATTTTTTTTGTAGGAATCAAGAGGTACAAGAAGGAAAGCCCCAAAGGAAGTCCATTTACTACAATTGCACAAGTGTTTGTTGCTGCATCTCGAAAAAGGCACATAAAAGACACACCTAGCCATGTGATTTATTGGCAGGGCCATAACGACTGTGTTCCACCTGAGTTTCCTATTTTGGAGCACAGTAAACAATACAGGTTAATTTTAATTTCACTCTATCTTTGTCCTTTTTCTTTTAATTTTAAAGAAATTCGACGTCATTTATTTTCTAATTAATTAATAATACTAAAAATTTTATAGTATTATTTAATTATATATTATTAATTTATTTTAAAATCATAATTACTATCGATAAATATTACCTTTTTAGTGAAAAATAAATATAACTTTTTCAATAACGTATGAATTCATCATTAGATAAACATAGAAACTTTGTATCATAAAATTACGTGAAATTTAAGAATTTGCTAAAACAAATCCTTATAGTAGCTGTTAAGAGTTAAATTGTGAAAAAAATTTAAAAAGTCAAATAAAAATAAAACATTTATTGTCTTGAAAGTTTAATACCTTCATTTTAAGTTGCAATAAAATATTTAAAGTTTAACTTTTTTCATTCATTGTCCAACATTTATTAATTAATCGATCAACTATTACAAGCGGAAAAATTAAACACGATTCATCAATGTTGTCTTTTTATATTTTTATTGACAAGTGTATGTAAAAATTATAGGTAGGGATTGCAACTGTTATCTTTGAGGTAAAGCCAACGCGCAATCTCGCAATCCCTTTCTGGAAAGAGTAATATTATTTGTACTTACAATTTATGGTACACTATGCCGACACACTCTCATATATCCTTGGATGAGATGTGGGATCCAAATTAAGTGGGGTCCATAGACCCATCTAAGGTTAAATGGAAATGTATCAACATGGTATCTCACACTTTGTGAGTATAAAAAATATTTCTCTTTTAATTTGCCTTCCATTTTTGCTATGGGTCTACATTCTCCCATTTATATGGAGATTTTGAATCCATGAATATCCATTGGTTAATTAAAAAAATTTAAAAATATAAAAAAATATCAAGTAAAAAACATATATAATGTACATAATCCATTACAATATTAATAAAAATAACACAAACTGAATCAATAAAAATACATTATGAAAATTCAATGATTTCGAACATAAGTACACACACACATGCGCTAATGAACACATGCACTGATGCACGCACAAACAGATGTACACACACATGTATGAATGCATTGATGGATGTACACACGCATGACGCACGAACGCTATACATACTTGCATGCACACATGCATGGTGAGTTAATGGGTCTCCAATGGGCAAGGACTAAAACCCGACCCTGCAATAGTATTGATACACACACCATGTTGCTAAAAGAGTGTATGAGAAGGGGGGTTAAATCGTGCTTTCTGATGCCTTGTTTCATATCTAAAACATTTAAAATAAAAGATACTATCAAGCATAAAGCTTAAAGTGCAGCAGAATAGTGGTTAGATGTTTTAGAAGGTAGATTTTTTAAACTTAACAATTATGACGCAACTTTAAGGAAGCTTAATCAATATTGAGTATTTTTAAGGAAGTGCAGTAGATTTCTGAAGCCATAAAGAGCATAACATAAAAATAAAGGATCAGGGAAGAGAGAATGAATACGAGTATTTTTATACTGATTCGGCCAACCTGCCTACATCCAGTACTCAACATATGTTGAGATTTCACTAATAACAACTTTCTCACCTAAGAAAGTAAAATGGATAGTCTTTACATTAGCATTCCCAAGCTCTCACAGTGAACAGTGGATAACCCCAACTATCATTAATCGAGTAGTTCTGAAGCAGCCTCTCCAAACTGAACCGTGACCTACAGACAACTTTTACTGCCACATTATAAGAAGTGTTGAACCAACTTCTCCAAGCTGAACTGTGATGATCAAATACCTCTACCATCACACTGTAAGTAGTTTTACCTTAGCCTCTCCAAGCTATATCTCACTCTGATCACTAACGGATCAAGGTTACAAAGGTTATGTGTTTGGGTTGCCACTCAAACTAATCTATACCCATGTTTCCTTAAGAATATTTAATAATACAGACCTGGAAAACATGATCAACTTCTTTCTCACATATCTTCCTAAGAAGAGTATACAAATCATTACAGAACATGGAAAGAAGATTTTTACACTTCAAGATGATTGATTACATATTATAATGAATAGCACAGGAAGTGTGGAGAGATTTTTCCAGAGTTTTCACTCTTATGTCATCAACTTTCTCATTGGCATTCATGTATGACATCTCTATTAATACAGTCTTTCTTTATGACCGTTGCCTTTGATCAAATCTCCAAGTGACACGTGTAGATGATTAGTTATGTCTTGGAACGTTAGTCTAGAGAGTTAGGTTGAATTGTCACATTGGCTGCATAAGCCATTGTATTGAAGAGGTTTCTAATGTCCTCTTTCTTTTTACTTTCTGATCGTGGTTTCTGAACTTCTCCTTCTAGAAGCTAGGATCATGAATCAATTAGGCAGAAGAGATGACATACCAGTTATAAAACTTGGTCTGATTTGAGATTTGAATTTTGAATTTTGAATTTTCCCTCAATTTCCTTTAGCATTTTGTGCTCAACAGTTAAGTGAGCTTTCTGACGCGTAATCAATCTCTTTGATCTTTCTTCGAGATTCCAGTCTTCAATCTTGCCTATTTGATGTAGATTAATTTGTGATTATGATGATTGTTGATTGAGTAACATGTTACTTCCAGAGTTAGCATGATTCCCTCAATCTTCAATGTATTTTCTGAAGTTTCGTGTTACTTTTTGAAGATTGTTTCCTTAGGCTTCTTGCTCTTGACTTGATCTGCTTCATTCCTTAAGCATTTACACATTCTTTGCATGAGATAATATTCATCTCTTTTAAGCTCAATCTCTTCCCTTGAGATAAAACATGATTGCTCATGTGTAGTGGAATTATTCTTGATTTAAGTCCATTTTTATGCTTTTGGTTTGTAAGCATGAATACGTGTTTTGCTTGAAATAACATTCACTTTCCTTTTAAGCTTTGTCTCTTCCCATGAGATAAATCATGCTCGCGCATGCAAAATGAAAATTATTTTTGCTTTAAGTATGTATTATACTTTAATCTATATACACATACTTTGCTTGACATAATATTCACTTTCTATTTGGCTTAATATCTTCTCATGAGATAAATCATGCTTGCGCATGCAAAGTGAAACATTAATCTTGCTTTATGTCTGTATGATACAAACCAGATTAACCTGTTATACTTTGTCAAGAAACTCAAGATAAATATTAGTCATTCTTCAAAGTATTTTCTTTCAATTGACTTTGTTATCATTTAAAACAATAAAACATATATTTTCTGAAAGGCTCTGGAGTTTACATACTATCCATGTGGGGATCCAATTCACCTTTTTATCTAATCGCGTTGAGGGTAATTCCTATAGGTACCCATCTAAATGGGGTCTTTTTGTCAGTCCCAAGAAAATGTATAATTTAGCAATACCTATGCACGTTTTCTATTTTTCTTTTACTTTTTGTTTGTTGTATTGTACTACTAAGTTAACTTTAGATTTATCAAAAATATCATTTGCCAAAGTTCTGTTTGTAGGTTTTAATTTGAAAATGAAATGATTAAATTTAATTTTAGCCATAAAATTTCACAAGCAACAACTTGCACTATAAAAGAGTATTATTTTTTTACCAACAACTTTTGGAAATAAAAAAATATTTTATTCATATTTTATTGAACAGGTATTTCAGTTGTATCGATGGATTTTGGAAATAAAAAAATATTTTTTTATTTTTTTACCAATTGATTTGCTGACTGAATATTAATTTTATTTTTTATCTTAAAAAATACATTTATTTTTTATTGGTATACCCGTCAATAATAATAATATTTTTTTTATGACGAAACACATTACCATATGTAAGAAATTTAAACCCTCCTACCTAGTTTGACATTTATTCATTAATTTTTAATTTGTATAATAATTTAGTTATCAATTAAAATGAAATGAAATAAGTAAATAATAAAATGACAAGTAAATAAACAAAGTACTAGAAAAAAATAAATACAAAGTGTGATCAATATAAAAAAAGCCCAAAATGTGATAGAAATAGCTAGAAAAATAAAAACTAGCTCAAGACTAAGTAGGAGGGTGATAATAAGCCTTAAAGCCACCATTCGACCCTAAATTCTCATAATTATTGTTGAGAAATATTACTTATCACAAAACAAAAACTTTTTCAATAATATATGAATTCATCATCATATAAACTTTGTATCACAACTTAAAAAAAATTAAGAATTTTCTAAAAATTATCCTTATAGTGGTTAAGAATAAAATAGTAAAAAAAAAAATCAAACTAAGATAAAATACCTTTTGTGTTAAAAACTTTAAAATTTAATAGCTTCATTTTTTAGTAACCATAAAATATTTAATATAAGCTATTTAAAGTTTAACTATTTTCCATTCGTTGTGCAATATTTATTAATTAGTTTATCAAGTATTACATGTGAAAAAAAAAGAAGATAACTCATCAGTGTTATCGTTTCATGTTTTCATTGACGTGTATATGTAAAAAAAAATAAGGATTAAAATTGTTGTCAATAAGACAAGGACATGCCCTCCATCCCTAGTACCCATTAGGAAATTTGCCAATTGTCCTTGTCATGGGTGTCCATTCCCTATTTCCTATGGAGATCTAAATCCATTCACGTATTCTTAAGTTTGTGCAAAAAATTCAAAAATTATATAAAAACACCCTTAAACATGACTATATATGTAGCATATATAATATCCATAATCCAATACAGCAATACTAAAGTAACAAAAACAAAAACAATAAAACTATGAGATGAAAATACAATAATTTTAAACCCGTACACATGCACGACAGACATGCACTAGTGAGCATGCACACATACGCACATATGGATGGACACATGGATGAATAGACCCATATGCACACACAACGCATGATGAACATACATGCATAATGCACGATGCATGAACACACATGTATGCACACCCACATGTGCATGAACGCATAGGTACCTAAGGAGTTTCTATGCGATCAGGGATTTAGTTGCCAATCCTATTTACTACACCCCCACCACCCCCCCTCCCAAAAATAAAACTGAAAGTGAATATGTCATGAGAAAGGGCTAAATCATGATATTAAAAAACCTTTTCAATTTTGAAAACTTTAAAATAATTTTTCTAAAGCACAAGCTTGGAATGCAGAAGCATAAACATTAGAAGAAGAAAGTAATTTTCCTTAAGAAAACATTCTAAAAATAGCTAATTGAAGTAACAATACTATATATATATATATATATATATATATATATATATATAAAGATATGCTTTATAAGGATAGGGATATTCACCCAAGTGTTTTTTTTTTTTTTTTTTCTGGTTTGGCCATACCACTTGTCTATATCCATTCCTCACCAAATAAGTTGAGATTTTCTCTATAAGTATTATTGTACAAGCCACTCTAAACTTACAACCAAATATTCTTTTTCCTAGCCTCTCTAAGCTAAACAGTGAGTATAGTTTACAAAGAATCTCTAAGCCTATCATAATGACCACTATCAGGTCAGTATACAAAGATGGAAATAGTTTTCCATTTTGCTACAATCAATCTCTAACACTCAATAGTGTTTATCTCTCATTAAGTACAATATGAGCAACTTTCCAAATATCTCACTAAGAATTTTCTAATACAAATCAGAGAATATTTCTATAAAGAAGTTCTGAATAAGACTTCTTTTTTGTTTTTTCTTTGGATTGGTGAGAAAGATGATGATGAAATTCTTGTAGCATTTGGTTCCAAAGTTATTCCAACAAGACTCTCTTATTCTTCTCTAGTTCTCAGGCTTTCATAGACGACCTTCAAATAGTAGCCACTATTATCCATAGTCTATGCTTTAATAAAATTGTATATATTGATCTAAGTCTAGTAAGAAAGATGAATTATTTTTCCCCCAATACACAAGCACGACACCAATGAGGCAAAGAGGAGAGCCATAGAGGTTGACTCCCTCTATAGCATGTCAGGGCACATTTTGGATAGTGTCTTGTCATTTTTTATCATGTGGAGATCCTCTGAGATATTTTTGTCATATGAACTTCCTGATGAAAAGATTTTTGGAGTCAATCTTTTTGAAAAAATATTTCTAGACATATCCCTTTGGTGATTCCTTCCTTCTAACCATTTCATCTTTTTTATGCTTTTATGATCTTCTAATGGTTGGCTTTTTTTTTTTTTTCCTGATGGATCAACATATTCTTTCTGAGCATTGAAAGGATTCTTTTGCATGATAAGCATTGCTTTCCTTCTTTATTAAAGCATTCTTCAAATTGAATATCATTGTTCCATCTCTAAAATGTGCTAGAGGTATTTTATACAAATCACTTCATAAAACATTAGTTCCTTATAAATCGCTTTTTTCTGAGGGATTGGTTTGTTATCAGTCAAAAGATAGGATTACACCTAGAAACATACAGAACCTAAAACATAGGTTATGAAGAATTTAGGAACTTATATAATCACCACAAGTACTTGTCTAAATATTTTGCTGTCATTCCCTAAAAGAAAATATAATTTTTGCATTTCTATCTAAAATGTTGTTTTTATATTATACTACTACTATAAGTTAACTTCAAATTAAAACAGTTACTAGAACAATTATTTGCCAAAGGGAAGGAATTAACACTAGTTTGATTTTGATATAACAAAAATTGTTATAGTAGCAATGATCTCAATAATAATCTAAAAGCACACCTCAATTCCTTTTATTGGGTACTTTTTATGTTAAGTGCCTTGAACCTGTATGCTTATATATCAATTACCAAGTTCTTTTGTGTATGAAAAAGTGCATGTGGCTAGAATAAGTAATAATGGTTATAACACCAAAGAAAGAAATGTTTTTCATGGTTTAAATTTATTCACAACCACATGTATCAGTAACCAACAAGTTAATAGGCAATCAATCTCAACTAGTTGGTTGATGGATTTGTGCTACTTGTAATAGAACACTCATTTCCACGAGTTAAGTTAATGAAATGAATCAACTTCCACTCTTACTTTATGAAACTTTTCTCTTGAGTGTTTTGTTCTACTTCTTCACCTTCTTGCATAATTTTTCCTTCACTTTCTTGCACATTCTCTTGCATTTTCTCAATTTTGTTTTGGCCATAGAAGATCAAGATTATGCATATTTTCTACATCATGCTGATGGTCTTGGTTTGGTTCTAGTCTCCTAGCTATTAACAACTACATTTCTTGGAGCAGCTCCATGGTCATTGCTCTATCCAAGAAAAACATGCTTGGTTTCATTGATAAATCTCTTTTGAAACCAAATGATGATGCTAATCTTAATGTACTCAATGCCTGGACTAGAACCACTAATGTTGTGGTCTCTTGGCTTATTAATTCAACTTAGAAGGATAGTGTTGCTAGTGTTGTTCATACCACTCCTGCTTTTGAGCTTTCAAATGATCTTGAGACTGGATTTTAATAAAGTAATGGTCATAGGGTTTTTCAATATATAGAATAGATTTAGTTGGTCAACTAGGATTCTATTTGACCCACATGTAATTGCACTTGTAATGTTGTTCAACCTTTTTTGGAGCTTCAACAACAAGAGTATGTCATGTCATTTATGATGGGATTAAATGAGTCCTTGGTGAAAATAAGTGGTTAATTTTTTATATGGATCCCTTTCCTCCCATTAACAAGGATTTTTTTTGGTTTTTCAAGAACAGAAGAAAACCAAAGTATATGCTTCTTTTTCATTTGCTGATGTCTTTCAAATGCCTTTGATGCTAACAATTTTTCCAAGAAAGATCAAAATTCACCCTTTTCTATGCGCATCAAGAAAGACCAACCATTGTGTTCTCATTGTGGTATGGTCAATCTTGTTAAATGTTTTAATTTGCATGATTGCCCTCCTAAGTATAATCCCAAGTCTAAGTAGCCTCCCAAGACTTAGGGTTACAAATAGCAATTTACTAGCATTTATGGATCTTGCTACATTATCTTTTCTCCAAGAATAGTTATCGCTAGCCTTAAACCAAATATGGAAGCTTCCACTTTTTATACATAATTAGCAAGTGTGATTTTATCAAATTCCACTAATTCTCTTCTTCTATATGGATTCTAGTGTTAGTTACAACATCTATTGTTCATCTCTTTGTATGCTGATTACCAACGAATTATAGGTTCCTTTGTAACCTTGCCAACTAGCCAAGAAGTTCCTATCATGGATTTGGGTTCTATTTAGCTTACTTGTTATTTAGTTTAACATAGTGTTTACCGTATACCTTTTTTTATTACTACCTTATTTCCCATAATTTTTTTTTCTGAAAATAAACTTATTCAATAATAATCTCAATCATTTTTCTTTTTCATCCAAGACAACAAGACTTTGGGAAGGATTCAGAAAGTTGAATTATATAATTACCTTTTTGTTGAGCAACCTTCAAGGCTTGCGACTGATTTTTCTAAACATTTACTTGTTAAGTTTTTGTTGTTAATAAAGCTTTTCACAATGTACAGCATAAATGATTGTGTCATTTGTAAATGCTTTGTCTTGGCTATCTTCTTATGCAAAGCATTGTTTTCTTTTTGATATCTATCCTCTTCAAAATAGTATAAACATATTTTCACTATCAATAATCACTTTAGTAATGCTTCGTTTGATCTAATCCATTATCATATTTGGGGTCCTTTTAATTACCCTAGATATTTTGTTCATGAGTACTTCTTAATAGTAGCTGACCATCACACCAAAGTGATATGATCTTCTTTGCTAAGACAATAATGAGAGACTTCTCAGATTCTTAAGTAGTTGCTTTTAGCTGTGTAAACTCAATTTGCAACAGATAAAAGTCATCTGGTCTAACAATGCATTTGAGCAAACTTAGATAGATTTTCTTAAGGAAAATGAGTTATCCATTAACTTTCTAGTGTTGAATGCCCTCAGTAAAATTCAATTTTGAAAAGGAAACATAGACAGATATTGGATACGGCAAAATCTCTTGTTTTCCAATCTAAGGTTAATATATACATTTTTGGAGGTCTTATATGCTTACCATTGCCTTTATCATGTAATTTGAGCAATTAATTGTGAACACTATTTTTGTTTGGCACATTTTATGGCTCAATTACTAATCAAAGTTTATTTTTTCTAATCAAAATGTTGGAAATTAACACAGATTTTTGGACAAGGCAATGATCATCGATGAACATGATGCTTCAAGTAATACCAAAGACCCTTGGAGACTATGCTCATTATCCCAAGTTGAAGAAGTGAAGCTTGTCCTTCGCCTTATCCCTGTATGGCTAAGTTGCTTGATGTTTGCTGTTGTTCAAAGTCAACCATCCACTTTTTTCAACAAGCAAGGTAACACATTGGAACGTTCTATAGGACCAAAATTCAAAGTCCCTCCAGCATCACTTCAAGGCTTTGTTGGACTTGTCATCCTTGGTGCTGTTCCAATTTATGACAAAGTTTTCGTGCCAATTGCAAGAAAATTCACGGGGCATCGCTCTGGTATAACAGTGCTGCAAAGGATTGCAGTTGGACTTGTTTTATCCATACTAAACATGGTTGTCTCAGCTCTTGTGGAGACCAAAAGGGTTGGTATTGCTAGACGCCATAATCTCATGGATGATCCCAAAGCAATTATACCAATGAGCATTTGGTGGTTGCTTCCTCAATATGGTATTCTTGCAGTTTCTGATGCATTCACAATAGTAGGACTCCAAGAATTGTTCTATGATCAAATGCCAGAGGCAATGAGAAGCTTGGGAGCTGCAGCATACGTAAGCATTACAGGATTTGGAAGTTTTGTTAGCAATGCTATAATAATTGTTGTGGTGGCAATCACCTCAAGAGCTGGTGAGAAATGGCTAGGGAACAATCTTAATAGAGCACATCTTAATTACTTTTACTGGGTGCTGGCTGGGTTAAGTACCTTGAACCTGTGTGTTTATGTATGGATTGCCAAGCGCTTTGTATACAGAAAAGTGCATAAGGCTGGAACAAGTAATGATGGTGTATAAACAACAAAGAAAGAGGTGTTTGGTTTCTTCTATTTTCAATGTAACCAAGGTCAACATTACTTCCATCTATATAGACAATGAACTCAAATTACTACAAGTTAGTAGTGCCTTGAACTTTAGTATTGATAAAAGAATATATAAAACGTTGGCTTAGTATGTTTTAATTAATTGCTATAAATTTATGCTGTTTCGTTTTAATCTATCCAAATAATATTTTAGCTTTTGGTCTATTTTAATGTTATGTTTTTGGCCCCACTGTTAGCCAGAATTATTATATGGTAATATTTATAAGAAGTAAAAGAAGATTTTTTAAAATTTTATAAAAATTAGAACAAAATTTTTAATATTAATAAAGACTAAATACATGTTCCAAAATACTTATAGAGACTAAAATTTAGAAAGCAAGAACTAAAAACATAATATTAAGGAAAAAACTGACTAGAAGCAAACAATTTTTTTTGGGACTAAAATAAAAACAAGAATTTACATTGGTAAGAAATATATTCAAGCCTAAAATGTATCTCTTTTGTTGTAGCACAACTACATAAATGATTTTATTTAGACCAATAGTACCATGATAGGATGAACACCAAAAGAAAAACACCAAGCACTAAGCTTAGTTCTAATTTCCATGTAATTAGACATTTTAAATAACTTATGATAAGTGGTCCCCATATCATTTATGATAACTTAATTCGAATGGTCAATAATAATTTAGGCAAAGATCTTATGTTTGGTTAAAGAGTAAAAGTAGGGTAAACTTACACATAGAATTTATCTATGTAAATTCTACCCCTACTTTTATCCTTCAACCAAACACAAGGTTAATGTTAAATTCATATAAAACAACAAAGAAAAAGTCTACAATGTGCAACAAGCTTGAAGAACATATCTGTTACATGGAATTGAAAAAAAATTTAGTGTTGGGATCTAAATATTTTCCCCGTGTGAAACAGTAATGAATTGAAACTAACATAATGGCAATACTAAAGATATTTAGTTCAAAACAATCTGAATTGACATAAGGTTAGCTATTTCACATAGACTAACCATCTTATGATCTAAGAAAGTGAATTACAAGATTTTAAATTGGAGAAAATAATATTAAGTATTCATGCATAGATTAGTAATCATACACTACAATATAATTGAAATTTAGTTATAGTTGAAAACAAAAGTGTTACTAAATAGTACAAAAGTACTAATAAAATATTTTAATAGCATATTAGCCTTTGGATTTAATTAGTATGCTTTAATAAAGTAAAATTCTTTTATCCTCTCATCCAATTAAATCCTCTCATTTGCATGATTTTAAAAGTAATGAGATATAATTAACAAAATCTGCTAATGCGGTAGAATATGATTGGATGATGATGTAAAAAGGTCTTACACCTACAACACATCAAAATTAAACTCATTATTAAAGAATCTATTAAAGTGGGCCAAATTGGCTCATTGAGGTTAGTCCTCGATGAGCTACAACCTTGAATAAAAAAATTTGAATAATTTCAACCTGACTCATCCTACCTAAGTGAGTGGTTTAAAAACTTATAAATTAAAAAGAATGGCCCAAAAGTTGAAAAAAAAAATACAAAACATCTCATAACCATTGTTAAGAAAACCGGACCGGACCGGCCGGTCCCGACGTTACGAAGGCCCGCCTGGTCAGGTTGAGTGGGGAAAAGCAGGGGCATTTGAGCAGGTCAAGATAAAACCGGTAAAAACCGGGAAAAACTGGGAAAACCGGCAAACCGGACCGGTCCAACCGGTCCGAAGCTTTTGAATTTTTTTTTAATTTTTTTTTAGTTTCAAAGCTTAAATACTAATATTTTATAGCAATTACAAAGCAAAAATGAAAAAAATGGGTTATATTTATTTTATATATGAAAAAAATACTAATATCCACAAGCTGCTCATCGTAAAATTCGCTAGTCATCCAACAAATATTGTTTTCAAATACTTTTATAACCATATTGTGGGACTAAAACTAGAAAAATTTTATATTGATTAGGTTTATTTTTGTAAATCTATGAATATATATATATTTTTGTGTTAATTATGTTAATGTTAATGATTTAATATATTTTTTATGTTCTAATTAATTATACATATATATTTATATATATTTTTTATTATATTCCGGTTGAACCCCGGTTGAACCGGTTGGACCTCTAAACCTTTGAACCAGTACCTTGACCGGTTCGATGCCCGGTCCGGTTTTCTTAACCTTGCTCATAACTTGTAAAACTTGAAAACAATTTTAGAATAACAAATCATATCATTATCAGGATCCAATGCCCAAAACTAAAACATAAATAAATAAAGAATACAAAGGTAGAGGAGCAACAACCAATACCTTAGCCCTTCGTTCACTACTAGAAATCCATAGGATACTGATGGGATTTCTGATGGGCCATCGCATTTTTACATTATTAAATTCGTAATCAATTTGTGCAACAACCCTTTGGTAAACCTGTTGGTAGTTAATGGTGCCACTGTGCACCATATGGCATGCATAATTTCCAATGGGTGTACCAACAAGTTTACCAATTGGTACAATAGTAATTCTTAGCCCATCGGTACTTGCACCCATGCAACGTGGCATGAGAAACTTATTGACGGGTGCATCGAGGGGTGTTTAATATTTTATTTTTATTTATTTTTCTTAAATTATCGATGGGTTTACCGACAGATTTTTAAAAAAATTATTTTTTAATTTTTTTAATAGTTTTAATTTTTTTTATTAACTTTACCGATGAGTATTTTAAAATAACATTTTCCTACATTTGTAGTATCTTTTTTAAAATTTTTTTATTATATATATCAACAAGTTTACTGATAAGCTTTTAAAAATTTCATACGTTGGTGTGCAACTTTTGGGATTCCTATATACCCATCGGTAACAAGTTGTAATACCCGATGTACACATATCAGTAGACAAGTTTTGTATGGCCTCAAAGTCTCCCGAGACCCACCCATGTTGCCGAGTTTGAAATTTCGCTAAGTCTGGAGCCTACACCTCCTTGGAGGGCTATATGATAGAGCCAAATTGTTGAGATCAAAAGTCCCGGTAATACTCTCCAAAAGAAAATAAATTGAAGAATTATTTTTAATGAACTTTAGGAAACCTCTAGACACTTGTTTTTTGCCCATAAGTTTAGAAAATTGCGAGAATTTTCGAATTTGAACTAGAACTCAAAAATTGGATTTTGATTGGTTGGAGTTTTGATTTTTTATTTATATTTTATTTGAATCCAAATGGGGAGTATTTCAAAACTAAATGAGGACATTAACTTAAAATTAAGACATGTAAATAAGTGAATATAGAGGTAACCCAAGTGTCTGGTGACAATAAAATGTAGCAGCCAAACTTTGTTGTCACAACTATAACGGTCACATGAGTGAAATCTTTCAGTCTGGATGTTCTGAGGACACTATAGCGGTCCTGGACAGCTATAGTAGTCATAAGTGACAGCGCACGGACACGGGAATGGCTAGGCCACCATAGACCACTATAGCAGTGTCAGTTTGACAAAAACAGTGTCAAATGACGCCGTTTCACTAAATGAACCCCTCTACCCCCTTTTAAACCCCAAACTCAGGATTTTTCATCCCAATGCTGAAACCCTTCTCCCCAAACCTTCATTTTCTCTCTTTTTCTCATCCCACTCCAATCCTCATCATCCAAGCTTCAAAGGAATGTAATATTGTTAGATTTTGTTCCCATTCTTTCATAATCTTGAGTAGGGTCTTACTATTTCTCTCATTGTTGTCAAGTGAAGGTGCTCCCCCAATATTGTTAGAGTTATGTTGAGCTATCTAGAGATTGTTTAGAGTTTAGTCTAGAGTCTATGTTGCTCTATGGCAGTTGTTGTTGCCATTCCAAGCTCTCAAGGTTAAGTGGGTGGTGCCCACATACTCTTGGCTCTAAACAGTGAGTGGGTTCAAACTCATGACCTTATTTTTAGTCATTATAAGTATATTTATACATTATGATTGCTAATATGAAAGTAGATATGTGAATATGATTTTACACATGATGTTAAGTAGCAAGAACTATAATTTTGTTATAATAGCATGAAGAAATATGTTTTAGAAAACCATGGGACCATGATTATTATGTTGCGTGCTATGAAAAATATTTTTTTATGTTTGAGGGGGAATTTATTAAGAAAAAGTATGATTTAAAGATGCTTATGAAAATGTGAAATCTGCATTATGGTTATACAATATTACTACATTAAAGAGATTTCAGAATATCAAGTTTAATTATTATAAATAGATATAGAATAGAGGATGATCTAGCTTTGAATAATTATGTTATTTGATTTCAGAGTTACATGGTTTAGAACCCTAGCGTTTTGAAGTAAAGAGTTATCAATTATATGGAAATATATTAGCACAAGATATTAATTTAGAACTTCAGTTTATTGTACCAAGAGGTATGAAATTCAGTATGATTCTTAGCAACTGCCAGATACAAATTCTGTGGGCTTGAAATCAGAATGCCTACAAGTAGTGATCCCTTGGACTCGATTTTCACAGCCACAGTTATGCTAAAGTCAGTTTGTTAGAGTTATATGAGTTTAGAACTCTCAGAGTACTAAGAATTTAGGAGATCTTGCTTGCCAGGGACTGAGCACCCTCCTTCAGAATTAAATGATTATATATATATTCAAATATTTATGATTTTAAGAGTAGAATGATTATATAGAGTTTTTAACCCAGAAAAGAGCCAGAATAGAGTTTTAGAGAAATAACTAGTTTTTATGAATTAGAGATTACACGATAGCTGTAGAGAAACAAACAGTGAGTTAATAATTGGGAAAAAATGATCGTTAACCTTGGTACCCAGTTGTCCTGAGGGGAAATCTCATAGAGTAGAAATGGAACCTAGTTAGGTGTTTGAGTCGGATCCTTGAGGGATCCTAGAGATCAGAAAATTCGCTATGCCATGGTTGACATGCATAGCTAGAGAATATATCATTATGGAATACATAAATAGAGATCCATGTTTCTCTATTAGAATACTATTATTTATATTTTTAGAGATTATTGATGCTTTTAAGAGAAAATTTAATTTAAGAGCTATTATGTTTATATATGGAAAATGATTTCTCATTAGAGTAAGAATTTAGAGATAGTTTCTATGAATTTATAAATACAGAAATATCTTTTCTATATATAGTTATGGATATGAATATCAAATGGTTTATGATTGTTGCATGTATCCCATGTGGGTGATGGATGAGAGCTTACTCACTGAGTTCCTTGACTCACCCCTTTCCCTTCCTCTCATGGTTGCAGGTTCAAAGATGATTCAGATTCCTATCCATAGACACAGTTATTTCTAGTGGTGATTCTTACTTTGCAGTAAGGCCTACAGTATAACTATGTTAGAGTAGAGTGCTCCAGAAGATGTGCAGGCAGGATCCAAGCCACACATGTATTTTGAGATATTGTAGTTATTTTAAATTTCATGTATCTCCATATATGTGTATAGAGTTTAAGTACGGATTTGAAATGTGGACTATGACCAAAGAATTATGTAATGAACTATAGATATATTAATGATTTAGTTTTCAAGTATTAAAATGATTTTCAGAGATGGATTAAGAGAACTTTAGAGCTTTGTATATTAAAGTATTTCAGATTTATTATTTTTGAAATTCGGTCTTGCATAAGGATTTGAGCAAAGATTTAACTGAGGCTATGTTTTAAGAATTAATATTTTGATAAATTATTCATTTAGAGAGACACGTCACCTAGAAGGCTTATGTGGGGATGGGATTCCTTACATGCCGGTCATGTTCCCATGACACAAGTGAGGTATGAAATGTATCGTTTCACTAATTGGTTATCGGTAACCTATAAATATTCTAAAATTGTGACTCCTTCCCCATTTCTCCATAACATTTCTCTCTCTTCACTATCTCTTACCCTCTATTGTCACTACCTTTCTTTGTCACCTACGCCATCGCTGGAGCTCCGTTCGTGAAACGAAGATCACCATTGCAATGTAGGCATGTTGGTGAGCATTTTAATCAATTTAGTTTTTTGATTTGGTTTATTTTTTCTATTTTTTTATGGGTGCCCATCGTGTTGTGTTTTATTGCATTGGAGAGTAATTATTGTTGTTATTTTGTTAATGTAAGAGTTGTGTTGGAGGATGGCACTACTGACATATTGGCATTGAAAGCAGTTTGCCATATTTTTTTTCCTTATTTTGTTTTATGTTTTGTATGTAAAGTGTGTAAAATTAAATATTTGGCCTTATTGGATTTTCAAGATTGGATTTGGTTGCGTACATGGAGCTTTCGCATTCTTTGTTTTTTTCACTGCAGTAGAGGTTAGTAATTAAATCCTTGTTATTTATAATATGTACATAGGATAGAGACTTACGTTTTTTGGGATATACTTGTAGGAAATAGGGATTGCATGACTTAGGGGAAGGGAGTAGAGGTCTTCCTTGACTCGTTTGCATTGTTTGCTGTGGGATTCTTTGTGTTTGTGAAGATTGCAGAATACATATTATAGAGTTATGAGGGGATACACTCTAGATTAGTTTTTAGGATTATGTAAATTGTATGTAATTGTTAATATGTAACTATTTAACTACTTCTTTTATGTTTTTAACATTTACTAATGTCTATAATTGTTGAAGACACTGAAATATCTAATGATAAAAGCTCCTAATTTAAGTGAAAATGTTGTCAAATTTTTGTTAAAACTTTTGTTAGGAAAAAAGTATAAAAGTAACTGTATTAAAAAAATTTAATGATCAACTAAATGTATTTGATAGTAATAACTTGACGTCTTTAAAAATTGGATGCATATGGTTTAGGGTTGCACTGAAATATATGATGATGGAAGCTCATAAGTTAAACAGAGATATTGTCAAAATTTTCCTAAAATTTTTATTAGGGAAATAAGATTAAAAGTAACTGTATTAAAAAAAATATTTAAAAACTAATTGAATGTGTTTGAAAGTAATAATTTGACATTGTTAAAAAATTGTATGTGTATGGTTGCACTAAAATATATGAGGACGGAAGCTTCTAATTTCAGCAGAGATGCTATCAAAATTTTATCAGAATTTTTGTTAAGGAAATAAGAATAAAAGTAGTTGTTTTAAAATTTTAAATAGAAATTTAATTTCTTTCAGTATGGCTAGTAGAGGCATTGGTTGACCTCGGAAGATTGGTTTACCCACCATTGCCCCCCACCACCTCTGCCACTACTTTTCCCACCACCTCCCCTTCCGCTACCTCCACCTACATCCTTGCCACCACCACCCTCCCTTTAGGATGATGCCCACTCATGGGTATGTTGATCCCCAACCTTTACCTTATCCTCACTCATAGCTTATTCGTAGTAGTGACCCATCCCCTAGGCCTACCACTACCTCAACTTCTAGCACCACATCTTATCAATCTCCTGCTTCCTCTAGTAGATCACAAACATGGGACTCAAATGGTAGGCCCCTTAGCCCAGATAGGCCACTTAGGCCTAATGTTAGACCGCTTCGTCAAATTAGGCCGGACGGTAAATATAGGTGAGTTTAAACATGTTTTCTATGACATTCTAATTTTGCATTGCGAATGATATTTAAATTATTTTCATTGTTTTTAATTTAGTTCATCTATGTAACAACTTTAATCCATTTGCTAAGGGTCACCATCAGATCATGGAGGATATGTAGAGTAGGTATAATCACCCATGGCCCACTTGGAGCGACATCCCAAGAAATGTCAAGGAGATGTCGTGGCAGGGGTGGAAGATAATTTTATGATTTATTCTCTTGTATGTTTATATTATTTATATGCTTATGATTACTTATGTATTGTGAGCTTTGCGTATGTAGAGGACATTCTACATTTTACCCAAGCATGAAGCCGTTCTTAAGAGGGCTTGGAGGATTAGGTCCTCCAAGTGATTGCGAAACATGTTCCATAATGTTCGCAAGAGCCACATGAACAACTCATGGCTAAATGTTGCCACCCTCAGTGAGCTATGGTGCTAATAAGCCTCTAACCTAAATATTAATTTACTACATTAGAATTGCAAAAAATACTATATTTTTATGACTTTATTATGCATATCTATTCAGTCAAAGAAGTTAAACCGTCCTTTGACCCATAGAGAGATATTTTGGGAGACCCACACCTATAAGGATGAGTAGTAAGGAGAGTCTGGAGAGGTGTGGGTAGATCTTCGGTTTGAGGCCACTTATGTATGATTGAATTTAGACATCTTTCTACTTAATTTGTATTACTTTTTTCAGTTATGTCATAATTATTACTTACAATGTGTTTTATCGTTTTTACTTTATAGCGTGAGTTTACAGATGTTTAGGAGCAGGCAAAAACCTAGTATCAGACCTAGGTAGCTGAGGCTAGGCCCAATGCTGATATCCCTCCTCCTCCTCCAAACGAGGAAGATGTTTAGGCCCAGGTGGTTAGCGGCCCTTACAAGGGTCGCATGTATGGGATGGGGTACTACCCTGGCAATAAATCCCTATCATCCGCCATTGGGTTTGCTACTAGGGATGATGTCTTAAGGGAGTGCGTGCATGCCCTTAACCAAAAGCTGTAACAGCAGGCATATCTCATCCAGCAATAGTAAGAGCAGTAGGCATAACTCCTTCAGTAGCTCTAGGAGCAGACAATAAGGTGAGCAACAGTGAAGCTGGGGCTTAGGGAGATCCAACAACTTAAGTTGTCCATAGAGAAACAATAGCAGGAGAAGGCCAAGAAAGAAAAGATTAAATTCAAGAGGATATAGAAGAAGATCACTGTTGATGTGATGAGCTTCTCTAGAGACATGCATACCTCAGGATCATTCGATTCCGATAAAAAAAAACTGCCCTAGATGCAACTCCCCTCTATTTTTTAGGGCTCCTTATGTCTGATGGCGCGGATGACTCCAATGGGTTTAATGATGCCAACTACGTCGACAATGAGGAGTTTATCTAGCTTTTTTTTTTTAATTTCATTTTGGATATTTTTTATGTTTATCACACTTTGTATATGCTTTACTAATACCTTGTTTACTTATTGCATCAGTTTGTTTATTTTATCATTATTTCATTATTTTCTTACTTAATATCACTTTAATTGATAATTAAATTATTATATAAATAGATAAATAATTAGATACCAAACAACTTATAGTTTCTATCGATATGCTACACATAGCAATGAAATTGGTTATTAAAAAAAATATTTAAACATTACCAATGGGTTAACTCATCGGTAATAAATTGTAATTTCAAATTAAATATTTTTGAAAATAAACAAACCCGTTAGTAAAAATTAATAAAAAATTATTTATTTTTAAAAACCCATCGGTAAAATTAACATAGCATGTCAGTAATATTATTTATCTGATGACATTAGTGGCACCTTTAATGCAATTGTACCAACTAGTGTGCATGTCCATCAGTAAAATTTTGTCAACGACCTTTAAATCGATGGCCCAGACGCATCTATATAATTAGAACTCGTTGGATAACCTATCGGTAGCACCGTTGGTTTTCCAAACATTTCTTGTAGTGGCTGTCATCTTCTTTCACTTTTAACCAACCTCATTGATGTTGTGTTTTCAATTTGCTCATCACCTCCATGTCCTCAAGCTTTTGTTATCACCTAGAACACCACTGTGACTATTGTAATAACCTTTTAGTTTAAGCGTCGTAGAAAGAACATGAAAAACCTTCAATGTTGCTCTCACAACCCGACTTTGGAATGTGACTGGCACGTGTGGAATCTTATCCCCACGTAAACCTCATGACCTCTGAGTCTTTCTATATGCATATAATAATAATAATTATAATCTATTTTCAAAGCAATATAAAAATATCTCTGATGTAAATCTCTAGCTCTTTGATATCAAATTCAAATAAATAATTTCATAGTCAAAATCTAAATCTATCTCTGTAATACAAAATATAATGAGTTACTCTATACAAAATAACCATGAGAACTAGAATCATGTAAGTACAAAATAATTGTTATAAACAATGCAAGTCTATCACTATGGTCCAAGACCCTGCCTACAATGTACATTGGAGCACTCTATCTCTATACAAAACATAAAAGGTACTGTACTTCAAAGTGAAACTCACCAACTGATAATCTCTTTCACTAAGGAGGAAGTGGATGAGAAGGACCCGCAGTAGCTACTAAATCTGTAATGGAACAGGTAGAGGGGTGAGTTTCATCTAAAACTCAGTGAGTAAACCCTCACCCATAATCTGCTCGTGGGACAACAACAAGATATACATACATATATAATCATCCAAACTAGTTAATGCAATAACTTTGAAATTATATTCGTATATGTAAACATAATGGCTGAGAAGATTCATAGTCTCTGGAAAACATAACAACAATACTCTACTAGAGAAACAGGAATATTTGATTACATATTTCATATATATATATGTATTCTCTAGTTATGCATGTCAACCATGACTTAACAAATTCAAATTCTTTGCTCTATAATCCCTCTAGTATCTGAATTGGACACCTAACTAGATTATATATATATATATATATATATGTATTCTCTAGTTATGCATGTCAACCATAACTTAACAAATTCTTTGCTCTATAATCCCTCTAAGATATGAATTAGACACCTAACTAGATTCCATTCTCTACTCTGTGATATTGTCCCTAAGGACAACTTGGTGCTAAAGTTAACAATCGAGATTCAGCCATTAACTCACTGTCTGTTTCTCTATAGCTATCATCTAATCTCTAATTCATAAAAACAAATTAAATTCTCTAATCTTTGTACCAGACTCTTCTATGAATTCAATCTCTATTATATAGAATACAATACTCTAGATATCATCATGGAAGTTATTAATTCTCTAAGTAATCACAATCATACTCTAGCTCTTCATAAAAACATTTTAACAATTAAGGTCCCATGAGTCTCTTTTCATGCTCTTTCGAAAATCATAATTCCCATAAACCTAGTAAAACCAACCATAATCTCTAATATCTTAAAATAGTTTCTAAAATCATGCATTCATGCCACTATTTAAGGAAAATAATTCTAATGGTCAACATAAGGATCATAAGATTTGAACCCACTCACCTGGAGAGGAAGAAAGAATAGGGTCAACACCAATGGAGCTTCGAGGAGGAGGGATGACACCAACTTTTACCATTGAAGCAACAAAACTCTAGATTAGTCTATAAAAATCTCTAGTTTGCTCTAGATAAACTCTAACAACATTAGGGGAGCACTCCAACTTGACAATAATGATAGAAAAACAATAACCTATATCCTAGGATATGAAATTGAGAAGAGGAAGAAGATGAAAACATATAAAATGTTACCTTTGATCACTTGGGAGGAAAATGATTTGAGTAGAATGAGAGAAAAAGAATGGGAATGATGTTTGGAAGCCAGGTTTTTGTGTTTTTTTTTTTAAAGGGAGGAGCCCAAGTTGGGGATTTAAAAAGGGGTGGAAAGGTATAGGTAGAAAATCATAAGAGAAGGGAGGTTGAATCATGCTTCACTTTTTCTTTCTTTTTTATCTTCTGAAAAACTTAAACAAGATACTATCAAGCATTAGGCTTGAAGTGCAGCCAAAATAGTGTTAGGTACATCAGAAAGTAACTTTCTGAACTATAACTTAAATAACATAAGTGTGAACAACATAGATTTTCAACAAATATGGAATAATAAACACAAAGCAATGAACGCAAAAAAGTAAAGGGAAAAGAAGATACTACACATATATCTTTATACTAGTTCGGCAAACCTGCCTACATCCAGTTCTCAACTACCGTTGAGTTCCACTAAAACCTTTCTCAACCCAAGAAAGAAAATAGTATAGTCTTTGTAGTAGCTTTCCCAGGCTCTTACCTATGACCAATAGCAACCTCTACTATCACAAATCAAGTAGTTTTTGACCAGCCTCTTCAAGTTGAGCTACCGACCAGCAAGTACACTCTGCTGTCACAACTTGAGTAGTCTTTAACAAGTCTTTCCAAGCTAAACTGTGACTAGTAGAATAGTTCTATTATCACATTGCAAGTAGTCTTTGACTAGCCTCTCTAATCTAACTCACACAAATCACTACTGGATCAAGGATACAAAGGTTTATGTTTGGATTTGCAACTCAAACTAACCTATACTCAAGTTTCCGTAAGATATATAATGACAGACCTGGGGAAAACTTTAATGACTTCTTTCTAACGATTTTTCCTAGGAATAAAATATGATCTATTAAGAGCATAGAAAGAAGGTCTTTACAGACAAGGAAACTTATTACAAGATGTAATGAAGTTTACAAGATGAGGAGAAATTTTCTTAGAGTTTCGGCACTTATGCAACGTCAAGAAGTTATCTTTTGAAAGCATATAATCTCCATTTATAGATGGTCTTCATTTATGACCATTGCCCTTGATCAGTTGTCCAAGTGACATGTGTTGATCATCTATTTGTGTCTTAAAAATACAGTCTAAAAGAATAGCTCGTCTTTTGTCAGAGTTGTTGCAAAAACCATTATGAAATAGAGGTTACCTTCAGAAACCACTTTTTACTTTCTGAATGAGGTTTTTGAACTCTTCCTTTCAGAAGCTGGGGTAGTTGATCAAGTTAGTAGAAAAAATGATGCGCCAATCTATAACTGTGTTTGACTTTAAATTTGAATTTCAAATTTCCCTCCTTTTCCTATAAAGTGCACCATTTCACTGTGAAGTGATCTTTTTTGAAAAGTGCTATCAATTCCTTAGTGAAAAAATGATCTTGAAATCAGAGCATGCATAAGATGAATTGATTGAGATGATGATGATTGAAGGTTGTAGAATGCCCTTGTTTCAGAACCGGTTTGATATCTTCATTTCAAGTATGTAACATCCCCAAATTTATAACTAAGATAAATATTAATCTTAATTAATGATAGCAAAACCAAGAGAATTTAGACAAATGTTATGAAACACAATAAATAGACTACTTAAGTATGTCTAGAGAAAAATGCAAAGAATTACGAAAATGCCATCACTTAGTGAAAATTATGAAAATGCCCTTGCTATGTAAAGGAAATTACCAAACTACCATTGCCTTATTAAATGATGAAGATACCCTTACTCTATAAATGGAATTACAAGAATACCACTATCATTGTCTAATTACAAAAATATCCTTATCTTAGTTAAAGAAATTACTACAATGCCATTTGCACAAATCCCTAGACTTGTCTTTAGACAAGAATGAATCTAAGCCATTGGATTAAGATGATAACACAATAATTTAACCACATACATCATACACATTTCTGAATCACATACATGCACTAAAGGTTAGAAAATCTCCACTAACATCTTTGCATAAAACATGGAGCATTTTCATCCAACATGTTTGCATAAAACATGGAAACATGTTTGCACAAAACATGGAGCATTTTCATCCAACATGTTTGCATAAAACATGGAAACATGTTTGCACAAAACAAGGAGCATTTTCATCCCAAAATTCAGCCAACATGTTTCCATAAATCATGCTCCAAGTGCTTTCCTTCTTCTGTTTTTTCTCTAATCTTTCCACTATAAATACTCCTCAAACTCTCTTCAATTCAAAAACTCCCTAAGTGTTCTTTCTTTCTTATTCTATCATTCTTCTTATGTTCTTCAAAGACTTCTCTTGATCCTCTAAACTTCATCCAAACACTTAAATCCTAAGCCCAAACTTTCACTAGCCCTCACAAGAGTTACAATCTTTAACTCTAGTGAGAAATATTTTCTTAAGCACTCAAGTTCTAGAGCCAAGATTCAAGGAGGGTCATCTACTCCAAAGACTCTTGTTCAAAGCTTAAGGAAGAAGAGAAGGACCCTTTTTAGACCCTACACAAGAGGTAGGAGTTTCTTCTTTATTTGTTCAAGTATTGTTGGCTTCTAACTTTGCTCATGGATAGAATGCCTCAAACTTGAGTTATTGTCAAAAGTTTTGAATAATTATATTTTTAGAAAACACAACATGTTCTATTCTGCTAAGAGTACTTTTATGATGTTATCAAACTCAAATATAACTTAAAAGATTGTATGTGAAACTTGAGTTAATAAAGATAACTTAAGACATGAACATGGCAGGTGCTGGAATTTCTAGTTATTTCTGGCAGTAGTTACTTCGAAAATTAGTGTTCATAAAGTATGAATGATCTCGAAATGAAAACATTTTTATTATAAACTAAACTCATTATAGAACACTCTCCAAAAAGAATCACCTAAAACGGAGTTTCACAGCCCAAGATATAAATTTTTAAAATAGAGCCTAAGACTGAAACTCTTAATCTCACCTTGTAGTAGTAAAATAGGTGTAACTCACTCTAGAAAAATGCAAATGGACTGATTTCAACTTTGTGGAAACATTAACACATCTACAAACACACTTATGTATGCTATACATAAAGTTTTACACCACAAAAATACAGAATGAGAGATATATTTTCGGGACAATGTGCTGAGAAAGTCTTAAACATAGCGTGATACTGTGAGAGTGCAATTTGGAAAGGTTCTGGCTAAGGAAAGACTTGGTATTTAAGCGTATCTATTGTGACCCACCTCTCTTTCCTGGGAATCCTACTATGCACAATTTATAGTTGATTTACACTAATCTAAGATGTTAGTGCTACAAATTTTATTCTAAAAGATGTCAGAATTCTAAATAAAAGATTCAAGTATTGTAAAGAGATAATTTTAAGGATTTAAGTAGAATAATAATCTTCAGGAGATATATATAAAAGTCATAATAAAAATATATAAAGAACCTCTAAAAATATCTTAAAAGGTATTAATGTATTAACGGAAATACTAAGAGTACAAAGAAGACTAAGAGAAAAAGATAATACCAAGATATCCATAACCTATTAGGAACACTAGAGACCTAACTTGATAACTTAGGTTGCTTAATATGAATTATCTATGAGAATGTTTACCATGAGATTTACATGATATTGTCTATGTTACATGAAGTGATATACAGAAATGTGAATGTATTGATGAGATATGAAATGATAATGATAAAATGATTGACTGTGCCATGATTTATTAATATGCATACATTCATGTTTCAAATGAAATAATAAATAGACCAACTCACTGCTTAATCCTCTTTGAGGATTAAGGTATTGATGATTTCACTCAGTGAGAATAAAAGTAAAACCTGAAAAAGTAGCAATGATAGTCTGGAAAAATGGACTTGAGCTAAACTCACGGCTTTACCCCCTAAACCGTTGAGATCATGGCAACGGAAAGAAAACCAAAAGGTTGTGGCGACGGCCACAGTATGAGCTCATTACCCTTTTAGGGTGGTCTAAGGCATTGATGCATTCATCCCATGAGTAATTAAGCAATATGTTGATGAAATAAATGAAAGATGATGATCACTAAACGAGTGAATGTTGAGGATGAGTAATCATGAAATGCATGCAGCTCCTAAATGATTATTGCTTATTAGTGGTTTTACATGATATGCTTATATGTATGCTTGATGAAATACTGAATGGATATTTCTGCTAATGTTCAAGATTAGTTTAAAAGTAACTGCACTTCGGCTAATCATGTTTGTGAAAGTTTGATAATTAAATCCTTACTTGTTCACCTTTTTATAATAAACCCGAAGTGACTGGGACGACAACGATGACACTTTTAGTACAAATAGGAACTCCTACTAAGAAATCATGTATTTCTCACTCCTATGTTTATTTTCCGTTGTCGTTACCAGAGACAGATGTGTCCACCTAAAGCAACGAAGCTGTAGGTGAGGAAGGAGGTAGCGCGTGAAGATTTCAAACCTTTCAAGCAGGAGCATTCCGAGCTTTAGTTACATTATAATTTGTGAGAAACAATTAGTAATAGTAGAACTTATATTGTTATTTGTAATAACTTATCAGTATGATATATGCTCTGTTGTGACTTACGTATTAAGTGATTATATTCCAGTTTATGTGATAATAGTTCTACACTTAGTCTCTTATTCCGCTTATTTAATTAAGTGCGCAATGTAACTTGATTATTGTCTATAAAAGCGCTATGTATTTCACTTCTCGTTACAGGCTTAAGTTTTCAAAAAATTAATTTATTTAAAGAAAAAAAAAACTTCCATTATTTTTCTAAATTAATTTCAAAAGAAAATAAATGCAAGGCATAAGTGACAACTAATAGAATCCAAATGTGAACTTAAGCACATGGGGTTCTATTAGGGTGTTACAAAGTACACTTTCTAAAGTCACTATCTACTTTCTAAAGATTCGAGCCTTGGTTTCTTATATACAATGATTTTCTTATATACGTGTTATGCAATCTGGAAGAACCTATTTGCTACTTCAAGAAACTCTAGGGAAACTATTAGATGTTCTTCAATAATTTTCTTTAAATTTCTTATGTCATCACTTAAAACATATTGAAATAACACTTTCTGAAGGGTTTTGGAGCTAACAATCTCCCCCTTTTTGATGATGACAAACTAATTTGAAGAAAATCTTTTGAAGAGAATTTGAAAGAAATATAACTTGAAAAAAAGCATCGGTAAAACATATTCCTTTCAATACACGATATGATTTTCAGATAGTCCTTTTCTTAAAGCGTTATGAATAAAAGCATTTTTGTTGCCTTAAATGACTTAAATTAGAGCCGTTTTTATTTCTCTTTAAGGTTTTTGATGTTACTCATAGTGCTTTTTGAGAGGTATCATAGTAAAGATAAAAAAAAAGAAAGAGAGTGAAAAGATACACTGGTTTAAGCTTTCTGATAAGAACACAGCTTGATTTCTAGTCATTATGAAAAGTAATACTTGTGATATTTACTCTTGATTAGATTTCTTATTCAGCACATCTTTATCCAAACTTATTTTAGAAATGTGATGCAAAGTTTTGTATGTAAAATGATTTACGAGCTTTTCACAAAATTGAAGTTTCTGATGCTCATAGAAACCTTATTTCAATTTTATCAGCATATGAGATAAGAGGTTTCTGAAACTCAATTAGTGACTAATCCCAACTGTATCAGAGCGAAAAATTGAGCTTATGTTATGAGTTAGGAAACTTTACATGAGTACCAAAGCATGTATTTTTGTAAAACAAAGCTTTTAAAAACATATGACATGGCTTTCGTATCAGGTTGCCTATATATATTAGAATATAACACATTGGGTATCACAGCATTAAATATGTTCCAAAGCTTAAGCATATAGGGAGAATATTAATATACTGAGGTATCAGATCAAGTAATAAAAGCTCATACATTAACACAGTATTCCTGATTAGCTTAACAAGATATGTATATATCAAAGTGAGTGGACTATGTGAGCCATAAAATAAACATATGTGAACAAGGAAATAACAATAATGTTGTAACCAATTGTATCAAAGGTATTAACAAAAATAAATTTACCAGACTACAGAAAAAAAATGTATCAAAGAAAAAAAATAAAAACTAATTGAACTGAAAACAAAAGACTAAGAGTTCAAATAAAAACAAGAAAAAAATGCAAATGTGAAAAAGAAATATTTCTAAGTGACTCCCCCTTAGTATGTTCCCCCTAACTTTCTCGGCATAACATTTCCTTATACTCTTCTCCTTCTTTTGGCATCAGCAAAAATGAGGTGTGTTGGAAACTAGGAACACCATCATTAGCCTTGGCACCATATATCTCCAAGGATTTCTAGAAGGAGAGCTTTATATCTTTGTAATGAAGCCTCCATTAGATCTAATCAGTTGTTGATGAGGCATTGTTCATGCAGTAGTATTTGAACTTTAGTGTAGCTTGGCTGTGCTGCTAGTAGAGGTTGACTTGGTGAAGGATCAGCATCCAAAGCAAGAGTTAGTTCAAGAACAGTTGGAGAAGGTAGAGGAAAAGGTTCTTTAACAGAAGTAGCAACCTAACGTGAGCTAGTCTTAGGATCTTCATTGCCTTGCTCATCCTTTGAAGATATTTCTTTGCAATTTGAAGACTCAAATAAGGAGGAAGATTCTTTTTCCCTTGGCTTGACCCTGATAACATGCGCATTCTCAGGTGTCTCTAATCTTGATTCTCTTCAGGATCTGAGGACACGGATGAATGAAAGGATTTTTTCTGTATTTTAGAACCATTTCCAATTCATCACTATCCTCAAATATGGCCTCAAGGATGATTATTTTTCTTTTTCTTTTTCTTCCCTCTACTTCTATAGCGGCCTGTTCAAGAGCTGCATTTCTTACCTTTAGGCTCTGTCTTTTGCATAAGATGTGGCAGCACTGGTAGGTTTCTTTAGGGTTCTGAAGGAGTTAGCAGAGTACAAAGTACTTTCCATATACTCATACCACTTGTTTACTAATAGGTAGTTCAAGTATTCAAATATTTTGGTAAGCAAAATCCCATAAGGAACAACAACATTTCTGTTTTTCTCTAGAGAGATGACACTCAGTATGTAATCAAAGATAAGATGGGCAAGTTTACCTTTCTTTTTGCTAGTAGACAGAATAGCAACATGCAGTCCATCCTTACCAACAAATGCATGCTCCCCAGTCTTGGAAGAAGAGAGAATTATATAAGAGTGAAGACTTGATGAGCCATGGATTTTAATATGGCAGTAGTTATTTCCCCAAGTTGGTGTTTGGAAAAATCTATGAGACATTTGGAGACCTCCTCTACTGAGACTCCAAGAGTCATAAACTAGTTCCCTCCAAATGAGCATCTGACACCTTTGTTAGGAGCATGGATGATATTGGAGAGGTCAGCTATTCTTAGCAGTGACTTAGACACCTGCTCCAGTTAGGAGTAGAAAGCCGTGACCATCCCAGTGAAGACCCTGTTGGTGATGTTGAGAAATCCTTCCTACCCTTGGAAGGAGATAACTTCCAACAGAATCAATATGTGAGTCAACAGTTCCCGTCTCAGCTTTTTCCCTAGAGCTATTGGCCATTGAGAGAAGTCCTTGGTGTAGTGCTGTTGATGCACTAGTTCATTATACATGAGAAGTGTTCCCAAGTTAGCAACGTGTCCATCAAAGTGTTTTCCTTAAGCCATTTGTGGGTTTTTGTGTTAGGATAGAACAAGAAGGTTGAGGCTTAAGAGGATTGGAGGTGAGGGTAAGAGAGAAACAGAAAGTAGTTATGGTTGCAAGAAAAAAGGGTTTGAGAGAGAGAATACAAAATGTTTGAGGAAGAGTGTGGCAGAAGATGAAGGTAAAGCTGTGACGTGTGAAGAGTGGGGAGTTATTTAAGTGCTAAGACATTTATGACTGAAGGTGAAACGACATAGGAAAGAGAAACTCAAAAGAGTGGGAATTATCCTGCCTTTTTCATCCATTTTAGAAAGAATAGTGTAGTACCTTAGTTTAAATAAAAAGGTTAGAAAAATGTTTATTCGAACCAGGAAGGGTTGCCAGTTACCCTTACCTGTCATTCCAGGTCATGAATTTCACTAAGTCTGAACCCTACATGTCCTTGGAAGGCCATATGATATAGCCGTATTCTTGGAACTAAAAGTCCCGGTAATTGTTCCCAAGAGGAAAATAAGTCAAAGGACGATTTTTCATGAATTTTACAAAACCTTTAAACATTTTGTTATTAGCCCCCAAGTTTGAAAAATCGTAAGAATTCCTGGATTTGAACTAAAACCCAAAATTTAGATTTTGATTTGTTGGGATTTTAATTTTTCTGATATTTTATTTGAATTCAAATGGGAGATATTTCCTTATTTACATTTATGTTTTAAAGCAAATGAGGACATTAACTTAAAATGTAAATAAGTAAGTATTGAGATAACCCAGTCCAATACATACCAGAACTTGAATTATAGTCCAAAGTTAGGAGAAAAATCATTTTTGTGAGTGCTGCAGCGCTCAATATGCACTGCAGCAGTCCTAGAATAGTAAGGTGGTGCCAGTTAGCAAAATTATGCATTCTAGTGAGCGTTGTAACCCTCAAAATTTCAATACAAAACCACATTTCGAGGTTCAAAACACATCAACACCTTAAACACACCTCCAAACTTGAGAAACTTTGTCCTCCACCTCTTTTCACCCCCAAAACTTCATTTTTCTTCAATCTCCTTCATATCTAACTTGAATTTCTGATGTTTCAAGCATTAAGGTATGTGATTATCATAGTTTTGCTTTCCTTTCTCCAATTCCTTCTTGTTTTAGGAGAATTTTTAATGATTCCTCAAAGGTTCAAGGAAGGAAGTTCCTTTAGTATAATAAGTGTAGATTTGAGTTGTTTAAAGGTTAATCTAGAATTATATTGCTTCAATGGTAGATTCAGGTGCCATTCCTGCTTCCCAAAACTCTGCTGGTGCTATTCTTGTGTCTGTTGCCACTCCAGGTAAATAGTTTCACATTTGTAACTTATATCTATTTTCAACTACAACATGAGAATATAGATGATTTTAGAGTTTATTTTGTGAACTATTGAGATTTCTGTGAAATATTGTGTTATGAACTATTGGTTTAATAAGAAAATTTGTTTTCTTGAAAACCATGGGACATCTATTATTGAGGATAAGTTTTTATATAGTTGCACTGCAAATTTAATCATTTAGAGCTGTTTTTATGATCATGTGCTTCTGATACTGCATATTGTTATATAAAGAGAGATTTAGAACCCTAGGATAGAAGACTTTGAAAATGATTGAGAAAAGAGTGAAATTTGTAGTTGAGCTGGCAGTAACTATAGAGAAACAGGCTATAGGTTAATGGCAGTTAAGCTATTAACCTTGATACCAAGTAGCCCAGGGCCAAAGATAACAGAGAATTTATTGTCATACTGGGGACGGCGATACGTAACACCTAGATAAGACTAGAGTAGAGATTACTGTTTCTCTATTAGAGTACTAGTAGGTTGGTCTATAGAAAGCTAAGATTTGCTACTTGATTATAATTGTGAAATGCTTCGATACTTTATCACTGTTACTATTATTCTGGTGTTGTGTATCTTCTCTTGGTGTCCCATAAAGGGGGTTCCAAGTGAAGACTCACTTATTGAGTTTTGGTTACAAAATTCACCCCTATTTTTTTCTCATATTTTACATATATTGTAGCTGCTGAGGACACTTCCACACCATCTTCCTTCTAGTAGTGCTAGATTTTAGTTGCTGAGCTCATTAGGTGAGGTGTCTGGTATTCCGCTCTAGATGTGCTCTAGTGTAATGTAGGCAGGATCTTGGACTATAGGGTATGGTTACATTTTGCATAGTCTTGTGTATTAGGATATTATTTGGACTATATAATCTATGCTTTTCATAGACACTTTATATGCAAAGGACTTTATGCATATGTTGTGATATTATGATATTAGCCTTTGAAAGTTACTAAGCCATTTTGGTTTTATAAAAATGGTTTCAAGAGCAGGTGATTTGTATGTAGAAAGAGACCAATTTTATCAATTTTTCATAATTCAAATGTGCATATAGAGATATACAGGTCACGAGGCTTATGTGGGAATGGGGTTTCTAACATGCCAGCCACGTGCCCAAGTCGGGTTGTGACAAATAGTTTTTAACTGTTGAGATCACTTTCTAAACATGTTATTTTCTTAGCTTTACTTTCCACTTTCTGACCCATCGGAGTAACACAATGTTCTCAAAATTAACTCATCATCATATTCTGAACATGGTGAGAGCATATATACCCCAAATTATGATCCTTTTCCATTCTTTCTAATCAACCCATCTTCTTTCTGAGCTTGCAAAACCAACTTTCTGATCTTCAATCTAATTATGTGGTCTTGCAAACTGATGTCTTCATTTGGGCTTTAGTTTAGAGCAATGAAAGGAGGACCCCCAGAGATTTTTATGCAGATTTAAAAACCTTTAAGTTCAAAAGCTTTTTCAAAAACAAATGTGATCTTCAACTAATGGTTTTGTGAATAGATCAGATACTTGGTCTTCTGTATTCATAAACATTAACTCAACATCTCCTTTCTAAACATAATCCCGAATAAAATGATGTTTAAGATTGATGTACTTGGATCAAAAGTTCCAGATAGGATTCTTAACAAGATTAATAGCACTAGTATTATCACAAAAGATAGGGCTTTTGGAACACCTTAGGCAATAATCTTCTAGTTGGTTTTTATCCATAGCATCTGGGTGCAGCAATTTGCAATAGCTACATATTCAGCTGTAGCTATAGAGAGTACAATGTTATTTTTCTTTTGGCACGACCAATTGATCAAGCATTTTTCAGAAGAAATGCAACAACCACTTGTGCTCTTTCTGTCTACTCTATCTTCGGCGATGTCAACATCACAGTAACCTATAATCTCACAAGATGTACCTTTCTCGTACCATAAGCCAATATTAGTAGTACCAGATAAATATCTAAAAATTCTCTTAACAGCATTTAGGAGTGATTACTTTAGGTTAGATTGAAATCTAGCACAACTTCCCACACTTAATTGAATGTTTGGTCTACTAGCTGTAAGATACGGAAGTGAACCAATCATTCCTCTATAATTACTTTCTGATACCGTTTCGCCATTCTTATCAACATTGATTATTTGAGATGTATGCATGGGGGTACTCATGGGTTTGGCTTGATCCATATTAAACTTTTTCAAAAGCTCTTTAGTATATTTTTCTTGATGGATCAATGTTCCTTCTTTTTGTTGTTTGCTTTGCAAATCGAGGAAAAACTTGAATTCACCTATCCTGCTCATCTGAAATTCACTCTGCATTAATTTTGAAAACATTTTAGAGAGAGAATGATTAGAGGCACCAAATATAATGTCATCTACATATGTTAGAACTATCAGAAACTAATTATCTTGTTCAAGAGTAAAAAGAGTAGTATTAACATTACCTTCCTTGAACTCATTCTTCAGTAAAAAGGTACTTACCCTTTCATACTAAGCTCGAAGAGCTTGTTTCAGACTATAGATAGCCTTCGTTAGCTTGAAGACATGGTTGGGAAGGTCTTCATTCTCAAAACCAGGAGGCTACTTCACATATACTTCCTCAGAGAGGAATCCATTTAGGAATGCAGACTTAACGTCCATTTGGTAAAAAGTCAATCCCTTGAAGATATCAAAAGCAAGTAGCATTCTTATGGCTTCTAGCCTAGCTACTGGTGCAAAGGTTTCATCATAATCAATTTCCTCTTATTGATTATAACCTTGTGCAACCAATCTTGCTATGTTACAGATGACTTTGCCAATTTCATCAAGCTTGTTTTAAACACCCATTTTGTTCCGATGATAGTCTTCCTTTTTGGCTTTTCAATGAGCGTCCAGACTTTGCTTTTGTCGAATTGATCGAGTTCTTCTTGCATAGCATCCACCCAACTTTGATTGCTCAAACTTCTTTAATGTATTCAGGCTCAATGGTGGAGATGAAATCAAAGTTATATAGGTATATTGTTCCAGTTCACTTCATTTATCTTTGATATTGTTATCTTTTTCCTATGTTGATAATTTTTTCCCCACGCTTTATGTATATGTTTTTTGAGGTCCATAAGATCATATTTGGATGCATTAGTTTAGATGAGGCAGCTTTATCTATGGCTCAACAGGTTGTTGATTAATTTTTCTAAATATTTATCATAAATTGGTTGCTTTAGTTGTTCCTTTCTTATATTTTATGCCTTGAATCTAATACTCTAGTTTCAGTTGGAGGACAAAGATACTAAGGTATTTTCTATTGTAAAAATTAATAGTCATTAATTTTTTTACATAGATTTCAAGGGTTTGTTATGATATTGTATCAAATAATGTTCATGTTAGTGCTCATCTTGTTGTATGTCCTCTTAAATTGAGAAAAATGTTTCCTTTAGTTGAATGAAGAAATTCTATAAATTGTTAGAATTTAATTTTGGCATAAGATTTTTTTTTTTTGTAATTGGTGCAGCAATTACGGTGGTTTCAAATCGCCATAAATAATAACGCCTTTGTAATTTCCACTAAGAATTGTGGCGGTTTCAAGTTGTCATAATTCATAATTTTTTTTTCAAAGTTCGTGTGAATTGTGGGGGTTTCAGGTCACCATAATTTATAAATTTTTTTTAAAGTCCGCATGAATTGTGGCGGGCTCAAACCGCCATTTATACCATATGTTAATTATGGCGATTCAAAACAAATAACCATAATTTACTTAATGGCATTGGTAATTACAACTGTTCCTAAAACGCCATTCATGTAAAATATGGGGGTCAAAACCGGCATAATGTGACAAAACAATTCCGCCATCATTCACCTACTCTTTTGTAGTGTTTGGCCAACATGCTTACATCCAATTCTCAACCATCATTGAATTTCACCAAAACCTTTATCAACTCGAGAAAGTTAGATAGTCTTTACAATAGCCTTCTCAAGCTTTTACCAGTGACCAGTAACTCACTCTACTGTCACACTTGAGTAGTCTTTAACCAATCTCTCCAAGCTAACTCTGTAACCAGTAGCTCACTCTATTATCACTTTACAAGTATTCTTTGCTTAGCCTCTTCAAGCTAACTTTATGACTAGTAGCTTGAGTAATCTTTGACCAGCCTCTCCAAGCTACTCACAGCGATCATTATCGGATCAGGGTTACAAAGGTTTGTGTTCGGGTTTGGATACTCAAATTAACCAACACTTAAGTTTTCTTGTGATAAATAATAGCAAAGCTGGAAAACATGAATAACTTCTTTCTATCAATTCTTCCAAGGAAGAACATATGATCCACTAAGGACGTAAAAAGAAGAATTTTACAAGGATTTAAAATTGATTACAAGTAGTAATAACTTCACAGAGGGTGGAAGGAAATTCCTACAACATTTCAGCTCTTTTTTTTTGTAGAAGTCTTGTCATTGCAAGCATTGCATCTCCTTTTATACTTGATATGCACTTATGATTGTTGCCTTTTGATATGTTTTCCAAGTGACACATGTTGATTTTCTTTTTGTGTCTTGGAAATGCAATCTAAATTAAAGGAGTAGCACGATATTGTCAAAGCAGTTACAGAAGTCATTGTGTAATAAAGGTTTCTAAATCTACCTTTAGATTCTATATTTTACTTTCTCAACGAGGTTTCTGGACTTTTTCTTCTAGAAGTTGGGGCAGTTGACTAAGTTGGCAAAATAGTTGTCACATCAGTCCTTGACTAGGTTTGATTTTAAATTTGAATTTCAAAATTCCCTCCTTTTTCCTTTAAAGTGCACCATTTACAGTGAAACATGCTTTTTGATGTGCCATAACAGCTTCTAGGTTTTTCTTGGATCTTTCCCTCTTCAATCAGATCTTGTTGTTGATGATATGATTGTGATCATCACTACAAGAAATATGCGAGTTACCGATGGATTTCTTCCATCGGTATTTCTGACGGATTTACCGATGGAAAACAACAAATTCTAGAATTTTGGGTTTAAGTCATTACTGACAGAAAAATCCGTCGATAAATCCGTCAGCAACTATTTTGAATTATTTTTTATGCAAAAAATAATATTATCGACGAACAAATCCGTCAGTAATTTCTTTTTTAGAAAAAAATTAATATATATAAGTATTATTATTATTATTATTATTATTATTATTATTATTATTATTGTTTTATATATATATATAAAAGGAAAAAGTCACAGAGCCATGTGCTCGTTCAGGCTCTATTTACGGTTTCGTTTTCCAATTTCTTTCACATATATATATACAATTAAAAGGTAACAAGGCATAGAGCCTACTCTCGTAAATTACAAATCTTCTTTCTGTAGAACGCGTATGCGAGGTGCTATGCGGTGTGCAGGACGCCGAATGTGTTCTGTTTTCAGTCATATATTTACCTTATAGTATATATTTGATACATCATAATATCCCCAAATATTTTTTTCTAAGAACCCTAGCCGCCCAAGAAATTTCCCTAGAGAGAAAAATGTGGTTTCTCTCAATTTTCTCTGATCAATCTCTTCCAGTAAGTGATCTTCATGAAATTTAGCCAATTCCTTCCCTCTTTTTACCTAATCTGTGAGTTTGAGCACTGTTAGGCATGCTTTTCTCTCATCATTCTTCCTCCCTATCATCCCAAACTCAGTTTGGGCAAATAAATTAAATCGTTTATGTCTTCATTGTATTGTTTGGCAGTTACCGGTGTCATTCCTGCTCCCCAAGGTCAAGTTGTCAGTGAAAGCACACTCCCGGCTACCAACGGTGAGTGGGTTTAAGCTCATGGCCATACTTTTGGTCATTATTAGTATTTTACAGCATTATATAAATTGTTTATGAAATTCTAGAATGACTTATGCCACATATATGCTTTCACAGATTATGTCAATTTTTAGAAAAGTTATTGTTTTTCAGAGTTATCATGAAAACCTTATTTTAGAAAACTCATGGGACTATATTTGATTCCTTGCATGTTATAGAATATCTTTTTCTCAGTTTATGAAATTATGAGACATTTGTTTAATGTTTACAACAGAAATAATGATTATCATGTTTTTCAGACTATGGATTTCCTATAAAGTTTTTAGAATATCAGACATGATTTATTGAAAATATTGAATAAAGTATGATTCATAACAATTGTCAGATACATACTCTGTTGGCTTCTAAAACCACTATGTCTACAAGCTGGTGATCCTTTGGGCATGATTTTAGAACTTCAATTATGCTAAAGTCAAATTGTTAGAATATAACAATTGTCAGATACATACTCTGTTGGTTTTTGAAATCATTATGTCTACAAGTTGGTGATCTCTTGGGTATGATTTTAGAATCTCAGTTATGCTAAAGTCAGATTGTTAGAATTATATGAATTCAGAGCTTTCAGATTTATTCAGTTTAATTGCAAGTTATTATTATTTTTTATAATTAGTGAGAAACAAATCAGTGAGTTAACGGCTTTAGGATTGATCATTAACCTTGGTACCAAGTGGTCCGCTAGAGGACTAGCTCACCCACAGAAAGGAACCTAGTGAGGTGTTCATTGTGGGACCTAGTTAAGTTCCCATCAGATTAGCCATTGGCTCAGATTTAGTTATTCAGCTCAGATATTTATGTACAGAATAAGTACTTTTTCTCTACTAGTTGTTGCCATGGACTTAGTTAAATTATTGTTTTCATTATTATTATTATATGTAATTATATATAAAATGCTTTACACAGTTGCGTGTATATATTATGTATTCTTGTTGTTGTCCCGTGTTGGTTGTGAGTGGAGGCTCACTCACTGAGTTTTGATGAACTCACTTCTCTCTTTTCCTCCCCTACAAATTCAGCTACAAGTTCAGTTGCACTACAAGATCTTCCCCAGTAGTGCTGCAACTTCTTTTTGGTGAGCTTCGCTTCGGAGTGGGGCTCATTATAAGTTATGTTAGTTTAGTAGTGCTCCAGTAGTTGTGTAGGCAGGATCCCGGACATACATAATATGAATTTATTTATTTTATAGATATCAGCTATTTTATTCATTATGTTTGATTTCGGCCCAGATTATAGATTTTATGCAGTTTTAAATTCAAGATTTATGTTTGGAGATATTATCAGATTTATGGAGTTTGGTTAAATTGGAACTATTATAAATATATTTTGATTTATTTATGCATATTAGTTAGTTACGTTACTAGAGGCTTTCGTGAGGACTCGATACCTCACGTGCCGGTCACGTTCCCTAGGCGGGTCGTGACAAAGTGGTATCAGAGCAATAGGTTTCCCTACATATTACTGGAGCAAGTGTCCACAAATAACATGGCATCTATGTAAATGGAAGCGCGCCCATTTGCATTGATGTAGTACTATTTGAGGCCTTTAGGAAAGAGTCAGTCATGTCTAGGTTTAGTAAGGGTATGTCTTTTCTTGGCACTCATGATCTTGTTATATATCCTCCCTTTCACAGGTGTGACCATGCTACCTGTACACAATTCACGCCTTCATCGTCATCGTAGGAGCGACGCATCCAGAGACAGTGCTCACCTTAGAGCTTTTGACCAAATGGTAGAAAACTTGACAAATGTGATGACTAGGCAGCTAAAGGCGACTACACAGCTGCCTCCAGTCAGAAGTACTGATGATTTAGCCTTGGAGCGTTCCAAGAGGATGGACCTGCCCACTTTTAACGGGCGTTTGATAACTAAGAATCCCCAGGAATTCCTTAGGCAGCTGGAGAAGATAGTTGCTATCATTCATTGTTCTTCAGAGAGAACGGTGGAGTTGGCTGGCTTCCAGCTGGGAGGCCAAGCACAGTTATGGTATCAGGAGTTCCGACAAAGGCATGAGACCTCCAGTTCTCCCTCTTGGGAATAGTTCAAGGAAGCCTTCATGCAAAGATTCATATCAGAGAGCCAGCAAGCACAGATGATTGAAGAATTTTTGAAGCTTCTAACTCCAGGCATGATAGTTACAGAGTATGATTAGCGTTTCACTTATCTGGCACAGATAGCCACCAGCATAATACCGACAGAGACAGCTAGGTTGAGACATTTTGTTCAGGGTCTGCCTACAGATATGTCCCTCAGTTTGCAGCCCCACATCGGGACCATGGACTATGCTCGAGTGGTAGACACAGCGATTGGCCTTGAGAATGGTTTAGCAGAGTGCAGGGCGATGTCAGAGGCTAACAAGAAGACCAGGGTTCATGGCTCTTTCTTGAGCAAAGCAGGTTCGAGCAAGGGTCACTATCAACAGGTCGATGAAGGGGTCGGTCAGGTAGGATCGCCTTTCTCGAGCAGCCTTCTCAAAGCCCATCCTGGCATGGCCGCTGCATCACTGCACTTCGAGCAGGTGGCGGTCGACAAGATGGGCAGGGTTCATGGCATTCATATCCAGTGTGCCCGACTTGTGAGAAAAGACATCAAGGTCAGTGTTTATTTGGTTCCACAGTATGTTATGGGTGTGGCCAGCCGGCCCACAAGCGTAGAGAATGCCCAATGTTTGAGGGAGCTTCTAGTCAAGGGTCAGCTAATCCCTCCATGTCAGTTCAGTCTCTCCAATCGACAACCCAGGTCGGCTCTATTGCTCCAGTAAGCCGCGGAGCCGAGAGCAGAGGCCCTGGTGGCAGAGGTGCAGGTGGTAGAGGGGCAGGCAGTAGAGGCCAGAGTAGTGGGGGATAGCCCCGTTTGTTAGCTTTGACCCGTCAGGATGCTCAGGCTTCAAATGAAGTGATAACAGGTATGACGATAGTATGTTCCTTTGATGCTATGACTTTGTTTGACACAGGGTCCACCTACTCTTATGTGTCCCTGTTCTTTGCTGTACGATTCGGGAGATTCCCTGAGGATCTTAAGGAGCCATTTTTAGTTGGGGTACCTTCGGGAGAGCCCATCCTTATTAAGACAGTGTATAGATCGTGCGGAGTCAAAGTTGGTGACATGGAAGCACTAGCAGATTTGAAAGTGTTAGACATGTCTGACTTTGATGTTATTCTAGGAATGGATTGGTTAGCCCCATGCTATGCTAATATAAATCGTTATAGCAAGGTGGTGAGGTTTGAAGTCCCAGGTGATGAGCCAAAAATGTTTCAGGGTACAAGGTGTTCGACATTGATGAGCTTGATATCAGCTATGAGTGCACTACGGTTGATGGATAGAGGTAGTTATGGGTTTTTAGCTGCAGTCAGGGATGTAGAGGCAGAGATACCAAGTTTGGACGTGGTTCCACTGGCTAATGAGTTTCCATATGTGTTTTCAGATGATTTGCTGGGTATGACACCAGAGAGGGAAACAAAGTTTAGGATAGAGCTTGAGCCAGAAGTTAGGCCCATCTCTATACCCCTGTATCGCATGGCTCTAGCGGAGTTAAGAGAATTGAAAGAGCTGTTACAGGAGTTGTTAGACAAGGGGTTTATTCGGCAAAGTACTTCTCCATGGGGTGCTCCAGTGTTGTTTGCCAAGAAGAAGGATAGTTCAATGAGAATGTGTATAGATTATAGGCAATTAAACAAGGTGACGATCAAGAAACAGTACCCCTTGCCTCATATTGATGATCTTTTTTACCAGCTTCAGGGAGCAACATGTTTTTCCAAGATTGACCTTAGATCTAGTTACCATCAGTTGAAGATTAAGGATGAAGATATATCCAAGACGGCCTTCAGGACTTGCTATGGACATTATGAGTTCTTAGTGATGTCCTGTGGGTTGACCAATGCCCCAGCAGCTTTCATGGATTTAATGAACAGGGTGTTTAAGCCATTTCTAGACCAGTTTGTGATTGTCTTCATTGATGACATTTTAGTATATTTCAAGAGTAAGGAGGAACATAAACAGCATCTAAGGATAGTTCTATAGACTTTAAGGGAGAATCAGTTGTATGCCAAGTTTTCCAAGTGTGAGTTCTGGCTAGATCAGGTGGCATTCCTTGGACATATAGTGTCAAAGGATGGTATTCTGGTATATCCAAAGAAGGTGGAAGCAGTATAGCAATGGCCTAGACCTACAATAGTTTCAAAAGTTTATAGTTTCTTAGGCTTAGCGGGATATTACAGGCGGTTTGTTCAGGATTTCTAGAGGATTGCGGCACCCATGACCAAGCTAACACAGAAGAATGTCAAGTTTCAATGGACAGAAGAGTGTGAAAAGAGTTTTCAGAGGCTCAAGACATGTCTAACCACAACACCAATTTTGGTATTACCTTCAGGGATAGGCGGTTTCTCAGTGTTCTGTGATGCTTTGAGAGTTGGACTTGGTTGTGTTCTGATGTAGCATGGCCGAGTTGTAGCTTATGCATCACGGCAGCTCAAGAAGCATGAACAGAATTACCCCACGCATGACTTAGAGATGGCGGTAGTGGTTTTTGCCTTGAAGATTTGGAGGCACTACCTGTATGGAGAAACTTGTGAGATCTTCACAGACCACAAAAGCTTGAAGTACATTTTTCAGCAAAAAGATCTGAACCTGAGGCAACACAGATGGCTTGAGTTGCTAAAGGATTATGACTGTACGATCTCATACCACCCAGGGAAGGCGAATGTAGTGGCAGATGCACTGAGTAGGAAGTCAGCAGGCAATTTGGCCCACATAACGCCAGTGAGACAGCCATTAGTGGAGGATATCCATAAGTTGGAAGTTGAGGGAGTTCAGTTCAATCTTAGTGATACAGGGGTCTTTTTAGCTCACATCAGGGCTCAGTCAACTTTGGTGGGAAAGATCAAGGCACAACAAGGTGAAGATCCAAAGCTAGCTAAGTTGGCTGAGGATGTTCGTAAAGGTGATAATGCAGAGTTCTCAGTTGATGCTGAGGGTGTGTTGCGCTTTGGGAATCGTTTGTGTGTGCCCGCAGTGGGTGAGCTAAGGAGGAAAGTAATGGAGGAAGCCCATAGTGTAGCATACTCCGTGCATCCAGGATCAGTTAAGGTGTATCAAGATTTCAAACACCTGTTTTGGTGCGATGGTATGAAGAGAGATATCGGTGACTTTGTAGCTAGATGCTTGGTGTGCCAACAAGACAAGGCTGAGCACTAGACACCGACAGGGTTACTCCAGCAGATAGATATTCCAGAGTGGAAGTGGGAGAGGATAACCATGGACTTCATAATCAGGTTACCTCGGACCACCAAAGGGTTTGACTCCATATGGGTGATAGTAGACAGGATGACTAAGTCAGCACATTTCTTGCCAGTAAAGACCATATTCAGTACAGCACAGTATGTCCAGTTATAATTGACGAGATAGTTAGACTTCACGGTATCCCGATATCTATCATATCAAACAGAGGGTCCCAGTTCACTTCACGATTCTAGAGGGCATTCCAGGAAGCCCTTGGGACGCGTGTGGATTTTACCACAGCTTTTCATCCCCAAACAGATGGCCAGTCAGAAAAGACAATACAGACCTTAGAATATATGCTCAGAGCTTGTGTGCTAGATTTTGGAGGGAGCTGGTGTGATCACCTACCGTTGATCGAATTTTCATACAACAACAGTTACCAAGCAAGTATCCAGATGGCACCATTTGAAGCCTTGTATGGGAGGCGTTGCAGGTCCCCCATCGGTTGGTTTGAGCTAGGGGAATCTAAGTCCCTAGGCCTAGACCTAGTTCAAGAAACCTTAGAGAAGGTTCAATTGATCAAGGAGCATCTTTTAGCAGCACAGTCTAGGTAGAAATCGTATGCTAATAACCATCAGCATAACTTCGAGTTTGCGGTTGGGGATCACGTGTTTCTGAAGGTGTCTCCTATGAAAGGGGTAGTGAGGTTTGGTAAGCGGAGAAAGTTAAGCCCTCATTTTATCGGCCCATTTGAGATTCTAGAGAGAGTTAGAGCAGTAGCTTACAAGTTAGCACTACCTCCTAGTTTATCAACCATACACCCAGTGTTTCATGTCAGTATGCTCAGAAAGTATGTGCCCGACCAATCTCATGTGCTCACTCTGCAAACGGTCCAAGTCGATGAGAGTTTGTCTTATGAAGAGGAACCAGTTGCTATTGTGGATAGGCAGATCAAAAAGCTTCGCTCAAAGGAGGTAGCCTCAGTAAAAGTTATCTAGAGGAACCACTCCAGTAAGGAAGCGACTTGGGAAGCTGAAGAAACCATGAAAATTAAGTACCCTCATCTTTTTCCCCTTCAAGGTACGTCGTTTAGATTTAGGGACCAAATCTCTTTTAAGTGGGGTAGTATGTAATATCCCAAATATAAAATTCGGTGATATATAATTTATTATTACTATTGGTATTATTATTATTATTATTACTTCAAAGATATTGATATAGGTTATATTAGTTTATATATATAAAAGGAAAAAGTCACAGAGCCATGTGCCTGCTCGTGCTTACATGGTTTCGCTTTTCCAATTTCTTTCACATATATATATACAATTAAAAGGTAACGAGGCATAGAGCCTACTCTCATAAATTACAAATCTTCCCTCAGTAGAACGCGTATGCGAGGTGCTGTGCGGTGTGCAGGACGCTGAATGTGTTCTGTTTTCAGTCATATATTTCCCTTATAGTATATATTTGACACATCATAATATCCCCAAATATTTTTTCTAAGAACCCTAGCCGCCCAAGAAATTTCCCTAGAGAGAAAAATGTGGTTTCTCTCAATTTTCTCTGATCAATCTCTTCCAATAAGTGATCTTCATGAAATTTAGCCAATTCCTTCCCTCTTTTATCTAATCTGTGAGTTTGAGCACTGTTAGGCATGGTTTTCTCTCATCATTCTTCCTCCCTATCATCCCAAATTCAGTTTGGGCAAATAAATTAAATCGTTTATGTCTTCATTGTATTGTTTGGCAGTTACTGATGTCATTCCTGCTCCCCAAGGTCAAGTTGTCAATGAAAGCACACTCCCGATTGAGTGGGTTTAAGCTCATGGCCATACTTTTGGTCATTATTAGTATTTTGCAGCATTATATAAATTGTTTATGAAATTCTAGAATGACTTATGCCACATATATGCTTTCACAGATTATGTCAATTTTTAGAAAAGTTATTGTTTTTCAGAGTTATCATGAAAACCTTATTTTAGAAAACTCATGGGACCATATTTGATACCTTGCATGTTATAGAATATCTTTTTCTCAGTTTATGAAATTATGAGACATTTGTTTAATGTTTACAGGAAAAATAATGATTATCATATTTTTCAGACTATGGATTTCCTATAAATATTTTAGAATATCAGACATGATTTATTGAAAGTATTGAATAAAGTATGATTCATAACAATTGTCAGATACTTACTCTGTTGGCTTCTGAAACCACTATGTCTACAAGCTGGTAATCCTTTGGGTATGATTTTAGAACCTCAGTTATGCTAAAGTCAAATTGTTAGAATATAACAATTGTCAGATACATACTCTGTTGGTTTTTGAAATCATTATGTCTACAAGTTAGTGATCTATTGGGCATGATTTTAGAATCTCAGTTATGCTAAAGTCAGATTGTTAGAATTATATGAATTCAAAGCTTTCAGATTTATTTAGTTTAATTGCAAGTTATTATTATTTTTTATAATTAGTGAGAAACAAATCAGTGAGTTAACGGCTATAGGATTGATCGTTAACCTTGGTACCAAATGGTTCGCCAGAGGACTAGCTCACCCACAGAAAGGAACCTAGTAAGGTGTCCATTATGGGACCTAGTTAAGTGCCCATCAAATTAGTCATTGGCTCATATTTAGCTATTCAGCTCAAATATTTATGTACAAAATAAGTAATGTTTCTCTACTAGTTATTGCCATAGACTTAGTTAAATTATTGTTTTCATTATTATTATTATATGTAATTATATATAAAATGCTTTACACAGTTGCGTGTATATAATATATATTCTTGTTGTTGTCCCATGTTGGTTGTGAGTGGAGGCTCACTCACTGAGTTTTGATGTCACGACCCTCCTTGGGCACGTGACCGGCACGTGAGAGATCCCATTCCCACGTAAGCCTGGTGACCTGTACTGTCTCTACTCATGCATTTCAATTAAGAAAATCCACAAAATAAATCCTTAATGTTACATGAAATCACCTGTTATTGAAAACCAAGTTTAGAAAAAAAACCAAAACTTATTTCCATCCCTTCCTAAAAGCAAATATGCAACGTCACTAAATATGCCTATAGACCTTTACATACAAGATGTTTATAAAAGTCATAGTTATACAATCCCAAAAAGTATATAAAATAGCAAAACTATGCACAATGTGATCATGCTCTACGGTCCGGTCCCGCTCGCATCACACCGAGCACGTCTAGAGCACAATATCAGACACCTCACCTAACGGGCTCAGCAACTGAATCTAATGCTGCTGGGTAGAGGATGGTGTAGAGGTACCCTCAGCAGCTACGGTATCTGTAAAATATGGAGGAAACAGATGGGTGAGTTTTGAATCCCAAAACTCAGTGAGTGAGCCCTCATCTGGAACCCCTCTTCATGGGACACCAAAGAAGGTACACAACACCAAAAATAATAATAATAATAATAACAGCACTAACATCAAGTAGTTCATAGTTATAATCAAGACCTCAATCTTAGTTCTTTACAGTCCGACCTAACAAAGAGCCTAATAGAGAAACAAGTGATCTCTGAATACAAAGGTTTGGTCATATCTCAAGGCATGTATCGTAGTCCCAGTATGACACTAAGTCTCTGAGTATCTGTGGGTCACATCCGGCGCACGTGACGCCCCAGTGTGCCAATAAGTCTCTGAATATCTACAAATACATCTCGGCGCATGTATCGCCGTCCCCAGTGTGCCAATAAGTCTCTGAATCTCTGACCCGGGCTACTTGGTACCAAGGTTAACGGATTAACTGCCGTTAACATACAGCCTGTTTCTCTACAGTTACTATCAGCTCAACTAAACTCATTCTCTCCTCTATCATTTTCCAAGTCCTCTATCCTAAGGTTCAAAATCTCTTTTATACAACAGTAAACAATATCAAAACCATATAATCATGAAACCAGCTTTAAATGATTAATTTTGCCACATAACTGTATGAAAACTCATCATTAACAATAGGTGTCCCATGGTTTTCAACAAAACACCTTCCTTTAGTAAACCAATAGTTCACGACATAACACTCCACAGAAAGCTCAGCAGTTTACAAAATAAGTTCTAAAATCATATATATTCTCAGGTTTTAAGTGAAGATCCATATGATGATTAAAGTAGAAGCTACAGATGTGAACCCACTCACCTGGAGTGGCAAGAGGGCTAGGAATAGTACCAACAGAGTTGTGAAAGGTGAGAACAGCACCAGTATCTATCAATAAAGCAACAGAACCCTAGATTAACGGCTAAACCTCTATATTACTCAAATATACTCTTAACACATTGAAAGAATTCTACCTCCTTGAGAGGTAGGAAAACTTTATGCCAACCCCCCCCAAAACCAAAGAGAAATGGAGAGAATAGAAGAGAAATCACTAGAATAACATACCTTGAAGCCTTAGAAGTGAAGTATTGAAGTTGATTTTAAGAGAAAATGGAAGAAATGGAGTTAGGAGTGAATTTTTGGGAAGAGAGCAAAGTTTTCGTGGTTCTTTGGGGGAGAGAGCATATTTTTGGTGAGTAAAGGTTACGGACCGGAATGGGGTTTTTAATGCTCGTGACAAATGCGCTAATCTAGGCAGCGCTCACCAGAGAGCATAATTTGCACCGACTTACTTTCTGTTGAGCGCTGCAGCGCTCACCCGAGAGCATAAACTTCACTTTCAGCCACCGACTTATTTTTCGATGATACTGCAGGCCTTAGCTCATAAAGACTCAACAGAGAGATTTTTTTTTTTTTTTTTTTGTTTTTAGCCTAAGATATTACATACTCCCCCCCTTTTTAAAAGATTTGGTCCCCAAATCTAAAGGCATACCTGGAGGAGGGAAGAGATATGGGTATTTCACCCTCATGGCATCTTCGGCTTCCCACGTGGCTTCCTCACCTGAGTGGTTTCTCCAAATTACTTTTACCGAAGGTACCTCTTTTGAACGAAGCTTTTTAATTTGTCTGTCTACTATTGCAATTGGCTCCTCTTCAAAGGACAAATTTTCATCAAGCTGGACTGCTTGTGGGGTGAGCACATGGGATTGGTCCGGAATATACTTCCTAAGCATGCTGACATGAAAAACAGGATGGATGGTTGACAAGCTGGGAGGTAATGCTAATCTATAAGCTACTGTTCCCACTCTTTCTAGAATCTCAAATGGCCCGATATAACGAGGACTTAGCTTTCCCCGTTTACCGAACCTCACCACTCCCTTCATAGGAGATACTCGCAAGAATACATGATCACCCACAGTAAACTCTAACTCTCGTCTTCGGTTATCAGCATAAGCTTTCTGTCTGGACTGAGCTGCTAATAGCCTTTCCTTGATTAACCAAAATTTTTCTAGAGTTTCTTGAACTAGGTATGGGCCTATGGTCTTAGCTTCTCCAAGCTTAAACCATCTAATAGGAGATCTGCAGCATCTGCCATACGAGGCTTCAATGGGTGCCATATGAATACTCTCTTCATAACTGTTATTATAAGCAAACTCTATTAGTGATAAGCGGTCACACCAACTCCCACCAAAGTCTAGCACACAAAGGCTCGAGCATGTCTTCTAAGGTTTGAATAGTTCTCTCTGTCGACCATCACCCGAGGATGGAAGGTCGTAGATAGGTCCACTGGATTCCTAGAGCTTCGAAACGCCTCCGTAATCTCGATGTGAACTGAGCCCCTCTATATGATATAATATACATTGGCACTCCATGAAGTCTAACAATCTCATTTATATATAGGCGAGCATATTGGGTCATGTGAAATTGGTCTTTACTGGCAAGAAATGAGCTGACTTGGTCATCCGATCTACAATTACCCAAATAGAATCAAAGCCTTTAGTAGTCCGAGGTAACCCAATTACAAAATCCATAGTTATCCTCTCCCACTTCCATTCTGGAATCTCTATCTGCTGGAGTAATCCTGCCGGCCTTTGGTGTTCAGCCTTAACCTGTTGACATACTAAACACCGTGCCACAAATTCACCTATATCTCTTTTCATACCTTCCCACCAATACAACTGCCACAGATCATAATACATTTTAGCTAAACCAGGGTGCACAGAATATGCTGCACTATGGGCCTCTTCCATTATTTGCTTCTTCAACTCATCCACATCCGGCACACACAACCTATTTCCAAGGTGTAACACACCTCCCTTATCCAGAGAAAACTCATGGCTCCCTTCTTTGTGTACATCCTCTATGATCCTAGCCAATTTGGGGTCCTCTTTCTGCTTTGCCTTAATCTGCTCCACTAGGGTTGATTGAGCTCTAATATGAGCTAGAAAGGCTCCTGAATCTCCTATACCAAACTGGATTCCCTCTGCCTCTAACTTATAAATATCTTCTATCAAAGGTTGTCTTAAAGGAGCTATATGAGCCAAACTGCCTGCTGACTTCCTACTCAAAGCATCAGCTACTACATTAGCCTTACCTGGGTGATAAGAGATCGTACAATCATAATCTTTTAACAATTCCATCCATCTCAAGGCTTGTCTGAGATTCAGATCTTTCTGTTGGAAAATGTATTTTAAGCTTTTATGATCTGTAAAAATCTCACAAGTTGCTCCATACAGATAATGCCTCCAAATTTTCAAGGCAAAAACTACTGCTGCCATTTCTAAATCATGAGTAGGATAATCTGCTCATGCTTCTTGAGTTGCCTGGAAGCATAGGCTACAACTCGCCCATGTTGCATAAGGACACAGCCAAGTCCTACTCTAGAAGCATCACAATATACAGTAAACCATCCGCACTCAAGGTAGTACCCGATCTTGGGGCGGTAGTCAAGCAGGTCTTCAGCTTTTGGAAGCTTTCCTCACAGGCATTTGACCACTGAAACTTAACATTCTTCTGGGTCAATCTAGTCAACGGTGCTGCAATCTTGGAAAAATCCTTGACAAACCGTCTATAATAACCTGCCATCCCCAAAAAGCTGCGAACTTCTGACATCAGAAAGGTGCCTTGGCCATTCTTTGAATCCGCCTCAACTTTCTTAGGATCTACCTTAATACCATCCTTAGATACTATATGTCCAAGAAACGCCACCTGCTCTAACCAGAATTCACACTTAGAAAACTTAGCATATAGCTAATGTTCCCTCAATGTCTGTAAGACAATCCTAAGGTGGTGCTCATGCTCCTCTCTACTCCTTGAGTATACTAGAATATCGTCAATAAAGACAATCACAAAATGATCTAGGAACAGTCTGAAAACTCTGTTCATCAGATCCATAAAAGCGGCAGGGGCATTAGTCAACCCGAAGGACATCACTAGGAATTCATAATGTCCATAGCGTGTCCTAAAAGCTGTCTTGGGTATATCTTCATCCTTGATTTTTAACTGATGATACCCGGATCGAAGATCAACCTTAGAAAAACATTGAGCCCCTTTGAAGTCGATCAAACAAATCATCTATACGAGGCAAGGGATACTTATTTTTAATGGTCACCTTATTCAGCTGCCGATAATCTATACACATCCTCAAAGATCCATCTTTCTTCTTTACAAATAAGACTAGAGCACCCCAAAGTGAGGTGCTTGGTTGAATAAAACATTTATCCAACAACTCTTGCAACTGCTTTTTCAACTCCTGTAACTCTATCGAGGCCATACGATATGGTGGTATTGAAATAGGCCTGGTTCCTGGCTCCAATTCTATTCCAAACTCTACTTCCCTCTCTGGTGGTAACCCTGGCAAGTCCTCTGGAAACACATCAGGAAACTCACAAACTACAGGGACCGATTCTATGGTTGGCACTGGTACCTCTACATCCCGTACTGAAGCTAAAAACCCATAAACTCCTTTATCCATAAGCTTCAAGGCACTCATAGATGAAATCAGACTAGTCAGAACATAGCAGCTGACACCCTTAAACTCTTGAAATCCAGCTTCAGAAATACCAAACTTGACAGACTTAGTATAGCAATCAACTGTAGCGTGACATGAAGCCAACCAATCCATACCCAGAATAACATCAAAATCCACCATATCTAACAGGTGTAAATCTGCATAAGTTTCCACATCACCAACCTTGATTTCACAGCCTCTGTACACTAACTGGACTAAAAGAGATCCTCCTACCGGAACCCCTACTAAGAAGGGCTTGTCTAAACTAGAAACTGGCCTCTCAAATCGTGTGGCAAAGAATAAGGATACATATGAATAGGACGATCCAGGGTCAATCAAAGCAAATGCATCAAAAGTAAAGACTCTGATAATACCTGCCACGACATCTTTAGAGGCTGATGCATCCTGTCTGGTCAATGCATACAATCGGGGCTGTCCCTCGCTACTCTGACCTCTGCCAGCTGAACCTCTGCCACTGAAGCCTCTACCTCTAGGGCCTCTGCCCCCAGCACCCCTACCCACCGAGGTGGCAGAACCGCCCTGGGTTGCTGATTGGAAAGACTGGACCGAAGCAGTGGAGTTCGCAGACCCCTGAGTGGAGGTCCCCTGCCAAAGTGGGCATTCCGCCCTCTTGTGACCACGCTGGCCACAACCATAGCATACAAGGGTGCCAATCAGGCACTGCCCCGGGTGTCGCCTACCGCAAGTCTGACAAACAGGTAAACTCTGGACTGATGCCTGGCCAGACATCGACTACCTTCTGCCTCGACCGAGAAGCCGCAGATCGCATCGGGTAGGATCTGAAGGGTAACCCTACCGGCCGAAGCTCGGCCGACTGGATGGCCCGATCCCTACTAGTACCAACTCCTCCAGAAATTGTACTCTGAGTCTTAGCCCTCTTGCTAGACTCGTAAGCAACTCTCCTCTCTCGCTAATCTCGCCTCCACCCCAATAGCGGTATCCACTACCTGGGCATAATCCATGGTACCAACATGCGGTCAAGGCCGAGAAACATGTCTTTAAGGCGATCCTCAGACGTAACCGCTTAACTTTCTCGGGCCTCGATCGCAACATTCTCGCAATGCCTGAGCCAAGTATGTAAACCTCTCATCATACTCCGCCACTGTCATACCAGGGGTCATACGGAGTCTCAAGAACTCCTCCATCATCTCGTGTTCTCCGGCTCGACAAGAATCTACGGCGAAAGCGCTCAATTCCTCCCAGGAGGGCGGATCTAAATCGCCACGCCCCTGAGAAACTCCCCATACCATGTTCCCGCCAAGCCGCCTAACTGAAAACCAGCTAACTCTGCTGCTCTCTCTGATGAACAATGAATGACTTTGATAATCTTCTCTATCTCCCTAAGGAATGTCTGAGGATCCTCTGTGGTCAGGCGTCCCTGGAAAGTGGGTGGATCCATCCTCCGAAAACGCTCTAGGGCTGAATCATCTGGATCTCTACCTGGGGGCTGGACCGGGGGTGGCTGTGGTCCAGCCTTCCGCACTGCCTGGCTAGAACATCAGTAAGGGTGGCCAGAGTCTGCTCCAGAGCTCTAAGGCGGCCACTAGGACTAGAAGATCTGCTACTACGACGACGTCGAGAGGTAGAACGTCGGAGGGGAGGCATACTGATCCAACTGAAAGGGAAGAACACACAAGATAAGGACTACCATTCATATAACAGGCCTAAACTCCATCTCTAAGTCTAGACTCAACTGATCATCCTAAAGGCCGCAAGTAATGCTTCGTTAATGCAAATAGGCGCGCTTCTATTGACATAACGAAGCACTACCTGTGGACACTTGCTCCAGTGATATGCAGGGAAACCTATGGCTCTGATACCAACTTTGTCACGACCCTCCTTGGGCACGTGACCGGCACGTGAGAGATCCCATTCCCACGTAAGCCTGGTGACCTGTACTGTCTCTACTCATGCATTTCAATTAAGAAAATCCATAAAATAAATCCTTAATGTTACATGAAATCACCTGTTATTGAAAACCAAGTTTAGAAAAAAAACCAAAACTTATTTCCATCCCTTCCTAAAAGCAAATATGCAACGTCGCTAAATATGCCTATAGACCTTTACATACAAGATGTTTATAAAAGTCATAGTTATACAATCCCAAAAAGTATATAAAATAGCAAAACTATGCACAATGTGATCATGCTCTACGGTCCTGGTCCCGCTCGCATCACATCGAGCACGTCTAGAGCACAATATCAGACACCTCACCTAACGGGCTCAGCAACTGAATCTAATGCTGCTGGGTAGAGGATGGTGTAGAGGTACCCTCAGCAGCTACGGTATCTGTAAAATATGGAGGAAACAGATGGGTGAGTTTTGAATCCCAAAACTCAAAGGAGTGAGCCCTCATCCGGAACCCTCTTCATGGGACACCAAAGAAGGTACACAACACCAAAATAATAATAATAATAATACTTGACACTAACATCAAGTAGTTCATAGTTATAATCAAGACCTCAATCTTAGTTCTTTACTGATCCGACCTAACAGAGCCTAATAGAGAAACAAAGTGATCTCTCGAATACAAAGGTTTGGTCATATTCAAGGCATGATCGCGTCCCAAAGATGACACTAAGTCTCTGAGTATCTATGGTCACATCCGGGCGCATGATCGCCGTCCCAAAGGTGCCAATAAGTCTCACGAATATCTACAAAGTCACATCCGGGCGCATGATCGTCCCTGGGCAGTGACAATAAATCTGAATCTCGACCGGCTACTTGGTACCAAGGTTAACTGATTAATCGCCGTTAACATACAAATGCTTTCTACGCTACTATCACTCAACTAAACTCATTCTCTCCTCTATCATTTTCCAAGTCCTCTATCCTAAGGTTCAAAATCTCTTTTATACAACAGTAAACAATATCAAAACCATATAATCATGAAACCAGCTTTAAATGATTAATTTTGCCACATAACTGTATGAAAACTCATCATTAACAATAGGTGTCCCATGGTTTTCAACAAAACACCTTCCTTTAGTAAACCAATAGTTCACGACATAACACTCCACGTAAAGCTCAAGAGCTTTACAAAATAAGTTCTAAAATCATATATATTCTCAGGTTTTAAGTGAAGATCCATATGATGATTAAAGTAGAAGCTACAGATGTGAACCCACTCACCTGGAGTGGCAGTAGGCACAGGAATAGTACCAACAGAGTTGTGAGAGGTGAGAACAGCACCAGTATCTATCAATAAAGCAACAGAACCCTAGATTAACGGCTAAAACCTCTATATTACTCAAATATACTCTTAACATATTGAAAGAATTCTACCTCCTTGAGAGGTAGGAAAACTTTATGCCAACCCCCCAAAACCAAAGAGAAATGGAGAGAATAGAAGAGAAATCACTAGAATAACATACCTTGAAGCCTTAGAAGTGAAGTATTGAAGTTGATTTTAAGAGAAAATGGAAGAAATGGAGTTAGGAGTGAATTTTTGGGAAGAGAGCAAAGTTTTCGTGGTTCTTTGGGGGAGAGAGCATATTTTTGGTGAGTGAAGGTTCTGGACCCCGGAATGGGGGTTTTTAATGCTCTGGTGACCGCCCAGCCACCAGAGAGCATAATTTGCACCGACTTACTAAGGCCAGCTAAAGAGCTGCAGGCCACCCGAGAGCATAAACTTCACTTTCAGCCACCGACTTACTTTCTGATGAGCGCTGCAGCATTCAACAGAGAGAATTTTTTTTTTTCTTTTTTTTTAGCCTAAGATATTACATTTGATGAACTCACCCCTCTCTTTTCCTCCCCTACAGATTCAGCTATAGGTTTAGTTGCACCACAAGATCTTCCCCAGTAGTGCTGCAACTTCTTTTGGTGAGCTTCACTTCAGAGTGGGGCTTATTATAAGTTATGTTAGTTTAGTAGTGCTCCAGTAGTTGTGTAGGCAGGATCCTGGACAAACATAATATGAATTTATTTATTTTATAGATATCAGCTATTTTATTAATTATGTTTGATTTCGGCCCAGATTGTAGATTTTATGTAGTTTTAAATTCAGGATTTATGTTTGGAGATATTATCAGATTTATGGAGTTTGGTTAAATTGGAAATATTATAAATATATTTTTTATTTATTTATGCATATTAGTTGGTTACGTTACTAGAGGCTTCCGTGAGGACTCGATACCTCACGTGCCAATCACGTTCCCTAGACGGGTCGTGACACATATTAACCAGCATATGGTGTGGGCTGTTTTATTACCAGCTTATGTGTTTTTCTTTTTGGTCCCATTTTGTTTCGAAGGATACTAATGTTGACTTTTTCTTGCCCCTCGCGCCCTTCTTCTCTTTTCCTCATTTTGGCAGAACTTTGCAAGTGATTAAAGCTTACAAAACAAACTGGCTTGGAGCTTGATGGCATCATAGGGAATTGAAAAGCCTCCAAGGAAAGAAAAGAGATGCAAGCATGCTCATCCGCACTGCTAGACGCCGATGATGATGATGAGGGTGGTGGCAATGGTGATGCTGACATGATGATAATGTTGCCGACTTCTCCTTATTTTAGTTATTGTTTTTTTCTTTTTTTTGTTATATGTTGAATTTTTTATATTTGTGTATGTACACTTTTAAACATTTTTATCTATTTTACATTTTGAACTTAAATTTGTTGTGTTTATTATTTATTAGGAATTCTTTTATAATATTTCATTATTAAATATAGTTATACTTAGCTTTAAATAGAAAATAAACTCTAAACTAATCAGGTAACATATAAATTATAGAATATTTATTTAAAAAAATTACTGACGAATTTTTTTTCATCGGTAAAATAAATTATTACCGATGGATTTTTCAGTCAGTAATAAAATGCAAGGAATAAATAAAATATAAAATATAAAATTACCGACGGAAAAATCCGTCAGTAATATAACTACAAGAAATAAATAAAATATAAAATATAAAATTACTGACGGATTTTCCGTCGGTAACCTAATAAATAAATAAAATTGTAAAATTCAATAATTACCAATGGATTTATTCGTCGGTAAAAATCCGTTGGTAATGATAAAAAATCCACTGGTAAGCATTATTCCTGACGAATTTGTTGACAAATTATGCAGCTCGTTACCGACAGATTTTTCCATCAAAAATCCGTCGAAAAATCCATCTGGAACGTTCTTCGATGGATTTTTTTCAGCCAGAAAATATTTCCAACTACGTTATTACCTGTGGTCAAAATTCGTCAAAAAATCCGTCGGAAATTAATTTTTCCGTCGGTAATCAAAAAAATTCGTCAATAATAACATTTTTTCTGGTAGTGCATGATGATTGAAGATGGTAGTACAAACTTGCTTCAGAGTTAGATTGAAATCTTCACTTGAAATTCACTTTCTGAAGTGACATTTTACTTGTTGAATATCTAAGCCTTAGTTTCTTGTACCTGGGAGTTTTCTTCAATCTGTTGAGCATATATAAAGGTTCATTCCACGATACATTTCTCACTTTCATTGAGTCCCAATCTCTTCAAATGAGATTAAACATGTTTGCACATGTTATTGTGAAAATATTCTCATTTTAAGAACAAATATGCTAACATGATAAGACATGTTTGTTGCTTTTAGAAACTCAAGGAAATGATTAGTCTTTCTTCAAATTATTTTCTCGAAATTGGTTATGTTGTCACTCAAAACATTTAGCATTGAAGTTTTTTGAAGAGTTCTGGAGCTAATAATAATTGTACCTACTAGTTTACTTTTTTATGCTTGTCGATAAACCGATAAAAAATTACCGACTAGTTTAATTACCCGTTGGTACTATTCCATCGACGGTTGAAAAATTGATGGCCCGGACTCATTGGTAAATCCATCAGTATATTTCTCACCTATCAAAAAACCAGTCAGTAAACCAGTTGGTATCCCGCGCATTTCTAATAGTGTTAATCGATAGAACTTATTATGTGGAATGACGTAGGAATTGCAAATATTAATGGTTACACCAGGGAGAATGGCTTTGATTAGGGTTATGATGATGTGCTTCGCTTTGTGGATGGTGTTGAAGATAATAAAAGTGTGGACCATTGTGAAAAAGCTTTGTGATGAAGAAAAAATGAAATATAACACTATCTTTTATAAACGTAATCGGTGAGAATGTTGCACAATGATGAGGATGGTGAAAGCCTTGATTTCTAGTAATGGCCAATGCATGGTTGCAAGGAGGGCATAAAATGGTCCAGAACTCAACGAAGAATACTAAAATGGTGTGTGACAAGATTGTTTTCCTCACAATGGAGTCATCGAGTAAGTGACAACGTTAGCGGTGTAGTTGATAAGGAAGATAGAAAGCTTGACAACTAGGGTTCCGATAGTGATGAAGAGGTGGCAACAAATGAATTGAGAGGTGCAACAGTCACCGTGGTAGATGGCAAAGTAGTGGGAACAACTCTATGTACTGTGTAAATCGAAGGGAACAACTTTGTGATTTGTAGAGCGATGCTATTGAAGAAAGTCTAGGCTACAATTTTAGGTGTGAGCTAATGAATTTTAAAAAAGCAACATTTATAAAGTGTGTGCTATCATTTAAATAAACTTATAAATTAAATGATATGATCCACTACTCTAAATATGCTCCCTTTTCTATTTAGGAGAACACTTTTTGGTCTAGGGGAAAGGACACTTGGGTTAGGGGTTTTGGATTGGGATCAAGCCCATACTATGTGAATTTTAGAGGCAACTATTTAACAACTAAGCTACAATGTCAAGTGTGGCCTAAAACTGTTGCTAAAACCCTATTTAAATGTTACCCTATGTGAAAGTGTTGTCTGTATGTTTTTTGAGCAACACTTTTAAGGTGTTTCCAATACTAAGAGTTACCATAGATAAAAAATGTTCTAGTGAGATCAGTAAATTGATAAAAACTATTTTTCACTGTTTAAAAAATCATAAAACTATTTCATGAGAATTTTAAACTGTAGAGACTAAGTTAAACTTAAAATAAAGTTATACGAATTTTGCTACCAAGTACATTTTACAGCACTTGTTGAATTCTTCAAAAGGAAAATGTTACATACAAGAACACGTGCAAATTTTTAATGTACTAAATATTTTAAAAAAAACCACTTTCATATAATATTTTTATTTCATAACTATAAACAAAAATTTATAGTAAGACAAAGAAAAAAATTAAAATTGTTGAATGAAATTAATTCAATGGATTTTTTTTTGGTAAGGATCTAATTCAATGGATTGAATTTAATAAGGGAAAAGAAAGTGCATATCATTATTTTCTTTTTCATTATCGACAAAAATACATTAATTTTAATGTTTATTCTTATACTGCACTCCTGTTATGAAATCATCCTCAAATACATTCTCAACTAAATTGACTATTCTCTCATTATTTATTTTCCAAACATACATTGAATTTAAAGAACCAAAATTGATATTTATTCTATCTTTTCATGGAAACGTGTTAGTGCTTGTATTGACCAATATGCTAGCACCTTTTCTAATTATTTGCACTATTGATCCTCCAATTGATTGATTTGCTGTTATTTGTATCTTTTCCTTCCTAAAATTTTAGGAAAGTTCTGTACATGTAGAATTTTTTTTTTCTTCAGAGAATAGATTATAGAATGATATGACATAATTAATAACCATTAAATAAATATAATATTGATATTCTAACACTCAAAAGTATATGTTTAATTGGGAGATCCATTCCATCACCTTTGAATGTGATAAATGAGTGGAAAATGTTGGGTCATCATCACATCTAACAGTAATGGTGTGAGTGGACACCTATTTTTAGACATTGAAATAATATTTTTGAAATAAATATGGGTCATGTAATTACATTTAAATCATTCACCACCCTCATGTATCTTATATAAAATTCTTATTATATTATTACGATCGTGTAAAGCATTACTCAAAATTTTATCTCGCGTGATTTCTGCCACTGGCCCCCTTTTTCCCCCGAAAAACTCCTTTTGGTGCTCTTTCGTGCCGAGAGAGCTTGCTGAAATATAAGCACATATTGCTCTCTATGCATATATTAACTAAATCGCTCACGCTTGCGTCGTGACAAATTATGGCTGATAGTAACGCCAGCATGCACCTCCACAACACTCCTACCAAAACAACCAAGGGTGGCTGGCATGCCGCCATCTTCATCACCCGTGAGTTCTCCTCCTCCATATTCCATCCATAACTCTAATACTCATTTCTTGTATCACTGTTTTTTCCTTTAATAAATGCTTATTTTTCGTCTTTTCATTTTTATCCAAATTTCAAAGACAAAGATTTAAAGTGATGACATTATCTATATATATGTTATTTAATTCCTTGCTACTAACGCAATTCTAGCCAGTGACTTGAATATAAATATTTCTTTATAATTGTAGGTCGCGGAGAGGTTTGTTTTTCTAGGCTTGGCTGTGAATTTGATCACATACCTCACAAATGCGCTTAGAGAGCCTCTCACTGAAGCTGTAAAGAACGTCAACACTTGGATCGGTGTTTCTTCCCTCTTCCCTTTGCTGGGTGGCTTCATCGCTGATTCGTATCTTGGTCGATTCACCACCATCGTAGTATCCTCCTTTATTTATCTCTTGGTATGTATGAATTTCATCCTCGTTCTTTCATTTAATCTTTTATTTTTTATTTTTTTTAGGTTTCGAAACAACACTAATTTTTCATCCTCATCTCGATTGACTAATGCCAGAATCCATATGCTCTGTGATACGACAAATTTGTTCTTAATTTGACCTTTAATAGATAACTGGTCCCCACTGTTGTTCAGGATCATTATAAATATTGTCGGATATCATAACTTCTTTTTCAAATTTTCAATGATAATATGATTTTTGTTATGGTACCTGAAGGGTAGAAGTAAATTTTTGAATTCAAAAATTGTGATTTAATTATAAGTATTTAAAATATTAATAAATTTATTTCGTAGGATAAGTGGTAAATTTTCAATCACAAGTTCTCGAAAAAGTACCTATATCATGAATTTTATAAGATATAAAAAATCCCTTGATAATATTAAAAAATAACTTAATATATCAAAAATTAGGTAACAGGCTAAGTCTGATGAAAACAAGTTAACAGGTTAGGCAACAGGTTTGAAAATTTATCAAAATATTGTTATTTTATTTATGATTAGTCTCGCCTCATTTTTCATATATTTATATTATAGTTTTTTCGTTAATTATCTTCCCCAAATTTGAGGATCAGATGTGTCTCTGAGGAGGCCCATTTCATATACATGACGGTATAAAATTTGATAAAATAAAATATTCATTTAAAATTTACTATTATATAATATTTGATGTTCAGTGTATAAGATAATGAATTATACAATTTTAATCTCGTAATATCATAAACAAATTTAATGACATGAAAACATTGAACAAGAAGAAAGAAAACTGTCATTGCTAGTAATTTTATTAATTAATCAATGACCAGTATAAAAATAAATATTATTATTATTATTATAATATTATTCGTCATTGTAATTATAATTATTTGAGGTATTGTTCATAATTTTTTATCGTAGTATAAAATTATAATTAATATTAAATATTATTTATTATATATTTCATAAAATAATTTTTTTATATTTATAATTTTTAAACAGAAAATAATAATGTATTATATTTAAAATGATTTTTTTAAAATTAAATTATTATAGTATCAAAATTTTTAAAAAATAAATTAATTAATATGTTTTTGAAATAAAACATTAATCTATTAATATTTTTAAAATAATATTTAAATAAAATAATTAAAGTATTGTTATCTTTTGGAGTAAATGAATGGTTTCCTCCTATTCATTCATTATAAAGAGAACATATGACACATATCTACAAGGATATGTGTCATATTAAAAAAAATAGGGGACCAAAAATCCAAAAATATAAAATTAGAGGAACTAAATCAAAATGACACATATCTACAAGGATCAAAAACATATTTAAGCATAACATATATTTCGGTTGTTATTTGTGAAGAAAAGGAAAATCCAATGTCACATAGTTGATAGCTAGTAATTGAAATACTGCGATCGTTCCATTCCTGAAAACGCAAGTCCGATTCTCGTTACTGATGATTTAAAAAAAATTATAATGAATACTTGTAAATCTTTTTTCTCTGAATGATGATGATGATACTTATATTTGGACTTATTATTCATTACTTGAATTCCTTAACGCAACTCAACCTCGGTGGTTTTAAACATATAAATTTGACTGTATAATTTCCGTAAAATACTTATATTCATGCTGAAACATTAAAATGAAATAAAATCTGTTCTACTAATGTGCTATAAACACGCTATGCAGGGACTGGTGCTCTTGACCCTATCAGTCTCCTTACTGAAGTCTGAGAAGCTGTTCTTCACAGCTCTTTACGTGTTGTCCATTGGCGACGGAGGCCACAGGCTGTGTGTACAAACCTTCGTCGCCGATCAGTTCGATGACGACACGGAAGAGCAGAGGGACACCAAGAGCTCATTCTTCAACTGGTGGTACCTGTCGATTGTGCTAGCGGCAACTTGAGCTGTGTTCTTTGTAACGTATCTGCAGGTAATTCACTATTCATAGTCTCTATTTGTTAATGAGTATTGTTATTCTAACATTCAAAAGTAGGTGCCCCAAACTTTGGATGTAATAAATGAGTGAAGAAAGTTGGGGTCACCATCACATTCAACGGTGATGGAATGAATATGTCCATTAGATGCTCACTTTTAGATGTTAAAATATCATTTTTGTATTGTTGAGCGCTACTATTCGGCGAGAGTGTTTTACTAGATATAAGGCTGCCAGAAAGACCGGCTTAAGTGAGGTGGCAGTTTTTAAAAATTTTAATTACATGCAATTTATTTATAATTCGATAATTTTCTTAAACAATTTAAGCAGTTAATTAAATGAAGAATATCGCAAGGCTTTCCACTCTTCCTACGTTTAGCAAGTTCATCTTAATAGATGGCTATCAAAATTATTTATACTCTTGAGTGTGGAATAAGTTAAACTCAATTATTATTTAACCACCAATTTTAGTAGCCAACTATCAAGAAAAAAAAAAGGTTTTCTTAAAATAATAATTGGATTGAACCATAATAATATCTGCTATCTTTTCTTTGGAAGTTTGGTTATGGGTAAGAATTATAGTTACTCTTTTCAACGATGGTGGCTACCATTACGACTCCAATTTGTGAAAAATTATTTTATATTATCAATACATAATAATTAATCTTAAATTATTTATGGTTCAATTCAATTTATTCAATATTATTATGGCTCTTTCTTGTGATTTCCCTAATTACCAGTTTAAATCCCCTGCTATGCATACCTAACTATTTAGTGTACAATATGAACAAACTAAATAAGTATGTAAAAGTATGGGTTCGAAATGAAATTTTTATTGGGTCAACTGAAATGAAAATTTGAAATGTGAAAAACCACAGGACAATTCTGGTTGGACTCTAGCACTAGAAGTGCAAACTGCAGTATAGGCAATTGCAGTAGCAATGTTTTTCGTTGGAATCAAGAGGTACAAGAAGGAAAGCCCCAAAGGAAGTCCATTTACTACAATTTCACAAGTTTTTGTTGCTGCATCTCGAAAAAGGCACACGAGAGACACACCTGGCCGTGTGATTTATTGGCTGGGCCACAACAATGGTGTTACCCCTAACTTCCCTACTTTGGAGCACACTGAATAATACAGGTTAATTTTAATTTCACTCTATCTTTGTCTTTATTCTTTTAATTTTAAAGAAATTCGATGTCACTTATTTTCTAATTAATTAATTAATTATATTAAAAAAATTTATAGTGTTATTTAATTATTTTTTATTAATTTATTAATTTATTTTAAAATCGTAATTACTGTCTACAAATATTACCTTTAGTGAAAAATAAATATAACTTTTTTCAATAACCTATGAACTCATCATCAGATAAACATACAAACTTTGTATCATAACATTACATGAAATTTAAGAACTTTGCTTTAAAAAAAAAATCCTTATAGTAGCTATTAAGAATAAAATTGTAAAAAAAATAAAAATAAAACATTAATTGTCTTAAAAATTTAATATCTTCATTTTAAGCTTCAATAAAATGTTTAAATTTAACATTTTTTCATTCATTGTCCAACATTTATTAATTAATCTATCAACTATTACAAGAGAAAAAATTAATCATAATTCATATGTAAAAATTATAAGTAGGGATGACAATTGGTATCTTTGAGGTATAGCCATGCCACAAGCCTCTAATCCTTGTTAGGAAATTTGCCTCCCATTCATATTATGGGTCTACATTCTTCATTTCATATGGAGATTTTGAATCCCAAGAATATCCATCGGTTTATTAAAAAATAAAAAAAAATAAAAATCTCAAATAAAAAACACATATAATGTCCATAATCCATTACAATACCACTAAAAATAACACAAACTAAATCAATAAAAATATATGATGAAAATTTAAAGATTTCAAACATCAGCTCACACGCACGCACTAATAAACACATGTGTCAATGCACACACAAAGTGTAACACCTTCCTAACTATTGTGTGTTACTCAAGTATTAACACAATAAATAGAAGAGTATTACTTACCCTATATAACTTACACTAGTTAAGGAAATGAAAATAAAGTAAAATTAAATGTAAAATCAGCAAGCTAAGATACTAAAGCGGACCATTAGTAGTCCACTGATATATATATATATATATATATCATGATTGTCACGATTCGATTTGGGAATATGATTGGCACATGAGAAATCTCATCCTCACGTAAGCCTATTGGGTAACGTGACTTATTGAATATATTAAATAACATGATTTTCAATGAAAATGGGACTTCCCACAATGCTTTGACACTAATTGATATATGGTTACACTATCAAATCTCAACCTTTAGATTCCATCGTGTGTGGTACACCATACTTAATCAGGTGCACCACCGATATACCTAACTTTTTGTAAGCTTTCTTTCGCATCTTATACTAAATCTAGTTTCAGTTTCATTTTTTCCCTCGTCTCCACCAGTCTTACGCTAACTACCATCGCTCGAATCTGTTTACTTTATTGTTTTGCGTGAGCTTGGAGTCTATCTCCTTTCCTGCTTCTCTCTACCTCTTTCTCTTGCACTAGTTCTTCTACATGTTTGTCTGTACATTTATGGTAAGAACTAAATTAAACTAAACTTCATAAGGAATAATTTGATAATCTAAGTATTTTTGGAATAAAAGCATATATGGTACGATGTAAATGTGTTTGTTTTGCTTTCACTAAGGTTGAAGTTTATTTACAATGACCAAAGTTGAATACTTTGCTTTGCGATAATGACTAACGCAATTGACTGATGACTAATTAACTACTAATTTTTTCAACCATACAAAGAAGGCAAGTGTCAAATTTCAAAATTTCGCACCTATATTGGATCAAAACATTTATTTTTTCAACTTTTTAACTCCATATAGGTCTTGTGTACTAAAATGAAGTGCAACGCCTGGAATGAAATCAATATGCTTTTTATTTGTTCATTTTTTAACAAAAGTTTAAGATGATTTGGTATCGATCATCCTACTAAGGCCAAGGTTATGGCATGACCCTGAGTTTTGAGCACATACAGAAATTCATATTTATCTACAAATGAAAGCCTCACAATAGTCAGTGAAAATCGAACTCATGTATTCGTGTGATATGAGACAACTCTGTGACCACCAATGCCATACTCTACTTGCATAATGAAATCAATATTATCCTATTTTTCGCTGAGAAGAGAAAGGAGAGGAGAGAGGGGCCAGGGGGTGAACGTGTTGCAATGTCCCAAAACAATCGGCTTTCAACTATAATTAATTAATTATTTGCTTGGTATTCAGTGCCCGCTTCAAACTTCACCTAATTTGATAAAATATCTACATACAAATATGCTAGACGAGAAACAGGCCTTTACAAAAAGAATTGCATGGCTCCATAATGCTATAAACAAAAGAAAGGTGCATACCACCCTCCAATGCAAACCGAACATTCTCTATGATCACTTGTAACACTACATGTTGATGAAGAAAAATAAATTCAAGGGCATGCCCTTGGACGATGCAGTAACTTCTGGTAGGATGTCATGGACTAGCTTAAAGCAAAATGGTTAGTACTTCATCAATCAGACACCTGAAGTATGAGAGGAAAAAATGTTACAACAAACTTAAAAAGGCCAAAAAGGTATTGGGAAAAAAAAAAGAGAGAGAGAGGAATACAATTAAGTCAAAAGTACTAATGACAAATCCAGTTTCAAACAGAGTAACGACTATTAAGTTTTGCGAGGGGAGGTTGAACCATTCCAAGGTCATGGCAAGCCACAAGCTTCAGCAAGGGCTAACAGTGGTTTGACATAGGATATATCAGCTAACCAGAGTTCACTGATTGTTACTTATGAGCAATGGCAAGTATCATTTGATTCTTTCACTTAAAGACAGATATAATCATATAATAGTAAAATTTCATCATGCATATTCAGCAATTGCTTAGGTTTGACACAATACATCATCTGTCCAAAGTTCACTGATTGATTTGACAACTACTTATGAGCAATGGAAAGTATTATTTGATTCTTTCAATCCAAAGACAGAAATAATACAAAAATTCTATCATCTCTCTCACTTCCGAACACAACCTTTTTAGATTTTGTTCTTGTCCAAAACTCCAGATAACGATTTTAAAATAAAGCCAAGAAAACCATGTTCAGTTAATTTTCATTCTACTTGGCTGTTACCTTTGAAATTTTGTTTCCATACAAAAACAGAGTTATGGAAAAACAACTATGCACAAACCTTTAAGGGTTTCTGGATTAGTATACACAAATCCAAGTTTCAGTAGATAGCTGCTTTCAGCAAAATCATGCAATGATCGATATCCTCGGCCACCACCATCATCTTTAGATTTGGGAACATCTTGGCTAGAAAATCTTCTACATTTATCAGCATCCTGGTTACACAAAATAAATAAATAAATAGATAAAAATAACACATGAATAATTAAAAAAAAAAGAGTTGTAATAGTAGCGGAGGAGGAGAAAAATATCAATCACCAACATATATGACACCCAAGTTAACAAACAACTAGTCATTTAAGGAAACAGATCATCACATGTTAAATTCGGTATTTAGTATGGTGTTGGTGTAATACTTCAATTTATAGAGGTTCACCTCTAAAAACTCCATCATTTGCTCTTCAATCGTACCATGCATTGCCAAAGTTTCCACATGAATAGGACGAGAAGCACCCATACGATGGGCACGACTGATTACTTGCTCCTCCATACTGAAGGTTTTTAACCCAATAAAACACATTAGAAGACAATCAAATCAGTTAGAAGTGGCAAATTGAGATATAATAAATAGGGAAAAACAAAAAATCCATAACCGTCACTTATTCAACAACAAAGTTGGCCTTTGCATATTGAATCTCAATTAATACTGAAAAATTCATTCTAGACAAATGAGTCACATTAGGGCCCCCACGCTACAAAATTTTTAATACCAAAAATGTTAGACTTCTATGCCATAAAATTTGCAGAAAATTTTATTAGGATTACAACTGAAGAAGATGGTTTTTGAAATAGTAAACATTGAAAACTTCTTCAATTCAATTTACCCATCAGCTATAAAAGCAATAAGAGTATAAGACTAATATTTATCCTCATTTGCACATGGATTGGGTTAATGTATTAACCTTCTGTCCCAAATTGGCTCCATTAAAAATACATGTGTAACGAAACTCAAGTCAAGGCCCAATGCAGCACTCCCATCCATCACAAGTGCCATACAACTTGAATCATGCTGGAACATGTCTAATGACTTCTTCTGGAAAAGGGAAAATTAAATTAACCAAAGGTAAGAAACCAAAAGTAAATTTAAATTCTCAGAATCAGTAAGCGAAAATTCCAACATTTTACCTTGCTGCTTGAATGCATTGGGCTATACATGCCAGCATATTTGATACCAGCAATAGTCAACTGACAAAGAGAAATACCACTTAACAAGTTGATCATTTTAAAAAGCATTCACAGATGGCAAAACAATGAAATAGAAAAGAATTTACAAAAGAATATGCCAAAAATGTGGCATAGAAAAAGAACCTGCTGTTCAATGACATGTATATGCTCAAGAAATTGAGAAAATATCAGAACTTTGTCAGGGTTCATATTGGTCTTAGTGCTTCTCACAGAACATTCCTGGAACGATGATCTGCCATCTCTCAAATGCAAAGGGAAACTAGTCTCAGTATCTGTCTCATCATTACTATTGTCTTTGTAGAAACTCATCTGTTCATTGCTTTCTTGCAAAGCTTTCAATCTCTGGACAACATACGAGACTTTGCTACTAGATGTTGATTGCCAATCTGGATCCCAATTATCCTGTCCATTCACAATTATATGTTTAGGGTTGTTACTTGGTAGCAAAAATTCAAAAATAAAATAAATAATAAAAAAGGAAAAAGATGCAAATGATAGTCAACTTAGTTACTAAATCCCTGCCTGCTTATATGAAGGTTGTAGCTCAATGAGATCTTTGGGTACAGGCCACTTTGGGTTAGGATTTTCTGGTCGGGCTAGTGTATCAGGACTCTGCATCTCATATAATTTATCACATCCAGGATACGTACACTTCGTATTGTCCAACGAAACACAAGCAAGACACAACAGATGCCGACACGGAGTAATCAGAGGAAGGCGGCACCACTCCTTGCATCTTCACAATTTATTTAAGATAACAACAATAAGCAGATATGACCTGAAGAGAATTAAAGCACTAAACAAAGATCAAAACCCAAATATTACCTGACACAATGACCACCAAACAGGAGACTATATCTTATAGAGCTATACTCTGCTGAAGTAGGATCAAGACCACTTTGTGTTAACATATCCATCGTTTCCTGAATATCTTCTCCAGCATGTGTAACTTTAATATGTCCAGAAACACAGCATGAGAGCCTGACATTTTTTATAGTTGCACTTCGAAATTTCCACTGTTTTGGATTCAAAAGACTCTCAACATGTGAAGGATCATTCCAATCAGCCATCAATATATTACGCCGAACAGTGAGTACCAATTCATTGTAACTTCTTGCATGCTCCTCATTGAAATCCAGAAAAACAACTTTCTTGATGCATGGCGGAATGCTTTGCAAATCTATCTTTCTTGCACTAATCATGCATTTGTGAAGTAAATGCAACAGACGAGACCTTCCTTCTTCCATCTCTGCCTCAAATGGCCTAAGGATGCCAGCTTCCCATGACTTCTGATTCAGTCCGTAAGCTTCTTCATGAAGGAACCTTAGCAGGGGTTGTAGATGTGCCAGTTGGCTGTTAGGAGTGTTCGGAGTTGGAGTACCTGTTAGTATCCAACGATTTGAAGCCATCAATGAAATAGCCATTTGCAACTTGTTTGTTAAATTCAGGCTTGAGCCAAGAGTGTGCCCTTCATCTAAAATTATTCTAAACCAATGCACTTGCATCAAAACACTCCTCTTTCGTGGGTTCCACTCTGCACTCAGACGGCTAAAGGTAGTTATGACAATATCATAATCCCAAGCTAGACAGTGTGCAGATAGCTTCCGATGATCAATCCAGACATACACCCGCAATTGACCAGGTCTTACATGCTTTTCTATTTGTGTTTTCCAATGATCAACCAAATTTGCTGGAACAACTATCAGGGTTGCTCTTGACAAGTACAACCTCACGAAGTCTAATGGCTTGCAGAGAGCCATGCCAAGGGCTGCCACATCAAAAGTCAAATTGTTAAGATTTTGTGGGTAGTACCACCTGCATACACCTTTATCTACTCTCTTTAAGAGGCCAAATGCTTGAAATATTTTGTGGAATGCATTAAAATATCCATTAGACATACTTGAGGTGTTTAAAATAGGACCCCGTATGCCAGTTGTTTCCATTTCTGCAAGCTTCTCAGTTGAAATATTAACCAACCAACTCAGGGCCTTCTTTGTCTGAGAATTTATCAATGTATTGTGCTCCTTAAGCACACTAATAAAAAATGAAACATTTTCTTTCTCACCCCCAGGTGTTCCTTTCATGTGAAACCCTGGCAAGTAGGTTATCTTACAGCTTTTCTGAAAATATTGCTCCGGGACACTACAACTCTGATATAAAGGATCAGTGTTCATACTACAAAACCATGCTGCACTAGAATTAGCCATACTATTGTCTGCAAGCTTTCGCCACTTGCGACAAGCATCACACTGAATCCATGTATCATTGTACACCAAACATTCGGCTTTAGGCTTCCCAGGAGACTTATAACTTTTTCCACATCCATATGAAGCATCAACCAGCTTGTTTTGAGATAGATGTGATGCAAAATCTGATGCATGCTTTGTTTTTATTGCTCTTTCACCAACTTTTCTTTGCTTGAAAATTAAACCATCCTCTTCATATGTGAAATTTAGATTTTTCTTTGTGTGACTCAAGCTCCTAGTGCATTGAGTTTCAGACATAAATTCCTTAGAGCATTCATCTACAGGTGATTTCATAGCTCCCGCGGAACATGTAGTAATTTTCTCATCAGGACCCATCAAACGGGCTCTTTTTGATGAGTAATCATGGTTCTCATTATTCTTACTAGCATCATCTTGGCAAACATCCCTCTTACCCAACAAACTAAAACCAGGTATGTTATTAACGCTGACCTCGTAATAGCCACATTTCTGGTTACCATTATGTTGACACCAGACTACCTGTGCCCCATCTGGTGGGTCTGCCAATGTACCTTGTGTCTTCACAATAAGAGAAAGCGCTGTTACAGTCTTACCCAAGCCAGGCTCATCACAAAACATTCCTCCACGAAAATCCTTGGTGGTGGGAGCTTCCCCAGAAACTATTACACCAGATACAGTATTTACATGAAAACGAAAGCCATCTTCAGTTAAGAGATCAACATACAAAGGATGTGGCAAGAGTTCAGCATTTCGCTCACGATGCAACATCCACTCAACTGCAGTCTGCTGATGAGGAAAGAGATTTAGTTTTGTACAAGGCATTACCGAAGCAGCCAAGGATCTTAGATGACGACACGTTGCGGATACCCTAGTGAGATCCATTGGGCACAGGGAAGCTAAAATTTTTGTTAAGATATCATCAGATATCTCCCAAATCCCGGATCTCGAAGTGTTATCTGCTGGTGTTATCCTGGACCTATTAGACTTCTGCTGTTTTCCTACACCAGGTACCATCTTAAATATTTCATGAAGTTCAAATAGCCTTTTCTTTGAAGAATCGCTCACAAGGTAATGGAGCTTGCAACCAAGTACATGACAGTCAGAAAGGTTCCAGATGCTCTCACTTGCACTACGAGTCTTTCTAAAATAGTCTGGAGAAGAAAGCATTGAACGTCTCTCGTCCCAATCACAGCTGCATATTAACTGTGTTAGCAAACTATCTCAATGTCATAGATTAGTATATCAATCAAGGAAAACAGGGGCAATCAAGTGGGCCACTCAATTTATAAAATTACTACACAATTCTGAGAGTATAACTGGCTAGTGACTAGCCAGAACACAACTAGTATAAACATGTGAGAAATGGCATTAAGTTTGATTGAATGGTTAATTATGTAAAAGTTAAATACCCTAAGAGTACACCTTTTACTGATGTACAACACCTTTTTTTTTTTTTTTGAAACTTCCCTCCAATGCTTTGTCTAACAGCATGACATGATGAAATCATTTCATTGTATACAAACTCGGCAAATTTATCAATATATTGTAAGCCTTAAGTAAAATTTTGGAACTCCAAGTTATGACGGTATGATATCATGATCCATTTGCAGTTGACCGAAGCCCCACCCAACATATGACCTTTCAGATCAATTAGTTTATAGGAACAATGATACTGGAGTACGTAGTTTGACCATTAAAATCAGATGATGCAGCACAAAAATCATATCTGGCATATATATAAGAGAATAATGAAATCCTGAAAACTCAACATATCAAAACATCATAGTACCAAAAACTTATTCTTGGAAGGGAAAAAATTATCTGAAATTTGAATTTAATTAGTAACAAAGTGATATAGTTGTCAAATGGCAGCCATGGCGGCACGGATTCCACCCCCCCTCCCCCACCCGGCGGCGCGCAGCCATGAGAAGATTTGTTCATTATGGCAGCCATGGCAGGCAGCACTATGGTGGTCTTATGACGGACTTAAATGGTGGATTTTTGGTCTACCACCATGAGCTGCCATCCGCCATTGACAACTATGAAGTGAAGTAACTTCCAGAATACTCTTCGTTTGACCATACTCTTGTTAGATCGTTACCAAGTAGTTAATAAGTTAATATAGCTTTCTGAGTCTAACAGATGCACGGCAACATAAATTCAAGATCCTGCAATAAATTAAAACTATACTCATTTTGGTTTATAAACCATAAAACAGAAAAAACATCACCTAGAGGGAAATGGCTTCATTGTTGTTGTATTTAAGTCTTAATCGTACCACCTTTCCCTATACAGGTAACTATGAGACACACAAAAAATTAGCATAACTGACTTATAAATCAACACAAATCAGCAGTCATTCCTTCTGCTCCTTTCATTGAAATTTCCACTCAAAGGCATCATATCCAATATACTATTCAGCTACAAACAAACACAAATAAAATAAAGACAAGTGCACTACCTATGCCTACTGTGAAAATACGCATTAATATAGGCCTATGTAACGCATTTATTTAAGCCATAGTTTTCTTAAATTATCTCTACATGGATAATTATTAGCATTAAAAGCGTTGATTGTCATGGTTAAAGTAACAGACAGCAAATGCTCACATGGCTTAACATTTGACATTACATTGAAAGATGGATGCCTTGTGCTCGATGTATTTATGAATCTCTCAAGAATAATTCTACAATCCAAGTCTCTTAACAAATATACTCCAAATCATTAAAGAATTTCATTATAGCTACTCATTTGTTTTTGGAACATATTACATACAACCTATCAAGTAGCAAGCTTGAGCATCAAAATCTCAAGACTGATCTAAGAATTTCTCCACAGCATTACTCAGTTCCTGAACGCCACACATACAGTTTTGCAAGAGAGAGCATCAAAATCCCAAGAGAATCATCTACGAATATCTCTACAACACTACTCATTCTTTCAAGAAATACTTGCATGCTAACACCCGCTCAATGTGACCCATAGTCCATACCCAGTAATGAAAACGGCATTCCACGTAAATCCACTTTTAACTACCACTTTCAGATGAAGTGTCACTTTATTACCGGGTATCCATCCGGTGCTCCCAAGCGTGCAAGTATGTATTCATTCTTGAACACAACACATCACATTCAATATCGCAAGCTTAAGCATCATAAGAAAGGACAAAACACTCATTTTGGTCCCTCGGAAATACATCAAGGACAAATTAATCTCTCAAGATTTGAAAATCTTCCATTAGTCCATCACAATTCAACAACAGGACAAACTGGACCTCCGTACACGTTTGTACAGTGTTTTTTTTTTTTTTCAATTGTACAGACCTATACAAAGGGACCAATTCGTCTTGGGTGAGGGACTAGTTGGGGACTTTTAAATCTTGACGAGTGATTTGTCCCCTGAGGGATCAAAATGCAGGTGTCCTCTTAAAAAGAAAAGTCTAAAGAAGCAAACCTCAAGTGGCGAAAGAGGGCGCCGGCAACCGCGCCGGATTTCGGGAACTGCCAGCCACTCCACAGCTCAATTGGGACGTAGACATCAACCAGGACCACCGCCCTGGCCTCACCGCACCCTTCTCTCTCTCCCACATGATCCACACACACCACTCGAGCATCGCTCTTCAAGCAGTTGCGGGTCACCAGCGCATGAAGCTGGTGAACCACGCTAATGCTCCCGTTCACCGCCCCAACCTTCCTCGTCCTCCTCGCCTTCGCGTCCCCCCAACTCTCTTCTACGCATTGCCCCGAATTGGAGGCAGGGCACACCGGGGCCAAAACGACGCCGTTTCGGGACCGGAACCCGTCGCCGGATATCTCGCATCGGTCGTTGAAGGATGGAGTGGAACCGGAGCGGTTCGGTTGCTGCGGCGGGGGAGTGACTCTAACAACCGCACACAGGAAACCGCAGAGCTTGTGGTCGGAGAACAAACCGTCCCCGAACATTTTTTTTTCTTTTTTGTTTTCTTTTGGAACCTTGTAGAATCGAACGAACGAGGTTAGGGAATGGGATGCGAGGGTTTGAAACTGAACGTGCCGGAGAGGAGGGAGAGAATAAAGGATGGGTTTGGTCGGTGGATTGAGTCGAAGAAGAAAAGAAAAGTCTAATACTGCATGAACGCCAACAGCTTGGGATTGACAGTTTTTGCGATAAGTAGAGAAGAAAAAAAAAAGGAAAAAGGGAACATTTTGTTATTGAATAGGAAAACAGCGAAACGACGTCGGTTGTTATTGTGTTTTTTGGTGTTTACTGCTTGGTGCTGCTGGCTGCTAATAATCGCCTTGGCAAATGGTTTTACTTTTACCGTTTACCCGAATGCCGAAGGTAGAGTGGGTGGTTATTGTATTGGGCACCGGGTTTTCGTAAGAGGGGTCGAAACTGTGGCGTTTTCGTTTCTGGCGGCTGATCTCAGTTAGGTCTTTTTGGGGAAGTTTACTTTGGATTTTGACATCTAATGCGAGAATGCGAGTGAGTTCTCACTTTTGAATCAGGTAATTGCATGATATGTGAGACTCATAAATTGATCCTATAATGAGAATTTCAGGATCCATTTCCAATTATTTTATATATATGGTAAAATATCTCAATTAGGTTTCTTTGGGGAAAATTCTTTTATAAATAGTATTTAGATAAATTATATGTTGAAATATAAGATTATAGAAAAATTGCGTAGATATAGTATTTTATACTATTATTTAATTTGAAGATAAAATAACACAAATCATCGTATCAAGTTTGGTAAAATTGCACTCTATCATATTCTTACCTAGAAATTACATTTCAAATCATTAAATTTAAATAATTGATAAAAATTTAAATATAATTTCCCTTTTTATATGATATATAATAAAAATAAAAGGGAAACATTAAAATATTTAAAAGAAATAGAGTTTTATATATTTTAAATTTTTATATTTTATTAAATTAATAAATAAATATTAGAAAATAAAATAAATAATTATTGTAGTACCTGTTCATACAAGAGCTAATAATATGAATTTACATGTGAAGCATAACAATTAATATTAAGTAAAAAGATTACAAATATAGGGTTCTAACAAGAGTACATAATGTCATTAATTACAAAATAAACACTTTTAAAATTTCTAATAGAAAATCACATGTAAATAAAACATAAGTCGATAAGTTCCTATCAGCTGTCTTCGATTCAGCGTTACTTGGCTAATTTGAAACCACCAGAAATAAAAATAAAAAAAATGAGAATTTAAAACTTCTTATTAGTAAATGAATGGTTTTAAAACGTTTGAACTGTGGTAGGTTTTAGTCGTGTCTATGCCGAAAATACACAGGATTATCATTTCATCATATGATAAATTATCTGTCATGACCCGTTTTTGGCATGTGATTGACACTTGAGAAATCTCATCCCCACGTAAGTTTTATGACCTGTGATCTCTTGTATATGCATATTGAAATATAAAATCCATATAAAACATAAATCTCGTTTTCTACAGACAAATCACCTGTTATGCAAAATTAGTCACTTGCTTAGTAAAATCCTAATAATTTAAACTGAAATCCTCAAATTTGTTTCTAACAATGAAATTCATAACATTTTCCAAAAGCACATAGAGCCCTTTATATATGTAACCATCGAAAGTAAAGTTATGCAAATACAGTCCAAAATAATAGTTTAGTATACAAAATAATGCAAGACATGACCATGCTCTACAATCCGAGATCCTGCCTACATGTATACTGGAGCACTCTATGTAGGTTGAAAAATGCACGAGAAGGGGAGTTGAATCGTGCTTTTCTTTTTCTTTTCATCTCATTTTGATACTGAAATTGTCACGACCTGACCTGGGTACGTGATCGGCATGTGAGAAGTTACGTTCCCACATAAGCTTCATGACCTGGATTCCTATATATGCATAGTACATAACAAAGTAATTTAAATTATAAAATCCTTTCTACATAGAGATTACCTGCCTTTAAAACATATAGCCATGGTTTTCTAAACTGTAATCTCATATTCTATTTTCTGAAGTATGAATTCATGGTGTCAACAAGTATAAAGAAAGTCTATCATATACAAAACCATTATAAATGGCAAAGTCATATAATACAGTCCAGCATAAACATCACATATGCAAAATATAAATCATACACTATGGTTCAGGATCTTGCCTGCATCTATGTACACTGGAGCACATTACTCTATACACAAGGGCTTCACCTATGTGAAGCTTACCAGCCAATACTCCAATGCTACTATGGGGAGAAAGGATGAGAAGAGTCTACAATAACTACTCTATCTATAAAAATGAAATGAAATAATCGGGTGAGTTTTGTAACCAAAACTCAGTGAGTGAGTCCTCCCTTGAAATCCCCTTTCATGGGACACCAAAGAAACCATGTATAAAAATCATAATAATATTAATAATATTCAAAGGTCTAATCAAATACACACACACACACACACACACACACACACACACATACACACACACACATATATACTAGTCATCATTTTTCAAATTCACACAATTTCCTTAATTCACTTCGATACCTGAAATGCTCATAGTGTAGTAGTTACTAGAGAAACAGAAATCCCTGCTCTGATTTGTAGGTGCCCAGTTCCTCATGAACAAGAGCCCCTAACTAAGATTTTAATGGTTCTTTGTGAACCACGTCCCTCATGGACTGATTTATTATATGGATAGATTACCCCTCGTGGACCTTAGTACTAAGGTTAACAATCAACTCTAGTCGTTAACGCGCTGGCTATTTCTTTATAGCTATCGTCTAACTAACCAAATAAATATATGTAAACTTGAAAACCTTTAAACCTTTTAGTTCTTTTAGGGCTTTGAATCTATCTAATTCTAACAGTCTGATCTTAGATAACTGTGGCTATGAAATCATGCCTAAGAGATCACCCTTTGTAGGCATCTGTGATTTCAAAAGCTCACACAATATGTAGCCGTCAACTGTCCTGAATCTCATGAAGATTTAACCTCTAAAATCATTTTGTTTAATTGCCTAAAACATGTCTCAAACTATCAAGCTCTTCATAACTAGAAAGCTCAACATCATACTTTGAAATAACAAGGTTGAAACCATAATTCTAATATTTTCTCTAAATTGATAAAACCCATTGAAACAATCATAAAAGTCTCAAACCATTTACATATATCATCATTTCTATCTAAAAGTAGTATAGCAAACATGGTCCTATGAGTTTTATCAAAAACAAGTTTCATGCCTTAAAATCAGGAGCTCTTAAATATATAAATCAATAGTGACTTCAAATCTTTATACAGTAATATCTAAAATCAAACAATAAATTGTATTTTCATGAAAAAAAAACATCCAATGCACAACATAGAGATCATAGATGCAAACCTACTCACCTAGTGGGATGTACAGTGAAGATTCTACACCAATAGGACACTTGGAAATAGAATTGACAGTAGTATCTGATATAGAAGCAATAGAATTCTAAATTAACCTCTAAATACTCAAAATCCATAGCTAACATACTAGAAGACTTCCAGCTCTTGAACGATATAAGGAGCCATCAAAATCGCCCTAATAACAAGAAGGAAATGGAGAAAAGTGAGCAAAACCAAGAGAACAACATACTTAAAACCTTGTGAATGAAATATTTGAGTTAGAATTGAGAAAAATGAAAGAAAATGGAGTTTGGAAGGTGAAGAAAGGTTTAGGGACAAAGTTTCTAGTGTTTGGGGGTGGAAAGGTCGTGTTCATTGGTCTGAACCCTTGAAAATGGGTTTTAACATAATTTTGTTGTAGCACTCACCATAGAGCATAAAATCTCTACCTACACCGCCTTATTATTCCTTAAGCACTGTAGCGTTCACCAGAATGGTTTTTCTCCCAACTTTGAGCCATAATTTAAGTACCAGTATGTATTGAGCTAGGTTGTCTCAACACTCATTTATTTACATTTCTTAATTTTAAGTTAATGTCAACTTTAAAACATAAATGTAAATAAGAAAATACCCCCATTTGGATTCAAATAAAATATCAGAAAAATTAAAATCTGAACAAACCATCATCCAAAATTTGGGCTGTAGTTAAAATTCAAGAATTCTTACGATTTTATAAACTTGTAGACTAAAAATAGAATATTTGAAGGTTTTATAAAATTCATTAAAAATCACTGTTTGACTTATTTTTCTCTATGGAACAATTACCGGAAATTTTAGTCCCAAGAATATGGTTCTATCCTATAACCTTCCAATAACGTGTAGGGTCCAAACTTAGTGAAATTCAGGACCCAAAACGACAAATAAGGTAGTTGGCACTTTTCCTAATTCAAAAAATTTTCTAACTTTTTAATTTAAAAATTGGGGTATTACAGAAATATTAAACAATATGCTACCAAGTATTGAGCTTGAAGTGCAGTAGAAATAGGTTAGATATTTCAAAAAGTAACTTCCTAAAGGATAGTGTTGGTAATAGAACAACTAAAAAGGAACTTTCAGCATATATTGAACAATAATGCAGAGCAGTGAAAATAAAAGAGATAAAGGAAAAGAAGATATAATGTAGATAATTTTATACTAGTTCAGTAAATCTTGCCTACATCCAATACTCAACTTTGGTTGAGATTCACTAAAATCTTCCTCAACCTAAGAAAGAAAAAATCGGATAATCTTTACAGTAGCCTTCTAAGCTTTAACCTATGACCAGTAGAAAACCCCTAAAGTCACAAATCAGGTAGTTATTCACCAGCTTTTTCAAGCGAACTGAGTAGTCTTTGACCAACCTTTCCAAGCAAAAATTATGACAAGTAAGAACATCTTAGTGTCACGTTGCAAGTAGTCTTTAACTAGCCTCTCTAAGCTAAAACTGAGTAGTCTTTAAGTAGCCTCTCCAAGCTAAACTGTGAGAAGAAAGATCACCTTACTGTCATGTTGCAAGTAGTCTTTAACAAGCCTCTCCAAGCTAAAACCGAGTAGTCTTTGACTAGTTTCTCCAAGCTAAAACTGTGACCAGTAAGAACGCCTTACTATCGCTTTGTAAATAGTTTTATCTTAGCTTCTACAAGCTATCTCACACCGATCACCACTGGATTGAGGATACAAAGGTTTTGTGTTTGGGTTACCACTCAAACTAACCTACAATCAAGTTTTCTTAAAATATACAATGAATAACCTAAGAGAACTTGAATGACTTCTTTCTAACAATTCTTCCATGGAAGACATATAAGCTATTAAGGGATGTAGAAAGAAGATATTTATGATTAAGGAAAATGATTACTGAAAGTAATGAACCTTGCAAGATGTGATGAGAGATTTGCACAAGGTTTCCACTCTTATGTAATGTCAATCCTATTTTTCTTTTAAGCACAACATCTCTATTTATAGATGCATTCATTTATGATCGTTGCCCTTGATCAGTTCTTTAAATGACACATGTTGATCATCATTTGAAGGAGCAGCTCTTAGAGAAAGTCCAGGAATGCCAAGGGGTACAATGTCCTCAAAATTTAGTAATTCAACCTCTATTCCAGCATGTGCATTAACAGGAGGTGAAGAGGATGGCATTTCAATAGTAGGGATAGCAGGAGCAAAAGTAAGCTCATAGATAGGAGCATTAGCAGTGTCAAGCATTAAAGACGAGGCAAAAACAATAGCTTCTTTAATATGAGTGTCAGCTTCTTTGATCTTGTCCTCTTCCTCTTCCACTGGTGTAATATGAATGGAATGAGGAGGTTAAGGGGCCATCAAGATAATAGCATATTATGGTCAATGGTCCTCCTCGTTTGGCTCTTTAGTGATAGGCTCCATTGATGTGATCTAAACAGTGTGCTCTGGTCTAATCATCCCACTTAACCTAGCCTTCTCGTTTCTAAGCAAGCTTTCTTTTTCGTCAAATGAGGATGCTTTTACTTGTTCTTCTTCTTCCATATCTTTTACATCATCCTTAGAGTCAGAAAGAATAAATTGATAACCAGCCTCTTTATATGTTGTGACTTCCTTTATCAGTATAGAGATTATGGATTTATATATAGGCATATTTTTGGTTTGGAGCCAAAGATTTCTTCTTCTGATGAATTTCACTGGTTTGGCCGCCATCTGAGTTTGTTATGGTGCAGACTCCAATTTTCTTTTTTCCTTCTTTTGTTGGTGTGAATAAGTAGATTGGATTTTTCCTTCTCTGAGTTCTCATGTGATATCCTAAATAAAGAAATTATAATTATTATGAATTATTATTATTATTATCAAGTGCACCTAACACTAATATTATTTAACATTATAATTACTAAGCGTGGTTAGCATTAATATTAGTTATTACTATTATTAAGTCTAGATATATGCCACTAATATTAATAATAATTAATAATACTAAGTGTAGCTAGCATTAGCATTATTATTATTAAGTGTACCTAGCATTATTATTATTTAACATTATTATTACTAAGTGTAGCTAGCATTATCATTATTATTATCAAGTGTACTTAACATTATTATTATTTAACATTATTATTACTAAGTGTAGCTAGCATTATCATTATTATTATTAAGTGTACCTAGCATTATTATTATTTAACATTATAATTACTAAGTATAGCTAGCATTATAATTATTATTACTAAGTGTAGTTAGCATTATTATTATTTAATATTATAATTACTAAGTGTAGTTAGCATTAATAATATTTATTATTATTATTAAGTGTAGACAAATAACACTAATATTATTCATGATTATTATATTTGTGTATAAATATATGAGTGTAGAAGTGTGTATGTGTAAGAAATGTTTAGTTTCATTTTGCTAGGTTTTGCTTCCACCTCCTCTAAGTCAAACCTCCTCTAAACCAAACCTCTTCTTGGCCGAACTCATCTCTTGTCAAGCTCATGATCTTCATGGCCGAGCTTCAGTGAGCCTAGCTAATCTTCTCTTGGGACGTTGTGACGCTCCTTTTTTTTAATCTGTGAGATTGGTTATTTGTACCATTCAATATTTCATAGTAAAGTTATTAGTAGAAACACACTCACGACTACCAACGGTGAATGGGATTAAGCTCATAATCATACTTTTGGTCATTATTAATATTTCTCCATATTATATAAATTATTTATGAAATTTTAAAATGATTTATGTCAAGAGAATATATTGTTATAATTATGCCTATTTTAGAAATATTATTACTTTTACAATTATCATGAAAATTAATCATTTTAGAAAAACTCATGGGACCATAATTGATACCTTGCGTGTTATAGAATATCTTTTTCCTAGTTTATGAAATTGTGAGACCTCAGTTTAATGTTTACAGTAGAAATATTGATTATCATGTTTTCAGACTATGTATTTCCTATGAAGATTTTAGAATATTAGATATGATTTATTGAAAGTATTGAATAAAGTATAATTCATAACAATTGTCAGATACATATTCTATTGATTACTGAAATCACTATGTCTACAAGCTGGTGATCCCTTGGGCATGCTTTTAGAATCTCAATTATGCTACAGTCAAATTGTTAGAATTATATGAATTCAAAGCTTTTATATTTATTTGGTTTATGAACAAATTATTTTATATTAATTAGTGAGAAACATATCAGCGAGTTAACGGCTGCAGGATTGATCGTTAACCTTGGTACCAAATGGTCCGCTAGAGGACTAGCTCACCCACAATAAGAAACCTAGTGAGGTGTCCATTTATGGGACCTAGTTAGGTGCCCATCAGATTAGCCATTGGCTCAGATTTAGCTATTCAGCTCAGATAATTATGTACAGAATAATTCATGTTTCTCTACTAGTTATTGCCATAGATTCAGTTAATTTATATGTAATTATATATGTAATATATTTCACATCAGTTGCATGTATATGTTATGTATTTTGTTATTGTCTCGTGTGGGTTATGAGTGGAGGCTCGCTCACTGAGTTTTGATGAACTCACCCCTCTCTTTTCCTTTCCCTACAAATACAGCTACAGTTTCAGTTGTACCACAGGATCCTCAGTAGTTGTGCTACAGCTTCCTTGGTGAGCTTTGCTTTGGAGTGGAGCTTATTGTCAATTATGTCAGTCTAGTAGTGCTCCAATAAATTGTGTAGGCAGGATCCCCGGACATGCATGATATATTTTCAGAATTTCTGTTAATTGTTTTGTTATGTTTGGCTTTGGCCTAGAATATGGATTTTATGCAAATTTATGTTCAAAATTTATGTTTTGAGAACAATTTCATATTATTGAAGTTTTAGTTGAACTTGAGATATTTTGAATAAATTTGGATTATTTATGCATATTAGTCAGTTACGTTACCAGAGACTTCCGTGGGGACTCAAATCCTCACGTACTGATCATACTCCGTAGGTGGGTCGTGACATCTCAGTCTCACTCTCTAGCAGTATTATCTTCCTCTTACATTTAGCTTTCTCTTGTTGAGGCTCGACCTTCTGGGAGACTTTTTCTAGCTTGATCTCCCCTTGTCCAGGGACTCTACCATGTTGGTTCAGAATTTGGGATGGTGGACCTTTTCTTTAAAGTTCACAAAAGAAGAGGGTGTAACTATAGTTCCTTCTAGGTATTCATACCTTTCAGTAATAAGTGGAAAATGCATATGCTGAAGAAGCCTTGTCAACAACATCCCATACGGAACATTAGCAGTACTTCGTTTTTCTTCTATGGTTGCACTTATCATGTAGTCCAAGATGAGTCTTGGCAAGTTCACCAATGTCTTTGCCATCAGACAATATAAGAGCATGCAGTCCATGCCACATTTATGCTTCCTATAGGGGTAGAATAGAAAATTTTACCGCCATATATACTTTTCTAGCCCTAACACTTAGCATGGCAATAGTGATTTTATTTGGTTTATGAATAATGGAATCAATAACATACATTAACACATCTCCTTCATTTATTCCTAGGGAATGAGCTTAGTTTGGTGAAGAATTGCAGATGATTCCATCGTTTGGTGCCTTAATGATCTTGGAGAGTCCTATAGGTATGATTTTGATGGTATAATCTCTTATCATTGTCTTTATGGATGAGGCTGAGTTTCCTTCTATATAGGAGTAGAAGGCAGTAACCAGCCTTGGAATGACTCATTCATTGATTTTCAGATATTCTTCCCATTTTTTAACCGAAAAAACATTATCAAGAATGAATATTTCTTCATGAAGATCTTTTCGCAAGGCCTTCCGAGGTGCCATTTTTCTTGAAGCAAAGTCTTTTTCATAGTGATCCTGCATTTGTGAATCATCATACATGTGAAAAGAAGCTCCTCTTCAACAGATTGATCATGTTTTTTTTTCCTTCAGCTATTATAGAATTGTATGTCTGAGGTAGAAGAGAAAAGATTGAATCTTGAAAAGGTTGAAAGGTAAAGAAAGGAAGAAGTTTGTGTAAGATGGGGAGCGGCTTAAGTTGCAAAATGTGGGTTTGAGAGGATGGTGAGCAGTTTCAGAAAAAGTGTAAGAGTGTGGGAATATGAAACAGTTGATGAAGCTTGTGATAGAAGATGAAAGCAAAGTTATGACATGTTTGGAGTAGGAGATTATTTAAGTGATGGGATGTGATTGACTGAAAGTGAACCGACATAGGAGAGAGAAACTCAAAAGTGTGGAAATTATTTTGCCTTTTTCATCCTTCTCTAGAGAAAGTGGTTTCTGACTTTTAAGATCACTTTACAAAGGACACTTTCTGAGCTTCATTTTTCACTTTCTGACCCATTGGAGTCTCACCATATTTTGGTCATAGAGTCATGTTTATACCCTGAACCTCATGAGACTGTCTATTCCCCATTTTCTGACCATTCTATTCTTCTTTCTGATCACTTCATTTAATTTTTGAGCTTATGAACTGACTTTCTGGTCTTTAAGCAGTATACTGGTCTTGCAAACTGATGTCTTCGTATAGGGTTCAGTTCAAAGCAATGAAGAAGAGAATACCTAGAGATGTTTGTGCATAAATGCTTATGCAGATTTAAAAAATTTTGAGCTTAAAAGCTTTTTCAAACCACAAAAGCAATCTTCAACTAATGGTTTTGTGAATATATACGACACTTGGTCATCAGTATTCACAAGCATTTACTCAAAATCTCTTAAAAAAGATTTTTAACATCATGTGCTTGGATCTAGAATGCTAAATAGTATGTTTTAACGAAATTTATATCACTAGTATTATCACAGAAGATAAGGATTTTAGAATACCTCATATGATAATCTTCTACCTGGTTCCTTATCTACAGCATCTGGTGCAGCAGTTTGTGATAGCCACGTATTCAACTTCAACAGTAGAGAGTGCAATGGTATTCTTCTTTTTGCACAACAAGTGATTAAGCTTTTTCCAAGGAAACAGCAGCATCTACTAATGCTCTTTCTCTTTGCTCTATCAAGGAAATGGCAGCGTCTACTAATGCTCTTTATCTTTGCTCTATCAAGGAAATGGCAACGTATACTGAAACTTTTTCTCTTTGCTCTATCTTCTTGCGAAGTCAGTACATAGTAACTTCTCTTGAGCCTATTCTTTTAGCAAGAAAGTGCTTAGTCTTTTATACCAAACTTGAGGTTCTTGTTTCAGACCATAGAATGCTCAAACTTTCTCAAGGTGATTAAGATCTCTTTGGATAACCTTTGCTCAACTTTGATCAATCAAAGCCTCCTCAAAGCATTCAAGTTCAAAGGTGAAGATGAAAGCATAGTTAGACATATTTCTAATGGATGATCTAGTTCTCAACCCTTCGAAATGTCTCCAAGAACTTTGTTCTAAGAAATTGTCTTTAAATCAGAAACTCCCTTTGTAGTTTCTATAACCTTGAAATTTCTCAACTTCTTTTTTACCTTCAGATTGCTCTTTTTCGTGTTTAGAACATTTCTTTCTAATTGCTTTAGAGTTCTGAGCAAGATTTCATAAGTATCTATGTTCTAAAGTCTACTTTTTGATGGTTTGTCTATCATCTACTTGCTTTAAGAAGTTTCCTTGAGACTCATTTTCTCAAGACCTTATTCCAGTTCTTCGAAATCATCAGCAAAGTCCTCCATCAACAAGCTTTACTGATATAGATTTTTTGGGCCACACATTTCTAAACCAATTTTTGGATCTGGAAATGTGTCTGGCATAGCGACTGTCCATGTACCACTTGTTGTCGAGTTTCTCATATATTCTTAGGAAGACCGTAGGTTTATTTTCTGATGAATAGCCTACTATGAAGCATATGTTTGCAACATCTAGCTCCTCCTGATTTTCTGATCCTTCTTTTTTTTCTTGCGATTCACTTCATGTGGCCAACATGCCTTTCTTCTTGGGCACAAACTTCTTCTATGGACCATTGAGTTTAGGACATTCTAGTTTGAAGTGTCCCTTCTCCCATAGTTGTAGCAGGTGACATTTTCCGACTTCACTTTGCCTTTTCTATCCTTTCTGAGGTTAATGTCCCTTCTTTTCTTTGACTTGCCTCTCTAGGCTTTAGACATCTTCCTCACTAGCATGGAGAGCTCGTCTACATCTTCTTCTTTGTCTCATCATCAGATTCTTCCTTTTCATCATAGGTTTCAACAACTTTCATTGCTTAGCTTTAGACTTCAAGTCCATGGACTTGCTCTTCTTGATGGATTCACCATGCATTTCAGAGACCATTTCCTCATGAGTTTTAAGAGACCCAATAAGTTCATCCAGGCCGAGAATTTGAAGGTCTTTACCTTCTGTAATTACTGTGACCTTAGGTAGCCATTTAATCGAAAGGCTTCTCAAGATTTTTCTAACCATTTCAGAGTCAAAGTATCTTTTGCCTTGTCCCTTTAACTGATTTATGATGTGCATGAATCTCGTGGTCATTTCATCAATATTTTCCTAATCTGACATTTTGAACATCTCATATTGATGAACTAGCATACTGATCTTAGTCTCTCTAGCTTGATTAGTACCATCATGCAGCATATGCCATCTGTCTTATATCTTCTTTGCTTTAGAGATCAGGTGAATCTGGCTTTGAGTTGCTCTATCCACCTGCTCCTGGGACTTCTCTTGAAGTTGAAGATGCATCATTGGCTCCAGGAATCACTTCAATTGGAATATGGTCACCTTCTTGAGTTATTTCTCACAAGTTAAGGCTTGTGTATTTTATGAATAGCTCCATGCTGTTTTCCCAGTAGATATAGTCCCAACATTTAGGAATGACAATCTGTTGTTAGATTGTCCTTCTGCTAAGTGGATATCTATGTCATTTTCCCCTTAGGTCTTTGTCCTCTGCAATCATTGGATTGCTCAACCCCTTAAAGGCCTTGCTCTGATACCATTTGTAAATTGAAAAGTGCATGAGAAAGGGGGTTAAATTATGCTTTGCTTCTCCTTTCATCTCTTTTCGATACTGAAATATTAAACAATATACTATCAAGTGTTGAGCTTGAAATGCAGCAGAAATAAGTTAGATATTTCATAAAGTAACTTCTTGAAACATAGCGTTTGTAATAGAACAACTAAAAAGGAACTTTCAGTAGATGTTGAATGATAATGCATAGCAATGAAAATGAAAGAGATAAAGGAGAAGAAGATATGACACAGATAATTTTATACTAATTCGACCAATCCTACCTATATCCAGTACTCAACTTCCGTTGAGATTCACTAAAACCTTTCTCAAGTCGAGGAAAAAAAAACCGAATAGTCTTAATAGTAGCCTTTCTAAGCTCTAACCTATGACTAGTAAACACTCCCTATTGTCACAAATCAAGTATTTATTTATCAGCTTCTTCAAGTTGAACCTAATAGTCTTTGACTAGCCTCTCCAAGATAAAATCGTGACAAGTAAGAACACCTTACTATTGCATTCCAACTAGTCTTTAACTAGCCTCTCCAAGCTAAAACTGAGTAGTATTTGACCAAACTCTTAAAGCTAAACTGTGACAAGTAAGATTACCTTACTATCGCATTGCAAAGTAGTTTTTAACTAGCCTCTCCAAGCTAAAACCGAATAGTCATTGACCGGCCTCTCCAAGCTAAACTTGTGAGTAGTAAAAGCAGCTTACTATCGCATTGCAAGTAGTTTTATCTTAACCTCTCCAAGCTATCCCACTCTGATCAATACAAGCTCGAAGACACAATGGTTTTGTGTTTAGGTTGCCACTTAAATTAACCTACACTCAAGTTTCCTTAAAATATACAATAAATAACCTGAGAGAACTTGAATGACTTTTTTCTAACAATTCTTCCATAGAAGAGCATATAAGCTATAAAGGAACTCAGAAAGAAGATTTTTACAATCAAGGAGACCGATTGCTAAAAGTAATGAATCTTGCAGGATGTGAGGAAAGATTTGCATAGAGTTTCCACTCTTGTGTAATGTCAATCCTATTTTTCTTTATAGAGGTCAATCCTATTTGAGCGTAGCATATCTATTTATAAAGGTCTTCCTTTATGACCATTTCCTTTGATCAGTTCCCCAGGTGACACATGTTGATCATCGATTTGTGTCTTGGAAAAGCAATCTAGAAGAGTAGGTTGATAGTTTGCCAGATATGTTGCAAAAGCCATTGTAAAGTTGAGGTTTCTAATGGTCTTTCATAAACTACTTTTTTCTTTCTGAAAATGGTTTTTGAACTCTTCCTTCTAAAACTAGGATAGTTGACCGAGTTGGCAAAAGAGATAACACACCATTTTGAAACTGTTTAACTTAAAATTTGAATTTAAAAAAAAAAATTCAAATTTCTCTCCTTTTCCAGTAAAGTTCAGCTCTCCATATGAAGTGAGCTTTCTGATGTGTAGAATCAGTTCCTTGATAATTCTTCAGTCTTCTAATCTTCAATCAATGCTTTATTGATGATGAAAGTATTGTGATCATAATGATTGAAGGTTGCGTAACACGTTGTTTTCAGAGTTTGATTGATATCTTCATTTTGAGCTTACTTTTTGATGTCCAATACTACTTTCTAAAGACCTGTGCCTTAGTTTCTTATTCTCAATTTAATTTTCCTCAATCCGTAAGGCATGTATATCTACTTTACATGATATAATATTCACTTATATTAGGTTCAATCTCTTATCATGACATAAATCATATTTACACATGTAAAGTGAAATTATTCTCACTTCAAATTCGTGTTATGCAATTCGGAATTACCTGTATGCTTTGTCAAGAAACTCAAGGTAAAAATTAGTAGTTCTTCAAAACATTTTCTTTGAATTGGTTCCATTGTCATTCAAAATATATTGCCTTAACACTTTATGAAGGGTTCTGGAGCTTACACTCTAAACACCATGACAATAATGGTCATCGCTAGAATCTAATGCTGTTGGGAGAAATATTGCTAGAAGTACCATTAGCAATCACAATATCTGTAAAATATGAGAAAGAACAGAGGGATGAGTTTTATAACCAAAACTCAATGAGTGAGTCTTCACTTAAAACATCTTTTATGGTAAACCAAGAGAAGATACACAGCACTAAAATAATAATGATAGTAATAAAGTACCAAAGCATTTCATAATCATAATCAAGTTATCAAATCTTAGTTTCTATAAACCAACCTAACAGTACTCTAATAGAGAAATAGAAACATTTGTTCTAGTTACGCACAATATTTGTGACGTAACAAAACTCTAGAGTGTAAATCTCTAGTCACATCTAGGCGTTACGTACCGTCCCCAGCGTGACTATAAATTCTCTATGATCTCTATCCTGAGCTACTTGATACCAAGGTTAACGGATTAACTGTCATTAACACATAGCTTGTTTTTCTATAGCTACCTCTAGCTCAATCAAAATCTTAATATTTTCTTTGTTTTTCATAAAGTCATCCACCCTAGGGTTCAAAGCCTTTTGATATCAAATATCCAGTGCTAGTAATCATATAATCTTCCAATCAACTCTAAACAATAAAAATCTCAATTTAATGCTTTATAAACTCATTATTCAACAATGATATCATAGTTTTCAAGAAAACATGTCCTCATGATAAAGCTATTAGGTAAAACACAGTATCTAACATAAATCTCAGTAGTTCATGAAGTAAACCCGAAAATCACATAAAATCTCATATTTTAGGTGAAAATACATATAATGATTGACATAGAAGTTACATATGTGAACCTACTCACATGGAGTGGTAGAAGATGAACAGAGTCCCTCGAAGTAGGAATGACACCAATATCTGCTAGGGAATCAACAAAACTCTATATTAACTACTAAAACCTCTATATAGCTCGAATCTAATTCTAACATAATAGAAAGACTTAACCTCCTTGAGAGGTATGGAAATAATTATGTCAACCCCCAAAGACAAGGAAAAATTGAAGGAATAGAAGCAAAATTGTCATGACCCAACTTGGACACGTGACCAGTATGTGAGAAATTCGGTTCTCACGTAAGCCTCATGACCAGGGTTTCTCTATATGCACAGTTAAATTTAAGTTTATTTAAAACAAACATCTTTCTCTACACACAAATCACATGTTCTTTAAATTCAAGATAATCAAATGATCAAAATAACTCAATCTGAAGTTTCATGATTTGTCTTTAAGGTCTGAAATCATAACACATCATATAAATTTAAATTGTTTTGTTTCAAAAATGTTCATGAAACTAACACAATTAAGTCATTAAACATAAAACATGAATATAATACTATAGTACGCAGAATGCAAAACATGATCTAAAGTCCAGGATCCAACCTATAATGTACCAGAACACTCTAAACAGAATGAGAATGCTTCACTCAAGTGAAGCTTACCGGCTATACTCTAGTGCTACTAGGACACTGATGGCTAGGAGAACAACAACTACAATACCTGTAACAAAGAGGAAAGTGGAGGAGTAAGTCTTGTTACCAAACTCAGTAAGTGAGTTCTCATCTGAAACCTCCTTTCATGGGACACCAAAGAAGAACAATGCATAAATCATAATACTATGAATAATATTCAAAGGTCTTATACAATCAAGTTTACGTATATATATTTATATACATATTCAAATAATCATTTTACAAACTCAAGCTAATATTCTCAATTCTTTTTCATACCTGAAAATCATACAAGCTTATAGGGTAGTAGCTCCTAGAGAAACAGTAATGTCTGCTCTGGCTATGCACAATGTTTGTGACGCAACAAAACTCTAAATATAATCCTTTAGTCACATATGGGCATTACATATCGCCGTTCCCAGTATGATAATAAATTCTTTATTATCTCTGGCCTGTGCGACTTGGTACCAAGGTTAACAGATTTACTGTCATTAACACACAGCCTGTTTCTCTATAGCTACCTTCTAAACTAACTAAATAAATCCATTAAAACTTAAAGACCTTTTTAATTCTTTGAGAGCTTTGAATCTATCTAATTCTAACAGTCTGACCTTAGCATAACCGTGGCCATGAAATCATGTCCAAGGGATCACCCTTTGTAGACATTTGTGATTTCATAAACTCACAGAATATTTAGCCGTCAGTTGTTCCGAATCCCCTGAAGATTCAAGCTCTAAAATCCTTTTGATTTAATTGTCTAAAACATATCTCAAATTACTAAGCTTTTCGTAGTCTAGAAAGCTCAACATCATACTTTGAAATAAAAACCATACCTAGAATTCAATTTAACATTCATAAAGCTTTCCATAATCACAACTATCATCAAATACATTTGAAATCATTTCAACAAACATAGTCCCATGAGTTTTATCAAAAACATATTTCATGCTCTAAAATTAATAGTTCAAAATATAAAATCCAATAGTAACTTCAAATCCTGATACAGTAATCTCTAAAATCAAATAGTAAGTTGTATTTTCATGATAAATAATATCTAATGCATAACATAGAGATTACATATGCGAACCCACTCACCTGGTGGGGTAAACCATGAAGAATTGGCTCCCACAGCACAATAGGAAGCATAATTGACAGTAATGTCTGATATAGAAGTAATAGAATTCTAGATCAACCTCTAAAACCTCTAAATGCCCAAGAATCCATCTCTAACAAGGTAAAAAGCTCTCTTCCCTTGAGAAGCACAAAGAATCCCCTCTAAACAAGGAAAACTTAAAGGAAACGAAGAAAAACTAGCAAAATAACATACCTTTAAGAGGATGGAAGATTCCTAATTAAACTTGAAAGAATTGGAAGAAAATGGAGTTCAGAGGGTGAAATGGGGTTGGGAGGTGAAGTTTTTGCATTTGGAGGGAGTGGGGGATGTGTTTTGGGTGGTAAGAATGTTTTGGACCAAAAACAGAGGTTTTTATAGCATTATTGACCGCTGCAGTGCTAAATGAGCGTTGCATTTCTTTATTTTAAGTTAATGTCTCCATTAACTTTAAAACATATATGTAAATAAGGGAATACCCCCTCCCCATTTGGATTCAAATAAAATATTAGAAAAATCAAAATTCCAACAAGTCAAAATCCAAATTTTGGGTTTTAGTTCAAATATGGAAATTCTCACAGTTTTATAAACTTCTGGAATAAAAATGAAGTGTTCAAAGGTTTTATAAAATTTATAAAAAGTCACTCTTTAACTTATTTTTCTCTAAGGAATAATTATCGAGACTTTTGGTCCCAAGGAAAAGGCCCTATCTTATGGCCCTCAAAGGACATGTAGGGTCCAAATTTCATGAAATTCAGGACCTGGAACAATAGATAAAGGTAACTGATATCCTTTTCAGTTCAAAAAAATTTTCTAACCCTTTTTATTTAAAACTAGGGTATTACAAAAATTACTAAAACAACATACTTTAAAGCCTTAGAAGTGGAAAGTTGAAGTTAATTTTACGAGAAAATGGAAGAAAATGGAGTTTAAGAGTGAATTAGAGGTGGAGAGCGTAGTTTCTCGCATTTTTAGGGGGAGGGATTGTGTTTTGATGTTTTGGACTTCCAAAATGGGGTTTTTAGCAGCTTTTACCAAAGTGCACATTTTTCTTACTTGTACCACTTTACTATTCCAAGACCATTGCAGTACCCAATATTGAGTGCTGCAGCGCTCTCTAGAATGATTTTTTCTTTAATCTTCGAGTAATAATTCAAGTTTTGGTATTTATTGAGCTGTGTTACCTCAATATTCACTTATTTACATAAATGTCCTCATTTATTTTACTTTCCATTAACCTTAAAAAATAAATATAAATAAGCAAATACCCATATTTGGATTCAAATAAAATTTCAAAAAAATTAAAATCCTAACAAATCAAAATCCAAATTATGGGTTTTTGTTCAAATTTAGAAATTTTTAAGATTTTATAAACTTGTTGACTAAAAATGAACTATCTAAAGGTTTCATAAAATTAATTAAAAATCATTATTTAACTTATCTTGTTTTTGGGAACAATTATCGAAACTTTGATTCCAAGAATATGATTCTATCATATAGCCTTCCAAGAACGCATATGATTCAAACTTAGGGGAATTCAAAACTCAGAATGACAAATGAGGATAATATGTAACTTTCCTAGTTCAAAAAAATTTTCTAATCTTTTTATTTAAACTAGGGTATTATATTATCATATCATTAATAATAGAAATCATTCAGAAGATGTCATGCAAATCTTATAAAACTATTATTTCGTTACTTTAGTTTTTACTTTCATTTCTCTAGTTGTCTTACTTATAGTCGAAGACATTTTCTTAGGAAATTCTCATTATTTGACATTATTCTTTAATATTATGAAGACAGGTAACATAAAAGAATATTATATGCATCACTCTTCCCTCTCGGTGGTTAGCAACAAATTTTGATTGAATATCTTCTTTTTAAATTAATTAATTGTTATTGTGCAAAAATTCACAACAAGAAATGCATACAATTATTCCATAAATAAAACTTAAATAAAAGTTCATAAAATAATCGATAATAATACAAATTAAATAGTAAAACATAAAATTAGGCAATAAATTGAAATTGAAGAATTACATTTCGTCTGGAATTGAATTCAATTCTTATGTTTGGAATGAACAAATAAATTGAAGAATTAAATTAAATTCCTTGATTTGGAATGAGTATAAAAATAAATTAATTTAATTATTTTTACTATTTTTTTCGTTCATTAATAGGTTAGAAACAACATTATATTCAAGTAATGTTATTTTGATATTTTCATTTGTTAGAATTCGATTTCCACACCAAATCAGATCCATTTGATTTTGATTTCAATTCCATGATTTTGATGTATTTCAATTTCTTGAATTATATTATGTCCAAATCAAAGAAAATAATTCAATTCCTTATAGAAGTGAATTCCAAAGTTTTTCAAATACCATGTTAGGATATCAAGCTAGAATTTCAAACAAAAATCCCTAGTCCCAAAAAGCGAAGGAGGCTGAAAATTAAGAGGAAAAGGAGGAGTAAGTTTCTCAAACATTTTTGAAGGAAAGGAGGATTTTTCGGTAAAGAGAATAACTTTCAAACAAAAATCATTATCAAACTCAAACATTTTTAACAAAACAAAGATGAAAAGACCAAAAAAAAAAGCAAGTTTAAAAATAAACCCTTTCGAAAGAGGATTTTTATTGGAGATTAGGACACCAATTAAGGAAACCATCCATGATTAATTACTTAGGGTCCCTAATGTGCCACTAATTGCCTAATTATCTTCCGAAGAAAAGTTTGAAATTAATTTGAAAGTAAGTTATGTTACTTATATATTGCTTATTTTTATTTTAAAATCAATTATTATAATTTATTATTGAAATTAATTATTTTGAAATTGTTAATATTTTCTTTTGTTTTAATACAACTTCTCAATGAAAAAACCAAGACTCCGAGAGTGTTATGTTGTGTACAATAAGTTTTTAGTATCATTAATCATATAATATTTTCATGACTCGAGTCACACTCCTAGTCACAATATATTTATTGTTAAAAAATAAAATAGTACAAAAAAAAATAATTTATTTTCAAATATATTTTAAATTAATAAATTGAATTCAATTGTTTTAATTCCTTATTCTACTAATAGGAATTGAGATGGCAAATTGGATTCGATAAAAGTAATATTACATGTGCAATTAAATTGTACAATAACTATATACCACACAATTTATCATTATTAAATTTGATGAATAAATAAAATGAATAGGAACTACACATCATATCCAATAATAATAAAATATATAATATTTATTTATTATAAAATTTAATTATACTCGTAAACACATCCCCAAAGCACAATCGGAGGGTGAATGCTACTCGGAACAAAAAGAGTGAAAAAAAAAACGAAAAAAGTGAACCCGACAAGTTACGCAGCGTGAAACTTTGCTGAGAAGAGAGAAGAGAATGGCAAGAGACAGCGTCCTCTCTCGCGTGGCAACCGGAGCCGCCGTCGGCGGTGCAATAGGTGGCGCCGTCGGTGAGGTTTCACTGCCCTTATTCCCTGTTTGGTTTTGTAGCAAAACAGGCATCTTTGTTGTTTATTCCTTTTCACTAAGCCAAACACAGCTAAACTTTCATTCTATTCTTTGGTTGTTACTTAAGTTGTGTATGTTTTGGAACTTTGTGATGCATGCAGGTGCAGTTTATGGGACATATGATGCGATTAGGTATAAGGTGTGTCACTAAATTCCTTTTATTTTGTGTTACTTCTCCTTGATTATTTGAATGACTGAATTAGCAAAGGCAATTGCAATTCTTGAAATTTGACTGTGGCGTTTCATTAGCAGAAAGCTATGCTAATGGAATGGAATAGGATTCCTAATTTACTTGTCTGAATTTTAAACTCGTTGTAGAAGGGTAATGATGATGAAGAACTAAAGTACATTAACTGTAAGGGCATGTTTGGTTTTGATTAATTAGGGAAAAAACCGCCCTTTTTATTGTGCCTAAACCTCTATCAATCTAACCATAAGATTTTGATCATAAGTTGTTCTGAATACAAAATAAGCTAATCCGAACACAACTTATGCCTTGTACGAGGGACATATTGGACATTTGGAGTAGTGTTAGGTTTCAGAAAGTGTATCAGGAAGTCAAATATGTTCCTAATTACAATTATTATTGCTGGGCAAAGCAGAATAAAAAGGTGACCGAGGATAGATATATGCAGCCTTTTCTCCACAAGTGGAGAAATTGTTTTCTGGATTTGAACTTATGACCCCCGGGTCATAAGGCAATAACCTTGCCATTGTGTCAAGGATCTTCCTCTTGTCATTCTTAACTTGTAGAGAGCTTCAGGAAGTTGAAAATAAGGAAATATGAAACTGTTGGAATTACTAGGGACGTTGTGTCAATGCATGAGATTCCCACCATTTTAGTGTTTGGGAACAGTCATTCGGCAACTAGAACTCTTGACTACTGGGTTACAGTGCAGACCACCACTATTTTGGTGTTTGAGGACTGTCAGTTTGGAACTAAAACTCATGACTACTAGATGACAGTGTAGCCACCTTTAGTGCTGGGCCTTCTTTGTGGAGACCCTTAGAAAAAAGCTTTGACTCATTCTTATTCTACTACTGAACTTCCATCACCATCACCAAAACTTGAAGCTTTGTGCAAGTAAACAATGGCAGATGGAGACATGGAGTGCGGAGAAAACTTCATCAAGTCCTTCATCCTCCTACCACCAAAGATACACAGACAAAACAAAAGCACTTTTTGGTGATGTTGTGGCACTGGCAGCCTGACCCTGCCACTGCAGCAAGGCCCACTGTCTAGAACCATATATTTGTCATCACGGAATTTCTTGTTATTTATTCTCTTCATGGACAAGAATGACTTTTTGCACATGTTCAGGGTACATAATTATCAAATGGCAAGTCAATAAAAGCATTTTTTTTTCACTAAAATTGGGTGGAGAAAATAGAAAAACCTGAAATAAATGATAATAAAAAATGGTATTTATACTTCAACTCTTCAAGACTTGGTATGTAACCTGAGGGTGGTTTCTAGGGCTGTAAATGTGAAGAGAAACCAGGAAACAAAAACTGTAGATCTGATGAAATGATGTTAAATATGCAGGAGAGTAATTTAGGGCATTTGCAGCTTCGTTTTATAAAGTGTATGATCAAGTGAACAGGTCTGGTTGAATTTAATTTGTTGGTTCAGAGAAAGAAAATCTAGGGTTTATTTGGTTTCAGTTTTCAGTTTTCAGTTTTTCAGTTTTCCAGAATTTGTGAAGGAAAAACTGAAAATTCTGAAAACTGGAATTTGAAGTTTTCAGAATTTTCAATTTTTCCTTAACAAATTCTAAAATACTGGAAAACTGAAAATAAAAACTAAAAACTCAAACCAAACAGATCCCTAGGCTTTGAATTTCTTGTTAGGCATCAGATGTGTCAATATCTTAGTGCCTACAGTTTCTCTGAAAGAACAGAATACATCACTTCACTAAAATGGTGCTAGGAAAAGTTTGGGGACCGATTAATCCAAAACTCATGGCCTGAGTTAAATAAACTGTGACTAATGAACATGAAAGAAAGCTCAAAGAATTGAGGCACTCTACGGGACAACCTACAACAATAACCAAACCTTGTTCCATTAGGTGAGGTTGGCTATATTGTTCAAGCTATGGCATAGGACCATATTGTAAACTACATCTATATACAAACCATTAATGACCAAATGTTTCTTGACGGCTTCACATATAGTTTTGCTTGGTCTTCCTCCGTCTTTAGCTTTTAAACTACCTTCTCTCTTGTCTATTTTCTTTGTTATGTCTTCTCCGCTCAGGGCCTAACCACTTATGCGAAAACGCACAAATAGGAGTAAATCCTTTACATTTTTATGACTAATTATCCAACTTTAAGATTTAATCATCAAATTGCTAAAATAACTGTTGGGTTGTAAATATTAATCTTTCTTAAACAACTATTTAATAAGCTAAATATCCTTTACTGTCATAACTAAACACAGTACAATCTATATTAAAGTACAATTATCATGAATAAAAGATTGAAATTAAAGTATCATATCTTTTGTTCTTTAAGCTTCTAGCCACTGGCATCATGTTGTGGCTGAAATCCATCCATGATCCAGTTTACTAAACAATGATTGGTTGGATGCAACATTCTATGCCTTGCGTAAAATCAGAAAGATAAACTTTTCTAATGAGGTAGAGACTGAACTCAGGACACATAATCTGGGAGAGTATCAGATTTTGGCAAAAGAACTTTGCATCATGAATCTTCTGCAAACCGCTGCCAATACAATTCAAGGCTCTTCTATCAACACATGTTACTCAAATAATTGATTTTTTTTCTTGTTCCTAATAAGTTTAATCATATACATGAGGAGAAAACTTTGCTATTTTCAGTGACACCATTTATCCAAGCTCAAAGTTTTTTTGTCTCTGTATATTTCTGCTAGATTTGGGATGTTAGTTACTGTCTTGTCTAGTTTAGTTTGCTTCATATCCAATCTGTATGGTATTCTCAAGCTCTATATTGACATAAATGTATTTTACTACAAGATAGATAATCTGATCTTGTCTCTAGACATAATTATAGAAATGTTGCCTTTAAATTTTAGTACTTTTTACTTGGATTGACTATTAGCTATGCGTCCCTAATGTAGTAATGTGATTTTATTTATCAAAATTTGTACCAATGCTGGTATGATTTTCGAAAATGATCAAGGAAAACCTTATTTGGAGATGGAAGTAGATCTTATTTGCTTTGAAGCAGTGACTATAATATAGGAGACAAAGCAGTGAAGTGTGGCACAATCTAGAAGCAGAGTTCAATGCATGATGGGTGCATTAAGATACATCATATTGGTTTATATTCTTGTCTGTGGTGTGCTTTGTGACAACTATGACAAATCAATTAGTGATGAAGTTGTCTTATAGGTTAAGCTACATTTACACACTTGTGAATAGTTGGTCAAGTTATTCCCATTTAACTCAATCATTTGCATACTTCTATCAAGAAATAAAAATTCCGAATTTGGATTCACATAAATTTAAAAACTTGTTTAGTTTAAGCAAGTCATTGTTTATTATTAATAGTATAAAAGAGATTGTTAGAAATGTAGAAAGTATAATTGAGAGTCTATGAGAGCAAGTGGTCTCTGAAATGTCCCTAATCTTTGTATTTTCATTACCAATAATACACATTTTCAACTTTCCTTTGCATATTCAGGCCCAGTTCTAGCAACATATTTTAGTGCCAACCAGATACTGAATCACATTGTGATCCTTAGTTGAAATATTCAAACGTGAAGTCCCTTGAATGATTTTACACTTATTCCTTTCACAATGTTTTCCATCTGCTGAATAGTGTGGCTTCATTTTTTAATGTTACTCAGCTTTTATCTTGAAAACTTGCAGGTTCCTGGACTTCTCAAGATAAGGCATATTGGGCAGGCCACTATTGGAAGTGCAGCTGTATTTAGCTTGTTCCTTGCTGCAGGAACCTTGATTCGCTCTAACTAATTTGTGTCATATTAAATGCTTCTGTCAAGGTAACCACTTTTCTATGAATTTTAGCCAGCAGCAAAGAGTTACCTTGTCCCTAATATTTCCAGATGTAATCTTTCTGAGGTCCAAAGTAACTTCACTGTTATGTTGCCTTTTTAATTTATGCAATGACCCAATGACTCATACTTCAAATAAAGCTTGACAGCTGGATGATACTGCATAGATTAGATATATATACTTCTCAGATCCCCTCAATAAATAAAATAAAAAGTACACTGGATTACGACTGAGGTTACAAATTTTTCCATCAAGATCCAACAGACGAATGGAATGAGCTATTAAGATAACGGAAATTAGCGGAAATGGATGCAAATAATGCAGTACCAAACCAAAGAAATGCTTGGCACTCTTGCCAGATGTTTATGACTGAATAGTCTATAGTTTTGGATTTAAAAGAGTATTTTGTCTGTACAAATATGTGTAGTGTTCACGGTTAATTGTTATTGTGAACAATTTTCTGTTCCTTCTCACATTTATCTTGCACAATCACCGCAACTTCCCTTCCTTCCGTCCTAACCTACCCTGGGACAGCCCGTTATATGATGAGAACTAGCGAAGTCCCATTTCCATCCTCCATTTGCTCACCTCTCCATCTGCACAAGGTTCCATTTCCATCCTCCTTTTGCTCACTTCTCCGCAAGGATATTATCAAATCAATTTTGAAAGGATTTGTTTTCAGATTTTTGAAACTAAATATCCTTTTTTTAATTAGTTAAAAATGTGTATCTCTCTATAAATAAAAGAGATAAGGATTTTGGTTTGGATATGCGTGACAACATCGGAAGCCAAAAACAAATTGAAAGAGACCCTACAACCGCGATTTGGAATCACATTGAGCTAGTACTCGATAATTGTTTGTGACCATTTGTGTGTGCATATTGATAGAGGGCGGTTGTTCATTGAGCAATGCCTACAGTCCAAATGCAGGATCGAGGTCTGTAAAGTACGATTCAAGGTACATAATTCGATCCCTACCTTCAAACTAATTGCATCCCATGGATCCGATTTGTGTTTTGCAATAAAAAATTTTAATTTCTTCTATGTAATTTGCATTGTATGATTGCTTAGACCATCTCCAACGCAAGGATTACTTGTGTCCCTATTGCTTGCATGTCAAAGGGATGGAGGGGCCGTCCTATTGGAGGAAAAGGAGGTGGGACGCTGCTCACGTCTCAAAGTTACTGAGTCCCTCTGAATATGGACTTTGTTCCACCAACCACAATACATCATGTCATTTTTTTTTATTTTTAAATGAAAAATGCTGATAGCCGTTAATACTGGAAAGAACCGTTATAAATATCATCTATACATTTTTAATGCAACGGTTATAAATTTTTATCTATAAGTATCATCTATTCTCACTTCCATCTTCATAATTCTTCTATAATCTATTCCAATATTTTCTAAATTTTCTCCGCATAAATTCTACTTATAAAAAAAATGGATTCAAATCAATTCAATTACTTTCTCAACTACTTAAAAAATTCAAGTCTCCCACAAAATCCAAATATCCAAAATTCTCAATCTTCAAATTCTCAAAATACAAATCAAAATTTTCAATTTTCAAATTTCTTTCAAAATCAAAACCACCAAAACCTTCAAAATTCCAAGTTTCAAATTCCTTCCAATATTAATTTTCCTATTTTTTCACACACTCAAAATTCACAAACACCTCAATATTCATTTCCCTCTACATCTAACCCATTGATAGGAAATATGGGCACTCCACTTTCTTTTCCATTTCAAACCCAAATTGGCATTCCTTTGAGAGCTGGCGTTGGTGGGTCAAATGACTCATCTCATCAAATGCCAATAAATTCAACTCCGAGTTCATGACATTTAGAGTTTTCCATCCATGGTGGGCTAGATGACATCGACCTCAACACTGAGGGATTTGAAGATCGCAGGCAAGAGAATGTTAATTGGCAATGGGAAGAGGATGAGGTGTTGATAAGTGCATGGTTGAATGTATCAATGGATTCTATAGTGGGTACGGACCAAAAAGGTGATAAATTTTGGAATAGGATCCATGCATATTGCATGGAAAGCAATCCCAACATGAAAAGAAGGGTAGGTGGGATCAAGAAACGATGGCATAAGATCAACCAAATGGTTCAAGTATTTGGTGCTTGTCACGATCAAGCAGATTGAAATATTAGAAGTGGTTCAAACAGTGACAACATAATCGAGTTGGATCATCAACTCTATTTCAAAAGGTCAGAGAAGAAATTCACTCTTGAACGACATTGGAATATGCTCCGGAGAGAACAAAAATGGAGAACTCAATCAACACACAGTGGGGGTTCCAAGAGAACGAAGATAGGTGCTTCTGGAGCGTATTCATCCTCATCAAATCCAGAAACATTAGCGGGTAGGGATGTTGATGTGGAGTCTCTAGTTAGTCCAGAAGGAACCAAAAAATCCAAGAGGAAGGGTAAAGGAAAATTGAAAGCCCTTGAGGATGATGATGAAGACATTAACGTGTTCAAATCTATTACTGCTAAAAAGCTATCTATCATAGAAAGACATGTGAATGCTAAGGAAATGGAGTTAGCAGACAGGGAAAAGGAGGAGGCATATAAGGAAAGGATCATAGCACTCAAGGAAAAGGAGCTAAGGGATAAGGAAAAGGAAAGAGATATGGAAATATTTTATAAGTACACCTCAGCAATGACTGACTTCATGAGAAGATTGTAGAGAAAATTATAGAAAGTATTTTAGCTAAGTGTTGATTGCATTAGTAGAGTCAATGTTTATTTAAAATTATGCAAAGTCGTTGATCATGTGTTATGTTTTTAATTAAGAGTTGATTGTGATGGTATAAGAAATGTTTGTTTCAATTATGTGATATTTATGGTAGTTTGTTGTCTTTTATAATCATAATTTTATCATTTAATTTAAAAATCATTCAAGTTTATTCAAATATATAATTGTGCTACTAGCCATTGCAAAACTAGTTGTTATAAAACTAGCCATTGCAAAAATGATTGTTACAAAACTAGCCGTTCTAAAACTAAACCGTTGCAAAATTAGTCGTTGTAAAACTAGCTGTTGTGTGCTGACTTATAAATATGGACCACCATTCTTCCATATTTCCTCGCAATATATTTCCTCTTCCTCTTATGAGAAGCCTTAAAGTCTAATCTGCACTCACTAGCTCCTTTCAACCACCACTGAAATGTCTATTAATACAAATGGCTAAAAACTCTGGCCGTTACAATAACATGTCATTTGACGATTTGTTTAATGAAACCTTGTTCAATGATTTAGACCAACCCGATAACATGCTTTTAGATGACTGGATTGAAGAATTATTGTTCGATGATTCAGAGGAGCGTCAATTACAACAACTCATTTTGAAAAAGTCTGGGCAAAGCTCGTCCTCCACTTCCTGCAGGTGGATAGATAGAAATCGTGATGCAGGACATGAACATCTTTTCTGTGACTACTCTGCACCTAATCAAATGTATACTCCTGAGACATTTCGACGAAGGTTCTGAATGGGAAGACATGTCTTCCTTCGTATAGTGGATGCCCCCTCTCATGTTGATCCATATTTTCAGCAGAAGGTCGATGCTCCAGGTAGGAAAGGCTTATACCCATTGTAAAAATGCACAGTTGCCATGTGTATGCTAGCGTATGGAGTTTCAGCTGATGCAATTGATGATTATGTATGGATAGGTGAAAGAACATCAATTGAGTGCTTAGAGAAGTTTAGTGAAGGTGTGATCTTGGTTTTCGAGGCTGAATACTTGCGAAACCAAACTCAAATGATGTACAATGCCTGCTACGAATGGTAGAGGTTCCCGACTTCCCTGGCATGATGGGTAGCATCGACTGCATGCATTGCTAGTGGAAAAACTGTCCAAGAGTATGGAAAGGTAGGTATATGAGTGGTTACCGTGGAGTGGCAACCATAGTACTCGAAATTATGGCTTCATCTGACCTTTGGATATGGCATGCGTTTTTTGAAGTTGCTAGTTCAAACAACGACATCAATGTATTAGACCACTCACCAGTGTTTGACGAGGTTCTGAACAGTCGTTGCTCCAGAGGTAAATTACGCTGTTAATGGCACCAATTATACCATGGGTTACTATTTAATAGATGGTATATATCCTGAGTGAGCAACATTTGTCAAAACAATTCCACGCCCACAAGGCGACAAGCGGAAATTATTTGCACAGTATCAAGAAGCACAACAAAAGCACAACAATTATTCGGAGTACTGCAGGCTCGCTTTGCAATTACACATGGCTCGACACGATTTTGGGAGAAGAATAAGCTTTCGCGTACAATGAGAGCTTGCATAATATTGCACAATATGATTGTTGAGGATGAGAGAGACATGTATGCAGAAAACTTTTCCAAGCTTTCTTCTTCTGATGATGTGGATAACGGCATATCATAGCCGGAGTTAGGAGAGGAAAATTTTGTTCCATACAAAAGGTTTATTCAAATGAATGTCCAATTTCATGATAAGCAAAAACATCGACAACTAAAGGCCAACTTGGTGGAACATATATGGCAATTCCATAATGCACGTCAAGTATAATTTTTAGTAATATAATATTTCAATTATGCATTGTTGTTTGTCATATTTTAATTACATGCATTGTTGCTGGTGATATTTTAATTGTATGCATTGTTGTTGTTAATCATGTAATATTTTTATAATATATCGAAGAGTTGTTTTAGTTTCAGGAATATTTGTTTGAATTTTCACATTTAAACTTCTAAAGAATGTATACAATATTTATCTGTAATTTAATTTATTAAGAAATTATTCAAAATAAAAGATATTTGAAAATTTTATTTATTTATTTTTTATTAAAATTGAAAATAAAATTGCATAATACAAAATATTTTATAATAATATTATTTTTTCATTTTTTTAAGTTTAAAAAATAATGAGACCCACATGAGGATCAAAGTTGGTTCCTACCATTAAAGAGGAGAGGGACACTCTTGGTTCCTATTTACTTTTTATGACACTATGATAATGTGTCCATGAATGGGACCCAAAATGAGGACCAAAATGTATCCCAACATTGGAGATGCTCTTAAAAACCCAAAAGCCAGTTCTCGCAACTTCGCTAGACTTTTATCTATAGCTAATCCCTCACAAAGTTGTTGCAACATTTGTCACAAACCGGTCACCAATCCTAGCAAATATATTATAGACCAAAACGTTAGTAGTCACAATGTGATTCCTAATCCATCATTAAAACCTTTAAGTGTTCCTGGCTAATTGGTAGCTGATCGGAAGCGATATGGTAAAGGATTAATACACGAACCGTCGCTGAGGCGTCACAAATCTGTCACAGATTTAGGCACGGTGCCCCTGAAAAGCCTCGTTAATGTGTTGCTAGGTGTCATTGCTAATGCATCGCTAATCCCATGCTGATGTTGATGGTAACAATAAACTTTTGTCACCAAAATGTAGCAAACCCCTCGCTAATCAATTTTCATGTGTGAAATTTTTATAATCTAATTAAATTTTAAACGCTATACTTTGTATACGAGACATGATTTATTATAAGAATGAGATGAATAAATCTGAATCATATAATTATACATGAATAATCAGAAATAAAAATTATTAATGATAATTAATAATTTCCTGATCATTTAAAAATATCATGTGATTTTATATTTTAATAAAATTCAACGATTCATATTTACTCCTCCCACTGTCACAATAGTATATATGTACGTAAATTTTTGTCTTTTCCAGCTATTTTGTTTTCCTTTTTATGTGTTTAATTAGAACGACACACTCAAATATACAGTAAATAAATATGGTTTGCTAACTTACTAGTAACAATTTCTAAGTATGATGTTTTGACTTAAGCATAATGTTATACTTGTGACTTGGAAGGGTGTTACAACCTGAATAAGAACCTCAGTTTAATTATCTCCTTTATCAGCATGTACTACCCAGACTGAAACATTCCCAAAACAAGACTTCTATAGAGAAAACTGAAAGCATCTGTACCACTGTTTTGCATACAACAACCATGTTAAGTCTGCATAGCCTCAAATGACAGAAAAATAAATAAGGTTAACAGGTAACCTACGTAAATAATTAAATCTCTTCAATTAAACTTTTGCCTTTGGTTTCTGCTTTATTTTTTAATGTTTGAGCTTTACCACTCCATTGACATTCCATGGCTGATGTCTTTTCTGCTCTTACAATAGCTGCTAAAGAAGACCATGCTTCCTCAGGCTGTTCATGAACCCAACACATGATGAAATAAATCTTCCTTTCTGCGCGCCTAATACTACTTCTAATCTCATCCCTAGGCAAATTTCTTGGCTTTTCTGATTTGCTTTCCTTCCCCCCTTCTCGAATCAACCGATGCACATCGCAAAGGGCGCAAACCAAGGCAGAAGTTCCCAATGCAAGCAAGCTGATCACATCATCAATAACGCCCAAACCGAATTGCAATCCCCCCATGTGCCTGTAAGCCGGAGAGCATACCTGTTCCAAGCAATAAGAGAGAGCTTCCAGCACGGTCTCCGGCTGTCCACTGTGACCCAACACTGAGGATACACTCAATACAACCAAAACTGACCCTAAGGCATCCGACCTCCAGTCTCCGTTATAGAGACGAAGAGTGAAGCAGTAGCTATATAAAATATCAACAAGGTGAACAGTTAAAGCTGGTGATGGCTCCTTCGCACTAAGCCTGCTTACAGGAGGAAGTGGGGTTTCAGGGCCAAGAGGAATGTCAGAGGATTCATTACCTCCAATTTCATCTACCAGTTCCTGTTCTGAAAGAGGTTGAACTAGTTGAGTTCCTTCCTTACTAAGACGGATTTTTCTGGCAGAAAGTTTTGTCCACCATGGTTCCCAAGGTTTGATCATCTTGCTCAATTCACCATAGGCAATAGCTCTATGAAATCTTTTCTTCTCTTCCACAGATAAATCATCAAAACTGATTTCTTGTCCTGTAGGTGGGTAAACCAAATTAGCATAATCCAACAGCGAGATGGACAGAAAATATAATTGAAGGTGCAGAATTTGACATATGCCACATATTAACATTTACATAAACCATTTCAACCTGTAGTTTAGGGCCAGAGCAAAGAATAAGGATTATATAGGAACGTACCGGACAAAAAATTTTCCATTATCTCCTCAGATATTGTTGTATCTGCAGAAGCTTAGAAAATAATAGAAAAGAAATTCAGCAACCATCTTTAATAGCATTCTGGAGTTAATGGATTAAAAAAATATAACTTCAACATCAACAATCAATACAAAATCATAAGAGTGCAATCCAGATGTGATCATTTATTCACATTCTTGCATTAGGTATGTTTGGATATGCTTATTTTGGGTTCGAAACAAGCTTATCATCAAAAGTTTCCTGAGACAGCTTTCAAAGGAGAAAAAAAAAATCCCAAAATTAAGCTGTTACCAAATATGCACAAAACTAGCTATACTAGGCTTCAGTAATATTCTAAACCCTATTGACTGTACATCAATCAGCAGCTACAAGTTGCCACCTAAAAAGATAACTCATTCAAACAAGCATTTAGTAGTCCTATAACAAACAAAAAAGAAAATAGATGACTTCCACAGAAAAAGTAAGTAAATAAAAAGGAAACACATAGCAACATCTGTTGTATTATATTATGATGCAAAGGATGTATTGCAGATTTGTAGACTCCAAATATATTCATCGTGTTGTGGTTTATTAAGTTCACACACTGTCATGCCCCTTCATAACTCTGGCATAGGCTCTATGGTACTTTTGGGGAACCTCCAAATTGTCCTGCAATCTGAAATAAGTTTTACACAATGCTATTATCTGGTGGCTACGGCAGTACCTTGACAGATTTCCAGCAAAACACCATCAAGAGACCCATGGTGTGGCGGCTTTTGCATGGTAGCTGGAATGCGCATGATAGGATGGTAGCCTGGCATAAATAGCCAAGAGCAGCACATACAAAGGTTATGGAGGTATCGTGAAGGCTTCAGCAACTCTATTTTGAAAATACTGAAAAAAACCCTCATTCTGTGAAAGAAACCTAGTGACATCTCTGCTTCATAATTCTAAAAGAAACCCCTCTACAGATATCCCTCCTTGGCTTCCCTCTATCTGCCAGTTGGCTTCCTCTACTTGTCTCTATTGGCATCTTACTAAGGTATGGCATTGAAAACCCATGGCAAGTCTCTTCTCCCTCTATACTAACCATCTCCTGCACCTTTTCTGCTCCTTTCCATATCTGTTGTATACTGTTTAACTCACTGACATTTTTATTTTATTAGCCCAGCCATGCTGTTTATTCTTAACCAACACAGCTATCCAGCTTCTATTGTGGTCCTGCTCTGTTTTCTTCCATTTTCAATTTAGGTTCTGCAGTTCATAAGGACTTCTTTTTTCGCTTCACTTTTTCCCCCCTATAAGAGTAGTCCAGTACAGAAAAAGTAAATAAGAATGCAAAGCAAAAGGAGAACGAGAAATCCTCAAAATAAAAGAGAAAAAATAGCAAATCACAAAAATAAAGACATGTAACAAAGCCACCCAATCTGTCAGCATATCTATAAGGGACAACCCTTTAGCAAGAAATCTGCTCCACACCATATGGAAGCCAAACACTAGACTTATCCCAGACCAATCTTCATTTTCAAATTCAAATGATGGCAAGTACCAACTTAAGGATCTTCACAAGGTCCCACAGACTTGCAGATTATCACATTAGCCATTACCTATTTTCTCTGTATTTTTCTTCATCTCTATTGCATTTATTTTGAGTTCGCAATAAATTTGTGTAGTTTTGTTAGACAAAGTTTCAATTATGTTTATTGTATTGTTTTCCAATTTGAATAAGTTGTTGCATTTCAATCATTTATATTCTACATGTCTTGAAGTTAAAACAGAAGGAAAGTCTGGTGCCACAAAACCACCTACCACTCTAGAAGCCTTCATGTCTGTGGAATAGGCTGTTGGCCGAACACTCTACAAGGTTTTTGTCAACAAGTTTAAAGGGTTTGGAAGAAGAAAAAAGGTCAAGATCCCAAGAAATTGTGCAGCATTCGGGATTCTCTGGTGCGTTTGGTTAGAGAAATGCTCATATTTGTTATGGTGCTCAGCTAATGGATGTTTTAAGGGAATTCCAGTAGTGATTTATAGAGGGACAGGGCTGCCATTGCCCACTGCTAATTTTGAGAATTTTTTTTAACCTGTTCTCTAGCCTTTCTTTCTTCTTTTCATGTTTTTGTCACATCACAGTTGACCTGCGAACAGGATGACAAATAGATTGGCATGTTCCTTTTTCCCTTTTTTTGGTTGTTGTTTAGTTATAAAGGAGAGCCTAAGGCCCAAGTAAATTGAAACTAAAGAGGAATACTGATAGAAACTCGTACCAGTTGACCTGATAAAAGATGAAAATGACTCTCCATCCATATTGAACTAGTATCCCAAGGAGGAATACAGTCTCTGAAGTGTAACATTATGATGAACAAGTAAATTGCAGAATAAAAAGAAGACAGAATAGGAATATAGCCTGGTTTTGCTAAGGGACCCTTCACCCTCCTAATGCCTGAGACTCATTGCCTACTGATTTTTCCCCTCCTTTCTACACATATAAACCTCACTCCCACACTCCCCAAATCAGTTAGAACTCTATTCTCTTTCGTAGTGAGCTTGTAACAAGCACGGCCTAACTATCACTTATTTTGCGTCCGTTACTTTCGGTGCACTTCCAGCACCCCTTTTTCTGGTGTGTACAATAAACTTTGGCAGCTTAATGGACTCGGGGATCCTATCAAACACTAACACAGTAGGACAAAAAGAAACCGGAGCCAAATTCAACGAGGCACCAAACTCCAAATTCAAAGATTTTTTATCCTCATCTGCTGTTCATGCAATTCCAAATAAAATTTCTTATTCTAATTTGGAAAGGGAAAAAAAATGCAGACAACATTCCAAGTTCACCGAAAAAGTACTTGCAATTTATCACTACACTTTTAACAATCAGACAACAGCCACCCAACTCATTTTCTGGTCTCAATACTCAAAATTCAATGGTAAGGTAGGCCACCTGGAGTTGTGAGCAGAAAAATGCAAACCTACACTCATGTTTTTATAGAGATTTATTGGCCATGTTGAAGAATTACAGGTAAATATATTTTTCTTATTATTATTTTTCTGCCCAGTAATATATTTTATTGCTAGAGCAAGATAATTAATTGAAAAAGATAAGATTAGGAACACACAAATCAAGGAGAAAGTTGAATAATCCTCTAAGAAAACCTTAGCAGAAACCATGAAGAAAAGACTTTGTTTAAAATGTGAGACTGAAAATTTGGTTTTTGATAGAGCCCAGTGGCATAATTTGATCACTGTAGCAGACTCCACTTATTGACATAAAGCTTGGTTGTTGTTGTATGTGTCATTATTACAAGAAGCCAAAAAGTATGCTTCAGAAAAGATACACAAACAGGATAAGCTTGCAAGATAAATATCAAACAGAAAGGACCGGAAAGAAACAATTCTGAAAGAACTGAAGCAAAGTGGAAATATGGATGACTTACAATCCTCATCTATGCTATCCATTTCTTCTTCTGAATGAAATCTTTTCAGTATGTCCAACATTTTATGTTTGGTTTGTTCATCAGGCTGCATTTGCTGCAGCTCTTGAACTACATTTTCTTGCATGAAGGATTCAGTACAACGAAGACTATGAGACTGTTACAATTACAGCAAAAAAGGATCAATAATCATCACAGTTTATAAGAAACAAGAATCAAGATAGAAAATGTATAAGAGCTTATGACCGACACTATTATGCAAAATCATGCACTTCCAAAGAAAAGGTATAACCAATTGCCAAAATAAAGGCCATGTCGGAATATTTGATGAAAGTAAAGTAGGCACTCACAATAAATGCACATGCAAAGAAACAGATGACTCAACTCTAAAAGCAGCCTATGAAGTCAAAATTTAAACAATATTTTTTCAAACCTCATTAAACACAGCAGATGGAAGAATAGAAAAACAAATGCAATGGTAAACCATAAATCCATAATTTAGGCTTTTTTACCCAAAAATAAATAAAAAAAGTTGGTTATATACCAATATGCATCACTGTTAACATTATTAACCAATATACACTCGTTTTTATATAAGAGCATTACGTGATACAGTCTCACGTATTGGGAGAAACAAAGACACACTATGTGGAACAATCTGACATAAAATATAATATGTGACATTGTTGAATGTTTTGTTGTAACAATAATATGGCTCATAGTGAGATGTATTCTCACTTAAATGAATGAACACAAATGATGGGAGTGGTGGCTGAGCAAATAAGCATTGTGTGCTGCAAACACTAATATCAAGCTATCAACTTTAAACCACGTGCAAAGGGTAGTGAAAAAAATATAAATACAAGTTAAACAAAGCCCAAAAAGTTGGTGCTACATTTTTATGGTGCCACCCTAGAAGAATATTTTCTTTATTGCAGCAACAGGTGCCAGCAAGTTTCCATTTTTCAGGCCCTCTGAGATTTTGAAAAAAGGAATTTATTTCTTTTTCCTTTCAGTTACAGTTTGTGAAATACATAACATTTGCATTGGAGTTATTATTAGCCCAAGTTTGAAATTGAGCTGAATTGCCATAATTCACAAAGGATCAATGGGGCATCTTCTTCTTCTTGTTGTTGTTCCAAATCTAGTAGTGCTTCTCGTTCTTCTTCTGTGCTTGGAACCACTTCCTCATGTCAGGGCTCGGTCAACTACTACTGCTTCAACAAGGGAAGCAAAGGCCCTTGATGCAATTCTCCAACAATATGGATAAAAGGCTTTAGTGAATCCAAAAACAGGTGCAACTCAAATTCCTTCCAATTTGATTGGGATTGAGGTTGCATCATTGAGATTAAGGAGTGGAAGTTTAAGGAGAAAAGACTTTCCCATGTACCATGAGTTTGTGATTTCCAAGGGACTAATTTAGAGCCCTTATGTAGAAAGGCTTGTTTTGGTGTACCAAAACTTGGGAAATTGGTCCAAAAGATACTATCCATTTCTAGTTTTGTGTATGCAGTAGTATAAACAAGAGAGGGAAAATGCAATAGATGGAAAGGGCTGCAGATATCGGAGAAGCTCTTCATATGGCATCTATTGGGGATACAAAAGCACCTGCTGCAACAGTTTCTAGAATACAACCAACCCTTGAACATGAATATGCACCCTGACACAATATTGTTGCACAATCAGTTGTCTGTTCAAGGTTCACACTTATTTTTTCCCCCTTTTCTGGTGCCACTTCCCCCCCAGTTTGTTTGCTTAGACTCTCTTGGTTTATTATACTAGCAGTAACATAGAAGTTTTGTGTAAATCTTTGATCCCTTTTATGATTCATTTGTGGTGTGAATTAAGCCGCCAAAAAAGTTATTATATATGTGATGTGAATCAATTGTTCCACTGACAAAGAATAAAAATGTAGCATAGACTTTTTGGGGTCTTGTATTTATATTTTTTTCACTACCCTTTACACGTGGTTTAAAGTTGATAGCTAGATATTAGTGTTTGTGGGCACACAATGCTTATTTGCTTAGCCACCAGTCCCATCATTCGTGTTCATTCATTTAAGTAAGAATACGTCTCACTCTGAGCCGTACTATTGTTACAAGAAAATGCTCAACAGTGGAACATTTTATATTTTACGTCAGACTGTTCCATGTATTGCATGCATTCTTTGTTTCTCCCAATACGTGTGACTGTATCATGTAATGCTCTTTTATAAAACAGAGTGTATATTGATTAATAATGTTAACAGTGATGCATATTGGTACATAACCATTTTTTCTTTGTTGAAAAAAGCCCATAATTTATCTTGTAAATACCCGTGATGATTGGAAACCTCATAAGTATTAAGTGAAATTCCTTAATACTAAAACTAGTAAATAACTATTTTGCACCCTAAACATTTCTAGAACTATAATATAGAGTCTTGACGTGCCAATTCACCACCACAAGGTGGAAAATCCAAAAGTTGCTGAATAATACAGGTCAGCACAAACACAGCTTTGTAGCAGCAATGCACAATATTTATCGAACACTTGCATAACTGGTTCAAATGAGCATACAGGTAACTTACTTTGTAACAATGGAGGGAACAGTATCGTGAATTGCATCGAGGACATGTGTACTGTGAAAATTGCTTCTGACATCTGTCATCATATGAAAAAGGAGTATATCAGAGATATTTTGATCAGTCACCTAAATAGGAAATAGATCTTTGGGAAAAGATGTCAAAAAAGATTCATGCTAATTACAAATGTTAACATGACATGGAACCTCAATGCAAGCCACTGGTCCAAAACTTGGGGATCTCAGAACTTAGTGATATATGTGATAAAGTAAGTAAAACTGAATATCAAAATTTTTCTGCAGAGACATGTTCAGTGATATACCTAAGAGTACTTCAACATTTTAAAAGTTTCCATGTAAGTTATCTATCCATCTCCTATCTCACAACACACCTCAACAGAGTAATCAAACATACTTTCAACAAGTAGACAAAGTAAAATTTTATATTAAACTAGGTAATAACTGATACTTTTTTGTATTAACAGCTACTCAAACCCAAAACTTCGGTTGTTAAGAACCTGCCTATATGGAGAAATTCTTGTATGCTACTGAAGCACATTTATATGTGCTCCACAAGCATGCACGGCCACTCATTTTAGGCTTTTCATACAACTTCTAAATACTGCAAATTATAATAAGTGGTTGTGCATATTTCTGGAGCAACCGTTAAATATGCTCCAGAAGCATGCAGGAATTTCTTGCCTACATGACACGTTGTACGACTCAATTAAAAAAATTTCGACTAACCTCTGAACAAAAAAAAATTAGTGATAATCATTAGTAAATATCAGCGCACCAGTCCTCAAAAACTTCAGCTCTAAGAATAACAGCTACGAAGAGCAAACAGAAAATAGTTCCCTAAATATGAGAATTAGAAAACTAAATAAACAAAAAGCAAATCGGAGTTAACATTTTTTCTGACCCTCGCCTTAGCATAACAAATAACCTTATATGTAAAATCGCTGTAATAAGTTGAAGATGAACATACGTACACATGACAAATTATTCGAGCAGGGTTCAGCGAGGAACAAGAAGATTTGTCAGATGCAGACGTAGCTATAGTTTCATGATCCATGATCAGAAAAAAAGTACAGGCCAGCAAGTTATTTCCCTTTGATGTTAAGCGGCTGAATCCAGAAGACTCTTTCTTTTCTTTGAGTGTTCTTCTTTCAACCCTCCTGCTGCCGCCTTGCCGCCGCCGCCGCTGCTGCTGCTGCTCCGTCACCGTGATAACCTTGCGACGAGAGAGAGTCAGAAAAACTGAGAAAGAAAAAGAGTGGGCTTAGAGATTTCAGAAACCTAACACTAACAGGGAGAGTTTAGATATTACTATGGATCTTGATTCTTACCTGAGATGAGAGAAATCCCGCCGAGGAGAGAGAGATGGGGGCGCTCTTGAAGCTGTGATGCGTCACCGAAACAGAGAAGGGGGAACGTGCCACGGCGGAGCCTAGGCCAAGCCGGTGGAGTTAAGCATTTCGCCGCCGCTGCTGCTTGATCTTTCCTTTCTAGAGAGAACGAGCGACAAGTGAGAACATAGGACTTCCAGTCGATTCTCGTGTTCTACGTGAGTAGTATAAATATGAATTAATATTCATTTTATTCTGTTATTTTATATTTAGGAGTTATATTTTACTGCTTAACTTCTAAAATGAATCAAATTAATTCATATCATTATAAAATATGAATCATATTAGTTATTCAATTCACTTTTATTTAATATTTTATTAATTAAATGATGATGTCTAATGTTAAATAATAAATTAACATGTTTTATATTATTTAAAGTAGAATTAAATTTAAAATAACTTATTTTTGTATTAAAATTACATAAAATGACTCATTTAAATCTTATTTTCCAATTCATAAAATACTCATTTCATGGAATTTTAGATATCAAAATGAGTAATTTTAAACTTTATTACACTTTAAATAACATATAAGTCAATGTATCACTTAATATTATGCATCATCATTCACGACGAGCTTGGCTTAAATATTAGATTTATCTATTCAGGTATTATTAAAAGAAAAAAATATTATATTTATTTATCAGTATCCTGTCTCCACTATCCTCACTTTTTATAGGTGTAAGAATTGTGTTAAAAGTTTTTCTTTATTTTGATTTTGTCTCTTTTTCTAAACATTTTTTTGTTTCTACTGTGCTATATTTTGTGCCATGTCTATCAAACTAACCGCTAGTTATAGAGATACTTAAAGGGGTGGGAGTTGATGGGAAATTTAAACCAAACCAATCGAAAATGGGTCAGGCCACAGGCTCTTGATAAGTTGTCAATGTGTTGAATGTTTATTGCCATGATAACATAGTAACCAGTAAAAAATTGACCCGAAGGAAAAAGGTGTCCAATTTTTGCAATTGTTAAGCATTTCATGACTTTTTTTTTTTGGTTAAAAGACTAATGTGTTCGTCAATTATATGGTAAGAGGCTTATTTGAGGATTTACTTAAAAACAATTTTATCAAAAGGATAAAATTGAAAAATAGCTATAAAATCTTTAATAAAGTATGGAAATGATAGATGAACTAGAAAAAATGCACAAAGTGATAAATAAAATAAAAAGAGGTTATTAATTTGATCAATCAATGTCACATCTATGGAAAAGAGTATAATTATACTTTATAATACTCACTCCGTTCAATTATAAATGTTTAATCCGTTCAATTGTAAGTGTGTTTTCAGAGAAAAAGGTTTATTCAATATTATTTGTTAGTTAAAAAAGCATTAATTATTCTTTTTCATTTTTCCCCTTGCACATATTCTCTTGCACATATTCTCTCACACACGCAAACTTCCCTTGATAATAATTATTGGACAATTTTCTAGAGAACAATTTTATCAATATAAGCTTTTTTTATATTTGTATATTTTTAATAATTTCTTAATCTATATGACAACCTTCAAAAACAATTGTAAATTAATGGAGCAAAATTATTAAACTCGAGAATTTACCTAAACTCGTAAAGCTTAAATAAACTCTTCAACTCGTAAAAACATAAACTTACTTGTAAAATCATAAATTTGATTAGAAAACTTAGATAATAAATTCATAAGAGTTTACAATCTAATAACCTTGAAATAGAGTAAGATTTTCTAAGAAACCCACGAGATGTATTTGGGTGCGGGTTAATAATAAGGAAGCATTTTTTATAAATGAATTAATGTGATTTTACCTATTGACCTCCCCCTGAAAACATTTTCCCAATTTTTATCTCGCAAATAAATACACAATAGTTAGAATCCTCCTCGTGTTCATTGGAAGATTATTATTGACATTGCACCCTATTAAACAAATATAAATCAAAATAATATAGACTAGCTTAAACATAGGGGCAACAATGAAAGCTACAGAACATCCAAGAATTTGTCTTATTATTTGAGTAAAATGCAAATTATCCTTCTATTGAAAAAAATGTTGCTTAATGTTTTTTATACAAAAAGAGTGCAAGATCATAACTAATTTTGCAAAAAAAAAAGTTATTTGTACTCACTATGCATAAGACACCATGCCAACACACATCTCATCCACTATTGAATTGAATGTGGATCCCACTTGAATGGGATCCACACCTTATCTAATGATAGATGGGATGTGAGTCATCATGGTATCCCAAATATAATGACTACAAATAACATAACTCTTTTGCAAACACTGCAAAAATTTTACCAATATACAATTTTCCTAATAGTATATCATTCATATCAATCCCACAAAACAAAGGCATACATAAGCCTGTCATTAGATTAGGAGCTAATATATTATTCTTGTTTACGATAATGGAACTTCTACAATGAATAATTTACCAGGCATAGGTTACATCTTGATCAATGTAGGGCTTACAGGAATTCTGAAACAACTCACATATTCGAAAGAGAAAATACAGGAGAGAGAATTCACAGCACGATAAAAGAACTCATTTTCTTTGTGAAGCCTCAGAAACTAACCAAAACAAGAAAATAGAAAGGTAGAGAAACTAAGTGACAAAACAACAAACATCTATGAAGAAAGAAAGCAATTTCTCTCTATTGAGGCATTTGAGAGTGTGAGCCTGGACCGGGTTGCGCGCCTGGAGGAATCCCAGATTGATTTCCAGACTGCAGATCAGTAAAACTTAATTAGCTCCACTTAAAATTGGATCTTCCAGTAACAAGTTCAATTGTGAAACAGGAAATGACGCATCAGAAACTTATTTATCTATTTGTAAAGATAGCAACACAAAACCAATCAAGGTAACTAAATACGACAGTCAATTGAGATCTCAGAAATACACTAGTGATATCACCAGAATATTCGAAAAAGATGCAAAATGACTAAAACTTTGGATGTTCAATTATTTTAATTTACATGCCTTTAGCAATTATGGTCTCGCCTCGATCAAGGTAGCTAAGATCAAGAACGTAGGATCGGAAGAGAGATGCAAAATCATAAAACATTAAATCATAACACGGATCGTAAGATCTTACCAGAATACATAATTATATTTATATAAATATGTATATCACATAACATAACATAAATAAGTAAATAAGTCTGATTAACATAACTAAACTTTAATAAAATGTGCATAAAGTTATAACTCAATTAAGGATTCAAAGATCGCATTGCAGAAAGTCCATAGTTCATAATTAATATTTACTAATTATTATTTTTTTAAAGAAAAATATCAAACCATATCTACCCTTAACTCAAACTCCCCATTTTGTGTTTCTTAAGCAAATGTATAGAAGGAAAAATGAAACAAAAAAGTTGGCCTAAAATATAAGATCCATCACTAGCAGGCCCAAAAGCCCAAATAACAAGCACAAAGTGAAGCAATAAATTAGGGCAAAAATAAAATGAGAGGAAGCTTCTCATAGCTACACACACAGACTTGGGGGCGGCTAGAAACAGGGAGAAATGAGACATGCGCATGCGGCTACAAAGTGAGTGGTTTGCGGTTCAGAGCGGTGGAGGACAGACATGGTTTTGGTGGGTTCTGGTTGAGGGCAGTGGCATGCGACCTCGACCTCAATGTCGATGTTGAAATCGAAGTCGACGGAGATTGTGGTAGAAAACAGTGGTGGTTGGTCAGCGAACTAAGTACAGTCATAGGAGAGTCATAGGAGAGAGAGGGGCGGAAAGCTCCGGAGAAGAATTTTGGGCGAGTCTTTACATTAGCATAAGGGAATGCATGAGCACGCCAAAACCGTGTGATCCCACAGCGGCGAGTCAAGCAGTGGAATCGGGATCGGCCAAAGGGTGTAAACACGTAGGATCGGACGATTCTACAATATACATCTCGATCCTAGCTACCTTGGCCTCAATTGTCTCAATGAAACATCATTAACCTTTTTATAGCAACATATTTTTAATCACGTTGCAAAAGACAATCAAACTTCAAACATTGGTCTCAATAGTACACTCTGGTATTACATCTATAAGAATAAAAAGATGTACATTAAAATAGTTAAATGACTATTCTTTTCTCTTGTGAAAAGCATTTGTGTTATTTAGATCATATTTCATTTCAATCCACAAAATTTCATGAACCATTGTGGAGCTAGTCAGTCAAGAACAGGAAATGGTCTCTGTTTTTCCATTCCAGGCAATTATCATCGATAGAATTATGAATTTGCATCCCAAACATCACATAAGATAAGATAATCTGAGAGAAAGAATGGTATAAAGATCTAAGAATAATTCCTTTAAAAATACTGTGAATGAGATTCGAATCTCTTTTCAAGTTTGAAACTATGTTCTTATACATAAATTGTATATTGTGAATGCATGAAATTTATGTTCTTAAAATGTGTACATGAAATGCATGATCAAGCTGGGCTAGAGTCAACCTGATACGTGCTGGAGGGATAAATTGGACATTTCAGCATCAAGCTCATCAAGAATGATCAAGAAATAAAAGACAAAAGCTTAGTGGATCATTTGAATATTTTAATTTTATTTAGTTTATGTATTTAGTACAATATATGATAGAGCTCTATGACATCACTTGATCAATGTAGCCAACCCCACTTAGTGGAATAGGGCTTTTGTTGTTGTTGTTTAGTTTATGTATTTAAGCTTTCTTAATTTGTATTTATTTTATTTAGTCTAGATTTATATTTTGTTTGGTTTATTTAGCCCATAATTGCCATTTAGGGCTCAATTATTCTTAATGGCCTTAGGATTAGTTTGCTTTTAGTTATTTGTTTACCCCAATCCAAGAGGCTATAAAAACCTCATAGTAACTCATTGTTAATCAAGTTTTTCAAGATGTGAAATTAAAATCCCTCATGGGTGTTTTGTGTTATGCGGAATTTTATTCATGTGAAGGTGAGATTGAGTGGTTCCCTTGACTTGTCACATCATGAGATTGAATAGAGGTAGAGTCATTCCTTTTTATTCAGTTTCAATATTTTATCTCGTCTCGATTATCTACGTTTCTAAGAATGGGTTCCTTAGAGATTTAATAAGGAGGGTTTTTATCCTACTGCTTGTTTCATATCAATTTGTGTGTTGGGGTTTCTGAGTCTTTAAATCCACGGGATTCCACCTCGCAACCTAAAATGTATCAAAATGTTGGACAAAGGGATTGTTAGGACCCAATTAGTAACAAGTTAGTTTGGGTTTAGTTGACCATAAATAAAGGGTAGTAGGAATTACTCATTTGTTAGAAAATATTGGGAGAGTTGAGGGAACTCTAGAATTTCCCCTCTATCTTGTAATTCTTCAATAAACATAAATAAAGATTAGTTCTTGCTATTTTCAGATTGAGTTCTAACCATGGTATCAAAGCTCTTCTTGATCCAAGGAAGGGCTTTCATGACTATAAGAATGATGGAGGCAGAGGCAATTGCAGCATTTACAATGCAGAGCAAGAAAAGGCGTAGGGAAACAATTGGAGACCATCTTCGGAGGGTGCTTTGGGAAATCCAACAAAGACATTTGATGGACAAGCACAGCCTCAAGAGGGCTAAAGAAGAGTTTCAAAGGTAAGAAAAAAGAGAGAAAATATCTTCGTAGAGAGTGGAGAGAGCAAATTGTTCTTTACACTTCTATCCAAGATCAAAAAAGGGTGCAAGAAAGATGAATGGAATCAAGGGGCCACAGGTTGAACAAGGCAAGGAGAAGGGGCGGAGGAGAAGCCCAAGGTGGTAACGAAGACACACAAGGTCAAGGAGAAACAGGAGGGCAGAATAGCAAAACTATCGGCCAATGTTGTCAAACATCGACCACAGCGGCATGGCATGGTAGAATGGTGTGGCGGAATTGTGTTGCAGGTGTGGCGGCCGCAATGTCAATGGCGCCATGGAAGAAGTATGGCGGCCATGGCGGAAAAGCACCAAAAAACCTTCTTTTTTAGGGTATTTTAGGGTTTTCAGGTTTCAATAATGAAACCCTAAACACAATAAACCCCTCTTGCCTCTTCTCTCTCAGCCTCGCATCTCCCTCCCTCTCCCCCTCAAAAAGTCTCTCTCAACCTCTCCTCTCATCTCTACTCTCGCTAGCGAATGCCACTGCTGGCGATGGCTCCCCCTCAAAAGTCTCTCTCGACCTCTCCTCTCATCTCTACTCTCGCCAGCGAATGCCACTGCTGGCGATGGCAGCTCACCACACCGCCAGCGACAACTCACCACACCAACAGTGGCCAACACTCCATCTAGGTCCTTTTTCTTCTCTGATCTTTCTTCTTCTTTGTTCTGATTGTGGTCTTCTTCTTCCCCGTTCTTACTTTTTGTCCAGCCTCTTCTATTCTATTTTAGGCTGAAATGGCAAGTGGACCTGCACAAAGCTCAGGTCCAACCTCTTCTAACAACAACAAAACCTGGGTGGAAGTATGTCCACCCAGTTGAAGAAAACAATACAAATGACACTGTAATTTCTGCTCAAAACTTATGAAAGGCGGAATAACAAGAGCCAAAGAACACCTAATAGGGAAGAGTGGTAATTTTTCTAAGTGCATCAAGGTTCCAAAAGAAGTTAAAGAGGAGTTGATAAAGTATATGAAACAGAAAAAGAGGCAATGGAGTGAGGAAGTTGAAGTTTCAAATCCAAGGGAGCTTGATCTTGAGAACTTGGGATTCAGGCTATCTGAAGAAGATGCTGAAGGGATTGATGATATCCCTAACCCAAGGCCTATAGTGAGAACAGGTCCTAGTGCTTTGAAAGGCCCAATGGATTAATTTGTTAGAAATCCCGAAATTGCAACTAGGAAGAGGAACAAGGCAAAGTTGAAGCAGCAAAATATTAGAGAAGCATGTGACAAAGGAACAATTGAAAGGGTTCATCAATACATAGCTCGGTGATGGTATCAAGCTGGAATTCCATTCAACTATATCAAATTGGAAAGTTTTCATGATATGTTGTCAGCTATTGGAAGCTTTGTCCCAATTTGCCTCCTCCATCTTATCATGCTATAAGGGTTCCACTTCTTAACAAGTAGTTGGAGTACACAAAAATCTGATGAAGAATCATAAGGAGCAGTGGAAAAAACATGGTTGCTCTATTATGTCAGATGCCTGCACTAATAGGAAGCAAAGGTGTATTACTAATTTCTTGGTAAGCTCTCCTACTGGAACAATGTTTCTAAAGTCTATTGATGGATCTAACTTTGTAAAGACTAGTGAGAACTTATTTGAGCTTCTTGACTATCTTGTGGAGGAGATTGGAGAGGAGAACATTGTTCAGGTTATAACCAACAATGGGAGCAACTATGTTTTGGTTGATGATTGTGAATCAAAAGGAGAACAAGCAGAGGGATATGTCCCAATTGAGAACAAGGAAAATGATGTGATGATTACTTTGGGAAAGATGATGAGGACTAATCACTCGATTAGTTGATCTTAGTCTATGCTTGTTTGTCTTGAATTCTTAATTTGTGTTGACATTATGTCTTTATAGCTTTGATCATGGATTGCTATGTTATTTAGTCCTTGTTTGTGACTTTGATTGTGTATTTGTGGCTTTGATTATGTCCTTGAGGCTTTGATTATGCATTATGTCTTCGTATTTTATTTTTTTATAATATATATTGATATACTTTTTAGTCCGCCATGGCTTCCGCCATATTTTTATGGTGGTTTCTTGGCTCACCACCATCCGCCATTGACAAACTTTCTGTCGACAATCCAAGAGTGGCAGTAGATGAGGGTCTTTACTGATGGAGGTGCTGACAAAGATGACAACAACAACCTAGCTTCACATCAGGAGGCACGGACAGGGATGAATGGTGGCAGCCATAGTGCAGAGAGAAGAGGTCGATGACAAAGGAAGAGTGATAGCTCAAAGAGGGGATGGTGGGGGTTGGTCTAACAACTCCCCACTAACACCAAAGCCACCAAACCTAGAGGTCACAGTGATGCAAGCAAAGATAGTGGCTGAACCGCCACACCACAAAGGAGAGATGGGAAGAGATATGGGCGATCACAAAAACACATGCCATATCCACAATGGCAGGGTAGCCTTCCATGGCCGAAACCAGCGACCCAAACAACCCTAGCCATCATCACGTTGCTCTTTTGTCGATCCAAGCAGGGGTGATCGGTGAAGAAGACAAAGCAACAGCAGAAGGAGGAGACAAAGTTGACACAGGACACAGCTGCCGGTGGTAATAAGCAGAAAATAGAAGAGGGCCAGGTCGAACAAGTAACGCAAGGAGTCTACATGCAGAGGCCAACAAGATGATGTTGACAGAGAATATGCCCGCAAGAACACTGATGGTGTCCAACGCAAAGTTGTCAATGGCAGATGGCAGCTCATGGCAGTAGACCAAAAATCAGCCATTTATGCCTGCCATATGACCGCCATGGCTGCCATAATGTACAAATCTTCTCATGGCAGAAGGGCCAAAATCCGCCACGCCATGGCCGCCATTTGACAACACTGGTTCAACGGCAAGATAGATGCTGCTGCATGACACCACTCCACTAGCAGCTGCATGAGAACGAAGAAAAGCTAGGGGCAGCAGTGAAAATTTTTCAATTGAGCACATTTTCTCACCTAATGGGCCCAACCAACATAGAGGCAAAGAAGGATAGGAGGGTTTCAGTTAGAATTTGCTTGGGGCAACCAAAATTCGATGGGGAAGGGATTGGAATTCTGGTTTAGGGAGCTGCATTTTGGGCCAATTTTCCAATTTGCAGTCATTAGTGAAAGATTTTATTAAACAAGCAAAGGGAATCAAACTGGGGGCAGCACAATGCAGCCCAAATCATTGCAGAGAGCATTTTTGAAGGAATATATTTGGGCCCAAAAGATGCGGCAAAGTTTAGAGCCTTAGTTTTCAAAACATGGGCCCCTGGTGGATTTCCAGTGCAAAATTTTTGTACCCCCAACTAAAACAAAAGGTGGATCTCTTGGGGAAGTAGTGTTAGGACCCTTTAGTTTATAGTTAGGGGGTTAGTTGACTATGAAGAAAGGGATAGTTAAGGGGTCTTCAGTCATTTGTTACTAAGTCTTGGGAGAGTTGAGGGGACTCTAGAATTTCCCCTCTATCTTGTAATTCTTCAACGAACATCAATAAATATTAGTTCCTGCTATTTTCTGATTACCAGCTCTAAAAGGGACAGTCGGTGGATCATCATCAATCCAATTCACTAATCGATGGTCCAGTTCAGAAAATCTTGAACATAGATCATAGTTCCAACATATCAGTATATCACCACATATGATATTCTTTTCTGAATGGAAACCATGCACATACCAGAAGGTTTATCTTGCAATATCGAAAAACAACAAATCAAAGTAATCTGGGGCAGACAATTTTAATGGAGCACCATATTGAGCAATCAGATCAAAACAAAATGATTTCCAATTTTACATGAGGAACAAAAACCAAGGCACACTCTTATGGGAGTAAGGAAGGTTAATTTATAGAAGAGAACACACAAATGATTTCTGCTTTAATGTGCATTCCAGTACATAGATGCCATGACAATTTACAACATAGTAAGAGGATCAAAAATAAATTCCAAGCAAATTGTAATCCAGCCATGATTTCACAATAAGAAGCTTGAAGCAATTAACTATCTTACCTGATAAGGATTATACCCTTGCATCAATGGCATTTGTCCACCTTGAGGTCGGTTGAATGAACCAGCTTGAGCGTAACCAGCATTTGAAGGTGCCTGCATGTTAGGCATATTGCTTGGAAAGCCTCCAACAGGAGGTCCTCCACTCGTAGGCAAGGATCCTGAATGCATTTGATTCATGCCCACATAATGACCTTGTGGCATAGGAGGACCCATCTGATTCATCGCACCTTGCATCCCCTGAAGGCAAAATATTGATTGGTGATTTAAAATTTGCATTATGATAAATAAGACAGATCTTTCTTGATAAAATTAGTGACAACTTAATACTAATAACCTACAAGACAATTATTTGTGAAATCTAATATTTAACTAAATGCACAAGCTATCAAAGAGATTATCAAAGTTCAGTGAGGCAGCATTTGACATTAAATATATGAACAAAACATCACAGACATATATGTACCAGGTGTTGGGCCCAAATTATAAGCACGCAGAAACATCACAGACATATACGTACCAGGTGTTGGGCTTGCATACATAACTGTATTCTTGATTCAATTATATATACAGACACACACACACTCTTCTGAAACCCTCACATAATGGTGACTATAAAATTAATTGTTGTAACCCACATGCAAAACAACAGATAATCGATATGTGAAAGAATTCATTGCAGCTACACCTCGCTAGTCAACCAAGACAATGTATTTCTTCCATCCCAGCACAACATATCAATTTCATTTTTTATTAAGGAAAATCTTAGATTATATCATCAGCTCAAAATAATTGGCCACAGAGAGGAGGAAAAATCTTAGATTATATCATCAGCTCAAAATAATTGGCCATAGAGAGGAGGAACAAGTAAATAAGACAAGAATCACCAATACATTAGGAGATTTAAGCTTTAAAAAGTGGCCTAGCATGCAAATCTTCTCCAACTCTGTTTACGGGACTTCAAATTACATCCTTGCAGAGATAGGAAACATTTATTCTGAGAACATAGATTTTATTATGATATTATCCATGGCTATAGACCATATACCAATGAAATCATTCATCTAACCCCAGTGGATCATCCACACATCCCCACAAAGCCTACCACTAATAAAAAAGATAATCTGAAAAAGTGAAAAGCTCCATTAAGGTCATACCATAGGACCAGGCATTGGCTTTGGATGTGATGGAGGCACTGAAGAAATCATTGGTAGAGATCCAGCCATTCCAAGTGGGGCCATTTGGGATGGAGGGCGAGGCAAATGCGGATGAGGCAGCAAGGGTGAATGGGAAGCATGTTGTAGTGGTGGCATATTTGGATGCATAGGCAGCGAACCCATCTGTTGGGGTAATGCCTGGTGTTGATGTTGTGGGATCTGCTGAGGATTCTGCTGATACGGCTGCTGTTGATTAGCAGCAAGAAGAGAGGGATGTGGACCTGGGGGAAGAGGAGGAGCACCCATTGATACTGGATGAGATTGCTGCTCCCCCTGAGGTGCATCAAGTGAAGGAATGGCTAGTGGCATTGCAACTCCAACACCTGGAATTGTACCCTCATTTCGAGTCAACCCTGGAGGAAATGGTCCTGGAGTTGTTGGACCCTCAGGTACAGCAAAATTACCACTGACCCGACCGGCAACAGGATTTTGCTCAGCATATCCTGCCAGAGAAAGATATTCAAACCATGTAAGATATTCCTTTAACTGTCCTTCCAGCACTAAGTCAATTTTAAAACTAGCTGCATGCATTTTGTATGATTTTATATCATGAAGAAATTTTGCTAACCATCAGACCAAGTCCAATAATTGATACAAGCAACTGAAATCAAAATATCTCTAGATATTTTATATGAGGTAGTATACTGTTTTTTCCTTTATAAGGAACTGAACAAACCTTGCATGCCCATGTTAAATCTATCACGAGCAGTGTCTCCTGGCCTATTTCTACACCAAAACTTTGTTGTATGATCACTGCTACCACTGCAGAAAAAAAAATATGGAAATCAAGACAATATTAGTAAGCCACCAAGACAGCACAAACAGCAATGTCCAAGTTTTACATTGTGCGTATGGTTACAGATATTGTAGTACATGGGCACCATTCCCGTTTAGAAACTTGGATGGGAGTCCCAAAGACTCAAAACAATTACTGTTCATCACCCTTGTTTCCTTAGTTTCCTTCAAAAGACTATTTAAGAAACCATTAGAAAAACCGAATGTTACACAAGACATTATTATAGACAGAAAAGTAGGATGTTAGAACAACAGCTTCAAAATATTGGATATGAAAATAGTCAGAAGGGGGAAGCAAGGTATTAAGAATCATCAGAAGATAACCCAGAGAGGAAGATTTCACTTCACCTGCAGAGAAGATATCCGATAGGATGCCATGCAAGGTCCCACACATTATTATCATGAGCATTTGGAATTTCAATTTGTGGTGTCTCATGCCTGCAGAATAGATTAAATTTATTAGCAGAAAAAGAGACTCCTAAATCCAAATTTCAGAATACAAAAACAAAAAAGGAATAATTTCAGACATACACAAAAAGAGTCAGACACAGAAATAATCATTAATTACCAGTCAACAATCCAACTTTAATCACCCCAATTTCTTTTTTCTTTTTCTTTTTTTGTTGGTTTTTTTATTCCTTTGTGTGTGTGTGTGTGTGTGTGTGTGTTTTTATTGCATACCATTATCCATGCATGCAGAAACAGACAAACCAAAAGATAAATATACTCAACCAGTTGGAAAATTCTTCTTATAGTAATCTAAATTCAACTCATTGTGATGCTCCAACTAATTGATTTACCTTTAGTAAATCACAAATAGCTAATACTTTTCAGCTGAATGTGCCAGCCATTTGCTCCAGTTCAAATGTATTTTACTAGGAAAAATCATAAAAGAAATGTTTTATACATTTATTTGACAGAGAGTTTGCGTCTGTTTCCAACTGAACGAATAGAATTTGAAATTTTTTTTCTTTCAAACTAGATGATTCCAGAGATTAAGACTGTTAAAAAACAAAGGAAAATTTGAAAGTAACTGAATAACAAAAACAGCCATGATGAGAAAGGATCAACTCATAAAAGAAGGTGAAAGAAGGAAAATAGCAATAGCAAGACAGAAACTGAATTTACCCAACAAGCCAATGGAATATTGCACCATCATAACTCCCACTAACAAAGTACTCTTCATGGAATGGATGCCACGCCAAAGCTAAAAAGGAGGGAAAATGTATGAAGTAAGTCTTACTTTTAAAACTTGAAGAAGCATTAGTCCTCCTAGAGTCCTGACAATGTTTCAATACCTAGAAGCCTAACAGATCACATTAACTACGCAATCAACAGTTTAGGTTAAGTTGTGCATGCATAGCATAGCCAGTGCTACACAGTACGCAACTGTCAGTTCAATGGATTAAGAAGCTAGGGGGAAAAATGAACAGTTTGGTGCAATGAAATATATTCTAAGAATATAAAGCAGTTGATTTTCAAATTGGAGGGACTGATAGCCAACACGGCTAGACATAGCCAGGCCATAAGCAGAGGAGAGTAGCTAACAACAGATACTTTGAATCAAAACAATCATGTCAAAAGTTTACTTTGGGTCAAACAATTAAATGATACAACACAAACTTTACCTAACTAAATGAAACCATAAGATGCTATGCTGATTAGTTAAACCAAAAATCTTGGTCATGTTTAAAATGTTCCTAGCCAATAAAATGCACAACCATCTATCCATCTGAAAGAAAGGTATACCAGTAACATCCTTTCGATGTCCACGAAAAGATTCAAGCTCCTTCATAGCTCTTATGTCATAAAGCTGCAAATAAAGGGTGCATATGAATATAGATGCTTTGGGTTATAATAACCAAAAAAGAAAATGAAAGGCAAACATGATTTAAAGGGAGGTAAGTCATCATTGCAAATTGACCACAATTACGAGTAAATGCTAATGCTCCATCAACTCTTATCAACCTTGATTATTTGATCCTTTGAAGCCGTTAGTACCCAGTTGCCATTTTGATTCCATTTGACACATAGCACAGTACTTTTGTGGCCATGACTGCACAACACAAGAATGAATTATAAACAAAAACAAGCAATTTAGAACGGCAGACACCAATAAAGAATTTTACACTCACAATGAGCAAAGCTCTCTCCCCGATTTAGAATCCCAGAGCTTTACAAGATTGTCCTTGCCACCTGTATTGTGAAGATAAAATAGGAATGGGATATGTATCACATTATCGAATTTCATGATCTCAAGATATTTCAATTTCATAGAAGAAATATTTAAAACACCTGATACTAATAGAGACTTTGTAGGATGCCAGTCAACACTCTTCACATCCCAACCATGGCCTGCCTGAGTTCAAATGCCATATGACCAACTTAGGTTAGTTCATAAGAAATGGGGACAAAGAATAGCATAAATACAAAAGACAGATCTCCAGACTCTAACTGAAACATATGTACCACCCTTTGACTATTCCCATCAACTTTATCTATAGAATGACAAGATGTTAGAGGAATAATTCAGTGATTGGGAAATCCTTTACATACAATCTTATCAAGTGTATAAAACTGATATACAAATGATATGGAGAAATGAAAGGCTTCTCCTGTTAAGGATAGGTTTCCTGAAGGGCTAAAAGTGTATAAGAGGAAAAAGTTCAGGGGCAGTTTGGGTAGAGGGTTACAGGCTGATTCAGCAGCTGCTAATGTGGGCCCAGGGCCTGACTAATTCAGGATAGGGGTGAATCATGCTGAGGAGTGGTGAGGTGTCACGCAGAATTCTGTTAGGGGAAAGGGGTTATTTAGGCTATTACTGTTTTAGGCAAAAGAGTGGTTGAGCTGCTTAGTGCTCTGTGTGTACTCTCCTTCTAGTTTTCTGCTGCTACTTTGTCTTATTCTTCATCCATTAATACACTGTTACATTCTGTTCTTTCTGATTTCACTTGTTGTTTCTATCATCTCCCCTTATCATTTGGTGTTTTAAAACATGCACCATCTAGTTACACTCAATGGTGTTTTGACATAGGGTAATTCTCTTACAGAATACATAATTGAGTACAGTTTTTAAATAATTGTAACACCATTTAGTTTTGAAATTATTCGTAATTCATAACCTATCTTTTATTCACAACCAAAGAACATTACCAGTTAATGAACGCTCTTCTTGGCATCGTGCAAAATCCCATACTTTAACTGTGGTATCATTAGAACATGAACAGAACTTCAAATCTGTTCTACAGAAACTGCACAAAAGAGTTATTGCAGCTTTCCTCATTAGAATACTAAAATATTCATGTACACTTTCCCAAAATAGATTAAAGAATATCTACCTTAAATCTTGGACTGATTCCTTATGAGCAGATTTGTTGGCTTTAACATTATTCATGTTGTTCTGCCAATATCTAGAAAAATGTCCCACATAAATATGATTAGATATGTGCTTTTAATCAACAATTCTACTAAAAATAATATAATATGAAGCTCAGCAGCAACCACACAACATATTAAAGTATATATCTACTTTATTGCACCGCCATCATCGCCAGAGACCATCCAGTTGTCATTGTGACTCCAAACCATGGATCTAATTGCTTGGTCATGAGCCTGAAAGTGTTCCAAAATCCACCGTTTACTTGTCCTAACTAATGATGGTTACAACAATGATGTGGGAACTAAGAACAGTATTTAGACCTGTGTACCTGAAGAATCATTTCAAAATTAAAAGACTGTCCATTCCAAAGAGTAAATTCACCAGTCTGTGAACCAGTAATAAGACGCCGGCCTGTTGGAGTCCACTTTTTCAAGATTTGCAAAATAAACAAAGAAGCATAACATAGTCAGTCAAGTGCAATCCAGAGGCATAAACAAAAACCAAAAACTGCCCCACGTTGTTTTCCTAAAGTCATTGAAATAACATAAAGGGACAAAATTCCCAGCTTTAACCCTAATAACATAGTATTTTGCTCAAATGCGTCCAAAATAACAACATCCGTAAAACAACAAAGTTATCTCCAATTATACAATGTATGTATACTGCTCAAACATTCAAATGCAAAAGTAAAACCACTTAAATATGACTTGACATTCTAAGAACCACGTTACCCATTGACACAACCTTTACCAAACAAAATTGGTTTACCGAATCCAATAATCACATCAGAATCACAATTAAACTTCATCTGCAATTTTCTTATGGCCAGTTAACTATAGAACTATTTCTATCTATAATTCTATCAACCAATAGAAGTGCATGTCCATGCATTCAGAAGATCTCTAAATTGGTTGTACACAGCATGGAGTTGAAGACCTGGTAATTTATCCTTGAACCAGTGATGTAACCAATGTTTACATATGCCTCTCATATTCAGAGATAATTACACACAAATGAAGAAATATATTGAGCAAATGCATCATTGTCTAATCACAATAACTACATGTTCTGATTGTAACTCAACTAAAAACACTCAAAATGCAAAGATGTTTAACTTGCACTAGAGGCCAAACAAAGGAAACTTGTGTAACAAATGCAACTGGGAGTAAAATTTTAATTAACTATTTTGATTTATAAAACAAGTAAATATTCCAACGTCATTTTTTAATACAAAAAATGCAGAAGCGAGTTAGCAGCCAACTTTTAGGATTGGTATACGTGGTTGAAAACATAGTAAATCATACTACTCTAGAGATTTGATTCCATAATACAACAAAATTCAATCAAATGAGAGAAGCAACATCTGTTTGGAGATATTAGAGCAAATTAAGTATCAAAATATGCAGCTTTTATATCTGTAACTAAAAATCAGCATAAGAAGTCAAACTGGTAACAACATTCAATGTTAACTTACCAGAACCCTATTAATTGGGCAACGATTTTTATTTAGTGATGTATGGACGAACTTGGCGGCAAAGCTGGTAGATGGATTGTCTGGATAGCCAACTGATGGCAACATCTACACCAAAAATAACATAATTTAAGTAAAACAAGCAGATCGTTATGGTTGTCAAGAAAAACAATATTATTAAAATCTACCATCTTATAAAATTATTAAAACAAAGGGGCTGTAATACTGCACATGAGTGGGCTAAAACAGATGTCATAAAGAATTAAAATCAAAATTAAAAAAGAAGAGCACTTACATCAATTGCTGCTGCTTGTGTGGGCTGCAATACTGTCCTATCCCTCGAATCCCGCTGCCACATTCGAACCTGCAGGCATGTTCAAAACTTCATACTTCTCACAAATTTCCAAGAGAAATACAAATAACATAGTAAGGGAATGAACATTGAACAAGGCTTTAAGTCATGCAATGTACATAAATAGATAAATTCACATATCAAGGGTGACTTTGGTCGGGGTAATAATAAAGGAATTAGGCTAACATGTAATTATTATACTCATAAATTTAATTTAATTCATGAAATTTGCTCCCTCATTTTCATCCCCATACCAAACTAACCCTAAAAAGAAATAAACCATTACCTGCATATAACGCACAACGGTGCTTGTATAATCAACTGCTTTCCTTTGAGTAAGCTTTCTCATTCTTTTTGCGCCGTGACTATCACCGTGACCTACAACAGTCATTTGCACTAAGTTACTGTAACCCATCAAAAATCCACCCCCAACAAAAAGGGCAAAGTATGACCAAAACGAAAATAAAAACCGCACATCAATAATGTGTTTGTTATGGGAATAAAAATTAGGACAGAAAATTTCATAGATAAGATTTTACATATGAAATTTTCAACGTTATTTTTTACCCATGCCAAACGTACCGTCATACTATGTTTTGTGTAACGGCTAAAAATAGGGAGAAAACGTCGTGAATGAGTTTTATGTGTAAATTAATTTTTTTTTCCAAGTGAAGAAAAGGGGATACGGTACCGTCGTAGTGAGGAGGAGGGCCGCCGGGGGCGGCGTGGTGAAAATCTGTCGAGGAGGAAGCGGAAGGCTGCCGCATCATCTGCGGCGGCGGCGGAGGTGGTCCCCGGTGGAAGTCCGGACCGGGCTGCTGCTGTTGCTGTTGCTGTTGCTGAGGGTGAAAATGCTGCTGTTGCTGCTGCGAAGGAGGAGGAGGGGCCTGCTGGTGGTGGTGGTGATGGTGAGGGTCGTTGTACATCATCGTGGTTAGAGAGTAGGAACGGAATGGGTGAGAGTGAGAGGGAGGAAGAATGGAACTGGTGTTGCAGAGAGGAGTGACGAGGTAAAACCCTACAACCCAAATGGTGCAAGGGAGGACAGGAGGAGAACTGAAACTTGGAACGACAGCGTTTCTTCTTAGACTGTCGCTAAGGTCAGATGAGGCCCGTATCGGGTATATTTGGATCGGTGAAATTGGGGGAGGACAAGGAAAGGGGAATTTTAAGTTGCTCCTTTATCTACATTTATCTAATTTTGATAGAATATAGCAGAGTTAGATTTTATTCTATTCAATTTTATTCATTATGTTCAATTTTCTTTCTCTAAAATTGAGAGGAATGTGATAGAATACAAAACATCCAAATAATGGAGTTGGGAAATTACTCTGCTTCATTCCACTTTGCTCCATCTTGGCTCTGCTCTGCCATACTCCATCAATCCAAGCATACCCTTTGATAAGCCGATAAAAAAAAATTATTGAATTGTGATGATATTCATGTTGCATAGATTCTTCATTATTCCTATATGTGTGGTATTGGGAATGTATTGTATCCAATACTGATACTTTGATCTTCAAAATGTGTGAAAATTCGCTTTTCGGGTGGTTTTACAAATTGGTTTGTCCAAAAAATGTTTCTATTATATATATATAGATATATTATATTTTCTAAAGATAGTTATTATAAAAGTAAAGTAAATTTAATAAATACCATCTTGAATTTAATAAATTTAATATATAATTAATATGTATATATACACGTATCTCCGCATTTTCAATTTCATAATTTCACCGTATCCCCATATCAATGTCAGATTATATCAATATCATATTTTATTTTTGTACTTCATAGGATGAGATAGATCTTGGTTTACAAGTGCCCGTAGCAATATATTCATCATTAATTTTTATGATATCTATATATTATCATATTAAATTAAATTTTGGATGGATGATATCTTATAATGATATCTTAAAATGTTTAGAGTTCATCATGAATCCAAGTCTATAATAACACCACCAAAAAGTATTGGGACCATTGGATTTGAGTAGATCCATTTGGATGTTGGTATTGGAATTATGACTAAAATTTTTTTAGAGTTGTAATTAACTGAGGATCTTGAATTTTATGTTTGAGTTTACTAAAAAAATTATAACATGATTGTCAAAATATAAATAAGAAAGAGAAACAATTATATAGATTTTAAAAATTAGAAAAATATTTAATAACTTTTGGAATTAACAATTATAGGGTATATCTTAGGAATTTAAAAGAGGTCATTTTAGTTATTTAATATTTTTTAATTCCATGAAATTGAATTGTGGGATTATAATTCTAATTCTATATATTACTCCAAACAAGAAAATTAGAATTGGGTCATCCAATTCCAATTCTGAGCTCTAATTTCATGCTTAATTAGGTTGTATTTGGTACTTGTCCTAGGACAAAAAAGATGGAGACGATGAGAAAAATGTAGATGGAGATAATACTAAAGATGGAGATAGAACTGTGTTTAATAGTAGTGTACAAGATATAATTATTGATAAAAAGATAAAGAAGATTAAATTATAATTTGATGAAAAATTATGTAATACCTGGTGTACATGTGTCAGTAGATAAGTTCCATATGGTCTTAGCGTCCCTCGGGATCCACCCATGTTGCCGGGTCCGGGTTTTCGCTAAGTCTAGAGCCTTATACCTCCTAGGAAGGCTATATGTTAAAGCTACTTTCTTGGGATCAAAAGTCCCGGTAATTGCTCTCTAAAGGGAAATAAATTGAAGAGTGATTTTTAACGAATTTTAGGAAACCTTTAGATATTTTGTTTTTAACCCCCAAGTTTAGAAAATCGTCGAAATTCTAAAATTTGAACTAGAATTCAAAAATGAGATTTTGATTGGTTGGAGTTCTGATTTTTTAGATATTTTATTTGAATCCAAATGGGGGTATTTCCTTATTTACATTTATATTTTAAAGTTAATGGAAAGTAAAATAAATGAGGATATTAACTTAGTGAGTATAGAGGTAACTGTCACGACCCGATTTAGGCACGTGACCGGCACGTGAAAAATTCGGTCCCACGTAAGCCTCATGACCTGGATTCCTATAAATGCACAGTATATTCCAAAATAATTTAATCATAAAATCCTTTCCACATACAAGTTCCTTGCCTTTAAAGCATATAACTAGTATTCTTTTAAACTGTAGTCTCATATTCTCTACTCTGAAGTTTATTTTCATAATATCCACAAGTATCATAATAGTTTATAATATACATAATGTCTATGATAAAGTCTTATAATACAGTCCAACAAAACATTATATATGCAAACTACACATTATGCACTATAGTCCGGGATTCTGCCTGCATTTACGCTGGAGCACACTACCCTATATACAAGGGCTTCACCTATGTGAAGCTTACCAGCTGATACTCTATCATTAATGCAAGGGAAAAAGGCTGAAAAGAGACTGCAGCAGCTACTTGATCTGTAAAAATAAAATAAAACAACGGGGTGAGTTTTGTAACCAATACTCAATGAGTGAATCTCCACCTATAATCCCCCTTCATAGGACATCAAAGGAACAATGCATAAAATCATAATAATTAATAATATTCAAAGATTTACATAATCAAATAAACATATGCATATATATACATACTAGTCATCATTGTCCAAACTCAAAACAATTTCCTTAATTCATTTTCATATCTAAAACCATATTGGCTTATCATCTAATCACTAGTAAGGGAACAATAGTCTCTATCCTACTTCGTTCTGTTCTCTATCTCTGTTCTATTTTGTGAGTGCTCAGTTTATCGTGAATAACGTCCCTCGTGGACTAAGTTTCATAGTTTCACGTAGTTTCATAGTTTCTCGTAAGTTGTGTCCCTCGTGGACTAAGTTTCAAGGTTTCTCTGAATAAATTACCCCTTGTGGGCGTTTCATGGTTTCTCTAAATAATTTATAAAGTCTCTAGACCTTCTAAGAGCCTTGAATCTCTCTAACTCTGATAGGTTGACCTTAGCATAGCTATGGTAATGAAATCCTGTCCAAGCCATTATTAGCAATGGACATTGTGGTTTCAATCCACAGGATATGTAGCCGCCAACTATCCTGAGTCATGTGAGGATTCGTGCTCTAGAATGTTTAGGTTCAAAACGTGTCTTGCAGGGTGGGATAGACTCCAAGCACCTCTACAGATATTCTTCTCTATGGGCCTCATGCCCTTAAGGTTTTGCTTTTCCCCTGGACCAACTCCAACGGGGGAAATGCATCTTTTCTGCTTTATGAGCTGTAAATCTATCTAATTCTAACAGTCTGACCTTAGCATAACTGTGGCTTTGGAATCATGTCCAAGGGATCACCCTTTGTAGACCTTTGTAATTCCAACAGCTCATAGAATATGTTGCCGTCAATTGTTTTGAATCTCATGAAGATTCAAGCTCTAAAACCGTTTTTGTTTAATTCTCTAAAACATATCTCAATTTCTAAGCTTTTCATAGTCTAGGAATCTCAATGTTACATTTCAACAACCAAATTCACAATGACAATTCCATCATCCTCTAGTTGTAAAACTATTTCATATACATAAACTAGTTTCAGAATCAAATGAAAACTATGATAAAAGTATCTAGCAATTACATATAACATCAAATCAACATATAATCAATTCAACAAACATGGTCCCATGAGTTTTATCAAAAATAGGTTTCATGCTCTAAAACCAACAGTTCTAAAACATATAAATCCAACATTAAACTTCAAAACCTCTTTTCAGAAATCTCTAAAATCAAACAATAAATGATATTTTTATGAAAATAACTCTAATGCAAAACATAGAGATCACAAGTGCAAACCTGTCACGACTCAATTTGGATCGTGACTAGCACGTGAGAATCTCATCCCCATATAAGCCTCGTGATTGCTGCGCCATACTATATGTATATCTTATTCATAAAATCTACTTTAAATCATAATTTGAATTTCATCTTGAACTCATAATAAACCTAAATAATCCTTTTTCTCATAAATAAAATCTGAAACTGTAGTTGTGATATAAATTGAACAAAGTTGCTCATTTACAAAATATACCATAATACTATCATTATGCAAATACAAAATAATAATGACAAATCAATGCAAATCTATCTCTATGGTCCAGGACCCTGCTTGCAATGTACACTGGAGCACTCTATTTCTAATCAAAACGCAAAAGACACTTCACTCCAAAGTGAAGCTCACTAACTGGAATCTCTACTGCTGGGGAAGAGGTGGATGAGAGGGACCCACAGCAGCTAAAGTATTTGTAATGGAAAAAGGGAGAGGGTGAGTTTCATCTAAAACTCAGTGAGTGAATTCTTACCTGTAACCCCCTTCATGGGAAAACAACCAAGATGCATAAATATCATAATATTATTAATAAATAATAATGATAAAAACAATAAAACAAATTCTAATATGTTTGTAGTAATCCCATATATAAATATATAAACAAAACTCTAGACTCCTCCGAGTCACAATCAATAATACTTTGAACTTGATAAACATACATAAGAATAATATTAATAATTGCTTGTAATTATCTCTAATCTCTATGCCTATCTGATATTATGGCCTCCATGGCAATATGATACTATGGCCATGGCGATCTAATACTATGGCCTCCATGGCGATATAATACTATGGCCTCCATGGCAATATGATACTATGGCCTCCATGGCTATTTACTACTGTTGCCTCCATGGCTGTTTACTAATTCTCACCATATATAACTCATCACAATTAAATAAATTCAACATTTCTAAAAGTGGGTGCTTCGTCCCTAGCGAACAAGAGCCCCTAAATCTTAGTACTCTGAGAGTTCTAGACTCATGTAATTCTAACAATCTGGCTTTAGCATAACTATGACTATGAATATCGAGCCCAAGGGTTCACCACTTGTAGGCATTCCGATTTCAAGTGTACAAAATATGTATCTGGCAGTTGCTATGAATTATACTGAATTCCGTACCTCTGGGTACCATAAACTATAGTTCCCAATTTAAATCTCAAACTAACATAAATCTTTATATATATATATATATATATATATATATAATAAATCTAAAATTATAGCTCTGAAGTAAAGTAACATATTTGATAAAAATTAATCATACTTGCTCTATATATTCATTTTCTCTAAGTATTCTATCCTAAGCTCTTCTATAATTTATATTCTCTAACATATATGATCATAAGCATGTTGACTATTTATAAAGAAAATCAATTTTAGCAACAATAGTCCCATAAGTTTCTAAAAGTATAATTTCATGCTCTTTGAAAACCATAATCTCATCAACTTAAAAGAATCATTATCGATCTCTAATCTTTTCTAAAACAGCCTCAAATCATACATTTTATAAACTTAACGAAATTAATACCTATCTAAAATCTCTTTGATATATGCTCTAACATTATCCATTATGCCACAATATAAGGAAATTAAATTTAATGACCAAAAAATAAAGGTCACAGGATTGAACCCACTCACTTGGGGGTGGAGGATAGATAACGTCAATACCAACTGAGCTCCGAGGAGCTGGGAGGGTATCAACGTCGACTATAACAATCATAAAAACTCATCAATACTCTATGGGTAACGCTAGATTACTCTAACATAATTCTAATAATATTAGGGGAGCATCCCCACTTGACAATAATGAGAGAAAATAAATATTCATAATATGAGGGAGGAAGAACATGACATAAACCAACAAATCTTACCTTTGATCTCTTGGGAGAAAGAAGAACGGAGTGGATTTGAGTGAGAAAGGAGTAGAAGAGAGTTTGGGAGTGTTAGGGTTCGGAGTTTTGGGGGTGAAACCGAGCTTGGGGGGTATAAATAAGGACAGGGGATCATTTGAGTGAAATGGCATCATTTTGCACCAATTCTGTCAAACTGACACCGCTATAGCTGTTCTGGACCGCTATAGCGGTCTCCAGAACACCCCAGACCGTGGCTGCACTGTTGTGACCGCTATAGCGATCCTGAACTGCTATAATAGTGACAGCAAAGTCCAAATTCACCATTTTGTTGTCATCTCACACATCCATACCTCTATACTCACTTATTTACATTTCTTAATAATGTCCCCATTTATTTTACTCTCCATTAACTTTAAAATATAAATGTAAATAAGGAAATACCCCCCATTTGGATTCAAATAAAATATCTAAAAAATCAAAGTCCCAACCAATGAAAATCTTATTTTTGAGTTCTAGTTCAAATTTCGGAATTCTGGCGATTTTCTAAACTTGGGGGCTAAAAACGGAATATCTAGAAGCTTCCAAAAATTCATTAAAAATCGCTCTTCAATTCATTTTCCCTTAGAGAGCCATTACCGGGACTTTTGGTCCCTAAAATGTGTCTCTAACATGTAGCCCTCCAAGGAGGTGTAGAGCTCCAGACTTAGCAAAATCCCGGACCCGATAGCATGGGTAGGTCCCCCGGGAGACCTTGAGGCTATAAAAAACTTATCTACTGACACGTGTACACCAAGTATTATAGAACCCACTCACCTGGAGGAGTAAGATGCACAGACACAACACCAACAAGACTCTTGGAAGCAAAAATGATAGCATTATCTAACATAGAGGCAATAGAACTCTAAATCAACCTCTAAAACCTCTAGTCACCCAATAATCCATCTCTGATAAGATAGAAGGCTCTTTTCCTTTGAGAATCATAGAAAACCCCTCTAAACAAGGAAAACTTAAAGGAAATGAAGCAAAAGTAGTAAGATAACATACCTTAGATCCCTAGAAGGAAAAAAATGGAGTTTAATTGATGAAAAGGTGAAGAAATGAGGTGTGGAGGGGAAGGATTGCTTTTTTCTACAGAGGAAGAGGGTGGAGAGGAGTGTTTTGGCTGTGGGAAGATTCTGGACCTGAAACAGGGGTTTTTATAACTCGATTGATCACTACAGCGCTCACCAGAGAGTGTCTCTCGCACCGACTTACTTTTCTGTTGACCGCTGCAGTGCTCACCAGAGGGCATATAAATCCATTTCTTATACCGACTTATTGCTTTGCTAACCACTACAGTGCTCACCAGAATGATTTCTCCCTCTAGAGGATGGTCTCTCTCACTCTCCAGGATGGTCTCTCACTCCCTAGAACTCACTTATTACATTTATTTCCTATTAACTTTTAAACATAAATGTAAATAAGGGAATACCCCCCATTTGGATTCAAATAAAATATAAAAAAAAATCAAAATCAAAATCTAAACTAATCAAAATCTAAATTTTGGGTTTTAGTTCAAATTCGAAAATTTTCGCGGTTTTATAAACTTGTGGATCAAAAACGGAATATTTAAAGATTCCATAAAATTAATTAAAAATCACCCTTTGACTTATGATTCTCTAAGGAACAATTACCAGGATTTTTGGTCCCAAGAATATTGCTCTATTATATGGCTCTCCAATGAGGAGTAGGGTTTAGAGTTAGCAAAATTCAGGACTCGAACTGACAGATAAGGGTGATCGATACCCTTCCTGATTCAAAAAAAATTTCCTAACCTTTCTATTAAAAATTTGGGGTATTACAGTAACCCACTTGCTTGATGACAGTAAAATGCTATTGATGGACTTTGCTGTCACCACTATAGCAGTCACAATAATGCAATCACTGTTTTGGGAGTTTTGGAGACTGCTATAGCGGTCCCTTTGAAACGCATACAGTGCCAAAACGCGTCATTTCACTCACAGACGCCTCTCCCATTTTATAAAAAAACCTTTCAAGCTCAGAATTTTGGGGCAGAAACCAGAAACCCTTCTCCCCCAAACCCTTATTTTCTCTCTTTCTCTCATCCCACTCCAATCCTCATCATCCAAGCTTCAAAGTCGACGTTGGTGCCCTCCCAGCTCCCCGAAGCTCAATTGGTGTTGACGTTATCTCTTCCTCCCCCTCCAAGTGAGTGGGTTCAATCATGTGACCTTTATTTTTTGTCATTACAGTTATATTCTGCATATTATGGCATAACTTATAATGTTAGAGCATATTTCAAAAAGATTTTCGCTAGATATTAATTATGTTTAGTTTATGAAATTGTGATCTTGGGATATCATCAAATGAATAATTCAAGACTATTTTAGAAAGGATTAGACATTAGTAACAATCTTGTTAAGTTGATGAGATTGTGATTTTCAAAGAGCATAAACTATATTTTCAGAAACTCATGGGACCAATGTTGCTAAAAGTGATTTTCTTTATACGTAACCAAAGTAGGCTTATGATTATATATGTTAGAGATTTTGTGACTTATATTATGATTTTAAAAGTAGTATAATTATATGTTAGAAAGTATTAATTATAGAAGAGCTTAGCACAAAGTATTTAGAGAAAATAAATATATAGAGCAAGCATGATTAATTTTTGAATAAATATGTTACTTTGCTTCAGAGCTATTATGTTATGATTTCAAAGTGTTTTGAGCTATGGTTTTAGATTTATTATGTATATAAAGACTTATGTTAGCTTGAGACTTAAAATTGAGAACTATAATTTATCGTACCCCAGAGGTACGGAATTCAGTATTATTCATAGCAACTGCTAGATACATATTCTGTGTGTTTGAAATCGGGATGCCTACAAGTGTTCGTCCCTTGGTCTCGATTTTCATAGCAACAGTTATGCTAAAGTCAGATTGTTAAAAGTATATGAACCCAGAACTCTCAGAGTACTAAGAATTTAAGGACTCGCGTTCGCGAGGGATGGAGCACCCACTTTTGGAAATGTTGATTTTATTTAATTTTGTTAAGTTATGTATGATGAGATTTAATGACGGCCATGGAAGCAATAGTATTAAACAGTCATGGAGGCAAACCCTTTATAAACGGCTATGGAGGCAGTGCTTCTGGAGAACATAGCTAATCGGGGCTTAGTGAGGTACCCATAGAGAATAGAGATAATTACAAGCAATTATTATTATTTTTATGTATATTTATCAAGTTCAGAGTATTATTGATTGTGACTCAGAGGAGTCTAGAGCTTTGTTTTATATATTTATATATGGGATTACTAGAAACAGTTTTAGAATTTGTTTTATTATTATTATTATTGTTATTGATTATTAGTAATATTATGATATTTATGCATCTTGGTTGTTATCCCATGAAAGGGGTTACAGGTGAGAATTCACTCACTGAGTTTTAGATGAAACTCACCCTCTCCCTTTTTCCATTACAGATACTTTAGCTACTGCGGGTTCCTATCTGCCACCTCCTCTCTAGTAGTAGAGGTTTCCAGTTGGTGAGCTTCACTTCAGAGTGAAGTGCCTTTACTTTTAGTTAAAGATAGGGTGCTCCAGTGTAAATTGCGGGCAAGGTACCGGACTATGCATTTATTTTATTTTGCACACCATGATTCCTTTGTATTAAAATGATTTAGCATTCATGTTATATTTTGTAAATGAGCAACTCAGTTTAAAATATATCACAGCTACATTTTTAGATTTTATTTATGAGGAAAAGGATTATTCAGGTTTATTATGAGTTCAAGATGAGATTTAATTTACAATTTTAAGTAGATTTTATGAATAAAATATACATATAGTACAACGCAGTGATCAAGAGGCTTACGTGAGGATGGGAATCCTCACGTGCCGGTCATGATCTAAATCGGGTCATGACAAATTAAAAAGTGAGAAAGACAAATGTAGAATATAAAATGTTTAAAAAGATATTCTTGAAAAAAATATTTTAAATTTGTGTCCCAGAGAGATATATCTCAAGTGTCCCTCTTTTTCAGAGGTACAGAAATTAGCTCAAAAATTATTCTACGACGGAGACAATTTTGGTGTTTTTGTCTTTGTCCCCTTCTCTAAATACATTTTTATCTTCAATATCTCTGTATTTTCTATCGCGAGATATTTACTAAATACCACCTTATAGACGTCAAACATACACTTAAAAAAGATGAAAAAAATAAAAATGGCAAACTACATAAGCTTTCAGGGGATTATGAGATATCGTATCATATTTCACATTCTAAGGGGAAGAAGAAAGGCAAGTTCCTCCTTTATATCCATTTTGAAATACTACTGTGTGATAAAGTTTTCTTTCTTCTTCTTCTTCTTTTTTTTTACATTACAACCTTTCTCAAAAGTCTTCCTAGCTTTGTTGTTTCTAATAAAACCTTCATCTAAAGCTCTAATATGTACTTCTCTCAGGACATGTTTGTCTATCAGAAAGTTAGCTCATAAGCTTTAACTATTATTCTCCAAAAAGTCTTTTTCAAATATTTATTTGCTATCATAAAAAATGAGGAGATTGTAAGCTCCAAAACACTTGTAAAAGCTTTTTAGAAGCTTGGTTTTGAATGCCAACAAATTAATCTTTGACAAAACTTTTTGAGAAAGTGATACAATGATTGTATCTAGTGTTTTTTATTAGCATAGACCAAGTATATTCCAATTATTTGCTTTCATTTTTTAGAAACTCAATGAGATTAATCACAAAACTTAAGGTCCATGATCTTAAAAGAAAATATCTCTCATAATTAAGAGATTTCGATGAGTTTAATGTATATTTGTTGGAGTTAAATATAAGAGGCAAAGTTCCATATTGGTTAAGTATAGACTAAGTGAGTAGTATTAATATGGGAGAAGTCATGACTTATTGTTTTAAGGTTTGGGGGTTAATATACGGCGTCTGGTCCGGTAATGTGGTGCTTTCACTTAGTCCATTGATTGTATCTCCTTTTGTTGAGCTTTTCCGCCCTAACAATGGTATCAGAGCCAAGGTTGAGCTCTCTCCTTGAAAAGGCATAGAGGACTACAAATGGTAGGTATCGGGAAGAGCAGTTGACTAATAAGGGAGCAATGTGGTGGATCTCACGCTTAAGGGGGAGATTGTTGGATTTAAGTAAGTACTATATAATATGGAGGAGCAATGTTTTAAGGTTTTGGTCAAGATGTGGCATTTAGCCGGTGATGTAGTGCTCTCACTTAGCCTATTAGTTGTATCTACCCTTGTTGGGCTCCCCTGCCTTAACAAAATTAATACTTAGAAAGTTACTTGAAGCCTTGAGAAAGTTGCAATATTCATTAGAAAGTACCAAAAGTATGTTTCTAGTTCTAGTTCTACAAAGTTCTTATATTACCAGAAAGATGAGTTCTGCACCTGCATTTAATCAAAGAAGCTAAAAGAAGCTTCAAGAAAGCTTATGTGATATCAAGAAACATCATACTCACTTAGTATCATTCAGAAAGATTATGAATAAGTCAATACGAGCCATGTCACCAAACTAAAAAATGAAAAAAAGAAATGTCATGCCCATAGAGTCTTCAAAAGATCATTCCTTATACAATGGATCAATGAAGGACACATGTATGGTGATCCCACATCCTTGGATAATGGTAGTATTTGAAGACCATCTATATAAAGATCATCATTTGAAGGTGCAAATGCAGTTGAAATGAAAAATCAATATCATGAGAAAACTCATCCTTCTGAACCACTAGAAACATATATTCATTACTATTTTATTCGAAATCTTCTTGCAAAGTCCTTATCTTAGCAAATGTCTTCTCTGTGAGTTGTTTGTAGGTTAAAAAGTGCACGAGAATGGAGGGTTGAATCGTGCTTGCTTTGCTTTGCTTTTGCTCCTTCTAAACGTAGCTGAAATTTTAAACAATACATTACCAAGCATTTTGCTTGAAATGCAATGGAGACAAAGTTAGGTGTTTCAGAAAGTAGGTTTTTGAAGTATGATGTCAATAAATAAATAGACAATGATTAATTTCAGCACATATTGAATAATAGATCAGAGCGATAAAAATAAAAGAGATTAAGGAGAAGAATATTATGACATAGATATTTTTATACTGGTTTGGCTAAACCTGCCTACATCCAGTACTCAACACATGTTGAGGTTCCATTAAACATCTTTCTCAACCTGAGAAAGAAAACTGGATAGTCTTTATAGTAGCCTTCCTAAGCTCTAACCACTGAACAGTAGACAACCCCTACTATCACAATCTGAGTAGTTCTTCCCAGCCTCTCCAAGCTAAATCGTGATGAGAAAAATGCCTCTATCATCACATTGTTGTCATGACCCGACTTGGATCGTGATCAGCATATGAGGAATCCTATCCCCGCATAAGTCTCGTGATCGCTGCGCCGTACTATATGCATATATTTCTTTTTTTTTTTTTCAATGGATCGTTTCATAATCAAACTCTGAAATATAAAATCATGATACAAAATATGAGTTGCTCTCTATACAACATAAACCATGGAAACTATAATCATTAAATACAAAACATGCAAACTATCTCTATGGTCCGGGACTTTTCCCGCAATGTATACTAGAGCACTCTATCGCTATACAAAATGCCAAAGGAATACTTCACTCCAAAGTGAAACTCACCCACAAGAATATCTCTATTGCAGGGGAGGAGGAGGAAGAGAGGAACCTATAGCAACTACTGTACCTGTAATGGAAAAAAGGAGAGGGTGAGTTTCTTCTAAAACTCAGTAAGTGAATTCTCATCCATAACTCCTTTCATGAGACAACAACCAAGATGCATAAAACTCATAATACTACTAATAATCAATAATCAATAATAATAATAAAATAAATTATAAAATTGTTCCTAGTAATCCCACATATAAACATATAAAACAAAGATTTAAACTCCTCTGAGTCATAGTCAGTAATACTCTAAACTTGAGAAACATACATGAGAATAATAATAATAACTCTTGTAAATATCTCTATTCTCTAAGGGCAGTTCACTAGGTCCCAATTCGCTATGTTCTCTAGAAGCTTTGCCTTTATGGCTGTGAAAGGGGTTTGCCTCCATGGCTATTTATTACTATTGCCTCCATGGCTACCTAATACTATGGCCTCCATGGTTATATAATATTATTGCCTCCATGACTATCTAATACTATTGCCTCCACAGTTGTTTAAAGTTATTTCCTCCATGGCCATTTAACGCTATTGCCTTCATAGATGTTTAACGCTATTGCCTCCATGGCCGTTTATTAAATCTCATCATACATAACCTAACAGAAATAAATAAAATTAATAATACCGAAATGACATAATAATTGTGGCTATGAAAATTGAGCTCAAGGGATCACCCGCTTGTAGGCATTCTAATTTTAATCCCACAAAATATGTATCTAGTAGTTGCTATGAATCATCTTGAATTCCACACTTCTAGGTACCATAAAACTATAGTTCTCAATTTAAATCTCAAGCTAACATAAATCTTTATATACATGATAAATCTAAAATCATAGCTCAAAACATTAGGATTCGAAATCATAAACATAATAACTCTGAAGCAAAGTAACATATTTATTCACAAACTAAATCATGCTTGCTCTATATATTTATTTTCTTTAAATACTTTGTGCTAGGCTCTTTTCTAATTTACACTCTATCATATAATTATCCTACCCTTAAAATCATAACAGAAGTCACAACATCTCTAACATATATAATCATAATGCCTGCTTTGGCTACTTCTAAAACTCATTTTCACGACAATAGTCCCATGAGTTTCTGAAAATATAGTTTCATGCTCTTTGAAAACCACAATCTCATCAACTTAACAAAATCGTTGTCAATCTCTAATCCTTTCTAAAATAGCCTCAAATCATACATTTCATGATATCCAAAAACCATGATTTCATAAACTTAACATAATTAACATCTATCTAAAATCTCTTTTGAAATATGATCTAATATTATATGCTATGCAACAATATGCGTAAAATAACTTTAATGACAAAAAATAAAGGTCACAGGATTGAACCCACTCACTTGGAGAAGGAGAATAAGAAACAGCGACATCAAAGGAGCTCCGTGGAATGGTGGTGGCATCAAAGTCTACAATTGAAACAACAAAACTCATAAACAATCTATGGCAAGCTTTAGATTACTCTAAACATATTCTAACAACATTGGGGGAGCACCTCCACTTGACAAAAATGAGAGAAATAACAAAGCCTAACCCTAGATCTTGGAAGAATGGAGAAAATGGAGGCATAATCTAACAACATATACTTACCTTAAAGCTTGGGGATGATGGATTGGAGTAAGATAGAGAGAGAGAAAAAAGAAGGAATGAGAGTTTAGAAATGTTTGGTTTTAGTTTCTGTCTTGAAACCTAAAGGGAAGGATGTAAAAAGGGGTGGGGTTCCCTTTTAATGAAACTGTGTTGTTTTGCTATTGTTATGACATCGGGGTGCTCGCTGCAGCAAGCAAATCTCACTGCAGCGAACATGGAGAAACAACAACTCGCTACAGTAAATATAACTCGCTGTAGCAAGGCTGTTCTGCAAATTATGCAGTAACAACATTATTTACAATTGGATTCAAATAAGAAAATGTCCTCATTTATTTTACTCTCCATTAACTTTAAAACATAAATGTAAATAAGAAAATATCCCCCATTTGGATTCAAATAAAATATAAAAATACAATAAAACCCCAACCAATCAAAATCCAAGTTTTGGATTCTAGTCTAAATTCGGGAATTCTTACTGTTTTCTAAACTTGTGGAATAAAAATTAAATGTCTAGAGGTTTCCTAAAATTCGTCAAAAATCACTTTTTAACTTATTTTTTGTAAGGAACAATTACTGAGACCTTTGATTCTAAGAATGTGACTCTATCATATAGCCCTCCAAGGAGGTGTAGGACCCGGACTTAGTGAAATTCAGGACCTGGCAACATGGGTGGGTCCCAGGGGATCCTAAGGCTGTATGGAGCTTGTCTACTGACACATGTACCTGGGTATTGTAGTTGCAAATAGTTCTTGACAGCCTCTCTAAGTTGAACTGTGATGAGTAGAACACCTCTATCATCACGTTACGTGTAGTTCTTTCCATCCTCTCTGAGCTGAACCATGATAAGTAGAACGCCTCTACCATCACTTTGCAAATAATTCTTCACAGCCTTTCCAAGCTAAACTATGATAAGTAGAATGCATCTACTATCACGTTGTAAGTAGTTTTACCTTAGTCTTTCCAAGCTATGTCTCACTGATTACTACTAGATCAAGGATACAAAGGTTTTGTGTTTGGATTGTTACTCAAACTAACCTACACTTAAGTTTCCTTACAAATATACAATAAATAATCCTGGGATAACTTGAGCGACTCCTTTCTAACATCTCTTCCAGGGAAGAGAATACAAAACGTTTAGAAACTAGAAAGAAGATTTTTACATTTCAAGGAAACTAATTACATGATATGATGAACCTCACAAGAATTGTGGAGGGATTTTTCCAGAGTTTTCACTCTTATGTATTCAATCCTCTTATCAGCTTTTAAGCATAACATCTCCATTTATAGAGGTCTTCCTTTGTGACCATTGCCTTTAATCAAATCTCCAAGTGACAAGTGTAGATTATTCGTTTGTGTCTTGGAAAAGCAGTCTAGAAGAGTAGGTTAGCAGTATGTCACATTGGTTGTAGAAGCCGTTGTATAGTTGAGGTTTCTGATGTTCCTTCAGAAATTACTTTTTCACTTTCTGATCATGGTTTTTGAACTCCTCATTCTAGAAGCTAGAATGGTTGACCAAATAGGCAGAAAAGATGACATACCAGTTTGAAAACTAAGTTTGACTCGAGATTTGAAATTCGAATTTCCCTCCCTTTTCCTGTAGCATTCAACGCTCCACAATGAAGTAAGCTTTTTGACATGCACTATCAGTTCCTTGATGCAGATTTGGTCTTCTGATCTTCAATATGATCTTCATGATAATGAAAGGTTTGCAATTGTGATGATTGAAGATTGTGTAACATGTTGCTTTCAGATTTTGCATGATACTTCATTCTTAGTGTACTTTCTAATGTCTCGTGCTACTTTCTGATGTCCCGTGCTACTTTTTGATGTCTCGTTCTACTTTCTGAAGACCCGTTCCTTGGTTTCTTGTTCTTGAATTGATTTGCTTGAATCCGCAATGCATGTAAGCGTACTTTATATGATATAATATTCACTTATATTAAGCTCAATGTTGTAACTCGAAATAAATCATGTTTGCATATGTAAAGTGAAATTATTCTTGCTTGAGGCCGTGTTATGCAATTCAGAGATACCTATTATGCTTAGTCAAGAAACTCAAGGCAGACATTAGTCGTTCTTCAAAATATTTTCTTTAAATTAGTTTTGTTATCATTCAAAACAATATAGCTCTCATACTTTCTGAAGGGTTCTGAAGCTTACAATTTCCCTCTTTTTGATGATGACAAACCAATTTGAAGAAAATCTTTTGAAGAATTGTTGAAAGAAATATAACAGAATATATCTTGATACGCACATGTTCTTTCAAAACATCACAGACTTTAAATTTCACGAAATCCTTTTCTTAAGGCGTGATTGGATGTGTTCAAAAACGTTCTAAAACTTTAAGTAACTTAAATTAGAGCTATTTGGGTTATGATAAAATTTTCTGAATTAAATCAGAGTGCTTTCTAAGATGTATTATTGAGATACTAAAGCAAATGTCATCATTTAAGTCCTTTTACACCAATAGCCTGACTTTTTGTTATAAAAAAGATTTTCTAAAATTTAATGTGCTTGAATGAAGAGTAAGTAATACTTGTGATATTCCTTCTTGATTAAAATTCTTATTCAGCACAATCTTTTCCTAAGCCCTTATAAAACACTTAGAGATATATATATGATAAACCAGTCAGAGCATGTCGTAAGAAAACACACATGATACGAATGTAGTTTCTGATACTCAAAGAAACCTTTTATATTTTATCAGCATATTACAGTATGAGGTTTCTGATGCTCAAACAAGGATTAGTCCCAAATGAATTAGAGCATGCAAAAAGGGAGCAAGCCTTTCATGCCATGACCTAACAAGCTTTTTGCTTAAGTATCAGAGCATGAAGTACTTTAAAAGTTTTTCTCAAAACAAACATATGTTTATGCTATTTATGTAATCTAGTTCACTGATACAAATATGAACTAGAATATAACATATTGTATGTTATACAAGCGCAACACACTAGAGAGAGTTTTGAGACTCACAAATTGATCTTAGTTGTATTAAAAGCATATAGAAACAGGTTTCTAAAGGTCCTCAGAAACTATTCACAACTAAATTTCATCAAGTTATAGTTTGAGAACATAATTTTTGATTTTCCTTATGAAGTTAAAACTATTCAACTTGAGATATTTAGAGGAAGGAAATATGTAAGCGATATAGTAGCTCATCATATAAAGCAAGGAATAAGAAATATGAAAGAGTGGATTTGAATATCACATTCTATTATTATGTTAAACTTCACTCGTGTCATGACACAAAAATTTTGATTATATTCAACCTTATGATGACTTACTGACCCATTTTTTCATCTTCTGAGTTTATCTAGATGATCGTTATGCTTCCTTCTTGAATTTTACATTTTTTGTGGTACTTTGAGCTTGGGACAAGTTAATTCAAGATATCCCTTCTCGCCATAGTTAGTAGGTATATCTTTCAAGCTTTTCTATGCCTTTTTGTCTCCTATGAGATTGATGCCTCTATCTTTCTTGGCTTAGCCTCATCAGGCTTTTGACATTTTCTCCACAAGCAAAGAGATTCCATCTCCACTTTCAATCTCAGACTTCCATCATATTATTCCTCTTTATCAGTGGTATTACCAACTTCCATTGCTTTAGCCTTTTACTGCTATATGGGTGGGTCGTAGGGACCTTGAGGTCGTATAAAACTTGTTTATTGATACGTATACACTGATTATTACAGGGGGTTTATGAGAAATTAAATTAAAGTAATTAAAATTTACTGAGAGAAATCAATAATTAAAAGAGCACTAGTGCAAAGTATTCTTAGGATTGGAATTAATTATAATTGACCAAATATTAAACACATTAGTGGTTATTAATAATAAATTACTAGCAATGTTATTAGTGATCAATCAACTTTTAGAATTTGACCCATGCAAATAACTAACAAACGGGATCTCAATTTAATTAAAAATCCCATTGATTTAATGAACTAATTGTTATAGCCTAACTACTAATCGAAAGGTTAATTCTAATGTTCCCCTCAAACATAAACCAATGGATTCATCAATTTATGCCCAAAGAGTTTCCCTAAACGATGATCGACAATTTAGTTATTCTAATAAAAATTGTAACAATCACAACAATAATTATAAGACTAGAAACTAAAAAATATTGAGAAAACTAATGCATTTAATATAAATAAAGGGTCTCAAACATTATTCCAATCCATTTGGAAACCCTTATACTAGTAAGAAAATCTACTCGTTCATCCTTAGAGGATTAGAACAATGAAAATAAAATGATACCTGAAAATAATAGCAAGAATCCTTGGCACAATCCCTAAAAATAAATCAATTCCCCTATTGAAATTCCTAAAGAGAGAAGAGTAGAGAAGAAGATGTAAAGAGATGTAGAAAGAAATAATTAGAGAGAGAAAGTGAATCCTAGTTGTTGTGAATCAAAAACCAAAACTAGGGTAAAACTCTGTGTCAATCCCTTAGGTATTGCTATCTAAAATAGCCTAAAGTGGGCTCCAAAAACATATTAATTATTTGTAATTACATTATTGCACTAGCGTTGTGGCGCTAAAATGAGCGCTATAATGCTTTCCAAAGAGTGTTGCCTGAGAATTTCCTTGAAGCTTCTATCGAGCACTGTAGTGCTAAATAAGCCCTATAGTGCTCATCCGAGAGTGGCTCTTCCCAGTTTCGCTCCATTTCAACTCCAAGTTCCTTCTCAAGACTTCCCAGCCTTGTTCTTGATATTTTGCACTTGATCCAAAGCTCCTGTACACAAAACTATATTCAAAGATGCAAGTTAAACGCAACATGCTGTAATTACAATTTATTCCCAAAGTCAGTGCAATAGTCAATGATTTTATCAAAATTACACAATGAGGAGCAAGTAAAAAATCCCAATTATTTTCATTAATAACTCAATGAAACTTATGGAAAAAACTGAGGTTTGGTAGCAAAATAAGGGGCATAAATGCCCCCCTTATCAGGTATATGCATTGTACATGGTCTAAATATAAGAGGTAAAATGCATTTTACCCAAAATAGTTAAAATGTTTTGTGCCAATTGCGTGCATATTATATGTACTTTTGTTGTTGTCCCATTTAGGTTGAGTAGAAACCTGCACACTGAGTTTTGATGAACCCACCTTTCCTTTTCCTCCCCTTACAATTACAATTGTAGATTTAGTTAACGTTCAAACTCATCTTCAAAAGCTTTGCAGCTCTTCTTGTGGTAAGCTTCATGTAGTGAAGTTTAGAATATGATCATGATGTAATACAGTGTTTCAGTAGTTATGCTAACAGGATTTCGTACCTTGCATGTATTTTAAATAATGTATTTTGTTATTTTATCACTAATGTTTGGCTGGTGGAACCTAGACTAGTTCAATTTGATCTACATGTTTCATGTTCGAACAACACAATTTTGAGGAATTATTCACATTTGATTTATGAAATTATTGATTATGTTTAAAATTAACTTTTGGAACAAAATTATACTTGTTCTGCATGTTATCCAAGTCACGTTACTCAGATGTTTCTGTGAGGAGCAAATCCATCATGTGCCGATTATGTTCCCAAATCGAGTCATGACAATATTTTAATAGAATGAATTGGAGATTATAAACTTTTTATTCCCATACTAACCTTAAGCCAGTGTCACGAATTTGAGCTGTGACTGTAACTTGTGGAACTGACCCCACATAAGTCCTTAAATGTATTATCATGCATAAAATATAAATTCCATTTGAACATAAATCAAATATAAACCAAACAAGCTTTTCTCATATCTCATCTTTTAATACATGACAAAATATCTGTATGGAAAAAGAATTTTTCCAATAACAAAATTGTAAAATCTATCAAAACATAAGTTTATAGTTCCTCAAATGACAAATAATGAATGTATGGTCCATGATCCTTTCTACACACATACTAGAGCACTACTAAACATAGCTAACATCACTTCACTTCAAAGTGAAGCTCACCCAAAAGAAATACTATCAGCTACTGGGGAGAGATCTAGGATGACTCTGGAGTAGTAGCTATTTCTGTAAGGGGAAAAGAGAAGGATGGATTCATCGAAACTCAGTGAATTCTCATCCATAACCAAACATGGGATAACCAAGGAAGTATATGAGTAATAATGCGGCTGTCAAAAATCCTTTTCATATATAGTACATAATAATAATAACAAATCGAGTAATAACAAATTGAATAATATTCATAAGAAGACAATCATAAATATTTGAAGAATAAAAGGGAGAAACAGAATTCTAATGTTGTCATAAAAAGGCGATACTCAGTCTCTTGTGAACAAGAGCATCTATATAAGAATATATGGGCATAATTTTTAAACTCAACTCGAACCGGCCAATCGAACCAATAAACCAATGAACCTATTACATAACCGATTCAAGTCAAAGATTGGATCGGAGTTGCAACTAAACAGAAGCAAACCGGTTTAGCTCAACCAATTGGCATATAAATTGGTGACTTGGTCAATTTAATCAACTTAGACTGAGTTCACTTCCAAAAAAAAAAAAAAATCAACTATTTCAGTGAACTTAGTAGCCTAATTGAATAATATTGGGCTCATGTCACACTTCACTCTAACGTGAAGTATCCCTTCTCTTTTATAGCATAAGAACCTGGCTTCCACTTGCACTAGTTTTTGATATGAGACTATATACTAGTGAAGATCCTTCAATGCAATAGATAGCGGTTCACTTCACTTCAAGCCACATATGTTTAGCATGGACACTTTGACATGATGTATAAGGCGAGATCTTACATCTGAAGCAATGAATTTATGACCACATGGTCACTAAATATCAACCATTAATAATTAAATCTAACATATAGAATTAACTATAATTAAAATTTATTTTTATATTTTAATATTTATAAAAATTAGTTTATTAGTAATTTCTCTATTCTACCCCTTTTCTTCTTTTCTTCCTCTTACGATAGAGCCCCATCACCCCCAAACCTTACCATTATGCCATCACCATCCACCACTATAGTCTTTGCTGCCCTCCACCACTCCCCCCAACTCCATCGCTTGTCCCTTCACCCCCTCCTCTATTTCAAACTTCAATTGCATCTTCTTCTCGTAACCACAAAAATTAATCCAAGATTGAGATATAGGCTCACATTACAAATCTTGACATCAATCAACTATGTCAATACATAAATTTAATGATACAAATCCTTCCTTCAAGGTCCAGCAAGCTGCCCTATATTAGATTGGCAAGGGTTAGTTATCACTTTTTGACAAAATCTTGGTAAGGAGGAGTTGTGTTAATAATTGTTGACCATACCATATTGGGCTGGTATTTGGTAAGTTATTTGATCTTGTCCTTAATTACCTCTGTAATTGCATTGTTTGCGGCAGATGCAATGATAGAGGGCAGAGGTGGATCTAGATTCCTTAGCTTCATCTCTTTCCATAACCTCATCTTCTCGTTTTCCCAAAAGTGATGATTAAGAAAAATCTAAGAATCAGAGTAAGCAGAGGTAATACATGGGTGGTGCTGGACACCAGATGTTTGCCAATCGAAAGAGCAACTGTGGTAGGGTGGACAAGGTGGAAAAAGGAAGGAAGAGGAAGTGATAAAGATTAAAATGTAATTTTATTATTATTTTTATTCTAATAATGCCCATGACCACATAGTCACAAACTTAGTCTTCCCTACCTAAGAACATGCCTGATGTATAATGATAATAGGCAACACCTTGTTTGAGAAGAGAGTTTTGCTTCCAAATATTTATCAACGTTGTATAGTTGCCCTGAATCATGAAGTCAACCATTCATATCACTATCATTACATCTAGTTCAAACAACAAACAACATATCATGACCATATCAAACAATCACCATATATAAAGTAATCCATAGCATTAGTTCACAACCATTATCATTATACATCAATCTGCCAATTCTTTGCAAGCATATTTCAAACTGAATTATGTGGCCAAACACATCATGATATACCTTTCATTTTGAGACTTTTCCAAATAATGCTATGTAGAGCTAACATTGTTACACTTTAAAGCCCTAATCTAGCATCCTAATCCAATTTTCCTAACTAGTACTATAGATCATGAAATTTCATGTCACACAAAACTTTACCAATTACCATATATGCAAACTAAAAATTCAAACAAGAATAAATGCTTTCCTAAAAAAATTAATATAATAATTATTTGTTTCATTTAAGTGAATTTATTTAAATTTTAATATATTTTTTATATTTATCTAATTATATCCGGTTTAACTAGTGACTCTATAGTTGAACCAGTGACCCAATTACTTAGTTCCATGATCGAGTTGAGTATTGGGTCGAGTTTTAAAACCATGTGTAAAGGTTTGTTGTTGTCTATCTCAAGGTATAAGGGAGGTTAGTGTATAGGTTGAGAATGATCTAAATTCATCTATCATCTGATAGGTAAATATGCTAGCTCAGGCATTAATAAGGGGGATCACATGGCATTGATGATGCGATTGTAACTAGAAGCGGAACACGAAATTGGCGAGTCTGAATTTGCCTCGTGAGATTTACGAGATGGTTAAGCAAGTTGGAGGGCCTAGATAGGGGGAAGAGGAGGCGTTGCCTCTTTTCATGCGTTGTGTCAACACCCATTGGGCTAGGTGAGAAAGAATACTTGTATGTCTTCTAGGTTGAGGAGAGTCCAATGTATGGGCCGGAGGTGCAACATGTGGGTCCAGTTATGACTGGTACATAAGACCACAGTCTTGAGGCCATTTAGTAATGGGGATCGATCTAATACTAACTAGTACACGATCTCTCGTGAACTGCATCCCTTGTAGACTATTTTGGGTAAAAAAGGTTATTGCCTTTCGTGGGCGACATGGTATACCAAGATTAACAAGATCATTGCCGTTAATTCACAACTATGTTTCTCTAACTCCTATCTCAGATTCTCACTTACATACTCATACTAAAGGGGTTTAAAGGCTAAAAAACTCAAATAATATTTTTCCATCTACTCATCAGTCCATAGTCAATATTTCTACATAAATACATTCAACTTGCAATGCAAAGTAATTTAAATAGCATACAACAACAATAATGACGCCACGTATTTTCCAAAAGACGTTCTTTTTCATGAAAGGCTAAAAAATCATGATTTTTCTGACTTGCAATAATTTATAAAAACATATATGTAGCATAGCTTAACTTCTAAATTCATAAAAAAATGTATACATTGCATGAAAGTTATTCATAATGGCAAAATATAAAGCAATGAGCTTAAACCTACTCTTCTTGACTGACTAGGAGTGCAATATCGACTGCAACAATGCTTTAAGTAGCAGCGATGACACCAATGTCTATCACGGAAACAACCAAAACTACGAATAACTCATATATCTTAGCTAGACACGTTAGAGATGACTAGAAGGGAGAAAAACAAGGAAAATTTATGCATAAGGACACCTTAGCAAATAAACTTGAAAGAGCATGTAATAATGTTGACAAACATGTAGAAATTACTTTTGAAGGGATAGAATGATGAAGCAGAAAAGGAAAACCTTGTAGGAGAGGGGGAAAGAGTGTCTGAAGTTGGCTAGGATGTGTATCTCGAGTTTGGGGATGAGTGTACATAGTATTGGGGTGTTTTAATGAAATTGCATCATTTTGGAGGGATTTTGATGCGCAATATCATGCTAAGGCACATTTTATTGCTCTTATGCGCACTTCAGGTGCGTATCCGCACACCCATAACAAATTGGGGGCATTTAGAACTTGAGAGGAAAAGGGAAAACATGAAACACATCTGCGTGAAAGAAATCACTTGTCCATGGGAAAGTAAAAATTGCGTTTGCCCTATAAAAACACGTGTACACCCATTTTGAGTGGATTTTGTAAAATCCTTCCAGGGGCTACCGAGATCAAGCCTTTTAGTCTGGCATGGCCTTCCTAAGGGCAGTTAGACTTGAAATATTATATCTAGAATATAACAATATTAGTAACAGGAGTGGAATAATAATTTTGTTAAAATAAGAAGTCATTACATCCAATTCTCCCTCATCTGTGAAAGAAAAATTGGAGGAGATAATGGTATTGGATGGAATAAACTCAATGCATCTTCATTTCACTACTTCCAAATTTTATGTATCTAAATAATGGAACCAATTAAAATTCCAATCTCTTCCATCCTACTCCACCATACTCCACTAATCCAAACATACCCTTAGTGGGACTCATACTTTAAGGGTGTTCAAATCCAATTATATTCAATTAAAATTGCTAAGTCAATCTAATCCAAGTCAAAAACAGATCAAAACCACAAAAGTTTGGATTGAATATCGTTTTTCACAAACTACTTGTATCGGATTAGATTTCAGATCTAATTTTTTAAAATTGATCAAACCATATAACATTATATAATATAATATGTTGTTGTTGAGCATATATTTTTAACATAATAAAATTACACAATTTGATTATTTTCAGTGTATAATTCTCTTTTAAATAATATGTTATAAATATTAATTGTGTTATTTTTAGTTTTTATTTTTATTCTTATTTATTTTCTATGGATTTAATGTACTTATATTTTATTTTACTTCAAATTTAAAGTTATTTATATACCAAACAAAGTTAAAATTTATTTATTACCCAAAGAAAAGTTAAAATTTATTTTGAAAAAACTAAACAAGTCAATCCAATAGAAAGAGATTAAAATTGGATTGGATTCACAATTTAAATTAAGCTAATGCAATTCAAATTGCCTTAAATTATATTGTTTGAATTAGATGAATTTTACATTCAAATCCAATCCAAATTTGTAAAGCAACAATTTTTCTTAAGTAATGATAGTACAATCTCAAGTTTGTGGTAAATCCTACACATGAAAATACGTTAATTAATGAAAGCATAATTTAGAATTAAAAATATATAAATATTATAAGAACACTCATTGAGATTGTGACACTTGTAAAATTCACCTTAAACACGGCTCTAGATTAACATTTTCCATATATTTTAGGGAGAACCACCTCTTTAGTTGTCGAAAAATCATACCACTAACAAAATTATCCTGAAAGAAGCTATATTCGCCTGTGACCCTCCGAGGATCCATTTTGTTTGACAAATTCGTTCAAATGTCGAGTGGCCTTCATTTTTTCATTAACTAAAGTGATTCATTCAAGGGTTTCTTTTTCTTTTTTTTTTTTCGGTCTCAAACATGATCTTTTTGCGGGCTATAGTTTGCATTGTCAACTTGACATAAAAAGGGAAAATTTGAAAAAGATATGATCTATTAGAATAAAAGTGATGTTTCTAAAGTGTCAATTTAGCATCAAATATTTGGATCAATTTGTCAAATATGATGAAAGTTTAGACGTTCTCTATCAAATATAATTGGGTAAATTACGCTCACGTCCTCTGAGGTTGGGGGAAATGTAACTCACACCCCTTTAATTATCCAACTTACATTCACACCCTCTTTGATCGTTAAATTTTAAGTATTTATATTACAGTCATACTCCTTATTCATAGAACACAGTTAATAAACTTAATAAAATGACATTTTTGTGATATTAACTATTTTTAACACCTCCCTTGAGGTTTGTGGAAATGCAACTCCCACCCCCTTTAGTTGTTCAGCTTACACTCACACCCCCTCTTCTCATCAAATTTTAAGTATTTATATTACAGTCACACTCCTCATTCACACAATACCATTAATTAATGATGTTCTGTAAATGAGGAGTGTGACTGTAAATATATCACATAAATGCCATTATGTTAAGTTTATTAACGATATTTTGTGAATGAGTAGTGTGACTGTAATATAAATACTTAAAATTTGACAAGCACAGGGGGTATGGATGTAAGCTGGATAACTAAATGGGTGTGAGTTGCATTTCCACAAACCTTAAGGGGGCATTTGGTTCGCGGAATGTTGCAACATTCCTAGGAATCTGGGGTCTGAAATAGAGGATTCCTGTGCTTGGCTCACGATTAAAAAAATTATTCCCTCTAATATTTCATTATTAGTAATGAATACAATCCACTTTTTATTCTCACCCTACACCATGGGATACAATATTCTCATGGGAAGGGACTCAGTTTGAAATTTTGAAAAGACAAAAACACCCCGTAAACCCAACCAATTCACAATTTGCCCCAGACTCATTCATTGGTCTCTCACTCCATTTGACATCAACGTAACCCTAGCAAAGCCAGCTCCTCTTCGAGCCGCCATCTCCGCCATCTTCGTCGGCGACAGGTCTGGTTGTGGCTACCGTGCACCACGCACCAGGTTCCCTCCGTAGCCTTTTCTCTTCCTCCATCTTTGGCTTCTTCCATTCATCTTTGTTTTCCATTTTCGATTTATGTGATTTTATCAAGAACAAAACCTTATTTGACTCCGCTTTGCCTCTGTCGAAGCTTTAGCACTTTCTCCACTTCGGAGGCACTCAAGATCGACTCTGACAGAAGCTTCGAGAAGGCTTCATGGCGACGGATTCTTGCTTTAGCAGCTTCCTTTTCCGCTATCAAGAGCTTCGATTCCGCATCCATGGCAACAAATTGTAAAGCCATAGAAGACGTGATTCGAGCATTGGAGCTTCCTTTTTTGTAGAACAAGAAGTAGAGTCTCCAAGGAACTATGTTTTGAGAATCAATTTTTTTTTGTTTGCTTTAAGGAACTGTGTTTAAAAAAAATTCTGAAAGAAAAAGGGCTAGATAGTATCTCTTTTTTTTTTTTCCTTCAACATTTTTGAAGTATGAGCATCAATTTTCGTTGGCACTTGTAGGTTGTGCTTGGGTTGAAGGCGTTGTTAGGTTAATTTGGTGAGTAAGAGCATTGTGAAGGATTTCAAGAAGGTAAAATTTAGTATTTTGTAAGCTTGGCTTACACTTTTGGCAACTTTTTGTTTATGATTGCTGTTGGAGATGATGAAAGGCTTACATCACTTTAGCTTTCTGTTACTGCAATAGCTGAGATTGAGTTCGATGACTTGATGTGTATGCATGCCCCATCAATGGTTATTTTATCAAGATATATTATTGGTCCTCGTTAAAAATCCAACCAAAGATCCTTGTTAAAAATATTATTGTTTTTAATGCCCCATCAATTTCATTTTATGTGAAGTTTTGGCTTTCTTTTTTTTTGGGATCTTCTTCCTTTTCTTTTTCCCATCTGAATGCATGTGGATGTTTGTTTCTCAAATTCATGTTTGCTATAGATTCTATGTGAAAGGCATTGGTTATTTTTTTTTGTTTTTGAGTTTTTCTAGTTACATTGGTTATGAACTGCTTCCTCCCAAGGTTTGGTAGAAGCAATCGTTCTAGTGTGACGTTTATTTGTGTCAACTATAAGTCAATATGCTAATTTCTTCATCATGCTATCACGGGCTTAAAAACATTGGTACGTATCATTGTTTGTGATCACATAACATTGCATTGTGTGCGCTAACTTGCTCGTTAGTTGTTACTATTCTACCAGGTGTGCATTTCTTGTAATTAAAATGAATAGTTTTTTTCTTACACGTTATTTGCTTCCAAGGACTATATTGGTATGGGACTATGGGTACCATCTGGTAATTATGTTATCCCGTTTGGGTTTTTGAGTGTCTATAGTGATCGATCTAGTGAACCTTCATTTGGTACCACTATGGCTATATAGATAAGCCAAGGGTTAGATCTGGTAGCATCCTGAACAGGGTGTTTGGGAAGGCAAAGAATTGAATTCCTTCAAGAATTGGAATTCAATTCTTTGCTATGGAACAAAATTTTATCCAAGAATCATGTGGGAATCAGAATTCAATTCTACTATCACCCCCAAAATAAATCAGACCTCTTCAGGTTTGAATTGGTGATGGAATTGACTCTTGCAAACTGAAATTATCAAATTAGCCTTACTACTGTATAATGGTTCCTTCCTCCTTTCTGCAGCTGCCATCGCAAGAAAACCCCCAAGCCAAAAACCTTCTTCTCTCTGCAACTTGAAGGTGCCATCCCTCCACCACGCCATCCTGCCACCGCCGTATCATCAACTGGAGGTATTGAAGCTCTGGACTTGCTGTGTTCCTTCCTCTCCATTTTTTTTTTTAGGTTTATGGTTTATGTGGGCATGGACTTGCTGCGCAGCTCCTTTTTTTGCTCTAGACTTGCTATGTCCACATCATCAATGCTGGGTACTGAATTGAAGGATTGAGGGTGCTATGTGAATAATTGAAGTTGGTAATGAAATATTAAGTTTAATAGATGAAGGATAAAATGGTAAAAATAAATAAATCAATTCATTTTTAAATAGATTCCAAATTAAGAAATTTAATTCAATTCAATTATTTACTAATTCATTCCAAATATAAGAATTAAATTCAATTCCTAATGGAGTTCAATTTTTGATAGAACTTAGTTCAATTTCATTACTTAAAAACTTTTCAAACACCTATAAAGGAATTGTTTCTTTCAGTTGGTTTTTACAAGACAACAAAAAAATCAAAAGGATGATATAACAAATTGCTGGTTTTATGTGTTTAGATTTCAACTCATAGCTGCTGTGTAGGAACTTCAAAGCAAAAGGCTGCTCAGGCATGCAGTGCCCATGTGTCAACGGTAGTTTCATTCATAGGGATCCAAATCAATCACTATTCACGGTCACACAATCACCTCCCTCTCGCTGCCGCAACCAGTCAACGCATCCCTCCGCAGCTACTCCGCCCTTCCCCTCTCGACAACAACGCAGCAGCGGCGCGGCTTGTTTCCCTTTCTCCCTCTCAGCCCTTGCGACTGTCTTCTCCGTTCGTCCCTCGTTTCTCAGCTTTGTTTCAAACATCAAAACTCTAACATCCCAATTCTCAAATCCGAACCACAAGGTCGAACTTCCAATCTTTTGTCACCTATCCGCGGTGGTTGAACTTCCATCGTTGATTCGCCACTGCTCGACGCCACCATTTTTGCTGGCTCGTTGCTCGCCGTTGTGGTACTTGTCAAGCTTCCATTTCGTGAGTCCCTTTCTACCGTTACCTCTTCAATTCCCCTCTTTGCTGAATTTTGATGAAAATAATTTTACAATGTAAGATAATATTACCATGTAAACTACTCTTACAATGTCATCAAATCAAAATATTTGATTTGCATGATTTTTCAAATAGTGGATCAAAGAATTAACTATCATGAATGATGTGACAATGTCTGATTGAACAACTGTGTAAAAAACTTTTACAATGTAAATGTCTGAAGTTTACGAAGCAAATCTTTCAAAAGATTTACTCATGAGAACATTAATTCACGGTGTGTTTATAAGTTTGACTTTGGAGGAATGTAAAATCTCGAAATTTCACTCTACAAACCTTTTACCTTCTCTCTCTCCTCGCTCCAAATTCAAACTTACAAACATATCGTAAGACTGATGCCATATCTTTGGTCCGTAATTGTTTTGATCATTTGAACGCATTCTTTTTCTTTTTCCTGTAATTGAAAATACCCATGTAGCTTTTGTTAACTTGATTTGCCGTCTTATATTTTTTTACCCTCAGCAATTATCCTGTTTGCATTTAAATTTACACAATTATACATCTCCAAAACAGATTAGGATGACCACAGTATTTGTGTTTGATTGAGTATTGCGTATCTGGCCGATGGCTGTGGCTGTGGTATGTTTGTTTTATTGACAGTGTGAAACTTGAGTACTTGGGTTCTTTGTACAAGTACTTTATATATACTTTTGAAATGTCGTTAAACTTGTATCTGGTTTCCCAAGGATTTTTGCTTTGATATTCTGATTCCTTCTGAATGAATAACAGATTTGTATGAGTAATGTTTGTTTACTTACTGTATTGGGCAGAGTTTATCCTGGCTTGTGATGTCTATTGGGTTTTCAGTGTTCACTACAGTAAGAGGAAAAAGAAAAAAAATGTTCTTGTAAATCACATTATTTGATCTAACATTAATATGGTCATTTTGTGTCCTATAAGTTATAATGTTGTTGATGATTTGAGGTTTGAGTGTTCAAGACCTGAAAGGTGTTGAGTGTTCAACACTTAATGTGTGGTCTGAGTGCTGTTTCTAGAACTGTGAATGTGAAGAGAACCAGCAAATGATATTACTTGTAACTTAATAGCAAATCACTTCTCAATATTCGAACAGGATTAATCTTTCCTATCCAAAATATCCAATAAAAGAAATGAACTCCATTGGTAGGAAATATAGAAACTCGATTACAAATACTGATTCAGCAGCAATGGGAAACGAAAACCACAGTATCTAAACAGCACCATAGATATCAATATCATAGCTCAATTGAGGACATTTCTCTTTTATCACTTAAACTCTTATCATCTTAGTGCTTGACATATGAACATCATGATCAGTTTCAATAAGACTTGTTGAATCCCCCAATAGCTCATCACAACTATGTTTTGCAGGCGTTTTGTGATTGCAAGTGGTCTCTGAATCATGTGTTGAGTCCTCTAATTTTCAATGACAAAACGAAGGATTAATTTATATTTCCAAATCCCTCACTATTCAGAGTCACACAATCACCTCCCTCTCACTGCCGCAACCAGTCCACGCATCCCTCCGTAGATCCTCCGACCTTCCCCTCTCGACAACAATGCAGCAGCGGTGCGGCTTGTTTCCCTTTCTCCCTCTCAGCCCTTGCGACCGTCTTCTCCGTTCGTCCCTCGTCTCTCAGCTTTGTTTCAAACATCAAAACTCTAACATCCCAATTCTCGAATCCCAACCTCAAGTTCGAACTGCCAATCTTTTGTCACCTATTGCGGTGATTGAACTTCCATCATTGATTTGCCATTGCTCGCCGCCACCATTGTTGCTGGCTCATTGCTCGCCGTTGTGGTACTTGCCAAGCTTCCATTTCGTGAGTCCCTTTCTACCGTTACCTCTTCAATTCCCCTCTTTGCTTAATTTTGGTGAAAATAATTTTACAATGTAAAATAATTATTACCATGTAAACTACTCTTACAATGTCATCAAATCAAAATATTTTATTTGCATGATTTTTCAAATAGTGGACCAAAGAATTAACTGTCATGAATGATGTGACAATGTATGATTGAACGACCGTGTGAAAAACTTTTACAATGTTAGTGTATAGAAATTAAATATCTGAAGTTTACGAAGCAAATCTTTCAAAAGATTTACTCATGAGAAGATTAATTCACGGTGTGTTTGTAAGTTTGACTTCGGAGGAAAAGAGAGGGAAGGGGTTTATATTGTAAAATCTCAAAATTTCACTCTACAAACCTTTTTCCTACTCATTCTCCTCACTCCAAATTCAAACTTACAAACATATCTTAAGACTGATGTCATATCTTTGGTCTGTAATTGTTTTGATCAATTGAATGCATTCTTGTTCTTTTTCCTGTAATTGAAAATACCCATGTAGCTTGTGTTAACTTGATTTGTCATCTTATTTTTTTTTTCCCTCAGCAATTATCCTGTTTTGCATTTAAATTTACACAATTATACATCTCCAAAACAGATTAGGATGGCCACAGTATTTGTGTTTGATTGAGTATTGTGTATCTGGCCGATGGCTGTGGCTGTGCTATGTTAGTTTTATTGACAGTATGAGACTTGAGTACTTGGGTTCTTTGTACAAGTACTTCATATATACATTTGAAATTTCGTTAAACTTGTATCTGGTTTCCCAAGGATTTTTGCTTTGATATTCTGATTCCTTCTGAATGAATAACAGATTTGTATGAGTAATGGTTGTTTACTTACTGTATTGGGCAGAGTTCATCCTGGCTTGTTATGTGTATTGGCTGTTCAGTGTTCACTACAGTAAGAGGAAAAATAAAAAAATTTTCTTTTCAAATCACATTATTTGATCTAACATTAATATGGTCATTTTGTGTCCTATCAGTTGTAATGTTGTTGATGATTTCAGGTTTGAGTGTTCAAGACCTGAAAGGTGTTGAGTGTTCAACACTTAATGTGTGGTCTGAGTGCTGTTTCTAGAACTGTGAATGTGAAGAGAACCAGCAAACAAACTACAGATCTGATGCAATGGAGTTAAATATGCAGTAGAATGATTTTGTGTTGCAGTTTGGTTATTTAAAGTGTCTAATTAAGTGAAGAGGTCTGATTGGGAATTTAATTGGTTGGGATCAGAGAAGAAAAGGAGGAGAGAGAGGAAGAAAGGAAACCTTGGTTTTGAATTTCTTCGTAGGCATCAGACATGTCAAGATCTTAGTGGCTAGGCTTTCTTTGAAAGAACCAAGATTCAATAATTCTTTGGTAAGGAATGACAGGTGCGATCATACCAGCACTAATGCAGCGGATCCCATCAGAACTCCGCAGTTAAGCGTGCTTGGCGAGAGTAGTACTGGGATGGATGACCTCCTGGGAAGTCCTCGTGTTGCACCTCTTTTTTATTTTCTTGAATTTTTCTCGTATTACGAGTCGTGCTGGAGCAATTTTTTGTTTTCTTCTTTTAAAGAAAAAGGTTTTGCTCTGCCCGGTCAGTTAACAAAAAATTTTCATTCGAGCTTGTCGTGGGCCCCATACGCAATGGGGTGAAAGATACGAGGGTGCGGCGGCAAAGGCATATATGAATTGTTCGCGCAAGGAATGACAGGTGCGATCATACCAGCAGTAATTGCTCTTAAATGGTACTGGGAAAAAGTAAGGACTGATTAACCCGCAGGTCTATTCATTAAGTCCCTTAAAGGACCTTAGGTTGCGTCTATTTGTAACAAGCTTAGCACATACGACATATATGCTCTAGCTCGAAGGGGAATGTTAGAATCAAACACGTACTAATCATGTGCTTTCACTTATTCCTAGAATAGCTCTTAGTTTAGTTTGCTTAATGCTTACTTCTTACAGTGCGCTTATTCTTGTATTTATGTTGTACGTAGTATATACATATCCATGTGGACTGATGGAAGACACTCATTTCCTCTACATTTCCATAAAATGCTTACTTTAAAGTATGATGACTATTTTAGATCCATTGCTTGCTTGTTATATTGTATGGTAACCATAAGTAAAAGGGGTCTCATTCTGTAGCCAAACCAAGGTATTTCCACTAGCCTTGGCTTTTTATCCCTGACTTATTGTTCTGTTTTAGTAATTTAAGTAGTATCCTTTAAATCCTGATTTTATCATCAGTGGTCATCTAGGTATGGGAATTTGCCTGATTTATAAAAGAAAAATTCCGTCAGAGGTTGGATCAAAGCACACCTAAGGTTCTCATTGTGCCAGTCTACATTAGAAATTACTTTATATTTGGATTTTTCTGACCTTTCTATTTTGTGATTTTCATCTAAACCTAAGTTCCATATATATCAACTGATTTGGGTTTTAAAATATTTTGGTTAGATTGGAATATGGACCTTGACTAGGTCTTTTACATTGATGTTTCCTGCTGACCTTCATTTCTCAGGTATTTTGCCCCGATTATCTTGGTGGTGTTGTAAAATCAGTGTTTAAGTATAGCAAAAGATGCATCATGTTTATAGATATCCTTGTTTTTTGACATTTTTCCTACTTTAGTAATTTGGATACACAAATTTGTCCTGACTCTATATGATATTATGTCTTCATCTTGACTGATAAGAACTGTATTATGACTATTTATATAATAATGGATTTAATAATTTGCTCATTTCATATGGGAAGCCTTGCACTAATGCCATGCTTTGTAATCCAGAATTTGGCATTGCATTCTGAAGTTGAATCTGTGTATCTGAACACGTAAAGAGAATTCTTGAATCTGAATGGCAGCATCAGCAAAAGCTCCATCAATTGACAGTTATACTTCAAATGGAGGATGGACAGTCGTTTTACCTCGTCGGGGCAGACAAAGAAGAAAAGCTACCAAAGTTGGAGTTTTGGACAAAAAACCAGAACCATGGGCTCCCGCAGATATTCAGACAGATCCAAGCAGAGAAACATCAATAGTGCAGAAAATGGAACGATGCATGAATAGGATTGGGAGCTCTCAGTTCTATCACACTTTCAGGGATCAAATCCAAACATCAGTTTTTGATTGTATCAATACAGTGTTGGGCTCGGAGACGAAGATGCAAATGGTCATTTATGGTATTGGCAGCATTGAATTGTATGAACCCCCTCAATTGCAACTTAGCCTTGCAATGTTGATGAGAAGGGATTTCAGTTGGATTGGAAACATAGAGGTATTTGATCCTATTCTTTCTGCATCGGAGTCTCGGGCTTTGGAAGCTCTCGGATGTTCCGTCATGTCCATTAATGAGCATGGGAGGCGAGAGGCTCTGAAGCCAACTATGTTCTTCATGCCTCACTGTGAGGCAGAGTTATACAACAACCTATTGCAGGCAAATTGGAAACTGAATCTATTAAGAAACGTGGTATTATTTGGGAACAGCTTTGAAACATATGAGGAGCATGCCTCATTGTGTAGGAACTCTCATATTGTTAACTCAATGGAGCATATTTTGGCTGCTCGCAGATTCACCAGTGAAATTAAAATCAAAACAATTTCAGATGATTATTATAACGCATTTCACGATTCCAGTTGGCATTTTCTCGCCCCTGTCCTTGAGACAGAGCTGCAATTTATAAATTCTTGATGGAGGTTATGAGATTGGCGAAGATTCATTTGAACAGGTGAACCCTCTTATGAATATGTGGTTGGCCACTGCTTTGGATTATTTGTTATTACGGAACTGTTAGAAATGTTACCCCATATGTCTTTTTCTTTTCTTTTTCTCGAAATATCTTGTAGACTTGTTTCTCTATTGAGATTAAGCTCCTGTGCCTTAGTCAATGTTTACAAGTGAGAAGAATCAGGTCATTGTTTGATGGAGAGACCTCTGCCATCTTCGTATTTCTTTTTTGCCGGATTCAAACAAAACAAGCATATGATCAAATTTGTTGGAAGGGATGATGTCGAGATGTTCATATAGCTCTTGCTGGAAAGTTAAAATTAAATTAATTGCCAAAAGTAATTGAGCAAGCAAGGGCTTGCTTAGCCCTGCCGTGCTGAAGACGACATATTGCATTTCTATGCGACAAGCAGATTAGGCAAATAATGAGCAACTGTTTTGCATCAGCGAGATATCCAAGAGTACTCAGTGGATTGGAACTTGTGATTGATAATAAAATTGGTTGAGTAAATGTTTGTTTTGGTCCTTGAAATTGTATGCGTAATTCACTTTAGTTCCTAAAATTTTTTTAAAAAAATCACTTTAGTCCTTGAAAGTTTAAAAAATGAATCAACCTCAGAAACAGTAGCATAAGGACTAATTTAAATAACTTTTTTTAATTTTAAGGATTAAAGTGAATCATGTATATAATTTCAGGGATCAAAGTAAACATTATTTACTTTAAAATGATTTCATTAGATATATAGACTATAGAAAATTCTTACTCAGCTCTGAGATGAAACTTGTGTAATTTTCACGAGATACAAGAGAATATCATTTAGATAACACTTAAGTTCGTTTGGCATGCCAAAGACAATAAGATTTAATAGTATAAGACCTGATAGTATAAGACTTAATAAACTTTTAATGTGGTATAATATTTGTTATAACACTTGTTACAAATAATGACCCAAGTCCAAGTCCAACGAGCGGTCCATGTTGGAAGGCCCATTACAGAGGCCTCATATGGGTGGACCTAGGGACAAAATACCTGTACCGAGGCACGTGGTTACGAACTCTAGGGTTGTCCTTCCCACTCTCCCCTCCACCATGAACGTAGGACGTGGAGGCGAGGCATGAAAGCACCCTGGTTCTTTAGTAACTACCTCACCCATTCTCCTATAAATATCACCAGGGGCTACAGGTAGGGGACATGTTCCTTTCTTCATACTTACCTTGCCAAAATACGAACTCATTCTCTTGGTGGAGTCCTTGCAGGTATCTCCACCATTGCCTACTGCATATAAGGTTCTTAAGAAAGACCTGGACAAGGGATCTTTTAACACACGGAAGTAATGAGGTAACTTATTCACTTTCTCTCGTTACATTGGTGCCATCCGTGGAGGACCATTTGACCATCTTTCTTGATTTCCTGAAAGAAACTACAATGTCAACCACGAGGAGAATCCCTTCTGAGGTATACTGGGAAGGAAATTGGGTACCTGAAAATAACCTCCATGAAGTGTGGTACACTACTTCGAAGTTCGCCTCACAAGCAAACACAGGGCAGCATAAGACGATGCATCGGGCATGGAGAATAGTCTTGTCAACCCTCGTGAAAATTCAAAACGTTGGTGTTGGCGAGGCTGGTTTTCCTATGGTGGCCGAGATGCTGAAAGTTATAAGAGAACAAGCCTAAACCATTCAAGATTTGCAATGAGACGTCAGTGCCATAAAAGTAATAGAAGACGATTGCCAAAGATGCGAGGAAGAGTGTCAGGCGGAAGAAAGAAGGGAAAGAGAAGTCGATGTGGCATGAGTACTTCGCTAAAAGGAAGTAGAAGAGGCGCTTGTCGGCAATATGCTCATAGAAGGCACTTGTCCGGAGAGCGTGATTACACGTTGGATGCTCCACGGAGGCAGTCTTTGAGCCCAGCACATAGGAGTAGTTCTAGACGGCATTGGAGCAGGACTGGTCATCATGGAAATAACATCGGCCTATGCCCTTCATACCCCCAGTACAGACCTTTGGATCTAGAAGAATATTATAAAGGAACTCGCAATTTTCATCGATCACAGGACCACGAGTCGGCTTCTAGCAGGACTTTCGCGGACGAATCATTTAGCTCCACTCTGGCAAGAAGGAATTTCGGAAGAAGGAAGAGGAAAACAATAGTGCATGATGAAGAAGATAACTTCTCATTCTCTAATTACACGGGACTTCATACTCATAGTAGAGATTAAGGGATACGATGGTACCATGGACCCCTAGGAACATCTAGACTTGTTCAGATCAAGGATGTGCCTGGCCCCAGCCTCGGATGCCATAAAATATCGAGCCTTCCCCATTACCTTGAGGAAAGCAGCTTTCAAATGGTTCAATAATTTACCTCTGAAGTCAATTAATAGATTCTCCAAGCTAGTCTCAAGTTCTTGGCCCACTTCACAATAAGGCATTTCAAGCCTAAGTCAGCATCAAGCTTACTCGGATTTTTCCAGCAGCAGAATGAGCCCCTTCAAGATTATTTGGAGCACTTCAACAAAGTAACCTTACTCTGTGAAGAGCTTAGTACCTAGATAGCCCTAGTTTCCCTGATCAATGGGCTTCAAAACTAGTTGTTTGCGGAATCTTTAGCTAAAATTCCACCTAAGACCCTGGAAGAAATCCAAACCCGAGTTGAAAAATACATACACTTAGAAGAGACCATGTAGGTAAGGCCAGATCTACAAAAACGCTTGGGACTACAAACTCAAAACAGTAGTCAGAAACCGGATGAGAAAGGTAAGAGAGAAGGCAAATCAGGGCGAGGTTCGAAATATACCAAATAGACCCCATTAACCGGCTCTCTTACCGATATATACAAAGAAATCTGCAACATGGAGATGTTGCCTAAGCCCAGGGTCTTGAAGCCAAAAAAGAATGTAGACAAATCCAAGTTTTGTGCCTATCATAAGGCCCCAGGACACTAGACAACAAAATGTTTTGATTTAGAGGATGCAATGAAGACACTAATTAGAAAGTGAAAGCTGGAAAAATATGTGGCCTCGGGAAAAAATGTACAAAGGGGATGATCTTTGCCTAGCCAGGATGAAAACGAGAAAAGAAATCCCTACAGTCGAAAGTCAAATAACAACTTCCTGACCGATGATGACCCAACAGATGAAAACGAGCTCGAGCACGTTATCAATGTAATAGCAGGAGGATTCATAGGAGGTGGAGCCACGAAATCCACTAGAAAAAGGCACCTAAGAGAAGTAATGGTTGTGACACCACAAGATCCGCCAAGGGAAACAACTATAATAACTTTCTCTAGTGAAGATATGAGCGGGTGTTGTCCTTGACCACGACGACCCAATGGTAGTCTCCATATGGATGTTCAATGCTAAGGTGCGGAGAGTTTTAATAGATCAGGGGAGCGCAACAAACTTACTCTTCTGGGATGCATTTGACAAACTCAGAATCTCGAGGTCTGAGCTCAAAGCCTATTCCCAAGAGGTGGTAGGATTCACTGGAGAAAGAGTCTGCCCCCTAGGATACCTATCTTTATATATAGATATGGGAACTAAACTGTTAGGCAGAATAATCAATGCAGATTTCCTAGTAGTCGATAAAAGTTTGGCGTACAATGCCATTATCGAAAGATCGGTACTAAACAAGATAGGAGCAGTCATCTCCACAGCATTCCTGATCATGAAGTTCATCTTAGACTGTGGAAAAGTAGGCACAATCAGAGTCGACCAGTTAGCAACCTAAAAATGCTATTTTGCAAGTGTAGGGAAGCCCCATTTGACAAAAAGGCCCGATTTTTAGACCCTTTCGAAGTTTAGATGGTAGAACTAGATGTGAGAACCAAGGCCATGAGGCACCGCCCCAAGCCAAAGAAAGAATTGGAGGAAGTACAAATCGGTGATGCCTTAGAAAAGATAACTGGAATAAGCAAGGGCTTAGAAGAAAGCTTGAAGCAAGAACTGATCTCAATGCTATGAGAAAACTCCCATTTGTTTGCATGGCCAGCATCTAATATGCTGAGAATATACCCCAACGTCATGTGTCACAAGTTGGCCATTTATCCCGACGTCTGACCTATAGCTCAATGGAAAAGAAGAATGAGCTTGGAAAGGGCAAATGGAATAGTAGAACAAGTATCAAATTTGCTCGAGGCAGGATTCATTAGGGAAATTACCTACCCCATGTGGCTGGAAAACGTGGTCATGGTTCCCAAGGCAAATGGGAAGCTAAGGATGTGGGTGGACTTCACAGATTTGTGGTTGGACTCACTAATGCGGCTTTTGACTTTTTACTTTCATGGATGCTTATTCAGGATACAACCCAATCCTAATGAACCCAGAAGACGAAGAGAAAACAACATTCATAACTTCCATGACAAATTATTATTATAAAGTTATGCCGTTCGGACTGAAGAGTGCTGGAGCCACCTACCAATGACTCATGAATAGGGTCTTCCGTGAACACATTGGAGGCTTAATAGAAGTATACATTGATGATATGCTTGTAAAAATGGAAGACCCCGCAACACTCATAAAAGATTTGGTAGAAGTTTTTTGCACCTTAGAACAATACAACATGAGATTGAACCCCCTCAAATGTGCCTTCGCAGTTGAAACTGGAAAATTCCTAGGATTTATGATCACCCATAAGGGAATTCACGCTAACTCGGACTAGGGCAAAGTAGTTCTCGATATGCGAAATCCGAGTTCCGTAAAAGAGGTTCAATGCTTAATAGGCTAGTTAGCCTCAAGATTCTTGGCAGCATCAGCACTAAAAGTCAATCCTTTGTTTGAGCTGTTAAAAAAGAAGAAGGATTTCAAATGGACTCAGAAATGCGATGAAGCATTTCTACATTTCAAGTAAGTACTCAGATCCCCACCTATTTTGATAAGGTCGGACCTCGAAAGTCAGTTTATCTTATATCTAGCTGTATCAGAGAATGCAATTGCCAATGCTCTTATGACGGAATCTAGAAGGTCACAAACCCCTATATATTTCGTTAGTAAATTGCTCTCCGGAGCACATCTTCGCTACTCCAAATTAGAGAAAGTGGTATTTGCAATAGTAATGTCTGTGCGAAGACTAAGACAGTATTTCCAAGCACATACTGTCATGATATGAACTGATTAACCAATACGAGCAGTGCTTCATAAGCCGAACCTTGCTGGACGGATGATAAGTTGGGCAATAGACTTCTCGAAATTCGATCTGCGATACAAGCTAAGGAGTGCGATCAAGGCCCAAGTGCTTGTTGAATTCATGGCTGAACTAGTCGAGATCTCTCCTCCTCAAACGTCCCTAGCTTGGACTTTGCATGTGGATGAAGCGTCAAATTCTAAAGGCGGAGGAGCCGAGATGATACTTGAAAGGGGAGACAAAGGTCAAATTAAGCTGTTTGTCAAGTTCGAATTCCTAGTGTCCAATAATCAATACGAGGCTATGATTGCAGGACTAAAATTGGTACTAGACGTTGGTGTCTGGAAGCTTGTCATTTGTAGCGATTCCTAACTTGTCACCTCGCAGGTATCTGAAGCGTACTCAGCAAAAGTCCCCCAGATGCAAAGATATTTGGCTGTGGTAAGAAGCTTGTTAGGGAATATCGCCGACTTTGAGGTTAAGCATGTCCCGCGAGATCAAGATATCCGGGCCGACATATTATCCAAGCTAGCAAGTACCAAGCTAGAGGAAAACAATAGAAGTCTACTTCAGGAAGTAATGAAGAATCCATTGATTTTTGAGGTTGAAACATGTCAATTCACCCAAAGGGAACAGAGTTGGATGACACCTTTGATCGAGTATATAAAGCATGGAAAGCTACCCATGGAACCAGGAGAGGCAAGTAGGATTGCAAAAGAGGCCTCGAATTACACTATGATTGGAGATACACACTATAGGAGGGACATCTTGAAGCCACTTCGTAAGTGTGTTGAAAACCTAGTTGCAAATTTTTTTTTGGAAGTAAGTACATGAAGGAGCATGTGGCCACCATATCAGAAGTCGAACATTGGATTTAAAAAGTGGTCGAGCAAGACACTACTGGCCTCTCGTGCTTCGAGATGCAGTGCTCTTTGTTAAAAAATGCGCCAAATGCCAGAAACATGACCAGCTACACATAGCCCCGACGGAAGCAATCACAGCAGTCGTGGCTCCATGGCCATTCGCAAAGTGGGGAATTAACCTGCTTGGGCCTTTTTTGCTAGTCTCGAGACAGGTTAAGTTTTGCATCGTAGTAATTGATTACTTTACGAAATGGGTGGAAGCGGAGCCGTTGGCCATGACCACAGTAGTTCAATGCAGAAGATTTGTTTGGAAATACATTTTTACTAGATTTGGTATCCTGGAATCCATTGTATCAAATAATGGAACTCAATTCATGGACAGGAAATTCCGCAATTTTCTCCCCAGTTACAAGGTTAGGAATCATTTCACCTTAGTCGAGCAGCTTCAGACTAATGGCTAGGTAGAAACGACCAACAAGGTAATCCTAAATGGGTTTAAGAAAAGACTAGATAAGGCAAAAGGTGCTTAGACGGAAAAATTGGGGAGTGTTCTTTGGTCATACTGAACAACCCCCTAGTCTGCAACTTTGGAATCCCCATTCAGAATGTGCTACGGAGTTGAAGCCATGATCCCTATAGAGGTGGAAGAGCCAAGTTCCCAGTGCATATTCTATTCCGAAGATGCTAACATGTAAAGTTTGGTCGAAGAAGCTAGCCATCTCATTGAACTCCGAGAACAAGCACACCTCAAGGAGCTTGCCCTCAAACAAAGGGTTACTGCAAGATACAATTTTGAGGTCCTGCCAAGACAATTCTTGGTCGGGGACCTCATCCTCCAAAGAATAGATATCAAAGTCAAAACCCCTGGCCATGGAAAGCTCGCAGCAACTTAGGAAGGCCCTTATAAAGTCGTAGAGATCCTCGGAAGGGGGGGCATACAAGCTTCGTATGTTGGAGGGCTCTAAGATATCAAGATGATGGAACATTTCCAATTTGAGAAGGTTTTATGCTTAAAATATCTTCATGTATTTAAAGTTTCTGCACCATTTACATTTCATACCTTGGTAATTGGTGACATTTATGAATATTAATTCCCGGGCACTCTTTTCCCTATCTTGGGTTTTTCCTTTTCGGGTTTTACCAAGGAGGTTTTTAATATGGCCCTAAGAATAAAGATATTATTATCATGTTTGTTTTGTTAGTATTATCTCCGAGTCTCGAATACAAAAAGAAAAATATTCTGATTTCCTACTCGCGAGTACTTTATTATGCTTTAACTATTATTACTTATTCCAAGTCCTGATGTCTAGTTAGAAATGTTTCGATGTACGAATCCCGAGCAATAATTGGGTCCAAAGCCCACAAAAATCAATCCTTCTAAGGCTCAACCTTACGAGGGTACGCGATGCACAATAAATCCTCTCCTGGGCCTGGAAGGATAGAAGTGCAGTGTTCTTCTCAATATTAGATGGATATAAATTTCCTTTCCTGAGCCTAATTCTCGGAAGTCACTAATTTCCGAAGACCTTTTATACAAGGCCAAGTAATGCTAGAGTAAGGAAAACATAACCTACTCGTATAAGGCATTAAAAAGTCAGAAATAAATTGCTTAATATAGCCACATTAATATGGTTCCAAAAAGCTCATGCCGGGAAAAATTACATACAATATTCAAAGCCCACAAAGGGCACATTTACCAAAAAAAAAGTTAAGGGGTCCCAGCTTCTTCAACAGTTACCACATCCTCGGCTCCACCAGCCCCCGAGGTCCCAACACCAATAGTTGCCTCGTCTGGATTTTCGGAGTCATCTTCTGCCGCCTCCATCTCTGAGACAAGGTGAATGGACTTGGACTTGGGGTTATACTTTTTCGATAGCCCTACTTCCCCGAAGTCTAGTCCAGGAACTAGGTAGGTGACCTGACTTATAATGTTGCCAAACATATCTTCCAATGCATCTTAAAAGTCAAAGACAATTTCAACATGTTTGTCCTTAGCAGCGAAAAACTGAACGCGGAGGGTAGAAATGGTTGATTCTGTATCTTCAAACCTCTCAATAAAGCTTGAATGTCCTCTTTTAACTTGGTTTTTCAAGCTTCCCAAGCATCCCTTTTCTTCTTTAGCTCATCCTCGAGCTCAATGATCCGGAGGCTGGAAGCTATTTCCTTATCTTTCCATGTCCTTGCCTCCTCTTCAGCTCGACCTTGAGCCTTTTCAGCTACTTGTTTGTCAGAAAGAGCCTTTTCTAGGCCCCCATAAATTTTCTCTACATAGTGCACTACACCAGCTCCTTGAATGAACCACTTCATGCATTGGTGTAGGCTAAGGGGGAGGCTAGATGCAGAAAGTTCAAACTTAGCTTTGGAGGTCATCATACGGCCATATACTAAACCATGGAAGTCAAACCCCTTGGACCAGATGAGGTGGGGCAAGGTGTCATCGCGAGAAGTGATGGCCTTGGAAGCAGGCCTTTTTCCTGGCCTTAAAGCTTGTTCAGTGTTCGATTGCTTCCTTAAACAGCGTCGTTTTAGTCCTCCCTTAGTGGGGGTGTCTTGCTCCGTTGGTGGAGGTGGGAGTGGTAGTGGAAGAGGTTCTCGAGAAAGGACCTGAGACCGCCCAAGCATGGTAGAAGCCATGTCAAAAGCCACAGACCTCTGAAACTTGGCGAGCTTACTCTTTGATGCCATGTTACTATCAATAATGCTTTTTGCAAAATAGAACCAACAAAAAAAAAAGAATTACAGAAACAACCAGCGTAAGCTATTCAACGGAAAAATAGACACATAAAAGATCACGGACAAGCCCTGCCTACCTAGCACAGCTCGAGCCTTGTCAGTATTGAGTTCGACAAGGATTTTGGGATGGATAGGTTTTGAGACAAAGATGGTCAATAAAAAAAAATATATAAAACCTCCTTTTCTTTGTTAGTCAAGTCCTTTTCCTCCACCGTAACAGGTTCGGTATCCCAATGCCAGTAAATATCAAGAGGACGGATCCTTTCTCTAGGATCTATGAAAAATGGTTGCACCTTAGGCACGAGATATATTTTCAAGTACATCTACTTGAACTCCTGATAAGAAGACTCATAGAGTTCAAAAATCTTGTGGTTTGGGCGCGTCCGAAAAGATAGCCATCCTTTATAGACCGCGCCACCTGGAACAAAAAGAGTAAACAAGATAAAAGAAAAAGTTGGTTGAAAGAAGAAGTCGAAGAGATCGACAAATGATCTCGAAGCATTGAATCATGGCCTAACTATTTAAATGAAGTTAGGTGGGGGCAGCTGTCAATCATTTCATCATTTCTCTCTAGAATTTGAAAAACGAAATTTGAACCCCAAGCCTAGTTGAAAGCTCTTGATAGATCCACAAGAATTGCCGAGAAGATTGACTCATAAAACACACTCTCTCGCTGGATCCGGCTGCTTCCAGAACGTAGTCGAGGTCCAACTCTCCATGTTCCGTCAAGATAAGATATTCTTTTAATCCAGGAAGATGTTTCTCCTTAATAATCGACGGGATAAACAACACCTCCTCATTTATCCATTCGTACAACCCCCTTTGCACGGAGTCAAGAACGAGGGCAACTTTGTAATCTTGGTACTCCTTTCTCTTGCCCATATCAAATCTCGGATGACAGAAAACCTATCAGGGGAAACCATCGTTATGAAAATTCCATGCTAAGTTATGCTATATATATGGTGGTTCCCCAAACCATTACCTGTAACGCCCCGATTTTTCTGTTACAGTAAAAATGACCAAAATACCCCTGAGGTCATTTTTAGCCCGGAATTCGAGGAAAGCCGATCCGGCAGTACTCAAAGGGCAAACTCAATGTTCGAAGGGGATTAGTTGGCTTGTATGCCTTCCCGGGATCGAAAATCTCGTTTTTTGAGTTTTCGGGTCAAAATGACTAAAATACCCCTGTGGTGTCTTACCCGTTTGCAAGTGCCGGATGAACCCGAACCTTCTCCAGATGGTTTTAAAAGGCGTTTTTATGTATTCTATGACTTTATTTTTGGTCCTGGAGGTCCCAGGAAAAATTAGTGCAAAATTACGATTTTGCCCTTAGCTTTGTGTTTTTAAGCTTAATCGCGTGATTAAACAAACCTAAGCAATATTAGACTCTAATAGAAGATTAATTAATTTCCATAATTAATCTTGAGTCAAAATAATTTATTAAAGTTGATTTGAACCTAAGAATGCTTAATTACAACATGAGATCATATTTTAAATTCAAGATTCCTAGTCATGGAATCTTGAATAGTGTTTTCTCTTTCCAATTCCTTAAATCATGGAAATTTGTCTACCTTGTTTACTCATAAAATGAATTTTAAACTCTCTAAATGTGTATGAGCACTCCTTAACCTTGTTATAAAACTCCTAAACCTCATTCTTAGTTACCTAAACTCATGTTTAATGATTCCTAACCTTGTACCTAAACTAATACACACTCAAACCTATCATTAACACACAATTAGATGAGATATTTTCCTCTCCCTTGGGGCTGCATCAGCTGGCCGAATTCTTCCCCCCTCCATACCTCAAATTTTTGAAATTCAAATGTAATTTCAAGTCCATGACAAGCCTCACTTGGACCATGCTTTGCACCATACCTTCCATGCTTTCAACCATACTTCTCCATGCTTCAAAAAATAAAATCTCTCACCTCATGTTCCTCATGGAACCGTCGACCATCCTCCTCCATTTCACTCCTCATTGTTTTGATTTTCTATAAATAGGTACCTTAGATGAACTTGTGTCACTTTTGTTCATTTGCTAAGTTTCAAGTTTTCCTAGCTTTCCTTGAGTTCTTTATTTTCTCTCTAAGTTCCAAGAGAGTTCTCTCTTGTTTTTCATCTTCATCTTCATCATCTCTTCATCTTATCATCATCTCTTCATCTTATCATCATCTCGTAACCTTCAAACACCACTCCACAGCCTTGAACCATCATCAAACCTCTCAAACACCTCACCTCAAACACAACCTCACTTGAAACACATCTCCAACCTTTTTATCCCCCCTTGGCTGAAGCTATCTTGCCACCTTGGAGGAGTTATTCATCTTGTTTTCCTTTTCAAAGTTCAAGCTTTTTATCTCCACTCTAGGTAGGAGTGTTTTTCTAAACCTTGTTTTTCTTAGAAATGAGTTTTTCTAGCTTTCTCTTGGATTTCTTTTTGAAACTTTTCTTGTTCTTCTTTTCTTGTTTTCGGCCATGAGGCCTTGTTGGATATATGATAACTCAATGATGAGAGCTCCTAGATGATGACCATGTGTTCATCTCAAAGGAACCTCTAGAGCTTGAGTTTTTAATTTCTCTAAGTTTCATCTTTGTTTTCTAACTCAAAATGATTTTAGCACAAGAAAACATCTTCATGCTTTCTTTTTTTTGGTTTCGGTTTCCTTGTCTCCTTACCTTGATATTTCGGTTTTGGTTTCCTTGTTTTTGAGGTTTTGTTTTGTTTTGGAAAGGTTGTTTCTTTTGAGTTTGATGATGATGTTCAAGAACTTCATAGTTCCTTTGAGAACTTGGTTCAAGAACTCTAAAGCTCTCTTTGTGATGAGATAAGTGTTGGGTTGAATCTCTAAAGTCTTGTAAGAGTTCTAGATGAGATTAAAATGAATATTGCATCCATGTTTATATTTATGCCTTGTACATCATATTTACTTTCCTTGCTATCACTAAGTATCAAGATAATAAATGAAATTGCATTATCATGTTTATGTTTCAAGCTTTGCATCATCATGTTTATATTTCAAGTCCTCACTTAATATACCAAAGATAATAATAAGTTGCATCTCATGTTTATTTTAAGCTCTCACTTTACGTTCCAATGAAAGCTAAAACTAGTGCATGAGCATGTTTATTTTTATGTCATCACTTAAGAGAACCTAGAGCTCAAAGACTTGCCCATTGTTGTCTCAAACAAAGGCTTGAAAATATCTATTCCTTTAGCTTGAGATTTCGGCCCCTAAGGGTTTTGTTGGTTACAAGTGTAGGAAAACTATATTTCATAATCTTTCTAAGCTTAAGTGAGTTCAAGGAATGTATAGAACCAAGTTTTATGAATGTAGGACCTCTTGAGATGAATTTGATTTAGCTACTGCCCTTACAAACATTTTAATGATTTTTTTTATGTTATAAATGTTGATAAATGAGTTTTGAAAGTTTGAGAAAGCTTCCAAGAGAAACTAGTATTTTATGTGTTTTGGAAATTATGTTTTTATACCTTTATATGGAGACTTGGTTTCGGTTCTGCCTTGCAATGTTTTGGTCACTGTACATGCTGTTTTGATGATGATAATATGATTATGTTTGAGTATATTTGATGCTAAAATTCATATGTGAAAGATTAGAGAAGTTAGTAACTAGAAAAGAATTAATTTGAGAGTTCTAGATCCCTTGGTAATTGATTTTTTAGGACTTGATCTTGATGTCTTAAGAACAAACCGGACTTAGAAAGGGTCATTGTTGTGACTCCTAGGTACCCATAAAATTAGGATTTTAGATTCTGCATCTTTGAGATTTAGAGATGTTCTTGACCATAGTGTGAAGTAAGGAATACTTAGATATGAGCCTATAGGTACCCGAGAGTTTAAGTTTAGATGATTTATAACCTAGACTGTGAGTTAAGGACCTTAAGGGTCAATGCATAAGACGTTAAGAAATTGTTAATGCTATGATGTCTATATGATGTAATAACATGTTGAGATGTTTTATGATGCATGAGGAAATGATTGTTTAAGATATGAGGTTTACCATGGCATGAGGTTTAATTGAGGAATATGTTGTGTGATTAGCTTGTGGCATAAGTTTCGGTTTGAGGGAAATTCGGTTTAACAAGCTGTCATGCTGCCGAATCTCCGTCAAACCAAAAAGGGTTGAAGAAATGTTTTAAAGTACCACATGAGTTGAAAACCCTGGGTGACACCGGTTCGGCCGAGCACCCCTAGGAGATTTTTATGTGACAAAGCACTGAGATGCGCTTTCCTGGGTGACACCGGTTTGGCCGAGCACCCCAGGGGAGACAAATCCGTGAGGGTATGAGCTGATGCAGCCTACGAAAGAGGACAAATTGCTGTGACTTAGTGCCCACAGAGCGTTTCAAAGAGGGTATATCCTAAGAGAGGTGATCCCTAGCCCCCTACCCATACTTGCGTAGTCGGGATATGTTTCACTTATTCAGATAATAAGCAAGAGCTACTGACGACTAGCTGAGGTATGAGCTCATAACCTAGTTATTTTAGGGTGGCCTTATTATGCTGAAGTACCATGATTTATGTGACTAAGTTGAGGAAAGATCCACTTGATAGTTATATGCCCTTTATGCCACTTGTGTGCTTTTTTGAAGTTGTGATTCATTGAGTTAGTTGATTGAGGCTTTGCCATGCATTCATGTTTTAATATGTTGCATTCATAACATCAAGATGCATGCTAAAAGGAATGAACCTTGGATAATTGGTTTTATAACCCCTAATAATGATCCTTTATGTATGCACACCTTTTATAATTAAACCCAAGGTTCCTGAGGATTTGAACGATGTAACCCTAGGATAGGAGACTCCTACTGAGATTCTTTAGTAAGAATTCTCACTCCTTTCTCTTCTTCCTCTTTCTTCCGTCACATCTTCAGAGATCGATGGTAACATTCGTGGTCTTCATTGATACGCCCGTCTGTGAGGTGCATTACGACCCGGAGCATTGTTCTTACCACTTTGAGGGTCGCTGTACCGTTCGTGTTTTTGTGTACATGGGACGACCTTTTGCTTATCCAGTGTCCATCTATCAGTTCACTCCTACTGCTCCTTTTGGTGGCGACGACTTGATCTTCGAGCGTACCCGCCCTCGCGACGAGCAGTTGCGTCGTGTCCGCTCATCCTCCTCAGCTGTTCGTGACTACCTGGAGTATGTGCCTCGCTCGAGGAGGTCGGAGACTGATCCGTCCAAGGACTCGCCGATGCACGTCTGTTTGGAGAGTTCTGCATCCTTTCCCCCGTTTAGGCGGGAGGGCAGTGGGGATACCGTGATGTAGCCGCACCTGGCACCGAGAGCCGAGATGCGCCCTCATCCAGGAGCTCATGTACAGCCAACTCGCATTCATGTTCCACTTCATTGACCTACCCAGGAGGAGATTGAGCGTTTCCCTGGTTACTTACCTCCGTCACCTGAGGACCCCCGTCATCACTAGACCTCATCGGAGAGCTAGTCGAGTGCCCGAGCAGTCACCTGGATCTCCCCTTCGGCGGTACCTTTTGGGAAGGGATTTTAGCTTAGTGCATATAGCTTAGTAGGAGGGTAGTATAGTTGGTTTTTATTTTGTCGTTGCACCATGTACTTTACTGCTTTCTTGTCTCTGTTGTATTTCCTTTCTGATGTATTACAAGCTCAGCCCGTTTCTATAAGGGCGTGACTCCTTATGTATCTCAACTATATTATTATTAATAAAATGTCTCCTTGTCGTGATGATTATTGTTTTATTGATACTTGCTTTAGTTCTTGTGTTTTCGTATGATTGATGTTTGTGTTTCTCGTTTAGACTAGAACGTGGCTCTCACTTTGATTTATATTTTCAAAAAACATTTACCCGTAATTTTCGCTAAGTATTTTAATAAAATAATGAAACTAAGAAGTAATAACCTAATGATTAGCCTAATATGTTCTAGAGTATTGGGTTAAAAATTAGGGTGTTACATTTTGGTATCAGAGAAGGTCGATTCTCACGGAGCCTGAGGATTGGACTGACCATGCTTTAGAGGCATGATGCTATAGTTATGTCATATGTAGCACTTGATAGAGACAAGCTATTGGACTAGAGATGCATGACTCCTGTTGCTTGCAAGTGCCATGGTAACTAGCTCATTTTGCATGAATATTGAGCCTGATCAACTTGATGTTCACTGTCTCATGTGTTTAGGAACCAATGGCACCGCGACGACAACCTAGGACTATGCCTAGAGCTGACCAAGACAATACGATTGCTGCTGCTGTCCGTCAAATGGCGTAAGCCATGGAGCGGATGTTCGATCGCATGAATCAACAAGACAACGTTGCCCCTGCTCCCCCTGCTGCTGAGGTGGTTGAGCAAGCCCGTTTCGGCGAGTTTCGCAAGGCGAACCCGCTCGTGTTCCGAGGGGTAATGGACCCCGACAAAGCTAATGAATGGATCAAAGACATGGAGAAGATCTACTCTGTGGTTGCCTGCTCTAAGGAGCAGAAGGTTACGTTTGCCGCTTTCATGATAAAGTCCGACGCCGAGTTCTGGTGGAATGGAACGAAGCGACTGCTGGAAGCTTCTGGAACTCCCATCGACTGGGAGCTGTTCAAGACCTACTTTTATGAGAAGTACTTCCCCAAGTCCATGAGGAACGCCAAAGATATAGAGTTCATGCAGTTGACCCAAGGAGGGTCTACTGTAGCCCAATACACCGCCATGTTTGAGGAGCTGATTAAGTTTTCTCGGGTGTTCCAAGGGAACCCCGATGAGGTTTGGAAGTGTGTGAAATATGAGGCCGATCTGAAGGCGGAGATGAACTATGCCGTGGCCCATATGGAGATCAGAGACTTCCCGACTCTGGTCAACAAATGCCAGATCCTAGAAGAGGGACATCAGAAGATGCAAGCCATGAGAGCGGAACGAGCTAAGGGGCTGGGACCTCAAGCCCCGAAGTTCAAACCGCAGTACCCATCGAGAAATCACTACCATCCCTACCAAACCAACCAGTTCTGACCACAACAACAACAACAACCTGGAGCACCCACATACCAGCAATCCAAACAACACCTAAGGCTGCCATTCCAACATCATGGCCCGAGGAACTTCAACAACAACCAACCCCATAGGCCGGGGGGACCCCGGAACCACAACGGAGGACCTAGTGGGGCCAAGAACAAGGCACCACAAGGAACCCCTGCTGCTTACCCCGGAGCAGCGTCTACCGATGTCTGTCCCCAGTGCGGGAAGAATCATGGGAACCGCCCCTGCCTTATAGGGCAGAGAGTCTGCTTCAAGTGTGGTAAGCCCGGCCACTACGCCAACAACTGCACCAACAGAGGACCATCAAATCAAAACCCCCGACCTCAACACCAAATCAAAACCCCCGACCTCAACACCAAGGATGGGTCTTCACCCTCAATGTGGAAGACGTGCGAACGTCCAACAATCTCATTCAAGGTAAGTACGAGCTTAACGGTAGAACCTTAACCGTACTTTTTGATTCTGGCGCTACCCATTCTTTTATCTCATATGCTAGTGTTGAGTCTTTAAATTTGCGAGTCTCTAAGATTCCCTTTGATCTTATTGTTTCTACCCCCACAAATTGCCCTGTTAATACTTGCAAATGTTGTTTGAACTGTCATCTTGTTGTAGAAAATAAATCTTTTATCATAGATTTGATTTGCTTACCCCTTAAAAACATAGGTATTATTCTAGGCATGGATTGGCTTCACGCCAACCGTGTATTGTTAGACTGTGGAACCCAAACCGTCGTTTTTCCTTCTCCTCCCAAACCCATTAGTCAACCCTTAAGATTGTACCTAAACTCCGTAGAGGTCTTCTGTAGTGGGGAGAAAACTAAGGGATATGTTCTCGTAGCCGCCTGCGATGTAGACTTTGAGCAAAACCTAGGTGATATACCTATGGTGAGAGACTATCCCGAGGTGTTTCCAGATGAAATACCCGAGTTCCCTCCCAAAAGAGAAGTAGAATTTTGCATAGAGCTGGTTCCTGGAACGGGACCTATCTCTATAGCCCCGAATAGAATGTCACCCTTGGAGTTAGCAGAGTTGAAAACCTAGTTAGAGGAGTTGTTGGAAGAGAGTTTTATAAGGCCGAGTGCTTCACCTTGGGGCGCTCCGGTCTTATTTGTGAAGAAGAAGGATGGAAGTATGAGGATGTGTATAGATTATAGGCAATTAAACCGAGTGACCGTGAAAAACAAGTACCCATTGCCTAGGATTGATGATCTCATGGACTAATTGAAAGGATCTGTAGTGTTTTCTAAGATTGATTTAAGATTGGGTTACCATCAGATTAGGGTTAGAGATCAGGACATTCCTAAAACTGTCTTTCGAACTCGGTATGGACACTTTGAGTTCAATGTAATGTCGTTTGGTTTGACGAATGCTCCCGCAGTTTTTATGGATTACATGAATAGGATCTTTAGACCCTATTTAGATCAGTTCGTGGTTGTGTTCATAGATGATATTATCTTCTATTCGAAAACCCACGAGGAGCATGAGCGTCATTTAAGGCTGGTTTTAGAGGTATTAAAGGAGAAGAAGTTATACGCTAATTTATCTAAGTGTGAATTCTGGTTGGATGAGGTGAAATTCTTAGGACATGTTGTGTCAAAAGGTGGCATAGCTATCGACCCTAGTAAAATAGAAGCTGTGATGAATTGGGATAGACCAACCTCTGTGACCGAGATTAGAAGCTTTTTGGGTTTAGCTGGTTATTACCGTAGGTTCATTAAAGGATTTTCCCAGTTAGCCCTACCTTTAACTAAGCTCACTAGGAAGAATGCCCCATTTGAGTGGAGCCTCAAATGTGAAAAGAGTTTTCTAGAGCTTCAGAAAAAGCTCACCTCGACCCCGGTTTTGGGTTTACCTGACCCCAATGTACCCTTCGAGGTATACTGTGATGCTTCGAGCAAAAGTTTAGGTTGTGTGTTGATGCAGAACAGGCAAGTGGTCGCCTATGCGTCCCGACAACTTAAGCCTCACGAGGTAACCTACCCTACCCATGACCTAGAATTAGCAGCCATCGTGTTTGCCCTTAAGATGTGGAGACACCATTTATATGGTGTAAGGTTTGAGGTTTTCTCCGATCATAAGAGTCTCAAGCATCTCTTTGATCAAAAGGAGTTGAATATGAGGCAGAGGAGATGGATGGAATTCCTCAAAGATTATGATTTCAGCTTAAGTTACCACCCCGGCAAGGCTAATGTAGTCGCCGATGCCTTGAGTCGAAAGTTATTACATTTGTCTTGTATGATAGTTAGGTTAATAGAGAAGTTTAGAGATATGAATTTGGGGATGTCTGCAACTGATAGTAGCATAATGATGTGTCATCTCACGGTGACCAGTGGGTTCAAGCAAAGGATTATGCTTGCACAAAGAGAAAATGAGGATTTTATGTAGACAATAGAGGCAGTTAAGACCGGTAAGTTGAAAGGTTTTGAGCGAGGCCCCGACTGGTTGTGGAGGTTTGAGAGGCGAATCTGTGTGCCACAAGATGGCGACCTCGAGAGAAGATCTTGGAGGAGGCTAACAAAAGCCACTTCGCCATCCATCCTGGTACTACTAAGATGTATCAGGACTTGAAGAAGAGGTTCTGGTGGCCCGGATAGAAGAAGGATGTGGTTGCCTGGGTGAGTAAGTGTTTGGTCTGCCAAAAGGTTAAGATTGAACACCAAAAACCTTCGGGTATGTTGCAACCCCTATCAATCCCCGAGTAGAAGTGGGAGAGTATATCGATGGATTTCGTGACAGGATTGCCAAGGACCTAAGTTGGCCATGATGCCGTATGGGTAATTGTGGATCGACTGCAAAGTCGGCTCACTTTCTGCCTATTCGAGTCACGTACTCGTTGGACAAATTGGCTCAGCTGTACATCCAAGAGGTAGTAAGGTTGCATGGAGTGCCGTCGACGATAATCTCAGATCAAGATCTGGGGTTTACGTCACGTTTCTGGGGAGCCTTTCAAAAGGCGTTTGGTTCAAAGTTGTGCTTAAGCACTGCTTACCACCCACAAATGGATGGCCAATCTGAAAGAACAATCCAAACCCTAGAAGATATGTTAAGAGCCTGTTTCTTGGACCAAAAAGGAAGTTGGGATAAGTACATGCCTTTGATCGAGTTTACGTATAACAACAGTTATCACGCGAGCATCGGTATGACACCGTACGAAGCGCTGTATGGAAGGAAATGACAATCACCTTTGTGTTGGTACGAGCCCGGAGAGGAAAGTGTTTTAGGACCTGATGTAGTGAGGGAAACGATGGAGTAAATCAAGAAGATTAAGAAAAGAATCTTAACCACTCAAAGTCGGCAGAAAAGCTACGTGGACAAAAGGCGTAAGCCCTTGGAATTCCAAGAAGGCGAACATGTATTTCTCAGAATCACTCCCACTATAGGAATAGGTAGAGCCACGAAAGTCAAAAAGTTGAGTCCCCGATTTCTCAGTCTTTTTGAAATTCTTCAAAGAATCGGATCTGTAGCCTACAAAATAGCCCTGCCTCCAAATCTTTCCAACCTCCATGACGTCTTTCACGTCTCTCAGTTGAGAAAGTATGAGTCCGACCCTAGCCATGTCTTAGAGCCAGAACACGTACAGTTAAAGGAGGACCTGACATTCAATCTACCGCCTACGAGAATCGTGGACCAATGCGTCAAGCAGTTGAGGAACAAGTCTGTTCCTTTGGTGAAGGTCGCGTGGGGACGTGGCAACACCGAGGAGTTCATGTGGGAGCTTGAGTCCAAGATGAGGTCGAAGTACCTTGAGTTGTTTTAAGATATGAATTTCTAGGGCGAAATTCTTTTTAAGGAGGGGAGTAATGTAACGCCCCGATTTTTCTGTTAGAGTAAAAATGACCAAAATGTCCCTGAGGTCATTTTTAGCCCGGAATTCGAGGAAAGCCGATCCGGCAGTACTCGAAGGGCAAACTCAATGTTGGAAGGGCATTAGTTGGCTTGTATGCCTTCCCGGGATCGAAAATATTGTTTTTCGAGTTTTCGGGTCAAAATGACCAAAATACCCGTGTGGTGTTTTACCCGTTTGCAAGTGCCGGATGAATCCAAAACTTCTCCAAATGGTTTTAAAAGGCATTTTTATGTATTCTTTGACTTTAGTTTTGGTCCCGGAGATCCCGGGCAAAATTAGTGCAAAATTACGATTTTGCCCCTAGCTTTGTGTTTTTAAGATTAATCGCGTGATTAAACAAACCTAAGCAATATTAGGCTCTAATCGAAGATTAATTAATTTTCATAATTAATCTTGAGTCAAAATAATTTATTAAAGTTGATTTAAACCTAATAATGCTTAATTACAACTTGAAATCTTATTTTAAATTCAAGATTCCTAGTCATGGAATCTTGAATAGTGTTTTCTCTTTCCAATTCCTTAAATCATGGAAATTTGTCTACCTTGTTTACTCATAAAATGAATTTTAAACTCTCTAAATGTGTATGAGCACTCCTTAACCTTGTCATAAAACTCCTAAATCTCATTCTTAGTTACCTAAACTCATGCTTAATGATTCCTAACCTTGTGCATAAACTAATACACACTCAAACCTATCATTAACACACAATTAAATGAGATATTTTCCTCTCCCTTGGGGCTGCATCAGCTGGCCGAATTCTTCCCCCCTCCATACCTCAAATTTTTGAAATTCAAATGTAATTTCAAGTCCATGACAAGCCTCACTTGGACCATGCTTTGCACCATACCTTCCATGCTTTCAACCATACTTCTCCATGCTTCAAAAAATAAAATCTCTCACCTCATGTTCCTTATGGAACCGTCGGCCATCCTCCTCCATTTCACTCCTCATTGTTTTGATTTTCTATAAATAGGTACCTTAGATGAACTTGTGTCACTTTTGTTCATTTTGTAAGTTTCAAGTTTTCCTGGCTTTCCTTGAGTTCTTTGTTTTCTCTCTAAGTTCCAAGAGAGTTCTCTCTTATTCTTCATCTTCATCTTCATCATCTCTTCATCTTATCATCATCTTGTAACCTTCAAATACCATCCCATAGCCTTGAACCATCATCAAACCTCTCAAACACCTCACCTCAAACATAACCTCACATGAAACACATCTCCAACCTTTTTATCCCCCTTTGGCTGAAGCTATCTTGCCACCTTGGAGGAGTTATTCATCTTGTTTTCCTTTTCAAAGTTCAAGCTTTTTATCTCCACTCTAGGTATGAGTGTTTTTCTAAACCTTGTTTTTCTTAGAAATGAGTTTTTCTAGCTTTCTCTTGGATTTCTTTTTGAAACTTTTCTTGTTCTTCTTTTCTTGTTTTCGGCCATGAGGCCTTGTTGGATATATGATAGCTCAATGATGAGAGCTCCTAGATGATGACCATGTGATCATCTCAACGAAACCTCTAGAGCTTGAGTTTTTAATTTCTCTAAGTTTCATCTTTGTTTTCTAACTCAAAATGATTTTAGCACAAGAAAACATCTTCATGCTTTCTTGTTTTTGGTTTCGGTTTCTTTGTCTCCTTACCTTGAGATTTCGGTTTTGGTTTCCTTGTTTTTGAGGTTTTGTTTTGTTTTGGAAAGTTTGTTTCTTTTGAGCTTGATGATGATGTTCAAGAACCTCATAGTTCCTTTGAGAACTTGGTTCAAGAACTCTAAAGCTCTCTTTGTGATGAGATAAGTGTGGGGTTGTATCTCTAAAGTCTTGTAAAAGCTCTAGATGAGATTAAAATGAATATTGCATCCATGTTTATGTTTATGCCTTGCACATCATATTTACTTTCCTTGCTATCACTAAGTATCAATATAATAAATGAAATTGCATTATCATGTTTATGTTTCAAGCTTTGCATTATCATGTTTATATTTCAAGTCCTTACTTAATATACCAAAGATAATAATAAGTTGCATCTCATGTTTATTTTATGCTCTCACTTTACTTTCCAATGAAAGCTAAAACTAGTGCATGAGCATGTTTATTTTTATGTCATCACTTAAGAGAACCTAGAGCTCAAAGACTTGCCCATTGTTGTCTCAAACAAAGGCTTGAAAATATCTATTCCTTTAGTTTGAGATTTCGGTCCCTAAGGGTTTTGTTGGTTACAAGTGTAGGAAAACTATATTTCATAATCTTTCTAAGCTTAAGTGAGTTCAAGGAATGTATAGAACTAAGTTTTATGAATTTAGGACCTCTTGAGATGAATTTGATTTAGCTACTGCCCTTACAAACATTTTAATGATTTTTTTGATGTTATAAATGTTGATAAATGAGTTTTGAAAGTTTGAGAAAGCTTCCAAGAGAAACTAGTATTTTATGTGCTTTGGAAATTATGTTTTTATGCCTTTATATGGAGACTTGGTTTCGGTTCTGCCTTGCTATGTTTTGGTCACTGTACATGCTGTTTTGATGATGATAATATGATTATGTTTGAGTATATTTGATGCTAAAATTCATATGTGAAAGATTAGAGAAGTTAGTAACTAGAAAAGAATTAATTTGAGAGTTCTAGATCCCTTGGTAATTGATTTTTCTGGATTCTATCCAGCAAGATTTAGAAATGATAATCATGGATTTAAATTAGTTTAAATGTGTAGGAATGACTCATAAATGGTTTAGGACTTGATCTTGATGTCTTAAGAACAAACCGGACTTAGAAAGGGTCATTGTTGTGACTCCTAGGTACCCATAAAATTAGGATTTTAGATTCTGCATCTTTGAGGTTTAGAGATGTTCTTGACCATAGTGTGAAGTAAGGAATACTTAGATATGAGCCTATAGGTACTCGAGAGTTTAAGTTTAGATGATTTATAACTTAGACTGTGAGTTAAGGACCTTAAGGGTCAATGCATAAGACGTTAAGAAATTGTTAATGCTATGATGTCTATATGATGTAATAACATGTTGAGATGTTTTATGATGCATGAGGAAATGATTGTTTAAGATATGAGGTTTACCATGGCATGAGGTTTAATTGAGGAATATGTTGTGTGATTAGCTTGTGGCATAAGTTTCGGTTTGAGGGAAATTCGGTTTAACAAGCTGTCATGCTACCGAATCTCCGTCAAACCAAAAAGGGTTGAAGAAATGTTTTAAAGTACCACATGAGTTGAAAACCCTGGGTGACACCGGTTCGGCCGAGCACCCCTAGGAGATTTTTATGTGACAAAGCACTGAGATGCGCTTTACTGGGTGACACCGGTTCGGCCGAGCATCCCCAGGGGAGACAAATCCGTGAGGGTATGAGCTGATGCAGCCTACGAAAGCGGACAAATTGCTGTGACTTAATGCCCACAGAGCGTTTCAAAGAGGGTATATCCTAAGAGAGGTGATCCCTAGCCCCCTACCCATACTTGCGTAGTCGGGATTATTTTATTATGTTTCGCTTATTCAGATAATAAGCAAGAGCTACTGATGACTAGTTGAGGTATGAGCTCATAACCTAGTTATTTTAGGGTGACCTTATTAGGCTGAAGTACCATGATTTATGTCACGAAGTTGAGGAAAAGATCCACTTGATAGTTATATGCCCTTTATGCTACTTGTGTGCTTTTTTGAAGTTGTGATTCATTGAGTTATTTGATTGAGGCTTTGCCATCCATTCATGTTTTAATATGTTGCATTCATAATATCAAGATGCATGCTAAAAGGAATGAACCTTGGATAATTGGTTTTATAAACCCTAATAATGAACCTTTATGTATGCACACCTTTTATAATTAAACCCAAGGTTCCCGAGGATGTGAACGATGTAACCCTAGGATAGGAGACTCCTACTGAGATTATTTAGTAAGAATTCTCACTCATTTCTCTTCTTCCTTTTTCTTCCGTCACATCTTCAGAGATCGATGGCGACATTCATGGTCTTCATTGATACGCCCGTCTGGGAGGTGCACGACGACCCGGAGCATTGTTCTTACCACTTTGAGAGTTGCTATGTCGTTCGTGTTTTTGTGTATATGGGATGACCTTTTGCTTATCCAGTGTCCAGCTATCAGTTCACTCCTACCGCTCCCTTTGGTGGTGACGACTTGATCTTCGGGCATATCCGCCCTCGCGTCAAGCAGTTGCGTCGTGCCCGCTTGTCTGCCTCAGCTGTTCATGACTACCTGGAGTATGTGCCTCGCTTGAGGAGGTCGGAGACCGATCCGTCTGAGGACTCACCGATGCACGTCTATTCGGAGAGTTCTGCACCCTTTCCCCTGTTTAGGCAGGAGGACAGTGAGGATATCGTGATGCAGCCGCGCCTGGCGCGTAGAGCCGAGATGTGCCCTCGTCGAGGAGCTCATGTACAGCCAACTTGCGTTCGTGTTCCACTTCATTGGCCTACCCAGGAGGAGATTGAGCGTTTCCCCGGTTATTTACCTCCGTCACCCGAGGACCCCCGTCATCACTAGACCTCATCGGAGAGCTAGTCGAGTGCCCGAGCAGTCACATGGATCTCCCCTTCGGTGGTATCTTTTGGGAAGGGGTTTTAGCTTAGTGCACATAGCTTAGTAGGAGGGTAGTATAGTTGGTTTTTATTTTGCCGTCGCACCATGTACTTTATTTCTTTCTTGTCTCTGTTGTATTTCCTTTCTGATGTATTACAAGCTTAGCCCGTTTCTATAAGGGCGTGACTACTTATGTATCTTAACTATATTATTATTAATAAAATGTCTCCTTGTCGTGAACGATGGACATCAAGCATAGAGTAAAGGAAACCTTGTAACATTAATGTAGTAAAACATTGCAACAAAATGAGAAAAGTATACTCACTTGAGTATAGTAGAAGAGTAGAAATAGAAAAGAGCAGCAAATGTAGAACAGCAAAAAAAGAAGAGCATCGCTGACGATGGGTCGACAAGAAGCTTAGCAGAGTGTCTCCAAAACAGTGAAAAGGAAAATGCTTCCAATTTATAAGGCAAGCACGCCATTTAGGCAAGAAAAGAAAGAGTCGCAAAGAGGCAGACATGTCTTTTCTAAAGTCCAAGTAAAGGCAAAATAGGAAACACATATTTGTATTGAAGAGACGTGCATTAAAACCCATCCTTCAGAGCTTACACGTGGTGTGTTAAGAATCGTATAAACGGGCATAGCGGTCGAGAAGGAAGAAGTGGTGACGTTTGAAATTTGAACCCGAAAAACTCATTGTCCATGCATTAGCCCTAGTATGTTTTGAATACCTTAAGCCCCATTCCCAACAACAATATCTCGGAAATCGGGCTAGGGGCATTGTTATGGACAATGACCTAGGTCCAAGCCCAATTAGCGGTTCATGTTGGAAGGCCATTGTGGAGGCCTGAGATAGGTAGACCTAAGGATGAAATACCTGTATAGGACTGAGGCACATGGCCATGAACTCCGAGGTTGTCCTTCCTACTATCCCTTCCATCATGAATGTGGGACGTGGGAGCGAGACATGAAAGCACCCTGGTTCTTTAGTAACTACCCCGCACATTTTCCTATAAATATCACCAGAGACTTCGGGCATGGGACACATTCCTTTCTTCATACTCACACCCTGCCAAAATACAAACTTATTCTCTAGGTGGAGTCCTTGTAGGTACCCCCATCATTGCCTACTGCATACAAGGTTCTCAAGAAAGACATGGACAAGAGATCTTCGAAACACGAAAGTAGCAAGGTAACTTATCCACTTTTTTTCATTACAGCACTGTATAAAATTATCGGGCCTGTATTAATAAATAAAAGTAATCTTATATATTAAAAACTAATTAGGCATGATACAACTTCCTCATGTTCTATTAAATTATATAGCATTTTAATAAATAAGTGGGTTATGATATATAAGTTTATACTTATTTGTACCAAATAACAAATAAGAACATAACATATAATATAAGCTTATACTATCATGTCTAATACAGCATACCCAACATACCCTTACAGCATACTTTTGGCCACATTTATTTTTAAAATGTGGCTAACCACATGGACGTTTAACGACACTTTTGACCACTTAACCATACCTTAAATGAGACTAAATATTCTATGTGTGCTGCACCATATTTTACCCCGTGCATCTGAATACCCTAGTTTTAAATAACAATGTTAGAAAAAAATTTTCTAGGAAGGGTGCCATTTACTCTTATTTGTCGTTCCGGATCCTGAATTTCACTAAGTCTGGATTTTACACGTCCTTAGAGGGCTATATGATATAACCACATTCTTGGGATTAAAAGCCTCGGTAATTGTTCCCAATAGAAAAATAAGTTAAAGAACAATTTTTAATGAATGTTATGAAACCTTCAAACATTTCATTGTTAGCCCATAAGTTTATAAAATCTTAAAAAATCCTGAATTTGAAATAAAACCCAAAATTTGGATATTGATTTACTAGGATTTTAATTTTTATGATATTTTCTTTAAATTCAAATGGAGGTAGTTCCTTATTTACATTTATGTTTTAAAGTTAATGGAGAGTAAAATAAATAGAGATATTAACTTGTAAATAAGTGAGTATTGAGACAACCCAAATGCCAAATTGACCCAAAGGTACTGAGCCAGATTTTACTGTCACCGATAGTGGTCCAGGTCCAGGACCACTATAGCGGTGACAGAAAGGCACTTGGGGGGAGGGGCATTTGGTATCCTGCATACTACTATAGCGGTCACAGAAAGGTGTTTTTTGGTTGGGGGGGGGGAAGGGGGGAAGGGTTTGGTGTCCTACACCGTTATAGTGGTCCCTTTGTTGTGCGGCTACCCCAGCTGAAGCTCCTTGACTGCTATAGTAGTCCCAAATCACTATAGTGGTCATAGAGCGCTATAGCGTTGCCTCTGATGCATGAATAATGTAAAACAATACAGTTTCATTTAAGTGATACCCCACCCTCTGCATAAACTCCCAAAATCGAGTTTCACTCCCTATTTGCAAAACCTTACCCTAAAACATCATCTCCTCTTTTTCTTTCTCCCTTCCACTCTCATCTTCCATCAAATTCATTCTCTCCAAGCTTCAAGATAAGTTTGGTTGTTGGTTTATGCTTCCTTTTTCTCCTTCCTTCCATATTTTAAAGCTTTGTTGTTTCTCTCATTATTGTCAATCAGGGGGGGTGGGGGTGCTCTTCTAATGTTGTTAGAGTTGGATTAAAGTTATCTAGAGAGTACTAGGGATTAATGTAGAGTTTCATGTTGCTCTATGGCAGTTATTGGTGTCATTCCAAGCTCTCAACATCACGTTAGTGGTGCCCATATACTCCCGGCTCCTAATGGTGAATGGGTTCAAAATCATAACCTTAGTTTCATCATTATAACTATGTTTGATGCATTATGTTTGTTATATATATGAAGTTGGTGATGAGATTATGTATAGACTATGATTTTACGAGTTATGGTAAAGCTAGTAAATATTGTGATTTTGAATATAGCATAAAAATGTGTTTTAGAAAATCATGGAACCATGATTGTTATGTTGCATGTTATAGAAATGTTTTATATGCTCAAGTTTAAGAGATTTATTGGAAAATATATGATTGAGCAAGTTTACTAAAATTTTCGAACACATTTTATGGTTTTACAATGTTGTTACATTTAAGGAGATTTTAGAATATCAAGTTTAATTATTATGAATAGATAGAGAATAGAGGATGATTTAGCTTTTGAATAAATATGTTATTTGATTTTAGAGTTATATGGTTTAGAAACCCAGCGTTTTGAACTATAATATTAGAGTTATCAAGTATATGAAAATATGTTAGCTCAATATATGAATTTAGAACCTCAATTTTGTCGTACCAAGAGGTATAAAATTTAGTATGATTCATAGTAGCTACTAGATACATATTTTATGGGCTTGAAATCGGAATGCCTACAAGCAGGTAATCCCTTGGGCACAATTTTCACATCCACAGTTATACTAAAGTTAGATTGTTAGAGTTATATGAATCCAGAACTATTAGAGTACTAAGAATTTAGGGTTGTTTGCTAGGGAATAAGCCTCCACCTTTCAATTAGGGTTTTTGTCAAACTAGTTTGGCCCATAGAGATAAGGAAATAGACATTTAGTTAACGGTTGTGATGAGATCGTTAACTTTGGTATCAAGTTGTCCGCTATAGGACAATATTGCCCCTAGCATATACAGAAAACAAGACTTATTTAGGTACCCACAGATTGTCCACTAGGGACCCTTATGATTTTTGTAGGTACTCTTGCTCGCTAGGGACTAAGCTCCACTTTATAGTTTTTGATTTTATAGTTTTTGTTATTATATATATATTTATCATATTCAGCAAATACTGTTTCTCAATGCTCAACCACACCCTCTGTTAAAATGATTTTATGATTGATTTTGAATTTATAAATGCTTGGTTATGAAACTATGGAATGACAAGTGTTTATTATATAGTTATGTATGTAAATATCAAATTGTTTATGATCACTTCATGCATACTGCATTATATATATTTTCTTGGTTGTCTTATATGGGCAATGGGTGGGAGCTTACTCACGGAGTTCATTGACTTACCCCTCTCCCTCCTTCTCATAGTTGCAGGTGCATATATCTTTCAAAGACCATCTAGTAGTTGTAGCTATCCTTTGGTGAGCTTTATATTGCTGTGAGGCTTAGATTAGCCTTATGTTAGTTTTAGAGGGCTGCAGTAGTTTCGCAGGTAGGATCCGAGCCAATCATATATTTTGGAGACATTGTAGTTATTTTCAAAAGTTTGTGTATTTCCTTATATCTTTCCAGAATTTAAATATCGATTCAAATTACTGATTTTGATTTAGATTATATAATATATCAGCTACATAGTTATGATTCAGTTTTTAAGGGTTAAGCAGATTTTCAGGTTTAAGATTAATATCATGTGATGAACCATTTTATGATTTCATGATCAACAGATTTTGGTTGAAATGTTTTCTGTGTTATAGATATTAAATATTTCTAGTTTTATGAATTGAAATATCATGTTTTAATTAGAGAAAAATGATAATGACTTAGAAGAAAAATTACATTTTAAGTATGATTTTATAATCTTTTATGCATTTAGAGAGACATGTCACCCAGTAGGCTTACGTGAGGATGAGATCCCTCATGTACCGGTCACATTCCCAAGTTAGGTCATGACAACACCGCAGCCTTGTCCCTTGGAAATTAACTTAACTTAATGATGATATGGCCATATTAAAATTGCATTTCGATTGCAACGCATCGTATCTTTATGCCTTTTTGGGCAAAAGAGGTCTCTTGTTCCACATCTTTAACTTATTATTATTATTATTTATATATTAACTACAGGGCCTAAATCCCAAAACCAACTCATTACCATAGAAAAATCATCTAAAAAGTGTGGGCGACATTTGTTTCAAATTTTATAAATTTATTTCAACAAATAATCACTTTGTGACGATTTATTTCTATATTTATTATAGAATTATTTATGGGTAACAATTATTCACAGGAAACAGATATTCCCATTTTCAAATTTTATTCCCATGATAGAGGATAGAAACGAAAGATTTCAATGACATGAGAGTAACAATTATCAAAGAAATATTCAAATATCCTTCATTTATTTCACTTCTTTACACAATTATGATACGAATGAAGTATGTTCAAGATATTTTAGAAATTATGATATTTATCCCAAAATCGTGTATTATTAAACAAACAAAAAAGTTTAATGTCAATGTTAGAAATTTATTCTAAAAATATCAACAAATAATCTAAAAAATATTTAATGTTAAACAAATAAATTTTCAAAAACACCTGAAAATAATATTCCTAGATATAATAATAGTCACAAAAACGTAATTCATTATAATACAATTTGAAACCTGAAACAATCGCCCCTAAATAAATGAAACTTGGAAGAAAACGACATCTTTTTAGACCTAAAGGAGATTAGGACCGTGCTTAGCAAGGTTGTTAGCGTTAGGGATGTATAAGGGATGGGTTGGACAAAATTCGAACCTAGTCCAATTTTTAAATTGAATTAATTTTTGAAACCCTAAACCCAACCAGATATGATCAACCCGACATTCAAACGATATATAAGAATTTGGATATTATACATAGTAAAGCTATAAAATTTTATAAGTAAGAAAAAAATTTAAGAAATAATTTACAATATTAGTTTTAAAATAAATCATATCAATATATAAATAGGAAAATGCTTAACACCCCGAATTTTGCACTGAACCGGATGACGATGGAAGTAGTTATCGGAAATGGATATTGGGGTTACACGTTTTTTTTTTTAAATTTTAAAATGGAAGTGACATGGCATGCCAATTAGATCACAATGAATGTGCCACCCATGTCAATCAATAAAAGTTGGGCTTCAGGGTCGGGCTATGTAGCATTACTGATATAAATAATATCAAATTATGTAAAATATGTTAATTGAACTTTAAAATCTTATCATTTTCATAAATTATTATAAAAATATATATCTCTTAAAAAATTATTTGACTTCAGGTCAGGTCAGGCTAATTTGACGTATGACCTGAACTTGACCTAAAAAGTGTATTGGGTGAAATTTCAAAACCTGAATCTGTACCAATAATCTTTGGACTGAGCTAGATTGGCAGGCTGAGCCGGATTAGGTTATGGACACCCCTAGCTAGCACAAAAGTTTGCTTCTCTATATGAGCGTGACATAACTCCGCTCTCTAATCCAATGTAATCAAGTTCTTTACTCTTGATCATAGGATAGCACATAGTGAGTCCACCATCCACCTTTAGCACGATGCTCATATAGCCCATCGTAGACTTAACTGAAGGCCCCGGCCCCAGTAAATGCCCGAAAATTCTGCAGAGTGAATAGAACACACCTCTCCAAATTACCACAAAGCCCCCAATGAACAACCAATCTTGCTGCCGTCTAAGAATACCGCCAGATGCAGCAAAGTCATTTCAATACCGATCAAGTCAGGATGGCCGAGTGGTCTAAGGCGCCAGACTCAAGTTCTGGTCTACGATAGTGGGCGTGGGTTCAAATCCCACTTCTGACATTATTTTCTTATTTTATTCCCATATCAATTTATGTTTTGGCATTTGAATGTTATTTTATTTTGCTTTACAAACATATCATTCATTTAAGGTTTTAAAAGAGCTAACGAAAAAAAATTATAAATTCTTGTTAAAATAATGATGCTCACATGGCAAAATAAAATCACTTATTATGTTTTAATCTATATTCTGTATTAATTACATAAATCTGTATACACTCAATGCTACAGTTTTTTGTGCTCATTCCTATTAAATAATCTACTATTATTATTATTCGTTTGATTGTTAATGTTGATAATTGATTATCTGTAACAGTACGTCATATGAGTGTAAATTTACATCTTTTTTTTATTGTTTTTATCAAAATTTATAGTTCTTTCGTATTACACAACGCATATAATTTACAATATGATTTTATTAAAATTATATAATCTTCATACGATAATCTATACATTATAAATATATCATTGGATCTTCTTATCCATACAATTTAGGAAAGTCTAGAAGACTCTTCAATTTTGACTAATGTATACTTTGATCAAGTTATTTTAAAAATGAGTAAAATAGTATATAAACTTTTTTATATGTGACATTACTATAATTTAATAACAAATATTCATTTTTTGACAAAAATTGCATGTGTAGTCTCTACAATCTCATTAGGACACCTCATTTATTAAAAAAGATTGATAGTATATAAGTGCATATAGATTAAATTAATGAATTTTTTTAAAACTTTTCATGTGAAAAATAAACACCTATTAACATAATATAATATTGTGCCTATATAAAAAGGTTTAAGGACCATTTTAAACATTCTTAAAGTAACAGGACTAAAGTGCACATGAGTCAAATATGAATAGAGTTTTCTAAATTTTTCCCTATAATTTATATAAATAATTAAAACTGTAATTATTCGATATAGAGTTCTTTTTTACTTGATTTTTCATCATCATCATCATTGTCATAATGTTAGAGGATATAATTATAATTAGAAATTAGTTAGAGTTACTTTAGTTTGTTAGAGATTAGTTAGTAATTTGTTATGCTCCTTTGTCTTTATAAAGATGCATTTTATTATATTATCTCACCCTTTTTCATCATTGGTAAAATTTTCCTTTCACCATTCTCTCAATTATTGCCTCTGATCATCATGAAATTTAACATGATATTAGAGCCTTACTAGCCAACTTGAAATCTGTAATACCTAGTGTACACATGTCAACAGATAAATTCCATATGGTCCTTGGGTCCCCCGGGACCCCCATTGCTGTCCATAGCTAGGAATTTAATTAAAATGTTGCTGTCCATGGCTGGGAGTGAGTATAGAGATAAGGTGATAAATTCCACCGCTGGGAATGTAATTCCACCGCTAGGGATGAGTTTTAGCAAATGTTGTTGTTGGACTTTACTGTTGGACTTTGATGTCCACGGTTGGGGATGAGATTCCACAGCTAGGGATATAATTCCATGGCTGGGGATGAAATTCTGTGGCTGGGGTCATAAGTGAACAGTACACGGGGCAAGCGCCCCTGAAACGCGAGTGAACGCGGCTGAGGATGAGAATTCCACGGCTGGGGATGAGAATCCCACGGCTAGGGATGAGTTTCACGGCTGGGGTCATAAGTGCACAGTACTCCCCTGAAACACGAACGAAGAGATAAAAACCCTTCCCCTTCTTTTCTTTCCCATTTCCACGAACCAGAAACCCTTCCCCACTATTTCCTATATTCTTTTCTTCAACCCCATTCCCTTCTAGCTCCTCTAGATCATCAAGGTGAGTATATGTTATAAGATCTTGTCCCTGTTTTTGCTATTCTTTCACATTCTTGACATGGGCACTATCATTTCTCTCCTTTCTGTCAAGTAGGGGTGCTCTCCAAATATTGTTAGGGCTAGATTAGAGTTATTTGAAGGTTGATAGATTTTAATACTGAGTTTGGTGATTTTTATAGTCGGTGTTGGTGCCTTCTCGGCTCCCTGGAGATCAGTTGGTGTTGATGTCATCTCTTCTTCCCCTCCAAGTGAGTGGGTTTGATCTCATGACCTTATTTTGGTCACTCCATAATTAATTTCTAGCATTATAAAATAATTAGAGAGAGTTTATACTTGAGTTTGGACATGGATTAAGATTTATATGTTTTTACAAGGATTAGCATGAAAATCTACATTTATAATGATGCATGGGACCATAATTGATAAGCAATTATTATTCTTTGATTTTTGCCAAGATTTAAATTTGATTCATGATAAGGAAATGTTATGCTTTACTTATGGGAAACATTAGTTGTTGAATTTAGAATAAATAGAATTCCCATTTTATGATTTTAGATTAGGAATTACTGAGAGGAACATAACTGTATGTTAACGGCAGTTATTCCGTTAACCTTGGTATACCAAGGCCCGCCAGGGGCAAGTTATCCTCATGTTAGATTAGTCCACCAGGGACGCAGTTCGCCAGGGATCATTAAGATCTCAACCATGGACTTATGTTTGCCAGGGACTGAGTACCTCCCTTCAGCTTATGCATGATCTATTTTTCTTTGTAATACCTTGGGAAGTAATATGGCCTTCATGAATACAATAAATTATCATTTTATGGTTATTACGTAAAATAAATAAAAATGAATTGTCCTTGCTGCATTTTTATTATTATTTATCTATGATTCTTTCTTGTCCCATGTATGGTTATGAGTGAGGATCCACTCACTGAGTTTTGTTATAAAACTCACCCCTTTTTTCTTCCTTTTCTCACAATTCAGGTGTAGCTTAGGATCCTTCTCTCCCTCCCCTACTCAGCAGCATTAGTGTTTTTGGCTTTGGGGTGAGCTTCACAATTATGTGAAGTTTGATTTTTTTGGTTAGAGTGCTCTATGTATGGTGCGGGTAGGGTCCTGGACTACACATTATTTTATTTTGCATATGATGATTCTTTTGTATTAAGATGATTTAGCACTCATGGTTTATTTTGTAAATGAGCAACCCAGTTTAAAATGTATCACAACTACAGTTTCAGATTTATTTATGAGAAAAAGGATTATCAAGGTCTATTATGAGTTCAACATGAGATTTGAATTACGATTTAAAGTAGACTTTATGAATAAAATATATATATATATAGTACGGCGCAGCGATCACGAGGCTTACGTGGGGATGGGGATCCTCACGTGCTAGTCACAATCCAAGTTGGGTCGTGACAAAATCCCTCACTTCCATTGCTCTCGAAGTTCTCTCAAAATCATTTTCTTTCTTTTATTTCATTTTTCCTTATTTTCTTACCTACCAAACAATGATATTCCCCTTAGCCATCAGATCTATTATCCTTTTCTTTTCTTTGTTCAATCATATCTATATTTTCTTTTACATTTCTCTTTCTTCCAGATCACATACTATCATTAGAGGTGTACACGGGACGAATTATGATGGGTTTGACTTGGCCCGAACTCGGCCCTATATTTTGACCATGCCAATTTTGTAAACCTAACCTGATCCTAGACCTGATAAAACCTAATCATGTTTGGGCCGGATTAAGATTGGGTCTAGACCGAGCTTTCACCAGGCCATTTCTCTCTTATAGGCCCTACTTTTACTACTTGCCCATGTAACATCCCCTGCTGCTTTATGGATTGACGATTGTCCCCACAAACCAACACGGGTCCTTTCAGCATGCTTTGTCCTCACTCATACGCTTCCTAGGAAAACTTCCCAGGAGGTCACCCATCCCAAAATTACCCCAAGTCAAGCACGCTTAACTATGGAGTTCTTTCAGTTTGGGCTACCGAAAAGAAGATGCATCTTGTTGGTATAGGTAGTACAAATCAATTCATATAAGCACTCCTCAACTGTATAGTCCCATACCTATACAGTCTCAGGATCCCTCTCATTCGGGTGTGTAATCGGTTCATTCATGTACCCCTTCGCTTAGAGGACCTTGCGAGGAGCCGCTCCTTGTCTGTGCCCTCTTTGCACCGGCGATCACTCCCGTCCTCGTCACCGGGCGTTACAGCCCAGATGCCCGGGAAAAGAAACTATGTATAATAGATGAGGGGATGAATATTGAATAGCCATATAAATATATCATGTTCTACTCGAAGTCAAAACAAATAATGTGCTCCTTGAACATGGCCTCTGAACATGTTATAAAAATAAACATGTATTTCATTTCATGATATATAACAAGTACCTAATGAGAGCAAGGGGATTGAGAGTATTATATTGGCCACATTTCCAGCATGATCTGCTCAAATTCAATTCGGCATAAGCATTGAGACACATCTTATGGTTTTCTGAAGTTAAGGCAGTTATAGAAAATACTCCTCGTATCTGCATAAAGTTAGCAATATATCGATAAAATTTTAATTTTTAAACCATTTGGACAATGACTACTTAAATAACTGCTAATGCTAACCTTTACATTTCAACTGGCATTTCTAAGCTGAACATATGCTGTGGCAATGTGCTCAAATGCTTGAGAATGAAAACAATCGACTTCAGATCTTGTCATATTTTTATTTAATGGATTAGAATTAGAACAAGAGTTTAACAACTTTAACTATTGAAAATCACACAAAAAAATATTCAACTTTGCAAAACCAGTTCCAATAGTTCAATTATATTTCATAATTACAAAGCTCCCAGTCCAAATGAACTACAATCAATCTAAAAGGAAACTAAATAGCATAGAATATCTTCTCCAATAACATGTTCTTATTTCATGAGAGTCAAACCAAACACGAGATTGGAGGGGTTTTAAGCCAAATAGTTTTAAAGGATCAGAAACACCAAAAACATAAATTATAACTCCTCAATTTTTGGAGCTTGGAAGGTGGGTAATACTTAGAGAAACCTATTTCATAGCTATCTGATGTACATTATGGAAAAAAAGAAAGAAAGAGTTCATCTATTAATATGAGTTCCAAACATGCTGAGCATAAACAATTTTCAGAGTAGCAACTATTAACAATGAAAAAATAAGAAGGTAATGATGAAAAAATTAGAAGAGTTATTGAGTCTCAAGGAAATATTTTTGACCAAGAATAGAGGTAGCATCACTGAAAGGGAGAGAATATGGCAATGGAAGCCTAGAGGCCAAGGAAACAGCCCAGTGCCGGCACAAGAGCCGACCAAGGAAATTAGATTTGAGATCTTCAATGTAGTATTTAGCTCCTCGCCACTTTGATCTTGTCAGGGGAAGTGGTTCAGCGACGAAGGCACTGGTGTCATTTCGTCACAATGGAGAAGGCTATTGGTATAGGCGCTACCAAGGAAGTCCCACTATTGTTGGTGATGTCTTCCTTGCGCCTTGGTACTAACATGCGTCAAAGAAAGTGGAGAAGAAATGTGTCTTTCTTCTGTGTTCTTGTAGAGCATCGCAAAGGGGAAGGAATGGAATAACTTTCTCATTTTCTTTGAATTCTCAACTCTCTAAAGGTTATTGTCTTCCCTAGTTCCTTTTGTGTCCTAGCCTAACAAAGCATGAGGGCATAGCAAAGAGGAAGAGAATAGCTTTCTGAACTCTGAAAAGTGAATGTCATTTCTCTGAATAAAGTTGTAGAGTACAAGAAAGCTTTTTATAAGGAACAACAAAAATCACTAAAGTCACATATAACTATACACCAAGCTGGCTGGGTGACCCGTGAACTAGCCCGAACCTAGTCATTAAAATACACCAGGCTGCCTATATTTTTTCTGACCCAACCAAAATTTTGTTGAAACGGGTCTAACTCAACTTGAACCACACGGGTTTGGGTGGGGCCACTGGGTGGATTGGGTCTTGTATAGCCCTACTCACCATCAAATCCCTAGATTTCCAAATATTTCTCTCGAAATCACTCTCTAGTTTCTTTTCTCTTAGCGTTCAAATCTAGTCTTGTGTGGTTCTTCATCATGTCATTCATGTTTCTGGTTAGTTCTCTTTGAGTTTTGGTTCGTCGCTAATGGGACCTTGGTATGCCGATTTGGTTTCGGTGCGGTTCATCTCACATATCTGGTTCTTTTTTATCATTGAATGCATCTTCACTGAGTTTGCCTGCCTGGTTCTTTGTCATTGTTCTCCTTCTTTCATTTTCAAAGATATGGTTCAGAATTTCCGAGTGGTTTGTCTTCATCCTCACCTTGCTTTGGTCATTATCTCAGATCAGGTTTTCAATGATGGTTCGATTTTGGTTCACATTTTTGGTGAGCTTTGCTGGCGAGTTCTCTTTGTCGACTATGGTTCACGTTCACGTTTCAAGATTTGTGGTTCACGAGTTCTCTTTCCATTATCTTGTTGAGGAGGTGCATTTTTTGGTTCAGATCTTTTATGTTTTTGCTTTCTACCTCCGTCATTTTCCACCACGAGATGTGTTTTCTAGTGAGCCTTTCATCATTGCTTTGTAGTTTTGTTTAGTCAGATCTGTTCTCTATCGCCAATCTGATGGTGGTTAGTGCAAACCTCTGTTCGCATTTTCAAAATTCGCATACCTTGATTATTCGCATTTTTAGATCTTGTTAGACTTTTTGTCCAAGGTTCTTTTCTATTTCAGTTCAAGTTTGAGTATTGGCTCAATTTTGGTTTAATTTTTGAAGATTGCCGTTGAATTTTTCTTGTTCAAGATTAAGAGGCTATTGGCTTTGGTTTGGTTTAGTTTGTTTTGTGGTCACTATTAAAGTTGTTTCAAGATTTGGTTTGGTGAATTCAACATATTCCTTGTGATACGTCAGATCCATGTGTTCTTAGACAAGTCTTGTACCGTAAGGTCCCTCGGGTCCTACTCATATTGTCGGGAAAGTCCCAGATGCATGAAAGCATGAAAAATTCATAACATACATTTTTGAGACCGCTATAGCGATAGAGGACCGCTATAGCAGTGGTTGGTGCAATTGCACCAGTAGTAGGTCCTCTGAATACTTCTATAGTGGTTAAAGACTGCTATAGTGGTGGCAGTGAGAGAGATAACCGGTATAGTGGGTATGCTGGTTAGTTCAGATAGCTATAGCGATCCTGAATTACTATAGCAGTCAAGTATTTTTATATTGAGGGTGTTTCCCTCCATCAATCTTTATAGTGGTCATAGACTGCTATAACGGTACCCCTTCGATATTAAAGCAGGTCTGAAATGACATAGTTTCTTTTAATGACCTACTAACCCTATATAAACCCTCTCCATTCATGTTTTTCAGTCCAAATCCAAAAACCCTAAGCTTCCAACCTTTTTCCCATCCCCTACTCTCATCGTTTCTCAATCTAACCTCCTCTAATCTTTAGGGTAGAAGATTATTAGTAGTGTATTCTCTCCTTATCTCCTCTCCTCTACGTTTTTTAGTTTCAAGTGTTTATGTTCTTAGTTGTTGTCAAGTTAAGGTATTCTTCCAATGCTTATAGAGTGGTTTAGGGTGTTTATGGATTCTCATGGTTTTCTTTTGTGTCCATGGTAGATACTAGTGCTATCCCCACTCTACGGAGCTTTATTAGTGTTGGCACCACTAGTTTTTCACCGTAAGTTGAATGGGTTCAATCATGTTACCTTTATTTTGGCCATTGTAGATATTTTCTTAGCCCTATGATATCAGAATATGATTTTAGGAACTTTTGCATGACAAGCATGGATTATTATGAATTTATTCCAAGATTTGAGATTTTAGTTTTACCAATCTATCCTACAAATGCGTTAGGACCATGTTTTTTGTTCAAATGATTTACCAAGTAATTATGGTTAAACATATGGTTTATTAATGATGCTATGCATAATTACTATCTTATTGGAACTTTATAATCATGAAATTTTGGCTTACAAGTTCAGAACTAAAACCCAGTTATGGAATTTAGAAAAAGTTGCATAAATTTAAGCTTTTCATTATATGGTAGCTATAGAGAACTGGCAATGATTTAATGATTGTAGGGTTGTTAACCTTAATACCAATTTGTCTACAAGAGGACAATCTCACCCTATCAAAATATTTATAGAATGGAACCTAGTTAGGTGTCCAACTATTGGACCTTGTTAGGTTCCTTTCAAAGTTTAGAAAAGATAACTTATTAGGTGTCCAACTATTGGACCTTGTTAGGTTCCCTTCAAATATTTATAGAAAAGAGACCTTCTGTTAAATAGACATCTATTTTGTCTATTAATTACCTATATGCCACTCACATGTCTTATTTTCTGGACAAAATTACCTTTGTCCTATTCTCTAATCTCTTCCTTCATCAACTGCTCTCAAAACCACTACCCTCTACCATGACCACCACCCTCTGCTGAGATCCTTCACAACACAATCGCCTTCCTCTTTGATTAACTTTCCAACTGCGACCTTTGCACCTTATCTCCGCCCTCAATGATAACTCTTTCTCCTTAATCCCAAACAGAAAATAAAAAGGAAGGCAAATATAAAGCAGCAGAGGGGGTATGTACACCCAAAAGTAGAGAGCATTCACAAATAAAAAGCAAATAAGAAAAAAGGGGAAAAGATAGCGAGAAGAACAGAAGCAACTGAGAGCAAAAAACAAAAATCCAAAAAATCTCTTCTCGAGAAAAACAATAGCAACTGAGAATAATAACAATAACCATAGACCATATCTCTTCACAACTCATAAAAACAAAAAATCAAAATGATAAAAAGGGGAGAAGGTCGCAACTCTGTTTGCATCATGGCCATTCAACAGTGGCCAACCCTATCATTGATGTCTCACCATTTCACATATCGCTGCCTCTATTCATGTTGCCTATACTTGCACTAATTGAAAGGCTGTCACTGCTTCTGCCACTGCCATTACATCCTCTGCCATGCACATCCACATATGCCTTGCGCTACCACCACCGCGAGCTCTGAGGTTCGACCACCATTCCATCACCATTGGTGCAGATTTGCCACCATCACTATGCCCTCTTTCTATTTGCAACCCCAAGCCCCTGGTTATGAAGAGGCTTGCACTTGTCGAAGTCTCCCCCAATAAAGGAACCTTAGTGTCTGAGGTTAGGGAAGTGGAGCCTGGCGAAGTCACCTCAGAGTAAGGTTCTTCAACAAGATTAGGTTAGGGTTTTGAAAAGGGATTAGGGTTAGAGAATAGGGCAAAGGTAATTTTGTCCATAAAATAAAACATGTGAGTGGCACATGGGTAGTTAATAGACTAAATTAATAGAAGGTCTATTTTGTACAGTTTATGTAAATAAAGCATGCTCCTTTGCATTAATGAAGCATTATTTTAAGCCTTTAGGAATACTCAATAATGTCTAGGTATAGAGAGAGAGTTTTATCTTTTGTTTCATGGCCAGTATCTTATCCTATGTGTTCATCTTTATCAGGATTCTTTATGCCTCCTTTACATCATATCTTCTTACATTGCCACCGTAGCAGCAACTCTTCCAACACATTTGCTCGCTTTAGAGTTCTAGAGTATGCATTGGCCACCCTTTTTAAAGTGTTAGCCAGACAGGCTAAGGTCGAGATGTAGCCACCCCGACTTAGCCATCAGTCAGAGAACCAAATGACTCAGATTTAGAGCACTTCAGGAGGATTGATCCACCTACATTACATGGGAGTTTCATTATGAAGGATCAATAGGAGTTTCAGTAGGAGGTAGAAAATATCACTCGAGTTATCCATTGCTCATCCAACAGGGCAGCGGAATTGGCTGGCTTCCAACTGAGAAGCTAGGCGGGGAGCTAGTATGAGGAGTTCTTTTAGAGGCGTGAGGACTTAAAGCTACCTTTATGGGAGGAGTTAAGAGCGGGCTTCTTAAGGAGGTTCCATTTAGAAAGTCAGCGAGCTCAGATGGTGGAAGAGTTTCTGAGGCTCTGACTGACTCCAGGCTTGTTAGCTGTGGAGTATGATGAGAGGTACACTTATTTGGCACAAGCGAGCTTAAGCATACTATGGTTAGAAACTAAGAGAGTGGGGCTGTTATTTCAGGAATTTCCTAAGGATTTGTTCCTTAGTCTACAACTGCATGATGGGACCATGGACTACGCTTAGGTAGTGGTTACAACTATTGGTCTTGAGAGAGGATTGGCAAAAAGGAGGGCAGTGTTAGATGCCTGGAAGAGGGCTAAGACACATAGCTCATTTTTTGGAGGAGCTAGTTTGAGTAGAGGACCTGGCTAGCATATCACCTATCTCACATTAACACGTCAGAACACCTAAGCATCCAATGAAATGGTAGCAGGTATAATCAAAGTTTACTTCTACGATGCTTTTGTGCTAATAGACCTTGGGTCCATATATTTCAATGTGTCCTAGTTATTTGCCTTACAGTTCAAGTGACCCCTTTCTAGTCTTGAAGATCGTTCTTAGTGAGGATAATCTCAGTAGAGCCCCTCTTTATTAAGTTAGTTTATAGATCATGCGAAGTCAAGGTTCGAGACATGGAGACACTAGCAAATTTACATGTGTTGGACATGTTCAACTTTGAAATTATCTTGGGCATGGATTGGTTGGCTTCATGCCATGTGATGGTGGGCTATCATAGGAAGATAATGAGGTTTGATGTCCCTGGAGGCGAGTTACAAGAGTTTTGGGGCACAAGTTGTTCAATTTTAGCTAGTTTGATCTCAGTTATGAGCATGTTGCAGCTTATTGATAAAGGAAATTATGCGTCGCTAGCTTCGAGTGGAGACATGGTTGGAGAAGTGCCAAGTTTGGATTTTGTCCCAATGGTTCATGACTTCTTAGATGTGCTTTCGAAGGACTTGCTGGGGATGTCACTAAAGAAAGAATTAATTTGGGATAGATCTCGAGCTAAAAGTGAGGCCCATATCTATATCCCTATATCAGATAGCTCCCACAGAGTTAAAGGAGTGAAGGAACAGTTATAAAAGTTGCTTGATAAGGGATTATCCGATTGACTACCTCATCTTTGGTTGCTCTTATTTTATTTTTGAAGAAGAAGGATGAGTTTATGAGAATGTGCATAAACTACAAGCAGCTAAATAAGGTAATAGTGAAGAACTAATACCCCTTGCCACACATGGATGACCTGTTTGATCCACTCCAATGGGCAAGGTGTTTCTCTAAGATTGACTTTTAATCGGGTTATCATCAATTGAAGGTTAAGGGTGATGATGTACCTATGATATCCTCTAGGACTCGTTATAGACATTATGAGTTCTTAATGATATCCTTGGCTTGACCAATGCCCTTGCAACTTTTATGGATTTGATGAATAGGGTCTCCAAGTTGTTCCTGGATTACTTTGTGATTGTCTTCATTAATGACATCTAGGCATACTCTAGGAGCAAGGAGCAGCATAAGTATCATCTAAGGATTGTCCCGCAAACACTATAAGAGAATCAACTATATGCCAATTTCTTTAAGTATGAGTTTAGGCTTGATCAAGTGGTGTTCCTTGGGCATATAGAGTCTAAGGATGGTGTAATACTGTAATATCTGGTGTACACGTGTTAGTAGATAAGCTCCGTATGGCCCTAGAGTCCCTCGGGACCCACCCATATTACCGGGTTCGGGATTTTACAAGTCTGTAGCCCTACACCTCCTTGGAGGGTTGTATGTTAAAGCCACTTTCTTGGGATCAAAAGTCCCGATAATGGGGTTCCAAAGATAAATGAGTTGAAGGGTGATTTTTAATTAATTTTAGGAAACCTCTAGACGTTTCTTTTCTAGCCCCCAAGTTTAAAAAATTGTCGGAATTCCCGAATTTGAACTAGAACTCAAAAATGAGATTTTGATTGGTTGGAGTTTTTTTTTAGATATTCTATTTGAATCCAAATGGGGGGTATTTCCTTATTTACATTTATGTTTTAAAGTTAATGGAGAGTAAATAAGTGAGTATAGAAGTAACCCAAGTTCTTATAACAGTAAAATGGTGCTGATGGACTTTCCTATCATCGCTATAGCGATCACAGCATTTTAGTTTCATGTTTGGTGATTCTGGAGACTGCTATAGTGGTCATAAGTGATCATCGCACAGTCGGGGGAGTAGCTAGATCGCTATAGCGGTGTCAGTTTGGAAGAAATAGTGCAAAATGATGCCATTTCACTCAAATGATCCCTTTATCCCTATTTATACCCCAAGCTCGGTTTTCACCCCCCCAAACTTCGAACCCTATCATTCCCAAACCCTCTTATACTCCTTTCTCACTCAAATCCTGTAACACCCTGTATTTTATTTAGAAATTAACTGAGACTTGATTAATGAGAATCTTGAAATTCTGATGTACATAGAAATTATCAGAACAACTCAACGGATCTATTAAAAAAAAAATATGAATAATAAGTTATGGGCCTCGCAGACCCGCCAGGACAGCCGAAACCCTAGATTCAGGAATCGGAGGTGCCCGATATCAGGAAAACATGGGATTGAGATTAGAAATAGTTAGGAATAAAGGTTTTATACTTAGAATTAATTTTCGGACAATGCTTGATTACCCGGGTACACTGTTTTACCTGTTCGGTGAAATTTCGGTGTGCGATTTCTAACACCGAAAACTGTTTTAAACTTTAAAAAATAAAGACCCTTATCTCTTTATATTAAAGGAATGGCTAAGATTCAATCTTGAATTACAAGATTGATCCTAGCCATCCATTTATCTTACTAGGCTAAGAAATATCCAAGTTTAATATATAAAATTCCTAGCATTTATTACAAGATTAGCTTAAAAACTAATCTTCTCCAACAAGTTGTACATTTCTTCTTGGCCATCAAAGAAGCTGAAATAGAAAACTCCATTTTTTTTTACTTGAGATCTCAAGCTTACTTTCAAAGTCCATAAAACTAGTCTAGAGTTATTGAAACTTCAAAGTTTCTTCACAAAACTTGTTCTACACCTCAAATCCTATAAATCTAAACAATTGAAATCTCAAATCCTCACCTTAATACTTCACTTCCTCACTGCCTAAGGGAGGTTTGGGGCTGAAATTGGTGCCTTGAAGTGAAGAGAGATCACCTAGAACATCCTTTGAAGTACAAGGCCCAAAAGCTTTCAAAGTAGGGTTTTATTGAGTCTTTTCTCATCTCTGACTTTTTCTACTTGAAATTTTTAGTTATTTTGGTTAATGATATATGGTTGTTGAAGCATAAATTTTGGTCAAGGGTTTGGATGGGTTTAGAGTAATCATTTTATCAAGTGAAGTTTTAGATAGTGTGCTGGATTTTCTGTTTTGCTGAAAACAGTAAAATCTCATGAATTTTTAGACATATTTGTGGTCTGGCCTGGAAAAATTATATGTTGGACCTAAAATCTTGGACTACTTACATGAAAATTCTTGAGCACTAATTTTAAGTTTTACTGCCTCCAAAAAATCAGAAACCGAAAAGGTGACCTTGCTGTCTGGATTGTGGGAACTGAAGCTCCGATTTTATATGATTTTATTACCATAGCAAATAATTTATTTTTCCTTTGAAATTGTTATAGGGTGTTGATAACTTCTTGAAGTATAACTGTGATTTTTCTTTTGAGTTGATTTCATCGTTTGCTAGGATTAAAAATTAAGAGAACTCTGGTCTGAGTTGTAAATAAGTGGTCTCTGATCACTAAACTTGTAAAATTTCTTTAACATGATTAGAGGGCTTTGTTTGCTATGAAACTTTTACAGAGACTACTAGACATATTGACATGTCATAGAGAATTTTTGTGGCCATTTAATTGGCCATTTGATATGGAAGGTAAATATTGTTACTAGAGTGGCAAACCTGCCAAGATGCTGGAAATGAGAGGATGTCTTAAATTGTCATCAACATGGCATTTAGCCCACATGTATAGTATATGAATTCATGCTAATGGTTTTTAAAGAGTTACTTATAAAACATAAATGAGATTCTAATGTACCTGAATGCCTATGTGTGATGTGAGCAAGCCATTGAAAAATAAAAGTATATGATGCATTTATATGACAAAAGAGGATAAGTGAAATTTAATGACACATGTTTTAACATATGGGGAAAATAGAAACAAGGCTTATGCGGAGTGAAGAGGGAAGGAAAAAATAAGAACTTCCCAGGAAATTACATGAGTCGGTAAATGTATCGACTAGGAATAGAACTGTGTGTGATTCGGAAATGGAAAAAATGAAGTCCAATGATCACAAATAGGAATGAGCTCATTTCCTAGCAGTTTATGGTCCTCTATGGGGTTATCCACTACAGATGTTGCCTGATGTGAAACTAAGTCTTCCCTATGTTAATGAAAAGAAACAACTATACTGAATTAAATTCTAGAGATTATAAAAGAAAAATAGATGATTACTACCATTTTGTCTTTACATTTACTTGAATTATGTACATTAATATTTATACATATGATTTAGCATGATGGTTTCAATATGAATGAATTATTTGTTATATTCTGTTCACATTTGAGGGAATGCCCTACTGAGAATTTTATAATATTCTCACCCTACGACTATATTTATTTGGTGTTATTCAGATCCAACAGATACCGTCACTAGTGTTTTACCTTGACTCGCCACAATGGGTATGGCATTATGATCTTGCCTTAGACTCTCTTTATGCTGTCGGTTACTCTCAAGTTCATGTTTATGTGTTCTTTGCCCATTCCTTGAGTACATCTGTATTTACTGCTGATTTTGATCCTGCTTTTCCATATGATGGTGTGCTTATCCACATGGCACATCCAGTGATATTTGATATTCCGCATGCACCACCAGCACCCCCTCCAGCAGATGTTCCCACTTTTTCCTCGTCTTCAGACTCAGACCCACCTGAGGGTCCTGATGCCCCTGGCAGAGGTGAGGCCATCATCTCGATGGCCAATGGTTTCATTCAGTAGGACATAGACCTTTAGGGACACTTGATGTAAATATATTGTTGTAGATATCCACCCGCCTGCAGATTGCCTTTGTTAGATATTTTTGGGGTCCATTTTTGTGAAAATGAGATTTTGTTGAGCCCTGATACTTGAGCAGGTTAGACTAGACATAGAAGATGCCTTCTTTTGTACTGAGTTCTTGAATCGTTCAATGGTTGATAGTTTATGTTCTAATGTACTATACATATTGCAGACTCGCTTATGATGTATATGTATATAAATCTATAAGTTGTTGTGATCCATGAGCTCATTTTATTATTATCTTTTCATTTCTCCCAACTAATATAAAGTATAAAATAAAAGTAACACTATTCTAATTACTGTATAAACACTCGAGTAATATATGGTAGTTAGGAGGGTGTTACAATCCACCCCATGCCTCTTCCTCCCAAGAGATCAAAGGTAAGATTTTGTTGGCTTATGTCATGTTCCTCCTCCCCCATGTTATGGGTTGTTGTTTTTAGCCATTGTTGTCAAGTGGCGGTGCTTTTTCAATATTGTTAGGGATGTTTTAAAGCTATCTAGATGTTATTATAGATTAATCTAGAGCTTTTATGATTGTTATAGTCGACGTTGGTGTCCACCCGGCTCCCCAAAGCTCAGTTGGTGTTGACACCATCTCTTCCTCTCCTTCCAGGTGAGTGGGTTTGATCTCATAGCTTTAGTTTCCACATTATAATAATATGTTCTTGCATTATGGTTGTTAAATATGAAGTTGGAGACAAGCTTAAGTATATATTATGATTTTATATGAATATGTCAAGCTAGAAAAATTATGATTTATGATGATATCATGAAAGTATGAACATCTATGATTTTGCAAGCTATAGCCAAGATAAATATTTGGAATATAGCATGAAAAATGTAATTTAGAAAACCATGGGACCATGATTGATAGATTGTATGTTATAAAAAATATTTTATGTTCAACTTTAAGAGATTTATGCAAGAGTATATGATTTAATAAGTTATTATTTTATCATATATGTTTTATGAGTTTATGATATGTTTATGATCCAAGATATGAGATTCCAAAATGTAATTTTAGAGTATCAGCTAGTATATTTTGGCAAGAAAGTCAAACAGAGTATACTTAATTTCATGAACTGAGATGTTACTATGATGTTAGAGATTTCATGATTTTGAAACTTTTTGTTTCGAGTATAATATTAGGAGTTACGAAGCATATGAGAATATTTTAATGTAAGAAATAAATTTAGAACTCCAGTTTTATGGCACTAAGAGGTACAAAATTTAGTATGATTCCTAGCAACTACTAGATACATTTTCTGTGTGCTTGAAATTGGAATGCCTGTAAGTGGTGAATCATTGGGCTCGATTTTCATAGCACAATTATGCTAAAGTCATATTGTTAGAGTTATATGAGTCTAGAACTCTCAGAGTACTAAGATTTAGGGGCTCGCGTTCACTAGGGACGGAGTGCCCACCCTTCATATTTAAAGGATTTTATGATGTTTTTTCAAGAGTAGAATAATTATATAAGGTTTCAAACCTAGAGAAGAGCCTAAAATAGAGTTGTAGAGAAATGATTAGTTTTTATAAATTAGAGACTAGACGGTAGTTATAGAGAAACAGATAGTGAATTAATGGCTGAACCCTGATCATTAACCTTAGTACCACGTTGTCCTGAGAGAACAATCTCACAGAGCAAAGAATGGAACCCAGTTAGGTATCCAATTTGGATCCAAGAAGGATCCCAAATATAAGTGAAATTGTTATGTCATGGTTGATATACATAACCACGGAATTTACATTTTGTTATGCAAGGTATAACCAGAGATCCCTGTTTCTCTAAGAGATTACTGTTCTTTATGCTTTACTAGAGATTACCAGTTTTATTGTATTATATTTCTTGGTTGTCCTATAACGCCCTGATTTTTCCTACTTAGCAAGAATGACCAAAATATCCCCAGGTCATTTTTGTGAGAGAATCAAGGCTAGCCAAACCCGACCACCCCCAAAAGGGTATTTTAATATTAGGAGTAGGTCACATAAGGATTAGATAGCAATCCGTGCGAAAATCGCGATCCGCGATTTTTCCCACGTGAAAATGACCAAAATACCCCTAAGGTCATTTTTACCCGGAATTCGAGGATAGCCGACCCGGACCATCCTTGAGGGGCGAGTTTGATGTTTAAAGGGGATTAGATGCCTTAGAAACAATAATAGAGATGAAAATCTCATTTTTGGAAATTTCGGCATAAATTGACAAAAATGCCCCTACGGCATTTTTACGTGGGTATAAGTGCCATTTGGGCCCGGAATCTTTCACGGGAGTTCAAAATGCTAATTATATGTGAATAATGATGATTGTTTAAAGTCTAGGTGGTCTTGGGTAGTTTTTGTGCAAAATTACCGTTTTGCCCCCGAAATAGTGCTTTACGAGCCTAATGATGTCATTAGGGAAACCTAAGCAATATTAAGCTTTAATCGAAGATTAATTAATTTTGGTAATTAATCTAGAGTCAAAATAATTTATTAAGGTTTATTAGAACCCAAGATTGCTTAGATAAACTTAAAACTTTTTTCTTGAAGTCAAGATTCCATGTCATGGAATCTTGAATAGTATTTTCTCCCTCCAATTCCTTAAATTAAGGAATTATGTTTGTGAATGAGTACATTATAAAATGAGTTTTGATTTCACTAATGAAGCAAGACCACTCCCTAATCATGTCTTGACATCTCTAATTACCCATTACTTTACCTAAACACTTACTTACAAACTCCTAATCAAAAGCCTAATCAAAGATACACCTAAACACACCTCTAAACCACATTTAGATCAAACAATTTCCCTCCCCTTGGCTGCATGAAACCAGTGCCATTCTCCCCCTCACATTCATCACATGTTAATTTATTTTACGCACAAGAACCATGCTTATACCATGCCCTGAACCATGCCTTAAGCCATGCTTTGAACTATGCCAGCCATTCCTTCAACCTTACCTTTGAACGACATTTTGAGGAGATATTTTCCCTCCCAAAGAGCCAAGGCAGCTGCTGCCTTCCCCTGCAAAAGCCACCATATTTATTCACTTTTCAACCCAAAAATCTCATTCTTTACCACTTGCTTTTTTGGCCAAGACTTGGTGTCAAAAAAGAACTCTTACAATCCTCCTAACTCAGTTTTTCTTTTCTTCTCCTCCACCTTAAAGAAAGTTTCTTCCTCCACCACAAAACAACTTTGAACCACCACACCACCACCTCAAACCACCTTCTAAATACACAATCTTTCCATCTCTAAGCCCAAGCTCTCAAGAAAACTCATCCTTTCCTTTTCTTCTCTCAAGGCCAAAACCACATAACCACATAGAGGAGATTTTATTTTCTCATTTCAACTCCAAGAACCAAGCTTTCTTCCTCCTTGCTCAAGACTACACTTTGGTAGGGATTTTGTTTTAAAAACTTTTACCTTTCTCTTTTGACATTGGTTATGAACAAGTTTTAGTTTCTCTTAGTTTGAACTCTTTTCCTCTATTTTCATTTTCGGCCATGGAGCCTTGTTTTTAAAAGAAAATGTTGGCTTGATGATGAGTGTTTATGATGGTGATCATGAGATTATCACTTGTGTAACCTCTAAAACTTGAAACTTGGCCTATGCGCCTAAAAGCATTTCGATTTTCCTTTTTTCTTTTTGTTGTTTTGATTTCGATTATCAAAGAAATGTTGTTACTTGGTTTGTTCTCTTAATCTATTCCCTTGAGCTTGATGATGAAGTTCACACCATAAGGTTTCCTTGAAACCTTGGCACAAGGACTCTAAAGCTCACTTTGTCTTATAAAGGCAAGTTTTGGAAAATGGAAGCATTTCATGGACTCAAAATTCGGCCATGTGAGGATGATGAACTTAGCATAAGTTTCATCTAATCACAAAGGCCAACAAACTATGTCTTGAGATTTTCTTAAGCATAGGTAAGCTCAAAGAATGCTATGAGCATGGTTTTTATGACTTAAAACTCAGTTAGAGAATGATTTAAGATAGCTACTGCCCTAGTAATATATTTTCATGATTTTCAAAGAAACAAATTGGTTTTCAAAGAGTTTTAGAAGTTTTAAAATGATTCCAAGAGAAACTAGTAACTTATATGTACTAAAGATGTGATTTTATGTGTTGTTTGGAATCAAATATTTTGGTTACTGCCTTGCTATGATGGTTGCTATATGATGTTGTTATAATGTATTAGAATGTATAAAAATTATGTTTAATTAAAGCATGAACTATTTTAGGAGTGTTAGGAAAAACTAGTAACTAGAAAAGATGAAAAATGTGAGTTTTAGAACCCTTAGAAAACAAAAATATGGTTACTGTTTTAGAATGATTAAATTAGAGATATCATTGTTTTAGAATGGTCTAGAAGTGTAGATTTAATTCCTAAAGGTAGAGGAAATTAATTTTAGTACCTTAGGGAAAACCGAAACTTAGAAAGGGTTAAAGACATAACTTCTAGAAACCTGTAATTGATTCATAATAAATCTGTCCAAACAGCCTAAGGCTGTTTGGTATTGATCATAAGCATAAAAATTAGTGAGAATTATCAGTTATAATCCTTTAGGTGCTTAAAAGACTTACATCAGGTGTTAGGTTAATTAGACCGAAAGTTTAAGACCCGCAAGGATCAAAAGCATAAGGTACTGTAAGTTAGAGGAGATAATGAAAGTTAGTATATTAAATGAATGTATGTTTATTATGAGTTGCTAAGAGCATAGCATATGCATTAGTTGAGTCCGATCCCTGATTCCAGCACACTGGGTAGGAGCATGTTTATTCTACAAAGAAATTGAGATCTTTATGTGCTGATGTATGTTTTTTGAGAAAGTGTTTTATATGGATTATCATGCTCTTGAGTTGACGTTGAAGTGTATGAATTATGTGTTTACATGGCATAAAGCAAATTTGGAGAAATTTGGTGTATAGCCATGATGCTACTGAATTTCTGCCAAATTTGTGGACTTAGAAAGATATTTGAAATACATGTGTTATTACTTGATATGAGATGAGGAAATGATCCCCTAGACTCCCCGAATTAAGGGTTATGAGGGGTGATCCACTAAAAGACTTAAGGTGACATAAGATACATGGAGATGATCCTCTGGACTCCCCAAATTAAAGGTTATGAGAGGTGATCCAATAAGAAAGTGATGTGTTACCCCTCTATTACCCCATATTAAATCTAGCGACGGCTAGTTAGGTTGAGCTCATCCTAGGCGATTGGTGAGGTGGAGTTTTGGTGGCTATTATAAAATCGCTAGGGAAGGTGAGATAGTTGGCTTAGGATGGTTACTTAAGAGGGTGGTTATTATGAAAAGAATTTAAGAGTTCAGTTATCAAAAAGTAAAGCAAATATGCATATGCATATTTATCTCATTCTCCCATTAGTGCATTTAATCATGTGATATGTGCTAAGTGACTCTAGTCCCCTAACTTTCCTCCTGCTTATATACTTAGCATTATGATGAGTTATAAATTTGTATGCTTGTGTTACTTATGCTCCTAAGGTATTTTCATGCATACATGAGATAATTGTTGCATTCATGACGTTAAGACCCATGCTAAAAGACACCCACTTCAAATAAATAGATTTGAGAAGTTTAAAACTGAACCTTATATATGTACACCTCTTTCATAAGAAAAACTGAAGTGGCTAGGGATGATGACGATGACACTTGTGTTAGAGTCGGGAAGCCCTACTAAGAATCTTGAATAAGTTTCTTAAACCTCTCTTTTCTCCTATGTTGTCTCTAGACGAGGATAAAGGCGATGTTCATGACCTTGCCTGAGATACAGGCGTGGGAGCTACGCTATGAACCGGATCAGAGTGTCGCAGCGGAAGCATGGAGATAGATTTCTTTTGGACATTAGCTTTAAGGTTATTACATCCCATACACCCATGCTTAACCTAGTCCTTTGATGGCTATGCATCGGGAACTAATTTAGTTTTATTGCAGACATGCTTAGCTTTTGATCTATTGTATGTGAACCCTTATTAGTGAACTTGTTATCTTTGAATGTCTTTTGTGTACATAAGACATCACCACTATGTTATGGATATGATATGTTAATTTGATATATGTTATATGATGCTATGGCTTGTATATATTATAATGAGGTCTATATGTTTGCTACTATTATGTGAGTATTAACCAATATCTATACACGCACGTGGCTCGCATTTTGATTTTAAAGTTCAAAAAAAAAATTAGTCATATTTTTATTACTTGTATTTTAAAAGAAAAAATAAGTCAACTTATGAAACAAAGACGTAACAACTAATAACTAACTGGAATGCGACTCGAGCATATTAGGTTAAAAGTTAAGGTGTTACATGTCCCATGTGGATGATGGGTGAGAGCTCACTAACTGAGTTCATTGACTGACCCCTCTCCCTCCCTCCCTCCCTCTCATAGTTGTAGGTCCAGAGGTGATTCAGACTCCTGTCCATAGACACAATTATTCCACTGGTGAGTCTTACTTTGCAGTAAGGCCTAGAGTAGAGCTCTCCAGTAGTTTTGCAGGTAGGATCTGAGCCGCGCATATATTTTGAGATATTATGTTTATTTTTAGATCATGTATGAGATTTCAAAAGTTGAATCGTTTATGTTATGTTTTCAGAGCTCAAGTATGTATTTGAAATATAACTTATGGTTAAAGATTTATGTAGCCAACCAGATATGTGCTAGTGATTCAGTTTTCAAGCATTAAGTTGATTTTCATATTTTAAAAGTTTTAGTTTGTATGATGAGACAGTTATGATTTCATGATTAGTAGCTTTGGTTAAAAAGAATTTTTAGAGCTTGAACATCTGATACTTCAGTTTTCGTGAATTGGAATATGTTTTAAATAGATAAATTGATATTGATTTAGAAGAAAATCATGTATTAAGTATTATTTTAAAATAAATTACTCATATAGAGAGATTTAGGGATCATGAGGCTTACGTGAGATGGGATTCCTCACGTGTCGGTCACGTTCCCAAGTCGGGTCCTGACAAATACCCTTGTTTTAATTGAAAAAAAAAAAAGATTAGAAAACTTTTTTGAAACATGGAAGGGTGCTAATTACCTTTATATGCTGTTCTAGGTCCTGAATCTCACTAAGTCTAAATCCTATACACCCTTGGAAAGCTATATGATAGAACCAAATTGTTAGGATCAAAAGTCCCGGTAATTTTTCCTTAAACGAAAACAAGTTGAAGAACGATTTTTAATGAATTTTATGAAATCTTTAAACGTTTCGGTTTTAGCTCACAAGTTTAGAAAATCTTGAAGATTCTCGAATTTGAAATAAAACCCAAAATTTGAATTTTGATTTGTTGGGATTTTAATTTTTATGATATTTTATTTGAATCCAAATTGGGGGTATTTTCCTAAATAAATGAGAATATTAACTTAAAATTAAAAAATTTAAATAAGTGAGTATTGAGACAACCCAGCCCAACACACACCAACACTTAAGTAATTACTCAAGAAACTGAGAAAAACCATTCGGGAGAGCACTACAGCTATAATACATGGTGTGTGTACATGTAACGCCTTGACTTTTCCTACTTAACAAAAATGCCAAAATACCCCTGCGTCATTTTGTATGAGAATCGAGGCCGACCGGTTGTGACTACCCCCAAAGGGATATCTTAAATATTAGGATAAAATTATATGAGGATTACATAGCAATTTGTGTGAAAATCGCAATACGTGATTTTTCCCATGTACAAATTACCAAAATGCTCCTGAGGTCATTTTTGCTAGAAATTCGTGGACGGCCGATCCAGGCTATCATCAAGGGGTTAGTTTAATGTTTTAAGGGGATTAGATGTGTTAGAGGTAATGATAGGAGTGAAAATCTCAACCCTGTTCTTTTCCGCGCACGAAATGACCAAAATGTCCCTGTGGTAAATTAATGCAAAATTAAGTGCCGACTAGACCCGATCACTTCCCAGAGGTTAGAAATGTCAATTATTAGGATGAAAAATGTTTGGGAAGGCCTCGGTGGTCCTTGGGAGTTTTTATACAAAATTACCATTTTGCCCCTGGTTAATGCAAAATGAGTTTAATTAAATAATTAAGGAGATAAATACAATATTAGACTCTAATTAAAGATAATTTAATTTTAATTATTAATCTTGAGTCAAAATAATTAATTGAGGTTAATTATAGCCTAAGAACGTTTAGAGAAAGTCAAAATCTCATTCTTAATCAAAGAGTTCTTAAGACATAAAGAAAGTCAAAAAGTGAATAGTATTTTCTCTCTCCATTTTCTTAAAATTAGGAATTGTGTTCCCATTTGAATTTCAAATTTAATCATGCTTAATTCAAACTAAATGAGCAAGACAACTCTTTAATCATGTCTTGAAAAGTCTTAAATACATGCTTACAATTCCAAATACTTAATTACCAACCCTCTAACCTTTTGCTAGATTAAATCTAGCTCTAATTCATGATCTAACAACAAATGAAAAATGAGAATTTTCTCTCCCAAGGGCTGCCAAGGCAGCAACCTCCTCCCCCTCATACACCCTCATATTTATTCTTTTTCACAACACAAATATCTCGTTTTACCACTTACTCTTGGCAAAACTTTTGTGTCAAAAAAGTGCTATTGCTTTCTCTCAAAACTCAAGTTTTCTTTCTTCTCCTCCACTTCCAAGAAAGCTTCTTTCACCACCACAAATCACCTCCTAAATACACAAAATCTTTCCATTCCTAAGCTTAACAACACAAGAAAAATCATCCTTCTTATTTTCCCTTTCTTAGCCGAATCCACACTTGGCCTCAAGAGAAGATTTTTCTTCTCATTTCCTTCACAAGAGACCAAGCTTCCTCCATTTCTTCAAGAAAACAACTTTGGTAGGGTTTTGTTTTGAGTTCCTAGCTCCTTTTTCTTGTTTTGTTTCGGTTTTGATGTTGCAAGTGTGAACAAGATCATGTTTTTCTTTGTGTTGTGTTCTTCCTATCTAGTTTTTGGTTGGAGTTTGTTGTTCTTCCTTTTTCATTTTCGATTTGGACTTCTTGAGTTTTTGTTGTTGACGGATGTTTGAGATCAAGGCTTGATGATGATGGATCTTGATGGTGGTTGTGAAACCACCAGGTGTTGGACCTCTAGAGCCTAAGCTTGACTTCTTGGTTGTTTATTTATTTTGATTTTTATGTTTCCTTTGGTTCATGTTTTCGGTTTTGTACCTCTTTGTTCTTCTCATGTTTGGTTTTGGTTGTATAAGAATGGTTGGAAATATGGCTCAATGATGAGGCTCTTGACGGTGGTTTGATATTACTATGTTTTTGACCTCTAGAGCCTAAAAGTTTGGTTCTTTTTCCTTCCTTTCTTTTCAGTTTTCCATGGAGCATGAGAAAAGCAATGTTGTTAGTTGGTTTCTTTCTCTTTGTTCACTTCTTTGAGCTTGATGGTGAATCCAAGAAATAACTTTCTTGGAACCATAGTGTTGAAGGACTCTAAAGCTCACTATGTTTGAGATCTATTAGGAACAAGAATCTAATCTTGTAAAGTCTTGAGCTTTAATGAACAAGATGTAAAATGGACTTGCATTCATGTTTATGTTTCAAGCCCTTGCATCTCATGTTTATATTTTAATGCCTTGCATATCATGTTTATTTTCAACTCATCACCTTAAATCCTAAAGACTTAAAATGGACTTACATTTTCATGTTTAATTTCAAGTCTTGCATTTCATATTTATATTTTAAGTTATCACTTAAACCTCAAAGACTTAAAATTGAACTTGCATCTCATATTTACCTTTCAAGTCTTGCATATCATATTTATATTTTCAAGTCATCACCTTTTAATGATAAAGACTAGAAAGGAGATAGCATAGCATGTTTATGATTCAAGTCATTACCTAAATCTCTAAAGCTCAAGACTTGTCCTTGGATCTCAAATAAAAATTTTAAATCATCACTCCCTCATGTATATACATTCAGCCATGACATGAAAAATGGGGTTAAGATGAGTTTTATTTTGATTTTATGGTTCAAATCTTGTATCTTAAAACTTTTGTAAGTTATGCCTTAGAAGTTTTGCAAGTCTTGGGAACTCAAAGAATAGTAAAAGAGTATTTTTATGAGAAAAAGATTTATTGTTGAAACTTGAGTTTTTGTTCTCTATTTGGTGTTGATATTTGAGCATTCAAGGTGGTAAAAATAGTTTCAAGTGTTTCCTATGTTTTGAAGCAAGTAATAAAGAAAACTAGTATCTAGAAAGTATAAAAAAATTATTTTTAAATGATTTTGGAACCTAATTTTTGGCCACTGTTTTGATCTCCTCATTTCTGTGAGATGCTGTTTGGAGGGGCTTTAATGTGTAAAAATTGATATTACTTGTTGTAAAAATTATTTTTGGCATTCTAGGAAAAGCTAGTAACTAGAATGGATCAAAGATACAATTTTCTAATGTTTCTAGGAAATGAAATTTTTGTCACTGCCTTGACATTATAATTTATGTAAAGAGATGCTTAGGATGAGTTAAATGTGTATAAATTACTAGTAGTTGATGTAAAAATTATTTCAGGCATTTTTTAGGAAGACTAGAAACTAGAAAGAACCAAAAACATGGTTTTTGAGACCTCTAGAATTGAAATTTATTGCTACTGTTTTAACAACATTATTTTTAGTAAACATTCTATTTGGAACTGAATTTAAGTGTAAATATTTCTATTAGTGGTGGTAAGAACTAATTTTAGCATCTTAGGAAAAAGCCGGTAATTAGAAATGGTCAAAGACATAACTTCTAGAACCCCGAAACCGTTTATTTTGTGGATACTGCCCAAACTGTCCAGTACTGTTTGAAACTGTTCATAAGGTTAATAATTAGTGGGTATCATTGTAATTGGTCTCTTAGATCCCCAAGAGATCAATTATGAGTATTAGGGTAAGCCGAGTTGCAGTTTTGACCCATTTGGGGCTAAAGAAGTAATTACCGGTAACTTGAGGATAATAATGTGAATGGTATTTGCAATGAACTTTAGTATGTTGTATACATGTATGTATATTCCATTCAGCATTTCATACGCATTAGCTGAGCCCGATCATTGATTTCGGCATATTGGGTATAAGCATGTTTACTTTTCAATAAAATGTTAATGATGGCATGCTTATGTGAATCATTGTATGATGAATTGCAATTATGATTAAGATACTTGAGATGCATAGTGATGAATTTTATGGCATGTAGCAAATTTGGGAAATTCCGTTTTCAGCCATTATGCTGCAGGATTTTCACCAAATTTGTGAATTTAAAAAGATTGTCAAGTTGTGAGCCTAAAATATTAAGTCCTGACAATGTACATAATTGTATGCTCATGTGCATCTCTAACTTATATGCTAAGAACATAGGTGACATAACACATAGAAATGATCCTTTAGACTAGAGGAATTAATGGTTATGAAAGGTGATCCAAAGAAGTTGTATGCTCATGATAAGAAAGTTAAGTTAAAGTAAGGAGGTGATGTGTTTCCCCCTATATTACCCCATATTAAATCTAGCGACGGCTAGTTAGGTTGAGCTCATCTAGGCGATCAGTGAGGTGGAGTTTCAGTGCTTATTGTAAAATCACCGGAGAAGGTGAGATGGTTAGTTTATGATGCTTATGAGATAGGGTGGTCATTGAGAACATAACTTCAAAGTTCAATTATAAGAAAGTAAAGTAAAGATGCATATACATATCTTACATTATTGTTCCATCGGTATGTTTAAACATGTGATATGTGCTAGATGACTTTATTTCTTTAGCTTACCTCCTGGTTGTATACCTAGCATTATGTTGAGTTATAAATTTGTATGCTTGTGTTATTTTCATGTGTTACTTATGCCGTTGAGATATTGTCATGCATACATGAGATGTCTATTGCACTCATTACATTAAGACTCACACTAAAAGACACCCACTTTGGATAAAAAGGATTTTTGAGAAGAATAAAATTGAATCTTATGCATGTACATCTCTTTCATAATAAAGAATGAAGTGGCTGGGAAAGATGACGATGACACTTGTGTTAAAGTCGAGAAGCCCTATTGAGAATCTTGAATAAGTTTCTCATCCCTCTTTTTTCTTTTATGTCATCTCCAGACGAGGATGATGGCATTGTTCGTGGTTTTCCATGAGACATGGATGTGGGAGATATGCTACGAATCGGATCAAAGGGTCGGAATGGAAGCACTTAGACAGCTTTCCTTTAGGTATTAGCTTTAGAGTTGTCATATCCTTATACCTGTGCGTAGCCTAGCCTTTTGATGGATATGTATTGGAAACTAGTTTAGTTTTGTTATAACCATGTTTAGCTTTGGCCTATTGTGTGTGCAACCTTTATTAGTGGGCTTAGTATCTTTGGATGTCCTTTATGTATATAGGATATCACTATTATGTTATGGTTATGATATATTAATTTGGTATGTGTCATGTTATGCTATGGCTTTCACATATACTATAATGAGGTTTATATTATTGCTATTATTATGCGAGTATTGACCAATATCTATACATACATGTGGCTCGCATTTTGGTTTTAAAGTTAAAAAAAAAAAAATTTAGTCGTATTTTCATTACATGTATTTTAAAGAAGAATAAGTTAACTTCTGAAACAAAAGCGTAGCAACTGATAATTAGCTGGAATGTGACTCAAGCATATTAGGTTAAAAGTTCTTACATGTACACATGTCAACAGACAAGTTTTGTACGGTCCTAAGGTCCCCCAAGACCCACCCTGGTTGTTAGGTCCTGAATTTTACTAAGTCCGGATCCTATACCTCCTTGGATGGCTATATGATAGAGTCACATTTTTGAGATCAAAAGTCTCAACAATTGCTCTCCAAAGGAAAATAAATCAAAGAGTGATTTTTAATGAATTTTAGGAAACCTCTAGACGTTTCTTTTTAGCCCACAAGTTTAGAAAATCGTAAAAATTCCCAAATTTGAACAAGAACTTAAAAAATTGGATTTTGATTGCTTGGGGTTTTGATTTTTTTGATATTTTATTTGAATCCAAATGTGGGGTATATCTTTATTTACATTTATGTTTTAAAGTTAATGGAGAGTAAAATAATTATGTTTTAAATAAGTGAGTGTTGAGATAATCTTATACCAAGATGACAGAGAAAATGCAGAAGTTGGGATTTTCTATCACTGCTATAGTGGTCACAGGAGGTGGCTTCATGTTTCAGTGTTCTGAGGACCACTATAGCGATCATAAATGAATCAGGAAGGCATGGGAATTGGTTAGGCTGCTATAGCGGTAGTCATAAGTGATGGCTTGACCACTATAGCAGTCATAGATTGCTATAGCAGTGTCATGGGGCAAAAATAGTGCAAAACGATACCATTTAACTTACGTGATCCCTTTACCTCTATTAATATCGCAAGCTTGGGATTTTTCCTCCCAAAATCGAAACCCTTCCTTCCAAACTATCTCCCAACCTTTGTCTCTCAATCCCACTCTATTCTTTTCCTTCTAAGATCAAAGGTAAGAGTTTTATGGAATTTTGGCATCCACTTCCTCTCCATTCCATGTTCGTAGGTTTGGGTAGTTATTGTTCTCCATTATTGTCAAGTGGGGATGCCCCCAATGTTGTTAGAGTTATGTTTGAGCTATCTAGAGATTGTTAGAGTCTAATCTAGAGTTTATGGTTGCTTTATGGCAGTTACTGGTGTCATTCCAAGCTTTCCAGGTCAAGTTGGTGATACCCATATATTCCCAGCTCTAAACGGTGACTGGGTTCAAACTCATAGCCTTAGTTTCATCATTATAACTATGGTTTATACATTATATTGTTATAAATGAGAATAGAGATGAAAGTATGAATATTTATGATTTTGCAAGCTCTAATTACGATAAAGATTTTGAATATAGCATGAAAAATGTAATTTAGAAAACCATGGGACCATGATTGATATACTGTGTTATGGAAAATGTTTTATATGCTAATGAAATGATTTTTGGAATAATGCATTATTTAGCAAGATGCTATTTTATCAAATATGCTTTTAAGAACCTATGATATGATATTATTATATATACTCCAGATTCTGGATTTCAAAAAACTTCGAAATGTTAAGTTGAATTATTATAAAATATATAGAGTAGAGTATGCTTTAGCTTACATAATTTTAGAGTATTTGCTAATATTTTGGCAAGAATGTCAAACAAAGTATACTTAGTTTCATGAATTGAGATGTTACTATAATGTTAGAGATTTCGTGATTTTGAACTTTTCTGTTTCAAGTATGATATTAGAGTTACCAAGTATATGAGAATATTTTAATGTCAGAAATGAATTTAGAACTTCAGTTTTGTGGTAACAAGAGATACGAAATTCAGTATGATTTCTAGCAACTGCTAGATACATATTCTGTGGGTTTGAAATTGGAATGCTTATAAGTGGTGAACCCTTGGGCTTGATTTTCACAGCCACAGTCATGCTAAAGTTAAGTCGTTAAAGTTATGTGATTCCAAAACTCTCAGAGTACTAAGAATTTAGGGGATCTTGTCTCCAAGGATTGAGCACCCACCCTTTAGATTTAAATGATTTCATATGTATCCAAGACCGCCTTCAAGACACGCTATGGACACTATGAGTTCTTAGTCATATCCTTTGGATTGACCAATGCCCCAACAGCTTTCATGTACTTGGTGAACAGGGTTTTCAAATCGTTCCTAAATCACTTTGTGATTGTCTTCATTGATGACATCCTAGTGTACTTTAGGAGCAAAAATGAGCATCAACACCACCTTAGGATTATCTTGCAAATCCTAAAGGAGAACCAATTGTATGCCAAATTCTCTAAGTATGAGTTTTGGCTTGATCAGGTGGCATTCCTTGGCCATATAGTGTCCAAGGATAGTATCCTAGTTGACTCGAAGAAAGTTGAAGTGGTTTAGCAATGGCCGAAGCCTTCTATAGTTTCAGAGATTCGGAGTTTCCTAGGTTTGGCGGGTTACTATCGGAGATTTGTTAAGGATTTCTCAAGGTTAGCGATGCCATTGACCAAGTTGACTCAGAAAGGTGTTAAGTTTCAGTGGTCGAATACTTGTGACATTACAAGAAACACCTGAGTTACTGACGAAAAAAAAAATAATCTGATGAAAATAATTTTTTTGGGGTTGCAGGCATTATCGATGGATTTTTCCGTCGATAATCCATCAATAAATAGCACGCGAAAATAAAAAAATATGGTGCACGGATTACCGATGGAAAAATTTGTCAGTAACTATTTTTCAAAAAAGTTTTTTGGTGAAATTTATTTTGCCGATGGATTTTTCCATTGGAAACCATAATTAAATTTTTTATTTTAAAAATTAATATACCGATGGATTGTTCCACTCGAAAAAAATTTTGAAATACTTTAGAAAGTATTACCGACGGAAAAAATCCATCGGTAACTTAAAATGAAAAAATCAATCAGCGCTATATTACCAGCGGATTTAATTTCCGTCGAAAATTCAAAAATCTGCTGGTATTCTATTTATACATATGAAATGGCATTGTGATGAGTTCACTCTCTCTTTTCTCTCATTGAGTCTCCTCCCTCTCTCACAGACACGCCAATGCACCCCACCCCTCGTGCCATGCAACATGCCGCTACCGCCAAATGCCACACGCTGGTGCACTGGCCACCTGGATCTAGTCCATCTCTTTCCGTTCACGATCTAGTCTCTCTTTCTTTCTCTCTGTGCGCAATCTAGCCTTTCTTCTCCACTTGCGTGAATCGACAATGAGCCCCTTGAGCGAAGCTCTGGCGGCCCCTCTCTCTCTTTCTCTATTTGTGAGTTGTGATCTGCAGCACACAGCCAAATGCCGCACCCCAAGCACGCCGCCACCTGCCCTTCGATGCTACCTGCTGCTGTAGTTTGGCAACCCCAAGCACACCGCCACCCTAGATCAATGCCCCAACCCTAGTTGCTCCCCTTCGCCACTCACAATCCACCATCACCAGAGAAGGTATACTGCCCTCCGCCGCGATTTGTGCTAGTCCTATTGACGACACTTGCGAAGCCCTCTTCTCCAACGTCTAGTGCACCACTCTCGATAGGAGTCCAAGCTTCAAGCTCGTCACCGTCCCAAATGGTCTAACAAGTTTGTTTCTTTTCATTCTTTCATTCCTCCTTTGTTTTTGTTGATCCCTTTTCTTTTCTATTTTCTGCTTTCTTGTGAATTAGTAACATAAAATCATTTATGCCCTCTTCTCTGCCATTGTTCATAACCAAATCCCTATCGAACTTCACTATTTCATCAATCTCATCTTTGTGCTATGATTTGAGATCATTAGTTATCATTTAGGTATGGAAGTGTTGAAAATTGAAATTCTAAGCTAATTGAGCTCGATGAAGCTTAAGATCTTTTATTTATGTTTGATGGTGAGTGGATGAATCCTCTTGTAGTTGTGTGGAGTTAGATTATCATTGTTGGACTTTGAAATTGTTATTGTAAGGGATTTTGTCCATATCCTAGAGTTGTTCGATGAAATGCCTTCATAAATGAAATACAACTCAACTCATATGTAAGTACTGTATTTGGAATAATGTTACTTTGTTTATTGAGAACTCTTTAGTTATGAAGTAATCTTGTGTGATGACGATATTAGGGATTCGATCATCTACTAGACAATCAATGATGATGTAACAAAATCTTATAATATTCTTTTTTGTATAAACAAATCGAGAACTCTGTTCTTTATCATACAATTTGAACTTTTTACTTATTATTATTTTCTTAAAATATTAGTCGAAGTAGTGATTTGTATGCACTTTGCAACTAGAAATTGCTTATAAATTAGAAGATTACATCAATGGCTACTATGATTTCTCAGTGCAAGTAGGTCAGTTTTACCTGTGATATAAAAAATGTACTATAGAGAAGAAAAAGAAAATATCTCATTGCGTATCATATTGAACTCAGTAAGCTTCCTAGTGAATTTAAAACAAATCCACATTGCTTTGAATCATATCTAGCTATCAGTTGCACTGTGGTTATTGCACACATCTTTATGAAAAATATGCACTTGTATTAGGAATAAGTACTCATCTGTTCCAAGGAAAGTAACTAGTTTGGTTTCTAAGAAGGACTAGATGAGGCAATGAGGAAAACTGAGTTTGGAGGCTATCACTAAAGAAAGTATTCTAAGGGACATTGCTAGGATCCAAAGTGTTCTAATAAAGATTAGGTGGGGTTATAGTATCTATAAGTCTGTAGGCAGTTATATCATATATGTTTTCTACTTTAAATACTTGAACTATTTCTTTTGTTCTTAGTAGTGATTAATATAGCCAATCATGTGCACATGGTCTTTAAATGATGCACCCATGTTGCAATGTTCTTTCTTGAGATGTGTTGAATTGAAACCTTTTGTTTTACTTTCTAATATCTTATATGATATTGGGTAATACAAGCTTAAAGGAGATGGATAGAATTAGTGGACTATTCTTTTACACATATTCATGTGATGTTAGTATGCCAATTTGGAATGCATCGTCAGGCATCCATTGATCCAATCAATTTTTATGTTGTGGAATGTTAAAGTAACTTGGTGAAGAACTTTGACTTAGTGTAATTAATTATGGTGACATAGATCTGTTTGGAATCTAAGCTGGCAGCACATACCAACCAAATCATATTGTGGTTGATTATACCTTAGCTACCTCTAGGTGCATTACAGATTTAGGACTAACAATAATTTTAGTTGTCATGCAGTGATACCATTTATATATTCTTTTTTTTTTTCCTCTCTCTGTGTTTAACTGAAACAAGTAGAGCATAATAGCTAAGATAAGATAGACACAAATGGTTTTTCTCTTTTGAAGTAATTTGGATGTTTAGTGTTTCTTATACATATGTCAAGGTGTTCAAGTCAAAATTGTGGCTATATCATTTAGTTGCATAAAAGCAATCAAAGAGCTTATAGGGTTGTTTATGATTTCAAGAAAAGAGAGACTACAAGCTAGGAACTCAATGCAAGGCTATCATGGTTACAGGCAATACTTATTCAAGATGATTTTGTCCTTACTCTCGTTATGTGTTCTATTATTCATATATAAGTATAGCTTCTAATGCTTCAATTGTAAAATGCTATAGCTCAAAGCCTGTTGTATAATTGGTTGATTAAATTTAGAATTTAATTCAACTAGCCCAAGATTAGTTGAATTAGTTTTAGGTAGGTTTGGTTTAGTTTTTGGTGTCCTATTTGCAGGTTAATTAATTAATTAGGAGCTAGGAAAAAAATTAAATAGTGGGCTATTAGCCACATTTTTATAATGTAGTTAATGACATTTGTGTGGCTAACTAAGTGTTGTTAGCCATATTTCTGAAATGTGGTTACGTGAAAGTGGAAGTGTGGCTAATTTACACATTTTCCATGCATGTAACCGTGGCTAGAACCGTTGGGGAGAAACTTAATTACCGATAGAAAAATCCATAGGTAAAATCAAAAAATAATAATTTAATAATTACCGACGGATTTTTTAGTCGATAAAATAAAAAATAAAAAATTCATTATTTACCGACAGATTTTTCCATTAGTAAAAGTAGATATTAAAAAATTATAGGGTATGTTTAGTCTATGGTTTTTGCTTCATTTTCTCCTTATCTCTTATGTTCTTTGGGTGTTCTCCATGGTTACCATGTCACGATGCTCCTCCACCATGGATAAAGGTGAAGTTAGAGTGTTTAGAGATTGATATAGGATTTTGTTGATTCCATAATAGATACTAGTGTCATTCCTACTTCTCCAAGTTCTATTGGTGCAGTTCCTGTGTATTCCATCACTCCAAGTGAGTGGGTTCACATCTGTAACCTCTATATTTTGCATTAGAGTTATTTTCAAGAAAATATGATTTACTGCTTGATTTTAGATATTTCTGCAAAGAAGTTTGAGATTACTATTGGTTTGTATGTTTTAGAACTCCTAGTTTTAGAGCATGAAACTTGTTTTTGATAAAATTCATGGGTCCATGTTTGTTATACTGATTTTATGTAGAATTGATGATATATGTAAATGTTAGAAACTTTTATGATTGTTTTAATGGATTCTGTAACTGATTTATATATATGATATAGTTTTATAACCGGATATGAAATTTAGAGAAAAAGATTGGAAATATGGTCTTAAACCCTGTAATTTTAGAATGTGATATTGAGTTTTTCGTAGTCTATGAAAAGCTTGACAATTTGAAATATGATTTACATAAGCAACTAAAAGCTTAGAGCTTGAATCTTCATAAATTTCAGAACAGTTGACAGCTATATACTATGTGGAGGTATGAAATCACAAATGTCTACAAAGGGTGATCCCTTGGACATGATTTCATACCCACAGTTATGATAAGGTCAGACCATCAGAATTGGATAGATTTAGAGCTCTCAAAGAATTAAAAGGTTCTAAAGGTTTTCAGGTTTATATAGATTTATTTAGTTAGTTTAGATAGTAGCTATAGAAAAACAATTAGTGAGTTAACGGCTGGAATTGATCATTAATCTTAATACCAAGTTGTCCGAGGGCAATCTCACAGAGTAGAGCAGAGAATGGAACCTAGGCCACATAATAAATCAATCCACGAGAGATGTAGTTTACAAGGAACCATTAAAAACTCAGTTAGAGGCTATTGTTCATGAGGAACTAGGCACCCACAGACTAGACATCACTATTCTTGTAAATTTTGAATGCCATGCACCCATTGCCTCTTATATATGTCTTGACCTCTTATATGGTCTGCGAAGAATAATGGCTTGGATTTTAAACTAATGATTCTCAAATTTTGATCATATATTGAAGTATAATTTTATTGTACATTCTCATTTAACTAGGTACCACATTTTGTTAGGTCACTAGGTAATAAGTATCTTGTATGCACGATATTAGTACGCATTTGAGTATGATTTTCTGGATTATTAAGGTGCTTATTATCCCATTTTGGACCATTTGGTTAAGGGTGCTAGTTTATTTTGACATAGAAATACTCTCACATATTGCCAATTACTTTGGGTAATATTTTATAATGTTTTGATTATAGTTGTTCAAGTGGGAATCTATGGAATAATTTTTGTTAACTAGCAAAAATCTGTGAAACTTCATTTGACTCAATCTAATTGGAAGCCAAAATAATTGAATTTATGGTTTAAGGTCCAATTTTTTGATCACTTTTGTTATTATACTTTTTAATTATAACACCACTCATTATGGATATTGTTATGAGTACTTATATATAGGCTTGCTATAATGGAAAGGCCCCTGCTTTGAAACTGCATGCAATTGTGTCTGTTGCCCCATTAACACCAAACATGCTCTCTTTGATTGTTGTGGGCATAGGAGGAGTTTCACTCCTTATGGTGTTTTCATGTCCTGAGATGTTTTCTTCTATCTTTTCTTTCAAGTCAAAAGGAAAAAGAATGGTAGCTATGATTTCTTATATCCAAAGATACTTGCTGCTCATATCTTTGACGCTGTTGAAGATGTTTCTCTTGGAGCCCGCCAGCATCCCTTCATTGGTCAGCAACTTGATCATGGTGCCTAAAGCAACTTAAGTAGGATAAATAGAAAATCTACTCCCTCTTTGGAGGTCTTAGCACATAACACTTTGTCATGCTTAGGGTGTACAACCAACTTGAGGGTGAACATTGATGCGCTGGATGAGTAAGGGTAAAGGTAAAGTGATCCGCTCTATGAATGCTGCCCACATTGTATTACAGTGCAATCATTGGCTTTCCTGTGAAATATATGCATCCTTCTTTCTCTCACTTTTCTCACCAATTCCAATTAAAATGAACTTCTTTTACAGTTGGAGTTAGAGATTTTATATTTTTTTATGTCCTTATTATTAGTGAGTTATAAGTCTAAAATGCATACTCCGATGACTAAAGTTTGTGCTCAAATAAGCATTTGATTGCTACATTTAGTATATGATGATAGAGAAGAGATGCTTGTTGTAAAGTGTCCTTAAATTATTTTTGCAGAGTATGTTAAGAGTAAGACACTTTTGAAAGACTTTGTTATAAAAAGAGATGACGCTCCACTTTTGTGTTTTTTTGTGTGTGTATTTTTGTTGTTATAGAGAATAATGAGAATTTCATACTTAAATTGAGTACTCTTCCATAGAGTTGTGTTAATGGATTCCACTACTCATTACTGTACGATTAGATTATTTCAAAATTTTGTGATCTCAATACAATGTTTATTTTGTTTGTTTTGATGTGTTAGATTAGTGAAAGAAGAGTGAACTATCAAATTGTTACGTTGAGATTTATTTGACATGTAATAAAATTCTGTTGTGTTTCTAGAGAACTTATTGTTGTTGATCCCCTAACCAAAGGATAGCCACTAAAGATTTTGTTGTTGATTTTGCAACGTATGGGTATACTAAAGTCTCTTTGGTATTTTGAGATAGTGAGAGCTAGTTTCGTATATTCTTTATGACACCGTATATTATTATCATTTAAGCATGCACAGCATAATTATTGATTTTATTTCTATAATGCCAATATTGCTGAGACATTTTGAATCGAGTCTCAAATTTGTTGTTATTTTGAGATATTTTGTTAAATTTCAGAGAGTATCTTGGCCATAAGCTTATTTTTTATATATTTTATTGTAGTTGTTTTTATAATTGTGTTGTTGTTGTTGTTGTTATTATTATTTATTGTTGTTGTGGTGCAAACTTTGTATTGATATGGCTCATTTTGTTGTTGTATTGAAATTTGTTAGCTTTCATTTGATATCTTAGGTAGATGCTAGACCATTTTGTTGGGAATTGCATTTTTATCATATATTGAAGTATAATTTTATTGCTCCATTTACCAATGTATCACATTTTGTTGGGTCTTTGAGTAATGAGTATCTTGTTTGTAAGATATCAATGCTCCTTGGAGCAGGGGCGGAGCTTCTTAGGGGCAATGGGGGGCCATGGCCCCCCCATATTTTTTCAAAAAATTATCTATATATATATATATAAGGAAACAAATTTAAATTTTGATGTAATAAAAATATAAAAAAATTATATAATATCATCCAATTATATCTTTTTTATATGTATAATTTTTTAAGTAGTTAGTATGAGAGTTAAAAATGTATGATAAATTGAAAATGTAATATGTTATCCTATATAGATTGTGTTATTCTATATTTAACTTAAAATCCATTAACTTATCTTTTAATTAAAAACAAAAAGATTGCATCATAATTAAGCATCATTTTAGTTTTTTTTTAATTGGATAAGCAGTTATAATAAGAGCACATATTCAATGTAGATAATGGATTTGTTAATTTTGTGCTCTATTTTGATTCTTAAGAATACTTGTAAAATTTTTACATTATTGGATGTATGTTTGGGAATATAAAATAAAAAGAAAAGGATTTTTATCTAAATCTAAAATGACTTTATATGATTGGGTAAAAAAACAATTCCATTCTAAAATTCACTTATAAGTGAAAAATAGATTTTTAATTTTTTTATTATAAGCAAAAATAAATTATTTTTTCATTTTAATGATTTTATCAAAACGATCATACGTAGCAAATATTACAGAATATAGAAAAATCATTTGACACATTTTTTTAGTAATTTATCATATAAAAATCATTATTTTTATATAATCCAAACAAAAAAAAATCACTTAAAAATTACTTTTTAGCCAGTATAACTAAAAATTGATTTTAAAATAGTAAATTGTAAATACATTCAATTATTGAAATAATTTTGATTTCACAAGTAATCCAAATATGCATTAATATTTATCATATTAGTTATTTAGTATAAAATTTATATATAGATGTGCAATTAATTTTAGTTTGAATTGATTTTTACAATTTAATTAATATGTGATAATCATTTGGCCCCCCTAAACTTTTCTTCAAGCTCCGCCACTGCCTTGGAGTATAATTTTCTTGATTGTTGAGATATGTGCTGTCTCATTTTGGAGTATTTGATTGAATATGCTTGTTTGAGATATGTGCTAACACATGTTATTAGATCCAATTTGGATTTCATGTTTTTCCTTTTGTTTTCTTCCTTCCCATTTTAGGTGGTTTAAGGTAGATTTGTTGCTGCTACTTCATTTATGAGATTTTGAAGATTTTCATTGATTTTTTTTTTCATTTTTAGTTTATTTTACTATTTAGAAAGTTTTTTTTTCTCTTTTTAGAATTGATGAATTTAGCCTATTGTTTGATGTTGATAGACAAGTTCTAATTTTGATACTATATTTTAAGGCTCCTATTACATAGGATTGATTACACACATAAAATTATATTAATCTTTACATAATAATATTTTGAGATTAAATCATTAGTAATCACATATATAATTACTTGATTAGATTTGATTCTAATTTTATCATCAATGGTGATTCTTAACTTTTGGTTAAACAAAATATGCTAATTTGTTTTTAAATTATATTTTTTAAAGAGTAATATTTGATATGGAAATTGGAAAAATTAAACCACACCTTTTTGGGGGTTTTTTTTGGAAAATATATTATTTAAAATAATTGTAATAAATATGATTATTATTCATAAATTGTTATTAAATAACTTTTTAAGACAATATTATATGACATTTTTAGACGTTATTTTTTAATTTTTTAATTCAATTTGAGCTTAAATAATAATAACAATAATAATAGTTGATTGATTATACATAATACTTTTATTACTAATTTTTCGTGAAATCAAATATACAAATTTTCTTTTAAACTGGAAATTTTCTTTAACAAATAATATTTGATATAAGACTTGAAAAAATTAAACCGGTTTTTTAGTTTTTTTTTTTGTCATTTTTTAGAGAATGCATCAATTATAATTAGTGTACTAAGTGCAGTTAATTGTATTTTATTAATAATTTGTACAATAAATTTTGTTGAATTATTTTTTAGAGAATACAATATTTTTTTTCTAGATTTGAACACTTTAAAAAAATTTAAATTTGAAATTGAGATTAAATTACTGGTAACAATACATACAATTGTTTGATTATACTTTATTGCAGTTTTATTATCTAGCTTGATTCCTAATTTTTGGTTCAATCAGGTCTATGAATTTCTTTTTATATTAGATATTTGTTTTAAAGAATAATATTTGATATAGGACCTTAAAAAGTTAAACTAGATTTTTTTTGACTCATTTGCTCAGAAAATGTATCATTTATAAAAATTTTAACAAATATAATTAATTTCATTTTATTACCAATCATGATTCATAATTTTTATTAAAGAATGTTTTTAGATGGTATAATATGATTTCCTTTTTTGGATAGGCCTTTTTTAAATTTTTGAATTTGAAATTAATAATAAATATAATTGATTAATTATACAGGATCCCAATTTCATTATCAATCATGGTTCCTATGTTTTGGTTAAATCTGATTTATTACTTTCCTTTTAAATTAAATATTTATTTTAAATAATAATATTTGATATAGGAATAATTAAATCAGGTATTTTGTGTTGTTTAGAGAATGTATCATTTATAATGATTTTATTTAGTAAATATAATTAACTATTTTTATTGACAATCATGATTCATATTTTTTTAGATAATATAATGTGATATTTTTTAAGATTTGATCTTTATTCAATTTGAAATTGAGATTAAATAATTAATAATGCCAAATATAGTTAATTGATTATACTTGGTTTCAATTTCTTTGATCAATCACTAGCGTCTTGTAGTGGACTACCAGTTAAGCTGCATTTCTTTTATTAAATTTATATAAGTAAATAAAAGAATACAAGAGTTGGAAGAGGGGAAAAAAAAACAAAAAGAGTTGGAAGAAGGGAGTTGTAAAGGTAAACTGAGAAGAAAAGTTGGGCACCCAAAGGTAGTTATTGCACTCAATTCTCCTTATTTTTTACTAGTGACTTGCTGGGCAATGTCATGCCTATCAAGCCGCATTTTTTACCTTTTTCTGTATTAGCATATTCTCTATTCCCTTAAAAAAAATGACATACTTTACTCTCTTTATTTCTAAGATATATATTTTCCTCCTAAAATGTGTACTTATTGATCCATAGTTTATTTAGAGCAATAAAACTATTGGGGAAAATGACAAAAGTGAACATGATAACCTTATCAAAGTAAACGTATGTGTACAAACCAATCGAATTCCAAATGTAAATAATATAGTTATTGATATTGAAATATGGCCATGTGGAGGAGAGACTATTGAAATCTATAATACTAATAAACTAGACTCCATTAGAGAAAATTTTTCCAGGTGTCGATTCCACATCAATTTATGGCCCACAATTATAATAATCATAAATGTTAAAGTTAAGCATTGATTTTTTTTTTCCAAAAATCATAAGTCTATTTATATGTATCAGTACTATTATTTCTTTTATTGTTTCAATAATAAATATGATCACCAATTTGAATGTCACCAAATCATTCAGCTTTTTAAAACCAAAAAAATTACCAGGAAAACTCTTTTCAAAACTTTAAAAAGAAGCTAAAACAAGAAATTAAGATTACATTCAAATTTATAATTAAATTAAAAACAAATTGTATATGCATTATTTTTTATTAAACCATTTTACTCTTTTTGCATTGAATTCTTTTTATCATTGGAAACATGTGGTTGCATGTATGCCATTTGTGTTCACAATCAGGAGAGAGAAATTTAGATCTATAATTTCAAAACCCCTGGTATCCATGCCAATGCCAACAGATGCAGTGAAAATGCGCATAACAATGACTGAGAGTTGTGCTTGTGCTACACAACGTCATTTGCACAACAAGAAGTGTAGAAAAGCCTCAAACAACAAAATCCCAATCAATCATGTTATTGTGCTTTCTCAAATTCCTCCTTTATGTGTAACAAAAGAAAAATTCCTCCTTTGTGGATGCAAAGACAGATTTATCTCACGGTTTATTTGAGAGTGAAAATCGGAAACCTAGCTCACCGCTACTGCCTTCAAGCTTCACCTCTTTCTTTCCTCAAATGACTTTAGACTTCAACCTTCAGACTTCGGTTGAGAAATGCAAAGCTTCACCACTCTCACCTTCAAGCTTTATCTTTGCCCCTAACACCGCAAAGCTTCACCACTCTTTATCAAAGCTTCGGCACTCTCGCCTTCAAGCTTCAACATTCTCACCTTCAAGCTTCGACACTAACAGAGAGTGAAAAAGTGACCTGAAAACCTAGATCACATTCACCGCCATCACCACTGCCATTGCCTTCAAGCTTCGCATATGCCCCTCTGTAATAGAGACCCAAAGGTAGAAACATTCCAAAACTTAATCCCTAATTCTGCTCTTCATTGTTTGTTTTCCTTTTTTATTGAAACAAAATTTAGAAATTGATATGCTACACCTAATCATATTTTGATTTGATTTTTTATTTTTCAATGTAACTAAATAAATATTCCATATTATTTGCAATGCTAATATAATATTTTGATATTTTGATTTTGATTTGATTTTGTTACATTACATGCTGATTCATTGGAATGTTGTTTATAAATGGAAACTCCATTTAGAATCAGTTTAGGCCGAAGGGGATGCTAACTATTGTAAAATCCACATGCTGATTCTAAATTGATGATAATTTCAGTAAATTGATACAAGATTTGCATTTATTATATTTTTGCTTTGATTTATCTGAAGTAACATGATTTATTCTCCACAATTACTTGATATATGTCCTATATCCATGGATTTCTCCGATTCCCATATTTTATATGCATTTATATAAATATGATTGTCTACAAATGGTTTTTCTCACATCTGGAGACAAAATTATTTTCGATTCCATTCCCTTCTCTTTACTATTCCCTCACTATTTCCTATTTAATATTATACCTCTTTTTCCATGGCAAATCATTGCGAACCCCTGCATACTATCACTCCAATTCGGGAATGCTGGAGGATTAAGGTTCGAATTATTTGCCTTTGGTGTCTTCCTGCTTTCAACAATGATGAGGTTGTCAACAGCTTGGAAATGGTTCTAATGGATGATTTTGAGTATTTTTATTTTCTTTTACTTTCTTCTTTTTAATATAGTTTTATTTTTAGTGTTATAGATGTGGATAGCCCCCTGATTTTGTTCATTCTTTTTTCTAAATAATTTTTTATATTTTGTTTTAGGGTACAGCCATTCATGCCACTGTGAAGAAGGAATTAATATATAAATTTAAGCCACTCTTGACAGAAGGATCGATTTATGTTATGTTTTACTTCACAGTAAGCAAAAATGGTGGTTACTTTCGAACCACTAGGCATGAGTTCTGACTGAATCTCCAGTTAAGGACTAATGTACTACCTTCTAATAATGATTTGATCCCTCTCTATGGTTTCAATCTTATGCCATTTAATGAAATACTCCAAGCTGACTCTCAGTTTCTGTATCTAATAGGTAATGAATCGTTTAATATGTTCTTTAAACTATTTTTCACTTTTTGTTTTGTGATTTATATACCTCTGCATTAAATTTCTGAGTTCTGATATGTGATTATGTTTTGCATTAGATAGTATTAAACTTTTAAATGCCATTGGTGGGGAAAAGGAATATGATAGGGATGGAAGGAAAACCAGAATGGTTGTCCTGCAATTAGAAGCAGATGGGTAACATTCTAATATTCAATTTGTTCATTTCTATTTGGTCGATTTTCGGATAAAAGTCAATTAACAAATTAAATAATGTGTATTTGCAGTGTTAAACTTGAAGTCGCTCTTTTCGATCAATTTGTTTACGAAGTTCGTAACTTCATTGCAAAAAGTGAGGGAGTCATATCGGTTGTCTTTGTTCAACTTGCCAAATTTAAGACATTCAAAGGTTAGTATCTAAATGCTTATCATATAATTTTCATTGCCTTGATTATTTCCTCTAAAAATTTTCAAAGGTGATGCACTATGTAGGTGTCGTTTTTTTTTAAAGGGATGCACTATGTACTGAAATATTTCTTTTTCTTTTCAATGATTTTGTTCTCCTTTGATTCAGTTTCTATTGATCTGAGTTTCTTCAATTTTCCTTTTTTTTAATATTTTCTGTGGAAAATATTAATCTGATTTGGTGATCCAGCTTATGTTTCTTTTTGGTATGTTGATTATGCATTGATAATGATGCTTTTTTTTTCTGAGCCCTATGAATGTTGTTCTGTTTATGATCCATTTGATTTGTTTTTGTTCAAGTTCGCATTTTTTTCACATGGGTTGGGGTAGTGGTTATTGATTCCAACAACGTTGTCTCTTGAAAATCAATTGTTGAGCTTCAAACCAGTATTTGTTGGAGTGGAAGTAATGAATGATTTTTCTTTCAATTTCGTAGATCAAATGAGAATACTCCTCAAATATAACAAGAATTCATGTCATTTGACTTTTCTATTCTTCATTTTTTTCGTTTCAAAATTTGGTTTCTTGATCTCTTTCTTCCTCTCCCCCCTCCCCTCAAAGGCTTTCATCAGTTTCTGATTTTTATTTGACTCTAATATGTTGTACCATGATTGTTAACATTAGCCGAGCTCAGTGTTCTCACTGTTTCAATTCTCAATTCTAAATCAAGGAGTTCATAATCAACAGATGAGTCATTTTGTATTCTTGAGATTAAAGCACAGAAATTTCAATGGTAATAATGATGGATATTTAATTAGAAAAAAAAATAACAAAGTTGCAACCCACAAATAGATTGACAACTGCTACCTTAATTCCTATACAAATGAAACATGAAACATGATGAAAAGGATGGGTGGCTAGGTTCTTTGCCAAATAATTTATTTTATTTTAAAGCATAGTGGATTTTTGTTAAAGCATAAACATTATTTCCATTAATTTATTTTATATTAAAACATAGTGGATTTTTGTTATGTTCAGGTATGTCTACAATTTAATTTCAAAAGGGTTGCCTCATGTGCATATTTCATTATGGTTGCACCCAGATGATAAACTTCAGACACCTGAATCTATTGATCATGTAATATCTGCTGAGCTACCGGACAAAGGAAAATATCCTTGACTTTTTTATGCTATTACTAAATTAATGATGGATGGTCCTTGCGGCATCGCTGATCCAAAGTCACCATGTATTATTGAAGAAAAATGCTCAAAATTTTTTCCCAAGAAGTTTGCAGAAAGCACAGCATTTGAGGAAAATCATTATCCTATATACAAAAGAAGAAATACTAGAGTAACAACTATAAGAAAGGACATTATCTTAGACAATAGATTTGTTGTTCCTTATAATCCAAAATTGCTGATGAAGTATCAAGCTCATATCAATATTTAATACAATAACAAGTCAAATTCGATTAAGTGTCTCTTCAAGTATGTCAATAAGGGGCCAGATAGAGTTACAGTTACAGTGACACAACCAACAGGAGATCCTATTAATAGAGGGGTGGTTGATGAGATCAAAAACTACTATGATTGTCGCTATCTTTTCGCATGTGAAGCCGTCCGGAGAATTCTCGCATTTGATATACATCATAGGTGGCCTCCTGTTTAGAGATTAAGCTTTCATCTTCCAAATCAACAATTGGTTGTTTTTAGAGACAGTGATCGAATTGACGATATTGTTCAAAAGAATAAAGAAAAAAGACAATGTTTGGGGCTTGGATGGTTGTAAACAATTCTGACCCAAAAGGAAGAGATTTAACTTATGCTAAGTTTCCAAGTTGTTTCGTCTACAACAAAGCAAAGCAAGAATGGTTCCCTAAGAAGCAGGGACATTCAATAGGCAGGCTTCAATACATACCTCCTGGAACTGGTAAGTTGTACTACTTGAGGTTGCTATTAACAATTCAGAGAGGATGTACGAGTTATCAAAGCTTAAGGAAAGTAGGTAATTTAGTACACCAATCTTTTGAAGAAGCATGTCATGCATTGGGGTTATTATTAGATGACAATGAATTTATTGAATGTATAATAATTATTTTACTATTTTTATTGGTAATTTTTCACTTTATTTTTTATTTTTTGGATTTCAATTCTTTACTAATCATATTATATTTATGGTCCTCACAGTTATTTAAGGTCTTTTCTCATACATTTCTTGAATAATGAATTTATTGAAGGTATAAAAAAAGCTACAGAGTTAGCGTCTGGAAATCAGCTAAGGAAACTTTTTGTTACATTATTAGTGACAAACACCATGAGCAAACCACAATTTGTATGGGAGCAAGTTTAGGAACTTTTAGCAGATGAAATCTTACACAACCAGAGATGAATATTAAGGAATCAAGATATGCTTTAAATTATCATTTCATTTTTTTTAGTGATTTTAATATTATAATTCCAAATTTTAAAGACAAATATTGCATTGTTATTAATAACAAGTTAATAGTTTCATATTGTCATTAAAAGGACCTTTTGTTTTTCCTAGATCTTTCTATCCCAAGTTCGGAGTTGAAGAATTTATGCTTGATTGAAATTGAAAAATTACTTAATTCAAATGGAAGGTCTTTGAAAGACTTTCAATCCATGCCATACCTAAATGATTCTCCATTCAATCAATTTCAAAATCATCTCTTAATTGAAAAGCTAAACTATGATAGAGAACAATTGTTTGTTGATCTTGAAGGCTATTTATCATCAATGAATGAAGATAAGAGAATAATTTATGATAATATAATGGACTCGATAACCACAGAGACAGGAGGTTTTTATTTTGTATACGGTTATGGAGGAACCAGAAAAACATTCATCTGGAGAATATTATCGGCTGCTATTAGATCCAATGGCAAAATTGTTTTGAATGTTACATCCAGTTGCATTGCTTCATTGCTTTTACCTAGTGAAAGGACAACTCATTTTAGGTTTTCAATTCTATTGACACTTACTAAGTTGTCAACATGTACTATCAAGCAAGGAAGTCCTATAGAACTGCTTCAACAAGCAAGTCTCATTATATGGGATGAAGCAATGGTAAATAGATTTGCTTTTGAGGCGTTGGATCGTACAATGAGAGATATTTTGAGGTTCACAAATAATAAGTGTAAAGATGAACCATTCGCTGGAAAAACTGTTGTCTTTGGAGGAGACTTTTGCCAAATATTTCCAGTTATTCCAAGAGCTTTAAGAGAAAAAATTATAAATGCCACCATAAACTCATCAAATTTGTGGCCGCATTGCAAGGTTCTTAAATTGACAAAAAATATAAGGTTACAAGCAATAAGTTCTTCCTCTGTAGAACCAGAATTGAGATTGCTTGCTGATTGGATAGTTCAAATTGGAGATGACAAGCTAGGAACTGACCATGATGGAATTGCAAAAGTTGAAATTCCAATAGAATTTTTAAATTTAGAATCACCCTCACCTATAAGGAGTATTATAGATTTCACTTATCCAAACTTATTGGATTATTTGAAAAATTATGCCTTTTTTAAGGATAGAGTATTGCTAGCGCCTACTCTTGAAGTAGTTGAAATGGTTAATGAATTTGTTCTTTCTCAAATTCTTGGAGAGGAAAAGGAGTATCTGAGCTCTGATTCTTATTGCATAGTTGATGAAGATGTCGGCATTGAAGGTGATTGGATAACAGCCAAGTTTTTAAATGAAACAAAGTGTTCTGGCATTCCAAATCATAAATTAGTTTTGAAAAAGAGAGTCCCAATTATGCTGCTAAGGAACATTGATCAATCTTCTAGACTATGTAATGGAACAAGGTTGATTGTTGAAACATTGGGAAACAATGTTATTGGAGCAATTGTTGTAATTGACAATAAAATTGGAGAAAAGGTTTACAAACCTTAGATGAATTTAATACCTTCTGATCCAGGCTCGCTTCTCAAGTTTTAAAGAAGACAATTTCCCAGTTACTCTTTGCTTTGCTATGACCATTAATAAAAGCCAAGGTCAATAAATAAATTCCTTAAATAAATATACATTCACCAAAAGCAATGCATGGTTTCTTTCTTGTAGCAATTACGGCCAGATTTCATCCATTTTATTATCTTCTAAGGCTTTTTTAAACCTTGAAGATAGAAAAGACAAGAGATATCATTAATCAATGAACCAAGTAATAAATAACAATGAAAGCAAATACATTTTTGTTAAAAAAAAAAAAAGGAAAAAGAAGAACCTTCCGTTAGCTAGAGATGTCACTTTTTGGTAAGATTGAATTGCAATTCTCTTCTCTCCACTAAACACTAACATCTGCAAAATAATCATGTTGCAGTAAGAAACAAATGAGATTTAGTTTCCTTTTGGTTGGTTAATAAGGCAAAAGGATGAGAAAACTGCTTGAGTATTTACAAATTATTGTCTCTCAATGAAAAACTAAATTTGGTGGTAGGTAGTAAATATCATTAATTTACAATAATGACCCATTAAGAGTTGGTTAACAAATTAATAACAATGACAAAAATCAAAAAGAAATTTGGACACCAAAACACCACAATTCCTTTTATATAGTGTATATATTATAGTTTATTCCTAATTTTTGAATAAGTTAGATAAATTAGATATTTGTTTTGTTTTAAAGAATGATTTTTGGTACAGGACTTGAAAAAAATTAAACTATATTTTTTTGGGTTATTTGCTTAGCGAATGTATTATTTATGATAATAGTAATAGATATAACTAATGATTATAATTATGTTCAAGGTCAATTATATTTTATTTTTTGATTTCTCAGGATATTCACTGCCGGACACAATGACTAATTTCTTCAACATTTTAAGCTCATTTAAGGGATAGATATTGACCACGGGTTTCAAAGGTACTTCATTCCCACAGTGAGAATTGAACACTTAACATTTGGTTAAGGAAGGAGAAAGCCCTAACCATCTCACCTCAACCCATGTGGTTATCAATTATATTTTATTATCAATCATGATTCATAATTGTTTATTCAACAAAAATTTCAGACAATATAATGTGGTATTTTTTTATTTGAAAAGTTTAAATTTTTTAATATGGAATTGAGATTAAATCATTAGCAATAATAAATATAGTAGATTGATTACATTTGATTTCAATTCCATTATCAATTATGATCTCTAAGTTTTGGTTAAATCAGATATAATAATTTCCTTTTAATTTAGATAGTTGTTTTAAATAATCATATTTGATATATGACTTGAAAAAAAATTAAATGAGATTTCTTTTTTGGTTATTTATTTAGAGATTGTATTATTTAGAGTGATTTTAATAAATATAATTATTAATCATATTTTATTACCAATGGTTGTTTATAATTTTTTATTAAATCATTTTTTAAGAGATTATAACATGTCACTCTTTTAGACTTGGTCGTCTTTAAATATTTAAATTTAAAATTGAGATTACGTCAATAATAATAATAATCTATACATTAATAAAGGGGATTGGGGTGAATAACCACATTTTAGTGTCTCCTCACTCTATTGAAATTTGTTTTCAAGTTTACCAACCACTATCTCATTTACTCCCCACTTTTCTATATTTTCTTTTTTTTTATTTTCATGTAGCCAGCCTCTTTTTTAGTGTAATAAAAGGAATATAAAAATTAAAAAATCTTTAATTTCTATTAAATATAATATCAAATAATTTCATATAAAATCATATATTTCACATGGGACTAATCAGGGCAAGCTAAAATTTTCCATCCTTTACTGCATTAAAAGGAAAAAATATATGATTTTATATGTCTAGTTAATTGCTTAGTATTGGCACCGAAGTTGATTTATCCTCATATTTCTCTTTCATCTGTAGTGGTAGTAATGTAAATCAAGGCTAATTCCATAATAAAATGAACAAATACAATTAATATAAATCAACACCTAGAAACTTTGATCCTACTCCAATAATTCCTTGTCGACGAATCAACGAATTAAATCATCCGTTGAGATACAAATAATTATATGCATAATCATTGAAGTTGAACGAATACTCTTTGTTTCACCTAATGTAAAACCAAAAACAAAATATAATTAATTATTAGTGATTTAGATTAGTTATTCCCCTCTCAAGTCAATTGCAAGTAGGGATGGGAACAGGCCAGGCCAGGCCAGGCCACTCCCTAAAAAGGCCAGGCCTGTAACAAGAGCACTGGGCCTGAACCTGACCTGTTACCTGTCATAGGCTTTTTTTTCGGCCTGACCTGGCCTATTTGAGAGGCCTGGCCTGGTCTGAAGCATGTTTAGAAAGCCTATTTTAAAAAATCTTCAAATAAACCTAACAAATTAATAGAAAATTAAATCTAAAAAAGTATGGGAAAATTAAATATTACATAACTAAATAAAACATAATCTTCAAATAAATCCAACAAACCAACAAAAAATCAAATCTTCAAAATGATCTCCTCTTCTTCTTCAAACTCAAGTACCTTGAAAATAGAAAATTATTTATGGTTAGATTGTGCCATATATTAACAAATATTGGAAAAGATAACATTGTAGTAATATAAAATTCATACCATTGGCTTCTTCTTCATATTATACTTGTTTCGTAGCCAATCCCCGCCACAAATGAGGGCTGTAATAGATGCTTCATTCAGTCTCGAACGAAACTCATCAATTACTCTTCCTCCAGCACTAAATGTTGATTCAGATGCAACTGTTGAGATTGGGATGGCTAGAATGTCAGCAGCCATCTTTGACAAAATCTTATATTTCAAGCTGTTGCTTTTCCACCATTCTAAAGCACTGAAAGATTTAGTGCTTTTGTCAGGAATATGAACATTCTCCCCAAGATAAACCTCTAGCTCAGATTTCATTGGAGGAATTGCTTGCTTGTCACGAACAAAACTCATAAATTCATCAGTTCCACTAATTTCTTGTTGAGGATTAATCTCATCAGAAGGATTAATACTATCAATGCCACCATCATCAACTTCACCATTACTGCTAGCAATTCCCTCTTCCTCCCACAATTTAACATACTCATCATATAACATATTCAATGAAGTTATAACAATATCCACATTCTCTCTAGCCACATAATCAGGTTGATACATCAAGGGAAAACAATATTCAATAACATGAAATTTGAACCTGGGATCCAAAACAAGAGCAATGGACATTAGCAAATTGCACTCCCCCCAATATTTGTCAAACTTAGCTTTCATTGAGGCTGCCATATCTCTCATGAAGTGGTCTTCATCCGTTGCAGCTTTGTCAATCACTTCTTTCACTCTCCAAACTTCAGGCAAATATAAATTTGCAGTTGGATAGTCACTACCTGATATGACATTAGTAGCCATATTGAATACCCTCAAAACTTGGCAGACCTTCTCAACCTTCCACTTGATCTTCTTGTGATGGCTCATAGGAATAATGTGGCTCTCTTTCCTTATAAGCTTCAAATACCATCTTAAAATTCAAGGCAATATATAGCATCTTGTAGGTAGAATTCCACCTTGTTGGACAATCAATTACGAGCTTTCTTTCTTTCAAGTGCTTCTGCTCTACTATATCACAAAATGCCTTCAATCTTGAATCATTATAATTAATATACTTGACACTCTCGTGAATATTATGAATAATATCCTTAATTCTTCCAAGGCCATCTTGCACCAACAAATTCAGAATATGTGCACAACACCTGATATGAAACAACTTACCGTCAAGCACTAATTTGTTACTTAGTGATAAGTTGTCCTTGAGGTTCCTTAGGCATGAGTCATTGTATGAAGCATTATCAACAGACACAGAAAACACCTTGTTCTCAATGCCCCAAGCTTTAAGGCACTTGAAAATGGCATCAGCAACATCAATTTCCCGTCTAGGTGCAGGCACTTTCACAAAGCTTAAGACCCTTTTCTGAAGATTCCATCTTGCATCAATGAAATGACCAGTTACAACCATATATTCAGCTACTTGGTGACTAGATTTCCACATATCTGTAGTCAGGCTTATTTTGCTCACTTCTTTCAAGGAGGCCTTCAAGCTTTTCTTCTCTGCCTCATAGACTGCCAAACAATTATTCCTAATTGTTTTGCGAGTTACTTTCTTGAACTCAGGATTTGCATATTGGAAGCCCCACATCAATATTTGATCCTCAACAATGCTAAAAGGGTACTCATGCACCATGATTGAACTAGCAAGTATTTCCCTCATCTTTTCATTTGTATACCTAACTCCAGGTGTCAAAAAAGGATTAAGATCCAAGCTGGAAGGTGAAAATGGAATGGGGGCCTGCTTCTTTTGCGAGGCCACATGTAGCCTTCTTTGTAAACAATTTTCTGTATGTCTTTTCAAATGGCTAGTTCTAGCCCCTTTCCCTAAGTAAGCAAATTGTCCTTTACAGTAATTGCAAACAACTTTTGTTACTCCTTTATAAACTTCAATCTCTTTGAAATCATTCCAGACAATTGATGTCTTTGCCCTCTTTTTCTTAATGACACACAAGCCGCATCATCTTCTTGAGGTTGGCTTGAATCTGTTGGTATCATTGGAGTGACTCCTTCTCCACCGCTTTCAATAGAGGCAGGAGGATACGTATCAGATGACATTGTCTCAACAATATCAATTGGAGAAGACATTAAATAAACCTGTCATATAATAGATTAAACAAATATGTTATTTAAAAAAATTCTAGACTAAACAAGTAACTTATTGATCTTTTTGAAAATTATAGCAACTAAATTTTAAAAATCTCGAAGTTCTACTGAAAAATGGAAACAATATTACATGTGCTTATTTATTTTATAGTTTTATTATGCTTGTAAATTGTACTGATAGTTAAAGTACTTCACTTCACCATATGACACATCATGTATATATCTCAAGAAACTTTTACATGTTGTTGTTGTTGAAGCACAATTAAACCGTACTTTAATTACTTATTTTAATATGTAACATTCAAAATTAAAGTAGTCTAAAAAGTCTAAAATTAGTTATTATACTTGGCCTCGAAAATACAAAGTGTTTTGTTTCAATCGTTATCTTAGACCAATAAATAAATATATTATAATCTATGCTTTGTTTTTTAGCTTCTCAGCTGAATTTTGCAAACATACAAAAAGTAATATTACATCGAGATCGACTTTGCACTTGACCAGATCCTACCTATTTAGCTTCTCAATCAAACCACCTGTTTAGCTTCTCAAGCAAACCAACTTCACGACAGAGATGGCTTCACAATACGATAACAGCTTCCACCCAGTGGAGATGGCTTCCGCAGTGGAGATGGCTTACGCGGAGACGGCCTTCACGCGAAGGAAGATCCAGGCGGGCGACGGGTGGTCGGGTACTGTGGTGAGCGCAGGCGTCCGCCACGCCGCAGGGTGGTGTGTGAAGAGGTTACTGCGATCTGGGTTGCTTGCGCGATCTGGCTGGAGTGCACGATCTGGTCGTGCATGGTGGAGTTTGGAGTGCGCAGCGGGTGGAGTCTTGCGATGACTAGGGTGCACGATCTGGGATGGTGGATGCAGAAGTTGAATGTCTCAACTCTCAAATTGTAGTCTGTAGGTTGCTTCCTGGCTCCTGCTTGCAATTTGTAAATTGCAAATGAAAATCCGAAAAGTGATTGGAACTTTTTCTTTTGGTGCTAAAAGTGATTGGAAATTTTGAGTTTTGATTCAAAAAGATTGATTTTCAAATTATTTAATTAGTTTAGGTTTGAAAACTAATATAAATATATTAGGTAGATAACATATTATCAAACAAGCAAGTTAGAGTAGTGGTTTCTGCTCTTTCTAAATTGCAGAGGGTATGAGTTCGAATCCTCCACACCCAAGACTTCAATATATAATTTTACAAATTTATAAGTGTACATAAAACAGGCTGCTGCCCGCCTATCAGCCTATCAAGCTTAACCTAGGCAGCCTCTTTAACTAAACAGGCTTTTTGAAAAGCCTGAACCTGGCTTAAATAAAAGCCGTAGGGCTGTGCCAGGGCAAGCCACCAGGCTGCCTGTCAGGCCACCTGGCCTATTCCCATCCCTAATTGCAAGCAAGCAAGTCACATTAGTCAAACACCAAGTACAATTTTATTTGGATGAAAAAATTTAGATTAATTGTTACCATAAGTGAGAAACATTTGGAAATATTCAATCATAATTTTTAAAATATTCTAACACATTTATTATTATTATAATCCAAAATGAAAACTACACTTGCAGAAAAGAATATAAAATTAACAAATAATTTTTAAAAAATTTGTTTGTCTCTATCAATATAGAAATTTTTAAATTAAGAGAGAAATGAATTTATAAAATAAGATAAGTAGGAGTAAATGAAAATGGTGAGTGTAAAGTCAAATAATTAAGAGATATTTTATTATTTTTTCTTAACAACTACTAGTCTCAAGTGATGAAAACTTTTTATTCTCATATTTCATTATAGGAATGAGATCTCACTAAATCCAAGAAAAATATTTTTTTCAGTAAATAATTGATGCTCAAAATAATTTTATATAACTTATAATAAATATGAGAGCACATAATTTCCAAGTAATTATTCCTGAAAAAATAATTAAATATATTTTGAGACATATGCCACCTTAAGCTTACATTTACATTTACTTTTCAGTTATATTTCCCTTTTGTTTACGTCTTGATCATTGCTGTACGTGAATAATTGTTGTTGTTTTTTTTTCGTTATTTTTATTCCAGGTGTGATTCTCATACCGACAATACATCAGTGTTGTGTTTTTGTTTTCATTCATGCTTTGATCAGATGTTTTTATTCTCCTACCAACAATAATGAATAACAAATATTGTCATTTATATCAATTTGTTTTTACCATTTTATTTGATATCAATTTTTTCATATTATATTTGATTGATATGAATTTAATCTGATATCTGTTCTAATTTAATATTAGGAGATTTAATCTGATATCATTCTTATATTAAAATCAATTTTTTCCTTTTGAAATTCAATATGATATCGGTGGAAAATATTGCTAGTTAAATTATTTAAGTAATTGTTTTAAGTCAATTTGATAATATTATATTATATGTACATTACTGTTTTATGTTTTATTGATTATATTATCTAAAATTATTAATACTGATTTATATAAATATTTAATTTAATTTAGTTTAATTTGAAAAACACATTTTCAGAATATATTTTGAAAGCATAACTAAAGATTGATTAGTATGAATTTTTAAAAACTATTTATCAACTTAAATATTCATAATAAATATAAAAAATAATCATTTAAAAAGAGTTAAAATGATCTGATTTAAATTACGATGTTGAGTTGTTTTAATTAAAAAATGTCATGTGTCAAATCCATGTTTCTCCATTTTCCAACTTAAAATTTCAGCCACTTCTATTTACTAATATATATTTTTTAATATTTCTCTTTCTTTTGATTTTCAATAATAATTTATTTATAATAATTAATATTCAAATTACTAGTAATGATATTTAAAATGTTTCTCTCTCATATCTTAAATCACTATCTCAATTTCAATCCTAAAAAATAATATGTGATTTAATTTAAAAATTAAAATCATTATAGATTGTTGCCTTTTATTAGACATGAAAGTATTAAAGATTAACTTTATGATATTGATTAATTGTAATGGAAATCACTCTATAATTTTGCTAATTTCGTAACTTCTTAATAACAAATATAAAAAGAAAGTTGGTTTTTTTTCAACAACTCAAAGAACCTAAAATCCAATATTAATCCTATAGTATAATGTTTTTAATCTAACATATATGATATAATAATTGATAATTTGATATGAAACAATGTTGGTAAAGTTCTTATCCCACAAACGTAGTTTTGGCAGAAAATGGCTAAAACTAATCTTTTGTTTTGAGAGGAAAACAATTTGTGATAAATGCACGTTTCAAATAATAAATAAAAGTCAAGGACAATTGTATGTTTTATTATAAAAAATAGTTTCGACAAAGGGTTGAAGGTTGTTATAGTTGAGAAAGATTATAAATACACAAACTAAAATACAAATATATATATATATATATATATATATATATATATATATATATATATAAAATAAAGTTTTTTATGAACTCTTCAATGTATACTTTTTTCTATTTTATTATATAAAATAATTTTACAAATTCCCAATATATTTTACTATACAATAAAAATATTTTATTAATTATTTTAAGAACTAAGAGTATATAAACAAAACCTGTACACTGCCCTGGAATCAACTCTAGCAATTTTTTTTTTTAATCCACGACCAAGATATCCACCATCGAGCACAGTAATTAATCACTTCACTGACTTGAGACACATCAAAGGATGAGATAGGTGACCTGGAGATTTAAAGTCGCTCCATATCCAAAGTCAAGAGATCAAATAGTTGATATTTGATTAAGAATAAATGAGTCTCTACTATTTAACTAAACCCTCCGTGTTAGAATCAACTCTGGTAAGTTATTAAAAGAGAGTTTCCTACATCGTTCTGTAGCTATTTTAGTCTAAATTAATTAACATAAAACAAAGCAATAATCAAGTAGCTTATAATAAGCAGCTTGACGGTCTGTTTCTGTATCAGGTCTCTACAGTTAATACATCTTTTTCATTGATTTTTTGGTAGAAACTAGGAGAGCGATGACAGGCTATCATGACGAAAATGCTCGTTGTCATTGAAAAAACAAATGTTAGTAACGTCTTTTTGTTGTTTTTTTAAAATGCGAGTTAGTGACACGTTTTAGAAAAATTGTATTTGTGTGTTTCTTATAGTTAATAGCTTGAATATAAACGTATATAAATTAAATCCTAAATAAAGTGAACCCGCTTATAATCAAATATTTTTTCTTATGTGCAGTTACAATTAAATATTAAAAATTTGTTTTATTCAAAAATGGCAGCCGGTGGGTCTGACTTCAGCTCCTCCTCACCCCATTGGCAATCCAAACACATACAACAAAAGTGGGTTAGCAATCAGCATGGGCTATATGTCGCCACGCACCCGCTACCAAATAGCTTCTCTCTCTCTCTGTCTCTCTCTAACGCAAAAGGCAACGCAAGCCTAAACCATAAGCCACAACGTAACTCGAAAAATGAAAACCAAAAATGAAAAAACGAAAAAAAGAAAAGGAAAAACCTGGAAAAAAATAAATTATTTCTATATTATCTGTGTTTACTCATCGTATTATCTCTATTCCAAAAGCCGAAAAAAAATTCCCTCGAAATTAGGGAAGAAAAGCAAAAGTTTATTTCCAATTTTCATATCTCAAGTGCTTTTTTTTTTTTTTTTTTTGTTTTTGATATCCATCTTGGCAACACTGACTAATTTTTCAAGGTATAAAACTCTTTAAAGAGTGAACCTCTGATCATGAAATTATTTTGAATGTTATCAAACTTACGAGGTTAAGTAAACTCGTGAAGTCAAATCAAACTCAAACCATAAACTTGACTCATAGACTTATTAAGTTTACATAGTTAAAAATGTTATTTAAAAAATATAGATCATTGTAATTAAGTATAATTAAATAAAATTTTCTGTGTTTAATATTGAAGAATTCTAACACTATAACAACATAAATAAAAGAAATATTATAAAATATAGTCCAATATGTGTCATAATTTTTATATCGTACTTTATTGCAATATCAAAAATTATAGTCAAATAATAATAACTGGACACAGTAAAGCTAAATAAAATTAATAAATATTACATAAGATAAACAAGTAAACTAATTTACCTAGCATAAGTGACAAATTGCATTTGGACAACAAAATCAAGCATAAATCTAAACTCATAAACTTGTTAATAGAATCAAGAGTTTACTTAAACTCATGAGTTTGACAAAAAAGAGAGTTTACACACAATTTAACTCATTTTGCATAGTAGAAATGTAAACTTGTAATAGTTTAAGAGTAAACATGAGAGTTTAATAATCGTGTTCCTATACATATCATTAGGAAGCAAACCCATGACTACATGCTTCAAGGAGCCTAGTTAATTATTGTTAGAAACCTAAAGCAGAGAAAATAACATGAGAAAAAATATAGAGGAATTTCTGTATATTACATTGTATATCTATACAAAGTGGTGGTGCCTATTTATAGGCTAAGAGTAATAAATACAATGAATCAAGTCAAATTAATCATGATCCTAACATTATGCCTAATCTGATATAAATCAATATTCAATCAATCATATCTAAACATCTCGAAATAATATTGTAACATCCACCCTCAAACTCAAGTGGATGTTGAGGAAACTAACTAGAGTTTGGAAAGTAGAGTATGAAAGCGACCAGGATGATGGGCTTTAGTGAATAGGTTAGCACGTTGGCCAAGAGTCCCAATGGAGATGATTCCAAAGAGAAACCATGAGTCATGTGTTGGCGAATAAAGTGGTAATCAATCCCAATGTGTTTGGGTGTTTGGTGCACTCATGAAAGATGTCATTATGCGCAATCTGAATGGCACTCTAGTTGTCACAATGAAGATCAGTTGGGGAAGACTAAGTAAGACCCAGATCATCAAGGAGCCAACGAATCCAAAGAATCTCAGAATAGTGTTAGCAAGAGCCTGATAATCGGCCTTAGTATGAGAGCAAGTAACCAAAATTTGCTTCTTGTTGTGCCATAAGATAAGAGAGTCTCTAAGAAAGATACTGTCACGACCCGTTTAGGGAACATGACTAGCTAGCATGTGTGTGTGTGTGTGTGTGTGTGTGTATATATATATATATAAAATTGTGTAATTACACCCACACACACACACATCTTCCAAATTAATTCAACTTCAACTGAATTTCATAATGTTGAAGTATTTTCAAAACATAAATCCTGAATGTAAAATTGTGTAATTACAATAATCTAAGCCGAAGCTAAACATAATTAATAAAATAATTGAAGGTCAAGATAATTATCAAACGCATCAATAATATCAAATGGAAATGAAGAATCCACATACCTTACAAATAGAAAACTGATTCACAAATTATGAAGAGAGGTAGAAGACATCATTTTCGTTTGCCTTCTCCTCCACATCCTGTGAGGGATGGATGAGAGCTGTAGGATGTGGGAGACTATTTTCTTTGTGAGGGCATGTGAGAGAGAAAAAAGACAAAGAGAAAGAATGGAAGCTTTTTGTAATATTTTAGGTACACATGTTTGTAAATGGTTTGGTATGGCCTCTGGTTTCCTGGGACCCACCCATATTGCCGGAAGGGCCCCAAATGCTTAAAAGACTCTTAATTTAGAAATTGGAGTTATTGTCACTATAGCGGTGTCACAGGGAGAGGTTTGGCATGTTTGGGCGTTCTGTCCATTGCTATAGCGGTCCAGGACCACTATAGCAGTGTCCCCCATGACAGCACAGTATCAAAATGATGCAGTTTTGCTAAATGACCCCCTTCCTTATAAAAACCCTCCCCACTCGTGAAACACATCCTAAACCCGAAAACCCTCATTTCAAAAACTCTCTTCCACCCTCTGCTCTTAGCCTCACTCAAATCTAAATACCTCAATCTTCATGGTATGCATTAGTTAATAGATTATGCCTTTTTTCTCTCCATTCTTTTATGTTCTTGGGTTGGGTGTCATTGCTCTCTTTTGTTAAGTGAGGGTGCTTTCCCAATGTTATTATAGTTAGTTTAGGGTAAAATATAGATACCCATCGATTAATTTTGAGTTTTATGGTTGTAATGGCACACATTGGTGCCATCCATCCTTCTCGGAGTTTCCGTGGTGTTGGTGCTTCACATTCCACCCCACCAAATGAATGAGTTTGATCTCATGATCTTATTTTGGTCATCATATTATTATTTTCTAGCATTATGGAGTATTTAAAGACTTGAAAAATAGATTTTTTTCATGATATGGTTTTATATAAAAATATCAATAGTTACAAATGCTTCCGTTAAAATGATGCATGCAAATCTATAATTTGGAAAAATACATGGGGACCATAATTGCTCTCTAAATGTTTTATATGATTTAACTCCTAATTTAGATTTGTTTATGAAAGTTGGAGTTTGTTATGATTAATAAAATGAAAATTTAAACTTTATGTTTATTCATAGGAATTGTGATATATTGAACTTAGAATTGATGGCACCCCCTTTTTCATGCCTTAGTTTGGATTTAGAATAAGGAATTACTGAGAGTAACATAGTTGTGAGTTAACGGTAGTTATTTCATTAACCTTTGTATACTAAGGCCCGTGAGGGAAAATTATCCACATGTTAGATTAGTCCACGAGTGATGTGGTTTGTAAGGAACCATTAAGATCTCAGTTAGGTGCTCTTGTTCTCGAGGAACTGAACACTAGCCTTTTTAGTTTATAGATAGTCTGTTCTCTTTTGTAAGTTCTTGACAAATGGAAATGAATTAAGAGCTTAACAATTTTAATATACCTATTATGTATTATACTTGAAATGATTTACTGTTTTGTATTATTATTTATATATTTTCCTTCTTGTCCTATGTACAGTTATGGGTGAGGATCCACTCACTAAGTTTTGTGATAAAACCCACCTCTCTTTCCCTTTTTCCTTACAAATACAGATGCTGCTTTGGATCTTCCACCTCCGCCCCCTTAGCAATAGTTTATTTCCAATTTGGCTGAGTTTCATTGTCACGACCCGATCTGGCACGTGACCAGCACGTGGGGAGTCCCATCCCCACGTAAGCCTCGAGACTTGTGTAAAGCTCTACATGCATATTTAAATAAGGAAAATCTATGTAAAACAATATTTCAATTTCAATATATAAATTCCCTGTTTTCTGAAGTCAAGATCTTGATAACTAAAATATCATCTTCAATGTCAAAGTCTGAAATAACTTATTCTCCATACACAAAATACAAATATACATATCAATTACTTTTGTCCAGAAATAACCGGTTTCATTAAATACAAACCATAGTATAATCAAATATGCAAAATGCAAAATGAGCGCTATATGAATAAGGACTCCTGACTGCAATAATACTGGAGCACTCTATAGAATAAAAAATGTTTCACTCAAGTGAAGCTCACCAGCTAATCCTCTATTGCTGCTGGGAAGTACGAGGTTGGGAAGAGTCCGCAACAGCTGCTGTATCTGTAAATAGGAGGAAAGGAGATGGGTGAGTTTTTATACAAAAACTCAGTGAGTGAATCCCTACCTGCAACCCCCTTCATGGGACATCAGTAAAACCATGCAGTATATATATGAAAATCATTTATAACATGAGCTTTAAAATATATCATATAACTATATATACATAATCAATTAGTCATTGGCCTTTAAAATTATTAACAATGTCTAACTAGATAAACAGAACTCTCTACTCTATGGTTCTTCAAGAACCAAAATACTCTGCTCTATGATCCATTAGGGATCCAATGTGGACACCAACATAGTTTCTCTATAGCTACTGTTCAGTACCAACAGAAAATCAAATCCTCTCTCTATGATCCACAAGGGCTTCTACCCTAGGATTCAAAGCTTTCTCATATAATAGAATCTAGTATATCAGAAATCATCAGATCAACATAATAGTTTTATCATTTAAGAGTCAAAACCAATTATTCATATACTCATTTCAACAACAATAGTGTCCCATGGTTTGATCAAAATCATGTTCATGCTTTCATCAAAACTACATTCTCAAACTCATATAATTCAACAAAAATATCAAATCTCTTTACAGTAATCATTAAAACCATGTATAAGGTTATATTTTCATGAAAATACTTCTAATGCTCAACATAGAAGCCACATAGATGAACCCACTCACCTGGAGTGGTAGAATGAATAGGAGAGACACCAACGGGACCCTAGGAGGTAGAAACGGCATCATTATCTGCCAGTAAAACAATAAAACTCTAAATCAATCTCAGAAGAATCCTATTCTCACTCCCATCAATATGGAGGAGTACTATGACCATAGAACAAGAGGGAACCCAAGATTAACTCTAAGAACAAGAGAAGAATAGATGAGATAGGAAGGAAATCTAGTAAAATCTCTTACCTTTAAGCATTGGAAGTGAAAGATTGATGAAAATGGGAGAGAGAGAGATTGGGGACGAGAGTTTCGCATTTTCTATGGGGGGTGGGGTGTGTTTTGGTTGAGTGAAGTTTCTGGACCCCGAGATGAGGTTTTTAAGTCGTCTGTCGAGCGTTGCAGCACTAACCAGAGAGCTTATCGCGAACCGCCTTACTGTTTTATTGAGTGCTGCAGCGCTCACCAGAGAGCACAAAAATTCACTTCTTATTGTTCTGCTGACCGTTGCAACGCAGCGCTCACCAGAATGGTTTTTCCTTCTTCAGGATAATCTCTAACTCTCCAAAATGGTCTTTCACCTCCCAGAACTCACTTATTACATTTCCTTATTAAAGTTAAATAATTTATTTTATTTCCTATTAACTTTTAAACATAAATGTAAATAAGGATTACCCCCTATTTTGATTTAAATAAAATATCCAAAAAAATCAAAATCCTAAGGAATCAAAATCCAAATTTTGGGTTTTAGTTCAAATCCGAAAATTTTTACGATTTTTAAAACTTGGGGGCTAAAAACGAACTATTTAAAGCTTTCATAAAATTCATTAAATACTCCTTCAACTCATTTTCCTCTTAGGAACCATTACCGAGACTTTTGATCCCGAAATTATAGTTATATCATATAGCCCTCCAATGGTGTGTAGGGTCTCAGATTTAGAAAAAATTTAGGACCCGATTTTATCTGCAGACACATGTGCTGCTATACACTTTTCTAGGTAACAGTATATCTAAGGTATTACATTCATGTTACTGTGAATTACTTATCTTTTTATAGAGTGCTCCGTTGATATTACGAGCAGAGTCTCGGACCACATGCATGTATACATATATTTTACCTTTCGATTCCATGATTTGTTTGTATTTAAAATGATATATCATTCATGGTTTATTTTGTATAGAGAGAGCAACTCATCATATTTTATATGACAGTTATATCTACAACTTGATTTATGAGAAAATGGGTTATTTCATGATTACTATGATTTAGTTATGCAAATTGTTTTAAGATTTAAAAGGAATTTTGTGAATAAAGTATGTATATAGTACAACTCAGCAATCACGATACTTACATGGGGATGAAATTTCTCATCTGCCAATCACGATCTAAGTTGGGCCATGACACTTTTGGAGGGAGAGTAGGTGAGAGAAACTTCTTTTTCCCCCCCTCATTTGGCTTAATAAAAATGCAATTCATTTTTTCCATAATCATAATATTGTCATCACTCTAACCCATATTTTATCCTATAATGTATTTGTATCCGATGTAAGTGTCTATAGCTTCATGCTAGTGTGCAATTATCATTTTTTCATTTTCATGTCTCTAAATTCAAAAGACAACAAGATAAAGCATAAATATTTTGCTTGTCATTCTCGCACAAGAAGAAAAGGAAATTTCTAATTCATTTTCCTATTTCTTATTTTAATTAATGAGCATAAAATAATTTATATTATCAATTCGTCATATATTATTACTTATTAAGATTTTGTATATAGAGAATTGAAAAAAAATAGTTACATTCATTTTCATTTTTATATCTTTAGTCCTCTGCCAAAACAAAAGCACACACTGTTTTCATTCCATAGAAAAAGTGAAAATTCAACCTGATGTTTTCAGTTTTTTTTATTTTTTTTTTAGTGTTAATGTTCACTTTAATCCTTTATATTTCACGCATGAGTCAATTTAGTCCCTAACTTTTAAAATGAGTCAATTTGGTCCCTCACATTTACAATTGTGAGTCACTTTAGTCCCTCTGTTATGTAGGATCACTTTTAAAAAATATTGACGGAAGGACAAAAATGACTCACAATTACAAATGTGAGGGACCAAATTGACTCATTTTAAAAGTTAGAGACTAAATTAACTCACACATAAAATATAAGGGACTAAATTGATCATTAACCCTTCTTTTTATTTTTCAACCTTTGTACTATTTCTCTCTGTGGAAAATTCTTGCCGTCGTAGATAAGCCTCCCCCTCTAGCCGTCTCTCTCTCAATCCCAAAAGCCAGCCAACTACAAAAAGCAACAGAATAGCCAATTCCTTGTTCCAATCCCCCAATATTCTGCTCCAAAGCCTCAAACACAACAAATCTCTCTGCAAAACTAAATAATCCAATCATTTCAAACAGCCGCAACAACAACATAACCCAACTCACACAACAACAAAAATCACTCAATTCCTTACAGACAGAGAAGAAAACCTCCATACTTTCATTTCTACCGCCGCAACCGTCGCCGCCGCACCGGAGAGCCACTTTGACCTTCATCATCCACCGCTCCTTTCGAAAGGTGAGAAACAAGAAACCCTCAAAAAAAAAAATTCATTTCTGAATTAATTGATTCTCAGTTTTACAGCGTGATTATAAAATTTTCGATTTGGGGGAAATTCAGAATCAATACAAAATTTTTTTTTAAAAAGGATTGAAATTCTTACGATTCTTTTGCGATCAGGGTCGGAGCTCGAACAAAAACGAGGTCGTTTTCATTTTCGTTTTCCTTTCCCTGAAGATAATGTCGAGGTTCCCGTTCTTCAACCGTTCCAACACGGTTCACATGGGACCCTCCGAACGCTCCCAGAAGCCCTACAGCCTCGACCGCTCCGACTCCTTCGCCACCACCACCACCGCCACCAGCAGCTCCAATTCCATCCGCGGAAGGATGGTCAAGAAGCTCTGCAGCCTCTTCGAATCTACACACCAACAACAACCACCACCACCACCATCATCGAAACCTGAAGAATCGCTTCCTTCTTCGAAACTAAAACCCAAAGATTCGAGCAATTGCTTGACCCTGTTCAGGCTTCCCGACGCGGAGGACCGCGTGGTTGTGTACTTCACAAGCCTGAGAGGGATAAGGCGGACCTTCGAGGACTGCAGCGCGGTGCGGATGATCCTGAAGGGATTTAGGGTTTGGATCGACGAGAGGGATGTTTCGATGGACGCAGAGTACAGGAAGGAGCTGCAGTGTGTGCTCGGCGAGAAGAACGTTTCGCTGCCTCAGGTCTTCGTGAGGGGGAAGTACATAGGTGGTGCTGATGTTATAAGGCACTTGTTCGAGGCCGGTGAGCTGGGGAAGATTCTAGAAGGGTTCCCGAAGACGAAGCCCGGTTTTGTGTGTGAGAGCTGCGGGGATGTTAGGTTTGTGCCTTGCTTGAACTGCTGTGGGAGCAGGAAGGTTTTTGATGAGGATGAAGGGGTGCTCAAGAGGTGCTTGGAGTGTAACGAGAATGGACTCATTCGGTGCCCTAATTGCCATTCTTGAAATGGCATAAAACTCCCAAGTTGTATACTTATAAAATCTCCTCTGGTTTGAGTGGGTGAGTGGTTTTTATTTTGTCTGTTTGTTTGTTTGTTATTAAGGGATTCGATTCAAAGCACTCTTTGAAATTGGTATTGTTAGTCTTTTCTTTTTTCTATTTTTTTTTTGGGGTTTTCAGTATGGGATTGATGATTATGATGGTTCATAGTTGCTTGCTCCTTGAACAGAGTTTTGTTTTGTTCAAGGGGGATGGGTGCTTTTGTTAACAAGATTCAGAAAAGAAAAGAAAAAAATTGGGTATGAGTGATGATGATGTGTATATTGTATAACTACTCAGTGAGGGGGGAAGTGCTGCTCCTCGCGGCAATGTAAATATTCTAGTGCAGTATAAGGGCTTGCTGCAAGTATTGGTCGTTGATAGTTAATAATGAAAATGGGTTATTTTAAATCCCTTAGCTCTCTCTCTCTCTCTGTGTCTCTCTCTACTGTCAGATACATTTTGTGTCTCTGTTTTCCTAATTCTCATGTATTGTGTTTTAACGGAACATGGAATGGATAATGGTCACGCACACTCACTGAGACATATATTGTAATGTGAAATGTCATTCTTTCTGGGCAATTTTAAGTAGTGATTCTGATTATGTTGGTTGCTGCATGGTTATTGATTATTGTTATTATTATTATTACCAGTTTCTGGCATTTTGATAGACGGTGCTCTTGTTAGCACAATTCTTTGACACTGAAGAAACATTCAATTTTTTAATTATTTTTTGATGGGTTAAAATAATGCTCAATTTTAGCTCTAGTTGATTTTGTCTGATAAGTTGTCATGTCATGATAGTGTTCTCAGAAAGAGCATGTTGGAAGCACAATTTTAGGTTTGGAAATTGATATCATCATCACCTTTGTTGCATCTAATAATGTACTCAACAATTAAAGGTTTTTGAATTCAAATATGGAAAGCGAAAGAAACAAGAGGGGGAAAAGAACATTTGTGACTATTCTTTGCCGTAGCCATGACCATATCAGAATAATTGTTTGTGATATTCCGGCTTTTGATATAAGCTAGGGAAGGAAGATTCTGGTAGTGCAATATTGCTGATTGTCCTTATTGTTATTTTTATTGTTTCTTTGCCCCTGTTTGATTGTGTTATAAGGTTCTGATTCCGATTTTTAAGTTCAGGATCTAGGTTTTGCCTAGCTAGTATGCTTGAGACTCAGAAATTTATAATACTATAAAGTTTTCAAGTTTGATAGTGGGTTTTTCAGTTAGTAGAGTGAAATTGTGATTCTCTCAAACCTTCTCCTCGCTCTAACTTCCTTCTGATTGCTTCTATTTTAAGATGAACAATAATTGTTTATTGGTTTAGATTTAGCTTCGTTTGGCTCGGGTTTGATATGTCACTCTCTGATTTAAATTTCATCATTTTTATTATGATTGCTAATTTTATTAAAATAACTTTATATTATTACCCAATAGAATTTTACTAAATAACAAATTATAGAAAGTAATTATGTATTGTGACACTTACCATTTTTCATTTTAATGAACTTCTATTTTTTTAATAATAATTAGTGGTCATTTTTTTAGATATGAATTTTGAATGATAAAATTAAAGGAACATGTATTAGTGAAATTTTATTAGCTAACATTATAAAGTGATTTTATACTCTTAGTATATAAAAATTACATTTATTTAGTATTCGTTTGGGAATTATTATATCTATCAGTTATCATGTGTTCATTATTTTATCTTTGATGGAAATTATTATATATTTTTGTGGTTTATTGTTAGTAGAGTAAGAAAGTCCTGTCGTGAAAAACAACATAAAATAGCATATTTTTGAAGCGTTTAAGCGCCGTACAATAATGCCATTTTGGGTACATTCATGCCCTTTGCTGTGATTTTCATTAATAAATGAAAGTGTTAGGAGGTTAAATTTTAGGAGATAACGCATTGAAACTTAACTACATACATTTAAAAATAAATAACTTGCTAAGCAATAAAACTGGATTAAACTAAATGAAAGTTTTGTCTTTGGTCTACAACGACGTATGGAGTCTGGCTATTTTACTTTTCAATTGAGTTAGAGAAAAGTTAGAATTATGGTGATCGCTTGATTCTCCCTAAAACTGATCATGTGTGTGTGTATATATATATATATGCTAATTAAAATGGGTCATTATTGCCATTGTCCAGTGTATAAAGCAGAAAGCTTTTACAAATTCGGTTTAAGACAGTGACAATGGTAAGGTGATAATGGAAGGCAACTTTAGTGGCATATGCACTCTTTTTGGCCTTGTAATTGTAGAAAAAGTGGCGGTGGCTGTGCATTTTGCAGCCACCGACCGTTGAAAAATCAAAGAAATTCTTGCACGTGCGTAATGTGTAATCTGATTGTATCATCAAAATATCTGCTGATAACATGCAGGTAATCTTCAAAAATCATCTATAAATAGGCGCTTGAAGCGAGCGATTTTTGCAATCACCCAGGCCCGAGAAGCGTTTACTCGATTGTAAGAAAGAAGCGATGTAAGGCTTCTTGTAGTGAAGAAAAATAGAGAGTGTGTGTAAGAAAATTCCAAGAGTGTAGTGTGAGTATACTGCTGGGGGTTTTTGATATATTCTCAGATCTACGTAATACTACTAATTGTAGTAGAAGAGAGTGCCGTTGGGGATCTATATTGTAATTCTTTCTTTAAATATAGTGGAGTATTTTTTCGGAGTTTGGCAGTGGTTTCCCTCAAAATTACGAGGAGGGTTTTCCACGTTAAAATATTGGTGTCTTGATTATCTTGTCTATTTTGTTGGTGTGAATAATGTAGTACTATTCATAAATAGTGAAGCGGGTCCCACTACATAGTACTATTCACGTGAATAGTGGCGTGGGCCCCAACTGCGAATTACTATTCACCAGTGCTCCATTTTCCGCCTCTTCAATTTGAAGGCGCGCTTAGCTCACATCAGGAAAGTGTTTATTACACTTGGGGTGTCTGACTCACGATGATATCATAACAAGTGGTATCAGAGCTTTGGATCAGTGGGATTTATTCTTAGTATGCTCTGTGGTTGCCGGCAGTCGATCTTCCACATCGAGAAAGTTTCTCCCTAATACTTGAGGATCACCTTTTGGTTCTTTATTCTTTGGAAAACAGTGTGATCTTTGTGAGTGCTTGATTTGAAGAGAGTTACAGCTGAGAAAGACTTGGTATTTAGCGTGTCCATTGTGACCCACCTCTCTTTCTGGGAAGCCTCTTGGTGCCGCGGTTTACTGATTGAGTTGCACTATTCAGTGTCTCGATTAACGATATAAGGTTCGACTAAGATCAGATGTCGGTGCAAAATTTGAAGTGGAAATTGGCCAGGGTCCAATGACTTGAGGCTATAAGGCGAAAGTGCCAGGCATTGCTAGGTCAACAAGGTCTTGAGAGGCGTTGGAGGACCAGTCATTCGTGCGATGACAAGAAGAAGGAGATGATGGTCAAAGCCTTGAGTCTGATACAATTGAGTCTTGCGGACAATGTTGCGAGAAGTCATGGATGAAAAAACGCCGATTCATGGAAGGCTTTGGAAGAAAAATATTACGTAAAGACCTTGTCAACAAGCTTTATCGGAGAAAGCGTACATTCAAATATTAGGAGGAAAATCAATGCAAGAACATATAGGCGACTTCAATAGGATGATCTCGATGTTGGGCGGTGGAATTAAAGTTGAAGATGTTGATCAAGCTATGATCTTGTTGACTTCACTACCTCAGATCTTATGATAATTTACGTGATACCATACTTTATGGTAGATCAGATATCTCGATGAAAAATGTCAAGAATCAGCGATGATAAAGGAACATCGAAGTTAGTAAGCGGATCAATGTCGAAGGTCTGCGGATGGATTGTTCGTGACGGGGCGTAGTCAAGAAAGAGGATCGGGAAGCAAAAGCAAGAGAAGATCAAAGTCGGAAAGCATAAATGCGAAGTGCTTTCATTGTCACCAGAGCGGGACATATCGGAAGAAATTGCCCAGGAGAGAAAGGAGAAATCGGAGAGATTACGCCAGCGTAACAATTGAAAGTTACGAAGATAGTGATGCCGAAATCTTGGTTACGGCCTTGTGAGTATTCACGGGTGACAGGAAATGAGTGGATCCTGGATTACAGGCGCATCCTTTCACATGACACCTAATCGAAACTTCTTCTCATCCTATAAAAAAGGGAGGAAAAGTTAGATTGGGAGATAATAGAATTATTCCTATTCTTGGTGAAGGAGATGTGCAAGTGAATTTCAGACGATGGTACTAAAAGGGCGTTTCATGCATGGCATGTACGGAGTAGGTAGAAATCAGTCTCATTAGTGCCCTTGACAATCGGGGTACAAGTTCCTTTGGAGAGGTGGCTTCTTGAAGGTATTCAAAGGCTCAATGGTGGTATTGAAAGGAAAGCTGCGAGCGGGATCTATCTATTGCTAGGAAGCACGGTCGATGGAGCCATTCTTTGTTCTATCCTACGAAAGAAAGGATGATGCTACGATTGTGGCACATGCGGCTTGGTCATATGGCGAAAGGAATGACCATACTTTGGCAAAGGCTTGTTGAAAGGCCTGAAAGAATTGTAAACTTAGTTTCTGTGGCTGTGTATTTGGAAGCGAAGCGGGTGAAGTTCAATTACGGCAAACACAATATGCAAGGGAATATTGGAGTATGTCCACTTTCGGCGTTTGAGGGTCCATTACCCAACTCTTTAGGTGGAGCTCGCTATTTTCTTACTCGATAGATGATTATTCGAGAAAAGTCTGGATTTATTTCCTGAAGAAAAAGAAGAAGTGTTCGAAACAAATTCAAGCAATGAAGGCCATGGTCGAGAAGCAAGCAGGCGGTCAGTCAAGAGACTAGAAGCGACAATGGCGGAGGAATTTTGCGACAAAGAATTTGAGGAGTTGCGGAAATCTTTGGTATAGTGAGGCACCATCTTTGTACCGGGAACACCACAGCAAAATGGAGTTACGAGCGGATGAGCAGAACACTTCTAGAAGCGTGCAAGATGCATGCGAATCAGCATAACACTTCCCAAATCATTTTGGTTTGAGGCGATCAATCTGGTATATCACATAAGCAGATCTCCATCAATGCTATTAATCGAAGATTCCACAAGAGGTATGGTCCGGTCGACCAGTAAACTATTACGATTTAAAGATATTTGGTTGTCCTGCATATGCCCATGAATGATGGTAAACTTGAGGCAAGGGCAAGAAGGTGTATATTTCTAGGATATGCACGAGGTGAAAGGCTACAGCTGTGGTGTATAGAAGGCAAGTTCACCCAAAATCATTGTCGACAGAGATGTCACTTTTGGCGAGCGGCAATGCTAAATCGAGAAGAAGAGTCTAACTTAGATGATGCGAGAGAGCAGATCATGGTGCTAGAAGCGAGGTGGAGCTAGAGATTGGTGTGGGAAGGTGAAGCAAAGAAAATGATATAATGAATCAGCCAAGTACTTGAGGATTGCTCAACCTGAAGTAGAACAACAAGATGAACGACTATGAGAAAGCGGTGAACCAACGGAGAAGCGAGCCATACGGTGTTACTCTTGGCGAAAGGCGAGAAATCGAAACCAAAAGATATACGGATTCTGGCTGCTTGTGCACTTGACTCATTAGATGCGAGATCCTATAGCCTTTGCTTTGGCTATGGCGGATGGTGCGATTGGAGATGAACCATGTACCTATCATGATGCAATAGAAAGTAAAGTCGAAGAGTGGCTGATAGCAATGAATGAGGGAGATTGAGTCTCTTGAGAAAAAATCAAGCGTGGGACTATGGTACAACTTCCAAAGGGAAAAAAGTAGTTGTGGCTGTAAATGGGTTTACAAAGGAAAGAAGGAATCCTGGCATTGAGCCTCCCAAGGTTCAAGGCGAGGCTAGTAGCAAGGGTTATACTCGGAAGGAGGTGTTGACTTCCATGAAGTATTCTCTCTGTGGTGAAGCATAGCTCTATTCGGATCCTATTAGCTATTGTAAATGCGTTTGACTTGGGCTAGAAACGACTTGATGTGAAGGCGGCGTTCTTACATGGTGAGCTAAGGAAGGCAGATCTACATGAGTCAACCAGAGGGGTTCATAAGTCTTAGTAAGGAAAATCATGTTTGCCTATTAAAGTCATTATATGGCTTGAAGCAGTCTCAAAGGCGAGTGGTACAAAGGTTCGATGCATTTATGATTAGTCTTGGATATAGTAGAAACCAATATGATAATTGCATCTACTCTAAGGAGCTTCCAGGATGGTTCGAAGATATATTTGTTGTTGTATGTAGATGATATGCTAATTATTTCATAATAAAATTTGAAATTAGTATGTTGAAAACTTCAGTTGGGAAAAGAGTTTGAGATGAAGGACTTAGAGTGCGGCAAGGAAGATTCTTGGAATGGAAATTCATAGGGGCGACATAGTGGCGAGTTGTGTTTAACACAACAAAATTATATTATAAAAAAGTGCTACAGCAGCTTCAATATGGATCAATCAAACCAGGTTGGCACTCAGATTGGCGCACATTTTAAGTTATCTTTGAAAGAATGTCCAGGAAGGCGAGGAAGAGGTGGAGCACATGTCTCATAAACCTTACTCTAGATGGGTTGCGTCTCATGTATGCCATGGTGTGCACTAGACGGACATTTCACATGCGAGTGAGTGTGGTAGCGGTTATGAGCAAACCTGGAAAGACACCTTTGGGAAGGCGTGAAATGGATCATCACGGTACCTAAAGGTTCCAGCGATGCATTTGGTATTTGAAGGTCGAAGAGCGAGTAGGTTGTAGGTTATGTAGATTACGATTATGCACGGTGACTTGGATAAAAGAAGGTCATTGACAGGCTATATCTTTCTGAGTCTTTGGATGTACTATTAGGTGGAAGGCGACATTGCAAATCAGCAGTGGCATTGTCAACTCTTGAAAGTGAGTATATGGCATTGTGAAATTTGTTAAAAGTATTTGGGTGCCACGGTCTTTTGGATAGTTTTGGATTGAATCAACATGTACCAATTGTACATTGTGATAGTCAGCGCATCATTCATCGGCTAAAAATCAGTCTATCATGAAAGGACAAAGCACATTTGACGTCGGAGGCTTCATTTTGTCGGAAGAGAATGTATCAATAATGAACATTGTTGCAATTCGAGAAGATAGCCACGGTGAGAACCCGATATGATGACAAAACCATTGCCAATTGACAAGTTTAAGCATTGCTTGGACTTAGATTAATATTTGAGGAAGGTTGAAAAATTTGTTGCAAAATGCAGCCAAGGTGGAGAATTGTAGAAAAAGTGGCGGTGGCTGTGCATTTTGCGACCAGGCCGTTGAAAAATCAAAAAGTGCGTGCACATGCCACGGTGTGTAAATCTGATTGTATCACGAAATATGCCGCGATAACATGCCACGATGTCTTCAAAAATCATCTATAAATAGAGCCCAAAGCGAGGCGATTTTTGCAATCCTGAGCTGAGAAGCATTTCCTCGATTGTAAAGAAAAGAAGCGATGTAGGCTTCTTGTAGTGAGAAGAAAAATAGAGTGTGTGTAAGAAAATTCCAAGAGTGTAGTGTGAGTATACCTTTGGGGTTTTTGATATATTCTAGATCTGCGTAATCTACTAATTGTAGTAGAAGAGAGAGTCTCATTGGGGATACACTATATTGTAATTACTCTTTAAATATAGTGGAGTATTTTTAGGAGTTTGGCCGTGGTTTCCTCAAAATTACAGGGGAGGTTTACGTTAAAATATTGGTGTCTTGCAGTTATCTTGATCTATTTTGTTGGTGTGAATAATGTAGTCTTATTCATAAATAGTGAAGCGGGTCCCACTACATAGTACTATTCACGTGAATAGTGGCGTTAGGCCCACTTGAATTACTATTAGTGCTCCATTTTAGCCTCTTCAATTTGGCGTAGCTTAGCTTCGCATCAGGAAAGTGTTTATTGCACTTAGGGGTGTCTGCACTACGATGATATCATGCTTGATAATGACATAGAGATAAGATTTAACCGTTTTGTGTGAAAAAACTTGCGTCTTTTTATGGATAGAAATTAAACTTTATAGATATTAGATATATCTATATGCCAACAATTAATTTAGAAGTTGTCAAATGATGGGCAAGACACATTTTTGACGGTTTCAGCATTTTATATCTATATCAGCACAGTTTTGCCATTCCCATTCTACAATTCAAGGGAGAAACTGACTATCCATCAATAATCAAACAGAGCAAGCAATAGGATAAATTTGAACTTCAACTCACTGGGGTTTATTTTTTTTTCTTATCCTGGAGTTCAATTTCATTCAAATCATACCTAATAGAATGAAATTGAACCCCTATACCCAAAAGAGAGAAAAAAAAAATTGACCCCCAATTGAGTTTATTTGTACCTACTTTTCAAAGAAAGTAGATGAATAAAAGTAGGCATAAATTTAAACTCATAAATTCTTTAGTAGATTTGAGGGTTTATCAATTTTATTGGAGTTTATTTAAACTCACAAGAGTTTAACCAACACAAGTTAACTCATTTTGGTGAAATTGTAAGTTTGTAAGTGTTTAAGAGTTAATTTAAGAGTTTAATAACCAATTACATTTAAAAAAACATGATAAGTTAGTTTATTTTCAGTATTTTATTGAACTTATTTATTTTTTTCTTAGAAATCAATTCGACTTATTTTATAGATCATTTCAGATTATTTGATCTATTCTAATTATGAATGACCACAAAACATATTTTTTAAGTACCAATTTCTCTGACTTATTTTTAAGAACAAAATTAAGAGTTTTTACTCAAACAGATAATCGAAAGTAGGGATTGTAACAATGATTACAATTTCTCTCTCTCTCTCTCTCTTTTTGTGGTTTAGTATTGTGGTAAGCACTCCTGTAATTTTCGTGCCAGTGACATTATTAGAAAACAGATTTTTTTGAGCTATTTTCAATAGAATTGCGTCATTAAAATTGTTGTTCTCTCGACAAACAATCCAGAGTTTCTCTCTTCCACAACTTCTCTCTCTTTTCTGATTTCTTCATTGCCGACAGTGGAAAGTTGAGAGCTCCAAAGTCTCATTCAATCGCAATTGATGTTGATGGACTTCTAGCTGAGGATGCCTTAAGATTATGGCAAAGGCAAAGCCATCAATTGAATTCGGTGGATAAGATCGATATTTACTATGAATTAATTGAAAGCTAAAGTGTCAAAAGATTGAACTTTACTTTCTTAAATTATCAAGAGATAGAGGTACCAATAAGCGAGATATTCTGTTATGAAGAAAATTCAATTCTGCATTTAACATAATATTATCTAGAAAAAATTGATCAGTGATTAATATCTAAAATATTAGAAAATAATTACTGTACAGTGTAAACTATTTTTCCTGTATAATATGGTTTGATTTTAAAGTTTTTTTCCCCTTTATTCGAACAAGCCAGTTAAATATAGCATTCATTTGTTCTAATCACCACTCCCACAAACGATTACTAACTATTATATATAGATCAATATTTTGGTTGAAAAAGATTTAGAGTCAAGAAAGAAAACAGTGAATGATGACAATAGAAACGTATTGTTTGAAATAAAAGGAAGACATGTAATTATTTAAGATTGAAAGAACGTGTGAAAGATGACAAGTTGGAGAAAACAATGCGTTTACAATTAAATCCTAAAGTATAAGAAATTATAAAATATGATGCATTAATAAGTTAAAGGTTTAATTATTCCTCTAGTTCCATAGTTTCATGCAATTTTTAATTAGACTTTTACAGTTTAAATGTTTATAATTAGGTTCTTATTGAATAAGAATTTATAATCAAATCCCCAATCTTATAGCCATGGGAATTAAAACAAGATATTTCATTATTCTATATGATATGTGGAATGACATATATACACAATTATTCAACATGGATACATGTCACTGTTTAGAGATCTATTTGAATTTTAAGTGAAATTATAGAACTTACGTGAAAGTTAAACATTTAATTTTTATTAATTTTTAAAATAAATATAGCACCTAAATTAACATTTTTATATTGTTAAATATTTAAATAATCTTTGATGAATCTAATTCTAATATTTAATTATTATGAAGCATTACTATAATTTTTAAAATTACTATCACTCTCCGTTAGTTATATGAAACAAAACATGTTTTGAACCTTTTTTGCGATTAAATGAGAGTTGATTGAGATGGAGAATTACAACAGAAAATTTAAAGCTTAATAATGCTAAAAACCAACAACAACAAAAATAGGGATTTATAACAAACAAATAAACATAAATACTAGACTCTGTCCGTGTTAGTTTCTTATGATGTAAATCATCTCATCTTAGTTGCCTATTTTTATTCTCTCAATTTGTTTTCAAATGACAAAGGTCCTATAGCACTTTTTATTTGCTTTTATTGTGTACAAATTACGCAAATATTTTTAACTAAAACTCGTATCTTTTAATTTTGATCTATAGAAATCACAAATCCCTTAAAAAAAAAAAATCCTTCCCAAAACATAAGCCAATGTGAAAATATATTTATGTATTAAAGCCTAACTAAAATCTGAAAATCTGTTTTAGAAAACACAAGAGTAGAACTTTGTTCATTAGAAAAAAAAGGAAAGAAATTAGAAAAGATTACCAAATTAATCTCTTACAAGTGCTCGACCGAAAAGGCAAAATGGTGGAAATTTAACAATAAGCACCCAAAAAAAAAAACACTCTTACTACTAATCATATTTGTTCATCTACATAAGGAATGGTCAGAGTCTCACAGAATAAGGTACAAAGTGAAGCTGAGACAGGACAATCTACACTTAGATATTCCTATGATGGATTGATGGGTGCTCCAAAAGTGTCAACTATTGAGTGAGAGGAACACATTCAAGCTCAATCTCCAGCATACCTCTCTCAACATTCTGTAGCCTCAACTGGATCTCTTGTTTGACCTTCCCTTCTTCAAGGGTAATGATACCATCTTTAACAAGAGTGTTGTCACCACTTGCTACCCATTTCCCAAGCTGCATTGGCTCATTGATTGAAGATTTCTCATATGCCTTTGCGGCTGTGACTAGAGGTTGAATGTCTATTTCAGCCTCACCCATAAAATCATCAGTTGAGAAAGTATCCTTGTCGTACACCACCTGCACTTATATATACACATACATAAGCATCACAATTACAATCTGATCCTGCATGAATTGTAGAGAAGAAATTAAATACAAGCTAGTCTTCTCTTTGGTATGAACTTCAAATATTGGAAATTGAAAGAAGAAAGAGTTAAACATGGAAAATAAAATATACTGTAACTAAAAGTGGAGCACAACAACATAAAGTATGCTTCCTGAGGTGCTGGGAACATCCCCATAATATCATTATAGTATCTTACGGTAACTTAACCCAAATGTGGCATTGTTGTACAAACATATAAATGCAAGTGTGCTTATTTTGCCATCTTGACTTCGAGTTTTGAACACGTACCGTAGATAAATTATTGTCTTTTACCCTACAAACATAGAATACCTTTAATGTGTGCTTTGATTAGCTTAGTTCTGGGTCAAAACAGGTTATAATAAAAATCTAAAGACAGCTTTCGAAAACAAAGAAACAATTATTTCTTAGAAGAAATAATCAATTGCCAAACATGCATTAAGAGTAAGTTCCTCTTGATTTTAATATGCTATCCACTTCTTAATTTTATCCTTAAGCACAATCTCCACTTCTTTTTCTTTTTCTCTCTCCTTGTTATATCAATTTAACAAATTATAACCTTTGAAGTAAAAAAGGTCCAATTCCAAGCTTAGGGAGATACAGCATTGAAAGAAAAGCATTAATATGCATGGCTTGATTAGTTTAAGGAGTCTTGTTGGTGAGTCTTGAAGCCCAAGAGGGGTTTTGGCACATGACCTTCATAGCTGGATGAGATTTCATACATTGCATCCCTTTTTAACAAATATTTACGGAAAATGGTAAACAATTTAACATACCACTTTAAGAGGAGGAACATTCTCTGGAATTGACAGCATTAGGCTTTGATTCCAGACTGGATTCAAATTGTTCTTGATGACACGCGTCTTCACTGACTGCAAGAACAAATATTAATTAAAGATGTCATATTGTTAATGGTATTTTCCTAATTATGGTTATGATGTAAAGTAGTAGTTGAGAGAAGAAGAAACTCACTTGGTGACCAAGAGAAAGCATGACATAAGGGTCACTAGTCATCACATCTCGGACAGCCAGATTTTTACCTTTTATCACATTAACCTTGATCAACCCAACAAATTCAACCATACCTGCCTATAATAGTAAATAGGGAGAAACAAGATTAAGTACTCAACAAAAAATCAACAGTTAAATACTTATCATTTTCACCCTTTTTATATTTAGAATAGTGTATAAAAGAGTATGCTTCACATTTTATGAGTGCTCTGATTCTCAAGGTGCTTTTCACAGTAAGGGTTTGAAGTCAAAATCACACATGGGAACATAGGTTATATAAATCACAATGCAGCAAATCCTAAAAACTAAATCTTGGTTAGGTCTTCTTTTTTTTTTTTTTTTTGGTCATAATACATTCAAACATAAACAAAATTCATAGTAGCACATAAATTTATTTTAAATTACTTTGTTGCATTAAATGACATCAAAAGAAGTGATTCCATTTATTTGATAGATGATTGGTGGAGCTAGCAGTAATAAAATGAAGCATTACCAATGAATGGCCCCTCTTTGAAATCTTATGGTCATAGTCTTTTCTTCCCCAGCTGTTTCGTATCGCATGCCCAATACGACTTTTGGATGGTTGTTTTTCGTAATGTCTTTTGTCTAGAGGTAAATTGCTGGATAAGGAACTACTATGACTAGATGATAAACTTCTTCCTTGAGATGGTACATAGGGGGATGACAACTGGTCCTCAGTATTCAAAAACTGTTGCAGCTCATATTTTCTTCTGGATAATGAATTTACATTTGTGAATCAGAATGATGTACTTCATCAATAGAGAGAAGAATTATGTGACTGTGTATGTATGTATGTGCGTTTTTTCCAATTACCTAATAAAATCTGAGCGCTCCTCAGTGGAAGAATGTGCTTTTGGTTTTTTTATGTAACTTGGGAGGCAAGCTTCATACTTCTTATTAACTACTGTATTTCCACCCATTTTCACCAATGCATCAACTTCTTCATCTGTCCATTGATCTAGTTTCAATGATAGAACCTATAATAAAGTGGAATCATGTTAGAATTTTCATTTAAAAATGTGCAAGGTTTGCAAGCACATATCACTTGGCTAGTCTAGGGATAGGGTAGGGATAAGGGGCACAAAATACCCACTTTCCACCAAAATTTGAACACAATTCCAATTCAAAACAAGTTTGGATTGCTAAAATAATAGTGAATAATTACTGATTTTGATTAAAAAAATTGTTCAAGAATTTTAAGCATTCACATTGCCTTTCTTTTGAAGCTAAGCTAACAATTCTTATTTATAACTATGTTCACTTTTCCCCTCATAGTAGTTAATAGGCATGTTGGAATAGACTATGGAAAATAATCACGTTTTCTTTTTTCTACAGGTATTTCGTGAGGTTTCATATTATGCGCTATTTTGAGCAAAAATAGAAAAAAAAGGGAGAAAATACTCCAAACATGCATAGGTGCAACAAGATCATTAATTACAAGCAATCTTGGATTCTCCCGTATGGCCCCACTTAAGTAGTAAAAATGTTGATTTATGACCTCTTTTGCATTTACCAAGCATTTCATGATATAAGTGTTCTCACAATTGCCATAGATTAATGATGACATCCCTTTTATACAAATATGACATGAAACTAAGTTGATAGAAATAGACAGGAGCATTAAAGACAACATGGAACCTATAAAATGATGTGTCAATGCTCATATATAACATAAGAAACAATTTAGAATATAGGACATACTAATAAATTTTGTTCCCCTCAACTTGACCTTTTGCTGTACGTAAAGGAAAAAATGCAACATGTATATATATATATATATATATATATATATATATATATATATATATAGGAAAGGTAGCTGATACTGATATAAAGACAAGTAAGCCTTCAGATAACAAGTTTTTTATTTTTTACATGTGAGGAACATACCTTTGATATATGGACGCCTAAGCTTCTATGTATGCCAGAGCATTTGATGCAAATAAACACCCCAAGACTTGAAGATCTGATATTCAACCAATGTAATGAACAAAATCAAATGAATATAATATGAACTAATGATTTTCATATGAAAACAAATTGCTACTAAATTCTGAATATCATATGTCACGTCTTCATTAATTCTCCCTCAATTTTTCTATTAATCAAGAAATATAAATCAAAATGAAAAAAGGTAATGAAAAAATATCCAAGGACTATCATCAACATATCAATTACTTAGGCGCCTTGGAGCTATAACTGAAGAACCTCTTACTATGTGGTAAAAGGGTTACCCAAAGTGCCATCAAGAAATCAGATAGATATGTGAAATATAAAACTTCATGGAGAAACAGGAAAGTTCACAAATTATTTTAGGGTTGCTTCACCAAGATAGAACTAAAATAAAAAAGATAGTTAATATTGATGTTATTGTTCTAGTTATTCTAGTCAAATGTAAATAGTTTTATCAAGGCAAGTTTGTCTCCAGAGTTTACTTAGACAAGGAATGTGTTTTGTTTGAATATACTACAGCAACATCTATTCATGATCAGTGATAATGTTATTTAAAAAACATAAGTGACAAACAATACAGATAGGTCAAAGTCCTCCAAAATCAATCTAATACTTACACCCATTTTGGCTTTGATGATCCACAATCAGCACAAAACTTATTCCCTTCTTGACGCATCAGATTGTCTAGCCTTTCCTGTGGACCTAGTAATTGGAAATATGACGAAATAGATTGTTATAACATAAAATTAATCAATTAAAGAGACATATCAAGTAAACTTTCTTTTCAAAAGGATAATAACTTTGGTTGAGAACTGTATGAAAAGACTGCAAAGACATCAACACCATGCACAGATGATCAAGCACTACGCATAATAAGTGAATTTTGTAATACGATAACTTCACATCCTATTATGTAATACATAGTTGTGAATTTGATAATGTTCTTGTCTCTATTATCATCCATCAAGGAATACAAATCTATCAATTGATAAAGCCAGAGCAGGTAAACTAAAGATTGAGGAGGCATTTGGTATACAATGATCCAAATATCTCACAAGCATATAAAATGCTCTAGTTATGCAAGATTCTCATGTTTCGTAATTGGTATGGCATCTTAAAAACTTTGACATGTGCGATGTGCCTGTTTGGTTGCCTTTAGCAATGCCAATCTTTGACATCTAATTATGATGTTTTTGAATTACCAAAAAAAAAAAAAAACATTTATCAACCTTGTACTTACAACTTTTAAATATTTCAATGATGTTAGACAGCTATATTTGTCCAAATATAACAGAATGACTTCTAATGATTGTAGGATAGGAAGCTAAAAATACAGAAATCATGAGTGAAATGAGAAAAATTTGAGGTTTTCACTCCACTAACTTGTCACTTCATTTAGACAGTTAAACTTTGGCAGAAGAATTTTGTCCATGATGAATTTTATTGCATAATTATTATAATAAAAATGGTCAAGTCTCTTGCCTAGATATTTCCTGTGGGTTTGCAAGAGCATCACATGCCCACACCTAATAGCATATGAGATGCGCCTATTGTCATCTCTTGCCTACATTCCAAATGTAGGAATCTTTGCTCAAATCAAACAACCAAGATGCCAGTTATCTTGAATATCAAATGCCTTCCAAGTCTAATCACTATTTTTAAATGATATAAGCCTATATAGTTCACAAATCAAAATAGGTAATTGAATACAAAAAGTAAATAATATAGGAGGTATCATACCAGAAGACATCCATTGATCTCTTTGACTTTGAGAATTCAAACTTGGTGTTTCAGAGCAAAAGAGATCATAAAGGCAAGATCTTGATCCTACATTAGACACATTTTATTTATTAGTTAGCCTTCTTACAATGCAATCATAAATTGTGAAATTGCAAGGTTAAGAGTCCATCACTTGAGTGTAACTTCTATTATCAAAAACTTACAACAAATGGCTACAAAGTTTACATAAAATATTAAACATTACCCTGTACCATACTAAGTTCTTATAGCAGTGATACTGTAGGATCTGTTTGGCTGGGGAGTAAAAATAGTGATAAAAATTTCATGAATAAGTTTCATGTATAAATTTATATATAAAGCTCATTCATAAATTTTTTACCCTCTAACTAAATGCTCTAATGAATAAAGGAAAGTATGTTTCGAAAATAAACTGTTTTGTGGAACTTAAACTATAGCCAAAAATGATATAACTCATCACTATAGTAGCCTTTGGCATTAATCTCATGTTGCAAGACGAAATATCTAAATGATACATCCTTAGATGTCAGAATAACAAAAAAAAATTAAAAGGGTTCTTTCAAAAATCCAAACAAATAACACCTCTGTTCAAATAATATATACCGAACTTGATATAGCCTTGGTAGTAGCATCACCAATTATTTAAGAAATTAAATTATATACACGATTTTTCAATTCCTTAAAAGAATGGAAATTACATGATCACTTCTCACCCTTTAACCAAAAAAGGGTTACATAGAAAAAGTGAATGAAAAATCTCTATTCTACAAGAATGGATTAATTCTTCTTGTACACAACATCAATTATTCATTAGATTCCTTTGGAGGAAAGGAGGTGAGAGAGATAAACCAAAATAAGAAAGGATAAAGATTTTTTACCTGATACACCTTTGACATTAGAATTTCCATGTTGTATAGACATCTCCAATCTCCGAAATATGAAATCAAATGAAAGAAATGAAGCTACAATATGAGAATAGCCACCATATAATCTCAACTGATGCTTTCATGCATGGAGATATAAGGTCATTTCACATATTTATCATTCATCATCCTGCAAATAGCATGTGCAACTCAATATGATGAAAACACAAACGATGCAAAAGTGGTTGCAATGAGAAATCCATAACACATGAACTGAAGAAACAAAATGGTGATGATGCCTAAGAGGTTGCAATGAAAGAGCCATAATACAACTCAAATTGAATAAACAAAAAACGACGTGCCAATAGGTTTGGATTATGTTAACTTACTATAATAGGCAATAAAAAGATAGAATAGTTTTTTTTTTCCAACAGAAAATCTTACAAATTAGGTGAACCTTTTTTCTCCACTTAAAAATTGTTAGGAGTCCATGCCAGCTTTCTCCTCTGCAACAAATCAAAAGGGTGTCAGAAACCAAAGGCCAAATATAAGAAATTATAACCAATTAATGGATTTTGAGAACCATTCAAACAACATACAATAAGCTAAAGAATATTTCAAATGGTTCTATTGAGACAACCCTTTTAAGTTGAAAGCTTAAAACTCTTAGAAAATTGCATTGAAGAAAAAAGACAAACAAAAGCAACAAAATGGAGAATTAGGAAAATGAGACGAGCCTTAATCTAATTATTAGAATGTGTTCTGAAAAATTGCATGGTCATTAGTTTTGATTTTCAAAGAAGGTAAGATAATAGGGAATTGGAAGTCAACGAGGGTAGTTTTTAGATTCTTAGGAATGAAGCTTTTTTTTCTTTTGTTTATTGTGATGAATGTTTTGACTTTTGACTCACCAACAAACATTTGATCTTTAAAGAGAAAATCATATTGAACGAGCTTAAATGTTGTGTGTTAAATCTTGCATATGACAAATCTACAAGTATCTAAGAAACACGCATTGGTATTATTGTTACCTTAGATCATATATGTCCCCTAGATAGAAATTTCCAGATTGTTTATTCTTCTTATGTGATCTGCCCATATTCAAAAGTTGTATAAAAGAAACAAAGAAAAAAAAAAAAAGATCTCAACCAATTTTATCTTAAAAATGACAGGTGATAAGTCAATACATTATAATTATTTATGGTTAAGAATGAGTTATATATTTTATTAATCTAAGTTGTTAAAATCCATAAAACCAATCATTAAATCATCACAGTTTAATATGAATGGATATCAATACCCTATATATATTGAAGAAAAATCTCAAACCTATAATATTTTTATTTTATAGCACAAAATTTAAAGATATTAATTTTTATATATTGACCTAATTTAATTTTAAAAATTGTCAAATCATCTTAGAAGATCATAAACTATAATAACTAGTCCACCATAATTTCATAACTTTTGAATTTTTATTGGTTAGTAGTTCAAATATGTAACAATTAAATTTTAAATTGATGAATGGCATTTGAATATTTTATCTAATTTATCACTTTTGGAACATAAAGATGGTTACTAATTCACACTTTATGGCTAACTTATTTAATTTCCCCATGATTTGACATGATTATAATATGGAACAATAATGTTTAAAAATTGATTTAATTTTTGATATATTAACTTTTATATATCATTAAATCATAATTTTAATATACTAACCATATAAAATAGTTTATACTGTTATTTAATTACATATTATTATATCTATAAACATAATTAATTTTTATAAAATAATTTACCTAAGGATAAGTGATTTGGATAATTTATTATGAGATTATTGATTCAAATTTTATTAACTTTTAAATGTAAAAAAAATTGCATATTTGAAACACATCACATTAATTGTAGTCTAAGAGCACCGTAGAATTTCTTTACTTGGTGATTGCATTTAAAAAAAAATTGTCTAGCTAATGAATAGGTTGGGCCCTTTAGAAGTTTGTTATTGGTTATCTAATGTGCTATTTAGGATTTTGCTATCGCATTTGAAAAATTTGATTATTTTCTAGATGCGTATATACGAAATGGGTACAAAAGTCAAAACACTTCAAAATTTTTTGTTAGAGTTATACTTTGGTACTTTTTGTACTGACATATCTTATTTATTGTTAAATAAGGGTATAAATTGTAACACCCCGATTTTCTCTAGACGTATAAATAATCAAAATGCCCCTGAGGTCATTTTTACCTGGAACACGAGGACGACCAACCTTGGCCATCCTCATAAGAGCTTTGTTTATATATGAAGGGGATTCTATGTATTGGAATGATTAATAGAGCAGAAGAATCTCATTTTTTAGGTTTATAGGCACAAATGACCAAAATACCCTTATAGTAATTTAAGGCAATTTTGAGTTCTGTTTTGACCCAGAGGTCTAAAACAATGTTTTTAAGGCATGACCTCTGTTGGTTTAAGTCCCGGTGGTCCCAGGCAGTTTTTGAGAAAAATTACGATTTTACCCCTGCTTAAGTGCATTAAAGGCTTAATGACGTTTTTAAAATAAAACCTAAGCAATATTAGGCTCTAATTAAAGGTTCATTAATTTTCATAATTAATCTAGAGCTAAAATAATTAATTGAGATTGATTAGAACCTAAAATTGCTTAAGGAAACTTAAAACTCATTTCTAGTTTCTTTTCTTTAAAGAAAACATCCTAGAATAGTGTTTTCACTATTCATATTCCCTATTTCCAAGGAAATGTGATTGCTCCCTAATCTCTAGTGAATAGAGTTTGACTCCATTAAAAAAAATTGATTTATTTTTCTAGTCATTCAAAAATCACTTCAAAGCCATACCTCAAGTCACATCACACCATGCTTCACCATGACTACACTTTACCTTGCACTATGCTTGATCATACTTCCAACCATGCTTGTTATGACTAAATAAATAAGATATTTTCCTCCCTCACTTTCTAGAAGATTTATTTCCTTAAAAAAGAATTGATTTATGTCATTCAAGCTTTCATTCAAGTCTTACATGACCATGCCTCCCATACTTCACACCTTACCATGAAATGACAACACAAGGAGATATTTTTCTTTTCTTCTTGCCCAAGAACCATTTCGATTAGCCCTCCCCCATTCTCCTCTTCATGATTCAAGCTCTATATATACATTGCTTTGGTGAACTTTGCTTCACTTTGGATCATTTACCAAGTTTGAAGTTCAAAGAGTAAGTGCTATTCTCTCAAAGTTTCTTTCTCCCCCTCATTCTAAGAAGGAAACCGCCACCTCCTCCACCTCCTCCACCTTCAATCTTCATCTGCTCCTCATCCAAACACTCAACCAAGCTCAAACACAAGTCAACAACATCTCCTTCCTCCATTGCTGAAGCTACACATCAAGTTGCAAGGAGATTTCTTCTTGCTTTCTCTTCAAAGATCAAACCTTTCTTCATTTTCAAGAGCACACACTTGGTAGGGAGCTTTTCTAAAAATGTCCTCTTTGATATTTATGTTTGAGTCTTGTTGGAAAATGATGATTGGATGAACTTGGTTAGAGTTTTTCTTTTCGGTTTCTTCATCTCTTTTCCTTTCATTTTCGGCCTCAAGGCGTTGAATATAATAGCTTGATGATGAATGCTTTCTAAAGGTGACTTTGTGTTCATCTCTCAAGAAACCTCTAAAGTTTGAGTTTTTCTTAAAGAAAAGTTTTATTCTTTTACAAGTTGAGTTAAGAATGAGCTTTATGTTTCTCTTGACCTTTTTGGAACCTTTCTTTTCTTTTAATATTTCGGCCATGGAGCCCTTGGTAGCTTGGAAAAATGAGAGCTTGATGATGAGGGTTTTATGATGGTGTTAGCACTTGAACAACCTCTAAAGCTTGATCTTTGTTCTTGAACCAAACATGATTTCGGTTTTTCTTTTCCTTTCCTTGTTGAGAACTTGATCTTGATGTTGGTTTGGGATGAGCTTATGCACTCAATGATGAGGACTAGTGATGTTGGTGTCATTACATCATCAAGGTCTTGGTCCCCAGAGTGGAAAATGGTCCATTAATCCTCATTGAGGTTCGGCGACTTCCTTTTATTCAAGGAAAAATGTTGTTTCTCTTAGCTCACCCAAGGTCTTACTTAAAGAAAGTAATAAGGTTTTCCAAAAGTCCATAGCCTACCCTTGTCAACCTTAAAGTTGGCTGACACGTTCTAGAGTTCACTCTAGATAGGGGTTATTAGACATTAATAAAGAATATGACATAACTCTTTTATGCTTGTACCTTTAAAGCTTAGTAAAGCTTACTTTTTCATATTGGATGAGTATTGGGGTCTAAGCTTTATTCTTTTAAAATTCTTGAAGGAGCTCTAGATAAGATGTAAAAGGAAACTTGCATCCATGTTTATTTTATGCTATAACTAAATTCCCAAGATAAAGAAATGAACTTGCATTTCTTGTTATATTTCAAGTTCTCATTTAACTTAAAGATAAAGAAGTGAAGTTGCATCTCATATTTATTTTGAGCCCTCACTTTACTTTCTAAGGAAATATAAAATGGAGTGCATATCACGTTTATGCTTATGTTATCACCTAAACTCCTAGAGCTCAAAGACTTGCCGTCTTCATCCTAAGAAAAAGATAAATATGGAAACATTCTTTGGGATGTACATTTTGGCCATGTGATGATAATGAATCTAGAATGAGTTTCATTTAGTCACAAGGACCTATAGTCTATGTCTTAGGATTTTTTCTAAGCATAGGTATCTATGACAAATGTTTTAAACATGATTTTGTGCCTTTTATTCCAACCACGAATGAGATTAAATGGCTACTACCCTCATGTATTTTTATGAAGATTTTGAAAGCTCTAAAAAGGTTCCAAGAGAAACTAGTAATTTATGTGTTTTAGAAATAAAGTTCTATGCATTATATGATTATTATGATTTTGGTTCTATCTTATGTTTTCTAGCACCTTAAATTCTGTTTTGGGTGGTCTATATATGTTTAAATACCTTATCAATTGTATGAAAATTGTTCTAGGCATCTTAGGCATGCTTAGTCACTCTAATAGTTTGAAAATGCGATTTCTAGAACTCCTTAGGAACTGAAATTGTATATTCTATTCCAGCCTTGATAGAGTTTGTAGAATCATATTATAACATCTTTAGATGAGTGAGAATGACTCATAATTCGTTTATGCATTAATTATTGCATCATAGAAAAAGTTGGTAATGAGAAAGACCCTAAAATGAAACTTCTAGAACACCGTAATTCATCAAAGTATGCTTACTGCCTATGCTGTCCAGCCATAATTAATTAGGTTCTAGGACTTAATAAATTGTGGTAATGAGGTTAATCAATCCCTTAGAGGTGTACAAAAATAATCTAGAAGTTTGAGGTTACCCAAGTTAGGGGTTTTTACCTTTAAAGGAGTGGTTTGTGTGCCTCTATGAATGATGAATTAATGTGTTGTCTCAAGACTTATATGATGCTATGTGATGATAGAATTATCAATTGCATGTTATTGTTCTCTTAGAACCTTAGAGATGCCTATGTTAAGATTATATGAAATATGTGACATGCATGAATTATGTGGCATCTTGTTATAACATGCTAAGACTTAAGGTGATATAAACTATGAGAAAATGATCCTTTGAAACCATCAAAAGGGATGGGGATGAGGTGATTCCAGCCCCTTAGCCCATACTTTAGGCCGGGACCTTAATCTTATCAAAAGGGATAAGACCATGTGCTAGTCACGACTAGTGAGGTATAAGCTCATAACCTAGAGGTTTCTCAAAAGGGAGAACAATTAGGGTGGCCCCATGTTCAAAATAAATGTCTTAATGTCACCCAAGTAACCAAGATAAGACACCATGTACCAAGTTCTATGTTTTATGTTCTATGTACCATGTACCAAGTTCTATGTTTTATGTTCTATGTACCATGTACCAAGTTCTATGTTCTATGCTCTATGTACCATGAACCATGTACCAAGTTCTATGTTATATGTTCTATGCTATATGCTCTATGTTTTACGCTCTATGTTTTATGATCCATGCACCATGTACTATAACTATAATTGTCTTGTATGCTAATAAGCTAGTTATGTTTTGCATATCATAGTGAATTATGATGCATCCATAATTGAACTATTACATGCCCACTATTTTATAAGAACCCGAGGTTCCTGGAGACGTAGATGATGTCACCTAGATGGGAGGAAAACCCTACTGAGTTTCTTTAGTAAAGATTCTCACTCCCCCTACCTTTTCTTTTTGTCACGTCTTCAGATTCCGATGGCGACCTTCGTCCTGTTCGTTGACACGCTCACATGGAAGTTCCACTACGATTCGGAGCACGGATCGCACTATTTTGAGGGACGTTGTGCGGTCCGAGTTTTTGTGTTTGTTGGATGCCCCTTCAGCCATCCAGTACTGAGCTGTCATTTCACCCCTACTTCCCCCTATGGAGACGAGATGATTTTTGAGCGAGCTCGCCCATCTTTCGAGTGGAGGCTTCGCACGCCCACTTTCGGATCGGCCATTCGAGATTTCCCCAATTACATTCCCCGTTCGAGGTTTTCTGAGACGGACTCCTCCGAGGATGAGCCTACCCACGTGTATTCCGAGAGTTTAGCCTTCACTCCTGTTCCTATGAGAGAGGAGAGTGAAGAGACAGTCACGCAGCCACGATTGGCATGAAAGCAGGCCATGCGCCCTAGACATGGAGGTCATGTACGACCATTTGGTGTATCTGTCCCCAAGGAGCTACGACCATGGATTGGGTACGTTCCCCCGTTTCTGGGCCATCAGCCGTAGATGACTCTTGTAGAATTAGTGCACACACGTCTCACTAGTCATGATGACCTTCTTTTGTTATAGAGGTCATCTACCTTAGGTGCACCATTTAGGTTCATGCTTTTTGTATTTCGTTTCCGATGTATTTTCACTTCCTCTGTATTCGCATTTCCTTCTCATGTACTCAAACTTAACTCACCTCTAGGTGGGTAGTTTATATATATATATATATATATGGATGTTATGTTGTGATATGTTCTATGTGGAGCCATCTTGATGTTTAAGATTTCCGCATTCTTTGTTTATCGCTTGTATACGCTGCACGTGGCTCTTACTTTATCAAGGTTTTAAAAAAAAAAAATTGGCTCGTATTTTCAGTAAGTATTTTTGAAGGATTAACTAATATTTAGCCTCAGTACATTCTAGGAGTATTGAGTTAAATATTAAGGTGTTACATAAATTTCATTTAAATATAGTATATTGGTTAATAGTAAATGAAATGTGATTGAATGTGATATATTATGTAACATAAATATAAATAATATTATTTCTTTAGTTAAATACAACAACCTAAGGGTGAATAATATATATAAAATTTTAGATTTAAATTTTATTATGGATAATACAATTTCAAAGTCCAAAAAAAAAAAAAAAAAAGAATACAAGGACCAAGTAATAAGTAGATTGTGTATGTAGTTATGCATAATTTTAGGCCATGCGTAGTCTCGCTAGGTACAGTCGTATGGTGAGGACTTTTTTTAATTATAAATTAAATTAAATAAACAGTGACTCGTCTTTAATGCTAGCATGTTCAATTGGAGGCCATCACGTTATGTTTGCGTCAATGGTAATGACATTGCAAGTTGTAACCCACACACTATGGCTGAAATTGTTTGAATTAGTATTTATTACTCATATAATTTGGGATAGAAATTGGTTAGCTTAGGTTAAGTTTTGACTTAAATAGATCTGACATGTATTTTCAAGAGGTAATTTGAGCTTAGACGCGTGTCTAATATAGACTATTTTTTATAATGTTAATATGTTCTTCTTAAAATTCTAGTCTGATCTAAAAATTCATTTGCAGACATACTTGATTATAATTTTAAAAAAAAAATCAAGCCGCATACTTTTAAATAAGTTAAAAGATTTTTAAATATGTCGAAAAAAAGTTTTAAAATAGACTAAAAGGCTTCTTAAATAAAATTAAAAAGTATATTTTTAAATAAATTAAAATATTTCTATTATCATTATATTTTGAATACCAATAATAAAAATATATGAATAGGTCAGCATATTAGGCTCAAAAGACTATTTTTATTACTTAGGGTATAACCTATTTAGTTAAAAAGACATTTTAAAGTGCCTTAGTTCATTTTTTTACTAAATAGATTGAGTTAAATTAGGCCGGATGTAGGTTAGGCAGAAAGTCCCTAATGAGTGGCTTGGACTACTTCCACTCCTGCATGCAATCCAAGGAAAATAATCCTTTTAATTTTAATTTTTTTTAAATATAGTTTATTAATGAAATATAAAAATTAACAAAATTTATTATGTACTAGTTTATTGTCTCTAACTATCAACTTTAATTACTTATACTTTCTTATTAAAGATAAAAAAGTATTAATTATAACATTAAAATATCAATATAATTTTATTAATTTAAATTAATAGTAATTTTTCAACAAATGTAAAACATTATACTTGCAATATATGTCCTTTGTGATCATCCATACAATGTATGAATTTGTTATCATCTATAGTTAATTTCTTTTGTCATGTGATGCGAGTCTTTAGCTTATTAATATAAAAAATGAATTATTAAGACATTGAAAATTTATGTATATATGATTTATTGAATTATATTTAACTTAAATTATTGTTATCATCATTTGGTTAGTTAACTCGAACCTCAGAATCAACGATCTGGAGGTAATGGGGACATGTAGCTTCATGAATGCCATTGGTGGTGAGTCTCTTTTTGTTTCTGTACTGTTTCTTGTTCCAAAATGCCCACTGTCTCTAACACTCTACATTTCCTCTTTGAAAAGTGAACTTATATGACCGTCTCTTCAAATTTTGTGTATTTACCATTTGCTGGCTATTTTTTAGTAGGGAAAAGATGCACTAGTCCTTCAAAACCTTCCCTCTTGAGTTTGAAATATGCTATCCATTTCTTTAAATAACCAGCCTTCTTCTTCTACCTCTCTATTGTCACTGGTGATCAGTGGGGAAACTCGACCAAATCGGCAGTATAAGATTTTCATGGAATATACGTAATATAAATGAAATTATAGATGGATTTTATAAGTTTTGCATATGGATTTTTCAATTATAGATGGATTTATAGACGAAACATGTCATTTGTTATTTTCATGTCTATAAATATTATAGACAGATTTTCTGATTCGTCTATAAATTATAGAAGGATTTATAGATGAATTATTCATTTGTCTGTATAGATGGATTTTTCTATTTGTAATTGGCTGAAAAAAGCTTACAAAATTAGCCTACTACCAATGTATTTTTCAGTTTGTAACATTATAAATGGAAAAATCCATTTGTAATAAATGAAAAAAAAAAATTTCCCGTCACCGCCACCATGCATCATCTATTGTTTCTAACAATCCCTTTCCTGAGGCCACCCCAACCAAACCCAAATCTTGCAAAATCGACTGCCACATCTATAATGTGCCATCATAACTGTGTGTTCCATCGCGCCACCCCCAAAGGAAACGAAGCACAAATGTTTCTACACATTAAAAACTGAAAATTCAATGAAATTCACAAAAAAAAGGCAAAAAAATGAAAAAAAATGATTAAAAGTTAAAGAACATTACCGCAAACACAATAATGCAAACTATTTATAAAACAGAGGCTTTGCTAACTGGCGGTGGGTCAAAAAAAGGCGGCGGCTATTGTTGGTTTCTAACACACATATAGAGAGAAGAGAAAGAAGTGAAAATGAGAAATGAGGAAGAAAGGGGCATTGCATTTGTAGCTTCAATTATGGCATTACAGATGCATTTTTTTGTCTGTAATGCTCGCATTAAATACATGCCTTTTAAATATATGACGTTATTGATGGATTTTTCCATCTATATTCTTGAATTTCAAATTATAGACAGGTTTATAGATGGGAAAATTCGTCTGTAATGAAGACATTAATTATGCGCCTTAAATTTCAAATTGCAGATGGATTTTTTCATCCATAATATATTGGGTTTATTTTAAATCAATAATTCAAATAAAAATCCATTTGTATATTTTGTAAAAGAACAAAAAGAAAAAAAGAAAAAGAATTCTTTTGTTATCCCTCTATAATTTCCATTTATAACAGTTACCCACCATATGTCGTAAGTTTGCACCAACAATTACAAATGGATTTACGAACGGATTTACAGATTTTACCAACAAAAAAAAATTTCCACATTTTCATTTGACCATCTGTAAGATCTTTTTGTGTTCCACAAGTTTCTAATAGTGTGAAGTCTTGTCACAAGGTGTATCCTCTATGCTTTTCAACCCTACTTGCATTTTCATACTAAGTCAGTGCTCTTTACTGCAACTACTTCCCTTAATGATGCTTTAAGTTATTTGAAAAATATTGCCTTTGTTTCTTTTGTGGTTGGGCTTTAGTTTTTATCATTTATGCATTCCCCTTTCTGTTTAACCTCATTAGAGTCATTTCATGCTGCTGTGAATTGCCTTTAGTTCTTAGTTGGGGGAACTATCGTAGGAATCCCTTTGGATGCATTCACGTGTTTGATTTTTTTTGGCTTACTGATAATATTTTAAAAGGCATAAAGTTTTTGTTTTAGAGGTGGCTTTCCTTTTTTGACGTTTGTCTTCCACTATGGGAAAGAAAGGAGCTTATCAGGACTACATGTTGCCCCTGGTTTTATACTATTTATAGTGAGGGCTCTATGGGTGCATTGATTAAAGGGTTCTTCTTATTCCATCCATTGTCAAGGATAAACATCTTTTAGGGTCAAGGAAGTGTCTTGAACTAATGGATGGCAAAGAATGGGATTTTAATTATGTTCGGGAGGCTGCTAGTCCCCATAAACTAGTATACTTAGTTAGTGACTCCACAAGGTATTTTTTATGAATATACCAAGACCTCTTTACTCATCTTGGGGTGCGGCTTTAGGTCACCGAATTCCAAAGGAAAATGATAGGGAAACTCAAAGCTGCACCAACTTATCTACACCTGAATAGCTGGGCATCGCTTTGGTGTTATAAGATTGTTAGCTACAACATGGGGGTTTTGATTTTCATACTTTGAAATCGACAATTTTAACATGCAAAATAGGTTTTTTGTCCTTTACCTTTACTCAATTTTTAATTTGGTTTGTTACATCTTAATTTTATCATTTTGGGTCTTCTATGCTGCAAAAGGTTTTCAATTTGATCTCAAATCACTGTTCTGTCACGTAATTAATGGAAAATGATGATATGGCACACATGGATCTAAAATGGATTTCGTCATGTAAATATTTACTATCAATTATGTGAAGAATAGTGAATTATGGTTAAAATGAAAACAATTTTAAACATGAGAGACCAAATTTATAAAATAAAAAGTGATGGACAAATTGAAAAATTGAGTGAATGTAAGGGGTTGAAAGACTATTTTGTTATTTTATTAACATTATCATAAACAAAATGTTATGCACATATTATTCATCAATAAGAAAAATAAAGGCAAATATAGAATTAGTCACATATGTCTCACAAAACTATTTAAAGCATTTTTTTTTTTTTGTAGATAACCATTAGTTAATACAAAGTACTATTTTAGCATTTGAAATATAAATGTAGAATCACCTATGGATTTGTAAAAAAAAATTATAAAGTTGTTAAGTTAATTATAAGTTCATAAACTTTGTTATGAATTTAAAATTTGGGTATGAAATTAATGTTTGAGGTTTGATCTTCACAAGAATACAAATCCTTTTTTGAGTTTGCAATTCAATGACTTTGAATTCCAAATAAAAAGAAGGTAATGATAAAAAAAAAAAAAAATTGATCACCAAAACAAGGATGTTAATGCTCTAACTACAATAATTAATAACACATTTTCAACTATAAGATAATTCTAGTCTGTAATAAATTAGATCTTCTTCACCAAATCACAATTCTTTATCATCTTTTAACAATTCGGAATTTTGAAGCAAAAAAAGAAATGCAAATTACATTGATTTCCACTAAGATTAGTACATTTCGATTCTTCTTTGTTTGTAAAATTTACTTTAAAGGTCCTTAAGCTTGTGAAACCATTACATTGGTCTCTTTTGAGTTTGTAAAATCATTGCACTACCCTCCTCTCCATTGTGCATTGAATAGTACATTCATGGGAAATCAGTGTCATCCCAAAAAATTAAAGAGAGCCCAAGTAAATTTCATCAAACATTAGGAAAGATCAGTTTAATGTACAAAAGAAAGAATTAATAGTAAATAGTAAATTGATAATTAAAAATGGAACATTAATGCGACAGCTGAAAGTCAATACCACATTTATTATTTTCAACCAAAAAAATAATTTTCTTTATAAGTTATATCCTTTTAGAAAATTTGCAATACTATTACTTATTTATTTCTCTACATAAGCCCCTTTTTATCTTCTACCATAATTTCAACCCTTTTGAAGTTTATAGAGCTACATTTTACCAAGCTTAATCATTATTATGGAGTCCAATTTTTATCGGTGTGTATATCTTCTCTATCTTTTCTTTAATTTTTGTTGTTTAATTTTTTTAATTATTTATTACTATATCTAGTTACACATACAGTCGCCGCCATTGTCGGTCATCGTAACCCCCAATCATGGAAGATACCACACAATTACACAACGTCAAATATGATTAATAATGAGGTGATTCTGATTCTTTTTTGTTGCAAATGCTTTGATTCTTTCTTTGATTTTAAGTAGGAAATTAGAATTAGGTTACTTACAACAATCAATTTATTTATTTATATAGGTCTTGATAGGTTGGTGATTAGCTTTAAGATTCAATGTTGAATTTTTTAAATCGATACTTAAATTATGTTTGTTTTGTTAAACATAGTGTTTAAGAACGAGTAGGATTATACTAAGAAAATTGTTTGGGCTAGTGATTTGACTTTTGTTGGACTCAAGAAGTGATCCATATTATAAATTCAATGACACTACAGTTTGACACTAAATACCAATATATATAATTAGATAGAACCAGATTTACAAATTCACATAGCATAATCGTAATAAGTGTGTGGAAAGTATATGAAAAAAATACACCAAATATTGACATGGAAGAACCACAATATAGCCAAAAAAATGACAACATGTACCAAAATATTTAACTATATTAAGGATAATTACAATATCCTTTTTCATACTTTAGTGCACCAGATATAAATATAGTGTTTTGGGGTGATAATCTTTCTATTCAAGTACTGCAATTTTGCATGATTATAGTACTAAAGAGAAATAGAGATGACAACCAAAATTCTAAGTATCTATGCAATACTACACATGTTTTAGGATTTTCTTACACTCTATTCTCCCTCTTTGTTACAAGTCTATGTTTGATTGTCTTGCTTTTGAATGAACATCATTACCTTTGTTTGTGGAGACTTATACCCATATGAATGCATAAAGATTTTAGTTTATGAAATCTTTTAATACCAACCTAAGCTACAATTGATAATGTTACATATTTCTTCAAGATTTGTAAACTTTCATCAGTACTTCCCATTAAATTTCTTTCTTTAATAGTTGCTACAATTGTTTTCTTTTCATATGGTTGGACTCCCAAACTCATACCTATTCAATTCAAATATTGAAACCATTGTAGTAGTAGTGATTTGAAAATCAATTTTGCCATTGAAATCTGGCTTTGATATTTGAATATAAAATATGTGTATATCTATATTGAAAATGAATTAAGTTATTAATTTTTCTATCAAACCATGTTAATTTCAAATTTGAAGGCCTAATTTGATATTTTACATTCATTAATAAAACAATATAAATATTTTATCACATCTTCATCAATTCTTGATGTCCTAAGTCAAAGGTATTATGTAATCAGAGAGAGTTTTACTTTATAACAAAAGCTCTTTATCTTAAGACCTTTTAAGCCTTTTTACCAAAAGAGAAAATCAAAATCCCAAAGTCATCAAAACTCTTGAGCATTTTTTTTTGTGGGGTAATGAATTATAGTATACACAAACCACCACATCATAGGTATTACAAGAAACAAGTTTTGTTTTAATAGTTTGTATAGGATGATTTTCTTTCTCTCTATCTTGCTTTAATAGTTGAAATTTATAAAGTAGATATTGTAATAAGTTATATGTGCTATTATCTTAATCATAATGTGTGGTGAAAAGCACTTAAACCAAGCTTCACTTCCTTCATCCATGATAGGGTGTAATTTACACAAAATGATACATAAGATTGCCAATTGGGTTAACCTAAATCTACCAAACTTACCTATTGATTAGTTAAACCTGCATTGACCCACTCGAACTATAACAAACACAACAAGAAACTCAAGTATAGTGTTTTTTAGTGAGAGCCTTCTTATTCAATTACTATATTTTTTCTATGATTGTAGAATTAAGGAGTTCTAGAGATGATACCTAAGATTTCCAGTATATGGTATACCTACACCCTGTATTCTTTATGAATCAATTTTACTCTTCATTCTCTGGCCCACTCTCATACATATCTGCTCATTGCCTTTTTTATTCTATATAGTTAACATCTCTTCTATTGCTTACATTCACCCAAAATGAAGTTGCCTCCATTTATATAGGCTTCTAAACATGTTAATGCATAAAAAGATTCCACCTTTTAAAATTTTGACTATATTTATAGTTTTCAATAAATATTAACATTGTTGTTTATTCAAAATAAGTAACTTGCAATGAATGCTTGCCACAATTGTTATGATTAGCTTTCTTTTGTTATAGATGAACTCTACAATTTTCCCTTTAGAGCATTTAGGAGAAATAATATCAAAATAATCATTTGGGAACCATGTCAATTAACTCGACACAAAGTTTAAACTTTTCATGGGACAACTTTTGTCATCATATCAATAGAGTTTTTATTTTCTGAATCTTTTCCATCTTGAATTGTCTTTCTTGCATTACTTGATGTAACTTAAGATATCCAACATCAAAGTGCTTAGTACACAAGTGGTACATCACACCTTGATTAAATCCAATTCACTTTTGAATGTTAAAATAAATAACAGATCTTGCTTGCTTAATTCTCGGTTGTTGAATAAATTTTTTTAACCAAAACTTTTGTAGCTTTGGTCATAACAACATATTCTGGTTTAGTAGTGAGTAGGACAACCACTTTTATATTTTAATTGCTAAGATAGCTCCCATTGCAAAAGAAAATAAGAATTCAGATGTAGATTGCTTACTATCCAGGTCATGTACCAAATTTGCATATGTTACATAACATTCCATTATCAGTTTGCATCCCTAAAATTGCAAAGCACATTCTCAAGCCACCCTTTTACTTCATCCCAATAGTCTTTATTTAGTTTAGAAAAAAAATGCTGACAACTCTAACTGCTTGAGCGATATTCATTCGAGTACAAACCTTGGAATACATCAAACTCTCAAATGTAAAGGAATAAGGTAGAAAATCCTATTGGCATAAAATATTGCCAAGGGTTATCATTGTCGAAGCTTTGTTTGACAGGTGTGATCTCAACAAAACTCGTATAGGGACTTGAAGAGAAAATGGTGCATGTCATGGTAATAGAATTATTATGTCGAATTGCAACTTGTCAAGAATTAGTTGACATTGACACCCATGGTGTACAAGGTCCTTAGAAGAGACACATGATATCAGGCACTTAGAAAATTCTAGTAATGATTTCATTATGCTTGGAGGCATTTCGAGGAAGCATTGAGCATACATCGACATTAGGTTGTAGCAGGCTTCACTAAAAAAATGGAACCAAAGCTTTACTCCAAGTAGTGGGGAACATGGGTGGTTACTCCATGAATATAGGAGTAATTATTCATAAATTGATGAAGCATGCTACACGTGCACGTCGACATGGGTAATCCAAGAAATAAGGGCAGATTAACACATTAGTATTAGAAAGCATTGTCACCCTATTAACTACCATGATAGTTGTCAAGATCATTTTGCATACAAGTAATCGTTGGGACATGTGGTAGAATCCTATTATAGTTAGTTGTCTATAAATAAGACTATAAACTCAATGTTCTCCCTCTTGCTGACATCCTCCACAAGATTGACTAATTTGTGGTCTTCACCCTGTCGTGCCTTGATATGCTATACCAAGGTTGATTGAGCCCTAATATGGGCCAGGAGAACTTCCTCATCACTCAAACCAAATCGAACACCCTTGGCTTCCAACTCATGGATATCCTCTACTAGAGGCTGTTTCACTAGGGCTATGTAGGCCAAACTGCCATAGACTTTCTGCTCAAAGCATATACTACAACATTTGCATTTCCTAGATCATATGAGATTGTGCAATCATATTCTTTCAACAACTCTAACTATCAAAGCTGTCTCAAATTTTGATCTTTCTACTAGAAAGTGAACTTCAAGCTCTTGTGGTCTATGAAGGTCTCACAAGTTTCTCTGTATAAGTAGCGCCTCCAAATCTTCATGTCAAAGACCACTATGGCCATCTCCAAATCATATGCGGGGTGGTTTTTGTTATGCCTCTTGAGTTATTGAGATGCATAATCCACAGTCTGGCCATACTACTAAGGACATAGCCGAGCTAAACTCTTGAAGCATAAAAGAACATCGACAAACCACTATTCCTCAAAGGTAACACTAACACCTGCTCTGTGTTAAAACATATCTTTAGCTTCTGGAAGCTCTCTTCACATGCATTTGTCCATTGAAATATGATGTTCTTATAAGTCAACTAGGTCAATGATGCTACTATCTCGAAGAAATCCTTAACAAAACTTTTTGTAGTATCTTGATAGGCCAAAGAAACTATGAATCTCAGAGACTATGGAAGGTCATGGCCATTGCTATATGGCCTCAACCTTTTTTGGATCCACGGAGATGCCATTCTTAGACACTATGTAGCCAAAACACATGGAGAATTTGGCATTTAGCTAGTTCTCTCTTAACGTCAGTAATATTATCCTCAAATGCTACAAATGCTCTTCCTTGATCCTAGAAAACACTAGGAGATCAGTGAATACAATCACAAAGTGATATAGGAATTGCTTGAACGTGTTATTCATTAGGTTCATAAAGGTTGTGGAGGCTTTGGTTAAACCAAAAGACATAGCTAAGAACTCAGTGTCCATAGCGAGTTCTAAAGGCTATTTTTGGTATATCGTCACCCTTGATTTTCAATTGATAATAGCTAGATCCAAGGTCAACCTTGAAAAACCACATTACCCCTTGCGATGATCAAACATGTCTTCAATGCAAGGTAAGGGATATTTTTTTTGCTATCATCTTGTTAAGCTACCAGTAGTCTATATATATCTTCATGGACCCATCCTTATTTTTAATGAACAACACTAAAGCATCATATGGAGAGGTACTTGGCCGGATAAACCCTTGTCTAACAACTCCTGAAGCTGGTCATTCCTTTCTCTTAACTCTGCTAGTGTTGGGATATGAGGGTATAGAAATGAGCCTCACCCTAGGCTTAAGCTCTATCTAGAACTCAACTTTTGTTTTCAGTATCATCCTTCACAAGTCATCCAGAAAACACATGGAAACTAACAAACCACTGGAATTGAACCCCAACTAAGTGCTTCTTCATCTGTATCCCTGACTAAAGCTAGGAACTCTTGACTTCCTTTATCCATTAGCCACAAAGCACTTAAAGCTAAAATCAAACTAGTTGACACTGAATAACTCATGCCTAGAAACTCTTGTAGCACACCTCCATGTATATCAAACTTCACTTTCTTGCTATGACAGTCCATAATTGCATGGCATGAAGTTAAATAGTACATGTCCAAGATAACATCAAAGTCAAAAATGTCTAACACTATAATATCTACTAATGTCTTCATGTCACTGACCTTGACCTCACATGTTCTGTATACTAATTAAACAAAGAGGGGCTCTCCTGAAGCTACCTTAACTGAAAATGGTTCCCCAAGACTTGATGTGGATCTTTCAAATTGTATGACAAAGAATGGGATCAGATAATAATGCATATACCTTAGGTTGACCAAAGACATGGCTTTAAAGGAACAAACTATTGTTATACTTGCTACTGATGCATTTGATGCCTATGTATCCTGATGTGTCAAAGTAAACAAATGGATCCATCCCCCACAACCTTTGCCTTTACCACCTAGTTCTCTTCCTCTTGAACCTCTACCCCTAGCTCTTTCACCTGCTAGAGCAATGAGCCTTCCTGAGTCGTTGACTGATAAGATGGAGCTAATGTGGTGAGGTTTACCGACCTCTAACTAGAAGCTCTCATAAGTGTCAAGCATTTCCTCCTCATGTGACCCTACTAGCCACAACCCTAGCATGCTAGAGAACTTCTCATGTATTGGCCCCAATGCCTCTTTTGTATGTCTAACAATCTAGGTAAGATTAACTCGATATCTACCAACTTGATTGAGTGCCTACTCTACTCTAAGTCTGTGAGGTAGCAAGCCATGCTGGGGCGAGCTTTAAGAAGGCCACTCTATCCAACTGGCCTCATTGCTAATAGTGACTCTTGCTCGAACTAGCATCGCTTGAGAAAGAACCATGATGCTTTGCCTTCTTCCTGGCCTCAGACAATACTCAACGCTTTACCAAACCACACTTAAGACTAATTGGTGTGTCTACTACCTAATGATAATCCATGACCCCATTGTATGGCTGTAAGCTAAGGAACATGTCCTTGGGCAGTCCTTAAATGAATTGCCTATCCTAATCTATCTCCATTAGTAGCATTACCTAAAGCCACCAAAGCCAAATAAGTGAACCTCTCATTATACTGTACCATAGACATCCCAGAATCATCTTAAGATTTAGAAAGTCCTTCGCCATATGAGGCTTTCAACTCTAAAAAAAAATCTTCTTAGGAAAGTTGCCTTGAAATCTTCCTACAAAGGTGGGTTTGGATCACCACAACCCTGAAGGGGCGTGTGGTTTGTGGCATGTTTGAACATTCCCAGGAATATGAGGTTAGAAACAAAAGATTCTTGTGTTTGGTTCACTAATAAGAAACAATTCCTAGGCATGCTTCATTCCTGGGAATAAAATTAACCTCATTTGCATTCCCACCCTCTACCATAGGAATGTGAGATTCCCATGAGAAGGGAATGTGTCTGACAATTTAAAAAGATAAAATTACCCTCACTAATCTAACCTAACTCCCACATCTACCACCTATTTTCCCCTTTTCATATTTCCCTAAACCTAGCACGACACCATCCTCCTTCAATTCTCTCCTTCGGTGGCTGCCAAGCCTTTTGCTGTACAACCGTGACTTTAATCACCGCCTCCGCAAAGCCATCCAGGACCTCTAGCATCAGCAGTGTTGTATCGTCACCTTTTACCACCACCACTGGCTTGAATGCCTTTCATGTGATCACGACCCTGACTTGCAACCAGCAACTTTGCGCTGCTCACCAGTGTTCATCCCTGAGCTACTCGTCGGAACCATGCACACAACCACACAACCATGAAACCCTTCATTGTGAAGCTAGCCATAGCCCCTCTACTCTGCATCATCGCGCTTGTGCGAATTCCAAACCTAGTGCCGCCACGAAGCCTGAGCCTGGTTGTCCTTTGTAATTGGTGAGCCACCATCAACCACCATCACACAACAGGTCACGTATAGTACTACTAGGAAGCTTAACCGTACATCCCACTCGTGCCTCCACCCTGATGCCATCAAGCTTGCCGCCAAGTCAACCATCACGGCTACCTCTTCCTCAATTGAATCACTATTGCTGTTGCATCCTTGCCCCTGCTTTGTTTCCATCTTGGGTTTAACATAATCTAGGTTTACAAATTAGGAATTAAGTAGCTTTATTTTTTAATTTTCTAAATTTGGTCTGTTTGTTTCTTAGGAAAATGAATATTTTTTTATATGATGATTGTTGTTGATTATAATTTACATATAAAAAATTTCTTAATATTGGGATTATAAAGTGATTAAAAACTAATTTTAGTTCAAATTATTAAGGGTAATTTTGAAAATGAGCACAACATTTCGTGGAATATTTGTGTCAGCCAAATGCATAAATAGTTCATTCCTGACCATCTTATACAATATTACTGGGAATTTAATTTGCAAACCAAAAATGGGAATAATTCAATCTTGGGAAAGCTAATCCTGGGAATATGATTCTTGGGAATGTTTTCCTAAAAATATAAAAACATTCTGTGAACAACACGCCCCCTGAAGATACTCCTCATATGAAAGCCCAGATTGGCATTCTAGTTAGAAGCCAGCTAACTTTGCTGCTGTCTTAGACAAACAGTGAGTGACTCTAATCATCTTCTTTATCACCTTAAGTAAATCCTGTGGACCATCCATCGTGAGATGCCTATCAAAGGTTGGCAGGTCCATCCTCTTGAAGCGCTTCAAAGCCGAGTCATTTGGACCTTGGACTAAGGGTTGAACTAGAGGTGGTTGCATTCCAGCATCAACTTTCCTGGCCAACACTTCAGAAAGGTTAGCCATTACTTGCTCCAAAACCCTAAAGCAAGTACTAGTACTGAAAGAGCCATTGTTAGGGTGGTGAGTAGAGGTGTGTGTCTCAACGATGGCATGATAACTCTTGAGAAAGTTAAGCATATAAGGAAACATTACTGAATATCAAGGAAATGGCAAGACTCATACTAAAACTAAAAATAATTGGCTATACCTAATGGTCTCAAATAACACTTGATTAATGCAAATGGGCATGCTTCCATTTACATAAATGCCATGTTATTTTGTGGACCCTTGATGCAATATTATACAAGGAAAACTATGGCTCTAATATCATTTTATTGTGACTCAATTTGGGATGTGATGTGATCGAGACATGAGGAATAGACCACATGGATGTGCTTAAATGACATGTCATGCATTAAAATCTCATAATTTCCAATTAAACATAATATAAATATAAATTGGATAGAATTTTCTCATATTTCATAAACTAAATCCATAAGCAAATGTTCATATAAGTAAGCAGTTATTCCAATAATCAAGTTGTAAAATTTGTTAAACATAATTACATAGTTCTCAAAATGAACATAAACTAATGTATGTATAGTCCATGATCCTACCTGTAAATTCACTAGAGCACTACTAGCGTAACTAAAATTCACTTTACTCCAAAGTACAGGTCACCTAAAGAACTAGTGAATAGCTACTACGGAGGTACCTAGGAAGACTCTGGAGTAGCAGCTATATCTAAAAGAGGAAAGAAATGAGTGTGTTTTATCTTAAACTCAGTGACTAGATTCGCACCCATAACCATATATGGGACAATAAGGAAGATATATAAATAGTAATACAGCAAACAAAGTCATTTGAATCATAGTACATAGTACAAATAATAATTTGCAAATACACATAAGAAAACACAATAAACTTTTCGAAGGAATTAAAGGGGAACAGAGTTCTAATCATGTCATAAGGCAATTCTTAGTCTCTCATGAACAAGAGAATCTAAATAGGATAGAAAAGCTCCTCATGAATGATATCCCTCATGGACTAACGGTAATTGTCCCTTGTGGACTACATAATATACCAAGGTTACCAAATTCTCTGCAGTTTACCCACAACTTTGTCTCTACCTCTTATCCCTTATTAAACATCACTTATAGTTATCATGCCAAATAATTCAATAGTTCATGTATAGCAAATTTAGTAAATCAAATACCAATTCCCATTTCCAATAAATCATGCTTTGGGAGGGGGTTAAAACCCAATTAAATAGCATACAATGTTGACAATGGTCCCATTTATTTAAAGAATATGGATTTTCATGAGTACAATGAAAAGAACAATTTTTCAACTTATTGTAATTCGTAAAATATTCATATAATCATACATCATGATTCATAATGACAAGAAATATATTTAGTTCCTTAAAATAGAGCCATGAGCAACTCATTCACTAGAGGGATGAAAAGAGAGATGCCAGCACCAATGAAAGTTTCAAGAGCAAGAATGACACTAAAGTCTGTTATGGAAATAACAAAAACCATGAATAAATCATAAACTTTAGCTAGGCACATATTATGAGTGATTAGAGGGAAGAAGAATAAGGAAACTTGCGCATAAGAATATCCCAAACCTATAAACTTGGAAGAACATGGAATAATCTTGACAAAAACTTAAGAATCACTTAACAAAGGGTAGATTGATGTAAGACAGGATGAAAACATTGGGAGGGATGAACGGAGTGTTAAGAGGTGGCAAAGGTGTGTATCTCAAGTTTAGGGATGGGTTTTAACTAGCAAGGGCGACATTTTTGCGAAATTGCATTGTTTTAGTGGATTTTAGTGGCAAAAACATGCATCCATGTATAAAATATGCTTGCGAGCATAGGCTAAAAATCGAGGCTCTTTAGAAATTGAGAAGGATAACAGAGCACCAAAAGCGCGTGTCCCTGCAATAAAAATGTGCATCCGTGCATGCCAAAAATGCACGTCTACACAACAAAAATGCACATCCACACGTTTTATGCAAATTCGGTAGAACCTACCCTAAGGCTTATCGGAGGCTTTTCGATCCAGGAATGGCCTTTCTATGGGTACTTAGATAAAGAATATTATACTTAAATTTTGCATACAACAAAATAACTTTAGAAAATATATAAATATTATGGATTACCCAAACATAACTTGCATTAATGGAGAAATTAAGACAACTACTTATATTAATAGTAATAATCAAGATAATAACTTAAACTTGCAAGAAAGCAATGAGTTAATGGAAGAGAAATGCAAACACAAGATTTATACTCCTTTTGTCACCACCAATCGCTTACATTCAATCCCTAAGCCAATGCTTGATAGTTTCAACTATCTTCCAAATCTTATAGGTGTTTATAAATATTTACACCACTTGAGTACTCTTGCTCTCTCAGGATCCCTTACCTTTGTATTTGAGTCACTCAACAAAACTGAAATGCCTCCTGCTTTCTTTTTGAAGGATCCCTCACCTTTGAAGTTTCTAGAAGAAAAATAAACTTTTCTAAAAAGCAAATAATACAAGTTGAAGAACTATGAAGCTTTTCAAGAGATAGGACCTTCTGGTCACAAAACTTGACAAGAATTTGATGAATGGAAATGATTATTGAATGAAGTCTACACCTAGTTTTTTATGCCTTAAAATTTATCATTTTATAGGTATTTATCGACCCATAAATTGTATAGACCATTAGGGGTTTAGTGCCAAAAGTTATCTAGTCAAAATGTGTCCATTTTCAAATTTCCAATCATTGTATGCGCTTACAATACACTATGATCACTTACAATATTTAAATTTCAAAATTTGGTTAACATGAACACCAATGTAAGTCTATTATAATCTTGTATGCACTTACAAAAATCCCAAATTTCATAAATCACATTTAAAACACATTATAGTTGATAACTAAACCTTGAAAACACTTATAATAATATTCTAAATATTTCATATCATATTAAACTTATACTCTCTTCAATTTAATTCCAATTCTTCATTAAACACAACAATTAACTCATTATTGCTCTTCAAATTCAAAGTTTTTAATTAGAATAAAAAAACTCATAGTTAAGTTAGATGAAAAGCTTGATTAAAAAAAATTCTCAAATCAAATTTAAAACTCAATCAAAATAGTGACCAAATATCCTTACCAAAAGAAAAACCTTTTAATATCAAGAAACCTACGTCACATATAGATTTATACCATTTTCAATTTTGGACTTGGTTTCCTTCAAGTTACTCCATGCCATTGATTTCAACTGTTATCATGTTTCTTGTTCAAACCCATTCTTGATATTTGGGCTAAGATAATTCACTTGAAAAACATTAATAGTCCAATTGCTTGAAAAACATTGATAGTCTGATTTAAAATATTTCAATATGCATGATTCATAAATGTATAACTCAATTCAACCAATCACGCATAATTTTTTCAATTATCACTCTTTGCCTAATATGCAGAGTTTCTAATACCATGACACTATAATACGCTTCATGAATATATTTGTTACATAGAAATATATCTAATATTAGTTCATTGTAATACATACAAAGAGTGTAGGATATATTCCATAAAAGATTATGCTCATATATCATTGTATTTATCATAATCAAAACATATAATTAAGGAAACTTGCTTCTATAGTAATATCCCTATTGATTAGGGTGTTTACAAGGTGTAGCAGGCCTAATGTCTATTATTGTTAGCTATAATTTTGTCTAAGTTTTCTCCCAAAATATATTTGCATAAAAATAATCTACCATTACTTTCAAATCCATTCTTGAAAACTGCATTCTCCTAAATACAATATTTTCCTAAACCTAGTTGCAGGAAAATAAGAAGTACAATTCAAAATTATTTTTTCAAACATATATATCATGCATGGATATGCAAAACTCATAATATACTACATAGCCAAGTTCCAAAACTAATTAGCCAATCAAAATTTCAGTTCTTAAATATTTCAAATAAACTAAAATTTCAACAACATAACATGCATTTTTTTTATAATATAAACATAGGCACAAAAATAATCATAGATGCATTGCCCACTCACAACAATGGTTCCAAGAACCATAGAGTAACCACAGTAAGAACTGAGACTGCCAAAGATGTTCAAACACTCGAGTTATATGATCAAGATAACAATAATATTTATAAGCTAACAATGCTGCAAATTAACAAAGATTAGCTCTAATGGACATAGATTCCTAATTTCCCAAACCTAGACCATCCATAATCTTTTCAATAGCTATTCTATTTTTTTTTCTCAAAATCTTTAATGGTCAATCAAGCGTTATTGCTTCACTAACTTGTCATTTCTTAAACTTGAACATCCATTTGTTCTTAAAGGCCTTCTTACCCTTTGAAAGTTTTATACAAGCTCTTGGCAAGCATTATTCTTCTATAAAGAATAAGTTCTTTATCTAGTTTCATCCACTGGAATTTTTTAACTTATTCAAAATATTTCGGCCCTTTCTCATTAGTGAGAAGTATGAAATCCAATCTAAGGCAACCTATTGCATGGCCATCACTCTCAATTAGAAGTCCAAAATTATGGTCTAAGGTCTTACTAACCTTACTCAACACTTCTTGCATCTCCAATATCATTAGTACTTGACTCTCCATTAATTGTATACTCTTGAAACTTTTCCTTCTTTTGGAATTTTCTCTAGCAATAAGGATTATTGTCAAATCAACTTTACCACAAAGATAGTTATTTCCTATTGAATCATATAATTTGGCTTAGTTTCTTATTCATGGAGTGCAATATATCAACTTCTAATAATCCTCTTATTTTTTCTTAGTTCATAAATTGCAGTTGAATTTCTTATTTGCATCCCATTGATATGAAAAGAATCACATTATTGTCAAGTTTGAGCTCTTATCCTTATTTATGTAAGAAAAGGCTTTTCATCCAAAAACCTTCATGTGAGAGTAACTGATATCATGTTTGGACTATACTCTTTTAGCAATATCAAAATCCAAAGGAATAGATAGATATATGTTATTATAGTATAACATAGTTTGATTAGCTTCACCCTTGAATAACTTAGTAAACTTATCAATTCTCAGTACATATTCAACTTTCTTTCGGTTTAATGCAATAATTCTTGAATTCACAGGATGCATATTCTCTCCTATTGTCACTATGAACATGCTTCAAAGCCCTCCATATTTCTTTTTCCACTATGGAATGCAACCTTTCAAAGTACTAAAAACCCATTCCTTTCTCTTTATAAAGTACAACTAAACATTCTTTGCAATGTTATCAATAAATGTTACAAAATATCTGGTACCATCCAAAGTCTCCATGTACATTGAACCACACATATTAGAGTAAATCATATTCAAAATGTTCCTTTTTACCTTTGAAGTTTTGATAATGAAAAGATTATGATTTTTTTGCAAATAAACAATTATCATGAGGATATAGTTTCGAACCATTAGCATATAGAATGAGGATTTCCTTTCCAAAGTTTGCAATTCTTTTTCACTTTAGTGAGTCAATTTCTTATGCAAATCTTTTATGAAACATCATCTTCAAATGCATTCACTCTTTCAATCTACTTGGCAACATTGTATAGTGTGTTTTATATCATTCATTACAGTAACTGTTCAGCCTTTGCAAAGCTTCTATTTACCATTACCAAAGTTTTTATGGTATCCAATTACATCCAAAGCATGAATGGACATCAGATTTATGAACATATCACCAACTACTGTAATATCTACATTACTGTGATTACCTGTCCCTATTTTGCTAGTCTTCTATTTTGTACGTAGTAAATAATTTCTTGTTAGGAGTGGCAAGTTATGATACAATTATGTTAGCAAGCCATTCTATCCAAAAATATGTAACATGACATTATTCTCTAGTTCTTCCCAAAAGATAACAACACACTTAATGATCTATAGGGGTTGTCAAATTTTCATCGTCAGCCATATTCTAACTACTTCAATTTTTCTGGTTTTTGTGCTTCTGATCTTTGCAATTTATTTTGATTGTCCTTCTCCACAATGGTTGCATTTGAACTTTCTTTTAGACTAGCATCATAATATATAAGTAGATTTTTTAAGCTGTCATTTCATCTTCTCCTATATTTCTTCATAACAAAGGCTTCGGAAGTATTTGTTCCCAAGTCTTTAACTTGGAATAAAAACATTTTTTCTTTCTGCTTAACAACACATCCAAGATTCGTAATTATGCAGTAAAGAACTCAATTGTAGTAGTACTTGTGACTTCTAATCCAAGTCTAACTCATGGTACTCAATTGATTTACTATATCTTAGAAACCACATAACTACTCAACAACAAATGTTTTATCTGTATATTTTAGGTTAACTAGTTTTCTGATTACAAAATCTTTATTTCTTAAAGTCTTTTTCTCAAAGAGATCATGTAAATTTTCACAAAGTATATGGTCACATGGTAAAACAAATTTGTATCGATAGAATGCTTAATTAATCTAATAGTCTTCCAGTGCATTTTTCCAATCAACAATTGTCACATTATATGGCTTTTGCATCTCTCTTTTTCACAAGATTGTATAAATCTTTGTAGTTAAGTATACCCTTTATTTTTAATTTTCAAATGGAGTAATTTGTAGCTGCTAGTTATCTTAGCACCTGTACTCTCCATTTAATTTTCACACAACAATCTTGTGCTCAACTTAGAGCATCAATAGCAACTGTTGAGCTCTTGAGTCAATTTGCAATGAAAATAAAATAATGTTGCAATTCTATAATGAGCACCAAGGTGAACTAAAAAGAGCTAGAGCTATCAATTTATATGGTGCACTAATAATAAATATATGTAAAATATACATAAAAATAACACTAGAAGTTAATATAAAACCCAAAAATATAAAAAACAATAAATTGTGGGACAAATTTCGATAATGTTCCATCATTTTTCCATACTTTCTCACACATGAGATGCACATACAGTGTTTTCTAGCAGAACCCTCAATTCAAATACTACAATTTTCTAGAATTATAGTATGAAAAAGTAATACAGATGATACTCAACATTCCCAGCAAACCTACACCAACACTTTTGAATTCATTCACACTCTCCATTTTTTCTCATTTTTAGAGCCCTTTGTTCACCGCTTCTCCCTATTCTCAGCAACTAATTTCTCTCATGTAGCTTGTGTTGCTCCAAAATAAATAGATTTTACTCTCTTTATAGAGGCTCATAAACAACTTGTTGGTAAAAGAGTGCACGAAAAGGGAGGTTGAATCATGTTTTCTGAAGTTATCTTCTAAATCTAAAACTTTTAATAAAAGATACTATTAAGCTTTTGGCTTGAAGTGCAGTGGAAAGAAGATTAGTAATTTTAGAAAGAAGATTTCTGAAGATTAAAAAGTGATGCTAATTTAATAAAAACTTAATTAATATTTAACATAATCACATAACATAAAAATAAAAGATTAGGGAAGAGAGAATGAACACGAGAGTTTTTATACTGGTTAGACTAACCTGTCTACATCTAGTACTCAACACTATTGAGATTTCATTAATAACAACTTTCTCAAATTGAGAAAGTAAAATGGATAGTCTTTAGATTAGCCTTCCCAATCTCTCACAGTGCACAATGGATAGCCCAATTGACACTAATTGAGTAGTTCTGAACCAATCTCTCCAACTTGAACCATGACTTGCAGACAACTTCTACTACCATGTTGTAAGTAGTCTTGAACCAGCCTCTCCAAGCTGAACCGTGATAAGCAAATATCTTTGCCATCACGTTGTAAGTAGTTTTACCTTAGCCTCTTCAAGCTATGACTCACTCTGATCACTAATAGATCAAGGTTACAAAGGTTATGTGTTTGGGTTGCCACTCAAACTAACCTACACCCATGTTTCCTTAAGAATATTCGCTAATACAAACCTAGGAAACATGAGTGACTTCTTTCTCACATCTCTTCCTAAGAAGAGTATACAAATCATTACAGAGCATGAAAAGAAGATTTTTACACTTGAAGATGATTGATTACATATTATAATGAACAACACAGGAAGTGTGGAGAGACTTTTCTAGAGTTTCCATTCTTATTTCTTCAATTCTCTCATCAACATTCATGTATGACATCTCCATTTATACAGGTCCTTCTTCTTGACTGTTGCTTTTGATCAGATCTCCAAGTGACATGATTAGATCATCAGTTGTGTCCTGGAAAGTTAGTCTAGAAAGGTAGGCTGACAGACTTGTTACATCAATTGCAAAAGTTGTTGTATTTTAGCAATTTCTAATGTCCTCGTTTTCCTTTTATTTTCTGATATGGTTTCTGAACTCCTCCTTCTAGAAGCTAGGATCATGAATCAATTAGGCAAAAGAGATGACGTACCAGTTATAACACTGGATCTGATTCAAGATTTGAAATTTGAAATTTCCCTCAATTTCCCTTGGTGTTTTGTGCTCTACAGTTAAGTGAGCTTTCTGACGGTGTAATCAATCTCTTTGATATTTCTTCAATATTCCAGACTTCAATCTCAGCTATTTAGTGATGATTTCTTTGCGATTGTAGTGATTGATGATTGAGTAACACGTTGCTCTTGGACATGATTTAATTTCTTCATTTTGAGTGTACTTTCTGATGTCTCATGCTACTTTCTGAAGACATTTTTCTTGGTTTCTTGATCTACTTCAGTCCTTAAGCATTTACACATTCTTTACACGAGATAATATTCACCTTTTTAAGCTTAACCTCTTCCCTTGAGATAAAACATGAGGCAGTGAAATTATTCTCGATTCAAGTATGCTTTTATGTTTTTGGCTTGTAAACATGAATACATGCTTTGCTTGAATAACATTCATTTTCTTTTTGGCTTAATCTCTTCCCATGAGATAAGTCATGCTTGCGCATGCAAAGTGAAACATTATTCTTGTTTTAAGTCCATATTATGCTTTAATCTATGTACATCTTCTTTGCTTGACATAATATTCACTTTCTATTCAGCTTAATCTCTTCTCATGAGATAAAATATGCTTACACATGCAAAGTGAAATATTAATCGTGCTTTATGTCCATGTGATATGAATCGGATTAGCCTGTTATGCTTTGTCAAGAAACTCAAGATATCCATTAATCATTCTTCAAAGTATTTTCTTTAAATTAGTTTTGTTATCATTCAAAACAATGAAGCTCATACTTTCTGAAGGGTTTTGAAGTTTACAATTTCCCCTTTTTTCATGATGACAAACCAATTTGAAGAAAATCTTTTGAAGAGAGGTTGAAAGAAATAAGACAGAATATAAATTGATAAATTGCATTTTCTTTCAACACCACATGATTCTTAAATCTTAGTAAGTCCTTTCTTAAGGCATGATTAGATATGTTTAGGAAAATTTTGAAGCCTTAAGTTGACTCAAATCAAGGCTATTTGGTTCATGACGATATATTCTAATTTAAATCAGAGAACTTCTTTAATTTGTATCACAAAGTTACTAAAGCAGATGTCATCGTTTTAATTTAATTTTTCCAATTAGCTTGATTTTAGTCATAAGATGACTTTCTAAAATTTAAGTGTGCTTGAATAAATAAACAAGTAATACTTGCAATATTGTTTCTTGATAGAAAATCTTATTCAGCACTTGCTTTTCCTATGCTCTCTTTTTATCAAAGAAATTTATGCTCAAGGAAGGACGAGTACATGAATGATAAAAATTTTTGAGCATGGTATAAGAAAAACTTTAAGAAATACAGATGAAGTTTCTGATGTTCAGAGAAACCTTGATATCAATTATATTAGTGAACTACAATATGAGGTTTCTAAAGCTCAAATAAGGATCCATCCCAGCTTTATCAGAGCATTTAGTTCTTGTGAGCTTACTTTTCATGAGCTAGGAAATTTTATAAGTATCAAATGATGAAATGATATTTGAAATTCTTTTCTCAAAAGAAACATTTGCTTATTGATACATATTGAATCAGAATATAACACATTGTTGATAAAATAAGCTCAGCATATTTGAGATGATTCTTAGATCAACTTTTCTTATCATGGTTGAATTTGAGAGATTTTAAAGCAGGTTTCTGGAAGTCCTCTGAAATTGTTTACAACTAAGTTTGATCAGATTTAAACAAAGCATCTCATACATGCATCAATAGAAATGTGTTCTATAATGATAGGCATTTCAAGCAGTCTTATACATATCTATGCACATTAATAAGGTTTGAGTATCCAAATACTGATAGAAAGAATTTGCATTTATTAAGGATACTTACTAAAGTTAATCAAGGATAAGTGTGTGCTTATTTCTATAGCATGTTAATGATTAATCAATTTAGAATGAGTGCTTAAGAGAACATAGCATACATAGGCAAGTCATGATATGTGATTAGCTGAGCATGATGAATTAGGCATTGATATGTATAAGAACTTGAGAATAACTATCTATGTATCAGAGCACAGGAGAACTAAAAACAGATATAGACATAAATATGATTGATAATGGATATATTATTTTGTCAAAGGATAATGTTCAGAATATAGTAACTAAAGTTCCAAAGCAAACAAGAATATATGCAATATGAAAAATACAATATTTTGGGCTCCCTCTCAGCATGACTCCCCCTGAATGTATACACAGATTTTCTTCAGATTTTCTTCAAATTTTCTCATCTCCCCCTTTTGTCATCATCAAAAGGAAATGTGTTTGGAGATATAGCTCACTTCATTAGCCTCAATGCTTTACTTCTTAAAGAATCTCTATTAAAAGAGCTTCATGTCTTCTTGACTGAGTTTCCAATTTATCTAATCGTTCAAGGATTTCTCTTTGCTGCATAGCCGACTTGTGTTGATTTTATGCGGAATCATAATCTGGAGTGATAGCAAGATTGGAGGTAGCCATAGTTGGAGTTGAGAGATTTGCTGGTTGTGAGCTTGATCCAAGTTTGCCAATTTTTGGAATATCTCTTAGAAACACTACAAAAAAAATTGAGAATTATGGCAGTGGAATTAAGGTGGTTCTTTAAAACCGCCACAATTTTAGTAAATTACGGTGGTTTTGTTAACTGCCATAATCTTTATGACAATAACGGCGGTTGTAACCGCCCTAATGCTCGTCGCTATCCCTTGCAAATACATTTAACAAAAAATAATTTCTGGTGTCCCTAATTTGTGACCTAAACACCTCAATAGAGCCTGACCTCTTCTTCCTCCACTGCCTCCGCTCCTCATTCTGATCACCCCGACCTCGCCGACCTTGGTTTCGAGTCCCAATTCGACTCCATTTTCAAGGACTCCCTCGATTTTGATTTGGGATCTAATGATGTCATTTTGAGGAACCCTAGCACCGATTCAAAAGGGAAGAGGTCGATGTCGACGGTGCCGATGCTTGCGAAGCCCCTCGCCGGGGAGGGGCTGCTGCTATTGAAGAAGAGGAAAAGGGCGGTGTTTTAGGAGGTTCAAAGGAGCTCTCTGGCAACAAGAATCGCGAGACTGGGGTGCTATGGACAACGACGACAGAGGCAAGTTTGAGTTAGCAGTGGAAAAAGATGAAGACGAAAACGTCCTCACCATGACAGCAAAAGGAAGGTTTCTGACAAGGTGGTAATAAGGCGGTGTTCTTCGAATGAAGGCGATGTCGATGGTTGCAATCAAACGGCGTGAACGATGGTGAAAGCATTTTGGTCCCTCTTCTTCAGCTTTCTCTCTTTCTTTTCAGTTTGAGTGGTCTTTAGCTTATGGTTTTGATTCTGTGTGGGTTTGTTTTTGGTTTGGTATATACAAATATCTTTGTTATTCATTCCACTTTAATTTAATTCTATTCATTTATTTGTTCCTCTAATTTCCAGATTCTCGGCTATGATTGTGATTCATTCTACTTTCAATTTCTTTGCTTGGGCTTTGGTTGATGTTGATCTCTTCATCTGAGTCAAAGGCTTTGGTAAATTTCTCATTTTGATTGTGGATTTATGTTAATTCTTAAAGTGGTCAATTCAAATTTGTCTCTGTGTGTTAGAATGAACTATGTAAGATTCATGAAAAAAAAAAGCAGAAGAAATTTGTATTTTAACTTTCACTCTTTGTTCATATGGAGAATAAATTTGCTCACGAGGGTAAACAGCTTGTGAGTTTCAATGCTATTGGCCTATGATTCATCAATCCTTTTGCTAATCTTTGACTTCCATTTCCATTTCATTTCAAGATTAATTTTCTCTACTTTTACGCTATCAATTTTCCAATCCAGAGAGTGCACATTCCTCCTGAATTCACTTTTCTATTAGAAAGCCTTGAGTATACTATTTGGCTGTCCATGGAACTTTTGTTGCCTGCTTCTGGCAAAGCCTTTCTCTAATATTTTTGGCACTTGAAGTTTTTTTATGCTTCTAATGTTGGATTACATGTTAATTAAGGTTATGCAATGAATAGTGAGAAGTGTTGTTCCACTAAGCTAATTGATGGAGATGGTGCATTCAATGCTGCCGGGATTGAGAACTTCACAAAGGAGGTTAAATTAGCTGAATGTGGCCTTTCATATGCTGTAGTTTCTATTATGGGTCCACACAGAAGTGGAATGTTTTCTTTGTTTCTTATTCTTTTCATGAACTGGTTCGTTTTATGTTATGACGATGATGATGACTCTTACCAGTCTTTGCTCTTGAGCTGAGGCTTTCTATGTGGTATAGTATGCTTCTTGTGATATGGTAACTATTAAGCAAATGTTGATATTTGATTTTGATATCAATTCATGACTTTGGTATCCATATATGCTGGTGATTTCTAATGATTAAGTTTACTCTCTTTGTACATTTTCTTAATTCTTATGGGAGTTTTATCTTTTGTTTTAGTCCAATCTATAATCTTGTGATCTTTATCAAGATGGATGGTATTCCTAAGAAACTGATCAGTTTATGAAAATTACTTAAAGTTCTCCAACTAGTTGTAACAATTTCAGATTTTGTTTCGTGACGCTTGGAGAACTGGACCTCTTAAGAAACAGGCTGAATTTAATGATTTTCTTGAGGTAAAACTCAAAGCATATGAAAGGATAAAATTGAATAGCATACCTAGGCTTTTTTTTTTAACAATTGCAGCCTCACTGCAATTTCCATTCTGCTGCAGGCAATGGCTAATGATCTCTTGTTAAACTTCCTTTCAGCATTGTATTTGAGTATTTTCAAGTTAGCTTCAGTTCATGTCTGCAATTTGTTAGTATCCATTTTATGCAATAAAGAGTGAGTTCTGTTATATAGGTGTATATGCTTCTGTCTATCTGGGTGTGTTCATTGGCAATCAAACATGGAGGTGGATCATTATATTATTATTCATAAGTTAGACATTATTTAGAGAATTTACTCATAGCTTCCTATGTAAACATAGGAACATGGCATAACTTATCTAGTTTTGTTTCTGTTTTGGTAAGGGGCAGAATTCATGAATGGTAACTATGCTACTTGTAAGGCATTAAAGTTAGCTTGCATGGTAAGATAGCTTGATCTGTTTAAAACTTTAAACAAACTGAAAATTTTTTTCCACAAGAGTTTGCAAATATGTCCTCATTGTTGCTTCAATGTGGCATTTCCATCATCTGTGTAATGCTATCTTGGATTTAACTTGTTGTACTCTTGCTTCAGTTTAATGTAAATCTTGTAAGCATATCTTGTATCCTGCTTATTGGATTTTGTGTTTCAACATGGGTTTTCCAGCATGTTTAAGCTGATTCATGTAATTTGCTAACTAAGGTTTGAATGTTGTTGGTTCAGGCTCCAAAGAAAAAGGTTAAGAAAACAAATATCCCCCGTAGCAGAGTTAGTTTATGGAGCTTCGACGCCTGTGGATGTTCAGAAAGCTGTAGAGAAGGAATTTGAAATGGCTTTGCAAGTTCGTGTGATGGAAGAAACAAAAGATAGGAAAATGCAGTTGAAGCTTATGTTTAGGACATGAGAAACAAGGTGGCGATTAGCTTTTCTCTTTTCTTACACCAGGTCAAACATAAATGCCTGTCATTTGATGGTTACTGAAACTGATTTTTTTGTTATCATTTTAGCTTGATGACAAATACCAAGAGTTTGTCACTTCTTCAGTATTAATTTAATTCATGAAATTGTAAAAAATTATTCAAATTAGTTCTTATAAGAGTGTTCTCATAGATTAACTTAAACTACCAAGGACTTCAAGAACTAAATTGATATGTTATTAATTTCAGGATAAAGTGAAACACAGGACCTTTACTCGTTAAAAGTTTCTCTGAGTTACTATTTTTGGGTTGATGAAACTTTTCTAATAATGTGTTGATTTGGGAATTGGGATGGTGGGTGCAGGTTCGTGAGGACTATGTTAAAGCAAAAGAGTATTGTGGGAGAGCAATTTTGGTAGATCCGAGTTATGGGAAAGTGTTGTCCATGTATGTAGACTTGATATGGGAGAGCCATAAGGACTCTCCTCAAGCTAAGAGTTATTTTGATCAAGCTGTTGAAGCCGCCCCTGATGATTGGTAAGCATTATTTCTTAATTGGTTTTAATTTGTTTGAGATTCTTCAGATGTGTGGAATGTGATGTTTTGAATGAAATGATTTAGCATTTGATTTACTAATCTTCAAATGTTACATGAATTTAATGTTCGAAATGATAACAGAAAAATCAGTTTTAGTAATAGAAAATTATCCATAGAACAATTAATTGGGCTTGTAGGCCCGGGGAGAGGTCATTAAGTTTGCTGCCAGGCTATGAGTCTTCTGTGGTAATACATATGCATTTTTTGAGTCCATAAATGTATATGGTTATTAATAATTGCAAGTAAAATGGGTGTTAAGACCCAAAAAAAGGTAAAGTGGTCTGTTATGTTTTATTCCGAAATAAAGTCGATGCTATTGTCTTTTTTTTTTTTTTCCTCCTGTTGATTATTAGACCTGCTCACTTAGCTTGCTTTGTACTTCATATCATATTCAATACAAAATATCCAAAAAAGAAAAAACAAAGAAAAGATGTTATCCATGATCAAAAAACACAAATTAGTTGTTACTTTATTCAATATTTGTTGTGCTTAAAACTTTGTGTAATGAGTTTAATTGAAAATTCTTAATAAATAATTTATTTTGGTTTGAATTATGATAGGCATGTGCTGGTCCTTTGGTTCCTCTACCATCTGTTGGAATTCATGCAGTATGCTTTCCTCAAGGTCACAGGTTAGTAATGTTATTTTTATCTTCAAGTACATATAGCGCATTGTCTTGATTTTTTTTTGCTTTTTCAAGTGCAATTTTTAAGTTGCTAGTGTGCATGAAGATTTATGGTTATAATGCTAGATAATCTTTATGTACAATAGTTAGAATTTCGTCTTCCTTTAGATCGAGAAAATTTTGCCTTCCTTTAGATCGAGACGCTCTTCTTTTGCCAGATGCACAATGCTCTTCTTCTGCCGGCTAGTCAATATTCTAGTTTACGTTATGCTTTGAAATTATGTGACATCACTGACATCCCAGTATAATGTATTGCAATCAAGTTAGCCATGTGTTGAAGATATGTGATATTGAAAATATTCTTTTTGGTAGAGCCCATTGTATTTAATTGGTTCCTTGTTGCTAGCCTCTGTCAACACATTTTGCTTAGAAACAAAAAATACCACAAATTGAGTGTAGGACCATTTTAATATATTCATTTTAGTGTTTGATTCACTAATATTGAATGGGAAGATATGATTCACTAAACTATTTTGCATGATTATTGGAACATTTTTTTAAAAATTGGTGCTGCAAATTGTGGCGGTTTCAAACCGCCATAATTAATTTTTTTTCAAAAACTTTACTGCAAATTGTGGCTGTTTAAAACCATCGTAATTTTTTTAAAATATTTCACTGAAAATTATGACGGTTCGAAACCGCCATAATTCACCTACATTAATTATGGCGATTATATAGGGTGATTGCGGTGGTTTTTTTTTAACCGCCGTAATTTACCAAATGGCATTGGTAATTACGGCGGTTCCTTGAACCGCCACTCTTGAAAAAAGGTGCGGTTAAAAACCTCCCTAATTCCACAAAGCAACCACCGCAATTCACAGGTTTTTTTGTGGTGAAAAGACTTATATGTAGATTCAGAAGTGAAAGAATCATAACTTTTTTTCTTCTTCAAACTCAGAATCCATGCTTGTTTTCCCTGGTAAACCCCCATATCTGATGATCACCTTTGGATTTTTGCTCTCATAAGAGCTATCTTCAAGTACAATGATTCTTCTTTTCCTTTCTCTGCCTTCATCTAGCTTAGATACCTTTTCCATTGCCGCTTCTCTTATCCTTAGATTTATGCTTGAGGCTCCTGTTATAGCAACACCAGTTGGTCTTCTTAGGGTTCGAAATGAGTTGAGGGTATACATGGTGCTTTCCATGTATACATACCTCTCGATTGCTAAAGGGTATTTTAGATTTTGAAAGATTTTTGTAAGAAGAATGCCATAGGGAACAGAGGTTGTTTTTCCCTATTTCAGAAGAGATGGCTTGGAGCATGTAATAAAAAATTAGTCTAGGTAAACTCACTTTTCTTTTTGCTAGTAGACAATATAGAAGCATGCAATCCATCCCAACTAGCTGATGTGTACATTCTTGTTTGGGCAAAAGAGTTGACTGGATGAAGATGAGAGTTTGACGAGCTTTCAAGTTTAGCATAGTGGATGTTATATTATTAGGATGATGTTTGGGAGAATCTGTGAGATATCTTGACACGTCTTCTGCAAGAACCCCAACAGTCATGAACTAGTTCTTTTCTGATGAGCATCTAAGTCCCTCATTGGGGGCTTGTGCAATATTTGAAAGGTCAGCTAGATTAAGTTCCAAGTTTGTATTTCTGATGTAGGAGATTAGCACGGATTCAGCCATCTATGCTAGTCTGGAGTAGAAGACAGTCACCATTCTTGTGAAAACACTATAAGCAAGATTTACAAATCCTTCCTATCCCTGAAATGAGATAATTTCCCATAGGGTAAAGATTTGCATCATCACCTCCTTTGAAAGAGTTTTTCTAGGAGACAATGGATGTTGAGCAAAGTTTTCAGCATAGTGTTGCTGATGAATGGGTTCACTGAACATGTGAAGAACTCCTATGCCATGAGAGTGAGATTTTCCTTTAGCCATTTTAGCATTTTTAGAGGAGATGTTTGCGAGAAGTGTGGTTGAAGCTTGAGAGAAAAAGTAAAGATGAAAATTAGATAGAAGTTGGATGATTTAGATTTTAGCAAAGGAATTTTAGAGGGCAGAGAGATGAAACAATTTAGGAAACATATAAAGGAAGACTGAGGTGAGAGAAAGGACGTGTAAACAGTGGTTGGTTATTAAGTGATAGGACGTGATTGTCAAAAGTTGAGGCGACATGGAAGAGAAAAAAAAAACTTCAAGGAAAATTTCCTACTCTTTTGTCTTTCCTTAGAGTAAGTGATTTCTAACACTTTGAATCGTTTTATGAAGGATTTACATTTTGACCTTTTTTTTGCATTTTGTTTCCTTGGAGAGCTGTGATGTTTTTAATTAACTTGACATCTATACATAATGAAGCTTATAATGCCAACTCTTTTTCCAATCTTCTTTGAGCCTTATCTTCCCCTTTTAAGTTTGTGATTTATCCTATTTAAATTTTTTGAGATAAGCTTGATCCTTCATACTGATATATGCATGTGATCTTTATCTCTTTCATGGAGAGGAAAGTGCCCAGAATAATTTGTGTATGAATGTTTATGCAAATTTTTGAGAATGATACAACAAGATTAACTTTTTCAGTGAAAGTCTTTTGAATACTTATGTTAAAGTTTTAGCCTAACCAAAGGTTGATCAGAGGAGAAGTATGGATCTATAGTGCTAAATATGACTTTCTGAACACGACCAGTATCACTAATATTATAGAGATCTTAGGAATACCTTATTGTCTGATCTTTTTCCTAGTTCCTTATTTGCAGCATCTGGGCGTGCTAGATTGCCTCAACTTTTCTTAACATATTTAGATACAGAGGTGGAGATGGAAGCACAGATTTCCCAGAATTTTTAGATTGCTTTATCTTCTTGTTCAGAAATCTTTTTTTATTTTCTTTGGAGTTCTTTAGCATGCTTTCTGAGGTGTCTGATTTCTAGAGTTTACTTTTTGAAAGTGCAACTTCGATTCTCTTTGCTGATAAGGGATTTTCTTGAGACTCTTTTCCTCAAGCCTTTTTGCAATCCTCAATGATAGTTAGCAAGATAGTTCTAGAATACTTCTCATCAGCATCATTAGCAAATTCAGGTCATTTGGAGATCTAGAATATCCTGCTTCTTATTTTCCTTTTTGAGCCATGAAAGATATCTAACATAGTACCTAAAAGATGATAATTCTAGTCCTCAATTTTTCTTGAGTCCATCTTGGTTAGTTGATTGAGAGGGATACTTCCCATGATAGTAGAATTATCAAAGATAATAATTTTTTTTTGAGACTATGTTTCTTTTTACTTCCCATTTCCTTGCCATTTTTTAAACTTATCTTCTGAACCACTGGCCATTTGTCATAAGGTACACATTTGAGATTTTAGAAACTTTATCTATTTGACCAGTTCAGAAATTTTGAAGCTATAAAAGAAGATTCTCTAATATAGAAATACCTTTATGAGATCTTCTATATCTACTCAGAAACTTTAGCATCTAAGGCCTTGTGTGCTTTTGTAAGCTATAACTCATAAAAAAAAAACTTTTACTCTTTATTTTGTCCCTTTGATCTTTGTCCTCTGCAATTGTCAGATTGCTTAACTCCTTAGAGGTCTTGCTCTGATACCACTTGTTGGTGAAAGAGTGTACGAGAAGGGAGGTTGAATTATGTTTTCTGAAGTTATCTTCTAAATCTGAAACTTCTAATAAAAGATACTATCAAGCTTTTAGCTTAAAGTACAGCAGAAAGAAGATTAATAATTTTAAAAAGAAGATTTCTGAAGATTAAAAAGTGATGCTACTTTAATAAAAACTTAATTAATATTTAACATAATCACATAGCATAAAAATATTAGAGAAAAGAGAATGAACACGAGAGTTTTTATATTGGTTCAGCCAACCCACCTACATCCAGTACTCAACACATGTTGAGATTTCATTAACAACAACTTTCTCAACTTGAGAAAGTAAAATGGATAGTCTTTATATTAGCCTTCCCAATCTTTCACAGTGCACAGTGGACAACCCCAACTGTCACTAATTGAGTAGTTCTGAACCAGCCTTTCCAAGCTGAACCGTGACCTACAGACAACTTCTACTGCCATGTTGTAAGTAGTCTTGAACCAGCCTCTCCAAGCTGAACTGTGATAAGCAAATACCTGTGCCATCACATTGCAAGTAGTTTTACCTTAGCCTTTCTAAGCTATATCTCACTTTGATCACTAACGGATCAAGGTTACAAAAGTTATGTGTTTGGGTTGCCATTCAAACTAACATACACCTTTGTTTCCTTAAGAATATTCACTAATGCAGACCTGGAAAACATGAGTGACTTCTTTCTCACATTCTTCCTAAGAAGAGTATACAAATCATTATAGAATATGAAAAGAAGATTTTTACACTTCAAGATGATTGATTACATATTATAATGAATATCATAGGAACTGTGGAGAGATTTTTCTAGAGTTTCCACTCTTATGTCTTCAACTCCCTCACCGATATTCATGTATGGCATCTCCATTTATACAAGTCCTTCTTCATGACCGTTGCCTTTGATTAGATCTCCAAGTGACACGAGTAAATCATCAGTTGTGTCTTGGAAAGCTAGCCTAGAGAGGTAGGCTGACAGAATTGTCACATCAGTTGCAGAAGCCGTTGTATTTTAGAGGTTTCTGATGTCCTCATTTTCCTTTTACTTCCTGATCTTGATTTCTGAACTCCTCCTTTTAGAAACTAGGATCATGAATCAATTAGGCAGAAGAGATGATGTACCAGTTATAATACTGGATCGGATTCAAGATTTGAATTTTGAAATTCGAAATTTCCCTTGATTTCCTTTAATGTTATGTGCTCCACAATTAAGTGAGCTTTTTAATGGCATAATCAATCTCTTTGATATTTCTTTATTCTTCCAGTCTTCAATCTCAGCTATTTGATTTTGATTTCTTTGCGATTGTAGTGATTGATGACTGAGTAACATGTTGCTCTGGAACATGAGTTCATTTCTTCATCTTGACTATACTTTTTGATGTCCCGTGCTACTTTCTAATGATCCTTTCCTTGGTTTCTTGATCTTGACTCGATATGCTTCAGTCTTTAAGCATTTATACATTCTTTGCACAAGATAATATTCATCTTTTTAAACTTAATCTCTTCCTTTGAGATAAAACATGATTTCTCTTGTGTAGTGAAATTATTCTTAGTTCAAATAAGCTTTTATGCTTTTGGTCTGTAAACATGAATACGTGTTTTGCTTAAAATAACATTCACTTTCTTTTTGGCTAAATCTCTTCCTGTAACGCCCCGATTTTTCTATTAGAGTGAAAATGACCAAAATGCCCCTGAGGTCATTTTCAGCCTGGAATTCGAGGAAAGCCGGTTCGGTAGTACTCGAAGGGCAAACTCGATGTTGAAAGGGGATTAGCTGACCTGTGTACCTTCCCGGGATCGAAAATCTCGTTTTTCGAGTTTTCGGGTCAAAATGACCAAAACGCCCCTGCGGTGTTTTACCCGTTTGCAAGTGCCGGATGAACCCGAAACTTCTCCAGATGGTTTTAAAAGGCGTTTTTATATATTCTATGACCTCAGTTTTAATTTTAGAAGTCCCGGGCAAAATTAGTGCAAAATTATGGTTTTGCCCCTAGTTTCGTATTTTTACGCTTAATCGCGTGATTAAGCAAACCTAAGCAATATTAGGCTCTAATCGAAGGTTAATTAATTTCCTTAATTAATCTTGAGTAAAAATAATTTATTAAAGTTGATTAGAACCAAAAAGTGCTTAATTACAACCTAAAATCATATTTTAATTTCAAGACACCTAGTCATAGAATCTTGAATAGTATTTTCTCTTTCCAATTCCTTAAATCATGGAATTGTGTTACACATTTTTTATTCATAAATGAGTTTAAAATTCTCTAATGATGTATGAGCACTCCTAAACTTGTCATAAACTCCCTAAATCACATTCTTAGTTACCTAAACTTAAGCTTAATCATTCCTAACCTTGTACCTAAGCTAATACACATCTAAACCTACCATTAACACCCAATTAAATGGTCAAAACTCACCCCCACTCTGCTATCCAGCCCTGGCCAAAGCCTCACCCTCCCCATATGCATCACATGTTCAATTTTTCAACACTCCAAGGCCATACCTCAAGTCACATACACTATACCTTGTCATAACTTTCAATCAAGCTTGATTTTCCAAGTAAATTACTAATTAAAATAGCTCATTTTCTCCATTTAATTGTGGCTGGAAAAGTTCCAGCCATGCATTGTTTCTAGAAGGCTAATTTCATAAAAATTTGATAGGAAATTAACTTACATCAAACCATACTTTGTAGCATAGCTTCCATACTTCAAACCATGCTTGAATGACCTTGTGTAAGAGATATTTTCCTCTCCCTTTTCCCTCCAATTCCACACGGCCACTCCTCCCTTTGGTGAGTTCCATGGCTTTATTTTTCTATAAATAGGATGCTTGTGATAGCCTTGTTGCACCTTGAAGCATTTGCTAAGTTTAGAGTTTTAGAGTTGTCTTGCTAAGTTTTTCTTTTCTCTCAAAGTTTCAAAAGTGTTCTTCCTTTCTTTTCATCTTCATCTTCTTCATCTCTTCATTTCATCATCATCTCTCAACCATCAAACACCACCCCAAAGCCTTGAACCATCATCAAACCTCTCAAACACCACACCTCAAACACAACTTCACCCAAAACACATTTCCTTTCTTTTCCTTCCTCTTTGGCCGAATCATCACCACCATCCTAGGAGGGGTTGCTCATCTCATTTCATTTTCAAGTCCAAGCTTTTACCTTCATCACAAGGTAGGGATTTGTTTTCAAACTTTGTTTTGCTCAAGAAAGTGTTTTTCTCTAGTTTCCTCTTGGATTCTTTTGAACTTTCCTTTGTTTTTCCTTTTCTTTTCATTTCGGCCTCTAGGCCTTGTTATGAGCATGATAGCTTGATGATGAGAGTTTCTAGATGATGACATTGTGTTCATCTCAAAGAAACCTCTAAAGCTTGAGTTTTCCTTTTCTTATAACTTCATCTATATGTTATCTAGCTCACATGGTTTTCCAACTTAAGAAAATTAATCTAAAGATTTCTAAAAGCCCAAGCCTACCCTTGTCAACCTTAAAGTTGGCCGGCATGTTCTAGAGATTTTTCTCTAGATAGGGGTTTTGGGTATTTAATAAAGAACTTGACGTAATTTCACTTTCTTTCTCTTTTGTATGACTTACGGTTTTTGGGTTGTGATCTTTGAGATATTGTATTGGGTTGTTATCTTGTTAAAGTCTTGAATGAGCTCTAGTTAACCATAAAATGAACCTTGCATCATGTTTACTTTATGCTTTGCATATCATGTTTACTTCCTTGCTATCACTAAGTTTCAAGATAATAAGTGAACCTTGCATTATCATGTTTATATTTCAAGCTATGCATTATCATGTTTATATTTCAAGTTCTCACTTAATACCAAGATAATAAATGAGTTGCATTCATATTTACTTTGTGCTATCACTTTACTTTCTAATGGAACCTAAAATAAGTGCATAAACATGTTTATTTTATGTCATCACTTTAATAAACCTAGAGCTCAAAGACTTGCTCATTGTTGTCTCAACAAAGGTCTAAAGATATTTATTTCTTGTGGTTCCCATTTCGGCCCTAAGGGGCTTTGGTGTTTCTAAGTGTTAAAAACTATGTTTTATAATTTATCTAAGCTTATGTGAGTATAAGGAATATGTAGAACTAAGTTTTACAAATTTAGGATCTCTTGAGATAAAAATAATTTAGCCACTGCCCTATTAAGTATTCTTATGATTTTAAAAGGATAAAAGTGTTTATAAACAAGTTTTGAAAGTTCTAAAATGGTTCCGAGAAACTAGTATTTTATGTGCCTTAGAAACTGTGTTCTATGCCTTTTATGGAGAAGTATGTTTTCGGTTCTTCCTTGCTCTTTACTGCCACTGTATGTGATGTTTTAATGATGATAATGTACCTATGTTTGAGTAAAAATAATGTTAAGACTCATATGTGAAAGATAGGATAAGTTAGGAACTAGAAAAGAATTAATTTGAGAGTTCTAGATTCTTTAATTATGTAATTTTCTGGATTCTATCCAGCAAGGTTTAGATTTAATAATCATGGTTTTAAATTAGTTTAAATGTGTAGGAATGACTCATAATTGGTTTAGGACTTAATCTTGAAGCCTTAGGAGCAAACTAAACTTAGAAAGGGTCATTGTTGTGACTTCTAGGTACCCGTAAAGTTAGGATTTCAAATTCTGCATCCTTGAGGTTTAGAGATGTTCTTGACTATAGTGTGAGGTGAGAAAATACTTAGTTATAAGGTTTCCAAGAGGCTAGGTTTAATGATTGATAACTTAGAATGTGACTTAAGGACTTTCAGGTCTAAACCGAAATTTCTAGAACCCCGTAATCACACAAATATAAAGCTGTCCAAATCTGCATAGTGCTATTTGGATAGGTCCTTGAGCATAAAAATTAGTAAAACTTAGTAGTTGTGAACCTATAGGTGTGTGAGAGGTTAAGAAAAATACTAGAATGATTAGTTTACAAGTTTAAGACTCAAAAGAACCAAAGCATAACATACTATGGGTTTATAACATAATAAGCTTGTGAGTTTGTATGAATGACTGTTTAAGGTGTGATTATGTGATAATGTATATGCTATAGTTTCATGTATACACTATGAAAAAGTTTCATGTGATGATGTATATGCTATGAAAAAGAGTTATGTGATGAATAATGATGTATCTATGAATTAACATGAGAACTTAAATGTGACACAACACTGAGGCGCCTTCTTGGGTGACACCGGTTTAGCCGAGCACCCCCAAGAAAACAAATCCGTGAGGGTATTGACATAGAGCTTGACAAAGCGGACAATACTATGATGCACCAGTTGCTAGTAGAGCGTTTCAAAGAGGAAATGACCCTAAGAGAGGTGATCCTTAATTGCCCTCTAGCCCGCACTATTAAGTCGAGATTATGTATATGTTACGCTTATCATAGGATAAGTAAGAACTAGTGACGACTAGTTAAGGTATGAGCTCATAACCTAGAGATGTTTTAGGGCGGTCCCATGAGAGGAAAGTTAAAGTTCACAATGTCACATATACTATACTTATGCCAAATGTTATAATGTTTCTTAGTTATTCTATTGATTGGCTTACCTTTATGATGCATTCATATCATTAGTATATTCCATGCTTAGTCATAAGACGCATTATAAAATATGACGGGTCTTGGATAAATAATACTTTAGAAAACTAACTTAAAAGGAGTTTATATGCATGCACACCTTTTTAGAAATAAAACCCAAGGTTTCTGAGGATGTGACTATGTCACCTAGGTAGGGATAACCCTACTGAGAATTCTTTTAGAAAGATTCTCATTCCCTCTCTCTTTTCTTCCGTCATATCTTCAGATGGCGACATTCGTACTCTTCATCGACACCCCAGTATGGGAGCTGCACCATGACCCGGCACTCGGGTCATACCATTTTGAGGGTCGCTGCACTGTTAGAGTCTTCATGTTCATGGGACGACCCTTCGCGCACCCCGTCCCGAGCTACCGCTTCACCCCGACTGCTCCTTACCGCCATAACGGGATTTTTGAGCGAGCTAGACCACGTGATGAGCAGATTCTCCGCATGCAGCCCGAGACTTCAGCGGTACGCGACTACCCGGAGTACGTGCCTCACACCCAGTACTCAGAGACGGACCCATCCGAGGATCCGCCATCACACATGTACAGTTGGAGCTCCAATCCCGCTCCCCCACTAATGAGAGTAGGGAGTGAGGAGACGGTGGTCCAGCCGAGGTTGGCACGTAGGCTATCCATGTGCCCTCACCGCGGTGGACACGCCCCGATGATGCGCTCGACCACTCCCCCCGAGATTCGTCAATGGATTGACTCGACCCCACAGAACTCGAACCAGCAGGAGTAGACATAGGAGGGGTAGTAGCTAGTGCACACACGCCACATAGTTGAGGACAAACCTTCTTTTGTATATGAGGTTGTCTACTCTAGGTGCACATGGGTATGAGTGTTGCTTTCATGATTTTCTTGTACTTGTTTTATGATTTCCCTGTATTTGTTCTTCAGTTGTATTCCGTTTCCCGATGTATCGAATAGTCCTGCCCTTTTGGGTAGGCACATTATATATATATATATATATCTATGTTTCAGTTGATGTTTCCATGATATGATGTGTTTCTTTACGCTTTGCTTATATGTTTCGGTATGCTTTCCTTTAAAGATTCGTGTGTGGCTCTCACTTTGATTTTAATTCTAAAAAGAAAAATTTTACCCATATTTCCACTAAGTATTTTCTAAGTAAAAGATGAGACCAAGAGGTAATATTATAAAGATTAACCTAAGTACATACTAGTAGTCTTAGGTTAAGATTTAGGGTGTTACACTTCCCATGAGTTAAATCATGCTTGCGCATGCAAAGTGAAACATTATTATTGCTTTAAGCCTGTATTATGTTTAATCTGTATACACATTCTTTACTTGACATAATATTCACTTTCTATTAAGCTTAGTCTCTTCCCATGGGATAAAACATGCTCACACATACAAAGTAAAATATTAATCTTATTTTAAGTCCGTGTGATACAAACCAGATTAACCTATTATGCTTTGTCAAGAAATTCAAGGTAGCCATTAGTAATTCTTCAAAGTATTTTCTTTAAATTGGCTTTGTTGTCATTCAAAACAATGAAGCTCATGCTTTCTGAAGGATTCTGGAGTTTACATATGTCAACACAGACAAGAAAGAAAGTTTATCATAATAAATGTTGCATTTTGAAAAGTTAACTAATACTTGCTATGAATAATTCTTACAATTATTACAATTGGCTTTCCTTCTTATGGCTAGATCTATAAAATGTTAAAAATTTCAAATGAACTACTACTTGAAATAAATAAACACTAGTTTTAGCATGAATTTTGGGTGAAATTTAGAAAGAAAAAAATTAATAATTTTAAAATAATTTTTTAATATTTTTGTGCTTGTAGGTCGTGCTAACCCTTTATGGACTAGCCTATGTCTAGTCGATATTGTTTTGTATTACTTTTATTGATACATCAATTTTGTTGGGTTATTTAAATTAGCTTTTATACTTGTTCCATTTTGTTACCAATAGTAATATATTACTAATATTGCATAAATTGATTGTTTTATGTTAGTTTTTGGTAATCTTTTTATCCTTTATTTTGTTATTTTTAATTGATTAATAAGAAATTGTTCTTTGGCTGCATCCAAATTCAACAAACACAAATATATGTAGCTCATATTGCAGAGTTTCGTTCATTTCTCCATTTTGTATATCAAACTTCATTTATTAAAATGAGCTTTGATAAATGCAATTATTTTCTTACCATTCCAATTATGTGAAAACAAATTAAATTTTTAGTAGTATAAATGACCAGATAGTTTCTTAATCTAATTAAGTATAAAATTAGTTTAATGCATGCTTATATTGACATTAATATTGTTATTTTACTTCTCCTTTTCACTTTCTCATGTATTTTCAAGAGCCTAAAATGCTTAATCATGAGAATGAAAAGTATGTAAAGGGAAAGAAAAAGTCGAGGATGGGGTAAAAGTTGATAAGGGAAACAAAGAATATGCAGGCTCAGAAGAGGAGCCAGAAGTGGAGAATGACAGTGAGGATAAAGAAGATGGTAAATTTTTTCGAATTTATACTTTTCTTTTGCTAAATGAATGCATTAGCATAAGGAATATGTATTTTAGCAAATGAGTTTATTTATGTTCACGGCCTCTGAGACTTTTATGCAATATAATTTAATATAAAAAATCAACTCCACGTTATATTTGTACTCAACTTGTCTATTGATACGCATAATGTTCATGCTACGAGTTTGAATTTTTATTGATCCAAAATAGATAAATCACAAAAACTAGCATGGTTATGATAGTTAAAAGATCTACAACTAATTTGTATAGCATAAGTAAACATAAAAATTTAAATTACTTAGTGTAACACCCTAAATCTTAACCCAAGACTACTAGTATACACTTAGGTTAATCTTTAGAATATTACCTCTTGGTCTCATCTTTTACTTAGAAAATACTTAGCGGAAATATGGGTAAAATTTTTCTTTTTGGAATTTAAAATCAAAGTGAGAGCCACGTACAAATCTTTAAGAGGAAGCATAGCGAAACATATAAGCAAAGCATAAAGAAGCACATCATATCATGGAGACATCAACTGAAACATATATATATATATATATATATACTGTGCCTACCCAAAGGGCAGGACTATTCAATACATCGGGAAATGGAATACAACTGAAATGCAATACAAGGAAATCATAAAAGTAAGTACAAGAGAAACAACACCCATACCCATGTGCACCTAGAGTGGACAACCTCATATACAAAAGAAGGTTTGTCCTCAACTATGTGGCGCGTGTGCACTAACTACTACCCCTCCTATGTCTACTCCTGCTGGTTCGAATACTGTGGGGTCGAGTCGATCCACTGACGAATCTCGGCAGGAGTGGTCGAGCGCATCATCGGGGCATGTCCACCGCGGCGAGGGCGCATAGATGGCCAACGAGCCAACCTCGGCTGGACTACCGTCTCCTCACTCCCAGCCCTCATCAGTGGGAGGCGAGGCGAGCTCCAACCGCATGCAGTGGGATGGCGGGTCCTCGGATGGGTCCGTCTTCGAGTACTGGGTGCGAAGCACGTATTCCGGGTAGTCGCGTACAGCTGACGTCTCGGGCTCCATGCGGAGAATCTGCTCATCACGTGGTCTCGCTCGCTCAAAAATCCCGTTATGACGGTAAGGAGCAGTCGGGGTAAAATGGTAACTTGGGACTGGATGCGCGAAGGGTCGTCCCATGAACATGAATACTCTGACAGTGCAGCGACCCTCAAAATGGTATGACCCGAGTGCCGGGTCATGGTGCAGCTCCCATACCGGGGTGTCGATGAAGAGTACAAATGTCGCCATCTGAAGATATGATGGAAGAAAAGAGAGAGGGAATGAGAATCTTTCTAAAAGAATTCTCAGTAGGGTTATCCCTACCTAGGTGACATCATCATATCCTCAGGAACCTTGGGATTATTCCTAAAGGGTGTGCATGCATATAAATTCCTTTTAAGTTAGTTTTCTAATGTGTTATTTATCCAAGGTCCGTTATATTTTATAATGCTTCTTTGAGCAGAAAATATACTAATGATATGAATGCATCATAAAGGTAAACCAAACAATAGAATAGCTAAGAAACATTATAACATTTGGCATAAGTATAGTATATGTGACATTGTGAACTTTAACTTTCCTCTCATGGGACCGCCCTAAAACATCTCTAGGTTATGAGCTCATACCTTAACTAGTCGTCACTAGTTCTTACTTATCCTATGATAAGCGTAACATATACATAATCCCGACTTAATAGTGCGGGCTAGGGGGCAATTAAGGATCACCTCTCTTAGGGTCATTTCCTCTTTGAAACGCTCTACTAGCAACTATTGCATCGTAGTTTTGTCCGCTTTGGCAAGCTCTATGTCAATACCCTCACGGATTTGTTTTCTTGGGGGTGCTCGGCTAAACCGGTGTCACCCAAGAAGGCGTCTCAGTGTTGTGTCACATTTAAGTTCTCATAAAGTGTTAATTCATAGATACATCTTATTCATCACATAAATCTTTTTCATAGCATATACATCATCATATGAAACTTCTTCATAGTGTATACATAAAACTATAGCATATACATTATCACATAATCACACCTTAGACAATCATACATAAAACTCACAAGCTTATTATGTTATAAACCCATAGTATGTTATGCTTTGGTTCTTGAGTTTTAAACTTGTAAACTAATTGTTCTAGTATTATTCTTAACCTCTCACACACTTATAGGTTCACAACTAACAAGTTTTACAAATTTTTATGCTCAAGGACCTATCCAAACAGCATTATGCAGAGTTGGACAGCTTTATATTTATGTGATTACGGGGTTCTAGAATTTACGGTTTAGACCCTTAAAGTCCTTAACTCACATTCTAAGTTATCGATCATCAAAACCTAGTCTCTTGGAAACCTATGAGGTTATACCTAAGTATTTCTCACCTCACACTATGGTCAAGAACATCTCTAAACCTCAAGGATACAGAATTTGAAATCCTAACTTTACGGGTACCTAGAAGTCACAACAATGACCCTTTCTAAGTTTAGTTTGCTCCTAAGGCTTCAAGATTAAGTCCTAAACCAATTATGAGTCATTTCTACACATTTAAACTAATTTAAAACCATGATTATTAAATCTAAACCTTGCTGGACAAAATCCAGAAAATTACATAATTAAAGGATCTAGATTTCTCAAATTAATTCTTTTCTAGTTCCTAACTTATCCTATCTTTCACATATGAGTCTTAACATTATTTTTACTCAAACATAGGCACATTATCATCATCAAAACAGCACATATGGTGGCAGCAAAGAGCAAGGAAGAACCGAAAATATACTTCTCCAGAAAAGGCATAAAACATAATTTCTAAAGCACATAGAATACTAGTTTCTCTTGGAACTCTTTTTAAATTTTCAAAGCTCATTTATAAACAATTTTAACATCTAAAATCATAAGAGTATTTAAGAGGGCAGTGACCAATTCATCTTTGTCCCAAGAGGTTCTAAATCCTCAAAACTTGGTTCTATGCATTCCTTAAACTCACTTAAGCTTGGAAAAATTATAAGACATAGTCTCAAATACTTGGAGACCTCAAGACCCCTTAGGGCCGAAATATGAACCCAAGAAAAACACATATTGTTAGACCTTTGTTGAGACAACAATGGGCAAGTCTTTGAGCTCTAGATTCATTTAGGTGATGACATAAAAATAAACATGCCCATGCACTTATTTTAGGTTCCATTAGAAAGTAAAGTGATAGCACAAAGTAAACATGAATGCAACTTATTATTATCTTGGTATTAAGTGAGGACTTGAAATATAAACATGATAATGCATAGCTTGAAATATAAACATGATAATGCAAGTTCATTCATTATCTTGGTATTTAGTGATAGCAAGGAAATAAACATGATATGCAAAACATAAAGTAAACATGATGCAAGGTTCATTTTATGATTAACTAGAGCTCATTCAAGACTTTAACAAGATAACAACCCAATACAATATCTCAAAGATCTCAACACAAAAATCGAAAGTCATATAAAAGAGAAGAAAGTGGAACTACATCAAGTTCTTTATTAAATACCCAAAACCCCTATCTAGAGAAAAATCTCTAGAACGTGCCGGCCAACTTTAAGGTTGACAAGGGTAGGCTTGGGCTTTTAGAAATCCTTAGATTAATTTTCTTAAGTTGAAAAACTATGTGAGTTAGATATCATATAGATGAAATCATAAGAAAAGGAAAACTCAAGCTTTAGAGGTTTCTTTGAGATGAACACAATGTCATCATCTAGAAACTCTCATCATCAAGCTATCATGCTCATAACAAGGCCTAGAGGCCGAAATGAAAAGAAAAGGAAAAACAAGGAAAGTTCAAAAAGAATCCAAGAGGAAACTAGAGAAAAACACTTTCTTGAGCAAAACAAAGTTTGAAAACAAATCCCTACCTTGTGATGAAGGTAAAAGCTTGGACTTGAAGATCGAAATGAGATGAGCAACACCTCCTAGGATGGTGATGATGATTCAGCCTTGATGAAAGAAAAAGGAAGGAAATGTGTTTCAAGTGAGGTTGTGTTTGAGGTGTGGTGTTTGAGAGGTTTGATGATGGTACAAGGCTTTGGGGTGGTGTTTGATGGTTAAGAGATGATGATGAAATGAAGAGATGAAGAAGATAAAGATGAAAAGAAAGAAAGAACTCTCTTGAAATTTTGAGAGAAAAAGAAAAAACTAGCAAGACAACTCTAAAACTCTAAACTTAGCAAATGCTTCAAGGTGCAACAAGGCTATCACAAGCATCCTATTTATAGAAAAACAAAGCCATGGAGCTTACAAAGGGAGGGAGTGGCCATGTGGTCTTGGAGGGAAAAGGGAGAGGAAAATATCTCTTACACATGGTCATTCAAGCATGGTTTGAAGTATGGAAGCTATGCTACAAAGTATGGCTTGATGTGAGTTAATTTCCTATCAAATTTTTATGAAATTAGGCTTCTAAAAACTTGACATGGCTGGAACTTTTCCAGCCACAAATAAATGGGGAAAATGGGTTGTTTTAATTATTTATTCATGTGGAAATTCAAGCTTGATTGAAAGTTATGACAAGGTATAGTGTATGTGAATTGAGGTATGGCCTTGGAGTGTTGAAAAATTGAACATGTGATGCATAATGGGGAGGGACAGCTTCGGCCAAGGCTGGACAGCAGAGTGGGGGTGAGTTTTGACCATTTAATTGTGTGTTAATGATAGGTTTAGATGTGTATTAGCTTAGGTACAAGGTTAGGAATGATTAAGCTTAAGTTTAGGTAACTAAGAATGTGATTTAGGGAGTTTATGACAACTTTAGGAGTGCTCATACATCATTAGAGAATTTTAAACTCATTTATGAATAAACAATGTGTAACACAATTCCATGATTTAAGGAATTGGAAAGAGAAAACACTATTCAAGATTCTATGACTAGGTGTCTTGAAATTAAAATCTGATTTTAGGCTGTAATTAAGTGCTTTTTGGTTCCAATCAACTTTAATAAATTATTTTGACTCAAGATTAATTAAGGAAATTAATTAACCTTCAATTAGAGCCTAACATTGCTTAGGTTTGCTTAATCACGCGATTAAACGTAAAAATATGAAACTAGGGGCAAAACTGTAATTTTGTACTAATTTTGCCCGGGACTTCAAAAATTAAAACTGAGGTCATAGAATACATAAAAACGCCTTTTAAAACCATCTGGAGAAGTTTCAGGTTCATCCGGCACTTGCAAACGGGTAAAACACCGCAGGGGCGTTTTGGTCATTTTGACCCGAAAACTCGAAAAACAAGATTTTCGATCCCGGGAAGGTACACAAGTTATATAATCCCCTTCCAACATTGAGTTTGCCCTTCGAGTACTGCCGAACCGGCTTTCCTCAAATTCTGGGCTGAAAATGACCTCAAGGGCATTTTGGTCATTTTCACTCTAACAGAAAAATCGGGGCGTTACACTTAGTTATCGACTTATATATTTTATTTATTTATTTCGTTTGAAAAATTTATGAAGTTTGCTAATTTATAATTTTATTTATTTTTTGTGTCGAAATTAAAATAAATTAGTTAACATGTATTTGGTCCATTAAGGTCTTATGTTTGAAGGTTTATTAAACTAAGGTATATTATGTTTTTATGTAAATGATATTTTTTTGTTGGATTTATGTTTTTTGGCTAGAAGGAAGAGAAAGATGCAAACTAAGCATAAGCGAAAGAAAAAGTAAAAAAGCAATTTTAAAACTTGGATTTCAACTTGTCCCGGATGTCTACCATGATGCTGTCATGAAGAAAGACAAAAATGTGAGAATGCTCACTTTGGAATAGATCCTCTCATGAAATTTTCACATGATATGTTTGCATGTGATCTTTTATCATTAATTGTCTTACATTATGGATCTTGTTTAGGTCTCAATTTTTGAATTAGTGGAATATTTCCATGTCACATGAAATATTCATTTGGGAGGCTTCTCTTATCTTATGCTCATCTTTTACTCCCGAATTTCATTCTATCTTTTCTTTTTTTCTCTTAAGAAAAGGATATAATTATTGGAAAGTGTTAACATACTAACATAATGGTTTTCATTGATGAAAGGTCATGTATATCATTTCAGACCCAACTGTGTTCAAAAGCACAATATTTAAAACATATGTCATCTTTGACCAAACTTCATTCATGAGAAAAGTTCAAAATTGCATGGTAAAAAAGACTCCAAAGTTGCTTTTAAGGATGAAGATGTGGATGTGTCTAGAATGGACCCAAGGGACATAGAGTTAGTGATGACACAAACAGGGCTATCTTGGGTCAATGCTGCAAAGGCACTAAAGGAGGCTAAAAATGACGTAATTACTGCCATTATGAATAACAACATGAAGTCTTGCTCCTTATACTAAAATTATATTGCGAGCTATGATGAACAAACAGTCTAAACACAATTGTCATATCCATACTAAATGCATTTCCATACCATACTGTGTCATACTACTCATCGTGGTATCCATGCAATGTAGTGTGATACTATACAATCATTTTAATTCATTTACTTCTTTTGAACTAGTGTTGGATAGCCAATAGGATATCTTTCTTGTTGCTTTCAGTACAATAATGGATAGTATATTATCTTCCATGAAACTACTTAATCCAAGATCAGAATGCTAATTGATAAGTTAACAACATATTGAAGTTTGAAAATTTGGATATTTTTCTTCAATATATTTGTTATGAATATGCTCTGCTAGTGAGTTGAATAAAAGTCTAATAATAGTCGTATCGAGATGACAAATTAAGATTTAATTAAAGAGCAAAAGGAAATTATTAATTGATTAAAAGTTATATTAGCATGGAAAATATCCTTAAATTCTTTATTTTTCTCAAAGTTTCATTTCTATCTAACCATTCATTCATATGATATTATCTTAATAATTCTACTAGTTTAAATATAAAATGAGGTTCTACCTGCTTTTCACAAAGAAAGATTTGTTTTTTTGAAAAAAGGAAAGAAAAAAAAAAAAAAAGGATAGAGCATAGCTCATGCCAAGGTTGTTGATTCATGGATGCAAAATCACACATCTATTTTATTACTTTGTCTCATATCCTATCCATTCAATCAAAATTAAAAATATGGACAAATTATTTTTACGTGTCATTTTTTCAAATAATACATGATTTTATTTTTGGAAAATGACTTTCATTTCCAACCCCCTTCTCATTCTCACACTATAATATTCTAAACTAAAACTAAAATGGAACCTCCATACCTAAAATTGCCAATGCTCTAAGATTGTCATTTGAGTTTTGATCCGTAACTATTGTTTAGATCAAGTAGGTTTCTTATGGTAACACTTCCCCATTAATAACATCAACATTTCTCCAAGAACCATTTTATCCTTAATGACGATGACACCATCAAGATCGGAGAATTTACATCCATCAAAATCATCCTCCTCCATCATAATCACCACGACATTGCCCACTTCGAGTTCAACTTACCCAATATAGTTAGAAGTGAGCTGACTTAGTCAAAGCTCACGCTCACACATTAGCACTGAGCTCGACTTAATCTCAGACTTCTTAACAATCGAGACTAAAATTTAAACTCAAGCTCAGCTTACTAAAGCTCACGAGCTAGGTCGATTTTGGTGAGTTCACTTGATTTAAATATGGATTGATACTTTTAGCTTAAATAACCTATTTTTAGCATAATTTATGTACCATTTGCATGGTATAAAAAATTATCAAGTCATATTCATTGATCATAGCCAACACACCATAATATATATAATAATAAGTGCAAACATATAATAGATAATACACATGTAAAGTTATTATCAAGTTAAAATGGTGTTACATTAAGCATAGATACACTGTTGAACAACTCTAAATTGTTTTTGTTGATCAAATCATTAAATTGCAATTACCTATCATTAAGATCATTTATGCCTAATTTTATAAAAATTTAAATCAATAAGAATATAATAATATATGCCATAATCTAACCCTTCCCCTAACTGTGACTAGTGCTTAAGGAACCTCCTTTCCTTAGCAGCTTTCTAGACATTTTTATAAAAAATAGGTATCATGTCTCTAAAACTAAGACATTTCCTCAAACAACTCCTATAAAACACATATTATTCAATCATCAATAATTTTGATATATATATGTGTGTGTGTGTGTGTGTGTGTGTGTGTGTATACTCTCAGAACACCTAACATACTTATTACAACACATAATAAATCCTGGACTCTATCTATGTTACATGTTCACTACTACAGGAATAAGTTTAAACTATCGACAAGTGCCTTACTCAAGGAGAAACCATTTGAAACCAATGAAGTAGAAGGACCAAAAAGTTACCTCCACACCTGTATATAAAAAGAGAATGAGATCCATGAAGTAGGTTTAGAAAACTAGCAAGGAACAAATATGTTTATGGCTAGATGAGACAATTTAAATTCAAATTTTTTTGCACTTATACAAATATCCCAATATATTTACATAGAAACATTACATTTCATAGTGTAGTAAGTATTTAAAATAATCACTTTCATTGAGATAAAATAGAATTATACGAAATATGTTTCATAGGAAAACATATTTGCATGGAAAATTGTCAATTGTATCCATTTTGATCCAAAATAGTTTATCCATATGTGTGTGTGTGTGTGTGTGTGTGTATCTATGTATAACTGTGTAAAAAATTTTCCAAACAAATCTAGTTGCTAATAAAAATCATATCAAACTACAAGGGAGGTATTAAATATAAAATCCTTTCTAGGTAATAGCTAATTAATTGACTGCAATGCAACCATAACCCAATCTGCCATTGAGTAGTATTTAGCCATCTAACCTTAGTGTAACCATTTAATATCGACGTGTTAGTCTACACGTTGGCCTAGCTTCCACCCAACTAACTACGCTTTATGAGGTGCACCAAGGCTAATATATCATTTTTGTCATCTTATAGTTTCTATTTAAGACTCCTTCCTCTAAAGCCTTTACTTTTTCCTTTTTCTGTTTAGCTCAAGAATAAATCTTTCCTTAGTTCAAATCACCAGTTTCATAAATTTAATTGAAATAAAGTTGAAACAACAATCTCCACAGTCCTTTTGACGATACTATCACACCTCTATTTTCAACATTTTAATTTCCAAAATAGTGACAAACAATGGCCAAACAATAAGGAATGGTGGCAAAAATTGAAAATGCGGTAGGAGTGTAAAATTATGTTTTTACCTCTTTTTAGCAATTAGTTTCTTTCAAAAAGTATGCTAAGACATTTTAAATACAAGAAATCATTCTTACACTTAGGAAAACCAATTTTGGACCTTAATAAAGTAGCCAAACCAAAAAAGCATTCGGATCTTACATGTTCTAAAATTAAAGTTTTAGCATTTGTTAGCTTCTAACTCTTTCAAAAATTCGCATAAACACTTTAAACACAAGATACAATTTTTAAATAAAATAAAACCAACCCCAAACCCCTCTAGAATGCATGGTCAAAATATATGTCTTCATTTTTAAGAAATCTCAAAATTTAATGTAATGGTTAAAATACTTAAAATACTAGTTTAAACTTACTAACATATTAAAACAAGAAAACAAACATTTTTAAAGCTCATGAACTACTAAAACCACCACCACCATCACCATTCCCATTCTTTGAAAAAAAAAACTCACTTCTCTTAACAAAAATACAACCTTGAGGAAAAAATAAAGTGACGAACACATAAACAACACTTTCATGCTAAAAGAATCAAACTTTACTGAACAAAAACTTCAATAAATATTTAGAACCATAACCAAACCTCTAATAAGCATTTTTAATAGATTAAATTTGATACTAAAGTTTTAGAAACTAAAAAAACCAAAAAGTGTGAAACTTTAATCCTTCAAGCTAATAAAATAAAGTCTTTTTACATAAAAATGCACAATGCATGAACTTTAGCCTTGAAAAAGGCATGATAAAGCTTTATAGTCTCTCTTCTTAGTGGTTCTAGGAACCTTATTTACATACACTCATCATCAAGCTCATATATTTAACAAAAAGTAAATAAATGAAGAAAGTGTACATTATTTTTCTCATTCTTTCTTTTTTTTCTCATTATCAAGTTTCAAGCTTTAGAGGCCTCAAACAGATGGTCTTACAACCATAATCAAAGATCCATCATCATTAAGCATATCTTTGATCCATAGCAAAAATAAAAAAGAAGATAATAGAAAATGAAAGAAAAGCATTGAAAAATCCCTACCAAATGATGTTTTCTTGCTTGATTAGTGACAAGACTTGTGCTTTAAAAAAAAAAGAAGAAAAATATTTTCTTGGACAACATGTAGGTTTTAGCCAAGTGGCGAAGGATAAGAAGCAAGAATTTTTATGGGGCTTTATTGGTGGAGGTGAAAGCTTAAATATTTGTGGATAGATTTATGGCGAGTGTGTGTTTGTTTGAGACTTGAAGATCTGATTTGTGAATAAAAAAAAGTGTTTTGGTGGAGAAGAAGAGAAGTATTTGGAGTAAAGAGAATGGAGAGACTTTTTGAACAAACTTGATGCTAAAGTTGTGTCAAAAAAGTTATTGGAGAGAATGAGTGTATATGTGAGTGTTTATGAGTATGTATGCTTTAAAAAAAGCAAAATAAGAAAGTGTATAGGGAAGGGATGGCTACCACTTGTATAGGGGTTAAGTGGGATATTTTGTATTTTTATGTGTGCGGAAATTAGGGTTGGGTGTAGGCTTTAATTAGGGAATTATTAGGAAATGATAATAAAGTATTTAAGACATTCTGAGCTTGGGTTAAGGGGTTTCATGCATGCTTAAATGGACTAAACTCAATTAATTCAAATTCCAAATGTAACATTGGGAAAGAAAAATAGATAAAGTAACTTTGTCCCCTTGTATTTTAGCATGGTGACATCATCATATCACACACTTGGTAATAAGGATTAAGAATGAGATTAACCTTGTTTAATTATTCTTGGACCTCAATAAACTTAAAATAATGATTTTCACTCAAAATTAATTAATCAAAATAATTAATCTTTAATATGAGTATAATATTACCTGAAATGCCATTAATTACCTTAGTTAAGCTTGGTTAGCACTAACTAGGGATAAAATAGTAATTTTCTATCAAATCTCACTAGGACTCATACAAACATCGTATATCCCTTTAAATTAATATATACAAACATTGTCACTTAATCCTGAGCTAAATTACCTTAGGGGCATTTTGGTAATTAATAGTAATTTTCACACCGATTGATATTCAAATCACATATAGTCCTCATTTCAAACATTAAATTAACCTTTTAAGGATAGCCGAGACCGATCGTCCTTGATTTTGATGCAAAAATGACCTTAGGCATTTAGGTCATTTTGCACAAAAGGGAAAATCAGGGTGTTGCATTTATCCCCTCCTTAAAAGGAATTTCACCCTCGAAAATTGTTACCTCAGAATAGTTTGAGGTATTGGGACTTCATCTCTGACTCTAACTCCCACATGCATTACTCCGCTCTTCTTTGTCCCTAAGCCACCTTGATAGAGGTACTACCTTATTACTTAATTACTTTACTCTTCTATCCACAATCCTCATGGGTTGTAGGTTAAAAAGGTTAAGTCCTTCCTTAATTGCATTTCTCTGGCTGTAAGATATGACTAGGGTCGGACTGGTATTTTCTCAACTGAAAAACATGGAAAAATCATAAAGGTCAGACAGGTTAGGTGGTAAAGCTATTAGGTATGCCATTGACTTGACTTTATTAAGAATTACAAAGGGGCTGAGGAATCTAGGCCTCAACTTTTTATCTCTTGTAGCTTGACCTATGCATGTTGTGGAGATGATCCTACGGAGTACATACTCTCCCTATTTAAACTCCAATGGTGTTTGACACTTATCTGCATAGCTTCTTTATCAACTTTGAGCAGTAGGGATTCTATCCCTAATCTTCTTGATTTGTTTTGTTGTTTCCTTTACAACATTGGGTTCTAACATGTTCTATTCATCGAGCTCATACCAACATAGAAGGGGATTGGCCCTTCTTTCTATCCAAGGCCTCATACAGTACCATATTGATGCTTACATCATAACTATTATTGTATGCAAACTCGATCAATGGAAATTTTTTATCCCAACTTCCCCTTTGGTCTAAAACACATGCCCTTAACATATCCTCTAAAGATTTTGTTGTCCTCTCTAATTAGCCATTCTTTGAGGGTGATATGCTATGTTCAAACACAACTTTGAACTAAACATTTCTAAAATGTTCCCCAAAAACGTGACATAAACCACAGATCATGATCTGAGATTGTCATCAATGGCACTCTATGCAATTTCATGATCACTTGGTTGTACAACTAATTAAGCCAACTTATCCAAGGAATAAGTCACCTTAATAGGTAAAAAATGATCCAACTTCATCAATCAATCAGTAATCAATCAAAGGTTTCATTAGTCACCTATATGGTGTCATGGCCAGCTTGGGTTTTAGGTAGACTTGTGACAAAATCAATCAAGATGTTACCCTATTTCCATTCAAGAATCATCAAAGATTGCAACATTCAAGAAGGTTTCTGGTGTTCAATCATCACCTTTTGACAGACTAAGCACTTATTCATCCATGTGACCACATCTCTCTTCAAACTAGGCCACTAGAACATTTTCTTCAAATCCAGATACATCTTGGTAGGACCAGGGTGAATGTGAAATGGCCTTATGAGTCTCCTTCAAGATCTCCTTTTGGAGGTTACCGTTCACAAGTACACAAATCCTATCCTTGAACTTCCACAACTTGTCAACTCCAAAGGTGAAACCCTTCAATTTTACCTCTTTAGTAGCCCCTAAGGTCTTATTAAACTCTAAATCATCTTGTTGAGCTCAAGTAATTCTCTCATTGAAATTACTCATTACACTGAGTTGACACATCCTCATGCTTTTAAGGGTAAATGACATCCCCAAATTCAAGTATTTAAACCTCTCAATCAACTCCACCTCCTTAACCATTATTTAAGACAAGTGTAGTGACTTCTAACTCAAGGTGCTAGCCACTATGATAGCCTTACCAGGATGATAGTTCAACCTAAAATCACAGTCCTTCAAGAACTCCATCCACCTTCTCTACCTCATATTTAACTCATTCTAATCAAAGATGTACTTGAGGCTCTTATGATTAGAGGAAACCTCAAACTTCACTCTATACAAATTGTGTCTCTGTATTTTCAAAGCAAACACTACAGCTACTAAAGCTAGGTCATGGGTAGGGTAGTTCACTTCATAAAAGTTCAACTATCTGGATGCATAGGTTACTACTTGCCTATTTTTACATCTACACACATCTTAAACCTTCCATTGAGGCATCCTAATACACCTCGAATAGTGTATTGGGGTCAAGTAATACAAACGCCGAGGTTATGGTTAGTCCCATCTTCAGATCTTGAAATATCTTCTTATACTCCGGGATCCAAACAAAAAGAGCATTCATCCTAGTAAGCTTGGTCAAGGGTAAGGAAATCTAGTAAAATCCCTTAGTGAACCTACAGTAATAGCCAGCTAATCCTAATAAGCTTCCTATTTCCATTACCAAGGTAGCTTTCTTCCAGCTCATCACAACCTTTATCTTATTAGGATCTACTGCAATACCTCCCCTCAACATCATGTGTCCTAAAAATTTCACTTCCTTCAACCATAATTCACCCTTAGACAACTTTGCATATAACTTTTTTTTTCTCTCAAAATCTCTAAAACTATCCTCCAATGATGCTTATGCTCTTAGGAAGTCTTCGAATAGATGAATATATCATCTATGAAAACAACAACGAACTAGTTTAAATAGGGTTGAAAGATCATATTCATATAATCCATGAATACAATAGGAGCATTGGTCAAACCAAGTGCCCAAATCAAGTCCTAACAATAATCTTTGTAATGTCCTTATCACTCACTCTAATATGATGATAGTATGACCTGAAGTCAATCTTTGAGAACACTATCATTTCCCTCAACTGATCTATCAAATTATCAATTCTAGCCAAAGGATAATTATTTTTCACTGTCAATCAATTCAATTGCCTATAATCTATGCAAAGCCTTAAACACCCATCAATTTTTTTTGTCACAAACAACACTAGGGCTCCCTATGGTGATGCACTAAGTCTCACAAACTTCTTCTCTAAAAGCTATTCCAATTGAGTCTTTAACTTAGCTAGCTCTAAAGATGACATCCTATACGGTGCTATGGAGATAGGCCTCGTCCTTGGGATCAACTCTATCGAGAACTCAATCTCTCTCTAAGGAAGGAACTTGAGTATTTGGTCTAGAAAAAACCTCAAGATAGTCTTTCACTACAAGCACCTCATCAATACTTTGTTCAAGGTCTACCTCAATAGCAGCTAGGAGAATATATCCTTTACTCTCTTTTTCACAACAGTCGACCTCAGTGGATTTCAAATAAACACTTTAGGGTGGTTTACAATTGCAATAGGAATAGAACGAAAGGTGATAGACTTTGTGTAACAATCTGACAATACACTATTAGTAGAGAGCCAATCCACAACCAAAATCATGTCTAGACCATGCATGGATAAACAAATTAAATTAGTATAAAAAGATTTACCATCAATGACAAAATAATAATTATATATCTAGATAAGCATATGTTTTTTCAAAACATTGTAGACTCTAAATTTTAGTAAGTCCTTCTTTTAAGGCATGATTGAATGTGTTCAAGAAAATTTTGAAGCCTTAAGTTAAATAAAAGTTGTTTGGTTTATGATGATATTTTTTTATTTAAATTAGAATGCTTCTTGAAATTGTATCACAAAGATACTAAAACAAATATCATTGTTTGAGTTTAATTGTACCAATAGCTTGATTCTTGTAATAAAACAACTTTCTAAAATTTAAGTGTGGTTAAATATAAGGCCATATTTCAGTCAACTCAAAATAGTCAATCTCCATATCATCAATTCTTTTACTTCCTATCAAGTATCTTTCTTTCATCGACATTGCTTACATTGACTTCCTTAAACACTAGCTCATCCTAGTTTGAATTGAATAAGAACCAATCAGCACCAACCTTCATGTTTACTGTCTCTTCCCAAAATTTGAGCCTAGCTTCATTTTTTTTTTTTTTTTTTTGGTAATAGAGTAAAGAAATGAAAGAGAAACTACTCCAGGTCATACTACATCAAATGTTGAATCCCTGGAGAAGGAAAGTCCCACACCAAGTCAGTTGCAGCCAGCAATGCAGCCATCTTGGCCAGATGATCCGCACACTGGTTTGCCGTCCTTGGAACCTAGAACACTCACACTTCCTATTACCATTGTATCAGCCTTTGAATCTCATCAACTATAGCATGAACACCATGCACACGTAAACCCACAGCACCAACCAATAAATACGTAGCCTCCACACAGTCACACTCACAAAGAACCCACCGCCAACCTCGATCCCAAGTTGTGATACTTGGTGTACACGTGTCAGTAGACGAGTTCTGTATGACCTCGAGATCCCCCGGGACCCACTGCTATTGCTGGGTCCTAGTCTTCGCTAAGTTTGGAGCCCTACACCTCCTTAGAGAGCTATATGTTAGAGCCATTTTCTTGGAATCAAAAGTCTTAGTAATGGCTCTCCAAAGGGAAATGAATTGAAGAGTGATTTTTAACAAATTTTTGGAAGCTTCTAGATGTTCCATTTCTAACCCCCAAGTTTAGAAAATTATCGGAATTCCGAAATTTGAACTAGAACTCAAAAATTAGATTTTAATTGGTTGGGGTTTGGATTTTTTAGATATTTTATTTGAATCAAAATGGGAGGGTATTTCCTTATTTACATTTATGTTTTAAAGTTAATAGAAAGTAAAATAAATGATTTAACTTAGTATAAAGAAATGTAAATGAGTGAGTGAGTATAGAGATGAGCTGAGCCATGACGGCAAATTCTGCAAAGTTTGGGGTTTCCTGTCATTGCTATAGCGGTCACAGGAAGGTATGCAGCATGGCTTTGGCCACTAGAGACCTCTATAGCGGTCCAAGATGGCTATAGCGGTCATTAGTGCACAGTAACATGAGCGAGATGTGGGCAGAACGCAGCTTGACCGCTATAGTTATCATATATCGCTATAGTGGTCTCCCAGGAGCCTAAACAGTGCCAAAACGCATTATTTCACTCACAGACCCCTCACACTCCTTCCCCTTCCATTTCTCTGTGAACTAGAACCCTAAGCCCCTCCCCCAAAGGAGATTTCTCTCTTCCTCTCTTAATCCATCATCATTCCTTCTTCCTCTAAGTTTAAGGTAAGAGATTTTATGGGTTTTTTTATCTCTTTTCTTCCATTCTTTCACATTCTTAGTATGGGTCATTAGTTTCCCTCATTGTTGTCAAGTGGAGGTGCTCCCCTAATATTATTAGAGCTAGATTAGAGTGAATAAAGGTTGATAAATTTTAATATTGAGTTTTGTGATTGTTATAGTCGACGTTGATGCACTCCTTACTCCGCAGAGCTCAGTTGGTGTTGACGTCACCTTTCCTCCCCTGCAGGTAAATGGGTTTGACCTCATTGCCTTAGTTTTCCCATTATAATTATATTTCTTGCATTATGATTATTAAATATGAAAGTAGAAATGGGAATATGATATTACCCATTATGTTAAAATAGCAATAACTATGATTTTATGATGATGGCATGAAAGAAGTATATTTTAGAAAACCATGGGACCATGATTACTATGTTGTGTGCTATGGAAAATATTTACATGTTTGATAAGAGATTTATTAAGGAAATTTTATGATTTAAAGAGATTTATGATAGTGTAAAATATATGTTATGGATTTATGATTTTGTCATGCTTTAAGACTTGGGATTTCAAAAATCGTTTTATTGAAATGATGAGCTGAGCTAAGTGTATAAAGTATGATTTAGTTTTATGAAGAGACATGCTATTATGGTTTTAGAGTTTTCATGATTTAGAACCCCAGTGATTGAACTATGAGTTTAGAATTTTCAAGTGTATAAAGATAAGTTAGTTAATAAATGGATTTAGAACTTTAGTTTTATGGTACCAAGAGGTATGGAATTCAATATGATTCTTAGCAACTACTAGATACATATTCTGTGGGCTCGAAATCAGAATGCCTACAAGTGGTGAACCCTTGGGCTCGATTTTCACAGCCACAATTATGCTAGAGTCAGATTGTTAGAGTTACATAAGAATTTAGGGGCTTTGCTTCGCCAGGGAGAAAGTACCCCTTTTTCAGCTATAGTTTTCTTTTTATCAAACTAGTTTAGCAGGTAGAGATAAGGAAACAGACAGTTAATTAACGGTTGTTAAGAGATCGTTAACCTTAGTACCAAGTTGTCCATTAAAGGACAGTTTTGCCCCCAATAGTTATAGAAAATGGGACCTAGTTAGGTGGCCACAGCTTGTCCGACAGGGGCTATTATAGATTCAGCAAAAACTATGATTCACCAGGGACAAATATCAGTTTACAGTTTATGATTTTATAGCTTTTAATTTTATATATGTATTTATTTTATTCAGCATATTGTTTCCCGATGCTCTGCCGCACCCTCAGTTAAAAAGATTTCTTAATTGATTATGAGAAAGAAATGACTATTGTAAATTATAGAATGAAAAGTGTTTTTCTCCGCTAGCTATATATTTAAATATTAATTGGTTTATGATTGTTGTATGTGTATTATTTATTATATTCTTTGGTTGTCCCATGTGGGTGATGGGTGAAAGCTCACTCACTGAGTCCGTTAACTCACCCCTCTCCCTTCCTCTCATAGTTGAAGGACTGGCGTCCATCCGCCTCAAGCTTTGTTGACGTGGTTGTTCCCAGTGGTAAGTCTTACTTTGGAGTAAGGCTTAGTTTAGAGTTTTGTTAGAGTAGAATACTCCAGTAGATGTGTAAGCAGAATCCAACCATAATTTATTTTCAGACTATGTATTTAATTTCAGAGATTGAAATATTTATGTATATGTTCTCGGAGTTTAAGTATGTAAATTGAAATGTAAATTGTAGATAAAGATTTGTATGATGAACTAGAGATATATTTGCAAATTCAATTTTCAGATATTAAAATTATGGAATACTTTCAGTTTATGATATTAATCATTATATTTTCATTAGAGAAAAATGCTAGATATTTCAAGAGATCACATTTTAATTATAATATTTATTGATAAAGTAAGCATATAAAGAGGTTCAGTGATCACGAGGCTTACGTGGGGATGAGATTCGTTATGTACTGGTCACGCTCCCAAGTAGGGTCATGACACAAGCCAACCGCAACCCTTCCTTCATAACCATGAGCTCCAGCATAGTCACATCATGCCAAGGCGCCACACAAGAAAAGCCACACAACCAAGTACCCTCATGATCACGGATGAGCCCGCCAATACCGCAACTATGGATACCATCCAATCTACTCCTATCTACATTCAGCTTCACCACTCCCTCATGTGGCCAAACCCAACACACACCGCTAGAATGATCACTATGAAGGTAGTCAACAAGATAGTGCAACAATTGAGCATGGAACATGTCTTGATAAATTTTCCCCATCACCCCATACAGTGTCCACTGCACTAAATCCAACACCATATTATTTCTCCAACGCCAAACCCACCACAAACAAACTAGAAACAGAATCCTTTCCGTAGCCCCTGCATGCTTTTCAACTAGTCCACACCATCCAACGAAAAGAAAGTATGGTCATGACCAAACCCAACCCATAACCACACAGCACGAGAAGCTGCGCAATCCTACACACAATGCATAATTGTCTCATGCTTAGTATGACAACGAGGACACGGCAGAGAACCCACTACATGGCATCAATAGCGCATGTCGTTTGTTGGCAATGCATCCTTCAAACAAGCTAAACAAAGAACTTGGTCTTTTCAGTACAAGGAAGTTTCCATACCCATTTCTAGCTCTTGAAACTTGCAAATCACGTTCCTGCTCCAAAAGCCAGTGATAAGCTCTCCCTGGGGTAAAAACACCTGACACATGAGGATTCCACACCTAGCGATCTTCACCTTGTAATGTAGGACCTGGTTTTTGGAGAATTAAGTCTCTAACATGATTAGGAAGCATAGAATGAAGCAAGCCCAACTGCCACTGGTTCTCCCTCCAAACATCCCTTACTCGGAGCTCTAAATCTAAAATATGAGGCATGTGTTACAACCATTATAAATCATAAAGTAAAGCATGTAATCAAAGAACAACAATCATGATAACAAAGGAAACATTTCATTAATAACTTAATTAGAGTACATAAATAGTCATACCCTCATGGAGATGGGCAGAGCTTGTAATACAGCGAAAATAAAATATAACAAAAACAAGAAAATACAAGGCACATGGTACGACAAGAAGAAAAACCCAAAACGCTACCTTCATACTGATCTACGAGTACAAACTACAACCCTCCCAAAAGTTACTACCGAAGGGAAGATCTCCATAAAAGCTCGGGTACTCGCAAAGCTCTCCATCAGGGTCTAGTGTCGACGGGGATCCTCGGGTGATGGAGGCAGGTAACCGGGGAAATGCTTTATCTCCTCCTGAGTGGGCCAATGGAGTGTGAAGGGGACTCGTGGCAGCTGAATGTGAGCTCCTCGACTCGGGCACATCTCGGCTCTCCTTGCCAAGCGCGGCTGCCTCACAGCCTCCTCGCTCCCCTCGAGTCTGAACTGGGGAAAGGAAGCAGAGCCCTCTGATAGGACATGCATCGGCGAATCCTTGGATGGATCAGTCTCAGACCTCCTTGAGCAAGGAACATACTCTGGGTAGTCACGGACAGCTGAGGCAGAGGTGCGGGCGTGGCATAGCTGCTTATCACGTGGGCGAGTGCGCTCGAAGATCATGTCGTCACTACCAAAAGGTGCAGTAGGAGTGAACTAGTAGCTCGATACCGGATAAGCGAAGAGTCGTCCCATGTACACAAAAACACGGACAGTACAACGACCCTCAAAATGATACGAACAGTGGTCCGAGTCGTAGTGCACCTCCCACACTAGCGTGTCAATGAAAACCACGAACGTTGACATTGCTCTCTGAAAATGTGACGGGAGAAAGAAGAGAGAGGAATGAGAATTCTTGCTAAAGAAATCTTAGTAGGAGTCTCCTATCCTAGGGTTACATCGTTCACATCCTCAGGAACCTTGGGTTTAATTGTAAAACAGTGATCATGCATATAAGATTCAATTTAGGGTTTTCCAAACTAATTATCCAAGGTCCATTCCTTTTAGCATGCATCTTGATGTTATGAATGCAACATGTTATATCATGGATGCATGTCAATACTTGAGCATACACAACAACACATCAAAGCATGTAAACATAAACCATGTGGCATAAGGACATATAACTTTCAAGTGGATCATTCCTCAACTTTGTGACATCAATCATGGTACTTTAGCATAATAAGGCCACCCTAAAATAACTAGGTTATGAGCTCATACCTCAGCTAGTCGTCACTAGCTCTTACTTATTATCTGTATAAGCAAACCATAATAAAATAATCCCGACTCGCAAGTACGGGTAGGGGGGCAAGGATCACCTCTCTTACGATATACCCTCTTTGAAACGCTTTGCGGGCATTAAGCCACAGCAATTTGTCCACTTTGGTAGGCTGCATCTACTCATACCCTTACGGATTTGTCTCCCCTGGGGGTGCTCGGCCGAACTGGTGTCACCCAGAAAATGTGTCTCAGTGCTTTGTCACATAAAAATCTCCTGGGGGTGCTCGGCCTAACCAATGTCACCCAGGATTTTCAACTCATATGGTACTCATAAACATTTCTTTCAACCCTTTAAGGTTTGAGGGAAATTCGATAGTATAATAGCTGTTAAACCGAATTTCCTTCAAACTTATGCCACAAGAAAATCACACAACATATTCCTCAATAAAACCTCATGCCATGATAAACCTCATATCTTAACCAATCATTTCCTCATGAATCATAATCATCTCAACATATTATTGCATCATATAAACATCATAGCATTAACAACTTCTTAATGTCTTATGCGTTGACCCTTAAGGTCCTTAACTCACAGTCTAAGTTATAAATCATCAAAACTTAAACTCTCGGGTACCTATAGGCTCATATTTAAGTATTCATTGCCTCACACTATGGTCAAGAACATCTCTAAACCTCAAAGATGCAGAAACTAAAATCCTAACTTTACGGGTACCTAGGAGTCACAACAATGACCCTTTCTAAGTCCAGTTTGTTCCTAAGGCATCAAGATCAAGTCCTAAACCATTTATGAGTCATTCCTACACATTTAAACTAATTTAAAACGATGATTTGCATTACTAAACCTTGCTGGACAGAATCCAGAAAATTCAAACATTAAGGGATCTAAAACTCTCAAATTAATTCTTTTCTAGTTGCTAACTTATCTTATCTTTCACATATGAGTTTTAACATTAATTATACTCAAACATAAGCATATTATCATCATGAACACAGCTCATACAGTGGCTAAACATAGCAAGGCAGAACCGAAACAAACATCTCCATTTAAAGGCATCAAACACAATTTCTAAAGCACATAAAATACTAGTTTCTCTTGGAACCTTTTTAAAACTTTCAAAACTCATTTATAAACATTTTTATCATCTAAAATCATAAAAATATTTATGAGGGTAGTAGCTAAATCAAACTTGTCTCAAGAGATCCTAAATTCATAAAACTTAGTTTTATATATTCCTTTAACTCATAAGAGCTTAGAAAAATTATAAAACATAGTTTTCAATACTTGTAAACAATAAATCTCATTGAGGTCGAAAACACGAAGACCAAAAACATAGATTTTCAAGCCTTTGCTTGAGACAACAATGGGCAAGTCTTTGAGCTCTAGGTTCATTTAAGTGATGACATAAAGATAAATATGCTTATGCACTTGTTTTAGCTTTCATTAGAAAGTAAAGTGAAAGCATAAAATAAATATGAGATGCAACATATTATTATCTTTGATATTTAGGTGAGAACTTGAAATATAAACATGATAATGCAAATTCATTTATTTCTTGGTACTTAGTGATAGCAAGGAACGTAAACATGATAATGCAAATTCATTTATTTCTTGGTACTTAGTGATAGCAAGGAACGTAAACATGATGTGCAAAACATAAAAGTAAACATGATGCAAGGTTCATTTTAAAGTTGGTTAGAGCTCATACAAGACTTTAACATATAACAACCCAACACTCATCTCATCACAAAGAGAGCTTTAGAGTTCTTGAACGAAATTCTCAAAGGAACTATGAGGTTCTTGAACATCATCATCAAGCTCAAAATAAATAAACTTTCAAAATAAAACAAAACCTCAAAGATCAAGGAACCAAAATCGAAATATTGTAGAAAAGGAAGCAAGAAAACCGAAACCAAAAATAGCAAGGGAAGTAAAGGTGTTCTTGAGTAAAAATCATCTTGAGTTGGTAAATAAAGTTGAAACTCAAAGAAAGCAAAAACTCAAGCTCTAGAGGTTCCTTTGAGATGAACACAAAGTCATCATCTAGGAGCTCTCATTATTGAGCTATCATGTAGCCAAAAGGACCAAGAGGCTGAAAATACAAGAAGAAGAAACAAAGAAAGTTTCAAAAAGAAAATCCAAGAGAAAACTAGAAAAACTCATTTTCATGAAAAACAAAGTTTAGAAAACACTCCTACCTAGAGTGAAGTTAAAAGCTTTGATCTTTGAAAAGGAAAAAAGATGAAGAGCTTCTCCTTGAGTGTGGGTAGTGATTTGGCCAAGGGGATGTGAAAAGGTTGGAGTTGTGTTTCAAGTGAGGTTGTGTTTAAGGTGAGGTGTTTGAGATGTTTGATGGTGGTTCAAAGCTTTGGGGTGGTGTTTGAAGGTTAAGAGATGATGATAAGATGAAGAGAGGATGAAGATGAAGATGAAGAACAAGAGGAAACTCTCTTGAAACTTAGAGAGAAAAAGAGAGAATACAAAGAAAGCTTAGAAAACTAAAAGTGTGCAAATGAGCTAAAGTGTTTGCATGTGTTTCTAGGCAAGATATTTATAGAAAATGAAAACAAATGAGAGTTCAAAGAGGAGGAGGGGAAGCCATAGCAAAAAGGGAGGGAAAGGAAGGACAATATCTCTTACAATGTGTCATACAAGCATGGTTTGAGGTATGAAGTTTATGATACAAAGTATGGCTTGATATGAGTGAATTTCCTATCAATTTTTGAATGAAATTAGGCTTCTAGAAGCTTGACATGGCTGGAACTTTTTCAACCACAAATAAATGAGGAAAATGGGTAATTTTAATTAGTTATTCATTTGGAAAATCAAGCTTGATTGAAAGTATGACAAGACATGGTGTATATGACTTGAGGTATGACTTTGGAGTGTTGAAAATTTGAACATGTGATGCATATGGAGGGGGAGAAGTGCACGGCCAGACCTGGACAACATGGGGGAGGAGGATTTGTTTCATGTAATTGTGTGTTAATGATAGGTTTAAGTGTAGATTAGCTTAGGTACAAGGTTAGGAATAATTAAGCTTAAGTTTAGATGACTAAGAATGTGATTTAAGGATTTTATGACAAGATTAGGAGTGCTCATACATCATTAGGAAGTTTAAATTCATTTTTTATGAGTAAACAATTGGAAACACAATTCCATGATTTAAGGAATTGGAGAGAGAAAACACTATTCAAGATTCCATGATTAGGAGTCTTGAATTTAAAATAGGATTTCAAGTTGTAATTAAGCATTTTTAGGTTCTAATCAACTTTAATAAATTATTTTGACTCAAGATTAATTAAGGAAATTAATTAACGTTCGATTAGAGCCTAATATTGCTTAGGTTTGCTTAATCACGCGATTAAGCATAAAAACACGAAACTAGGGATAAAACCGTAATTTTGCACCAATTTCGCCCGGGACCTCTGGGACCAAAACTAAAGTTACAGTCTACATAAAAACGCCCTTTTAAAACCATTTGGAGAAGTTTCGGGTTCATCCGACACTTGCAAACAGGTAAAACACCACAGGGGCGTTTTGATCATTTTGACCCGAAAACTCAAAAAATGAGATTTTCGATCCCGGAAAGAAACACAAGCCATCTAATCGCCTTCCAACATTGAGTTTGCCCTTCAAGTATTGTCGGACCGGCTTTCCTTGAATTCCGGGCCAAAAATGACCTCAGGGACATTTTGGTCATTTTCACTCTAACAGAAAATCGGGGCGTTACATGAACAAAATGTATAAACCCGCACATGGGCCCCACCCTAAGCCAGTCATCATACCAAAAGGAAGAAAAACCCAAGCCCAGGCCAAACTCAAAACATCCCGCAAAGCATCACATGCCTGAAGGGTATCCTTTTAGATATCCGATGCATCACTAGGTACTACCGAATGCATAAAGTTGCCCCCTAACATACTTGTGATAGAGTAATTGAACCCAAGGTTTATTAGGCTCAGTTAGCATCATCCAAGGAAGCTTCCCCAACAACGACATGTTCATCAAATGCACCATTCTCACCCCCAAACCCCTATTCTCCTTTGGCATAGTTATGGTGTTCTAGTTGTAATATTCCAAATAAAAAATTCAGTGGTATATAATTTATTATTACTATTGGTATTATTATTATTATTATTACTTCAAAGGCATTGATATAGGTTATATTAGTTTATATATATATATATATATATAAGTAATAATATGTAATAGTGTGCAAGCATCAGAATGCGCAGCGCTAAGTATTATTATTATTATTATTATATATATATATATAAAACAACAACAATAATAATAATAATACTTATATATATATATACATTTAAAAGGTAACGAGGCATAGAGCCTACTCTCGTAAATTACAAATCTTCCCTTTGTAGAATGCGTATGCGAGGTGCTGTATGGTGTGCAAGACCCCGAATGTGTTATGTTTTCACTCATATATTTATCTTATAGTATATATTTGACACATCATAATATCCTCAAATATTTTTCTAAGAAGCCTAGCCGCCCAAGAAATTTCCCTAGAGAGAAAAACGTGGTTTCTCTTAATTTTCTCTGATCAATCTCTTCCGATAAGTGATCTTCATGAAATTTAGCCAATTTCTTCCCTCTTTTATCTAATTTGTGAGTTTGAGCACTGTTAGGCATGGTTTTCTCTCATCATTCTTCCTCCCTACCATCCCAAACTCAGTTTGGGCAAATAAATTAAATCGTTTATGTCTTTATTGTATTGTTTGGCAGTTACCGGTGTCGTTCCTGCTTCCCAATGTCAAGTTGTTAGTGAAAGCACACTCCCGGCTACCAACGGTGAGTGGGTTTAAGCTCATGGCCATACTTTTGGTCATTATTAGTATTTTTCCAATATTATATAAATTATTTATGGAATTTTAGAATGATTTATGCCTAGAAATTATGCTTTTATGAATTATATAAATTATTTATGGAACTGTAGAATGATTTATGCCTAGAAATTATGCTTTTATGATTTATAGAAATTTTAGAAGATTATTATTTTGTATTTATCATGAAAGATTATCATTTTAGAAAGCTCATGGGACCATACTTGTTGTATGTATGATTTAGATTTGTTTTATCAATCAGAAAATTTCATGAACCCTAGTATTGTATGAATAGTGAAATTTGTTGCTATTATTTTTAGCCAATAATTAGTGAGAAATGTAATGAATGAGTTAATCTACGCATGATTGATCGTTAACCTTGGTACCAAGTGGTCCATTAGAGGACTAGCTCATCCACAGTAAGGAACCTAGTGAGGTGTCAATCATGGGATCTAGTTAGGTGCCCATCAAATTAGCCATTGGCTCAGATTTAGCTATCAAGCTCAGATTATATTTGTGTACAGAATAATTTCTGTTTCTCTACTAGTTGCCATGGACTAAGTTAAATTATTGTTTTCATTATTATTATATGCAATTATATATAAAATGCTTTACACAGTTGCATGTATATATTATGTATTCTTGTTGTTATCCCATGTGGGTTGTGAGTGGAGGCTCACTCATTGAGTTTTGATGAACTCACCCCTCTCTTTTCCTCCCATACAGATTCAGCTACAGGTTCAGTTGCATCACAAGATCTTCCCCAGTAGTGCTGCGACTTCTTTTGGTGAGCTTCGCTTCGAAGTGGGGCTTATTATAAGTTATGTTAGTTTAGTAGTGCTCCAGTAGTTGTGTAGGCAGGATCCTGGACATGCATAATATGAATTTATTTATTTTATAGATATCAGCTAATTTATTAATTATGTTTGATTTTGGCCCAAATTATAGATTATATGCAGTTTTAAATTCAGGATTTAGGTTTGGAGATATTATCAGATTTATGGAGTTTGGTTAAATTGGAAATATTATAAATATATTTTGATTTATTTATGCATATTAGATAGTTACGTTACTAGAGGCTTCTGTGAGGATTCAATACCTCACATGCCGATCATGTTCCTTAGGCGGGTCGTGACAAAGTGGTATAAGAGCCATAGGTTTCCCTACATATCACTGGAGCAAGTGTCCACAAATAACATGGCATCTATGTAAATGGAAGCGCGCCTATTTGCATTGATGTAGTGCTATTTGAGGCCTTTAAGAAAGAGTTAGTCATGTCTAGGTTCAGTAAGGGTATGTCTTTTCTTGGCACTCATGATCTTGTTATATGTCCTTCCTTTCATAGGTGTGACCATGCTACCTGGACACAATTCACTCCTTCGTCGTCGTCATAGGAGCGACGCATCCAGTGATAGTGCTCGCCTTAGAGCTTTTGAGCAAATGGTAGAAAACTTGACAGATGTGATGACTAGGCAGCTAGAGGCGACTACACATCGGTTGGGGAGAGGAACGAAACATGCCTTATAGGGATGTGGATACCTCCCCCATGTAGACGCGTTTTTCCATAAAGAGGAAAAAAGCAAACCCGTGAGGGGCGCCCAGTTAGGCCCCAAAGCGGACAATATCTACATGCCGGGTGTAACAGAACTCACACTTAGGACGGCGATATGTAGCGTGCCCAGATGTAACAGATGTTACAGATGGTATCAGAGCCATTCCCGGGATCGGTGTGCCAGCCAGCGAGGACGCTGGGCCCCCACTAGGAGGGGTGGAATTAGTCCCACATCGGTTGGGGAGGGGAACGAAACAGGCCTTATAAGGATGTGGATACCTCCCCCATGCAGACGCGTTTTTCCCATAGAGAGAGGAAGAGCAAATCCATGAAGGGCGCCTAGTTAGGCCCCAAAGCAGACAATATCTACATGCCGGGTGTTACAGAACTAACATTGGGGACGGCGATATGTAGCTCGCCCAGATGTAACAGATGTTACACTAGTTGACAAGATTGAATCCACGAGTAGAATCATGACCATTCCACAGAAAATTATGCACCACTCTTTCAATATCCGAGCAAACTTGGAGCGTCACCTACATAATTTGCATGAGATAAATGGGAACTACACTTATGACAAACTTCGCAAGACAAAGTCTCCCAGCTCTCTTTTTCCAGCTTACAAGTTTCAAACCAATTTTCTCCATGATGCTTGCAAAATCACTACGCTTCACACGTTCAGCCACCATTGGAAAGCCTAGATAGTTTCCAAGATTGCTAGCAAAATGAGTGCCACACATTCCTGTGAATAACTCGTGATGAACTTGGGAAATAGTGGATGAAGCCAAAATATGTGACTTTTCGACACTAACTTTAAGGCCCGAGGATGCACAAAAAGCTGAGATGGTTGCCATCACAGTACGGACTTGTGATTTCCTTGCTTTGCAAAAGAGCATAATATCATCCTTAAAGAAGATATGCGAAATGCCAAGACACCCTCTAAAAATACTCACTAGATTCCAAGTACCATCATGAACCTTAACCAAAATAGAAAGAGCCAACGTCTCCATGAATAAAACAAAAAGATATGGAAACATGGGGTCCCCTTGTGTAAGCCCCCGAGTTGGGCTAAAAGCATCAAGTCGAGTCCTATTCCAAAGCACTGATAGTCTAGAAGATGAGACACAACTGATGATTAATTGAGCAATCTTAGTTGGAAAACGAAAGGCAACTAGTGTTTCCCTAAGGAAGTCCCTATTCATTCTATCATAAGCTTTCTCGAGGTCAATCTTAAACTCAAGATATCCTTTCCTCACTTTTGAATGACGGATAAAGTGAATAACCTCCTGAGTAATAATAAAACGTTCCACAGTTCCCCATTTCGGGATAAAACTACTGTGAAGTGGACCAATCAAGTGGTCTAGATAGCGTCTAAGGCGATTAACCAAAACCTTAGTGACAATCTTGTACACCACATTATAGAGGCTAATAAGACGAAAATTCTTAAGGAGCCTAACTTCTTTGATTGCCTTTTGAATCATGTCCCTAAAACACACACAATTATTATTTGAATATCCAGAAATTAAATGAACTTGCAAAAAATTTTACCTTTTAAGTCATTCATAGAAGGCTTTTCGAAGAGAGGCCACAATACATTTTAATACAAAAAGTTTATTTTAATTTTATATAAACAAAATAACATAGGCTTTCCTAAAAAATAAAAAAAAATATCAAGTAAAAAAAAATATCAATATTAATCCGCGCTTTCCCGGAAATAAAAACCTGCCAATGACTAAATGCATATGACTAACTTAAAATAATAATAATAATTCGCTAGTGAAGTAATTACTGCTTGTTTTTTATCCTGATTTTTAAAAAGTATTAGTCATATGGCTTACAAAAACTAGTCTGTTTGGCTGCAGTTTTTTAAAATTGTTTTTGACTTTTAAAAGCAAAAAACTTGTTTGATGCACCGATTTCTCAACTTGCATTTTAAAAATAAAAAAACAAAGACGGGATTTTAAAAACAGAAAACAGGAAACGATTTTGATGTGTTTTGAGTTTTGTAGTTTTAAAAATCGGTGAAAACGCGGTGGCATTATTGAAAATAAATCCAACTCGTGTTCTTTGCCATGGTTCGATCTTGTGAGAGGTTCCTGTGTCATTTTTTCTTGAATTTTTTTCTCACCTCTCAGCGTCTCACAGAAGTCCACAACCCATCCCTTTCCCCCCGAAAACAGAGACCAGAGCCACTCGCGAGACCAGAGCCTCTCACACAACCCACTCACGATCTCCGCCGGTGAAGCCCCGAGAATTGTGAAGCCCACCCACGCCGGTGAAGCCCCGAGACCCAAAAGGCCGATCCCGCCGGCGCCAGCAACCCAAAAGGCCAGATCCGCGTCGGTTGGTCCGAGTCCCAGCCCCTGCGACCCATGACCTGCGACCCGGCCCCGCCACTCCGCCCGCGATCTGCCGTGCTCCGGTTCCCCACGACCTAGATCCCACCAAGCTCGACAGCCACACAGTGAGTCCCTCCCTCTCTCTTTCTCTTTCTCTGCTTCTGTCTTTTCACTCGAGCCTTTTGTGTTTTTTGGTGAGTTGCGAGTAGCCAAAATGTGAGTCCTTGCCGTGTGGGTTTTGTTTTGTTTTGTTTTGTTTTTTTTGCTATTGATATATCCATTGACAATACCGCATTTGTTATGTTATTGTTGGACTGGTGTGGAGTTAGTCTTGATTTGTATCTAGTGGATGACTGGAATCAGCTTGAGATTTCTTGTGAGAAGATAAGTGGAGCTCCAAATGTGACTGTGAGCTGGTGTGGAGTTCATGTGTATAAGCAAGAAGTTAACATGAAGGATATCTTCTTTACAGATCCTAATCCTGATCTTGATTTATATTCAAGATGAGACTCTGAGGATATCGATCATGCTGATTTGGATAGTACCAATGAGGAAAGCACAAAGTCTGTTCAAGATTTCCAATACTGCAGGAGACTAGATGATAACTTTTGCAGTTTCAATGACATGGAAGGTTGTGAGACGTCCAATACACCAGTAGAGGAATAGTGGAAAATAAGTGAACAAAAAGAAATTAGTGAAACTGCATGCCATATTGACATTTATCAGAGTGAGGACAAGATTTTGCTGCATCCCAAAGCATTGGATAGTGTTAATAAAGATTCAATGGCCTAGTGTGTCTTGAAGTCACTGATAGTGTCAAAGGTAAGCCTGACTTCGATATAAATACACATTATTTCTTTTTTTTTTTATTTAAAACTAAATACACATTATTTCCATGCCCTACCATCATATTATTATCTTTTGTTATTTATTTTGATAATTTGTTGATCTGGCTCCATTTTAATATTCTCACCATGCTTAATAGCTTATACAAGAGTCAGCTAGGATACGGTTTTGGAGGCAAAATAATACACTATCGATAATCCAACAAAATAAAATTATGGTAGCAACTTTGTTGGTAGGATTTGAGGCAGATTGCCTCAATTGCAATTGCTATGTGAATAGCTAATCATATTTTGGTACATCTGGAGAAACTTGACTTTCGTTTCTGCATGCTTTCCAAGTATTTAGAGATCCAAAAACTAGTTTGGTTTACCAATGATCTACCAAAAGTCCAATCAATTGATTGTTTTACAAACTCCTTAACTTTCTCCTCCTCTTGTAGATTATGGATCAAGCACACTAGTTGTTGATCAGCCAGAAAAAGCTCAACCAAAATCCCAAGTCACAAGTTTTATGGAGACGCCAAATGTTCAGGAACAATGTGCTACTGCATCCTGGGACAAAGTTACCAGAGGAGAACTACCTCAAGATGCCACCTCCATTATGGTGCTACCAGCAACTGTTGACTGTTCAGTTAATTAAACCAATTCAGCTATAGATGATGTAGAAATGGGAGCATTTTACGCTTCTCTGGAAGCTGAGACTTCTCATCTTCCTCTCTCCAATGACGCCATAGTTGTTTCAGAAGTGGCCAACAGAATGCCAAGTAAAGAAACACAGAAAGCATTGAAGACACTTCAAGACTTCTCACTAAAGACTTTTCTGTTCTGTTGGGACCTGATGAGTACATTTCCATGAAAGCTACATTAGACTACCTCACCAATTTACCTCCAGAAGATGGAGTGTTATTAGAATTGAGATCATTGATCATAGAAGTTTCAAGAGAGAAATCTTTGGGGAAGTTAAGATGCTAAAACTTCAAAGGGATTAGTTGAGGGAGCAAGCGCCAAGATTGAGAGATGAGCAGGAATTGGCAAAGAAGATTCAGGAAAATATCAGAGCTGAATGGTCAACGCTTGGTGAAAATTATCTCAGTATACTCAGCAACTATCATGAATGTTTTACAAATAAAAGTATATGATTAGACAATAATTTAAGATTGTTTAAAACTGATAATGTATTGAAATTAATCTCTAATAAAATTCTAAATTTAAAATAAATTATCATTTTAAAAAATTTAATTTTATACACTAATATTGTAATACAATTTTATATTGTCAACAGAAAAAAAATAAAGTATACAAATCACAAGAGATGACTATGATAGAAGGTAATCATTTTTTATAATTTGTAATTTTGAGTAAATTTTATTATGAATACATTAAAATTAAATTATATTGAAAATGAACTTTGGAATGCATTGGTAGTATAAAAAAAAATTATATATTTATTTGATTATATAATGACATGTAAGTAAATATGATTACTTTTACTCCCATTATTTGAAAAGTCATATAAAATGAGAGATTTGATTGGATTACAGTATAAAATTTTTTTATACCATAAAAGCATCAAAATTTGTAAGAGAATGTCTATTAAGATGTTTAGGATAAAAAATTGTATTAAAATTTTATTTATTAAATATGTATGGAAAATATTATATATATAAAACATTAATAGTTAAAAGTTATTTTATTTTATTAGTTTTAATAGTTATTTTTTTAAAAAATTATCCAAACAGATCTGCCAAACAATTTTTTATTTCATTAGTTTTAAAAGTTATTTTTTAAAAAAATTATCCAAATAAATTTTTTATTTTTTATTATTATAAAACTATTTTTGAAGTTACATTGTCAAACAAATTTTTCTGTTTTTAAAAATTAAATTTACACTTATTTTATAAAACAGTTTAAAAAAATTTCAGGACAAAAACACTTCAAAACAATCCTTTGAATACTTTTTCTTTAAAAAAGACAAAAAAGTTAGAACCAGCATCCTATGCTTTCTTAGTAGTTTGTTGATATCCATGTATCACATATTTATAAAGTCGATGGACTGACAAATACTTTACATCGCATAAAAGATCAAGCACAGCTGCCGCTCTGAGAGTGAGTCTCCAAGGCGCCGTGTGCTCACTGTCAGCATCTTTCTGCGATAACAGGTTGCTCTCCTTTTCTTCCTCCTCTGTGATCTTCATTCTCTTATTCTATTTTTTTTGTTGTTTGGGTCAACAAAGGCTTTTCTTATGTTTGGGAAACTCTGCCTGTTTTGTAAAAAAAAATTATTGGAAACTGGTAACTAAAATTTATATTTTTTAAAATTTTCTATATTTTTTTCATAAAATCTAAAAAGCTAATAATAAAAATCATAATAATGAAACTTGGCTCAAATCAATCAGTTTAATCGAAAAATCGGTGAACTGATCCCAAAACCGGTCCGAGCCACCTATTGAACCAGTCTTGCAACAGAATTGGTGGGGCTCGAAGAGACTCGGCCGGTTTTCATTAAAAACTGCTGCCCCGGCTGGTTTTGGCGACCCGCTCCGGGTCATGTAAATTTTTTTAAAAAAATTTTGCATTAAAACGTTGCCATTGCTCTATGTATTATAAAAAAAACCAACAACAACAAAAAAGCTGCCTAAGACTAAACGCGGGTTTCAGTGTTTCACTCCACTCCAGTAGTTTGCCAACAAAACCTAAGAGAAGAGGCTAAGAGGACCGCCGCTGAGAAGGGAGAACCGAAGAGAAACCGCTGCTCGCCGCGCCTGAAGCTGAAAGGTAAGTTACTGATTTCCTTTTTTTTTTACTTTTTGTTCTTTTTATTTTCGTATTAAAATTACAGAGGGAAACACCACATAAGAGGCACCATAAATTTATTGAATATGATGATGTTAGAGCAGCAGAGGCGGCTCCTAAAGCATTAAATAGTAGAGAGTAGAGAGTAGAGAGTAGATTTACATAAATGAATATGAATGTGTTATTCTCCCAAATGAATCTGTTCCTGAATGTCTAATTCACATTTGCATAGATTTACTTTGTTGTTGTTGTTGTTGTTGTTGTTTCTTCTTAAATTTGTTGTTCTAATTAAGTGCATTGCATTAGATCAGGTGTCTTAATTCAATCAGCCCATCTTTTTCCATTTTTTTTAAAAATGGGCCTTATTCCATTACCATAAAACCCGTAAGTAAACATCTGCGCCGCTGCACAAGAGTGCAGAGCAACCACATCACAATTCTATCATTAAACATCGCAACTCAACTTTCATCTTTTTCTTTATTCAGGTATAATAATAATAATTTTGAGCGAATCAATACGCGACTGAACCGCGAACCGTAACGCGGGAACCATTTTGTCGCTCGTTGGGAGTTTTTAGTGTTGGTTGGTGGCTTCATCCACATCTGTGTTGCCAACTTGCCATCGTCTGAAGATTTTCGTTTTGGCAAGTCATTGTTGTCACATTGTACTGCTTTGTGGGTGTTGTAACAATTGCATGCTTCTTTGACATTTGTCTGTGATAATGAGAACAGCATACTATGCTAAATTATATGCTGTGGCTGTCATTCTCATGATCAAGACTTAAGATTAATTAACCAAATATATATCTTGTGCATTTTCGCAACTCTATTTCTTCAAAATTTTCAATTGATGGTCATGATTTTTATTTTTTTTTAATATCTACTGAATGGCACAGGTTGTCTCTGAGGCGTTAACACAATCCTTGAAAACTCAGGAAGGAAGGAAAAATTTCATCTTTGAGGAAATGTCTTCATCGTCATTGATAGAGTCTCTGGTTCTACAACTCCATGACATCTCAGCCGTCAAATTCGGGAACTTCAAGCTCAAATCCGGCATCTCCTCGCCAATCTACATAGACCTCCGCCTCATTATTTCATACCCTTCCCTCCTCCAGCAAATCTCTCAAACCTTGATTTCCTCCGTGTCTTCCACTTCCTTTGACCTTGTGTGCGGTGTCCCTTACACTGCCTTACCCATCGCCACTTGTGTCTCCCTCGCTCAGGACATCCCCATGGTAATGCGCCGCAAGGAAATCAAGGACTATGGCACTGCTAAAGCCATTGAAGGTGATTTCAAGCCTGGCCAAAGTTGCTTGATAATTGAGGATTTAGTTACCAGTGGCACGTCGGTTTTGGAAACAGCAGCGCCGCTACGTGCTGCAGGGCTGAAGATCGGTGATGCTGTTGTTTTGATAGATAGAGAGCAAGGTGGGAGAGAGAATTTGGAGGAGAATGGCATCAAGCTGCACGCGATTATTAGATTGACTGAAATGGTGAGAATCTTGAGGGATCATGGGAAGCTTGATGAGGAGATGGTCGGGACTGTTATGAGATTCTTGGAGGAGAATCGGAAGGTTGCTGCTCTGACAACGGCGGAGAAGGCTGCAGCTAAATTGAAGGCTTTGTCGTTTGAGGAGCGAGCTAAGTTGTCCAAGAATCCAACAGGGAAGAGGTTGTTTGAGATAATGGCTGAGAAGGAGAGTAATCTGTGCTTGGCTGCAGATGTTGGAACTGCAGCTGAATTGCTAGAAATCGCTGAGAAGGTGAGGAGGTAGTAGTTCTTTTGGGAAAAAAAAAAACTCCCATTTCATTCTAGAAATCTGTTTTGGGGACAAGAATGTTTCATTCATTTGGATAGTGTCCGGAATATTTTTAATTTGTCTCTGGGTAGAAGGAAGAGGTTTAGTGAAAGTTTAGAGGGGTTCTCATTGTGAAAGATGAATTGAATATTTAAAGAGACCCTTTCTCTCACATATTGTTGTCAAGACGACTGCATTTAGAAGTTTAGGCATGATAATAAATTATCTTTCAACTAATTTGGCTGGTTTGATCGGGCAGGTTGGACCTGAGATATGCTTGCTGAAGACTCATGTGGATATTTTGCCAGATTTTACTCCTGATTTTGGCTCTAAGCTCCTCTCGGTATAGTGTTAAAAGAAGTCTTATTTTTCTCATACATTATTTTTGTTTTCTTCCACCTTGATACTGTCCTGAACATTAGAAGATTTTTTTTAACAAAATGGTGGTTTCCTTCCTTTAACCTATCATAAGATTGTTAATGTTATGAGCATCATGCCTGATACGTTGAGGGATATAGTACATTCCTGGTCTGGTTGTGATTAATATATGCTTTATTCTATTGAAGATCGCAGAAAAGCATAACTTCTTAATCTTTGAGGATCGTAAATTTGCTGACATTGGTAACACAGTAACCATGCAATATGAAGGGTAGGACTTTGTGCAATTATTATGGTTTAGATTTTTGGATTCATCTCATCTGTCTGTCTCCATGTTGATGGCATCTTTCCATTTTGTATCTGCAGAGGGATCTTTCGGATATTGGACTGGGCTCATATAGTAAATGCTCACATAATCTCTGGTCCTGGAATTGTGGATGGATTAAAACTGAAGGTCTGTATTGCTAGTCATTCTCATTATATTACCTCAACTGTATAGCATGACCTCAGTTGATACAATTGATAGTCTGACATTTCTTGAACCATACTCAGGGTTTGCCTCGTGGCAGGGGTCTGTTGCTGCTTGCTGAGATGAGTTCAGCCGGTAACTTTGCCAAGGGAGATTATACTGCGGCAGCATTGAAAATTGCTGAGGATCATTCTGACTTTGTTATTGGCTTCATCTCCGTGAATCCAGCATCATGGCCAGGGTCACCAATAAATCCTTCTTTCATTCAGGCAACTCCTGGTGTTCAAATGGTGACTGGTGGTGATGCATTAGGGCAGCAATATAACACTCCATATTCTGTAAGTTTCTGCTAGTTGCCATGCAGATGATGATGTTAAACATGTGCAAAAAGTATTTTACTGTTAATTTAGTTGTACTTTCTTAGGTTGAAAAGAACTCTTATGGAGAAAATTGGAAAGGGAAAGGGAAAGAGGGGTTGTACTAGTGTATCAATCTTAATCGCAAACAGGAATATATCCCCTTGTTTACATTGCATTAAGCATGAACATGAAGGATGAAGCAGAACTACAACATGGTAATTAGTGATCATCAAATATAATTTGGCCCTTCAAAATGAATATATGGGTGGTGTTTATTTACTGGGTCTAATACCTAAATGTCACACTTACAACAGAAATGAAAATGCTTGCTTGGTTTGCACACTTACATCAGTCCTGGCTTTTATATTAAGATATGTGCTGTTTGAGCTTGCTGATCTTGACCATTCACCAAATTTGGGGTTTCCAGGTGGTACATGATAGGGGCAGTGACATTATCATCGTGGGGCGTGGCATCATCAAGGCAGCAAATCCTGCAGAGGCAGCTCATGAATACCGTCTTCAAGGATGGAATGCTTATTTGGCCAAGTGCACTTAGAAGCTTGCTTTCCAAGAATAAAAAGATGTACCAAAATTTTGTTTTTTCTTGGGGCATCTAACTAAACTGGAAACCCTGAGGAACATATTCTTGGGTAACAATATAATGTTAAAAGACTACCTTCAGTGAGTATATTGAAGTGGCTACTTTGTTTTCTTGATCTATGATGTTTTATTCATGGCAAGGTGTCTTCCTTTACCTCATTGTTGGGGAATGTGCCATGTTACCGGCTTAATGTGTTAATTGGTGGATGTTCAGTTGAGTTTATAACCAGTTAGTATTGAGTTATTCTGGAAATTGGTTCATTGTCATTCTTCACTGATGTCTTCCTTGACTATGAGTGGTTCTTCATGTGGATTTTTAGGTGTTGTTCCATGCTCCTCTGTTTTGTTTGTGGGGTTTATTTGCGTCCCATTGGTAATTTGTTTTTGGGGTTATTTTGTTTGAGTCATTGTGTTTATGGAGTTATTTCATTTAGAAACTGTGTTTGAATTGCTTGGCTCCTCATGTTACTGTTTTGGTCTTTAATTGAAACATACTGGTTTGTTGCTCTATCTAGTGGTTCTTTTGTTTCTTTATTCTCTTCTTGGTGGCCTCAATTCTCCCTCTTCATTTTGCAGCTTCAAAGGGCCATAACAAGGGCCCCGGTTTGTTAGGTGAACATTTTTTACAACTTTTAGAAGGAAGAAAAAAAATAAGATGGTGTGAGGGAAAGGGGAAGAGGCAACAGCGGAGGTCCAAGAACATAGGAATGCACTGTGCATCCGCCTAATGGTTTATAATGGCCAATACCGTTTTCAAGTTTTCAAATTTCATTGAAAATGAAATTATATGCAATAAGTGGATACTCATAAATGATGAACCCCAACGGTTGACTCGGGATGACCGTGGTCATTTTATAGCCATAGTTATTTCAACTCGACATGTAAAAGTTAAGGGTGTTCTCAGTTAATTCTAATCTGTTGCAAGGGTAGCCTTAAAATTTGAGTTCGGCCTTATTGCAGAGAAATTATTTGGATCTTATTCAATTTGATTTTGTTCATACTTCAGCTATTTTTTGTTATGTATAAATAATTTTTCTGAAATGAAAATAACTTACATAAATTTGTAAAAATGCCCCTGAATATAAGTTTGGACCACAATATACATTTTTAAAAAATGACACATAAATATCTACATGGAATGCTTCTTAAATATATGGCAGACCTTTATTGGGAAACTGGGGTTGTTTGTTTTCAGTATAGTTTTTAGTTTTTGCAGTTTTTCCTTCACAAATTCTGAAAAATTAGAAAACTGGAAACTGAAAGCAAGCAGCCGCAACGGGAAATATTGAAAACTGTGAAAACTACAAAATCCAGTTTTCAATTCTTCATTCACAAAACCTTGAAAATTGGAGCAACCACTTTTTGTGAATTCCGGATTATGGTTCCCAATAGGGGCGTTCACAACTCGGCCTAGCCCATCAACTCAACCCAATCCGAAGCTTATTAGGATGTGTTTGGGTTTGAAAATTAACTCAATGCACTTTTTGAGGCGGGGTCGGGTCATATTTCAAATTGACCTATGAAGCCAAATAATTTTTTTGAAGATATATATATATATATATATATATATATATATATATATATATATTATAAAGATTTTATAGTTCAATTAATGTATTTTACATAACTTGATGCTAATTTTATATTGATATAGTTTGTTTCGAAATATATATAAGATAAAATATTTCTTAAATTTTGTTCTATACCTACAAAATATCACAACTTTACTATATATAATGTTCAAATCCTCATATATTGTTTGAAGTGCAGTTGGCTGACTGTTAGCTCGATCATTTAGTCAGGTTATTATCGAATCAGGTTTGAGTCCTAAAATTGACCCGATATAAAATTGGGCCAGTTTCAAATTTGAATAACTGTAATGTTACGTTAAACTAAAGTATCGAATGGAGAAATATTTTTTTTATCCTGGTTTCTTTTTTCCTTTTTTTTTTTGGCGCTAGAAAGCTGCCATAAACTATTTACCATCAAGCAACTTTCTGTGAATCGCGTGCCTGCTCCTGCTGCTAAAATCCACAGGAAACCACTGATCTTCAACAAGTTTGGCAAATTTTTTAGAAGATAAGTCCCTCTAAAATAGCTTCTTCTTTTTTCCTTTTTTTATTTTTTATTTTTCATTATCAGTGCTATCCAGCAGATCGCAGCTCATATACCCGGTTTTTGCTAGTGATCTTCTACCTGCCAATTTAAATATAGAAAATTTACTTAATTTTAGAAAATATGTTGAAGTCCTCAAATACTTAGTTTTACAGTAGATTGATGGATAAACTTATCTGGAAACATAAAATAAAAAAAATGAATAGATTAGCAAGCTAATTTATCTAAAAGTTTATCAAATAATGGTTTGAGTGAGTTAATGAATGAAATGATAACAAGTTAAAGGAATTAGTTTGGAGATTAATCTACTTAATTCATATAATAGATGACTTCACAAATTAATATGCCTTATGCTAACTAATTTAAAATAACTAAATAAAAAGGTTTAAAAGCGTAACTTAATCCATTATTACTTTCCAAATTGGGAGTTGACCCCTCAAATACAGCCTCATTGGCAGGAATGAGAAATGACAATGGGAGGAGTGGTTGATAATCCTCTCTGTCCTTCACGTCATCGATCAAAAATTATGTCCCCATTCTTATGCATACTTACATGGGTATTCAATTTCAATTTCTTCGCAGGTAAACAGGTATTCAAAGATAATTGTGGAGATTTATTAGATTATTAAAAAACCTTAAAAATCATGAAAAATAAATAAATAAAAACAAACTCTAATAATATCATAATCTTTTTGTAATTTTGTCTAGTACAACTGACATAACTATCTAAGCAAATTCCAAATTGGTCCAATAACTTAAAACACTTATAATAAAATAACAACATCCAGCAACAACAAAAAAGTAATAATAATAACAACATCCAGTCAATCTAAATTGGAACAAATTTCTTAAGCGTATGCTAGAAACGGAGAAAATGGTTTTTAAAATTCAGGTTCACCAAAAAATTAATTTATAAAGCTAGAGATAATTTAGATATTTCACCTGCGGGCACCCAAAGGTTCAAGAGAAGTAATCCCACACTCCCATCCCATATACACCTCATTTAATACATGATTATTTGAAAAATCCAATTTTTTTTTCCTTTTTGTTTGACAGAATTAAACACAAAACAAAGAAAGCACCTAATGCTCAAATTCTATGCCTAAAGCATCTGAAAGGAACGATCCATGCAATCCCAAAGGAGAGTTACTAGCCTTTCATCTTGGTCGAGCATCTCTTTTGGCTAAAAAAAATCTGCACATTGATTCTCCTCACGGAATGCATGCTGGAGGGACATAGACCACTCACTTGAAAGAAGAATCTTGTTGTCATGATGAATAGGAGCAAAGCGATGAGAGACACCCACCCATGAAAAATCTAAGCCTAATTATGTTTTCGGCAATTGAAAATATAGTAAATTTTGGGTTTAATATGTATTATTTTTTTGTCTTGGTTTATTTATTTTTTAATATTATTTTTGCCTTGTTTCAAATTTTGATCATGTTTTAAATTTGATTCCTATAAATAGTTAACAAAATGTATTATGATCACAAGAAATCATTCATATGGCTTTACTCATCATCGTAAGCTTTTAGGAGAGATAGTTTCATAGTAATTACAAAGAAGGTTGAGGGTTTGCCATTTTATTTTAACTTATTTTACAATCCCTTTCTCTCTCTCTTTCTTTTTATCTAGTCCTTTCTTTGTTGAGTATCGTTGAGCGGTCTGTTATCTTTCTTTTGTGATAACAGCCCTTACTTTTTCTTTTTCTTTTTCATTACAATCCTTGCCCATTTTGTAAAATTAAAAAGTATAGGCCTCTGTACGAAGACTATTCGAGGCCGAAAGGCCTTCCCCTAAGCTTAGGGTGGATTCTGCAGAATATGCACAAATCGTGTAAATGCAATCTGTAAATGACGACGTTTCACTTTCTAATGCTCTCCAACCCTTATAAAATCCTCCCCCACTCATTCTTTCCCCATTTTCCCCCCTGAACCAGCAACCCTAAACCCCATTTTCTCTTTTATTTCTCAGTCCCACTCAAGTCTTGCTCCCCCAGAGCATCAATGTATGTGTTTGTTAATAGATTTTGTCTCCATTCTTCACATTCTTGTTATAAGCATTTATTTTCTCTTATTTTTGTCAAGTGGGGTGCTTCCCCAATATTGTTAGAGCTAGATTAGTGTTATTTAGAGGTTGATAGATTTTAATATTGAGTTTTGTGGTTCTTATAGTCGATGTTGATGCACTCCCTACTTCCCGGAGCTCAGTTGGTGTCCACGTCACCTCTTTCTCCCTTCTAGGTGAGTGGCTTTGATCTCATGGTCTTAGTTTGGTCATTTTATAATTATTTTCAAACGTTACGGAGTATTTAGAGAACGAAAAATGAATTTTTACATGATAGAATTCATGTATATAGCTATGTTTAAGTTATGAATGATTCATTTGAACTTATACATGAATATTATGATTTTAGAATATGCATGGGACTATATTTTCTCTATAAAGGTTTTATATGATTTAATTTATGTCCTTCTATTGATTTAAAATTTAGATTATTTATGATCAATCAAACGGAATACCAAGCCTTATGTTTATTATGGGAATTGAGACATGTTGAACTTAAGAATTGATAGAACCCCATTTTTATGACTTCAGTTTCAATTAGATTAGGAAATTACTAACAGGAACAGAACTATAAGTTAATGACATTTAATTCGTTAACCTTGGTACCAGGCTCGTGAAGGGCTCTTTATCCACACGTCAGATCAGTCCACGAGGGATGCAGTTCGCGAAGGACTGTTAAGATCACAGTTAGGGGCTCTTGTTCATGAAGGACTGAGCACCCACTTTGAGTTAATGGATTATTTGTTCTTTTGGTAATTCTTGAGAAAATAAATAAGATTTCCATGTTTATTTCAAATTTAGGAATTTATAGCTATTGTACAATTTATTTATAGAAATTGAATTATGAGAATTGTATTACTATTTATATATTTCCTTCTTGTTCCATGCATGGTTATGAGTGATGATCCACTCACTGAGTTTTGTTATAAAACTCACCCCTTTTTTCTTCCTTTTCTCACAGATTCAGGTGTAGCTCAAGATCCTCTTCTTCCTCCCCCTACTCAGCAGCATTAGTGCTTTCAGCTTTGGGGGTGAGCTTCATGTGGATATGAAGTTTGATTATTTTGTATAGAATGCTTCAGTGACAGTGCAAGTAGGGTCCCAGACCATGCATTTATCTTACTTTGTATACCATGATTTTTTTTGTATTAAGATGACTTAGCATTCATGGTTCACTTTTGTAAATGAGCAACTCTGATGGATTTAAGTTACAGTTTGATTTATGAGAACAAAAGGGGATTATTTCATGATTATTATGATTTATTTATGTAAATTTTTTAATATTTGAAAGGGGTTTTACGAATAAAATATGCATATAGTACGACACAACAATCATGAGGCTTACATGGGGATGAGATTCCTCACATGCCGATCACAATCCAAGTTGGGTCGTGACAGGTTTATATAGGGTAAGGGTCACCTAAAAAAAATTGCATCATTTTACACTGTTATGATGTTAGGGGTATCGCTATAGTGGTCTATGATTACACCAGCATGGATTTCTGATATCCCTTCAGCTCCAATTCTTGCTCCTTTGCACTCCTAACTCAAATGCTTCCCTAATTCTTCTTCCAAAAAACTACAAAACCTATGGAAAACACAACTAGAATGCAAGATTAAATGTGAGTGTAGTCATGCAAGAATTTGCACCAATTGATGTAAAAGAGACAACCACGAAAACTAAAATCAACTATCAACAAACTAAATATTCTAAGAAAAGTAAAGAAAAACATAACTCCTAAGGGAGTTATCAATGATCGTTATAGCAGTTGCGTCTTTAGCTAGGTAAGCACATGATCGTTATAGCAGTTCTAGACCGCTATAGAGATCTCCATAGATTACGCTTCTACCCCATGGAGACCCTGATTGCTAGGACCGCTATGGTAGTGTCAGGAAAACCTATTCTGCACTAAATGCGAACTTTTGCATTTGAGGCCTTCCCAGCAACATAGATGGGTCCCGAGGGGCCTAAGGACGTATTAGACTTATATAGGGACACGTGGACCTAAGGTATTACATGCACATTATAAATGCATGGATGTGAGATTGTTGTTTACCAAGTTTTTCCTCGTGTCATAGAGGACCTCCCAAATTTTGGGTGTGCACAGACATGCATTTTTGCATATAAGAATGCTCCAACATGACATAGTTTCATTTAATGAACCCTTCCCTTATATAAACATAATCCCAACCAGTTTCTCGCCCTAAAAATGCGAACCCTAATATTGCAACTTCTCTTCTAACCTTTCCCTCACCTTCTCCTACATTTTCTTCCTCTTCCAAGATTCAAGGTAAGGATTTGTTGATGGTTATGCTTAGTTCTCCCTCATTCTTCCATGTTTAAGATTAAGGTGTCTATGTTCACGATTTTTGCCATATTTATTTACTCTCCAATATCTATAGAATTGCCCAAGTATGTGCATGGTTTGTTCACGAGTGTTGTTGGTTCCATGGTAGATATTGGTGTCATTCTCACTCGCCAGAGCTCTATTGGTGCTAACACATCTCTCTATGTCACGACCTAATCTGGAAACATGACCAAAATGTGAGAAATGTCATTCCCATATAAGCTTCGTGACCTATTGACTATTTCTACATGCATAATCTATTCATAAAATCCACAAAAAAACAGAATTTTTTTTTCTACATATAAATCACCTATTCTTAAAATCCACAAGTAATAATAACTAGAGTCTTATGAGCCAAATACAAAGTTCATATATCATAATACAACATATATATTATAAGTTTGCTCTATTTCAAAAACAACCATAAAACTAAAACAAATAAATCATTAAAAAAAAAATGCAAAACATGCTAATGGTCGAGATTCTACCTGCATTGTATTGGAGCACCACTTAGGTGATGCTTACAAGCTGAACTCTACTACTGCTAGGAGGAAGGAGGCTGTGGGGAATCTACAGTACCTGTTATCTTTGTAATAGGGGAAACGAGGAGAGCATTGAATTTTTATTCAAAAATTTAGTGAGTGAGTCCTCACCTGAAACCACTTTTCATGAGACACCAAAAAAGTAATGCAGAAAATCATAATAACACTAGTACAATTCTAAAACATTTCATATATACATATAATAACAAAAAAATCATAGGTTTCTATAAATTTCATAAAATGGTATTTTAATAGAGAAATAGAAATCACTTATCATGTTTGTTATTCATAGTCTAATATTTTCTTTGCTTTGTGGTTCTTAAGAACTGAGTTTTGAACATCTAAGTAGGTTCCATTCTTTGCTTTGCTCTGTGAGATTGTCCTTTAAGGACAACTTGGTACCAAGATGAATGATCAATTCCAGTCGTTAACTCACTACTTGTTTCTCTATAACTACTGTCTAAACTAGTTTGTCCTTAATTCAAATAAATCTGATAACTCTTAAAACCTTTAAACCTTCTGAGAGCTTTGAATCTCTATAACTCTGATAGTTTGACCTTAGTATAACCTTAGTATAACTGGGGCTATGAAATCTTATCCAAGGGATCATCCATTCTAGACATTGTGATTTCAATATGTAGCTGCTAACTATCCTGAGTCATGTGAGGATTCATGCTCTAAAATTCTTTTATGATTGAGTTTCTAAAACATCTTATAATGACATTCCTTTATAGGCTTGAAAACTCCAAAATCATAAGAACATTCTCAAGAGTCATAAGTTTTCAATCAAACATTCATAATCAATTTAACAATAATCATAGAATTCTAATAATCACAATTATAGCCAACTTTTCATGAAACCATTTATCAACAATGGTGCCATGAGTTTTTCAAAACACAATTCATGCTGTTAGGAAAACCACAGTTTCATAAATTACCAGAAGTCTCAAATCTTGCATAGTAATCTCTAAAAATCATACTTTAAGTCATAATTTCATGAAAATAACTCTAATAGACAATATAGAGGTCACAAGTGCAAACCCACTAACCTAGATGGGTGGACGATACAAGAATAACTTTAATAGAATTTTGGGAAGCAGGGGTACTACTAATATCTATCATGGAAGCAAAGGAACTCTAGATAAACCGCTAATAAACATTAGATAGCTTAACTTAACTCCAACACCCCAAAAGAACTCCAAAACATAGAACTCATAGAGAACACTTCCAAAAGCATAAAAATTTGGGAGAAAAAAGAGCAAAACCACAAGCTAGACATACCTTGAGATTGAAGGATGAAAGACTCAAGTTGAATTTAAGAGAAAATGGAGAACAATGGAGTTTAGAGGGTGAAACAGAGTCAATATGCAAAGCTCTTTGTGTTTTGAGGAAGAGAAGTGTGTGAGAGTGTTCATTTTTATAAAAAATTTGAACAATGTAGTGCTCACCAGAGAGCATAAAATCACCACCTGCATCACCTTACTATTCTCTGACCATTGTAGTACTCTCCAGAATGGTTTTTCTCAATTTCTTGAGCAGTAATTCAAGTGTTGGTGTGCATTGGGCTGGGTTGTCTTAATACTCACTTATTTACATTTTTTACTCCCTATTAACTTTAAAATATAAATGTAAATAAGGAATAGCCTCCATTTGAATTCAAATAAAATATCACAAAAATTAAAATCCCAATAAATCAAAATCAAAATTTTGGGTTTTAATTCAAATTTTGGAATCTTTAAGATTTTATAAACTTGTAGGCTAAAAACGGTTAAAGGTTTCATAAAATTCATTATAAATCATTTTTTTTAACTTATTTTCCTTTTTAAGAACAATTACCAGGACTTTTGAATTCAAGAAAATGGTTCTATTATATAGCCCTCCAATGGCATATAGGATCCAGACTTAGTGAAATGCAGGACCCGGAACGACAGATAAGGGTAATTGGCATTCTTTCTGGTTCAAAATTTTTTTTTTCACCTTTTTATTTGAAATTAGGGTATTACATTCCCCCCCCCCCCCAAAAAAAAATTTGGCCCTTAAATCTAAACTGATGTCACTGAAAGAACAATGAGGTAGAATACTTGACCTATATGGGTCTCATGGATGGGCATAACAACCTGAAATGTTTTGAGATGGTACTCTGGCTATTTTAAGTACTACTCTGGGAGACAATGCCATCCTAAAGGCCATTATTCCATTTCTCTACATACGGATACCTTTTTTTACCAAGTCTAGGCGAGTCCACCTCCAAGGACAGTCATTTCCCATTAAGATAACAAAGGTTCTTAACATGATACTTTTATTGGACGACTAACATCACTTTGGTTCTTGCTCTGTTTTTTTCTTTCTTTTGTGTCTGACATTGACTGACACCACAGGGACTTCTAGTCCTTGGTTCGTGAACTCTTCACTGCCTATACACGTGTTATGTATGGAAATCAAACCATTTTATCCATCCATGTAGAAAATGCAAAAAGATGTACATGACCTTTATATGCATATACCTCCAACATACATAATATCACATATCGTATTCACTAAACAATGAACCACAAGTAGTATGACTTGTGCTATGATCTTTGAAATCTTCTGCCAAGTTAATATGCATCATTAGTTCTCATGCACCCCTTTTCTGCCTCGAAACTTTTTAGCTTTTGATCAAGCATTTTCAAATATCAACATACACTTCAAAACATCAAGTCATGCTTACATATCATGTCAACACATAAACCTAAGGTAAACAATATGCATCTTATTAGCTCATTGAGTCCATTAATCACCTTATCATCCTATTATTAAGTTGCATATTAAACCTGGCATGTTTTGATCTAATCTCACTCAAACAATTTAAATACATACACAGGTTAGGAAAACCACATATATTCTTTGCATGGGGTTCATAAACTCGGTTAAATGAGAATTTGCAAGTCAAGGTTGAAAACCAACCTACAGCAGAAAACTTCCTAAAAGATAAGCAATTCACATTGGTTTATGATACTTGGGTCAAGTTAAAACACTTACACAAGAGATAAATTTGTCTAGGAGCACCAAACCACTCCAATAACTCAAGTCTTTGAAAATTTTTTATTACCATAATTCCTTTCTTTCACTCATTTTGCGGGTGTCATCCAAATGAGTATTAGGTGCATTTTACTTTTGTTTTGCATCTTGATATATATACAAAAAAAGTCCAACCTGATTTCCCTCTTGTCTTTTTTTTAAATAAAAAAATAAAAAATTTGATGAGCGTCTGTCAATCAGCACTAATTTTCTTTTGTTTTCTTTTGATTTTAAAAAGAATTGTGAGGGCTCTATCTTCAACGACGGTTTTTCTAGTTTGTTGAAAGAAGATCATGGAAGAAAGAACAAAAATTCAAAAAAATGAGCACCAAACAAAAATTTAAGAAACAATAGCTCAATCAAATCCTTAAATTTCTTCAATCAGACTAAAGCTTCACCTACCATATTTGAAAAACACAACCTACAACTGTGTATAAATTCACAGATGGAGAGGTTTGTTAGGGGGATTCTAATTATCATCGTCAATCTTCACCTTCTTCCTAAACCAAATTGTTTTTATCACCATTTTTTTCATCTGAAAACACTTTGCAACAAACACAGAGAAAAGAAAGATCACGAAGATAGAGCTACAAGTAAACTATTTGTAAATAGTTGATTCGTTTTCTTTTCCAAGTGTAACCAACGTCCCTGCAACCCAGACCTAAGCAAGCAAACCAACACCATTTCTCCATTCAAACAAACACAATATCCATAAATCCATTCCAAACCAGTAAGAAAACAATCAGAAACAAACCCACATATATTTTTCATCATTGTTTTAACACAACAAGACTACTCCATTCAGTTCTATTTCATCTTCAACCTGAAAAAAAAAAAGAAATCAAACCAAAATCCAACAAAAAAAAACAAAAGGGGAGGCCGCGAAGCACCACCGCCGTGCCTCCCCTTTTCCACGTCCTGAGCTCCACCGATCACCACCGCCATCTCTTTTTCTTCCATGCAGCCCCTCCAACCGCCACTATCATCATCACTTAAACTCAAAACTGTCGCGCTTCCTTCCTCTCTTTGCCATCAGATTCGAAGTTCGCACCACCCCAGCCACCACCGCCGATGCTCCTCTTTCAAATCTGCCTTTCGCGAACGCCACTGCCTATATTGACCTCGGCTTCTCCCTCCTCCCTTGCATGCTCTCCTTTTTCCATTTCCTTGTGTACCCAAAAAACAAATGAAAACCAAGTCAATCAATTACTCACCCCACTACAATGTTTTTCCCTTTTTTCTAGAGAAAACCTCTGTGTCATATTCAAAATCACTAGCCATGTTCCCTTTTGTTTGTATGTACTAATTTCTTTATTGTTTTGGTTGTGTTTTTTCAAAAAGGAAAATATTTTGATGTTTCTTTGCACAAAGTGAGGACTGCCACTATGCTTTAATATTTTAAATTGATATGTTTTGTCACGAGTTGTGTTGAGGTTGATGCTTGGGCATCTTATTATCATTTTATTGGGTCTATCTTGAATTATTGTTTGTGTCAATTATTTGCTTCTTTTTTTAAAAAAAAATTCATCTTTAGAAATTGTAATCTTCGAAAAAAGGGTGGACATGTATGATTTTATTTACACTGGAGTTTGTTTGAGTCTAACTTTTTTTTTCTTTTTTCCTTTTCCTTAAAAAAAAAGGAATTTTCATGTATTTTGGATCTAAATGAAAAAAGGAGTTTTATTTAATTTGGGTTTACAATAAATTTTTGGGTATTTTATTTATTTATTTATTGATTATTATTTTCTTTTTGGTGCTTAGTGGGTTGTAGTGTTGTTTTGATTTTTGGGTTGAGCCATTTTTTTTTCTTTATAAGTTAAAGTAAAAAAAATTATCTTAAAAATTGTTCTGGTCTTTTAAATATAATTATTATTATTTATTATTATTTTTTATAAATGATTTGAGAATAGAGTTAGTTTAGCCACGGTGGCTTATTGATTATATATTTTAAGAATATCTTAGCTGTGACAGCTTGATATTCTAAAAATTCTTTTCAAAAATAAAATTCATCAACCAATAAATATTTTCTACAGAACTACGTGACTTTGAGTTTCTCATTGCACTAGGGATACATAGAAGCAGACATCCCTATAAAGCAAAATTAAATTTTAATAATTTTTGTTTGGTAAATATTTTTTTTGATGCATTTTATTCTTTAAAATTTAAATTAGTTACTTGTTATATATTTTATTTTGAATAAAACATTAATTTAGCCACGGCGGCTTGTTAACTCAATATATTGAGTATTTGAGTTATGACAGCTTGATGTTCCAAAAATTTCCTTTTTTAAAAAAAGATATTTGTTATTTTCTTTATAAATATTTTATATTTTTTATATCAAAATAAAATTTTGTATCTATTTTCTTTAGGGCTTTGTTTGTAAATATTTATAATTCATAGGAAATATTTTATTTTATTTTAAATTTGTCACTTGTGAAATATTTTATTTCAAATAAAGAAGTTAATTTATTCGTAACAACTTGCTAACTCTATATTTTGGACATTTGAACTGTGACAATTTGATACTTTAAATTTTTTTCAAGAAAAATTTTCTTGTAATAAAAATGGTAAAATAAATATTTTGAAAGGTTATTAACAATTAGCACTATCAATTAAGGTAATCGTAATAATATGGATGTATCAGGGGTGCTGCAAAAATAAACTTTTTGCCCTTCCCTATGCATAATCGACTCTTGGACCCAAAATCTGGTTTCAAAGATCATTTCTTTTAAAATAAAAATGGTTTTTCTATGTTTTTACCAATCTAAATAAAACTTGATGTCGACTCCATTTTAAACTACTCTTTTCGCTGTCTCCGTCGTGATCCCAGTTGTGACAGATGGCAATTCCACTAGGGACTGTGTGAGAGTCAAGCCCCCAAATAATTGATTGTGCTTATTATTATAACCTCACTTTTTTATTTTATTTTATTGTTTTTAGTTGTCTGTTGTTCTCTTTTTATGTCAAGTTTTGTTGCCATTGTGTTTGTATTTGTGTGTGCGTGTGTGTATATATATATATATATCTTTGATTCTTTGTGATAACCCTAGGAAGACTTTTGTTGTATATTGTTTATTTTTGAAAATGTTGTCATAGGTAATTTTAGGATCTCAGGTTTGTATGTGCTCTTCACACACAACACTTACACATTAATCACACACCTATGAATGGGGCCTTATATCCGGGTCTAAGTGCAGCTTAAGATAGGTAAGAGGTTATGTAGTGGTAGCCATTTTGGATGTACGTCTTATTTGGTTATTATGAATGCCTTGTCTAGAGTATGACTTTTTCATGAATGTCACCTACTTTTATGGTTAGCATTCTTAAATGTGTTCTTAGCTCTAGAAGCCAAAAATCCTATAATCATAAAACTATTCGAGGGAGTTTTCATGTAGTAGACAAACTCATGGAACCCTAGGATATTGCCTTCCAATTTACCTAGGTAGGACACAAAGGGAGCATGTTGCTTTGCCTTTTTTTATCAATGTATTTTTGTTTTCCATTACATTGGAATGTTGTTGTTTTTTTTTTCATAATAAAGTCATTTATTTGTTTTCAAAATTAAAAAAAGATGTGTTTTTTTAAGAGAGGAAAATTAAAAAAAATCATTCATCTTGCAAAAAAATAAAATAAAAAAAAATTCTCTCACATTTTGATTTGGGTCCATTGATATGATTTTTTTAAAAAAAAAACTTTTCAAAACAAAAAGGAAAATAAAAATGAGATTTGATTAGACAAAAAGGAAAAGGACTAATAATGTACCAATTCACTGAATTATTCATGAATGTTTTTCCAGCGAAATAAGGGAGAATCAAGTTGGAATCATTTCCATGCATAAAGGAAATAGTTGAAAAGTTTTTTCCTATGACTTTTTCGCATGACACTTTGCATCAAAATAAGGGTTTTAGTTTTGTAAAATAAAAATAGTGATATAACAATCATCTTCATTTGAGTCATAAAAAACACGAGTTTTTCTTCTATACATTGCTTGCAAAAGAAAAAAAGAAAAAGAAAAAGGGTTTATTCTTCCCATCTATGTATTCATGCATAAATTTATGTGTTTAATACTTTTTCTCATTGTCTTGATTTGTCACATTACTTAAAAAAAAAAAAAGAGAAAAGGAAAACACATGGGTATTGTTTCCAGTATAAAATAAAGTTTTGCATCTTAGCATGACTTCTCGCATGTGGTCATCTACTATTCTTCTTTTGTTGCATAATACAAAAAAAAAAAAAAAGAAAAAGAAAAAAGAGGTTTGCCATTGCAGTCATTCTAGATAGTAAAACTTTACACACTGCATTCTAACATGTATTCATTAGTCTAGATTGTTCCTTATATGATTATGTCATTTATCACTTCAAAAAATGAGCTTTATATTCTAGCATACATGATTTTGTTGCTTTATACAAAAATGAAAAAAAGAATTGCTATTTGTCATTTAATTCCTAAAGTTTTGCACAATCTTTGTGTAAATTCCATAACCTTTCAGAAAGTACTCAGAAAGTACGAAGCTTAAAAGGTTTTGAATGACAACAAACCCAATTTAGAGAAAATGTTTTGAAGAACGACTAATGGCTACCTTGAGTTTCTTGACAAAGTTTAACAAGTAGATCTAGTCTGTATTACACGAACCTAAGCAAGATTAAAATTTCACTCTGCATGCGTAAGCATATTGTATCTCATGGGCAGAGATTAAATTACTCAGAAAGTGAATATGAAGTCAAGTGAAGTAAGTGTATACATATTAAGGCATGATATGGATTCAATGCAAGAATAATATTTCACTATGCATGTGCAAGCATGATATATTTCTCGTGGGAAGAGAATAAAATAATTAGAAAGTGAATATTATTTCAAATAAAGAACGTATTCATGTTCACGGACCAAAGGCATTGAAACAAACTTGAATTGAGAATAATTTCACTACACATGAGAAATCATGTTTATCTAATAAGAGGAGATCAAGCTTAAAAGGTGAATATTATCTCGAGGATAGAAAGCACAAATGCTGGAGGACTGAAGCTGATCAAGTCAGAAACCAAGAAACCAAGGAAAGGATCTTCAGAAAGTAGCACGAGACATTAGAAAGAACACTTATAATGAAGAAATCAATTCATGTCCAAGAGCAATGTGTTACTCAGTCATTAATCACTATAATCGCAGAGAAATCAGCATTAATCAATCAAGATTGAAGATTAGAAGATCAGATAAATCAACGTGATTGGTTACAACGTCAGAAAGCTCACTGAAGAGTGGAGCAAAGAACGTTGAGGAAAAATGGAGGAAGATTCAAAATTCAAATTTCAAATCTCAAATCAGATCTAGTGTTATAACTGATACATCATTTCTCCTGCCTAAATGAGTTAAGATCCTAGGAGGTGGAGTTTAGAAACCACAGGCCAAAAGTAAAAAGAAAAATGAGGACTTCAGAAACCTCTACATTACAACGACTTCTGCAACGATGGGACAAGTTGTTAGCCTACCTCTCTAGAATAATATTCCAAGGAACATCTAACGAAATACACATGTCACTTGGAGATCAGATCAAAGAGGCAACGGTCATAAAGATAGATCTGTATAAATGGAGATGCCAAGCTTGAAAGACGATGAAAGAATTGAGAGCATTAGTGCAGAATCTCTGAAAAAATCTCTCCACACTTACTGTGATGTTCATCAATTTATGTAATCAATCATGAAGCGTAAAAATTTTCTTTCTCGGTTTTAAAATGTATTTCTATTTGTATACTCTTCATGTGAAGAGATAGGAGAAAGAAGTCACTCTAAGTTTCCTAGTCTGTATTAGCTAGCATATTTAAGGAAACTTGAGTGTAGGTTAGTTTGAGTGACAACCCAAACACATAATCGTTGTAACCTTGATCCATTAGTGATCAGTGTGAGATATAGCTTGGAGAGGCTAAGGTAAAACTACTTGCAACGTGTTAGCAAAGGTATTTGCTTATCACAGTTTAGCTTGGAGAAGTTGTTTGAAAAACTACTTACAACGTGAGTGCAAAGGTATTTGTTCTCCACGATTCAGCTTGGAGAGGCTGTTTGAAAAACTACTTACAACGTGACAGTAGAAGATATCTGCAGATCAAGGTTCAGCTTGGAGAGGCTGGTACAAAACTATTTAGTTAAGTCGTAGTTGGGGTTGTCCACTGTACAAGTTCAGCTTGGAGAGGCTGGTATAGAACTATTCGGTTAAGTCACAGTTGGGGTTGGTTACCGTGCAAGTTAGAGCTTGGGAAGACTATTGCAAAGACTATCTGTTTACTTCCTCAGGTTTAGAAAGTTGTTGTTAGTGAAATCTCAACATGTGTTGAGTATTGGATGTAGGCAGGTTTGGCCGAACCAATATAAAAACTCTTGTATTTATCTTTCTCTTCCCTAAACTTTTATTTATTTTATCAAACTCTTTAGATAATGCACTGATTATTTTAATGAACCAAGGGTGAATTAAATATGCATAAAAAACTTACCTTCTGAAACTTCTAACCATCATTCCGCTACACTTCAAGCCTCGAGCTTGATAGATTTATTTATTCAAAATTTTTTCAGGTCAGAAAGAAGTTTTCAGAAAGCATGATTCAACCCCCTTTCTTGTGCACTCTTTTACTAACACTTTGTGCATTCGTTTTGATTTGTTCAAAAAAGAAAAACAAAAAATCATTTCATCTCTTCATTTTTCATTGTACAATGACCTTTTGCATTTGTCTTGATTTTTTGCCTAAAATAAAACAAAGAAAAAAAAAACATCATTGCATCTGTTTGTAAAGATTTATTTTTATGCCATGATCATCGGGTATTTACTTTGATTAGTTGAAAAAAATTGAAAAAATGAAGAGCATCTTTGCATCTATCATATATTCATTTTTTTTTAAAAAAAGGACAAGAAACCATTTTTGCATCTACCGTCCATATGTAATCTTTTGATCTTTGTGCATTTGTCTTGAATTGATGCTTATGCAACGAAAAAAATGGAAAAAAAATGCATCCTAGCATTTGTCATTTGTCCATATGGTTTTACATTATACCATATATTTTTTGTATTTGTCTTGATTTGTTTCTTCAAGAAAAAAAAAAAACTAATCCTTACATTTGTGCATAAAGTCTTATAAAAAATAAAAAAGAAAAAAAACCTTCATCTATTTTATTAGCGTCCTTTTATCCATTCATGAAGTTTTGCTTCCCAAGAAAGAGAAAAAAAATGCATAATTTCCTTTGTTCATGAAGTTTTTCTTCAAGGCAAAAGAAGAAGAGCGTTTCAACATTTTCACATGATGATGTTTGATCTTGTGTATTTTTTTTTCAATTCTCATCAATGTGAGCTCTCCTTAACTTTGCATTCACTCTACCATGTTTTTGATGTACATTGTAGCTCATCATTTTCACTTTAGCATGTTTTTCATGTACATAGTGACTCATTATTTCCATGTCATTCTATTTTGTTATATTGTAAAAAAAAAAAAAAAAAAAGAGAATGGGTTTTAAAAAAATGAAAAATTGTAATTTCTCTGATGTATCATAAAGTCTAACCTTCTTTTTGCATGAGTTTCCTACATTAGGAACCATTTCATTTTGGGTTGTTAAGATTTGTTACATTATTTAAAAAAAAAGATCTTTTTCTAGAATGGGATAAATGTACATTCCACAATTTAGTTTGATTTTCTTACGTTTAGAAATTCCTCATCTCTTATTTTCATTTTCACATTACAAAAAAAATAAAAATAAAATTAGTAGCTCCTCTAGGACATGTCAAATTGTCAAATTTCCCATCTGACATGAATTTCTGGCTTTTTGTAACAACTTTGTCATAAGCATTTTGCCTTTTTGCATGCATTCTTCTCATTTGGTAGCTTTTAATTTCATAATATCTTGATTTGCCAAAAAAAAAAAAGAAAAAAAAATCATGCACATAAATAATGAATGGTGTTTTGTTCATGTCATGTTTATGGAAAGTTTTGAAGAATCTTTTAAATAGTAATACAAGATTATTTGAAACAAATTGTATTTGGAATTTTTGTTGTTAATAAGAAAGAAAGAAAAAAATTGAACCATGGTGCTTCTGAAGAAAGTGAATGTTACCCAAATCTAAGTTCTTGAGGTTGGATCACAAAATTCCAAAGGAAATTAAGAGAAAATTGGGTTGTGAGTGGATAGAGTATAGAAAAGGAACAATCACATGGTCGAGAGACATGAAGGCCAAAGTGAATCGTGAGAGAAAGTTTGGGGATTTTGCAAATGAATAAAAATGTTGAAGTTTTTTTAGGGAAGATGAGGGCAATCTAGAGCTTCAATGCCATGGTTCAAGGAAAATTGAATTGCTAACAAATGAGTCGCATTTGGGACAAAATGAATCAAAAGCAAATCATGCATAATGCAATAAACTATTCCCCAATTCATATCCTACAATCTCACCTTATTTAGCATACCTTTCAAGCATCCGTAACAAAAAATCATCAACCTTAACATATATCCTTTATATGGTAAGCATGTTCAACCACACACTTCTATTCAATCATTTTCATCCCATTGCATCTCTTTCATCTTGTCTCAATTAACCAAGGCACCTTAATTCACCAATGAAATCCAGAAAACAAAAAAAAAAAAACTTTTGTCATCCATTACATTTGCATAATTTCACTAAGATTTTTGCTTAATGATTCAATTTGTCTCAGGAACACTCAAAAGCTTTGCGAAACCACCGCTCCCAATAGTAGATAATCCCAATCTTCCTGGCAATTTTTATCCAAGGGAAAAGTATGAAATTTTGAAGATGTAGTTCCAAGACATGATGAGGCATTAAGTTTGTTTAGCTATCCGTCTCCCAAGCTAAAAAAAAAAAAAGATAGAAGAAGAAGAAGGAAAAAAAAGAGGAATATAAAAAAAAAGAAAAGAAAAAGAAATGGTTTCATGTCTTTCCATCATGTGGAATCCCAAAGAGACATTGGTTGATTTGCTTATAAAGTAGTTTCCATGAATTGGAACCTCAAGTTGGTCAATAATTATGAGCTCGTGTTCTCTTTGCAGAAGCACTATAATAATGGGTGGCATGGATTTCAGTGTATTAGATTTTCTCCATAATATTATTCATATTGTCGTTGCATAATTTCGTGTCTTACTTCTTCTACATCTTAGTTGTCTTTTTGCCATTGCATTATTATCCAATGTGTCTTCCAAAAATTTTCATTTCATACCCTTACTCATGCTAATCGCCATATATTTTTAGTCTTGTTCATTCATAGTGTCTTTAGGGATTTAGTCTACACAGACCCCTTGTCATCCTCTTCTTTGTTGCATGTGGCCATCACATTTTTTTTCTCTTACTTTGCATTATCTATCAGAAGTGTCTTTTATATTACTTGGTGAACAGAATCATTGGAAACTCATCTCCATGTGTTTTAAAATCTCTATGTCTATAAGCTGGTGATCCCTTGAGCATGACTTTAGAACCTCAATTATGTTTTACAGTAAGCTTGTTAGAACTATATGAATTCAGAGCTTTCAAAGTTTTCAAATTTATGTTGTTTATTTGCAAATTAGTTTTAGATGGTAAATATAGATAAATAATCTAGATAAGTGCCTTTTCCGAATTAAGAAATCAAATTATATTTATTATTATGTATATTTATCACATTAAGAGATTTTTATTTCTCTAGTAATTATTGCACCTTGTATCTAGCAATGCTTTCGTATGTAACTATGTATCTAAAAATCAAAATGATTTTTGTTGATGCATTTATATTATATGTATATATCCTATTTGGTTATCCGATATGGGTGGTGGGTGAAAATCCACTTACTGAGTCCAATGAGTCACCCATCTTCCTTCTTTTTTACAGTTATGTTGCAGATCCAGTTATCGCTTAGCCACCATTTCAATAAACTACAACTATATTCCAGTGATGAGTTTTACTTTGCAATAAGACTTAGACTAGGGTTATGTTAGATTAGAATGCTCTAGTAGTTGTACAGGCTAGATTCAAACCATGCCTTTTAATTTCAGATTATGTATTTAATGTTAGAATTTATGAATTTCCCTCAGATGTATTCAGATTTCAAGTATTGAACCGATTTTCAGATTATGGCTATATTTTTGTAATGAACCAGTTTACACTCCTATGTTTCCACTGAAGCACTTGTTTGATTCAACTAAGATGAATTCATGGTCATGTATGTTGAAACATTTCATTTTTACAAATTTAAATATTATGCTTTAAGTAGAGAAATTGGTAATGATTTGGATTAAATTATGTTTGAGAATGAAAAGCATGTTAATCCATACTTTTTGTAAGTTATATTACCCTGGAGGTTTACACGGGAATTTAATCCATCACATGCTGATCATGTTCCCTAGTCGAGTCTAACATGCTTGTATATTGGAATTGAAATTCGCAAGTACAATTTTTATGTCAATTCCAATTCTAGAAGAATCAAAGTTGACTTAGAATCTTAAATACTATGTTTAGGTGTACTAAATAATTGTAACATAAAATTGTTAAAAAGTAAGTAAGAAAAAGAAAAAACCACATACACTTTAATAAAAAGATAGATATTTAATAAGTTTTGGAATTGATAATTCATAGAGTATTATAGGTTATGAATTAAGAGCCAATTTTAATTTTTTTTTTATCCCATGGAACTGCATTGTGGAATTACAATTCAATTCTATATGTTGGTTCAAACAAGAAAATAGAAATTGAACTGTCCAATTTCAATTCTAAACTCAATTTCATGCGCCCAATGGGCTGTTAGTTTTTTTTTCATTTTATCCCTGTGTGGATGTCTTCTTTGTGACCTTTATGGATATTTTTCTATTCCCTTTGTATTGTTTTTGTTCCCTCAATGGATGTTTTGGTTTTCTTTTGTAATGGTTTACATGATCAAAGATGTTTAGATAACCTTTACAATGAGGCATAATACTTTCCTTTTAAAATATCGTTAGGCTAATAAAATTTTCTTTCACATCAAAAGATTAGAAATTTTGATTTTTGGCCCTTAGGAACATACCCTTTTTCGTTTGAGTCCTTGCAAATATTTTTGGTATCTACTTTTAATTTCTTTTTATAAATATGGTTTTTTCTTGAGCACCGATAAGGTATTGCTACCCTTTTTATTTTCAATGGTTATGATTTCAATTTTTTCATTTTAATAAATTAAATTAACGAGACATATGACATACTTTAATCACAAATAATTATAAAGTATCGATATTTTTGAATTTTATAATGACAGCCGAGAAACCTACGTAGATATTTCCACTTAAGAACATTTTTTGCCCGCTTAACAATTAACCTAACGCAACATGGACAAACACAGGACATCTGGGCCTGCGGGTACCATGGGCTACATTTTCTTGTAATTGAAGTTTCCATTTTCCACCCAAAAAATAATAATAAAATGAAAAGGAGAGTCCCATTCCTACGTGTTTTCCTGCGAACGCGATGATAGAGTGACTCAGCCTGGCTTCGCAGTTTGCAGCGGCGACCAAGAAGCCGTCGGTGCAGTGCAAGCAGACTTCCGACGGCGTTGACGTTGCCCTTTCTAGTACTCAGTCACAGTAACCAGTATGTGCCATTTATTTCATTTTATTTTATTTTTCTGGGTATGATAAATATATAATACTAGCATTTTAAAATCTGATTTCGCGTAGCTGTTTCGAACAATTTCAAAGTATCCTTCTAATCATTCTAGGGAGCTTCTTGGTTACATTGGGCTTTATTGTGTCTGTCAACTTCGTCCCTCACCGTATTTTCTTTTCCTCTCCCATTGTATTCATGTGATGTCTTTGTGAGATGCAAAATGACCTGTTTCTTTTGATTCCATCTGTTAATGTTATTTAGTGATACAAAACTTTTATGAACAATGGGGAAGGGTGAGAGGGAGAATTGATTGATTCTACAATATCCTTGCTTCAGGAGTACAATAGTGTTGATGACAACAAACTTGACAAGTATGATGGGCTTGGTGGCAGTCACATTGCATAATTGTCTAAGAAGGAGTCTTCCACAGAAAATAAGGTTTCTTCATACCTTAAAATGTGATCAGTTGGACCAAATTATATTGTCTCCACCTCTTGCTTCTCTGGACATTCCTGATATCTGGACTCCTAAGTCTTCGTGTCGGATTAATCCGGCAGTACATAAAAGCTGTAAGTGTGTTATGCCCTTGGGTTCACAATGCTTTTGTTTCTGTTTGTTTCGATATTGTAGTGTTTTAGAAAGTTATTTTTATCTCCTACAGTTTTACGTAATTGAGAAGAATATGGGTTTAGCTTTCATTTGTAGATTCCTTGAGACAATAAGGGCCTGTTTGGTTTGCTGTTTCCAGTTTCTAGTTTTCAGTTTTCAGTTTTTGTGAAAGAAAAACTGAAAACTGACTAGTATTGACAGACCAAGAATGAGAGTATATACTTGATTCTGGGCCTTATCAAATTAATCAATGCATAATAATAACTGTTTCTTTAGTGAATGCCAATTACAAAAATTCATTCTCTGAAGACCTTTGAGAGAAAAGAAAGCGAAATAAACATGGTCATGAGAACTATAGATTTGTTCACTGCTTGCACGTGCCACATGCTTATAAAGAATACAATAACCTCTATTGTATTGATGTTGGTTGTTTTCTTGGCTCCTTGAACCATTTTCTGAGGGTAAGCTTCCATGTCTTTGGGATAAGTAGAGAGGTGAAACTTTTATTGCAAATTTGCAATGTGCAGTCTATGCTACAATATGGTGTATTTGGCTAGAATGGAACTTGTGTATAGGTTTCTTTGTCGCATCACCTGATCTGTGATAAGATTCAGTGGCTAGTATCTGCTTGGTGCAAAGGCCTTTTTTTCCGGGGGGTTTCTCTAAATTATTTTGTTGAAGAATTAGAAAGCTTTGCTTACATTGATCTTTCTCTTTCCATGTTTGTTCATGTCTTGCTTTTTGGTTTGTAAGAATTCCTTATCCTCCTCACTCTTTGTAATTCTTTTTCTCTCTCTGAATTAATTTCTTTCTATAAAATTTTAATCTGTGTTCAACTGGAGACATTGGTTTCTGCATTTCGAATTGTCTTCTCTCTGTGTGTATAAGTTCATAAAGAAAATCATGCATACATTTCATTTGCGGCACAATTTTCACTTTTTGTCCCTTAATTTTACCTTATGTTTTGGTTTTTATCCCACTGTCTGCTGAATATTTCAAGATCTGACCAAAACTTGTCCCGTCTAATTATGAATTCCCGAAGTTCCGGAAGTATTAAAGGAGTTAATGGTTGAGGTTTGGGATGAATTTGTTGGGATCTAGAAGGACTTTATGGAGTGAAGTAGTGGGTAAGCTCAGCTACCTTACCATCATCACTTGTCTTGACTTTGACTTCTCGATTAGTGTGGTTAGTCACTTCATGTCCTCCCTTTGAACCAATCATTGGGAAGCTGTTCTTTATATATTAAGGTATTTGAAAGGAGCTCCAGGACGTGGTATAGGTATAGAGATCATGGGCCTATTGCAATTGAAGGCATTTTTTATGCTGATTGGGCTGAACTCCTGTTAATAGAAGATTCACCTCTGGTTATTGTGTTCTTGTTGAAGGTAATATTATTTCCAGGAGAAGTAACAGCCAAAGTGTTGTTGATTGGTCTAGTGTTGAATATGAAATCAAGCAATGAGCTAATGACACACAAGCTACATATGAAGTTATGAACTGGCATGAGTACATTTAATTAATGAGATTGACTTCAAGAGTACTATACCTAAAAAGTTATGTGGCGACAATTAGGCAGCCATTTGTATAATCTAATCTTGGCTTTCATGAAAGCACAAAAAATATTATGGTTGATTGTCATTTTGTGTGTGAACATGTGCAAATCGGCGAATAACTAGCAGAAATCTTCACCAAAGCATTCAATAAGAAAAAAGATACCTATATTTATAGCAGACTGAGCATGACCAGCATCTATGCTCGAGCTTGATTGGGAGTGTTAGAGAACATGTATTAGTCCGTAGTGGTGTTGGGTTGGGCTTATACTACTCTTGTACTACGATTTGTACCAGGTTTCACTTTTGAGAAGAAATAGAGAGATAAGATGACAACATGGTTAGGTTTGCCATTTCTCTTACCCAAAATTCCTCTTATAGGGTGAAAACTAAGGATTTGGCTTCAATCCTCCCTAAAACTTTGGAGTATTGAAGATTCACAAAGTTTTTTGGGGATTGGTGTTCAAATTTTAGTGGATTTTTTTGTTATATAGTGGAGATTAAAAAAAAAAATTGTTCTCTCCCAGCTTTTTCTCTCTCTAAAGCCTAGTGAGAGAAAATTTTGAGGAGTTAGAGTGGGGATTATGTTTAGTTTTTGGGGATTTATAGTTACGCAATGAGGATTTAATAAATAAGAGTATTCAAGTAATGTCTTTTGAGTTAAAAATCCCAACTCTTTAACTAAAAATCCCCAAATGTATGGACGATGATTTGTATTTGAGTATATATTCAAATACATAGTGGATTTTGACTTGAAAATCTCCACTCTTGTTTTAAAAACCCCCCAGATTTTATACATGAATCCCCACCCAATCAATGATATGATAGAAAAGTTCAAGAGTGAATGATTAAAAGTTGCAGAGAGAATTTTTGGTCCCCATTACATAACTAAAAATTCCCCTCATTTTGATCATTATTCTATATAATACCGTTCATTTGTAAAAAAATTGAGAGTTATTCAATGCTCCAATTTTTAATGATGATGTTAGACTTCTCCGAACATAAGGGAAATATTATGGACAGAAAGTGTACATGTATTGCAATCAAGCTATGAATAATAGATTAACTACATAGCATCACACAATTTCATTCAAACTCTTTTGCTTCTATACCTACAAATAGACTGAAAATTTGTAATTCTTTGCTTTTTCCACTATGCCTTCTTAATGTGCTTCACTGCTCCTCCTGTCCCTTTTATTTGTTAATACCTTGTATTGTAATTGATGTTTACCTCAGTTAATGAACAGAATGCTGTGGTGCTCGATGGAAAATTGATATCAATGGAAATCAGGTCAAAAATAGCCAGTGAGGTCAGACGAATGAAGAAATGCCTAGGGAAAGTTCCTGGATTAGCTGTAGTTTTGGTTGGTCAGAGAAGGGATTCTCAAATTTATGTTCAAAACAAGATAATAGCCTGTGAAGAAGTTGGAATCAAGTCTATGGTGACTGAATTACCGACTGATTGTGCAGAAGCAGAAGTTCATAATGCTGTCATGAGATATAACAAGGACCCATCAATTCATGGTATTCTTGTGCAACTTCCTCTACCACAAGTAATTTCTGAATCTGTGGCTTTTTACAATCACTTAGACTCTGGTATCTTCTTATTTTCTATTCAAGAAATGGGGCATTGTCACACTTCTTTTCAAAGCATAGTCACACACACACACACCACCCCCAACAAAAAAAACACAAACATAAACCCCCCACCCCCAAAAAAAAAAAAAAAAAAACACAAAACCCACCGGTTAGGTCAATTAGTTAAGCATGTTTCAAGCAGCGACCTAGGTTAAACTCACCTTACTTAGAAAGGGATGGGTTAACCTCTCATTGTGTAATTGATGCTCATGGATGAAAAGAAAAAAATAAATTAAAAGCATGATCTATGATCTTCTATGCTGAAACAATATTCATAATTCTTAGAATTGGGTTTGTTTTGAATTTAATTATGATTTAAAAAGAAATGATATTTTACATGTCCAAGTGTATGTGGCTGTACTTATTATATGGGTGGTTAGAAATAACGTCAGTATATAATGGCATTTGGGAAAAGTAGGAGTTAATGTAGCATTGGAAACCATAGGACCATAGGAAATATTTCAATTTTTAATTATTGCTACTCTAACTATTGTTGTCTTTGTTCTTCTGTGTTTATAAATATCAGTATGCTAAGTGCTAATCATTGAAGCAATCACAGAATTGAATCCTAAAATTTCATTCTATTCTCTTTCAAGTTGATATCAGAGCAGGCAAGATCCTGATTCTGCTCTTGGTTTCGTTATACTGCCATTTGGTCCAGAAGACTCCTAATAGTCCCGTCATTTTTCTTCGTCCAATCTTGTAGGTCTTGTTGTCTAGTCCGATATATATACTCTGTTTCTGTTAGACTCCGATTGAACCATTAAACATATACTCTGTTTCTGTTGGACTCCGATTGAACCATTAAACCTTTAGGCTGGTGTCTTGTCTGGTCTAATTTTCAAAAGCTTAGCAATAATACACATTTTCTTTAGTTCTCTTTGATGATATGAACTAGGAACTGGGCCTACTATTAGTGGGTATTAGTAGTTAGGAATAACAGTTGGGAAATTTTAGTATAAAAGAGATTGTTAGGGATGTAGAAGAGGTAATTTGAGAATTTAGTAGTTGAGAGTTTAGAAAAGCAAGGGATCTCTTGAATATTCATACCTATTGTATTCCCATTTAGCAATAATACACATTTTCTTTAGTTTTCTTCAATAATCGGAAACAATTCTATCACCAGTTAACCAAGAAGAAGGGTCGTAAGGTTGAAGAAGGTAAGCTGAGGGCAGAATAGAAATTTCATCAGTTAAAGTAAGGGAATGATAGAAATTTTATCGGTTCAAAATAAAACTTTTTAAAGATTAAGGGCAAAATAGAAACTTCAGTAGTATAAGTGAGGGCAAACAGGGAATTTAGCTTAAATTAAAAAATGATTTCACTTGAAACCAGAGGAAGCCCTATTGTTCCCTTCTAGTTGTGACCATGGCCGCACTAAAACACTCGCAATCCATCGTGATTTGCGCCAGCACTGTCGCATGCTCGAGCTGCTCCGCATCCGCAATGCACCACGATGAGAGTGCCACAATATGGCATGATTAATGACTCTGCTCTCAGTGGCAATCAAGCAGCATGAGTGGTGACGCAAACATTGCAAGATTTTTCAGAGACTAGTCACAAAGCGGCTAGTGCACACCCAGCCCATGAGTGGAGGGCTGTACGAATGTTAGGATTCAATTGAGGTATGTGACTTGTCCCACATTGGAAGTATAGGATTCTGGTGCAGAGTATGGCCTTGGGCTCTCCAATCACAACCGGCTAGCTTTTGTGGTGTGGATTGCGTGGTTCTTTCAAATTTGTGTCAACACCCATTACTTAAGCGAAATCCCAGGTTTATCACAAGCAATGAAAGTGGTGTGCATATGTTGAAACAGAATTCGATGCTATTGTCAAAAAGGATCATGGGAAATGAAATAAGTACTATAATTCATTTGATGCTGTTGATAAGTTAAATCCTATAACTTTAACACAACTTGATGAGAATTCGATCCTATTCATAAAATAAATAAGCGTAAATTACATTGACCTTTCCTAAGATTTGGTGAAATTCACTTTGATTCTCCTTTATTTCTTGAGGTGACACTTACCTCCCCTAGATGATGCATTGTTTATTGTATGATAGTGGGGAGGACGGTGTAATGATTTTGAAAACTCAAGGGAGGTTGGTGTTATGATTTCACAATTCAAGGATCTACTAAGTAAATTTTACAAATAGAAGAAAGTTAGGGTAAATTTTGCCAAATCAGAGGAAATTAATGTAATTTACCCAATAAACAAATAATATAATTTTTGTTAAACTAAATTTTGTTGGTTAGGGAGTCATTTGCACGTGAAATATTATTTTCTGAACCGATTTTGAATAACTATTTCTTTGTATGTCAGCTGTACATTCATAGTTAATAGTTAATCAAGTGAGGATCAGAATTTTGTTATTGACTTACTGCAAAAATGTTTGGCACAGCATCTAGATGAGGAAAAGGTGTTGGATGCTGTAAGCCTAGAAAAAGATGTGGACGGGTTTCATCCCCTTAATATGGGGAATCTTGCCATAAGAGGAAGGGAGCCACTATTTACTCCGTGTACTCCAAAGGGCTGCATTGAGTTACTGTTCAGATCTGGAGTGGAGATTATTGGGAAGAAAGCCGTAGTAATTGGGAGAAGTAATATTGTTGGTTTGCCAACATCCTTGTTATTGCAGGTAAACATGTATTTCAGTTGAAAGTCTGAAATCATGATGGCATTCTCTACTTTCTCTCCCTCTACATGAACTCATGATATCATTTTTTTGTTGGCAGAGACACCATGCAACAGTCACTGTTATACATGCATTTACGGAAAACCCTGAACAGATCACTTCTGAAGCTGACATTATAGTTTCAGCTGCTGGAGTGCCTAATTTGGTGCGCGGCAACTGGATAAAGCCTGGTGCGGTTGTGATTGATGTTGGAACAAGTCCAGTTGAGGTGAGTTACCAACATCATATAGCCCTTCATATTTTCATTGCTGCATGTCAAATTGTTAATTGACCAAGTATTCAATTTTCATCTTCTGTTACATTTCTTGTGTTTTCTGCTTTCAGAATCTTGTGAATGAAACACTGAAAACAGGAAATCAAGACTGAAAATTGAAAACAGGATCTTCTTGTTTTTAATATTTCCAGTATTACCTTTACAAAATCCTGAAAACATAAAATGAAAACAGAAAATGAAAATAGTAACCAAATAGACTATTGGGTGAAGGCATATGAATTGTTTTTATGTCCGACACATCTCGCACAATTGTCCTTTGAGCTTGAAGTATAAGAATGTTAAGGCTCATTAAATCTAGTGTTGAGATTAAACTTTAAATTAGAAAAATGATGTTAATAAGGGATTAGATTTTAAATCACTTGGCCATGGAGGTTTTGATATCATATTATGAGCATTCCCCCAAACCAAACCCACAAAAGACGAAGTTAGATGAAATCAGATGAATGATTTTATATCTAATAAAGGTAAAATGTGGCAGGATCCTAGCTGTGAGGATGGTTACCGTCTTTTAGGTGATGTATGCTATGAAGAAGCTGTTAGGGTGGCATCTGTTATTACTCCTGTGCCTGGTGGTGTTGGACCCATGACCGTTGCTATGCTACTATTGAACACACTGGATTCTGCAAAACGCATGCTTAATTTTACTTGATCTTTTTCCTGTTTTGCTGTGTACCATGCACCTTGTTCAAGGTTATTTACTATGGAGGGCGACCTGTTTCAAACAATTTTTAGAGCACCTTTGTAGTCCTCAACTAAGTACTAATCTGACTATGTAAATAAAAATTAGAATATGAATTTGTTAAACAACGATCAACTTCAGATATAATAAAAATAATAATAATACTCAAAATACTTATACTTTAATAATTATTTTTGTGAAAATTAACATTTTCATTTTTTTGTGTGTCATGAGTTGCAATCATCTAAAATGATATCCACGTGATCAATAAAATAAAATAAAAATAAAATTAGAAATTATATAAACATTATCAAAGTTACATTAATTAAAATGATATAAGCTGAATATGAAAGTGAAGTTTATTAAATTTTTCATGCCATTGGAAACAAAATTCTAGACTATATTGATGGTGCAATTTTCATTTGTACCATCATGATTATTCAAGAGACGATCAAGCATTGCTTACTTTTTAAAATCAAGCGAATGATCTTTAAAAACAATGGATTTATATGATAAACATTTTTTATAGTTAAATAAAGCTCAACTTCCGAACCGAGAGGAGAAAAAAAAAAAATCAAACTCTTCAAAATTCTTATACAAAAAACATCACAATTTTCTCCCTGAAAACACATCACACGACTCAACAACAAAACTCCAATTAGGGTGTCATTATCCTAAATCAACAAAACTTCAGAACACAGGTGATTTCTGTTAGGACCACCTAATTGAACAAGTTGATCACCATGTTGCTTCATCAAATCATTATATCATAGACTTTTTGTAAAACAGAAGAGTAAATGAGGCTACTTTCTAAAATTTAAACTATGTAAATTAATAAGCATAGCTATAAATATATATGCCTATAAATAGAGTGTCTTGTTTCCTTTTTGCGTGATGACTTCCCTACGTTGGTTGGCCCCGGCTGGTGTCTGTTTTGTCTTTTTGTGTTTGAGCTTCTAGCCACGTCAACCACCAAAAATAATTGTTCGGGTGTCGTAAAATTAAAAATAATTAACAATTTAAATAGTATATATATATATATATATATATATATATATATATATATGAGTAAACCCCCAAAGCAGTCCCTAACAATTTCAGTGTCGGATAAGCTGGTCCTTGACAACTGAAAAGTGTCAACTTGATCCCTGACAATATCAAAAGTCGGACAATCGTTAGTCCCTAGACGGAAAACAGTAAGGTGTTAATGACAATTTCATTATCGGACAAATTAGTCCCTGACTTCATTTTTTTTTTTTGAAAAAAAATATTCATCCCCCATTTCTTTCCTTCTTTCATCTTCTCTATTATAACTACCACCACCACCACTACCACCACCACCACCATCACCACTATCAAATCTAAATGACTGCAGCCACCATCACCACAGCCACCATCATCCCTCACTCAACCCCATATCACTCTTATCCCTTTCCTTCATTCATTCTCTTTACCACCTTCACCACTACCCCCACCACCACCAACCAAAACCCATATTCAAAGTTTGTTAATTTAAAATCAATCGGATTATCAAGGAATCTTTTTGCCTCAAATATCTTTGCTTTAACCCAATACTTAGCATCTCTTCCAACTGCTCAAGTGTTTACAATGATTTTGCTCTTAGTGGGCATCTCATATCTATTGATTATACATGCCTTTCTATTTTCTTTTGGAACTGAATTTAAGTACTTTAGCTTGTGGAAGTTCATTCCATCCATATATCCCTTAGCGTCAAAGAACTTTCTCAACTCAGTTTGTGCTTTTTTCAAGGCATTGGGATTTTTCATGAGTTCTGACATTGTCCATATTATAGTTATTGATGGTGCTCCTATCCCACCAACAAGCATGTCCTGAAAGCAACTAGATTTTCTTACTAGAAATTAATAATAAATAAATGTTGCAACCTCAACAAAGCTAAAAATAAAATTGTCCTTATATTTAACACGGTCTAGTAAGTTACCCAATTCATTAAGTTTCCCAATTATTTTAGAAAATAACAATTTATATTTTTCATGTAAATAAAATTTTCATTTTATATTTTTATTCAATTTTTTAATCACTACTTTAAAGACACTAATCTATAAATTTATTTCTTGTGATCACTGCTTTAAAAATTTTTATTTTCTAAAGCAATTGGGTAATTTATTGCTAGATTCTGGACGTATTTTCTTACAGGTCATTAGAGGCTAAAAAAAAAAAAGAAAATCGAAGGAAAGAAACTGAAGGCTAGAAGGTGAGGAGAACGGAGATTGAAAAGACAAACTAGGGAAGTTAGTTAAGGCATCTTTAGTTTCAGTTTTTAATTTTTTTATTCTTAGGATTTTACGAAGAAAATACTAAAAACTAAATCTTATAGTTTTCAAAATTTTCAATATTTCTTTTATAGAATCTAAAAAACTAAAAATTTTCATTAGTTAAAATCATGGTGCTTGAACTCTTTTTCCTTTTTTTTTTTTTTTTCAAATTTGTAGTTTAAAATTGGTTATGGGATTTATATTTTTCTTTTTATTTGGGTGAAAGTGAGTGTGTTTGTGATAGTGTTGATAATTTTTGTTGATGGATGATGATGATAGGGTTATGAATGATAATGAATGGGTTATGGTTGTGTTTGTTGTGGGTTGAAATGGGCTACTGATGATGAAGAAGTATGGGTTGTGGTTGGTGGTGGTGGTGGTGGGGGTAGTGTTGATGGTGGTAAAGAGAATGAAGGAAGAAAAGTGATAGAGAGTGATATGGGGTTATGTGAAGGATAATAGTGGCTGTGGTGATGGTGGTTGTGATAATTTAGATTTGATAGTGGTGATGGTGATGGTGGTCGTGGTGGTGGTCGTGGTGAAGAAGATGAAGGAAGGAAAATGATAGGGGATGAATGACGCCAGGGACTAGTTTGTTCGATAATAAAATTATCATTAACACCGTTACTATTTTCCGTCCAGGGACTAACGGTTGTCTGACTTTTAGCATTGTCAAGGACCAAGTTGACAATTTCTAGTTGTCAGGGACCAATTTGTCCGACGTTGAAATTGTCAAGGACCACCTTGGGGGTTTACTCTAAAATATTATCGATGTTTGAAAATTAGTGAAATCAGTAATTCTAATTTAAATTTAACAGAAGCTGATTGAATTTGTGTAACATTCCCTCTTCTCACATCACTCAATATAAATTATATATTATCAGGTTAAAAGAAAAGAGCTAAGTCAGGAGCTCTACTATACTGGACATATAATTCTTATTTTAGTGAGGTGAGTCTTTCGGCATCAACATTTAAATCTACTTTCAAGTTCCAGTTACTCATAAGAATCATACATCTACGATAATAGATACCGGTATCAATGGACCTTTAGTTTGATTTTTTTTTAATACACAGGATACTCTTATGGAGGCAAGTATAGAGCATACTCTATATCTCATATGCTTTGTTATTCTCTTTTCCCTTATATCTGTCATGACCCGACTTGGATTGTGATCGGCACGTGATAAACCATGTCCCCACGTAAGTCTCATGTCATGCTATATGCATATTTTATTAATAAAATCCATTTCAAATCATAATCAATTTGCACACTCAGTTCATAATAATCATAACTAGCTCTTTTTCCATAATTTGAGTCTGAAACTGTAGTCGTATACCAAATATGTTGAGTTGCTCAATATACAAAATAGGCCATGAAAGCTATTTCATGTAAATAAAAAAAGAATCATGATAAATAAAAAATTATATCATGCATGGTCCGGGACCTTGCTCGCACTACCACTAAAGCACTCTATACCAAAACAAAATACTTCACGACAATGTGAAAGCTTGCCCAAACTAAAAGCCAGTGCTACAGAGGAGGAGGAAGATCCGATGCTGCAACTATATTGTGAGGAAAAAAGGAAAGAGGGGTGAGTTTTATCATAAAACTCAGTGAATAGATCCTTATCCATAACCATAAATGGGACAAGAAGAAGATACATAAATAATAATGCAGCATCAAAATCATTTCATTTATAATATACATAATAACTAAGAAATCATGAGCTTGTTGGTAACATAAATTATTTTATTTCTCAAGAAATTACAAAAGAGAACAGACTATTCATAAACCATAAGGTGATACTCAATCCCTCATGAACAAGAGCACCTCGTTAAGATCTTAACAGTCTTTTGCAAACTACGTCCCCCATGGACTACTCTAACATGTGGACAAAATCCCCTCATGGGCTCTGGTATACCAAGGTTAACGACTTGACTGTGTTTAACTTACAACTCTATTCCTCTTAGTAATTCCCTAATCTAAATCATTCTAAAGTCATACAAAGGGAGCTTTATGATTCTAAGTTCAACATTTCTCAGTTCTCATAAATAAATATAAAACTTCATATTTACTTTTTGTCTAACATAACTAATTTTCACTATTATAGTCAGGTCTAAAATCATGAATTTAATCATATATAACATTTATAGAGCAATTATGGCTCCCATGCATTTTCTGAAATCATAGCTTTTTCATGTATAATTTCAAAGGAAGCATTTCTAGCTATTGTACATTTTATATAAAATCCATATCATGTGAATTTTCAAATCTCTAAATGCTCCATAATATTAGAAAATAATGATAGAATAACCAACATAAGGCCATGAGATCAAATCCACTCACTTGGAGGGGAGAAATGCGATGTACTAACACCAAGGGAGCTATGAAGAATGGGGATGACAACAATATCTACCATAACAATCATAAAATTCATAAATACCCTATGGGCATCTCTAGATTACTCTTAATCGACTCTAGCAACATTAGGGGGCACTCTCACTTGACAACAATGAGAGAATAATGACACCCAAACGAAGAACATGAAAGAATGAGAAGAGATAAGACATAATCTATCAACAAATACATATCTTGAAGCTTGGGAGATGATAGATTAGAGTGAAATTGAGAGAAAAGAGAGAAATTGGGGTTTAGGGGGGTGTGCTTTGGGTTTTTGACATGAGAAACCTGAGCATTGAGGGTTTATAAAGAGGGGTTGGGTCATTTAGGAAAACTGTGTCATTTTGGCATGGTGTTGTTATCAGGGTGCTTGTTGTAGTGAGTAAAGTTCATTGTAGAGAGTAAAGCTCACTGCGAAAAGCCTGTAGAAACCTTTCCTTACTACAGAAACCCTCAACCCTAAATCTCGCTGCAGCAAGACTGTTTGACCCAAAAGGGGCTGGTTTTACTCACTTGCTCACTGCAGCAATCTTGTTATGCATAATTTTGCAAAACTCAGCTGCAATCATGATTTTTGCATTCAAGGCCTTCCCACGTACACGGGTGGGTCCCGGGGGACCCTAAGATCAAAAAGATCTTGTCTATTGACACGTGTACCTAAGGCATTACAATATCAGAGTAGCATTTTGTATATGTGATATTAAACTTTTAGGGGGAAAAAAGTGTTTAAAAGGACATAGTGGGTTTATAGCTCACAAAAGGATTTTTATTATTGCCAAATTTTGATGATTTACAACACCATGGAGCTTCCTTTTATAGATAAAAGAGACTGAAAACAACACTATTTTACATGCTACATCATTGCAACATATTAACCTCAAAAGTGTCAAACATGATTTAAAACACAACAACCACGTCTTGACTTTTTTTAAAACACAACAACCACGTCTTGACTTTTTATGACTTGTTTTCCAAACATATTAATAACTAACGACTATCTTGACTACAAGATATCGACATATTAACTTTCTTTTTTATTTTATCATTATGATTTATCAACCAGACAACAACACCTTAACTATTATTTGACTATGCTTCATTGTCTTCTGCTCTTTTTTAAAGATAGGCTGATGACTAGGTGATAGATTCATGTACATATCATCTTCCTTTTTCCGCTTTTTTCTCATAAATCCTTATCTCCATGTCTATTAGCATTTGGCCTATATCTATTTCTTTGTTATCTTCTTCTAAATCTTGAGAATCTTCCATTATTACACTACCTAACTGCGCCAACTGCCACCTAGCTGTCTTCTGAGGGTGTTGTGTGCTCTTGGCCTATTCCAGTATAAGTGTAATTAATCCATTTCTCCTTCTGGAAGGCAAATAACCTCTAAAGGTTTTAGCTTGGTACAGGTAGACTGATTAACTAGCATTCTGACATCAAAACCATTAATTTCATGAATATGGACATCCAATTCTTCTTTGTAAAAAAGAAAAAAATGTTCATCTTGCATGAAAGTTTGAAGACTTGGAAATGTGCCATAACACCTACCTTGGTTCTTCATGCATAGTAATCCTGTGGCTAGATTTTGAAAATATGGCCGATGGAATATACAGACTGATGCAAGTCTATTTGCTTCGTCATCCTATATTCTCCAGACATTCTAATTATTCAGCTTTGTGCTAAGTTATGTTTTCCACCATTTAATTGGAGAAAACCATTAAAGTCCTCCATAACAAGGAATGTTTATTCCTTGATATTTCAAGGAACTCTCATTTTTACCATAGGAAAAATGATAGGCGATGAATAAAGCATTGAGACACACCATAAATACCCCATTTCTTATTCAAGAAAAGGTTTTCCCATAAAGATCCCAAAAACATTCAAATAAGGAGCACCGGGATTAAACCATGTTGGTTTAGGGGTAATTTGGTTTTGCTGTAGTGGGATGGCTAGATAATGGAACATATGGGTAGTGGCAAATTCTTTGAGGTAATTTAGAGTAAGGGTGATGCCAGGTGGCATTTTAGGAGGGTATTCAGATAATAGATTTGATGGAATGATGGATGAACTAAGTTCTTCTATGTTCGTGAAAATTAAGGATATGAATGGGTGAAAGTGAAAATGGTAACTAGTTTGGACTGATTTGGCCTAGACAAATAATCAGGATAAGGTTTTGGTTTCCTTTTGTGTTTTACAACAAAGTCATATCTGGAGAACCATTCTTTTAACATGAGAACTTGTGGGTTTGAAGGGATTTTGTTTTTGAATTCAGCGATCTTTAGGAATGAGGTGTTATAATTTTAAATTTCAAAATGGTATCCTCTAAGGTGAAAATCAAATTTTTGGATTCCATACTTAACTGCCAAAGTTTCTTTATATGTGGTATGGTAATGGAGTTCTGCTAACTTGAATTGTCCATTAGCATGACCACAGTAGAATTTTTATCCTACAACTTCTTTGACTAGAACTGCTCCTTAGTATTCATCACTAGCATCTGTCTGCAGTATTTTTTTTTTTTCCTTCTCTAGGAATCTTTAGAGATAGTGGATTTTGAGCTACCTTGTTTAAGAATTTTACACCCTCAGTCTGTTCTAGTCCCCATGGAGGTTGTGAGGTAGGCTTGTTTACTGGCCCCACGGTGGGCACCAATGTTCTTACTTAGAAGTAGTGGTAAGGATGCAAGTAACTCCGGCGTTCATGGAAATTGGGGGTGGGGTACCTGCAAAGACATTCTGACGCTCAAGTTAGAGAATGTGTGAGGAGTGGAAAGGTGTTTGAGTGATAGAGATTATGTTACACTTGGTGGGCGATATCCCCCTTATATAATGTGAGGTTACCCCATGATGGATCTTGTTAAGATCTTCCTTCAGTATATAAGATATTCCTGTGATTTAGTTGTATTAAAGATAATAGCCAGATATAATGTGGATATGATAAGATATAGAGGGATTGTATAAGAGATTCAGTAGAGATCCCCTCAACTAAATCCCAGATAGATTTGTTAGGGTTATTACGCCATGTGGGTTGAGTTGTGGGGCCCTTTGGGAGAATCCTTCAAATTGGGCCGAGGTTTGGGATTCGTATCTGAGGTCTTGTAATTTGGGCCGAGGTATAGGCCTATATTTTCTAGTCCAGTACAAGTTCCATAACACCCAGCATGCAGATATTGTTTGCTTTGGGTGCCCCTTATAGATTTGCTACTAGTCCCACATCGGTTAGGGAGGGGAACAAAACATGCCTTATAAGAGTGTGGATATCTCCCATATATATATGTTTACATTGTCAATACATAGAAATTAAACTCATTTTTTCACGTTTTTCTGAGAAATGTTTTTGAGTTTTCATTTTTCAAATTTATCAATTTTTTATTCAAGATTCTTTTAAAAGAAATAGTAAAAATTGAAAAAATAATTTTTTTACCTTTTACTGCTTCCTATATAAAACCCAAAAAAATGGAAAGTAATTGGGAAAAGGAAAAGGAAAAAAAAATTGAAAATTATTTTTTTTACGAGTTTAATTTCTATATATTGACAATATAAAAATGATTAAATCCCATATTCATTACTTAAAATTTTACATTACTAAATGATAGTGAAAAAAAAATTTCTTCTACCAATCCCATAGAAATTAAACTCTTTTTGTAAAACCAAACGCAGCTTCCAGCAAACAAATTTTCAAATGATCGTCATTAGCTAGTTCCGTGTTACTAAACATGACATTTTGTTTTTGGTTGTCCAAAGTCTCGTTTACTTTATAGTAGAGTTGCAAAAAAGGGTTCTGTCAACCCTACATACTTTGAGTTAAATTAGTTTTGTATCAAACAAATGCTATGCTAGCCTAATCCGATCTATTCGAACCACAAGCTTGCGCATTGAACTATTTTTTTTTATTTTTTTATTTTATAGTTTATGCATAAAGTCAATGGATAAAATTGTAAACCATTTGTAAGTAAATATCTTTTTCTTGCTTTACCTAAGAATGAGAAATTAAATTTGATAAATTTTTTCAAAAACTAAATTTTGACAACTTAACTTGATACAAAAGTGAAGTGAATTAAAAAAAATTGTCAAGATTTATTTTTAATTTAAACTTTTTGAAGTAAAGAGATTGATCAAATAGTTCAAACCCAAATAGTAATAACTCATTTATTATAGGTGTAATTTAATTGGATTGATCCAATGATCCCGACATCCAAACAAAACCAATGGAATTAGTTTGGTTTGGTCAGGATCATCTATTCATTTTCAGTTGAAACCAATCCAAACTAATTATTATTAGTTTGGTTTTGGATTTATAATTTTTGAATCCAATTACCCAAATACCCCACCCCCAATCAACTAATATTCTTTTAATTTATTTCTAAACTTTCAAAGTCTTGCACTCAAGTTTTTAGTAATATAGTCACTTTTTATCATCTTTGTTTACATTTGTTTAGAGAAGCAACTAAAGATGATTTATACTATTATTAGCTTTTATAAGAATAAAAATATTTAATTTCTATTTTTTTTTTGTAACTTTAACCCAATGGTTCAAACCAACACAACCCGATTTTGATAAGATCGGTGAATTTATTCTACAGGAAAAAAAATTAAAAACCAAATCAAATCAATCTAATTAACTTTGATTGGTTCAGATTTATTTTTCATTCAAACCCGTACAAGTCAGCTTGTTTACATCCATAATATTTATAATTTAATTATTTTAGGAAAAATTAGTGCTTGGACAATAAGGTTGGCCCAACCCATAGCACGTAGGGCCTATTCAAGTCGGCTAAGTCGAGTCTACTTTTATTTTTACTTTAATTCTTTTCAGCCAACCCCTATATTTTTTGCAAGCTATTTGGGCTTACCCATCAAGGTTGACTCATCTCAACTGCTCTACCCTGTAAACAAGATATTAATCTCTCAAGGAGCAATCAACTATTTAAATGAGTATTACTCCCAATAGTACTTTAATTTGTCTATAAATTTTGAAATTAAATCTAAGTTCACGTTTAGTAAATTAGGGATATGAATTATTTTCACTCGTACCGCAAGATTGTTAGTAGCTAAACATGACATTGATGATACTAATTTTACCTTGTACAAATTGGATAGAAAAAAGTGTGAATAATCATATTTCATTTGAATAGTACATAAATTTTTCTTAGGAGCCAGTGTTCGTGTAATTCTCTTGATGCTTAATTTATTTTTACAACAACGAGACGAGTTAATAACTTGTCAATGCAATTACTATCATTTGTACCAAAAAAAGATGCAATTACTATAATTTAAGCGGTCAGTTTCTACTTAATATTAATTATTTTCATAAACTGCATTTATAATTTCAATTTTTTTTTTCATAAGTTTGATTTTGAAATAAGATTCAGAATACTAGAGTGGAGAAATGGGTTATACTAAAAATTAGAAAAATGTTATTTGTGATCACCATGTATGGGACACTATATCAATTCATATCCCATCTATTATTGTATTGGATGTGAATTCCACTTAAATGATGTTCACATCTCATCTAATGGTGGATGAAATGTAAGTCGGTATGATATATCATGTATGGTGAGTAGAAAAAACGTAATATAACTCTAAAAATTAAGTACATGCGCTGCACGGATTTGTTAAATTTTTTATGATTAAATTTAATTTAAAAGTTTAAAGAAACTTATCGTAATGATTAAAAGTATCCATGATAAGAATACATTAATTTCGTTTTATTTGTTGTAAACAATAAAATAGATCAACAGCAATACATTGAGGGAATTCACCGACACTTCATCACAAATTATATTTTTAGTATAGTCTATATCTTTGTCATCCTCCTCATATTGTAAGAATTTTGCAGCTCATTAGTGAACTCGCTCTTGACAATGCAACATATAATTGTCCATGGAAAAATATAGATTTTGATAAATATAAACCCACATGGTTCAATTATTTACCTTTATTTTTATTTAATGTCGTTCCATCATTGCATCACACTTTTATAGAGAATTGTATTATTCTCAAGACGAAAGGTTATTTTGGGTCATTTGCTATTAAAACTGTTCAAGGGATAAGTACCTTTGCACCACTATGATAATTTTTGCTTCAATGATTCAATCTCTTAGGTGCATAATAAGTAGTATTGTTAATGCAAGATGTATGTTCTTGAGCAACATAACTAACTTGTTCAATAAATCATTTTTATAAGAACCAATTTATCTAACGTTTTAATTTTACAGAGACCAACTTGAGAGTTTATTTTTTATAGGACCAAATTGTTTGACTTAAAATTTTAGAGGGACTAAAATGAGGAATTTATCTTAAAATTATAAATTGCTTAATCTGTTAGACATATTTGCACATGTAATAGTCTGAGCATTGGCTGTTTTAAAGGCTTAGTAAGGATGAGATGAAAAAAACAAATAAAGAGAAGAAAAAGAGAAGAGTGATAATGGAGTAATAATGTGATTGATCTAATGCGTACGTGTGTCTCATGTATAAACATGCAAAAAAATTATAATAAGAAGTATTGGTATTAGGGAATTTATCTAGTTTATAGTGGAATAAAAATAAAAAATACAAAATCAAACAAAGAAAGATAGAAAAGCTATGTACTTTATTTAATACTTAAGATTGTTTTCTTCAATGATATTCAAATGTGATTTAACTGAGCATTTGGTGTTCAATATATGTATAGAAAGAGAGAATAATAAAAATACTAAAGTAAGCACAAAAATACCAAGCAGCAACCATATGCATTTTGTTATCGTTGATTATAAAAAGTGATCTCTCATTTTTAATTTTGTAATTATTGCTTAGCGAGATGTCACTAAATAGCTTGGTGATTGTCACGATCCGATTTGAAAACATTATCGGTACATGAGAAATATTATCCCCATATAAACCTCTTGGGCGACATGGGCTACTAAATGTATGAATTAATGATTTTCAATCTTAAAACATACTTATGTTCAAATCATCGTTAAAATATCTCTTAGAACAAAATACTTGAGATTCATAAAACTGAAACATTTAATATATATCTATATCTATATATATAGCTCTTAAAACATCTTCATTGTAAAATACATACATTTGGAAGAAACCATGCAAGTTAGGTCAGACATGCAAAAGTGCCTTGGCTTGTGGCATCAAAATGAAAGTTGAAAAACAAAACAAAATGCAAAAGGCAAGTGCAAGGGGAAAATAGCCAAGGTTCGAGGTACACTGACTATACCCTACTAGCTGTCTCCATGAGCGATATTTAGAAAGAAATTTGCAATAGTGAGGTGTTTCCAAATTCTATGCCTATCACGATGCCCTAGGATATTGGACCAAAGATTGTTATGATCCGAAAGATGCAATGGAAATGCTAATTCCTGAAGGAAAGCTCAATAAGTATGTCAATTCCTAAGAAAACCCAAAAAGAGGAATATCCTCGCCTACCCAAAATGATGGAGAGAAAAGATATCCCTGTAGTTGGAGATCGAACAATGTCACCCTACAAGAGGATGAATCTAGAAAGGAAAACAACCCAAAACATGCTATCAATGTGATAGCCGAAGGTTTTGCTGGAAGGGGAGCCATAAAATCTACCAGAAAGAGACACCTAAGGGAAATAATGAGTGTGGCTCCCAAAGACCCTCCAAAGGGTATGACCTAGTAGTAATCTCGACAAGAATGTTGAATGTCAAAGCCCAATGTGTGCTAATAGATCAAAGAAGTGCAACGAATTTACTCTTCCAAGACGCTTTTGATAAACTCAAAATTTTGATGTTCGAGTTATAGGCCTATCAACAAGAGTTGGTGGGTTTTGCACGTGATAGACTCTACCCTGAGGGTTATTTATCCCTATATTTTTAACCTTGGGGACCAAGCCATGAAGTAGAACGGTGAAGGTGGACTTCCTTAGTAAACAAAGACTCAACATATAATGTAATCATCTAAAGACCGACCTTAAACAAGATAGGGCAAGTCATTTCCACAACGTGCCTAACAAGGAAGTTCATATCAGACCATGGGAAGGTAGCATCTTTAAAGGTCTACCAACTGATAGCCTGAAGATGCTATTTTGCTATCCTAGAAAGAACTAGGCCAACCTCAACTAGCAAGAGAGATCGAGTTCCAAACAACTTAGAGATCTAGTTGGTAGAATTGTATATAAGGTTGAAAGTAACTAGGCATTGGCCTTAACTAGAAAGAGAACTAGAGAAATCCATATTGGCTCTACCCCAGATAAAGACAACAAGATAAAGAAGAATTTGGTGGCAAGCCCGAAACATCAGCTAGTCAAATTACTCAAAGACAACACTCACTTATTTACTTAGGTGGCCTTCGACATGCCAAGAATAGATTGTAATTTCATGTGTCACAAGGTGGTCATCTATCCCCAGTTGCCCAAATGAAAAGAAGCATGTTCCTGGAAAGAGCCCCAAGTAGTAGAAAAACAAGCTGCAAGCCTACACAAGTGGGATTTGTTAGGGAAATCACATATCCCAATTAGCTAGCTAATGTTGTCATGTTACCAAAGGCAAATGGAAAGTTGAGGATGGGTGTAGATTATGTTGACTTAAATAAAGCTTTCTCAAAAGATTTATACCCCCTTCTTAGCATTAATGGGTTGGTGGACACTACTTCTGACTTTCGATTACTGGAAACATTTATGGACGTTTATTTCGGACACAACTAGGTCCCAGTGAGCCCGTATAATGAAGACAAGACCACTTTCATAACTCCCATAGCGAACTATTATTATAGAGTTATGCCGTTCGGATAAAAAAACATGAGAGCTACATACCAAAGGCTTATGAACGTCATCATATTAGAGGCTTGATGGAAGTGCACATAGATGATATGCTAGTGAAAATAGAAAACCTGGTGATGCTTATTGAAGACTTGAATACCCTTGAGCGATACAACATGAGACTCAATCCACTAAAATGTGCCCTTGCCATCGAAGCAGTAAAGTTTTTAGGATTCATGATCACTTATCAAGGAATTAAAGCCAACCCAGGTAACTGTAAGGCAGTCTTAGAAATGTGGAGTCCAACCTCCATAAAAGATGCCTAGTGACTAGCAGGATGCATAGCTACACAATCAACATTCCTAGCTGCATTCGCATTGAAAGCCAGCCCATTGTTTGAGTTATTAAAGAAAGAAAAGGATTTCAAATGGACTTCAGAATGCAAAAATGCGCTCCAACACTTCAAGAAAATACTAGGATCCCCACATATCTTAACTATGCCAGAAATTGAAAGTCCTTTAGTTCTTTATTTGGCAACTTCAAAGAAAGCATTAGCAATGTACTGATGATGGAAATCAGTAAGTCTAAAAGATGAGTATATTTCGTTATCTAGTCTTTAACAAGGGCCAAGCTCCTATATTCTACGTTAGGAAAAATGGCTTTAGCTCTAGTGACAACGGCGAGGAGATTAAGGCAATATTTTCAAGTTCATACGATCATTGTCAAGATAAACCAGCAGATATGCCAAATACTTTATAATCTGCTCACAGGTAGGATAGTGAATTGGGTAATAGAGACATCAGAATTTGATATCATGTGCGAACCTGGACATGCAACCAAAACCCAAGTCTTGGCAAAGTTCGTGGCTGAGTTTGTTGAGTGCCTTCCCCTGCCAACCCTTATTTGGACATTGTATGTAGATGTGGCATCTAGTTCCAAGGGAGGTGGGCCAGGTTAGTCTTAGAACGAGAGGATGAAACTTGAATCGAACTCTCTGTTAAGTTTGAGTTCCCAGTTTCTAATAACCATGCAGAATATAAAGCAGTGATTGTACTCTAGGCAGCAAATAAGGTAAAGCATTAGTACACTTCAGTTGAACATCCTCAAGAAAATGCCAAGTCGAGGCAACAAATAAGGTGATCCTTAACTAACTAAAGAAGAGACTAGATGAGGCAAAGGGAGCCTAGGTGAAAGAACTTAGAAGTGTCCTCTGGTCATACAAAATGAATCCATAATCAGCTACCTGGGAGTCCCTATTCAAAATGTGTTACAAAATTGAAGAATGATCCCTATGGAGTTGAAAGAACCAAGCCCCCATCGCATGTTCTACTTAAAAGAAGGAAACCTACAGAGGATGAGTGAGGAAATCAACAACCTAACTGAAATTTGAGAATAGGGACACCTCAGAAAGCTCGCCCTCAATAAAAGAGTAGCAGCAAGATACAACTCAGAGGTCCTGCTATGGCAGTTTAGGGTTAGAGACTTTGTGCTCTCATGAGCTGATATTAGACAAAAGCTCCTGAAAAAAGGTAGCTTGCCTCGGCATGGGAAGGTCCTTACATGGTTGTAAGCATTCTCAGAAAGGTATGTACAAGTTGGAAACAATTGAAGGCTCTGAGATACCCATATCATAGAACATCTTCAAACTTTGAAGGTTTTGTGTCTAGCTTTATGAACTTATTCCTTGTATGTAGTTTGTGCTATGTACATACTTTGTCTAGTTTGTAAATACTTACTTTTTGAGCACTCTTTTGTTGGTAAAAGAGCGCACGAGAAAGGGGGGTTGAATTGTGCTTTCTAAAAACTTCTTTCTAACCCGAAACAGTTTAAAATCTATCAAGCCCAAGGCTTGAAGTGCAGCGGAATGATGATTAGTAGTTTCAGAAAGTAAGTTTATGATGCATGTTTAAAATGTTTCTTAGTTCATTAAAATAATCAATGCATTAACTAAAGTGCTCAACACTAGAAATAAAAGTTTAGGGAAGAGAGAAATGAACACAAGAATTTTTATACTAATTTGGCCAATCCTACCTACATTCAGTACTCAACACATGTTGAGATTCCACTAACAACAACTTTCTCAACCTGAGAAAGTAAATAGATAGTCTTTACAATAACTTTCCAAGCTCTAACTTGCACAATGGCCAGCCCCAACTGTGACTTAACCGAGTAGTTCTGTTCTAGCCTCTCCAACCTGAACTTGCACAATGGCCAACCCCAACTGCGACTTAACCGAGGAGTTTTGTACCAGCCTTTCCAAGCTGAACCGTGACCTGCAGACCTCTTCTGCTACCACATTGTAAGTAGTCTATCTAACAGCCTTTCCAAGCTGAACTGTGAAGAACAAATACCTTTGCATTCACGTTGTAAGTAGTCTTTCAAACAACCTCTCCAAGCTGAACCGTGATAAGCAAATACCTTTGCTGACATGTTGCAATTAGTTTTACCTTAGCCTCTCTAAGCCATGTCTACACTGATCGCTAACAGATCAAGGTTACAAAAGTTATGTGTTTGGGTTGCCACTTAAACTAACCTACACTTAAGTTTCCTTAAAGATGCTAGCTAATACAAATTGGGAAACTTAGAGTGACTTCTTTCTCCTATCTCTTCACATGAAGAGTATACAAATACAAATACATTTTAAAACCAAGAAAGAAGATTTTTACACTTCGTGATTGATTACATAAATTGATGAACAGCACAGGAAGTGTGGAGAGATTTTTCTAGAGATTCTGCACTAATGCTTTCAATTCTCTCATTGTCTTTCAAGCTTGGCATCTCCATTTATATAGGTCTATCTTTATGACCATTGCCTCTTTGATATAATCTCCAAGTGCATGTGTATTTCGTTTGATGTGCCTTGGAACGTTAGTCTAGAGAGGCAGGCTGATAACTTGTCCCATCATTGCAGAACCCGTTGTAATGTAGAGGTTTCTGAAGTCCTCATTTTTCTTTTTACTTTTAGCCCATGGTTTCTGAACTCCACCTCTTGGGATCTTGAATCATTTAGGCAGGAGAGATGACGTACCGTAAATCACTGTAATTTGCAATTAATGAGATCTCATTTATTGGTTATTTTCATTGGTTAGATTCTAAGGATCGATTGATCACTGGGAAAATAGCCAAAATTACTAATAGCCACTAATGGGTTTAATATTTGGTCAATGATAATTAATTCCAATCATATGAATACTGTACACTAGTGCCTTCTTCACTGTTGCTATTTTAGTTTAAATTGCTTAACTCTCATTCTTCAAAGCCCTAAATTTTCCTAACTAAGTGATAAGGTCTTCTTGAGATACGACCTAAGTTGTTCCCTTTACTACATTTTTGGTACAACTTAACATTTAAATAATTTCTAATTTGATGAGGTAGCCGACAACCTCCATCACCTACAAGTCATAGGTGGTATCTAGTAAGACTTTATGACCAAACCACCTAATAGTAAATTAGAAGTCCAAATTATCTTAACAAATAGAATATGTCATAATCATTTTGTCACACGATATCTAATTTGAACATAAGGCATGAATAATGTCATTCTTATACTGTTTTAATATAATTTCTCAATCTCCAAGTAGACTGATAAATCAAATAACACTAATAACTCCTTCAGTTCATTTGAGAACGGCTGTGTATTTCTCAGTCTCACTTATCAAAAGGCCCAATAGATATCTTTCTCAAAAAAGAAGGACAAATTCTATCATGTTTAGTCACTTTGCTCTACATAAATTACATTATATTCAACCACAATCCTTACAATTATCTAGTTAAAGATAATGTTTGAATATCAAAACATAATACCCTTTATAAAGGAAAATGTGTGAACCTAGGTATAAGGATTTACTGACATAAATACTTTGAGAATCACTTATGATATTAATCCATACAATTATCTCATAACAAGTCTATCCAGTACCTTATTCTCTAACAAATACCCATAAGCTTAAATTTGTACCACACACATAATTATCTCATAATTATTAACTAGGGATATATTTATTATTATATATAAAATGAAAATATAATAATAAAGAAAATGAATAAAACATCTTTCATCAATAAAAATATAGCTAACAATAAAGGTCCATTAAATGGCCTAGGACACAACCATTAATATACAAAACCTCGAAAATCGAACTCCCTTGACCAAATGAGGTTAGAAAGACCTTTATGAGAAATGTTGTGGTGGTTATTTCAGAAGTCGGTCTCTTCCCCGACTTAGATGTTGTTTTAGTCTCAGACAGTTTTTGTAATCATCACTTCTTTTTCTTAGCAAGACCAACAGTAATAGCAAGTCCAACTTCCATGGAAGTCAGATGTGTAGGAGGAAGCAGGGTATCACAACCCTTCTTGGGCACATGACTAACACATGAGAAACAACATTCCCACATAAGTCTCGTGACCTATATCGTCTCTACATGCCCATTTGAATTATGAAAAATCCATAAAATAGGTCTTTTTTCTCTACAAACAATCACCTGCTCATGAAAACCATATTTATACAACTAAAATGTCTTAGTAACTTTCAAAGGTTAATCATAATATCACAACATACGCATGGAGTCCTTTAGATATAAAGAGTCCGTGGAAAATGTAGATTATACAGTCCGAATAATACCTAATATACAAGACAATGCAAAATGCAATACGTGCCTTACAATCTGAGATCCTGCTTGCATTACATTGGAGCACACCTAGAGCAAAATGCCAGACACCTCACCTAATAAGTTCAAGCCTGAAATCTAACGCTACTAGGATGGAGGTGGTGTAGAAGTACCATCAGCAGCTATAGTGTCTGTAAAATGTGAAAAGAAATAGAGGGGTGAGTTTTGTATCCAAAACTCAGTGAGTGAGTCCTCACCTAGAACCTCTTCTTAGGACACCAAGAGAAGATACACAACACTATAATAATAGTAACTGTAATAAAGTATCAAAATATTTCATAACTGTAATCAAATCATCAAGTCTTGCCTTTCTATAATCCGACCTAACAATATTCTAATAGAGAAACAGTAATCTCTGCTCTAGTTACGTACAATGTCTATGACGTAACAAAACTCTGAGTATAAATATCTAGTCATATCTGGGCATTACGTATCGTCGTCCCCAGTATGACAATAAATGCTCTATAATCTCTGGCACTAGGCTACTTGGTATCAAGGTTAACGAATTAACTGCTGTCAACATACAGCCTGTTTCTCTATAGTTACTGCCAGCTCAGCTAGGAATCTCATTCTTTCCTTTGTCATGCATAAAGCCTCTTATCCTAGGGTTCACAATTCTCTCCTTATATATATACATCAACATGCAGTACCAGAACCATATAATAATAAAATCAACTCTAAACAGTTAAATTCATAATGCATGTAATAGCCCATGCTGCTTTATGGATTGACGACTATCCCCACAAACCAATATGGGTCTTTTTAGCATGTTTTGTCCTCACTCACATGCTTCTTGGGAAAACTTCTTAAGAGGTCACCCATTCCAAAATTGCTCTAGGTCAAGCATGTCTAACCATGGAGTTCTTTAGTAATGGGCTATTAAAAAGAAGATGCATCTTATTGGTATAAGTTGTAAAAATTAATTCATATAAACCAACCTCAACTATATAGTCCCATACCTATACAATCTTAGGATCCCTCTCATTTGGGTGTGTAATCGGTTCATCCATGTACCCCTTCGCTTAGAAGGCCTTGTTAGGAGCTACTCCTTGTTTGTGCCTTCTTTGCACCAGCGTTCACTCCTTGCCTTCGTCCCCGAGCATTACAATGCAACCATACAAAAATTAGCTTTAATATTGGATGCCTGATGGTTTTCAAGGAAACACATTTTCTTATTAAACCAATAGTTCATGACATAATATTTCACAAAAATCTCAGAAGTTCATAAAATAAACTCTAAAATCATATAGACTCTCATGTTTTAGGTGAAAATAGATATAATGACTAACATAGAAGTTACATATGTGAACCCACTCACCTGGAGTGACAGCAGACATAGGAATAGCACTAGCAGAGTTCTAGGAAGTAGAAGTAGCTCCCTATCTAGATTAACTGCTAAAACCTCTATATAACTCAAATCTAACTCTAATATGTTGAAAGGACTCCACCTCCTTGAGAGGTATAGGAAACTTCATGCCAACCCCTAAAGATAAAGAAAAATGGAAGGAATAGAAGCAAAATCACTAGAACAACATACCTTAAAGCCTTAGAAGTGAAAGATTGAAGTTGATTTCAAAAGAAAATGGAAGAAAATAAAGTTTGGGAGTGAATTTGGGGTGGAGAGAGGAGTTTCTTCGAGTTTGGGGTGTGTTTTGGGGTAAATGAATATTCTGGACCTTGAAATGGGGGTTTTTAATGCTTTATTGATCTCCTAGTCGATAAATGACCGCAAGAATTGTCCCTTCCCTAGCTGCCACACTGCCTTACTTTCTACTGACCACTGGGCAGTCTCACTTATTTACATTTCTTAATTTTAAGTTAATGTCCTCATTTAAAACATATATGTAAATAAGGAAATACCTCCCATTTGGATTCAAATAAAATATAAAAAAAAATCAAAATCAAAATTTTGGGTTTTAGTTCAAATTTGGGAATTCTTACAATTTTTCAAATTTGGGGGCTAGCAACAAAAGGTTTAAAGGCTTGGTAAAATTCATTAAAAATCGTCCTTCGACTTATTTTCCTCTTAGGAACAATTACCGGGACTTTTGGTCCCAAAAATATGATTCTATCATATAGCTCTCCAATGACGTGTAAGGTCCAGACTTTGTGAAATTTTGGACCCGAAATGACAAGTAAGGGTGATTAACAACCCTTCCTAGTTCGAAAAAATTTTCCAACCCTTTTTTATTTAACCTAGGGTATTACATAGAGGCTCTGAGGAAGATGGCCTTGACTGACCTATAATAGTGAATACGACATCAAAGGCTAAGGGTTTTGGAACTTGGCAAATTTGCTCTTCAAGACCATATTGTTCTTGATGAAATTCTCTGCTAAAAGAAAAACAAAAGGCAATAGAAATAGAAGGTAAAAGAAATTAGCAAGGCAAATATCAATGACATATAGACATAAATGATGAAGGCTCAACCTACCTAGAAAGGCTTGAGCTTTGTCATCATCAAGCTCTGATGATGGCTTTGGGATGAAGCTGTTTCAACCGCCAAGCAGTTAACCAAAAATCTAAAATATCTTTTTTTCCATCGGTTAAGTCTTTTTCCTCTGCCCAAGGTTTGACGTCCCAACACCAATATTCAACTAGAGAAGGAATCCCTTCTCTAGGATCCATGAAAAATGGTTGAACTCTAGGAGTGGGATAAACCTTCAGATACATCCAATTAAACTCTTTGTAAGATGAATCATAGAGTTAAAAACATTTATGGTTTTGGTGACTCTAAAAAGATAGCCATCCTTTGCAAGCCGCAACACTCGAAAAAAGGGTAAAAATGTAAAAGAAAATATTGGTTAAAAGAAGCAGCTTGAGAAATCAGCAAACAATCTTGAAGTATCAGATGGTGGCAAACTATTTAGATAAAGTTGCGTGGGAGTAGCCTTTAGTTTCTTTAGCACCTCATTCTAGAAGTCGAAGAATGGTAGTCGAACTCTTAACCCAGTGAAAAGCTCCTGGTACATCCATAAAAAATTCCTTGAGGAGTTTCTTACAAATCAAACCCTTTTGCTGGGTCTGGCTGCCTCTATCACATAGTCAGAATCCCATTCTCTGCGTTCGGTCAAAACATGGAACTCCTTCAACCTCAGATAATGCTTATCCTCAATTATGGAAGGAATGAGCAACACTTCCTCATTAATCTATCCATATAACCCCCTCTGGAAAAGGTCAAGGATGAGTGGGGACTTTGTAATCCTGGTATGCTTTCCTTTTCCCCATCTTGAAATTTGGATCCTGGAAAACCTATAAGGGGAAACGATCACTATGGGGATTTCTCACTCTTGAAAATCTACAAAGCACTAGTGACCAAAACCTCTACCCTTCCCAACAATGGTTCCCCCAACAGACCATTATTCTCTAACATCACTTAATACCAGTAGAGGGTTTAGATGAAATAAAAGGTGCCACGACAAATGCTAATCCTTATGGCTCATATAAACTCGCTTTCAAATAGAATATCATAGTCGGCAAGTGTCATGACCCGATTTGGATCGTGATCGGCACATGAGAAATCTCATCCCCACATAAGCTTATGATTGCTACGCCATACTATAAGCATACCTTAATCATAAAGATGTATGTCAAGTCATAAATCAATTGGCATATTTAGCCGTAAGACTCCTGAATAGTCCTTTTCCTTAAATTAAATTTGAAACTATAGTTGTAATACAAAATATTCAGAATTTCTCTACCACAAAAGAGCTATAAAAGCTATATCTGTTAGCTGCAAAACCCTTCAGAAAGTATTATTACAATATGTTTTGAGTGATGACATAATAAATTTAATACCTATGTTTTAAATAAAAGGGTTAGAAAAACAATTTTAACTAAAAAGGATGTCAGTTACCCTTACCTATCATTCCGGGTCCTAAATTTCACTAATCTGGACCCTACACGTCCTTGGAGGGCCATATGATAGAGCCATATTCTTGGGACCAAAAGTCCCGATAATTTTTCTCAAGAAGAAAACAAGTTAAAGAATGATTTTTAGTGAATTTTATGAAACCTTTAAATGTTTCATTTTTAGCCAACAACTTTAGAAACTCTTAAGAATTCCCATATTTGAACTAAAATCCAAAATTTGAATTTTGATTTTAATGATATTTTATTTGAATCCAAATGGAGGGTATTTCCTTATTTACATTTATCTTTTAAAGTTAATGTTACATTAAATTAAAATTAAGAAACGTTAATAAGTGAGTATTGAGACAACTCAGCCTAATACACATCAGTGTTGGAATTATTGCTCAAGAAACTAAGAAAGACAATTCTGGTGAGCGTTGCAGCGCTCAATAAGGGCTGCAGCGATCAAGGAACAATAAGGTAGCATGGTAGCAAAATTTATGCTCTCTAGTGAGTGTTGCAGCGCTCATTTCTGGTGAGCACTATGGTCAAAATTTTATAAAAACCATGTTTCGGGATCCAGAACACTCACCTACACTTCTCCCCCTCTCAAACACAAAAACACCCCCTCATAACCCTGCTTCACTCTAAAAACTCCATTTTCTTCCAATTCCATCAAGTTTAACTTGGATTTTTCATCTCCTAAGCTTAAAGGCATGTCGTTCTAGTGGTTTTGCTTCCTTTATTCCTTTAATCTGTCATGTTTGTAGGGTTTTGGTCAAGTGTCATGGTGTTTTTCTACCATAGTTAGAGTTAGAATTAAGTTAGTCAGAGGTTTTAGAGGTTAATCTAACATATTATGGTTGTTAAGTGCAATCTCAACTGAGAAAAGGAGAATTGTTATTGCTCCACATGGGATGCTGTTGACAAAGGTCTTTGAACATCTAAACTATCCTCTGGTAAAGGAGTGGTATGAATACATGGAAGGCACCATGTACACCCTCAACTCATTTCAAACTATAAGGAAACCTACCGGTGCTATCATATCTAGTGTAAGGAATAGAGCTTAAGAATCAAGGATGCAACCCTTGAAAAGGTAGCTACAAAAGCTCAAGGAAAAAAAGGGAAAAAGAAAAATAATAGTCATTGAAGATGATTCTAAAGACAATGAGAAACATGAAGTAATTCTCAAACACGGGAAAAGCCCTTCTCACTCATCCACAAACTTAGAAGAATAATCAAACTCAGAGACCCTTGAAAATGTGCACGTCATCAAGATTATACCAAGGGAAGAAAAATCTTCTTTTTTTGAGTCTTTTGACTCAAAAGAATCATCTTTCATGGATACACAAGGCAATAACACTACTCTTCTTCTAGCTAAAACTGCTTCCAGATAATTTCCTGCTCAAAACATTGATCCCTTACCAAGTAAACCTCCACCACTAGCACAATCAAGCAATATAGATGCTCAATTATTATTGCAAGCAATGCCTCATTAATAATCGGCTGGATCAATTAGAGGCTCAATCATGAAGACATAAGGCTCTTCTGATAGAAATTCTCCAAAAAATAAAGAGAAGAGGCTGATGATATGGCTTTTAATTTCCTACACACCTCCTTTTTGATGATGCCAAAAGGGGGAGAAAGAAATTGAAGAAAACTTTGTGCCATGGAACTCAAGGGGAGACTAGAATTTTTTAAGCATGCATTTTTTTTCACTTGCTGGGATTTCTTGTTATGCTTTGACAATTTCTTGTTATGATTTGACAATTTCTATCTCAAATTATATAATTTGCTTTATCTACTCAAAAACCATGTTCATACTATGCTTGGTTTATGCTTTTTGCTTTAAAACTTAATATGGTTTGATACATATATGCTTCTTTTAAGCTCTAATACATATTGATACCTACTTATCATGCTTAGCTAATGACATATCATGCTTGTTGATGTATGCTTCTGATCTCTTAACTGTTTCTTCTAAATTGCTTGCTCATTAATATGCTAGAGTAGTTAGCTCACATCTGCATCCATGATTAGCTCTGGCAAGTATCATTTGAAGCACAAATCTATTCACCGTTGCTTTGATACTTGTATTTATTTGATGTGCTTCGATATGCATAATATGCTTAAAATGCCTATCTTTATAAAAACACATTCTCTCTTACACATGTATGAGATGTTTTCAAAGGTTATGTATAACATGATCAAATATAGTTGTGAATAGTTTCTGATGACCTTCAAAAAATTCTTTCTATATGCTTTCAATATAACAACTAAGATCAGTTTGTAAGCCTTAGAACCTCTCTAGTGTGCTGCGCTTATATGACATATAATATGCTTCATAAGTGTATCATTGAGCAAAGTTACATAAAAACCACAAACATCTATTTGTTTTAAAGAAAAACTTTTAAAAGTATTTCATGTTCTCATACTTATGTAAAAAGTTTCTGAGGTCATGGCATAAAAGGTTTGTCCTTTTTGCATGCTTGAATTCATTTAGGATGGATCCCTGTTTGAGCATCAATAACCTCGTACTGTAAAATACTAATAAAATATAAAAGGTTTCTTTGAGCATTAGAAACTACATTTGTATCATGACTATTTTCTCATGACATGCTCTATTTTGATTTTCATACATCTTTGAGCATTAGTTTTCTAATGGGCTTATGAAAAGAATGTACTGAATAGGAATTTTAATCAAGAAGAAACATCACAAGTATTACTTTTTTTTTATTCAAGCACATTAAATTTTAGAAAGTCCCTTTATAATGAAAAGTCATGCTATTGGTGAAATAAACGATAACATCTGCTTTAATATCTCTATAATACATCTTAGAAAGCACACTGATTTAATTCAGAAAATTTCATCATAAACCAAACAGCTTCAATTTGAGTTACTTAAGGCTTTAAAATGTTTATTGAACATATCCAATCACGCCCTAGGAAAAGGACTTCCTAAAATTTAAAATCTGTGATGTTTTTGAAAGAATATGTGTTTACCAAGATATATCCTGTTATATTTCTTTCAACATCTCTTCAAAAGATTTTCTTTAAATTGGTTTGTCATCATCAAAAATAGGGAGATTGTATGCTCCAGAACCGTTCAGAAAGTATGAGAGCTATATTGTTTTCAATGACAACAAAATCAATTTAAAGAAAATATTTTGAAGAACGACTAATGTATACCTTGAGTTTCATGACTAAGCATAATAGGTATTTTTGAAATGCATAACATGGACATAAGCGAGAATAATTTCACTTTACATGTGCAATCATGTTTTATCTCGTGTTAAGAGACTGAGCTTAAATGAAGTAAACATTATATTATGTAAAGTACGGTTACATGCATCAAGGAATGAAGCAAATCAAACAAGAAACCAAGGCAATGGTGTTCAGAAATTAGCACATGACATTAAAAAGTAAGTCAAGAATGAAGATATCATGCAAAATTTGAAAGCAACGTGTTACAGAGTCTTCAATAATCATAATCGCAATTCATTCATCATCATAAAAATTAAAGTGAAGATCAAAAGGCCAAAGAATTATCAAGGAATTGATAGCACACGCCAAAAAGCTCACTTCAATGTGGAGCTTTGAATGCTACAAGAAAATAAAGGAAATTTGATTTTCAAATTTCAAATATTGAGTCAAACCCAATTTCAAAATTGGTATGTCATCTCTTCTACCTATTTGGTCATCCATCCTGGCTTCTGCAAGGAAGAGTTCAAAAACCATGATCAAAAAGTGAAAAAGTAGTTTCTAAAGGAATATCAGAAACCTCTATTATACAGCAGCTTCTGCAACTGATGTCATAGATTGTCAGCCTATTCTTCTAGACTAACTTTTCAAGACACAAATGGATGATCTACATGTGTCACTTGGAGATCAAGTCAAAGGCAACGGTCATAAAGGAAGATCACCAAGAATAGAAATGTTGTGCTCAAAACCTAAGGAGAAGATTGAAGACCTAAAAGTGGAAATTCTGGAAAAATCCCTCCACACTTCTTGTAAAGTTTAATAATATCATGTAATCAGTTTCCTTGAAGTGTAAAAATCTTCTTTCTAATTCCTAAACATTTGTATACTCTTCCCTAGAAGAGATGTTAGGAAAGAGTCACTCAAGTTGTCCCAGGTCTGTTTTTGTATATTTATAAGGAAACTTGAGTGTAGGTTAATGTGAGTCGTAACCCAAACACATGATCTTTGTATCCTTGATCTAGTAGTGATCAAAGTGACATAGCTTGGAGAGGTTAAGGTAAAACTACTTGCATAGTAATAGTTGAGGTGTTCTACTCATTACGGTTTAGCTTGGAGAGGCTGGGAATAACTACTCAGGTTAACTTAGAGAGGTTGGGAAGAACTGCTTTGTTTATAGCAGTAAGGCTTGTCTACTGTTCACTGCTAAGAGCTTAGGAAGGCTATTATAAAGACTATCTAGTTTTCTTTCTCAAGTTGAAAAAGATATTTAATGGAATCTCAATGTGTGTTGAGCAATAGATGTAGTCAGGTTTGGTTGAACCATTATAAAAATACTTTTGTCATATCTTCTTCTCTCTAATCTCTTTTACTTTCAATGTTTTATTTTATTATTTCATTCAAGTTGAAAACTCACTTTATTGAATTGTTTACTGACGTGATACTTTAGAAACCTACTTTCTGAAACATCTAACTTTGTTTCCGCTGCATTCAAGCTTAATGCTTGATAGTATTTTGATTAATCTTTTAGATATGAAAAAGTGGCAAAGCATGATTTAACCCCCCATTCTCATACACTTTGATACCTACAAGTGGTATCAAAGCAAGGCCTTTGAGGGATTAAGCAATCCAACTATTGCATAGGATAAAGATCGAAGGGACAAAAATGGCATAGATCATTCACACAATAAAAGATCACTCGGTCAACTAGCCATCCTTCTCTAATGAGGCTCCAGGATCTGATAAGACACTCTCAACAACATGAGTAATCTCAAAAAAGAAAGTCTTTGACCCTAAAAGTCATCACATCAGAATCAGTAAAAGGCAAAAGTAATGGAAGTTGTTGATACCTCTTATGAAGAGGAAGAATTGATGAAATATTTGAGATTGAAAATAGAGATGAAATCTCCTAACTTGTGAAGAAAATGTGAAAAGTCTGATGAGACTAAGCTAACAAAGGTAGAGACATCAATCTCAAAAGAGACATAAAGGCAAAGAAAATCTTGAAAGATAGACCTACTAACTGTGGCGAGTAGGGGCATCTCAAACTAAACTGTCCCAAGCTAAGAGTTCCTAAAAAATGTAACTTTCAAGAGGGAGTGTATAATGGCCATCTAGGGCAACTCTGAAGATAAAGAGAATGGGTCAGCAAGTCATGATTGTAAGCTCCAGAACCCTTCAAAAAGTATGAGCTATAATGTTTTGAATAACAACAAAGCCAATTTAAAGAAAATATTTTGAAGAATGGCTAATGACTTCCTTGTGTTTCTTGACTAAGCTTAACAAGTATTTCAAAAGTGCATAACATAGACTTGAGCAAAAATAATTTCACTTTACATGTGCAAACATATTTTATCTCATGTTAAGAGACTGAGTTTAAACGAAGTGAACATTATATCATGTAAAGTACACTTACATGCATCAAGGAATGAAGCAAATCAAACCAAAAACAAGAAACCAAGGCAAAGGTCTTTAGAAAGTAGCATATGACATCAGAAAGTACATCAAGAATGAAGATATTATGCAAAATCTGAAAGCAACATATTACAGAGTCTTTAATCATCATAATTACAATTCATTCACTGTCATAAAAATCAGATTGAAGATTAGAATACCAAAGAATCATCAAGGAACTGATAGCACATGCCAAAAAGCTTACTTTAATGTGGAGCATTGAATGCTACAGGAAAATGATAGAAATTTGAACTTCAAATTTCAAATCTTGAGTTAAACCTAGTTTTAAAACTAGTATGTCATCCCTTCTGTCTATTTGGTCAACCATCTTAGCTTTTAGAAAAAGGAGTTCCGAAATCATGATCAGAAAGTGAAAAAGTAGTTTCTAAAGGAACATCAGAAACCTCTATTATACAATGACTTTTGCAATCGATGTGACAAATTATGAGCCTACTCTTCTAAACTAACTTTCCAAGACACAAGCAGATGATCTACACATGTCACTTGGAGATCTGATCAAAGACAATAGCCATAAGGAAGACCGCTATAAATGGAGATGCTGTGCTCAAAAGCTAAGGAGAGGATTGAAGACATAAGAGTTGAAACTCTGGAAAAATCCCTCTACACTTCTTGGGAAGTTCAATATATCATGTAATTAGTTTTCTTGAAGTGAAAAATCTTCTTTCTAGTTCCTAAACATTTGTATACTCTTCTTTAGAAGAGATATTAGGAAAGAGTCACTCAAGTTGTCCCAGGTCTGTTTATTGTATATTTATAAGGAAACTTAAGTGTAGGTTAATGTGAGTGGTAACCCAAACACATGATCTTTGTACCCTTGATCCAGTAGTGATCAAAGTGACATAGCTTGGAGAGGCTAAGGTAAAACTACTTGCATGGTAATAGTTGAAGTGTTCTACTAATTATGGTTCAGCTTGGAGAGGTTGGGAATAACTACTCGGGTCAACTTGGAGAGGCTGGGAAGAACTACTCTATTTGTAGCAGTAGGGCTTGTTTACTATTCATTGGTAAGAGCTTGGGATGGCTACTATAAACACTATCTAGTTTTCTTTCTCAGGTTGAGAAAGATATTTATTGGAATCTCAATGTGTGTTTAGTATTGGATATAGGAAGGTTTGGCCAAACCATTATAACAATACTTGTGTCATATCTTCTTCTCCCTAATCTCTTTTACTTTCAATGCTCTGCTTTATTATTTCATTCAAGTTGAAACTCACTTTATCTAATTGTTTATTGACGTGATACTTCAGAAACCTTCTTTCTAAAATATCTAACTTTGTTTCCACTACACTTTAGGCTTAATGCTTGATAGTATTTTGATTAATCTTTCAGATATGAAAAAGTGGCAAAACACAATTCAACCCCCTCCTTCTCGTGCATTTTCATTCCTACAGATTATATATGTAATTGTTAGAGACTTTTATGATTGTTTGAATGAATTCTAGTACTAGTTTATGTATATGATATAGTTTCATAACCAGATATGAGGTTTAGAGAAAGAGACTGGAAATATGGTTTTGAACCCTGTAATTTCAAAATATGATATTGAATTGTGTTTTAGATGATCAATTAAAAGTTTTTAGAGCTTAAATCTTCATGAGGTTTAGAACAGTTGATGGCTACATATTCTGTAGGCTTTAGAAATTACAATGTCTACAAAGGTTAATCCCTTGGATATGATTTCATAGCCATAGTTATGCTAAGTCAACCTATTAGAATCAAATAGATTTAGAGCTCATGGAGAATTTAAAAGGCTTAATGGTTATCAAATTTAAATGGATTTATTCACTTAGTTTAGACAGTAGCTATAGAGAGAAACAGTCAGCGAGTTAATGGCTGGAATTGATCGTTAATCTTGGTACCAAGTTCTCTCTAACAGACAATCTCACATATTAGAGCAGAGAATGAAACCTATTTAGGTGTCCAAATTTAGTCTTTTAAGAACCATTGATTAGAGCAAAGATACGATTATGTCATAATTAATAGACATAATCACATATCAGAGTAGAGAAACAATTATATCATAATTGATAGACATAACCACATAGCAGAGATTATTGTTTCCCTAAGAGCTACCATACTATGAGCTTATATGATTTCAAGTATGAAAGTAAATTGAGAAAATTGTTCTTTGAGTTGTAACATGATGATTTGTACATATATAAAAATATATGTATACTTGATTATGTAAGACGTTTCAGTATTATTAATGTTACTATGATTTTATGCATTGTTTCTTAGTGTCCCATGAAAGGAGGTTTTAGGTGAAGACTCACTCAATGAGTTTTTGAATAAAAACTCACCCCTCTCTTCTATATTTCTTTACAGATACAGAAGTGGTTGTGGGTACTTCACAGCCACCATTGTCTCAGTAGCACTTGAGTTTCAATGGTGAGTTTCACATAGGTGAAATGTTTATTGTTTTGATCTAGAGTGCTCCAGTACATTTGCAGGTAGGATCTTGGACCGTAGAGCATGACATATAGTCTATGCATATCATGATATTATTATGAGTTGCATTTATAAAACTTTACTTCTTATGGATATTTTGCATAAATAGACTTTATATGTTTTGTTGTCGTTATAACTTCAAACTTAGAGAAAGATGATGAGATATTGACCTTGATTTTGTGAATTAATAGCAGGGGATTGGTATATAGAAACTGAAAATGTGTTTTAAATAAGTTATAAATATCATGTTTACATAGTATCCCAAGTCACGGGGCTTACGTGAAAATAAGACTTCTCACGTGCCGGTCACATGCCTAAATTAAGTCATAACAACAAATTTAAAGAAAATTTGAAGAACGACTAATGTTTTCCCTTGAGTTTCTTGAAGTAGCAAGCATGTTTTTTCGGATTGCATAACACGTTCTTGAATCAGAAATAATTTCACTTTATATGTGCAAACATATTTTATCTTGTCTAAAGAGATAGAAACTTAATAGAAGTGAAAATTGTATCACACAAAGAATGTATATATGCTTAGTGAATTGAAGAATATCATCGTATACAAGAAATCAAGGCTCGGATCTTCAGAAAGTAGAATGTGACTTCAGAAAGAGCATTTAAAATGAAGATGTCAAACCAGCTCTGAAACAAAAATGTTCCGCAACCTTCAATCATCATCATCGTAATCAATTCATCTTATATGTGCTCCAATTCAAGACTGGAAGATCATTTTTCACCAAGGAACTGATACCGCACTTTAGAATGTTTACTTCACAATGAAACAGTGCACTCCACAGAAAAATGAGGGAAATTTGAAATTCAAATTTAAAGTCAAACCTAGTTACAGACTGGTGTGCCATCTCTTTTGCCAAATTAGTCAACTACCTTAGCTTATAAAAGGAAGAGTTCAAAAACCTTGTTCAGAAAGTAGAAAGCAGTTTCTGAAAGTGACCTCAGAAACTTTTATTTCACAATGACTTCTGCAATAGCTCTAACAAAAGACAAGGTACTCCTCTATACTGCAATTCCAAGACATAAGCAAATGATCAACACGGGTCACTTGGGCAACTGATCAAGAGCAACAGTCATAAATGAAAACCATCTATAAATAGAGATGTTGTATTTTCAAAAGATAAGTTTTTGACGTTGCATAAGTGCTAACACTCTAAGAAAATTTCCCCTCTTCATCTTATAAAGTTCATTATATCTTGTAATCAATTTCCTTGTTTATAAAAATCTTCTTTCTACATTCTTGATAGATCATACGTTCTTCCTAGGAAGAATCATTAGAAAGAAGTCATTCAAGTTTTTCCCCATATCTGTTATTGTATATTTTACGGAAACTTGAATGTAGGTTAGTTTGAGTTACAAACCCAAACCCAAACAAAACACAAACCTTTGTATCCTCGATCCAACAGTGATCGGTGTGAGTTATCTCGGAGAGGTTAGTCAAAGACTACTTGTAATGTGACAGTAGAAGTAGCTATTGGTCATAGTTTAACTTGAAGAGGCTAGTTAAAGACTACTCGATTCAACTTGGAGAAGCTGGTTAAAGACTACTTGATCTGTAATAGTAGAGGTTGCTATTTGTCATGGATAAAAGCTTGGGAAGGCTATTGCAAAGATTATCCTATTTCTTTCTTAAGTTGAGAAAGGTTTTAGTAGAACTCAACAGAACTGAATGTAGGCAGGTTGGCCAAACCAGTATAAAAATATGTGCAGTATCTTATTTTCCCTTAACTCTTTTACATTCACTACTATGTGTTTTAATATTCCATATTTGCTAAAAATCTATTTTATTCACACTTCTATTATTTACATTGTAGTTAAGAAAGATACTTCATGAAGTACCTAGCGCTGTTTTCACTGCACTTCAAGCTCAACACTTGATAGTATCTTTTTTAGGTTTTTCATAAGCTAGGAAGGAAAGAAAAAATAAAGAATGATTCAACCCCCTTTCGTGTGTGCTTTTCTATCTATAATATTATGCATGGTCTAGGACCTTGCCCGCACTACCACTAGAACACTCTATACCAAGGCAACCAAAACTTCACACCAAGGTGAAACTCACCCAAATTGGAGATAACTACTGCTGAGGGGAAGGAGATGAAGGATCCGAAGTTGCAACTATATCTTTAAGGAAAAAAGGGAAAAGATGGGTGAGTTTTACCAAAAACTCAATGAATGAATCCTTACCTATAACCATACATGGGACAAGAAGTAATATACATAAATAATAATGTAATATTCGTAAACCATTTCTGTTTATTTTACATAACAACTATAAAACTATAAATTTGCTAGAAATACAAAATCATCTATATTTTCTCAAGGATTACTAAGAGAACAGATTATCCATAAATCATAAGCTAGTGCTCAGTCCCTTACGAAGAAGAGCACCTAGCTGAGATGTTAAAAGTCCTTCACAAACCGCATCCTTTACGAACTAATCTAACATGTAGATAATTTACCCTTCGTGGGCCTCAGTATACCAAGGTTAATGATTTATCTATTGTTAACCCACAACTATGTTCCTCTCGGTAATTCCCTATTCTAAATCTATACTAAAATCAAAAGGGAGTTTTATGAATTTGAGTTCAACATCTCTTAATTTTCATAAAATAAACATAACTCTTCACATTTCTTCTCATGATCCATGTAACGCCCCGATTTTTCTGTTAGAGTGAAAATGAACAAAATGCCCCTAAGGTCATTTTCAGCCCGGAATTCGAGGAAAGCCATTTCAACAGTACTCGAAGGGCAAACTCAATGTTGGAATGGGATTAGATAACTTGTGTACCTTCCCGGGATCGAAAATCTCGTTTTTCGAGTTTTCGGGTCAAAATGACCAAAACGCCCCTGCGGTGTTTTACCCATTTGCAAGTGCCGGATGAACCCGAAACTTCTTCAGATGGTTTTAAAAGGCGTTTTTATGTATTCTATGACCTCAGTTTTAATTTTAGAAGTCCCGGGCAAAATTAGTGCAAAATTACGGTTGTGCCCCTAGTTTCGCGTTTTTACGCTTAATCGCGTGATTAAGCAAACCTAAGCAATATTAGGCTCTAATCGAAGGTTAATTAATTTTCTTAATTAATATTGAGTCAAAATAATTTATTAAAGTTGATTAGAAGTAAAAAGTACTTAATTACAACCTAAAATCATATTTTAATTTCAAGACACCTAGTCATAGAATCTTGAATAGTGTTTTCTCTTTCCAATTCCTTAAATCATGGAATTGTGTTACACATTGTTTATTCATAAATGAGTTTAAAATTCTCTAATGATGTATGAGCACTCCTAAACTTGTCATAAACTCCCTAAATCACATTCTTAGTTACCTAAACTTAAGCTTAATCATTCCTAACCTTGTACCTAAGCTAATACACATCTAAACCTACCATTAACACACAATTAAATGGTCAAAACTCACCTCCTCTCTGCTGTCTTGAACCTGGCCGTGTACCCTTCTCCCCATTATGCATCACATGTTCAATTTCTCAACACTCCAAGGCCATACCTCAAGTCACATACACTATACCTTGTCATAACTTTCAATCAAGCTTGAATTTTCACATGAATAAATAATTAAAACAACCCATTTTTCCCATTTATTTGTGGCTGGAAAAGTTCCAGCCATGACAAGTTTCTAGAAGCCTAATTTCATAAAAATTTGATAGGAAATTGACTCACATCAAGCCATACTTTGTAGCATAGCTTCCATACTTCAAACTATGCTTGAATGACCTTGTGTAAGAGATATTTTCTCGTCCTTCCCCCCTCAAACCACACGGCCAGCACCCTCCCTTTGATGAGCTCCATGGTTTTGTTTTTCTATAAATAGGATGCTTGTGATAGCCTTGTTGCACCTTGAAGCATTTGCTAAGTTTAGAGTTTTAGAGTTGTCTTGCTAGTCTTTCTTTTTCTCTCAAAATTTCAAGAGTGTTCTTCCTTTCTTTTCATCTTTATCTTCTTCATCTCTTCATCTCATCACCATCTCTTAACCATCAAACACCACCCCAAAGCCTTGAACCACCATCAAACCTCTCAAACACCACACCTCAAACACAACTTCACTTGAAACACATTTCCTTCCTTTTTCTTTCATCAAGGCCAAATCATCACCACCATCCTAGGAGGTGTTGCTCATCTCATTTCCATCTTCAAGTCCAAGCTTTTACCTTCATCACAAGGTAGGGATTTGTTTTCAAACTTTGTTTTGCTCAAGAAAGTGTTTTTCTCTAGTTTCCTCTTGGATTCTTTTTGAACTTTCCTTTGTTTTTCCTTTCCTTTCATTTTCGGCCATGAGGCCTTGATTTTGAGCATGATAGCTTGATGATGAGAGTTTCTAGATGATGACATTGTGTTCATCTCAAAGAAACCTCTAAAGCTTGAGTTTTCCTTTTCTTATGACTTCATCTATATGGTATCTAACTCACATAGTTTTTCAACTTAAGAAAATTAATCTAAGGATTTCTAAAAGCCCAAGCCTACCCTTGTCAACCTTAAAGTTGGCCGGCACATTCTAGAGATTTTCCTCTAGATAGGGATTTTGGGTATTTAATAAAGAACTTGATGTAGTTTCACTTTCTTCTCTTTTATATGACTTTCGGTTTTTGTGTTGAGATCTTTGAGATATTGTATTGGGTTGTTATCTTGTTAAAGTCTTGAATGAGCTCTAGTTAATCATAAAATGAACTTTGCATCATGTTTACTTTATGCTTTGCATATCATGTTTATTTCCTTGCTATCACTAAATACCAAGATAATGAATGAACTTGCATTATCATGTTTATATTTCAAGCTATGCATTATCATGTTTATATTTCAAGTTCTCACTTAAAACCAAGATAATAATAAGTTGCATTCATGTTTACTTTGTGCTATCACTTTACTTTCTAACGAAACCTAAAATGAGTGCATGAGCATATTTATTTTTATGTCATCACCTAAATGAATCTAGAGCTCAAGGACTTGCCCATTGTTGTCTCAACAAAGGTCTAACAATATGTGTTTTTCTTGGGTTCATATTTCGGCCCTAAGAGGTCTTGGGGTTTCCAAGTATTTGAGACTATGTCTTATAATTTTTCCAAGCTTAAGTGAGTTTAAGGAATGCATAGAACCAAGTTTTGAGAATTTAGAACCTCTTGAGACAAAGATGAATTGGTCACTGCCCTCTTAAATATTCTTATGATTTTAGATGTTAAAATTGTTTATAAATGAGCTTTGAGAGTTTAAAAGAGTTCCAAAAGAAACTAGTGTTTTATGTGCTTTAGAAATTATGTTTTATGCCTTTTATGGAGAAGTATATTTTCGATTTTTCCTTGCTCCTTGCTGCCACTGTATGTGCTGTTTTGATGATGATAATGTGCCCATGTTTGAGTAAACATAATGTTAAGACTCATATGTGAAAGATAGGATAAGTTAGGAACTAGAAAAGAATTAATTTGAGAATTCTAGATCCTTTAATTATGTAATTTTCTGGATTCTGTCCAGCAAGGTTTAGATTTAATAATCATGGTTTTAAATTAGTTTAAATGTGTAGGAATGACTCATAATTGTTTTAGGACTTAATCTTGAAGCCTTAGGAGCAAACTAAACTTAGAAAGGGTCATTGTTGTGACTTCTAGGTACCCATAAAGTTAGGATTTCAAATTCTGCATCCTTGAGGTTTAGAGATGTTCTTGACCATAGTGTGAGGTGAGAAATACTTAGTTATAACCTCATAGGTTCCCAAGAGACTAGGTTTTGATAACTTAGAACGTGAGTTAAGGACTTTAAGGAATCTAAACCGTAATCTCTAGAACCCCGTAATCACACAAATATAAAGTTGTCTAAATCTACATAGTGCTGTTTGGATAAGTCCTTGAGCATAAAAATTAGTAAAACTTACTAGTTGTGAACCTATAGGTGTGTAAGAGGTTAAGAATAATACTAGAACGATTAGTTTACAAGTTTAAGACTCAAAGGAACCGAAGCATAACATACTATAAGTTTATAACATAATAAGCTTGGGAGTTTGTATGAATGATTGTCTAAGGTGTGATTATGTGATAAAGTATATGCTATGGTTTTATGTATACTATATGAAGAAAGTTTCATGTGATGATGTATATGCTATGAAAAAGATTATGTAATGAATAATTATGTATCTATAAATTAACACTTTACGAGAACTTAAATGTGACACAACACTGAGACGCCTTCTTGGGTGACACCGGTTTAACCGAGCACCCCCAAGAAAACAAATCCGTGAGGGTATTGACATAGAGCTTGCCAAAGCGGACAAAACTACGATGCACTAGTTGCTAGTAGAGCGTTTCAAAGAGGAAATGACCCTAAGAGAGGTGATCCTTAATTTGCCCCCTAGCCCGTACTTTAAGTCGGGATTTTGTTACGCTTATCATAGGATAAGTAAGAGCTAGTGACGACTAGTTAAGGTATGAGCTCATAACCTAGAGATGTTTTAGGGCGGCCCCATGAGATGAAAGTTAAAGTTAAAATGTCACATATGCTATGCCTATTACCTTATGCCAATGTTATAATGTTTCTTAGTTATTCTATTGATTGGCTTACCTTTATGATGCACTCATGTCATTAGTATATTCCATGCTTAGTCATAAGACGCATTATAAAATATGACGGACCTTGGATAAATAATACCTTAGAAAACTAACTTAAAAGGAGTTTTATATGCATGCACACCTTTTTAGAAATAAACCCAAGGTTCCTGAGGATATGATGATGACACCTAGGTAGAGATAATCCTACTGAGAATTCTTTTAGAAAGATTCTCATTCCCTCTCTATTTTCTTCCGTCATATCTTCAGATGGCGACATTCGTACTCTTCATCGACACCCCGGTATGGGAGCTGCACCATGACCCGGCACTTGGGTCATACCATTTTGAGGGTCGCTGCACGGTTAGAGTGTTCATGTTTATGGGATGACCCTTCGCACACCCAGTCCCGAGTTACCGTTTTACCCCGACTGCTCCTTACCGTCATAACGGGATTTTTGAGCGAGCTAGACCACGCGATGAGCAGATTCTCCGTATGGAGCCTGAGACATCAGCACTACGTGACTACCCCGAGTATGTGCCGCGTACCCAGTACTCGGAGACGGACCCATCCGAGGACCCGCCATCCCACATGTACAGTTCGAGCTCCAGTCCCGCTCCCCCACCGATGAGAGCAGGAGTGAGGAGACGGTGGTCCAGCCGAGGTTGGCTTGTCGGCCATCTATGCGCCCTCGCTGCGGTGGACATGCCCCGATGATACGCTCGACTACTCCCACCGAGATTCGTCAGTGGATCGACTCGACCCACTTGATGCTCGGACGGCGAGGAGTAGACATAGGAGGGGTAGCAGTTAGTGCACACACGCCACATAGTTGAGGACAAACCTTCTTTTGTATATGAGGTTGTCTACTCTAGGTGCACATGGGTATGGGCGTTGTTTCTCTTGTATTTACTTTTTATGATTTTCTTGTATTGCATTTCAGTTGTATTCTGCTTCCTGATGTATTGAATAGTCCTGCCCTTTGGGTAGGCACAGTATATATATATCTATGTTTCAGTTGATGTCTCCATGAAATGATGTGCTTCTTCATGCTTTGCTTATATGTTTCGCTATGCTTCCTCTTAAAGATTCGTGCGTGGCTCTCACTTTGATTTTAAATTCAAAAAGAAAAATTTTACCCATATTTTCACTAAGTATTTTCTAAGTAAAAGATGAGACCAAGAGGTAATATTCTAAAGATTAACCTAAGTACATACTAGTAGTCTTGGGTTAAGATTTAGGGTGTTACAATCCACATTTAATTCAAAGCATCATATTCAAGCCTCTAATCATGAAATAACTTATAAAATATCAATTTGAATCCAAGAATGGTCCCATGCATTTTGATAATCGTAGATTTTCATGCAATTTAAAGAAATACATTTTCTAGTCCTTGTACCTTTTTGTGTAAAAACCATATCATGTCCTAAATAATTTATAATGCTAGGAAATAGCGATATAATGACCAACATAGGCCATGAGATCAAACTCACTTACTTGAAGGAATAGAATATGAATGACCAACTGCACAAGAGCTCTGGGGAGTAGAGATAGCACCAATATATGCCATAACAACCATAAAAATCATCAATAATCTATAGGTACCTATTAGATTACCCTAAATCAACTCTAACAACATTGGGGGAGCACCCCTGCTTGACAACAATGAGAAATAAAGACACCTCACAACATGGGGGAGGAAGAAGATGGAAGAATCTAATATAAACCAATAGCAATCCCTTACCTTTGATCTTGGAGGAGAAGGATTTGAGAAGGATTGAGTGTAAGAAGGTGGGGATGTATTTGGAGAAGAAAGGTTTTAGATATAAGAAAGGGGGAGCCGAAAATGAGGGTTCAAAAAAGGGTAGGGGCTCATTTATCAAAACTGTGTCATTTTGATATTGTGTTGATATCGAGGTCCTCACTGTAGCGAGCTTGGTTGACCCTTGAGGGATAACTCAGCTAATTCACTCAATGAAGCTAGCATTCGTCGTTACAGCAAGCCTATTCTATAAATTTATGCAGTAGCAACATCAGTTCTACATCCCATGGCCCTTCACGTATCCAGGACTCACCAACAACATAGATGGGTTTTAGGGGACCTTAATGCCATACGAAACTTGTTTAAAGACACATGTGCTAGAGTTATTATAGTACGAAATAAACCAAAAGACCCCAAAAGTACATGCCAAGATTAGAAACCCTATGACATATTCCAAAAACACATATTAACAAGAATGTAAGAGCAACATAAATGCAAGTAAACTACATGAATTATAGAAAGGAGACTTACAAAAATGTGAGTAAGCAATGGAGGTTGTAAAGAATGATAAAGGAAAAGATGAGAGCACCACATGACAATAGTGAATGGTAGTAATCCAGCAAGGTTTCTCCAATACAATGATGGTGGAGCGAGAAATGCAAAACAAGGAGAGTGAATTTATAGAATAGGGGCACTATTTGGGCAAAAATGGCAAGGTTCAAAGAAAGGGTAGTCATGCCTTTTCACAAAGCACGTTTGAGGGCAAAATAGGGCATACATCTGTTCTAAAGCAAGTGAATTAAATGTCACTTTTCAGAAACACCACATGGCTTCACATAAGTAGTGGGCTCCGGGCATAACGCTTGAGAAAGGAAAAGGGCAGCAATGTTTGAAATTTGAAATCTTTACCCTGATAACATGCATTTCGAAGACCGATTTATTCGCCCTAGCAGAATTCGTCATCATAGACATACGATCCTAAACCGTTATTTGAACTCAACTTTTGAGCTAACTATCTCGAAAATCGAGTAAGGGGCACTATTATGAACAATAGTAAAGGTGAATCTGAACCCACAACAAGCCCAATATGGCTAACTCAAGATAATGACCCATGATCTTGGACACCATGGGTGGAATCCCCTCTTTTCACCTGAACAAGCTAAGGACCTCCACATGGTAGTGGTTTCTAAGCCCGTGCATGCCTTCTTCTTTCTCCATTTACGAGGTGAACATGGGATCATGGGTGTGAGGATATGGTTGAGCTCCTGACCTTGATAGCCACATCTGCAGTGTTAGCCCCAGAACCCTTCAAGAATGATAAATAAATATGTTTTGAGTGATGACATAATAATTTTGAGAAAATATTTTGAAGAACAACTAATGATTTGCCCTGAGTTTCTTAAAATAGCAAATGTATTTTTCTGACTTACATAACACGTCTTAAATTGAGAACAATTTCACTTTACATGTGCAAACATGCTTTATCTTGTTTAAAGATATAAGAACCTAATAGAAGTGAAATTTGTATCAAGCAAAGTACGTATACATGCTTAACGGATTAAAGAAAATCTATCTGTACAAGAAACCAAGGCTGAGATCTTCAGAAAGTAAAACGTAACTTTAAAAAGTACTTATAAAATGAAGATATCAAACTAGCTTTGAAGCAAGGATGTTCTACAACCTTCAATCATCATCATCGCAAACAATTTACTCTTTCACCCTGAAACTGATTCCGCGCTTCAAACGTTCACTTGATAGTGAAACAGAGCATTATACAAGAAAAGGAAGGAAATTTGAAATTCAAAGTCAAACCCAGTTATAGACTGGCATGTCATCTCTTCTGTCAATTTGGTCAGATACTCCAGCTTCTAGAAGGAAGAGTTCAAAAACCACGTTCAAAAAGTAAAAAGTAGTTTTTGAAGGGACCTTCGAAACCTCTACTTTAAAACGGTTTCTGCAACAGACCTAACAAAAAGACAAGCTATTCTTCTAGCCTACATTTTCAAGACATACAAATTATCAACATGTATCACTTGGAAAATTGATCAAGGGCAATGGTAAAAAATGAATACCATCTATAAATAGGGATGTTATGCTTTTAAAGAACAATATCTTGACATTGAACAAGTGCTAAAACTCTAAGAAAAATTCTCCTCATCTTCTTGAAAAGTTCATTACAACTTGTAATTAGTTTTTTTGCTTGTAAAAATCTTCTTTTTATTTTCCTAAATAGCTTTAACATTCTTCCTACAAGAATTGTTAGAAAAAAAAGTCATTCAAGTTATCCTAGGTCATTCATTATATTCTAAGGAAACTTGAGTATATGTTAGTTTGAGTTACAAACCCAAACACAAACCTTTGTATCCTTGATCCAATAGTGATCACGTGAGTTAGCTTGTAAAGGCTAGTCAAAAACTACTTGCAATGCGATAATAAAAGGTGTTTTACTGGTCACGATTTGCTTAAAGAGGCTGGATAAAGACTACTCAGTTAAACCTAGAAAGGCTAGTCAAAGACTTTTCAGTTCATCTTAAAAAGGCTAGTTAAAGACTTCTCGGTTCAACTTGAAGAGGCTAGTGACTATCTACTTGGTTTATGACAGTAGCAGTTGTCTACTGGTCACAGGTAAGAGCTTGGACAGGTTACTACAAAGACTATCATGTTTTTCTTTCTCAAGTTGAGAAAGGTTTAGTGAAACTCAATAATGGTTGAGAACTGGATATAGGCTGGTTGGTCAAACCAGTATAAAAACATATGTGCAATATCTTCTTCTTCCCTATCTCTTTTACATTCACTGCTCTTTGATTATTCTTTAATATTTGTTTAAGGTCTATCTTATTTGCTCTTCTTCTGTTACTAATGTTGTAGTTCATAAAGTTAGATTCTGACGTACCTAACTTTATTTCCACTGTACTTCAAGCTAAACGCTTGATAGTATCCAACTTAAGTTTTCAGAAGCAAAAGAAGAAAAGATAAATGAAACACAATTCAACCATTCTTCTCTTCTCTACATACATGTAGTCCCTCCTATACATGCCTCCTTAGACTTCAGGTACACATTTACATTCATGCTTTACTCTTCCAAACCTATTAATCATTATTTGGTGGAGTCCTTACAGGTACACCCCTTTTTTTTGCTTTAAGCAATCCAACGAGAACAAGGAAGGAGTGGTCATCTTGTGTCCTCGAAGTATACCTTTTAACGAGGTGCATTCATTTCACCCCCTCGTTACAACTATCCTATTCATTACTTTAAAAGTCATACAAATTAAAATGTTTGATTAAATAATAGTGTAAAAATATTTTACATTATTATTGTCAGTGCATTAAAATTGATTTCTTTATGTTAAAAATCTAATTATATTATTTTGACTTATATTTTAACTGCTCATTGGTTTGTGATTTTTTACCTAAAAAATAAAATGTGACTTGGTGGGCATGATAGCGCCCGAGCAATTGCTAATAATTATAATTTATGATAAAATAGGGTATCTAGTCAATATATATGTCAAATATTGTCAACATATTATAATTTTGTCACTCATAATCATGTACATGTCACATGTTATCTTTTTTATCACTTAAACTAATGAAATTATCGTCTATACAGGAGGTCAGTGTAATTTTGCAAAATAAAAGGGTGACATGTGTAATTACAATGACACCTCTTGAGGTTTATGGTATTTACACACACCAAGCCTAACTCATGGGCTAAATATATATTTTGGTCCCTAGAAAATAAAAGAGTTTTAGATTTTGTCTTTGTAATTTTTCTTTTTAGTTTTGGTTCAAATATTTCCAAAACTATTTGATTTTAGTCCCTACTATTAATCTATCTCTGCTTAATAGGAAATCATTTTATCAAATGTTGTATAGTAAACACATCATAATTATGTGTGTCAAAACACTACTATAAAATGAGTTACTAGGTCTAAGATGAGTTCATGGGTCAAGTCCAAGGAGTTATTGGATGAGGTTAGTGGTATTCATGACTTGGCTCTCGGCTTGGCTTGAAGCCTATTCATTTAGGTTTGGGTTTTCAAATTTGACCTAGTGCAGTTTTCAAGTAGGGTTTGGGGTGTATGCTTCGATTACCCTACCTAGTCCACAGTCAAACGATTCTCTTAGAGTTATACTTTTTTTTTACAATAATTAATGATACATTGTAAGACTTTATACTTCAATTAATATATTTTATTATAAAATTTTATAACTTTATTATGCATATTGTTAAAATCTTTATAGGTTATTTAAAAGCTGGGTTGACCCATTTAATTTGATCAATAATCAGGTTTTCAACGAGTCAGGTTTGGAATCTAATAAATTGGCTGATTGGAAAATCAGGCTGAGTTTAGGTTTGGTCCAACCTAGTCCAACCTTTCCCTTATACACCCTAGATGAGGTTATCATGATATGTCATATATGACTATGGACTATCATATAAGATTGGATAACATGCCTTTTGGCTATCCAATTTAGTATTTAATAGAAATAGACTACTTGTGGTGACTAAAATCAAATTTTGAAAATGTTTGGGAAAAAAAGAAAGGCTAAAACAAAAACTAGCTTATTTTCCAAGGGCCAAAATTAAAAAGTTTTGGAAATATTTGAACAAAAAAAAAGATAAAGGGTAAAACCAAAACTGACTTTTTTCCAAGGGCCAAAATCAAATAGTTTCAGGAATGTTTGGAAAAAACAAAAGAGGGCTAAAACCAAAACTAGCTTATTTTTTAATGGTTTAGGATTTAGGGTTTGGTCTAACTCGATCTGACCTATCCCTTGTACACCCCTAGATGAGGTTACATGGTCTGCTATGTAGGATTGGATAACGTAACTTTTGGCTATCTATTTCAGCATTTAACAGAAAGACTAATTCTCGTGACCAAAATCTAATAGCTGTGGAAATGTTTGGAAGAAAAAGGGGTTAAAAGCAAAACCGGCTTATTTTTCAAGGGCAAGAACACATATTTAAGATTCTGATAATTAATTTAAGTAACAAAAAGGATAACATGTGACATATACATGTTATTTAACGATAAAATTATAGTATTATGATAATATTTGACATATAGATTGACTAAAGACCTTTTATCATCGGTTATAATTATTAGTTTTATCTCTACGTGATAAAAAATATTTTATACATTCAATATATTAAATATTGTTAAAATATTATAATTTTATCAATGTTATATGAGTTTCGTTTCTATGCACTAATAATGTAAAACTTTTTTATATTGTCATTTAATCATAAATTGACACATCACCAAAGTTGATTGAATTTTACATCAATTACTTGAAATGTCATGTAAATGGGGGATTTGATTGGATGAGAATTTTTTTACAATCTCAATAGATCAAAATTGAACTCATAATATATATATATAGAGTGCCTACTCCCCTACAGTTGTTGGTCAATGCCATCAGCTGTAGTTAAATTCACTGCATTTTAAAAATGTGGTTAAATGAATCAAACATGTGGCTAAGTAGCCTACCACACTCTATCATCTTTTAGTCTCCCTCCTCCCTCATCACAGACGAAGAGAAGAAGAAAAGACATGTTATCATTCCATTAGAGTAGCTCATTCATATTATTTGACTCCGATGATACGCTTGCACACACCTGCTCATGTGCATATATTCAAAATCCTCCATCTTTAAGGTTTGAATGCCAGCACTGCTACACAATCGAGGTACAGGTTTGTTCTCAGCCAATGCTAAACTTCTCTCCTTCTTTTCCTTCACCAAGATCTCCCTTATTGGGCAATGAGCTGCCGTGACACACAAATTCTTCAGATCTCTCCCTGAATATCCATCAGTCATATTTGTCAATGCTTCCAAATCAGTATCAGGCACTAAATCTTCTTTTGCTAAGATGACTTCGAGAATTTTTTGCTTGTCGCGGCGGATCTGGCCATCGTGATGTTGGCCGGCTCTCTCTTCCCCTGCGCCGCACTGCTTCTTTTCTCTTCCTTCTTCACTTTGTGCTTCCTTCCTCTGCCTAGCTCTTCGTTAATAACTATTGCCATGAAATTAAAGATGCTAGAGTTAATAATTATTGGCATCGATCATTGAATCATTCATCAGTATGGGCTCTCCCTAATGAGATTTCCAGGTGGATCATAGAAACAAATGGTCAAGCTAGCCTTCTCCTTCACGCAAGTAGCCTGAGAGCACCCAACCTGCATCGAGTTCTTCCAGCTCTGCGGCTGCTCACCCCCATCCTTGCCTTTGCCCCTTTTCCAATATTAACACCGTGTAATGCCAGGGAAGAAGAGGTGATGGGGAGTGAGGGAGGGAGAATGAGAGGAAGAGGACGGTTCCAAGGTTGTTTGGGGGTGAAAAATGGAAAGCCAAGAATTAGTCACATTTGTTTTCATTTAGCCTCATTTTTCAAATGTGGTTAAATTCTAACTGCATCATAGGCATTGGACCTTCAATGTATATATATATATATATACACGTATTATCCTTTTTTAATTTAAATTAATAAACCAATATTTGTAAAGGAAATGAGTGTAATTTTAATGAAGTTGAGGGATTTTCAGTGATGATTTTACAAAATAATAGGGTGTCAAGTGTAATTATATTAAAGCTTAGAGAAGTCATATTAATGTTTGGGTTAATTACTTTGGATATCTTTATAGTTTTACTTAATTTTCAATTATGTCCTTATAATTTGAAAATTTATAATTGCATCCGTATAGTTTACCAAAATTTTCAATCAAGTCCTTATAGTTTAATAATTTGTGATTTAGTGCCTATATTACATAAAAATTTCCATTAACTCCATGTAACTTACAAGTTTTGTGAGCAAGTCATAGTAGTTTTATATAGTATAAGGACTTGATTGAAAATTTTTGTATAATAGAAAAAGTTGATTGAAAACTTTTATATAATATATGAACTTGATTATAGATTTTTAAATTAGAGAAATTTAATTAGAAATTTGTGTACAGTATTGAGACTTTGTTATAAATTTTTAAAGACAAAATATCCAGTTTAGTCTCTCAAAAATATATTGGAAGATAAATTAGTCTCTCACAGTTTGAAAATCTCAAATTGATCACTCATATTTCAAAAGGGGGACAAATTGGTCCTCTATAATGTTCTGTACAATGGTTCACATTTTCATTATACTAAGGAATCAATTTATCCTCCTTTTTTGAAGTGTGAAGGATCAATTTGAGATTTTCGAATTATGAGAAATTGATTTATCTCCCTGAATATTATTTAGGACTAAATCAGATATTTAGTTATTTTTAAATTACATGGATCTAATTAAAAATTAAGTGAAACTACAAATTAATCAAACCTAATCTTCTCAAAAATTGGTGAGTAATCCGGATCCGAATCCGGATCGGGGCAATTGGATTCCAGTACCCGAGGTCATAATAATTCCTCAATCCTCAGTCCGTACTCATCACTCGTTTCATAAACCCACGAAGCGCACGCAACAGGGATTCGAATCCGATCGTTCTTCTGCTCCATTCTCAATTTTACCTCAATATTTTCTCTCAAACGAAACCCTGTTGGTAGCGTACTTCAGGTAATATTTTCTCCGACGTTCCCCCTCTTTCCGGTTAGTTCCAGAAAAAGTAATTGCAACCCTTAAAGCCCCTTCATTCTGTTATGCTAGTTTAGCTTACCCTTATACCTTTATTTTTAAAATGTAAAATCTTTTTTCGTTCTTTTTTATTCGTATATTCATTTTTCAGGTTAAATTTGGCATCAAAATGCCAGATGTTCAGGCCCTCGTTAATGATTTTGTGCATCAGCTCAAAAAACGGTAATATGTTTAATCCGGCAACACTTCTTGTTTTCAATGAATGGCGTATTAGGAGCCATCTTCTGACTCGTGGGTTTAAGAACTGATTTCTGTGATTTTTTTTTTTCTGTCTTCTTTGTGTGTGTGTTTTCCCCCTTTCTGTGTGGTGTTAGTAAAATTGAAGGTTCTCAGTCCACAGCAAAGCAGACAGCGGAGTTGCTTCGGTCTGTGATTTCGCAGCAGCGAGTGCCACACATGAACCAGGCTGCAGCTCTGATTAATGCAGTAAGGACTGTTGGAGAGCAACTTATTGCTGCAAATCCTATTGGTATGATGAGATTTAGATTTTTTGTTGTTAAACTAGAAATATGCATTTTTATCTGTATGGTGTGCAACGTTTTGATGGCAATCAGGTATTTATTTTGGGGTCTATTTGCTGCCTGAGTTCCTACCCCTATTTGCTGGAGGATGTTTTACAGTCACATGCAGTTATCGTTTATTTGGAATTATGGAAACCAATTTATTGTTTGCCTATCATAACATGTTATGTTTGTGATTGCAGAGCTAGCAGTGGGAAATATTGTGAGGCGTGTTTTGCACATTATAAGGGAGGAGGATCTTTCCCTTGCAACAGCTGCTATGGATGGTTTGGGACTATCAGTCGCTAGTGATGATGAAGATGATGTGGAGCGAAATGATCATCCTGGTCTATCCGCAGCTGCTGTTGCAGCTGCCGCAAGAAGCACCTTGCGTCCACCATCGTTGCAAACTCTTCTAGAGGATACACCTGATTCAGCTGCTGTTCCGCACACATCTTCTTCAGGGGGTGATTCTGAAGGGAAAAGTAGATGTGAGGATGGCATGAGACTATGAGAATGTTATACATTTGATATAATATTGACCAGGATATTATAATGCTTCATTGACATTACTACAATTTTTTTTTAATTTTGGTTGATCACTGTGGTTATTGTATTGATTCCATGTTGCTGTGTGGTGTTTGATGATGAAATTGTTGTTAGTCTGTGTATCGCATGTGTTCTATGAGTTTGATTTGTTTTCCTTTGTTACAGCGGTTGACAAAGGTTCAAGGGGTCGGAAGTTGAAGCATGATGTGATTGAAACAGTTAATGAACTTATTCATGACATATCTGGTTGCTATGAAGCCATAGCTGAGCAAGCAGTGGAGCACATTCATCAAAAGTTCGTTTCACCTGAAACTACCCTAAGAAATATTGTTACTCTCCTGCTATTTTAAAGTGCTTGTTGTTTGAAAATGTTATACTTGCTTCAGAAGCTCAGGTTGATCTGTGACTGTAAAAAGCTTGCACCGAAATTTTTACAGATTTGCACTATCAGTTCATTTGAGTCTACAATGTGCCTAGAATCATTTTATTTTGTTTTATGATCAATGCTAGGACTTCCTTCTTGTAATAAATAGGTATTGATCAATGGATCTAGCACCTCTGACTTGTCTTCTTTGTGGTGAACTGAGAGCTTTTGCTTCTAGAGTGTAGTAGTACAGACCATGTAAGTTAGTGAAATTCAGCACAACTATTTCTAGATGGGTTAAATCTTAATCATAAAGTAAACTTGTATGTTATTTTTGAAAAATAGATCATAAGCAATGCATGTGCTAAATGTCCAATGCCATGTTTCTGAGTGCTTTCTACATTCTTGTTGATTGTGCAGAGGATTGACTTGATAGCCAAAGAATGATGCAGATGGAAGTCTATTAATTTTACGTTTAACTATTTATCAATTTGAGTTTATCAAGCCATGCTTTAGTTCAAGCTTTTCTTGGAGGCTGTTTCACCCCTTTTTCCATTTAACATAATTATATTCTAAGTGTCTGCATAACCTTTATGTAAAAGCATGATAGCATTGAATAGCATTACTGACCTTGGATAAAAAGCAAATAAAATAATAGTTAATTATTATTTAGCAATATATGGTTTTTGTATTGCTGTGATAGCAACTATTGTCTAATAATTGGCCAGAGAGCTACTTTTAAACACATAATATAAATTTAGTATTGGCGTGCATACATTTTATAAATGCCATGTAATTAATGGTTCATTTCTTTCTCCTCATTTGGGAAAATGAGTTATTTTTCCCATCCATGTTACTCAACTTCAAGGTTTTTTGTTACAAAGGCTCCTTAGTCTTAATGACTAGGCTCCATACATTTTCCATTTCTTTTTTCTTTTTTTTTCTGTTTATTTATGTGATTATGCATTGATATTAGAGTCTTTTTCCCATTTTTTTTTTCCCATTTTAAGATAGAGGAAACTTTATTCTTTTTCCTAACCATTTACCCTACAATTTGCATGATTGCCAGTGAGGTAATATTGACACTAGGAAGTTCAAAAACAGTGTTGGAATTTCTCTGTGCTGCAAAGGATAAAAAGAGATCATTTAAAGTCTTTGTTGCTGAGGGTGCACCAAGGTTGGTAGTGGCTAGCTAAAATTTGTAAGGGAAGATGATGGTTTGTTAGCAGTCGATATGTTTATATTCTTCATTGACAATTTACTGTTGATTGTGTATGCATCAGATATCAGGGACATCTCCTTGCAAAAGATTTGGCTGCTAGAGGCTTACAAACCACAGTAATTACCGATTCTGCCATTTTTGCCATGATTTCCCGAGTTAACATGGTATGCTTAAATTCTGACGTCATAATTGGGAATGAGACTCTTATGCCGAACTGAAATTAATGTTTGACTTTCCATTCTTCAGGTTATAGTTGGAGCTCATGCTGTCATGGCTAATGGTGGAGTTATTGCACCAGTTGGGTTAAATATGGTTGCACTTGCAGCTCAAAGGCACGCTGTTCCATTTGTCGTACTTTCTGGAAGTCACAAGGTGAATGCTAGAATATCTTCTCTATCGCCTCACATTTGTAACGTTCCAGGAATCAATATTTCTTATGACATTTGTTGTCTGCTCATGATTTATTTCCATGTTCTGTTAAATCTGGAAATAGGATTTTTATTTTAAGAAAATCTGGAAATAAGCTAACAGTTTTACTGCTAACTGGTGGGATGTGAAGAATATGTAGACTTGAATTGGGATCAGAATCTCAGTCATATGAGTTTTGAGCTGAAAGCCAGGTCCTGCACAATAGTTGGATTAAATTTGTATGTTTCCTTGATTTCAATTTTACTAATTTGTAAATGTGTTATTCATCCACAAGTTGATCAATCAAATGACATAATACAGCTTGTGAATTTGTAATTTGGAATACCAAAATCAGAATAAATATTATGAATGTGGTGCTTTTAATTTATTTTAATGAATTTTAAAAATGAATCTCCAGCCAGTAAACCAAACTTTAGGCAATATAAGTAAGATTTGAAATTAATTCAAATTTATAAGGAAATATGACAGTGGTAAGTGGTGACATCACACTTCTAATCCAGCAGGATGCCTAGTAGCAGAGGGAGAAAATGAATTTCTAATCTGTAGCATTGTGAACTTTGTCTTTAATTATTCAAATTTCCCAAATTTTTTGGAAACCCAAATTCATTGTGTAGGAGAAATTGAAGGTACTGAATGTCAAGATTAATTCAAATGAGCTTAATTTTACTCCATGCTGTAATATCTGTACATCTGATCTCCAATGAATGTCAACAGGTCTAGATATCACTAGCTGTTCAAAGTTGCTCTGATACTCTTGACGTGTTGATGGGATTTATAGAGATTGAAAATTCATATTTAACGTTATTGTGTGATGAAAATGAAACAACTGCTTCTTGGTCATTATTCATTCATGTCCCGATTGTTTTAAGATGACAATGCAGACGTTTTTATGATGTCCAGGCTTTCCATTAATCGTTAGTAAGCCAGTTTTAGTGTCATAACAACCTGCTGTTCAGCTTTTGTTGAAAGTTGCTTTGTCTTATTGATAGTTGTGTCCTTTGTATCCACACAATCCTGAAGTCCTACTGAATGAACTGAGATCCCCAGCTGAGCTACTTGACTTTGGGGAATTCTCAGATCTCATGGATTCTGCAAGTGGTGCTGGATCTCTCCACGTTGTTAATCCAACATTCGATTATGTGCCACCTAAACTTGTTAGTCTGTTTATTACTGACTCGTAAGTGAACTGAAATTGATTGAAACTAGCTGTCTATCATCTTATTTTGAAAATGAGTAGGCTAATGGGTTCCTTTTTTTTTCTTTTTTTTGCCTTCAGAGGAGGGCATAACCCATCATATATGTACCGGCTCATAGCTGATTACTACTCAGCAGATGATTTGGTGGTGAAAGGGAGGCCCACTACAGGGAGTTGAGTACATGAGTTCAGCTACCCTGACTTTTATTCTATAATGGTGAGCCATAAGCAATTAATATTCATAGGCGTAAATATATTTTTTGTTCCTATAAATATAGGTTGATTTGATTTTAGTCCCTTCAAATTTTAATTTTTTGGCTTGTCTCTCTTTTTTGTAATATTATGCTTTTGGTACTTGCCTTCTAAATATAGGTCCTTACAAGTATTTTATAATATGCATTACTCCTTATGAATATTAGAAATTTTGTTTTTGATCCTTATAAATTTTTAAGAATTTTCTTTGATTCTCGTAAGTATCACCACTTATCCGTGTTGACTAATTTTAGGACCAAAATGTAATATTAGAAAACAAAAGGGACCAGAAGCAATTTTTTTTCTTAATGGACTAAAATCAAAATGAAATCTGTTTATATGGACAAAAATTGTATTTAAGCCTATGTTGATTAACCTCATTTTTTGCACTTTATCAACCCCCTTACTTTAGAGGAGCCAAATCCATATTTATATACTTGTGATTGTCATAATATCTTCTATTGGTTTGGTCTCAATTTCTGAAACTGAACATGTGTAGAAGTTAGTAATTATGCTTAGTCAAGGATTTGTTTAGATGGCACAATGGCATGCAACTCACCTACGATACATTCAATTCTTCTTTCTGAACCAAAAATTATGACTTTTGGAAGAGGGTTGATACTGGATTTGCTTTTGACATCCAATCCATAAGTTCTGGCTTTTGTTGTCGATTGATTCATATAGCCTACACTTCCTGGAAAAGGTACTTCTTGTTGTATTTGTCTTTTCCATCGACCATCTAAGTCCTTGTGCAATAATATTTGTTTTCCATGTCTGTTTTAAATGAACATCTATTCTCCTCATGGAATAATGACATTTCTGTAATCAATATTTCAGGTTGTTAGTGATGATCTCTGATGAACCATGGGCTAGAGATATGTTCACGATCATCTGGGGATTGGGGTTGAGAAATTATATATAGAAGTAAGGACATGGGAACATATGTAGTGAAGATTCCATTTTTGTGGTCGCTGACCACGAGTACAGAACTTGTGCATAACCCTTGAGTTCATTTGATCGTTGAGATCTAGCCGTTTCGATTTTTGGTCCATTCGTGAACAATCAAGGCTCCCCAACTTTTTTTTTACTGTATATTCTTTTGTTTACTCCAAAAGAGGAAGAAAGAAGTATCTTGGTTTTTATATTGAATTTTCTAGGCTGAGTAGTTAATTTGTTTAAGAGGATGAATCTCGATATAACGGTAAAATTGCCGGCTTGTGATTTGGAGATCACGTGTTTGAATCCTGAAAGCGACTTCTTTTTGCAATGTGGGGTTAAGGCTGTGTACATCTATCATTTTTATATCTCATCTGGTGGGAGTCTCGTGGACTGGGTCACCATTTTTTATATTTAATTTATTTGTAGTTTTGATAGCAATCTTTTGTTCTAGTTTATTCGGAGCCAGGAAAACCATAGAATGAAAAAGCTGGGATTTCGTTTGGTAAAGGCTTACATTGCCAAAGGCTTATCAACAACATTCCAAGCTAAAATGTATGCTATTTTGGCTAACGCAAAAAATTGATTTGTTAAAGGCAAATACTGTGTGCAAGTGGAAACAACATTGAAGAAATAAATGGGGTTACATGATAAGTTGCGTTATTGTTCTCATTGTAAGCCTTCTAATCAAAAGATTCAAAACCAAAATATTTTTGACAGATTCAATCTTAGTAGTTTAGTTAGATTTTTGTTCAACTTTAGTTGTCATCTTTTAGGGCATTTGTTTTAATGATTGAAATTACGTTCCCATATGTATATTCTTGAAAATGTTAAACTTTAAAATATTATTCGTGGGTTTTTTTTTTTCAAAATAATGTTTGTTTAATATTTAACATAGTTGAGATTATTTGTTGAAATTCTTAAGATTAAATTTAAAAATTATTTTATGATATAAATTTGTGAAAATATATGTCATAATTTTTAAAATATGCTTTAGAATGTATCAGTGCTTTAGGGGATGAGATAATTCAAGGATATTTTAGTGTTTTTATTTAATAATTATCATTTTTGAGTTATTGAATAATTTATTCTCATCTTCCATCGTGGGAACAAAATCTCATTAAAATATGATAATATTTCTTTTTTGCAAACAATTAATATCTAGGAATATTTTTATAAAACTTGAAAGAAACGGAATAGTAAATCATTTCCAAATAATTATTTTTGAAAAGAAAATAGTTTTCCTTCAATCAAACACACTCTTACTTTCATTTTCTATTTAAATTTCATTACCAAAATATCATTTGGTTTTAATCTATGAAGCACAGGCACTGACGTAGACATGAGACACGACACAAAGACGCACTAAACTCAAAAAATTACAGGACACGGATATGACATATATATATATATATATATATAAGAATAAAAAATTAAGAAGACAAAAGCACAATTCATAGTATCATATCACAAGCCAAGATTTGCAATATTTTCAAGTGTTCATATATGTCAAACTATCAATTTTTACCACCTTCTAAACCCCTAAAAAAAAGGAGTATTTTTAGTATGTCATTTGTACTTCCTATTTCTATGCCCTTTTCAAAAAATATGGGGCCTCAATTCTGTTAACATCTCCAAAATACTCTTAAATAAAATTGTTTTGATAGAACAAAATTCCAAGTCATGTACAAATGCATATACATAAAAAGAACTAACTAGAATGGTCATCTAAAGGTTAACATAATTTTCTTCATTAACAAAGAGTACGCTTTCCAACTCCAGCTCATTAAGAGAAATATTAGCAACTTCTAAGATTCCATGATCTTCATCACTTGGTGAAAACTCATCTCCCATAATATCTCACATCATTGTTTCTCCTTTCTTATATTGAGGAGTTTTCCTTGATATAAGAAGATTAGTATGCACAAACACTAAATTTTCTGCACGTTTGGGGTTTATCTTATTTTTTTTAAGGGAATGGATAAAAGAGTATGTGCTCAAATTTCTCTCATAACAAGATGATGAGGATGGTTGCCCAAGAAGCTTAAGAGCGATCTTTTGTAGAGCTGGAGCATGAACACCATGAACTAGCCACCAAGATTTTGTATTTAGCACACCTCTATCATTTAGAGAGTCATTGTCACAACCCGACTTGGGAACGTGACCAGCACGTGAGGAATCTCATCCTCGCGTAAGCCTTGTAACCTCTGAGTCTCTCTATATGCATAATTAGATAATAAATTCCATTTATAAAATATTGTTTCATCTCTACAATTAATTAGCTCATTTGAAATCATACTCTTCATCAATAACATATTATATTTAAAACTCTAAATATATCTCTGTATCACAAAATGAATGAGTTGCTCTCTATACAATAAATCCATGAACCATAATCATGTGAATACAAAAATAATAATAATGATGAATCAATGCAAATGTCCCTATGGTCCGGGACCCTGCCCGCAATATACACTGGAGCACTCTATCACTATACAAAATACAAAAAGTACTTCACTCCGAGTGAAGCTTACCAATTGAACAACTCTACTACTAGGGAAGAGATGGCTCAGAGGAACCCACAGCAGCTAACGTATCTATAATAGAAAAGGGAGAGGGGTGAGTTTCATCTAAAACTCAGTGAGTAGGTCCTCACCCATAACCCCCTAATGGGACAACAACAAGGATACATATATAAATATATATAAAAACATCTAGTTGATTAATGTATTAACTCTGATCATAATTGAATACATAACATCACAAAGGAAAATAAAATTACAAATTCTCTGGTAACGCATAAATAACAGAAATTTATTAGAGAAACAATAATCTCTGGTTATGCCTCACATAACAAAATATAATTTCTCTGGTTATGCATGTCAACCATGACATAACAATTTCTCTAATCTCTAGGATCCCTCTGGGATCCAAATTGGACACCTAACTAGGTTCCATTCTTTACTTTGAGATTGTCCTTTTGGACAACTTGGTACCAAGGTTAACGATCGGGTTCAGTCGTTAACTCACTGTTTGTTTCTCTATAGTTATCGCCGGGTCTCTAATTTATAAAATATGTTATTTTCTCTAAATCTTTGCTCTGGGATTTTCTCTAGTAATTAAACTCCATAATACATAATTACATTTATTTTAGAATTATTGGAGAAAATTTATAAAGTCTCTAAATCAAGTTACAATCATATTCTAGCTCTTTGATAAAATCATTTTTATCAATAATGGTCCCATAAGTTTATATTAAAATAAATATTTCATGCTCATGTTGAAAATCATGTCTTCCAATAATTTTGATAACCAATCATAAACTCAAATCTCTTAAGTTATTATCTAAAATCAAGAAAATCATGTTATGGTTTAAAGAAATTAACTCTAATGGCCAATATAAGGGTCATAGGATCTGAACCCACTCACTTGGAGGGGAGGGAGGGGTGACGTTAACTCTAACTGAGCTCCGGGGAGCAGGGGGAGGCACCACGTCGACTTGATGATTTATGGGAGCTAGGTTGGAATGGGGTTGAAGAAAAATGAGAGGAAAGGGTTTATGGTTCAAAGGAAATGGGAAGAAAATGAGGGGGAAGGGTTTTAACCCCTTCGTTCGCATTTTTAGGATGGGGTACTGTGCACTTAAGGTCTCAGCTGTGACAAACTTAGGCCTCAGCTGTGGCAAACTTAACACAGTTGTGGAATTATATTCCTAGCCTTGGAAACCCATTCCCAGCTATGGAATTACATTCCCAGCTGTGGAAACTCATCCTCAGTTGTGGGAAACTCAAGCTCAGCTGTAGGGACTCATTCCCAGCTGTGAGACCTCATTCTTAGTTGTGGGAACTCATTCCTAGCTATGGAAACTCTTTATGACAGCAACTCTTGCTGTCATTGAATATTTTGCTGTCATTTTAGCTTCACCAACACTTATACTACTTCGATGGAATTTCTTAGCCGTGGAAAGCAAACTCTCTAGCTGTGGACAGCACATTAGCCAGCTGTGGGCAACAAATTAGCCAGCTGTGGGCAGTAACACCAACTGTGGACAGCAACCCACTTGTGGACAGCAAGACCAGCTATGGGTAGCAAAGCCTAACAGCCGTGGACAACCCAGTTGTGGACGACAAGGTCCAACAGCACAACCTCTATGAAACTCTAGCCGAGGACCACAAAACCAATAGCTTTACCTACATGAAACTGCAGCCGTGGACAGCAACACGTTGCTGTCATGGCTTCAGCTCATATCAGTAACATTTTACTGATATGTCTGATACTGATACATCACCAGACATATTACTGTCATGGTTATTTACATTTCTTTATTTTAAGTTAATAGGATTTAACTTTAAAACATAAATGTAAATAAGAAAATACCCACATTTGAATTCAAATAAAATATAAAAAAAAAAATCAAAACCCCAACCAATCAAAATCTCATTTTTGAGTTTTAGTTCAAATTCCGGAATTCCGACGATTTTCTAAACTTAGGGGCAAGAAATGAAACATTTAGAGGTTTCCTAACCGGAACTTTTGATCCTAAGAAAGTGGCTCTAACATATAGCCCTCCAAGGAGATGTAGGGCTCCAGACTTAGCGAAAACTCAGACCCGATAACATGGGTGGGTCCCGGGGGACCCTAGGTCCATACGAAACTTATCTAGTGACACGTGTACACTAGGTATTACAGATTATCCCCCTTAAAAGAGATTTGGTCCCCAAATCTAAAACATACCTTGAGGAGGGAAAAAATGCGGATACTTGATCCTCATGGCTTCTTCGGCTTCCCAAGTGGCTTCCTCGCCAGAATGGTTCCTCCAGATAATCTTCACTGAAGCAACTTCCTTTAAGTAAAGCTTCTTGATTTGCCTATCGACGATGGCAACTGGTTCTTCTTCATAAGATAGGCTCTTGTCAACTTGAACTGTTTGTGGCGTGAGCACATGAGACTGATCGGGCATGTATTTTCTAAGCATGGTGACATGAAAAAACTAGATGTATCTCTGATAAACTGGGAGGCAATGCCAATCCATAGGCCACTGCTCCAACTCTCTCTAAAACCTCAAATGGGCTAATATAGTGTGGATTCAACTTACCCCGCCTACCAAGTCTCAATACTCCTTGCATGGGAGACACCCTCAGAAACACATGATCACCCACAGCAACTTTAAGTTTCTGCGCCAGTTATTAGCATAAGATTTCTGTCTAGACTGAGCTGCCAATAAACGTTCTCTGATCAGTTGAACCTTCTCAATAGCCTCTTGGACCAAGTCTGGGTTTAGGGACTTAGTTTCCCTAAGCTCAAACCATCCAATAGGAGATCTACAGCGTCTCCCATACAACGCTTCAAATGGTGCCATCTGGATGCTAGCTTGATAACTGTTGTTATAAGAGAACTCTATCAGTGGTAAGTGGTCACACCAACTTCCACCGAAGTCTAAGACGCAAGCTCTGAGCATATCTTCCAAAGTCTTGATAGTCCTCTCTGACTGGCCATCTGTCTGCGGATGAAAGGCTGTGGTCAAGTCCACACGAGTTCCAAGAGCCTCTTGAAAAGCTCTCCAGAACCATGAAGTGAACTGAGACCCTCTATCTGATATGATCGACACTGGCACGCCATGAAGTTTGACAATCTCATCTATATAAAGCTGGGCATATTGAGCCGCACTGAAGGTCGTTTTCACTGGAAGGAAGTGACTTGACTTAGTCATCCTGTCCACAATCACCCATATGGAGTCAAAACCTCTAGTGGTCCAAGGTAACCCAATTACAAAGTCCATGGTTATCCTCTCCCACTTCCACTTTGGGATCTCAATCTGCTGAAGCAGCCCGGCAGGCCTTTGGTGTTCAGCCTTTACTTGCTAGCACACCAAACACTGTGCCACAAAGTCACCAACGCCTCTCTTCATACCTTCCCACCAGTATAGCTGTCCAAGATCTTGATACATCTTGGCTGAACTGGGGTGGACGGAGTATGCTACACTATGGGACTCTTCCATCTATCTTTTCTTCAACTCACCCACCTCTGGTACACATAAACGATCCCCAAAGCGCAACACACCCTCTACATCAACCGAGAACTCAAAGTTCTCCCCTTTATGCATATCCTCCATAAGCTTGACCAAATTAGGGTCTTCTCCCTGTTGTGCCTTAATCTACTCCACTAAGGTTGATTGGGCCCTAATGTGAGCAAGAAAGGCTCCAGACTCATCTAGCACAAACTGAACTCCCTCTGCCTCTAGCCTATGGATATCCTTTATTAACCGCTGCCTCAAGGGTGTTAGTGGGCTAAGTTGCCCATAGACTTCTTACTTAATGCATCCGCCACTACATTGGCCTTGCCTGGGTGATAGGAGATCATGCAATCATAATCTTTCAACAACTCTAACCATCTACGTTGCCTAAGATTCAGGTCCTTTTGCTGGAAAATATACTTCAAACTCTTATGATCAGTGAATATCTCACATGTCTCCCCATACAAATAATGGGTCCAGATCTTCAATGCAAAAACCACTGCCACCGTATGGGTAGGGTAGTTCTGCTCATGCCTCTTGAGCTGCCTAGAAGCATATGCCACAACCTGACTGTACTGCATAAGGACATAGCCGAGTCCTACTCTCGAAGCATCACAATATACTGAGAAACCACCCTTGTCGGAAGGCAATACCAACACTGGAACTGTGGTCAAACAGGTTTTCAGCTTCCGAAAACTCTTTTCACAGGCATCCGACCACTGAAACTTAACACATTTCTGAGTTAACTTGGTTAACGGCGCCGCCATCCCCGAGAAATCCTTAACAAATCTCCGATAGTACCCCACCAAACCTAGAAAACTCTGGATTTCTGAAACCGTAGAAGGCCTTGGCCACTGTTGAACCGCCTCAACTTTCTTCGGGTCAACTAGGATGCCATCCTTGGACACTATATGTCCAAGAAACGCCACCTGGTCCTGCCAAAACTCGTACTTGGAGAACTTAGCATACAACTGATTTTCTCCCAAGGTCTGCAGGACAATCCTCAAGTGCTGCTCATACTCCTCCTCACTCCTAGAGTACACCAGGATGTCATCAATGAAAACAATCACAAAGTGATCTAGGAACACTTTGAAAACTCTGTTCATCAGGTCCATGAAAGCTGCTGGGGCATTGGTCAACCCAAAGGACATCACTAAGAACTCATAGTGCCCATAGCGTGTCCTAAAGGTGGTCTTGGGCACATCTTCACCCTTGATCTTCAACTGATGATAACCCGAATGAAGGTCAATCTTGGAGAAACACCTAGCCCCTTGGAGCTGATCAAACAAGTCATCAATGTGTGGCAAGGGGTACCGGTTCTTGATGGTAGTCTTGTTTAACTGCCGGTAATCTATGCACATCCGCATAGAGCCATCCTTCTTCTTTACAAACAAGGCTGGAGCACCCCAAGGTAAAGTACTTGGCTTGATAAACCCCTTGTCAAGCAACTCTTGCAACTGTTCCTTTAACTCCTTCAACTCTGCAGGAGCCATCCGATACGGGGGAATAGAGATAGGCCTAATTCCCGGCTCAAGCTCTATCCTGAACTCTATCTCTCTTTCTCGGGTGGCATCCTCGGTAATTCATCAGGAAATACATCTGGGAATTCACAAACTATAGGAACCGACTCCAGGCTCGGAACCTCCATTTCTACATCTCTAACTTCTGCCAAGAATCCATAACTTCCCTTATCTATAAGCCTCAAGGCACTCATGGCCGAGATCAGGCTAGTAGGGACCGAACAGCTGGTACACCTAAACTCAAGGAGTTCGCCTCCAGGAATATCAAACTTAACGGACTTGCTGTAGCAGTCCACCATGGCATGGCATGGGGCTAACCAGTCCATGCCCACGATGATGTCGAAATCTGTCATGTCTAACAAATGAAGGTCCACCAACGCCTCCATACCCCCAACCTTAACTTCACACTCTTTGTAGGCCAACTGAACTAGGAGGGGTCCTCCCACAGGAATCCCCACAAGAAACGATTTTTCTAAGGTGGAAACAGACCTCTCAAACTGTGCAGCAAAGAATGGGGACACATACGAATTTGTGGACCCGGAGTCAATCAATGCAAAAGCCTCAAAGGAGAAACTCTTATGATACCTGTCACAACATCGGCTGAAGCTGCTGCGTCCTGACGTGTAAAAGCAAATAAACAGGGTTGTCCCTCGCCACCCTAGCCTCTGCCTCAGCCACCTGGACTCTACCCCCACGGCCCCTGCCCCCAGCACCTCTACCAGCTGGAGCAGCAGAGCTACCCTGGGTGCCTGATTGATAAGACTGAACTGAAGCAGTGGGGTTCGCCGCCCATGGCTAGATGTTCCTTGTAGGAACGAACACTCTGCACGCTTGTGGCCCTGCCGGCCACAGCCATAACAAACAAAAGTACCCATCATGAACTTCCCGGCATGTCTCTTCCCAAAAGTCTGACACTGGTGAAAGCTCTGAATCGATGCGTGACCGCTATACCGACTGCCCCCTCTCGCTCGACTGAGAAGCAAGAGGTCTTGGCCAGAGCAGGCTCAGAGAAGGTGGCCCTACCCGATCGGGACTGGCCGCCGCCCCATCGCCGATCCTCTACTCAAACCAACTCCCCTAGAAAAAGAACCATGTGTCTTGGCCTTCTTACCAGACTCAGAAGCAGCTCTCCTCTCTGCCAAACTGGCCTCTAACCCGATAGCTGTGTCGACTACCTAGGCATAGTCCATAATCCCAACGTGTGGCTAAAGACTCAGAAACATGTCCTTGGGTAACCCCTGGACAAAGCGCCTGACCTTCTTTGTCTCTGATGGTAGCATACTAGCAGCAGCCTGCGCCAAGTACGTAAACCTCTCATCATACTTCGCAACTGACATGCCTAGAGTCAATCGGAGACTCAAGAACTCCTCAACCATCTGTGCTCATCAGCTTTCGAACAAGAGCCTCCTCAAAAATGCTGCCCGAAATTCTTCCTACGAAGGTGGCTTAAAGTCGTCATGCCCCTGAAGGAACTCGTTTACCAAATACCCGCCTGGCCTCCCAGCTGGAAGCCAGCCAACTCTGCTGCCCTCTCAAAAGAGCAATGAATAACTCTGGTGATCTTCTCTATTTCTCAGACGAAAGCCTGAGGGTCCTCCATGGTGAGACGCCCTTGGAAGGTGGGTGGATCCATCCTCCGGAAGCAATCTAAAGCTGAATCGTCTGGATCTCTGATCTAAGAATTTGAGCAGGGTGGTGTGACCGACCTCGGCTGTCTGGCCAACACATCAGAAACTGTGGCCAAAGCCTGCTCTATAACTCTAAAGCGGGCACTGGTGCCAGAAGAATCGCTATTACGGTGATGGTGCGAAGAGCAATGATGTAGAGCAGTCATACTGAATCTGAAATATCAGGAATACGAGGAATAAGACATAAATCTTAAAAAGGACGACAAAAATCTATCTCTAAACTTAGACACAACTGACAATTCCTAAAGGCCTCAAGTAACGCTTTATTAGTGCAAATAGGCGCGCTTCCATTTACATAAACGACGTGCTACTTGTGGACACTTGCTCCTGTGACATGCAGGGAAACCCAGGGCTCTGATACCAGTTTAAAATGACCCGACTTAGAAACATGACCAGCACGTAAGGAATCTCATCCTCACGTAAGTCTCATAACCTCTGAGTCTCTCTATATGCATAATTAGATAATAAATTCCATTTATAAAATATTGTTTCATCTCTACAATTAATTAGCTCATTTGAAATCATGCTCTTCATCTATAACATATTATATTTAAAACTCTAAATATATCTCTGTATCACAAGATGAATGAGTTGCTCTCTATACAATAAATCCATGAACCATAATCATGTGAATACAAAAATAATAATAATGATGAATCAATGCAAATGTCTCTATAGTCCGGGACCCTGCCTGTAATATACACTGGAGCACTCTATCACTATACAAAATAAAAAAAGTACTTCACTCCGAGTGAAGCTCACCAACTGAACAACTCTACTACAGGGGAAGAGGTGGTTGAGAGGAACCCGCAGTAGCTAACATATCTGTAATAAAAAAGGGAGAGAGTTGAGTTTCATCTAAAACTCAGTGAGTAGGTCCTCACCCACAACCCCCTCATGGGACAACAATAAGGATACATATATAAATATATATAAAAACATCTAGTTGATTAATGCATTAACTCTGATCATAATTGAATATATAACATCACAAAGGAAAATAAAATTACAAATACTCTGGTAACGCATAAATAACAGAAATCTATTAGAGAAACAATAATATTTGGTTATGCCTCGCATAACAAAATATAATTTCTCTGGTTATGCATGTCAACCATGACATAACAATTTCTCTAATCTCTGGGATCCCTTTGGGATCCAAATTGGACACCTAACTAGGTTCCATTCTTTACTTTGAGATTGTCCTTTTAGACAACTTGGTACCAAGGTTAACGATCGGGTTCAGTCGTTAACTCTCTGTTTATTTCTCTATAGTTATTGCCAGGTCTCTAATTTATAAAATATGTTATTTTCTCTAAATCTCTGCTATGGGCTTTTCTTTAGTAATTAAACTCCATAATACATAATTACATTTATTTTAGAATCATTGGAGAAAATTTATAAAGTCTCTAAATCAAGTTACAATCATTTTCTAGCTCTTTGATAAAATCATTTTTATCAATAATGGTCCCATGAGTTTATATTAAAATAAATATTTCATGCTCATGTTGAAAATCATCTCTTCCAATAATTTTGATAATCAATCATAAACTCAAATCTCTTAAGTTATTATCTAAAATCAAGAAAATCATGTTATGATTTAAAGAAATTAACTCTAATGACCAATATAAGGGTCATAGGATCTGAACCCACTCACCTAGAGGGGAGGGAGGGGTGATGTCAACTCTAACTGAGCTTCGGGGAGCAGGGGGAGGCACCACATCGACTTGATGATTTATGGGAGCTAGGTTGGAATGGGGTTGAAAAAAAATGAGAGAAAAAGGAGAAGAGGGGGTTTCTAGTTCAAAGGAAATAGAAAGAAAATGAGGGGGAACCCCTCCGTTCGTGTTTTTAGGATGGGGTACTGTGCACTTACGGGTACTGTGCACTTAAGGCCTCAGCTGTGACAAACTTAGGCCTCAGCTGTGGCAAACCTAACACAGCTGTGGAATTATATTCCTAGCCGTGGAAACCCATTCCCAGCTATGGAATTACATTCCCAGCTGTGGAAACTCATCCTCAGCTGTGGGAAACTCAAGCTCAGCTGTAGAAACTCATTCCCAGTGTGAGAACTCATTCTCAACTATGGGAACTCCTTATGACAACAACTCTTACTGTCATTGAATATTTTGCTGTCATTTTAGCTTCACCAACACTTATACTACTTCTATGGAATTTCCTAGCCGTGGAAAGCAAACTCTCTAGCTGTGGACAGCAAATTAGCCAGCCGTGGGCAGCAACACCAGCTGTGGACAGCAACCCAGCTGTGGACAGCAAGACTAGCTGTGGGTAGCAAAGCCTAACAAGCATGGACAACCCAGCTGTGGACAACAAGGTCCAACAGCACAACCTCTATGAAACTCCAGCCGAGGACCACAAAACCAATAGCTTTTCCTGCATGAAATCGCGGTCGTGGACAGCAACACGTTGCTGTCATGGCTTCAGCTCATATCAGTAACATTTTACCGATTTGTCTGATGCTGATACATCACCAGACATATTACTGTCATGGTTATTTACATTTCTTTATTTTAAGTTAATAGGATTTAACTTTAAAACATAAATGTAAATAAGAAAATACCCCCATTTGAATTCAAATAAAATATCAAAAAAATCAAAACCCCAACCAATCAAAATCTCATTTTTGAGTTTTAGTTCAAATTCCGGAATTCCGACGATTTTCTAAACTTAGGAGCTAGAAATGAAACATTTAGAGGTTTCCTAAAATTCATTAAAATCACTCTTAAATTCATATCCATCTAGAGAGCAATTACCGGGACTTTTGATCCTAAGAAAGTGGCTCTAACATATAGCCCTCCAAGGAGGTGTAGGGCTCCAGACTTAGCGAAAACTCGGACCTGGTAACATGGGTGGGTACCGGGGGACCCTAGGTCCATACAAAATTTATCTAGTGACATGTGTACACTAGGTATTACAGTCACAATCGTCAAACCCCTCTCTACCATGCGAAAAATTAGCAAAATCAATGTTCACTCTTCTCCTCTCTTCAGGATTCGAAAAATATCTCTTCAAGCACTTCACTCTCTCATTAGTGAGTTCCATACCTTGGTGAGGATGAACTTGTTTAGAATCTTGTCTTAGCCATTGATAGCTATAGTACCTAATGATTATCAAGAAAAAATAATATAGATTATTCAAGTAACTCTAATTGAAAAGGAAAAAATTATAATAAATTTAGAATAGTCACCTCGAGTTCAATGAATGTGCTAAACAATGAAGAAGTGTACTACCTTTTGTCCAACGCTCAACTAATATTAAGTGCACAATCATTTTCATCTTTCCTCTCATAGTGATATATGGCCTTTTTCACCTTTTCAATCATTGATTCCCACATCTCATACACTAATTGAAGAGTGGGTGCATTAATATCTGTGCTTCTTAAAACTTCATAGATAGGATTGGTGAAAGAGATGATGTAATCAATCTTTTGCCACCAATTATCATTCAAAATCTTCTCTTTAATAACTTCGGCCTTCCCAACATCATGTATGAAGACCAGTTTTCAGTTATCACCATCTCTTGGAGCCCATGTTTTATTTGTTTAAACCTCTAGAGCATCATAAAGATGGAGGCAAATCATGCGGCAGCAACATTAAGTAACTTCAATGTTACAAATTCATTAAAAATTGACAATGGCATTTGATGATTCACAATGAAATTCTTTATGAAAGTTCTTTAGCAACTTGTGTAATCCAAGAACATTCTTGGTAAGTAAGATTGTTCCTTTCTGTGTTCTTAGCAGCACAAATATTCTTCAAGGTAGATTAAGTGTATGGACAACACGAGGAGTCCAATAAATAGCAGGAAACTCAGCCTCAATTAATAACCAACATGAAATCAATGTATAAAAATTAAATTTATTATTTATTCTATAATTATTTTAGGAAAAGTATACGCATCTTGAGAGGACTTTATAAGCGGGCACTAGGTGCTGTGTATGGACAATGTTACCAACACAGCTCTCCTCCTGGCTTTAAACCAATGGTGCCATGTTTCCAACACCGAACGGAAGCAAACCTCTAGGGGAAAATAGCAAGTCAATGAAGTGGGGTAGTTCCGATCAATGAGGAGATTGATGGCTACTGACACCTAAGTCGCCTAAAGGGCATATTGTTCATAATTTGGTTATTTAGAGTTATCAGAGGACATTTGAGCAATGGAGTGCTACAAGAGTGTTGTTGAGCCCAAGCGGGCATAGTGACAAGACTTTCATGCAGGTTTCGGAAGATATGCTTGCAATATATTCAATCGATCGATTCCCCATAGACTTTAAAGAAAGGCAATGAATTGGGCCATTAGAAATTGAGAAACTAGATAGATCTTATTTGAGATCCAGACAAAGGCAAAGTGCCCAAGGGATTATTTAGTAGACAATTTATAAAAATCAAATCACAAAAGATAATACTCCAAACGCACTCTTAATAAAATTGAGTGAAGTGTAGGTTTTTCAAACAAATGGGGCGATGTGTCATTTTTTGATACGTCAAGAGGGTAAATGTATTTCACCCTTTTCTAAAATGTAAAGTTTAACATTTAAATGTATACAACACAAGATAAGTTCGAAATACATGAATAATGTAAATTCACAATAAAGTTGAAAAATATAATTAAACATAATTAGAGCCTAGATATTTGAACTTAATGTTGAAAAAGATATCTTGGGGTCCGGGCTCTTTATCAATTCATAATTCAGTTTCTTTTGTTAAGTTATTCAATTTTTAAATCGTTTGATTAAGATTTTAATTGAGTAATTTTGAAATTGTGATGATAACGTAATTTTGATTGATTAATCTCGATTGCTTTTTCATTATTTTGTGGAGAATGAATCTCAGATTTGAGATTTGGGTTGGTTGATTCAAGGATTGAAGATCAACACAAGTTCAATGCACTTCATATGATTATATGTTAGTGCACGGCAAGTGTTTGATCATGTTTTGGATGATAATCCAATAAAGAGAATCAAGGATTGAAATTAAGATTAGGATTCAGGTCACCCAACCGAGGAATTGCAATGATCTTGTTTGATCTGTTATAGAGATGATTGGAGAGGTTTTCAGTTGGTGTTTTTAAATTCATCTTTAGGCAATCTTGTGATTATCTTGTTTTGTGAATGGTGATGGTCCTTGAATGGCCACCCAAAATACATCTTTAGCTATCTCACACAATATTAAGATCATCGTATTTAAAGTTAAAAGGAAAAAAAAAAAAAAAGCAATCGAAATAGTTTTTGTTTTTTGACCACTTCACCCCAATGTTGAATTGATTTTGGAAAATTCAATTTTTGTAGTATGGTCGGACAGACCAAGTACCAGTTACTAGTCAAATTGTCTTACAAACTTTGCAAGAGTATTTGAAGAAAATTACCTTCGCTTCGAGACATGTTCCATATGCACTCCCACTTCTTAGCAAAGAAGCATTCTAATCTCCTAAACAATGCACAAAGGTGATAAGTGCAAATTTATTCGATGAGTATGCTGACGGTTGAATAGATCCCAATGATCACATACACTGATGATCCTTCCCACTAATCCAAACATGTACCAACTCAAAAATCTCATCTCGACCTTCCACTCTGAGGATGATATCCTTCAAATTCCCATACGAGTTTGCCTTTTGTTTATTGGGTTTGTACTTCTCTCTTAAATTTTCAAGTATTTAATATTTATTATAAGAAAAAAATGGATGACATAATACACAAAACTCTTACCTGATGAAAGACAGTAACTTTACATTGAGACTTACCCTCTAATTTTTTTTTATAAATTTAATTTCGATACACTAACATAAAAATATTTTACACATTAATCTAATAATATATTATCATATAAGCCATAATTGACTTCCGCACCAACAACTTAAAAGCCATCCAAAATTCTAAATAAAATACAATAGATGCCCTAAGTTTTGGTTACCTACGGTCTCCAAAAAGAGCAAGTAAAACATGTTTTTCAAGAAAACAACTAACAGCCCCACATACAATATGATCAGAACTACTCAAATGGGAAGATCGCATCGTTAATCAACAATAATAAAATATCTGCCTTCCCCCAAGGGGGTTTTTACTTTTGATGTGGTATTCTAATTTAACAATTTCTCATATATGAGATTATGAAGAAACTTACATGAATATAGTGTGCAAATCTTGTTTGATTTAAAAAGTAATACTTTTTATTATCCAAATCTTACCATTGACAAGATTTGATATAAAAAAATATATTTTTTATTATTAAAATATTATTATTAAAAATATTTGATTTAAAAAAATTATATTTTATCATTCAAATCTTGCTATTGGCAAAATTTACTTTTTAAAACACCATATTCTTATAAATAACCATAAAAACTCATTGTGAACATATTTTGGATAAATCTCATCGAAAAAAAATGGCCTGTTTCAAGGACTATGCAAGTGGAATCTGTTTTTCCACAAAAAGAGGTCTTCAACAAAACCATACTACTTTTATTGCATTGTACGCTCTTCTCCATTACTAACAATGTTATTATTTTGTAGTTAACTTATGTCACTCAAGCATGGCCTTGGCAGCATCTATCAGTATTGGTCTAAACTCACCGGTAGCTCGGCCAAGCACTGTGTACCCTTCCTTGTCCTCCACATCCACATCTGCTCCATGCCTTAGCAGAAGGAGAGCTACCTACAAACAGAACACAGGGCAGAGATTTAAGCCCGTGAGTTAATGTATGCTCCAAAATTATGAGATTCTAATAATAAAAACTGTCAAAAAATATTCCTCATTATTGACATCAATCTATTGTATGCCTATATTACATAATAACTGACGAAGCCAATGCCAAAACACTTCAATACCAGATTCTGCACAAGAATTTGCGAGTAATCCTCCTTGCACCTTGACAAAGCAAGTATTATGTCAATCCTCATTTTTTATTGTCTTGGATTCTATCCTTGTTTAGTCATAGTGGACCTTTTTTATTTTTCTTTTCAACAGTACTATAGTACTATAGGCAAATAGCAATTATGTGCTATTTTCTTGTGAAGATGAGCTAGCCAGCTATTGCACTTGTATAAATATAAATGTCATGTTAGTAATATCAAGTGTTCTTTAAGTGTAAAAAACTTTATTAGGGCATTTATCACCAATGCAATATAATTTAATGAGTTATGCAAGTGACTGAAGCGTGAGGAGATATGTGTTGCATCTTTTGTTCCTTCCTAATGAGCATAAATTGTTCATTTCGTGAAAATTTCTCCTCTGTGCAGAATGAATTCGTTCATTTATAATTGTGCAGCTAAACCGCTACCAATTTTTTTTTTTAATAAAAAAAGAAGAAGCATGTAGATGAATTAAAAGAATAAGAAACAACTTCTGGAATTAGCAAAGAACAATGTGAGTGTTCAACAGCTCAAGTTTGGCATTCAATTCTTAGCTGTTGATGACCAGGTATTACAAAGCACAATTATAGTTCTTATCAAATAATTGTTGCAAAAAGACTAAGTTCAGAGAAGCATACTTGCATGATTTAACTGTGAAGTGTGAACATTGAACAATCATCATAGAATGCTTCCAGGAAAGTTCACGTGGTAAAAAAGTTCACGTGGGAAAAAAAAGAAAGAAAATGGAGCCATGCTATTTGGGAAAAATACATCTCTTGCACAAAGAGATTACTAACAAAACATGGAGCAATATAACTGGATTTTAACTTACTCGTTAACAGAAATCAAGAGCAGGGATAGTGGATAAAAACCAACTCACGTCATTTGTAAAAAAACTCATGTACTATTTTTTGTACTAAAAAGTGTTCCCCAAAAATAAAATAAAAACTTAGATAATCATTGGATTATAAGTAAAGTAATAAATGAACTCAAAAACAAAAGTCATACCGGCTTATTTATTGCACAATTTTATAAGAGTTTTGCAAACAAATTCATTATGCAAGATGAAGATGTCGAGGAAATTACAAATAGAGCTATGAGCATAAAAATTGAAAGCATCTATGCACATATTAAAAACATACAGATTTCTAAGAAATACTGTACAAAGACACCCTGTTAGTGCATATTTTTACAGTTATATGCACACTCATAAAATAAACACACCTCTTTGTTATGGCAAATCACAGCATTCATTAGAGCAGTTTGACCAGCTCTATCAACAGCATCAACCTCTGCTCCTTCTTCAATAAGAAGTTCACACAGCGCAGAATTCCCAGTGCTGGCTGCCCGATGCAATGGGGTGCAACCAACCTGATTACAATAAAAGGCACATAGTAAATTGTTATACATGTCATCTTTAACAAAGGAATCATAAAGGAAGGGGGATATTCAAGCTATAGCACGGCAAATATATCAAATCTGTACATGCTCCAACCTTGTCCTTCATATTAATCTTGGCATCATGGGAGATGAGCTTTTCCGCAATCTTCTGCCAACCTTTGCTGGCAGCATAGTGTAGAGCAGTGCGACCCCCATCGTTTTTCAGATTAACATCAGCTCCTACCAAAAACAAAGAACCAGGGCATTTTAAGATAATTGATGAATCTCTATGTAGTGAATGAAAAACATTCATAAGAGCTATTGATCATTGGGATTACTTTTTAATACTAGACTTTGGAACCTTGAAGAACTATTCCACAAATTAAAACTGATAGTGATGGACCTAGTATCTGTGAATAAATACTGCTAGGTATTATTGAATTGGGAAAGTTTGGCAATCACCAAGAACCCTAGAAATGGTTACAGCAAAACAGAGGAATCAAGACTCCTCAAACTCCCAATGTACAAAATGAATTTCACACCTACTCATTCCTACTTTCCCTCCTTTTATTCTTCTATTCTGTATTGTAACTGTTATTCCCGCCCAAAATTAACCTACTATACAGCTGTCACACCCTATCATTCTGTCCTAACTGCCTCTTCCTTATCACATATACTCTCCCATACATTGTGTCTCTACCACTAATCCCCCTGCAAAATCACCTTGTCCTCAAGGTGAGATTCCGGAAATTGTTCTTGCAGCTTGATCAGGTCTTCCCAAGAGTTGTCATGGGTTGGCAGGTGCTTCCACTTCACCAACACCTCAGCAGCACCTCCCAGTTGTTGTCTGACCTGTAATACTTCCTCCGGTTCTGTGTGTAATACCCCATCCTCAGACAATCCAGGTGGCAGGGCAGCTGGCTGGACCTTTGGTGGCAGGGCTTTCTTCAGGCTACTAACGTGGAAAACCGGGTGGAGTTTGCAGCCAAGGGGAAGTTCCAATTTATAGGCGACAGGTCCAATTCTCTCCAATACCTGAAATGGGCCATGCAACCTCGGGCTAAGCTTCTCATTCACCTTCCTAGCCAAAGATTTCATGCGGTAGGGTTGTAGCTTGAGAAATGCCCAATCCCCCACATCAAATGTCACCTCTCTGCGATGTTTATCTGCATACTGCTTCATCCTTTGCTGTGCTAAATCCAAATTGGATTTAAGATCAGTGAGGACTTCATCCCTTGAGGCCATAAGGGACTGAACTTCCTGGACCTTTGATGGGTAGGTTTCCCCCCAAAACAGTACTGGTGGGGGTCTGCCACATCAGGCCTGAAATGGGGAGACCTTTGTTGAAGCGTTAAAAGTAGTGTTGAGCCAATATTTGGCCCAAGACAACCAATCAACCCATTGCTTAGGTTTACAGCCAACAAAACATCAAAGGTATGTTTCCAAACAGCAGTTTATCACCTCTGTTTGACCATCCGTTTGTGAGTGGTAGGAAGTGCTATACTTCAATTTAGTACCAGCTGCGTGGAAGATGATAGAAACTAGAGAAATAGAATGATCACAGAAGAGAACTGAGTAAAATAACCACTCCTTAGGCTGATTTGCAATGGAAATCAGCTAAGGGAAGAAGAAATACACAAGGAAAAATGCAACAAACTGAGAGAACAAATTGAGACACTAAGCAGTCTCTCTCCAGCCTAAAACCCAAAATGACAGCCTCCCCATGATAGCTCCCCTCACGATACAAATATTCCCCATTTCCTAACCGTATCACACGATCCCACACACCTCTCTCTGCTGCCATTGCACTCCCTCACACACACCAGCCACCTCAGCATTAGTTAGTTAGCCCCTTTACAATTCCCTTCGTGCCCCTGTATTTTTTCCTTCTATACACCTTGATAATTCCTTCAGGTACTTGTTCCCTAACAATACCCCCCCTTGGACAACCACCTTGTCCTCAAGGTGAAACTGTGGAAAACTCAGCTTGATATCTTCAGCTAATTCCCAAGAACTTTCAAAGTCAGGCATATCTTGCCATTTTATGAGCACCTCCAATTCTCCTTGGGGATTCCTCCTAACAGCCAGCACCTCGGAAGGTTGGACCCTCAATTCCCAATCATCAGAGAGGTCAGCAGGTAAAGGTTGGCTCACCACATTCGCAGCCAAGCATTTCTTTAGGAGGGAAACATGAAAGACCGGATGAACAGTTGAACCTGGAGGTAATTTTAGCTTATAAGCTGCTGCCCCTATCTTCTCAATTACCTCAAATGGGCCATAATATCTTGGGCTCAGCTTCTGATTGCTAAAGACTTCAGTCTATATGGTTGAATTTTTAGATAAACCATATCACCAATGGACAATTCGACCTCTCTTCTTTTCTTATCTGCCTATAACTTCATACAGTTTTGGGCCTTAGCCAATTGCCACTTCAATTCATCTAAGATCTCATTCCTTTCAGCCAGCAACCTAGTAACTTTATCAACCGATGTAGTCGTCACATCACCTCTAAGGAGGGTAGGAGGGTCCCTCCCATACAGAGCCTTGAAAGAGGTCATATTGGTGGAGGAATGAAAATTGGTATTAAACCACAATTCAGCCCAGCAAAGCCATTTTGGCCACTGTTTGGGCTTAGTTCCCACAAAACACCGCAAGTACGTCTCCAAACACCTATTCACCACTTCCGTTTGACCGTCGGTTTGCGGGTGATATGCAGAACTATACTTAAGCTTAGTCCCAGCTTGCTTGAAAAGTTCTGACCAAAAAGAGCTCATAAAAAGTCTGTCACGGTCACTAATTATAGAGGTTGGAAAACCATGTAACTTTACCACCTCTTTGATAAAGATGACAGCCACATCCTTGGCTGTATACGGGTGAGAGAGGCTTATGAAATGGGCAAATTTGGTGAGGCGGTCCACCACCACTAGTATTGAATCTACCCCATGGGCCTTGGGTAGACCTCCTACGAAATCCATAGTCAACTCATCCCAAACTTGAGAGGGTATGGGCAGAGGCTGCAGCAGTCCTGCTGGGGAGAGATTCTCATATTTGTTTCGGTTACACACATCACATTTCTGAACATACTGTTGTATAGAGCTCTTCATCCCTTCCCACCATAAGAGGCTTGATATCCTCTTGTAAGTTTTGAAGAACCCAGAATGTCCCCCCAAAACAGTGTTGTGGAATTCTTGCAAAATTAATGGGATTCGTGGGGAATTCCTTGGAACCACTAACCTGTTTTTATAATACAATCTGCCTCCCTTCAGTTCAAAGCCAAGCTGAGTTTCCTTTCCCGCCAATAAAGCTTGCATAATCCCTTTAAGTTTTGCATCCTCTTGGACTTCTTCTTCCAACCCCTCCCAATCTTGGAAGGTGACGGAGGATATTGCACTGAAATAGAGCTTACGAGAGAGAGCATCCGCTGCCCTGTTTTCTTTTCCAGCCTTATACCGAATCTCGAAGTCAAACCCCAGCAATTTAGCAATCCATTTCTGCTGGTCAGCACCCATCAGCCTTTGATCAACCAAAAATTTCAAGCTCTTTTGGTCTGTATGAATGATAAATCGCCTTCCCAACAAGTAGTGTCGCCACTTCTGCACTGCCATCACAATAGCCATAAGTTCACGCTCGTACACCGATTTCTGCTGAGCTCTATCAGTCAAAGTATGGCTCATGTATGCCACTGGTCTTCCAGCTTGCATCAACACTGCTCCCACCCCCTTTCCCGAGGCATCTGTTTCTACTATGAATTCTTTATCAAAGTCAGGGACAGCCAGTACAGGCAGAGTAGTCATTGCTTGCTTAAGTGCTTCAAATGCTAATTGAGCTTCCACTCCCCATTGGAACTTATCCCTGCGGAGCAGCTGAGTGAGTGGCCAAGCTACCTTTCCATAGCCTTTGACGAATCTTCGGTAATACCCCGTTAAGCCTAAGAATCCTCTCAGTCCTTTCAAATCCCTGGGAATTGGCCACATAACCATAGCTTCAATTTTCCTGGGGTCTGCAGAAACACCCTTTGCAGAGATAATATGGCCCAAATATTCAAGTTTTGACCGCTCAAAACTGCATTTCTTGCTGTTGATGTACAGGCAATTAGCTCGCAAGCTTTCTAATACCCTCCTCAAATGGTCTTGGTGCTCCTCTTTGGACTTGCTGTATATCAGAATGTCGTCAAAAAATACTAGAGTAAACCGCCTTAAATAAGGGCGCAATACCTGGTTCATTAACGCTTGAAAGGTGGAAGGGGCATTAGTGAGCCCAAAGGGCATTACTAAGAACTCGTAATGCCCTTCATGGGTTCTAAAAGCCGTTTTCTCTATGTCCTGCTCTCTCATTCTTATCTGATGGTAGCCGGATTTCAAATCCAATTTAGAAAAAACACACGCCCCCCCTAACTCATCTAGCAGCTCATCGATTATAGGGATTGGGAATTTATCCGGGATAGTGAGCTTATTCAAGGCTCTGTAGTCGACGCAGAACCTCCAGCCCCCATCCTTCTTCTTCACTAGGATTACGGGGCTAGAATAAGGACTAACGCTGGGTCTTATAATTCCAGCATCCAACATTTCATCAATTATCTTCTCAATCTCATTTTTCTGGAAGTTTGGATACCTGTATGGTCGAATATTGGGGACTGCTGCTCCCTCCTTCAGATGAATGGCATGATCTTGCTCTCTCCTTGGTGGGAGTTCCCTCGGGGTCTGGCACAAGTCAGCAAACTCCTGAAGAATGCTTTTTATCTCCTCTGAGAAGGTTTCTTCCTGCTCTTCCTGAACTCCTTCCACAGCGGTGATAAAGTAACCTTCCCCTTCATCTTTAAGCGCCTTCAGAGCTGCCTTCCAAGATGTTTCAACTCGACATAAAGAGGGGTCCCCCGTAATCTTCATCAGTTTCCCATTCTTCCTCCATACAATGTACAGCTTCTGAAAGTTGGCAAAAATGTCTCCCAGGCTTGATACCCAATCCATTCCCAGTATTATGTCTACATCCCCTAGTTCAAGTAGGAAAAAAACTTGCTCGATCTCTACTCCTTGTATTTTCAACAGCACCTTCTCGCAGACTCCACTGCTTGTAGTCTCCTGCCCAGTCCCCAACTCCACTTTGTATGTTTTCGTAGGGGTCACCGCTAGCTGCATCTGTTCCGCTTTCTTCCTTGCAATGAAACTATTAGTGGCCCCAGTGTCTACCAGAACCGTTACCTCCGTCTCCTCGATCTTACCCAAAACCTTAAAGGATTTGTTAATGGTTGTCAACCCCTTAAGGCTTCGAAGAGAGAGCTGTAGCGATTTCATCCCTAGCGTAGGCCCTCTTCCTCGAACTCGGCGACCTTCTCCCCCTCTGTTTCTTCTTCGGACTCCTCTACAAGCACTAGCTTGTAGTTCTTCATTTTGCACATGTGATCATGACCCCATCGCTCTCCGCATTTGAAACACAACCCCTTTCTGCTTCTCTCCTGTAGCTCTTCTTGAGTGAGCTTCCTTCCACCGACACCCCCTTTTTCCTCCCCTTTCAAAGCATTAGGTCTCATTTCTCTCTGTCCTTTGTTTTCCCAAACCCGATTCACCCCTGGTCCCGTTCGGATTTGGGTTGGGCCCTTATTCTGGCCCACTCCTTTCTCTAGCGGTCCAACACCGCTACCTCTCCACTCCCTATTGCGCTCCTCAAGCATGAGTGCTCTGTCTTTGATCTCGGACAGATTAGAGAGGTCCAAACTCTTTATCTCAGCTTGCAATTCGGACTTCAGCCCATTTATAAAAATTCCTCTCAACATTTCTTTGTCAATATTTCTCATAGGCCCAGATATTTGTTCAAACAACTCCACATACTCCACCACCGAGCCCAGTTGTTTAATTCTCAAGAGAGGCCCAAACGGGTCCTTCACTACGCCTGGCCGGAAACGCCTACCAGTTGCTTCCTCAAGTCTTTCCAGGAGGGAAGGCAACTTGCTCCTCCCAAGCTCGGTACCACCACCCCTTCCCTTCTAACGCCACCAGTACCATCTCCATTCTTACGTCGCCCTCAATACCATTAATCATGAAGTACCTCTCAATTCGCAGCAACCATCCCGGAGCGTCTTGTAGGAAAAAATGGGTAACTCCATTTTCCGCTCAGTAAAACCGTCGGCCGTCTGAAGGGCTCACTCGAGATGAATTCGGGGTCCGCTGCTCCCAGGATGAGAAATTACGATAGGACGAAGAACCATGTTCGAATGGGGAAGACATCCTCGTGCGGGTGTGATCCCGCTCATTTCGCCCTCGTTGTGAAGAGGAGGCGCTGACGAAGCCCTCTCCCTTCTTGAACCCCCATCCCAGCGGTCCCTCGAGTCCACTCGATGAGGTCCTCTCCTGGGAGGCGAACGCCCCCTAGAGCGAGCCTTTCGTTGATCTCTCAACAGCCGCACCACCTCGTTCATCCTTCTCTCCAATTCGTCGACGCGATCTTCCATTGCAGCTTCAGTGGTTGACCCTCACAGCTCCCAGAACCGGAGCTCTGATGCCAAATGATAGAAACTAGAGAAATAGAATGATCACAGAAGAGAACTGAGTAAAATAACCACTCCTTAGGCTGATTTGCAATGGAAATCAGCTAAGGGAAGAAGACATACACAAGGAAAAATGCAACAAACTGAGAGAACAAATTGAGACACTAAGCAGTCTCTCTCTCCAGCCTAAAACCCAAAATGACAGCCTCCCCATGATAGCTCCCCTCACGATACAAATATTCCTCATTTCCTAACCGTATCACACGATCCCACACACCTCTCTGCGCTGCCATTGCACTCCCTCACACACACCAGCCACCTCAGCATTAGTTAGTTAGCCCCTTTACAATTCCCTTCGTGCCCCTGTATTTTTTCCTTTTATACACCTTGATAATTCCTTCAGGTACTTGTTCCCTAACAGAAGAGTTCAGAGCAGAACCTGCTGAGAAAAATAGGGTCCCTTTCTGAAATAATGACAGAAGGAAATCCATACAAGCAAACAATCTCTTTAACAAAGAGTTGTGCCACATCTTTGGCTGAATGTGGGTGTGAAAGGGGAAGAAAATGAGCAAATTTAGTGAGACGATCAACCACTATCATGATGGAATCCTTTGCCTTTGCACGCGGTAATCCAGCAATGAAGTCCATTGAAATTTCTGACCAAACCTGGGCAGGAATTGATAGGGGTTGCAGCAAACCAGCAGGTGATAAGGCCTCATACTTGTTGTTCTGGCAGATTTGACAATTTGCTACATATGACTTCACTTGTTGACGCATTCCTCTCCAAAAGATAGCTGCTGCTAGCCTCTTATAGGTTCTCAAAAATCCCGAGTGGCCTCCCGTTGGGGAGTCGTGAAATTCTGCTAGTAAAATAGGGATCTGAGAGGAATTTTTTGGAATGACTCTACGGCCTTGGTAGAACAATCTGCCCTGTTGCAAGCTGTAACCAGGAAAGTCCTGACTCCCTTGGGACAGGCTGCGGATTATTTGCTGTAAGTGTTCATCCTCTTCAACTTCAGTTGCAATCGTGTCCCACATGCTTGCTTGTATCACATGCGTCTGCTGGCTTGTTTTCTAGGCCAGGCCAAAACTGAATCTCAAAATCCAGTCCAAGGAGCTTTGAAGTCCACTTCACTTGATCCTCACCCAATATTCTTTGATCAGTCAAAAATTTCAGACTTTGGTGGTCAGTCATGATGATGAAATGGCGGCCTAGTAGATAATGGCGCCACTTTTGGACTGCAAAAACAATCGCCATCAGCTCTCTCTCATATGCTGATTTCTGCTGGGCCCTTTGGGAGAGTGCCTTACTAAGATAAGCAATTGATCGTCATCTTGCTTGTTGTGCTGTTTCCGACCACTGAAAGGCGTCTTTTTTTGTCAAATCCGTGAGTGGTTTGGCCAAAATCCCATAGTTCTCACAAATTTCCTGTAATACCCCATTAAACCCAGAAAACCCCTTAAAGCTTTAAGATCTTTAGGTACTGGCCACTGTCTCATGGCCTCAGTTTTGCTTGGGTCTGCTGCCACCCCTGAAGCAGACACCATATGGCCCAAATACTATACCGTTAGGACTCCAAAATCACACTTTTTTCTATTGAGAATGAGTTTCCGTTGCTGTAACACTTGAAAGACAGCAGTGAGATGTGATGCATGGGATTCCTCATCCTTGCTGTATACAAGTATGTCATCGAAAAATACCAAAACAAACTACAGAAGAAAAGGTCTCAAGATGTCATTCATAAGGGCTTGGAAAGTAGAGGGAGCATTAGTGAGGCCAAATGGCATGACCAAGAACTCGTAATGCCCCTCATGAGTGCAGAATGCTGTCTTCGCAATAACATCTTCCACCATTCTGATTTGATGGTATCCAGATTTCAGGTCCAACTTGGAGAATATGGCAGCACCTGTCAGCTCATCCAATAATTTATCAATGACAGGGATAGGAAATTTATCCGGTACATTAATCCGGTTCAAGGCTCTATAATCAACAAAAATCTCCAACTATTGTCCTTCTTCTTAACCAACAATATGGGACTAGCGGAAGGGCTCACACTTGGCCTAATTATACCAGCATTTAGCATCTCCTGTACTAACTTCTCAATCTCATATTTTTTATAATGGGGGTAACGATAGGGTCGTAGGTTGGGAATCAATGCTCCTTCCTTAAGGATAATGGCATGGTCATGGTTCCTTGTAGGAGGTAAGCCTTCCATAGGTTCAAAAACCATTGGATGTTCATCCAAGACCTGCTGATACCAGTGATGGAACTAGTATCTGTGAATGAATACCGATAGGTATTATTGAATTGGAAAAGCTTGGCAATCACCAAGAACCCTAGAAATGGTTACAGCAAAACAGAGGAATCAAGACTCCTCAAACTCTCTCAATGTACAAAATGAATTTTACACCTACTCATTCCTACTTTCCCTCCTTTTACTCTTCTTTTCTGTTATTGTAACTGTTTTTCCTGCCCAAAACTAACCAACTATACAGCTGTCACACCCTATCATTCTGTCCTAACTGCCTCTTCCTTCTCACATATACTCTCCCATACATTGTGTCTCCATCAGATAAACAATACCACACCATAACAACCTACATGTTCATTCAATTTGTATGAAATTCAAACAGAAAAGATACATTTCAACTCTATTAAACATAATATGCAATTGAAATCAATACACACAACATCGTTCTTAAAACTTAGTACTAAAGCATGTTTAAGGTCCACTCAATCATATGCAAATCAAATCAAACATGAGCAGTATCAAAAAACACACATATAATCACTTATCCACATAGCCTACAATTCAATCAATTTGGGGTAAAAATAAATAAACACAACATGCTACTTCATTCACATCAGTAAAAACAACCAGATCAATGAATTTAAATAAAGCGTTGACCTTTGCCCAACAATGCTTCCACTATCTCCAAATTCCCTATACTGGATGCAGAATGAAGCGGTGCCCAACCTTCTTCATCCACATTGTTTATCACACTCGATGATGCATCAGCAGACAGCAGTATCTTCACCACCTGTATACCCCCCACCCACAACCAAAAAAATAAATATATATAAATAAATAAATTTCTGAATGCAGTGAAACAGTAAAAAGCTTGCGAAAGGGGTGCTACCAAGATTGAATTCACTATAAACGCTTATTTCCGAGTCTAGTCAGAGAAGAAACAAAATGCATAAAGGAAGCATTTTTACGACAATTGAAGGAGAAGTAAGGAGACCCTTTTGTGTAAGGCTCAAGAGAGGGGAATGCGGAATGGTGACCTGGGAGTGACCACATGAAGCGGCAACGTGGAGACTGGAGAAGGGTGCGGGCGTCTTCGTTGGTAAGGGAGAGGGCTTTGGAGAGGTTTTGAGGGGAGAGAGACTGAAACGCTGAGGACTCGCCAGTTTCAGCTGCTTTGAAGAGGTCCTTGTCTTTGATGTTGATGTCGTTGTTGTTATTGTCTTCTTGCTTCTTCTCTGCTTCTCGAGGGTCTACTTCCATCTCCATTTCCTTCTCCACTGCAGTATATTGTAGTATGTTTACCTTGCCTGGATGTATTTTACTCTTTGGTCCAAGACTCAACAATAGAATATGCATAATAAAATTTTAGAGTTCGAATGGTAGGAGGGTGAAAGCAGAAGTAAAATTTTATTGAATAGATTCTAGGTGTAAATTTATATACGAAGGCATATATGAAAATTTTATTGTTACTTTTATCATTCAATCAAACACACCCTTTTACTATCATACATTGTTACGTGACAATATAGAAAGTAGAGTTAATTATAATGGATTTTAACTTTTATGCATTTATTGTCATTCAATTATATATTGATATCAGTAAAAATAATTGAATTTTACACTTGCTATTTGTAAAATCATTCAAATGAAATTATTTGATTAGATGACATTTAGTGCATCAAAATTAAACTCCTCATACTAATATTTTCAAGGATATTTAATATAATTATATTCGCATAATCTCTTAATCTAGAGTTTCTCTAGCTTGAGTGTTGAAGGCATGCTTTAAAGTTCATGTAGCCCTTCTTTTTCTTCAATCAGCACAACTTGTACTAATTTTAGCATTAGAGAGATTTTTAGATTGACGGGATAGCGGGGGGAAGAGGAACAGATTTAGGCTTTGCACTTTCAATTAACAATGTAAACTCACTATCTAATTTTTTTCAGTTCTTGAAGCTTTGCAGCTGTAATTTTCTTACAAACTCTAATTCCCTTCCCGGGAATTTTTAGTAAGTGTGCTCTACTCTAGAGTAGGAGCCTCTAAATAAAACCTGACATTGTTTGCATACAAACTCAAAGTTACCACCATCTTCTCTCTTCATTTTTTCCTTCAACACCACTAGAACTCCTCTTTATAATTTCCTACATTAATTTCATAAAAATAATAATATTTCTTTAAATAATATTCAGATATGAGAAGGAGCAGAATAGCATGTGGTGTCTTGGACCTTCTTAGGATTTTTTTTTAGGATCCTGTATAAAATTTAATAAATAAAAACAAAAACGAAAGCAGTATTTTTCACTTATTACAAAATCACAACAAAAATGAAAAATATCAAAACCGAAAAATAAAAACATTAGCCAAACAGACCCTTTTAATTTTCTTAAGTTGACATATTTCAAATTTTAATAGATCACTTCAGATACCTCATATCTGTACAGTTTTTCTTTTTCTCCAAAAAAGAAAAAAAAGAAGAAGATGATCTTGTATAAACGATTACATTAAATTTAGACAATTCATAATAAATGTCATACACCACTGAATTTTTGTTTCATCTCTTAATGGTACACGGCAAGAACAGAAAAGAGCACCAGTAAAAGAATCCTACATGCCATCATCTTACAACTAGAATAAATTACAGATGAGTTATACAAAACAACAAATGATATCACAAAGGCATGTTGTCATGACCAATTTGATCACATCTGCTCTACATCAAACCAGAAAAGAAGTGAAGTTCGAGCATAAATCACTCTGACTCTTTGCAAAGTCAGATCCCCACTTGTCAAAACAGCTTTGGCACCCCCTTCAATGCGGGTTTGAGAGACGAATACGCCATCACCATTACTCTTGGTTTGTAAGGGAAGAACCTCACTACTACTGGCGGTACTCACAATAGGACAAGAGAGATAATCAAGAGGATTAGATTCACATTGAAGTATGCATCCATCTATAGTAAGCCTCCCCTTTCTATGTAGCAAGCAACAACCAAGCTCTGCCTTCACAGTTAAGTTTGCTAATTTGCAGGTGGAAAGAAACTCCAATGCACTGCTCAGACAACAAAAAGCGCACATGGCAAATGTAGCTGAAGATGAAATATATGGTAGTACTTTTCAAGGAGCCCTTTCCATGCTGCCGGATATCGAGATGGCAAACTGTCTAAACAATACATCTAATGCCAGGCATGTCCTATTATGAACCCTCTTCCATGCCATGAGGCTCGACGCATTCTGTCTGGCCGAGTATCTTATCCATTGAAATCCAGCAACATGGAGGTGGCTCCTAGCTACCACTTCGAAAATTTAATGCACAAGATAAAATATCTAAGTAAGAAATGCAAACCTGTCAGAGCCCCGAGAACAAATGAGTGTTGTGTCATCTGGAAGTTCACCTGCACCAATCTGAACGAAGAGCATTGATTTTGGACAAGACAATATGGAGATATTTTCTATCATAGACACTCATTGTTTCCTGAAGAATTATACTAATGAGTAGGTACAAGCACCAATTATCATTAGTGAAGAATTCATGTATGGACATTTGTCAGAGACATGAAACCAACAATTTTCTGCTTGTTTTAGCTCTTTTTTAATCCACTAAAATAGTTCCAAAAACAATTTTAAACAACCAAAACTAGCTAAGGAACAGGGTTTGGAAAACTTGTTTTGGATTTTTGGGATACTATTTTCTCTCTGCTATGATTGAAAGACTGAACATCATCATCATGGAAATTGTAGAGAACATTTCCAACATGTCACCAGCCTCAAAATCACGTCATAGTTTGCAAATGCAGTATGGTTGTGACTACAGCTGCATTGGAGTCTAAGCAAATTCTCTAATTGAATAGGAGACTTAGCAGTTATTGCTGCGTTTCTGTGATGATTACATTCCTAAGGATCTTGTCATCAATTTGATTTCTCAGTCAAACTCCAATTTGTGGGTCATTCTTACCCATAATTCTGATGATGGCAACCCCATATCTAGTGTTAATTATTAAATCCAATCCACAACACAGGTGCCCTATGGTGCAGGAAGGTACCCTTCATAATTTGATAAAAGATGAAATTCATTGACAAAGGGCTAAAATACAAAGACGATAGAGGATGCAGAAGTACAAAACAGAAAACAGGAAGGAAAAGAGAAAAAATTAATGGCATAAAGCTGCCTAAACCCTCAACGTATCTACTACAGAAACCCCTTCAAAAAGTTCACGTGTTTTACACCAGATAGAAGTCATATTCTTAATCTTATGGAGGGTTGATGCTAAAATTTGGTAGAAGATTCAAAAGACTGACAACATGTACACATGATCTAATAGCCAGTTATATGTTCTCAATCAGCACGACAATGATTAATAATGAAAGGGTATATGAAGCAAATAAGTCTAAAAGCAGAAGCACTGCTGTATACATCAAAAACATATTTAAGACACTCCTGTCAACTTATTTAATATTTTGCACTTGTTAGATACAACTGTTGTAACTCGATTAGGCATATCTTAGACAATAATATGGTTCTCTAAGAATATGTTTGGATTAATGGAGTTAGGTGGAGTGGAATAGAATGAAGCGGAATAATTACTCCCCTCCATTGTTTTCCACCCAATTTGGGTAGGAAGAAATTCAAGGAGAATGGATGGAATTAGATGGAATAGAATCCATCAATCCCCGCTCCATTCCATCTAAATTTTGCAAATCCAAACAATGGAGTAACTTAAAATCCCACTCCGCTCCGCTCCACTCCACTCAACTCCATCAATCCAAACATACCCTTGAAAGTATCAGATTTTAGTATTTTTCAGTTACTAAATACCATGTAAATTTGTTTTGATTTTAACACATACTAATACCAGATATATTTTGGGTACGTTCTTAGATACTTCTTAAATACTTAAAATAATTTAATGTAGATATAACCTGATTTTCTCAATGTTGCATTGTTTGTGTTGTGTCTCATGTAAATGAATGTGTTTCATGGCACTGGGAAAAATAAAAGTTGCACTCAGTTCATTATACATAGAGAAGAGTGCAAAGCTACAATGACGGCTGCAGACTATATGAAAGAAATGTCAAGGATGCATGGTTTTCCGATGAGCCATGGGCCAATACAACTTAGTAGTGGCAGTGTAATGTCAACCTGAATTAATGATCTACCCAAGATAAGGTACTTTTAACTGTATGCTGGTAATGTCAATGATCTTCCCACATAACTCCATTTATAGTTTCTTTTTTTTTTTCTCTAGTCAGTAACTGCAGTGTTTTCAGTCAACAAAGATCTCTAATCATTGTAAACACTTGATGAGGCTTATGGCATGACCTGGCCGTACAACAGGGCAACCTACGCCCTCTCTCCCCAAAGTAGTACTTACAACATGTATCCATTTCATAAGAAAAATGGCAATAAACCCTGAAAACAGATGAAACTCCTCAAAAGGAATCTTACTTCTCCAAAACTAATAAATGATTAAAGACAGCATTGGTTTCTTTTCATTTAGAATACCTTCTTGTTAATTTCAGTAGGTAACTAAATAAGCTTTATTTGATTCCCCCTTCACCCCCTTCACCGCATAAAAGAGGAGTAGGATAACTCACCAAGCAGAGTGGTTTCTTTATTTGAATGTTCGAAACTCGATGAATTCCGCCAGCTGCTATTAAAATGGTATCACCTGGTCTGCAAGAAAGTGACAATCAGAATCCGCAGCCTGTGGAATAATCTAGAAAAATACACAAATAACCTGAATTTTACATGCCTTGAAGCGGACACAGCGCTTTCAATGTTGGGGAAAACACCAGGTTCAGATAAGTCTTTGACTGATCGATCTACTCGAAGCCACAGGCGTGGGTGACATGCCAAGTAATTCCATCTGTGGCAAACGAGGGCGGTATTAAAGCGATCTGCAAACTCAATAGCAGCTTTGTGACAAAAAATGCTTCATAGTATGTTATTTGTTTCTTTTTTCATGTAAAACAGAAACTTAATTAAAGTGAGGATCAAAGTGTTAGTACAAGGAGAGCAAGGATGCCATGTCGTCCAAATCAAGCAAAAACAACAGAGTAAACAGAAAGCTGAAAACAGGGCTGCCTAATCACTTTGTAAATCAGTGACAGAGATATTCATAAATCTACCACAAGCTGAAAACCAAAGAAAGAGAGGCTAGAAACGCAATTTTGTCCCAAAATAGATTTATCAGCAAGGAAAATGAGTGCATCCGCTTGAATCAAATGCACAAAAGCTTTGCATAGACTGCACATTGCCACGGTACTTCAGTCTCCTTTTTTTCATTTTGCCTAAACATTTGAATTGGGACCAATGGGAAACCTGTACCAAGGTGGAAGCACACACAGTGCTCATTGCAAACCTTGAAAAGATTGCCTTTTAAGCTGCCTCGCAGTGCAGAAGCAGAAACAATTAAATTGATTCACTGTTTCAGAACTTTGACATGCACATAGCACATATGTCGGGTGTGAAGACCCAGGAATCTGACATCATTTCAATTATTCTATTCAGCACAGCTGTGCAAACAATTTGTTTTGACTTTGGAGGGAGTTTTGAATTGCCAAGTAGGTTTTTAAATAACATATCTGACTTGTGGGAACTAGGAAGTGAGTTAGAACCAATATGGGAATAACAATAAATCATTCAAGACAAATAGTTGCCCAACCAGACTTAGCAGTCAACAGAATCAAATGGAAGTAAAAACGGACTATACTTTGATAAAGGTGCCCCCCAAGTAAGTGTAAGTAAGAGGCCAGTGCAAAATTTTGCTACCGGCCATTGAATCATAGGAGGAAACAATCTGACTCCACAACCAAACCAGTAAATCCACTCTTTACAAGCCTAATCTTCGTCCCAGAAAAAAGCCTAAAAAAATTTAAGGATAGACAGAACACTCATGAAATAATCACCATCCTCTTCCAAAAGAGAATGGTATCATCATCTAAATGAAGGTGAGTGAAACTGTCCATCAATACAAGCAGAATGCAACGGAGGCATTACCAATCTACTACTTGAAATAGTTAATTAACACCCCAACTCAATGTCAGAAAACCACGGATAGATAACAATCACGTCAAGAACAGTGGCAATGAACTTGATTAAACATGTTAAATTTCTTCCAAACTTGGATACTCCCAATAGACTATACATGAACCATAAACATCCACCTTTAGGCTTCAATGTTTTTACATAAATAATAATAATAATAATAATAATAATAATAATTGGCTCAACTCTCAAATTCTAAGCTTTTTATTTCTCAGAACACAACGGAATGCAAATAAATGGTCAGCAATTAATCGTAATCCTGACTCGTGGAAGAGAAGAACAAAGAATTTCAACCAATTTCAAAACCTAGTTCGTGTTGCGAATTACCTACCTAATGACAAGATAAGCAACACAAATCCCATAAAAAGCACAACAAAGCAGAAACATTTGACAAAACAAAAATCTGGTGTTGTTGAATTGAGGGAAAAGATTGAGATTTGACGCATTAAAAAAAAAATGGAGAAAAGATAAGAAGGGGGTATACCAGGAATAGGGGGAAGGAAGCTGAAGATATGCATAAGACAACCATCATCAAGATTATTGATGGGAGAGCACGAAGAAGAAGAAGAAGAAGAACAACAAGAAGAAGAGGTTCTTTTTCTTGTACACCTCTTCCACTGTTGTCGGCTTGTATCTTCTTGCTGTTGCCCCATGGCGGTCGTGCGCCTCTGAAGCATGTTGGGGTCCAACTCCATGCCCTTACCTCCACCACCTCCTTCTTACCCTTCGTTAAGGCCCTGTTTGGCCTTTTGCAAAAGAGTGATGTTATAGGAACGCATGACTCTGACGCATTACCTCGACATATTGAGCAATCCACCGTTCAAAGTTATTTGTTTTTTTATTTTTCTGAAAATATTTATAAAATATTTGTTTCATGTAATCCCTAGTGGATTTTGAGTTGTGAGTCGCACGTCGGGACACACTAGATGTATAGCCATCATTTCTCTTTGTGAGACACATACCGGATATCGATGTTCATATGATGTGTTGGATATGGATCCATACTTGCTCAATTAAAAATATATTTTTTGAAATTTAGACACAACTCTAATTTATTATGGATACGACTTGGACATGTCATAGACACGTCTAAATTAGATTTTTTTTATATTTTAATATTAACAAGAGCTCAAAATTATTCTCAATTATTTAGTTGAACTTGTGTTGTTGAGTAATTTTATTTTGAAAATTCTTTCGTTGATGTCACAAAACAAAAAGAAGAATTAATGAGATAAATAAAAACTATACAAACATGAAAATTTAAATAATAAAAGATTTTATATATATATATGTGTGTGTGTGTTACTTTTATATCTTGTAATTTTTTGAGTTTTGTGTGTTTTTGTAATATGTATAGTGTCTTATGTGCATATCAATGTATATGCTTGTAGCTTGTATGCATCTAACAGATATTTCAGTTTTTCTTTTTCTCCCTTTTCTTTAGTCGGTTAAATAGTTGGACAGTGTGTGGTGACATTTTTTTTTATTTCTGGTGTTTGCTTGGATACTAACTGACGTTGCGCGGTACCAAAACATACCAGTGTCCATCAAATTATTATTGGTCATTTTATCTATGTTAGCGCTCAATGAATATTTGGGCAGTCAATTTAAATTTTGGAACCTACAACTTTTTTTTTCTAATTTATTTTCAAGGATTGTTTAGCAAATACATAATCTTAATGAAATTTTCTAATTGTTCCTTGCCCAAATTCCCAAATTTCATTCTATCATTTATATTCCTCTAAATCCCAAATCTCATTTACCAGAAGCCTTCATTGGCCACAGGATGACTCCGCCTTCACTGGTAGAGCCTAGAGTGTAGATATCCATGGTACCCACTTTTAATAACTCTTGACTCCTTTAATATTGAAAAATCAATACTAGTTCCAGTAGGTTGTCTACACTTCTAGCCACGAACTTGCTGGAAATTAATAGTCATAGGTTCAAGGTCTTCCCTCATTGGTGTGAAGAGCCGCCTTCAACTTCTTTTGCAAAGACAAATATGCCGATGCTGTTAAAGAGGAACAAAAAAGAAAATTAGGACATGTAAATAAAGAACTACAGTACAAAATGTCTTCATTCATAATCATCATCATGATTTGATGACAAATAGTGTATGCCAATCCTCCACAAAACACATCCCTAACTAGCAAAACACAAACAACAACTTATCAAGCTGTCCAACAGAGTTTATTTCAAGTAGAGGATGTAGGCACCAATACAAAAAGATGGCCACTCGCGGCTAGAGAACAGCGGCAACCCACGACATGGCGGTTGTGACTGTGGTTGGCGGTGGAGCGATAATAGCCTAAAACTCTAGCAATGCAGACATTGTCTGGCTTTGGAGCCTCATGCCGCTCATGGGTTTGCTCTTCGCCCTCATAGGGGAAAATACGTTCGCATGGGTTGGGGAGGAGAACGAAACATGTGTTAAAAGGGTGTAGATACTTCTCCTATACAGACGGGTTTTACCCCCGAGAGGGAAAAGTAAACCCATGAGAGATGCGAGGCCTCAAAGCGAACAATATCTGCACCACCGAAGACCTGGACTGTTACAAATGGTGTCAAAGCCGATCCCATAATTGATGTGCTAGCGAGGATGTTGGGCTCCAACAAGGTGGGTGTAGCGAGTCCTACATCTGTTGGGGAGGAGAACAAAACATACCTTATAAGGGTGTGGACATCTCCCACATGCAGGTGCATTTTTCCCCACAAAAGGGGAAGAGCAAACTTGTAAGAGGCGTGAGGCCTTAAAGCGAATAATATCTACATCACCGAAGGCCTAGTCTGTTACACTCCCACACCATATTCTAACCTTCCAAGAAGAAGGAACAACTACATTATGCTCACAGGATCCATAGGTAATCTCATTCCAACAACTATTCCAAGAGTGTGGTGCCTCAGGACCACATATTCGTAGTTACACCTTATACAATCATAAGGTACCTCGGAAACCCTGGTTTGCAGAAAAACCCTAAACTACTAAAGTTTACATTTTTGTGTAGGTAGGTTTGCTATAGCAAGATACACTCACTATAGCATCCTATAGAGGGAGACAGTGTAATATCTCAAGTATAGATATCCCAAAAGGATCTTGAGTGACCTTCAACATTACCCTTAAGACCATATTCTAGTTGTCATATATGCTAGGTGAAAATCGAAACATAAGTTTTAAGATATAACTTTGTTTTTGTGTTGTCAAACATGACCTTTGTATAGCATTTTGCAATTACCTAAAGTTATAAACATTCGATTAACATGATTTGTGTGCTATTAAAAAACCGATTCAATTATTTACAAGTGTTATTTCTAGCCCTGAGGCCAAATTCCAATTGTATTGAGAGTTACAGATGAATTAAGTCATAATATGTGTGTTGTCATGCTTGCACTCGTTGTAGCAAGTCGATTTGAGCACGATGACTATCACGACCCAACCAAGAAACATGACCAACACGTGAGAAATCTCATCCCCACGTAAGCGTTATGACCTTTGAGTCTTTCTCTAAATGCTTAATTTATCATAATATAATACTTAAAATATGATTTCTTCAAAATATTAACATTTTATTTAGTTAAAACATAAAATTTAATTTCATAAACTGATAGTATTTAATAATTCAAGCTCTGAAAATATCTTAACTAAATTCGCTGATTTAGAAATCATAACTGTTTTTGCACATAGAATTTCTTAAACTTGAAAATTTTGACAATTGAAAATTAAATTACAAATACATCTCTAGTTCATCACATAAATCTCTAACCACAGTTTACATTTCAATTACATACTTGATATTTGAAAATACTATAATATATCAAAATACATGCATGGCTAGGATCATGCATACACATCTACTAGAGCACTTTACTCTAATATAATCATACTCAAGGCCTTACTGCAAAGTAAGACTCACCACTGGAAATAATTGTGTCTACTAAATTAGAGTCTAAACTACCTCTGTACCTGCAACTTTGAGAAGGAAAGGAAATGGGTGAGTCAACAGACTCAGTGAGTGAGTTATCACCCATTACCCACATGGGACAACCACTAAGATGCATAAAAATCATAATAACAATAATAATAAATAAACAAATTCTAGAAATCCCTACACAAACATATAAAACCAAGCTTTAAGCTCTTTTGAGTCGTAATCAATAGTACTTCGAACTTGATAAACATACATACACACAAGAATGGTCATAGTTGCCTAAAATTTTCTCTGTTCTCTATGGGCACCTCGCTAGATCCCGATTTGTTCTGTTGTCTAGAAACTCTGCCTCCATGACCGTTAAATGAGTCTGTCTCAATGGCTGTTTATGAATATTGCCTCCATGGTTGTTTAATACTATCATCTCCATGACTGTTAAGTTAATATTGCCTCCATGGCTATTTAATATCATTGCCTCCAAGGCCATTTACTACAAGTGATCACACATAACTTAACCGAAAATAAATAAAATCAACAATACTGAAATTTCATAACTAAAAGGTGGGTGCTCAATTCCTGGCAAACAAGAGCCCCTAAATTTTTAGTACTCTAAGAGTTTTGGATTCATATAACTCTAACAATCTGACTTTAATATAATTGTGGTTGCGACAATTGTGCCCAAGGGATCACCCGCTTGTAGGCATTTCGATTTTAAGCCCACAGTATATGTACCTGGCATTTACTATGAATCATACTGAATTTCGTATCTCTTGGTACCATAAAATTGAAGTTCTAAATTCATATCTTAAGCTAACATATTTTTCCATATACTTGATAATGCTAATATTATAATAACATAGGCTTTCAAAAGTTAAATCATACTTTGCTCTATATATTTATTTTCTCTAAAACTCTGTGCTAAACTCTTCTCTTGGTTTAAAGCTCTATCATATACTTATGCTCTACTCATGCAATCATCATAGTAATTCATAAATCTCTACATAAAATCATATTCAACTATAACTCTTTAATAAAATCATTTTAACAATAATGGTCCCGTGAGTTTTCTAAATTTCATTTTCATGCTACAGTCAAAATTATAATATTACTAGCTTTACCATAACTTGTAAAATCATAGTCCATACATAATCTTGGCTCCAACTTTAGGCTTTTTTACCCAAAATAAAATATTAATTACACATTTATACATGTAGTGAGATTAATTACCAATATACACTCATTTTTTGTTTAAAAGGAATACGTAAAACAGTGCCATGTATTACTCCTGTGTAATATAGAAAGAATACATAAAATAGTGACACGTAATTGTATAGAATACGTTTCACGTACCCACTTATGTCATTGAAAATTTGAAAGCATGATACGTGGACAAAGGTCACGTATTCTTCAGCAACAATGGAAAAAGCAATACGTGGGGAATAGTCACGTATTGTTAACAAAACCATTTTCGTTCCATGTATTTTGCATATTCAACAATTCGTGTATTGCATTCACGTATTATGAACCGGCGTCTATAAATTCTCGACCTCCCAAAATTGTTAACTCATATTACATCTAGTGTGTGTGAGTTATTTGTGCACATATTTTTTAAAAATGTCTGGGAGATATTATTTACTTGTTCATTACAATTGTGAAGTTTTGTGGTCAGAATCCCATACTTATAAATGTGCATTCATCTATGAGTCTTTCAGAAATTCACAGCAAAATTCTTCAAAAATTGCGAGAAGGAAGCAAACAATTAACTCAAATGATATATCAGCTACCTATATTGATCAGTCAAGGAGCAGTGCGGTATGGAAGTTGTAGCATTGATACTGATGATGATTTGATGATGATGTTTGATTGCCATAGTCAGTTTCCCGATCTTCATGTTATGGAGGTATTTGTAGCTATGGAAGATTTGCAACTGAGTTCTGAAGGATCAAAATCCCTTCAAGCTTTTGATAGGATGTCATTAGGTCAGCCTCCTATAACAATTTCAAGGCAAAGTCCAGCACAAAATGAAAATGTTGGACAAGTAAATTTGGAAGAAGGGATCGGTGGCTCGATGTTGAGGGAACCTGCGATGGAGGATGGTAGAGAACTTCAACTAGATGGTGCAATTGCAGAGTATGAGTCTTATAATGAAGTGATTTCTGAAGAAGAGCCGAATGACGGTAAGATTTAATTTCAGTGTTTAGATCTTTTAAGAATTTGTAATCAACATTTTTTTAAAATGTTCAAATTTTATTCTTGAATTTGGTAAATATTTATTAATTTAACTAGTGTTTTTTGTAAAACTTTTCTTTTTAGCTCAAATTCTCATCCATGGATTATTGTGTCATATTTATTTTAGGAATGTTGTTAACTTATTTTGTAATATTGCTTAATCAGGTATTCATGCTTTATGTTATTTATTTTATTGTGATGTATGTAGTTAATTTTATGTAGGTTGTTATAGGGCATCTGATTTTTTCAATAAAGGATTTATTATTTAAAAAAATTAGAATATTACAATATAAGGACAAGTTAAATGCTTTTAAAACAGAGTGACATAGTGGAAGCCGAATGAAATTTTTGGACCTGTAGAAAAAGTAATCTTTATCATTGAGTATAATTGATTATTTACAATGAATGTTACGATATTTTAAAATTAGTTGAAATTGTTTAGTTCCATAAGATGATGACGATGAGATAGTGGCTCCAACCCAGACCCAGCCATTGACACAAACTCTTATGCGTTATGAAAGTCAACGAGTTGGTCACTATTCAAGTTTAAATATTGAAGAAGCTTAGAGGAGCATGGACAGAGGGATGAGGGACACTGTGGTTAGTGAATATACTGTGTAATCATCTGGAGAGTCCCCCTTGCAAGAGGATCAACAATTTTCCAATAAAGAGTCTGTGTTGCTTGCAATTAAAAATTATAGCATCCGAAGGGGTGTTGAGTACAAAGTTTATGAGTCAAATCAAACAAAATATCAAGGCAAATGTAAGCACTTGGAAATGGGTGTAACTGGAGCATCTGTGTCACATATAGACGGAAGAAAGGGATATAGGAGGTGCGAAAGTATAACGGAGAGCATACTTGCTTGGCTAGAGGAGTTTCACAACACAATTCCTACTTGGATGTTGATGTCATCACATCTTGAATTTTTTCTTTAGTGGAAGCTGATCCGACAATTCCTACTAGAGTGTTGCAAGCCGCAGTGCATGAAAAGTATAGATTTACAATTTCATATAGGAAGGCATGGCTTGCAAAACAAAAAGCGATTGCTTGTATCTTTGGAGATTGGGAAGATTCTTATAATGAGCTTCCGAAATGGTTACTTGGTTTGCAATCTTTTATTCCAGGTACCTTTGCATGTTCCATCTTTATTTATGTTTTCAAAATTATCAATTAACTAATAATTTTAAATTATTTTAAATTATTTTCAGGTATAGTGTTTGAAATTTCAACTCTACCTTACTATGAAGGAAATTTTATTAACCCTACATATGCGATATTTCATCGGGTATTTTGGACATTTCCTCCTTGTATTGAGGCGTTTAAATACTGCAAGAGTTTTGTTTCAGTGGATGGGACTCATTTATATAGCAAGTATGGGGGCACATTGCTTATGGCAATTGCACAAGATGGAAATTCAAACATTCTACCAATTGCATTTGCTGTGGTTGAAGGAGAGACAATTGATGCCTAGTCATTTTTTCTAACTAATCTTCGACGGCATGTGATACCACAACAAGGAGTTCTTATAATCTTTGATAGGTATGCTGCCATAAAAGCCACTCTAAATAAAGAAAGGAGTGGATGGCATCCTCTACAAGCCTACTATGCTTATTGTATTTGCCACATTGCTTCAAACTTTGCCCTAAAATTCAAGAATAAAGAAGCTAACCGAGCTCTGGTCAATGCAGCATATTCAAAGACCCAGGCAGAGTTTGACCACTATTATGGGTTGGTGGAGAGCTTCAAACTGGAATATGGTGCATGGGTCAAAAGAATCCCCTTATCAAAGTGGACTCAGCTTCATGATGAAGGGCATATGTATGGTCACATGACAACTAATTTGTCCGAGTGTATTAATGTTGTTCTAAAAGGGGTCTGCAATCTTCCTATAACTACCATAGTTAAAGCAATATACTATCGTCTTGCTGCACTATTTGTCAAAAAAGGTCTTCAAGCCCAGGTGCAACTTGCATCAGGCGCAAGGTTTTCATAGGCCCTTTTGCGAGCGATTTAAATCAATAGGCAGGCGACCACTAACTCTTTTGTTACTAATTTCTCACGAGCCAATGAGTCCTTTGTTGTTCAGGAGATCCAACACATAGGTGGTTCAGGATATGGTACTTATAGAGTGAGACTCAGGGAGCATTGGTGTGACTGTGGACACTTTCAAGCTTTGCATTATCCTTGTCGACATGTACTAGCTGCCTGTGGATATCCAGAAGTACACCTGGATTGGACTACTTTTGTTGATGAGGTTTACAGCATCCAGAGTGTTTTCAACGTGCACAAGATGGAGTTTCAACCTGCTTCTAATGAAACATTTTGGCCTCAATTCAATGGGCCTCGACTTAGGCCTAATCTTGAGCTCAGATGAGCGAAAAAGGGTCGACCTATGTCATCTAGAATTCGAAATGAAATGGACGAGGTTGAGACTGGTCATGGAAAGCGGTGCGGGTTGTGCAGGCAGCCAGGTCATAGCAAGTGACACTGCCTGCAAGTATTAGGCTCTAGTTCTAATCAAGCGGGGGCCTCACAATAATAGTAATTATTTTCCTATTTTACTTTGTGTAGTGAACTATTGTCACCTTGGTCATTATCTACTTGTTTTATCACTTTAATTATCCAGCCAAGTATTATCTTGTTCTAAAATGTATTTTTATGTTGGAATTTGAGTAATTCTCCTAAGTGTTTATGTTGATGTAAGTTTTTTCACATCATTCACTCAAATGCGAGAATAAAATAATATAGTAATATATAACTGAGAGCAAACAGGAACAAACTGATTCGGTACAACTAATAAAAATAAAATAGCTGCAATTATACAAACATAAGAAATCTATAAAACTATAAACAAAATAACATAAATGTCCCCGCTCTCTTGATTTGCCAAATCCCTCGACTCGTAGGTCTGTCAGTCACACCTATAAAACATAATATCATCAATTAATGTAATAAATTAGAATGGGCGGAATATGTAATACACAAATTAAAGTAACATTACCTCATGATCTAGCGGTTCCGCTTGCGACGGATGGGAGCTCCAATGTGTCCTCTGGTGTAACATCGACGAGGACGAATGTCGCACACAGGTCTGCCAGGCTGCTGGCTCTTTAGGCCCTGCTGTAATTGGCCTGATAGTGGAGTTCCGCCCAAAAGATCAAACGACGGAATCTCACCCACATGCTGGGGGCTACTCCCATGTAGAGGAGATAATAAAGGCTATCTAGGTGGAGCATTTAGATCAAACGCATGCGCGCTATGCTCCTCTATCATCTGGGTAGTAGGAACATCATCTGGGGACCACCCTAGCAATCTATAGATGTCTGCCCATGTCAAGCCCTGGCCTGGGTCCACCTGATCGAGTAGGTCTATATTGGGCACTTGTTGTCCCGCTATATGTGGGCTAGACTCATTGGTATGAAACTGTGGCTGGAACTGATACTCAGGCTGGGTGGTACCCTCGCCTGCCTGGTAGCCACTCCCACTAGGCTCAAGCTGGGTGCTACCCTCGCCCGCCTAGTAGCAACTCCTACTAGGCTCAGGCTGAGTGCTGGGCTCCCCCTCATGGCCTCCACTCCTACCAGGACCCCCATCATCACCACCATGTCCATCATCATCATACCTATCACCATCATCATCAGGACTCTCCTGTCAAGGCTGTCGACGTACAGTACGGGTCCCTACTCGAGCACGCCTCTCGGCTCAATGCCTATCCAAAACATGATCAAGCCTCTGTGGAACATGCACCATGGGGACATGCAGGGGTGCATCAGGAGGCAAATATGCATGATGTGGAATATTGGGTTTTAAGACCCTACGTGCAACATCGCAATACCATGTAAAGTACTCCACTGATGGCACCTGAACTGACCCAGGCCAACGCTGTATGATAATACATCTCTCGTGTCTTATGCCCCACAAGTTGTACCATTCCCCATAATAGTTCGGCCACCAAGGTGCCTACCCACGCGCATCCTTTCCAATCAGCCCATCAATGTTTAGTGGCTCACTTGGGATGGGCTGCTGTGCGCCAAACTGTTAGAGGACACAGTCCACCTAGTGCCACTCCACAGTCAAGAAGCATAGAAGGGACGTCACGGAAGTCCAAAGCCGTGACTCCTGATACACCCACTCTGGTGTCTCCTGAGTGTTGTGTGGAGTCCAGATGAACTGCAATTGCATAAATACCCATTACCTTCTGCAATTATATTGTGAAAATGAAAATATTTATTCCGAACACCAATATACTTACATCATCATGCAACAGCAAATCAACCTGCATCCTCATAAGCTGTAATCGATTGCATGTAACATCCGGCGGACATCTATATCCGTGCCACCTGAAAAACCATCCCACTATCACTCTAAAAAGAGTTTCATAATAATAATAACAATAGAAATTGAAATTTGCCATACCTCATGGTTAGTGGAAACAGTATACTAGCATCAACTCTTGGCCTCAGCTGTGGCACTCTATACCAAATCCAAGACTGGAACAAATATAGACATCCACTGAAATCCACAGCATAAATGCCACAAGCCGGACTAAGACCGCGATATAGTACTGAAAGCACAGCAGAACCCTAGCTGAGGCTCCCACACTCCTGAAAATCATGTAGTAGCGGGAGATATCTCACATGTACCCTGAAAGAAGACATGTCAGAAAGCAGTACACCACCAATCAGCAACAATATATATGCACACGCTGACTGCATGATCCGAGCCTCAGTCTCCTGCGGGCCTAACGGTAGAACCTCTTTCCTAAGCCAGTCCATGGAGAGTGTATTCTTATAAACCCTTCGATAATCCTCTGACGGCACCCTCCCTAGCAGCTGATCACAACGCTCCTATATGTCCATACCCTGATGATGGAGGCCCCATGAACCTATGCATCCACTAATGGGTCCCCCATCCACTCGCAAACCTAACTGAAATGCGACATCTTATAGAGTGATGGTGCACTCACCCATAGGCAAATGGAAAGTGTGTGTCTCAGGCCTCCAACGCTCCACAAATGCCGATAGCAATGCATTATCGTATTCATAATACGGAATCTGCAAAGCGTGCCAAAACCCTGCCTGTATCAAGTATGGCTGAATACGAACATCAGGAGCTCCACCGTTAAAGATCTATCGCGCAAAAAACTCTATGAGGCTACACAGAGGTCATAAAATAAACAAAATTAAATTACATCAAGATAATTTAAACAAAGTTACCAAAGTACACTACATTTTCTAAATTTCATACCTCCAAAAACTGATAATACAAAAAGTAAATAACAAAAAATTCAATCCTAAAATCTGCAAACCTAGAGTCTCTAAACCAGTTTCAATAAAATCTTCACAACATTATTTATTTAAATACTTCACAACATTATTTATTTACTACAAGATTTTTTTTTTATTAAACTAAGTATTGATATACAATTTTTTTTTTTGCCAATTATACTATTTGTTATAAAGAAAAAATAACAAAAACTTATATCCTAAAATGAATAAACATAGAGTCTCTAAACTAGTTCCAATAAAATCATTAGCTTAACAAAAAGGAGACACTAATTAAATAGATGTTAATTATTTACAATCTTCACAACATTATTTATTTACTATTTTAAGATTATTTTCCAAATAAATATTAACATAATCATCTTTCCTAATTATATTATTAGTTACAAAGAATAAATAACAAACATTTGTATCCTAAAGTCTACAAACCTAGAGTCTCTACATTAGTTCCAATAAAATCATAAGCTTCACAAAATGCAGATACAAACTAAATAGATCTTAATTATTCAATGCTTCACAACATTACTTATTTATTATAAGATTTTTTTTTAAAACTAAGTATTGATATACAATTTTTTTTTGCAAATTATACTATTTGTTATAAACGGTAAATAACAAAAATTCGTATCCTAAAATGTTTAAACACAGAGTCTCTAAACTAGTTCCAATAAAATCATTAGCTTAACAAAAAGGAGACACAAACTAAATAGATGTTAATTATTTACAATCTTCACAACATTATTTATTTACTATTTTAAGATCATTTTCCAAACTAAATATTAACATAATCATTTTTCCTAATTATATTATTAGTTACAAAGAATAAATAACAAACATTTGTATCCTAAAATCTACAAAGCTGAAGTCTCTAAACTGGTTCAAACAAAATCATAAGCTTCACAAAATGGAGATACTAACTAAATAGATTTTAGTTATTAAATTCTTCACAACATTATTTATTCATTATTTTAAGATTTTTAATTAAACTACAAATTTATTTAATATTTTTTTCCTAATCATACTCTTAGTTATAAAGAAGAAATAATGAACCTCACTTATTATTCAATCCACATCTTCTAACCTATTGCTATCAGAAATACAAAATTAAATGAGTTATTGCTATCAGATATAGTAAATTAAATAATTTAACGATAACAATATAAAAAATAAATTAATTTCTTAACTTACATGTGTCTCCAAATTTGCTGAAATATGTCCGCATTGATCTTCCAATAAATATTATTATTCTCTACCATACTAAAATTATTACTTCTACATGAAATTTCTTTCTCCCGTAAATGTTACTATTTCACTCTCGGTGAAAAACTGATGCATAATACGTGACAATGTGGTCCCCTCGGTATATATAGAGGTCCCCATCATATAATACATGGGGAGTATTTCACGTATTATGCGCAAACTTTCAACCCATAATATGTGACAAATATGAAGGTAGTGGGGAAGACACAATACGTGAAGCTTTCCAACGTTTTATTGTGATTCCCCTGCCATCCACAGTGTCCTCCTGCCATGCACAGTGGCTGCCCAACAGAATACGTGACTAGCTTTCACGTTTTTTGGTCTGCACACTGACAAATTGGCTCAGTGAAGTTTGCAAGTAACACGTGATTATATGGAACGTTTTGAGTACATAATACGTGGAACTGTTTCACGTATTCCCTTTATTCCAAACACAGTGTATATTGGTAAATAATCTCACTACCAGTGCAAATTGGAAATTAATCTTTTTTTTTATTTTTTTTCCCGTAAAAGAGCCTATATATATAATGAACATAATGCATAAAACATAGTTATAATGATGAACTTAATGTCATGAATTTCAACCCACTCACCATTTGGGGCCAAGAGTATGTGGGCACCACCAACTTGACCTTGAGAGCTTGGAATGGCACCAATAACTGCCATAGAGCAACATAAACTCATGACCAAACTCTAATCACCTCTAGCTAACAATAAAACAACTATAAAAACATTAGGGGAGCACCCCCACTTGACAACATTGGGAAAAAAACAACAACCCAAATCATGAAACATGAAAGGAAGAAGACAAAAGGGAGCATAAACCCATAACTAAACTCACCTTGAAGCTTGGAGGAAGTGGATTTGATGGAGGATAAGAGTGGAGGGGAGGAAGAAGGAGAGGAGATGATGTTTAGGGTAAGTTTCGAATATAGGGGAATGAAACCCCAAGTTTAGGGGCATATATAGGGTAGGGAGGTAGCCAGTGGGGAGTGCAGGGTTCAGTACAGACCGATCAATCATATCCAGCCTGTTAGGCATATGGGAAGAACCACAAAGGCCAGTGTTTGGTTGGTACATTCATATGCTACAATTGTGGGCAACGAGGTCATAAGTAGAAGGATTGTCTATTCATCCAAGTAGCTTCCAGCTAGGGTCGATGAACCTTACTGCATCGGCTCATTCCTTTTAGTTAGCAACCAAGAGTAGTGCAATTTCTCAAATTAGCAGAGGAAGTGGCTCGGATAACAAGGGCCAGGGGAGTAGGGACTAGAGCCCCATCTTTACGCCTTGATCAGTCAGGACACACTAGCATCGTACATGTCGATACGAGGTAGAGTTGTTGATCATGCGTTAGTATGGTAGTTCACATCTTTTAGTATTGAACAAACATGGTTAGAATAGCTTAGAGAAGATAGTTTTGAATCCAGAATGTAGATGTTCTTGTGTAAGCAAGATTAATGATTAAGGAGATTAGAAATCGAGGACTAGGAGTCCCTGTAGTATCAGTTGATGACAAATGGAAGAGGAAGAGAACTAGGGCACGGACACAAGTGACACTTAGCCCCCAATCTTTGAGAGCTCACGCGCGCATGAGGTGGCAGAGCATAGAGCTCATCTAGGACTTGCAGTGTGGAAAAGGCTACCCTTGGAGGTGAAGCCGCTTGGTATAAGTGTCATGACCAAAGCCGTTGTCACCTCGATGCGAAAGGGCTGCCCATGGAGGCAGAGCCACCCAAATGTGACAATTGGCAACCTTAGCTAGAGTAATGGAGTAGTTATAAGCTCCAGAACCCTTCAGAAAGTATGTGAGATATATTTCTTCAAATGACGTGGCTGTATGGGTTGTCTACTAATCACGATTCAACTTGGAGAAGCTGGAAAGAACTATTTAGTTTGTGGCAATAGGGGTTATCTATTATTCACTAGTAAGAGCTTGCGAAGGCTACTGTAAAGACTATTTGGTTTTCTTTCTTAGGTTGAGAAAGATGTTTAGTGGAATCTCAACATGCGTTGAGTACTGGATGTAGACAGATTTGGCCAAACTGGTATAAAAATATTTGTGTCATAATATTTTTCTCCTTAATCTTTTTTATTTTTACTGCACCGCTTTAGTATTTCATACAACCTAAAAACTCACTTTATCCAATTGTTTACTGATGTGATACTTCATAAACCTACTTTATGAAACATCTAACTCTATTTTGGTTGCACTACAAGCTTAATGCTTGATAGTATTTTGATTCATGTTTCAAATATGAAAATAAGGCAAAACACGATTCAAACCCCATTCTCGTGCACTTTCATGCTTACAAGTGGTATCAAAGCCAAGTTTCTAAGGGGTTAAGCAATCCAATGATTGTAAAGGACAAAAATCAAAGGGGCAAAATGGCACAGATCATACACACAATAGAGGACCACTCTATCAACTGACTTTTTTTTTTTATGAGACTCTAGGATTTGATAAGACACTCTCACTAACATGAGGAATCCCAAAGGAACAAATCTTTTACCTTAAAAGTCATCACATCAGAAGCAGTAAAAGGCTAAAGCAATGGAAGTTGCTAATACCTCTGATAAAGAGGAAGATTCTTATAGAAGATCTGAGATTGTAAGTGGAGATGAGATCTCCTTACTTGTGAAGTAAATGACAAAAGCCTTATGAGGCTAAGCCAAGAAAAGTAGAGGTATCAATCTTAGAGGAGAGAAAAGGGCAAAGAAAATCTTGAAAGAGATATCTACTAAATGTGGTGAGAAGGCACATCTTGAACTAACTTGTCCCAAGCTCAGAGTATCACAAAAATGCAAGGTCATGAATGAGAGCATAATGGCCATATGAAGCAACTCTGAAGATGAAAGGAATGGGTCAGTAAGTCATGATAAGGTTGAAAATGCTGAAAAATCTATGTTTCGTGACATGAGTATGATTTAACAGAAGAATACAAGGTGAAAATATTCTAACCTATTCTTTCGTATTCCTTATTCATTGCATTATATGATGAGCTACTATATAATGTGCATACTTCCTCTTCAAAATATCTCAGGTTGAATAAGCCCAAGTTTGATAAGGAACATACAAATTCTATTTTCAAACTCTAGACCTTAGAAGTTGAAGTCTCAAAACTGAATTAGAAATAGCTTAGAAAGTTATTTCTGAATTTGAGAAATCTTCGTGGCTTCTAAAAATCTAAACTAAATAAAATCTTAAACTTATGCTTAGAGGTTAGAGGCCATTGTTTGAGAAAACAAGTTTGAGAAATGAAAAGGAAATAGGAGAGAAAATGAAATGCAACCTCATCTAAGAACTAGATCATAGTCTCTTTTACTCTCTAGCACAAGAAGGTAAACCATCTGACAAATGATTTTTAAAGAAGAAGTCTGTTAGATAGGATGGGAAACTTCTTCCTGAACAACTAACCAAGGTGGACTCAAGACAATTGAGTAACAGAATCAAAATTCTTTTATTACAGGTACATTTGAACATTACAACTGTTAGAGGTTCATAAGAGCTTAAAAGACAGTAACTATCTCAGACATCTTCCTAGGTTCAAACGGAAAATTAGGAGTAGAATACTCAAGATCTCCCAATGGCTTAAATTCATTGATGAAAAGTATTCAAGAAAAACTTTGATAGCTTTCCTTTAAGACTGAAAGAAAGCCTTGAGGGAATGAGTCTCAAGGAAACTTCTGATAGTAAATAGATGGAAGCTAGACCCTCAGAAAGTAGACTCCAAAACTCAGATACTTCAAAAAGTATGCTCAATACTCCAAAGAATAAAAAAAATCTATAAACACGAAGAAGAGCAATCTGAAGTAGGAAAAAAAGCTGAAAATCTTCAAGGTTCAGAAACTACAAGAATGTTTCTGATCTAAAGACTGTTTTAAAAATATAGAGTTCTTGGAAACTTGTGAAAGGTAGTGAAAACCAAATCACCCCTAAGAAATATGTCAAAATGTGCTTTCGTTTCCACCATTAAACCTGCATGTATTGAAGAAACTTTGAGTAATCAAAGTTAGGTAGATGATTTGCTAAGAGAGCTAAACCAGATCAAATAAATGCAAAGTCTGAATGCTTGACCAAAAAGGAACTCATCATGAGCACAAAACGACAAGCCATATATATCTAAGAGATCACAGGATACTGTCATTCTCTTGAAACACTTAAGCTCCTAATTGTGCAAAGAAAAAAATACCTCTATCCTCTTTGATGGCTAAGGTGAAAATGGAGATTGCTACAAACTACTACAGCCAGATGCTGTGGATAAGGAACCAGATAGAAGATCATAAATTGAGGTATTCCGAAAATCTCTATCTTCCTAAATAATACTTATGATGTTGATATTGTTTGAAAATTCCTTTCAGCTCCTTAAATCCAAGTCACTTACTAAAAATCTTATTTGAAATCAAATTCAAAAAAAGGATCTTTTATGTCAATTGCTTGTGAATACGGAAGATGAATATGTCAAATGCATTCAAAAGAATTTTTGCTAAAAATTGTTTTTGTTCTTGCAATATGTTCAAAATTTTCTAAACATTGCATAAGCATTCATACACAACATCTCTGGTAATCCTCTCTCTATTGCTCTGATCTAAAGACCACATAGAGACATCAGTTTGCAAGACCAGTTCATCTCTTAAAATTCAAAAGATCTGGTCATAAGCTTAAGAAGAGGAAAACATTAAGAGAAAGGAAAAGAGAAGATTTATGAATATAGGAATATTTGGTCTCATGAGATTCAGAGTGTAACGATGACTCTTTAGGTAAAATATCAAAACACTCCGAGGGATCAGAAAGTGAGAAGTGGAGCTCAAAAAGTAAGCCATTTAGAAAGTGATCCAAAGAGTCAGGAATCACTCCTTATAAAGGAAGACAAAAGGGCAGAATAATTCCCACGAGTCTCTTTGTTTCTCTCTCCCATGACGTTTCACCTTCAGTCAGCTACATCTTATCACTTAAATAACTACCCACTCGTCACACATCATGCTTCTACATTCATCTTCCTCAACCATATCATCTTCTCATTCCTAAACCCAAATTCGCTCTCCATCTTCCTTAAGCTTTCATTATTAAGTCCTTTCAAGCTTTAACCATTCTTCTCTCTACCACACATATACAATCCTAAAGATGGCTGAGGGAAAACTTTGCTCTAGTCGCATTACTAACATGGGAACACTTCTCATGTTCAATGAACCATATCGACAGTAACATTATGCTGAAAGCTTCTCTTAGCAACTTGTATTGCCCAGGAAAACATTAAGACAATAATTGATGGCTCAAGTTCTCATCCTATTGGAAGTCATCTCATTTCAAGGATGGGAAGGATTTGTAAACCTCTTTGACCGGGTATTCATAGGGATGATGACTGCTTTCTATTCTCAGCTAGTGTAGGTGCTAACTCCATGCTTACTTCTTACATCAGAGGCACTGACTTAGAGCTCAGTGTGGTTGATCTTTCCAATACTGTACATGCTCCTAATGAGGGACTTAGATGCTTGTCTGAGAAAAATTGGTTCATGACTCTTGGTGTACCAATAAAGGATGTGTCAAGATGTTTCATAAACTCTCCCAAACACCATCCTGGCGAGATAACCATTACAATGCTGAATTCGAATGCTCACTAAGTCTTCACACTTATCCAGTTCTCTCTCCTACCAAGATTAGTAAGCACACCTACTAGTAAGAATGGACTACATGTTGCTGTATTGTCTGCTGGAAAAAAGAAAAGCAAACTTTCCCCAGACTGATTTTTAACTACATGTTTAATGCCATCACCCTAGAAAAGAGGAAAAACACCTCTGTTCCCTACGGCATCCTACTAACAAAGGTCTTTGAATATCTGAACTATCCTCTAGTATACAAGTGGTATGAATACATGGAAGGCACCATGTATATCCTCAACTCATTTTGAACCCTAAGAAGACCTACTGGTGTAGCCATATTGAGAGATACAAGACAGAGTGTAAGGATAAAAGATGCAGCTATTGAAAAGGCAACTGTGAAAAATGAGGGAAAGGAAAGAAGAAGAAGAATAATTGTGCAACGTGGCTATAGGGGTTGTCTACTAGTCACGGTTTAGCTTGGAGAGGCTAGGAAGAACTACTTGCAATGTCGTTATAGGGGTTATCTACTAGTCACAGTTTAGCTTGGAGAGGCTCGGAAGAACTACTCAATTTTTGGTAGTAGGGGTTGTCCACCTTTCATTGGTAAGAGCTTGGAAAGGCTATCCAGTTTTCTTTCTCAGATTGAGAAAGATATTTAGTGGAATATCAACGTATGTTGAGTACTGGGTGTAGGTAGGTTTGGCAAACTAGTATAAAAATATTTGTGTCATAATCTTCTTCTCCTTAATCTCTTTTATTTTTATTGCATTGCTTTATTATTTCATACAAGCTGAAAACTCACTTTATCCGATTGTTTATTGACGTGATACTTCAGAAGCCTACTTTCTGAAACATCTAACTTTGTTTCTACTGCACTACAAGCATAATGCTTGATAGTATTTTGATTAATGTTTCATATATGAAAAGGTGGCAAAGCATGATTTAACTGCCCTTCTTATGCACTTTTATACCTATAGCAATGGCCTTCAAGATGGCACTGTCTCCTAGAGTATCAACTACTATAGCTAGAGTATTATGTCAGAGTGTTTTAGGCATTCAGGCCCATCCTTGAAACCCTATGTGGGTTAAGTATCCCATCTCTTTGATCTTCTAGTCACGCAAGTTTAGATTTGGAGACCAAATCTTTTAAAGGGGAGAAGTATGTAATACCATAGGTACACATGTTAGTAAGCAGATTCCGTACAACCCTAGGGTCCCCTGGTACCCACCAATGTAGTCGGGAAGGCCTTGGATGTGATATCCCAAATAAAGAAATTATAATTATTATGAATTATTATTATTATTATTATTAATTATTATTATTAAGTGTACCTAGCATTATTATTATTTAACATTATAATTACTAAGTGTGGTTAGCATTAATATTAGTCATTACTATTATTAAGTCTAGATATATGCCACTAATATTAATAATACTAAGTGTAGCTAGCATTAGCATTGTTATTATTAAGTGTACCTAGCATTATTATTATTTAACATTATAATTACTAAGTGTAACTAGCATTATAATTATTATTATTAAGTGTACCTAGCATTATTATTATTTAACATTATTATTACTAAGTGTAGCTAGCATTAGCATTATTATTATTTAACATTATAATTACTAAGTGTAGCTAGCATTATAATTATTATTACTAAGTGTAGTTAGCATTATTATTATTTAACATTATAATTACTAAGTGTAGTAAGCATTAATAATATTTGTTATTATTATTAAGTGTAGACAAATAGCACTAATATTATTCATGATTATTATATTCGTGTATAAATATATGAGTGTAGGAGTGTGTATGTGTAAGAAATGTTTAGTTTCATTTTGCTAAGTTTTGCTTCCACCTCCTCTAAGTCAAACCTCCTCTAAACCAAACCTCTTCTTAGCCGAACTCATCTCTTGTCAAGCTCATGATCTTCATGGCCAAGCTTTAGTGAGTCTAGCTAATCCTCTCTTGGGATGTTGTGATGCTCCTTTCTTTTAATCTGTGAGATTGGTTATTTGTACCATTCCAATACTTCAGAGTAAAGTTATTAGTAGAAGCACACTCACGACTATCAACGGTGAGTGGATTAAGCTCATAATCATACTTTTGGTCATTATTAATATTTTTCCATATTATATAAATTATTTATGAAATTTTAAAATGATTTATATCAAGAGAATATATTGTTATAATTATGCCTGTTTTAGAAATATTATTACTTTTACAGTTATCATGAAAATTAATCATTTTAGCAAAACTCATGGGACTATAATTGATACCTTGCGTGTTATAGAATATCTTTTTCCTAGTTTATGAAATTGTGAGACCTCAGTTTAATGTTTACAGTAGAAATATTGATTATCATGTTTTCAGACTATGTATTTCCTATGAAGATTTTAGAATATTAGATATGATTTTTTAAAATTTTGAATAAAGTATAATTCATAACAATTGTCAGATACATATTCTATTGATTACTGAAATCACTATGTCTACAAGCTGGTGATCCCTTGGGCATGATTTTAGAATCTCAGTTATGCTACAGTCAAATTGTTAGAATTATATGAATTCAGAGCTTTTATATTTATTTAGTTTATGAACAAATTATTTTATATTAATTAGTGAGAAATGTGATCAATGAGTTAACTACTGCAAAGATTGATCGTTAACCTTGGTACCAAGTGGTCCGCTAGAGGACTAACTCACCCACAATAAGGAACCTAGTGAGGTGTCTGTTTATGGGACCTAGTTAGGTACCCATCAGATAAGCCATTGGCTCAGATTTAGCTATTCAGCTCAGATAATTATGTACAGAATAATTTATGTTTTTCTACTAGTTATTGCCATAGATTCAGTTAATTTATATGTAATTATATATGTAATATATTTCACATTAGTTGCATGTATATGTTATGTATTTTGTTATTGTCCCGTGTGGGTTGTGAGTGGAGGCTCGTTCACTGAGTTTTGATGAACTCACCCCTCTCTTTTCCTTTCCCTACAGATACAGCTACAATTTCAGTTGTACCACAGGATCCTCAGTAGTTGTGCTACAGCTTCCTTGGTGAGCTTCGCTTTGGAGTGGAGCTTATTGTCAATTATGTCAGTCTAGTAGTGCTCCAATAAATTGTGTAGGCAGGATCCCCGGACATGCATGATATATTTTCAGAATTTCTATTAATTGTTTTGTTATGTTTGGCTTTGGCCTAGAATATGGATTTTATGCAAATTTATGTTCAGAATTTATGTTTTGAGAACAATTTCATATTATTGAAGTTTTAGTTGAACTTGAGATATTTTGAATAAATTTGGATTATTTATATTAGTCAGTTACGTTACCAGAGGCTTCCGTGGGGACCCAAATCCTCACGTGCCGGTCACACTCCATAGGTGGGTCGTGACACTGGATCTCAAAAACCATGTTACAGCCGGGTTCTACAGAATTATGCAGAACAGGTTTGAGCAAGTGAGCCTTTTCTGTCCCTTTTTGGCACACAGACTTGCTGCAGTGAGCACCCAGATGACAACATAGTACCAAAATGACAGTTTTGCTTAATAAACCCCAACCCCTATAAAACTTTTCCTAGTCATGATTTTCTAATAGCGAGAAAATGCATGAAAAGGGGAGCTGAATCATGCTTCTTTTCTTAATCTTCAATCTGAAAACTTTTTCAAAGAAACACTATCAAGCTTAGAGCTTGAAGTACAGCGGAAGATAGGTTAGTTTATTCAGAAAGTAACATTCTAAATCAAGTAATTTTAGTAAATAGATAAAAAGCAAGAGATAATGATAAGGTGTTTTTGTGAAATCAAAGACTATAAAATAAAAGAGATTAAGGATGAGAAGATACTGAATCAAGAGATTTATACTGGTTCGGCCAACACTTGCCTACATCCAGTTCTCAGTAACCACTTAGTTTCACTAAGCTTCCTCAACCCGAGGAAATAACAATACATGATAATTTTTACTGTAGCCTTCCCAAGCTCTTGCCAATGTTAATAAATCACTTTTACTAACTCGACAACAATAAGTAGTTTTGTAGTAGCCTCTTTAAACTTTCAACTTCCGATCACTACTGGATTGATGATATACTGGATTCACTATTGGTGTTTTAAATGATATTACACTCAAGCTTCTCCTTTTTCTAAATGTGAGGTGACAAATCTGAACTAGCTTGAGTGACTTCTTTTTGCTAATTCTTCCTCAGAAGAACAAATGAACAATCTAGTATGTAGAAAGAAGATTTTAATATACAAGAAATCTAGCAGATAATTTTTACAGTGAGATTTGGAAAGATTTTACAGTGTTTTTGCGCTATTTCTCGTCTCTTATTTTTTGAAGCTCAATCATTTCTATTTATAGATGATTCTCCTTTTTTACCGTTGCCCCTAATCTTCTATCCAACCAGTACGTGTCAAGCATCAATTGAGTATTGGGAACATAATCTAGAAGAGTAGCCCGTCTGATGTTAGGAACCTTTTTTCAAAAGTCGTTGATGAGTTGAAGTTTCTGAAGTCTATCAGAAACTATTCTTCTACTTTTTGAATGATGTTTTTGAACTTCTTAGCAAGTCTTTCTTTGTTGATCAAGGGTACTGAAGAGATGATGTTCTGGGTAAAAGAGACTGATTTGACTTTTGAATTTGAATTTCATATCTGATTGCTTTCCCTTTCTCTTTAAGATGCAAACTTTTTGAAGAGCACTGCTAGCTTCTTGTTGATTTATTTGTTTTCTGATCTTCAATCTTTGACTTTGTACTGATGAATAGTCTACAATTAGGATAACTGACGATTGAGTAACACATTGCTTCTAGCTTTTGAATGTTATCATCATTGAATCCCTTCTTTCTGAAGTTTTGTGCTACTTTCTGACGATCATATCCTTGATTCCTTGATTTTGTTACAGTTAGCTCGCCTCTTTGATGCACATGAATGCATTTTGCTTGATAAATTTCACTTCATCTGAGTCTTTTCTCTTTTGATAGAAAAAAAATATGTTTGCACATGCATAGTAAAATCATCTCAACTTAATTCTAATAATGCATCTCAAAGTCACTTGATAAGCTTTGTCAACAAACTCAAGGTAGCTGTTAGTCATTCTTCAAAGTATTTTCTTTAAATTGGCTTTGTTATCAATCAAAACATTAGAGCTCATACTTTTAAAGGGTTCTGGATTTTACATTTTCATCCCCAGAAATTGAAACCAAGCCCTAAACCCTCATTTCCTCTCTTCCTTCTCAATCTCATCCAAATCCATGCTCCTCAAGCTTCTAAGGTATGTGTTTATGGTTGATTTATGTTTTTCTCCTCTCCTTTCCTCTAAGTTCTTAGTATGGATATTGTTTTCTCTCATTATAGTCAAGTGGGAGTGCTCTGCCAAGTTTCTTACGGTTGATCTAAAGCTAACTAGAGAGTAATAAAGATTAATATAGAGTTTGGGTGGTTGTTGTTATAGGCAGTGGTGCTCTTCCGGCTCCCCAAAGCTCAGTTGGTATTGGCACCATCTTTTCTTCCCCTTCAGGTGAGTGGATTCAATCTTGTAACCTTTATTTTGGTCATTAGAACTATTTCCTTACATTGTAACATTATTTCATGATTTTAGAGACGATTCTAAAGAGATTATAAATTATTATTTGTTTGTCAAGTTTATGAGGTTATGATTTTCAAAGAGTATGAATCATATTTTTAAAAGACTCATGGGACCATTTGTTACTAAAATAATTTTTAATAGAAAGCTAGATTATGAATGTGAACTTATTTAGATAATTATAAATTACTACAATGATTTAAAGAGTAGAGCATAAGTATATGATAGAGCTTTAAACTAAGAGAAGAGCTTAGTACAGAGTTTTAGAGAAAATAAACATATATAGCAAAGTATGATTTAGCTTTTGAAAGCCTATGTAATTATGATTTCAAATTTTTCATAATTTAAAACCCTATTGGTTTTGGAGTATGATATTAGAGTTATCTAGACTATGAAAAATATATTGGCTTAAGATACGAATTTAGAACTTCAACTTTATGGCACTAAGAGGTACGGAATTTAGTATGATTCATAGCAACTATTAGATACATATTCTATAGGCTTGGAATTGGAATGCTTACAAGCAGGTGATCCTTTGGGCATGATTTTCATAGCCACTATTATGGTAAAGTCAGATTGTTAAAATTATATAAATCTAGATCTTAGAGTACTAAGAATTTTGGAGCTCTTGTTCACAAGGAACTATGCACCCATCCTTTAGTTATGGAATTTCAGTATTGTTGCTTCTATTTATTTTCAGTTGAGTAACGTATGATCACCTGTAGTAAACAGCTATACAGACAATATTATTAACTAGCTATGGAGGCAATAGTATTTAAACAGCCATGGAGGCAGAGCTTCTAGAAAACAGAGCAAATTGGGACCTAGTGAGGTGGCCATAGAGAACAGAGACAATTACAGACAACTATGACCATTCTTGTATACATGTATGTTTATCAAGTTTAGAATACTATTGACCATGACTCAGAGGAGCTCATAGCTTTGTTTAATATGTTTATATATGGGATTGCTAGAAATTGTTTTAGAGTTTGTTTATGTATTATTATTATTGTTATTATAATTTTTATGCATCTTGCTTGTTGTCCCATGAAAGGGTTACAGGTGAGAATTCACTGACCAAGTTTTAGATGAAACTTACCCTTCTCCCTTTTTCCAGTAAAGATACATTAGCTGCTGCGAGTTCTTCCTAGCCACTTCCTCCCCATCAATAAGGCGTTTCAATTGGTGAGCTTCACTTCGAAGTGAAGTACCTTTGTTTTTTATGTAAAGTACTCTAGTGTCATTGTGAGCAAGGTCCTAGACCATGCATTTATTACATTTTGTATACCATGATCCTTTTCTATTAAAATGATTTAGCATTCATGGTTTATTTTGTAAATGAGAAACTCAGCTACAATATCAGATTTTGTTTATGAAAAAAAAGGAAGAGGGTTATTCAGATTTATTATAAGTTAAAGGTAGAATTTGATTTATGATTTAAATTGGATATATGAACAAAACATGCATATAGTATGGCATAGCGATCATGAGGCTTATGTGGGGATGAGATTTCTCATGTGCCAATCATGATCCAAGTCAGGTCGAGACAATGGAAGATCTAAGGCAACTTATGAGTCATTTGGGGACATTGTATCATTCAATAGGACATATTTGACTAACAGATATAATATGCATTTTGCTCCTTTGATTGGAGCACCATGGGCATCCATATTATTTGAATGTAGTTTACTATCACAAGAGGATATAGAAAACATATGTATGGCTTTTCAAATCATATGGTTAGAATGCATGCATGGACGTGCTCCAAAAGCAATAATCACATATCAATGCTAATCTATGCGTGCAATAGTTGCACATGTATTTCCTAAATCTTATCATTGACTTTGCCTTTGGCATATAATGAAAAAAGTGCCTGAGAAATTATGTGGATTGGCCCAATACAAAGCAATTAAAAAGACTCTTATAACTCTTGTATATGAGTCAAGGGAATCTCAAGAGTTTGATGATAGCTGGTCTATAATGATAGAGGATTATGGTCTTTGAGAAAAAAATGAGTGGTTAAACTCATTGTTTTTAGATCGCCGTCATTAGGTGCCAATATATATGAAGAAAATATTTTGGGCAAGTTTGTCTACAACTCAAAGAAAAGAAAGTATGAATGCCTTTTTTGATGGACATGTCCATTCAAAAACCTCTTTGTGCCAATTCATTGAGCAACATGATAATGCATTGAAAAGCATGTTGCAGAAGGAAAATAAATATGATTTTGATTCTCTCATTTAATCTTATCACTTGATAACCGATTGTTACTTTGAAAAGCATTTTTACGAAGCTACACCAATGCTATGTTTAAGTTGTTTCAAGATGAGTTGCATGGTATGTTGTTTTGCAATTTTATCTTATTCAAGGTAGAGGGTAAAATATTTATGTACCAGGTCACCGATGTTGTGGAATGGAAGAATGGGCACTAAAAAAAGAGTTGTGTATATTGTATGTTATAACGAGGTTGAATGCAATATCTAATGCTCTTGTTATTTGTTTGAGTTTCGTGGAATTGTTTATAGGCATATGATGAAAATCTTGGTTAAGAAGGATGTGAAAGAAATTTCATCACATTATATTCTAACTCGGTGAAGGAAAGATGTTAAATATCGACATCATTTTGTGATAAATTATTATGATGATAAGGAAAATGGCGAACAAACCTTGCAATTTGATAACTTGTACCCCAACTTCTTTGAAGTTGCACGTGTTTAGAATCATCAAAGTGGGTTCTGGCCCTAGAGCCAACTGGGCTTAACCCACCAAAATGGTAGGTTAGGCTACTAAAGTTATAACCCATATAAAAGTGGGTCGAAATGGCCTGACCTGCTTAACTTGTGGGTTAAGCCAATTTGAGTCGGGTTGGTATGGGCTAACCTTTTTTTTTTAATTATTTTTTTTGTTTTTTGCTCTTTTGATTTTTTGTCACGACCTGATTTGGATCGTAACCGGCATGTGAGGATTGCCGTCCCCATGTAAGCCTCGTGATCGCTGTGCTATACTATATGTATATTTTATTCATAAAATCTACTTTAAATTGTAAATTAAATCTCATCTTGAACTCATAATAAACTTGAATAATCCTTTTCCTTATTAAAAAAATCTGAAATTGTAGCTGTGATATATTTTAAACTGAGTTGCTCATTTACAAAATATACCATGAATACTAAATCATTTTAATACAAAAGAATCATCGTGTGCAAAATAAAATAAATGCATGGTTCAGGACCCTACCCGTAATGTACACTGGAGCACTCTATCTCTAAGCAAAAGCAAAGGCTATTCACTCTGAAGTGAAGCTCACCAACTAGAAAACTCTACTGCTAGGGAGGAGGTGACTGAGAGAGATCCGCAATAGCTAAAGTATTAAAGGAAAAAGGAAGAGGGGTGAGTTTCATCTAAAACTCAATGAGTGAATTCTCACCCGTAACCCCTTTCATGGGACAACAACCAAGATGCATAAAAATCATAATATTACTAATAATCAATAACACTAATAATAATAAAACAAATTCTAAAACTGTTTCTAATAATCCCATATATAAATACATAAAACAAAGCTCTAGACTCCTCTGAGTCACGATCAATAATACTTTGAACTTGATAAACATACATAAAAATAATATTAATAACTGATTGTAATTATCTCTATACTCTATCGGTACCTTACTAGGTCCCGATTAGCTATGTTCTCTAGAAGCGCTACCTCCATGGCCTTTAATAAAGAGTTTGCCTCCATGGCTATTTATTTAATATTGTCTCCATGGCTGTTTAATACTATTGCCTCCATGGTCGTCATTAAATCTCATCATACATAACTCAATAGAATTAAATAAAATCAACATTTATAAAAGTGGGTGCTTCGTCCCTCGCGAATGCGAGTCCCTAAATTCCTAGTACTCTGAGAGTTCTAGGTTCATATAACTTTAACAATCTGATTTTAGCATAACTGTGCCTGTGGAAATCAAGCCCAAAGGATCACCACTTGTAGGTATCCCAATTTCAAGCACACAGAATATGTATCTCGCAGTTGTTATGAATTATACTGAATTTCGTACCTCTGGGGTACCATAAACTGTAGTTCTCAATTTAAATCTCAAGCTAACATAAGTTTTTATATACATAATAAATCTAAAATCATAGCTCAAAACACTTCGAGATCATAACATAATAACTCTGAAGCAAAGTAACATATTTATTCAAAAACTAATCATACTTGCTCCATATATTTATTTTCTCTAAATATTCTGTGCTAAACTCTTCTCTAATTTATACTCTCTAACATATAATTATACTACTTTTAAAATCATAACATAAGTCAGAAAATCTCTAACATATATAATCATAAGCCTGCTTTGGCTACTTATAAAGAAAATCACTTTTAGCAATAATGGTTCCATGAGTTTCTGAAAATATAGTTCATGCTCTTTGAAAATCACAACCTCATCAACTTAACAAGATCGTTACCAATGTCTAATCCTTTTTAAAATAGTCTCAAATCATTCATTTCATGATATCCCAAAATCATAATTTCATAAACTAAACACAATTAACATCTAGCTAAAATCTCCTCGAAATATGCTCTAACATTATAAGTTATGCCACAATATGCAGAAATTAACTCTAATGACCAAAAATAAAGATCACATAATTGAACTCATTCACCTGGAGGGGAGGAAGAGATAGCGTCAACATCAACTGAGCTCCAAGGAGCCAGGAGGGCACTAACGTCGACTATAACCATTATAAAACTCAAGATCAAACTCTATTAACATTTAAATAACTCTAATCTAGTTCTAACAATATTGGGGGAACACCACAACTTGACAACAATGAGAGAAATAACAAACCCAACTCAACATTATGAAGGAATGGAGAGAATGGGAACAAAATCTAACAACATTACATACCTTTGAAGCTTGGATGATGAGGATTTGAGTTAGATGAGAGAAAGAGAGAAAATGAGGGTTTAGGGGAGAGGGGTTTCTAGTTTTTGTCCCAAAATCCCAAGCTTGAAGGGTTTTTATAAAATGGGCGAGGGGTCTGTGAGTGAAACGATGCGTTTTGGCACTGTATACGTTTCAAGGGGATCGCTATAGCGGTCAGGCCGCGTTTTGCCCTTACCACTGTGCACTTATGACTACTATAGCGCTCTCCAGAACATCCAAATGCCCGAGACGCATGCTATGACTGCTATAGCAATCTTAGACCGTTATAGTGGTGACAGTTCTCAACTTCTGCAGAATTTCTGTCATTCTAGCACATAGGCTTCTTCATACTTACTTATTTACAAAGTTAATGTCCTTATTTATTTACTCTCCATTAACTTTTAAATATAAATGTAAATAAGAAAATATCCCCTATTTGGATTCAAATAAAATATCTAAAAAATAAGAACTCTACCCAAACAAAATCTAATTTTTGAGTTCAAGTTCAAATTCCGAAATTCCGATGATTTTCTAAACTTGGGGGCTTAAAACGAAACATCTAGAGGTTTTTTAAAATTCGTTAAAAATCACTCTTCAATTTATTTTCCTTTAGAGAGCAATTACTAGGACTTTTGATCCTAAGAAAGTGGCTCTAACATATAGCCCTCCAAGGAGGTGTAAGACTCTAGACTTGATGAAAATCCGGATCTGATAACACGGGTGGGTCCCGAGGGACCCTAGGACTATACGAAACTTATCTACTGACATATGTGCAGCATGTATTACATTTTTTGCTTTTCCAGTCCAATTATCCAACCTTTCTTAGCTACCCACTCACTCATGGTATACAAGATGTGCTTATTTTCTTTTTTGTGGAAGATTTTTGTTTCAAATATTTTTAAACAAAATAAAATCAATTTCGCCTTTTAATATTTAACAAATAGTGAAATACTAATCTTAAAAGTTAAAACTCAAAAGACACAACATAATTTCACAAACACTGGTTGGAAAAAAAACCATAACTCCTCTCCTATCCTCTTCTTACTGTTGTGTCACCACAACATTCTTCTACTCTATGCCTCTGCCTCTACAGTTCTATAGTGTCAGCCACTCTTCGGCTCATCTTTGCATTGAAGGTAGTAGTAGACTAGTAGTATAGAAGATGTAGATCAATATGAATACAGTGGAAAAGAGAAGTGGAGTGAATAGAGTACTATAGGAAGAGAAAAGCAATGTGAGTGGTGAATAGTGAGGTGTACTAGTGTCTTTGAAGCTACGTTATACCCTTTTTATTAATGGCAATGCATCCCTTTTCTTCTTTCCTCATACCAAATTTTTTAAATTAATTCTAAAAGCTTAAAACACTAGGAAAGTACAGTGAATAGATTAAGTGACGAGAGAACAAATAATAATTAATATTTGAATTTTAGACTTTTTTTTTCTGATTTTCATTGCTTTTAGATTTTTTATGGTTTTTTTTTTATTTTTTGGTGGGCCAACCCGAATAACCTACCAACTTGGGTACGTTTGAGCGGGTTGACATTTTCTTGGCTGGCCAGTAAGATCAGCTAGCCTGGATTCACCAATCTAGACTTACGCATATTGCCAATTAAGAAAAATATGAATTTTTGATGAAATGGATAGATATGGGAAAGGAAAAGCTTAAGGATGATTTGAGTTGGGTTGCCAGTAGACATGTAAGTCTAGTGAGTGATGATCTTCATCATGTTTCGAATTCAAGTAAAAGGTTTCTATCTCCCTTACAAGGGCGTAGCAAAGGTCGTCCACCATACAAAAAGGAAGGAGCCGAAAGTGGAGAAAATAATGAAGAAAAGGAAGAAGGACAAGTTATTGATTCAATTGATTTTCTATCTGTTTATTTCTTTGTTAGCATTGAGATGACTTATATTTATTTGATACGATTTTGATTAGTTAGTGCATTTTTTTTGTAGGTTTGTAGAATAAAGAATGCATGAAACAAGATCCAAGGGATATATCATGATCAAATATGACTATTGGAAACGTAATAAACTCAATGTTATGGTAACATTTGAGTCAAACTTGTTTTACATAATTCAGCTCTAAGTACATATAGGTGCATCTCAGGTTGATTCTACTACAACAAATGTCAAGACAAATAATGTAGGTTCAAGTGTTACACATTGATTTTAGCCTCACCAATAGTCAGGTTTGAATTAACCTTAGAAAGTTTAACCTTTTTATTCATCTTGATATATATTAAACAAATGTTTATTATTACATTTTATTGTGTTGGAGTAGGCTTTTCCTGCAAACAACATGGCAAATTTTGAAGGATCTTGGCAAGATTTTATCTTTACACAGCTAGAGTAACGTAAAATTGGAGCAATTTCCTTTAACGATTCATTCATAAATAGTTGTATAACTTGGATATTAACAACTGAGATACAAGAGGTGAGTTTCCTTAATATTACCCTCAAGTAACCTATCCTAAACTGCTTTGCATTTTTCTTAATTTTTTTTTCCGATGAGTATGACTCATTTTATTTTCTTGATTTATGTTTTTGCAGGTTCCTTGTGAAAATTATTGAGAAAGATATAAGCTATCGGGTAGTTGGAGCTTTAACTAGACCATATGATTTACATATTTCTTCCCTTTCTAAAATTGCAAATTTCAATCATCTAAGTTTATAATCCCACTCGAGAATCGTATTAGTGTATGTCAATGAATACCAAAATTGGAAATGATTTTGTTGACAGAGTTGCAAGAGCGCAGCAATCACACGATACTGTTATGGTTTTTATATCAAACAAAATGACAAATGAACATAAAAGAACGGGTGAGGCAAAGAGGGGAAGAAGTGCTTTATTTATACATTTTGAATGATAAAAGTGAGTTTTGTTCTTGCAGCGAATCTTTTTTCTTTTATTTTCTCATTACTATGATCAATTTATTATGCATTGGTTTATATTTTTCTTTTATGTTCATGTAATTTATCTTTGTAGTATTATTTATATTACTATTCTTCATAATAGTGATAGTCACGAATATGTTGCATGATTTACTGAGGGAATCGTGTTAAGTTTCTATGCCAGAGATCTTTGAATGAATTTCTTTCATTGTTCCCTAACCTTCTAATAATATGTTTTTGTCTTTTTCATCTTTTCTTCTAAAAATTAAATACTATTGTATTAGTATTAAAAAAATAAAAAAAATGCGACTTGATAGGCACGATAGTGCCCAGCAGGACGCTAGTTACGTATAAGAAAAATGTTATTTCTACTTATGATGTGTGAGACATTGTGCCTACTTATATCTCATCTATTATTGGATGTGAACTCCATTCAAATAGAGTCTACACCTCTTTCGTGGATGAGATATGAGTCGACACTGTATTCTATGCATTATCAGTATAAATAACATAACTCTCTGTGTATAAAAGAAATAACAATAATTTCAAAAGAAGGTAATCATTTAAGTATTTATTACCTTGGAACAATAAGAAAAACCAAAAAAAGGAAAAAACTTCAAACGACACGCAGGTGTACAACACACACAGCGCGTTTCCAAAACCGAAAACTACTCGCGCGAGTACGGCTCGTATTATGTCACTCTCTTCTCGTTTCGTCTGTCTGTCTCCTACATTCCCTCCCCGCGGCCGTTACGTATCACTATCACTCATTCAACGCGGCGTCCAAACCATTTCCACACAATGGCAACCACCGCAGACGGCGGCGCCGGCGTCGACATCTGCTGCATGACGGCCTTCTTCGACCGCGGCACCGCCGAGAGCTCTCGGTACTTCCACTCTCGCCGGACCGTCCTCGAGATGCTCCGCGACCGCGGTTACGCCGTTCCTGACTCGGACCTGACTCGGCCTCTCGCCGAGTTCCGCTCACTTTTCGGCCAACATCCCAACCCGGAAAGCCTTCGTATCTGCGTCTCGCTTCGCTCCGATCCCTCGAAAGCGGTACGTACGCGTGTGCGAGTTGTGTATACGTATGAATGATAGGAGTGAGTGTTTTCTGAATTTGGGATTCTATTTGTGTGTTGTGTAGTAAAAACTACAAAGATGCGTCTTTTTCCTTTTTTCAGTATTATGTTTTGTTTTTTCGTTTGGTTAAAATTTTTATTTGATGTTTAGTGGTGTTGTTGGTGAAGAGAAACCGTGGACACTTTTTGAAGTTGATTTTGATGGATCTGTGCTCAAATGTTTTTGGCTAGGTACAAAGGTCGTATTCTTTTTTTTTTTCTTTCTCTGGCTATGTGTGTGAGTGTCACTGTGTTGGTTAGTGAAGAAGAAACCAAGGTGACGGTTTTCGCTTCTTTCATTTTCTTTGTTTTTTTATTCCACTTATATTCTGTTTGATTACGGGAGAGCGAAGTTCTTTCCTTACTTATTTGGATGATTTTTAAGGTTATGATTGAGAGAATAAAAATGGAGAGAGTGGTAAGGAAGTGAAGGGATATGAATCTAAAATATGTATTTGAAAGTGCTAAATGGGAAAGGAGAGGCATAGATGAAGAGAGATACCATCGACACTCCAAGCCTTCTTCTATAGTGATTTTCTAAACCCTCAATATTGGAGGGTCGATGATAACACATGGATGGTATATAATAATTTTACTCTTTTGATATTTTGTAATTTTTCATCCATGAAAAATATATTTATAAAATAAAAGGGTAAAATTAGACAAGAAAATTTATATACTATTCTATTCCATTCGTTTATATTATAAACTCTAAACAATAGGATGACCTTCACCATCTATTCCACACCTCACTTTTATATTCTACTCTATTAATAATTCTTTTCTTTCATTCTTTATAAAACTCTCAATCACGGCCTACAGAAAATTCACTAATTGTGTTGGAAGTTGCATGAGGAATAGAACAATTATAATTATTAGGTTATAAAATTTTTAGTTCTCAATTTTGAGGGGAAAAGGAAAGACAGATTTTAAGGGGCTGGAAATAGAGCGAGGTGTAGAGGTTGGAAAATGTAAGGGGAAAAAGAAACTTGGATCAATTTGGTTGCATTGGTTAGATCCATATCACAAATTAAAGAATTACATGTTTTTCTTTCATTGAGGATGGTGTATATTTCTAACTTTTAAATTTTAAAAATATTAAGTGTACATGATGTTAATGGAATAGTGTATCCACTCACATACCATTTATCATTAGATGAGGTGTGGACTCCATCCATGTAAGATTCGTATTTCATTCAATGGTGGATGAGATGTGAATCGGAATTGTGTCCTATGAATGTTGTATACACGTAACATCACTCCTTAAATTACTCATTTCAAGAAAAATGTTTTAATATTATTTGATTTGATAAATTGTTGAAATAAATATAAAGAACTTGGTACAAATTTTATTCCAAATACAAAGGTATTAGTGGCAGGGAGGGCAGAATGTGTCTCAATCTGAATCTTAGCTATTAGTGTACCTAAACTGTGTTGATCTTGATGATGGATTCAGAAAGTCTCTTAGTATTGATGTGATTCTGATTGGTGCTTTATTTTTTGAATTTTCTTTTTGCATGTTAAGCAAGAATAAAAATGTAAATAATTTTTATGGATCATGTGACTAATTGTTGATATTAATTCAATGGTAGATTCATATGGATAAATTTATCATAACTGCTGTCAAGACTCAATTTAGAATTTTATGTAATCTCGTAAATCTAAAGTAGTCTCTGACAATCTTGTAAATTAATATCAGTGGTTTCCCTGCATTTTGCTGCTAAAGCAGTTCCGTGTGTTCCAATAATTAATCAATTGAAAATGCTAAACAATCATATATATTTTTAACAATCATATTATTAATTAGGATGAGTGATTGATGCTTATCATTTTATTTCATCCAGCAATCTTACTCAACTAGCTTAATTTTTGTGAAAAATTTGACGAATTTTGTAATTTGTAGCATTACTCATGATCAACAATAGACAGAGAAAATGACAATCAGAGAATGAATCAGTGTCGAACTCTTGCTTTAATTTCTTATCTACTTATATATCTGTTCGTCTTTTTTAATATCACAAAAAGATGCTGCCTTATTAAGAACTTTTTATTAAATTCAGAGCCTATGACACCATAACCAAAAAAAAATAGAAAACAGTTTTCAAAACTATCTTCCTATGTTCTTTCATAAGAATAAGGGAGTTTTTTTTTTCCACCCTGCTAAATATTTTGTAATTTTGAAGATTTTGACTGGAAAAGAAGCAAATCACAAACTGCATAAAGGTTCCTTAATCAGTAATAAGAGAAATATGTCAATAACAATTTGTGTTGCTGTCTAACCTTGAGCTATTATGCATTTTACTTCTTTTATTTTAACTTTTTCAATGTCCAAGGAAGAGTCAAGCTAGAATCAGTGTGAATTTTTCTGACGCATGACACATCAAATCAAATACAGTGACATTTGGATTGCTAAATATTCTGATTTATTCTGTATTATTATAATTATTGTTCCGAAGTAGTTGTGTCATATATTTTCCAGCAGATTGATTTACCTTGTAGTGTAGATTTCATTATTACGTGATTGCTTTCTACGTTCACCTTGTTTCTTAGGACCTCCTGCTGTGCAGGTACTGGTTTTGTTCATGGGAACTGCTGATATTAAAAAACAAACTATAGACAGCATACGTAACCAGATTCAGGAAAAAGAAAGATTGAATGGGCTGATCCTTATCGTGCAAAGTAAAATGACTGCATATGCACGACAAGAACTGCACAAATTTCCATTAAAAGTGGAGATTATTGAAGTAAGTTGGCCCATTCGTGAATACTTAATTATTACTTTTGTTTCCAAGTTTGTGCAGAAACGAATATGGCTCTGTATTGGCATTTTAGTTATTCTTGTGCTCTAGTGCATCTTTCTGGGGAGAAAGTGAGGTTGCTCAACTATGAGGACGTAGCCATTTTTGCATACACTTGTTATATGGTGATTTTAAAAATTTAATCTACAATACGTATCTATCTAGTTCTGGCTTTTAAAGATTGAAGTCTTTTACCTTTTTGATACTTTCCTCATTCTGCAACCACAAGTTCACGCCAGAGGCCAATCAAGAATATTTTTGCAGTTGACTGGTTGGAGGTATGTTTGGAGTGTTTGATGGATATGTTAGGAAGCTTCATTGGGTTGATACAAGAAAATGTGTCACAGATTGACTTTTGCGTGAAGTAAATGTTGAAGGGGTCTAAAACAGTTTGAGTAAACTAATTATTAAGTTCCCTTTATGTATGTCACTTTATTTGTTAGAATATATTCCATGTCAGTTTCAATCTCTGAAAATTTTATATCATCAAGAGAAGTTTCTTAAAACTTAAAAGAAATGATAGGAGCTGAGATTTCACAGATAAGAACAGTGGAGACTAACCCCTCACAATAGCATAAAAATTCAGACTTAGCTTATCCCATTTACGTGAGGTAACAGAATATATTTGTGGGAGTATTGCTTTCCCTTCTTCCAGAAATGGAGCTACGCCCGTATACGTCTGCTTAGGATTAAAATATATTTATTTCTATAGTAAAGGAGCATAAACTTATACAGAGCTGCTGCAGATGTCTTATTTTGCCTTTTTTTTTTAATCCTAAAATTGAAACAAAAAGAATCATTTATCAGTTTCTTGCTGTCAATTTGAGGTTAAACTTGCTATTTGCTAACTTCCTTATGGAGCTCATCCATGTCACTTTATCTATCGGATGCCTAGATGCACATGTTTTTATAGCTTTGAACAACGATATGAAATATTTTAATTGTATGGAAAGCTAAAGAACGCGCTCATTTCCAAATTAGATATCAGTTCTAAGATTCTTGACATATCATTTTCATTTCATGAGTTATGATTTTTTGGCATTTATGCAAGGATTTAATTTTAACGCATTGAACTATTATCCAATTATGTATCACTATATCAGCAAATATAGTTTACTCTTATATCCGCTACTTAAAAGGTCACGTAAATCAGAAGTTCTTACTGAATGATAGTGTAAAAGACTTTTACACTATTAGTGCATTAAAATTAAACTCTATACAAACCAACTAATATGTTAAAGTTCAGGCCAGTTCTCACGTGTCTTTATACGGAAGGTTGTTTTTAAGTCCATGACACCATACTACATTGTCTCTAGATAAATAACTTGCTGGTCAATATAACAAAGCATGTGCTGCAGCCAAAATACGAGGTACTGAGTGCTGATGAGAAGCGAGCACTGCTCATGAAGTACAAGTTGGAAGAGAAGCAGGTAATGTATTCTAACCAGATTTGCTATCTACAAAGGCAGCATACTTCTGCTTTTCGCATTAGAAATTATGAATTAGATATGGTGTGAAGAAATTTTAGTACTGTTCAATTCATGGTGCCATCAATTAGCTTTTTTTCCTTTCTCTTTTCAGCTCCCTTACATGCTAAAAACTGATGCCATAGTACGCTACTATGGGCTGGAGAAAGGACAAGTAATCAAGATTACTCACAGTGGTGAGCTGCTTGATTCTGTTGTAACCTATCGATGCGTCTTGTAATATTTCTATTACATGGTGATGCCATCTATTCAACAGTGAAACCCAAGATTATTTCTTGAACTTCTTCTTCCTTGTTTATTTTTATTTTTTTATGGTCTGAATTTCATGAACTTCTTCAACGGGCAGACAAGCTAACTAATGGACTGATGAATGTAATTGCAATAGAATGCGTATGTGTTGTGTTTCCTCTATATCCTAAGAACATTGCCATTGGGTCACCTTTTGAGAAAAATCACGCCACTTCTCTTTTATTTAGTGGTATATTTATTCATAGCAATGCTTATGATTTGGTTTCAATTGATTGAGCTAAAAAGTAGTCATTTAATTTAAATATTATAGTTTACATTGGTTTGGGTTATATTAATTTAGATATGGAATCCAACCAAGTCCAAATCAATGTAGTCATTTAATTGGCTTATAACAAAGAAAATTAAGGATAAATTTCATAAACTAAAATAATCTTAGGTAGAACTGTTCAAACAGGTTAATTTGACTCATTAAAATTGACTAGACTAGTTGATAAAATAAGTTTGCTTCGTTTAGTAGGGAATTAAAATATCTTAAGCTTGACTCATGTTGATGAAGGTCAATTTAATTCGTTTTAAAAAAAAAATCTTCGGAGAACCAAAATGCATTTGTATAAAATATCATTCAGTTTATTATAACAAACCAAATTAAATCAAACAGAATTTAATTGGTTTGAATTGATTTTTTATTTTTAAAGAAAATAAAAATTAAAAAATATTAGTAAATCATAAAGACCTGTTATTTGTCAATTTATAGATGATGACTAAGTTGGAGTCTAACTTGTAGTTGAATAATTTCGGCAATTGATGTCTTGGAGGACAAGGGCGATTCATGCTGTAATCTTTACTTGGAGCATTTCAAACGTTTCATTCCCTATTTTCGACTGTTATGAAGTTGTGACTTCTTTAAGGAAGAGCTAACCATGTAAACATAACATCTCTATCTCTAGGGTTGCTCTCTTTCTCACAGGAGAAACCTCTCTAACGTTAGGGCGGCAAACTCTGTCTCTATCCATAGTCTCTGTAACCAACGCAGGTAACACCCCCTTTTCGTCTTTCTATCCTAAGACAATGGGTGTGACTCGAGTGGAGGGAGCAGGATTGTGGAAGAAATGCTTGAAGGCCTGAAGGGTGATGTGCCTTTGGAAGGTTATGTCTATCCATAGCCACCGGAGGACTGTGAAGAAGCTGAGAAAGCAATCATAAGTGGGGAAGATTTTTGCTGAAAGAACTCTGAAAAGAAGTATTCTAAAGAGGTCTTGGGGAGAACCAACTGCGATGTCTTTGATACCCAACTACTCGAGGTTCAACTTTACGGAGGGGGAGAGCCCATGAAGAATAATGGACGATAATCCTTGGACTGTGATGGGGAATCTCTTTTAAGTTTGCCTTTGTGGCATACTTGGAGTTCCATTACTGAGGGTTTCATATGGTATGGTTCCCTTTTGGGTCCAATCACATGGTGTTCTGCTGGGGGCTTTGAATACCAAGGCGGCCTCCAAGATTGGTGCTAGATTTGGGTGGTAACAGAGGTAGAGGACCACATAGCGAATGGCCAAATGCTGGGGGAGTTTCCTTGAAGATGGGGTCCTTATAAATGTCACAAAACCTCTAATCACTGGATGTTGGGTTCCTAGGAAAGAACGAAGTAGCTGGCGGATAATTTTGAAGTATGAGATGTTACAAAACTTCTGATATTCATGTGGCATCATTGACAACGAAGGGAAAAAACTGTGAAGTGGAGAAGAATGTCATGTCACTTTTAAACCGAGAATTCCCAGATATAGCCCGAGCTTGGGGACCTCAGTCCCAAGAAGCTTGGAAGCGATTATCAGCAGATTTCAGAGGAAGCACGTGAAGCTACCTGCGCGGTAGTGGGGCGTGAGGAGGCAACCTGCAAAACGGACAACCTGGCAGCCAGACAGAAGGTGGCTACGAGGTTGATTTGGTGACAACATAAGCAGTGCAGCGGGGCAGAGCAGTAGTGGTGCAGAGGGGTCCACTAAGGGACCCACAATCCTGGAGCACCATGCCCCAAAGGAATGAAGAGAGACAACAAGCCCAAAGAATTGTTCTAGGTACAAATAAAGAGTCTGGAAGAACAAAGCAACCAATACAAGCCAATTTGGGCCAGCAAGAGAGCCCAATTAGAGACTAGTAACTAAACCAAGCCCAGAATAGAGCGAGAAGCCTGAGGGTGCTTTCCTTAATCATCCGTTTTAAATTTGACAGTAAAGTTTTAAATTACATTATAAATCACCTGTTTTGTTCGCTCCTTATGCCTATCCTCTCCTTTTCCTCATGACTGATGGATGTGGTTAAAAGGCCACATCACTCGTTGCAGTGAGTCCGAAACTCCAACAGTCACCTTTCATCCGTTGCACCTTGAGAATCACATGTATGTGGTCCACTCACTGCTCTATAAATTCTATTTCTTGTTCACAATGCAAATTGTGCTCAGAATTTTGTCTTCATTTCAAGTTACACGCCCATCGATCATATTTCCATGTCGCTGCCATCTCCTATTGCCTGTTTCTTCGTGTAAGAACCCGTAAGCCGTAAACATCAAAGAACAGCACCGAGAAAAAGACAGCTTTGTATTTTTTTTAGTTTTGATTACAAAAAAGCTACCTCATTTTTAATGCATTTCGTGTTTGTTAGATTTTATATGATAGAAACAGTGAAAAAAATTTTATACAATATTCTAAACAGAAAACAGATTGAAAACAAAACGAGATTTTTTTTTTTTAAAAAAAATTAAACTCTAAACGAAGTTTTACCGTACCCTGTGGCCATGAACAACAATTAGCCAATTCAGGTTGCAGCAAATTTCGACTGTACCAACACAAGACAAGTGACATTTTTTCAAACCTTAAAGCATGCCAAACCATAAACATTGACTTTAATAGAATCAATGTGAAATGAGGTGCAAATAAAGCTCTAAATCTCACATAAGAATGACAGTCAGCCACAAGACTCATTCCAGGGAAACACAAATATTATGGATAGTTCTATGTTAGAGACTAATTCCCCACTGAGATTAAATTGTACAAAAGGGAAAAGAATAGGGGCAGTTTGGGCAATGCAGGGGTTGGGAATGTGTGTAATTCTGACGGACTTCTTGCATAACTAACTTGGTGAGGTGCGTGAGAGTGTGAATGCCATGTTGGCAATGGGGGGAGCGTGTGGGAATTCTGTTACAACAGGAGGGTTATTTGTAGTGTGGAGGGGAGGGAGGATTAGGTAGGTAGTTATTTTGTTAGACATTTGGAGAGATTGAACTGCTTAATGCTCAAGGCACTCTCTGTTCTTCTCATTTTATACTTTTGCTTTCTCTTTACCTTGGCTGATATCATTTGTATCAGTCCAAGAGTGCCTGAATAATACTTCGATTTCTGCGTTCTTCCCTTTTGGTTTCTATCATTCTATGTCTCTCTGTTGGACAAACATCCTGGCTGAAGGCAAGCCAAATTAATAATCACAAGCTTATGAGTCAATCTCAAATAAGAACACACAACATAAATTAAAACCTCCGGCAAGTATGGCAAGTTGTATTTATAAAAACACCAAACCAACTTTAAAGCCTGGTCTAAGTCAGTCAGCTCCAGACCCCCTTAATTTGACATCTAAGTGGCTTTGGTACAAACACTTGCTGTAGTTATGGTTTAAACATCTTCGATCTCACGACCTTGAGTATGGTCAGTTACTGAGATACATATTGTCACGTTTTGAAACAGAAGACACGTAAATATTATTGGCAACATGCATGCGCATGCATGAAACTGGTGCTCGGATTCTGTGGCAATACTCGCTTTTGATTATGATGTGGATGGCTGACAATAACAGAAAACATTTGCGTTACCAGTAAATCCATATACAATCGAAAGGGGAAATCATAACAATAAAGCATGGAGTAATAAGGAAGGAATTACCCTCATATTTCTGGGGAACGCCTCAATTCATTGAGAGGCTTCAAGCTCCTGCGTGTTAGATGCATTTTCTGAAGTGTCTAAGCAAGGACTGTTTTTCACTTGATCCATAGAGTGGGCCTCAAATAATGACCAAGAATTCTTAAATCCAAGCTGAGACATTCGTTGATTACTTTTCAACTCCTCATCTGGTAGGCACGTCAAAGGAAAATTCGCCAGGTTAGCCACTTTGCTTTCAGATTGCATCTTAGTAGAAACAGGTGACGCCAATTTCTCAGAATAGTTTGGAGTTGACTCCAGAGGCCTATGAAAGAGTAAATGCGCCACAGTCCGGTCTATGGGATTTGTCTCTGTTTCAACATCAGCCAATCCGGCATATCTGTAAGATCAATATGGTTCATACAGGATAAACAGTTAGCATCTTAAAAGGGAAACCAAGGTGAGATTCAGTGAGATGAATCATATATATATTTTGCTTATAGTTTACATCGAGCGTACACTGTCATTTCAAATGGAGATAACTAGGAAATATGAGCTTACTGAAATCATTAGTGGGTGTTCAGTTGAACAACAAAAGCACATGACTATTCTGTGAAGCACAGGTCGGCAGTTTACTTGGCCAAGCCAACGAGCTATTATATAAGTGAAACCTGATCTGGTGTCAGTAGTCATCTTTGAAGCTTAGTTTGCTCTTGTTGGAGTATTTGGTCCTCACTTATCCATTGCTATAATTGGTTCAGCACTCCCCTGAATCTAAGGGATTTGATATGTTTTATCGCTACAAAGGGGATATGAATTTATACATGATGATGCATATTCAGTATAATAACTGAATAGTCCTGCAACAACTGAATTACTGTTCAGCTGCAGCTACCGTAACTGCAGTAAACAATTCTGTTTCAGAATTGGACATGGTTCACGTGTGTGAAGAGTGTGTCTTTTACTCACTCAATAAGGAAAAACCTCAAGCACCTTACAGCAACTTTGTCTATATTGTGCTTTATTGAAAAGCTATTTACATAACCAGGTCCAAACCCAGGTAAAAGAGGAGGGTTGTGTTAGACTATTGACAGCCAATGTAAAAGTTTTTTATGGAACCTTTATGACATGGATCAAGGAAAAAAACAGAGGTAATCCTTGGTCATTGCCCAAAAGCAACTTGGTATATTGCTCGAGTACAGTGTCAAATGGGCACGAGACGCTGCATCCGTGCCTGTATGCAATGCAAAATAAGCAAGGATTCCTGCATTTTTGTGAATGAATGCAGGGAAATAAGTTAGTTCATAATGGTAAGTTATGATTTGGGACTTGGAACATAGGGACACTTATAGGCAAGTCAATGGAAATAGTTGATATCATGATAGGGAGGAGGATAAATTATATGTGCTTACAAGAAACTAAATAGGTAGAGGGTGAGCCTTGACGCAACAAAAAGGTTGCTATCTTGTGACTTGGAGGTCAAAACAGTTAGATATTTTGGGTTTTAAGTTGTGATACACCAGTAAAGCAAAATTTAGAAGTGGTGTGGATACAATTGTGAATAATTCCTGGAAAAAAGAGGTTGTGGAGGTTAAAAGATTGGGAGACGGGATTATAGCACTAAAATTGGTAGCTAGAGGAGACACCTTCAATATCACTAGTGTCTATGCATTGCAAGTTGGATTAGAAGGGCACCAAAAAATAAAATTTTGAGAGGATCTAGAAGGTTTAATCCAAGGCATACCCTTAGGAGAAAAGATTGTCTTAAGAGGAGATCCAAATGGACATGTGGGTAAGGAAGCTAGCGGATATGAGGGGTTGCACGGAGAACATGGTTTTGAAGAAGCAAATGAAGATAGTAAGACTATTTTGGATTTCTCAGTAGCTTTGGATTTTATTATAGCTAACATTTGTTTTTGGAAACGAGAAGAGCACCTTACAACCTATAAGAGTTGGTAGGTATGCACTCAAATCGATTTCTTTTTATAAGAAATTCTGATAGAAAACTTTGCACGAACTGCAAGGTTATTCAGGGGGAAAGCATAACTACTCAACATAGGATCTTAGTGATGGATGTACAGTTTACAAGACGGAAGAGGAAAAGGGATCAAAAGAAGACCCTAAGGATCAGGTGGTGAGATCTAAAAGATGAAAAGCAAAAACTTTTCAAAGAAAGATTGAAAATGAATTAGGTTGGGAGACACAACAAAATGCGAATAAAATATGGGACAAAATGGTAAGAGGGATTAGGAAAGTAGCAAAAGAAACCCTTGGAGAATCTATAGGTTTTGGTGTAAATGGTAAGAAATCTTTGGTGGGACATAAACAAAGAAGGCGGTGAGCGAGGCAAAAATAAAGCGTTTGAGGGGATATACTAATCCTTGGCTACTAAAGAAGGGGAAAAAGTTATCTATTGATTAGCAAAAGTGAAGGAAAGAAGGACAAGAGATCTAGATCAAGTGAGATGCATAAAGGATGAAAATGATAATGTG